>OY987197.1:837162-5637162 GCA_963920755.1 Cartodere bifasciata | reverse complement strand
CCGTAACAACAAATTCTCGGCCTTCCCATTCCTATCATTTTTATTAATATTTCCAATGTATACAGAATTAGAAAAGTTTCACTCGCGATTACATGGAAATTAGTTATCGTCCTTGGATTCTCCTTCAAACCTCTGTGATAGAAGAACATAAACATAGACAATGCAAAATTTAGGCAATTAATAGTTTGAATCGTAATGTAAAAATAAAAGGAATTAATTATGTGGTAACATTTTCGTCTCCAGTAGCCATTTGGAGGTCGGATTCTGGGATAATCGTTTAACTGCCGAATTCTTGACGCTATTTTCTTGCTTCGACTAACAAAGGACTGAAATAAAGGAGAATGTAATGTTAATATTTGTATTTTCACTATTAATGTATTATTGGTAAAAACAAACAACTATGAAGCTAATTATGCCTAATTTTAGTAATTAACTAAACATTTTAAGGAAGGAATAGTTACGTTTTCATAAAAATATTTTAAAATAAAGTCGATTTTTAAAGATATAACTGGGGCTTCCAAAGCTATATCTGAGTTCATTGTAAGGACTCGAAAAGCCTCCTGGCTAATCATTCCATTTTCAAATTGCCTGGCATAGCTAACTTTTCTTGACATTATGATTCGTTTCCGAGCTTCTCTAAAAAATAAAGAAGAAATTTCAATGACTCATTGCTATATTGTATATGTTTTTAAACCAATTTCAGGTACACAATGAGGTACAAATTGCCATGGTTTAAATTCGTAACTAAATTCTGCTGTTATAAATACCTGGCCATTTCCTCCAGTTCCTTTCCAGAGGGAGGCATATTTACTTCTTTTAAACAATTGTCACAAGTAGCGGTTCGATACCCCATAGCAAGAGTGTCACCATCATCATCTCCTGGGATTATCTCTTTGTTTAAAATATTGTTGTAAGGGTGCGTTATTTGAGTGCCAGCTTTCACCACCGGCCAATTAACGTCGGTCATAAATCTTAAAAGTAAAAATTACAGATAGATAGGGTACGTAAACGAAAATTTTGAAAAAATTACTTATCCAATTTAAGTCGTTTTAATGTCCTATCTCGAACGTTTAGAATGTACCTTAAACAATTTGTCATGTTGTGTTCTTTAGTGGTTGTTACGTGAGTGAGCCCCAAGCAGGAGAGCATAACAGACAAAGTCGAGACGTTAATTAGGTAAAGAAGAAATGTAACTCCCACTACGTATAGCATTAAAACTATTGAAAAATGAGTGTAATTCTTTATAAAAAAGCACGGTAAAAGTAGTACTGTGTTTAGGCAACTAAAATTTGCAGCCCATGTTGCCACCATTGCTAATCTAAATGAGATTTGGAATCCTGTGTTAGAATACCGCAGGATTGGTTGTAGAAGAATGTAGAAGAAAAATCTATAAAATAAAAATATTATTTTCAGAGGATTTTGCAAAAATCGATATGTATGTTTTAAAATCGAACCAGTTTTTCGTGAGTATGAAATAGTCTGTAACAATGTTTTTGCCTCTTTTCAAATTACTTACTTGCTCCCCATGATAATAAAATAACATGCTAAAATAAAGAGAGCGTCCTTAATTTCTGCAATCCAAATTATTTCTAGACCAATAAAGATTCCAAATATGAGTAAAACGAAACAGTTGACGACGTAGGTTAGTAGCTCCCAAAATATTGATAGGAATTGTTCGGAATCTGCCGAAATTCGTATTCGCTCCTTATTTATTAAAATAGCGTTAACTATTAGTCCTATTGCTCCTGAGAAGTGATAGTAGTTACACAAAGCTGAACTTGTCAGACATGTTGATAAAAAGGTAAGTACCATCGATACAGGATCGTTGGTTACTCTTCGCAGGAGAAATGTGTGTAACGTACCCACAACGTAACCAACAACAATGGCTACGAAATAAATTATGCGTTATACTACTGTTCTTTTTGGATAGTTGAAGCATTTTTTAAAGTTCTATCCACTACCTATGTTTACGAACCTCCAAAACAGCTTCTTATGATATGCACAATTAAGTGTAGGTAAGAAGTAAAAATCAGTAACTCAAAAATTTCACAAATGTGGATTACATTGGCACAAATTGCTGTTGAGAAAATCATTTGAGCAGATAATAATGAGTGAACAGTTTTGCATTTAAGTCCTACAGTTTTTAAGACCATTAAATTCACGGAGGGAAAAATGGGCAAAAAAACAAACCCGGCAATTACTGCCATTGTTGTGTTCCACGAACGATCTATAATTAATCGAAGACTTAATCCTGTTATGGTCGCTATTATTACTTGAACTAAAAAAACATATTTATTCATTAGCCTATTCTTTAAAAAGGCTATTTTCTTCTTACGTGGCATAAGCATAATAAACCATATAAACCAACTTTTAAGAGAAGCATTTGGATCACAATTCATACATGCTTGTGATAGCATTAGGGGAATAACGACTTCTTGTAGAAAAAGGGGATTTACAGATTTAATAATCGATAGTTGAAATATAAATTCCTTGTCCATTATCCCCAAAAAAATTCCAAGCAGAATTACTAAAGGTTCAACAGGTATAAATGGACATCGTTTCTAAAAATAAGCTAGTTACAGTTTTCATCGGGACACCTTTCTCTTCAATATTATGTGTGTTAAATATAAATGAAAATCACAATACTCTTCGTTTTCTACTTTGTCAGAGAAGAGTATAATAAAAGGTATCATCATTTGATTTTCCTCTTACCTTGCATATATTCCGAAGTGCGGCAATGCACATAATAAATGAAAATGTAACTAATCCTCCTGCATCTAGGGTATCTGATCTAAAGGTGCCTAAGAAGGCTTCTACTGATAGTGAAGCGTTATTTGCAATAACATTTTTTAAAGACAAAAATAAAGTAAATAATAATAGCTTAAAGTAAGTCATTTTTAAATAAGTATGGTTTAAAAAATTTGAAAATATAAAACTGACATTTGACTTAAGTTTTTTGTTTGAATTCAAACCATAGAACCCATAGAAGAAAAAATATGTCATTAAAAACAAGTGAATAAATAAACTTTATTCCATTTTGACAAGTTAAGAAAAAAAAATTCCAAATTTTTAGTGAATATAAACTAACAAACCATGGTTAAACAAACAGGTAAAGACATTCCTGCGTATAACTAACTCAAATTACATGGATTAAATGTTGTAGAGCATGAATTTGAGACCCCCGACAATATCTTCCGTTACAGATACTTTGAAGCCAAAACTGGCTATGTTACATTCGAAGTAAAATGTGGGCACGATGTTTACGTTGTACTATCAAAATACGGCGAAACTAACAAAAATCCAACACATAATCTGGATGCCTACACTATTATCCTTGGAAAAGGAAATTCCGAAGAGAATACTATAATAAGAGCTGTATTACGAAGTGAAGTGCTTGGCGCTAACGTTCACAAAGAACAACTTCTTTCTGAATCGGAGTATCGTGGCTTTTGGGTATGCCTGACGCTAATTGTTATAACATTTCTTCTAAACTATGATGACATTTAAGATAAACTGGGAACATGGCGTATTTTGCGTTGGAAAGCAAGGCAATAATGAACCCTTCATGTATTATATTGATACTGACATATTGGGGCCCAAGTTTGTTGGTTTTGGAAGTTGTAATGGCTCGAAAGCCAAGTACAAGGCAAAACCAAACGCTAAACGTCCAAGTGGATTGCGCATTCCATCTGGACTCAGCGGAAGCAGATTTACCAAAGTTGTGAAGCCTCCTCCGCGTATGTTTTAAAAATCAGGATCAATTTCCATAAATTAAATTACCTTTGAATTTACAGCTAAAAACGCGGACAGTATGAAGAGATACGGTAAGACATTTTTTACAACGATAAGACAATTTTCTAATCTGCAAAGTTTATAAACTTTTAGATATACCAGTAGGTGCAACAGAGTTGGATGTTGAATCCAAGTTAGACGAAGACTTTGTTTTTTATCTTGGCATGGCTCGTACGTTGTTAGGCCAAATTTCAGATAGCGATAAGGAGCTAAAAGAAAAATGCATGGTGAGACCCAATAAATATTCCGCTTTTTTCATTATTTAAACTAAATGTTTATTTAAGAAATGGTTACAAAGGCTTTGTAGTGAAAAGGCGTCCGACATACAGTTGAAGCGTTGTCGAAATATTTATCTAGCGCAACTCTTGCTGAATATTCAACAAGGACGACTTGAAGGACCCTTTTTGTTACCTGCTGCGGACGTTGACATTACCAACTGCTTTACAATTTTTGAGCCTATTTGCGCCAACATAGTGGTAAAGTATTAAATTATTTAAAAGATTATTTGACTGGAAGCAGAATCAAAGTTCAAAAAAATATTATATATATATTTTGGTAACGTTTAGCCGGCTTGGTTAAATGAGTCCGAGTACATAATACCCGAAGAAAAAGAAAATAGTAAACACGGACGCACCTACATCGCTACAAGAGTTTTGCCCGAGGGCCAGGGCGCGTGTGCTTACATTGCTATTTCGATGGGAGATGAAGAGCCTAAATGGATTGGGGGAGGCGAAGGGTAACATTAAACAATATAATTAGGTAATGTCTTTTACCATGTTGATGTCTTGTAGTGGCCTAGACGAAAAACTGGGACAAAAATTTAAGAAGTACGTCCCCCCAGAAACAGAAATGGAGAAAATTTTAGCTCGTAGACGGGATCCCAACGAGAGGCATAAAGTTACTGCGTTTTACGATGGATTGTTGACGAATATCGCTGATGAACTTGAAGGTCTCTTTTTTTTTTCTTGGGGGACATTATTTGTGCTAGATTTTTTTGAGTAGAATTTTTTCGATCTAATTGGGGTTTTCTTAATAATAATGACATCAATTAGAAAAATGTTAAACTGTTTAGGGTGGATTGAGGCTGAATCAAATGAAACAGTAAACGGTTTGGTAGAGCAGCTGATCCAAGATCTTAGAAATAAGAAAAAATATTCAAAGTACGAAGATATGGGCGAATCCCAACAGAGACGTGAACTCCTTTTGATGCTGTATCAAAGAATTTACGTTAGAAAATCTAAGGTACTGTTTGATTCTTCATTTGATTAATAACTAAATAAATGTATACTTTAAGATGATGAAGCGTGAAGAAATTCTGGACGAAATGGAAGATATCCTAAATCAAAAATCAATGTTTGATACTTCTGATCTTGCGGACGAAGATCAGTACCAATTGCCAGGTGAAATGTGGGCACAAGTTATTAATAGAGTACCCCCCAAAAAAGTCATGGATAAGCTTGGGCAAAACTATCCAAAATGTGTAGTCGAACGGTAATTTACATTATCAATATTGATGCCATTAAAAATAAAAATGGTTTGGTTGTATTTTAGCTTTGTGTGCTTGCTTTCAAACCAGAAGGAAGACGTAGCATCCATTATGCACCGTAGACATGAGGGCATGATTGGAGAGATGAAAAAGGAACTTCGAAAAGAAGGCGATGCGGCAAAGAGAGCTATTGAGGTAGAATCTTTAAATGATCGACCTCTTTTGTATTTGATCTTTTTAGCAAACTACTACCGCCTGCCAATATGCCGTTGATGTGTTAAACCTTGTTAAGGAAGCTTACAAAAAACAACAAGACGTGATAATTAATAACAAGAAATTGTCAAAATTGCCTGAGACAGAACAGTCTAAGATGTATGACGAGATGATGTCTGCCCTCAAATTCACTCAAGATCGCGTTAAGGTGCGTTAATTATTAGGCCTTAGGACTTTGATATAAATTGAATTTTGTATCTTCAGGAGGAAGCCGAACGTGGGCGGGCTTTAGCCGACGAAATAAACAATGTTTCGAACCGAACTACAGAATTAAAGAATGTTAACGAAGACAGTATCAAAAAAACCGAAGAAAGCAACATGGCAATTATGAAGAACTTAAAGAAATTAAGAAATGCCGTGACAATGTATGAAACTAAAATTACTCAAATCAAAGCTTCTGTTAACGACAGTACCAGAGGAGGCCAACAAAGCACGTTCTTTTTTTAAATGTTTATGATTAAGTTTGTTGTACAATTTGTGGTTTCTAATCATAACCGTGGTTTATATTAAAAAATAAAAAGTTATACTACATTTTTTGTGCATTATTACTTTTTAGTTTAATTTAAAAATTTGAAAGGCTTCCAATTTTTATTTTCTATCACAATCCTTGTGCCCATAAAACATATTAAAAAATTATCATAAGCGCTAAAGGAGCATCGTAAAGAGGGAAATTTTTTAATGACTTAAAAGGGAAATTTTGTGTTCTTCATTAAGTAAACATCTGGGTCCGATAGGACCATTGAACCTCTGATACAATTAATTTCGTAATTGAGCATTTGTACATATTTACACACTTCGTAGCCCTTGATAATAATGGAAAAGCAAAATCGTTTCCTCCAGAAAAAACCAGAGAAATTAATTATCAATTCATTTTTTCATATATCCACTTTTCTCATTCCTTTGGCATTTCTTTATAAAATGCAAATAATAAATCAGTCTCACCCCAATTCAAATTTGTTAGGCATCTTTTACAGGCGATAAAAAATCCATAACTCTGTAAGTACTCATGAATTCATGACTTTTTGAGGTAAATTTTTAACTTATAAATGTTGAATTTTTTTGTTTTAAACAACTATTTTTCTCATGGAATTCCACTAAATATTGAATTGTTTAATGAACATGATTTTAAAATGAAGCTTAAATTATTTGAACAACTCAATTTCGTAATAAATGTTGGTAGGACTTAATTTTAATTTAATTTACAAAAAAAAATTAAGTTCTTACAAAATTTGGTTAGATATGTTTAAAGATTTGGTCCTGTTGGGTTCCAATAAATCAAACTTATAAGCTATCTACAAAACTTTGAAATTTTTTTTTAATTAAAATTATAAATAAATTAACTTATCTTATTATAATATTATTACCTACTGCTTTTTATAGTATATGTTATTAGCCAATAAATAACTGAAACATGAGGCATTTGCGCACTATCAACAGTCTTCGCAATATTGGCATAGTCACAGTCGCGTGTTCCTTCCTCAAAGGCCAGCATGCTTTAACGAAATTCTTAATCAGCACGACCACGGGATTCCATTCACAAGACGTGACAGCGAAAACCACCCAATCAATCAATTAAATTCTGATAGACCATACTTCAACTGTGAATTTGTAAATATGAAGCGTATTATTTATAAACATTATGGGTTTTCACAAACAAAATAGTTAAGTTATTATTAAACATTCCCACCAAAGTCGTAAAACAATCGCAAATAAAACAACAAACTTTCTTTCTAATTATTTTGAACAGAGGTAGTTTTTAAACAATACATTTTGGAATAATAACAAATCCGAGAACAAATCAAAACTTGGAACATTTCAATGAACTTTACATTGCTTTGTGAGTTGTAATTTAGTTGCATTGTGATTTTAATGCTGATGGAAGTTGTTTTTTTTAACACCTAACTTTAGGTAAGTCTTAATTTTCTTTTTAAGTTTCGATAACGTTTTAATATAAAATACAAATATAATTTCGTTATCTAATTCTAGGGGCGTTAAAACAATAAAAACTAAAGGTATTTAAAAATAAAGAATAAAAAATGCAAGTTTCTTTAAACAACTCAATTTTTTTTTATTTTAATTAAAAAACGTATTTTTTAATTTTTACTTAAAATTATATTTCTAAATTTTGGTAAAAAAAATAAAAATCGATAAAAGTAAATAGCTTTATTTTTTATAAATTGGAACACCTTTCATATATACCTATCTGTATCTTAATTAAAAATGGTAGCCTTTTGGACTGAATTATTTTTATCAATTTTATCCATAAATTTAAGGTAATAAATGATCTTTTTTAGTAACTACTGTTTTAAAAAATAAATAAATAAAATGTTTTAAAAAAATTCGGCTAGGAAATATCGTCAGAAAAGCATTTAAGCATCCAAAGAAAATATAACTTTGAAATTGCTCTATTATTACGAAAAATAAGTGTTTATAAATAGTAACTACAAATTTAATTTTAACCCATTTATATCAAGCAAACTCCGTGCGAAAAAAACCTGCATTCTTACCAAAATTTTGTGCCTTGTTAGATTCAGTACTTACCTATTTATTTTTATAAATAATAATTATAGGCGTTGTGACCTAATTTATACATAACTACTCATTAATTGTCACTTAAAATTCATGAACCGTTATCAATTTTATAGGAATGGTCTAAAACTTAAAACTCATAGAACTTAACTTCACTTATGAGTAATGCTTACTGAATTGCTATACATTTTCTGATAATTTTGCCAAAAGTATATTTGTAGTACAATTACCATTAAACACACTTATTAGGCTTTTGTAATTTTGTTATATATGTTTGGATAATGTTATGCCCAAATGATTTATTGTGTTTTAAAAATAAAAAAAAAATATATGAAGTACCCGAGAAAGTACCTATACGGATGTCAAATAAATGGGTACTTTATTTATATAACTATTTCTCCTTGCTTCATATTTTATTGCCACCGCTTTTAAATAAACCAAAGTGCTTGTTTGAGCTAGAAGCAAAACAATTCATTGAATAATTTAGGTAATTAAAATGTTCAAGTTTCAGAATAATGGATATTCGTGCATGCCTATTTCTGTTTAACTGTAGACTGTTGGGATATTAATGGACACTAATTCAAATGATTTTGATTATAAATGGGTTATCCTAAAACTGCAATGCTATTATAATATTTAAAGAATTTATGGGTATTTTAAAACAATTTTATTAGTTATTTTTAGTAGCTTATGTTTTATATCGATAGTCAATTATATTTGGTCGGGTATGAGTATAAAAACAAACTTCAGGTAGAAATATTTACACCTAAAGTGACTGCATCGTGATAGATTTTTCTTAAACAATATAACTGTCCAGACCTTGGTCAACAAACGCTAAAAGTTGCCTTTTACTTATGCTGTATTAATTTATTACAAAAAACAGAAAAAGCTAGCTGTTGCCCGGCGCATTCGCCATATTACAAATATTAATTATTTCATTAGTTTTTACAGAAAGCAAAATTGTTTGCTAATTACATTTGTTTATTTCCATTTTTTTAATGTGAAATTTATTGAGAAACGAATGGTATTTGTGTTTTGGTTCCAAACATAACACAACATTTTTCTAGGTAACCTTGAATTTTTTTTCATCAAAATTTAAAATTATTACAATACACGTGTTAACTTTAATTGCAACAATTATAAAATAGGTAAGTCTGATTTGTATTCAGTAACTACAAAAAATGACTTCTAAAAGCAATTTAAAAAAGAAATTAATCATGTCTCTGACAGCAAAGTTTAGTTATTTCTCCATGGATCAAGAAATTAATCATACATTTTTTACCGATACCAAAAAAGAGGTAAATAGTCTTAGAATAATTTGAAGACTTAACGATTTTTTTGTCCATTAACGTTACAAACAACAAATTTTTAGTCTTGATTCCATATTTTCCAAGTTTTTGGAGATTTTTTTTTAATCATTCTTGGTTAATTCCAGATTTATGTTTAATAGGCTTGATGGCAAAATTGTGTTGTATAATTTTAATTAAATATAATATGACAAAATTTGAAAGTCATCTTCTTGAATTAAGTATTTAAATGCAGCTTGTAAAAGTAATCTCTTATTGGTCTACTAATTCCGAAAGACATTTGAGAAATGTTGAGATGCCTGAGAGGATACATTAATAAGGCATTACGAAGTTTAGTCATTAACTCTATTAACTAGTTAAACTGTTTAAAATACCTAAGCCGTTTTGAGAGTCAAATGCAGGATTCTGTTTATCTTTAACAGGTTGCATAGTTATTAGATACGAAGCAGCCTCTAAGATCTTAGATCCATCCTGTCCCTTGATCTTGATCATTTTGTCCATCCTAAAACTTTTAATGTCACTCAAAGAGCAAGGCGTTATTGAGGTACACATTGTTATTCGGGATTCCCTTCTTGCCTTTATGAATAAGACATCTTTTATGATCCCTTCTTGTAAGAATGTAATATTTAACACTGGGAGTAACATGTCATATTCTCGTTTCATGCAAAGTGAAGTAAAAGCTTTTTCATTATTTTCGCTGAAATATGCTTCATATCTGACGAGGTTTACAACTTTTGCATTGACATAATACGTACTTGTGTGTTATTCTTAGTTTTGTATTGGTAATTCACAAGCATATTATTATTCTAATAGTTAAGGAAACTGCAATGCTTTTAGCATAAAATACGTTTCACGTGTTGACCTTTCATTTTCGCTGATGTTGGAAGTCACCATTGAGATGCTTTTGTATACGTTCAGTCGGTTCAGTTCCTTGTAATACCCGTTTAAACTATGGCTAAAGTTATTTAACGATGTGCACCATCTTTTAGAAGCGACTACACTTTTAGTTGAAGTTTTTTGTTGAAGAGGTTTTCTGTTTTTAAAGAATACAACTTTTAATTTAGCTAGAACAATAAATGAATGAATAATTGATGAGTTAACTATGAGTTAAATCCAAAAATTTGTTCATGTACGAAATTTTATCTGGAAGCAATTTTCCAACAAAACTGATGCAATTGTTCAGTATGTTACTTCCTTTTTAGAATTTTGTGCTTTACTATCTTGCATGAACAATAATGCTCGAAGAAAAAGACGTAAATTTTTCATGCTTTTTAAATTCAGACCTTGAATAAGCAGTATGCTCTAAATGACCGCCAGAAGTGTTTTTCTGAACCATACTCTACTTTCCGTCTGTAGGTTGGTTTGCATTTTCTAATTTCTACTTACTGTTTAAACAGTAAAGGTTTTATTCAATTTGCCACATTCGGATGAGAAAACTCGTTCAAATTAGTTGCAACTACTAGCAGCTGGGGCTGAAATAAACAGCATCTATGTATTTACACGGGAGGTTATGCATATTATACTGGGTGAGTTCACTGCAGAGAAAATTCTAGTTATGCCGGTTATTGGTTTTTTTTTATTATCAAAGGCTGAAGCATTTTATTTTTATGACGAAACCTACAATGTAATCTTAAAGACTTCCAAAAAAGTCGTAATGTTCACTGGTATTGCTTTATGGGTTTACTTTTTTTTATTGCATATCTGCTGCCCTATAAAACTTGCATTTTGTAGGAGCATTTTATAACTTTTTAAAATTTAAAGATAAACGATACAGATGGTACCAAGTAAATTTGTATTTTCTTGGTCTGACAATGCATTGCTTCGTGGTTTTTGGTCCTAAAATTAAATGTTTTTGGTAAATCTGCTGTGAAAGTAAAGATAACCAAATGAGTAGTAAACTTTTGATAAAAATGGTGTCCATTGTTGGAACAAATCGCATAAATCTGAAAATAATAAACTCGGGATCTTTTACACAAATCAGTTTATTTTTATATTTCCACCCCGTTTTATTTGTTTTTTAAACGTGGAATTTTTTAAATAAATATCAATTTAAAACGGAAATGCTGACACAATTAGTTATTTTAACGTTTTTTTTTAGTCTTGTTTGATAAATTAGAAGACATCATCATATTCATGTCCGAATATTTATTGTCGATCAAATTAGAACTTATTTTAATAAAAAAAAGTTTTAAAATATTGTCGCTTTAGAGCCGATTCTTATTAAAGCTTTTCATTTCCTTTTTTAAAGGCATTGTGTATCTATCAACTTTGGAGTAAATTTTCAAATTTTAACAAGAGAAAGGGGATTTATACTAATAATTGAATTTTTTAGTTCAATGGAATTGTTTAAGAGTTTTATTTCAATATAGATGCAGCGCAATATCCTACTTACAAAACTCCAATGACGCAAATTATCACATCTTCTTTCGAGTCTTTTCCATAAAGTAAAGTATATTTCCAAATAAATTTAACACTTGCTGATAAAATCTTTTTACACTTCAAAGAATCTATTCTTTTAAATCAAACTAAAGTGAGAAAATTATACCCAGCACTTTTACCATTCAATATAACAGTGCTTCATTGAATGGCGACGATGTACTAGGTTTATTAATTTTCACATGTAGGTACCATGTTTTATTTAAAAAACACGATTCTCGTAAAAGCGGCAGAACTTCGACGGTATATTTAATTGCAAGAATGGTAAAAGATTTACGTATTAGTTAACAACCGAGTTAATAACTTGGCTAGGCAGAATATTAAATTGAAATAGTATTACACACTACCTATATTTATTGAATTATCTTTTAAGTGCTCTTCTAACAATACAGGGATTATTATTACCAAAGTCTGTTGAGTAGATTTTTGCATAAGTGCATTTATCTAAGACATTATAAATATTAATTAAAATAATCATTATGCCGGAGTAAAACTCAAGATAAGAGCTACGTTTACATAATTAATTTGCAGCTTTGTTTCTTACATCTTTGTATTTGCGAAAATTTAAAATTCTACGTTTTAAAAAGTTAATTTATAATTGAGTTGCTAACTTCTGCGAAAGCTTTCTCAAATAAATGTAATGGGCAGGTATTTAAAACGTGACAAAGTTACCAAGAATTATTCATAAAGTTTTTGATAATGATTGATTATTGTTACCTTAATTAAAAAGATCTGTCTAAGAAAACACCCGCCACCATTTGAGTACTAAATCATAGCTGATATTAATCAAAAGCTTTGGCAGGATTGTATTTTTTAAATCGTTATGCTTATTGCATTACAAATTCTGCAACTTGCTTAAAGCATGACGTCTGGATTAATTTTGAAACAAAATAGTTTACAATGATGATTGATTTGTTTGAAGAATTAATTAAAAAGCACCGTCATTTCATAGCAAACACCCGACACCATTTGGAGAATTCCTAATTCAAAAGCGATATTACTCAAAAACCTTTGCAGATTTGTTTTAATTAGTTCTTCTGCTTAGGCAAGCAAGGGCATCTTGATTAGGGATGGCGTGTTTTCACACTTTGGTAAAAGACACGAATACCAAATTATTTCGTGACTGCAAAACCTAATTAAGTTATATTTAATACACCCGATAATTTATATAATCTAAGGTTGGTAAACAATTGCTATAAAAACCCAAAATCAGTATCTTTATAAGCACAATGTAGGTATGCTACCTTAACACCAGTAACAATGCAATAACAAATTTTCATATATTCAAATTTTAATCACCTCGTATATCTAATCTACTACATGCAAATTGCAAAATTGTGTACTGGGAGATCCAAAAAATGCAAATATATTTACCGCTATAGTCTATATCGACTATCGAACAGTTATAAATATTCATGTATTAATTTTTGTTTCAGATAAGAAAATTATGTTCAAGAAGATATTTTCAGTGCTGTTTTTTGTTATTTTGCTACAAGTCGAACTAGAATGTGCCAATATTAAAGAAAATGGAGTTAACCAAACAGTTGCATTAACATTGCTAGATAAACTGAAATTAGCATTCTCTAACCAAACTCTCATTAACAAAAGCCACTCTGATTGCATTGGAATCACGGTAATTGGCTCAGATTGCGACATTCAAAAACTGAACTTATCAACAGAAGAAGTGTTTATTGATTCTAATGAAAGTACGGCATTTTATGATTCCTACGAAAACGACACTTACGAGAATGACACACTTACGCCTGAGGTGGAGTTAGAAATGCTATGGCGCAATCATATCTTTCCGAAAGCCTGGACTTGGGTGTTAATAGTTTTTCATGCTGCTGTTTTTTTTATTGGACTTCTCGGAAATACGCTGGTTTGCATTGCGGTGTACAGAAACCATTCCATGAGGACAGTGACTAATTACTTCATTGTTAATTTGGCTTTGGCGGATTTTTTGGTTATTTTGTTTTGTCTTCCACCGACTGTGGTATGGGATGTGACAATGACTTGGTTTTTTGGACTCGCTATGTGCAAAATTGTGCTGTACTTACAGGTAAGTTAAGAAGACATATCTTTTATATATTACAGTCCTTGAAACATTCCTTATGACAGGGAACGATTTACGTTAAAATAAATTGTTTTTGGGGGAAAACTGAAAACTCCCTTTACAATTTCTGTGAGTACAAGTATGCCTCGCAATACAAACAAGACTCTACCACATATACTATGCCAACTTGATACATTATTGCGTAATCTTGAGAGAACTCCAGAAATTCGCTTCATTTGTTTATAACGCTTAATTAACCTTAATTAATTGTTGACACATCTCTTGTTATGGAACATTCTAAGGGCTGTCTACATTGACCTATTAGATATGGCATTATGTCTAGTTTAACGGTCAGATTAAACTAATTGGTATTTAACCCTTAACAAATTTAACTAATAAGAAAGACTACTTAACAACTTAACGCGCGAGATAACGCGTAAATAAGTTGTACCTACTTTGCAAGCAGTTAAGCTTGCAACTCAACCTCAACTTTAGCACTAAAAAAAGCAAAAAAATCAAATTTAAAATGTAAGTAATCGCACAAGTAGTTGACTGAAAGAAAATTGCCTCACACCGCACGATAAGCGAATTTCTTTATCCAAAAATAAAAAGCCAGCTTTCTAATAATTGAGTATTTTTAAATTGGCTTTTAGAGTAACAGCCAGCGGCTTAACACTAAAAGATTTATTGATTTTTAAAAATATGCTAGAGGTATTATTTTCTAGATAGACACATTTCCTTTGTCAATTTACTTTCATATTGTTAAATATTCAATTCAATAGCAAAAAGTAAAAAAGTAGAAACGCGAATACCTACTTACCATGCATATTAAAATTCTATTCTCGATTCTATTTTCTTTCAAAGTTAATAAAAAAAAACAAAGGTGAATTCTTATCAATCACTTATTTAAGTAATTATCTTGTTTATGAATAAAAATCTGTTTTCTTAATTATGCTCTTTTGAAAACATCCTCAGCATAGGTAAAGAAAATATATAAAAGATTCATGAAAAAAACTTTTAATAATATATTAATATTTGGGTTTTTATAAAAAGAAGCACCTCTTTTATTAAATATGACATTTTAAATCTTTTTTTAAAAACCCACTTTAAAACCAGTAGGTATTTTAATTTTCGTTTCAATCGAAACTCTACTTTAAAAAATTAATTATAATTAAGCTTTCAGTGAAAGGACATTCTTGTAGTTGTATGAAATAATTATACACAGCGGCTTTTGAGATATAGGTCTCAATTACGTCTATTGTGCGAAGATGGACCCTTTCAAATTCAAAAGCTTATAACACATTTTCCTGATACGTTTTCAAAGACGTGAAAATGTATAGGCGCTTTAGATATCTGTTTCTAATAAACAAGCTGCAAAGCTTCAGTAATAAAAAATATGTATTGAAGATCCCCATCTATACTATGTCTCAAGATTGTCAAGTTTATTACACAGTATTTAACTTATATAATTATATATTTTCATTCATCATTGTTGTGTGTTAACGACGTTAAAGGCAACTTATATTCAAATTAATATCAAGTGCCATAAACAGAAATTTATTGTATACGTATACAATAGCTAGTTTGCATGTCTTCCAAGGTGAACTATAATTAAATACAATATATATGGCAGTTGTTTTTAAATGTATAGCTATACGCTTTTTTAATTTATGTTTAACGGTACTAATTTGAGTTATTTAATTTCATTCTATTGGAAAAATTAAACACCTTATTCATATAAGCGTTTTTTGTCCGCCTTAACATATTTTGCTTCAGTTTAAACAGAAGCAACACACAAAAACAATAAATTCTTTGGCCTTAAGAACTTTAATTTTTTAGGTTTAGTGGCCAATTTTCCATTTCACTGAATATCAAGATCAACTGATTATATTTTTAATAAGAAGTAGATCCTGCAGATTACATCAGAAAAATTCTTGAAATTTTTTTGACGTGGGTATTTTACTTTTATAAAGTTTTTCGCAATTTTTAATAGAAAAAAAAACTTAAAAAGAAACTTGCACTTTTCTTTAGCAAAGGTTACTTTTTCATATACTTGTTAATTTTAATATTTTTCCCTCTTTGAATAAGAACTTAATACTCTTTTAATAAGAATTAATGTTTACCATCTTAAATTGACAATTTATTTCCTGAAAAAAAAACCCTCGCATAAATGTATCTCAGTTTTAAAAACCAAACCCACGAGTTATAGCTGTTTGTATAATCAAAATTTATTTTAATATTAATAAGGGGTATATCTGATATAGGAATATTAAGGAAAATTTTCTAAGGTTAATTTTAATTTAGGATTAATGGTTTACGCTTTGATGGCTACTTCGCTGTTTAAGCTCGTAAAAAGCACCTCGCTACAACCAACAACAACACATTTCCTACAAGTTTGGTTAAAACCGGAATCCTAAAATACAATGGTATTGCTTTTTTCTTTTAAATTAATAAAACCCTTGCAGGGATTCAGGCAATAACATTTCCCGAATGTTTACCTTTGAAATAAAATGAATTTTACGAATAATCTTAATTCCCAGCACGATCTAAAAAAGCAGTAAATGGCTAAGCATTCTATCCATCACAGTCAGTGTAAGGGTTATTATTTCAGATTCTTTCATACACCCTTCAAGTGGATGATAAATAATGTTTGCTCTTTTAACTTATTTAATAGTTTTACTGATGGCTAGGTTTTGACCGGATTGCTTAAAGTATGAGGTTCGAAGTTAAATGCCAACCATAAATCAGTCTTTATGTGCCTGTGACTTGTATTTTGGCAAAAAAACGCCATGTCAAAACTAAATTCAAACGTTTAGTGTAATATGGCGAATGCGCCGGGCGAGCATTCAATACTATTTTGTTTAAATTGTCTCCCAAACTTAAGTTCCGTTGTAGGTATTCCCACCACGTAAATTTAATCAAGATTGTTTAAATGATGAAGTCTGTAGAAAGGGGATAAATTGGAAAAACAAAGCGCTTGTCTAAGTTTAACATTTTCCACACAATATGAACTCCTTTTCCTCACTTCACGTTCCGTAAATTCGTTTGTAATCTCTATAATGAATGTTTACAACGGACAAGCAATCACCGCACACCTGATACCAATGTTTTGCTTGGCTCCTTTGTAATACAATTTATACTCCATAATTATAACGCTTTATAAATGATTAAAGCGGTTTAACTTTTCTGTGCTACTACAAAGAAATCAGGTTCGTTTAAAATAAGAAAAGATTTTAAAGAGTGAATTTTTTGTTTTTAGTGATCAGTTAATGTGGAAATAAAAAGACATTAGTGCTTAGCAAAAGATTAATAACTTAAAAATAAGAAAGGTGTTCTTTTTATAATCCTTTTTGTAATAAATAATTGCATGTAAAAAGTTATCTTTGTACCTGATGCAAATTTTAAAAGCTTTATTCATTTTATTTTATAAAAATATTATGTTATGTTATGAGATTAAAGTACTTATAGTTAAAATCTCCTCTGTGGGTAAATATAATTGCAAAGTTGCTCAGTACACATATAAAAACTATTTTTTGCTTAAAATATGTGGGAAGTTCCTGTATGAATATGAACACAAAATTAAAATTAAATGTGTACCTCTACTAACTTACGTTATTAAGGGAAAAAGTATCCTTGTTTAAAATTTGGTGAACCTCAATTTACAAATAAGATAGGCTTCAGATATAAGGGTGAAAAAATGGTGTCTGCAAAAACATCACTTCAATTTACTAAATGGTATTTATTTACGTGTTTAAATTAGTTTTTGTCGCACTCCGACTGTTTATATCAAATGTTGTTTGCTAACTTGCTTGTTTGTCTGAGTTAATTTACATTTTCTGCTAATTTTAACTAAATATTTTGGACGAAATTTATTTGTGAAATACCTACCCATACATTCAAAAATCGTTTTTAGGGACGTTTAAGAAAATTTATTTGTTTTTGCAAGACATTAGCTTTGGCAATGAAAGGATCATTTAACCATAAGTTAGGAGTTTCGTGAAATCTTTCGACGTGATTCGAGCTTTATTACTTTTGTGCGTAGGAATTGATATTCAATTGAGCAGAATATAATGCCATTGGTTTTTCTCTAAGCTTTTTACTAAAGGATTATTCTCCTATCTCTTTTATATAACCCTTAAGTTGCCTCTAATAAGCTAGTCTGTCCAGCAATATCCGAACCCCAATAGGATTTTATGGTTCTTTAAACTTTGGAAAGGAATCCTTTAATTGTTTTTATAATATACTGATTTCGTTTTTATTTACTTTAAAAAATGCTGCAGCAAGGACTTATTTTAATTGATTGAAGAAGCTTCATTCAAATCTTTGAGTGGGTCGCAATCGTGGGTAATTATTAATTTTAGTATTTATTTAAATTAGAATTTTAAAATTTTCTGCTTTAACTTCGTTATATTAAACCAATTATGTTTTGACTTCGAACTTCATGATATGATTTTCCAAGGCAGTCCTCGGCCTAACAAGCAATCAAGCCCCTGTGGCTTGGAAATACCACTTCACATAAAGTTCAAACTTTAATATCATTTTCTTGAGTTGCGTGCTTTGGAAACGTCAGCCTGTCCATTTTTAAATCTGTTTTAGTTGAAAATTCTTTTATGCGACACACAAAAAGATTCACATGTGCAATGTTCGATTAAAGGCCATTATCTTCTAGAATGCTTATATGCGAACTTATGTCATATTTAGATTACATTATGGCATAATGTGTACCATAACTTTAATAAGAACTTTAAAAAGGGATTATAATAAAATCTGCTTATTTCCGAGTTTTGTTATCTGAAACGTTCTAACTTACATATTTCTTTTGTTTTGTCTACTTTATTTTGTATTAAGTTTACCTAAGCATGAAGATTTTCTATACTAAACTTGTCATATAAAATAATGCTTTGGTATGGGAAATCAAAATTTTAAATCAGAAGGCATTTTGTTTTTTGTTTAATCCAAATTCAGTCAAGGGTGAGATTTAAATGGACATGATCTGAATAGCATCTGATTGAAATTTCTGACAAAACTAAAAAAATACATACATGTTTCGAGAGATATATTCATACGCAATTTCGATAGATATCTATATTCAAATTACCTTATTCAAAATGCATGGTTGTAATTCAAAACTAATAATGTTCAGTGAAGAGTTAAAAAAGTAAGCTTCATTCACATTTAAAAAATTCGAATTAATAAAGTAGTATAAGTGGTTATTGTTTTGGCTTACTTTAAATTTTGTTAAAAATTTCGATTAATTTTTGATCAATATTTACGCTTGGTTTGGGGTTAATCTAATTCACGAATCACTCTTTGTTTTTGGCTTTAGGATTACAGTATGAGAATGTGCTTTGCTGATAAAGTTACCAAACTATAAAACAAACAAGAATTAATTAGTAATTAACGAGAAGTGTATTAAATAATAGATTTGTTCGCAAACGAACAATAGGGTGAAGTAACTATCCAGGTACCGATTTATACGTTTAAATTAAATTGTCATCATGCACGATCCATTTAGTCACTTAACTTTGTCAGATTTGCATTGGATAATTAAATAGCTAACTCATTTAAAAGTTAACTTTGATGACAGATGCCCAAAGGACGAATTTCTGAAATAAACAGAAAGTCCTCTAAAGCAGTAAAATAAAATGTAATAATGTTTAATGTTTGTAACCCTATATTCAAGTAGCCAGGCTACTCCAAAGCCTAAGGCTGTCTGGATTAAGAACAAGGGGGACCTATAGCTTAACGTGGGTTCCGAACCACGAGGTTGCGAGCCTTTCGACTAGTACTTGGGTGGTCACCCATCCAAGTACTAACCTAGCCAGACGTTGCTTGACTTCAGTGATCGTGTGATCACTGTCCAATCGGCCTGGCCGCTCGCTCCCTATGTAACTCATTTCTATTAAATGGTTGATGTATTTTTCGATATATAAAACTATTGACGGAAAAATAAACGCACAAATAAAAAAAGATTACTCTGAATGTCTTGAAATCGTTTTATTGGGTTAAATCCATTTCCTTTTTACATATTTATGAGTTGTTTAGCGATCTAAATCTTTATCTATGATCAGAATTCAAATAACGGACTTAAGATTCATTCCGTCACGCTGCACGTTTTTGAATTTGGTTACTATCTTGCATGGAAAATGCATCATTAATCATCTTCATAAATTTTTATGGCTTAAGGAAACATGCCATGTTAAAAATGGTTCTAATTTTAGGATTATTTTGCCACATTGCCCATTTGTTTTTATTGGAAATTATGGATATAGCGACGTTGATTTGTAGTTTTTCCAATAAATGAATAAATATATAGTGTTATGTTGTCTTTTTAAACAGATGTTCGTAATTTTAACTAGAACATAAATATTCCCAATAAATTCCCTTTGCATTTAGAGAATCCTGTTATTTTACCAACTTGAAAAAAATATATAAAACAGCTGAAACATTCCTTGCTTTTCCTCTATAAAAGGTAATTTCATTAAAAGTTTAATTCTACAGCTCACGCAATGTTAGGTACGCATTCTATTGTTAGCATTTAAGAGCAACTCGACTTGCTCGATTGTTAGAAGATGGAACTTAATTATGCTGCCCTAAGGTTTGCAAACTAAAATATGCATAGGTATATAACTTTTATGAAGACCCCTGGGACCTTTTACTTTTAAATATTTAAAATAAAACAAAAAGAAAATTAAAGAATTAAACATGCATAGTTACCCGGCGCATTCGCCATTTCTTGGCGGAATTGAAATATTGTTATAATGGATTGTAAACAATATTTTTCTTTGCCTCTTGGTATAGAGTTTGTCTAAGAATCTAACCTTAAACTATTTCCTTTGCTACTTCTACGAAGGACAACTTATCAGATCTAATGTCGTGCTCTTTGGCAGGCGTTCAACCAAAATCAAACTTATGAGACAGCAATGAGTTTTCGTACTCTCTAATGCCATGATACATAGAGCGGAAATTTACTGGCGCTGCCTCTACGAAATAAATCTAAATCATTCATCAACTTAAGCTCTAAGAAAATCCACAAGTTTATTTGCAAAATTGGCTTTTAAACTAGGCTTAAAATTGACAGAGGTCAGACTATTTTCAACTAAAATACTTATTTAAACTTTTTGCATTTCTGCGAGACATCTGGTGACATTTTAGGGGCTGTAAAAAGAACATATTGTTTTTTTATGGATGAAGGAATGAGTTGGGCCATAAATTACGCTATTAGGGTTGAGAATAAATAAAATAAATGGGGCGAAAAAAATCAGATATGTGCAAGCTCGCTTAAAATTTAACGTGTTTTTTTTTATGCTTGCTGTTTAATTATTATTTTTTGTATATTTACTGAATGGAAAATTATTTATTGCCGACATCATGCTTTACGGTATGTTAAAAGCGCTGCAAAAAGATTATGTTTAGGACATCGTTTATAAATAAATAAAGTAAAGACAAATTTATCACTTCAATGTGCAAATAGTTCTTTTTTATAAAAAAAGGTTTTCTCATTGATTCGATAGCAGCACCGCAACAAATTTTTACTTTTATTTATTTCACATAAATTCTACTTAGATAGAAGGTTGGTGGCGTGATATTAGATGTAGTATAAAGTAAACGCCCGTTCTTGGGTTCTTATTGCACACATAATTTGTTCTACAAGAGAACTTGAGGTTGCAAAAAGTCTGTGATATTGGAAGCAATATTTTTCTTTAGGGATTGTATTCACATATTTATCCTTACCTTGAATTCTATTAAGTAAACGTGCAGTCGGTGCAGTTGAAGTTATTTTTATCATAAAAGGATAAGGATAAAAAAAACTAAATTAGAAGAAGTAGAAAAACTATAACTAAGATAAGTTTTTCGAATTTTTTCAAAAAATTTCGCATTTTGTGTTTCAGTCTCTTTGTTGTAAGTACTTTAACTAAACCTCTATTTTAATACCTATATTAAATAAAAGGAAAATATTTGTTCCCAAAGAGGATAAATTATGCAGTTGTTGGTGCTTACAATTTTCAGCTCAAAAAAGTCTTATTTTATACAAATCTGAAACTAAAAATGTGAATCCCGGTAATAATTCACAAGTAATTGCTTAATAAATTTTAGCGGGCGTTAGACTGGGTAAGTGGGAGTCACGTTTCAGTTAAAATTTAAATATTAAATTACATGAAACATGAAAAATTTACAAGATTGTACCTTGTGTTGCATTTTTGAGTTTTATTAATAATTAAGTTGTAAAATACGGCTCTTGGTAAATCTAATCACACGGTATTACTTTATTTTGTTATTATAGCAACAAATCCAAATCACATTACGTTTTAATACAAAAATACTTAGATAAACACAAGATTATTTACATTGAATGCTTACCCGGCGCATTCGCCATTTTCGTACTTTCCAATTCCAACAAACTTTGTTAAATTGCCTATTTATAAACGAAATAAATCTTCATTAGAAATCTCTTTGACTGGATTTATAAATTAATTAGTTTTTGTTAATATAATAACGATGCAACACGGTTAAATAAAAACAAAATGATTCATCAGAGAATTCTTCTTTGAAATAAAACTATGTTTTTTTATTATGATACTGAAATAAAGCTAAGTATGGCGATTGCTTTGCCTTATTTATTCCTGTCCACACGAATATAAATTATATAAATGCGACCTTTGTTTATTTACAAAAACGTTTGGATAAAACGCTAAAAGTTAAAAGTAATGAGTTGTCTTGCATTGTATAATGTAAGTAATAATTTCTAAAGTTTTCAAAAGATTTAAAATGTGCTTTCTTTTGCATTGTATGCACGCCGCGCGCTCCACAAATCTTAGTTTATGGTGTTTATAACTCATCAGAATGCATTGGCAGGTAAACGAGTTTGCTTAATATTAGGTGGTGCAACATTTAACAAAATTAATGTTTTAATGGGTAATACACTTTGTAATTGCTGACGCTACAAGTGTGCTGTTGTCATGACAATAAGAGTTAAACAAATATGTGTAATGGTTTAATAATGTCTTGTTTGATCTTCTTAGCATGATAACAAGAGGGTATGGTAAGTAACTTGTGTACAAGGGTTGGTATTTTAACTATGTACTATGTAGGCTTAAACTCAGCAAATTTACAATAAGGAACACACAAGTATGTTTGAATTTGTGGGTAATAAAGCATAGGCGCATTCGCCATTTTATTATTTAATGTTATAAAGCTCTGTCTGCATCACATTTTTTACTATATTGATGTGTTTTACTAAAGTGTGTCATCCCTGCTTTCCATTTTAGATGCTTAAAATTCTAAAAAGGTCTTTTATTCAATTTAGGAAAAGTTAATAAAAATTTCCTTAAAGTAATCATGGACCCGTCAAAACTGTTTGTTTGTTTTGTCAAGTTAAGAACCGACGGCGTCGTCGGTAGTCATATGTTCGGATCGTAAAAAAATGCTTTTTTTAATATAAGAGTTAAGTCTTTTACAAATCATAAGTTATTATTAGAACTTTTTATAGTGCCATTAATCCATTGGATTTGTCTAGAATTTCGCTTTTATAGACCACATAATTTATAAAATGGCAAAACCAGACGCGTAGTTTGCTTCCAACATATGTGAGTAACTTTTTCATTTAATGTTGTAAATTTTACCGCCTTATAGGTACTTTTTGTCAAAAAGATAAGCTGCACTTTATTGGCTATATGGTTTAATACTTATGTCTATCTAACAAGAATGTTGGTAGAAGTTTTCAAGTAGTATATTTCCAGTAACCATTCATGGAAAAATGGAATTATACTGTTTTCTCTACAAGACATCGAAAATTGAGGTCAGTTTTCTGTAAGAAGGTTAGCAGACTTGGTTTAAGCACTATTAACTTTAACTAACATCCTTACGCTATACGCCCTTTTCTTGACATCGTATCCCTCTTTCATGAAATCTAATTTATCCCAACCAACCATATTAAAGTTTGCTTCAAAGAACATTGAACATTATCCAGATAGACGTCACTTTATACCATTATTTGTGTACCTAAAGAGCAAAATTGTGTGAAATAGGAAATAAAACTACTTATTTTCGTTTTGATCCTGTAGCTTAAGCGGCGTTTTAGTAGATATCTTAAATTATAGTCGTTAGCGACGAAAATTTATGCAAGTATTTCCACGGAATGCTTCTAAGAATTTCATTATTTCTGCAGCACTTGATTTCGTTAATTTGGATTAGGAAAAAACAAATTTTACCGGTTCACTCACTGTAAGAAGAGTTATCGCTATTATATAAGTTCTAGTAGTCGAACATTGCTTTGTAGTTAAAAGAGTTTTTAAAGAAAAATATTTTGCAATTATGAACAAACAAATAAATAATGACTACACTTCATCACTTCCAGTTAAAGTTAGCAAGAAAGCGCTAACTGGCAGACAAATTTTATTTAATCAGTTTAACTGGAGATGAATATTTGCAGCTTTACTATTAAATTAAAGTTAAAAACCGATATGTGAAAATTTATAGAATGCCCATAGGGTTTTTTGCATGTCGTACAACTTTTAAATTTAAAAAGCAAAATATCAAAGTAAAAAAATTTAAAAACCTTTCCCTACGTTTAGAATTCCAACAGCCTATATTATATACAAACGATAATAAATGGAATTTTATTGAAACGACTTTTTTTCAATAATACGTAATGTAATTTATTGAATTTCGAAAATACCTGCCCAGAAATAAAAAGAAACAAACAATAAAATATTTTTCCAAACAAATGATTTTTAAATTAACCATCATACCTATTTGTACTTTGCAGCTAATATATTATAAATTGATGCACTTGAAAGGTTTGCTAAATTAGATTTGTGATATTCTACGTTTGTAGGAGGACGGCATCTCAACTAGTGTGAGTATTTAAAAAGTCCATTAACGCTTAAATTACATTTGCCTTTGAACATCACATCGGGTAATAAAGTTTTAAATTATCAAACCAAAATCATTACAGCTTGTAAAAGTAAAGGAAATTCATACAGCTTTTCATCAACAATAATTTTTATGGTTATGATTAATAAAATATTTAATAGGGTACTTAATTTTTCATACAAATGGCGATTAATATCTTTTTTATGACTTTTACTTAGTAATGCATTATTTCCCGTGCAATTTAGAATTAAATTCAATTTAAGATTAGATTTGAAATTATACCATTCTTGTTAAATTTCTAATGTTAATATTTTGTCACCTACCTATAGAAATTTAAAGTAAAATCACGTTCAATTTACCGTATCTTAAATCAAAACAGCCATGCATGCAAATGATGACGTACAATTCAGCGCTCTAAATGATTAATCTAGTGTATAAATTGATTCACATTCTTCTAGGGAATTCAGGGTAATCCTTCTCAATAGGAAATTGATAAGATTCTGCTGAATCTGAATGTTCATTCTAATTACTCTACTATTTTCTGTATAAATAATATGTATTTAATTAGAAAGCATTCATCATAAGCAATCAAAATAGAAATTGATGAATTACAAAAGGTAAACAAATCATTTTTAATTTCCAAAACGTGGAAGAAATTTGGAAAAGCATGTTTCGGTTACCTATATTTTGTAGATAAAAACATCTTAAAGCTTTATAAAATATCGCCATTTCGATCACACATTGTTAATTACTGGTTTAAGTACAAAAATAATCTCATTATATTTTTCTCAGCGACGATCTATCGTGATTACAAGGGACTGTTTGATGGAAAAGTTCTCGTACCACATCTGTCGGTAGAAAGTTTAAAAATTGAATTTCCCCTGATATTTATTTCCCAAATCGTTTCAAGATATTTTAAAAATAAAGTCCACTGGTTTGAGTTACCTCCAATAAACTTTTTTTGAGTCTCGGTGGAGTCTGCTACTTTTATAGAATTTTAAAGCCCACAGTGGTAATAAACAACTTTGCGTACCTACAATATGTTACAAAACATTTAATCAAATTAATAACATTGTAACTGACTGAATAATAGTTGATAACAGCTATAAATATGCATTTGTATCTGATTGATGATGATGAATATTAGCAAAATCTGCCCTTTACCATTAGATCAAATCTTCCGTTTCCGCAATTAAAGTTGCGGATTATTATGCCCGGATTGCTTATTTTGTTACCAGCCGCTGCTGTTCACTGTCGAAACATTGATAAACAACCTCGACAATAGTCAATTATTGCAAGTGCAATTAAGGGGTGCGTTTGAATATTCTTGATAAGGAGAAAATACTTATTCTGACGAATAGTATCGTGAAAAAAAGATAAATTTGTATAGAATAAAGAGGTCTGATAAAGTTGCAAATTTTTTAGAGTAAAATGGAGAAAATTCTGTGGTAAAATAAAGAAACTTATGAATAACAAATTATATGTGCTTCATAAAACAAAACTAGCAATATTTAAACTTTAAAATTTAATTTCATGTTATCCCATTTAAAAACAATGACATTATTTAATTCGTTATTAAATTCAAAATTACAAATGTGATATTTTTATTGGCATTTTTCGAACGCAACTTTTTGTATTAACACCTATTTTAGTACCATTACATTATGACTTATGGTAACCAAAATTCATCGACTCATCCTTTCCGGTGTAAAACTTCAATAATTCTTGGTTTATTTGCATAAACATTGATAAATGGGGTTACTATGTATCGAGTGAGCAAATAAATACGACCCATAAGTAGGATATGGGGATTGTCAAAATATTGTTAATTGACAGATTTTACATTGTTTATAGCTTACTTAGAGGCCGTTTTTATTTGATCACCCTATACAATCCAAACCATCTTTATTTGTGCCGTATACTTCTTATGAGTTCTTTTACCTCAACCAATGTTGTATTCATAAAACAGTAGTATTTTTCTGACCTTACAATTTATGTTAAATTTTTCATTGATATGTATTTCCAATATATAAGACATGAAGATCGTTTCTATTTTGTTAGGAAACATATTTCCATTCCATCACCTTGCAATGTGCTATTATTTTTGGCAAAGAAAATAAATTCTAGATCATATATAACAATGTCTTCTTAAAAGAGAGACATTGGTATTCCTTTGATCTTTCCTTTCTTTATCATCTTAAATAATGTCGTTTGACAATATTATATTTATGTAGGAACCCCTACGTAAAACAAGCATTTAAAGAAGCTACTTTAATTCACTAAACTAAAAAAGTTTGGAATGGCAAAAATTATTTAAAACGGACAACTATTCCGAAAATTCGCTAAACATAGGAGTTTGTACCTATCTTTTAATTTTGTATGCAAAAGGCATAACAATTAATGCTATATGCTTTACTCTTACGCTAGCTAAAACGGCAAAATCTTTTAACGGGAAATTTTCGTAGGTAGTTGTAATTTGAAAGTGCAAAACATATTGCCTCTTCCTTTGTAAACAAAAGTGCAAATTCAATTATTCTAAAAAGGGAACAGTGTGAAACTGTGTCGTTTAATTCGCTGAAAACGCTTTAAAACTATTTTCATTTTGAAATTCAGAAGTGCTTACTTTTAAGTGAGTACTTGCATGTATAAAAAGCTAATATCTGGTTTATTTAAAGCTTTTACCTAATTGAAATTTCATGACACTCTTTTAACAAAAATAACAAAACTCAATTAGTATGTCTTGGAATTTACGGTGAAATTATTACAATCTCCAGAAACAGTTTTATTTTAATAAAATATCCTGAAGTTAACATTTTTTTTTAGTAGGGTGTTTTTTTTGTTTCAGTTTGTCTCCGTATATGTTTCTGTGTTAACCCTCACGTTTATTTCCTTGGATCGTTGGTATGCGATTTGCTTTCCACTACGATTTAAGTCTACAACTGGAAGAGCACAAGTTTGTATTGGCATCATTTGGGTTTTTGCACTTACAGCAGGTTAGTACCAAGCAAATTTAAAGTTTTTCTTAGCAGACGATTTATGCTTATACCCAGCCAATTTGGAATTTACCTCACCCTTTCTAGCAGTAAGAATATTTCCTCTGAATAAAAAGTCAGAAATATTAATTATGCAGCCTTTGCTATACTTAAATACGATTCTAACTCGGCGCATTCGCCATTTTATAATAAGAGTGATCCCAACATTTGTACACACATTGAAAGCGCTCTTTTTGTGAACATTATTCCAAACTGTTAACCCTCTTACAATTGCCTTTTTTATTCCAGCTGCTCCCGAATTATACGCCACGACGTATCAAAAGATCCCCCTTCCATTACAGTCTATTTATTTCACGACTTGTAAAGCCGGCTGGTCAAGGGAGGCTGATCACATTTACAGTGTCGTTAAGATGGTTTTATTCTATATAATACCATTACTTTTTATGACAATTGCCTATGCTCAAATAATCCGCATTTTATGGAAATCTGGTTCAAACTTGCGCCATACTCCAGGAAAAGGTAAGAATTATTATACAAGCGCGGTATACGTTCATAAATAACTTCAAAGTCAGGTTATCTTTTTTTGAGGTAAGTGAAGTATTTATTTCGACAACGTAAGCCTGTGTTTTATTATTAGTTTTTGGACATTTATCCGGCTAAATTTTGAGTTACGAGTTTCGCGAAACAAAATTTTATTATCCTTATGTGTCTGTATGTAAAAATAATATTGCAAGACGTAAAAGATGTTCGGTGGTTTGCAAAATAATTGTTCTTGTAAGTTCAAATTGCTTAGTCCTTAAAAAACGATGAGAATTGAAAAAATATTCTCCACTTTAAAGTTAAGAATTTCTCTTTACTGTCAATTTCTTTTGCAGACGTTAGCAAAAGAAATCAAGGAAATTCCTTTGCAATGAACATGAATGCAAGCACAGAAGGCCAGCTAAGAAGCAGAAAAAAGGCGGCCAAGATGTTGGTAGCAGTGGTGATCATGTTTGCGTTTTGCTTCCTACCTCTTCACATGCTCACAGTATTAAAGTAAGCACCTTGTTTAGTAATATTTCAAGATGACAATTTAACAAGACATGTGTACTTTGTAAAAAACGATAAATCATTCTGTCGATTTAAATGACATGGTTGACTTGAAATTTTCTTATTATGCGTGCATACAGTTTCCCAAAATTCAAGGTCTTGAACATTTGTAAAAGTGTTTCAAATATAAGAAAAAAAGTAACATTTTTCTTAGGTTATTTAAAAAATGAGAGAAAGTATAATTAAACTATGTTGTTCTATTCCATATTTCCGTCGTGTTTTTAACTGAATTAAATTTTAAAATGTTCAACCTAACGTTAACATATTTGGTAACAGTAAACATGAATTCTGCGTTAGTTTGACGTGTTTTTTTAAATGTTACAAAAACTGCTAGAGGACATGCCTAATAATTAATTTGATTTTAATTATATGAGTCATTTTTTGATGTTGATATAGGTTCACAATTTTCCAGTACAAGTATTACCTATGTGACCTTTAAACATAATTTATTTCATGTAGGACTACGTTCACTAATATGATGTTTGTTTCCCAAAATAGCATACAAGTGGAACAGTTAATAAAATAATTAAATTTCGTGTTTACTGTTTAGGAATATGAAGCACTTTCCTAATTAATTTACTGCTTTAAATACCTTTGTTCATGATTCAGGCCACTTGACCATTAAACTAAGTTCTTTGTTTCAGGAATGGCCTCACCGATTATGATGTGCATAAGGCGCTTTCACTAATATCTCACTGGTTGTGCTATGCAAATAGCGCTATTAATCCTATTATTTATAATTTTATGAGTGGTAAGTAAATCTTCACCTATTCCACATACGGCTCAGTAAAACAATAATTCAGTCAGCCGAAAAAAGAGGCCCCTAATTTATCTTACCGGCTTCATGACATTTAGCTAGGGTCCTAAATGGTTTTTTGCTTCCTAATTGGCAGACTTTTTTGGTAGATGTCTTTTCTATTTTGCCTTATTACACTAGGGTTATAAAAATTATAAGGAAACAGAAAATCATAAATTTTGGTGTCGGCAGTGGGTTACATTTTCTGAATATTATATACTTTCTCGTAAATTAAAGAGCAATAAAAAACACAACATTACACCGCATTTGCTCCTAAAAATGGTAATGTTTTCTTTTACTGCGTTAACAAGATTTATACCCTAAAATATTTGTAATTAACCCAACTCGGTAATCCCAAAATAAACCAATCCTTTCGAATATCCTCAGCCGCTCCTAAAGCGTAACAGGATTGATCGTTTTTAGAAAAACCTAATTAAAAATAAGCAAAGCGATAAAAATAACCTGAAAGGGTTTTTTATAATTCTAACATCCATAATTAATTGGTATTGTTTGGAAATAAAATACGCAGACGTATTATGTTTACCTTTTTTTTAACAAAAGCGATAAGCGTCTTTCGTTTTACTTAAACCTATTTAAATTTCAATAAAATGTACCCTATTTTATCGTAACTTGTTTAAAACTTTAAAGGCTGGAACCCTAAACGTAGGGAGTTGAAATATATTTATTGTATCGCAAAGCACTAAACATTTTTCTCCATTCAGGTCTATATTCATCCTTAAGTGCTTTGAGGATCCTATATCTGAAAAAACTCGTCTGGTGTCCGGTTTCCAACTTTTCTACACTTTTTACATGTTTACCAAAGTTGAATCATATAATTTAAATAGGGAAGTGTATTTCCTTAGGGTAGGAAAGGTATTATAGGTGGGTTTAGCATTTTTCAGTTGAGGCATTTCGTAATAGGGAGAAATCATTTTTTACCTGCCTGATTTTCAATTTCTTAAAGTTTAACTTTACGTCTGTCATTCAAACACATTCAGTAAAAAAAGAAGAAAACAGGAAAATAGCATTTACTGGAACAAATTGAACTCAGTTGTGTATTATTATTTATTCTCTTTTTGGCAGTTGAAAACAAAGAATGTTACGTTCTGGATATCTGAAAAACATGCTTTATAATGTTATGACCTTTTTACTTCTACATAGAAAAGTTTATACAAAAACTATTGGTTTAAAATATATCCAGAATAAAATGAGTCCAAGAAAATCTGTCTCTTTCAATGTAAATAGGTTTTACGATAAAATTATTCACTTTTATATTTCTGCTGATTCGTAACTTTTTGCAAAATGACATGATTTTTTAAAATTCTGTTGTAGTCTTTATTCTTTCTGTTTGTGTTGGATTAAATTTTTAATGATTTAATTTACGTAACTAAAAACTTGAATCGACCTTAAACCAGATAAAGTTTAACTCACACCTGACACCTTTTGCTTCAGGACTTCAAAGGACTATAACGATACTGCTTTTAAGGACCATTATTTGTCAAATATATAAAGGGCGACAAAGTCCTGTATGTTTAGGGCAGATGTTTTTGCTAGTATATTTTTTAAGATAAAAGGAAAAAAGTTCGTACCGAATAAATTGCCTAAATAAAAGAGCGATAGTAAAAAAAATCGGTGATGCGAATTGGCTAACAAGGACTTAAGCCTAATTTATAGTTAAATTAACTTCACTAAACTTAGCGCGACCAAATAAATGCCTTTATAGTTTGCCAACTGCGCTTATTAAAAGCAGTTAACGCCATCTATCGGCCAATCTTAGAATCGTAATTAATCATCTTATTTTATCGACTTGTATGTCTATTCTACAGTTTTCTTCCTAATTTTAAAAATTTGGTCCTGTAGTCGATATATGGCTTAGTGAAAAAGGGGACAAATACCTATTTTACTCTGAATTAGCTGAAATTAGTTGAAATTAAGAAATATAACCTATAAGTGAACTTAAAGTGAAGTTGATGAATGCGATTTCATCTTTCGTATAATTTATTTAATTTTGTGTTAATTTGCGATATGTTAATTCTGAGTGAAGTAAATTCATCTATAAATCAAGCTTTAGATAGCATACACAAATCCTACTTGTTTTAATCAGTCCCTTTTGCATAAAATGTTGTAGATCAAAGTTGCGTAAAATTAAAAAAGGTAATTTTTATTTAACAAGCTTGTAAGCACTTTAATTTCCATGTACATTGACTTTCAAAAGTCTTGCACCCCCCCTTTAAAAACTTTCGCGTTTGCCTGACAGAAATAAAATTTTCTTTAAAATAAACCTTAAAGCCTCTGTGATATAATACACAAGATAGAAAAGCTTTTAATTAATTTTCTTCAATGGTACCACGCGTTTAAAAAAAAAGTGTAAAATTCCTGAAAATTGAAAAAGTGTAAAAATTAAAAATAAAGCAAACACGGGATTATAAGTAAGTAGAATTAGTACTCCTTGCTTTAAATGGTGCATTCAAATGGTTTCGCATACTTCTAGTGGGGCTATTAATAACTTCTAGGGGTGCATTCACCATTTTCTCGCAACGCAACAATTAGCCCCTGTCTGCTTTTTAGCGTTTTTTTTTTCGGATTTTTTTTGCGGAAAACTTGTTTAGAGACAAAATTCCACTATGTCCAAAAGAATTCAGGTTCGATTAGCTGGCAGGCCAGTCACATCACTCCCTGTAAGAATATTTCGACACGTTTCATAAGACGCGGATTCCCATTGTCGCCCTTAAAAGCGAAATTTCGGGTTTTTTTTTATGAACTCCTAGTGTAGGGGTTATTATGCTAACGTAACATTATTTGCAAACCCGTTTTCATTGGTCAGAGAAAAATTTAAGCGGGATGTTTCATACGAAGCAGAGTCCCTTTGTCGCCCATAAATGCAAAATTTTGAAAAGAAATATTATGAGGAGGATACATTAGGAGACAAACAAAAGTCTTTTCGTAAACTTGACCATCGATATTCCCAGGACTATGAATCAGAGCCAACTTTTCGTAAAACATTATACCCCTCCAAAACATTTCAGTACCCGTATGATATGGAGCAACTTTAATTTAAGTATGCAATCGATGTTGTCTTTTTGCATCTTGCCAAACTCTTCAAAGATAATCATTACTCATTAGGGCAAACCTGGACTTACCAATAAAAATCAATTTTTTTCACCCACGAAACATCCCGCTTAAATTTTTCTCTGACCAATGAAAACGGGTTTGCAAATAATGTTACGTTAGCATAATAACCCCTACACTAGGAGTTCATAAAAAAAACCCGAAATTTCGCTTTTAAGGGCGACAATGGGAATCCGCGTCTTATGAAACGTGTCGAAATATTCTCACAGGGAGTGATGTGACTGGCCTGCCAGCTAATCGAACCTGAATTCTTTTGGACATAGTGGAATTTTGTCTCTAAACAAGTTTTCCGCAAAAAAAATCCGAAAAAAAAAACGCTAAAAAGCAGACAGGGGCTAATTGTTGCGTTGCGAGAAAATGGTGAATGCACCCCTAGAAGTTATTAATAGCCCCATTAGAAGTATGCGAAACCATTTAAATGCATCATTTAGAACAAGGAGTACTAATACTACTCACTAATAATCCCGAGTTTGCTTTATTTTTAATTTTTACACTTCGACAATTTTCAGAAATTTTACACTTTTTTTTTAAACGCGTGGTACTATTGAAGAAAATTAATCAAACGGTTTTTTATCTTGTGTATTATATCACAGAGGCTTTAAGGTTTATTTTAAAGAAAATTTTATTTCTGTCAGGCAAACGCGAAAGTTTTTAAAGGGGGGGTGCAAGACTTTTGAACGGCAGTGTATTTGAATGCTAATTTTTTATTTTTTCATCTCAGCTAGGGCATGTTATTTTTTTGAATAAGTAAACAATTTTATAAACTTTAAGTGCTAAATTTCAAACGTTTTTATTTTAAAGGTAACGAAATTAGGCAAAGTTATTAAAAAGTTAACTAGGCTATTTTTTTTTAATATTAATATTCCGACGGTGTCAATAGTCCTGATTTTCTTGAATTCAAATATTCGCGTCGTGACGCGAAACCCTAATATTTCATTGTCAAAGAATTAACAAGGCAAACAGAACGAGCGATGTTGCATTTATTTGCATTAATGGAATAACAGCAAAGTTTACGCCAAGTAGTGTCTTAAAGTTTTGGAGTATTATAATTTAGTTTCGCCAAAAAGCCAAGACAAACTTGTGCGAATTTAGGTATTACACTGACTTTGCCTCCGCATGGTTCATATCATTTAAGACTCAATATAAAGTTTGTCCTGTTTTAAATCATAATTAATAGAAAATACAATTTTGCTTTAAAAAATACCGACAAGTACTATAAAAACAGAAAAAGCACTGCTACGTCTAAAGGAATAAAAACTTGTTGATGTGATAATTTGTTGGCTTAGAGATTTGGTTTTCCTCTAATGCTATGTAAATATTTATACAGGGTGGTCCAAGCAAAAGTTTCCACCCCCATTATTTCCTGAACGAATCTGTTCTGGAGGAACTGCCGCCACACGTCATTTTTTTTTTGGAGGGGGACATCTAATTAGGGTATTTTTTAATTTTTTTGTTCAACCCTCCAAGCGGGGTGATTACCCCATCAAAAATTTTAAATGGCACTACGGGTCAAGTGGGGTCTTATTTAAAAGCTACAATTTTTCTCTATTAAAAAAAAAACATTTTTTCAAAATCGGGCGAAAATTTTTCAAAATTTTGTTTTTTTTGAATTTTAAATTTAATCATATTTTACGCTTCTTAAAAAGAAAATTCTTAGACAGGTCGATTTTCTTTCGAAGAAGAACATCTAACAGCATATTTCTTAATTTTTTTCTTTAACCCCCCAAGCGGGGTAATAACCCCATCAATAATCTTTAATGACCATTCTGGGTAAGTGGGGCCTTATTTGAAAGCTACAATTTTTCTCTTTTCAGCAAAGTAAAAAATTTTAAAATCGGACAAATATTTTTCGAAATTTTGTTGTTTTTTTTATTTTAAATCTAAAAGTAAATTTACACAACTAAAAATTTTGATTTTTTAAGAAATTATTCTTAAAAAAGATCAAAAATGTTTTTTCAAGAATACTTTCTTAAAAAATTTACTTTTAGATTTAAAAAAAAAAAAAGCAACAAAATTTCAAAAAATATTTGTCCGATTTTAAAATTTTTTATTTTGCTGAAAAGAGAAAAATTGTAGCTTTCAAATAAGGCCCCACTTACCCAGAATGGCCATTAAAGATTATTGATGGGGTTGTTACCCCGCTTGGGGGGTTGAAGAAAAAAATAAATAAATATGTTGTTAGATGTTCTTCTTCAAAAGAAAATCGACCTGTCTAAGCATTTTCTTCTTAAGAAGCGTAAAATTTGATTAAATTTAAAATTCAAAAAAATAAAAATTTTGAAAAATTTTTGCCCGATTTTGAAAATATTTTTTTTTTTGAAAAGAGAAAAATTGTAGCTTTTAAATAAGGCCCCACTTGACCCGTAGTGCCATTTGAAATTTTTGATAGGGTAATCACCCCGCTTGGAGGGTTGAACAAAAAAAATAAAAAATACCCTAATTAGATGTCCCCCTCCAAAAAAAAATGACGTGTCGCTGCAGTTCCTCCAGAACAAATTCGTTAAGGAAATAATGGTGGTGGAAACTTTTGCTTGGACCACCCTGTATTTTAATCCGTTTTAGCCAAAAAAGAAGCCCTGAAAATTTACTAAATCGTATGCTTTGCATACATATTGCTTTTCTACTTTAGCATAAGTAATATTATGGTTTAATTTTGTAGGAAAATTTAGAAGAGAGTTCCGGTCTTCCTTTACGAAATGTAGAAGTAAGGAACAATCTGAAATGACAGGGAGAACCAGTACGTATATCTATCGATTTACGACCAATCACCAAAGTGCACGCTCAAGATGTGCTGAAACTATTCCACTGAACAACATACACACTAAAAAAACTTAAAAAACCTCAACGAAATATTGTCACCTTAGAACCACACTTTTTTAAACGTCCGCAAAAAATAAAACACAAGATAAAATTTCAAAAAGAATCTTTTTTTAGTAAATTATGTACATATAGGGTACAAGCATAAATAACTTTTTTGCGGATGTTACAAAAATGGTTTTTCTAGAAATTCCACCCACTACATGTAATTCTTAGGCGACGATATTAGAAGCAAACTTTACACAAACTTAATTTCCATTTATAAATCCTTGTATATAAAATTACAATAAAATAGGCATATAAGAATATAATTCCTTTAAAAATTACCAAGCTCAAGAGTTTAGGCAAAACTTTTTAAGTTTCTTAACTTTAACATCAGATAAAATATTAAAGTTTTATAAAACTTTTGGCATTAACAACTTTTTTAATAATGTTTTTATATTGTGTCGCTGTTTTGGGTATGTCCGATAATAATATTATTATCTGAGTTTTCGTCTAATGACCAAAACTTTTAATTATGTTAAGTTATGGAGAATATACTTGTGGTGCCAAAAAAAAGTTCCTTGTAAAGTTTTTAAAACCTTATCTTCGAAGGCATTCTACAGAAAGTACCTCAAAAAAAATTTGAAATTACTTAACTACATTAATCTTGCAAACTTAAAAATGTTTTATATAAAACTGTTAAAAAATGCAATGCCTAATTATACTCATTTATATTTATTGTAGGGTATTTATGATCAAATTGGTAACATTTTAAAATGTAACTTAGAGTCACTAAAAACTATGGTGTACCTACTTTTGTGTAAAGAAAAATCTTAGAATAATAGTTGTTTTGTGTTTAATGTAAATATTAAGTATTACTTTAGAAGAGAGACGACTGTATAATTAAAATAAATTGATATAATATAAAAAATTGTAATTTGTTTAATCCTTAAATGTTTTTAAAATAAGACTTATAAAACCAAAGATTATACGTACCTTATAGTCTGTCGTAAATTTTGATCCTTGAAATTCTTACTTTGTCTTGTAAGGGGAATTAATAAAACACATAAATATTAATAAAATTTAGTTTATTAAATAACAATAATGTATTTTAATACAAAAGCAATGACAAAATTTGCAGCAACCAACCTTTTATACTGGCGATTATAAAAAATTGGTCGGTTAGAATTTCGTGATCACACAATTTTACAATAATTTGCTAGATTTGAGCTAGCAAACCCCTTAAAAAACTTATTCTTTCTTCAAGCTAATTTGTTAGAAAATTAGTAATACTAAATGAACAAAATTAAAAAAATGGTCCCCTAAAAGCCAATATACAGAATATTCCGTAACAAAAACACACAAAATCGAAGTGACTACAAAAAAAGACATGATTTCATCACAATAAAATAAATAAAAATACTTTCGATTTTGTTATGGCAACTAAAATAAATTTACAAAGAAAAAAACATAAATAAAACAGTAATAACCGAAAATATTAATGTAAATAATAAATTCATTATTTATATTGACTAAATTAATATTCGTGTTAGTGCGTATATTACACTAAGATAATTACAATTTTTAACAATGCTACAATTTAACAAAACTGGCGATTTTCGTTGAACTGTAACGCTTATCTCAATTAATAAATTAATGAAGAAGTTTATACAAAAATATGAACATTTTTGAAGCTTAATATAAAATGTAAAGGTCAGTCAATGTAAGTTTGGAATAGTTAGGTAAAATACTAATGTTTAAAGTCTAAATGGTTCCTTCCTCGCCTGTCCGGTGGGAGTGTCTGAGGCACCGGAAGATCTTCGCAAAAGTCGGGAAGCTGCCGTTGCGGTTCCGGGCGGGACAGGCGTATTGGAACCTGAAGGTGTTCTTGTCCTAAAAGGCCAAATTTTGGTCAAAATCTTGACAAATTTTTCTAACACTTTGCATGTCCTCGACCGAGGTTAACAGAAATTAATTGTATTAAATTTATTTTAACTCTGAACACCAAGATGTATTTTATATGCACAGTGCAATAGTAAGGAGATCCAAATGATTAGTTTTTAATTACTAATTTTGAAAGTTGCAATTAGTGAACCCCTAAAGTAACAAAATTTGGCTTGCATTTCAAAGTTAAAATAAATTTGGTATACCAAAAAAAATATTAATAAAATTTGCTTGTCTGCAATTTTTAAATAGGTTAATGGTTAATTTACCTGGACGGTGCTGACGTCCTTAGTGTTGGCCCTTGACCAACCGTGACTATTCTGGTCTTGCTTGCACTCCTGATTAAAAAAAACCACATGCCAAAGTTAGTTTAGTGCTTATATTTTAATTTTATTAAAAAGCATTAAAAAGGCAGTAATTTAAATACAAAATCTGAAGAAAACTTTTGATTTTTTGAATGCAATTTCTACAAAAACAAATTCGTTGATATTGCGTTCATTAAATTTTGCATTTCTAGTACTACCTATATCGGTTTTTGTTTAATTATTTCAATAAAAGACAATTAACATGGTGATGAACTGATAAGTAGTCATTAGTTAAATTACTGCCCCAATTAATTTGATATCGAATTCGTTTCCAGGATAAATCTTTATATTACAAAACCATAAAATAATGCGTGTAACGTGTGCAATAAATGTTTAAATTAGTCATGCAACGCTATTTAAATTTTTGTAAAGCTTAAACAATGATTAATTTCACAAATTGGTTATTTAAATAGAATACCAATTAATTCTTTAAAAATAATTTATTTAATTTTTATTATGATTTTAGCTCCTCAAAAAATTGCACTTTTAAGTTCAGTCGGAACCAATTTTAAAGATCTTATCTTACTAATAGAGACCATTAAAACAAAATTTAAAAAACATTAGCAAACATGCAAAGTTATCTCGTAAATGTAATCGTGCAGTTTGAATAAGCATTAAAACCCCGAAAAGGGTGAATTATTCTAAACACAATCAGAAAATAACATGCTTTATTTTATTATTTACCCTGTGGAAATTGGAATCTTTGATTTGCTCGACTTGCTTGCAGACGATTTTCCACTTTTGTTTGTTAAAAAAACGAAATTGTTAACACGCCGAGATTTAAAATTAAAAAACAACAGCAAAACTTCGTAATTAACAAACTAAACTCTATGTTAACTTTAAAAGCAACATGCATTTTTCTCAAAGTAGAAATTTTGTTTTATAAAAATTGGTTATAAAAAATCACATTATGATTTAATTAGTCGGAACAAATTTTATCGAACATTTTATTAGTGAAAGAATTAACGACTAGACGTACTTAAAATTTATGACCATATTATTTTAATAGTTCATAAAAAAGGTTAGGATTCCTAATTGGAAACTTTTACTGCGATTTTATTCTCTCATATTTCAGATGTGCGTGCAGAAAATAATTAGGATCACGATTCTGCAAAAGCATAAACTCTTAAGTAACTTCAAGGGGTGGAAAACTTTAATAATTTGTTTATCAATTAATTGGAACAATACATTAATTATAAAAGCATTTTACCCCTAAATGATGCATGAAACTCCAATAAATAGTTAGTAAACTGGCACGTGCATCTAAAACTTTTAAATAGTTGAGTAACAACTCCTTTAAATATTAAAATTTTCAATTACACTTCGTCTAGGTGTAAATATTTAATAATACGAAACTTCAAAAGAACTATTAGAAGTGTTCGACAAAAATTGCTTTTAGAAACAAAGACAATCACATCATATCATGCAAAAACCAATTTCGTACCCAGATGAAAACGATATCGAGCATGTACTTGACGATAGAGAATCTGCCTCATCCACACTGCCTTTGTATAAGGGTATGCGAGACCTACTGTGCCCCAAAATAATTACTTAGCTTTTTTATCAATAAACCCTTTAAAATTAATATTAAACCAACCAACTTCGCCCAATAGTTTAGCTATTTAGTAAATCAATGTCTACATTTTTATGTTGATTTTATATACCTACAAAATTTAATGTCCCGGACAGCAAGGATCGTTGTTCTTTTTTAACTTTTGGTTCGATCTGAAATAGTGAAACAATTTAGAAATGCCAATTATAAGTTGCAAACTTTTGCCAAATGGTTATGTTTCTGCAAAAATACTGGGTAAGTTGGTTATCATATTACCGCGCGCCCTTAGAAATACCCACAACCAAACTTATTTTATTATTTATATTAATTATGTACAGCGTAGAAATGCCAATTAAAATTTCGTTTACCTGGATGAATTTGAAATTGTTGTTAAGGTTGGTATGCTTGATGCTCTTGGTATGCCCGACAATCTAGATTAAGGTTAGAATAAAATGCGATTAGGGTTTGTAATTTTAGTAAATTATTTGTGTCGTACTAAATAAAGTTAGTTTAAAATTTTACTACTTTTTAGTTTTTTAAGTCAAATATTACAGTGCTATTACAACTACCAACTGTTTTAGGGTTTAATTAAAATTTTAAATACTAACCAGGTTTTTATAGCGACATTAAAATCCGAAATAAAATTTAATTTTAACAACTTTGCAAACAAGTTTATGGCTAAAGATTCGAAGTCACAGTTTCGAAGATCTCTGCTCCTAGAAGCTCGTATAAGTCATCTCCGTAGAGCTTCCGTCAATTCTACTAAATAGCACATCTGTATGAGAACCCCATGTAGTTTTGAAAACTCTAAACTACAATAGAACTTTAAACGTATTGTGCTTTCGTTTAAATCGGTTATTTCTTTGTGTCGAAAGTCTGACTTAAAAAAAAACACAAATATTTTAATGGTTTTTGAAGTCAGATTTTCGACACAAAGAAATAGCCGATTTTAATGAAACCATAATAGATTTCTAGCGCTATTTTTCTAGTTTTCAAAATCACATTTACTTTTAATATACAATGGGGCCCCCATGTAGAAGTACTATTTGGTAGAACTGACGGGAGCTCGACGGAAATGACTTATGCGAGCTTCCAGGAGCACGAATCTGTGAGTTTGAATCTCTAGTCTTAAAGTAGTAGTACAAATTCTAATGGTCGACGCATTTAGAAGTGTAAAAATTGATTAAACAATTTTTCTTTGTTAAATTTTATGAGTTTACAGATCGCACTTTTTTTTAAATTAAAATAAGAATGTTAGCATGGCTGATCGAATCTACGATAAAATACTTTTTATCTTCGACATTTGCTACAAATCATATAAAAATGGTTACTTACTTGCCGGCTGGACTAGCTGGTGAAATTAAACCGCTTGGGGTTCGTGAACCAGAAGCTGTTCCGTTTAATCCTCGCCTTGTATTTGTTGTAGTAGCCGTTCTGCCACTTAAGGGAGTTCGACGAGGGATTCTTGATGGTGTTCCGTCATCTTAAACAAGATCAAAATTGTTACATTGTACCTACTTAATGCTTTATTTTGATTGCTTCTTCGAAATACGAAACGGAAATTGTTGTCCTATCCAGAGTATTTGTTTTACGAATTCAAAACAACCACTTTACCTTATAACCGAAGGACAGTTATTAAGGATTATTTGATGCGTTAAACAAGCCTCAAAAGAGCTCGCAAAAAAGTTATTTCGCAAAGCATGAATGTATAAAAAGGTATACTCAGGAGCTTCATTAGAATTCTACTAAACAAATTTTGTTTAATGCTGTACAAATTTAAGAGTATAATTCAACCAAAAATTGTTATTGCTCTGACTACGACGTAAATATTTACCGGTGCTGTCCAATGAAAGATTAGACCCATGTCTTGAAGGAGGTTTGCTTCCTGGTCGACTTCCGGTTCTTGAAGCTGGTCGTGAGTTATTCCTGGAGCCCCCAGGCGTTACTGAAGATCTATAGGAAGTTCGACGAGGTGTTTTAAACATGGAGCTCTCGTTGTCTGACAAAGAATCTGGTGTACCAGCGGATAAAGAGGATTTTGTTGTGCGGGGTAAACTTCCCATCGGCACTGATCTTTGCGAACGCTCCCTGACCTAAACACGAATTAAAGGATTAATTTCATTGAAATGAAAGCGGTTTAATTAAATTTGAATGGAATGCATGTGCTAAAACAAAAAGGATCTCATGTGAATTACATTACTTGCTGTCAATGCATTTTATAATTAAACTCTACATTATTCTAATAGGTGTAAAACATGTTAAATGAACGTAAAACAATTCATTATGAGTTGTGTCCAAAATCGAGACCCTTTTTTAATGCACAAATTACTTACAATTACAACCTTCTCATCTGGTGGAGTTATGACAATCTTCAAAAAAATTATATATACTAAATTTGTTGAACTACTTATACAAATAGATCAAAGAACGGTTTTATGGACGTCTTTTAAACTATTAGTACCCAAAACCATTCTTTATAGCAAATTGAACTTTTAAGTCACCAAATTTAAAGAAATTGAGAAAAGTTTAAATCTTACCTGCGGTATACCTACGAGAGGAACTTGGGACAAATACAACAACTTATGGTGATCTTTTTCAGGTCCAATTGCAGCAACTACAGGGTAACAATCAAAGTACAAATTAAATACTCAATTCATCATTTTTTTGAGTATGTAATTGGTACCTCATTCACACCAAAATAATTTAAAAAAATAGAAATCTGTTTGCCAGAAGGTGCGTTTTGCGCAAAAAACAAATACGTTCACACAAACATGCACATGCAAAAATAATAAAAAAAAAAATAGCTAACAAATCTATATTTTGGAACAAAAATAATGTATTTATGTAAAGTAACAAATGTAAATAAAAAGCTTTCTGTAAAATTAAAAATCTACTTAAAGTCTTTGCCAACGACCATCGTAAAATCAGTCATAAAAATTCTTAGATCAATAGGATATTTAATGGTTTGTTATTTACATTCCAAACAAAAATAACATTATAAAGTTATGATTGCTTTAAATTTTGCAATACATTATTTCCGCCCAATAATCAGCTAAACAGAATAACACTCAATTCTTAAAAGCCTATAAAACTCACAGCTAAATAAAAACACCAAAACCTTACACCAAAAACAAGACAAAAAAAAAGAAAATTAAAAGAAGAAGTGTATTACCCAGTGAAAAGTATTTGGATTGACGTGAGCCCAGTGTAGTGTGGCGCCTGCAGTGGAGCCCACATGCAAGGGGTAGGCATTGCCAATCTCTCCTTTAGCTCGAAGCTGTTCAAATATTGGCATCAACTCCGCCATGTGTTCGTGAGCTAAACACACATAGCACATGCCAACATCATAGCGAAAAAAAATAAGGAACGAGTACAATTATTTTTTTGTACATGTATGTGTAAGTCGTTAAGTGTAAAAGTGTGTGTAAAGCATTCGAGTTAATAAATCACATTTTAGTAGTTACTTTTTAAAAGAAACTGAACCTATTATTATCCTTAGCAAAAAAGAACCTTTCAGAGGTTTCTTGACTAAATTTTGAGTTAAAAAATTACCATAAATAAGAAGCAAAGATTGTTTTGTATTAACTCGGAATGCAAGTGTCCACGAAAAATTGTCAAATGGTAAGCAAATAAATACAAACTCTTTTTAACGGCGAACCCATTTGATCAGATTTAAAGTTTGTTTTCGCATCATTGAAAAGAGTTTTCCTAAATTATATTGCTATTATTTTAACAATTTTCCGCTTCATGTGTGTTCTGTGTAATGTGCCTAAACACTAAAATTAAAATTCTATAATTTTTATAAGCGTGTGCCAATTAAAAAAACTGTAAAATGAATAAATTTAAGGTACCAATTACGTATACAAAACTGTGTATAACAAATTTAAACAATAGTTTGTCTGAATCTCCTGAGGAAAAGTCACAACACGTAACATCACAAAAACTAGAAAAAAAAAAAACAGGGAACGAAGAACGAACATTTTGTATACCTACCTTTTGTCAAGGCTTTTGTAAACCATTACATTCACTATATATTTCTTTTAAACCTCTTATGATTAGGATAATTTAGACCAACATGCAGTACTTACTCTGTGCGAATCTAATAAAGCCAAACAAAGTGTTTAAACCAACATTTTTCCATCAAAAATGTTGTTTTAAATGATTTACATTGACATCACAAAATAAAATGTTTTTATAATGAAACCAATGTAAAATGATATTAAGCTAAGACAAACCAAAGTATGCAAATTCATTTTTTCTGTTAGATTATTTCTACTAACGTATCTTTTACTACTAGATCATGCTTGTTAGTTTTTAAAAACAGTCAGTTAATTTTTGGAATTTATTTGAATAATTCGAAACTTGCAAATGGGGGAATAGGAGCATTAAATCGTTATTGGAAAACTGATAATGAAGACTAATTTTGCAAAACATAATATTTCAATTATGGTTTAAGTTCCATATGCCGGAGGGTGTTTAACATTATTTGGCAGTAAAATTATCGGAGGAAGGAAAAAATTGGCTAGGGGAATCTCAAAAGGGAATTTTTGTTTTTTTGTTTGCATACCTTGTTTTTAAAAATAGCTATGCTTTCGATTTTAGTTTTATTTTATTACTTAAAAATATACTACAAAAATGCAAAAAAAAAACATTTTCTTTAATTTTAGACGTTATTTTTTTGTATGCCATAAAAACATGGCTATTGTATAAACTTTCATTTAAAGTGCATCTTAAAAACTTTGATAATTAATTCTTGTTTTGCTGATGAAAAGATTTTTTTCACCACAATCAGAAGAAAACAATAAAAGCTTTTAGGACGTGTAACTATTTTTAAGTTTTACAAGTTTTAGCTACTCTTTTTTTATTAAAAACTAGGTTCAAGTTTTTATAAAAGAATATTTCTCGGAATATTCATTTTCTGCTAAAAATTACAACAAAACTTCGAACGAATCTGTCGAATTGAATATTTGTTGTTTTAAATTAATTGTTGTAGTAAATTTTTTTCTTATTAATTATCGATCACAGATTTATTAACTCTGTCTTTTAAGCCTAGCAAATGTGGAGGCAATAATAATAAAATCGAAAACAAAGCTAGCGTGTGTGCAAGTGCAGGAGTGGTACCTTAGTGATTGGCCCTTGCGAAGTGCGTAGAGATGCAGAGGAAGAGCCAGAGATGGGACTCGAAGCCGAAGTCTTAGGCTTGAACGCGGTCATGGTCTGCGACACGCCGTCGGCTAAGATGAACTGTTCCCGCAACTCTATGTTTGTGCGTCCTTTGGCTGCAGTGATGGAGGAAGGATGTTTTGGCAAGGATCAGGACGAGGAGTTAAAAATTTACGTAAAATCCATGTCCAAATGGGAATGTTGATGAGGAGGAGGAGAAAAACAAACAAAATAAAATAAGCTGCTGTTCGGAATCTAGTTTGCTTAAATGGTACTTAAAGATTGACTCCTCAAAAAGACATCACTATTTATTTACAATATTTATTAATTAACAAACATTTTAATAAAAATTTTATAGTTTGGTTCTTTGCTCTTTGCCTTATTGAGTTCAATATTTAAGAATCATTTACATATGGTGCACTGTTGTCTACCAACATTTAAAAACAAAAATAGTGGTAATACGACACTATTACTTTGTTAAACAAAATTCTAATCTAATAAAAATAAAAAATATGCATAAAAATAAAAATGTGTATAACTGTGTGTTAATGGTTCATGCAACAAAAAATTAATAATCATGCATATATGTACAAATAAAAATAAATACGTTTATTGCTGAAGAAGTATAAACATTAATTAGAAACGTGGTTTGAAAGAAGCAGAAAAAACACCGAATTTTTTAAAAACAAAATTTAAATCACTGCCTTAAAAACTAATAAAAAAATTTAAGATGTGTTTTCTACAAATATTTTTCAAATACGTCCGTGCAAAGGCTTACCAAGAGGACAACAGGCCTCGTGCTGTTCAGGTTTATCAGGATGAGGTAACGGTAAGACTAACATAACTTTTTTCCAAATTAATTTACCGACAAACACAGTTTAAAACATAAAAAGCGCAAATTATAAATTATTGCAGAATTGGAATAAAATTAAGAGGAATTTAAATGAAAGGGAAAAAGAACATGTAAGTATTAGTAAATGACGAGGTAAATGAACGATTTTTATACATGAAAGCAGTAAAAGAATACAATCTTTTTCAAAATTCGCTAATGTATGAAAAGTTAAAAAAAAACGTCTTTTGACCAAATTGTATTTTTTTACACATATTATTTTCTAGCTGTTGTTAACCACATTGTGAAAAATAGATTTTATATATTTTTAATGATAAGCAAAGCATTTGTTATGCTTTATAATTATCACCTCAGGAGACACAGTTAAATCATTTATTAACGTTTTAGTAAGGTTATTACCCATTTTAATCTTTGTATATTGATTTAGTTATTAAAAGCTCTGGTTATAAATGTTATACATAGTTATTTTTTATTGTTAAAAATTAAAATGTTTTGTATATTAATAACCTAGTAAGTATTTGTTGTGTAAACTGTCTTGTATTGTTATACATATTTTTCTCTATAACATTTTTGGAAAGTCCAAAGCTATTGTAATTTTGTTTTATTAAAAGTTGAAATAAATATAAAGTAAACATACCTCGGCAAGGATCGTTCTTTACCAAGAACTCGTCTAAAGCGACCCATCCACCACCAACTCGCACCATGACGGTACTACGTAAAATACGTACGAGACGCAACTTTTGACTTTCACCAAACTGAAAAAAATCACATTTAAGTTTTTTAACATTAATTTTTGTTGTTGCTCCTTATACCCTGTATTTTCCTTCTCCAACTTGGAAAACTCGGAACTTTTGGCGACAAGTACACAGCATAACAAGACGCTTGACTTCGTCGTGGATTTTCTGCGAATCGTTGGCTGGTTTTTCTTCCCAATCTGGTCGTAGAGCGGCTAGGAATTTCTTCCAGTCGATTAAACCCCTATTACCTTCGTCGAACATGTCGGCGACTTGCTTCATTTCCAAGCGAGACGTATTAAATTCTGGAAAATACGCTAGTTAATAACAGAAATATAAGTGTTTTTAAACGTCTTACTGGTTCGGATAATTCCGTCAATGAAATCGTCTCTTGGAATTAGTTCGTTGTTGTCTTTGTCCATCTTCCTGAAGAGATCGGTAAGCCTGGATTTCTTGTAGTTCATGAATTTAAGGAAGCGTTTCCTCCAGTCGTCCCATGAGAAGTTGTCTGCCTTTTCTTTTTCTTTCAGATAAGCCAAATGATCGTACAATTCCTTTTGACGCTCCCATGAAAGCACCCAAACGTGGCGCCATTTGTCGTAGAGGAATTTTACGCGTGGTGAACGGAACTCTGGTTCGCTACATTTGGAAAAACTGTGTAAATATTTTGCTTTTGATGTGCTTGGACGTGATCAATTTTAAACAGTGAAATTTGGGCCCCCAAACCAATTGTATTTTTTACAAAATATGAAATGACAAATACCGAAATGTGGAAATTACCCCTTTTCTACATACAAGTCTAAAGAGTAACACCAAACTGGAAAAAACGAACGGAAAAACGAAAAAAAGAAAATCATGTACCTGGCAGAAGGTTGGAATCTTGGCCCAATATGAGGTAACAGAGGGTCAGGACTGAATTCTCGCACCAAACTGGTTCGGCTGTAGACAAAGCACATGCAACACTTGACAAAATGTACAAAAAATAACAATAAAAATAGGGAAACTACTCACTACTGAACAATTTCCAAAGCATAACGTATTTCATGATATTTTCAAAATAAAAAGAATTAAAACCCAAATGTACTTTTATGCTTCGGCAATTTGGAAAGTTTTCTATTTGCAACCAGGAGTTTTAATATAGAATAAAATGCATCAAAATGATAATTAAAAAACGCCTGATAGCACTAGAAAATGGGAATCTACTGTAATGTCGTAATTATTATTACCCCAAAGATTAAAGTGTTAGAAAAGGAAGACAGAAAAGTTAGAATATTAATAGCCCATTATTTTAGTGCAAAACATTCAAAGTGATTTGTGATTTTTAAGAAGGTAATCCAAAAAGTAATAGAACCCCTTGTAGAACCCTTAGATTTAAAAAAATGATCTAACCTTCCACGTGTCGAAAGCATATCCCTTGATCCTTTGAAACTAAAATGAAACAAAAAGTAGGAATAAATATAAATTCTGTAATTCTTCTTTACTTTTTTTAATAGGAACAAATCTTACCTTTGCTTACGACCAAGTGAACCATAATCAGAATCGTGAATATCGTGCTGTGATCCTCGACTAATGATAAAAAAGGCACACATAATTACATGCAGATATGAAAAATAAAATTAAATACATTTAAGAAAGGAAAACGTGTGTTTACAAAAATGTGCATTTTAGTGTATGAACACGATGCAACAAATGTACTTTATTATTTTCACAAAAAAGAAAAAACAAACAACGTGCGTGAATATAATACATACATTGATCCTTTAGCTTTTCCATATTTCCTTGGATCTTTCGGCCCAGGCGCTGCCTTAATTTGCTTAGCCTTGCAAATCCTGTCAATCTCGACCTGCCTCTTTTGCGTGTTTTCCATGAATTCCTTATGATCCGCTATGAGCTGTTCTGTTGCTGGAATATCCATAGGAAGCTCCTCTCGCTTAAGGGCAATTAGAGTGTTCTCCAATCCCAAAAGCCACTGTATAAGCTCCTCCAAGCACTCGTCCAAGTCCCGAAGGGATTGCATGTGCGTCGTGAGTTTCTGGTGACGCTGTAAAGCCCATTGGGACACTTCGTCCCATCGGGATTGAATTACTTTTATCCAGTTTTTGATCACGTTAATACTGTCTGGGTGTGCTTTGCTAAGAACGTTGTGAGCGAGGGCCAGAGTTTGGTCCTTTTCGATTTCTTTATCCGCTAGTTCTGCGCGGAACTTATCCAGCGTTTTAAGTTGTTCGTACGCCGTTGCCTCGTCTTCAGGTGTATTTCCAACGAATCTTAACTTCATTTCTGCATCAGACAACCAGTCTAAGAGCATGTTTACGGACTTGTGCAAGCGTTCAGCTTCTCTTAGGGCTTCAGTTAATCGGTCAGCCTTGTGCGTTGTTAATCTTGAGACGGAGCTCCATAACTCGTTCAGCTCGTTAAGCTGTCCTCGTATTTGCGCTGCGTCAGCTGGGCTAGCCTTGCGCTCCAGTTCTTGGCCAGTGCGCATGACTGAGTCCATTTGGGTGTTACGGCGTTCAAGCTCCTTTTCGAATTGTCTATGCAGATCTATGAGGTGGGTGACAGTGTCCAAGTCGCCGTGAACTGGACTGTCTTCCGATAGGTCTTTCTCAACCTTCTTTAGCCATTGCAAAAGAGCAGCGATGGCGTCTTTGTACTGTCCGGAATAGAGAAGCGCTTCTTCGAGTTTACGTTGTCGGTCGACTGTCTTGTTGCAAACGCTTGTCCATTTGTTCTTTAGGTCGATGAGCATTTGCTTGAGGGTGGCTTCGTCTGACTTTGGCGCCTTTTCTTTAAGGATCTTGCCCACTTTCATTACGGTATCGTACGTAACTTGTTTGCTGGAGAGTGCTCTTTGGAACTCTTGGTGTTTCGACAAACGCTGCTTGATACTTGCAGGGTCATTACCAACTGATTGGTTTACTAGTTCATCAAGTGATTCCTCGGTTTCGTCCAGCCAGCCCATGAGACTTGACCACGAGTCGAAGAATTCTTTGGCTTCTTTGTAGCCCAAGTCTAGGGAACGTGTGCGTTCGGATGTTTTAGTCGCGACGCGTTCCCAGCGATGCTGCACGCTAATCAAGAGGTTTTTAATAAGAATAACGTCTTGTTTTTGACTGAAGTATTTGAGATGAGTGCCCTTCTTGTCGAGCTGTAGCATGATTTCTCTGTGAGCGCTTACGTCCTTTTGGAAGTGTTTGTGCTCCTCTATTTGGGTTTGGATTGTTTCCAAAACACGCGACACTGGTTTAAGGTTCGTGAGGTGTTTTTCTGCGTTGGTAAGCCAGTCAACGAAGGCTTGAAGCGCTTCGTGGAACTCGGTGGCTTCTTTCAGGGCGATTTCAAGCTTGATTTTCTTGTCGTTGGCACGTGATAGGACTGATTCCCAGCGTTGCTTCAAGGTGCGCAAGTTGTGTTGAAGGTTTGACGCAGCGTTTGAGCCACGTTTGACGTATTCATTTCCTTGCGCGAGAACGGTTTCAACCTTGGGTCTGTTGTCTTCGATTTCGTTGTAGATTTCCATGAAACGTTCCAGTTGTTCGCTGGCTGTTTCTGGTAGACCTCCGACTGGTTTGCTGGCCGCAATTATGCCGTCGACATCACCCAACCATGAGAGTAGATCTTGAATTTCGGCGTTGAACCTCTGCGCTTCTTGTAAAGCGTCTTCTAGCTCTCTTTGGCGATCGGCTGCCTTTTGCATAAGAGCGCGCCATTGTTTGTTAAGAGTGTTGAGTTTTCCTTGAGTTTCTGAAGCTTCAGCTGTAAAACAAAATGGATTAATTCTTCTTCTTACTGGTTAGGTGAGTTTTACCTTCGCCGCTTTCAACAATCTGCCGTCCGGCATCGTTAAGCGTATCGATACTGGTTTGATGTGCCTGAATATCGTTCACTAGAACCTTAAGTTTGGCTAGCTCAACCTCAAGAATTTGGGGATCACCAGCTACAGGTTTAAGTTCGTCAAGAGTTCCGTCTGTTTTCTTGATCCAAATAAGCAACTCGTTGAGGGCATGTTGGAATTGCCCAAGTCGAAGGAGAGCGTTTTCAAGTTGTCTTTGACGCTCTACCATTGCGCGCAACAAATCGTCCCATCGCTTGTTAACAACGGACAAGGGTTCTTTAATTGCCGCTGCTTGGTCGGCGGATGTACGTTCGGTGAGCTCTTGAGCTTGCCTGGATAAAAGAAATATGTTATTTTGATTTGTATTGACGATGTTTTACAATACATTAAATAATAAGCGTTTTGCTGTAAGCATAAAAAAATAAACAAATTTTAAATTCTCGAATTAAGTAAAAAATCATAAGAACTTAATAAAGCTTAACGAAGTGTAATGCGAAAGCATAATCTATTTATAAAAATAAACAATGCAATAAAGCGAGAGCATTACAAATTTAAACGTTTTTGAAAATAAAATAACACAAATAATGGCGTAACATGCTGACAAGCTAATTATCTGAAATATCTCTTTTTGTTTGGCATTAGCACAATAGCGTTTGGCATTGCACATTTTAAAATATCTTGCCTTATTAAACTCCTGTAGTCCATGAGAAGAAATATAGAAAAAAAGAAAAGTGTTAGTACCTAGATGCTTACAAAGTATGCCTCTACATATTAGAAAAAGTTAATCCATTTTTCCTTACAATATTTTAATTATCATACAAAAACTGACCTGTTTAAAGCCTCAACTTTGACCATATGCGGATCAACCTCAGCCTTGAAATCATTTAACTGCCTGATTTGCTTCTTAACGGCGTCAATGTCTGCACCCAAAGGTCCCATGCCAGCGAATTTCTTCTCGGCCTTGGTTAAGAAGGCCAAAAGGTTCTGCAAGGTTTCATGGAACTCCATAGCCTTTTCCATCGCATCAATCAAGTTTTCTTCACGTTTGGCGTACAGAGCAGTGATGTTGGCCCATGCGTTATCCAAATCATCGATGTGTTTCTTGACTTCGGGTTTGTCGGGGTCACCGCACAGCTTCATCAACTTCTGTCCCGAGCTGCGAACTTGTTCAACCTCGGGTTTGGTTTGATCGATTTCTTGACGGATTTCCTGCAGTGCGACTTGTTGTTCCTGGATGTACTTTGGCTCAACTGCCGGAGGTTCTTGGCTGATCAACGAGTCTTCCAAGTCTTTCAAAGTGGCCATAATGGCGTGCAGTTCCTTCCAGAATTTCTGTGCTGCTTCTAGAGCCTTGTCCAAGGAGTCGCCACGGTTGTTGGTGGCTTTCTGGACATCTTCCCACAAGGTCTTGAGTTTGTCGAGCTTACGCCTGATGTCCTTGATGGCTGGATCGGAACGGTTAGGTGCTTTGTTGATAACATCGTCTGCTGCGCGTTGTACTGCCGCGTAAGCATCTTTACGCTTTTTGATGTCTTCAACTATAGCGTCGTTGTCTTCGATTTGGTCGCGTATCTTAGGTGGATGTGCCGAGATTGGTTCCTGGTTGTTTACTTGGTCTGCGGTGTTGCCTAGAGCACGCAACATTCCTTCGAGTTTGTCACTGAACTGCGAGCTTTCTTGTAGAGCTTGCTCAAGCGCTTGTTGCCTGTCTCTCAGCTCTAACTTAAGTGCTTGGTAACGAGCGTTGTCATTGTCGAGAAGTTCTTGTACCTTAACACCATCGTCATCGTTACAGAGACGAATAAGCGCCTCACCGGTCTTGTTCAACTTGTCAACGAGTGGTTTGTGTTCGTTAATAGACTGAATAAACATCTCGTTGCGGTCTTGTTGTTGTGCTATTAGATCGGGTCTAAGCGATGGCATGGAAAGCATTGAAACTTGTTCTTCCATGTCGGCTAACCAGTTAGCTAGCACGTTGTGTGTGTCGTTGAAGTGCTCAGCCAGAGGCAGGGCTTGTTCTAAGATGCCCAAGCGGTCCGAACTGAGGGCTGAAACAGTGTCCATTGCCTCGCGTAAGTCCTCCATCTTCTCGCGAATAAGAGCAGTGTCCTCACTTGGCGGACTTTCTCTAAGGACCTTCTTTGCTGTTGAAAGTACGTCGCGTACGCGTCCCTTCTGGCTTGAGATGTCGTCGTTAAGAGCTTTGTGCTCTTTAAGTTGTACTCGTATTAAATCAGGTTCTGCTGATGGTTTTTCTGCGTCTCTTATTTGGTTCTCGACCTCACGGAACCACTCCAAAAGCTCGTCTATGTCGCCGGTTACTTCGAGAGCGCGTTGTTTGCCTAAGTGGATTCTTTCCGCGCGGCGTTGAATTTGCTCAGCGATGGCGTCAAAGCGTCTGTTGTCGCGAGTAACCAGTCCTTCAATCGTGGCAGCACCTTCGCCTGGGCTAGCTTGACACAGTTGAGGTCCAAGCAAGTTAATATGCTCCAATACTGGTCTGTACTCTTGTAAGTCAACTTCAAGACGCGCTATGTCGTTTTCTTTAGGTTCAGCTGATTGTAAAATGCTTTCGGCGGCTTGCATCCATTCCACCAAGCCGTTGTGGTTCTTGTGGAACTGCTGGACAAGTGGTAGAAGCTCTTCAGCGTGTTTTAATAGCTCGGCTCCACGCGATGTTAAATCGTTGTAGCGCCTTTGTAGCGAATCAAGCTTGTCCTTAAGTTGTAGTGCTTCGTCAGATGAAATGTGACGCATCAGCTCAACGCCGGAATCAACGGTTCCGTCGACATCATCCTGCCTGCTGGATATTTCCTCAGTTAGACCGGTGAGATCGTCCATTTGTTCTAAAAGACGGTCGGTGTGTACGGCGAGTACGCGATAGCGTCCAAGACGTTGTTCCATTGCGTCCATCCACGCTGCAAGGTTTTGGTACGTTAGAACCAAATGTCTGAGGCCTTGTCGTGATTGGTTAAGAAGATGTCCAATGTTCTCGCTAGCCTCAACGAGGTTACCGTAGCGCTCGGTCACTTCTTGCAGTTTGTCTGCTAGACCTGTGGCTTCATCCTCTCCAACAAGGGACATTAGGTTCGAGGCGATATCAGCCAGCTCAGAAAAGTCTGGTTTCTTCTTGAGAATGTCGTTGTGTAGTGCATCGTGCTCACGTATTCTTTGTTGGATCTTCTCTTCGTCAGTTGGAATGATTTCCATGTCCTTTACTTTCTTTTCGCTGCGGTCTAACCATTCTTGGAGAGGTGCGAGTTTGTCATGGAATTCTTTAGCAACCTTCATGGCTTGTTCCAAGTCAAGAGTTCTTTGTTGCGCACCTTCTGTAAGGGCGTCGAATCTACCCATTAGACTCTTGAGTTGCTTCTCAATGGCCTTGCGTTCGGCTGGGTCTGCTTCTTTAGCGATGTCGTTGCCCATACTGAACAGGGATGACATGGAGTTTTGACGATCCAACAACATTTTGCGTAAGAACTTTTGTTCTTGTAGTTGTGCCTTGACGACTTTGTAGTCGGCGGACGGTGGTTTTTGATTTGCGACTAGTTCTTCGGTATCTGTTAACCATTTGGCTAAACCGTCTAAAGCTTCTTGGAACTTGCCGGATTGAAGTAGCGCAACGTCGAGTCTTCTTTCACGATCATTCATCTAGAACAAAAAAGCAATTAGTTATGAAAATTAGCATTGAAACAATTTCAACATACCCTTTCTTTAAGGTCATTCCATTGCTCGTTCATTTTTTCAAGATCTTTTTCCAAGACGCTTGTGTTTACGCCTGACCCAGCAGATTGAATTAGACCTTGTCCCAACCTATTGATATCATCAACATTCTTGCCTAAAGGCTCAATTGTCTTAGCTCTAAACTTCTTAAAGTCCGCTTGTTGAGATCTAATCGCGTCTACTTCGGATCCAACAGGTTTAAGTTTCCTCAACTGGTCAGATGCGTCCTTAATTTCGTCGCTGATCTTTGAATGACCAAGGTAGAAGTTTTCTAGTTTTTTCAACGCAGAGTCAAGGTCTTGCTCACGTACTCTAGCTCTATCGTCCAGCTTACCTAGTTGTTTACGCAAGCTTTCGACTTGTTGTCGTGTTTGGGCAGTGTCTGGCGCAAATCCGCTGTCAACTAAACGCTCACCGGCTTGGATAGCGTTGTTGACGCTGTCTGCAGCTTTGTGTAATTTCTTGATAAACTTGGCTACATCATCGATTTGGGTTCGAACGGTCTTAATGTCACGACCAGGTGGTTTCATGTCATCAAGCTCAGTTTCAAGCGCGGACAAATCATGCGACAGGCCCTTTACTTGATCGTTGAACTGAGTAACTGCAGTGGCGGCTGATTGTAGCTCTGAACACCTATCGTCAAGTTTTCCTTGTAGGTCTCCAAGACGATCGGCTAAGCCCTCGACCTCGTCTTCGATGTGTGTGGCGTCAATACCATTTTCAGCTGCTTGGTTGATCAAGTCTCCAGCTTGTTGTCGTACGTTTTGTAGTGGCTTCTTAAGTTTAGCCGTTTCCTCCCTTAGTTCTTTAATGCGGTCTAGTAGTTTAGGATCGCGTGAGGCGCCGCCGAGAGCATCATGTGACGCTAGTTTGTCTTCGCAGCGTTCTAGACCGTGTTGGAAATCACGTAAGTTTTCGTTGAAGTCAACTAGTTTCCGGGCTTGGTCTTCTAGAGCTTGGGTACGCTCAATTAGGTCGTTGTTTAATTTGTCCCAACGCTCTTTCAAATCGGAAAGCTCGTTCTTTACAACTTCCTTGTCTATGTCGCAGGCTGAGATAAAGGTGTCTCCTAAAGTACGGGTGTTTTCGTACTCGCCTGATTTTTTCCAAACTTCGTTTCTGAAGCTTTGTAGCTCCTTAATTTGTTTTTCAATGTGCTTGCGGTGCAACGAAGATGGTTTAAGCGTGTCGAGTTTGTCTTCAGCTTGCCTAAGCCAAGGCAGGAAATTCTCAAGTGCAGCGTAGTACTTGCGGCAATGCTCTTTACAAGTTTGTAGCCTTGTTTGACGGTCAACAGTTTCCTTGCGGAGTTTATCCCACAGTTGTTGGATTTTATCAATGTCTCTTTGTAGAGCACGGGAGTCAACTTTGTTGTTGCGGGCCAAAATGTCGCGGCCCTTGTTTAGAAGCATTATTACTTCGTGTTCACGAGAAAGAACGTCTCTGTAGATGGGTTCGTGCTGTGCAAGTTGTTGCTCTAGGATGTCGCGATCGGCGGAAATAAGCAAGCGTTCTGATAAAGATCCTATTTCATCGGACAACCATCCGAGGGTCTTAGCGCAAGAGGCTTCGAATTGGCGCCCGTCACGAAGCGAGCCTTCAATTTCGGCTTTCTTATGGTCTAGTTTCTTTTGTAAAGCATTAAACTGGCGACCAATTGCTGCTAGTTTGGCTTGGATATCAGCACGTGAAGCTGGGTCACTCAGTACGTCGCATAGTTGCGCTCCTGAAGACTCCAAGTCAACCAAAAGTGGTCGTTGGCCCTCAAGCTGTCGCTCTAAGTTCTCAATCTTACGCAACTGTTCTTCAGGGTCTTTATCATAGGGTAATTCGTCTAAGTTGTCAGAGATACCTTGCAGAGCATCGCGCAGGCGTGTGAGCTGAGCATCGAATTCCCTGCTTGTGTCAGCGGCCGCTCCTAAGGAGTCAGCACGTTCCTCAAGTTTGGACAACAAATCTGCCCAGCGTTGTTGAATATTGGACAGTTTGGTGTTGATCTTTTGACCGTCAGGTGATTTACGATCCAAGTACGAAAGAACAGAGTCACCAACGTCGATCAGATGTTGCAACTGCGGTTGTTGGGACCTGAATTCTTCTCTCAAAACTTGTACTTGCTGTACTTGAGACTGTACCATGCGTGAGTCGCTTGAAATGGGACCCAAAACTGTTAACATGCGGTCCTTGGCGGTTAACCAAGATGACAAGGAGTCGTGAGTGTCATGGAACTCTTTCATGTCTTCCATGAACTTAATTCTGTTTTTGAGATGGTCGCTTAGACTCTTCCAGTGCGAGACCACGTCCTCTAATTCGTCGTTAAGCGAATCCGCACCGATGGCGTTTGGTTTGCGCTTAAGCAAGTCCTTAACTTGAGTCTTTGTAGAGTCAAGTAGTGACTGTTTTTCGTACATCTCTTCCAAGATTTGCTTGATTTGTTTGTTAATCTTGTCAGCTTCGTCTTTTGACGCTGGAACGATGTCCTTGGGCATTTGCTTTTGGATTTTGTCCAAGAACGAACTAAGCGTTTTTAGGTTGTCCAAGTATTTTTTAACCTCCTCGCGTATGGAGTCGATTTCAGATTGTCTATCATGGATTTTAACCCCAAGCAATGAGTAGCGGTGGTTTATTTCACTTAGTTGTTGCTGCACTGGGGATAAGTCTTCTAGATGGAAGCCATCTTGACTGGAACGCCTGGATGAAAATCCGCTTGAACCACCTGTTGACAATGGACTTAAGGCTTTGGAAGGTGATGGTGAGCGAGTATCTTGGGACGATCCACGTCCTGATTTCTTAATTGGACTGTATTGACTTCTACGCTTGGCTGGAGAGTCAGGGCGGTCACCGTAGATAAGGCTATCGTATAGGTTACCTACGTCGTTTACCTTTTCGATTGTAACGGCATAGTCCTTGTACTCCTTAAAGATTGGTTTTAGTTCTTCGTTTTGTCGTTTTAGGGTTTCAATTTCAATGGCAACTGGTTGTAAACGCGTGACTTTGTTTTCCATGCGGCTAAGCCAGTCGTTGACTTGTTCGCGTAGGTTTTCATACGCATGAAGTTGCTCGGTTCTTTGTTTGGATAACTTTTGTTTGTCGTCGAGCATGTTGTTTAAGTCGCGCCATTGGTTCTCCATTAGTTTAATCGTGTCGCGTACGTTTGCTGTATCAGTAACGTCGCGCTTGTTGAGTAGCTCTTTTCCATTGCGGATTGCATCCTCAAATAAGCTACGTTTGTCATCTCTGTTGGCTGATATTTCCTGTATTCTGACTGTGTACTCTTCGATTGTCATTTTGGAAAAGTCGCGAGATTCAAGCAGCTCCATTATACCTCTATGCCATTGTTCAAACTGTCCTGATTGGTTCAAGAACAATGTTAGGCCTTGATCAACTTCTGCAAGGAACTCGCCACGCTTTTGTGTGCGGTCGAATAGTTTCTCAAAGCGTGCTCTAACGTCTTGGAGTTTGGTTTCTATTTTCTTCGCCACGCGTGCGTTGCTGGACGAGGCAATCAGTTCAGTGGCTGACATGTAGACTGAGTCTATTGAGGAAATGTGGGTGTCGATATCGGATTGGAACACGCGGTGCTCGCGTATTTGTTCATTCAGACGCTCCTTAATAAGGGAAGCTGGTTTTTGGATTGCCTTGAATTGAGATTCCGCAGTATTAAGCCACGTTATGATACCGTCCAGAGCGTCTTGCACTCCTTGTGATTGGACCAGAGCTGTGTCCAGTTCCTGGCAACGATCGGCTAGAGCTTCACTGAGCTGGGTGTACTTTTGTTCCAACTCAATTACAGGTGCTTCTAGTCTGCTCATATCAGCTGGGGAAATTTGTCCTTCCAACGATTTAAGAAGTTGATTCGTAGCGTTTTTGGCGTTATCAATTAGTTTACCATTCGCCACGAACTCGTTGTTAAGAGCCTTAGCGGCGTGTAGTTGGATTTCAACAGATTTAGGATCTCCAGCGATTGGCTCGTTTAAGACCTTAACCGCTCTGGGTTCGGCGTCTCTTAACCATTGTCTTGCTTTATCGACTGCGTCGCTGTAATCTCTTTGGCGGCCTCCAACGCCCGACAAACGATCTGACAAGTTGTTGGCTCGGTGCAGCAAGTCACGGTATTGTTGGCTCACTATTGAAACTTCGCTGCGCACTGGTGATTCGTTTGAAGACAACGGTTCAATGTGTGGCAATCTTGACGGCAACGACGTTCTAAAGTCGTTGAGAATCTTCAAGTATTCCTTGCCTTCATCTACGAACTTCTGCGCCGACATTGTAATGAACCGTAAGTCGGCTTGGTGAGCTATAACGTCGCTGACAAAGTCCTTAATGCTGTCCGTGCTTGAGTCCAAACGTTTTAAGTCGCTGAGAGTGCGTTCTTTCTCCTCAAGTACTCTTCTGGTCTTGTTCAACCAGTCCGAGAAGACCTTTAATTCAGATTTAAGTTTGGATAATTCTTCCTTGCTGGCAAGCATGCGTTTGAGTAGAGCGTCGGAGCGGTCGACTGCTTTGTCAAAACGGGTTCTAACGTTGCGACCACTCTTTTCGAGATTGGAGATTTCGCTCTTGGACAAGAATTCTCCAGCGGTTAAGACAAGTTGGCGCACTTGATCGCCGACGCTTAGGACTTGACCACTGTGTTGATCCAAGTCGTCCTTGATTTGCTTTAGGGTATTGATCTGGTTGCGGAGTTCTTCCTCGGTTTCATGAATAACGTCTTGAGTCGCTATGCGTTCCTCAATGTCCGAAATCCAATGCAAGAGCTTGGATAGAGTATCATCGCACAGTCGGTATTTTTCTTCAACGGCTTGCTGAAATTGTTTTAAAAACAAATTAGTCTATGTAATTTCGTGGGTATGGCTTAAAACTAAACCTTAGTATAAAACGACGCAATACAACAAAATTGTTGCAGTTTGCACTATAAAAAAAAACAGCACAAACATTTAGGCGTAAGCTACAATCTCCCTATACCTAAGACTTCATGCATTCAAGCGCACACACATTGTGAACAAGTATTAGTAAAACAAGGGAAAACAAAAAATAAAATAACATGTCCTGAATGTTACCTATTTTAAAAACCTGCAAATAAATTAATTATTCAATACAAGAAAGCAACACACTTGACGGCTATATAAAAAAAAAATCAAAATCATTAAGTAATAAAAAAAAATTAATTAGTGTTCTTGAAAATTGTTAATAGTAATTAACCAAAAGTTGTACCTTTATGTTAAAATAACTGTTAAACAATCTATAATTTTAGACAGTAAAAATTTGTTACAAACTACTAAAGATTAAATTTTCGTCAATGGATAATGGCCGGGGTGGTTAAAGCACGTTAAGTTGCACAGTTTAATAATATTATTAATTAGTAAACTGGTTAACTTTAAGGGTTTAACCATATTCTTGCAATATGATTATCAAGATGCATTTGTGCTGGTTACTATGATGGTTTTCGTTAGATGATAAGCGTAATCTAGTTTGGTGCATTGGGCAGTTATTTATGCTTTTATGCACTCGAGGTGGGGCACCACACAAAATGAAAGCTCCAAGGGGCTGAAAAAATTACGGTAATTTCAGTCACATTGTCATTAAAATTTAGAAGCGGTCATTAAAACAATGAGGTAGTAAAATTGATCTAAAAAAATCAGTATTTAATTTTAAATAACTGCATGAGTTAATATTTTATCGGGGGATTCACTACCCCATTGGTTTTAAAATAACCATTTTTTCTATTTTTGAGCCATGCCGTAAAGCATTTATCTCAAGCAAATTCAAGCAACATTTTAGTGCAAGCAAGTTGTTCGTCATAGCCGAACATCCAAGCAAAAAAATAAAAAATGTACTTACCCTCTCTTCCGCTGGCAGAATCAACCCCTTTTCTAACGCCTTAATAAAATCAATGTTTTTGTTTTCAGCCGTATCGTGCATTCTTCCACCGACAGCGTCAACTAGTGTGGATTCTATGGCCTGCCCTAAGGGCAATAAGGTGCCCCCGTCTGTATCTTTCACCACTGTACTCGATGGATCGACTAAACTCTCATCAATTGCCTCTTTTAGCGTTAGTTTCTTTCTTTGTATTATTGACGTGTTAACGAAAGGATCGTTAAAGCAACCAGTTGTCGGATTGTACAGGCCATATTGTATGGCTTCGGTAAACGTAAACCCTCTTTTGGGTACGATAATTAGGTTTTTGTCAATGGCGGCTGATAGTGAGTACAGTTTTGACGTGGTGCTATCTAGCACATTGCCTTTCTCGGGCTCGACTAGGCCCTTTCTGAAGCATTCGGGAAGTTTGAGAAGTTTTTTCTTGTTACCGTCTTTGACTAATACGCTATCGGGATCGATATGCCCGAAAGTAATTGAGTCTTTTAAATTTACAACTTGTTTTGATTGTGGATCCGTAAACTTACCGGTTGTGATGTCTAAATGCCCTAAATCGATCGCGCTTCTGAATTCTAAAGGTTTGCGTAGGTATATTGGAATATTTTTGTCGTAGACCACGACCAGTGAATTCGGATTTTGCACGTCTAAGACGACCGATTTTAACAAATCCAACTGTTTGTTGTCTACAGCTGTCTGAACTGAAATAAAATCACCCGTTTCGAAGCTTTTAACTACTGCTTCTTCAGGGTCAATAAATTTATAATTAATCGCCTCCTCAAGTGTACACTCTCTGTTTTTGGACGCTGGTTTTGATTTAGACAAAGCTTCAATCGATTTTTGCATTTCTTCCTCCGCGATTGGTTTGCGCAAAGTTATAAGAACCTCTTTCTCAAACGCGACATCGTAATTATACGTTTGTTTGGATTTAGTGTCAAGCACGCGTCCCTTAGTTAAGTCGATCATACCCTCATTTATCGCGTACGGTAACGTTCTTACGATATTATTATCCTTAAAACCTGTCGTTCTAGGATCAATTAAGTTGTGGCAAATTGCCTCGGACAGGTCGTAGAACGCTCCGTTTTGGGAAGGATTAGCAAATTTACCGGAGTCTGGTCTATACAAGCCGCACGCTATGGCTTCTTGTAATTTAAGAGGTTGTCGCGATGGTACGATCAAACCCTGTTGTTTCGCCTCAAGTAGATTAATATTAGAACCGTTGGGTAAGTTGTACTGACACAATTCTGAGTTGATTACATTAGTTTCAATAGCTTCAGGCAACTTAACGTATTTATTTTGAGCTACGACACGAACTAACGATGTTAATGGGTTAATTAGTTCGTTACTACAAGCCTCAGTAAGGTTGTATTTAAATCCGGATGAAGGATTGATAAACACGCTTTCTTTGGGGTCGTACAAGCCCATTTGGATCATTTCGTAAAGGCCAAAGTTCGCACTTTCGATGTCTAGTATAAGACCGCGTTCAAGCGCTTCGTTAATTTTGATTACTTCGTCTGTACCTGGATCCTTAAAGGTTCCAGCGCGTTTGTCAATAATACCCTGCAAGCAGGTCTCTTTTAGGCTTAAAAGTTTTTGGTCATGGTCGTCAAAGTAGCATGGAAGCAACGGTGAAATAATAAATTTACGAATTGCTTCGTGAAGTGTAATTTTTCGGTCCGTGTTAGGGTCAATTATTTTGCCAGTACGTTCGTCGTAAAGGCCTTGGTGGATAGCTCTTTGCAACGATAGAGCGGCTTTATTGTCTACTAAAATACCCAACTCAAAAGCTTTAGTCAGCGTTACTTCGTAGTTATCGCCTTTGGAGAAATCTTTAACTTTGGAACTATTCCCATCAACGTAATTGTTGTGAATGGCGTCAATGAGCGACAGTTTTTTCCAAACACCTACACGTGTGTCCTTAACGCTAACCGAGTCAGCGTCAATAAGATTAATTTCAATAGCTTCTATCAACGTGAGATAATTACCAGTTTGAGGGTCTAAGAATACTTGAGCTTCAGTGTCGAAAATACCCTTGGTTAAGGCCTCGCTAAGTGGGATTGGTAAGGCAACTTCAATGAGCATACCACGCTCAAACGCTTCGTTAAAGTCAAGAACGTCATTGTCTGAACTAATGAAAACACCTTCACGCGTATCGATGTAACCATCAACCACGGCTTGGTTGAACGTTACGACTTCTTCGTCGATGGTTACCAGTGTTGAGGATGGGTCAACGTAACCACGATTTATTGCGCTTTCCGCGCGCAAGCGTTCTTTGTTCTTGGGGTTTATGAAACGTCCTGTGGCAGGATCGTAAAAACCTTTGAATACTGCTTCAGGCAAAGTGATTTGACTGTTGTACGGAACGACTAATCCACGCTCTTGCGCCTCGTATAAATTGGTATCGATGTTAGTAACCGGGTCATGCGCCTGGCCCTTAATTGGATCGATCAGTCCAAGCGTAATCGCATTGTTAAGAGTTATGATATCGCCGGAGCGCGGATCCTTAACCGTCAACACGTTAGGGTTTACTATGCCACTTTCTATGGCTTCGACTAGCGTTACCGAATGATTATCAACGACAAATTGACCCGTTTGTGGGTCGTACACCTTTTGCGCTAATGTTTCTTGCAGTGACCATGGAAGAACAGTGCTTAAAATGTAACCTTTCAGGTAGGCTTGGTCTAAAGTTAACGGAGGGTTCGTTAGTGTCCCTCGAACGGGATCAATCAAATTTAACTGAATTGCTTCCTTTATATCCAGTATGCGTTTACGCCTGTCGTCTTTAATTTTCGTTGTAATCGGGTCGAAAAGTTGGCAGTCGATAGCTTGCTGTAAAGTTATCTCGTCGCCAGTGATTGGGTTTAAGATCCGTCCGTTTCTGGGGTTGTAGTAGTTTAGTAGAATTATTTGGATTAGGTTGAATACTACGCCTTTAGTTTGTATTAAATTGCGCTCCAAAGCAGTATTCAAAGGCACTAACTGATTGTTCTTGGTGTCATTTATGTTTCCGTCCTCTGTTACCAGTTTGCTTTTTATTGCTTCTTCCAAAGGAACAAAGTTGTCTTGTGCGGTATCTTTAATTTCGCTGATTTTGTCGTCAATAATGTTACGGTCAACTGCTTCTATTACTGTGATTTTAGTCTTGGTCAGAGGGTCGGTAATTTTGCCAGAACTTTCGTCGTAGTGTCCTTTAAAAATAACCGCTTCTAGTGAAATTGGTCTAGGTATTGCCAAAACAAGACCCTGAGTAAAAGCTTCAGGGAAAGTGATTGTTTTTTGAGTCGCGGTGTTAACGATTAAACCTCTTTGAGGATCAACTATTGACTTGTCAATTGCCTCGTAGTATGGCACGATTTGCATGTTTTTGGGATCTTTTACGACTACCGATTTTCCGTCAATTATGCTGTTGTTAATGGCTGCAATAAGTGGAATTGTCTTCGCCTCGTCAACTTTTATTTCTACAGTCTCGGGTACAAATTGGTCAGTGTTTACAACTTCTATCAAAGTAAGAGGAGCGTGTTTTGGTTTTGGTCTGTCAGAAACGTGAATAATCCATCGTAGCTTTACAGCTTCGAAAAATGGTACTTTCTTGCCTGTTTTTGGATCAACCATATGCCCGGAGTGAGCATCAATTAAAGGTCTGTCAATCGCTTCGTCTAGAGTAACGTAATCAGGTCTTTTTTTAGACAAGTCTTTTACAAGAATAGTGTTCGGGTCAAACAGGTTCAAGTCAAACAAAAATTGCTCAAAAGTTATATGCGCTCCGTTTAGATCAGTAAAATGTCTCGATCGCATTTCGTAATAACTAAGTTCGGCTAATTTTTGCGCAGTAATTTGTCGGGAAATAGTTAAAAGATACTTCTTTTCTTCCTGAACCAATGCAACTTTGGTGTTGCTTAAAATCTTAACTGGGGTAGAAGCGTCGACTTTGTTGTGATTTAGTGCCTTGGTCATTGAATACGGAAGGAGTTTGCCCTTATGGTCAAAGATTTGGCATTTTTGTGGTGCTATTAAGTTTTGCGATATGGCCTCGCCAAGTGGAAGGATTATTGCGTTTTCAAAGACAATGTTAGCTTCTGAAACGTGTACCTCTTCGAGCGGTGGGGCTGTTGGTTTAATTTCTACTTTGGTTTCCTTCGGTGGTGTAACCTTGTTCTTTGCCTTTTTGTCAGCGTATTCTTTTACCGCTTTAACAGCGGCTACGCCGGCGATAACAGGCGCCACGACTGGCAGCGCCAGTCCGCCCAGTACAGCGATTAAGCCTTTCTTTGTTGCTTCCTTAAAATCAATCTTTTTCCCCGAAGTTTCGTCTCTAATTTTGCCGGTTTTCTTATCAATTAAACCTTCCTCCACAGCCTGTTCAATACTGATTGTTTTCTGTGACGTCACGTCGTAAACTAAAGAGTTAGGATCAATTATTTCTCGCTCGAGAGCTTCACTAAAGCTTAAGCTTGTGTCGGGGTTAGTTGGGTCTTTGAAAGTTTTAGTTTTCTCGTCGTAAATGGTCTCAAACGCTTCGCTAATATTAAGCTCGGACTCTTGCGGCGTTGAATCAAAGTGATGTGGTACTGCCTCCAGTTTTCCTTGCTGAAGCGCATCTCTTATGGGGATTTTCTGGTAAGAGGTTGGATCTGTGAAAGTTCCAGAGCTCATGTCAAGAAGTCCTTTTTGTATAGCCTCTGAAAACGAAGGGATTTGCACTTTACTTCGAACTAATGTAGTGTTTTGTACCACATCTTCGGTTAGAACGCCCTGTTCTACAGCTTCATCAACGGTCATTACATCGCCAGTAAATTTGTTTTGCACTTCATCGCTACTTATCATAACGTAGTCAGAATCAAGAGTAATAGTCTTCGTCGTAACTTTATGTAAAACATTTGGTGTTTCTGTTACAACTGTCGTGGTTATTGGAGACAACGTTGCTTCGTGGTGTTTGATTATAAGTAAGCCCTTTTCGACAGCTTCAGAAATTGGGATTAATTCACCAGTGCGTGGATCTTTAAACGTCGCATTGTCGGAGTCAATTAGTTTGGCCTCTAGAGCTTCGTCAATGTCTATACAGTCTGGGCTAAGAGGGAATGGGAGCGACATTATAAAATCATCCTTTATCGCTTCCTTTATAGGCATTCTTTCTTTGGTGAGCGGATGTACAATTTCCTTGCTATCCGAATCAACCAAACCTCTCTTTAAGGCCACGGGGAATGTCATACCAGCAGGCGGGATGTTCTCAGGACCTTTCTTAGTATCAAAAACACCAAGCGCGTCCTCAAGTTGCATATCTCCTTCCGCAGTTTTAACAGTAGAGTCACTGTCTTTAACAACTCCACTTTCGATAGCTTGCTCCAGAGTAACTGTTTCATTAATGGTGCTAAGCCTACTCAAAGGATCTACAATATCACAGACAATAGCTTGGCTTATACTTAAGTGAGCGCCAGTTTCAGGATGGACCACTTTCTGAGTATCGGGGTCTATAAGACCTTGTTTAAACAGTTCTGGAATGGACAAGCTGCGATTAAGAGGGATTAGCAAATCGCTGGTGCCTTCAGGGTCGAGAAAACCACGAGAAATGGCTTCGTTTATGGTTAAAAGGTCGCCGCGTTGAGGGTCTATTATGTGACCTTTGTGGCCGTCGACCTTTTTGAGATTTATTGCTTCTTGTAGTGTAAGCGGGTCGCCACTTTCCGTGGTAAATGAGGCTTTTTGATCTAGAATTTTGGCTGTGTCCGTGTCTATCATGCCTTTTTGTACGGCCACTTCTGGCTTCACTACTTGCTTACGGAGTTTTTGTAAAATAACTGGTTTAGCCTCCCTGTCTGGACTTAAAGATTGCGCCCTGCCGATTTTGACCTTATAAGTTGGTTCAGTGGTAACTCTGGCCCGTGTTTTTTCGCCCTCAGTAAGTGGTCTAGTATCATCCGTGAGCATAATTGAAGCTGTGCTTAATACTTTTGGTTTTTCGACAGTTGTTATCTTATTGCTTGGCTGCAAGGCGAAACAGGAAGTTTGATCGTCAATAAACGCTTGTGACTCTAATTTGTCGTACATTGCTTTGTCGATTATGTTCGCATCTAAGGCTTCTTTTGGTGTTAGTTTTGCGCGAGATTTTGGGTCGACTACGAATGATTCTTCCGCCACTCTAAGCGTTTTTGAGTTTGGCAACGGCGCGCCTAGGACGTTAATAAGTCCTAACTTAACCGCGTCTTTCATGGTAACTTTTTGGTCTAGTCTATTAGTATAGTCACCGGATTCTTTGTCAATTAAACCCCTTTCTAAGGCATCAGCTATGTTAACAAAGCTTCCACTTTTTGGATCTTTTACCTCTACCGATTCAAATGGTATTTGATTGTCGAGAATTGCTTTTAGTAAAGTGGTGGCTTGGTTTTTTTCTGGAAAAACTACAATGGTTGAGGATGGATCATAAATGACACCTGGTTGTATTTGAATGGGATCTTGCAACACCTTTTCTAACACGCCAATTTCAATGGCATTGGAAAATTCAATTTTGTCAGGTCGTCCTTCTACTTTGGTTACTTGTAAATGTCTTTGGTGCGATGGTGATTGCTCAACTGTTGCCTTACCCTCTAATATCACTAAATGTTTGGAAATAGCGTCTTTCATTGTTACTTTATTTGCGCCTTCAACGTAATGACCGAAGGGATCAAGTATTTTCTTTTCTAAGCTCCTAACAAGACTGACCTTTCTATTATTTTTGGGGTCAACCACTAAAGCCGAATTGGAATTAATCATTTTAAGCTGAACGCACTCTTCAAAACTAACTTGTCTATCAGTACCAGGAATTATAAACAGCCCAGTAACTGGATCAAACAGATTTTGGGTTATTGCGTCCGAAAGGGACCAACCTTCATCCGGAAATTCGTATACTTGTTTTTCAAGCGCTATGAATTGTGCTGTTTTGGAATGTTGTTGCTTCGCCTCGGAAACTATGACTTTTTCCGAGCTGCCATGGTCTGGCGAAAGCCGCCCTTCGCTTATAGCTTGGACTATTGGAATTTCTTTTTGTGTTTCGGGGTCTTTAAACATTTGATTCTGATTGTCGATTAGACCCAATCTTAAGGCCTCACTGTAAGTTATTATTGCATCTGATTTTAAGTCTTTGGTAGTTATTGTAACGTAGCGGTGAACGGTGCTACGCGTAACTTTACTTGAGACGTTAAGATTGAGCAAACTATGAAGTGTTGCGGCGCCTTCTGGTGTGATTAAATGTCGCGAGATGGCATCATTTAAGTAAACAACTTTGCCATTTGAAAGGTCAATTAAGTTGCCATTCTTAGGCTCAATGTAGCCTTTGAAAACGGCATCTAAAACGGTTAGTTCTTTTTTGTTTTCAAAAATTCCAATTGGGCGCGACAACATTTCATAAACGTCAGGTTTAATTTCGCCGCTTTGAACAGCATCGCTAAAAGGAATAACATTATCACTTTTAATTACTAAACTACCTCCGTTTATTTTGCTTATAGCACCTTTTGAATTAGCGGAATTAAAACTAATGTAATCAGATTTATCAGGCAATTGGAAGCAGTCAACATCAAAAATAGATTTTTTAACAACAGAGATGATGTAACCACGACTAACAGCTTCCTTTATTGTTATAATTTCGCCGGTTACCAAGTTTTTGTAATAGCCGTCCGGTGAGATTATGCCAAGTTCCAAAGCGTTACCTAATGTCTCGAATTCGTTGGTTTGGAAATTTCGAACTGATTTTATTGTATCTAAGTCTACAACGCCGCGTGACACTGCCTCCAAAATGGTTAGTTTTTGACCTAACGGGGATTGAATTCCGCTCTCATCAATAAGCGATTCATCGAATAACTCTTTGAGGGTTTTTGGTTTTGCTATTAGATGCCTGCGTTTGGCTTTGGAAAAGCTAAGTTTATCGTAATTTTGAACGTATTTGCCTAGTTTTGGATTAATTATTCCCGTGTCTATCGCTTGATTAACAGTTATTTTGTTATCGTTTCTTACGTCAACGATTTCGCGAACCTCGCCATCGATAACTTTCGCCTTTATAGCGTCGTCAATGTTGTATTTATTCCCTGAGTTACGGTCCACAATCAAACCTTGCGTATCATCAACCAAACTTTGCGTTATGGCGTCGCTAAGAGCAGACGCACCGGTTTGTAACTTAAATTCCGTGTGCTGCAGGAGGTACCCGCGGTCAAAGGCATCAGTCATTTGCATCGTTTCGCCAGAACTATGCGTATACGTGCCGGTTTTAACGTCAACCGTGCCATTATCCATTCCTTGTCTTATCGTAACCGAGTTTACCTTAAGGCGCTTTTCTGTAGGGTCTGAGTAGCCTTGCTCGGCCTCTATTAGCTGCCGTTGGATTAGTTCGAGGAAAGTTAACTCTCTGTCGTTTTCCTCTATTCCGCATGGATTGTACAGTTTGTTTGCTATGACTTCTTGAATTAGGCGACGGTTTACTGCTTCTTCTATTGAAATTTGGCCGCCTTCAGGCGCCGCAATTGTTTCGGTTCGTACGTCTAGTATTCTAGCTTCGATCGCCTCTTTAATTGTCATTATTTCGCCACTGTACGGATTTACAATTCCGGGTAAATGCAACAAATCGTCTGTTGCTATACTTTCATCCGTACGCGATATTCTTTTAAGCGACTTAATTTCGTTAAATTGCATTTGGGGTTCTTGAATTATTTGTTTTGTTTTGTATTTTTCGGGGGGTTTGCTACCGTTAATTGTTACTCGATCGGTCTCGTCTATCGTATTTGCACCGTTTTGGGATGTTTTCGTTCGTATAACCCTGTTTAAAAAATGTGTTGAGATAGAAGTCCTGAAAATTGGAAAGCTAAAAACTCACTGTTTGCTGTAATGGCTCGTTGTGGTATATGAAGACGAATATTCACTGGCACTGCTTATGTGGAATTCGGACCTAAAGGTCCTTATTGGTTGGGGTTTCATTTGTTCGACTAGTCTCTGTAAAGCAAAAAGAAATATGTTAAAATTGCAAACGTCAACAAAAATAGCGCAACAAATACTGCTTCATTAAATAAAATAAATTAGGCAAAGTATGTTCTGCTTAAATTAATATTATATAGTTTTTATTTTAGATTAGCTTTAACTGCTTTATAAAAAAACTGAACGTTTATACTTTGAGTAACAACTTTATTTAAATAAATTATTAAATTGATCATATTTTAGTTCATTTCTCTAAAGGAAATGTACTATTGTAATTGCAATTTCTGAAAATCGATGTTTTTTTGAAACTGTGCCTAAACGAAGCAAGATACGTAAATATTAAGGGTGTTGGAAAGATGCTACAAAAAATTACCGATCTTTTGATACTAGAATCATATCGATCGGACCATCCACTGGGTTGTTATTAAAAAATATCACTTTGGTGTATGTTAGGATGGATGGATGGATGTATGGATGTACGGAGCAAAAAATTTCTTTAACCGTAATTTACTCAATTATGGTACTAGGTAGAAGGTTCAAACTTGGTACAAGTAAATACCAAAGTCTTGTGGTCAAGATGACCACAAGGTCATACTGACCACTGGTCAAGGTTAGTAGATATTGCATGCAAAAAAAAATCTAGCCCAAAATATTGTAATTTTTTTTTGCTTAAACATATTCTTTCGGAGAGCCCTTTGTGTTAAAATTTTTTAAAAAAAATTCTATGTCTAGGAAAAGTGCTATGACGTTTTCAAATGTCAATGTTTGCATTGACATAGCTCCAATACTACAATAGTTAGAGGACTCAAACTTGGAGGATGGATACACAAGAGACAGGGGTTCAAGGTCATGTCAAGGTCATATCTTTTTGAAGGTCAATAGCATTTTTATTATTAAAAATCTATGTTAAGGTAAATGCAAGGTAAATGTTGGACATGTTTTTGAAAACACAAAAGCTTGTTCTTGTGTTTCGGACTTAGTAAGCCATCTTCAGGGAATTATTTATAGTTTGACTTTAATTATCTCATACACCATAATAGTTAAAGGTCTCAAACTTGGAGGATGGATAACCAAGAGATAAGAGTTCAAGGTCATGTAAAGGTCATATTGATTAAAAGGTCAATAGCATATTTATTATTAAAAAGCTATGTTGAGGAAAATGTAAGGTAAATGTTGGATATATTTTTGAAAACACAAGAAGTTGCTCTTGTGTTTCGGACTTGGTAAGCCATCTTCAGGAAACGATTTATAGTTTGACTTCAATTATCTCATACACCTTAATAGTTAGAGGTCTCAAACTTGGAGGATGGATAACCAAAAGACAAGAGTTCAAGGTCATGTCAAGGTCATATTGATTGAAAGGTCAATAGCATTTTAGTTCATTTCTCTAAAGGAAATGTACTATTGTAATTGCAATTTCTGAAAATCGATGTTTTTTGCAACTGTGCCTAAACGAAGCAAGATACGTAAATGTTAAGGGTGTTGAAAAAATGCTACAAAAAATTACCGATCTTTTAATACTAGAATCATCTCGATCGAACCATCCACTGGGTTGTTATTAAAAAATATCACTTTGGTGTATGTTAGGATGGATGGATGGATGTACGGAGCAAAAAATTTCTTTAACTGTAATTTACTCAACTATGGTACTAGATACAAGGTTCAAACTTGGCATAAGTAAATACCAAAGTCTTGTGGTCAAGATGACCTCAAGGTCATATTGACCACTGGTCAAGTTTAGTAGATATTGCATGAAAAAAAAAATCTAGCCCAAAATATTGGATTTTTTTTTTGCTTAAAAATATTCTTTCGCAGAGCCCTTTGTGTTAAAACTTTTTAAAAAAAATTCTATGTCTAGGAAAAAAGCTATGACGTTTTTAAATGTCAATGTTTGCATTAACAATTCTCCAATACTACAATAGTAAGAGGTCTCAAACTTAGAGGATGCATACACAAGAGACAGGGGTTCAAGGTCATGTCAAGGTCATATCTTTTTAAAGGTCAACAGCATTCTTATTATTAAAAAACTATGTCAAGTTAAATGCCAAGGTACGTTTTGGACATGTTTTTGAAAACACAAAAGGTTGTTCTTATGTTTCTGACTTAGGAGGCCATCTTCAGGAAACGATTTATAGTTTAACTTCAATTATCTCAAATACCACAATAGTTAAAGATCTCAAACTTGGAGGATGGATAACCAAAAGACAAGAGTTCAAGGTCATGTCAAGGTCATATTGTTTGAAAGGTCAGTAGCATTTTTATTACTAAAAACCTACGTTAAGGTAAATGCATGGTAAATGTTGGACATGTTTTTGAAAACACAAAAGGTTGTTCTTGTGTTTCGGACTTAGTAAGCCATCTTCAGGGAACGATTTATAGTTTGACTTCAATTACCTCATGCACTACAATAGTTAAAGGTCTCAAACTTAGAGGATGGATAACCAAAAAACAAGAGTTCAAGGTCATGTCAAGGTCATATTGTTTAAAAGGTCAATAGCATTTTTATTATTAAAAACCTATGTTACCGTAAATGAAAGGTAAATGTTCGACATGTTTTTGAAAACACAAAAGGTTGTTCTTGTGTTTCGGACTTTCGGACAAGCCATCTTCAGGGAACGATTTATAGTTTGACTTCAATTATCTCATAAACCACAATAGTTAAAGGTCTCAAACTTGGAGGATGGATAACCAAAAGACAGGAGTTCAAGGTCATGTCAAGGTCATATTGTTTGAAAGGTCAATAGGATTTTTTTTATTAAAAAACTATCTTAAGTTAAATGCAAGGTAAATGTTGGACATGTTTTTGAAAACATAAAAGGTTGTTCTTATGTTTCGGACCTAGTAGGCCATCTTCAGGAGAGGATTTATAATTTAAAGATTAGTCAAGTCAAACTTAAAGAATGGATAATTAAACGACAAGGGTTCAGGGTCATGTAAAGGTCTTATGGTTTAAAAGTTCAGTATAATTTTTATTATTCAAAAACTATTTTTTGTTAAATGCAATGTAAATATTGGACATGTTTGTTTTTATGTTTTGGACCTACTGGACTATCATCAGGAAACGCTATAATTCTAACAAAAAAATGAATTTATACGTAAGAAATGAACTCAAGAGTCGGATCTCGGCCTCGACTCAGCTAGTTAAATTGTAGGCATGTTATGGATAATTGGAGCGGAAGTGTAAGCGTGGGACCATTTTGAAATAATTTATTTATTAGTAATCAATAAATGATCAAGGAAATTTCTAGAAATTGTGGGTTTAAAATGGAGGTGTCGTGTTTTTCTGAATAAAAAAAATGCTGTTATTTCCGCATTATATGTACCATTTTAAGAGTTAATTTAAGCCAATTTATAAAAAAATAATTTTGCAAAGAGAAAGCCCTTACCAAAAATTTTTCTAGTTTTGAAAAAAAGTTTAAATTTTTTTTTATACCAAAAATAGAGTTTTATGTTAAATGTTAAGTGTTCGCTTTTAATTTCCGGTACCTAAAATAAGAGATTCTCCAAGAGCATCACTTCAAAAGCATTAATATTAGGAAGTATTCATGAAGTTCTGTTTAACCTTAACCTATCCCAATAAAGAAAGTATTGATTTAAGATAGTCTGGGCGTCTGTAAAGTTTCATCGTATTGTCGAGCTCTTCCCAAGTTCATTAATTTATGAAAAAAATAAACAGTTTAATTCCAATTAAAAGAACTATTTTTAGAAAAATCATTAACTTTTTTTAATGCATACTGTGAAATAAGTGGATACATTATCATATTAGAAAAGTGTTTCTAACTTTGCTTCAACAATGATTTAAAATCAAAATAAACCAACCTGCCGTTCCCGAATGTTATCCAATTCAAATTTAAAATTGTAATGTTTATCCATCTTAAATAATACACAAACACTTGATTCACTAATTTTATTAAACAGTAATGTTAAAATGACTAATTTCCAAATACAGATAATCCATACACAATTATTGTTATCATTATTAATTAACACCTAAAGTTAAACCAAAGTTGCTAGAGATTTCAAAACAAATACTGTGTGGCGGTCGGAAACGAACTGGCATATGGAGCGCGCAAAAATACAATATCTCGCTTGAAAACGTTAATATCCGTACTTTAATATGCTAGATATAAACTAGAAACGAACCGTCGAACGCCGATAAAAAGTTGACAGGTTATTTTTAGCGTTGATGTTACTTATGTGTAATATAGAAATTAAAAGTGAATACATTATTTCGAATTCAAGAGACGGACCGCAACTCTTTGGCTCGTCAATGAAACTCATGGTCAGTCAAAGTCAATTTACCTTGGAATTATATTTTAAGGATTCTTTAAGTTATTTTTGTTTGTGTCCCAATTATTGGGAAAATGTTAATTAAGGTCGTAATTTTTATTTGTTTTCGTATTGTTCTGCATTAACAAAAGAAGAAGACGCACCTAACTTTTAAAATACTCTTATTTTTCTATTACAAACATATGGGTTCTAGAGTTTTCTTAACCAATGTAAGGTGTGAAACAATGGCGTTTTTTATTTTGCATTTTATGATCTTTGCGACACTTGCAAAACGTGGGATGCAGTAAAATAAAGTAGGATTTAATAGCTCAGCAATCTATTGCAGTCCTTGGACGTAGAACTTGCCTTTTTAGGAAACTAAACGTGGGCATATCGCCTTTTTCCATTTACAAAATAGTTAGCAAATGTGCCTGTTTTAAAAATAAATAAAGAGTAATACTTTAACAAACTAGATAAGAAAAATCTCCATAATAAGAATACTTTTATCATTTTTATCAATACAAAAAGCAGTACAAAAATTATAACCGTGGAATATTCGCATGTATGCAATAATTTCTTGGCAATTAAAAATGTTTTATTTTTAAAAATTATATCAGACACCTGTTTACGACATTTTTCGGTAAAGCTCAGTCATGCTGCTCTTGAAGATTTATATTTTATTTACAGGTGAGCACACGCTCAAGGTTGGTGCAATAAATTTTAATTAAATAATTCGATTAAAACGATAAGTTGGAATTTTTATTATTTATAGTTTGAATGTAGGTAGTTAAATAATAGTGGCATAACGTTTCTATATTTCCTATAACAATCGCGTTATTTAATATTTTTTATCAAGAATAAGTAGGTACAAAAAAAAACATTAGTGCACTATCAGAGTAAGTCATAGGTAAATATTACGTCATGGTTAAAAATGAACAATAATTTAAAATGCAGATTGGATAAACAAGATTGTTTATAAATTGCGGTAATGTCAAGGCACTAATAAAAAACAGATTTAAATTGCTTCTTTAAAAAATAATTGTACCGTTGGTTTTTAATAGGATTGTGATTCAATAAAATGTGTCAAGAGGGGTAATTTTTAATATTTTTTTAACAATTCGCAAAATTTCTTATCCTTACGAATAAAAAATAAGTCAAAACAGTAAGAGTTTACTCTAATTTCGATTTTGTTTCTTTAAAAAATAAAAGTTAAATAGCACAAAAATTAACCTGAATTCAAGGCAGACTGTTGCCAAATTTTTATTTATTTTGCTCCCGTCATCTAAAAGCAATATATTTACATAACGACGACGTCGCACATCTCTAGACTGGCCGACTGCCCCAACTTTTAAGGTAATTTTGTGCAAAAAAAGAATGATTTTATTAACTACATTTAAGGGATACCCTCAAAATAAATAATATTACAATATTTGGTCGTTCATCGCAAATAAATTAAGAAACACTATTTTAAAAAGAAGAAAAGACTCACCTTTGTAACAATATCATTGGGGTTGCTCGCAGAAATCAGCTGCAACATTCCATACAACTTATCAACCAAAAACTGATATCTATTATTAAAATCATCAAGTTCTTTGGACACCAAATCAGCACCAATAGGACCTTCAGCATCCCGTGTTTTGAACGCATCATCAACATCCAGCGAAGGATGATCCTCCAACAAGGATTCTCGAAATCGTTGAAGTCCCTTGCTCCAGATCTAATGTTAGGGTTAGAGGTTAGGGGTCAGTGTTAGTCTAATTGTCAGTGCGTGTAGTAAGACTTATGTAAAATTACATGGAAGCTGTAATAGTGAGACTGAAAAGTTGGTGTGGTGGAAATGAGTGCCTAATGTTTATTTCTGAGGCAACATCAACATTGAAGAATAATAACATTTGCGGAAGAAAAGCAGCTAAGCAAGTTTTAAAAAAATATGTAAGATTACACAATTAAAATCAAAAAATCACCATATATTTTTTGTGCAGTATAATTAAAATTGTTGTATTTTAAACGCGAAGAATCGTAAAATAAAGAAGCAAAGGCATTAATGTCTGAAAGATGAAAAATTAATATGGCAATAAGAAACATTTAAAAAGAATTATTATATAAGAAATGATTTTAAAAAGCGTCTAAAAACCACCACCCTAAAAATATATACATAGAAACCAAAGAAACATTACCCCCAATAATTAGTCAATTATTTACAGTACAGAAAAGAAAAACATTTCACAAACATACACAAATCACTCACACAAAATCTACCTAATTCAAGTATAATCTAGACAAAATAAAACAACTGAGAGATGTAATATGGAGTATGTGTAGCCCTGGACCTAAATATGGGTATATTTATGATTTTAACAACAATGTTTACCTTTCCTTCTCGGATATATTTGCCACCGTTCACGTTAACATGTTCGATTATTGGGGCACGTTCAACTACGCTGTTTAGTAAGTTCTGAAAGAGAATATTAGTCGTTAGGTATTGTGCTTTGTGCTTAGCGAACGTAGTGACGTTAAAATTTTGTGCAATATATTTTTTTAATACATATATAAAATGACTTTTGTGCATTTTAACGTGTATTAATGGTCAGTTAATCTGAAACTATTCTAGACCCAGTACAAACGTTAAACGTTGCTACATTAATAACATCTTTAATTTTATAACAACTGTTATTTTTTTCATTTTAAAAGTCACTTACCCTAGTAGCCTCCATATTGTCCTTCACCCTTTCCTTCAAAGGCTGCAAGTTCTCCAAACGGCTATACTGTTCATCCAGCCAATCATCCTCACCCGACTTGGCGTGTTTATAGTTCTTCAACAAGTTGTACGCTTGCTCACAACCGCGTAACCTGTCCGCTAATTGGGAGCAAACGTTGCTCCATCTGTTGTTCAATTTCTGAATCTCCTTGTCGAGTCGTTCCACATCAGCGTGAGGCCCACGTTGATTCGGTCTGGACTTCTCAGTCAAACGCCTTGTGTTGTCAAAATCATCATTCAGTTGATCCATCGCTATTTGTTGTTGGCCTACAGCGGTTTGCAGACGAAGCAAATCGTCATGGACCGCTTCTAGACCCTTTTCTGTGTTGGGGAGCTCGCTGAACATCGCTAGTTTAGTTTCGAACTCTGCTATTACTTGGGTTGCGTCTTCCACGCCGTTAAGGACGATTTCTATGCACTTGAGGCGTTCAATGTACAGGTTGGATGTATTCCAGATGTACTTCCACTTGTCTAGAACCTTTTCCAGGTCCTTTTTGTGCTGTGGAGTCTTCAGCGTGATACTCCTAAACGTATCTTTGCATTGCTCAATTTCTGGTTCTAGGTTTTGTAGCCGCGACTCGAACTCTTTGTGCTCCAAGACAAGGTGTTGTAAAGTGTCGATATCTCGTGGTAAAGGAGCTAAAACACGTTGGTTTATGATGCGCTCGTATTCGTCGAGCGAGAGTTGGATTTGAGCGATTTGGTTATTGAAAACGCGTCCTTGGTTCTTGCTTTCTTCTTCAGCGCGTGCACGTCGCTCAAACTCGTCGAAGAGTCGGTTAACTTCGTCCATTTCTCTGCGCAAGCGCCTGAGTTGCGGATCGGAGGGGTCGCCTTCGGCCATTAGTTTATCAGCGTCTTCGTTGAGGGCTTTGCGGATGGCGTTGCGTTGTTCAGCGCCAATTGCTATGAACTACAAAAAAAGATATTACATCAAACTGAACATTTTAAGGTAAGACTTAAAGTTACCTGAGGTAAGTCCCATCCCTTTACAACCTTAATAGTGGCGAAGATCATGTTTTGCCTCATTCTAAGTTGTTTCTTTTGCCAAAGAGCTAAGGACCTGTCGTACTGGCGTCTTAAACGATCTGTAGCGTCCAATGCTTCTTTATCTGGTGGTGGGATTGCAAAACAAACTCCAGGTACTTGACATTCCACTCCTTTGTCGTTGTGAACGCGCCATTTAATTCTGCCAGAATTGTCTGTTAAGGTGCACTCCTTATTCTTTTCTATTACAAACTGTTAAAAAACAAAGTTTAAGATTGATGCTGGAGGGTATAAGAAGTGAACTTACATTGTTTTGCTTGTAATTACAAATGGCTTTAATAAGAATTGGCCTTGTAACAGGTTGTTTGCGCTGCTTAAGAGGATAAATGTCTTGCGCCCTCGCTGTTAAAGTTTGAATTTGGTCGCCAAACGCATTTAAATCGTCGCGTAACGCTTGCATTCCTTGTAAGAGTCGCTCGCCGACGTCCAGACTAAAGTCTCCTTGACTGAATTCTGAGTTCATAACTTCGTCTTTTCTGCAAGCACAACATTAACCAAATCTACTTAACAAAGAGACGTTAACTTACTCCTTAAGCCATTCTTCAGCCTTGGAGACATCTTTAAAGAATAGTTGGTACTCCCGAGTATTTTGAAGGTGTGTTTCAAGGCAGTGTGTGAGTTGGAGAAGCCACGCCCATTGAGCTTGCATTGAGGACATGTAGGCTTCTATGGCTTTAGTTGCGGGATGGTTTTGTAGCACCAGACATTCGCCACGTTCTTGGACGGCTGAGAATTGCATTTCACGCTTTTCTAGATCGCTCATCAAGTGCTAAAGGAAAAAATTCTTGTTGTTAATATGCTTGAGCCTATGTTAAGAAGACAAATAGGTACGTGACAGGTGTTTGAAAAGCTACGCGCGGTGTGTTTGTTTTGAAGTATATTTTTGTCAATACCAAACATGAAAAGCGTGAGTTTTGCAAGGCTTTTCACACCAAATTTACCTTATAACCTGATCCATATAATGTCTTAATTTGCATAAAAAAAAATAAACCAAGTTTGAAATAATTTATGGGATAAAAGCATGCTTCAGAGAGTTAAACCAAGAAAATGATTTTGTAATCATGAACTTTTGCATAAACATAAAACAATAATGTTTTACGACAATCCAAATAATTAAAATCTTATAGTTCAAGTATTTTTAAGACCATTTTAAACAGTTTTTAAAAGAAATCAAAAAAAATTGCGATTCTTTCTAGATGTTAAATATTGAAATTAAAATCTTTATTTACTAGCCCTTCTAAAGCACTAAAATTTAAGTATCTTCTTACCTCATAATATTTTTCAACAGCATGAACATTCAACTTTACGTCACTCCAGTCTCTAGTAATTTCAACTTCTTCCTTTTCATTCAGCCACTGCAATTCTTTGGTAGCGGACTGTACAAAATCAAGAAGTGTTTCCAAATCATTCATTCGATTCGTGGAGAATGCAAGTAACTCAGCGTAAATCTTTTGTAGAGTTCCTAAATGTTGATTATACAGGACTAGTTCTTCACCATTAAAATATTGCCGAGCTTTGACACTGGCTTCCACTTTAGTGTGGAATTGTTCGATGTGTCGGTGCTCTTTTTGGTGGATATCACGTTCTGATTGCACCGAAGGGAAATCTGTACCGTAGTCGGCAGTTTTGAGTTGTTTCTGAAAAAAGTAAAATCGTATTTAAAATAACAGAAAAATTTGGACATTGTTAAGAGAATGAAAATAGTCTTACCAATTTCTTTTTGCACCATTCAATATGCTCTTGCAAAGAAACGAAATGTGGGTTCGTGTCCACGTTCCTAGTTTCCTGCACCGTGCGAATATGTTTCGTAACAGTTCGTTCTTCAACAGGGAAACTTAAATTAGCTAAAGGTTGGTTTATTTTGGTGTGCAACAATCGCCTTATTGAAACCCAACGCTCGTGAAGTTTATCGACACGTTTATCCAAATCGCCAGCTTGTGGATAACGGCCTTTCTTCAACGTATCTACGTCGGTTTTCAAAATTTGAATGTTTTGCTCCGTGATGTTCAGATCTTGATCCAATTGATCGGCTATTTTTTTCGCATCTAACGGGTGGAGGCGTTCAATTCTGCGGGATTCTGTTTCAATTGTGTGTTCTATGTTGTCTAACGCTGCATCGGTTTGCTTAATTTCTCTACAATACACAGAAAATTAAAGGTTGCAAAGTACCGAAGTTGAGAAACTTACCTATGGACTTTTTCAGCTAATCTCTGCAACTTCTCCAACCGCTTAATTTCTTCCACGATGTGCCTATCCCTTTCCTGATAAGCAACCATAAGTTTCTGCCAGTTTCTTTCAATATTATCTACATGCAACTCGGGTTCTACGTCCACCTCTCCAACAGACTTAAAGTACTTCTCCAACTCCCTGAACATTTGGCTTAGATACTTTTTGTCCCTCTGTCTTGGCGGGACTTCGTCGGAGCGGAATCGTGCGGACTCCGCTGCTAGTTTCTTCATCTCAATAAGCGTGTTGGGGAAATGCCTGTCTTGCATTAAGGAGTATTTTTCTCGTATCCACATGTGTAAGGAGGAGGCCAGCTCGCGGTATTCCTGGACACGTTGTTGGGCATTGGGGTCGAATAAGGGATGGATTGGTGGTGGTTCTGGGAACACTTCGTGGAGAGAAGAGATGTAGGTGATCATGGATTTTTCGTCTGGTTCGTGAGTATCCACATCTACAAAGAAACGATGTTATTATAGATTGCATAACTTAAAGAGGTGTCAAGAATTATAAAGAAGTAAAACTCCATTCAAGAACGACAAGTTTTCCGAACATAAACATGATGTCACTTAAGCTACCCATGACCTGAAGTGTTCTTTTGTAAAAAGCATTAAATGCATGAGGTTTGTCGCTGGTTTATTTTTATTACTGACATAATTGTGAGAGTTTTTAAAAGATAAGATTTACGAATTATGTCTACCTTTTGGCTAATCTAGATTTAAAAAAGTACTTTTTAGCTTCTATATTTCATTCTTCTACAAACAATTTAAAGGCGAATTGTGCCTAGATGCAATGCTAAACTCATTAGGTAGGTAAGTACAATGCTTGAGTACAATTAAATTTTTAAATTAAATTACAACTAGGTAAATGATACCAGTAGTTTATACATAAATTAGGTAAGAATGAGAATAACAATGGTGTAATTAAGAAGTTATAAATGTGGACGTTTCTTATGCAGGTAACATGAAATAAAATATACTTGAAACTTGAAACATAAAATAATGTTGCTGTGAGGCTATTTTACATATCTTACAGTTAGAAGGTATGTACTTTGCTTTGAATTGCATATTTAATTGCGTTAAATGTGTAGTAGTGCAATATGGTAAACTTTGATCAAAAAACCGCTAATTTAAATCTTGTTTACAACTCTCAAAGGCTATTTTAAACCTACCTTCAGGATCAAGAAGTCTGGTAACACCATACTCTCTCTCCACGATATGGAAAGCCGTTTCCAAACGCTCTCTAACTCTCTGGTTCTTCGCCGTTCTCCAGTCCAATAGATCAGGCCTATTACGATGGACAATTGCACTAAAGGCCAAACCATCTCGCCACGATTTTGTGAAATCAGTGACGTGAACACCAGGGTATTTATGGACTGTACGTTTGGCCCATCTTAGCAGGTAGTCTCTCGCTGAAACGTTTGGTTCTTGCCCGACTACTATGTCGGAGATCTAAAAACAAGAACAAAAGATTAGGAAAAATAATAGGTTTATTGTTTTATTGGATTTGATATTGCATGAGTAAGCGAATTTACAGAAGAAGTACAGTAATTCTGTGATTACACACGTTAAAGCAATTTAATTAATTTAATACGGGGATTAATGGAGTAAGCCCTAATGTAGTTGCTTCATTAAGAGAATCCGTTGGTTGAAAATCTAAATAAATAAATAAATATAAGTTTATAGTCATCAAAAAAAGAATTTAACAATTTAACATTTAACAATTTAATAATTTAATTATTATTACAGAAAACGTAAATCTTTGTCTAAAAATAAAAGAAGAAGTTATAAAATGTTGTGCCACAATATCTTGAACGACAATAAAAAGTATCTGCCTTCTCATTGGTTTACCGACATAAATATGTTCCAACAACACAACACAACAGGAAGGAATTTCTTTTTGTACCTACATTATTTGTCAATGTCGTGAATATAATGTAAATTTTGGTATTGTTGGTAATTAGCTTCGCCAGTCTGATTTTATGGTATACGAGTATTCAATGCCTGGGAAGGATAACTGTTCCTTAAAAAACCAATAATTAGTATATTTGCTGGTGATGTCATGCATTTCCATAATAGATTTATAAAACAAATAATTTAAATCGATGCTACTTTAAAATCTACTAACACACGAGAAAAAATTCCCCACAGGCGCGGATACGCTAAAAACAACGTCCAATTTTGTCGTAATAAATTATAGCAAATTTTTAATGGTCATAAAACTAATCGATATGTTCTCAATTTAATTAACACTCGTAACCTTATATTTCTTTGCATGCGGAGGTGCGAACTTGTGGGAGTACCGTTTTATTAGGTTAATTATATGCATAAAGAACATATGGGTTATTTTACACATGCATGGCTGTGCCATAAAGTAGTGGCAAGGTTTAAAAAAGTTGTACCTCGATAAACAAAAATATTAAAATTGAATCATAAATTGATCCTACCAGAAGGTTATTTGTTGCAATAAGAGTTTCCTTTTAAGGAATGGAATTGTATTCAAGTAATTTTCATAATTAATTTAAATAAAATGACATTCAGAATTTTGCGTCCTGCAAAAAATATTTTTTTTTGTTTTTTTCATTATATTTTTGTCGGAAAAGCCACAATAATTATGCAGCTAATTTACTTTGTCAAATGGTCAAGATGTTTAGCAGTCAACAAAAAACTGCAAAAATGTTCCTATGTTAATAAAAAAGAATTGCTTTTTTTGTTCAAAAGCATTGTAGACTGTTAGTTTAACAATAATTAAGTACGGTTAAAACATTATTGTTCATCATAAAATAAGTTTTAATTGCTTTTAAGGTAATTAGGTTAAATTTCGACTGGCATTCTTTTATTTACCGGATTAAAAACAACAAGAAAAATATAAATCAAATTTTTTATCAAAGTTAACGGCAATTTATATGCCCGGACAAAACTTATTTAGGTACAATTTTTGGTGGTTGGTGTTCTGCTTGATTTTTAAAGATATGTTATTTTAATATATTCCAAATTATGTAGATTAACGTTAATTTGTTTTTTCAGAATGTAAGTAGGTACCTAAATTCTGCTTATTTTAGGACATTTATTTAGTGTTACCTTATCACAAATTCAATATTTGTGACTAATTGTTAAAATTACCAATATTATTAATTATCAAAACAAAACCTAACCTTAACACGTTTCACAGAATGGTGCTCATGCCTTGCAGGAACGGCCTCAGCTTTATACTCAATACTTCTTGTAGAAGCCCTTTTTGTCAGATCCTCCACTGCATTATTTTCCTCCCCGCGCGTCAAAGTGGTTACTTTTCGCACAATCCTAGTCGTAATTCTACGCGAACCATCTTCGAAATTTCGATTTGTTTTAGTGGATTCGATCGAGCTACCTAAAACCTCGGTCGCGAGACGTTTTTTTGTGTATACGGCTTGTAAGTTGTCCATTTCTTCGGGGGTGGCTAAATGGGTTACGATCGGAGGGCCCATTACCGTGACGGCAGAAGGAGGCGCCCCCGAAGTGGACCCTTGGACAAAGAGTCTCTTCGACGTCGTGTCCCGCGTAAAGTGATACATTTTTAAATTTTTTTGGGTTTAAGAATTTAGTGGTAAATACGGTAATGACTAGGTTAGTTTAACATTTTAGTGGTAGATAAATAATTTGTTCTTGTTACACTTCACTGTTATATGTAATAAATATTTGTTTATGGGATGCTTTGTATTTAAAAACAAAAATAAAACTTTGTTGACAATTGAACGCCGAAGTGCGCAGGTGGTGCGTCAGGTGAGTGCCGGTGTATACTGACGGATCGCATTAGCCTTGCTTCACATTGTGGAGGGACCACAGCAGTATTATGTAGGTTCCAGGGCCGTACAAAGGCGTTTCAGGGCCCCAATATGTGCATTCACAACATTCTTATTTACTATTCGTATTTGTCGTCTTTTATATAACCTTTAATCTTATTAGGTTAATTTGTATTGTAGGTGAATTTATTGTTGTTTTTGTATTTCGTTAAAATGTGCTAATATAATCCAAACCCACACAAATTGATTTTTAATCAGGTGGTAAACAAAACATGTCATTTTGTAACTTTCTGGTTATAACCCAAAAAACAGAAAACCATATTTGTACATTCAATAAACGAAATAAATCATGATTCCCACATTCTTGTTAAGCAACCCAATTTGGCAATTTAACCGTATTATTTTTTCTTAATTATAATCTTTATCTAGCTAAAAATCAACGGTTCCTAAGGGCTCCTGCTCTCATTGTTTAAACAAAGCAACCTGTGACCTATGCTCTAGCATTTTACCTTAACTTTACCTGTAAAGATCAGACCAGAAAATGTTCCTGCACGCAATCGAGTGGGCGAATGCATTTAACGTTAAGAATGGTTATTAAGCCGCCGCAACATTCAATTAGTTAGTTTATCTAATTTAAGCATAAGTCAAAAGCGCTTACATCAAAAACAACTATGCATATTCTTGTTCATAACTTATGCAAATGGTTTTTGTTTTGTAGAATGTAACATTAGCACGAGCTACTAGGTAATTAATATTCATCAATTTACTTTCTGAACTCTCATTACCTATAATTTTATCTCTTCCATTTGCCATTAGTTTACTTCAGTTATTCATAATTCTGGCAATCATTCTTTGGAACTTTAAAAGGTAATACATTGTAGGCAAATTGTTGTCTATTGTTAATTCTATTCTACAGCATGTGCGGTTAATGTTTTTAAAAAGAATTCCGGGCATATAGAATTGCGGTTGTCAATACAATTGCGACAGGTGAATAAGAAGAGTAAACTGATTTAGATATGGTTAGGATCCCGATTGTCTTCCATCCAACCATTTTTCAGGCATGGTTTGGTTTAAACAGCAGGACACCCTGTAGCCCCATCGGAAGATATAGGATGCAACTAGTAGGTAAAGTTATACCATAGTGTTACAGATGGTTAATAAAGCGTTCCTATACAGTCCACCGAAATTATCAGCTGTTTCATCAGCTATTATTATTCGTTGTAGCTTAAAGAATTTCTTCACGTTGTTATTATGAGTGACGGTTAGTTTGAATTAAAGTATGTTGACTTTAAAAGCTCGGTATAATACTTATAAATTAATCCTTAACAATTTCAATGAACTTTTTATCTGATTTTATGCCAAAAAAATTGCCAGAGCGCCTAGATTTTATTTAACGTTACTGTTTAAAATTTTATAACAGTTTAATTATCGTCTATGCTAATTCCTGAACAATTATCTTAGGAAATAAGCGTTTAATTCGATGGCATCATATATAGAATTGCTGGCATTGAAAAAATAAAGTCGGCTTGAAACTTATTGAGCCATATTTGTCATGTACCTAAATTTAAGCTTCCGGCAAATGACGCCCTAACTTCCGGTTTAGGTGAACAGGTGAGTAAGGTAGGTTAAAAACTTGTAAGAATTCACTTATGCCTAATGCAATTAGGCTGTCTCTTAATTTAGATTTTTAAAGTTGGTATTATATTTCCCAAGAAAATGCATCGACCAAAAACTATTCTGTTAAATCGTAAACAAATATGCTCATCACGCTTGTGAAAGTACTCTTTATAAATTAAAGCAAATTTATATTAAAGAATGGCCATCATAAGAAATTAACAGTTAAAATCAATGAGTAAACCAAAGAGGATTAAAAATTGATTTATTGTTGTACGTATTTGCAATTAATTTGGCTGGTTCTAACATTGTTCACGTGTTCGGTCTAATTGCAACGTTATTGTTAATACAATAAACTTAAAATGTTCCAACTTTCATTGACCTGAAACTCATATGTCATATTCGTGATCATGATTTGCTTTAATCCTCTTTCTGAGAGCATTTGAATATCTTTATTAGGGCATATTGTTTTGAATAAATAAAGAAAACTTTAAACTGAAAAAAAAAAGGCATTTCTTTTTTTTTTTAATGCAGTTCTGGATTTTTTTTATTCGAATTTACTCACGATGGCGCCAGGCAATGTCCCACTAGCCCCCCTTAAAAGGTAACCTATTTATCGATCTCATTGTTGTTTAAAAAAATAAATACCTGCGTTAATAACATGAGATCATACTTGTGATGTCATTTTAATGTTATTTTTATGGCCCAGACAAGTGCCCTCGCAAATACCTGACAAATCTTAACTGTGTACGTGTTTAAGTAGGCGTAAAGTTATATTTATGTTATATTAGACAGCTTCTTGGATATCCTTATATGGATCAGAGTGTCACAACTTAATAAACTTTTAGCATCTTACAAAGAAAAAAGCAAAAGTAATTGATTAACCGCATTGCGATATCATTTCTAAGAATTATTTCAAGTATCTCTAAAAGGAGAGAAATTATTACGTCCTTCTCAGGTGTAATAATACGTTGGATAATTGTATTTAAACTTTTAGTCTTTTTTATTGACCAATTAGATAAATTATAAAACAAGAAAATGTTTTCAAATTCCCATAATTAAAACAATAAAAGTGCTCTAAGGCCTATTTTCTTAAAAGTGCTCTAACAGGCTCAATATTTTTTTTAGAAAAAAACTAAACACAGATTTGCGTTCTAGAGCATCAAAGTAGTTTAGAAAATAAGTTTCATTAAAATCAGAGACAAAAATTTTGTTTAACAAGCATTTTTGAAAATTTTTAAAAGTTTGCCAACTTTGAAAAGCTCTATTAAAAGAACGAAAGCTTTAAGAAAAAAATCTGATTGCTGATTTGTTTTCTGCGGTTTATTATTTGAAAAAAAAACACAGCTTTAGACAAATCTATTTTTTTAATTCGTACAACCACACATAATTTTTGATACGAAAGAATGCTATTAATGCTTATGTAAAAGACGTTTCTAAACCCGAATCTGGTACTCTAATATTTATAGAGCGTTTAGTTTTAACGCTATGAGCTACCAAAGGCAACTTTAAACGCGCAACTCAATTTTCTTCAAAGTGCTCTATCTGGCCCAATATTATTTTTAGAAATAATCCAAATACAGATTTGTAATTTACAGCATAAAAGTAGTTAGCAAAATAAGTTTTAATAAAATCAGAGACAAAAAATTATTTTAGCAAGCATTTTTTGAAAATTTTCAAAATTTAGCCAACTTTGAAAAGCTCTAGCAAAAAAATTAAAGCTTTTAGAAAAAATATAATTACTGATATATTTTCCACGGTTTATAAATTGTATACAAACATAGTTTCAGGCAAAACTATTTTTTAAAAATTTACCTCATTTTTTTAGAAGGGGTAAGGGTGCAAATATTCCTAGTTTTTTAATTTGTACAACCACACATAATTTTTAATACCAAAGAATGCTATCAATGCTTATGTAAAAGGGGTTGCTAAACCCGAATCTGGTACTTAAATATTTATAGAGCCCTTAGTTTTAACGCTAAGAGCTACCAAAGGCAATTTTAAACGCGCAACTCGATTTTCTTCAAAGTGCTCTATCTGGCCCAATATTATTTCTAGAAAATATCCAAATGCAGATTTGTAATCTACAGCATAAAAGCAGTTTACAAAATAAGTTTTATTAAAATCAGAATCAAAAAAATTAATTTTCGTAAATTTTTTATTGTATTGTAAAATGAAAACCCACTCGTTCATATCGCCGAACCAAATACGGAATCTTGGCCATAAAATTCACATGACATTAATTTGGCGAAAAGAAGTATTATTAAGCAACCACCAATAATAAGGTGTAATAAATAAGTGATCTGCCTACAGATTTAGCCATATGGTGCTTGTAATTGTGTCAGAATTTTATTTAGTTATTTGTTATTTCATTCATGAACGTCCATGAGCCCGGTACCTCCCAAGTTATTATAATAGGATTACTTAAGACATAATATATCTTTTATTTTATGATTGGTTAATAAAGAGACTGGTAATAGATCTAATTAAGAGAACACAATTTTTGAGAAAGGTCAACTTCCTAAAAGGATTCATTGTTAAAACAAAAAAAAACTTTTTAAATGATATCCTAATTAACTTCTTTTAAATTTGCTAATTTAGCAAGAAAAATGTCAGAAGACCACCAAAAAAAGGGACCATGATTCCCCAGTAAATATTGAACACTTAAGTTAATTTTTAATGCCCTATTTTGAGGATTAAAATAAAATTATTTTATAGAACTTGTATAAACTATTAGCAACTTTAATGTTATGTAATACGGTTTGATAATTTCACGTTTCTATGTATAAAAAGCCGTTATTTGCTGAGGAACTAAATTGTAAATGCAAACGCCATCTAATGGAAAGTGAAAGAACTGGTTTGCGTACACTTAGATCTCTATAAACTTTACATAAAAACATAATTTAAATCCCAATTAAGCATATTACAAATATTTTGTTTCTGTCTTTTGAGTTAGAAAACACTTTAGATAAATAGATATCAATGCTCTTTAGCCAAAATTGTCTTGTGTTCCAATAAAATAAAATATGTACATATAAATCGTTATTCGTTTGTAACGATAAAAAGAAGCAAAAGTCTCTTTAAAAAAACCGTTTTAGGGAAACTTAAAAATGAATAAAAATTGGAACATTCGCCATTTTAATATGTACATTTACATTTAAAACTGCAATATTAACCATTGGTTAAGTTGCAGTCTTAAAATGATATTATTCGGAATTCTTACCTTTAGTCCCTAAATAGAAAGCATCGGGCATAATAAGACGAAATTACTACTTTATTAAAAGAATCCTTGTTTAATGTCCGCGAGTCATAGCGTCTACATCAAAATTTTTGTAACAATTACGTAAAATCGGCGATAAAACAAAAGGCATGCCCATAAGCAATGTTTCATCTTTAAAAACCCAAATTAGTTTTTGTAATACACCTTCTTACATACATGCTAAAAGCATGGTTGGTTTGAGTCATAAATGCAATGAATAAATAAAAAATATTGCTTAATCATGCAATAACAAAATTTCTGTAATTTGTTGATGTAAGAAATCATAAATTTTAATAAAAACTTACCTGGAAGTGGAGAATAATTGTCCAAATAAGACCGAGAGTTAATTTGGGATTTCCATCGACTATGTCCTCGGAGCGGATATTGACTAATTTTATTTTTTTGGAACGGAGGAAATGTAAAGCTGTATCTATGTTGTGGAGCATGTGGAATCTCATTCGGCCTCTTTCTCTTGGCTAAAAAACAAAAAAATTATTGCATAAATCGAAAAAATAATATTACTTTTAGTTAAAAATAAATTGTACACAGTTTTCAAGCTAGGCAAAGGTCATTTAAAGGGTGCATTTTCTTAAAAAAAAAAGTCCCTATTTAATGGCATAATTAAAAGAAAACATATATTTTTTTAACCATCAATTCATTTTTTGTAAAATCGACCTTTTACAAATGTGCCCTATTTATTCTATTTGCAACATTTTTTGCCTCTAACAGAGGATATATTTAAAAGGTTTTATTCAATAGACAACGATAGACAATAAAGACTAATAAATATTACAAGATTCTCGTTTTTTGTTTTTTAGAGTTAATCAACAAAAAAAAAGGAAATGATTAATAGAAAAAAAATGGCTTTTAATCGCCAGCATTAAATGACTAGATAGTAATTAAATCTGAAATTAAATTCATGGCTAGGTAGTTTCATTAATAATCTGAAATGGTAGGAAACCATCAAGGACGAGTCTACTTGATTATTCTGATCAAAATATGAACTGCAATGTTATGAATGACTGGGAGGGAAACAATTATTTATGAATGAATCAACGTCATCTTACTTTACTATTTGGCAAGGATTCATAACTAGAATTTATAGAAAATAAAAACCATTCACGAAAAGTTAACAACACCTGAAAAGACGTGTGTTCCTAAACAGTTAATAAATCCCCAAAAAGTGTCCAAATATAAGAGGGTTGTTTTTGTGTTCAAATTAATGTGTATGGTTGAGAAGCTTTACGAAAAGAAAAACTAGTATTTCCTGTAATATCTATTTTTAGTCTACAAAGAAACATAAATTGAATCCATGTTTATAAACTGACAGACGTTGATACAAAATTAAGCTTTCACAAAATAAAACAAAGCTCAAAGCGGTTGTTAACAAAGAGCATAATTTTAGAACTTATATGGTAAAACTAGGAATGCATTTATTGTTGGTGATGTAAAATATTACTTTGTACTCGTAGTTACCTGCGTTATAGGTAATAGGATAACAATTTGTATTTTTATGCAGAAAAACGTATCTTCAGGCGTCTTTTGTTAAAACGCTAGAATACTATATTTACCTTGAATAATTATTTAAGACAACTAGCTGATACGCATCATTAGCTGACTGTTATAGACTTCCAACAAATGCCGAGATCAATCAGAAATTTGCAGTTTCGAGAATAAATCATTCAATCATTGTACGAATGATTAGCGAACAGTAGATTAATTATTATTGTTAAGAGATGCAAACAATTCTTGTTATCGGTTGGTAATTTGTTATAGAAATTCTTCTTTAACTACATCATAATTAAGTTGACCAATAGATGTCACCACAATACAGGGTGTTACATAAGTAGGAAAAAATTCAGGGGGTCATTCCTGAACCCATTTTAAGAAAAAAAGTTTATATGAACATGTGTCCGAAAATCCTTCGTATTTGAGATACATCCCCCCCAAAAACCCCTAAAAAATCCGTTTTTTCGCTATAATTTCGAAAAGAATAATTTTTTCAAAAAATGTTATAGGACCTTTTTGATTTATCTAAATACTAGAAATATTTTCCCCTTTGTAAAATTTAAAAAAACGCGTTAATAGTGGGGGCCCTTAGGGGGCTGTAAGAAAAAAAAAGTCAAAATTGGGCATATGTTTATAGGAACTTTTTTTCTTAAAATGGGTTGAGGAATTACCCCCTGAATTTTTTCCTACTTATTTGGTAACACCCTGTATATTCATTTATAATTTTCATTTTTATGATTTATACGATAATATTTATTTTGACTTTAATGGCCAAGAAGTGAGAAAATGGTTATTTTTAGGGCTTTTAAGTGGTACTTACAAGTTGTTCGCTAGTTAAAACTTCCAAAAGAGAGATCAGATTGTGTCCATCCCTTAAATCCTCGAACAGATCTCTCACTTGTCGATTCGCCTAAAAAAACATAAGTAAGTCAATAAAGTTTTAAAAAAAGTTTGTCAAACATTCATGGGACAAGATTTAGGTAAATTGTGCTAAAATAGCATAGTTGAATAAAACGACACAGTGCCAATATTAAGTAATTGGTGGCTTTTAAAAATTCCGTTTTTATTCTTTTAACATCACCATCTAAGGTTGTGAAAAATTAAATTTTTAAACAATAAATATTATTTATTATAAGGTATACAAAAATCAGCAAAAAATTCTCAGAGTGCATTAATTACGATCTACAAAAAGTGAAAAACACAAGCACACACAAAACATCAATGCTGTGGTAGGGAGGCAAAAGGGGGTAATAATTCTAATTCCTAATATTTTTTTCAGTAACAGTCATTTGTAAAACCGCAACTGCATATGGCTTTGCATACGAGAAAAGTTACCTATTTTGGAAACAATAGAAATCTACCAATATAAATCTAGGAAGTCATGCATTGTTTATGCAACTCAAAGCACACAACGATTAAACTTACAGAAGGTGGACAACACGGCGAGTTGTTCACCATAACACAAACATGAAGGCACGTATAAGTCTGAAAATAGTCATACGTTATTGTAAACAATGTTTGCTTCAGGTTTACAAGGTATTTGCAATTGTAGAAAATGGCGAATGCGCCGGGCAAAAAATATTAAATAATTGGTTCACAAAAGTTAAAACGTTTTCGCGATCAAATGTTAACGAAAAAATGGTCGTAAATTTAGATAATGCTTATTTTTTTTTGTAAAAAAACCATCCCTCTGTACACTGATTTTTTGAGTTATCTCATTGAAGGTTTTATTTAAGAAAATTGAAATAACAAATTCCTTGAGATCCAAATAATGTGTTAAATTATCTGCATGAAATATTTGTAAGTACTAAAACGCCTTTTAAAAGGAACTTGTTCTTGCATCATATATTGTGTTCCATGTATGAACAACTGGGTTAGCAGGTTTGGAATCCCATCTACAGGATACCATATCTGTAGGTATACCAACTTTGTCTTATCAAAAACATGATACTTTAATTCATAAAAATTGAAAGGGATTAATGAAATTTGAAGCACCCACGAGAATCACGATATGCTTTTTTGTAAATAGAATTTTTAATAAATAGTTTTAAAATAGTACTAGGAATCTTTCCCATTTTGATGTGAAGTATATGTAAAAAAATGGATAAAGTTACAAAGATACCGGCTCTAAGCTGTGAGTTTATCCCAAATATTTACCGAATTTTGGTTCAGCTTAATGCTATTTACACGCGTCACCAAATTTGATAAGATAAGAAAATTAAGTGCTTGTAAATAACAATAAACAAACCAACAGGTTTAAAGTTACACTTCATTTCGATTGCGAATGGTATGAGAAAACACTTAATGATATGGATCCGCCTAGTAGGAACGTTCAGACAAAATTACTCAACGTTTATGTGTCAAAACTAATTAAAATTATTGTTAACAACTTATTGAAACACACTCCGCAATTATTTTAAAGTAGCTCTGACTTTAATTAGTCTTGCAGTATGCAGAAACAAAACGAAGAAAAACTTATGGCATTGACCTGCGCGAGGTTAAATTAAGTTTATTGCTGCTCAGACGTAGTATTTTTAGCAGTAGCATTGTTAAGAACATGTCGCACAAAAATACCATCCTTGGTCTACATTTACGGTGATTATTTCATTTGCCAGTGCCCAGAATATTTTATAAGGCTGGACCCTGCAAGAAAGAAACGCATATATTGACCATCGATGTTGGCCATATGCATTTCTTAAAATGGGTTTTCCCGAAATTTTTTTCATGAATGAATAAATCCTTGTAAATGGTATTAACTTTTGTGAAACAATAATATTTGCAAGGATGCGCGTCCGGCTAAGAAATGTATGACAAAAATCGCATCACTTTATTTTGCTCTGTAAGATTTAATGGTTTTAAAAAGCTTCTTACTTAATTAATCAAAAGTAAAACATTTTAAGAGTTTAGAAAATGTTCCTAATTCTTACGGGGCAAACAAAGTGTTGCGATCTATTTCACTATCTACGCAGCCAATCAAAATAAAATAAAACTAGCCAATCACATACCTTCATATATTTCCAGTGCTATGAAGCGTGAAAATGACAAAACAATGAAAATCAGAAATAATTAACATGTTAAGTATGGTATTAATTTTAACATGTTACTTAAAAATAAACACGACATAATTATGCAGAATTCAGCCTAATTAATCCATACAAAATATGGCATTAGAAACATAAAGCAAGGAACATTTTTCTGGTTTATTTCAACAATCAAGTCCATAGAAAAGTCCTTTAAAAATCATTTACAACTCACGCCACCCAGGCACAAGAAAATCGCAATTTGAATGCAACAGAACATTTAAATAAAGGTGTGACAAACATTTTATTTGTTATGTTTGCTAACGATAAAACTTGGGTAAAGATTTCGTCATAAATCTCCTAAATAAAAGAAGAGGAAATATTTTACAGGACGTTGTAAAGCGCCTTAAATAGGCATGAAACTTTATTTTAAATCCGGGTAAGTACACAACAAATAATAATTATAACTCTGTAGATAATTTACTTCACTCTATTAACGTCTCATTAACGAGCATTATCACGGATTAGAGCTTCGAATAATCGCTGCACGCTTCATAAAAAAATATTTTAACAATATAATGGGCTACGATTATTTTTAAGTCTAAAGGGGAATGTCGCTAAGCATAGAAACTGTAGTTATGTAATGTTGGTTGCCTAAAATCAACAAAAGACAGCACTTTTTGGTCATTGCTCAGTGGGTTTATAAGAGTTAATTTATATTAAAAATTGTGCTTACTAGCAACATAAATAAACAAATCACAAGTTGACATATTCTAAGGGTCCAACAATAAGCGTTTAAATACAGAATTTTGGCAATTTAGAAGCACTATTTTTTTCCATTTTAAATTGTCATAATTCTATTTCTGTATTTAGACGCTTATTGATGGACCTTTAGAATATGTCAACTTGTGCTTTGTTTATTTATGTTGCTGGTAAGCACAATTTTTAATTAAAATTAACTTTTATAATTATAAACCCACTGAGCAATGACCAAAAAATGCTGTTTTTTGTTAATTTTAGGCAACCTCAGTTTCTATGCTTCACGACATTCCCCGTTAATAATTCCATTACTTACAACACTAGCATCAATAATTTGTCTTTTAAATAAATAGAGTCATTATTCTAATCGATCAGTTAAAAAATCCGTAACAAATTGGATTTGTCTAGGTGCTTAAACATTTCACATAGACGATTCAAGTGCGCTAGAACTGCATTTATTTTGCAGCCAATAAGACGCGACTCCTTGGCGGTTAGCCAATTAGCAGAAGATTTTATCAGAAAGCTAATTAAACATCGTTTAATATAGTACTACATAGTTTTAAATTTAATTTCTAGAACTATTAAAAAGAATTGGTACCAATTTTCCTCCAACCAAAGTAATACAAAGTTATAGTGTTTTAGCTTCGTTTTTGAAACAGAAATAAATATGAAGATGTAACACTTCTTTAGTTGTGTATAAAACTAATGGAAACATTTTCTGTATGCGCTAATGCCGTTAATTGTTACCTTTCTAGAGAAATTGCAAATTTTCGTTCTTTGATGTTACCATAATGACGTGTCATTAATTACAACAATATTCTTAATAAATTAACTATAAAGATCAATGGACAAATAAGGAAAGTGTAAAACGTGGTAAAATGATAAACGACATACCTTTTTCAGATGCTTGTTGACCCATTTTGTAAATGTTTTCTTTTGCACAGCGTCTCGTTCGTCTGCAAGAAAAATATTATTACTTAATTGCACATTCTTATTAAATAACTAGACATTTTTTGTTCATGAAACATTTAACATACAATTTAAGCTTGCACTTTTCTGTTGCAAAATTGTATCTATTTCAAATAACATTTTACTTTCGTTCAGGATTGTTTGTTACTAATGTTAAAAAGCGGTTAGAACAGTAAGGAAAAATAAAAAACCACATAAATATCGACAAGCGTACATACCTCCAAAATTAAATAAATACCGATAATTTTAAATAGTTATTGCCACAAATTTATATCGCGATTACGGTTCAAGAAAGTTATAAAAATTTCAGTGTTTTAAAACTATCAAGTGAAGTTCACTGAAACTTTTTTCATGCCAGAAATCTACCGTTTTGATTTGTCGGTCAAATTATGGGACACCATAAATGTGTTTAACAGAAGCTTAGTAAATAAAGAGATGTGAAATGGCATCTTAAAAAATACAAATGAAACAAACTGTGTAGCCGTTACGTCTGACAATTTTAAGATAAGTACAACAGTTGAATGGTATGTCTGTATTTGACTACAAATGCACACATAAATTAAAATACTTAAATGGTTGTTATCAAATAATGTTAAGTTGAAGCACTACAACTGTTAGCTGCATAATTTCTGCTACTTATTTGAAGCATTATGTTTTTATTAAAACCCTAATTTATTGCTATTCAGAAATATTTGTCTTATTCCAACAACAGTATTTCTTAAAATAGACAACTTCATTGCATTTTTTAAACTTGACAATCTATCGACATCGTATTTTTTATCACAGTCCCCGTCAGGATTACTTAGTCGCTTATTTGGAGAAATCGATAAATTATGAATATTCAATACCAGTATTAATTATGTTTAGAATAAATTACTTTGTATTTGCACAATTAATTCGAAAATTAATACCTTATCGCATAATTGGTGTTATTAAGAAAACATACAAGTCGTGGTAAGAACATTTTAAATATCACATTTCGGTATAAATTATCGAGGTATCTTTTTTGGCAACCAAATACCCTGGAACAATCCATGCAAAAAGCTTTTATGGGTAATTTCTGCATGTTTCCTTAAAAAAAATGAAGGTGTGCCCGGTGCCGGTAATGTAAGGTTATAAATGTTTAAATAACACGTCACTTAACATGATAAAGCGTAATAATTCAGTACATTAATATAATAGTAAAATCAGTGGAAAATATTTGGGTCAATAAGTCCAATATACTAATAGGATTAACCTAACATCAATCATCACATTAATTTTAATTATAACAGATATTTGAATGGTGATTCCTTGTTAACGTTTATGATGTTCACAACCATAAAAGAACAAATTCTTTTTTAATTTTGGCAATTATTTTAACAGTTTTTATGTACGTTAATTATTGGTGGAATGTTACTTGTGCGTAATATAGGTTATGTTTATGGGTCGATAAACAAAAAAATCATTGCTTGCTGCTTACCAAACGGGTCTACGATGATTTGCCCAATTACTGGTTACTTTATTACTTTGTTTACCAACCGCAAAAATTCACTCTAGTAAGGTGAAATTACAATTACGATCAACAAGTCTTTTAGAGCAAAAGTTTTTTAAAGAATTTTTCTACTTCCACGTTTAAAATGACATTTATCACACGACTTGATGGAACCTAAAACAATCTTTTTGCTATGTCTTGCAAGCCGTTAGTAAAATGGCATTTTACCCACGGGGTGAAGTTGCAACAAGCTCTTTACTTACGGGCTGAAGTTAGAGTTGCTTGTAAAACTTGATGCAAAAACTACTATTTTAATTGTGATTCCCACTTACTTTACTCGTGATGGTACATAACATGAATGTACATTTCATTCTCAACACCTAACCCAAATAAATAATATAACATTCAAAATTAATAAACCTTACTTTACAATCTAATTTCTATTGTACTGCAATTTAGCTATGATTTCATTTTTTCACATGCAATTTAAAATGACTTTGGACTTTCGATACCTAACTGTTAACTCTTATTGTTTTTATTCTCGTTTTTATCCAACTTTTTCTCATATAAATTAACGACTGCTTAATTAATTTGTTTGTAATGATTTATGTTACCTTGACTGAAAACAAAAAAAATTAACTAGGTAATTTCTGCAGCACCGGTTCAAAAAAAGGATCCGCCTAGGTTTACAACAACAATAAAACCGCATGTTAATAAAAACAAAAATCCAATGCTTAACTTTATACAGATTAAAAATGCATTAGATTCTCTAAATTTTAGGTGTCAAGGTAGGTGCTCTCATAAAAATGATTATGAGAATCTTTATTTTTAATAACAAATTTAATAATAGAAATAAACGTTTGCACGGTTGGCCAAAGGTGAATTTAAACAATTAACTTACTAATTCAAAAATTTCATTTTATAGAAATTCAATGAGGCCAACACTGTTAAACAAATATCCCCTTAACGCCAAAATGTGAAAGATGTTAATACAAACCATGGTTGAATAGGACAAAAAATCAATTTAACGTAAAGTATAAATAATATTTTATTTACAACTGCATATGAAATGATGACATTTCTGACTCTTTAAAAGTTAGAAAATGTCACTTTATTGGTTTTATTAAGCTGTCACTTTCCACCCGGGCGGAAAGTAACTACTTTCCGCCTGGGTAACGAAAACAAGTAGGATTTAACTCTTTGAGGGAGCAAATCCTCTTCGGCCTTTTGCGCACACTCTTTCAATTCTATACATTCGTCATCACCATCCGACATTATGTTTTTCTTTAATATTAGTTGGTTAAAGACTTTAAAATAATGCGAGAAATGACGTTTTTTGAAAATTAAAAATAATTATTTTTTTACTTCGATGTCAAGCAATTGTAATGTAACCAAGGTAATGAATTAAAAAAAAATAATCATGTTAACTAAGATGTTAAAAATGAATAATATTAATTTGCAAAATTAAAGCTTTTTAAAATTAAACATAAATGTAAGCAGTTGTAAATAAAATAGTATACTAACCTTGGTGGAAATTTCCTTTCTGTCTCGAGAAATGGTTTACCGCGGCGCTACGCGCCTTGGTAAACCATCTTTTTCTCTCGACAGAAATGAAACCCTTTCCACCCACGGTAGTAATATACTATTCCCTTGCAAAACAAGTGGTAAAAAGGATCTTTCGCCTAACAATGTACAAATTTAATAAAACATGTCTTTTTTGCTAGTATTAGAAATATTGATAATTTGTCCATTCAAAAGTTATTGGTCACGAAAACTCCAAAGGAACGCCATGCTAGTAAAAATTAAAACCCTCCACCGTACCTGATGTGCTTTCAATAAAGAAATCCCATATAGTACCTTTAAACTTGGTTAAATTTTCCTCATATCCATGGGGTTGTTTTTTATCATCGGTTCTACGATACTTCTCCGGAGGTCCATCGTAGATAACTTCCCTTGGATCGAACCCAAGTCTATCCTTATAGTAAGCTTGTGTTGACATTTTGTTGCTCACTGATGTACATTGGTTATTTTGTTAATTTTATATTTCTGCATACACACACTATTCTATTAATTATTTTTGGTTAATTTGCTTCGTTTTATTTTGGTATTATTTTGTTTATGATGATCAAAAGTGACTCGCCAGATATCACTTATGACTCGTTGTTAATATAAGTCTTCGTTGGGAATGTATCGTTTTAATTTTTTCTTGTAGACACGTTAAAAGGAACTGTGACACAGACACTGGAAGTTAAAACATGTGTAAAAGACTTGGAGGATCAGTACTGCATAATAATTTTGTGGACCTGACCTAAACCCTAAATTATTTTACTGAAATAAGGTTTTTTACGATTTGGGGGCGTAGTAAATTAACTACACAACTTCTTTAGGTAAAAAAGTTTAGAAATTGCAACCTTGGAAGGCCTACGTACTAAGTATTATGATGAGTTTCTATAAAATGTGTAGCAATTATGTCATAAACAGGATAAAAGAAGTTTTTTATTATGCCTTTAATTAAAAAAAGCATACCAAAATAGACCTTAATTCTGAATTCACTTGCCCTCCAAAAACCCTGAGTTTTACCGTACAGATGTTATTCCTAACCTATAATTTGATATGAAGGCTATTTCCAACGAATTAAAGGTACGAATGTTTATTCATAGAGTAATTAAATATTAATTTTTAACGGACTGTGTAATGAACAATATGACGTAAAAAGTTTCTAGTGTACAAAACGTAATACAAATATAATTATTCAAACAATAATAAAAATAAGGCACTAATTGCTTTATGCAACAGTGTATCTATTCAAGTAGTGAAAACTTTCTATGAAAGATTATGAAATTAGCCACGTCAAACCGATTATAAAGAAATCTGTATCGGTTTTTTTGTACAAGATCATCCACTTACAACAAAACAAATAATAATAATAATATGGCACAACAACAAAAAGTGCACGAAAAGAAACACGCGCGCGGTTGGTATAGCAATCGTAGACTGACATTCACAACATGCGCTCGTAGACTTGATTCTTGGTAGGCTTCACTTGTCCAGTTTAAGATCAGGTAGGCTGGAATCTGCATTAATGTAGGTGCCAATGTGTAGGCCCAGCTAAGGCATTGGTATTCAAATTATCCTTTCGTCTATCTATGCCAATAAAGGATTAGCTTGTCTGCATTAGCTTGATGACGTCGTTGACTCATAGATTACGAAAGCATAACTAAATTGTAAATATATTGATTAGCACTCTTCAATAATAGCAGTTACTTTCATACGAAAAAATGTAATAGTTTCCTCTTCTATTCGGCTGTTGAAGTCTCTAGAACTTTTCTTTAAAAAATGCCTTAAAAACGATTTGCTGAGTGAACTTTCTTGTGTGTTCGAGAGCTGACACAATTTGAACTATAGAAGGGGATGTTATATTTCTTTTAAACCCAAAAATAACGCTTAAAAAAGTGCTAAAAAACTACTTAAGAAAAAAATTATTAGGTGCAAAATCAAAAACTTTCCTGTAACGGAAAATGTCACGAGGCATAGAAACTGTGGTTACGTAATGTTGATTGCCTAAAATCAAAAAACACAACAAAAACAGCACTTTCTGATCATTGTTCAGTGGGTTTATAAAAGTTATTTTTAATTAAAAATTGTGCTTACCGGCAACATAAATAAACATAGCACAAGTTGACATATTCTAAAGGTCCATCAATAAGCGTCTAAATACAGAAATAGAATTATGACAATTTAAAATGGAAAAAAATAGTGCTTCTAAATTCCCAAAATTCTGTATTTAAACGCTTATTGATGAACCATTAGAATATGTCAACTTGCGCTTTGCTTATTTATGTTGCCGGTAAGTACAATTTTGAATTAAAATAAACTCTTATGAACCCACTGATGACCAGAAAGTGCTGTTTTTTGTTGCTTTTCGGCCACCAATATTACATGACCACGGTTTCTATGCTTCGCGACATTACTCTTAAAAAAAATCACCGTGAAATACTAAATAAATTGTGTGCATAAGTCAATTTGTTCTGCTTTAATTATTTATTGATATAATTCAATTCTTTTTTAAATTTGCATATTTTGCAATAACAATTAATTATTGTTGTATAAAATGCATTGTTTTAAGAAAAATCGTAAAAATATCATGACTCATATGTGACACAAAAATATGATTAAAAAATGAATAGAAATTAGCAATAAATTACAAATAACTATTCATACTTTTTACAGAAAAAACTATTCTTATTTGTATTAGTAATACACCCTCTTAAAACAAAGAAGTCTAGGAACTTGAAACTAGAAAAAACAAAAGAGGAAATCTCTATTTAAAGAAGACGCTTACAAAGCGGATGTTCATGACTACTACAAAGTAGATACGCAATTCGAAACAAAGAAAAAACTAAAACCGTATTTACCACTTCAAAAATTTCACACAACATTCCTTTCTCTAATGGAGAATCAATCGAGGAATCAATTTATTCTAACCGATCCGACAAAATCGAGAACAATATCGTTGTTCTTAAAAGATGTAGGGCAAAAATAGACATATTAGGCAAGAATGATATCTTTGTTGGAATCGAGTGTACCGCAATGGTTTAATAGTTGATAGATTCGTGCACAATCCCACACACATAATGACGTAGAGTTTTTACACGTTTTTGTACTTTCTTTCTAGAACACTGACCATTCAAGAGTCAGGAAGCTAGATAAGAAGTAGGTGGTTGATGTTTATTTTGGAAAAACATTGGACCTTGTTGAGTGGGTCGCTAGGTTAGAATTATTTATTGCTTTAATTAAAAGAAAATTAAAATATTTAATTAAGCTTTACGATCGCTTAGGTACCCTTTAATGTAATTAAAATATAGGTGTACTTTTATTGATACTGGCTGTTTGTAGGTTAGATGGTTTTAAACATAGAGATAAGTACAAAATGTCGTACTATTGCCTCTAATAAAGAGAAAACAACGGTGTTTGCATTAAAAAAACTACATAGCATAATCATGCTCATTCATTAGTGTTTGCAATTAATATAAAAATAATTCTAGCAACAGAAATGTTTTTTTAAAATTAAAAAAGTAACATGAATAACCGTGTCTATTTCTTCAATTGGCGACATGTCCTATACCTAGTTATGACCCATTAAAAAAACGTATTGTTAGCTATTTCTAGGTTAGATAAAGATTCTGCGAAAAGGCGTTGGTTATAAAATATGTCCGAACAATTAACAATAATGCCTTCATGTTTATCTGACCCAGAAAACGATGTAGTTCTTCGAACGAATATTAAATACTTATAACAAAGCAGCTGCATGTTAATGCGCATAGTTTATAGAATTTATTAGTTGTACATTATGGTGCTAAGAATTAATTTTAAGTCTTGGAAACAAATAATAAAGATTTTTTACGGAGTAAATATAGCCTTCTAAAATAAAATAAAACTCAAACAAAAAAAGGGTTTTGAGTAAGTACTCTTACTGTTTCAGTTTTTTAAGAAAGTTAGAAATACATTACAAAAGAAAATTGTTCAAATTTAGGCAAGCTTACCCTGCAGAATTTTATAGGAAAAAACCAGTTATCAATTTAAACACTTACAAGTGCTATTTTACCAATATTTGCCTAATGAAACATCTCTAATAAATTATATAAATAACTGACTTCATACAGAACTTGCATAAAATAAGGTGTGAGGTTCCACTTAAAGGGTAATTAGGTAATGACCAGAAATTACTACTATTTATTATTTTTTTAAGATGCTATCCAAGTATGTAGTTGACATTTAATCGGGCTTTAACGGCTTTAATTCGAGCTAATTAATTATTATATGGTTATTAAATTAATTGTGGAGGTAATACCTGTAATAACTTGAGATTATTTAAATCATTACCTACTTGGAAGGCTCTTCGACGCGGCCATTAACATATAGCATTAAAAATAAGTAACATACTCCTGCTAATAACTGCAAGATCGCTTCCTGTCTTACTTTCAAAATTATTCAAATTCCTAGCAATCCTCACAAAAATTCATACAACCATTTATGTTATTCACTGGCTGTAATACTTAATTAAACTTTTCGTCATTAGTGACAATAATTCAAAATTAATTGATTTCATACATGGAAACCAATAAGTCAAACGCTTTTTAAACTATTCATTTTTAAAAATAGCTATGATGTTCTATGTGTTTGTCTTATTTTAATAATTAAATATTCTTTAATTGGTTATAGATGTTCGGTTAAGAGTAAACCATGTCGTTATTTGTACATTCATTATAAATGGAAAAAATATTCCAAAATGTGACGTCGCCAAAGCGTATGGCAGACCACGTATTAATAAAATATTCAATGACCCTAAATGGCGAGCGTGGCAAAAGAAGTAGTGGGTCGGTTTTAGTTGTACCTACGCTTCTGAAATTAAATTAACGATTCCTACCATACTGGATGTTCTTACACTGCGTGCCGAAAATGCAGGATGATGTTCTACTCGTCGAATTGGGAAAAAAGTGTCCTCAAATAGGTGCCAGTTTTTGCCAAGTTACTGGCGTAAAATCGAACGTTTATGATGGTGATGATAATATAATATTTGACACAATTCTATCGACACAAAAAGAACCTTCTTATAAAAACAGTCTATTTTGACTTCTTTCTAGCGAATTCTAAGAAATGCATCGATTATCCTTGTGAAAAACCTAATAAGGATCAATTTCCTCATAAAAAACCAACAGTCATCGAACAATTTTTTTTGTTTATTTTTCCCTTGAAGCAAATGCCTTAATAAGGATGAAATTTTCTTTGCAATTCTGTTAAAAATACCAATTAGTCATGGCAACATTTAGCAATCAACACCATTGCTGATGTTAAAACTACTATTCTAGAACGAAAATATCAAAATTGGTCAAATCTTTAAAACTAGTTTTCAATGAAAATAAAAGTTTTATAACTCTACAATTTGGTCTATGTTTTAACAAATATTCAAACAAGTTCTTTAAAGATATTATTTATGTTCATCCTTATGTCAAATTGTTATCTTGTAAAATATTAAAAAATTAAGCGACACTGTGGGGATCCTACTGAAAAATTTATAGTAAAAAATTATTGAATATTCAAATATGAAATTCTTGCCAGATAAAATTAATCAAAACATGCTTTTTTTGCAGATGTAATTAATTATTAAAATCAGATAGACTTACATGGTTTTTTACTTTTAATAACAAGAACGTTAGAACGTTTAGAAGAATGAAATGTTTTCACATTTAACATGGTTGAACAAAGATAATACGGCACCAAACTGAGATAATTTGGAGAATAATGAAAGAAATCTAACGCTACTAAAATATAATTGCCTTTTAACAATACCCAATTTTTCTTCGCAATTAACAGGTTATTTACAATTATTTAATTTCGTGGGATTAAAAACTAATTTAATAGGTTTTTTTAATGTTAAATTGCAATTAAGAATTTGGGTGTGTGAAAATGGGTTTTACAAATTAATAAGAAAATGTAACAACTATTAAGTGTGATTTAGAGATCAATTAACTTAACTCAACGCCACTCAAAGCTACTTTACTCCACTTAACTTGACTTGACTAAATTAAGGCATTTATAGTATAAATTTATACGTTAGTTAATCACAAGAAAATTTAGTAAACGCCATCTATCGGTAAATGTTAGAATCGTCTTATTTCTGTAAATATACAGAAATTTATATGAAATTCTTCGATAATCTTTGTAATTTTAAAAATTTGGTCTAGTAGCCGATAGATGGCTCTGTGAAGAGGCTTACTTAACATAAAATTAGATGAAATTTACCAAAATTAAGAAATAGAACCTTAAGTAAACGTCAAGTTAAGTTAATTGGATCTGTAAATGCGATTTCATCTTTCGTATAATTTATTTCAGTCGCGCTACGTTAATTATAAGTGAAGTTAAGTTAATTCATCTATAATTCAAGCTTAAAACAAGTACTCTAATTTAAGGGGGATCAAATTCAGATTTTTTGTTTTATAAATTAAATAAATGATAAACCTGGCATGTTGTCATTTATAAGATTAAATTGGAGTAAATAGAAATGATTTTATATTATGCGTTTACAAATACTTTAATAATAGATGCATAAAATAAAACAAATAATGCAGTTTCTGTTTTTAACCGCAAATAACAAAGGTTATCGACATGAAAGCATAACTCAATTTTTTGAAGTTAAAGTGTTAAGATAGGTTATGTCTCTCAGTTTCTATTCATCCAAGAACCATAACTTCTTCTAAATACAGACATTCTAACATAACAGAAATAGTTTCATGACATCAAAAATAGTCATTATGCAGTCCTGATCATCCAAGAAATACTTTAAATCTTAGTCACATGTTTAGTTTCCCCGAAAACGTAATAAAATATCTAATCTCTGGTGTACGAAAACATCAAGTAAATAGATAGTTCACAATACACCGTAAACTGCGCTCTTGACTTAGTTCAAGCGGCAGAATAATACCTAATAGTGGTAAAACAGCTGATTTTTAAATCGGAGCACACTTGACAACCACACATTCAAATTCGTTATTGTTTGTTTATCCATGGCACCATTGATTAAATCAAATTTATTCACTTGTTTTGGTGTTTATTAACTTGTACACGTAGGTAGAAGAGCGACATGCTGTTCCCGATGGAGAACCAAAGTAAACTACAGTCACCTGCTTTGCGCGCATGTCTGAATCTACTTATGTAACTTTATAATGAACCTAGGCGAGATATCTTCGTCTTACACTACAGATTCATGTCTTGCCTTTATCTTATGTCTGTAGGTCTTTAAGAGGACGGAGATGATGGGACTGTTAGTTAGAAGTAGCAAAAACTCAATCAATTTGGTTATTGTTAATGTATAACAATGAAGAAAGAACTTGTTGACCTAAAAATAAAATTACTTAGTTTAGTTGTCCTTGATATTGAAACTATTAATAGGTAACACTGTGAACTGCAATTTTTTCTTTTGGTTTGCCAAATCTATTCGAAATATGTGCAGCAAGTAAGAATAAACGATTTTTTAGATTGATTTTTTAAAAGGAATAGAGTACAACAAAATATTAAAAGCTTGTATACGGAAATTTTAGGCAAAAAAAATCTTATCGAACGTTAAGCATTACCTAATATTTAATATTTCCTTACCTAGTCCAATAAATTGACATTGCTAACAGGTAGCTGATTTTAAAAACATCAGAAGTGGGATCGTATTTTTTTTTGTACAAGTAAACTGCTAGATATTTGAGCCATAACACTGCCAGAACTTTATGAAGTTACTAATTTGACTTTAGTGTAATCTATAGACTTTTCTGCATAAAATAAGCGATTTTGGTTACAGGATTCTCTGTCCTTGGAAAGGACTTTTTAAAAGCGATTTTTAAGCCATTTTAAAGTTTCCAAAGGGTTATGGCTCGTATGTGAAAATATCAATTTTCTTGTATAAAGAAAACGATCCCACTTATGATGTTATGAACATTTATAAAAACGCTACCAGTTTGTCCTGCCATTTTGTTAGACCAAGAAAAGTAATATTAAATATTGTAAAGCTTCAACAACTAAAAAACAAGAAAAAGTAACAAAATATGTGTCCATTTGTTTAAACAAAGACTAAAAATATGCTTTTGAAGTACGGAAACATAAAATTTTGCAGATCTTGATTTTGTAAATAATGACACGACAAATTTATTCGTTTTAAAGGAAGTCATCAGCTCATAAGTCAAATACAATAATCTTCAGAATGTTCCAAAAAACGTAAGCGTCCTAAATCCTATTTTTAATGCTTTAAATTTTTTTTTTTAATATTGAAATGTTTAAAATGATGTTCTTCGAAAATCGTTTATAATTATTCATCCTATGTTTTACACGTTACTGGGACATCCTTAACATTTATAATATGTAACAAATGACAATATTTAAAACCCACTGAGTCATTCCACTAAAATTCTCCCAACGTCGACGTTGCTAATACGCCTTAAGAGTATAGATTACCCAACTATAAAAGACAAGTGCTAATAGATTATTTTAAGAACTATGGTTTCATTACACTTAGCAAGGTTATAAACATTTCACGTGAAGAAGTGTGTTGGATTCAACTCTTAACTCCTTAAGTCTTTGATAAAATTGAGTCTGCTGTTATAGCTTGACATATGAGGAGATAAGTTAAGTACCGTTGTGTTGTAGAAAGAAGGTATTTGGTATACTTTATTCCTCGCATATCTATAGCGTTCTACAGGTACATACGAAGAAGAGGACAATCACCTTGCAATAGAATACTCTGGAGGTCCGTAGGTCGTTTCGCAGATGCTAGGGGGTTTTTTAAATTACCACTAATAAAATATGAGTACCTAAACCTAAACAGAGATCGTTTTAGAACATTAGAAAGGCTATGCAATTAGTATTTGTGACCATATGCCAGATTTAACATAACAATCTTAAAAAGGCACAACAAATAAAATTTTTGCAGTTATTCTGCAATTTAGAAATAAGTAACCAATCTTCTTGTAGAATAAGAATAATTTACTTATCGCGGCATGTTTTAATTAGAACCTCGGCTTGACAAAATAACATATTACATACCGCATGCAGCAATGACACTTATTACAACAAACATAAATAATTAAAGGAATAAGTCCGAAGGATTCCAATAAATAATATTTCTAATACCAGCACTTAACAACCAAGGTGATCTAATTTTTGATTTTTTAATAAATATGCCATAGGATTACCATATTTGGGATGAGGTGTGGGAATTAATTCTTGAGCTCAAGACTATCCTCAAGTGTACCGTTTTGCTGAGAAATTAAATTATACGCTATAACGTTCTTGTGGGACAGATCAAAGATTATAAATGTTTCCTATGGTGAATTAAGTGAATAAATAATTGTGTAAATTGTGCTTTTCTTTGTAATTGACTTATTGAGTTGAAATAGATATATCTATGAACAGTATTAATGCTTTTTATTTTACGTTACTTATACCATAGCTAAAGAATAATATCTTAGAAGGCGTGAGACCACCGCAAAAACTGAATAGAATGTTATGTCCTTAAAGATAGACTTACACTTATACACCAAAGCTTTGCAAGTTGTGTGATTTCTGTATGATATTGGCGCCGCACCGGCCGGCATTAGTCCTTGCACAAGAAATATGTTTTTCTTCCAACAATACTATTTTGAAATGTCAATATTTATGTGCTTATGAATGAGCAATATTCAATTCAATAGAAAATGCATAATTTGTTTTTAACGACTGGTTTACAATAAACATTAAAAACCTAAGGTAAAATGTTATTTTAAGAATTGCATTGTTCGTTTTTAAAGTGACATAAATAGTTATTAATGTTATAGTTACGAATAAATTCTTATTAGGATTCGTCTTACCATACCATATAGCGGCCTGCTTTCTCGAACATTTTTTTTAATTTAAACTTCTCTCTTTTCTACTCCTTTTTATAAACACAAAAGTGGGTTGTTTAATAAATGCTTTTTGTAGATAGCATATTAAGAATAAATTTCAAAAGTTCCACAATAACTAGATAGGTAATAATTTTTTTTATTGTTCCCCTCCTTGTTTCATAAACAAATTACTTTTGAACACTCTTTTTATAAGTTATAATTTATGGTAAATATAAATATTCCCCCAATTAACACGTAAATTGTAATTCTTAAAAACTAAAGAAATAGTCATAATAGTACAGTCAATCCGTATGTGGACATCGACAAAATTCCTGGTAGGGCCGCCTTTTTTATATGATGTAACTGGATGTCCAAAGAGTAAAACCCCGAATTGGCGTATATCTACTTATTGCAGAAACGGAGTTATGGCCCCCCAAAGGGCCCCCTTTAATTCATCACGGTGGAACTGCACCAAATTTTGCAAATAGATGTCAAATAAGGTTTTAAAAAGATTTTTATAAAATAAAAATCTCTAAAAAAATTCCTTCACCCCCTAAATAGCCCCCAAAAAGTAATAACCAATCACGTTGGATTTACACCAAATTTTGCAGATAGATGTAAAATAAGATGCTAAAAAATATTTGTTAATAACTTTTTTTGAAAAAAAAATTCAATGCCCCCCTTAAAAGCCCCCTTCGTTTATGGGGCGAAGGAATTATTTTTTGAAAAAAAGTTATAAGGAAATATTTTTAAGCATCTTATTATGCATCTATCTGCAAAATTTGGTGTAAATCCAACGTGATTGGTTATTTCTCTTTGGGGGCTATTTAGGGGATGAAGGTATTTTTTTAGAGATTTTTTTTATATAAAAATCGGTATCCGGAGAATTCACCACCCACAATTCATCGCCGACAATTCATCGCCCACAATTCACCGATCCACAGTTCATCGATAAGATAGTTCATCGACAAGTCAATTCATCGCCACACAATTGTTCGATGGGAGAATTCATCGCCTAGTATGAATATTAGTTTATTTAATGAACAAAATTAATAACAGAAATTTATTTACCTAGAATATTGCCTGCCACCAAAATAATTATAGATAAATTTACCTAATGATTTTATTGAAATTTCTTGGATATTTATTTACCTAGAATATGGCCCGTGTCCTCTTATTTGCAGACATCCAATTTGCAGACTTAAATGGTCAAAAACGGAAAGGATAAAGGTAATGGAATTTTTTTAGTTGGGTAAAGTCCAATATGAATACTTTTTTTTGAATTTCAGGATTTTAGACTGACTTATGAAAACACTGGGGGACACTTTCCACTGGGGGACACTTTCCACTGGGGGACATTAGGTTAGGTAGGTTAGGTTAAGTTTTGCTGCTAAAATGAAAATAGAAACTCTAGCTCTGTCGGTGCCTAACAGTGCGTCCAAAATTGTGTACATTACATTGAGGGACATATTACTAGGTGTTGTTTTCGGTGTTGTTATGCTAAAAATGTATCAACACATTATCAGAAAGCATTGTAGTTTAAACTCATTTCATTTAATATTCATACTGGGCGATGAATTCTCCCATCGAACAATTGTGTGGCGGTGAATTGACTTGTCGATGAATTGTCTTATCGATGAACTGTGGATCGGTGAATTGTGGGCGATGAATTGTCGGCGGTGAATTGTGGGTGGTGAATTCTCCTAGACCCATAAAAATCATTTTAAAACCTTATTTGACATCTATTTGCAAAATTTGGTGCAGTTCCATCGTGATGAATTAAAGGGGCCCTTTGGGGGGCCATAACTCCGTTTCTGCAATAAGTAGATATACGCCAATTTGGGGTTTTACTCTTTGGACATCCAGTTACATCATATAAAAAAGGCGGCCCTACCAGGAATTTTGTCGATGTACCCCCCTTTTTTAGGACAGATTGACTGTAGTATAAGCAGTACTTTATAAGAGTGGTGCAGTTCATCCACATTTTTAGTAAGCTTAAATTCCAACAGATGGCGCTGACTCAAAAACGTGGGAAAATGATGCTTTTCTTCTCATAAATAATAATCGAGTTTATAATTATGGAGTTTAAGGCATAATTATCATTAAATAATACCACCTTTCAAAACAAAAAAAAAAACAATGAAGCATTTTTTTGTGAGCAAATGTTAATCATTAAAAAAAATCATCAAAAATGATAATTGTTTCATGCCTAGGGATCCACAGAAAATTGTTTAAAAAAATCTTTTTTACCCTTGGAGATATTAGGCCCCAAAGTGCGAAACTTATAACAAAGCGTTTACCTAGAAAACAACAGCACATATTCACGAAAAAAGTAGTAAGTAATAAATAGGCACAGGCTATCTGCAACTATTTTACTTTTTCTTAATCGTTTAAATGGTCAAAAATAACATTTTTATAATCAATTTAATTTTACAAAACTTTCATAAAATGAAGCTAAAAAAAATTACAATGAAACCTGATGCAAAAAGGTATGTTCAAGAATTAAAAATGGGTTTTTAAATGCACAAAGTTGCCAAATTAATCAAATTTAACCGTATTTTCCTCAGAGATAAGAAAAGATTTATTTTTTTAACAATCTTTCAAGGATCCCTAGGCATACCTCAACAGCGTACCATGCAGGTAATGCGCCAATTTTTGGAAACTTGTATGTTAAATCATCAAATCTGCGATGTTTTAAATCCTGACTCTTCTTATTAATCTGAATCATAATCAGCAAGACTCTGACTAGACGAAACACATATGATTTAAAACCAGAAATACGCTTTATGCATGCGATATTACACATGGTTATCCTTATTACTCAGATATGGTAAGTAAGTAAAAGTGTTCAGCTTGAGATACTCCCATCAACAAGCATGTTGAATGAGCTATGCTACCTGCAAGTGCAACAAGGTCAAGAACCGCCGACGCCGTCGTGCCGTCGATATTCTTTATTTCATTATTTCACTTCGCGCGCCTTGATGAAAGCTCTGAGAGCTTTCCCAGCTGATTTTACTGTCTGAATAATAAGGGGTCCAATTTAGTTATAACGAGCATGTTGTGGAAAGATAAACTATCGACTATCGTATATCAATCAATCTATCGGTTGTAATAATAATCTTGGAAACACGAGCTTTCAATTATTATGATCGGGATAGCTAGCTATCGGTTTTGTGGTATTTGTTATTTGATTTGTAACGTAACCTCATAAAAGGCAGCGTTATCGCACTTTTTTTGCTGATTTGAAAATACCAACGAGGAATAATGCAATTCTTTGAATCCATCTTACTTGAGATGTTTTTCTTTGCGATATACTTAAGTTACTCAACTTACTTTATTGATTCTTAGTCGAAAAACATAACGTTCAACCATTCATTGGGCATTAGATAATATTTAATATGTCTTTGCTTAGACAAATAAACTGCCATTGCTAACAGCGTTCTTTTAAATCATCAGAAGTGGGATCGTTTTTATTTTGTACCTTGTATGTAAATTAATGCACGTATGAGCCATTACACTGTCCAAATTGTATGTTGTAACTAATAAAATTTAAATCTATAGACTTTTCTGTGTAATATAGGCGATATTGGTTACAGGGTCCTCTGTCTTTGAAAAGCACATTTTAAAAGCGATTTGGCCGTCATAAAGTTCTGACGGGGATATGACTCGCAAATGTCAATTGGTTTTTTAAAATAAATCTAATTCATATTTTAATCAATTTTTTGTACAAAAAAAAAATGATCCCACTTATGATGTTTTTAACGTTTAAAAAAAATATACTATGACTTGGATTTATTTCAGAGAACTTAATATCAAATAGTAAGACGATCTATTAGCAATTTAATGTGCAACCCAATCAATCATTTTTGACGTGCTGCACAAAAAGAAGTTGTTTTTTATTTAGTGGTAGGGTCCCATCAATCCACTTTAATTACAAGCTACAAGCTATCTTTATTTTATTTAAATTAATTACATTCGACTAACCGAACTGCATAAACTACAGATAAATTATAACCGTCTATTTCCTCTTATTCTGAAAGCTAAAAAAGGGTATAAATCATTGCCTATTAAACAAATAATATAAAGTTTATCGTAGAGTGAAGGTAGATTCATTAATTTATATAACTTCACTAACTAGCTATAGGGAATTAAACAGCGAGCAGGACATATCTAAGTGCTTACGTACATAATTCGAGAAGAATTTATACATTACGGAAATGTGGAAATGCAGGAGAGATTACGATTACGACGTAATTTTATTTCTTGTTTTATTTGTAACAGCCACATTAGATGTCAAGGCTCTATCGAGAGTAAACAGCATCATCAGTTAAAGTTATGTAAAATATCTCGTAAAATATATAATTACTTCTTTAAATTATAGTTATCTTAAGGTAACGTAATTATTCGCCAAATTTACATGTATCGTTCTGCTTCATCAAAATGAATGATTCCACTCAAAACTGACGAAAAATCTCTGTTTTAAACCCATTTTTTTATGAAGTAATGGTAAAGTTTTCATGTTTTGTTACCGCATAACATTTCCTGTGCTTGTCCATCATTTTTCTTTTTAAAACCCCTGCCAACATGTTTTAAGCAGAATTGTATTCTTCAAGTTGGAATGTTGTAGAAAACAAAACCAGAATTGACTCATGTAAACTATGTCTTGAATATTCTACGAAACACAAACAAAATTATTATCCTAATTAAAATACTTCACTTCATACTTTGCCTAACGTATGTGGCTCGTAAAATAAAATAGCTAAAATAGGAGAGAATGCTTAAAAAACACGCAACCAAATCACGGTACTTAAATCTTCGTATTGTGTTTATTTCTTAAAAAAAAGTTGTTTATTTTTATTCAAATATGGTCAAATATAATAAAAATTATATTACAAATCATGCCTTTTAGTAAAACGTGTCTTAGTGCAATTATTTTAACATTAAAAAGTGCTTTGTTTTTTGGCGATAAGTACTTTCGGATATAAACAATTTGCGGCCAAAAGATGGAAATTAAAAATTGTTACTTAAAAAGAAAGTTTCCACTTTTCAGCTTGCAGAAGAAAACTGTCATCCAGTTGTTAGGAGTGCCAGTAAATATGTAGGTATTTCTCTTTGTATTTCTAGTTATGATATTCCTTTTAAATGCATTGTAATTCAAAAATAGGTACCTTTTAAGTACACATAAAAAACTGATCATAAATATCCTTTCATTATGCTTAGGTAATCCTAACGAATAAATGTATAGTTAATATTTTTTCAACGCCAACAATAATGACATAAATAAACAACATGAAATAGATGATGATGCTTGACACATTCTTTATTTATCTTAAAAAAGAATTATGACTCCACCTTGACCGACTACGCATTATAAAAAAATGATCCTAATCAAAATCACGACGAATTATTATAAAGGTTTAGCACGACCCAAAATTCATCGATGAATTTTTGCTTAAAATATAGACGCAGTAGCTTTATTTGTAAACGGTTTATGATATTGTAAGAAACTGTTTGCCAAATTAAAATATTCATTAAAACGAGGTTATGCACACTGAATTTAAAGTATGACAACTTGGGTCTCATAAAAACTAAATACAGTAACATTCTCATAGAATTTACAATAAGGCACCTTCTCTTTTGTTAAAATTCACATATTGTGTCGGTTGCATTGTCTATTTTCCAAGAGATTGTCAACGTCGGTAATAATGATGAAATTACTTTTTTACTGTGTGGCAACTATTAAATTTATTGATTTGATTTTTGATGAGGCATACCAATAAGAATCCCTCTGATAAAAATTTATTATGTTGATGTTTATTCTGTGTTTATTTTATGTTTACACCAGCCGTCATTTGGTAAATATTGCTTGGCTTCGCATAATATCAAATATAAGTGTACTTGTCGGTAATTTACATAATTCCACAAACGATAATATAAAGTACACAGGATTCCTTTTAAGGGCTTAGCATAAACTAAATGTTGCCTAAAAAGTAAATGTGAAAATTTTTAAAAATACTAGAGAAATGTTTGTACTTTTTCTGCAAAAATTTTTGTGGCGAATTATTTACGAACAAAAATTTTATTGTTGTAGTAGTTTAAAATTTAAAAACCACAAAATGCTTTTTCGTACTACAGTTACACATTAAAAATTACAGCTACTTTTATAAAAGAAACATTATTGTGCAATTGTTTTTATAAATTTTTAAAATTCCCACAAATTATCATTAGGTACTGTGTTTTATTAATAATTGTCCAATGTTTTGTCGTCATTTTAGTCAGTTTCTATACTCCTTTTGTAGTTTCACCAATTTCACAGCACAATTTATTAAATTGATCTGCAACCTACATAAAAATTTGTTGATTAGTTCCATTAAAATCTTGGATGTGATTTACTGATAAATTTCTAGAAGATGTTCACATTTTTGCTGATGATGTTTTTATATTGTTCCATAAAAGGTTTAACGACAATTTTAAGAACTGGTTAGACTTATATGTGAATTGTCTTGTGAATTGTTTTGGAGAAAAAAATGCTTGAAATAGTTTCATTTTACGGTTTTGCTCGCATGCTTTTTAGTTTCTACAATAAATTATTCTTTTGCAAGATTCTTAAACAAATACACAAATATGCATTTTGGCGCAACTCCAGTTAATTAGTGCACCTTATTAAGAAACAAATAAAAATGAATTAATGTTAATTGCTTTCCCAAGTTATTTCACGAATAGTTTTACATGGTCTAGGCAAATAAACTTTTTATATCAAATTCAAAGAACGGTAAATGACGGCGGCAGTTTAATTTACAGTGTTTCATTATTATTTTATGTTTCATACCTTGAACATAATTGTCTTTATAACTTAGACGTGGACAGAGACATAAAAGCAAATTAGCAATATTAAATAAATATAGACTGATGTCACTTACTCTTATAACTTTAATCATAATAAGTAGCTTTTTAATACTTAACAGAAAAATAAATTTGCACTTCTAATGGGAGTGTTTTATCAGAAATATTGTTTATTAATAGGCAAATAATTGATTTTTAAAGCAGCTCAATCCTTGTTATTAATAGAGTAAAATTGTTTGGAAAATTCATGAGCATACAAATGTGCTTAAAATTTTATAGTTACCTACTGAAACCCATTTTCAAATAATTTGATTTAAATCGGTCTTGAACATTTTAATTAGCTTTAAATGTAAAGCTAATTCTAAAGTTGTTGATTAGATTGGAATTGTAAATTTTGGTTTAGCACGCAAAAACAATTTGTACTTTGCTAACTTCTATGTATACTTTTAATTTCCGAAAAAAGTTAGAAGGAACTGTAATGTTCTTAAATTACTTATAATTAAAGGAAATTTAAACAATTAATTTTTTTACCTGCTCGATTATGTGTTAACTTAACTAAAAGGGTCTCGTTTACAGGGAACTTCATCAGCACTAATTTAGGAAATGTTTTTTTTTGTAAATTGATTAACAACTGATTAGCACGCTTATTTTTATTTCAAATAATCTTTTTTTTTAATAAGCACCCGAATTAAATTTTGCATTTTGATATAAGATAAAAGATATTTTTAAGTATTGGCCATAATCTAGTTTTTATTGAAAATTAACTGAATTTATAAAGCTTTCTCTATCTCTTTCTATAATGTGTACAAATTTGGTTTTTTTTAAACATTGTTGGTAAATAAAAACATCATCATTGTTAAACACAAATAAAAAATAACACTTTTGGATTTTGACTCATTGTACTTTATGATATTGTTTGTTTAAGAGTTGGCATCTGGTTGAGGTAACAACTTTATGACTATTTTACGTTTCAGTAAGTTTTATTAGCATTGAATTGGTAATCTGAAACTTAGTAGAAGCACTAAAAGTATCACCTGCTTCATTTTATTGTATTTAAATTAGCACTTTCGTACAAGTGTAATGTTTTTTGATACAAAGCACAAACATTAAATTAAGACATCAATTTAAATAATGCGTTATTGTGTTGTAACCCATGACAAATTTTACATTCAAAAGAGCTACTTGAACCCGAGGTTACCTTCTCTGTCATTCCAAGATAAAAACGTTACCATAGTACGCTAAATATACCGAGAAATATTCACATTTAACATTTTTTAAAATAAACATTTCAAGTTAAAAAATCCCGAATAGAGTCGTAGTTATTACTTAAATTTATGTTCATATAAGTCTAATTTGACTACATGATAAGTCCTTCGTAACATGATTGTGAAAATATTTAATTTTTTAACTGCCTTAATTAAAGTTTTGAATATTTATGATACATTTGCATATTAGGATTAAAACTACGGAAAAAAATAATTTTGTTAGTTGATTATATTGGAGGATGTTAATTTTTCGTTTTACATAATTTTGTTCATAAATAGCGGCATAAACTTATTTAAAAAAGTAGCTAGTAAGTTTTTAGAGATTTTGGTAAAAAAATTACCTGCTATCCTTAAAACGGCCCTGTCAGCACTATCTAATGCCAAAACGGCCAACGGTTGTTCTCGTGTCCATTCTTGAAGTGTTGGGTCCTTGTCAAAATCCATTCTAATCCTTGTTCAAATGCATCTTCCCTAAAATTTAAATATAATAATTGATTAAAATGAAGCAAAAAATAAAACAAAACAAGTAAATGTCTATTTTACTTAATACGTAAATAACTATTTTTGTCATAAATAAGTAATAAGGTTTTTTTAGCATTATAGCTAATGTTATCAACTTTGTAATTAAATCATTTTTTAAATTCACCCAAATTATTTGTTCATGACCGCGAAAAATTATAATCTTTCTTTCATGAACACGTTTCTGAAAACTCAAAACATTTGGGTGTAAAAATACAGCCTACTTAATTAGCATTATCAAAATTTGTAAAGCGTTGACCATTTTATTTATTAAAGTTTGATAACAGTTTTGGTGCCAGATTTCTCACTGCTTTGATTACTGTCCACATTAATATTATAAAAACACCTCGGCTTTCATTGTTTATTTTTAGTTGAACTCAATTGCACTTTATTTGTAACACTTACCAAGCTTTTAACTAACAATAATTAGCAACAATAAGCTAATCAATCCGTTTACTCCATAAATCCCCTGCTGATAACTTGTTATTGTGGGAACTGATGTAAAAACTGCAAAACGTATCTAACAAATCATGAGCACAACTAAATAACGTATTATTTCCACTTAATAATTAAAAACTTGAATAATATAAGGGTTGAAACTTGAACGGGGTGAATCACACTTGATTGAGGTTAGAATTTCAAAATCAATACTTTTGTTTTAACACACGTTGCATATTGTGTGAGAGGCACGTGGAAACACTTAATTTAAAATTACGAACTATGTTTTTAGAATTAAGGCGACTAATTTGGCAATTTACGAAAAAAATACTTTGCAAAAAGGGCTTTGTTTACTACCATCTTCGTAAAGACTCGACCGGTTCCACGAAAGCTAAGCTCTCACGAATCAGGAAGACACGCATCGAAGCCGCAGCGCAAGTACTGACGACGCCGACTATGCGGACGAGAATTGCAATGTTGCCGCTGGCTACGGACGTAGCTGTCCCACTCGTATAAAGTCTTACTATCTGTTAAATTAGGACCTTATTTTGAAGTTTGGACCATAGATAAGGTAGGTTTGGTTTGGACCTCATTGTCCGCAAAAAAAAGATTTGTATTCTACAGCATAATAGCAATCTATAATATCGCTTTTATTAAAATCAAAGAAAATCCTTTTTTGCAAAGCATATTTTGAAATTTTAGACGACTTTAAAAAGCTTTAGCAAAAAAATGAAAGCACTTAGAAATAATCTGATTGCTGATTTAATTTCTACGACTCATAATTGGTATAATAACAGAGATTCTGGCAAATTTATTTTTTCAAATTTTACCTCATTTTTTTGCGGTAAGGGTCCAAATATTTTCAGATTTTTTATTGACATTGACCACACTCAGTTTTTGCCACTATAAAATGCTATCAATGGTCAGGTAAAATGAGCTGCTGAAGCCGAATCTGGCCTCTAAATATTTACAATGCTTTTAGTTTTAATGCTATGAGCTTTCAAAGCCAACTCCAAACGCGCAACCTGATATTTTTCTAAATGCTCTAATTAGCAAAATATTTTTTTTACAAAATGCAGATTTGTATTCTACACTAAAAAAGCAATCAACAAAATAAATTTTATTAAAATCAAAGCCAATAAAAAATTTACCAAGCATTTTTGAGAGTTTTTTAAATTTGGCAAACTTTGAAAAGTTCTAGCAAAAAAACAAAAGCACTTAGAAAAAATCTAATTGCTATTTTGGTTTGTACGGCTTCTCATTGAAATATAAATATACCTTAGGCTGATTTTTAGAAAAGAAAATTCCAACTTTTTGGAAATTTTAAATACCAAAAGGGATAATTTTTGTTTAAGGGCCCTTGAAGTATACATAGGTATGGCCAACTTTGACACTTATGACAGTTAGATCAAATTGTATGGCTAATGCTAGCTTTACACGCAACTTCTTGCTAGCTTCTAGAAGCTAGCTTCTTCGCTGCTACTGGAGGATTCAAATGTTTTAAGTATGCGCGCGCAGAAGAAGTTAAAAGAAATCAAACCGTGCTTGATTTATTTTAACTTCTTCTACTTAAAACATTTAAATCCTCCAATAGCAGCTAGCTTCTAGAAGCTAGCAAGAAGTTGCGTGAAGAGTAGCCATTACTAGATTAAAAAGACAATGAAAAAGCATTGTCTTTTTAATCTAGGAAGCCATGCAATTTGATCTAACTGTCATAAGTGTCAAAGTTGGCCATACCTGAGTATATTCCAGGGATCTTATTTTTGTTAATTTTTGTTAAACCCATTGTGCCATCTATCGGAGCTTACGGTAGTAAGAAACATTTTGCTGAATTTGCATTTTTAGCTTGGTAGCTTGTTAAACAGATAGATGGCACCACCAAGTTTTAAAAGTTTAATTATGGTTTATAAAATTTTATCGATCTGTTTTAGTTTTATGCTTTTTAACTTAACAAGGTTAAAAAAGAAACGTGGCTTTTTCGGTAGTTCCAAGTTTATTTAGGAGCAAATTTTTCAACTGCTTAAACCTAAATGATTACAATCCCGAGCGAAACTATTTTTAAAATTGTAACACAAAGTGGGAAATATCGTTTGTGTTCGACGCTAAATATATCTAGACATTAAACATATGATGATTAGATAAACAAATATTTGCTAAAAAAAGTGATATCATAACGACGCCTAGTTCATAATTTATCATTTACGAGTACTTTTGTTTTAAAATATTTACTGTGGAATTAATTTAAAACCCAAAATGACAAGCATAACAGAATCCGATTTAAACATTCTAATAGAACAAATAATGAAGAAGCTAAATGTGTCTGATTTTAAAATCGCTGTTCCAGAAAGGGCGGAAAATGGGGAGGGATTCATTGGAGAGGTAACTTTTTTGGAAGTCAAGGCTACTTCACCCTGCAGAAAGACATACAGTTTCATCGTAAAAAGAGCAAAACAAAACGAAGAACTTCGAAAAAAGTCACCAGTTAAGGAGGCCTATGACCGTGAAGCTTTTATGTACAACAGTGTCATTCCAGTTTTACTCGAACTCCAAGTTAACAAAAATGTCAAGGCTCCATTTAATGCCCTACCTAAGTGCTACTTAGCCACCTCAAACGAGGGAAAAGAGTCCATTATTTTAGAAAATCTAAAGCCACTAGGATTTGAAATGTGGCCCAAACAAATACCACAAAATCTCAGTCACTGCTTTATGGTATTTAAAGAATATGCTAAGTATCATGCCTTGTCCATGGCTTTAAAAGAACAAAAACCACAAATTTTCATGGAGTTGACGGAAAACATGAGTCACGTAATGGGATTGTTTGTAAAAGCAGGTAATACGATAGGACAGTTCCAGAAAGAATTTGCCAAAATTATGACGTTGTTAGAAGAAAAGAACTTTGGTTATTTGGTGCCAAAATTCGACCATATTATAAACAACATGGAAAACATTTTGATCCAGAGTAACGAGTGCGAGCCACGAGTTATTTGTCATGGGGATTGCTGGAACAATAATTACATGTTTAAATATGAAGTAAGTTTATTTTTGCTTATTAAAATTAGGTAATTTTTTTTTTTACAGGGGACAGACCGAAGCAATCCAACTGAAATGCGATTTTTGGACTTCCAACTCTCGTACGCTGCATCACCAGTCGTTGATTTGTCTTATTACTTTTACACAACTTGCGATAAAAGTACCCTTAAAGATTTCGACCGTCTCCTACAAACGTATTATTCAAGCCTAACAAGTTTTCTAACTGAACTTGGATGTGAAGCAGATAAAATCATAACATTGGAAACTTTACAGGAACATTGGAAATTATATGGCACATTTGGGCTATTGATGTCGACTTTTATAGTAAAAGTAGAGCTTAGTTCTGAAGAGGACGCCGCCGATATTGCAAAATCTGCTGAAAAAGGTGACTTCAAAGATTTGTTTGATATTAAACTACGGGACCAAGAATCGTACGACGAAAGAATGGTCGATACTTTTGTTCATTTTGCTGAACACTTTTTATAGTTTTAATTGTTGCAGGTTAAAACTTTTAAAATTAACAACACTTTCTAAATTAAAATACGCGAAAAATGTTACCATTTTTCATTTTATTTAAAAACTTCTTTTAACAATTCTTTTTTGTCGTTATGCTTACTGTTAAGTGCATTTTTCCATTCCTCCTTGTTTCGTTTAAATAAAGGCAAATTAACTTTACCAGCAATTATTTTACCATGGTCTGAGTTACTCCACAAAGCATCTTTGTAGGCAAGTTCATCCATAATCGAAATTCTGTGGCCAGTTCCAGCTACATTCCAAATAGCTTCGAAGGATCTTGATCCGAATTTTGTTGAAGCTAATTCTTGATAGCAACCCTTTAAAAAAAATTAAACAAATTAAATATAAGAATAAAATAAAATATAAAATCCAAATATCTTACCTTCATTTTTCTAATAAGTTTCTCTCGACTTTTTTCCCCGACAAAAGCACTCGTAACAAAAGAATCAGCAATGTGACTGCCCATTGTATTTAAGAACAAGTTTTTCAAATCCTTTACATCCATATTTAATAAGCAATTAACTATTTTGATTGGTTTGTTAAATTCCAGCAGCAATTGCAAAATAAGAGTACCATGTAAGTTAAGTTTTTCTTTGTGAAGATTCTCCGTTGATATTTTTTGAGAGGCCTCATGTTTTTGGAACCGGGACATACAGATAATGAACGATGCCTCTTTTTCCTGTGTGTCGCACTGTAGAATTTTCATCATGCTCTAAAAATAAGAGTGTTAATCCTAAAAAATATATATATATATTGGCTAAAAAACGTACTTGCATAAAGGTTCCTTGCTTGGCAGCCAATTTTTTACATCCTTGGCCAAGGGCTAAAATAACTCCAGTGTGTCCAGCTTCCAAAACTTCGTCTAACTTTTCAGACAACTCATCAAACATAGCTTCAAACTACAATAAAAAAAATTACGCCATGAAATTATTCACCAAAATTTACTGTTTACCTCTTCTTTTTCTTGGCAATGCGATAACAATTTCTGAACGCAAAAATTAGTGCTTCTTGTCTTAGCCAATCTCACTAGTCGCCCTTTAAAGCATTTCGCATAAATTTGGGTAAAACTCTTTAAATCTGCAATTTGGATGCATGTTTCCAAAATCATGATAGGTGGCGTTGTCAAAAAAACACCTGGTAAGCGTTTTAACGTTTCCTCTGTTTGACCTTCATCAGTACCAGGCGCAAAACTTTCATTCAACAACTTTTTAACGTATTTCTTCGTCAACTTAGGATCAATTTTGTTTAAAGCTCGTAGAAGGACCTGCAAGAACCCTGAAGTTTTTTCTGAGTTGCATAATTCCAAAAATTGTGGCCACAAAAGAAGACGTTCACCAAGGTCTTTAACGACCTCTAAATATTCTTCAGGAATATTCGAAACGTCTTCGAGTTTTATTTCCTTATCTTTATTTTTGTTTTTTGGGTCTTCCTTCGGGATTTGCGCCAAGTTTTCAACACATGTTCTTATAATATGGTTCCCAAAACTATCCCAGATAAAATCTTCCAAATTATTCAATAAAAATTTGCTGATTTTAAGTGCAAACTGTTTGTACTCTTCCTTAGCTTCAGGGTTGTAGTTTTTATCCAAAGATTTTATACACGATTGCGTAACTAAAGCCTCCAGGACATGGCTCGCAAATCTGTCGCTACATAAAGGTCTTAAATCAGCGCTAAAAGCCTTCATGTATCGTTGGAAAACCTCATCGTTTGCGAATGGAAGAAGCATTTCTACCACACGACATCCTACTTGGTTGCATGAGCATTGCACTTCTTGGTCAACAGTTTGTTCAAAAACGTTATTCACAAACGTTGCTGCAAAAGAAAATAAACTTTTAAAAGTTATTTAACTCGAAGGCCATATCGACGCAAAATCATGACAAAGAGGAAGAAGACGTCATCGATTGTTAGGAAAGTGTAAGGTTAGAAATCGGAAAATCTGTTGTCACGTGTGCAAAATAATTAAAAATGTAGTGTTTTTTTCACATACTTTATCTGTATGGTTTTTTTACGAAGTTTGGATACAAAAAGCTTACCTTTGTCTTCGTCATTATCAAAACCTTCTCTGTATGCCTCCATGATTCGTACAAAGTATTGGTAAGTGTCGGCCTCAAGTTGACTGCCTCTGCCGTAGTGCCCTTGTTTGGCGTATTTTCTTGCATTTTTTAGAAAGGACTTCTTGCGTTTACGTTTGTATTTAGTTTCCACGTTATCACTCATTATTAGGGGGATGATTTTAGAACGTAAATATTAATTATTATAAAATGAACATGTGGAGGAGCCCTGCGCAAGCGCGATTTGCTGAACTCTGTCAAATACCAGTGGTTCTCAAACTGCGTTCGCTTTTGTGTTTTATTGGTTGCCTATATTCCTTTTTAATTAATTCGAAGCGCAACATAAAATTTAATTTTATAGCAATTAATGTACCCATAAACTAACGTTTAATAATGTATGCATTATCTTTTAGCCAATATCGCGCTTTAACGGGGGATTTATCTTATTTTTATTATGCTCCCTGCGCTGGAAACTTTTTTTTTTGTAGAAATAATAATAATAATAGATCTGGCCAGGTGTGTTTAAATAATAATTTAGTTTGTTTTGACAAAATAAAATAAATGTATACCAAATTTCCAAAACATGACCTAATTTGCATGTTAAAGAATTCAATTAAAATTGGCATAGGTCAATAAGAGGGCGGGGTCTATCTAGTTTTCAATTTTCTTGTTTTTCCAGCTTTACCTAGGAGGAATATGCTAAACGTAATGGTGTCATTGACTGAGGCAAGGAAATTCCGGTTTAGCATAAATTACTCACAAAAATTTAATTAAACCGTGTGATGCAGGATTCAATGAATAAAAATAAAAGAATATTTAAGTCTGCGTGCGCAGTTGTCTAGTCCTATACAATCCATTCTTTTAAGCACCGCCACCGACCCGACGCGTGTGAAGCACACGATAAAATATAGCTTTTACACAATTTACGTACACGATAAATTTTAGTTTACAATTTGTGTATGTTCATGTAGGTGTGTGATAATATTCGGCGGATTGCAACCAGTGGAAATAGGAAAGAGCCGCGTTATTTCATACTTGTTTTTTGAGTATCTTTACCGCTATAATACAGGTAGGTACTTAAATCCTTATTAAAAGTCCTGTTCCAGGGCTCCTTTAAGTTGCAAATATTTGTGCCCTGGTTTTGCTTATGCAAAGGTGCTTCGTAATTTGCCGAAGTACCTACAAGCATGATTAACAAAAATTTTTATTAATTTACCGAAGTGTTTAATACATTGTTATGAAATATTGTTAGCAGTTCTAATTTTGGAACTCTTCCTTATTTACATGTGGCATCCCAAGTCCACAATGGCATTTTGATGATGTAACAACATGCAATTTCTCTAATCAAAAACTTTGAATGAAATTTATTTCTAAAAATATAATTTAGCCAGACCTAGGAACGCTAAGGATTCCCTGACTTAACCTTAAGACAAAATTTCATCAGTGATAACCTAAAATATTTCTGGCGACCTTTTTAAACTTAAATTTTGAATGATCGATCAAAAACATTTTTAATGTTTTGAGTATTAAAATTAGGATAATAAGTACTTTTTTATGTAACTTAATGTTGCCCGATAATGCTTGTCATTATTGAATTTCGATTTTTAAAAGAACGCTTTAGAAATTGAAATTCAGGTAGATTATAAAATGTCAGCTTGACCTAGACTTTAGTAAAATACAAACAAATACATTCATTTATTATTAACATTAAGGTCATACAATTATTAATCGTTAAAGCTTTACCAGATGTGGAAATTCTCATATTCGTCCTTTAAAACGATCAATATGTATGAAATAATCGATTTTATTATGCCATTTACAGTATTCTGCAGAAAAAGAACGTGCAAAAACTTAGAAACTTTGTTTATCCAAAGAAGGAAAAACATGTTTTATTCGGGCCGGCCGGCAATTGAATGCAAAAAACAAATAGGATCGATATTCTTTGCAAATAAATCGGGTACCTAGAAATCTATCATATTTTTGAAGGGATTGTCAATATTTTTTGTTATTTTGGGGCAGCATCTTTTTAAGATAATTTTTTTTGCGACCTAATAGTCAATAGCCAATTCATTTAAATATTTATTTTTAGTTTAATGATGTATTTTTGTAGGAATTAAAAATTGCAGTCACAACAACATGAAAAAAAAGTTGGTATTTATAGTCCACAATAATATTTATTTGAGAACTACTCACGTAATCAAAAACTTTTATTTTTTATGTTATGTAAACAATTAGGAAAAGGGAAGTCTAAAAGGAAGCTTACAAAGTTGTAAAAAAATGCATTCAAACAAAATTTTACTACGCATTAGAATTTTGTTTATCTCATGATCGTGAAAAATTTAAATATTAGAAAAATAGGTTGCATCATCGAAAAATATGCGCTGTAATCACGACAAACTGCAAAAAAACAATTAAAAATGCAAAATAGGAATTTAGACTGATAGATAAAGGTGCAAAAATTTTATGATTGCCGCCTTTTTAGTTTGTAATATTTTTATTAACTCAATATTATTGTTGGCAATAGCTTTACATTCATTTGATTAGATAAGTGACGAAGCTAATTTTGCAGGATCAAGATGACTTTAACTTTGTGCATAAATATTGTGCAATCTTTAAAAAAGTTTTCCACTTTGAAGTACTGTTTAAAAACACAAAAATCATGTTTAATTATTATTATAAGTGCTTTAGCGGAAAACTTATTAAATTTCTATAATATTATTATTTAACCATATTTGATCGATCAAAATTAACTGAAAAAAAAGTCTTTAGTTATTGCGTCACAAAAAATAGGAACTTCCCAAAACACAACACCGCAAAAATGATAATTCATAAAAAAATACCGCATTTGTCGTCTATTTTTAATTTAACATATATTATTATTTTTTATTTATAATATTATTTGCTGTTTGTTATATTTTAAGATTATGATTTGGATAAAAAAAACATAGGTACCTACCTAATTTAATTTTTTATTTAAATGCATTCTTTATTTTTTTTGTTGTATTTTCTTTTTGGTATTTTTTTACCTGAAATATTTATTGTGTTCAATGACAATGCTTTTCCTATTTTTGTTACGAAGGTCTTTTTAAATTTACTACCTAATAAATTATATTTAGACTCAATACTACACATTAATTGTTTGTTACAAAAATTATAATTTTGTCATTTGATAGTTTTACTCATTAGGATTTGTGCCAAAAAAACCAAAAATAGACCGCATCATTATTTCGACAGATGCAGATAACAAATGTTACTCATGTGTCGCCTATACCTTTTCAACGCACCAGAAAGATATTAATTTTAAAAGTTTGAAGATTTTGCCAAGGTGCTGGCGCAAAATATTAAAAATGTTGCTTATTAAAATACCTTAGTAATAAAACTTAAGTTTACTTATGTTAGTTCAAAATTTATTTTGAGTTCAGATAAAACAGGTATCTACAAAATAAATAAACTCTAACAATGTTCTTTTTTGATTCCAGAGTATCCAAATCCATTAAAATGAAATCTGAAAATAATAATGTTGTATTCAAGGACGTTGTAATAATTGGTAAGGAGATAGATCATTATTTAAATTACTGTGAATTAGAATTTATGTTTTTTTCTAATAATTTTAATGCATCGTAAGCTTGAAAAAATATTCCAATAACCTTGTACTAACTTACAATACAACAAATACATATAATCAATCACTCTATTCTAAGAAACACAAAGACTGGAATAATTGATTTTTATGAAAACAATTTACAACAAAGTGTAAAAAAAATATAATGAAAAAAATTCACAACTAAAAACGTTTACACATATTTAAATCCTTAAAAAATTAACCCCATTTCAGTACCATGTAATATTTCTAAAATGTTTATTTCTTTTAGGAAACGGTCCCAGTGGTATAGCACTATCCTACATGCTTTCTGGAAACATACCTTACATAATCTCAAACAATCACCCGGATGAGATGCTGTCAATGCGTTTGAGCCCGGTAGTAAATGAGTGCCTTCTTGAACAAGACTTACTTCACCTAGCCGATGGTCTGGAAGGCAGATCAACGAATCCAGTGTCACTTTTACTTGACGCTTTATTGCATCCATACGCCGACGTAGGACTGGAAATAGAACCACTGGTTGAGTTCAGAAAATCTGGAAAAGAGGTAATTTTTTATCATCATCAAATAACAGAAATATTTAAAAAATCTGTAAAAATTACTGATTCCTTTTTATTTTTTAAGTTGTGGCTCAGTATGAATTTGTGCTGATAGATGTCGCTACTGTAAAGCGGCGACTGCAGTGCCCTAGTTGCTTTTTTGAGGTACTAATAACGTTTTTGTTTTAGATTGATCACATTGTGTTGGGGAAAGGTCCCCCCGGAGGCAGCTGGCACAAAATGGACCCAAAAATCCTAACCCTATCTCTCGGTAGTTGGATGTCTCTCCCAGGGTTGCCATATCGTGCACGTGACTCAAGCGAGAGGCGGGCCTACGCTTACAACGTTGCCAAGTACTACGCCCAATACGTAAAGGATATGAATCTCACGAAATATTTCCTAAATAATACTCTTGTAACTTTTGTTAGGCCAACCAAAGTACGCAGTCGATACAGTTGCGGCGACTTGTCGACGTGCAAGGGAGACAAATGGGTAGCCAAGTTAAATGAGGAAGAGGAAGACAAAAAGGAAAATGTTAAATGTAAAGGATGTTTGATTTCGCATGCGTTGAACTACATTTGGCCCAACAAGGGTAGGAAGAAGTCTCGGTGCTGTAAGAGGCCGCGCGAAATGAATTCAGATACCAGCCCTACACGAAAAATCCGCGACACGTTCGAATGTGATAGAAACTACTTAACGTTCCATGGACAAACCGATACCTTTGATAGCTTTAATTTTATGAACGGAAAAGACTACGAGATCCCACGCCAGAACAAATTGCAGAAGCAATGGCGATCGAACAATCTTACTACAAATAGGTCTATAAGTTTATGTTGTGATTCGGATAATTTATGTGATACTTTTCTAGACGTGGTTGACGCCAACGACTCAAGCTTTAATTTAAGAAATTCCTTTAGTCTAGATTTTACCTCATCCAAAGTGCCTTGCAGCTTTCAACCTAAAAGTCTTAACTGTGATGTAGTTAGTAAAAAAGCAAAATGGCTAGTGGAGTCTTACGACATTGAAACAGGCATTCGGACCACTTACGCGTGCAAGAACTTGATACTCGCTAACGGATGCAGCGATCTGCCTAACCGACTTAAGATATCTTATTTAAAGGAACCTGATTGGTTGGTGCATGATTTGAGGACTTTGGAAGAGAAGTTGGACCGGAGAGAATCAGTTGAGGAAATTGATCCAGTTTTAATTGTTGGGGCTGGTTTGAGCGCGGCTGATGCTGTGATAACGGTACGAGGACGAAACGTTCCGGTGGTCCATGTCTTTAGAAATCAGTCGGCCGATTTAAACAAACAGCTACCGGAGAATATGTATCCAGAATATCATAAGGTAAAGCCTGATTTATAGTTTGCGTAAATTAACTCCACTTAGAATTAACGTATCACAAATAAACAAAAAATTAAATAAATTATTCGAAAGTTAAAATCTCATTTATAAATCAAGTTAACTCCAATTAACGTACGAGGAAATTGCTAATAATTTAACTAATTTTGTGTAAAGTATGCCCTTGTCACCGATTTTTGCTAGGGCCATCTCTTAGCTAACATAGCAACTTTTTAAAATGTTTAATTAAAAAGATAACTGTAGAATGGAATCAAACGAGTAAAATAATGAGTTTAATTCTAAGATTACCGATAAGAACGTTTTCTGCTTTACTTTACTTTTTTTTTTTTACTTGAATTAATATATTTGATCACGTTAAGTTCGCGTTAATTTAAGTGGCGTTAAGTTAATTTACTTATCTCTAAATGAAGCTTAAAAATGAAATTTGTTAATGATGATTTTTCGTTCACTCATACCAATATTTTGGAAAGACTAGCCTAATTTTACATTATTCTTTTTTTTAGGTTCGCCAAATGATGCAAGACGGTGGCTCCACCTATCCACTCTACACATCATTCCCAGAGTACACCCCCACCCATTTAGACATTCACTCCAACACAGTCACATTAACGTCAAAAGATGGCGCCATAATCAAAATCCGAGTGTCCTACATTGCCGTTCTAATAGGATCACGCCCCGACCTTACTTTTCTGCCCACCTCTAGTCTGGGTGTTAATAAAGAACTACCTATCGATTCCAAAACTAATAGGATTGATATGGATAAAATTACGCATAGAATTAATGGATTTGAAGGATTGTATGCGGTAGGTCCATTGGCTGGGGATCATTTTGTGAGATTCATTCCAGGGGGCGCTCTTGCGGTTTTAGCTGATTTGTACAAAAAGGAGGAATATATTATTTAATTTTATTGGATATTGATAAGGACAGAAAACATAGGAACCGTTTATGAAAATTTTTAAAGGTATGAGAATCAAAATTTAAATTATTTAATAATTAGGATTTTATATATTGAAGTGGTATTAATAATTACGAATAAAGTAGATAATTTATAATTTTAGTATTTAAAACTCAAAAATAAAGCACTAAGAAAACAAAAAATTACACCATTTCATTATGAAATAATTAATGTTTTTGAATTTTACATTTTTTAAATTTGATAGAGTAGTGTCTTATCTCAATCATTTGCACTATCTCAATGTAAACAAACTTTTTTTGATGATTTTTGAGCATACGATCTCTTTTTTAAAAAACATGGGTTAATTTTAAGTATTTTATTTATAATTAACCAAATTTAATCGACATTTTTCTTAATTTTTTTTAAATCCTGTACCTACTGTAGAAACAAACTAAAATAAGTTTGTTTAAAGTTTTACCAATGTTTTTGTTGAATATTTATTTTAATAATAAAAACAATACTATTTACAGTTTTCTCGATTACCATTACTATGCAAATTCGCAAACCTACTTAGCTGTTAAAAAAACAATAAAAATAACACATTATTTTTTTGGATATGAAAAACCCGTTTTCCATATAAAGTATGAGTATGACGTTATGAAATATTATTGGTATTACGATTTAACAAACAAATAATTCTCATAGTCAGAGGAGAAATTTAAGGTTGCAAGTTCCTTTTTTGGAAATGCGTGCTAAACGAGTTTTGGTTTATTCTTTTTTTGGATGGATTTCGTAAACAGTTCTGTTTAAATGGATCCTTTAGATAAATACATGGCAAAATACTGTCTATTATGTATGAGGGTGTCAATCAAAAATTATAAATATAAATAATATGATTTGTGTGGGTAACAAATAAAACCTAAAATGTAGAGAAGTAACTAAAATTTAGAATGTTATTAAAGCAGTAGACACGTATCGAATAATCATTTAGTTTTCCTTAACATGGATTGGCTTTAAAACATTTTCTTTGTGTTTTTAAAAGTGGGCACACCATTATAAGCCCTAAAAAATTAAAATTACCAGCAGTTCTTTTTTTTTTGTATGGGAAGTCATGTGTTTCCTTAGTAGAAACTTCATAAATTTGACAACATTCGGAAAATGTAAGTTATTCCCGGAATATATGCCAAGAAGGCAAAGTCTGCAGTGCAAACTTGGTTTCTTTAATCAAGACAGTTAGGTATTTCTTCTAAAGTTGTTTACGAAAAAATCAGTGAGGTAATACCACTGATAGTTCATTTATTCTGTACAACTTGGTACTTATAAAAGTTACGTGACCTTTTTGAAGGTTCTTGGCGTCAGAGCTTGGCATTGCAGGTCCAGTGCATACGTACTCTTCTACGGGGACCAATCACTAAAATTAATCTTAAAAAGTAACAAGAACATACATTTTCTACATGTAAAAAATAGTCTTAGGCTGTTGGTCCAGTGAAAAGAGAAGAAGTACCTATTAAACTCCTTACGGAAGAAGTTTTATGAAGTTACGTCAGTCCAGGAACTTAAAATGATTAGACCTCGTATCAGCAAACCAACAGAGAAGAAAATAAGCAATGTTAATTTTGTAGAGAAGGCAGGCCCAGCCAGCCAGAGACCATGATGTTCGGACGGTGTCCGTATATGGTATCTGAAAGTGTTTTTCAATTCTGAATGTGGGTTGAATAGCATATGGTCGGATTTGTGCACGTAATTCCGTGCTTGGTTGAATTTTGGTTTAAATAAAACCTTCGCTTAGGAACCAGCTTTAGGAAATTGGATATTAGAGAATAATAAAAACTGGAAAAATCGACCATATGTATGAGTAATTTTGGGTGCAACCTTGAATGTTAGACAAGGGTATGCGTCATGACAACCCTTGAAGTTAAAAGTTAATTTAAAACTAAAACAGCTTATTTAAGAACTCATTTTATGAAAAAAATATAATACAAAAACAAAAAAACTAAATGGAGCGACAAAAATGGTTCATAAAATAATTAAGGTGAAATTTTTTTCGCGCATTTTAGAGGATTTATGTTTGTTTTTAAGTGGGTACTTGCTTTAAACTTTTAAGGTGTTTAATAAGTGTATGCCCACTTTATTTTTATATGTTATTAGTAGATAAGTAAACATCTACTGAATCGAACCTTTTAAATCATTATTAGGTTTGTGAAAATATACCAAATCTTCCTATGTATACGATGTGTCCCGCAAAAAGCGCACGCGTTCATAACTTTTTGCGTATACTTTCTACAAAACTGAAATTTTAACAGTTGTTTAAGAAGACATTAAGCCTCCTTTAACATGCATTTACAAAAATGTATGACTTCCGGTTTAGGCGGAAATGACATTAATTTTGTATTTTTAAAGGAACACCGAATATATTTTGACATTTTCAGAAACATTCTTTTAATAAGAATACAATTGTTTTTAAAAAAAATAATGTATTATCAATATTAACGATTCTATAGCACTTTGAAAATGAGCTTATTTGGTCTTACAGAGAACGCTGCAATCTATGCTTCAGGGCTCTATGACTAAAAAAGATGATTATGATGAAATTAGGTGATTTAAAAAGAGATATAGAATCGTTAATATTAGTAAAACCATAGATAAAAGAATGTACTCTTTTTTATCTATGGTAAAACATTACTTTTTTAAAAACGATTGTATTCTTATTAAAAGAATGTTCCTAAAAAGGTCAAAATATATGGGGTGTTCTATTTAAAAATACAAAATTAATTTCACCCCCGCTTAAAGCGGAAGTCATACATTTTTGTAAATACATGTAAAAGGAGGCTAAAAGTTTCCTTAGACAACTCCTAAAATTTTAACTCTGTAGAAACTATACGTAGAACATTTGAACATTATGAGCTTGTGCGCTTTTTGCGGGACACATGGTATGATTTTCTACCGTTTCTCGGTTTATTGGAAAATTTTTAATCAAAATTTTGTTACTATTTCCAAAAATAAAAACAATAATAATGATTAACGTAATGGGTTACCTACACCGAAGAAAATAGGTTGAGTGGACATTTATTTTATTGATTCTCTTTTATTATTCATATGGAACCAAGCCCAAAACACATTTTGTAATCTAAGGATCTCCTAGCCAATATCGAACGCACTGCGGCGCGACGCCTTGTTGCTAGACATGTCTTCGTGAGGAGCGACCCTCCCTGGATGATTACGTCATTTGGGTGACTCACTTTTGTTGTTACTTTAACACGGTGTCACCGTTATATAGGTACACGGTATGTGAAAGTTCAAACTTTTACAGGTTTACCAAAATTTTAGTTTAATTAAAATAATGCGTTTTATACCCTGTGTAGAATATAATTTAATAACTGAAAAGCAACATAGATATTACAATTTTTTATTTTCATACAATATTAATTAAAATAATTTTTTTTTATTTTTTGCAAACTGGGTAGGTTATTTTTAAAAGAGAGATTCATCTGCAAATAGTTGTTCCAATTGCCACTAACTTGAATTCATTTTTGCTTGGACAACCCTTTTTTGCCGTGGAATTTTTTATTGTCATAAAAGAAAACCTATTTTAGATACCATTGCAGATAGGAGGTGGAGGTCCCAAAGAGCGAAATTTTAATCGCTTATACCTTTAAAACAACAGCACATATTAATGACAAAAATTGCCAAATTTAAAAGCACAGTTTTTCTAAAACTATTTAACTTTTGGTTTATCTTTTTATTGGTCAAATAACATTGTTATAATCAAAATTTTCATAAAATGAAACTAAAAACAACGTTAATAAAATCTGTTGCAACAAAGTTGCAAACTTTACCGTGTTTTTCTCAAAGATAAGAAAAGATGGATTTTTTTTAACAATTTTCCTAGGATCCCTAGTAAGGCAACTACATTTGCTAGAAACTACGTTTCTATAGGTATGGCGGACACGGGTAATGAAACAAATGTCTAACTTATGCGTATCCAAGCATTTGCTGGTCAATTTGTGGAAAAAGTCAAATTTGAAAGTAAAACTTTTAAAACTTCACTTTTAGTAAAAATGTCAAAAATGGTTCTAAAAAATGTGTTATTCTTGTCGATTAATCTTAGTTTAAAGGACCACTACTCTAAACACCTTTTGATATATATTTTATTATCAATCGCATGTAGATATTTTTGACAAAAGAACGTCTTGATTGGAAATTTTATCCCCATTTTACAGTATTTTAATATTTATATAAAATACAATATTTTTAAAGAAGATACTGATTTGTATCATTGGAAATAAAAGCAAGATAGAATAATGAAACATGAAAATTTGGGAAGAACGTTTTTTTCAAAGTTTTAACATTGTGACTGTGGTGAAATGCAAATTTAAGAAACAATTTGTCTATCCAAAATTTTAGATAATCAATCTAACCATACAAGAACAAATAATGTGTTATTTAAATACATACGTTTTTAATTAATTATTGGCCACAAGTTTATGTGAGTAAATATTTTTTAAATTACATTTTCATTTCACCTACACTGTACCAAAACTCAATTCTAAATATTTTATTACATTTTAAGTCTAAAAAACTTCGGTCGTATGTTATTTGTATAATTTTCTTCATCAATAAATAATTAATTATTCTATTATTATCTACTTATTACTTATTATTATTAATTATTAATATAATTTGCTATATTTTTCAAAATTTGACGCACTTGAAGTTTTTAGATATTTGTCAGAAACACAGAAATTCAAAATATTTTTAATTCTTTAACTAGAAAATAGTAGACTAGTGACTGGAGTATGAACTTGTCTCTAGTTTTTTAATCAAATTGACATAATTCATAACCTAAAATTTATTCAAGATCCTCGTCAAGATCAAAAGGTTACATTTGACTTTTTCCACAAATTGACCAGCAAATGCTTGGATACGGTATCCGCTCTACCCATAAATACGAAGTATTTAGATTTTAAGTGCCCTAATCCCTAGACATTATTTTTTTGTTTTATTTTGTTAAGTTAAGGTAACTTGTTTATATTTGCTATTTGTTGTCAATAAAGACTAGAACAATTTTGTACCCCTACTTTCTGACTTTCATAGAACTGAGTCATCCTGTCTATAATCCATAATTTTCAGGTTGTTTACTAATATTAAAATTTTACCTATCTACCTTAAATTTAAATGGTACGGAGAGGTACCTTTTACCCCTCGTTTTAACCCCAATCTACTTTATTATGCCAATAATAACAATAATCCCTAGCTTAAAGAATTTCTAATGTACTTTGACATAAAAATCTATAAATAAATAATTTTACCAGGAATCTTAAACAAAAAGAACATTTATTTTACCGAGAAATATTTTAACACATTTTAATGGAGTGCATCAAGCGCTTTTCACGCTTAAATTAAAATTTACTCTTAGCACAAATTTGAAATTTATGTCTTCTTAAACTAAGTAAAATAAGTAAGTAATTTTTTTATGGTAAACATCACGTCATTCAAACATTTATAGAAATGCTTATAAGGTGGGCATTCTGATCAAGTTTTTTAATAATTAAGTGGGTTTCTCTAATAAGTCGTTATACCATTTAAGCGTTTATACACCTACTACTGTTAATTCTGAGAAAATCGCTATAAACTGGGTGAATAATTGATAATTAATTAAAACCTTGCGCCCATTTTGGTAAATTTTAAAGCAGTTTTCATTCAATAAACAAATAGGGAAACTTGGTAACAATTATTAAGCTTGTGCATTATACTCATAGGAAGTTATAAAATAAATTCTAGTACTGGATGAACCCACTTTAATTTATAATTGTAACATTTTCAAAATTTCTCATTTTACTTTAAAATGAAGAGTAATAAATTACTTAAAAAAGTAGTAGGAAGGTATAAGTATTTCTTTTAGAATTCTCGTTTTGCATGCATCTATTAAGCATCTAAAGTATGTATTTAATTAATTTAAATAAGGTTAATGAACACTTCTTAATGCTACAAGTGCTTTAAAGAAAGGTAAATTGTTCATGGTAGTCATGAAGAATAAAAATTAAATGTACCTATTTAGCAACAAATGTTTGTAAAAGAACCAAATATAAGTTTAGTTATTATCAAACTTTTAAACTTTTCAAATTGGCGGTATAAATCAGATTTAAATTACCGGAAACAAAACTGACTGACCGGAAATGAAAGGGATAAAAATTGAAACGACCTGCGCCTTTTTACGAAAAAAATTCAATTAAAATTAAGTAATTATTAAAATGTCTGGTAAAAATAATAATATACGAAAACAAATTATCTTGGATTATGTAATAATTAGGTATAGGGATTATCCTATCGCTCGGTTTAATTATTTACTTTTTTATCTTGTTTTTCGATTTTTATCTGGGAATTTTTTATTTCAATCACATTAAAGTGCAATTTATAATTTTATATGATTTTATTAATAATTTAATAACAACTAACAAGCCAATAAAACAATCCGTCTTCGTAAAAATTTGAACGGCCTACATAATCGTTACAAATACGGTAATCGTTGGGTTCTTTCATGTCTTCGTGTTGGTAGTCGATTTATGGAGGTGGGGAGGATATAAAACTGAAAAGCGTTTGCCGCCATTGCAATATTAAAGCTACTGCAGCGTGTGATACGTCTGTCTGTGTAAAAATAATTATATTAGTTGTTAAATATTTTATAAATAAATCAATATGAGGGAAATTGTTCACATTCAAGCCGGCCAATGCGGTAACCAAATTGGAGCTAAAGTAAGTTAATTTCTTTTGTTTATTTAAGTAATTTTAGTTTAAAAAATCGGGTGCGCCTTGATGCATTGCAACGCCATCTTAGAACTAACTGCATCTCATCTCTTCATTCTGATTATTTCGTTAATAATGTTATGTTTCATCTGAATATTTCGCTTAATCCGTATAATAATTGTACTTTTTTTAAAAAATTCGATTAAAATAAATGCATTGTACGTGTTTTGTGATAAACAGACGTTCAATACCGGCCGGCGTGTACTACCCATTCTAAAAATTTGAACCCGTCATCTTAACGGTTTTACACATTTTTTTGCCAAAATTCTTGATTAACAATGGTTTTTTCTATGAATCTCTAGAATAAACTTTTAATTTTAAAGCTGCCAGTATTAAATTTTCTGTTTTATTACGGAGAATTCATTCTTATCGATTTATTAAGCGTGTTTGCAATTTTGTGTCTACAAAATAATTAATCACCAGGTATTTTTATTTACTCATGTTTTATAAGCGATGTGTACCAAAAAATAATTTCTCTTGATCAGGCGATGGCCCATAAATAATGGTAACAAAGTAATTGCTTTGGAGAAATTGGCAAAATTTGTTAAAATTTGTAGAGTCGACATTTTTATGTAGGCTAGTACGAAAAACCGTTAAAAAAGGCGGTTTCCTTTACATTCTTGGATGGAAGCAACAGATGTAGGTTTTAGAAAAGAGAATGGAACATTCTTCTTTGTTATCTTTGCATTTTAATATTGATTTTTAAAACTAAATTTGGAGTAGGCTATAAACTTATTACATATTTTGTTTACATCGGCGTATTATCGCAGTCAAAAAGGAATTAAAATAAACTTTAAAATGTTTATCGGTATCTTAAAAAATACTGAGATAAAATCCTCTAAAGGAAAATTTTTAAAAGATTTTAGAATACATTTTATCTTGTTGAGGAAGCTTATTTTTGTGTTTTTTTTTGCAAATTTGCTATGCTAAAATTTAAAAAGATAATTTCTTGAAATTAAATGTTAAACCTGTTTTCGTTTTAATAAACTGTTATCCAATGTTTATGTAAATTGTATTAATAATTAAATAAAAGCTGTACATTGAGGAAGAAGGGTTAATGCTTTTTTTAATGAAAAAATTCTGTTTAACATCTCGTTTGGATGGGTACTTACAAGACCGCAATATTTTATGCTTCTTCAACCGTGTAAAACTAAAGTTCAACACCCTCAAGTCATAGATAGGTACTTGTTACGTGCTCTGTACTGTAATTTTAAAATAGCTAAATATATTTTATTTAAGCATCTTCTTATTTTAGGCCACAGCCTATGTGGCAGCTAAAATAAATCAATTTTATTGCTTTAGAAAACAGAAGTTCTTTCTTTATTCCTTTAAAGTTCAACTAAAAATTAAATTGAGTTGGTACCTTTTTTTTCTATTTTGTTTTTAATTTTTTTGTCTAAATTTGAGTATCTGAATTTTCAAAAAATATCTTGTTGCTCAGTCAACCATATGTTTTTGTTTTTCCTTTTCAAATGGCCACGTATTTTTACAGACGCCAATGGTGGTGGACTTAAAAAGAAATAAAACTTACGTAATGTCATTGCAGTTACTATATTTAGTAATGATCTGACTCAGTATTTTGTTAATTAACATATTTAGGTACTGGTACTTGTTGACTTTTGTCCTTGTGCATATCATTTTTAATTCACGCTTGTTATTTTTGTTTTCACGGGAGTCTGCTTTGATAATAATGCGAAATAAATACAGAAACATTTGATCCAAGAAAAGAATTGTCTGATTTAAATCATCATTTGGTGGACTAGCCCTTTACGACTTAAAATCTTTTTAGAGTTCGATAATAGACCTATTGATTGGCATCGAAAAATGTAGGTCAGCCATGAATAGTTCTAATTTATTTTAATGATTGTTTTTTTACAATCCTATGAGATGTTTAAGGTGTATTAAAAAATTGCGGTTATCAACCCTAGTAAACTAGGATCGATACTTTTATTGGGCGTGACGCCATTTGGTATGCGTCATGCTCCTATGTTAAACTAATAACCGTATCCTAAATTTAATTGTTTGTATTCTCTATTCATAACTCATCAGACTATTAAATTCATGAAAATTACTTAGACGCGTCAAATATTCTAATGGAATGTAATGCACTTAAAATTAATTGCGTACGAATGACTTTTATTAAATTCTGTTTTCCTTGTTTTCAGTTTTGGGAAATCATCTCCGACGAACATGGCATCGACGCCACCGGAGCATACCACGGGGACTCCGACCTCCAACTCGAAAGAATTAACGTTTATTACAATGAAGCCTCCGGTGGAAAGTACGTACCCCGTGCTATCCTCGTGGATTTGGAACCCGGTACCATGGACTCTGTCAGATCTGGCCCATACGGACAAATCTTCAGACCCGACAACTTCGTCTTCGGACAATCCGGTGCCGGAAACAACTGGGCCAAAGGTCACTACACAGAAGGAGCCGAACTCGTCGACTCTGTTTTGGACGTAGTCAGGAAAGAAGCTGAAAGCTGTGACTGTTTACAAGGGTTCCAACTCACACACTCCCTTGGAGGAGGTACCGGATCCGGTATGGGAACACTACTCATCTCCAAAATCCGTGAAGAATACCCAGACAGAATCATGAACACATACTCAGTCGTACCCTCACCTAAAGTATCAGACACTGTAGTCGAACCCTACAACGCAACCCTCTCCGTACATCAACTCGTAGAAAACACAGACGAAACTTATTGTATTGATAACGAAGCTCTCTACGACATTTGCTTTAGAACCTTAAAACTTACCACCCCCACATACGGAGACTTGAACCATTTAGTATCACTCACAATGTCGGGAGTCACCACATGTCTTAGGTTCCCTGGTCAATTGAACGCTGATCTCCGTAAATTGGCCGTAAACATGGTACCTTTCCCACGTCTTCACTTCTTCATGCCCGGATTCGCTCCTCTTACATCCAGAGGAAGTCAACAATACAGAGCCCTTACAGTTCCTGAACTTACCCAACAAATGTTTGACGCCAAGAACATGATGGCTGCCTGCGACCCCAGACACGGAAGGTATCTCACAGTTGCCGCTGTCTTCAGAGGCAGGATGTCCATGAAGGAAGTTGACGAACAAATGCTCAATATCCAAAATAAGAACAGCAGCTACTTCGTTGAATGGATCCCCAACAACGTCAAAACCGCCGTATGTGACATTCCTCCCAGAGGATTGAAAATGTCAGCTACATTCATTGGCAACTCCACCGCTATCCAAGAATTGTTCAAGAGAATCTCAGAACAATTTACCGCTATGTTCCGTCGTAAGGCTTTCTTGCATTGGTACACCGGAGAAGGTATGGACGAGATGGAATTCACTGAAGCCGAATCCAACATGAACGACTTGGTGTCTGAATACCAACAATACCAAGAAGCCACCGCTGACGAAGACGCCGAATTCGACGAAGAACAAGAAGCCGAAGTTGATGAGAACTAAATTATATAATTTTGAAACGCGTTTTTAACTAATTTATTTTTTAAATGGCTTTATTTCTATTTTTGCATGTTTTGTACATTCCCCTTTGTAAATTTGAATACCTACTTAACTTATATTGAAGACTGACTTGCGTTGCTTTTAAGTTTTTCTGTTTTATTTACAACTCAACAAGTATTCTTTCAGTCATTGTAATACATTTTTTGCATATTTTGTTATTAAAAAAATAGGCATTAAAATTGGCTGCCATTTACTTTCATATCGACTTTTATTTCCTGCGTCCTACTCAGGTGGCTAGAAAAAAACTACCAAATCATGAATAATTCATGCATAATTTAATTAAAAAATAAATTAAAATCATCTAGGAAAGAGGTGACTAATAGTCGTGGTTGGTTAATTATTGACTTAAACAATTTGCGTGTGACCATATTAGCACCTGAACCAAAGTATTGTCTTATTTACAGGATGTGCAAATGGGGATTCTCATTATTATGCTCATATTACTATTGTTGTCTAACCAGTAACTGCACGATTTGGGCAAATTAAATTAACGGTAATTCCTATTTTTACAAGGCTTTAAATAGTCGAGCATAACTAATGTTGGGCGTTGTCTGAAGTAAATTTATCAACACTTTCAAAATGTAGATATGACGACGTGGTGAGTTTTAGCACGATGGGGTCCATTATATCCTTGAGATAACATTGGGGCTGAATAAAATATAACGCCAAAATGAAATAAATAAAGCCACTTTGCGTTCTCAAATTGGAACAATAATGATGAAGATGAATGGTGCGTTTTCCATAAATCTTTATAAAGTTTATTAGAATGAATAAAATCTTAATATTCCTAATCGGTTAAAACTCTATTTTCGTAAGGAATTATTAAAAAACTTAAATAATTCGACACTTAAGAATAGGTATTTTTGTAGGGATCAGACTTCACATTTTTAGTAATACTCCGGTAAATGTAAAAAACCAAATAAAAAGTTAAACTAAGATTTTTTCGACGTAAAAAAAGAAATAGTTTGCGGACTACTGTTTATAACTAATTTTGTTATTTATGGTCGGCCTCCATTTAGTCTCGCTTTATTCGTAAAAAAGAAAAAAAAATTGAAATTAATCAACTCCCATTTTGTTCTCTAGTGTGCTATCTGTCAATAAACAGTTTTCTTATTTAAATTTTCAGAATTTCCTCTTTGCAATATTTTCCCAATTTTGCAACCCGTTAAGCAGATGTGTGTTATTATACTCCTCGCAGACAAAGTCGAAAACGAGAAGTATATTGTGATTGTTTTGAAAATTCTAAAATCGTCAAAAATCATCCTAGAGCAAAAATTCTTGCAGATTCGTGCGTTTCATCGAATTTTGAACAACTTTCAAAAAATCCGTCTGTCTGTCTGTCTGTCTGAACTCTGTCACGTTTTTTGTAAACACGATAACTTGAGAACAAAGACCCCAATCATGTTCAAATTTTCAGGAAAAATCGTTCTTATTTAAATCTTGGTTGGGATTGTTTTTGAGAAAAATCAGATAATGACAAAGGGGGCTCCAGAGCCCCCCAACTGGAAAAAAATTCATATTTCGGTTATTATAAAATGCACAAAATTTTTTTATAATTTTAAAGCCCTTCCAATTCTTTACAAAAAGTAATTAAAAGTTTTTTTTGTCCGACCCCACATAAGCCCCCCAATTAAAAAAAAGCCATATCTTCGTTATTTCTCAATTTACAAAAAATAATGAAGTTATAAAAATAAAAGAAAATTAAATTTTGTATTAAAAAGTATTTCTTGTTTTATTTTTTGGCAAGTTTTTAAGACAAAAAAAGCCAAATGAAAGATTTTTAGTGATATAAAAGTTCTAAGTCATGTAAGTCTGGACTCGGTCAAGGTGGCTTTGCAAAAAAAATCAAAACAAATGCATCTTTCTAAAGCCTAATTAAATCCTAAACGTCAGTGTCAGAATTGATACTTATTTATGCTCTTCGCTAATAAAATTCATTTTTTGTTATTAGAGAGTTAATAGTTTGGCCTCTTCGCAGATTTTTTTAAATAATATTAAAAAATTGTTTTTTTTTAATTTTATTAGTTATTGTCGTATTACTGCGAGGAGTATCCCATTAAATGTCGGCATTTTATAGAAAAATCTAACCGGTTCATTGCTGTAACCCACTCGCAGATCTAACCCACCCGCTAAACTAACGCACCCGCTGACCTAACCCACTCTAGTTAATTTTCTAACTAAGGATTGGGACATGTAGTGACCTCTTCTGGTACTACTTTGTTCCAAGGACAAAAACTACAGAAAACTGTAGATAGAAAACTTTTATAAAGTTTAAAAGTTTCGCGCATTTTAGGAATTTTTAGAATAAATTTGTAGATTAAGTTATAAAAAAAAGAAAAAATTCTAATTGTGAGTATTCTGTTATAAAATTCATAACCAATTAAAGCTTGTTAAAAAGGGTTCTAAATTTAATAGTTCGCGGAAAATCATTCATGGATTAACTTTATCGATAAGTTAATTAGAACAGTTATTTTAAAAGCTATAAAAGTTGAAGTGTCTGACATCTGATACTAAACTCTAACATGGTAAAGAATGAAGAAAGAAAGGAAACATGTGCCTCGTCGTCGTGGCCAACTGGAAAACTATTTATATAAATAAACTTAGCAGTTACATGGCCTCTCTTGCACCCTCTTTACGTACATTTTCATTTTTTTTTGTAAAATTTAAGAAGGATGCGACATTTGCTCACGACTTATAATTTTAGTTCAAAATTAGGTAAAACAAATAAGTACTGGTTCCAAGTTAATAAACTTTATATTTGCCCCATTAAAAATAGGAAAATACCTACCTAAAGGCAAATAGCTTTGATATGAAATTTAGACACTGCATAAGTTTCAAACGCTTTCAAACAAAAATGCATGTTCCAGGAGAAGTATTGGATAATTCGGGAGCAAATGTAGTGCACCACATTAAATTCCCATTCCCAAATTATATCCAAGACATTCGTGGTTGTCGAGTGCTTTATTTTTCTTATTTGACGTCTTTTAACAGGCTTTATGTTTATTTTAGAATTAGACAGGGTCCCTTCCTTTGATATGTGTACCTACTTATACTTACCAATGTAGTTTCTTGTTATTTTAGATAGGCGGACATTCCTGGATAAAAGCAGTTAATTTTCTAATATGCATATGCAGACTAACACCTCATAATTCATTTAACAAAAAAATAATTTAGGCGAGACACAAATGACATTCGTATTTTTTTCTAAATTAATTTTAAAATAACTTTGCTAGACTATACATCCTTCTCAGATTAAACCAGTAAATTTTTTTGCATTTTTGATAAAATGTTTGCACATTAAATTGAAAAAAAAAAATTCATACCTTCCTATTTTTTGCTAATAAATATAGATACCAGCTACTTACCTAATCCAAATTGCAAAATACTTTTCAAATTCGTCTGCGAAGGGTATAAAAGAAAAATATCATGAAAAAACGTTCTCTAATAATCTACTTACCTGAATTTTTTAAATTAATATTACATTTATTTAATTAATAAAGAGAAAGATCTTGCATTTTTGAGTTTAATTAATTTAAAAAAAGGCAGTTGTGACAACCGAAACTTATTTATTAAAAATTTGCCAAAATTAATCATTATTTAAATTATATCACTTAAGAATATTTTATACCAGACCATTTACTAATAAACTTTTAATCAAGCTTTTAACTGTGCAAAATTTTTTAACATGGCATTTATTTTTAGCTTTTAAAAAACTACATTGAAAACAATTTTAATAGTGTTTTTATTTGGAGTTTTCTAGCAAAAACTTTCTTTAATAATTTTGGGTATTTCTAGGCTACGAAGCAGTGATTCACCTCTCCCCTCGTATAAAAAAATAAACAAATTTCCGCATCCATGAAAATAATACGATAAGAAGACTTAAGTGGAGGGAAGTGAAGTATCATTTTAGATTTGCTTGTGCTTCGGGCTACTACATTATTAGTTTAGAAGTGCTTAGAGAAGCACAAGCACAGAATTAAATTACACCAGTAAACCACAGACAACATGAGGGAAATTGTACATCTTCAAGCTGGACAGTGTGGTAACCAAGTGGGGGCAAAGGTAAGTTTTTTAAATAAATTTTTTTTTACTTTTAAATAATTACTTTAAACAAGATTACGTTAAATGGTTAAAGGGTTAAATTAGTGAGTCCTTAAGTAGGCACATAAATTTGGCAAACTATTCGCAGTAATTCAAATATGGCTACCTTAAGCAAAAAAATCATGAATAAAAAAAGACAGGTATTTTGTTTAAAAAACCATCAAAATCTATCCCTATAAGTATGATTTTGAATGAATCCAATAATAATATTGTAATGGTAGTAACAATTTTTTTTGCAAAATATGAAAAAAATAACACTAAAATTGCTTTTTTTAACTTAATCCTTTGCAAAATAAGGACTTTTTAAAGAGTGACTAAAAGTAAACGTATGACTTTTCTTATAAATCATTCAGATTTAAAAAAATGTGTTGATAAAAGGCTTATAAAGAATTTCTAAATTAAACATAGACTTCTGATTCATAGTTATTTTTCTCAACATTTCTTAGCAATATTAATTTCCAAGGAAGTTGATAACTGATATGGTCCTATTTATAAAATAAATAGATGTCTCATTTTATCATTATTATACAATTAAAATAAGCTACCTAATTCAAATTAAGGTTCAAGCCGATGTCCTTAAATTAAAAGACTCTTAAATATTTCAAATTAAAAAAAAATTATCTTGTGACGTGTGTTTAGTTTAAAAAGATTTTCAAATTGCCTCTTTCGCAAACAATAAAAATTACATTGAGCCAAAAATAAAATCGGTTTAATCGACTTAAGTGTAAATTTTGGGACAACTTAGTTATTTTCCATATTCTTAGGAATTCACATTATTCTTCTTATCTTAATTTCACCAAAGAATTTCCTTGAACATAAAATTTATCGCTAGAAGCAGACATGCCTTGCCGAAGCATAAAAGGATGTAGATAATCGGAACCCAATGGGGAAAATAAAGTGATAAATTAAAATAAAAATAAACACAAATATTTTCATGTCTTTCAGTACCTATCTTTTCTTTTTCTAAATTTCTGAGTATGTTTAGAATTACCACCCAAGTACTTAAAATAGCAGACAGTATTTCTTGGCGAGTTTCCTATTCTGCTGTATTTGATGAAAAGTTGCTGTTAAAATTAAGTTCTTCGGGCATTCCTCTTTAAAACATTTCTTTAAATTAAAATGTTATCAGTCATTGAAATGGCCCCCATATGACACAGAATTACCATAATCTAAAATTATAAACCCCCTATAATAAAAATTAATTCTTCGTAATATCATAATTTAAAAAATGGTATTTTTATCAAGACTTATTATTCTGAAAAAAAAAAGTAAACTGTATTATAATTTAAAGTTTAGTTGCAACCTCGCTAATGTTTTTCTATTGGGCAGATTTCTTTGCCTATTATGGGTAAATAAGCTAAGAGATACGTTTTATTTTTGTTTTTATCAATAAATGATTATGTATTTTACTGCTAATCGAAAACTATAAAATATTAATAAAAAAATGTGGTTAAAATAGAAATAGTTATTACCAAACATTGTTATCATTAACAGGATGCGGCTTGGCTTTAATTCCTACAGGGTGTTTTAATCAGAATAATAATAATTATAAAAGTCCCGCCAAAGCAATTTACGAAGAATTTACTTTTATACTGAGTGCGCTTCATATTTTTTATACAAAAAGAAATATACTGAAGATTAAAATAAGCAATTACAACTTCATTTTAAACCAATTAAATAACACATTTCTGAATCTTTCCGCCATAAAATGCACTTAAGAGTCTGCTTAATTGATCTTGATTTTTTTTATGGTTACAATAGGAATAATTCTTTAGAATCTTAATTAGCAGCACTGGAATAGAATAGTTCAACGCTCAGTTAATAACCCAAATAATTTCAATTTATACATAACGTAAATGCTCTTTTCCTGTTTTTAAAATAAAACAATATGGGCACAAGTTGCTAAAAATTAATGATATAAATGTTCTGACAAGGAATATTTCTTCTAATTACCTACCTATTATTTATTCGAGATTTTGTGGAGCAGATTTCCAAACTTAAAAAATTTATAAAGATTCGTTTAAACACTTTGCAAAGTATGCTAATTTAATTTTGTCCCACATTTTAATTAGCCCCTATTAAAAAATATTTCTAGCTTTTTCTTTTTTTTTAATGGCTAACTTAATGGATTTTTACCTAAATGTACATATTTGAAAGTGGCAATTATAAAAACAAATATTTTAGACGTAAATCTCTTGAACCAATTCCATTAACCACTAATAATAAATGCTTGAATAAACAGTCATGTTTGGATGCCTATGTTTTTAGAGATTCTCTTGATACTTAGTAAAAAAATCAAATACCTTCACTATTAAATTTATCCCTAATAGAAATATTACACTTGGTTGGATATAAATCTCAAATTTAATGTTATGTTAAAAAACTGCCTAGACATGCATTTTGGTTGCGGACTAATAATTTTTCTTGGTTTTTAGTTTTGGGAAGTGATTTCTGAAGAACATGGCATTGACCCCTCTGGAGTTTACATTGGTGATAGCGATTTACAATTAGAGAGAATCAACGTTTACTACAATGAAGCCACAGGTAAAGCAACGAATTTTATCATTCTATTAAGACTGAAAAACATTTTAATAATCGCGCGAATACTTGACATACCTGCATAAGTTATAGATTCGTCTAAACTTGTTTATATTTTATTATAATAATATCAGTTTGTTAATTTTATTTGTCCGCTTGGGACATCAAACAAATAGGCGGTTATAGCCCGGAAGTAGCTAAAAAAATAAAGGCAGGAAATTTTTTCATACCAAAGTAATGCGGTGTAATTTGGTGAATCACGAATAATTATACAGTTACATGCATGCCAAATTTATAAAATAATTAACTGTAATAAAGACAAGTATCATTCCTCACCCAATTAATATTAACACCATTAATTAGGATTTTGCCAGCATCTGCTTTGAACCAACTTAAAAATATTAATTTGCAGCTTCTAGTAAAAATAATGGAGGCAAATACGTCCCACGTGCCATTCTTCTGGATCTGGAACCCGGAACCATGGACGCTGTACGATCCGGCCTTTACGGAAAGCTTTTTCGCCCAGACAACTTTGTATTTGGGCAATCAGGTGCCGGAAACAACTGGGCCAAAGGTCACTACACAGAAGGAGCCGAACTCGTCGACGCAGTTCTGGATGTCGTCCGAAAAGAAGCTGAAAACTGTGACTGTTTACAAGGGTTCCAACTCACACACTCCCTTGGAGGAGGTACCGGATCCGGTATGGGAACTCTCCTAATCTCCAAAATCCGGGAAGAATACCCAGACAGAATCATGAACACATACTCAGTCATGCCTAGCCCAAAAGTATCAGACACTGTAGTCGAACCCTACAACGCAACCCTCTCCGTACATCAACTCGTCGAAAACACGGACGAAACATACTGTATTGACAACGAAGCCCTGTACGACATTTGCTTCAGAACATTGAAAGTTTCCAACCCAAGTTACAGCGACTTGAACCATTTAGTATCACTCACAATGTCGGGCGTCACCACATGTCTTAGGTTCCCTGGTCAATTGAACGCTGATCTACGTAAATTGGCCGTAAACATGGTACCCTTCCCACGTCTTCATTTCTTCATGCCTGGATTCGCTCCTCTTACATCCAGAGGAAACCAACAATACAGAGCTCTAACTGTTCCTGAACTCACCCAACAAATGTTTGACTCTAAAAACATGATGGCTGCATGTGACCCCAGACACGGAAGGTATCTTACAGTTGCCGCTGTGTTCAGAGGCAGGATGTCCATGAAGGAAGTTGACGAACAAATGTTAGCAGTGCAAAACAAGAACAGCAGTTATTTCGTTGAATGGATTCCAAATAACGTCAAAACTGCTGTGTGTGATATTCCCCCTGTAGGATTAAAAATGTCGTCTACGTTTATTGGTAACACCACTGCCATCCAGGAGTTGTTTAAGAGGATTTCTGAGCAATTCGCCGCTATGTTCCGTCGTAAGGCTTTCTTGCATTGGTACACCGGAGAAGGCATGGACGAGATGGAATTCACTGAGGCCGAATCCAACATGAATGACTTGGTGTCTGAATACCAACAATATCAAGAAGCTACTATTGATGACGACTACGAAGCTGAGGAAGAAGTTGCTGCAGACGATTTCAACTGCTAAAAAAATACAGAAAGAGCCAAAACGACCAAATATGATATGCAAATATGACATACACACATCACCCCAGTTAACTAAAAAAAAAAATGTAGAGTGTAGTAAACTAGTCCTATATTCATCACTGATGTTAATGCATTTTATGTATTTCAGCAAAAAGTAGGCTAAGTTAAAAGTTATTTTGTACTTGTAAAATCGCGCCGGTAGAATTAATTTTTTTTTTAGTAATTTATTTATCTTAATTTAAGGTTTAATAGAATAAGTTTAAAAGTATACGTTCTAAATTAATTGTGATTAACGGCCCGTTAAAAATATGTTGAAATGCTCATACTTAAAAAAATTACGGTACTTTCTTAATTAATATTATTAATGTTTTGTACTTTGTTACTTTTATAAAATAATAAGGCAATAATAATTAGTCCCCTAAATGTAGAATAAAGACTGACATTTCTACTCCAAAATCTATTTATAATTGCTTCTAAATAAATATGTATGTTTCAAATTCATTATTTTATTTTTAGGTGTCATAGTAAAACTGTATTAAAAAAAAGTTTTTTATTATTTTAATAATTAAATAGAACAGTAACTTCAAAGCTTTAAAACGTGAATGAGATTTTGTGCAAACATTTAAAAACAGTAATAAATATCACAATTCTTATTACTTAGATTCTTATAATTAAAAGACAAGCAACTGCCATGGAATTATGCTAAAGAGTAAAAATTAATTACATATAAAAGCATTTTCTGCAAGGCATTAAAGGACATAAAAACTGTCGTAATAAAAAAGGCTTTAAAAAAGAACACTTTTTAAACTGGTAAAAAAACATCTAAGAAAAATCAAACGCGTCCTACCTAACAATAGGAGCCCTTTGCCTGTTATAAGAAGACCTGCCAAAGCAATTTAAAGAACAAAAATAACAATTAACAGGTACATAAGAAAATCTATCGGACATGCTGATAAATTCAGAAATTGACGATAACGACAACATATGTTGTTGCTTGAAAAATGCACTAAAACATGCCTTTCCACATACACAGTACTTGGCTCCATAATCTAAAAAATCTATTAAGGTTAAAGGAATCGTGCCATAGCCGTAGGTTTGTTTAAAATCTAAAGTTTTCTTTGCAGCTATTTCTTTTAAGGACAAAACAGGCAAGGGCTTAGGTTGAACAGCTAATACATTATTTTGGTAATTTGGATCAAAGTTATTGTTGGAAAGGTCCAATGATTGAAGCTTTACCATTTTTATACTCCCTGGCAGCTCAGATATCGTGTTATGAGACACATTAAGCATTTTTAAATTCCTTAAGTTTCCTAGTCCACTTGGTAAACTTGAAATGTTATTATTACTCAGATTTAAAGTTAATAGTTTGTGCAACTTTATAACCTGAGGGGGCACAAACTTTAGATTGTTTTTCGAAATATCGAGCAATAATAAAGTTTTAGACAAATTACCGCCCAACCAAGACCACTTCATGGGCGATGATTTATCAAACCTGTTTTCAGATATATTCAGCTCAGCCAAGCAGGGAAGTTTACTAAACTCTTCCGGTAGTACCTCTATTAAATTATTGCTTAAATCTAGAACTTTTAACTTTACTAAGTGCAAAATACCTTTATCCAAGGAGCTTCGATTAATACCATTGATGACCAGCGTTTCAAGGGTCCGTGGAAGTCCTCGAACAGGATAATCGGCTCGGGTGGTTATGATAAGCTTTTTGGGGGCTATATCCTTTGGCGCCACTGCTGTTACTGACATACTCGAGTAGGTAAACTCCTTTTCCGTTATCTTATTCTCCAAAGCTCGCTTCAGAAGGTGCAAAAATCCTTTTAGCTGGATAACGTCCGCTTGTAAAAACAAATCGTGTTCGGGCTGCTTTAGTTGAATGGTTGCTTTTCCCTCGTTCACAAAACGGGTAAGTACTTGCTTAATATTGTTTTTTATGTTGTACTTTGTCCCATTTTTGTTACTTGCGTTAAATAGGATAATGCAAAACTCTTCTGATTTCGGGTTTTTGCACAGGGTTAATGTTGATTTAACATGCTTACGTTTTGAATTGATTGCCAGGGATGAAAGCAGTCTATTTCCAATAGAAACATTACATACGATTTTCATCTTGATTTAGGGTAACTCGAAATTGATGGGCTTGAAATCTGCATGTCCCAAACAGGCAAATACAGGTACAATTTACTTATTTCCAATGAAAAAATGAGTAAAATTTTTTTAATAAGCATTAACTGTCAACAAATGAAAGCTTAGTTCAAATGTTAATACCGGTAGTTCAAACGAATTGAACAGTACGCAAGTTAGGCAACCAACAATACAAATTGTGCCTAGAACTGGCAACACTGCAAACCAGCGGTAGTAAATGTTTATAGGTTAGAATCGCCAAAACTGAAGAATTAATTTTGAATCATGAATTTCTCCAGTGCGTTCGCCTTATTTTCACTAAAAAGAGTAACAATAAGTAGCTTTCAGCTATCGTTTGCCAAAAATGGTTACGCCAAAAAGGACGCTGGAAGTAAGAACCGAAAACATCCACTTAAAGCTTCCTATGTCTGATTTTCTTATTTTAGGTGTTAGTATGGTCGGTGGGGCCCTCAAGAAAAAAAAACTAGGAAAACTGGGACCCATAATTGAAAAGAAAGTTCTTCCTGTAGAAACAGATCCAAATAGACTAGTAAATTACGTTTGTGGTAGCAACATTTTTAAAACTGGTGAAGATGTTATGATTAAACCTGATAGCGAATACCCTGAATGGCTTTGGAACTTGCGAACTGGCCCACCTCCTCCTTTAGAAGAATTAGAACCTAATTCCAAAGAATACTGGCGGAGGATACGAAAAATGGCTATGAGGCGAAACAACAAATTGGCACAACTAAAACGGTTTTGAGTGCAATTATTTAGAATAGGAAGTTGTTATGTAAGTTAAAAATAAAATGTTTGTACTGGTTAGAGTGCCTCGATGTCATTTTGACAGTTATTGTCGCCTTATACAATAACTGTCAAAATGACATCGAGGCACTCTAGTACTGGTGACAAGAAAAACAGGAATTATATACTATTATTTTATTATTGAGTTATAAAAATATATAAAACCACAGACGAAATATAAACTAAAATACCTACATCCAAATATAAAACGTTTAAAAACAATATAAAATTTTAAAAGTCAAACTAACTAAAGAAATTTCGAGCGTTTCATTTTCATTTAGTACAATAAAATATCATTATTAAGTAGACATTGCACCAAACATTTTAAGACATGAAGAGCGTCGGTAAAACTAAAATACTGCATAACTAAAATATAATAAATAAAAACGTAAACGTTGATATCAAAACGAAGAACTTAGAAAATCAATTTTAAGGTGCTTGTAGCTCGACTTAACTTTGGTGTTCCGGGCTTACTGGGAGTAGGAGACGCATGGGTTTGATCGTTAAGTTTGATCTTTGGGACGTTTCTTCGAGGGGTGCCGTTTCTTCTGGGAGTTAATTTATTTACAAGTTCCTTGGATGTAAGAGTGCTCCTGCAGTTGTCCACTCTGTTTGAAATCTCTTTCTGCAAACAACATATTCAATTTTTAAAAGGCGACGTAACAACTAATAAAAAACATGCATTCATATGTCGATACTCGATAGTATATTTTTTTATGTATTATGTTAAATGTTTTTTTTTTAAGATTTTTAAAGTATACTTCTACTTGGATTAGTTTAAAAAAATCTAAAACACTTGTATAAAATATCAAATAATCAAACCAAATACAGAATTAAAAACGGGAATATTCGCCGTAAGGAAAGCAAAAAGCAAGGCAAAGATAAAGTGCAGCAATCAGTTAAAAAAGCTACCCTTAGTGTTAAAAGTACTGACCAATAACCAGCGAAGAAGGAATCTAATAAGATTCGTACATGGAACTGTGGGCTAACACTTTCTGTAAAAATTAAAACAATATTTTGTATTCATTTACAGTTTATGTAAATTTAAAGATAATGCGTGCCGAGAAAAAAACTAAACTAAAATTTTGCCGCTATGTCATGCATTTTGTTAATTTCTTACCTCAAAGGCATTATAATCCGAAGTCGTATTAACATTTTCCTGTGCGTTTTCCTTATTATTAGTTTCTTTTTTAGCAGACCTGGTCCGACATTGCAACCTTTCGAACGATCTTCGCTTTAGTTTAGCAACGGACGAAATTGGAGTTTCTAAAAAAAAGCTTCATTAAAATAGTCGTGGAAGTTATTCACCAGAGTGCATACTTTTGGTTTCGGCGGTTCTTTTAACACGTTTGTTCTCAGTTAGAGGAGTAGCTCCTATTTTACGTTTTGTTGAGCTGAAAGGCTCCGGAGTACGCATAGCGAGAAATTGAGTGGCGGAGGGCGATTTGGCTCGAGGTGTGGTCATCGTATGGAGATTCGTTGTTGAGCCAGCGAACAGACGTAAGCACGATTTGGACGGAGTTTGGTGCATTTGGGTTTGTTCTCTTTGTTGTTTTCTGGCACTCAGTTTTAGCTTCTTTTCCTGAAAAAAAAATGTATTATTAATCATTACATAGACAGTATATTTGGCAAATGGTAAAATAGAAAGAGATACATACCTCTTCTCGCTCAGAGTGCACTTGTGCAATATATTTCTCGATTGTCCTACCAAAAGTTCTAAAAGGTGTATTCTTTACATTTTCGAACTCTGCTGCCAAAGTTAATAACTGTGCTTCCAACTTCGGGATTTTTTTGGCGAGAGCATTTCTTTCTTTTTCCTCTTTTAAAAGGTTTCCGCCGCGGTTGTTAAAGCGATTCGGTCCTGATGCGTTTTTCTCCAACTGCACCATTTGGTCCCATAATTTCTTGTGCTTTTCTACCAAGTTAATAATAGGCCTACAAGAAATAGTTAGTGTTTAATTTGAATTCGGTTGGAGGTAACTTACTCTGCTTCTTTAAAGTACATCTTCCAGCGGCGAATTTCCATCTCATGAAGCAGCAAAAGATCTTCATTGTAGGAGTCTGCTCGGAAGAACGAAAACTGATCTTTTTGAGAGTCGTCGCAGTGACACTGATTCCATAAATCCATGAGTTCATCCCGTCTCTTCTCTACGAAAACTTGTATATTCGCCTTCTTTAGATCTTCACAACGTTGTACTTCCTTTTCCAGAGCTTTTAAAGTGTCAAGTGAATGTCCAGTATGATTTTTTAAAAAGGTATCTCTTCGGATCATGTCTACCTCCAAGAGCACCCACAACTCGCTTAGTTTTTCGCGTAATTCTGCTACATTTTCCTTAACATTTTTTAGCTTTACTTGTAGCTTTGCGTGGAATTTCTCAAGCTGTACCATATTTGATTCCGAAACCGGGAACATCGATACGTCCATCGAAAGCACGTCTTTTTCAAACTGCATGTCTGGATTTAGTTCAAGTTGATTTGCGATGTCCATTATTTCTGACTTAAGCAAAAGGAATCTTTCCTCGCGTTCAAACTTCTCGGTTTCCAATGTTTCGATGTACTTCCGTAGCTCATCAAGGTTTTCTTTTGATAGCAAGGCGTTGGTCTGTGTCGTCCTAGGCGGACGCTCTAAAAGTCCACACAATTTGAGCTGTTTTTTACGCAGCTTTTCCAGTTCATCATATCGTGCTTGCGACATGTCCTGAAAGTTTTTAAGCTGGTTGTTCATCTCGGTTTGTAATTGGTACAGACTCAAGTTATCATAACTGTCGAAATGGTGTTTTATTCCCATGTCAACTGTGAGCTGCGTGATTTTCTTCATCAGTTCTTCGATTTTGTCTACAACTCTCTTTTTGAGGACTTCTACATCCGCTGCAAGTTCAATTCCTGTGGTTTGCATTTGTTTTTTGTAGATGTCGAGCCACTGGTTTACGTCGATTTCATTTTCGCCAAGGTCTGTTACCAAACTTGCCCATCTTAGAAAGTTATTTTCTTGTTCCTCATGTAGGAATTCTAATGTCTCGCGCACCCAGGGTTTACTTTTAAGACTGAGAGTCCTAAACATTAATATTTTTGTAAATGTTGTTTACAACAAGGCAAAAGATGTAAAATGCAACAGCAGCACGATTTTCTAATAGCACATTTCATTTATAGCTTGTAAGAATATAAATTAGTAGAATATGTAGGTTCATATAAACACAATACACTTCAAATCTAATATAAATCTTTGATGAGATTTTCGGCAATCGTGTTGCATTGCAAGTCACATGAAAATATTGCATATTTACTCACTTTGTTTCATCGAGTTCCTTTCCAAATGTTATATCCGTATTTTCACTCATTTTATTGTTTATTTCGTTCACGAATATCCTAAACAGCAAAATCTCCTAAACAAAATAACGACTTCACAAAATAACCGTCACCCGTTGACGTTTGGCCTTCGTTTAAACTGAAGCTTGCCATCTGATTGGTCGCTTTGTGCGGACTCTTTTCTCCGTGCCAGGGGTGTGCAAAATGCAAGGTAATGAAGCTAGCCTCATCCGCTTTGAACAAAGATGTTGAACTACTAGAAAAATGCCTAACGGTCCCACAAGTACCCAACTTTTAGTTAAATCATAATTTTTGTATAATCAAACACTGATTAATATTGTATTGTATTGTTTAATGTTCAAACATAATACAGGTAAATTTTAATATTTTAAAATAAAAACATTTTTCTACATATCCATTTTTGGTTCATTTGGCTTACACTTCTTGCCTTTGGCCAAAAAGATATGTTTAAAGGACATACACAAAAAAATAGGGTAGGATCACAACAAGAGAGTTTAAATTTTAATTTAAAGACGATTTTAAATTTTGTGGTTTTGGAAGCGCTATGTGGATCACATATTAAACTTCCAAAAAAATTACGCTACAATAGGTACCTATTTTTATATTTTAAATACAATTTATTAATAAATATAAGTAATAAAAACTTAACAACATTTAACATTTTAAACATTTTATTTTGCACATGAAATGTAGTTATTTTACTGTAATATCATTTTTTCACGATCAGGAATTTAAATTAATTTTACACAGGTAATAATATCGTTTTTATTTTAATTCTAGAACTCTAGCGACTATTAAATTTACTTATAAAAAATTACGTCGATGACTATCTTAGTAACTAATTTTCCAGAATATTTGAATTATCCTCATTGGTGGCACAATTTGGAATAGCGTCTTAAAAACTTTATAAATTAAACTTTCGCCACTAGATCTTCTAAACTAAACAGATTAAACTACAAGAGTCTACATAAAATTGGTTAAATTTTCGTCAGACTTATTTAATTTTTATTTATTAATATTCATAACAATATCATATCATAATTTTGTGCAATTATGTACTTAAAAGGTACCGAAAAACATCTAATTTATATTTTTGTATATTGATACAATTTTTTTTGGATATCTAGTTTTGGTCAAATTGAAATTGGATAAAGCAATTAATTGGTTGATCTATCTAATTAACCACCTAAAAACAATAAATCATTAGGCATTAACTTAAGCGTTAAAACATTAGGAGCGTATTTAATTCACAAAACTTTGTAAGAAAGTTTACTTTTTGACACAAATTTCAAGCAAAACAAATTTTTGTAAAAAACTTTTTTAATTCAACTTAGTATTTTAATTTTAAATAAAGTTTTAAAATAAAAAAAAAGTTGACTTGTTGGCAATTAAAATCCTTGAATAACATCGTACACTTCCAAAGTGGACATAACTAAGTACAAAATCCATAAGCTGGCAAAGAAGGCTCCTGTAATGTATTTAAAGCACGTCGGGCCTCCCAGTTCTCCCCCAATAATTGATGACCTACGCAGCAGAAGGACGAATATACTAATTACAGCCTCTGTGCAGAAGAGAGTAACGGAGAATGCCAAGCTAAAAAAAAAGGAAAATTAAGTCACGTTCCGAATCTTTCTGATTTTAAGCCCCTAACGAGATAATCTATCTTGGCTCAAAACTTTATGTAAGATACAAATAGACGCCATTCTAAAACTTTAGAAAAGTTTTTATTTGTTTGACGTGCTTTGACCATGTTTTATCTTGTCTTGGTTTTAAACAAACGTTGGTTTATCGAGTTAGGTTTGCTGTAAGTTTTAAGAATGTCGAAATATTTTGGTTTTGAAACATTTTGAATTAAAAGTCTTCGTTTTTTTTCAAACAGAATTAATTGGACTGCTTCAGCTACAAGAGCGAGAAATTGAAAATTAATGGAACGCAAGCCAGCTAAATCCAGTTGAGCCATAAAAAGATAGACGCATTCATCAATTTGCCAACTAAATCGGACTTTTTTTACGTGAAAATTTATTAGCCGCAGGTAAGCCAACTTTTAGGTAGGTAATAAAACTAATTAAAAAAAGTTCTTTTCCTTTTTTTTAAACCAAAAATACAATTTAAACTGGCGTACCTCTACCAAAGGTACAGGGTGTCCCACGTAAGATGACCCAACCCATTATCTCAGGAACTAAAAATGCTAGCAAATTTTTTTTTTTTCGCAGGATTGTTTGTAATAAAACAAATTTTTATTTTTAGTAATGTTTTACTATACAGGGTGTTCCATTTACTACGAACACACACCCACTTCTTTATTATAAATGACCACCCTATATTTATTTATATTTTTAAATTCTCCTAAAAATAAGGATTATTTTGTTATAAGTACAAACCTCTAACTTTTTTAGTATTTGCAAAAAAAAATTCTGAAATTTTTGCCAGTTGCAGCAGTTTTTAAAAAAAATCATTGCACTTTTCATGGCTAATATTTTTGCAAGAAATTTAAACAGCGTTAATTAAGATGCTTAAAAAAACATTTTCATTTAAAGTTTGACCAAAAATCGTAACCGAAAGTGAAAAATCCAACATTGAAGATCGATACATTAAAACCGTTTTATTTCTGAAAAATTACATGCAAAGCTATATTTTTTTTAGCCCATTAATTTTACTTTTTAATTTCCTTTCATTTGATACCCCACTTCCCTATATCTATCTCCAACCCTCTTGGAGATATTTCATAAGAGTAGTAGTTTTACGAATAGTTTTTACCCCAATAACAAAAAGTATATCACTTACATGTCCCCTTACAAAAAATAAACGACTTGTCTCAGCCTTTTTTTAATTAAACTTAAATAAAACATAATTTGTGTAAAAACGGCCCCTAAAAACACCCTTATCGAGTATCTCCAAAAAGGTTGGAGATAGGTATACATCGCAAAATCTAGACGTCTTTTGGAAGTTTTCACTGAAATAAACTTTTTACAAAAAAAAAAATGTCTTACTTTCCAGGTTCTACAAGGAATTCGTTGCCTTTAATAGCATGATAAATGGCTGCAATGGACCAGGCTACTCCAATGCCCAGGAACACATTTACAGCATTACTTCCAGTCACGTTGCCGACGCTCGCATCGGCATGTTTATCATTAATGGCAGCAACTTTACTGGCGAAGGTATCTATAAAGGAGACAAAAATTAATAAGCGGTTTTTCCCGGCACACAACTTTTGCCATTATCTTATATTTATTGCTAAAAGAAAACAAGATTTAACACTTCGCTTCAAGTTTTGGTGTACGTGAGTAAGAAAAGTAAGAAACCTTTAAATCTTAGGATAGAGAGGATCACAAACATGCCCCTTAATAATAGAGGCTTTCTGTAAGGCGGTAGTTTTATAGACAATAAAAAAACAGAGCATACGAAACTTAGGTAAATTGTAATAAAAATCAAAGACACTTGGTGTCAGTTGTGGGGTTGCATCAAAAGAAATAGAAATATACGAGATTATTTTTATTACCCCTTACTTTTATGACAAAGAGTCCATTTAAGTACATTATTTTTCGAGTGTTTTGTCATAAAAACCTAAATAATGCAAGTAGTCTATCATAAAAATATTAAAAATTTTCTTTATTGAGGCGTAAAAACAAAGACACTTTAGTGCTTTAGTGTCTTTTACAATATCCTTTATGAGACAACATAAGATTTATATGGTTTTGATAGGGAAAATGTATATCCTCCTTTGGCATTGATCCATAACAATATGTCTACAAAGTTCCCGGGTTACATTGTCAGCGCGCGGAAAACTCTTAGATCCTAAGTGCCCGAAAGTATTTCATTAAGGCAGAAGTTATCATCTTAGTTACTGCACAAGTTCAAAACAAAATGGAATAATTGCTTCCCGTAAATTTTACTCTCAGTTTCTGCCTTTGAAATGGTTAGCTATAAGGCGACTCTCTGAGGATAAATTCATATAATTTTTCGCGCGACATAAATATGAAAAAATAAAGAGGAAAATCTGAAACATTTTCTGTTTGTTGAAGATGTTAAATAGGTAATGTATATAGCTCTCTATTTCACAAACATTTCAACTACTATTTAAGTAATGAAATATTAAGTGATTGTTAAATATTTGAAGAGTTACTAACCTGGTATACTTGTGCCTAGAGCTACAAAAACTATAGCCGTAACGGAGTCCTTTATCCCCAAAGTGGCCCCAAAATGCGAGGCAACATCCCCAATAACGGCAGTGACAACCCCTATAGAAAATATAGACACCACGAAACAGAGATACCCTTTAAGCATATCTGAAACAAACCATCGACTTTGCGACAACAAACAAGATAAAAACTAAATTAAGTTACCTGTAGGAGGAACGAAAGCGAATAAAAGTTTCCAAAACAATGTAATACAATGCATTATGTAGTCCATGGTGGACGGGGATTTTTCCTGGCCTTCATCGCTCGCACTTACTGTTATAGCTTCAATGAATTGCTCCTTCCAGGACGATGTCCCTATTAAAATGGAAGCATTTGCACGTTGAACTAGCTTGTCGACTGTATTCTGCAAAGAAAAAAAGTCTAAACACTTTCCTACAACAGAATTTGCTTCCTGAAATATTTTATTTAAAAACCAAGGAACGTTAATTTCAACTCAATTTTCCGGAGCTATAAAACAAAAGATTTTTGCTATTATATAAACAATATTAGATATTTTAAATTTTAAGTGCTTAAGTCGGTTTTAAAATCAAATGGACATAAAGCTCCTCCAAGTGTTTTCGTAGTGAACATTTTAAAAAAAATCCTATCGCGCCCATAAAATAAAATTGCAGCAAAGGCAATTAGTTTTTGTATTAACGTTCGGAAGTAATATACAATTATGTATGCTTCCGCTTTTAAAGCAATTTTTTTTTTAACATACTAACTGTATATTGAAGCTAAAATAATGATCTACGAAGTGTTGTACATTTTCTACCTCCCCATGCACTCTAGTAAAACGGAAGTTGTATTTCCTATTATATATACCCCTATATATATTGGCGAAATTGACCTGAATATCCTTACGTGTGTGAGATATTGACATTACCCTTACCTAATGAATATAGGTGTTCTCTCCACCCGTAAATCTTAATAAACCTGCCTAGCCAATGTTCGTGATTTCATGTAACAGAAAGCGTTTACAAATAACAGATATCTCAGGGAGACAACAATAAATTTAGATTTTAATCACAGATTTAAAGGTAATTTTGAACAGAAAACCCCTTGTTTTCTGTTCATTTTGAAGTTGGTTGGAATTCTGCCTAATGAAGCTGCAGGAATAATAATCCGCTTAAAAAGGGGGTCTAATTAAAGGTTCTCTAATGCAAAATAGTTTACTTAGGAGTATTATTTTTCCCTTTTGGTAAAATAAGGATTTATGTGTTCAGTAACATTTTGGTGTACTGTAAAGTTACTTGTAACTTTAAAAGAATGAGAAAATATGCCCCATGATTTAATGAGAAAGTTTTAGGAAACGAAAAGTTACATATTATATTATTCAATTATGTAAATGATTTCAAAAATACAACTACTTATAATATAAAAGTTTTAAAATTTATTTATCATAAAAAAATCAATGTCGAAAAAGGTGTACTTATTTTAAATGGTTAATAAAATTATTACCCTAAAAGCTAAGTAAAAAAGTAATTTACACGAAATATCTTTCTGCAAACAAGCGCCTAATAGCTCTTTCGAACAAAATGTGGAACAGTAAAAAATATAACCAAGTTTTAGAGCCTAATAAAGACAAAGAATGAAGCATAAGAAATAGCGGAATCTGCAACAAAAAGTGAATTATTAAATTTTTTGCAAAATGCTGATGAGTCATTTGTCTCAATTGTAAAATCCTTTTGTTTTTGACAGAAACAATCTAAAATCCTCTCAATTACTCTTCGTCGAATGTTCATTTGACCGAAAAAAAATCGAGTGTGTGCAAAAACAAAATTGAAACTTATGAAGCCTTCAGAAGGAAGATAAATAGCATTTCAATAGAAACTTATTTGATTTTCAATAGAGAATTAGAACTTAAGGAATGGGTAAACATTTTTGTAAGTAAGCAAAACGTATAAATGAGTTAAATCCATGTGTAAAAGTAAAACTAAGGAAACTTAATAAAAGTTGTGATTATGGCGAATGCGCCGGGCAAATTTCCTATAATATCAAAATACTAAAAAAAGATATATAAAAAAATGGACCTTTTTAAAACATTTATTCCCTCTTTTTTGGCGCTTACACCTTCTTTAAAATGTGTATTTCTTAGACAGATAGACTAGGAATGAAATGAGGATATTTACCCTTTGGGCATAATCCGGTTTGATAAGTAGCCTTGATCAAAATATGTATATGTATATCAATATCGTCTATAAACTAGGCACCTATTCTATACCCTGGACGTGTTAAAATGATAGATTATACCCCCGCATGTGGGTTGATTGTTCAATAGAGGTTTGCTTTGGCTTTTGTCGAATCTACCCATTGTGGGCAATTATGAGTCGTAAATCAATTGATAATGCTTCAACGCTTTTATACAAACATTATCGACAATTTTGTGACGTGAGGTAATTCTATTCAAAATCTGTTATAAGCCCAGTCTTTACATTACAGCTTTGTTATGTTTTCAAATGGTCCAATTATATTATATTCCATATTTATTACGCTAAATTTTGCAATGAATATGGGTATTTGAAATTAGTAGCTTTTAGTAATAAAAATAAACTATATTCTTACAACTTACGGTATAATTAAAGAAATCAAGCATACCAAATTGCTTTATAGCAAAGTTAAAAATAGCACTTTAACTGAAATTTAAAATTAAAACAAAAAAAATAAATCTTATGCAACTGATGTCATAAAATCCAAATCAAAACTTCGATTCTCTTTAAATTCCTTTATTAATAAAAGAACGTATTTAATGTCTGGGGATTTTATAAAAGCCAATAAAAATTTAGTTTTCAGTATGAATTACAAAAGTTCTTTTCCATAAAAGTTACGTTATCTTAATATCTCAGTTTTATTATTATTTTAATTCTTCTTTATTTACAAAACTTTAGTTTGCGAAAAACAAAACTGCAAACGTGTCAGCTACCTTTGTAGGCATTTTGATAATTTACTACCTACTTCCATTTTTTATTCCATTTTTTTGCAGTATTTCTCTCGGGACAACGCCAAACCTATCACTCTGAAGAAATGCTATAAGGTGCTTTAGACGGATTTCAAAGGCTAAAAAGTTATACACTACGTAGCGAAACATTTTGTAAAGAAGAGAATTTACAGTTGCGGCTCTATAAAAGAAAGATTTCTGGAACCGAGTTAGTTGAGGCATAGACAGATAAACAGAGTATAGATGAGCCCCCATAGAGAGTACGCGGTTTATCCGATTTGGCAATTTCGTGCAAAAAACCCTAACGAACGCCAAAGGCTAAATTCTAAATAAGGCCATATTATTACTGCCTTTGCGGTGTTATACCGCAATCATAAAAAACAACACCGGCGGTTTACAAAAAATATCCTAATGGTAGGCGCTTGATAAATTCTCAAATATTTGTTTAAATAATCGTTATTCATGAAGCAGAAAGGGTATAAAATATAGTTCTTAAATAAACTGCAGAGATTTCGTGTGTGTTCTAAAACCAAACCGAGTGAAGGGTGAGTAATCGGAATCGGACGTGGTGTGTTACCTATTAAAACGTGCCATTCGTGATTATTTGGTTTTCAGTTTCAGTTCATTCCTGAGCTTTATTTGCGCTTCGAGCTTAATGAAGCAAAATTGGATTTTCTGGTTTTTATTTGTCAATAGTTTGTTATTCGGAAGCAATGATTATATCAGCGAAATTGCTATCCCTTACGTTCCAAACAATTTTAGAAATCCAATAAAAATAAAAACTGCATGCATACCTAATTAGGTTAGTCCTTGAAGAAAACTGTAAAGGATCTTTTACAAGAAGATCATGTAACAGAAAACTTTACACGGACAAGTCTTCAAAGAAACTTTAACATGGAAATATTTTGCAAGATATTCTAAAATTAAAATTAAATGAAAAATGAATATTATTAAAAACTTGAGTTTTATACAATCTTCCAAAAGGAATATTTGATAAACCAGACTTAACGAACCAAATTGTAATTCAATTTTATAGTTTAAATTCCATTAAGATCAAACATTTATTGTGAAACCCAACCTAAACCTTACAGCCGATTCTCTTTGAAACCTGATTATTTTCAGCACTTTGTCCTGTCATTTTACTACTTTTACCCTAGCAAACACTTGGGTAGAAATAACAAAACTTAATGTAATTGTTCAATTAAATAGCATTGTCTTTTAAAAAGATATCAGCAGGATCCTGCTCTTCCATTGTAATAGTTTTTATCCTTTGTATAACTTTAAAGTGTAAATATCTCTTTTTAGTTTTTTTTCTTGATAGCTGAATATCGTCGTGCTTTGCTAATCTAGTTGTTAGTTCAAAACTAGAATGGGTAGAAATCGAAACGGGTAGAAGTCGAAACGCGTAAAAGTTACTCTTCGCAAATGAGTAGCTCGAGTTGAATTCGGATTCGGTAGAAGTGTAATTTTATATTTTTTAAATCAAAGCTAAATCAACATTTTATATAATTGCTACACATTCTATACTATACTCTTCGCAAGAAAACTATTATGGGATAATAGTTGTTTTTTTTTATGGAACTTTTTTTTTATTCTGCGAAGAGTGCAAACTATTAACAGAAAACACGAAAAATTTCGTTAACGAAGAAGAAAAACGTCAGTTCTGACGTTTAACATATTTGAGGTTGTTTGTTCTGACAGCTGCTTTTGTTTCTTAGTTTAAAATATTTTTGGCATGGCCTACTTGAATGACGCGTGACACTATTCGGACTTAGAAGTTTTTTGATACTGAAATAGTTTATTTTATTGTTTTTTTAACCTTACTAGTTAACTTAACAAATAATGAATCAACATTTTTAATAGAAAATTAAATTTTCTTTAATTTTGTAAAAAATATTTTTTCTGTAGATTGAATAATAACGGAGATAGAGGGTTTTTTTGAACTGAGGGGTAATTGGGGGGTCGGACAAAAAAAACTTAAGAATGCTTTTTTGTAAAGAATTAAATTTTCTATGTTTTATGTCGAATAATTTTTTTTGTAAATTTAATAATAGTTGACCTACGATTTTTTTTTCATTTGGGGGGCCCAAAAGGGGGCTTTGTAGTTTTCAGATTCTTGCCAAAAACAATAGGGTTCTTCCTCTTATAGAGGAAGATTTTTCCTAAAAAATTGAATTTGATATCACTTTTGGTTTTTGAGATAGCGTGACCACAAGAAACGTGACCGACAGACAGACAGACAGACAGACGGACGGACAAAAAATGAAAATCTTAAAAAGTCATGAAACGCACGAATCTGCAAAAATTTTTGCTCTACGACGAAAATTGACGATTTTAGGATTTTCTGATCGATTGCAATATACTCTTCGGACCTAGTCTTGCGAAGAGTATAATAAATATGTCTGTGCAATATTTTATCGTTTAAAGTAAATTTACTTTTAATTTATTTTGCTTTTGTTTGGTTTGTCTAAAGATACTTCAATTAAATAAGTGAGGGCTTAAATGTTAAGAGATTTGAGTTAGTTATTTTATGAAAGCTTGTGCTTACAAAGATAAAACAAAAATAAGTAAAAACACTGAAATAAAACAAAGAATTAAATAAAGCGGTAGTGAATGGTTTAAGACGTTACTTATAAAAGCTTAATATTTATTTGTTACTACTACATTTTTAACAGTTTTTCACAACAATACAGTGTAGACACAGACAGTATACGTTGCCCAAAAAGAGGTGTTTTTTATTAATTACGAATTTTGTTATTTTTTGCAATAATTTCTGATCATAGTGATTGGTATTTAGCAAATTTACTTAGCGAGCATTTAGATACTGTTACTCACATTACTTATAGTTCCATTATTGGTTGAAATAGCATTATTTGCTGGAATATTCTGGTTCTGCAAAACATTTTTATTAAAAATACAACGCTCTACAATAATAAAAATTAAATATTAATTGAAATGGATCATAAAAGTCCAAGTTCTCATAATAATAAAATGTTAATAAATAAGAATAAGTCCCGGGAGTAATATAAAAAGTATACCTTTTTTATTGGACTAAAATTTATTATAATAGGTTTATTTTTGCACGGAATAAAAAATATTAAAAACGTAATTATAAAAGAAAAAAAAGCAAAACATTTTAAAACTTTTGTCCTAGATTTTAATAAACGTTTTATTTGTGTATAGGCTACTTTAAAAGCTACATGTTCTATGGACACACGTTTAGACGAAAGCATATTGTAAATTGTTGTTACAGAAATATGCAGATGGAAGCATTAAGCAAGGAATTTTATATATTCAATCCAAAACTGAAATATTCGTATGCAAAGAAATCAGGCAAAGCATGGAATTCCAAAACAATTTAAATTTATTTCCGAGATTTTATCTCATGAGTTTAGTCACAATACCTTCACATTATAAAAAACATTTCAGTTGTAATCACGATCAATTTTTATACAAAGTACATACAATCTTTAAAGGCTAATAATTCATTATTTTTATTTACCTAGTTAGTTGTGTATAATAAATTAATCTTGCAACAAAAATATAATTTGTTCAACGCAAGGGGTATATTCCCACATGGACGTAAATTAAATGGAAATCTTAATTTTGGATGAATCTAGGCTAATACGTTTTGCCAAATATCGATTGCAATAAAATTGAGCTCAAGACGATTATACCAAACCACTAAAACTAAACTAGAAGGTAGTTAAATTCTCGATGATGCATTTTATATGTACAGAAGTTGTTTTATAAACATAGCAAAATGTTCATTAAATGGAGAAAAATTCTACCTCCTACAGAAAATAAAAAAAGAACACTTAAAGGGGAATGTCACGAAGCATAGACACTGTGCTTATGTAATGTTGGTTGCCTAAAATCAACAAAAAACAGCACTTTCTGGTCATTGCTCAGTGGGTTTACAAGAGTTGATTTTAATTAAAAATTGTGCTTACCAGCAACATAAATAAACAAAGCACAAGTTGACATATTCTAAAGGTTCATCAATAAGCGATTAAATGCAGAATTTTGGCAATTTAGAAGCATTATTTTTTGCATTTTAAATTGCCAAAATTCTGTATTTATACGCTTATTGATGGACCTATAGAATTTTTCAACTTGTGCTTTGTTTATTTATGTTGCTGGTAAGTCAAATTTTCAATAAAAATTAACTCTTATAAACCCACTGAGCAATGACCAAAAAGTGCGGTTTTTTGTTGATTTGAGGCAACCAACACTACATAACCACGACATTCCACGTTAAGTCAAAACATGCAGTATTTAAAATCGAACTAAATACCCTAGACAAAATATGAGAGTGGAAAACAAAACAAACACATTAGACTGAAAGATAAACTAAACAAATTATTGCGTTTTACTTGCCCCTAGATTCTCTGTTGTTTATTTTACAGCTGTGCAATACGACCCATTCTAATTGGTATTTACTCAATCTTTCACCTCTAGGTAAAGAGTTTCTCAACCTCATTTTTTTTTTCAAAACTGCTTAAAAACTTATCCTGATTTTAATTTGGTTAGTTAAAGGATTTTTATTTCACTACATACCTACTTTAAAAATGGTACAAAATATTGATTGTCCAAAGCCTTTCAGAAAGTAATCTTCTCACTTCTTATTTTGCTTATTTTGTGAGAAAATAAGAAATTTACATTTTACTTTGCAAGCGATTTATTTAATAAAATCAGAAATCAACTCCATAAAAATCTTTTTCCGAATATTTAGCCACTATAATGGAATGGGAGTGTTATCGAGTTTCCTTCAAGCTTCAAGATAAGCATAACATTATGAATATATTGTGGTACGTTTGCATATCTACATCGATATATTTTATACCAATATTGTGGATTTTGTTTGTTAAACACTGCCGAGAAATTATTTTAATAAACAAAAAAGCAATGTAAATGTAATACCCATTTAGGTAATTAGGAGTTCAATATTTAAAATGATACTTTTTCCTATTTACATTTATTTAGCGTCAACCGTCTATTTAATGGACTAGTATTTTATACTAGAAAATAAACAAAAAACGTGCCCAAGGGATGGCCTTATACTAATAAAAAACATGACAATTTTCCTATCTCGTTAATGTAAAAATATGGATGCAAGTTTCCCTTGAGCTTCGAGTTGTGTTGCATTATCTGTTAACTCATAAAGATTTTTTTTAATATTTAGTTGTCGTAAAAATAGAAGTGTCTACTAAAAGCTTTTATTTAAGAGATAGTGAGACATAAGCAAAAGCCAATATTTATTTTCAAATTCAATAAATAAAAAGTACCTACCTCTGACCGTTACTTTTTTATTGCCCTTTTGTTGTAAATTACAAGAATTGTTTTAGCAAAATTATGAGCAGGTGGTTATATCAACAAGGATGTAGAATTAGACAAGAAAGGGTAGTCATAAAGGATATTTTATCACTACATGCTCACCTTAAATTCCTTGCTCTCTTTGATCCTAATTTGTGCTCGAACAATATCTCCCAGGCGTGGACGACCCATTATCGCCACTTTCTCTTGTTCGGTTCGTTCTTCAGGACGTTTCTTTTCAGCAGAAGCTGCCAGGCTCGCTACTTCGTCTAGAAAATATTAGGTTTAAAAATGCATCCGCGCTCAAATTTCATGTTTGCTCACTTAGGAAAGGCGTATAGGCATTCGTTAGGAGATACTATATTTACTTATTTAGACATGAAAAATCATCGCTGTAGACTTTTACATGCAAATTCTATTAGTTTAAATTTTACACGGCTAGCATTTTAAATTTTAAAACATGAACTTCATTTTAAACATTTAGTTTATTCGAGGTTTTATTTTTGAAAGGCAGCTGCATGGAACAAGTCTTTCATTTGTTTCAGTTAGCGTTTGTTTAAAATTACCACATACATTTAAAACTATATCTGTTGTTAGATATTTTTAAAGTAAATATAAGGTTACAAACATAGCATAATTAAAGCTTTAACAGCAGTATTTTTTGTTCTGAACATTGTAAAATGTTGGACAACGAAAAAAACGTTAATTTGTTTTACTAGCTATCAAATCTTGAACATAAACAACAATAAAATTTTCTTATAAAACAACGAAAGGAAGAACAATCAGTTGTTAACTCCACACACAACACCAAAGTTGTATTAATCAAAATTTTTAAAATAACAATCTGTAATGAAATTCCCAAGCTATTATTCTACATCAATAATAATTATAAACTCCACGAGTAAAAGAGGAAAAACATTAAAATTGCACAAACAGGAAACACATATAAAATACAAAATAAACAAAATCAAATCAAGGAACTGGAAGAGGAAACCCCAAACAAACAAAACACAGATAAAACTTTAGCATACTTACTTTAGCATTATTTTATCATGCAATCATCAATAATCAATCAATCAGTAGCAGTAGATAAGTAGAAGGTGTGTTCATTACAGTACAGTGGGCGTGCGGAAGACAAAGACACAATATGAGAAAGAATTATGAGAGAGAATTACATAAAGACATAATATAAGGACATAAATAAGTCTTGAAAGGGATGAATCTTACCACCAGACATTTGGGGCTCCCCTAGTTGAACATAAAGAAGGACATCTTTTTCGTAACTGTCCTCTTCTAGAATCGTTATTGGAATAATTTTTCTGAAATAAAACAATTGTTATAAATAAAACAAAACAAAAAATACTTTTTATTAAATTGTAAACTTTGTATTTGCAAATGGTATAAAGGATCAAAAGCATGACTGAAATGTTCAAAAATTGATTTTGATTGTTTTGACTGAAATTTAATTTTTCACTGTTACTTTTGTATGGCGTTTGTGATTAAAACTTTCTTATAAATGAAATTTCCAAGAATGCAATTAGTTTCCTAATTAAAGTTAAGAAACATAAATTGTCATCTATCTTAATTTGTAATTTGGCTGGTGGTAACAGCGTTAAAATTTAGTGTTAATTATCTAGTAATAGTTAAATTCACATTAGATTAGAAGTTAATTTGGCAATACTTAGACCACGAAATTAACCGCAAACTTTTATAAGACATCATGTAAAATTCTTATTTCAAGCATTAAAAATATATGATTTTGATGAACGGTAAAATTAAATATTTGGCACCCGATTTCCTTAGTTTTTTTTGCCTTGACTCTTTTAATAAGATAAAGGCAAAACTGTAATAAATTTAACCACGACTTAAGCAGTTTAAGCTCTCCTTTTTATATCCTTTCAAAAACGTTTTTGGGTCTTATGATAAGATCATTTTTCATGAAAAATATTCTAAAATCATTCTTCTCAAAAGTGTGGCTGAGGAATTTTAATATTATCATTAAATAAATTCCAAATATAATTGAATTCCAAAAACCCATTTCCTTCAAAAGTGGACCAACTTGAATTCATGTGTCACTCTTTTTAAACACGAAAGATGGAAAATCTATTTTACGAATATTGGATCTTTTATATTCGTTGTCAAACCGACTTGATTTTCTTATTGACCCTCATCCCAGCCTATCTAAGTCCTTTTTATACATCGTTCTTACAATTTGAATCATTCCGTGTTACATTTTACTTTCCATTCTACATTTCTATATAAAAGTTCCAAGTACCTAACTGTTGAAGTAGGTAGTTAATTAATTTGTTACAATTGGTGGCAGGTGTGGAACTTTTCTGAAATTATCCTGTCAATTTATTTATGCAAATAAGCGCTTGTTAACACTTAGTTTTGTTTGTTATTAAGCCGTACGTCAAGTGTTTAAATCTCGAATGTATTGTCTATTAAATTCTATACAAACTGACAAACAATAGATTTAGGTAAATATAATATTCCGTTTTGAAGTTAGGGGCAATAGCTTGTTACGAAACATTCAAATAAGTTTTAAGGTCTCTTTAGTCTAACTTCAGTTAATTTGATTTTGTCATCTTTAAATCATTGAACTAATACTTGAAAAGCTTTAATGAAGAGGCGTTAATTTGACTATAAAATTATGAATAGGTCTCATATACCCTTGGAGATATAAAGCCCCAAAGTGCAAAACTTCGAACGCTCATATCTTGAAGATTACAGCACGAATTATTATCAAAAAAAGTTAAATACAATGCTACAGTCTATGTTAAACCATTCCAGCATTTATTTATTTTTTAAATGGTCGAACGAATTTTATTTTTATAATTAATTTAATTGTACAAAATTTTTATGAAATAAATCGTACAACAATGTCAATAAAAACTAATGCAAAAGTGTATTATATATGAAAAAGACTCATAAATGGAATTTTTGAATGTATTTTCCTAGATTGAGTTGCCGAAATTATGCAACCTTGTTCGCATTTTTCACAATGAATATAACAGATGGATTTTTTTAACAATTTTCCAGGAATCCCTAGGCGTGTCCCAACAAAGTACCATCGCGCCAATTTTTGGACACTCTGTATTTAATAATAAACATATTTTGTTATTTTTTGTTAATTTGCATAATTTGCCTATGGCATAACTGTGAATTTAATCAAAATCAAGCTAATTTAAGTGAGTATAAATCAACCTTAACTTTAGCAAAGTTAAAGTTAAGTTTTATTGCCCAGCAATAATTAAATATGAAGTTTTAACAATGCTATTCATAAAGTTGATAATAAAAAGTTTTTTGTTATTGTTTTGAAATTATTAAAATTGTCATAATGCAGATGCCTGCAACATTTTAAATTAAATTTTTAACAATTCCAAAACATTTAAACACTCCAGATCAGTATATAATTTTTTTATAGTACTTAAACCAAAGCAATATAAAATGCCTTGTTGATAAAAATTATGGTTAGAATAAATTAAAAAGATAAGAAAATATCTGTTCATTGTTCAATACGTGCGCCTGCCGCCCGGCCAGTGGGTGTATTACGTAATTATGCAAAAGTTTGCATGTTTACGTGAAACTCTCGTAATCACGAAACTAATTCACTCAAACGGCAAAATCAAGAGTCAATAAATTGTCTGACATTCAGGGCCCTTATTATGAATGCTTTGCAGTCCAGATGATCTTTATTGGTTATGGTTAACACCCCTTTCGCATAACGAATGGCGAATAATTAAGATTTTAATCAACCTGAGTGCTAGAAGACATGACGCCTAAAGCCGACTGTATTTTGAAAGTTATATGTAACACTCAAGTCATCCATAAGAAGGTATTATACTATTGTAAGTATGTACAAGCTTTTAAACTGCAAACGACATCAATATACTCTATTAAAGCATGACCTGATAAAACTCCTGTAATAAAGACACTTGAAAGTTTTCCTGAAAGTAAAATACTGTACTATTAACTACATAGAGGATTTCTTCCTTGAAGCTTAAAGCTCTGTTGTATTGACTATTTTTTCCTGCAACAATTTTCTATAACAGGATTTGTTTAATCCTTTTTTATACCTGCACATGATAGAAAGTAAATTTAATTTTAAAAATGAAAACAATTGGCACGCAAACATCTCTTTTTGCATTGATTTTACGATATAAAATCAACAATAAAACATAGGCACGTGGTTCATGTAAACAACTATTTGTTGAAAAGCATATAGACATTAGATTGTTATTCTAAAAGTGTAGATCATTTAAAACTTTGCTGTACAGGTTCGGATTGCGAATAAATTATTCAAAAATCAATGCAAAAAACTATGAATAGCAATTTCCTTAAAATAAGTTGCGTGCAATCTATCGTTTATATTCTGACCCCAAAAGTTCTTGGTTTTATCTAGCCTTGTTCCCATATTTGGATTTGGTTCATGATCAATGTGTGTGTTAGTTTGTTAAACAATAAATGCGTTTTAAAATGTTTGTTGCAGCTTTCACATGTGTAATCCTGTTGTTTATGAGCAAACAGTTTATGGCCACTGGTTTCATGATTGATAGCACTGCAACTCAACTATGCATGAAAGCTCCTACATCATGGTATTACAAATTACCTGGAGATTTGTGGTCATTCGTGATCGTTTGTGGTAACCAAATGCAACATTCAGAGAGACAATCTTTGACCACAATTTTGCAACCACATACACCTTTGAGCTACTAAAATTACTCAAAGGTATGCAACAGTAAAACAACTATATAATTTTAATTACAAGAAAACATGAAACAACCTTTTTATAGAGCCATTGGAGGTTTTTTAATAAAGTAAATATGAGTTAAATCGATCACTTGTTTATTGAAACTTGTTTCTCTTATTTTGTTTCGAGAAATAAGCACTTTTTATTTTTAAAACAATCTCTATTTACCGTTTGTTTTGCACATTTTACGAGGTAGTTTTATTTCCGCCTCGGACTCTATTTTATTTATTATTACCCCTTACTCAGACTTTGAAAAGTGTAAAAATATGCAAAGCAGATTGCAAAGGCTTATAACCTCAGAACCTTACGTTATACGTCTTTTATGAACCGCAGAAATAAATATTTATAAAAGCATCGCCATTGTGCGAGAAGATCGAAACTATAAAAGTAGAAAATCGTCTTTGTTGGAGGAAAGTAGCTTAAAGTTGAGAGCTTAGAAGTTTTAAAATATGCGATCAAAGTTTGGTACAATTTTCAATTTGCTGTTCAAAAACGATTTGTATACCAAACATTTGACGAGCGAGCTAAGCTTACATAGCATAATGCTCTTTTGATGACTATTTACTTTCTATCAAGCAAAATATCAACATTTCGTAATATTTCAATTTTATATTAAAGTACTTATAATTCAATTAGTAGTAGGAAATAAAATCCTTTTTATATTAAATCAACTTTACCAGAAGATAAAAGATAAATTATTATGCATATAAAATGGCGAATGCGCCGGGTTAGCACATAATGCAAATAACATTTAGGTCAATTTTGTGTTCAAGTTGTGGAATTTACAAAGCTGGAAAATCCTCAGCCACCGTAAAACTAATTAAAAAATAAATGTTATAACTCACAACCAGAAGAAACACCTTTTCGAGCTTTACCCAGCTTAATGAAAAGACCGTGCATGCTAGCACTGTGTTTCAATGAACCTATTTCCTTTAAAAAACCTTATTTAACCATCAAGTTCTTTATGAGCGTGTTAGGTAAAAAAAAAAGAAAGTATCCCGAGCATTGTTGAAAGTTTTATTTACCTTTGATTACCGACACGTCATTTTAACTGATCCAAACGTCACGAATTAGCTATGAAACCTTCATCAGATTCTAATATTGTGGACCAATTATTAAAAATACTAATACCCAGACCGCTAAACGTGGAAGGCTTGCGACGATTACAAATTATTTCATCAGCTACAAGCTCCGTTTTAATGATTGCTACTATAATTGGACTTGCAGTTACCTACAAAACGGAATATTTTGTTCCGCCTGAAAATGAGGGCAATTCTTTTCTTGAATCCTTGGAGAAACCAAAAGAAAATCTTTTATAATTTTTAACAAATGCAAATGTAAGTTGTATTAGAAAGCATTTTTCAATGTAATGTTATTTAACTTGTTAATAAACCAGAGAGATTTTAATAAAATTGATTATTTTCAATGTGGGATGTGGCTTGACCTAAATCATAACCATAACAATACAAAGGATATGACTGTCGTAAACTGAACTGGACACGAAGATTAAATAGTTGGATAAAGGCTTATTATCTAGGCCGAAACCATGAATCTGCTGGATACTGCATTCGCCACAATGTGACGTCTGTTTTAAACGGAAATTTAAAACCCCGAAATGTAATTTGCATTATATCACTTTCATTCATTTAACATCATTCTTTTATTTTATTCACCTTGATGAATAAGGCACCTACTAAGATTTATCGAGAAGTTGAAGGTGAAAAACATATTTTCCTTTTGGTATCATTTTTCCTTCCAAGGTATTTAAGTATGCCTCAACATCGGATAAGGGTTTGACACTCTGAATGTGAAACGTATCCAATTTAATTTCTAAACTGCTCTCTAGCATTTCACACATTTAAATAACCTAATGTACGTCACTAAATGGTCACGTTTTGGGGAATGAACTATAAAATTTCTATACGACTTGACTGGTACATGAAAACAATTTAGTAGAACAAAAAGACACGACAGTCAGCTTGTGTTATGGATTAAACTTAAATTATTACCACCATTCATATTCCATTGAATAATACCTACTTTAAAGTAGGAAATGACAAAGGAAATTATAAAGGAAATCCAAAAATAGCACGCTACAAAATATTTATAATCAGAATGCGTTTATCAAAACCTCCTTGATGAGTTTACACGGAAAAGCTGATAACTCATTAAAGAGACTTTTATTTTCATTATCTTATTTTTATTATTCTTAAAACAAATTAAATAACTGAAATATTCAAGAATGACTAAAATTTAGTTTTTATAAAATGGCGAATGCGCCGGGTGAGCATTCTGTATAAACAAGCAAATAATTTTGAAGCAGCCGCAGCAAGGCCTTTAATAAATGAACCGAAAAGATTAACTGGAAATAACGTAATAAACACGAAATGTTCATTAAACACGACTAACCGTAAATTTTACAAATCTCCACAAGTGGCGCCATGTGTCTGCAAATTTGTTTTTATTTACGATTAGTACAAACCTATTTTCTCCATTTCGTTATGAGCATTCTCGCTTCTGTTTGATTCACCGATTGTCAAAGAAAATAAATCATGACTTCGTTAACAAAAGTTCATTAAAAAACTGAAAAGTTTCGGTTTGCACAAACATTATTAAAGAAGTTTCTAAATGTAAAAAATATATATCAACATCAGAATAAATTATTTTCCGGTCATGTCAACAGAAGCGAGTAGGTACAAGGAAGAATTCTTTTAAAGTTTATAATAAGTTTAACTTTTGATGCACATGCATTTCGCTCGCTAACAATTTAAATACGTACGTCTTTTTAAAAAAAAACAAACACGTCAAAAAATGCATACAAATAAAAAACATTAGAAAGAAAACGACAATTTTCTGAATTTTCTATTAACTATTTATTAAGGTTACTTAAGTACCCAATTATTAACTTCGAGAGTATTGATTTTGTGTTATAAAAGGGAGTACAAAACAGTCTGATTTTTGTTTAAGAGATAATTGGATAAACTTTAAAGTAAGATCGATTTAAATTGTCCTTAGAAATGCGGACATTGCTAATTAACTTGTATCATAAGTAACTTATTGATTATGTAAAATCGATACAAAGTAAAAACAAAATACATACAATCAGAATAGAAATTATGTGATTCACATTTAACTAACTGCTTGTCAGACGACTCCCTAGAAATTAATTATTTGTCCCATTTAAGAACCCTAATGTTAAAATAAATACTCGGGCTATTGGAGGTATAAAATTAGTATAATAATCATTAAAATTTATTAGTTGAATGGGATGCCTCAGGTTGCAATTAATTAATTAGAGCTTAATGAATGGACGGCCTTATTATAATGCGTCACATGCCTTAGAATAACTATTTATACAACAAGTACAGGGATTCCAAATAGTTAAGTATAAACGCGACGGAACGTATTGGGATGTCTAGGGATCACCAGAAAAATAATAAAAAAATCCATCTTATATTCCCTTGAAGATATGAGGTTCCAAAGTGCACAAATTTAAACGCTTATACCTTGAAGATAACAGCACATATTAACGATAAACATGACTTAATACACAGCTACATTCTATCTTAAACCATTTCACCATTTGTTTATCTTTTAAATGGTCAAACTACATTTTCATAACAAATTTTATTTGACAAAATTTTTATAAAATGAAGCTGACAACATTGTTAAAAAAACCTAATGCAAAAGTTTATGATGAAGACTTGCAGATGGGATTTTTTTTGACTGTGTTGCCGCTTTATGCAACTTTATTCATATTTTCCTAAGATGTTAATGCAAAAGATGTATTTTAATTATTTTGTCGTAGAGATGTGCCAAATAACTAATTAAATTATTTAGGACCCATTTAAAGGACAAGACGGACAACTATAGCAAACAATTCATTTGTTTCTATAATGGGTCTAATTAGGGGACATCCTGTAATAGTCGTTAAAGCAGGAAAGTTTAACGATGGCCCAAAGCTTGTTAATGTTTTGTTCCGCTAAGACTTCAACCGCAAACGCATTGCTTTAATCTGTTTCTCGTTTGTCTTTTACGATAAAGTCACGTGTTTTGTCATGCATGCCGAAATCCTTATAAATCTTCAGGATTACCAACCGAAAGAAGGATATCCTTTTTTGTTTTATTTCATTAAACGCTAAATGTGTTTTGCACATTTAATGTGGTTAGTTAATCATGAATTTTCACATTAATGTCTTTTTGTTCATTGTTCAAATTTAATCGGACACTTCTTTATTGCTAAATTTTAAATAACGCAGCGACTGGAATTTAATTACGAATTTGTGAACAAATGCAAACCCATCGGGGATAAAACATTCGATTAGAAGCTTGAAATTCTGGCAAAACATTCTTGTAAATCTAATCTAAATTCAAAGAACTGGCAAACCATTTTACGCTAAAATACAATGGCACTTATCGAACAAAGTTTTGTATTTTTGAAGGTAACAAAAACATATTGAAAATACGCCTGTACATCAACATAAAAATGAACATTTTTCGTTATATTATTTTTTGAGACCAAATCAATACCAACGCAATATTTTACTGACATTCGCATCCACCGAAAATATAGCGAAATTTAATTATGTGTACTCCAAATCTAAATTTAATCTAAATATCAATCAAAATCACGTTACATAAAAAAAACACATCATGTAGCCGCACACATTACTCAGTAGCGTATGTTTTTTAAAATGGAACTTTATTTCATGTATTATTTCTCTCGCGAGTTTTAATTAAATGCATCTAATTTAGTTTGATGAGTTTTTGGCATTTGATCAACGTTGCTTTATTGCAAAACTTGATTTATCAGGGCTACAGCACGCTAAAAAAATGTTTCTATAATGAGAAAATTCCGAATTATTTGTTCAAATATAAAATCAAACTTCTAAGGTACCTAAATGTTTTATGTCAATAGTATTTTTGCCCAAAATCAATATAAGATTTAAAAACCAAATTTTGTATTCCTGCAAGAAAAAAATGCTTGCTTTAACCGAGTTTAATTTGTCTGGCACAGAATTTTACCAAGAGATCGTTTTACAGTGTAATGCTTAACATGAACAGAAATGCTTTTGGTGAAATTTTAATTAGTAATCAAATTACAAATTATCTCGTTGTTGCCAATTTATATTTACTAAACTACCGCAACCGTAAAACGGCACTTATAGGGTAAATGAGTAAAACTTGCCCCTTTTAAAAGTTTCAAACCACTTAGCAAAGGCAATCAACGATGTTTCATCAAGTTTAAGTTTAGTTTTGTTTGCTTACCTTGAACTACAAAATTTTAACTTATTGAACTGGTTAATATAATACATTTTAATTATGAAAGTTTATTAATTGGCCAATTTTATGTGTATTTACCCTCATGCCTTGAAATACGCGTCAAATTTCTTAACACCATCGAGACAAGGCGGAATTGTTTGCACCTCCCTAGCCACAAAGTGCATACTTTGCTTTACCTAAAGCTATTTTAAACTCGCGTAAACAATTCTAAACATCAAGATTTTTAATTTTAATAATGGAAATTCTATGAGTCTTAAAACAGCACGAAGTTTTATGAATGCCAATTTTAACAATCGGTGTACGTAAGTACTTTCTAATGATTATTAAAAACGTTATAGTAATTATCTAGGTCCAATTTTGAGCTATTTAAAGGATTTTTAATTCTGGTATTGATTCAAAAATTTCGGGACATGTCAATCATTTTTTAATAAACTAACTAGCCGAAACTGCTTATTAAATATTCACCTAATTAGGAAATATATAATCCAAAATAAACATTTAATCAATTTTGTTATTTATACCTTTTTTTTTCAACTTATGCTGAGTTTGTTTGGTTAAAGCTGGTAAAATTTGAAATGACAATAAACCATTTGATACGAAGGCAGCCTTTTACTTTTTTATAAACTAAAATGATTGTGTATGCGCTGCGCTAATAATAGATAAATTGTGATTGTGGATAAATAAATCCGTTTTTGGCAATTTAAATATTCATGATAGGGAGCCTATTTCATAGACAAACATATTAATGGGGATAAATCAAATTTAAATTAATCATAAATGTAACATCAATTCTCGAAAAAGCAAATTAAACTTCAATAAAATATTATCCATCCATATAGTACGTGATTTAACTTCGGTTTTTTTATGCGAGGAAAATTTTGCTTGGTAGGGTAGTAAAAACGAAACCGTATTTTATTTTAGCTGAAAGTATAATTTTCTAAAATTTAAAAAGGTTTTAGGCCCATAAAATTGTGTTAACTATATTATGTTTATGTCCGGTCATATAACGTAAAAGGCATTTTAATACCCTTCGCAACATTAGGTTCTTATCGAATTTAGAAAATATGTCGTCAGCCATTTCTTATGTTTTTATTTACATGATTTTTAAGTGCCCAAAATGTAAAAAAAAATATACGAAGGGGTTCTTCCTGTATATATTGCATGGTAAGCTGACCTGCGGTATAAAATTCAAAATGGGTAGGACCAAAAAAATAAAAATGTAAATTATTCGGTTACCAAAATAGATACGTAAATTTAACGAAAAACAAACGATAATATATTCAAGAATTTTATAGCACATAACTATAATAATAGCATTTTTTAAGCACTTTTAACTTTCCTAGTTAAATAAGTCATTTATGCAAATACTCATAATTTAGCTGAGTCTTAAAATGCTGTGCAATTTGGTATTATTTGAGACACTTTATATTAAAACGTAGAGTGATGTTGATGAGAAACATTTGTATGCCAGGAAAATAAATTGGGGTTAGCTATACTGTCACGGATTGCCACTAACACGGCGATGAGAAATGAGTTAGATAATACTTTTGCAAGGATTATGATATGAGGGTTTTTGGTGGATGAATATAGATTAGGGTAGGTTAATATCAAGTATATTAACAAATTCTTTTTGTGAAATATGTTGTCCAATATTTTAATTTAAATAAAAATAGTTAAGAAGAAAGTATAATTTTTAAACGTTTTAGACTGATAAATTTAATTTTACTTGATGTTAGTTAAATTACTGTAAATAATGCATCAGTTCTATATTTTTTAGGTATGTACCTACTTTTTGTTACACAAAAGTGTTAGTTTATATAATAAGCATTATGCATTGAATGAAATAATTATTGAAATATTGCCAAGATATTATAATATTATGATTGTTTTTACTTATTCTTCCAAGGAAAATTATTCATTTTTGTTTTGATTTTGTTATGCTTTAATAGATAAATTGATTCTAAAAGTATACTTTATAATTTTGTTTGCTCTTCCCAGGATTCAAAATTTTCATTAGTAGACGTTACATCTGAATATTCATTTCTCAATTTATTTTTAGAACTGCGACTGCCTGATTTTAGGTATGCTTCTGTTATTAAAACAAGGGGAAAATTAACAAGTCATGTTGGTCATTATACGAAACAACTAATTTCTAATGGTCTTGTTCCCAATGAGCAGTAATTTATTATAAACATTTATGCCAGAACCAAAAAATAAAGCAACGCCCTTAAAAAAATGCCACCAAATGAAAAATCAATTTTTGGAAATAATTACAATGTTTAGTTAACGACATACTTTGATAACTGTCCTAAATATTAAATAATAAAACAAACTTACTCAGATTCGTTGTTTTCAAACACAATCTCGCCCATATTATCTTCATAATCTTTCCCCGACTTAGCAGTCCCATCTTCGGTCCAATACGGTACCACAACTCTTCCTCTAGCCCCCGAACACCGAACAACCCTTAGTTCGTACACCCCAACACTTTCCACGAGTTCATGATCTTGCGTTTCGAACTTAAACAGCCCCCCGTGGTCATCGTCTAAGATAACTATGGTGGCCAAAGAAGGCGACCCTAAACAATCAGGGGGTTTACCGCCAAAAAGCCGGACGTAGAAATGCTCGTCGGCTTCGAATACATCGTCGTCAATAACCTCTAGAGTGATTTTCTTCTCCTTTTCCCCTGGGCCGAAGTGGATCGTGCCTTTAGCTGGGAAGTAGTCGCTCCCAGCTTGAGCCGTACCGTCCTCTGTCGCGTAATCAATGGTCACGGCCTGGTCAACGTTTCCGGTTCTCATAATACGCAGCTCTAAGCGCCCGCAACTTTCTAGAACCGTGTATTTGGAGGGCGAGAAGAAGACGCGCGATTCCTGTGGGTTAAATTCGGCCGTACCCGACTCACGCTGCAGCTCTGCTTTGACCTCACTTAAATCACTTTGAGCGCGTTCGGAAATGCGCTTTAATAGATCGCCGCTGCCCATTAGTCGCCGGGTGGCTTGGATCCTGTAAAACGCTCGTGATTTAGGACCTTTGTTGAGCACCATTTCGTGCGCCATGCGCTCCAGCGCGCCAAGGTCAGCACTTGGGTGCTGCACCCGTAAATCTTTCATTGTTGAAATGTATTCCTGTTTGATGTCTTCGTGGACATCGTCCAGCTCAATTATTTCGGTCGTGGCGCCCATTTCCATATTGTCCCCGCCTTCGGCTTGGACTATAACGCCTCTGCGATTCATTCGGAAGTCCTTCTTGATGTACTTGTACATCTGCTGGTCGGCAGCATACGCTGTTAATACTGTCGCAGGAAAAAATGCAAAAGTTAAGAGTCCTTCCCATATCTCCACGACTCCTGGCGAGAAGAAGGCTAGTATTGCGTACAGCCATACGTAAGCAAACACGGACCAGGTCGCTGTGACGAAAAACACGCCTAAATGTTTAATTCTTCGTACCTCCCCGTTTGGAATGACGCAAACGCAAATGGCTATGATTACGAATAAGTTGTACGCAGCGCTGCCCACGATGGTACCGGGCCCCAGCTCGCCTGCTTGGAAGTTCTTAGCATATATTTCTATGACGGAAAGAAGAATTTCAGGGGCGCTTGAACCAAGCGCCATAAGCGTAAGATTGGCAACTGTTTCGTTCCAAAGACGGACAACCACAATTTGAGTGTCGCCGTTTGGTTTCCGGACGGAGACTTCGCGTTCTTGGGACGTAATCACTTCGATGGCTGCCATAAAACGGTCGGAGATTATTGAAACACCTATAAAAAATTACTACTTCAAATAACAATGCTTCATTTAATGCGTTCGCCAAGTTTCCTGGCTTTGACAATGCAAGGGAAGCAATAAAAGTCGCATGACTAAATTGAATTAAATTTGTCGATTCGTACGTGCTGAAGCTCGATAGTAAAATAAAAGTAAATACAATGTAGGTATGAAAGATTTCGAAATAAAAGTTTATTACTCCTTGGTGTTACATTTCTAGGATTTTGCTTGAGCGCGCTTTGTATTTACATTACTTATTAACGCAAGGAACTTATTCAAACAAAAAAATAATAAAAGTTGAGGGATAATTAATTTTATTATTACCAATAAAAAGATAGGCCAGGACGAAAAAATAGACCAGCCCCCTTCCTACTCTATCCAAAATGGGAACATCATTTATGGGGGTCCAGCAGGGCAGAAGAAGCCCATCTGAGCAAAGAATTGAAGAATTAGAGCCCATGTTTGCTGAAGGCCCGACTTCACCGTAAACGCACTAATAAGAAAAAACCGGCGTCGTGGAACTGCCGCTCATGCATAGTGAGGAAGTGACGTGAAGACGGGTCGAGGGTTAGGGAGAAACTGAATTCAAAGCAGGACTGCACGCCGGCCAAACCCCCTTTACACAAGCAGGACGCAGGAGCGCTCTGGATTCCTGCGTTGCCATGTCGTCAAAAAATTCGGATTTTCTGGTCTTGAAAACAATACAAAGGTAGTCTTATTTCTGACTTAAAAAAACTAAATAAAATTCATGTTTTTGCTCCTATATAAACATATTTTTCCAAATAATTATATGGCATAAAGTAATACTTTAATGAATCAATATTTAAAAAAATATAGGTAACCGAAATATGATGTATTTTTAACTTTTGAAAAGCTATTTTTTCCTCTTTTATTATTATAAAAATGTTCTTGGCATTTTATTTCTTCCTTTAAATTAAGATTTAAACAAATTAAGTCTGGCAACCTGTGTGCCCCATTGACACTTCTCTTAACTTTTACGCACCTCGTGTGCCGTAAATGGGTCTAAAGGGACAAAGAGCCCAAAGATAAATACATAAAAGGAGGACAAAAGAAAATCAAGCTGTTCCTAGCTGCTCCGTTTCACCACACCCTATCAAGTTTCGGTAGAATCAAGCCATCAGAATATGACGCTTATGATAAATTGCAGTAACAAGAATCTAGCTCGAAACAAATCCAAAATAAGTTTAAAGTAAACAAAATCAGAGTAAGACAAAATATTAGTTTCGGTTTGTTAGATCTGTACTCATAGATTTATACAATGTCTGTACTATACGACTTTTGATGTTTAAAAACTGTGCCAGTTTCATACAACTTTAACATGTACACGATAAATAAAAATAATGATGTTTTGGCAACCTTTGGGAAATGCAAACAGTTTCGTAAATAATGTCGGTATTAGAGTTTCAAAATATTCTGTTACATCGGCAAAAAAAATGAGATTTGGGAATAATGAGAAAATTTCATAGATGAGTAATTTAAAAACTCAATCATCCATTTTCTAAAGAGGCGAAAGCTTCATTAATAGTTTGGAGTAGGTATAACTTTTCTTATTAAAAATTTGCATAATGCCATAACAATCTTAAAATGACTAAAAAAAGGTATAAAAAAAAACTGTTGTGGAAGTTATCCTCTGCATTCATTTAATTAGAAAAAAAAGAAAATATTTAGCTTAAAAAAGTACTTTGATTATTGTCCTAAAATGGAATATTTTTTTTCTGAAAATTTTAACCCTATTAGATCTGTTTGTAACCTAAACATGTTCTAAACTTTTTTTTAATAAAAGAAGTTTTGTAATCCTTTTGTTTTGTAAGAAGGTGCAGAAGTATTTTTTAAAAGTACCTCTCATTGTCGCCTTTCTTTGCGAGAAGTATAATAATAGCATACTTTAATCATATTTCTTATTCAAACCATGTCGAGAAAGGACATCCCTAGAGAATACGTCAACATTTTTGAATAAAATCGGCAAATTTATGTGCATAATTCAATTCGAGATATAACACACATTAAAAAGAAAAACACTGCAATAATCTATTTTCCATGTACGCCATCTCATGCGGCATTTACAGAAAAAACATAATTGAAAATAATCTTCCTGAGAATTCATGAATAAATATTAAAAGATCACTTACCACAATCCTGTCTGAATATAAAGTGTGAAGGCAAGGACATTTGAATAATACGTGATTATAAATTAAACATCTTCATGCGCCGCTGGTTGAGAAAGTGCTTGGCATTCAGGAGTCGCCAGGTTTCGGGCCAAGCTGCTAAATTTAATTAGAATGTTAAATGAACAGGATCCAGCTCTTGGTTTCAAATTATGGCCCACTCCTTGGCGGATCTCGTATCCCTTAGTTTAGTTACACTTTAAGTTTCCATCCTTAAGAAATTATCTCGGAAATTATCCAGAAAATTATCATTAAACCCGAAACAAAGTGGTGATCCTGTTAGTACGGTTAACCAAATTTTAATTTAATTCATGATTAAATTAAATTTGTATGGGTTTTGTTTAAAGCTGAATTACTAAATAATTCGCGTCTTTTGTAGAGCACTAAAAGATTAATTTTTTTAAATGTTTTTAAAGCAGCAAATTAAAGGTTTGCATCCTAAGAAAATTCTAAGCTAAATTCGCTTTTTTTTAATTTTACTGCAAAAAAATTACTCTGTACAATACAATTAATTACTAAGGGGTTACTTAAACATAGATGAATGTAAAATTACTCAACAAAACTATTGTTGCTATCTAGGCGTAGCTTGTAAAACTTTCCTTGACAGTCGCATTAAACCTGATACAGGGTCTCTTCCAAAGAATTTAACCTGCAATTCCTGACCAACTTCTAGGCCAAGTGCGGATGGATGAGCCACCTTTAAATAAAATCATAATTCAGTTTCTTGTTATCAAGAATTGCTACTGCGAAATCATATTTGATTTTGAGAATATCATGCTTAAGACACATTTTTGCGGGAATTAATGCGCCTCAAGAAGCCCAGACTGACATTATTAAAATTATCATAATATTACCTTTCTTTGATCAAGTTGTGAATTATGTAGGAGCGCTGGCGGCATGCCAGGATATAAGGTTACCATAACTCCAATGTCCCTAATTTCCACAATATTCGCTTTATATATTCCTCCAAATTCCAATTCTGGAGCTCTTTCAGTCGTCAATAAAGTGTTGATTATTTCTTTGGCTTCGTCGAGCGCATTTTGACTAGGGGCGAAAATTTCGAAGGTGGTATCATCGATTTGTGATACTTGAACGCCGGTTTCGACGTATAATTTTTTTAAATTTGTCCCGCCTACACCTAAAAGTCTGGGTCGTTTGTGTACTTCTACTTCGAGTTTTTCTGAAACTGGCCAGTTTTCTTTTTTGTCAGCTCTAGAAAAAAAAACTCAATATTGAAACTGTTTGATTCTTCGATCATGTACTCTCCATGATCCTCCTTTGATTTATAACATCGACAAATTTAATATTTACCTTGGTTTATCAATGCAATCGTTCATAATTTGCAAAATTTCTGTTTTGGCATCAGTGGCTTTTTGTATCGATTCCATTACAATTTTAAGTGGCAGTCCTGGTATTTTTATATCAGCTTGTAAGGCCGTTATACCTTTCTTTGTACCTGCGATTTTAAAATCCATATCACCCATGTAATCTTCAATTCCCTGTAAACAAAAATTTAATAAACACGTGTAAAGAATAAATTTAATAAAATTTTGTCTTACCAATAAGTCAGTTAGTATACGGTAATCTTCAATATTTTTTCCCTCTTCGTCATACCGCGTTATTAGCCCAATAGCAACACCGGCGGCCGGTGCTGATACCGGAACTCCTGCGTCCATTAGCGCTAGACTTCCTCCACAAACACTAGCCATTGAACTAGACCCTACAACAAGACGGTAATTAGAATTTAATCTAATTAAGGCGAAACAAGGACCTACCATTTGATTCCAAGACCTCCGAGGTCAACCTTATAGTAAAGGGATAATTATTAGGTACGGTAGGTGCTAGACCTTTTTCCGCTAAAGCCCCGTGACCCATTTCACGTCTACCGATAGGTCCTATTCGGCCTGTTTCTTTGGTTGCGAACGGCGGGAATTCGTAGTGCAGGAAGAAGTTCTTTTCTTTTACACCACTGGAACCAAAGTTAAACAGTAAATTGCGGGAATGTATACCGGAAGAAAACGTTTAGAACAATTATTATAAATAGACGTACCTAGTCAACATCGCCAAAGTGTCCATCTTCATAGCACTTTCATGTGAATCCAAGGTAACCGTACAGAAAACCTGAGTCTGACCCCTTTGAAACATCGCACATCCGTGCAACGGTCTGTACATATTTACCTTACACGAAATATCCCTTAACTCATCAAAACCGCGTCCGTCACACCGCACATCACCCTCAAACACTAAGTCCCGGAACAAACTTTTAACGATTTTGTTACTGTACACTTCACCCACTAAGTTTAAGTCCGCATCCGTAAAGTTCAAGCGTATTTTTTCAAGCACATCCGTTCGTACGTCTTGAAGCGCGTAGTCTCGACTTAGTTTGTCATGCTTGTGATCTCTTAGGATTTCCTTTACTCGCATTTCCGAAAGCGATCGCAATGCTTCGATTATTTCCTCTGATAATTCTTTTTTTGGTTCTAGTGTTCGTTTAGGTTTTCCGTGAATTGATTGCAGCTTGTCGATTGCTGTAATAATGTGTTGTGCCTCCTTAGTGCCTATTTTTATGGCTTTTAGCAAATCCTGTTGTAAGATGTTATCAGCGTTGCCTTCTAACATAACAACAAGGTTTTTCTTAGTCGCAGATACAATTAAGTTTAAACACGAAAGTTGTAGTTCCTTTCGCGTTGGATTTATTATAACTTCATTATCAATAAACCCTAATCGCACAGCTCCAATGGGTCCATTCCAAGGTATATCGCTTATGGCCAGAGCTGCGGACGCAGCATTTATGGACAATACATCAGGATTATTTACCCCATCAACTGCAAGCATATTACAAACGATTTGGGTTTCATAGTTGTAATTATCGGGAAACAAAGGCCTTAGGCTGCGATCAATAAGTCTAGATGTAAGAATTTCTCGTTCAGACGGTCCTAGTTCTCGCCTGAGGAAATTCATAGGGATACGACCTGCTGCCGCCGCTTTTTGCCGGTAGTCGACAACAAGCGGCAAAAAGTTGGCTGGGGTGGATTTAGTTTTGGAAACGGCTGTGACCATAACTGAAGTGTCTCCTAAAGCAGCCACCGCACATCCATCAGCCAGTTTAGCATACTGTCCGGTCGATAGTTTAATGTTACGGCTGAAAATTTTCAATTCTCTTAATGGAACTGCGTTTTTAAGGCATAAAAAATGTACTTACCCATTGGACAGGGGTACATCAACTTCAGGACTTGCAGCAGAACTTGATATGAACTTAATACTTCCATGTCCATGTTTTTTGAACTTGAAAAACTTAATAAATTTGAAATTATGCCTAAATAAAAACATTTTGATTCGAAGATAACCTAAAATTAAATTGTCAAAAGCACATGCCACTAAACAAATGCACCAACAAAAAAAATAAAAGTTACTAAATTCGTGTGCGTTACATTAGCCACTGTATGAGTTTTTTTTTGTTTTTGGTGGTTGGAGTTGGTATCAGTGCATGTTGACGTTTTAAATTTAAAGGTTAGAATCATAAAGAATTATCGACGTTTTTAATTCAAAAATAACTTAAACCAGTAGTTTTTTTGTACAAAATTCAATTTACCTCGCCCTCACATTAATTTTCCATTTTAGGTTTCGTGGTTGAAGGTTTCCACCAAACTGTGATCCCATGAATATAGCAAGGACTATGTAGGTTTCCAGTATTTACATTGGATTTAAAAACACAATGCTAGGAAGAGCCTAAAGCAAATAACAGTTATATAAAATACCTTACTAGATCTTCTGCTTTAGTGCGTTAAACATGGCAGAAAGTTACCCTTTGGTTTTACGCCTTCTGGCCTCTACTTCAACAGCTTCAACAAGAGCTGGCAAAATTATACGAGATGTTATGTCCAGGGGTGATTTGGGAATAGTTGAAAAGGTTCGTTTATACATTTATTTCTGATTTGTGAGTTATAAAACGTGGCATTTTTTTTCAGACCGGCAAAAACGACCTACAAACAGAAGCTGACCGCTCAGCTCAAAGGTGCATTGTGGCCTCCTTAGCCCAACAATATCCTAATATAACAGTAATTGGCGAGGAAGAGCCAAACCATTGCGAGGTTAAACAATAAAGCGCTTAAATTCATCAGAGATTTTAACTCCTTAATTTTAGGTGCCAAGTGATTGGCTAGCAACTGATTACGACCAAGAAATTCTATCCAAAACTTGCCCGAACGAGTATCTAAACGTAAAAGATGAAGATATAGTAGTTTGGGTTGACCCACTAGACGGTACAAAGGAATACACTCAGGTACAACATCACAATTCACAAAAAACCCCTATTAACATTGCATTTTAGGGGCTCCTAGATCACGTGACTGTCCTTGTGGGCGTGGCCATAAAGGGGCGTGCCGTGGGCGGAGTCATCCATCAACCATATTACAACTACAAGAAAGAACCCAATACAACAGGCCGAACGCTTTGGGGACTTATAGGACTAGGCGTTGGAGGTTTTGAACCTATCGACCCTCCCCAAGGAAAATTCATTGTAGCGACTACAAGGTCACATTCTGATGGTATAGTTGAAAAGGCACTAAACGCTTTGAAACCAGATGAAGTGCTGAAAGTAGGAGGGGCCGGACACAAGGTATTTTTACCAAGAAAAACAAAAAATAAAGTTAACTTAGTATAATACTTTTAGGTTATGTTGCTTATGGAGGGCGCCGCGCATGCGTACGTTTTTGCAAGCGCAGGGTGTAAAAAATGGGACACTTGCGCACCTGAGGCGATTTTAAATGCTATGGGTGGAAAACTAACTGATATGCATGGAAATCCTTACTATTATTCAAAAGATGTTGCGTTCCCGAATAAGGGGGGAGTCTTAGGAAGTGCCAGAACTGTAGATCATTCCGATTTGGTAAGAAAGATTCCCCAAGAGATTAAAGATACTTTGGTGTAAGCACCAAACTTATTTCCAACTTAAAACTATGGTGTAATTGTTGTCTTTTTACTGAGTTATTTTTTTATTTTAATTAATTTTTACAAACACGCACAAAAACTGTTGTAACTTATTATATAATTCAAATAAACTATTGATATGTTTATCTCCCCTTTTGTCAGTCATAATAACTAAAGTTTAGACTTGTGTTTCTTTAACAATTCCCTTAGTTCACGTCTTAGAATTTTTCCGCTGGGATTTTTTGGAATAGCGTCTATAAAAATGACACCACCTCTGAGTCTTTTTTGAGGTGATAAATTGGAGGCAATAAAGTCCTCTACTTCTTTTGCTGTTAATTCACAACCTGGTCTTTTTGTAACGAAAGCTAGGGGCAACTCCCCTGCTTCTTCGTTTGGCAGACCTACTACCCCAGCTTCTTTTATTTTTGGATGGCTTAAAAGCATAGCTTCGAGTTCTGCTGGCGCTACCTACAATTTTAAATGTAACTAAACGTATTTTAAAGTGATTGTTTAATTACCTGGAAGCCCTTGTATTTAATCAGCTCCTTTATACGATCAACAATAAAAAAGTATTTATCGTCATCATAATAACCCACATCTCCTGTTAGCAACCAACCATCCTTTGTGAAAGTTTCTAATGTTGCTTTGGGGTTACCGCAATATCCTTTCATAACCATAGGACCTTTAACCACAATTTCCCCCGCCTTATTAGGGCCTAGCAGTTGACCTGTTTCCGGGTGACGCACTGCAAGTCTCATGTAAGGCATTACCTGTCCGGACGAACCTTTTTTTAGATTGGGATCGTCTTTTTGGAAAAATACAACTGCTAATGTGGCTTCAGTCAAGCCGTATGCTTGACGAATATTCTCAATGTTAAATCTATAAATGTAATGATTAATTTTTTTTGCTTAGTTTTAATTGGGTCAAAGTACTTTTGTTTAATGTCGTCTTCGGTTTCTTTTCCTAATGGCGCACCACCACACATAATAGTTTTAATATGGCTCAAGTTGTACTTATTTGTCAAAGGACTTTTGGCCAAAAATACAACTAATGGTGGAGCTAAGTACAAAGAACTTATTTTGTAATCTTGGATTGTTTTTAAAAAAACTTCTTCCTCAAATCGTTTTAACACAATAATGCAAATACCATCCAAGATTGCAGTGAGGTTTACTGTAAGCCCAAACCCATGGAAAAACGGTAAAATTCCTAAGAAATTTTCGTGGGGATCCAAAGTGGGGTATCTATCATCTCTAAAATTTAAATATAATTAACTGTGAATTTTTTGACAAATCTAGTGCTAACCCCGCTTGAGCTATCCTAGTAAGTAAATTCCTGTGCGTTTGCATAACGCCCTTCGGAAGACCAGTTGTCCCAGATGAGCACAAAATAAACGCAACATCATCATAGGTGTTAACTTCAACAGGCTGGAACCTATTGATTAAAACTCCTCTTAAACTCCTGGTAATAAAATCATCCAACGATTCTGCGCAATCGCCTTGCACATGCGCAGCATCAATCACGATAATCCTCTCAATAAAGGAGTGCGTTTTCTTTAAAGAAACGTAATTTTTTGATGTTGCTTGTGAGCAAAAAATTATCTTTGGTTTTGAGATGGAAAGGATGTGATCTAGTTCTACAGGGGTGTAATTATGATTAATTGGCGCTACGGTAGCCCCTATGTAAAACGCCGAGATGATAGGTATGTAAAACTGAAGATTATTTTCGCTACTTATTGCAAATGTAGAACTTGCGTTGTAGCCGTTTTTATTAAGGGCTGTCGCAAGGGAGCAGGTCTTTTTTAATAGTTCGTGGTAGGAAAGTTCTTCTTTAGTGTAACCATCAATCTAAAAATAATTAAAAAGATATACAGAAAAAATACCAAAAAAAGTAGTTTAAAATTGTATTTATGGATAAAGCAAAATTGTACTTTAGACCTTTATAATAATGATAAAGGAACATTTTTTGAACTTACCATGGCCGGATGATGTAAATCGCAATATTTAAGTAAATTTTCATAAATTAATAAGCCCAATGATTTTTCTGAAATAGGCCCCCTTGGTTCTGGACCATGTAAAATATATTCACCGTCCATTTTAGGCTTGTGTTTAAAATTATAGCTGTAGAAAAAGCGTCTAATTAATTTATTAAATTGTTTTTACTGAATTCCTTTGTTAAATTACACTTTTCTTATCAAAAGTTACTTAATTATGTTTTGTAAATAAAGATTGTTTTTATGTTACCTCTTCTCTTTAGATAGAACCGTTATCTTGTCATTGGCGTACCCAATGGTACTTACTTATATATCTTTAAAAATTTAGGCGCAAAACTTGCCATGTTTACATTATAAATTACTTAATTAAGTACTTTTTGTTTACCTTAAAATTAATAAGTAGGTGTTTTTTTTTTTCATTTGTAAGTACATGGTGATTTGGGTTTTTAAAATAAAAATTACAACCGTGAAAATTAAAGTTCTACATTGTTTACAAAATTACCTTAAAACTTTTTTTTTTGTAGATATTTAAAAACATGTAAAAGTTATAAACTTAAATTAGAAAAATACAAAATTTAAAAACGTTGTACCTACCTACTTACCGGACAAGTATAAATTTCTATATTTACCAGATACAAAAGATCGTGATAATTGGTAAGAATTTCACAATGAAGTGGTTTAAATATGTTTAAATAACAACGAAATTTAATACCACCTCAGCCTTTAATTCTTTTTAATTAAACAATAAAAATATTTTTTTTATGCGCCCATAAAAAGCGTCAAATGTCTTAAAAACCACTTAACTATTTTTAGTAAAATTCTTTCACGAACTTTTAAAATTTTACTTTTATAGTTTATAAACTCACTTCATTCTTATAAAAAAATTATATGATGGCTATATCAAAAAATTGTATGCAGGCTTTTAAATTATTAGCACTATTGCAATAATCGTCTGACCTTGTTTACGGACTGTAATGGAATATAAATTAATTAAATAAAAAATAAAACCATTTTTATTTACAATTTATTTTGAATAAGGTATAACAGAGCCAGACCATAAAACACAATAAAGGTCTTTCGTTTAATAAATACCAAAAATATTAAAAATTGATAAAATAATGATGTACGAAATGAGTGCAAATGAATTACAAAAACGACCACCTGGGTATGATAAAAAGCAAAGTTATTTTAAAGTATAACATTTTATTATCAAACAATCATTATATCATTTCATATTAAAATTAAAAACCTAGCTAGTTTATGTTTGTGGCTACATAAAATCATTGTAATCGTCGTAAACAGCGTCGTCATTAACGTAAGCTGATAATGGCTAAAATAAAAACATTTGATTAATGGTAAGGCTGCAACACATATTTCTTGTTTTACGTATTTTAAGTAGATCGATTTTAAGTCAGAAATATTTAATAATATTAAATAATTCTTTTTTTACAAGGTTTACTTACATTAGAATCATCCATTTTGAGCTTAACTTTTCCCTTTCCTTTATTCTTTTTACTTTTGTCGCCCTTTTCAATTTTTTGCTTCTCCAAATACAAGTTATCCAAGGTGTTCTTTATTTTCTTTATGTCGTTCGAATTGACTGCAAAGTATAAAACTTTAATAAAAGGCCTAAAAAATTTTAAGTTAACGAATTACTCACGGGGTGCACACATATTTCGAATAACAGTTTCGGCAAAGTTAGGATATTCCACGCTTTTCGACAAAGCCATTAATTTTCGAGTCAAATTGTCGCCAAAATCTTGAAACTCTTCTTTCGTGGTGGGTAATTCGCCAAGACTGTTGTTTGAGTCTCCAAATGTGGTTTCTAATGCTAATTTTAAGTCTGACTCTTTTTGCCTTTGCAATCTCTCTTCTGGACTTAGTTCGTCATCTTCTAGCATTTTTCGTCGCTCTGCAGCCTCTCTTTGTAAGCGCTTAAAAAGTGTATTAAGTTTATTTACCAGTAATGCAAAAGAAGCCATAGTATACTACCTCTTTTTCTGCGATTTTTTCAGCAAGAGTTTTTTTCTTCGATTTCGAAACCTCGACTTGGGAATCTCTCTTTTCCTCATCTTCGTCTTCCCAGTTATCCTGTAAATAATATACAGTTATTTATATAAATATAGCATAGGGTTAAGGTTACAGTACCTTTACTTCGTCGTCTTCGTCCTCTCCTTCCCATTTGTTCGTTGCAACTGCTGGATCAGCTCCAATTACAGTTGGTGGCTCAAAGTTATCGTCGTCTACGATAAAAACATTTAGAAACCAATGTAAATATTTATGTAACACATCTTACCCCACGATTCCATATTGTTGGATGGGAAAACTATGGTAAAATCGACCTCAACCTCGAAATTCACGTGTACTAAATAGAGAAATTGCTAGAATTGTAAAAGGCGCCACCAGATGACACAACTGTGCAGTGACTCACCAAAATCGCTTTTAAGCAATGTTACACCCTCTAAAATTATGTTTTTATCAAACAAAACGTTTATTTCTCTTAGGTTTTTGATTAGGACACACTAAATAATCACAATTTTCTATAATATTCGTGATTAAAGGAGCAAAATTTACAAGAACATCCATTTCAAATGACAGCTGACAAATAATGAAATAAATCGATTTCATTGGACGTCAGCAAACCACAGATCAAAAGAATTTGTTTTCAACCAATCAAAAGTGCAGCTTTGCATGATTTTGAATGACCTTGGTACTTGTCAAAATTTGAGGTTAGCTTATTAATTTATTAAGTTGCATTCGCAAAATGAGCTCAACAAGCGAAATTGTTAAAAAGCACTTGGAAGTTATTCTAGGAGATGATGCAGTATCAGACTACATAAGGTATGCACATCATATTTGGCTAAATAATTTAATATAAGTTGCCATATTGCAGCTACATCTGCAGCATTAAAGATGAGGACGATTTGGATGAATTTATGGAAAATATTTTAAACAGAAATGATAGCAAACATGTTTCATCATATAACACAATTAAAAACACACTATTTGCTAAAGCAAAACAATCTAAAGGACAGTCGTCATCACGCGCAACAAGTAGCTACAACAAAAGCCCAAATGAAAACAAATCTAAAGACAAACAATCCAAGAAAAAATTCCAGAACATTGGCACCTTCAAGGAAAAAAAGAAAATAAAGGAAGGACGCGTTATTTGCAATTGTGAAGGACAAGAACATGAATTTATGAACAACTGCCTAAACTGCGGACGAATACATTGCATAGAAGAAGGTCCGGGTCCTTGCTTTTTCTGCGGCCAAATGTTGGGTTTAATGGGGGATAAAGAGTTTGAACAAGAAAACAAATCGTCCTTCAAGCACAAGGCGAATACGGTTTATGACGACGACAACGATTTCTTCAAAGTAAAACAAGACCAAGATTTGGAAAAGAAGAAACGTGGTTTGGTTGTCGCGTTAGATTTTGCATCAAGGCGAGTTATAGAGAGTTCGGAAGAGGACGAAAAACTCAAACTAAAGCTCTTGGAAGATTGCAGAAAGCACTTGAGGAACGTTGAGGTGCTTTTTAAGAACTTGCAGAGAACTTCAGAAATTAAACCAGTCGTGGTAAGTTATTACGAACTCTTTAAATCTGTTCTAAAAGGTAAGTTGATTGTAGAATATTTATGACGATATGGTTAATCTTCTTGTCAAAATGCGTCACGTTAAACCGCCAGGTGAAGAACGCTTAGGGAAAGAAGATACGCAAATGCCTGTCATCGATTATGGAAATAAGGTTTTTAGCGAAGATTTCGACCACGGACTTTGTATAAGCATGCATCAACCTTATGCCAGTCTGCTGGTTGCAGGAGTTAAAAAGTATGACTAAGAAAATAAGTTATATTTTTGTTATTGCGAAATTTTGTTTCAAGGCATGAAGGTCGAGTTTGGGCCACTAATCACAGGGGTCGTCTTTGGATTGCTGCAGCGGCACACCAACCTGATCCTGACGAAGTTGAGGCCTTAGAAAATTTCTACAAAGACTATTACAATGGTATTATTATTAAAAAAAATACGCTGTTTCTTTTTAAAACGTATTTGACTTACAGAACCTGACTTAGTTTTTCCGAAAAGCTACCCTACAAGTTGTCTTTTGGGCTGTGTTTACGTAGACGATTGTTTGGACCAAGAAACTTACAGAAAGCAATATCCAAATGGCGAAAGTAATAGTCCTTATGTTTTAATATGTTCCAATCCGATTATATTGCCAATTTTTTATCCTATCGTTGGACAACATAAAATTTGTAAGTTAGCGTTACTTTTTATTGTTTCATTTAAAAAATTAAAACTATGATTGTTTCAGATTCATTGGATAAAGATCTACACCATTGCGCCCAAATGTGCCTCAGGTATGCCAAATTTGTTCACGATGAATAAGACGCAAATTAAATTGCTGGTAGGGTTTTTTTTTACCACATTTTTAAGGTATCTAAGAAAACTCAAAGGTGCCGATATGTTACACATTTTTTATTTATATAAATAAATTATTACTTTAATAAATAATACTAAGCCTAGGCGCTTATATTTAATAAATAAATAATACCCTTCCAGGCACATAAACAATAGAACCAGCAAAATTAAATTCTTCGTATTTTTGTTTGAGACAAAATTACATGTTTGTCATCCCAGAAAATTTAAGAAATTTTTGCTTTTAATTCTTTGGTAAGGTACCCCATACAACAACAAAATTATTTGAGAACATGAAATGAGAGGTAAGAAAATAATACACTGTTTGAATATCACAAAATAAGTCTTAGGGCCGCAAGTGATTCCTATTCACCCTCACTATCCTCTCTATTATCATTTAAATTAGGAAAGAACGCCTGAATGGGCAAAATTGGGTCCTCAGTTGAAATAGTAAAATAGTTCGGCACTCGTCTTGAAATTGGAGGAATTGATTTGAACATACCAGGATTACTGTATTCATCTTTAAAAGACGAAGTAAGTTCCGACACTCGATCAGAATACATCTGCGCCTCATTATTAGCATTAACATTTGATGACGTCTTTTTTAAAATATCTGACGCAGTTTCCGCTACATTTTGAAATTCATCAGTATAAACCGGCTTTTTGGAATAGGACCTTGGAGTTGTTGCGTCCACCCTGTCAATTAGGGTGGTGTGTACATTTACAGGAACATTAGAAACTGTCGTTTCATCATTATTCTCAACTGCAGTTTTGTTTTTGCTTTGAATTCGAGTTCGTAAATTTAACGTTGGAGGTCTTCGACGGTTCCCGAACAAATTTGGCCTTATTGAAACCTTAGCAGTTGCTGAGGCTTCGGTTGTTGTTGTTGTCCTTGATCTACCAAAAGGTCGGAGTCGCGTATTTATGGGTTTTATGTTGTTTTCGGTTATTATGTTACCACTTGGTGCGACTGTTGAGCTGTAACGTGATTCTTTAGGCAAGAACTTGGTTCTTATTGGTTCCGTTACTGAATCTTCATCTGCTGGTAGAGTTGTGATTGATGGGCGTCGGTATTTGTTGGAAAATCTTGCTTTGGTCGAGTATTCTGTTGAGCTTCTTACTGGTCCTTCTGTTGTTGATGTCGAAGTCAAGCCGTGAAGTCTTTGTCTGTAGTCTTTGACGCTAAACTTTGGGCGGTGCGATGGTTCGTACTTGTTGTAGTTTGGTCGTCCTCGTGTTCTTTGTGCTTTGGTTGTAGCCTCTGTTGTGGTTGTAGTTGTTGTTGGAGTAGGAGTTGTTGTTGGTTCCTCTTTGATTATTGTTGTTTCTTCGTAACGATGAGTAGTGGTAGTAGCGGGAATTTCTGTTGTCGTTTTGTAGATACGGATGCGCTTTGGTATTTCGGTTATAATTTCTCCGAACTCTTCCGCCGAGTCATAGGGTTCTTGTGCGCTGTTTTCGTTGGTGACTGTTGTTGTATAGTACTCTTTGATTGATGGTGCACGGAACGTTGTAGGGGTTTCCTCGCTGTCCGAGTCATATTCCTGACTCTGCACTTTCGAAGTTTCAAAGTGACCTTGCATTTCTTTTTCAGCCTCATACGACATTGTGGTAAAATGGTTCACTATTGGTAGTACCTCAGTTGTTTCTTCCTGTTGCGCTCTTAATGTTGTTCCAGTTACCGGTTCTTCGTGTTGAGTAGGTCGTACTCTTTTCCTTATGTTGTATCTTTGTCTGTTTCTGTTTTTTGGACGATCTTCTTCCTCACTAGACGCGGGTGTGCTTGAGCGATACCTTGAAGGTCTTCGTTGTCTTACTGGGCGCTCTGTTTCCTCTGAATTGTTTGCTTCACTATCTCCAGTTTTTTGCGAATCGTAATTATCAGTCACTGCTTCTTCAGTTGTTGTGGTAATTCTATTGCTTGGGCGTCTTCTTCTATGGCCATTTTTACCTCGACTAGGTTTGATGGAAACCACTTCCTCAGTGGTGCTGGAAGGCCTTACTGTTGTAGTTAAATCACTGGTGATTTCGTTAATTGAAATAAAGTTCGGGTTACCAACAATCGGGTAGTGAGTCGACACTTCTTTAACGTCAAAGTACTGCGTTACCGTTTCTGTAGGTCGCTTTTTTGGTTTGGTAAAAACGGTACTGTCAACGTCCTCCTGTGTCGGTGCAGTTGGTGGAATTGTTTCAGGTCTAACAGGTGTCGGCAGGAATGGAGGAAGTTGCAATTGGAGTATTTGAGGCTCAAAGTTATCTGATTGAGGTCGTTTTTTGGGCGCATAGGTTGTTGATGGTTTAAAAAGAATTGGGGTTGCTTCCTCAAACCATTTTCCTTCGGTAACGTCGTAGGTTTGAAGCTTATTAGCCTCTGTCGGTCGCTTTAAGTAATGGTAGTCATAATCGACATATTCGTCAATGTGTGCGTTGTAAGTTGTTGGGATTGTATTGTGGAATGTTTTGAGCTTTTCTTTTGTGACTTGTATATCAAGCGATGGGTTTTTAAAGTGAGTTTTAATTCCATTTGTTTGGAGAACATTTGCAGAGTTATGCCCTGAGATTATTCTGTCATGAATTAAAGCTTCGGTCGCAATAGGAATTATGTTCTCTCTAGTTGTTGTCGAACTTTGTACCTGTTTGTTTTGTAACTTTCCCCCGAACTGCTTTAACAACGGAGGTGGTACCAAATTTGAGAACGTGTAATCATGTCCTCCTTGCGAGTACTTAAACTTAAAATCCTGTTGAAGAGGTTGACCCTTTAAGATTTGTAGTTGTTGGGGTGTAACATATTGTTTAAAAGTTGTGTCACCGGACGGAAAATGTTTGGTAAAGTCGATATGTCCATGTGGCTGATTTAAAGTGTATTGCTTTGTTCCTAAAATAACTCCTGGGGTGTCACGCGGCTTCATGTTTTTTTGGGACTGCATAAAAAAGGCGTACGATCCTGAAAAGAGAAGTTATAGCAAAGGAACTAGGCTCACAGGGGTTAAACGTACCAGAGTTTAAATTTAAGGGTGCTGGGACGTAGACCTCGTCTCTGTTGGAATATGAAGTTTGTTGCTGTTGTCTCTGAGGTTTTGTTCTTTTATTGGTCTGTTGCATGATCATTGGAACCTTTTTGATAATCCCAAACTGCGCAGGGCGCCCATGGCTCACTGATCCAAGCGGAATATGTGGTCCGTGGGTTCCATGCGTTGGCAAAATAAAATACTGATGTGTACCAGTGGGGTTTTTTGAGTGAGGCGGTATTTTTCCTTTGGCTATTATACCAGGGGTTTGGAAAACGTATTGGAATGTGCTTCCTGCCATTGGTGAAACTGAGGTAGACTTATCGATTTTCTGGGTGACCTTCTTAGTAGTAGGTGCTTCGGCTTTAATAACTTCCTCTTTGGAAAGACTGGGATTCCTGTAATGAGTTATTTCATCCGGTTGTTTATTATGACTTCGAGTTCCGACGATTGGTTTCCATCCATCGGAAGTCACCATGGACATTTCATTCTGTGAGAAAAAGACAATTTCTGTAGCTTTCGATTTCGTTTTTTTCATCTTTATACTTTAACAACCAGGAGAAAGATAAGATTTGAATCTTATGGTGTTAGGTTTAATGTAGGTTAATTGTTATTAAATATTGAGTAAGTTTAATGGATTTACCTGCATATGTTCAGCATCTGTTCTTTGGGCCACACAGAATATGGTAACTGTAAAACGAAGTGAAACTCAGTACATATCATAAAAATGTGCATTAATGATATATTTTTAAAAACTTATAGAATCTGGTGTCCAATCATGAAATCGGTTAGGATTCTGGGACGGTAATATGCCTTATTCCAAATCACAGAATTACATATTTTTTCCGGACCAAACTAAAACTTAACCTACTAAGTATAAAATAAAACTGTTACGCCTATTTTTTTTATTATAGTTTGGAAATATCCTTCTATGAAGCAAAGCAAAAAACTTACCCATTGTTATAAATTTCCATCGAACCGGAGGCATGATTCTGTAACAAAAATTAAATAAATTATTGAAATAAATCAAACAATTAACTTGTCAGGGAATTTAAGTGGTATACTTGGCTAATCAGTGATTTAAATATACTTTCATGAAATGTTGCATGTTCATCGATCATTAGTAGATCTAGATTTTACAATTATTTTAACTTGCAACTTGGGAGAAAATAAGGTGTGATTTATGATTTTCAAAAACGCTTTCTTAAGTAGGTAATGCTTATAATAAAAAGCAGACATCCTTTAAGAAAGAGAAGAGATGGTCAATATAAACATAAAAAAATGACACAAATTAGTTACATTTTTTGCAAATAAATGTTATAGACCAGTCAAAAACTCCTATAAAATTTACTTGTAAAAAATGCAATCATTTATTTTTCATGACTTGTTATCATTATCAGGTAACTTTCTATAGCCAGTTGCTTCTTGAATTTAAATATAATTTGTTAACAAAATAAGAAAGCATATCCGCAGTTTTCTAGGAATTTTTATGCTGTGGTATAATGCTTGGTATAATGTTTTAAATCGTATTTATTTTGATTTATATAAATTACACACACATAGAGATTATAGTACCAAACGTTCCAATGAGTAACATTTAATTTTACTTTTTAATAATAATAATAATAGAAAATTTGCAATACATCCGTTTGGCGGAAAATAAGTACAGGTATATGGAGCATTTTACGCAAAAAAAAATCGGGCAATATTTCGTTCGTTCAATTTTATTTAAAAAAACAAACTTTCCTTCTTTAAAAATTTTTCTTTCTTTTAAAAAAAAATATTACCTATACTGCTTGTAAACAGGACACAAACTAAAGTTAGGTGGTAATTTTTTTTTGCTCATCTATGAGTTACAGAATTTGCTACTACTATCACTCAACTATTAAAAAAAAGTAATTCAAGTTTTTGAATAACACCCTGGGGGTTCAGTTACAAATTTTAAATGCCCAGTAAAATCTCCAATAGTTAACCAATTCCATGGATATTTGCAACATTTTTCTAGCAAAGTTCTCACAATTTCCATTTATCGTGAAACATGAATGCAATCTCAATAAAATTAATTTAAATCTCACGTCGATTTCATAATTTAAACTAAAACAATTAACTGGAATGCTATTTAACTTACATAATCTGCATTTATTTGGTTTAAAAAAGAATTAAGAACTAATAATAATGTTTTCAGACTACATTAAGAAACTTATTTTTGAATTAAGTTAGCCCACGGCATAGTAACATTTTTAAGGAAAATCTACACACAAAAAAGTTGGCTAAGACTATTCGTTTTTAATTTGTGGTACTTAAAAATTATTCCAAATAACACCTTTTATTAAAACAATTAGAAAACCGCATCTGAAGTGATTAAGGATTTTCAATTTATCTGTAAATTCTTCGATAATTATAATTAAATAGTTGTTAGCATGGCTGTAGGGTTTAAAGGATTATTTTCCGAATCGTTGATCTTTCATTCTTTCGCACGCACCGATTAATATTTGGCTCGACCGCAACTTGATATGGTTATCAGATTAGCTTGTTTTCTAATATACTATCAAATACCTTAAAATCGATATTTTTTTGATGATAATACGTTGTCAAAAAATATTACACACTTTCTCAAAATATGCGTAAAACCACAAAAAGTGCATTCTAAATTTATGAGAAAAAAAACTAGTTGCCAACTACCAGCATCCGCATTTTCTAATTTTTACAGAAATGCACAGTTCAATAAGTAATTGTCTGCAAATCTGTTTAATAATTACTTTATTTTTATGGAAAGAATGTCAACTTACGTAGTAGGTAATAAATCAAAAAAACGTCGATTAAATAAATATGATGGTATCCAGCAATAAAAAGTTTTACGAGTTGACCTAGTATTTTATATAAAAAGCACTAATGTCAACAAATGTGAGCTATCATGCCATAGAAAATAAACCACTTGTAGCACAAACAGAAGCGAAAAACGTGCCGTATCTCAAGAAGTGTTCGGTAAACTGCATGACACTTCTTCATTTCAAACCTAACAAGTAAAGAAATGCGCTGTAGTTCCCCCGCTTTCTTTCTTATTTAGTTTTGTTTATTACTCAGTCATCTACATTGATAGAACTTCTTTTTATTTCATCTAGGTATTTACTGAATGATCCATTGCATTTTTTTACTTAATAGATCTTATACCGCTTAAAAATTCTATTTCCCAAGCTTCTGATCCAAATTGATTTTTTGTTACCTATGGGAACAAAAAATGTGGAACGCTTCACGATTTTGCGTGTCATCCTTGCGCAGGGGCCATGCTAATCTTCTCTGTATCGTTCCAATTTTAGTATATGTACCGCCGAAGCGAGTACACTAAACAAGGGTTGATGTCGCTATATGTACGTAAGCAAGGAAAGGTCCTTTCAGCGAGCTGTATGGACTTTAACGTCCTGCGCAAAAGAGACTTTAACGTGCGAAAAAGGCAAAAACATCATAATTTAAAGAAACATGACAATCTTTCTTATCTCAATGCTAATAGATAAATTTGAAAATGTGAAAATACAAGACCTTCCTTAAGGGTCCTTATTTGTTGCTGATTTGTTTAACCAACAAAAATTGGGCTCAAAGGAGACCATGTTATATGGTTACTTTTACTTTTAAGAGAAATTTTAAAAATTGTAATCTTTGGAAGCGCTGCACAAAATAATGAAAAAGAAAAGAATTTCTTTATTTGTTGTGATAATGTAGAATGCAACAGATGATTACTTTCCTAAAGATATTTTATAAGTTTATAATAGTGTTGTTATCGTATTTCAATAGAACACACTTGAAAAAGGAAAATTGTCAAATTGTGCTGCGTAAACCACATGTTTTCGCAATAACAAATTTAATTGTTTAGATAAAATACAAATAAACATACGAATTAATTGAGCTTAAACACTCAATGTGAGGAGTAAACAAGTGAAATGTTAAAACTTTCATGTTTAATGCGCTAGAAAACGTTTGCATTCGTTTTTGTTAATTAAAAAATACTAAGTTATTCATTAAAAATAAATAAAATCATGATTCCTTTATTGTTAACATTAAAAATGATTGCGATACTTATCTATATTTGAACAACAGCAACCAGAATGGTAAATTAATTAGAGAAACTGCATAAAAAATGGCAAACAAGTGATCCTTGATGGGTTACTGTCTTCATCGCCTGTTGAAGTCTCTCCAACAGAGCGTGTTAAAGTCCTTACAGCTCGCTTAAAACATCTTCCTAGCATTAGATACATGTAGCGACATCAACCCTTGGCAAGTGTACTCGCTTCGGCGGTACATATACTAAAATTGGAACGATACAGAGAAGATTAGCATGGCCCCTGCGCAAGGATGACACGCAAAATCGTGAAGCGTTCCACATTTTTTTGTCTTTTGTACCTTACAAAATATGAATTAAGCATGGCACGTCCAGTATGAGTATAAATACTTTCAAATCAATTTATTTATCAAAACATGAGGTGTACGTGTTGAATACAAATTTTGGAGAGAAAGGGAAAGGTCGTTGCGAATAAAAATGTAAAAGAAATCACATTGATTATTGTTATATCAATCGCATATTCCAATTAGGCAAAAGTTAACAATGTTTTTTTTCTAACGGATCAATAATAGGCACTTTCTTTGACGTTTTTATTGTTAAAGGTCTTTCCATATCTAACAAGGCAAAATGGCACAGGCTTTTTGCTTTTCCTTTTTAATAAAATGATTAACTACATCATATTAGTAATTTACTTATGTTTTTTAAGTATAGTTTATGATGCGAATTTGTACTTAAAATTTTCTTGCTTCGGCTTCCTTTTATTCAAGTAATACATTACATTTTGGTTTTTAGACTTTATTTTTATACATCTTAACTTAAACGCAATAACTAACGATTACATTGCAAAATCTGCTTATGTTTAGTTCTTACTTATCCCATAAGATGTCTACATTTAGCAGACGTTAAAGGTCTTGCGTTATCAGAAGAATGTTAACTCCAGACTGATAGAAAGAGACAACCCTACAAGACGCTTAATCTAAAAGGAGACAGAGAATATTATATTTTGAATTAAACAAACGTAAACACTAAACAGTCAAGGAATGCGAAATAATATTGCAAAACAAACCGCAAATTAACTGAAATAAATTAAAATGTATTTTTAATAAGGTACATGCCAGTGTTAAGTGCCAGATTCTATTTTAATAACCACAAACAAATGCGTATTAATTATTGTGTGCGGTGATTGAACTTAACTTTAAGGTTAGATGCACCTGCCTTCGGCTTTAAAAAACAACCTGTAACATCGTTTTTATTTATGTAAATCAGAATTCATAAAATGCATTGGAGAAAATTAGAAAACGAGCACGGGTTTCCGTTTTATTTTAAGTAAGTACCTATTATAATGCGTTATATTTAATTAAAATACTTGATGCTTGATTTAAAAAAGTTAAATACCTGTAGACTTAATACATTTAAGGAAAGAGAAAGGGCTTTCCCAGTCTGAGGCGTAAAGCGTTTAAATTACAAGATAATTTACTTCTATTTTTCAGTGAAGCGTGCAATATTCAACAATGGGACCATCCAAACTTTTACGAAATAACACAAAGGCTGGACGAATGCAATTATGTGAAATATTCTTCTTACAGAGTTGCCTTAAAGTTCCGGATGCTGCAACAAATTCTATTCAGTAAGCCCGTCAAACAAGTTAAAAAACTAAATCAAATCATTCACAATTTTTTCCCATAAGCATTTTCGTGATATTTTTATGCTTTTGAACTAGAATAATTATTTTAAAATTATTTGTTTTAGTGGACCAAGTACCATTATCAATCGTAATCGGTGTATTTGACCGGAATCGCCTCGGAAGTAATGAAAGCACCCTCTGCCTGGAAAGTTGCGATCTCGAAGCAGTTATTTCAGACATTTTTTTCGCATCCAATAAACAAAATCACACAAACACTGACATCGATTTAGCCACCGAGCTAATGCTAAATTTACTTTACAACATTTTTGACAAAGAACGAAAAGGAAAAATCCAAGTTTCTTGCGCAAAAGTGGTTTTAGGACTGCTAAGTAACTGCACATATCAGGACTTTAACAAATTTTTGTTCTTGTTGTCTGCTGATCACAATAATTGCGTTACGCGACTAAAGTTGCAAAATTTGCTCGCCAAAATTACTGATATTACCAGGTTTATGCATGAGGATGCTAATTATGGACAGCATTTGGTTAATATTTCTGTTGAGCAGTGTTATAAGAGTGTAAGTATTCAGCAGGAAATATCTTTTTGTAAAGGCAGTACAGTTATTTTTTATTTTAGTCCCCAGGGCTAGTTGGAATCAACGAAAGTACGTTTATTTTATGGCTGGAAAAAAATCCACAACTGTTAACTTGGCTGCCCTTGCTATATCGATTAAAAATATCGGAAACTGGTACGTTTTTTTTGCGTAATTAAAGCGCAGTTTTTAATTATTATTTTTTTAGTCGTTGATCCGCAAAAATGCAGCTGTTGCAAAACATCACCGCTGATTGGCTTAAGATATAACTGCATGAAATGTTCACATTATATCCAGTGCCAACGATGTTTTTTTACTGGAAAGACAAGCAACAAACACAAGTTATCCCATTCCATGCGGGAGTTTTGCTCGGAGGAAGAAGCTAAAGATATTGATTTAAATTGTTTTACTAAATTATGGCGGGTGCTAAATTGTTCAAGCCAAAATAGTAATCAAACTCAGGTTTCTATAATCGATGGCAAAAGCAACGATTCTGATTTGAAAAATCAAAGTGAACTATGTTGCGTCCAACCCCTTTCTTCGCCCGAAAATCAACTGCATTCTATTATTCGACAATTGGAAATGCAAAATAGGTATTTTCCTAAAATAATATTGCCAAATATTTTAATAAATGTATTCGTAATTTTTAGACATTTACAACAAGTATTACTACTTGGAAATCACAACGAAAAAGACTTAAAAAAATGTCTGGAAGAGCATAAGAACCACATCGGAACTCAAATACAAAAACTAAAATTACTTAAAGATTCATTAAATTGTTCGTTATTAAATAGCGTAACAACTCCATGTAGGACAGTAAAAAATGTAGAATCTACTCCAATGATTGGTTGCAACATGCCCCAACGTGGTTTGGGCTTAAATATGTTAAGCCCCATAAGTCAAAGTACAAATAACACTATTCTGAACTATGAGAATGATAACTACACAAATAATAAAATTAACAGTGCTCAGGAAACTTGGTTTACTGTTAACGACGACTCCAGAAGCAAAACTATTGGTAATCTTGTTTTTTTTTCATAAAAATTTAATATACGTAAAATATTTTAGGTGGTTATCCGACAGAAAACATGACCTACAAAAAATCCCAAATAATAAATAGTGCCAAACAAAATCATAATGATTTGGATGATGCTCTAGCGAAGCTGCAGCAGATTTTGGCAAACAATTTCTCCTTAGATGGTTTGTTTAAATTAAATTAGTTCTTAAGGAATCTTAAATAATTTGCAATGTTTTTTAGAATCCTTGGGAAACATTGACAATGGGCAATTAAAGTTTGCAGTTTCGGAAGTTGAAGGAGTGCTTTCTTCTTTTATTGACACTGTTGAATCAAGTAAGGCAAGTACGAGAGCGAGCAGTTCGGTTCAACTTTATTCCAATCAAAAATCTGGTGATGTTACCCATTTTGCCAGTGTGGTATGACGTAGCTTTAATAATTTTAACTACATAAAACGAAGTGCAAATATTTTACAAGGCAATATTCTCGGCAATATTTTAAACATTTTAGAATTTTTATTAGATTTAATAAAACTAGACAATTTAAAATAAATATTTTATTTTTATTAATTAATTTAATAAATTATAATTTTTTTAAGTGAAAAAAAGCCTTATTTTTTGATGTTATAAGGTGTGCATACTTATTAAAATATTAAACTTATTTTCATAACAGTAATAAAAGATATAAAAATATATTATTTAATAAATATTATTCCAATTTATTTATTGCACTTTATTGTCTCCATAATTTAAATTAATTGAGGCAAGCTAGGCTTTTTTTTTAGTAAAAATTTGTGTGAGCACCATTTAGAATCGTTTCTACATATTTTAAACATTTTTAGGATCTTTATTCGTTTATATTTGCATCATTTTGTTAATAAATTAGATAAAAATAATTTAGATAAATATACAACAAGATTAATTTCTTTTTGAGGAATTAATTAGGTATTTACAACAATGTGTTAATAAATGTTTTTCTCCATTTTCGCGGTCATATGCCGAGGCCATTTCACGCGTATAAATGTCAAGGCCGTACTGGCCTTCTTCTGGAAAACTAATATTAAAGGTCACTATATCGTCTTGCACGTTGTGAGACACGAATTTTGACAAACGCTTTTCTTCAACACCATTCTTGTGCAAAGTGGCCATGAAATCCGTTAGAAGTTTCGACATCCTAAATTGGAGCTCTAGTTCTCGACCCGCAAAAACTAAAGCATCCTGAAAACGAAATTAAAACATAAGTTTTACAAAATAAATAAAAATAGGTGACTTTTTTTTAAATTTACCTGGTTTGTAATGGGTACAAGTCCAAATAATCTAGTGGCTTTAGTGGGTCCCCATTCCCCACTAGCACAGTCAGGCAGAGGCACCATAACGGTTTGAAGATCGTCACAGCATATTTTAAATTTACATACACTTTTGAATTTCATAGGTTCACCAGTTAAATATTCTTTCGGTGTAACTGCATTTGCAAAAATATCCAGTAGAAATGCGCCACTGCACGGCGCATGCACTCGAAAAGCTACTAAGTTACCTACAACAGACTAAAATACAAATTATTATAGTAGATAGAACCGTTTAGAATGCAAACATAAACATTTTTAGATAATAGTAGTAGTATTTAAATCTGGTCCAATTTTAAGGGTCTGTGGATACTTACTTGCATTACGAAACGTTTTAACGAAACCGCTTCAAATGAGTCTCCGTCGCTATCATAAAACTTCAAATTATAGTGAAATATCAACGTACTTTGCATGTGATTTGGCATTGCTATTCGTACAGTTGCTGCCCCTAAAATACAAGACTGTGTACTCTGTAAACTTTTTTAAAAGTATAATTACCTGTGGAATCTGTAAACATAACAGCTTTAGTGTTCGGATCCGAAAAATAGAGTCCATATCGGAAGAATAAAGATCGGACAAATGGAAGCTCCTCAAATTCTTGTAACGTAATCGGATTCTTTAAAAGCTGCCATTCGGATTGAAGAGGGAAAAACTCGTAAATAAATTCTTTGGGGTCGGTTAAGAAGTAGTGGTCATCGTATTCGTACCTACAAGAAAATAATTATCATCTTCGTTAAAGCAGAGCAGATGTGAAGTTTGAAGCACCAATCTTTGGACACTCTGTCCAGTAGCAAATAAAAACTCAATTTATTGGATTGCAGGATAATCCTGCAGACAACTTTCCTACTTACCTTAAACTATCTGACTTAGTTTTATTTCCTGCTTTGGGTGCTTCTTTTGCATTTACCAAATGCCTAGCTCCCCAGTTGCATTGCACAAATCGCCAAGCACCAGCAACATATACTGCATTCCAAGAATTTCTAAATCTGTTATCCTCGAATCTGACTCCAGGTTGATATCCCGCTGATTTTGAGTAACCCTTTATTACTACACAGTGCAAACCCGCATAACTAAAATAACAAGTATATTATTTTTTTAAAGGACTCAATTTTGAAAAATTACCTGCACAGTCTTTTAAAAAGCACATGGTAACTTTCAGTCCCGTTTTTGATTCCACGAAGCAATCCCATTGGAGTATCGCCTCGAAGATTCTCGTCAAAAGACATCGTATTCAGGTTTTTCACTGTAATCCAACGGAATATTGTTCTGCGAAAAATAAAACATTAAAACAAAACATTCACAAAAATGAAACAACAGTTTTACCGTGCTTTTTCTATGTCGGAACCGCATCTACCCACAAGCTGTCGTACAAGATCAGTAAACGTTTTTTGGTCAGCTTGCGCCACCGAAATTGCTGTTTGATCAACAGTGGCAAATTCGGCAGGATCGTGATACACTTGGAATTTGGATAACGCAGGAGGTGACGGTGCTGGAGCTACCGCAGGATATGGAGCTACTTCCTCTGTGGTCTGATCCATGTAGAGAGATTCGGCCTGCATGTATTCACTTCGTTTTTCAGCGATGAGTTCCAACATTTCGTGGCTTTGTTTTTCGACTAGGGCGGCTGTGGCAGCTCTGTAATAAAAGCATTAGTGGTTTTGTCGATAACTTAGGTTTGCATTTCTGGTTTAACATATTTTAGTTACCTTTCATGTTCTAGCATTTTTCTCGTCAAAGTTTCTTTTTTCTTGTCTCGTCTTAGCGTCATATTTTTCTCTAAATCGTCTCGTTCCTGCTGGTGTCTTAACGTGAGAACATTTTGATCATCTCTCTTGTTTCGTTTTAATTGCATTTCTCTCTCAAATCTGTTTGTTAATCTTTCCAGTTCTTTTTCCCATTCGTCCTGGAATTGTAATTGTACAGATATTAGTATCGCTTTCAATTTTTTGCAACAGATTTGATGAAGATTTATTGCATTTGACTAAATGACATGTTAATAAAAAAATTAGGTAGGTTACTAAGAAGTAAAGTGAGAATTGTGTAGTAAATCTCGGTTAATGTATCTATTGTTAGGCAATGGGAATATGATTAGCATTTGCAACGGTTTAGTGAGATAAAAAAACGAGCTAATTATGAATGTTCTAGTCTATAAAACATTTTGAATTATGTTATGTCAAGGGCAAAAATTGTTTTTGATGTTAAAATTACGCCGCTACAAGTAGTTAAGGTGCAAAAAATATTTGTTAAATATTTATTTTATTTGAAACTTACTCTTATTTCGTCCCTCATTCGGCGATCTTCTTCCTCTCTTTGTCGAGCGAACTTTCTGTATAAGTCATCTTCTTCTTTCCGATGTTTCATTTCTAATCTTTTTTGTTCATCTCGATCCTATAACAAAAAAATGTCTTTTAGAGTTTAGACTACGCAAAAAAAACATTTCTATTTTTTAAATGCATTACTTTTAAGAATAATTTAGGATAAGGTTGTACAAATTGGACTGCATCCTAAATTAGACCGACATATTTTTTTAATTAAGACTATTTATATGGTTTTATGGTACAAGAAGATCCAAATATTTTTTTTTCTGTTTTAGTTTTTTGGAAGAGTCCTTTATTGGTTATAAATAAATTCAAACAAACTATGTAGTGTTCCAATTTAAGCAACCTTACCCTACTTAATTTTTGTTTTATCTGTAAGCGTGTCACTTTTTTTTTGTCTCTTTATTGTTCCATGATTGAAAACTTATAGAGCATACTGAAAACCTAGTGTGGCGTTAGGAAAAGCATTGTTAATCCATTTTTTATTGTATTGTAACAATTGTGCTTTAGTAGTTAAACGAACTATTGAAATAGTAAAGAGAACATAAAAACATCCGCTGCAGAAATTTTAAGGAAAGTAATCAAAAAAAAATGTTTTAACTCGCCGATTAATTAAAATGCAAAAAAATGCTGTAATTTGCAATGCTTTAAAAAACAAATTAAATTTATTATTTAGCAACGGTTGGAATCCGAGAAATCAAAAGTGAGATTTTTAAATTTTAGTATGGCACCGAAATTAATTTAATTAGACATTAAATGATTAGACAATCACTTTCTTTCATCTTTAGGCAAAAATTCACGCTGAATTTGTTGCTAATTATAGGTTTTCATATCACAAATAGTTGACAAAATCTAGATCAAACGATTGGTTTAGAAATTAATAGTTTTAAATCCCGAGGCAATCATATTTATCGCTGACAACAAATCTAGAAACATCCTTATAAAGTTGTGAGAAAGTTATATTTTTCGCGAATTAAAGAACTAATAATTGATTTTGAGCGAATAAACTGAAGTATAAATTTCAATATTTTCTTGCAATTATCGTAAGCATTCTGGCATTCAAGAAGAAAGTTGTAAAAAAAACAAAATAGGAAATTGAATTTATTCGAATTATTTTCGCACGCTTTAGCCAACATAATTTCTATTTTATTTAAATACATAATTCAATATTTAAGGATGCATAAGATTTATTATTAATTTAAAAACAATTGAATTCGCTTTTTAAAAAATTTAAACTGCTCTGTTCAGCAGATGTCTAAAATAATTGAGTATGATCTTTCCCAATTAAATATTCCTATTTGTGTAAAGCAATTCTTAAAATCCATAAATGACAAAAGACTATCTATAATAAATCCGCAGTATTAAACTAGATCAAAGAAATTTAGAAAAGTTCAAAGTTTTTTTGCAGAAAAAGTTAATGATTGTTTCAGCCATCTAAGGGGCAATAAAATATGAGTGTTACCTACAAGTATGAAACACGTTCTATAAATCAATAAGGAGTTAATATTCATTGACTGGTAGGATTAGATATTAATACCCACATAATTCTACCACATATTTCAATAATTATATAAAAAATAGGTACCTATTTTCGTGACTATGTAGGCGTTTCTTGAAACATACATGTGTACCAAGTTTGAACCGTAAATGAATTTTTACGTATCCATTCTTTCTATGTGTAATAACATACTTAAAAACAAGCAAAAGTTTCAAGAATTTATTTGTATTCAGGCTACAAAAAGGAACAATGTTTCTTTTTTAAAAAATATTCTCACAGCAAATTTACCATCATAGGTAAGTTTTTTATAATGCCAAACGATAAATTCGTATAACGGAAGGAAAGCAAATATTTGTTTTCTCGCATTGTCTTGTGGTCAATACTCGTATAGCTTTCTTTTTTTGAATTGTTGTATATTTTTTATATAAGAAACAGAAAAAATGTTATGTCTTACATAAAATATTAAGTTTTATAGCAAAAAATGTGGAACGCTTCACGATTTTGCGTGTCATCCTTGCGCAGGGGCCATGCTAATCTTCTCTGTATCGTTCCAATTTTAGTATATGTACCGCCGAAGCGAGTACACTAAACAAGGGTTGATGTCGCTATATGTACGTAAGCAAGGAAAGGTCCTTTAAGCGAGCTGTATGGACTTTAACGTCCTGCGCAAAAGAGACATCAACGCTCGATTAAGGCAGAACCTTGTAATTTGTTAATTTGTAAAATAATTAATATGGTGTTGAGTCGGAATGTATCAAACGGCTGTTAATTGAAAAATTATACTTTATAAGGTGAGACACAAAAATATAATTTGATGTTGCGATGGGTCAATTTTGCCATTTTAAAAGATGACTAATGAGGTGCTCCTTCAAATATTTTCGTCTATTAGATCATAAAAATAGAAAGTTTAACAGCAGTTAAAGTATAAGCAGGCTGTCTAAATAAAGTATATGGTAGCAGAAAGGTATGATACCAACCTACACCTATTTATGGACATACCGCAAACACGCTGGTGAAAATACTTCAGCAACCGAGTGCTGCTTGAATATAAAATACGAATTCCTTATGGCTGCGTTCAACAAAATGTTTAAAATTTGATTACTTGATACACCTAAACCAAGTAAAATTCACACATCCGCGATTAGAGCATGTCTTAGGATCCCCAGAAAATTGTTATAAAAATCTTCCTTTTATATCCTTAACAATATGAGGCCCCAAAGTGCGAAACTTTAAACGCTTATACCTTGAAAACAATAGTTTGTTTATCATTTAAATGGTCATACTCATATAAAATTTTTGTAATCAATTTAATTAATTTTTTATGAAATAAAGCTAACAACAATGTCGATGGAATCTGATGCAAAAAGGTATGATCTAGAATTATAGATGGGATTTAAAATGCAATTTTCGTATAGCAGAGTTGCCAAATTTATCGAATTTAAACCGTATTTTTATCATAGATAAGAAGAGATGGATTTTTTTGGAGGTTTTAAAATGGGCATTATTAAGTTAAATTAGATATTGTCGAACGCTGCCATTTCCGCAATTTGTACCAGTTGTATGGAGCAATTAAACTAAGGTAATCAAAACAACGTCGTAGACTTCTTCGATCGTTTCACTTTTATTTAACAGTCAATTTTGAACTTCGTAAAAGTGTTTATTTTATTGGTAAATTGCTTTTTATTGACGTGTGGTGAACCACAACCACCGAGGGACTTTCTTCTTTAGTATTTAACAGTAAGGTGCTGAGCTGGGAACAAACTTTATAAGGCTCGTAAATTCAATTCACGACAAGCGTACTTAAAGCGTCATGCACAAAAAATTACAAATTATTTTTTATCCGACTGTGATCAATACAACGTTAATGTACTTGTACCTTTAAAAAAATAGTTTTATTTAAATAAAAGACACAATTTTATTTAAAAATGCCATATTTGCCATTTTACGTGACGCGACATATGGCATTTTCTATTTAAAAAATTATCGTAAAAAATATACTATAATAACTTCTTGCGCGGGCTTAAACAAAAACGTTTCTAAATATCTTGAATCTCATGCTAAAGAACAGTTTATAAGCATGTTTATAATTAAAATGTAATTAGTTCCGCTACAGTTCCCCTTAAAGAATGGATAATTATGCATTCCGTACATATTTAATTACGTTAAAATTGGAACATTTCTGTTCTTTAGTATTATTGTAACAAATCAATTATTCATAATACTGTTAAATTGCCTAGTTGTGTGGCATAATAAATGAATGCCAACAGCTAAGAATTTATTACAAAATTTGAAATTAAATCAAGCAAACCGCTAAAATGTAGGATGATCCTAAAAACCAATAACCTTCTCACAACCTACTGCCACTTTTCAGAAATAGTCCATCGTAAAATTTAACGCAGAATAAATTAAAATGTGGGCCCGATGAAGTATCAATTTTCAAACAGCAGTTTATTGTTTTTAAAAGACTTTATTATTTAACATTGTAAATGAGCGCCTGTACAGGCTGTCCCACAATCTGACCAACCATTTAAAATGGTTTATACGCAAGAAAAAGATTATTTATTTGAATATTGAAGTTGATCAAAAATCACCTTTTTATTTGGTCATTTTTTTTTTAATGTTTATTCATAAAAATTACCATTTCGTTTGTCGTTTTGATAATGGGACACCCTTTATTATAAATAATAATATTATTATGCAAAACCACTCACGCCAAAATCCTACATTAATTTTGGAATAATCAAGTTATACGTTCCGCATATCCCAGTATGGAAATCATATCAACCTATGACTTTGGTGACGTCACAAAGGTGTAGTTTGTTACGCATAAGCACGTGTGATATTTGTGTCATATTTATATGCTAAAAATGATTTCATATCCGATTTAGTGCAAAAAATGTGGAACGCTTCACGATTTTGCGTGTCATCCTTGCGCAGGGGCCATGCTAATCTTCTCTGTATCGTTCCAATTTTAGTATATGTACCGCCGAAGCGAGTACACTAAACGAGGTTTGATGTCTCTATATGTATCTAACGCTAGGAAGATGTTTTAAGAGAGCGGTATAGCTTTGACGTTTTGCGCAGAAGCGACTAGAAACAGCTGACACCTTGGATCAATATCTAATTTAAAACTTCGACCATAATATTAGCCCTTCTAAAGTAAAATTATAACTTACCAAGTAGCAATCAATTGGTTTTTCTCTGTTCATCCTGTATGATTTTTGCAATTCCGTCTGTTTAAGAGCGTGAGCGATGTGAAGGGCGCTGGCGTCGAATCGGCCATACTGGTAACTAGGGGAGTCTCCATGACTGTTTGGGGGGTACGACGTTGGACTATAAGACGTGTAGCCCCCATAAGGGGGCGACGATTGTTGCTGCGTTGAACCGTTAACATTTGTTTTTATATGGATTGCTAGAAAAACAAATAAAATTAGTTTTGCTCGACAGTATAGGATAATTAGTTATTAAATGGATACATTACTAATTAAAAAATGGTAATTAAAATTTCTCCTCAATAAATTGTTGCTATTTTATCAAGTGATTTATATCGCTTTTTTAACATTGTAAGCTTTGAGTAATAAAATAAATAGCTAGTTAATAATGTACGTTAAGTTTTAAAAGACATCGGCAACAGAGAGTACCTGGTGAGAAAGTTTATATTTTTTAAATACCTCTGGATATGTAGCACACTTTATGTTTGAGTGCCCCAGTAAGAATTATTTTAATTTTGTGATTTTTAGTTAAGGGAACACTCGCTGGGAAATAACAATAAGCGTAAATTCTTACTATACATCAAATTATAAAATGCTATTGATGTTTAGTTGAAAGTTTTTGTAAATTAAAAAAAAGTATAAATACAAGACGGCTTTTTTAGGCTCTTTTTTGAAATAGAATTTGGTGCTTTTTTATTTTAATAAAATACCCCTAATTACCTTCAATGTCTCCTCTATTAGTCCCCCGAATTTGTTCATTAACAAAATTACTCGACTTCGGAACATTTAAAGCTGATCTAATTCCCACAGAAGATCCATCCAGATGTCCCGGTCCTATTTTTGGCACATGACTGTTACAGTAAACTTCCTTATCTTCCTGTCGATGTTGATTATTGTAATAAGTCTTAAGCGTTAATTTTGTACCACACACTGCACATTTAAAACAACCACTATGAAAAAACGAAAAATCTTTAAGGGGTCCGACGCGGTCCACTTGGTACACTGTTTCATTGCATCTAAGACACGTGCTTTCGTAGAAATTTGGACGATACATTGCTTTGTAGGTGCTTTGTAACATAATTTGGGGTATAGGTCTAAAAAAAAAAAAATTTAAAATAAGGTGCTGATAAAATTACATCACTAGGAACAGGTTTATTTTGCTTATTTTATGTCAATTAAAATGGTTTTTTAATTAATTTTGGATTAAAATAATGTCTAGTTTAAGATGCACTATTTTTTGTTCCTCAGAAATGAGTGATTTCAATTTTTTCTTGAACATCCTGTTAAATTCTGACAAAGGCTTTGTTTGACCTTGTTTTATTTTTAGTACAAAAAATAATAGTTTTATAAACAATAGTAACAATCGCATTCAAATGCATACAAAAATGTCAGTAACATCTAAAATTATTCAGTCGTTGTTACAGTTCGATTGTTTTAACTCAAATTAAAAAAAGTCCTGTTACAGCACTGATGCAATGCACAGGTCAAAGCAAGATTTAGAAAAAACCTTTGTATATTTTTTGCAAAAAATCAATTTGGAAAACTCCATATTATTGTCACGCCTACTTGGATGTTAAAATTATGGAAATCAATTAACATTAATTAATTCTTAATAAAATAACTTTCTGCATCTATGGCTAATCGTTAATTATCAATACTGTTGGTTGTTAACAAATAACAAATCAATTTAAAACGACGTGAAATGTAAACAATTTTAAATAAAAATCGGAAATTTCAATGCAAGGCCAATATGGAAACCTATGAGTACTTTATTTGCATTATGTAGGTGCTAGCATTACTTAAATGATGTCAGTAAATGTACCTACTAAACCTTTTATAAATACAAAATAAGAATTAAATAAAAAAAAACACATAAAAATTCATGTTTTGTGCTAAAACATTTTCTTTGGAAATGTCTTTTTTGTCTCTGCTTGAATCGGCCTATATACATTCCATTTATGTTTTGTTCCGTCTCTAAAACAGTTTCTTTGGAAATATGTTTTTTATATCTCTGACTCGGCCTACATTCTAAATAATTTTATTTAGGCATCTTCCATAAATTTCTTTAATTACTGTTTCTTTCTAAAAATGCAGTAAAGCACACTACACCGAATAATTACTTAATATGCATCATAAGCCATAAGAAGATATTCTTTAAAATGACTAATGAGTTTTAGCTAAAATACAGAAATTTATCTTGACAGAGTCATTATTTTATATAAAATGATTATTAGGAAATATGCAAAACAGCATGCGTTTTCTTAAGAATCCGTTTCACAATTTGCACACATTCCTACAGAGTAATTTAATAATTTTTAGAACTGTATACAAGCAGTTATAAAATATAATTGAAAAGAAGTACCTCTATTCTTAATTAAACGACTTACATAAAGAGAAGAATAAGAGTAATCTTATGCATAGTTTATGCCTTCACTGAAATAGTTTTGAATACCTAGTTATTTTTTATAATTCGTTTCGTTTTAATAATTTACACAATAAAGCGGGAAGTATCCTTTGACTTCTAAATATTTTCTGTAACACAAAAGCGCTAGAGCTCATAAAAAGTGATGGTTAAACAAAAAAAAAAAATTATAGCATACCTTCTGATTAATCAAAGATTTTATTCCTGGGCATTACAGATGTACATCAACAAGTAATAATTTTCACTTCTGGTTCAATAAATTTTACTGTTGGTTGTTTTTAATTTAAACAAACACGTAAAATGTAACACGAGTTTACTAAAGAGTGATTTATTTAAGTACTTCTTTTGTGGCTTAATTTTGCTTTGTTTTTAGCGAGAAGAACCGAGTTATTTTAATTATATCAAAGTGGCCATGATGCGTCGCGGTTCTACTTACATGGCCAACCGGGGTCTCTATTTGATTATGATTTACCTGTTGCTGTTGCTTTTCCCCGTTCACCTGCAAGCGCAAGTGTACGAGCAGACTCGAATACGTAAGAATTCTCGGCCTTTTTCGGTACACCGCCAACACCGGAGTTTTTTTAGCGGACTAGAGCTTTACCTCGTCGGAATCTGGACACAAGCATCTGGAAATTTTTGTTCACAAAATAAGTTAGTTTTGTCTCTTGCTTTAGCATTAAAGTCTCCAATCAAAAATCCTTTCCAGATCCTTTGGATTTAAAAAGAAGCGAAAAAGACAAGATTAGGAAATTAAAAAAGTAGAATTCATAATTTTTCAATTAAAAAATATGACTGTTTACCCCTTCAGAAAGCTGAGAGGACCCTAAGGAAGGATTAGCAGGATCTAAAAAATCAGTCTTAAAGAAGAACGACTGTAGCGACATAACTGAAGCATAATTTAAACTAACTCAAAAGAAAAAAAGAGAACCCTGTAATTTGTTCAAAACTATCACCACAGATGTCGCCGTGTAAACACTCGTGAAGTTAGCTCACCTTGACAGAGTTGTCAAAACAAATAACCTCAAATTATTCAGATTGTCAAACTTGTTGTATTTGTGATTTTTTCTTCATAATAAAGGCCAAAAACTCTTTGTAAGTATTAAATCCAACTGCTAAACCTTATAATGTAAATGCGCAATAATTTAACTAACAATTTTGTGTAAAATTTTTAGTCAACAATGGCAGATGTACGGGATATTATGGAGCTGGAGAGGCCCCTCACTCCAGAACTGACAAAAGAAACGATTCTTGGATCTGCTGGCAACAAGAAACGCTCATCCACAGGACACAAGCTACCGAAAAGACCGGAGGGGATGCATAGGGAAGTTTTCGCGCTTCTGTACAATGATAACAAAGATGCTCCCCCGTTATACCCTTCTGATACCGGTAAGCCCCAAACATTGTCTTTAAAACGAGTTAAGTAATGTAAAATTTCAAGGAAATGGGTATAAACAAACTAAAATTAAGCTGGGGATGCGTAAACCAAGAAAGTGGGCTTGGACCGCCTTTACAAACCCAGCTAGAGTGGACGGAGCTGTTTTTCATCATTGGAGACGACCCTCAGATGAGCCCAAGGAATACCCCTTTGCCAAGTTTAATAAGGTTGTATTTATCTTAATAAGTTGCTTTTTTTACAAAGTTTTGTGTTTTAGAAAATTGAGGTCCCATCGTATTCCGACACAGAATATCAACAGCACCTCAAAGATGCCCAATGGACGAAAGAAGAAACTGACCATCTTATGGATCTTGCTGCACGGTTCGACTTAAGATTCATTATAATGGCAGACCGCTATGACACAGAGAAATATTCGAAAAAAGGTGTTGAGGATTTAAAAGAGAGATACTATAAAATTGTGTCCATTTTAAACAAACACAGCGGTGATAAAAAGGCCTACGCTTATGATGCAGACCATGAAAAAAGACGTAAGGAACAATTAAAACGCTTGCATGAACGGACGCCACAGCAAATCGAGGAAGAGACGTTTTTGATTGGCGAGCTTAAGAAAATCGAGGCGAGAAAGAAGGAACGGGAACGTAAAACACAGGACTTGCAGAAGTTAATCAGTCAAGCCGATAGCCAGGGCGAAACGCCGAAGAAAACAGATAAGAAATTACCCAAGAAGAAAATCACGAATCCTAGCCGACCTTCCAGAATCGACACAGCGGTAAAATCTTAATATTTCGTAAAAATAATTTCTTTCTCAAAAGTAACATTTTCTTTTTTACTAGACCATCCAAAAGTGTGTACAAATTACTAATGTTTCTGCCTTTAACAGCATATTTTACAGGCTGTAGAAACTGCAGGAATAAAATTCCCAGATTACAAAAACAGCGGGGTTTCTCTACGCTCACAAAGAATGAAATTACCAGCCAATGTTGGACAGAAAAAATCCAAGGGAATTGAGCAAATGATTCAAGAAATTGGCCTCGGTAAATCTTTGGTTTATATTTCCAAAGTATATTTTATTTGGGTTTATTTTTTACAGAATTAAACCCAACTCCTTCCGAAGAGATTTGCTCGCATTTCAATGAGTTACGAAGCGATATGGTTTTGTTAATGGAGCTTAAGTCTGCCCTAAGTTCGTGTGAGTTTGAGCTACAGTCCTTGCGCCATCAGTATGAAGCCGTTAATCCAGGAAAGGTAATAGTGGTACGGTTGTAAAGCTGGAAAAATAATGTAACGTTTTTCAGACTTTAACAATTCCACCCCAGCTTCTCTCCAGCAATGAAGTGGACAACAAAACATTAACTGTAGGGGAAATCATCGACGTAGTGGGTTCCCCAGGAACTCCTTCTAATTCCTAAGTCTTCGTTGAATGTATTATTCTCTTAAGGTACTAATAATAAAAGATTTGTCTCATAAATAATCTGTATTGTAATTTCTTACGCGAGAATTAGAACTACTTTCTTAGGTCGACACTTAAACTATAAAAATAGAGTAGAAAATAAAGAACTAATATAAATATAAATAAATGGAAAACATTTATTTAAAACTCGTTTAAAATGATAAATGTTTTAAAGTAAATTAAACAGTCTTGGAGAAAACAAAAAAACAGATTATTCCATTCTCGGTCGCTTTCGAGCAGGTTCTTCCGTCTCGGCACTTTGCTCTCTTTTCAGGAGTGAGCTCTGCAAAAATATTAAATTTTATTATGCCAAACTTACGCAACATTACGCCTTACCTTTTTGTCCCAGTGCTGCTGCATATATTTCAGTAATATTGTGGTTTTCTCTGTTACAATAACTAGAACAAACGTTACTATTTACTGCGCCTTACGAATAATATAATGTGGTAGGACTTACTTTGTGCGGAAGGGTAATCTTTTGTGGGAATGTATACAGAAGGCCTTTTTAATGGTGATCTGCTGTTTGTTTCCACATGGAATTTGGTAAAATTGCTTTCGTTATAGGAAGGCAGCCCCTTTAAAAACTCTGCCACCGACTAAAAAAGACAAAACAGTAATTTTTGCTTCCTACATTGGGTTTAATACTTACCATTTTAACAGGCACAAACACGATTTCTTCAAATGTACAAATTTTACAAAAAAATTTGCAAAATATGAATTGTGTCAAATTTTTGTCACACTTTTAAAGGAACTAGGGAGTTTTGTGTTTTGTTTGTTGGCGAACTTGTGTGGATGTGGAAACTGTAACGCCTGTCAAAATAATCTAACCTCAAAATAATACCTTTTTAACGTTTTTTTTATTAATTTTAGTTTTTAAATCAAATATATTTACTAAAACAATGTTAAGAACAATATTAAATAACAAATTGTCCTGTGCGTGTGGAATATTATTGACAATACCGTATTATTCATGGCTATACCTCTACCAGAAAATGCAGAAGAGAAGAAATCAAAAAGCCGAAGTTAAATTATTCCAAAGCAGACACAACTGTGTGTTAATGTATTTTAAATCAAAAGGATACTCAGGATGGCCTCCTAATACTGCCAGACAAAAACTAGACGTATCCAACATTAATGTACTTTTTGAGCCTTTTACTTATTTTATAAATTCAGCTCAGAGTAGCATTGATATTTCAATAATGCTCTTAAACGTACAAATGATAGCAGACGCCCTTATACAAGCCACAAAACGAGGGGTTAAAATAAGGGTAATTGCTGACTTTCAATATGTGGGTGGTTGTATAACACTCTACCATAAATTGATAAAACATGGAGTCGATATGCAATTTTACGTTTCAAGAGTGAGAAAACAGGAAAGTATTATGCACCATAAATACATAGTTAAGGACTATTTTAAAGGGGAAGGATACGTACTTACGGGGTCCTTTAATTTAACTTACAATGCCTTTGCTAACAATTTCGAAGATGTTGTTTTTACAACAAGAAGTGAAATCGTTGAGGCAATGCATAGCAACTTTGAAGAACATTATCGCAACATTAAATCAAGAAATAAGAATGATTTTGAATGTTTTGAGTTAAAAAGAAAAAGTTTATTAGTTGTTTAAGATTTAAGTACATAAAGCAATAAATAAATATAAGTTTACAGTTTTCTAAAACATCGATATTTTTATGAGATTTTTGGTGCGTAAGGGGGCAAAGAACAACCGATTTGTTGGATGATTTCACTCGCAGCATAGCAACCTAACTCAGTACAAAATTCACAATTTTTTGACCTTATTAGACCGGCAATGTAACCGGCTACAAACGAGTCGCCAGCACCTGTTGTATCTTTTACATTTTTAGAATCTATAACTGGTACATCGAAACTTGTGATTTTTCTATTTGATATATTAACAACCTCCCTACAATCATTTGTTATTACAACAATTTTACTGGGAATCGAGATAGTTTTGCCAGATATTTGTTTTTTACTCAAGTAAATTCCTAGCTCCAATTCGTCAGAAAAACTCATATATTTTGCCAACGCACTATATTCCCGTTTATTCCCAAAAACTACATCTCCGTTCTCGACCAAAAACTTTATACATTCGCCGTATATTTCAACTAAATAACACGCAGAAATATTTACCACCAATAAAATATTATTCTTGTTACAGTGCTCTACAAGAAATTTTACTACTTCTATTCGGTTATTCGTAGTAAAAAAGCCTTCAATATAAATAATTTTAGCAGTCTGTAAAAGACCTACAATTTTAGGGTTCGTTTGCAAGTCATTAAAAGTCATATTTTCCGCTGCTCCCAAATAAGCAAGAAGAGCTCTGTTTTTATTGTTAACCAGTGCAATAGTGGAGCCAGTTTGCTGATCAGGATGAACCACATACCTTTAAGCAGGATTTTTTTGTTGCTACTAATTGTATGGCAAAAATAACTTACTCTGCATTGACACCCTCAGTTTCCATTAGCTCTTTAAGCTTTCGTTTTCCTTCGTCGTTCCCTGTGGCCCCAACGACTACGCATTTCTCTTCATTTTTCAATAACCACTGTAGGACCCTTAACGTATTTTGGGCGCTTCCCCCTGCGCTAAAGGTTTGATGAAACCTTTAAAATATGGCTATTAAACAATGTTAAATAAAATATTAATAAATGTTTTACCGTGCGATATCTTCTTGAAGGGATTGGAATTCACTTAGCGTAAGTTCTTTCTGGTCGTCTGGCTTTATTTTATACTTATTTAAAAGATGGTTGTCGTCTATTCGTACAGTTATGTCCAGTAAAGGGTTTCCAAACCCAATAATTACATCTTTCGCCATTATTTTGGCTAAAAACTGTTTTTTGCTTTTAGCTTTTTGAAAAATTTTAGTTGCTAATGTAACGCAACGGAGTTGTAGTTCAAATGTTTTGTTTTCTAAAATGTGCGTATTCGCCGTTTGCGCTTTAAATTTTTTCTACAGGTGTCATGGCGTATTAAAAAATAAAAATGTCTCCATGTCAAAAACAAAGCAAATAAAACCATCGTTTATGTTTGTGTAAATGCAAATATGTTGTACTTTTCTGAAGGACAACCTAATAAAAATTTCTTTAATGGGTAAAGGTGTTAAGTAGCAGCATCAGTAAGTGATATCATTAGAAATTGTAAGTTTAACGACATGAATTCACCATCTTCACAAAATGATTCTACAAACTTACCAAATAAGAAACAAAATAATCGAGAAGTAAATGGTTTGAATGAGCAGCCAGAATCTATCCCAAGCGCCAGCACTAACCAAGCGGACAACAACGCCAACATGAATAACGACCGAAGTAAAGGGGCTATTCCCAAAATAAAACCAGCACCCAAACCATCAAGCGGAAGTAAGAAAAATGTAAAGCTCAACAACAACATTGAGAACTTGCAAACGTTAAACAGCTCAAATCCTAGCTGCAGTAGCTACAACCTTACTCGCAGAAATGGTTTCTCAAATATAAGCCTACCGGAAACAACCCGCAATCCCTTTGAAGAATGTTTTTTGACTGAAAGCCCTTTAGAGGCAAAGAAGCCCTGCATTTTGAACATACCCTTCCAGAATCAGTTCAGTGGACACAGTAGCAAAGCAGTAGACCTAAGAAAAAGCGACTCCGACAGCTCAAGTGATGATAACGAGTTGTTATCAGTCTCAGACGACGGTTGCATTTATACGTACAAGGGCGACAACGCCGCTGATTTACCGTCTAGTTTTTTCAACTTAGAAATGCCCTCGCTGGAGAACAACGATCTAAACGAAAACAGACAAGGTAACTCGAGCCCTGAGATGGACTTCTTGGAAATGGACTTCGATCCAGGCCCGTCCGGGGACGCTGACTCGGAATCCAATGCATCTAACAGCGAGATCGATAACGCAGCAGTCCTCCCATTGGATCCAGCTAAGGAAAGCAACCTTGAGAATGAGACACCTCCAACTTTGGTACTGAACGAAGAAAATGACGCGGCGGCGGCAAGTGCGCCAGTAAAGAACACGCATTCACCTCCGCGTTTTTTACAACTGCACCAGTCGCCAAGTTGCTCAGTTGTAAAAAAGCGACGAACTAACAGTATGCTGGAGGAGATGCAAATGCCTTGGTCGTGTCCAGTCAGTGATAGAACGCAATCTAGCGCAGTTTTACGAACAGTAAGACGACACCACAGTTCAAAAGGGGAGTTAGTATCGCCAAGTGAATACGTTTTGTCTCCGAGCAGCGATCCTACCACGACAAATTTGACTTCGTTTCACAATGCCATAGGCAAGATTTTGATAGACGAGAAAGGTACCGTGATATACGATATTGAGAAGATAATGATTTGGAACGAACAGGAAGCGTGTCTCAAACAAATCACCCAAATCGGGCCATCCTCATGCGGCGCCACGGCTGTTCTCAACGTTTTAAACGCGCTTCGTTTCCCCCTACCTCCAATGGACAAAATCCAGGAATATGTCAACACCCGGCTTCGCGCCAACACCGCTCCGCTAGCGCAGTATCTGCAGTCACGCGGCAATGCTGGCTGCACGCATCGCGACATCATTTCCGGTTTAGCCAAAGCCTCAGAAGGACGTGTTTACGCCAGGTTCTTCTCGCTGTACCCTGAACGTGTGGTGAATGTGTACAAGTGGTTGGGTTTCTGGATACAGCAAGGAGCGGTGCCGGTAGCTACGTTGAATTTACAGAAATGCAAGGGTAGCGTACCGGACAGTTGGCATCATCAAATGATCTTTGGAGTCGGGCCTGAGGGGGTTTATTTGTCGAATCCTTTGGAGTGTGTCGCGGCAGGGCAACTTTGGCCGCAGATGACGTCCGAGTCGGTTTTGATGGTGCGGAGACAAGATGTTGTTTCGAGATGGAATCCTAAGACTGATCTTCCTCAAATTATGAAGATTTCCGATACGAGGTGGAGAGACATTAATGTACTGGGTAAGTTTCGTTTTTTTTTATTTTGTGATAATGCGTATTCAAAATTTCGCTTTTGACGAAGGGCCATCACTCTTCAGTGTGTAGATTTATGAGAATAATAAAATGATATTCTTTTTGCAGGACAAGTGTCCAAAATAATAAGAGAAGAGCGAAGAAAAAATAGAGTTGGTTTAACATGTACACCGCATATAACAATTCCTGCTGAATACAAATCAGGCATTACTTTAGCGATAGACATGAACTCCCCTGCATTTTCATTTCTACAAGAATGTCCAGAGCTACCATTACTGCATCCATACAATGCTACGACAATGTGGTAAATTATGTAAGCTAGTCTTTTCACAATTTATTTTGTGATATTATTGTACATATTGTAAAAATTACAGTTTGCTGTAAAATATTTATACAAGCGCACATGTTAGGCTATACTTTTATCCCCTCACAATATTTTAAGTATGTGCCATTAAAAACAGATGACGATAAATTTTGATTTTTTATTGTTAAAACATTTAACTCCCAAAAAAATATTTTAACTTTAGAGCATTTCTAAATATGTATAAGCAGATTTTACAGCACTTTTTTAAATTTCAATGCAGTACGTGAGTTTCTAAAGGCAACTTCAAACGCGACAGTCAATTTTTGTTGTTGTGCCAATCAAAAAAATAATTATTACAAAATATTAAAATGTAGTTCTGCATCCTTTACATCAAAAAACCAATTTACAAAATAAGTTTTACTAAATCAAATCTGGTTATAGTGCTTTTAGTTTTATGAGCTTTCAAATGTAATTTTAATCGCGCAACTCAATTTTTTTTAAGTTAATCTACAAAAAGATTAATTTTTTAAATCTTAATGCAATTTTATATTTATCATTACAAAATAAGTTTTGGAGACAACAATTATTTCTGTTATTTAAATTCAAGAAAAGTGACCGAAAATTGGCTCATATTTTTATTTTTGACTCAAGTACATATTTTATTCAACTTAATCTTTCATCTTCTTCATCATTTTCTGCAATAGACGGTTTAGCATCAGCTTTAAACTGCTGCTTGGTTATCACAGTAGGAATAGGTGATAGATTATTTCCCATAGACGATTCGTCTTTTTTCCTATGAATGCTTATCGTTGAGACATCATCAGCCTAAAAAAAGTAATTCAAAATAACTTGGCATGAAATTTATAAATACAACAATTAATACTTTTGGATCATCCTTGCTAGTTGTGGCCTGACTATACCAATGATCATTTCTTATAGCCGTTATTCTGACCCTAGCCTTCAGTGGTGCCAAAATTTTATTTATTAAAGTCTTGCACGAAGAAGACACTTTTGGATCCTTGGGAAATTGCACCTTGTTGGTGACTTGCTTAATTAGTTCTCTGTAGTTGGAATCGTCGAATGGAAGCCTCCCGAAAACCATGGCAAAAAGCACAACGCCCATGGACCAGATATCGGCTTGTTGGGGCTGGTATGGAATGCCACGTAAAATCTCAGGAGAAGCGTATGCGTAACTGCCGCAGAAAGTTTCACTCAAGGCGGCTTGCCCGTTTTTGGGTTTAAGATTTCCTCGCGCAAACCCAAAATCGGATAGTTTGATATTCCATTCGCTGTCCATTAGCATGTTTTCGCATTTTATGTCTCTACAAAGTATAAGGGCTGTTATTTAAGGTTTTAAATAGTTTGCCCTCAAGGATTGGTGCGAATAATTAAATTTCAACCTATGCACAACACCCCTTTCATGGCAGTAATCAACAGCGTCTACAAGTTGCCGAAACCATTTTCTGGCCCGGACTTCGTCAATGATTCCTTCTTTTCGAATAATGTCGAGCAAACTTCCGTTGGCAGCGTATTCCATGATGATGTAAACCCTAAAATCAAAAATGTTGTACTCCGTCACAAGTCCTATTTGTGATGAAAATAAGCACCTATGAGTTGTTTCAATAGCTTGTAAGAAACGAATAAGGTTTGGATGTTTTAGACCTTTGACCACTTCAATTTCTCGAGGCAAAAACTTTTTTAAATAATCTGCTGGGGCTGAAAACTTACTAACAATTTTAATAGCAACTTCCATATCATGCCTTTGGCTGTTCGCAACCTGTGAAGATATTTATGTAGGTAAGTAAGAAATTAAAGTTCAAATTCATTTTACTCTAACTGTTGCGTATGATCCTGTTCCAATAGTTTTACCCAAATAGTAGCCATGGGTTTCCAAAACAGTGGTACGCTTTTTGTCTGCTGACGAGGCATCCACGGATTGCTCGGCTGTTAAATCACTTGTAGAAGGCATGTTTAAGAGTTACTTTGGGCCTAAATTACCATATATTCATAATTTTTTTGAGTTTTGCTTTTTTATTTCATTCTGATTCACTAGGAATTTTGACATATTTGATAGACGCCTTCTTTTTTAAAGTATATCAAAAAGAATTTGTTTTATTTTAAAATACAAAAATAGAAAATACGATTTCCAAAATGTTTCTGCAAGAAACGAAGAATTTTTGAATTGATTTGTCCTTTTATAGATAAATAATAAAAATACTTACAGTTCAAAATTTCAAATTGTTGCACAATTATTCTATAATCTTTAATAAAAATCCAAAAATTCAGCAATAAACAAAGCCATTTGCTTTAAAACCAACTAAAAAGAGTTTAGTTTTTCAAAAAAGTTACAATTTCTGTACGTTTAGGTCTACGGCTTGAATCATTTGACCTACTTTCAATAATTTTTCACGACGCCACTGTGCTAGTCGTCATTTGGAAAACACAGCTGTCGTCCCCTCCTCCTGTCATCATTTTGCGAAGTATTTTCATTTTGTGAAAAAGTTATAAAGAAAAAAAAATATTGGACCGTCTGAAAAATGTCCTATGCATATCTATTTAAATATATTATAATCGGAGACACAGGTACGCCCAAATTATATTAAAACGTGTGAATCGATGTGTGAACAATAAAGTTTTGGAAACAGCAGTAGTGAACCAAGAAAAAACAAGAAATTTTCTTTGTTGTGTGTTCTTTATCTAATTTCTTAATCAAATTCAGCTAAATGCATAGTTGCTTCTACGCATAATTTAAGAATAATCAACAATCAGCTTGTTTTAAAGTTAAAATATGCGACTTCAAAACAGTATTGATTTTTTCCAATTACTGACATTGTTTCCTTATCTAATACAAACACCCAAATTTTCTTTACAGGTGTTGGTAAATCATGTTTGCTGCTACAGTTTACAGACAAAAGATTCCAACCCGTGCACGATTTGACGATTGGAGTAGAATTTGGGGCCCGCATGATTACCATAGATAGCAAACAAATTAAGTTACAAATATGGGATACAGCTGGACAGGAAGCTTTTCGTTCAATCACGCGTTCGTACTATAGGGGGGCTGCTGGGGCTCTTTTGGTGTATGATATTACTCGAAGAGAGACTTTTAATCACTTGACCACTTGGTTAGATGATGCCAGGCAACACTCTAACTCGAATATGGTTATTATGCTGATTGGGAACAAAAGGTTTGTGCGGTAGCCCCAGAAAACGCTGAAAATATGCTAACTGGTTTGTTTTAGTGATTTGGAAAGTAGGCGTGAAGTTAAAAAGGAGGAGGGCGAAGCTTTTGCCCGCGAACACGGCCTAATTTTCATGGAAACTTCTGCCAAAACAGCCGCCAATGTAGAGGAGGCTTTCATTAATACGGCTAGAGAAATTTACGAAAAAATACAAGAGGGTGTTTTTGATATAAACAATGAGGTAAGAATTAAGGTAACTTCAACAAACGATAAAAAAAATTTGGGTCAAAGTATATTAAACTTTTAATGTTTAAAGTAAAAAACAATTAGTAATGGTAAATAATTTAAATCGTCAAATTTATTCAACAGCACACACCAATTAATAAATGCTTTGTTTGTATAATAATTATTATCGTTATTTACAAAATGATTTCTTTTTAAGGCAAATGGTATTAAAATAGGTCCGCAGCACTCCCCAACAAATCCATCCCTCCCAGGGGCAGCGGGGGCAGGAGGCTCCCAAGGGTCTGGTTGCTGTTAATTTTTACAAGGGCTATTTCCTATGTAATTATTGATCGAGACACTATTTATTACATAAATTGGACTTTTCAAATAGATCATAATATTTCTTTTTAATTCTAATTAATCCACTTAATTAGTTACATACTTTTTTTTGGACCTTTTTTTTTATTTTGTATGACACTCTATAATTTTAGTTTTAATAGTTAAAAAAAGGAACGAATTTATGTAATAAAACTTCATTGTGATTTATTTGGAAATATTGTATATTTTATATTATTAAGCTACATGCCAATATTATAAAATAATCTTAGTTTATTTTATATCATATTTTATTTAATATATTTCATCCCCAAAAAATGTTATATATTTTATTATTTTCAATTTGTGCAATTAGTTTTATTTGGTTAAGGAAAAAAAAAATATTTTGTTCGAGATTCACGTACTGTATTTAATGTTTTCCGGTGTGTTCCATGATTTTCATGGTTTATTTTCATTATTCTAATCTTAAAACATTAAAGAATGTAAATCATTCGCGTAATGTAGAATCTTTATTGTAATCGTAATTTTTTATGTATGCTTGAATTGTAACCAAATAAAAATGTAATATAACGCTTACGTTTGTTCTTAGTTTATTTAATATTTACTGATAACACCTAAGATAAAAAAGTGTTGTTACACGAATTAATTAATTTATCAACATTTTTGAATTTGGCGCTAAAGCACTTCTTTGGTCCGAATCGCGCTTGCGTCGCGAAATCGTCCAATCACAGCGTTGGCTTTGTGATGGTCAACACTTCCGTTCAAAATGGCCGAAAATACGGTGTGCATTTCACAACAACAAACAAAACCTATAAAAATCATAAAATGGAATGTCCGCGAAGGAAACACTATATCAATTGGTCGTGTAATCCTTTTATACGATTTCAGTGAGGCTGACAAACGGGAACAACGCCGTTTGAAGTCCACACAAGCTGGAACTGTAAAGCAAATTGTGGCACAGGAAGGCGCCATCGTCCAGCCGGGGTGAGTTTGTTTTGTTTGAAACTTGGCGCGAAAACAAAATTTTGTAATTTTAGGGATGTTTTGATAAAAATTGAGCCATGCAGTCATCCTACAATAATGAACGATATGTGTGCGGAGTGTGGGGCAGATTTGCGAAAGGAAGATTTAAAAACCACAGCATCCGTACCCATGGTGCATGCAATTCCAGATTTAAAAGTTAGCGAAGAGGTATGTTTTCAATTTGTTTGTAAGGAAAAGCATTAACCAAGTTGGCTTTTTAGATGGCACAAAAATTAGGAAAAGCTGATAACGAACGCTTACTGCGGGATAGGAAACTAGTACTCTTAGTTGACTTGGATCAAACTTTAATTCACACCACTAATGATAACATCCCTCCAAACATTAAAGATGTGTACCATTTTCAATTATACGGGCCCAGTTCACCCTGGTATCACACCAGATTACGTCCAGGAACACACAAATTCCTAGAGGACATTTCGTCACTTTTTGAACTCCACATATGCACATTTGGGGCGCGTAACTACGCTCACATGATTGCCATGTTCCTGGACGGAGAACAGAAGTTTTTCTCGAACAGAATTTTATCCAGAGACGAATGTTTTGATCCTACCAGTAAAAAGGCCAATTTAAAGTAAGTTTTGTATTTATTCTCATAATAATAGTATTTCTAAAATGTATTTTAATTTTTCAGGGCATTATTTCCATGTGGAGATAACATAGTGTGCATAATTGACGATCGCGAAGATGTGTGGTCGCATGCGACCAATTTAATTCATGTGAAACCTTATCATTTTTTCCAACACACAGGCGACATAAATGCACCACCTGGTTTAGATAAACATGAAAATGATAACGCGTCAAGTGGGGTTGATTTGACTAAAATAAAAACAAGTAATGGGATAGGAACACCAGAACCTAGTGTAGAACAAAATTGTGCAGAGGAAATTACTGAAATTAGCAAGGAGAATGATGTTAAGTCGAATGAAAACACAGAAGAGGATGAAGATAAAAGTAAAAACAGTAGTAATTATAATTTAGAAGAAAATAATACAAAAGTAGATGCGGAAGAACAACCAAAAATAACAGCAAAAATAGCGGAAAAAGATCAAATAGACGACAATGCAAAAAGTGAAAATCACGAAGCAGAAAATTCAAACGAAAACGCAGTAATTACCGTCGAACCAAGTAAAAAAGAAAATAATATAGAAATGGAGGAACCGAAGAAGGATCTCTTAATAAAAGAAGACAACGAAAAAAATAATTTAAAAGAAAACAACAACGTTACAACGGAAGCAACTACCGAAGAAGTTCTAGAAACACTAGAAAAAAAGGAGACAATACCTACACAAGAAAATGGCAATTCAACATCCCCAAAAGACGAAAATTCATCATTAAATAACCAAATAACAAACAACAACACACCCAACAACTCTCAGGAAAACTTAATAGAAATAGAAGACCCTGACGACTACCTACTCTATCTTGAATGTGTTTTAAAAAGAATTCATAAAGCCTTTTACGACGAATTTGATAACATGGAATCAGGCGAAGTCCCTGACTTAAAAAAAGTAATTCCTGACGTTAAAAGTCAAGTACTAAAATCAGCAAAATTAGTTTTCAGCGGCTTAGTTCCAACGCATATAAAACTTGAGCAATCTAAGGCGTATTTAGTGGCCAAAAGCATGGGAGCTAAAGTCACGCAGGAATTAGAGGAGGATTCTACACATTTGGTGGCAGTTCGACCAGGTAAATTCGCAAAGTTAACCATTAAGTCTATTCTTGAAAGTTTGATTTTTAGGCACAGCAAAGGTAAATGCTGGCAGGCGGAAGAAAAACCTCAAAATCGTAACTCCGGATTGGCTGTGGTGTTGCGCTGAAAGGTGGGAACATGTTAGCGAGAAAATATTCCCTTTAAATAACAAGGGTTCAAAAAACAGGCATCCGCCTCCGCATTGTTCGAGTCCAGAACATACAACAAATTATCCCGTTCACAGAAATCCGGCAAAAAGAATTAGATCGCCTAGTGGTCGCTTTATGGATACCATAAACCCGTTGATGTCTTTTTCAAGTGCTGATATAGCCGATATGGATAAAGAGGTAAACAGGGATTTAAAAGCGCTAAAATTGGTGTAATAAATGATTTATTTTAGGTTGAGGATATTCTAGATGACGAAAGCGACAGTAGCGACGAAGAAAAGCCCCCAGAAAAACCTCCAACCCCAACAATAGCGCCACCCGAACAAGATTCCAATTCTAGTAGTAGCAGTATAGAATCTCTGACCGCTGAGTTTCCAAAAGGTTATAAACGATCCAGAGACGAGATGGAAGAATCGAATTTAGAAGACTTTAATAACGTAGTTGAAGAAGACGAAAGCCCCAGTATAAAATTCAGGAGAGGCGAAGCACTAGAAGATGAACTTGACATCGGCGAAGAAGATTCCCAGGAAAGTACTGGCAGCATGGATCCACCAGACGAAGTCGATGATGGTGAATGGAACATGATGGGGGCTGCTTTGGAGCGAGAATTTTTATCCAATGAATAATTTTATTGATTTGAATTAAAAGTAAAAGATGTGCGTTTAATTTGTGAATTGTAGATTTATGCAGAAATATTTTGTGCGTTTAAATTGTTGAAAATGTAGGGCTACGCCCTGAATGCTTATGTTTCCAAAAATGTAGATATTGCATAGTAGTTTTAAGGTAATTTGGATTTGTAAATATAATAATATTTTGTAAAATGTGATCTCAATGTCCTCAAAAATTAACTATTGAGATAAAAATAGTTTTCAACATAATTAAGTGAATTTGTTATGAATTTTTTATTGTTAATATTGTTTACACCGTTAGGGACTCTTCAGTATTAATTTCTTATACAGATTAATAAATGTTATTGACGAGGTTATTAATAAAATAAAGTGAATTTGAAGATTTCTTTTTATTTTTTTTAATAAACTAGATAATAAAAGACTACTTACTGTAAGTAAGTTTAAACACCGTATGGTTGATCCGTTCCATCCTCATGATATTTAATGTACATCTCAGCATGGGTGAAGTCCTTTTTGTCCTCTTGCCATCCTCTTGGCGGCGCTTTGTCGTATTTAAATCCTTGCTTCGTTTCTCCATAAACTTTGTTAACTTTTTCGACATGTTCTCTAAATTTACCCGACACTACCTTCTTGCCTGTTAGAGGATCGGTGATATCTCCAAAAGGATAAATAACTTCTTTAACTGCATGAGTTACTAGACGGGTCTTTTTTTCGGGCAACAATTTTATTATGGCAAAATCCCCTGTTTTGCATTTTTTATCGGGATCGTGTGCGTATAGGAATTCTATGGTAGGGAAGTACTGTAACAATTTTAAAAATGATTAAACGATTAGAAAACAGAAACTGCTAAAAACTTACCATTAATAAGTTCTTATCCAGCTCCAGTCGTCGTACTTTAAATTTCGAGGTATTTTGTTTTAAACATGGGACGCATTGGCCCAACAGCATGAATGTTTTATTTGCAGCTTGTAATGCCATTTTTTATTAATTAAAATAACTGCACAGTTGTGTCTTAAAATGATTTGAAAATACAAAATTTTTCTATTTCTTAAAATTTTTAGGCAAGATGTGAGGTTATGTTTGCACTCCGTGCGTCAGGGATGGGCAAAAAATCTAAATCAACAATCAACATGAAGTTAGCTTCTGACAGAAAACAAAGAATTGGACGCTACACGAGCAGGTTACTTAACCTCACTTTTTTGACCTTGAATCTATTTTGTTTGTTTATTGACAATCTTATCAACTTTTGTTGATTTGCTTCACTTTTCCCTCCGAAACCTTAAACAATGTAAATAAAACCTGTCGTGTTAAAAATGAGTTCCGATGAAGAAAATTCACTAAAACAAAGTAGCATATCGCCCTTCTATAAGAAGAAATTTTCCTCATCTCAAAGAAGCATTTTACAGATTGAAAAGAGAAAACTGGCTTATCCGCTATTTTCTTCTGAGAGTGAGGATACTGAGGCGGAGTTATCTCCCTTGCCCTTAGATCTAAGTACAATAGAAAATCGAGAGCTTCGATTTCCAATTGCGTCGTCCGAAAGTGATGAAGAGTGTTCTTTGCTAGCTGAAAAGGAAAACCAAAACTTTACCAATAGTCCACCAGCTGAGATTTTTGCGTCAACGCTCCTTAAAGCACAAAATAAATGCAGTTCGACTCAGGTGTTGCCCCAGATTTGCGAGGAGGAAGAGGAATATCTTTCTGATTGTTCGACGGTAATTTCGTATGAGAATGAGGAGTCCACTATTATCCGTAAGTTTATTCACTTATAACTCTGTTATGGATGATTACATGTTAGCTTTTTGTTAAAGGGGATGCATCTCTTTCTCCAAAAAGAAGGTTGTTTGTGGAAGAACCGGAGAATGCAGTTCAAAGCCCTCCTAAAAAAATAAAAACGGAGGACGAAACACTGGACGAAACTAACGACATAACATTGACTCAAAACGAGGCGGAAAACAAGGAGGATGTTCCTGCAATTACCTCAATCACTTCCGTAAATGAAACAGTTGTAGACACCGAGGAGAATTTTGAGAATTCGACTAAGCATGTTGCCTTAATGACCAAAATTATTGAACACGTTTTTAGTAGCAAGGCACGGAAAGCATTAGTTTTAGATGAGGAGTTGCAGCTACTAAATGCATTTTTAGAATTAGAATTTTACCAACAGTTATTTGTTTTTAAATTATTTACGTACGTACAAAAACGATACAACGTTTTTAAGTTTTGTGACAAATGCAAGATTTCAAAGAAGCTCAACAGTACCGAAATATTAAAACTTGTTAAGGTCGTTGAAGATTTAAAACTTGTAGAATCAGGTTTGTGAAACTTTTGAATTAACAATAACATAATAAGATAAATAATTTCACTTCCAGATATTGGAGAAGACGACGACATCAAGACACTTTTAGAAAATTTAGACATGGCAAAGATAAAGCACCTGTGCAAAATATACAAAATCAAGGCAGTCCATTTAAAAAAACCGGACATAATCGATAAGTTGATAAAAAACGCCAAAACTCAAAGAACTGTGTTTTCAACCAAATCAGGCACGGAAATTTTGAGAGAGCACATCAAGAAAAACCATGAGGAAAGCGTTAAATTAACCCAAACGATGTATAACGCTTTGTATAAAGCTCTTCTGCTTTACACTTACACAAATGTGGACTACATTAACCCGGACGTTTATTTTTCGGATGTTACTTTTGTTGGAGCTGTTTATCCTGATTATGTTTGCGAAGATTTTGTGCCATTCTCGAGTAGAGATAGTTTCACATGGTAAGTACTGAATAAAATTATATTTATTTCATTTATATTGTTTCTTGCAGTTATTTTGAAGCAACTTTGGTAAGAAAGCAGTTCTTAAAATTCGAAGAGCATAAGAAACTCGATAATATGAAAGTGTTGTGTGATTTGGCTTTTGATAAATTGAAAAGTATTTCCGATTTTGGGTAAGTTGGCAAAGGTCACTCATTTATAAATTTCCATGATTTTCTGTTTTATTGTAGGAGAGCTGACGCGTTTCTGCCATCATTTTTGCGTAGGTATTCCGCGGAGTATGTCTACATAAGTATTTTAACATCGGGATCTAAATGGCTCACTGGAAACTATTTTAACATAATCAAAGTATGGCTTGAGTACTTGGTAAATCATTACAACACCAGTTCAAAATGTGGATTTTGGTACAAACAACTGGCTCAGATTTATATGCATAATTTAAAGGACTACGTTGCTGTAAGATTTTGGTAATAATCCTATGATTGTATTAAACCTAATTTACATTTTAAGGCTGCTAACGTTATATTAGAAGCATTGATGTTAAACTTTTCGGACGAAAACGTTTTGTCTAAAATACAAACGCATGAGTTAATGGTTAGAGGAAGAATGATTCTTAAAAGCAAAAAATATGGCATTGATGAGGATTTAGCGGTTTCTCTAGAAGGACTGGTTTCACCCATAGATTTGGTGGATGAAATACCTTTTGTTGTCGTAGACGCTAAAGCTTTACAAAAGTAAGGGATATCTACAGATTATTGTGATTTTTTAAATTATTGTTTTGTAGCACACAAACTGGCCGAAAACGGGCCTATTTCATACAAGATCAAGAAGGAAATAAGTCCTATATGAACGTTGAACAAATCGCGATTGAATATTACCACGAGAAAAACTACCCCTGCGGTGCGCACTGCGAAGGCGGTTTTTTAAGGGCATTATTTTGTCTCATTTTCTGGGACATAATATACGACTACCCCATTGAAAGAACCTTTCTAACCAAAGTACAATCATGTCCACTGGACATGTTTTCAAAGCAGTTTTACCTAAACCGAAAAGACGCAATTGACCAACGCTTAAACGACATTGAAAACAATTGGAATAATGTAAAACTGGATTGGGATAACTGCAGTGATTTAATGTCGCTGGTTAAAGTTTCAAGTTCTGTTCAAAGTAAAGAATTATTGCTGGAAATGGTCGGTTGTATAGACAAGGCTATATTGTCGAAAATAATGTATAGATTTGCTAAAAATTATTATGAACATAGAAGCGGAATGCCTGATTTGTTTTTATGGAATAATAAGACAAAACAAGTAATAATTTAATTTTTGGAAGTTGGGTACAGTTTTAACGATTTAATTTTTTTAGTCAATGTTTGTTGAAGTGAAGGGGGAAAATGACAAACTTTCTATTAAACAAACGCTGTGGTTGGCTTATTTAAAAGATATTGGAGCCAATGTAGAAGTTTGCAACGTGCACAGTAAGTTTTTGAATAATATTAATATTGATACAAATAATTTATAGAAACAATAATTTTACCATTTCGTTTATTTTGATTAGCACTTTTTGCATGGTAAAGTAATGTTATATTTTTATTTTAGCTATCGGTTCAAAACGAAAAAAGAAATTGACTGTTCTGGAAAATATAATGATCGTATGAAAACAAATAAAACCTTGAATTAAACTCAACAATTGAAGTGGACGGATGTTAAAATTTTATTTTAAACATACTTTACATTTTTTTTTTGCGATAATTTTTTTCTCATAATAAGTAACTTGGGACCCTATATTATAAAAGGACATAAAATTCCTTATGATATCTCCTACAAAGCGTTCAAAAAAAAATATTGTTTAAATTCTTAAAAATTTACATTTTGTTTTAATTTTTTTTCTTGCTGTTTTAAAAGTCGGGCGAGGATTTTTCTTCTTAATTTTAAGGATTTTATCCTTTGAGACTTTTATTATCACTATTAAAAAACTGTTTGACCTAGGACAGCTTGATTGGGGCTCTGGTCCAAGAAAGAGGGTCAAGCTTTTTTTTGTGTCACATATCGTTATTTCTGGGGCCTATAATTACCATTATTAAAGAGGCAGAGTATATTTTTGATATGAGAGAGGTCTTTAAAGGGCTAAAACACTTTTCAAAATGCAATATCTCCAATTTATTGCACTCTGAGATTTTACATAAAAAGGGATTTGGACCAATAATTTGTAAGGAGTGTCAATTGAACTGCTTATTTTGGCACAAATAATTTGTATAGGGATACATAACGGTAATTTAATACCTAAAAGTGTCAAAATTGGTTCAACACTGACACCGCAGGTTGTGGCAGCGAGAAGAGCGTAAAATAAGATATGCCTGATTTTTGAATGAAGGATTTTTTAAAAAGTATTTTTTTTAACAAATGTTAATGCCGTTTTTATGAACAACAATAACTCATTTTAGGTAAAAAAAACAAATTTTAGTTTTTTCAACCATCACTTTTTTAAATATCCTTCTTTTAAAAATCAGGCATTTCTTATTTTACGCTCTTACGCCCCAGAAATAACGATATGTGACACAAAAAAAAGTTTGGCCTCTTTCTTGGACCAGAGCCCCATTCAAGCTGTCGTAGATCAAACAGTTTTTTAATGGTGATAATAAAAGTCTTAAAGGATAAAATCCTTGAAATTCAGAAAAAAAACTCTCGCCCGACTTTTAAAACAGCAAGAAAAAAAATTAAAACAAAATGTAAATTTTTAAGAATTTAAACAATATTTTTTTTTGAACGCTTGGTAGGAGATATCATAGGGAATGTTATGTCCTTTTATAATATAGGGTCCCAAGTTATTACGACAAAAAAATTATCGCCAAAAAAAAATCTAAAGTATGTTAAAAATAAAATTTTAACATCCGTCCACTTCAATTGTTGAGCAGTGTATGTTATATCAGCAAAGCAAACATAATTTTCTTTGAAAAAGAGACATAAGCATTTAGCATTTAAAATATGTAGGTGTTAAAATGTGTATGCTTATTTTTATACTATTTTGTACGATGAATCTTTTGAAAAAAACATTTTTCTTTTTTTACAAAACGTATTGTTGCTTGTTTTAACTGTATTTTGCGTACCTTTTTACATGTTAAGTTTGTTGTCACATTTTTTTAAAGTTTAATTTTTTTGTTTTAAACTTTAATCATGACTTTAATACATAAAAAATTCAAGAAGTTATTCTTAAACTTTTTATTTTACTTATAGTGAGTTAGTTGTAAGAAAAGCATAAATTTTTACTTAGGGGTTATATCTTTTATAATAAATATAAATACCTAAACTAAAAAATATTTTTTGTTTTTTTAATTTTTTCTCCAATAATGCCAAATTTTTGCGATAGATGTTACTGTTGCTGACAATTTTAAATCTTACGCATTTAACTTTTCTCTTGGCTTTTCTTTTAGTGAAGAGTATCTTTAACCGGTTCCTGATTTCACAAGAAAACACCGTCAGATGGCGTTAGAAGTTTAAAGCTTAACCAAAAGCTCATTTTACAATGAACAAAATATCGTTCGTCGCATTGCTTGTGAGTTGTGAATACAGACAAAACCGAAGCTCTGAGCAAGCGCGTTCCAAATTATCAATATAATGTCACTATTCGGTGCTTTAATAAAATAAATAAACCACATTATAACAGAAAATTACAACCATAATAATTTAAATTAATTCTACTGCTTCTTCCATATTTATATAAGTGCCCGATTTGTGTAACTCCTGTGCCAAGTTTGGAATACTTTTGTTAGAATAAAAGTGCTGTTTATGAGCTTAACCTAAAAGTGTGTTTATGTTAAACCCAGTTTTATAGTTCACTGATTTAAATTTACAATAAGGGTAAAAGGATTTGTTTAAGCTCGAAAGTTCGGGGATAACAAGCAGAACAAGCTGGAAGGGTAACTGGACGTCGTAGTTCCTTTAAAGCTTTTTTAATTGGTGGTAAGCACATACATAAATTTGTTATTCTTTTGCGATCTTTTTTTGTATTTATATACTTGGGTATCTCGTGTATGCTTCTTAGGATGAGTCATGGACTTCCATATAACTTTACATACATTACATATTTGAATTTTATGGTTTTAAACTTCTTTTGTTATTATAAAGTTCTTGCCATTTAGATAATAAAGGAATTCTCGTTTAAAAGGGTTATCAAATGAGTTTCTTCTCAGAAAAATTATAATGTTTGCTTGATGTCTATTCCGCAACCAATGTAACCAACAAATTTCCAGGAAATTTTCAATTGCTATTTGCTAATAAATAATTGCTTTTACACAAAGGTAAATAAATCATCAATAAATAAAACAAAGATCGATAATATTTTTATATTTATACGAGTATTTATATATTTTTAAATACCTGGGGTACATATACCTATAGGATTACTCTGAAAAATGATAAGCATAAGAAAACCGAATCTGCTAATTCAAAATGGTTATTCTTTTTCTTGGGTATGAGACCCTTGTGGTGAATTTAGGAGCCACCTTAAGTTTATCTACCTAATGTTTTTACCACTGTATTTACCTCGGTATTTACCTACTTATAGTTTCACATTTATTCATTTCTATACAAAATAGGTTTCTAATAACATAAATAGATATCAGGCAGCTTTAATTGGTTGGGTTTTTTAATTGACTGTTAAATTCCTTATGCACTAAGAGCTTTTTTATTCGTCTGACATGATGGGAACCTAATTTGACTCGTTTTAAACACAAAAAAACCCATAAAAAACTTGATAAAAAAAACCATATTAGAAGAAATTACGTCCCATATGGCTGCATTATGACATGAAATGAGATAGGATAGGAGGTTGTTAGGTTGAGATCTAGTGAATAAATACGAGAATAAATACGCATATGGTTATAGGTTTCTCTAGTCAGTCAAAGATAAATTTAAACAACAAATGCTGAATATACAGGCTCTACCTAAGTTTCCCCCAATTTTAGATACTTTACAAAATACATAGTCAAATGCGAAACAATATTTATTTAGGTGGTTACTTCGTTTTAGGAGTGGCCCTTCATTTTTGCCAAACGAAATTGTTGAGTGTTGTTTATCTAAATTACAGATGGTAGAACAGTATTTTTGGTTTTCTGTTTAAAATCGAAACGATTTTAATGAAATTTTTTAACCTTAAACGATTCTTTTCCAACAGGGACAAATGATTTATTTTAAAGTATCTTAAAGTTAAAAATGGCAGCTGGTCTTTCAAGTAAAACTCTAAAATATGCGTTTGAGAATGCTTTCTTTAGGGCTTTGGGCTTTTAGTTGATAAAATAAAACATCTGTCGGTGTCGGAGTCAACTAGATGCCATATTCATTCAAAGTTCAAACCGAGCCATGCTGTGTTTAGAGTAGGTATAATCTATAATCTCTTGTTTTGGAAATAATTCTTACTTATGCACTAAACTGATTAAGCCGAATATACATAAAGATTATGTCTGTTATACATTTTCCTATGTGGACGTATAAGTGGTGAACTTTTATGTTTTCCCATAATATTTAATATTTTTAAAGTTATGCTTTGACGTTCATGTTTTTAAGTTAACTAAAAGCGATCATACTAAATATTTTTTTAATAAATCTCTTTGGTTAGTTTAATGTCGTTCAAAACTTGTTTTTTTAATAAATCTATAAGATGCTTTTAGGCGGCATAGTTCTTGTTTTTATTTTTAATCTGCTTTTTCTCTACTTTTTCCGAGAAAGCTTATCCTGAGATACCTCCGTTTCTTATTTAAAGCTGGTTGACATTTTACTTTTTATTTTTTTATAGAGGCTTTCACCAATAATTAAGTCAAGTTTAACCACGGCCTTTGCAGTTTGCAAATACGGTACAATTTTGTGACCTACAATTTTATGTGAGAATATAAATATTTTGTTTAAAAATAAGATGAACATAAAATGACAATACTATCTAAATATTTAAACATGATTTATGTGTGGTACTCTCTAAATATTAGCTATAACTATTATTTAAATCTAATGTAAATATTTATACATTAAAATATTTATGTAAACAGTCAATAAGTTGGAAGGTATATCCACTTACTTTTTAAATGCAACTTGCCAATTTTTGCAAATTACCTGTTTTAACATATTATTTTGAAGATTTTTTCCTTTAGTTAGTTTAGGCCTAATCCGGTCTACATGGTTGTTATCTAGTATCTAGATTATTGTCATTGATCACCATCAAGGCCTCCTGAGGGAGCATTATTCTCTCGGTTTTAAACAGTTGAAAATAACAAGCTAAATAAATTTTAAATTATCGTCTTCGCAAGCTGAAAGGGGTGGGCACGTGATAAAGCACGTGCCTCACATAGGGGCGTTGAAATGTCGTTATTATGATCATCCCTACAAATAATGATTCGGGCTGATTATATAACTCTGATTAAAGGAACAATAAGTCTTAATAGTAAAAAAAAACATTCACAATGATGTTAGTTACAGAAGTTTGTTTTTAACCGCAAAAAAGATAGTGGATAATTATCATTCTTAGAAATCGGTAAATGTCCTTTAAAGAATGGGTGTTTACCACGCAACAGGATTAGAACATCATTAGCGTAAATTACTTTTTGTTAATTTAAACTATTGAAGTGTGTCTCGCCAGAGATTTTTTTATAACAATGTGAAAAACTAAAAGTTTGACAACAACCACTAGAAGATTCACTTATTATTTGAGAAAAGAAACGACAAAAGAAATATGAAATGATGTTATAACTGTTTCTAATCAGCTAATTGTTTGATGAAGTTTAAAACTTCGAAAGCAACCATCATCAAGAGAAATGCGATTAAACGTCTTATCTATTCTATACCTGTGCTGCAACCGGCAGTAGAAAGATAATCTTTTATAAGATCTTTCGAATGAAATAGATTTTTAATTTGCTCAGCGAACTACTAACAGTTGGCTGACAGAGAAACTAAGTTTGCCTCCAGTCAGCCTCATAAATCTCACGTTAAAACTTCTACCTGTACGTCGACTGCATTCAAAAGCCAAACAAGAAAACCGACGTATATCCAATAATTCGTGGAGGAAATTGTATATGTCAACATCAGAAAGATAGCACACTTTTCAATCCAACACATAAATCACATGGCTTACTCTAAATATTTTTAATCAGTTTATTTAAGGTGGTTCACTAACAAAAATAGATACTGGAAAACAACCTTTACATTAGGCAAGCAATCAAGAAAGATAAAAGTGCATACGAACTAAATATGGTTTACATTTGAGGCATCTACGAAAACTTGCATGGGGTTGCAAAGAAGAACTTTCATTATAAAATATGTATTTGCCTAAGGGTTTATTACCCCATTTTATATTTATTTTATTGCGGGAAAATAACAGGATGACAGAATTTTCATCAAGAACATATTTTCACATGGTCGATTTTTATTGGTATAATGCAAACGTTGACTTTCGGTGGTGTATGTTGGAGCTTTTGAGACCCTTCATGTTGTATAATATTTACAATTTGCAAGAGCGAGCGTGAAGTTTTTATTTTCAGTTTGTTTCTGAGTCATCTTGGAACTTATATTGCAATGTCGATTCTAAGCCAAAACTATTATAGCTTTAAATCTTGCTTAAAAATCAATCTTAAAGAGCAAATTGAAAAGATGTCTTAATTTTGTTTTTCCCCGTTTAGTTTTAAAGAAGAATGTCGCGAAGCATAGAGACTGTGGTTATGTAATGTTGATTGCCTAAAATCAACAAAAAGCAGCACTTTCTGGTCATTGCTCAGTGACTTTAGAGTTAATTTTAATTAAAAATTGTGCTTATCGGCAAGATAAATAAACAAAGCACATGTTAACGTATTCTAAAGGTCCATCAATTAGCGTTTAAATACAGAACTTTGGCAATTTAGAAGCACTATTTTTTGCATTTTAAATTGCCAAAATTCTGTATTTAAACGCTTATTAATGGTCCTTTAGAATATGTCAACTTATGCTTTGTTTATTTATGTTGCTGGTAAGCACCATTTTTAATTAATATTAACTCTTATAAACACCCTGAGCAATGAGCGGGAAAATCCAACATTACATAACTACAGTTTTTATGCTTCGTGACATTCCCCGTTAAATAAAAACGTTCTAAATTAAATTTCTGGTGTGTCTAAATATAAAAGTCAACCCCACGCACTTAAGCATCATGATATGGGGTTATAGTAACGTTATTGCGATCGTCGGTCGTCACTACCCTATTCAAGGGCGTGAAGGTATTTTATGCACTTCTTTTGCAAAGGGGTTATTCAAGTATGTTGACGACTTTTATGTAAACCCAGAAACCGACTACTGAAAATGAATTCTCAACCATAATCGTTATTTGACCCCCGAGAGTTTGGAATGGATTGGGGGTTCAAGATTTAACATGCTCCATGCAATTGAAATCCGAGATTGGCCAAAACTTGTTAACCATTATTTACTGTTAACAATTTAAGCAAGGGGATTTTTTTTTAACATCACGTACCTACGATGGTATAATCTTTCGGCTTTAGTGCAGCGTTTCTGAATCAAAATACAACAATGCTCCATCGGCTGAAGAAAAATATCAGCGCTGCCAGCTGAGTGTATTGAATATTTTATTTATATTTCGGGCTTTTATTCATTATAAGGCTTCTTTTCATGTGGGGAAATTTCAACGAGATTAAATTCAATATTGTGGTTGATGAATACATTTTGTCCGTCATATAAAACATATTTTGTTAGACTTGTTTTTGTTGCATTTACTGAAATAACATTCTGTACTATCGATATACGAGTGATTTTTTTTGCTAGATTTGATTTTGTTTGAGTAATTTTAGTTAACATTGTGCCTTTTGCTTCATATTTCATTGATCGGGATATTATTTCAGTTTTATGAAAATGATTGGAGGAATTTTAATGAGGAATTGTTATTTTTTCGTTGCTAGGTCGTTTATTTAAAAAACTCTTGCATTTGCCCTACTTTGTTTGGCAGAAATAAAAGTACTAAAAAGATTGATTTATATGACCCTATAATTCTTAATAAAAGACGTAAGAGGTAAAATGTATAGTAAATCAATTTGTTTTTTTGATAGAGAAGAGTAAGAGAAATGTGACCTCTCAAATCATGATTTTTTCCAGCAATATGGCGTTGGCAAAAGTTCAAGTAAACTTTAATTTTATTCTGCTCGTATACTTTTAGAATGTGTGGCTATCGCAAATCATTTCTTTTAGAAAACTTTGCAACTTTCCAGTTGCAGTGGGTATGTTTGAATTTATTCAAAATTTTAGAAACGTACAATGCAAAAATCCATTGATGAAAAAAAAATTATTTTAGGTTAATACCCTACGTTTAGGTAAATGGTTTTCCATCGAAATGATTTTATTCTACCTGCGCATTTATGTTTCTTATGCAATGAATGAATCGTTTCCTGTGGTGCTCTACCTTCCCACAAAAGTACATCGCATATTTACGAGGATTTAAAACGAGGGAATGAATTTAAAATCGTGATCTGAGGTAGGTGTGTGATTATACGACGGTGCGACTAGAATTGGAAATGGGACACTAAACTCCACTGGCGTGTTGGTGCTAAATTATTCTGAGATTATGAGACCTTTAGGCCTGCCTGCTTTTTAGTCGTTTTATTCTGGCAAAGAAAAGAGGGCCGGCAGCAACCACATGCAAACATTATGCGATGTAATAGGACCAAGAGAGAAAGAAAAGCCCGCAATATAACTACGGACGATTCCTGAATGGCCAGATCAATAGTGAGTGGATGCTGGTCCACTACGGAGTGTGTATCGTTGCGTTTTGCAGGGGCGGAATTGCAAAAATTAACGAGAGGCAGAAATATTTGTCGCAACGCACAAAAAGGACACTTTTTAATGAAGAGTGTTAAATTTTCGTTTGTAGCACCAGCAGAAGATCCATATATTTCTTATACCGTTGTAGTTTCTTAACAGAGTCCTTAATGGTTAGAAATATATTCAAAGAGAAAACTGTTCCAATTTAGGTCACTTTACTCTACCTTATACCTTATAGGGGAATGTCGCGAAGCATAGAAACTGTAGTTATGTACTATTTTGCCTAAAATCAACATAAAATAGCACTTTCTGGTCATTGCTCATAGCGTTTATAAGAGTTAATTTTAATTAAAAATTGTGCTTACCAGCAGCATAAATAAACAGCACAAGTTGACATACTCTGAAGGTCCATGAATAAGCGTTTAAATACAGAATTTTGGCAATTTAGAAGCACTCTTTTTTTACATTTTAAATTGTCAAAATTCTGTATCTAAACAAATGATGGACCTTTAAAACGATGTCAACTTGTGCTTTGTTTATTCATGTTGCAGATAAGCAAAATTTTTTATTTACGTTAACTCTTATAGAGCAACTAAGCAATGACCAGAAAGTGCCGCATTTTGGCTGATGTTAGGCAACCAACATTAAATAACCACAGGTTCTATGCTTCGCGACATTCCCCGTTAAAATAATAATAAGAATCGGAAGAAGAAACTTCTAAAGGCGGTATTTTTATGTTTTAAAAATGTTTAATTTGCGAAATAATGAACAAGTTTCCTCTGCCGTATGATGTCGCAGGTTTTAGTCAAACCGCAGCAGAGATAATGAGACTTGGAGACAATACCAAGTGACAAAATTGAAACCATACAATTTCACTCCATTCGCTTTGAAGTCGATTTAAATGGTGCTAAAAGGCTTCAATAAAGAGTTAAACTGCTGTGTTCGTTGCAATTAAGTTGCAGAAAGAAACCACAACGAAACGAAGTCTAAGTAAGTTAAAAGGGTAAAGAACTCGGAATAAGCAAAAGGGAGCTATAAGGACGTCAATCCACTGCAACTGCGTTATGAATGAATAATGTGTTTTATCCAAACGTACACACCCCATAACAGTACGTCACATCCGTTTTAGCTGGGCCATCCACATAAGTTTACATGAGAGAACAAGAATAATATGAAGCTTGCTGATGGGATGGGAATGAATAACTACCCACGCTAATGTTTTTAAATTTGACGCAGAATATAGACACTTATGTGGGACGCCGAATGAGCAATCATACTTTACTTTCAATTTATATTCATCGGTGAAATGTATTTGTTATGTATAAACCCTCGTGGAAAATCGTAATTCACTGACCGGTTTTGACTGGCGATTTTTAAAATTGGCTTACTTTCTGAACTTTTGCATGCTTTAGCTAACTTTTTTGAACTTTTGTAAAAAATCCAAATGCAGATTTGTATTCTATACCATAAAAGCAATCTACAATATACAGGGTGTTGCAAATCTATGGGTCTATTAGAAGTATCTGGAGAACCGCTTTACCTAGCGGTCTGATTTTTTTTTTATTAATTCTTAGGACATAAAATCTATAGCTCTAAAATATTTTGAAATTTGGGCGACTTTATTACGGATTTGGATTCCTTTTTAAATTTAATGATAACTTTGTTAATATGACCATACCCCAAATTTGGGCCGTTTTCCTGGAAAAAATTATTTTCTCCAAGATTTGACTTTCGCAACTGTTTTGAAAACAATTTATTTTCAAAACATGAATTAATTTTTCGTAATAAAATTTGAACCACTTATTAACAAAGCCCAAAGGAATGTTTAACAAAAAAAAAATTAGCATTTTTACTAACCGGAAGTGGACATTTTTTTGGTTAAACTTAAGAAAATTAAAAGTGATTTTTCTCAAAAAAATCAAATGCAACTAGTATCTTTTTATTAGCCCAAGAGATTGCTTTTTTTATTTGCTTTCCATTGGTACTATGGTTTCCTATACCGATTCTTAACCGTTTTGGGGATACGCGCAAAATAAGGAAATTCCCAAGTAAAACTCGTGCTCTTACATTACCAGGTACTGTTATAAGTGGTATTTCCATTACGATTTAGCATATTTTTATTTTTTAAGTTTTACAGCCCATAGAAATCTAAAACGCACCCAAAAGATGTTTTGGGGGCTTGGGGATTGGGGGAAAGTTAGATACAATTTAAAGTGGTTGCGCTTTTTAATTGTGCATACGTGCGTTTTTTTCTTTGTTATTATGGTAAAAACATGAAAATTTTATTTTTTGGAAATGTTTTGGGGGTCTTGGGGACTGGAGAAAGTTAGCCAAAATCTAAAATGGTTCATTTTTGTTTGTGCGTAAGTCCATTTTTTGTTCTTTTAATTATGTTAAAAAATTTCAAATTAAATATTTTTTTTTGGAGATGTTTTGGAGGTCTAGGGGACGGAGGAAAGTTAGCCAAAATCTGAAATAGTTCGTTTTTCTGTGCAAATGGGCATAAAAATAAGGTAAATCGTAATGGAAATACCACTTATAACAGTACCTGGTAATGTAAGAGCACGAGCTTTACTTGGGAATTTCCTTATTTTGCGCGTATCCCCAAAACGGTTAGGAATCGGTATAGGGAACCATAGTACCAATGGAAAGCAAATAAAAAAAGCAATCTCTTGGGCTAATAAAAAGATACTAGTTGCATTTGATTTTTTTGAGAAAAATCACTTTTAATTTTCTTAAGTTTAACCAAAAAAATGTCCACTTCCGGTTAGTAAAAATGCTAATTTTTTTTTGTTAAACATTCCTTTGGGCTTTGTTAATAAGTGGTTCAAATTTTATTACGAAAAATTAATTCATGTTTTGAAAATAAATTGTTTTCAAAACAGTTGCGAAAGTCAAATCTTGGAGAAAATAATTTTTTCCAGGAAAACGGCTCAAATTTGGGGTATGGTCATATTAACAAAGTTATCATTAAATTTAAAAAGGAATCCAAATCCGTAATAAAAAATAGGGTATTCCATTTAAAATAAGGAAGTGGGTGTCAGTTTCCGGTATAACCGGAAGTCGCCCAAATTTCAAAATATTTTAGAGCTATAGATTTTATGTCCTATAAGAATTAATAAAAAAAAAATCAGAGCGCTAGGTAAAGCGGTTCTCCAGATACTTCTAATAGACCCATAGATTTGCAACACCCTGTAGGTTTTATTAATTTATGAAACAAAAAATATTTTTTTTTAAGTAATTATGAAAATTTTGAAAATTTGGCCTATTTTGATGTGCCGCAGCAAAAGAAGAAAAGCCCTTGGAAAAAATACAATTGCAGATTTGTTTTCTACGCATTCAAATAAGCATAAAAACAAAGTTTGAGGCAAATTAATTTCTTGAAAATTTTCTCAATTTTTCTTAAGGGGTAAGGGTCCAAATATTTTTAGTTTTTTTGGTGGCACGGCCACAAATCATTTTTCTCATAAGTGAAAACTTGCAAGCTTATGTAAAACGAGCTGCTTAATCCGACACTCTGATTTTTTCGAAGTGTTGTAGTTGCAGGAAAAAAACTCCAAAAGAAAATCCAAATGCAGATTCGTATTCTATACCATAAAAGCAAACTACAAAATAAGTTTCATTAAATTAGGGAACAAAAAATATTTTTTCTAAGCGATTTGGAAAATTTTCAAAATTTGACCAATTTTGATGTTCTGCAGGAAGAGAACGAAAGCCCTTGGAAAAAATCCAATTGCAGATTTCTTTTCTACGGTTTAAAATAAGCATAAAAACGATGTTTTCGACAAATCAATTTTTTTAAAATTTCTGACTTTTTCTTAAGGGGTAAGGGTCCAAATATTTTTAGTTTTTTTGTTGGCATGACCACAAATAATTTTTCTCATTAATGAAAACTTGTATGCTTATGTAAAAAGAGCTGCCTAATCCGAATCTAATATTTAAACATTAATTGGACTTTTAGTTTTATTGCTATTAGCTTCCAAAGGCAACTTTAAACGCGACACTCAATTTTTTTCGAAGTGTTCTAGTTACAGGAAAAAAACTCCAATAGAAAATCCATATGCAGATTTGTATTCTATACCATAAAAGCAACTTACAAATAAGTTTTATTAAATTGAGAGACAAAAAATATTTTTTCTAAGCGATTTTGAAAATTTGACCTATTTTGATGTACTGCAGCAAGAGAACAAAAGCCCTTGGAAAAAATCCAATTGCAGATTTCTTTTCTACGGTTTAAAATAAGCATAAAAACGATGTTTCCGACAAATCAATTTTTTTAAATTTTCTGACTTTTTCTTAAGGGGTAAGGGTCCAAATATTTTTAGTTTTTTTGTTGGCATGACCACAAATAATTTTTCTCATTAATGAAAACTTGTATGCTTATGTAAAAAGAGCTGCCTAATCCGAATCTAATACCTAAACATTAATTGGACTTTTAGTTTTATTGCTATTAGCTTCCAAAGGCAACTTTAAACGCGACACTCGATTTTTTTCGAAGAGTTCTAGTTACGGGAAAAAAACTCCAATAGAAAATCCATATGCAGATTTGTATTCTATACCATAAAAGCAACTTACAAAATAAGTTTTATTAAATTGAGAGACAAAAAATATTTTTTCTAAGCGATTTTGAAAATTTTCAAAATTTGGCCTATTTTGATGTACTGCAGCAAGAGAGTAAAAGCCCTTGGTAAAAATCCAATTGCAGATTTTTTTTTTTACGGTTTTAGATAAGCATAAAAACAATGTTACCGGCAAATCAATTTTTTGAAAATTTTCTGATTTTTTCTTGAGGGGTAAGGGTCCAAATATTTTCAGTTTTTTTTTTGGCATGGCCACAAATAGTTTTTCTTATTAATGAAAACTTGTATGCTTATGTAAAAAGCATTAATTGAGCTTTTAGTTTTATTGCTATTAGCTTCCAAAGGCAACTTTTAACGCGACGCTCGATTTTCTTTAAAGTGTTCTAGTTGCAGGAAAAACACTCCAAAAGAAAATCCAAATGCAAATTTGTATTCCTTACCATAAAAGCAACTTAAAAAATATGTTTCATTAAATTCGGAGACAAAAAATATTTTTTTCAAGCGATTTTGAATATTTTGAAAATTTTGCTTATTTTAATGTGCTGCAGCAAGAGAACGATAGCCCTTTGAAAAAATCCAATTGCAGATTTGTTTTCTACGGCTTCCAATTAGCATAAAAACAAAGTTTAAGGCAAATCAATTATTTAAAAATTTTTCTTATTTTTTGTAAGGGTCCAAATATTTGCAGTTTTTTTGTTGGCATGGCCACAAATCATTTCTGCCATTAATGAGAATTGCATGCTTATGTAAAACAAGCTGCTGAATCCAAATCTGGTAACTAAACATTCACAGCTTTTGTACTTTTAATGCTATGAGCTTTCAAAGGCAACTTTAAACGTGACACTCGATATTTTTTTAAATGTTCTAGTCCCAAGAAAAAAAGCCAGAAAGAAAATACAAAGGCAGATTTGTATTATATGCCATAAAAGCAATTTACAAAATAATTAAATTAAATTAAATTCGACGACAAAAAATATTTTTTCCAAGTAATTTTCAAAATTTTGTCCAGCTGTAGCAGATTTTAATTTAAAAATGTCCTTGTTACGCTAACTTTGAAGGCGGTACATTGCTGGTATGATCCTTGTCGAGTTTTAACTTCTAGGGAGAATAAAAGGTTCACTATATCGTTTAAATATTTAAAAGGCATGACGGAAATGATTTAAGCAAAACCTAGAGCTGAGAGGCTTCAAACTAAATTTGTGCAAAGTAAATATGACACCACGAAATATCAGTGAATTGCAAATTTAAGTGAGTGGTTCAATAACGGAAATAACCAAAGAATCTCAGCACAAAAACACCAATGTTAGGTACATCTATTTCTAAGATCCATGCATTCACCATGATTGATGATATTCGGGGTTATAGAGGATATTTCGCCCGCATTGAAAGCCACTTTTCGGCAACGGAGATAAGGTTGTACTATCAACTATCACCAAGTGACATTGCTTTTAAGTTAGAAGGACTGATGTCCTTTGGGATAAATATGTTATCAATAAAGGCGTTACGTAAATGCGAATCATTGGAACGATCCTTGTATATTAGGAAATGGCAACGGAAGAAAATTATTTATTTTAAATGGTATATGATAAAATGGCAATTGAAAATTGATGAGTTAAAAAGTTAAGAATTCGAAGCGGAACCGGAAAAAAGCAATCTTTGCAAAACTAATAATAAGTTCTTCTTTATAAGTTATCCAAAATCAGTTATTACTGGAAACAAATTAAATTATGTACTTAGTTAATATTAATAATGAATAAATAATAATGAATGCAGTTGATATAGTAATAATGGTATATAATCAAAGAAAATTAAACGACCTGGTACAAAGTAATTGCTATGTAAACTATAAACTACAATTACGTCTAATTGAAGAAAGTATACCTATATTTCTGTACTTTTATTTGAATTTTAAATCAATCATACTTTCATCGAGAGTGTGAAGCTAAGTCAATCAGTTTATTCTGGGAAACAAGTAATTATCCGTTTTTCAAAGTATCTTGCTTATAATTTTACATTAGGTAGGTGTCCATTACTAGTCCCTTTAATTAGGTTCGTTATTCCAAAATCATTTTGTAATAAATATCATTACCAGTTAACATTCCACTAAAATAGAAATAGTCAAGAATTTAAATACCTAAATTCCTTTTGAGCTAAAAATAATTCTATTGTAATGATTATGGTAATGAGTTAAAACAGTGCAGCAACGATTGAACATTAGCAAGAATAAAATGTAGGTATAATATTTGAAATGGTGCGTACTCACTTTTTTATTACAGTATTAAACACCACTATGAAAGGATATATTTTTATCTATCAACCGAGTCAAAACCATTTTTTCGAATTAAATTTAATAGCAGTCGATTAAACAGTAGAAGATTTTATTTGTAAATTTACACCCCTATCATTTTTATATTCCCAATAATTCTATTGCACATTACAAAGTATATATAAGGTTTTAAAATGTTACCTAATCTTGTATAGTTGTATGACATTTGTTGTGGGTCCCCAAAAATGATTGGCAGTGATCGTTAGGGTGAAGCAATACATTATGGGGGCAATCAAGGTAATCAGCATTACTCTTTTACAATGTAAATGAATCCCTGAACTATTGTGTATAGGCTTAAGTTACATGTTACATCACAGGCTCCCTCTGAGAGAAATTAATTCTTCCCATCATATTCATGCACCCTTATATTAATACCAAAAATGTCCGTTGCAGGTTGTGGGCGCTGGTGTCGCCACGAAGTGGAGGGGTGATCAGCTGGCACAGGCGTCGCGACGTACCCTCTTTAGTCTATGTCAAGCGTCCTTCTTTACTGCAACTTTACTTGAAGCGACGCCGACGGAATTATTTCCTTGCTACTGGCTCTATTGTAATTGTGATGTGGTGTTTGTTGACTATTGAAGCGACGGCTTCATGAGTTTTTAGTTGATTTAGTGACAGTAGTGCATTTGGGTATGTTTCGGTAAAGGCTGAGCTATATCTCACTATGAAAGGGTGTATTTTGGCGTGTATTATGGTCACCGCGTGTTTGGCAGCATGGCAGGAAAACGTCAGGCCAAAGATGAAAGTCCAATTAGGTAAGTTCTTTTCGTATGTTATTAATTCATATCAACAGCTAATTTTAAAAACATATCCCAAGGTATTAACCTCACAAGAAAAATAACCTGCAATTACTGTGCTATTCTATAGAGACGTTTTCTTGAGGGATTCAATTTTTTGTTTGCGGTGCAATTGCGCATTAAACATGCAAATTTTACCTCAGAGCCAATTTATGTTAAAAGAATATTACTTTGAGACTTTTTCAATCAAAAGCTTCTTATTTTACCGACTATTTTTATACAAAGTAAATGCATACTTTCGAGAATGTCTCTTTCAACAAGAAGTCTTAGTAGATACGACATGAATATTTTAAGTCGGGTATATGGAATGATAAATGTAACTTTTGTTTATATCCTGTCAGTTTTAATTGATACAAACCACATTTTCTCGGTTGATGTGCCCGCTATTCATATCTAGAGAGTATTCCAATAAAACATTGGATATTACTATATTTAGAAATAAATGATCATTATGATAATAATAATTAATTAGAGTATTATTTATTTTCTGCAAAATGCAGTTGATAAAGTTATAATTTATTTAATCGTAAAAAGTAATTTAAACATGCTATAATAGTTTGTAATTATAATTAAACACATCATTCCATTGCGATGTTAAATTTTTTTATTTGTTGCGTACGAACATTTTTAATAAAAAGATATTTTTTAGATAGAGTATTCTGTAATTTCTGAGCCAAAGTTCGAAGTTTTTAATAGAGCGCTACCGGATGTGGTGTTTTTAAAATGAACATTACTTTAATGTTTATTAAAATATTCTGTACCGACATCCATCCGATTAGGTATTAATCTTTTTTATGCATTTTAATTTTTATCTTTATTTCCTTTTTATCGTAATTTTAGTTCCCAAACAATAACAATGTTTTATATGCGACCTTCTGTAATCGGTGCTTAGTGTCATTCTTCTGAAAAATAAAAAATATTCCAGTTCAATGCGTTTTTTGTCATGCCTTTTGTTGTTCATTCAAACCTGCAAAATCTTCATTAGTAGTTTCCCGTCGCGCCGATAGGGGTGGTTTTATATTTGAGCCACCAAATTCACCCCGTTTCTCACCTTAAACAAACAAATGGATCTAGCTAGCTACCACCCGTCTCATCGATAGGTCTACCTGCAGTGAATTGTATTTGGAAAAGGGTCTGAGAGTTCGTGCTCAACTGAATAACCTAGCGAGAAACCTACGTAGGGGTTCTCATATATTGTAGCGTGTCATCCCTTTTGGTTTATTTATTTAAATTAATACAAATTGGCTGCATTCCAATAAAATAAAGTCACTAAGTTTTATTTGTCTTTGGTTTACGGTTCATCTGGTTCAGGTTTTCAGTAAAAACAAACTTGGGTTTCGCGTAATAAAAGTTTGTTAAATATGAAAGAAAAGTTATCCGGATGTCGTAAGAAATGAATAACTGAAATGGGTTAGGGTAAAAGTCATAATTGTTTGAACAATATTTTTTGAGTCGTACAAAAAGCAAGATTTTTTAAAATTAATCCAAAGCCAAATTAAAATGTGCTTTTGCTTTTTAATAAAAAACTTTTTGTTGGGCTGATCGATAGCAATATTCTTTGTCCTTTGATTTTTACGTACATTAATATTAAACAAGTAGCTCTTTTTGTACGAGTTTGTTATTTAAATTGCAAAGAAACATTATTATTTTCTACGAATTCTTGCATTTCTTCAAGCATTTGATGTGGAGATTTAATGCCTTATTATAAAAAGCTTAATATAATGTATTATTCCAATTTTAACGAGGAAAATTATTTAGTAATACTGTGTGTACATTGTGCACTGTCATGATATGTAAATTTTTAGAATAAATCGGGTTAAGAACATTTAAATACATATTTAATAAGACGTTGATGAATTTTCCAGGTAACTTCCAGGCTAAGGGAATGTAAAACCCCACGATACGTGTATAATTTACGCTACCGGAACTAAGTTGATTCCGGGTGTAGTTGTCTAAGTAAATCGTAATGCATTTATGCAACAATGTAACTGAAGAAAATTAATTACTACGCGCAAGTAAATCCTCAAATTGCATTTAGAATCGGCCTGCGCAAAAGTGCAACCAGGTTAGCATTTGGTGACGAACTTTGCGCCGAAAAGTAAACGATTTTTCCACTTGTACCCTGTAGCAATATCCTTTTGCAGTGTTATATGGGACACTTGCATTGTTTAGAAAAGCGTTCAAACTGGTTGTGGTTAAACTGAATTTTCAATTTAAAGTTTGAGCAGCATATTTAATTTCACATTGTGTGTTGTAGGAAAACACAACAAAATATGTGGAAATAAATAAGTTGACGGAGACGAGTCAAAAAGTTTCCGTCAACTATGTGCCGCATGGGGGATTTTACCTACTGCGCTACAGTTTGATTAGTTTTCAACAAAAATTGGGTCATTTTGTGGTACTACAAACTTTTTTATAACAACTCGGGCTGGTAAAATCCTAGTGCTGAGGCTTGACTTCAATCTATTATATCGGGTACCTATTAAATTTATTTGGGATGCGTTATGAGGTATCGAGTCAGACATTCAATGGTGTGCAGTTGTTGCAGTTTGAAAATTTATTTTGTGCAATGAAATGTAACGATAATTAATTTTCATTTTGGTATTTCTATTTCATGAATTCTTGTGCATGAAATTTCATTTTAAATATTTGCAGGGCTCTCATTATTGGATTATTTGATATTTTAATTATTATTAATTACCCTGTTTTAATTATTTCCGGGGAGAAACAATGGATCTACCTATACTGCGTTAATTATTTGCTAATATTTTTTTTTTGAGTTTCAAACAACAATTCATTGTTTTGTATTTTTTATGTTTTTGTCTTGAAATAGGTGCTTTGTTTTCACCTGCGTTTGTTTGCCCGTAAACACTGGTGCGGCCAAACGCGCTTGGACTACAAAATACGAAAAATAAAAAACCGTCTACTCAATAAAATTTAAATAATGCCTACACTAGCTTTGCCAGATGCCGCAAGCACGGCAGCGGCCAATATGTATTTGAAATAATAAAAACCTGTCGAAATGATGCAAAATAAACTCAGCTTTAGTGATTTTTAAATTGGCTTTTCCGATCACATATGGTGTATACGTATACCTTTCCATTTCCATTGAGATATTCATGAGTCATGACATTACAATATTGCTTTCGATTGAGTTTCTGGTAAAATTAGATTCCTAAGCAAACATGAATTTTTGTTCAATTTTTGTTATAATTCAATAAAAAAAGGATTATGACCCCGACGTGATTTGAACACGCAACCTTCTGATCTGGAGTCAGACGCGCTACCGTTGCGCCACGGAGTCGATGACTTTGTAAACGTCAGTACTAAATTGCTGCAATTATCTCTATCCTCTTAATAATAAATAAGCAGTCTATAAATTGGTAATTGAACTACGAAATGTGTACTCTAATAGAAGCGAGTTGTAATGTTCACCTTGATGGTTAAAATCGAAAGAAAAGTTCAATTACTTGGACTTTAGTACCTACTACCGGTAATTGCATTTGCGATAGCATAACTAGATTGAACACTGAACCTATCTTGTGTATATAAAACTTGGTACGTATAAAATTACAAACTCTGTAGATAGTGTAACGAACACCGTTACCTGCAGAATGGTTCAATATATAAAACCGTTTTTTGATTAGGTTTTGAAAGAAAACATGCTTCCTTTTACCTTAGGCATGTGCTGTTTATAAATTGCAAGAAAACTGTGGAATCTTTGCTAGGTTCTGCGTCAATGGACCGCGGATTATTCAATGACATGAAAACGAAATTAAATTTGATTTTTTTTGTATACTTATACGCAAGAAATATTTCTCGAAAATTTTTAATATTTAATGAACAATTTTACCTATATGTTTGTTCGTTAACATTACGTCCTTAGATTAGTTTACCCATAGTTGTGTTTTTTCAGGTTTGGTAAGCCTTTTAAGTTTTGAAAGATAACATCAAAACGAAGCAAAAAGAAAACCATTATTATTTGTCAACTAGGGGTTCTTTTGTGTAAATAAAAACCTATCAGTTCTAAATCTTGATGGTCTCAAAGCAATACATAATGAAGACGTAAAAATCACGACATGAATTCTGCAGGAAATACACTCCTTCATATAAACATGGCCTTTTTTATATTCATGCCTAAAAAAAATCAAAAAAGGTATTGACCCCGACGTGATTTGAACACGCAACCTTCTGATCTGGAGTCAGACGCGCTACCGTTGCGCCACGGAGTCGTTGTTTATTTTGTAATAATTGGCACACATGATTGCAATTATTTAGCCTGCAAGCTATAATCCTAAGTAATAAATTCTAATTGAACATAAATCAAGGTTCCATTAAATAAGTTAATTGAAACTGCAATAACTGTTTATGCTTTGCAGGTTTTAATTAAAGTATTTTATGAATATAATTTGTTTTAGTTTGCCCGGCGCATTCGCCATTTTTTTTGTTGATTTAACGAAATGATGTTCTGCAAATTTATGAGTTTTGGAATGGTTATTCTTTTTTAAATGCATCCCCTACATAATACGTACTTAAAGAGAAACTTAAGTGCATTTCTGTGGGCAGTCGTCCATTAAATCGCACCCTCAGATTTACCATCACATACATTATTACGACGGCGCTTTAATAATGGAGTTTCTTTGTTTATTTATGTGCTATAAAACAAAGTAGTAAAAATAAATAGAAAGTAAACATAATGTGGGATAATATCATATAGCAGGACACAGTGTGGCCAACATAACGTAAGCGCGGCGGCGAGGAGCACCGGAGGCAACCGAAACGGGGTGGGGGGAGCAGCGCGGATCAATACGCCAAGAGGCCTACGTACCGCCACCCGGGTTATATGATACTTTTAATGGGATTAGCAAAATTACAGAGCATCCGGAGTGAAACCGTTTAATTTGTACAACATAACATGATAGAACAAACGTTCCTGCAAGAAGCTGCGGGACTTTTTTTAAATTAAGCATCAGGACTCAGCTCTGGAGATTAAAGGACATCATGCCATACTTCAAACAACTTTAACTTGGTGATTTTATATTTCAATTAGGCTTTTTAATTGCAGTTTACAAAAAATAATTATTATTAAAAAAAATCCAATTCTTTTTAGACTATAATTTTTCATATCTTCACAAGACTGGAACAAAATAAGTCGATTATAGCATGTCATAAAACTTTTATTTCTTGCATACCCGTTAAAGGCAAATTTATACTTTTATTAAACCTAATATACAGCGAAACGGCCAGGAATGGTTTCAACATCAAAATCATTAAAAACACCCTTTTACACCTAGTGTAATCAAAAAGCCATAAAACCATAGCCATGATTATAAACTACAACTTCTTTTCGTTTTGAATCTAATATCTGACAGCTGATAAATTTAATAGAGCTGGTTGTCCAACCCACATCCAAGAAAATTACATTAGACTTGGAATAATTTAAAAAATCAACATTGACTTTGTTAACTATTGCGTGATGTACTTGGGCAAGGAAATAAATCTTAACTCATGACTTCTTAACATGTAAATTATTACCTTATAGCGTTAAAAATAAAATATAACTTTATTTGCGGGCTTTTTGCGTAGACTTTGAACAAGTCTTATCTTTTTACCTAAAGTCAAGAACTGATAAAAAAATGTTTGCACAGGTCGATTTTGGATAAAAAATGCCATTTAAAGTTTTGGAACAAGATATAAAAAAAAAAAATTTTGCATTTTGTTCAGTTTCATGCCACTCTATAGTTTTTGTTGCGCAGGTGGCTCTAAGAATAACTTGGTTATTTTTAAAATTTGATGAAGTTACTGATATGGTAGGTGGAAATCTTTTATTAGCATACGTTAAGAAGTGAATAACATTCCTTTCCAGTATTTCCGATTAATGAACTGGTGTGACGTTCAGAAAATTTAAATATGTAACAAAGCCATGCCTATTCTTTTGATCAGCGATAATTCTTTCCGTTGAAATTGTATAGGTTTGAGGTGACATAATGCGGATTTATTGAACATGTAACATGCCGTTGGTAGAAAAGGCCGTAAATTTCATTCGGTCTGCGGTATGGTTGTTTGGGAAGCATATTTCCTAAATAAACTTGCTCGACGTATCTATAAAAGGAACGTATAACCGCTACCATATGTTTTATTCACCTTGCTTGGACTATAATAAGACTTGCTCCACACCTGCATTCCATAGGAAATTTGTTGATGATCCAAGAAAAATTGGTGGCACTAGTAACTTTTTTTTTTTAACTAAAAAGTTGGTGGTGAAAAATGTGGGTAAGCATTTTGATTTGCGGTTTTCAATTTAATTTAAAGTTAAAACGAACAACGCAGGGATGACAAAATTTATGATGTAATTTGAGATGATTTGACGCGAAGTTCTTAATTTAGAAAAATGATGTTTCCACAAAAACATACACACTAATTTTCCAGTAAATTTGTTTTAATTAAAACCATTAACAGTCTAAATTACCTTACAGCATGGCACCGAGTACAACAAATACAATTCTGGGCGCTGACATTTATTTACATTTATAGCTAACAACAAATAATTAAATTAAAGAAAATAAAGTGAAGTTTCTAGTTACAATTTGCAATAAAAACAGAATTATTGTCTGTCTGGGTGACTGTGCGACAGTTCCCATACCCACGGGCGTCGTCTTTAGCAGGGAGCATCGGCATAACGCCAGATGCATTTTCATAATTAGTTCGTCTTTGAGTCATGAGGAACTGTACGAGAGTTTAATGTACGGAACGGGACGGTATTGCGGAAAAACGAAGTAATCTTCGTAAATTTTAGTCTATCCTGGGCTTCCAGAAACATGCATTTGTAAAAGGTTGTTCTGGACATTTGGCTTGACAAAATTCTTGCATTAAGGCAAAATGTTTTTGGTTCAATAACTTGCAATTATTTAAATATGAATCATAATTTTTTATAACCGGAAGTTTATTATTTGAGAATTAAATAAACATTTTAATTTATCTCGTAAAGGTAAAATTATACTTCGATATTACCATATTTAATATAATTGGCATCAAATAATGGCTTTCTTGTGGACTTTAATTTCTGCGAAATTACGTTTTCAACTGCTTTATTACTGTAATAAATAGCATAAAATCCTGGGTCCTCAAACATGTTTCTAACCCACTTTGCTTTAAAACTAGAAATTGAACTGGAAATTACTTTCTTGATTGACATTTTTATGCTTTAAAACATACCTTCACTTACGAGGCAAATTAAAAGAACTTTTTCTACTAAAACTCCGGTAACCCTAAAGTCCTTTGTGCTGGCGCACATTAGCCCGATAAATATTTAATTCAAGGGCAACTTAGTTACCGTGATTAAAAGATTAATAATTAATTTACCTGGGTTAAAGACGGGTTCCTTTGTTTATAACCGAAATGTAAAGTGTCTTCCACAAAGAGCTACAAAATTATTTAAGACAAAATTTCATTATGTACATCAAGATTTTGTGCTATTTATCATATCAATTGAGTAATTTAAAATAAGTTCTTGTAAAATAATAAAAACCCCTCTTGTTATTAGGGGTTATTTTTTAGGGTGTGCTCTTTAAAGGAAGTGATTGGTGACATAACTGATTTTGTGATGTAACTAAAGAAAATTGGCCAATACTGGTCCATTTCCCGCACAAATATAAATCAATTCTTTCATATTTTAGGTAGCCACGGCAAATACAATTTGATGTTTATTTGATTCACGGCTCATAAATTTTCAATCATTCTGTTTGAAAATTGGAAGCATACAGAGTGTGAATACAATTTTAAAATATTTGCTTTTGTTAAGTAAAACAGATGCACATCATTCTCCGTTAAAAGTACCGATATTTTCATTTGCTTTCATTATTTTAACATTTTAATTGTCAGTTCAATCAATTCAGCGAAGTAATATGTTCGTTTGCCTAATTTATTTATTGATAGATTGCCTTGTATATCATTTTAAACATTGTTTCTAAATGCAAGTTATAATCATTGATCTTGCCATTATTTTCAAATTACCTTTCTGCTTAATTTAAATAATGCGAAAAAAAAAAAAAAACTGTTGGAGTAATAAAAATTAGACGTGGTTTGTTCCAAGAGTCCGCCACTAATTTACTTTTTATTGATTTAGAATACATTTCATTTTCTCGTTAGGAGAGCTTCTAGGAGTTAATGAGTTTATTTTTAAAAGCTAAACAAGAAAGCTTGTAGTGCGGCCGATATCTTGGAAATACCAACCTATAAGCTTTGATTGAAGTCACTTTAGGTCACGCAAAAAGCACTGCAATCTCCCCATAATTACCTCAAGTATAAACATACACTCCTAAGCATAATATAACCAAACGAAAGTTAATTCAAAACACGTTTCAAACAGGATAATTGCTTTTAAATAAATTACTTATGCTATACTTGGGATGTATATAAAATAAGTAGTACCACTTCGTTTTATGGTTATTGAATAAAATATAAATTTGTTACTTTTTCTTTTATAATGCCTCGTGAAATAGTTAATTATCCATTAACCTGCTTCCATAAAAAATGCATGAAAGATAATTTTCTTGAAGGCTCAGCATATAAGTGCAAGTACATTTACATTTTGAACGCAAGTTTCTTGTCCAAACTGTGTTTTGTTTTAAACAAATTGTCCTGTCTACCTAAGTCCAAACATTTTATTTAACTTACCCTAAAGCTGTCTGTATGGTACAATTTTTCATTAGACAAATTAATTTCAAATTCAAAAGTTTTCTATGTTTAGAAAAAACATGATTTGTGTGTGGATCGAAAAATGCCTGGAAAATTGGCTATTAATCTAGAATTTACTCGTTTATTTTGGCGACACATCGAAATTTAATAATACCTCTATTGCCTTTTATGAATGAAATATTGATTTTAATCCTCAGCGACCAAAGGCAATCATTTCTTGAAGGAAAAGCTGAAGCTTTTCATTATTTTCCATTATTAATACTTAAAACGTTCAATTTTTCAATCATAATAAGCGCAAACTTTGATTTTTATCCTTTTAAAAAAGAATTACAAAGAGAATAACAATGTGCACGGTAATGTGATATTTTTTTAAAAAATTGCGCTGTTCGGACAAAGAAATATAAAATGTTAATATACCCTTTTGCATGAATTTTTTTGTTGAAAATAATGTAACGATGCACTTACTTAGCCTTGCAAAAGGCATCAGCAAATCCTCTCATTTCATACACAGCTATCTGGTGGATGATAAATGGAAAACATCATTACGAAGAGATACCGCACACGAGTGAGCTTTTTTGATAAATGATATATGCATGCCCTTGCCGATATTTTATCTTTATCTATCTCATATCTATGCCACACATCAAAGCGTATTTGATAGCTGCAAGGCTAGAGAAAAAGGAAATGAACTTGCAAATTTTTTCCTTCGTACCAGAAGCCTAACTTAAGGAGAAGTGTTTCGAATTCTCATCATGGAGGTCCTTGATCCTACTTTTAAATGTTGTTGTTTGAAGGGTTATTATTACAAGAACAGTAAGTTCAGAAAATTGTTTGATAAAAAATTGACATTTGCTTGAGTTATGTTAGGTAAACGTAATAAACTAACTTTAGAGAAATGGAGCTCTCTTATGGTTTCTGTCAGAACAATATTCCTTTCAGTTTGGTGAGCCATAATTCCCCGAATCTTAGCGATGTGGGAAACATTACAGAGCCGCCTTCTTAATTCCAAAACTTGTCAACTAACAACTTAACTCATCTAACTACTTGCAAAGATATGGCCAACTTTGTCTATAAGCATTTTCCGCATTAATTTCCATCGGGATGAGATGGGTGAATAAGGATTCTCCGACTAGAACTAGTCACTTTCATGTGGTGGCGGTTGCTGGCTTAAAATGATTAACTTTTACAGTCATGCTACTTAAGTTTATGACGAAACTGCTGCGAAGAATGCCATGCAAGTCATAAATTTCGTATTAAGAGCTGAGTTTTGTCATTCAAAATTGGCCATTTATTTTAGGGCTGGAACATAACGGTTCATTTTCCGTTTCCGACAAAGAATCCACGATAGATTTTAATACACATATGAAGTCGTTAATGTTTTATCCTGTGCAGCAAATAGAGTATGCATTTGATGTTGTTTTAATCAATTAATAATTTCTATTTATTTTATAATTTGTTGCAAATGAAATACCAACATTTTTTGCTTGATTTAAAGCAACAAGAATAATAGCATTTTTTTGTTGAATTCTAAATATTCCAGTGAAGTATTTTTAAATTTATCGGTATTGATTTAAATTTTAATTAAAAACCTTTATCATACGACGAAGTGGAGCAGATAGACCATTTAAGTACTTGAATTTCAAATTTATTTTGCGGCACTATTAAGCAAGAATTTAAATCTTATTTGTTCAAGTAACGTTTTTTGTTTTATTTCGCTTTTTTATAATTTACTTTTTATTTAAATACCATTGAGCTCTGAGCTATTGTGCGGCACAAAAAAGTTTCGCTTGTCGGTTTTGATTTGATATTTAATAGATCATGCATAACAAGTTAGTTTTCAGCTAAAACAATATTTCCTATCTGGGTAAATGAAGGTAGCGGAAATTTATTTGTGCTATTTAAGCCTTTTCATGAAAAATGTACACGGATCTCGTGTGATTCGCCTGAAATGAGAGCCATTATTCTTTGTATTGTACAAGGCATAAATAAAAGAATCCAATTAGAATAAACTACAGCTATTTGGTTCCTAATGTGGAGTCATTTTATTATAAAAGTCTTTATAAAGTTTCTTTTTTAATTTATTTTATAGTGATGGACGAAGGTTATTGCAAAACAATTTAACTTTTACTACCCACTATGATCGTTGATGGCGTCGTCTATCAACAAAGTTATATTGGTACTTGCAGTTTACGCGCGCCGTGAGCTTTTTTATTTTTGTATCGAACGGCGTCATCTTTAAATTGAATAAAACAAAAACTTTAGTATTGTCACCATTATATCATCAAGGAAGCGAGGCATGTACACAAAATGGCATATGTTCTTCTTCACACATATTGCTTGGTTTAGTAGTATGCAGGCAGCTTCTGCGAGAGACTTTTCGGAGTGATAAATGCGAACAAATTCATCTCGCGTCGTGCTGCTGGAGGCAGCTGGTTAGACTCATTTTTGCATCGCCAATAGCTTTTACTAATGTTGAACACGTGCGATACAGATCTCGACCACGTTGAATTTATTGATTTCACTACTGCACTTTTTTTTTACTTAATAAACCATCAGTAATATTTTAAGGGATTCCGCAAAGAAATAAGGCTTTATTCGGTTTTTCATAGACTTCAACTTTTGAAGTAAACTGTTTGTGGACAAATTTACCATCAAGTATCTATGTGCAACAATAATTTACCAGAAAACCTAAAAATATTTTTCTGTTTAGTTTCTATAGTTCAGCATTGAAGGTGTGAACATCAGTTTGCATTTTGATTTTAAATTGGTCGGAAATAAAGTTTATTTTAAAAGCTCTACAAGATCATAGTGTTTGGGTAGGAAAAGCTAGGCGTTTTTACCGAACTGCATACAAGGCATCGTCCTGAAAAAATAAAGTAAAGGCTTATGAAAATATTGTGGGTTTTCGAGTATGATTGGCGGATCTTAGGCACTTATGAGGGTTGGAAAGGTATTAGTATCGATTTTCTTTGTAAAAAACAACAAAAGCCTTGCACCAGCCCATTTATTCAAAAGACTTTACAGCATTACACAAACACAAGGATCCGAGCTACATTGAAAAGAATAATATTTGTTTGGAACTTTTAAATTAATAATCGTAATGCTGCTAAAATTTAAATGTCATATTCAAGCACTTAATCAAGAAGTCTGCAGAAAATGCGAAATTGTTTATTTAAAGAAATATCAACAAACTGAAGGGTCCAAGCAGTTCCAGGTTAAAAGAAATGGTTTATTTAGTTGGCACTTTTCACAGAAACCTAAACATGTATCCAAATGATTCTTTTATCAAATCGATGGTCCAAGTGCATGATTTGGCACTTATCTGTGGAATTATATCAACAGCGCTCCTGAGTGCCTTCAAACCTTGATGCAGTCATCCGGTATGCTGTGGAATGGGCAAAAAGAGAACTGGCAGCCGAATAACTAATTTAATTAGCGTAATAGCGCTAGACTGAAAGGGTGTGCAAATTTATAATGAGCGTTATGGACGATTGTATTTGTTTGGTATATCAGACTCATGCTTATGCTTAATCGAACGAATATATTGCGATTCGATCAATCAATCATTGTATTGTCATCGTAACACTCATCGTTCATGCCTTTCAATCATTTTCAAATTCTCTTTTAATAATTCAAACAAATTGTCAAACACTGTATACTAAGTGAAATACTGCTAACATGTGTCTTCTGTTTCAAAATGTTTGGTTTATTCAATAAAACATTAAACACAAATCTGATTTTATTAAGATCTTTTTGATTATAATTTGGAGCCCACACCGATATATTTCCGAGAACATTCTCTATAAAGACTTAACGATCAACAAAGCTTTTTATCTGATTTGGTTAACACAAAGATCAACCTATATCTGTGAAATGTCACTCTCTTCTTTGGGATTACTGATGCACAATGTTTCCGAAAGGGGACAGGAGATGTAGGTTTTAAATTGGATTAAGGATTCACGATGGACACTCTTCCAGCTATCAATTTGTTAGGAGGGGTTGGTCATTTTGCCATGTCAAAACGCTAAATATAACATGCATTTTGCATTTCGACAGTGGGGGCTTCCAAATAGTAAATGCGTTAGTTAATTAGAAGTAACTTTTGATTTTAGTAGCGTGATTTATATTTGTCTAGTCCGGTTGTCTACAAAAAACCTTTCATAGCGCAGATTTCTACATTAACAATTCAGGTTTATAAATACATCAGTGCTGTATGTAGATATAATTTGTTGACATAGGGATTTCCAGTTGCTTAGAGCTTCAGTACTTCCATAAAATCAGTGCTCATAAAGTCGCTCCTTGCTTAAGCATCTCCATAATTTAGTTTTAATGCCGTTTACTATTTTAAAGCTTGGTAAAGCACACCATTAGAGAAATACCTTAGCTAATGTTCATTCTACTGCAAAAACGGCCACTATACAATTCAAATTACCAACAATGGTACAAACAGGATTATTTGCCTAAAACCCATATACTCAATTAGTAGTTAATTTTGTGGAATTATACCGGGCCTTCATTGCTTGCTGTGTGATTTGCAAGGGACAGTTACATCCCTTTGAATTAGTATGGGATTATGTTTATAATATGCCTAATTGGGTTTCTGTCAAAATACCTACTCACTAACGCTTCATGAAACATCATGAGCGAGAATTGTTTAGTTTAATTTAGTTAATCCATCCAAACCAAAAAAGCCATTCTACCCAACAGATACGTATTACTTGGACACCCCATAATTATTTATCAGAAACTTTGTACCTATACAATTAAAACATCAAAAACAGAATTAAGAACTCGCTAAATGTTTGGGTCTTAAGGTTTAATTTTTCTCTTTTCTTCTCTTGAAGATTTTAGTTTTCTACCTAAATTTCTGTCGGACACAGCTATGATGAGATAGAAATCTGCCGCCAGCATTGTGCTAATTTTTTGCGTCAGCCTCCGCATAATTGTAGTCAACAATGCACTTGAAATTACTTATGCGTTAAACAGTAATTAAACACAACACAAAAGGGTTTGTAGATAATTATGCGGGCGGTACCCTTGTACTTGTACCTAAGATAGTTTTACCATTTTGATTTATGCAGTAAGCACGAGTTACATCAGGAATCATGCTTAGACCAGGTTAAATGTGGTCTATAAGACGCTTAGCAGCAGAAGACAGAAGACACATTATGCGGGTTGTTGAATGTAATAGATTAGGCAATGGAATTATTGAACATGGACCCCATTCTGCTTCAAAACCTTTGCTTGCTTTATCTTGACGCATAATCAAATAATTTAGAGGCAAGGCAAGTTTCATTTAAATTCACACTGGCAGGGCAAGGGGTTATTGTTAATATTTATGAATCAAGTGACAATTGACCTTATTTATTTTGGTCTTGAAGTCGCATTATAGGCGTGAGTAATTTTAATTCAGTTTGTTCCGACTTAACTTATTCCAGTTTAAAACTCGCATTTTTTTTGGAAAATAATAAAACAAATTTGAGTTCGTTTTAGCGTTACTTGAATTATTTTGTCAGGTTTCATAATCCGTTGTACTCTTTTATGCAATTGTAAACTAAATTAGTAAAATAAAACCCCGTTTAAAAATATGTTTCAATGGCTCCAATGTATAAAGTTGTGAATGCGTTGTATTCTAAAAGTTCTCGTTATGAGCAAATGATGTTTAATTGCTTGAAGCGTCTATTTGTACTCAAATAACAATATTAAACACCATTGCAAATAAAACAACATTATACACCTACCAGCAGTATATCAAAAACGATTCCACACAAACATTTTAAATTACTGCAACACAACAGACGGTAAAGCCTTTTCTCATAGAACTTTTAACATTGTTCTGACAGCAATTACTACCAACTTTATGAATATTTTAATTTAACTTTTATAAACCTTTATGTTGTCGTTAGCGGCTGTTGCAGCTCTGTTTGGATTAATTTGGGCTTTATTCATTTTGTATGAAGCATACAATGTTACAGGCGCTGAACTCAATCGCCAGGGTTGTTTTATAAATTTTGCGCCCACAAAGGAAGGTTTAGGTCGAGGTTCACGTGTTAGGAAATTTTCTAACTAATTCATATTGGTAGGGTTTTCTGTACGACATATTTTTAGACCTTTTTGAAACGATATTATGTTATAAAAAATCATTTTACTATAGTGAATGCTTTTAAAACAAAAAGCAATTTTTTATCTACATCCATAAGAAGAAGAGTTCTTAAACAGTTTTGAAACTAGTTAGTTAAAATACAAGGCAAAATATAAACCTATCCAGTTTTCACAAAGTATTTTTAAAATAGCGTGCTCCTAATTTTTATAAATAAAACTAGGTTCTCATAAATTCCATATAATTTCCAACGTAATTCCACTTTTAAATTGTGTTCCAACCTACTATAAATATATTATTTCTTCATTTTGAGGTGAGAATTATTACATAAAGTTGCGGATTTCCTGAGCATAATTAGCATAACCTTAAAGAAACAACCTGGCATAATTCCAAGCTCATTTGACGACCCCAGTAATTTTGCCATCAGAGGTAAAAAACCTATACAGAACACTTGAGCAAGCAAATAATACTTTAAGAAATTTCCCCGTTTCTTAGCATAAAATATAGGTCTCCGAAAAGCATTTGCGTGTATCACTTTCTAATCTACAGCAGCTACACTTTCGAAAGCAAGACATAGTAAAGCACTTGGTTCAGCTGAGGTAAAAGCTGCTCCATTAGTAAAGGTAAACAGAGTTTTCTCGAGACATGTGTCGTGGAACCGATCATCGCCTTCAATAAATGGATGCGAGCGCCTGAAATTTATTTGAATAGTTTTTGTGTTCGTGAAATTGTGTCAGGTGTTAGTTTGATCTCAATATGCGTTTCTTGCAGACAAAATGTTGGAATTCTAAGATATCTCCAACAAAAACTGTTAAACAGTTTAGTCTGAAAAGAATATAAAATATTAAACGTTGTGACCCTTATTTATAAAAGCATAAAGATACGTTATATCGTTCTTTTGGTTGAAATAGATGACTTTGGATCATAAAATAAGTCAGAAAGAACACGCTTTCTTTCGTGACGGTCGTTCATTACGCCCTACTGGGCCCTACCTCAAGCCGAAGCCGCATGATGACAAAAATACTTTTGCTCTTTATTGTTTCATTTTTAGTCTGGGGTGGCGTTATAATATTTTTGCTAAAATACTTTAAATTTCACGCGGACACATTTTGTGTTAATTCAAAACCATTTTTCTGTGAAGGTTTTAATTTGTCAAATGCAGATTATGTTGTTTTTTATGCAATGCGGAAAACTTTTGTGTGCTTTGTTGAAACGACATTGATTTTGTAATAAGCCAAATAAATCGAACGTCCGCCAGCCGAAGAGAACCTAACTAAAAGCGATAAATATCGGCATTCCAGTTCATTTGGTGAAATCCGAAAAATTTTCATTGATAAATTCCTCGCAATTCCGGACAAATCTATCTAATATCTTATTTTCAGAAGTCTTTTGTGACCAAGTCACGGTAATCAGAAAAAGCCCGAACATTTATCAGGCTAAGTCGTGCAATATTTTTTCTTTCCTTTTTTGTCATGTGCATCAAAGCTAACCTCGTTTCTGCTGCAAATTTTTATTGATTCGTAAAAGTCAAAGAATTAAGGAAAACTTTTTAATCATTAATTTTATTAGAACAAAAAGGATTTCAGGAGGAAATTGTGGAATAAGTTTCAAAGTTTACGCGGTGGCGGCAGCCTTTTTAGAGACTGCTTCAGGGTTTGTAAGTTAATGTGATTCATCATAAAGAAATCTTTTACTATTGTAAACAAGTTTTTAATCCTTTGTGACGCCTTCTTGATATTATTATAAATGACTGTATTATTTTAATTTGAATACAATGGCATAAACAAAATAATAAGTAGATGCGCCAGACATCACTTTTATTATGGTGAGTTAGGGCGGACATATGAATATAAATTAATAAAAAATAGCTCAAACAGTTTAAACTTTAAAGGCAATGAAATTTTATTACTGGTTTCTATTGGAGGACAAACACGTGTAAATATTGTAAATATTTCTATTTGATAATAAAATTTTACTGTTGTTCTAAAATAGACGAGATCCTGTCAGAAAGTAAAGAAAAGTTTTGCTTATGCAAATTTTAACACAACAGCTACCGAAACAAGTTTTTGTGTTTTGGGAACAATATAATTTTATTATAAAAGAACATGAAATTGAAATATTTAATAATTTATTACAAGTTTAAATTACATGTAACTTGGTAAACAAAGTGTTTTAGTCTTTTATCGACTGGGTGGCTCAATTACTTTGAATCATTTATCGAGTCATTTAATACCTACTGTAATGAATATTTTCATGGGAATGAAGTTACGAAGCCATTATTTTTTCACACTATGGTATAAAATAGTTTGCACTATATGAGAAGTGGGTCATTTAATCCTCATAGCAGTAATAAACTCCTGGTACGAGACCAAAAGTCCTCGACTACTTTTATTAAAATTTTGCGTCCATTTCTAGTATCACGAGAGTGCTGATGTGACAACGACCGCTCGTAAAAAGCAAGGTTTCGTTTTGACGACGGCTAAACTTCTAAAATACCTACGTTGTACAACAGGAAAGCCAATGTATAAATTTTAAAATCGTACCAAAAAAGTGCTGTAAGAGTTGCAGATGTTTGCTTTTTTCCTTTTTATTTGAGTGCGATATGAGTATCCTTTTTGTGCAAAAGCTTGCAAGATTTTATCTTCTGGAATGAGATTTTTATGCAAATCTACGTAAGGATTACGGATTTTAGAAAATGGCGAATGCGCCGGGCCACATATTCGCTTTTACAAATGTTCGTACACGAGACTATTGCTCTTTGTTTTTCTGGCGATTTGACATACCTTAATCTAGGTTTTTGCAAATAGTTTTGTGTTTTAATTAAAACAAAACACAAAATTAAGTTTGCTCGTCCAAGCTAGCGGTATACTACCAACCCACTTCTAATTGAAAATTTAAAGCTGGTATGCGGATGGACTCAAGAAAAATAATATTATAACATCAACAATAATAAATTGACCTAAACACGTAGGAATTTCACAATTTGTGATATTACCAAGGTGGGTATTAGAGAGAAATTTTTAATCAAGTTCGTGGACATACAAATTCCTACCACCTATACAATGCTGTTCGTACAATAAAATTTGCAGACATACATGTTCTAATGAAAAATACACTAGCTTTATTATTCTGAATACTACCCACATTATATCCTCAAACGTTATTATTTCCTTGATACTCGCTTTGATACCTAGTATAACTGCATTGCAGATCAGATCATTAGGTATACAATACGGTCTATTTAGTTTTGTATGAGCTTATTTTAAATTCCAGTATATCGTTTGTTATCATACAAAATAAATTAAAATTTTAACTTTATTTGTCTGCATTTTAAACTTGGATTTTAATATAATGCAACAAAAACGAGTTTTTATTCTTATTTCCTGTTTTTAAGGACACAAAAAAGGGCGTTTTCAATTTTTCCTTCTAAATAAAAAATGGAACATTCTATAATTTAAAATTGTATGAAAGAAGTCTAGTTTTTTATGAAGTTTTAATACAAAATTGAAATGAAAATGTAAAAATCCTTTTTTATTTTTACCTTACCTAAATAAAAGAGAATAATTGATTGGACTTGTTGACGTAAAAAAGGATGTTGGTTTAATTATAAAAGTTAATTCAAAAAAGGTATTCGTTTGAATAGAAAATACTTTGATAGCGCTTATTTGTATTCGTTTTTAATGAATTTAATGTTGGAAGCATTTACTTTTTACTGGAAGTTATAAAATAATAAAGCACATAAAGCATAAAGTGGGAGTAGTTAAAAGTGTACTTTGCACTTTCTCAGTGTTCCGAGTAGAGAAATATTCACTCAATTAGCCTAATCCGGATATAAAGTGCACAAATACAAATTGAACTGAATAATGAACAAATTTTAATTAAGTGTAAATCCTCATTAGAAATGCAAGAGCAAATGTCTGCTATATTCCAAATGCTGCTCAGCAGTCGGTCTGCATTCTGCAAAGAAAATATAACTTTATTTTCTGTACGTTTAGTAGAAATAATTGCAGTGGCTGCCGCTGTGAGGCGACTGTTCTAACTTAACGGCCTATTTCTGTCTTCCTCGGTGAATAGTCTTGCTTAGATAAGATATACAGACCCAGCGTTTATTATACAATTTACATGAATTACATAAATTGCACGGGAGTAAAATATTACGTACTTTGCAGAATAGAAATCATGTATTATTCCTAGGGGTCAATTTGATCATGTTTTGCAAGGACATCATATTTTATTGACTCTAAAATAACAAATAAAATGGAGGTTTCGTATAAATTCTATTACGGTTAATAAAACTTTGATTTAAAAAGTATTAAAACTTGAATTAACTGTTTATAATAAAGGAATAGCCAAAGTAACAGCGGTTAAGGCCGTAATAATTTGTAATGTACGTCTGTCACCATTTAGTTGTCATCTTATAGTGTTAATTTAACAAAGCAAGAAAGAAAGATTTTAAAACTACCAAGTTTATGACTAGCACAAACTATTACAGCTATTAACACTTTAAATATTAAAAAACATATTTTTATTGGTTTTAAGGCTGCGCAGCAATAAAATTTTATCTAATAATTTAAAAGGTATTATAAAAGCACAATTTTTGAAGCCATTAAATATTTTAATTTAGAAGTATTTGCAAAATACGAAAACATGCACATTTTCTGTAGTTATAACGTTTTTAACGACTTTGCTAATAACTTTTAGCCTTTATTGAAAATACTAAATATACCTTCACTTAGTTTTAAAAATTATTTCATCAAAAAGAGTTTATTAGCTCTTTTTGTACTCATACCCAAATCTAAAGGAAGTTTTGACACAACTAAAGAATGCTTAAGGCTTCAAAATGCAAAAAAATACATTGTCTTACAAAGAAAGCTTTTCAAATAGGAAATGTATATTGCTGTATCCAATTTTTAGAAAAAATGCTATTAAATTGATAATGAAAATGGAATGCACACTGTCCAAAAACAAAAAGCTTTTATACCCATCAACTTTTATCTAAATTAAAAGCAAAAGTCATGTGTATGAGCTTCTGGGAATTTTGCTTTATGTTTTAATTAAATTTGAAATGGTAACCAAACAGCTTTTGTAGTGGTTTTTAACAAGTTAGTTATCAATTTTTCTAACCACGTTAATTGAAAATTTGCTGCTGTAATCCAAATCCAAAGAAGTTCCTTTGCCTTTTTTGCAGATGTAAAAATAAATAAGGATTACTTTTTGGGTTGTTCATAATATTTTCTTATTGGTCGTGGGGTGGTTAGAATATTGGTTGTAAACGAGTAGCTATCTGACGAATCCTCAGGGAAATAAGTTGATGTTCTGGCAAGACCATAGAGTCTATACTATAACATTGAAATAAAGGTCTTAAGGGATATTGGGTCTATTCATTATAATTGACAACAACACGCTAACTTTATGTATGGTGGAGGTGAACTAAAAGATCCATTGATCTTATCGTGACAATATACTGGCCAGTTGTGTAATTCAAATGCTGTTTGTTTGTTCAACACTTCATTTAATATTAAAGCTATTTGGCTATGTCCTGACATTATTGATTCCGGTTCATATACATAAATTCAGACTGCACCAAAAGAGAAAATTTTGAGTACGATTTTGTTTCGTTTCTCTTACAAAGGCATATAAGTCCAATAAGAATGTTTGTCTGAACCAAGTTAAAGAAAAAAGATATTATTACATTGATTTTTTTAATGCTGTCTATCATCATAGTTAATTATTTTTTGTTAGTTCGTGCATTACTAAGTAACTACACCTATTTCAGGTCACGCAATAAAGAGCTTTGTTCACTTACACTAAATAAATAGTTTTTTAATTATAACGCCACGCGAAAGACATGTAAGCTACAGCACCAAAAAAAATCAACAACTTGCCTTTTTTTTTTGTGAAATACGAAGTCATTTAAAATAGCACGCTTTTCGTCGATTTTATTCCGAAAACTGTGGAGCGGCGCAGAAATTGTCTAAGGATTGTTCCCCAATGGCCCGTTTCGAAAAGAACACGATAAATATTGATAAGGAAAGCTTCTTTTGATGCGGGGGTCAATTCTGAAGGAACTTTGTTCTATCATTCTTTTCAGAATTTTTCTCTATCACCAAGTCTCGAGCGTATCGTGTGTGTGCGTACGGTGAATTTTTTATTACCGCTTCCCATTAATTTTAATTGTGTTGTGATAACGGCACGCATTTCTCAACATTTAAATATTAACGTTAATCTTTTGTTTCAGGTACGTTGATTATAAAAATTTTCAAGAGCGTCCAATAGTTACTACGGTAAGAAATAATAATTGGAGAAATAAAATACGATATTATTGTTGTCTACTAATTATTTAGACCGAAATGGAACATCCGGGAATTATCTGCATATTCTACGGTATTTTGTTTACTGCTGATATCCCATAACAGAAATTATATACGTTATTCAGATTCCAATTTGAGGCTAAGTAATATTAAGTACGTATCCGTTGGAGTTTCAGATTTACCCTTTGGTCATGTATTTCCATAAAATAACAATTTGGGTTAAAGTATACTTTATTTAAAATTACACTTAAAACTTTAAAAGATTAATCGTTTTACCAAAAATTAAATGTAATCATAGATATTGCTTGAACTTGCCCTGCCCATCGAGGTTTTGTATTTATTCATGTTTGTATAACATTTTCTAGAGCCCATTGTGTATCCTGACATTAATATTCAGTTAAGTAGCATAAGGGTATTTTAATGGTAGTAAATACTAAGGGGAGAGTCAAGCTTTTGTAGTAAATTTGTTTTATTTCATTTCAATACACGAATCGTGTTCTACATCTGCTGCAAAAAGAATCTTGAGCTACAATAAAATGAAAATACTGCGCCTTAATTTCCTTTGTCTTTTAATTTAACTATACATAGGTGGATTGAAAGACCAAGCATTTTTTGTTTGTATATTATTTTAAATGTTTCTGATAAAAAAATTAAACAGGGCAAATAACTGAGGTCATTATTTTCCAGGAAATTGATTATAGTTTTTCCGGAATAGTGTTTCCATTCAAATTTAAATTATGATTAATACCACTAATCAACAAAAGTGTCTAATAAATATTGTATATGCTTGTCGTCAGATCAATAGTGAATGAATGTTTTTTTTACTAAAAGCTTTTAAATCTCAAAATAAATAACATTTCCTCAAGGTTCCCACAACTTTTTTTCGGAAGCTTATGTTACAAAATCGGGTGCATTAATTGAACCTTAACACTTACTCTTAAAACACAAACCATTTAAAGAAGAACTTTGCTGCTGAATTAATTGTTAAAATGAATGATAATGCATTTAATTTGAAATTCAAGGGATTTAAATTTAATTGTCGACAAGGGCTAAACCTTACATTCGTCTTAATAATAATAATTATTTTAATTACAAGTCGTTACATTGAATGATGAAAAGTATTTAAAGATCTAATTAATCCTGTCAAAATTTAATTTGTAAGCCAAATGAAACAATTAGGGAAATTCTTTAGTGTGTATATTGAGCCAAATTTAATCTAATACAAGTAGACTGTATCCTTTTTTTAAGCCAAATTTTTTATGAGGGTTAATTAAGATCCAATAAAGAATAATGAAAAGGCAGAACAGTGATGAATGACATATTTATTAATATCAAAAATTGTTTATTTACATTACTATTATAGTAGTAAACAGACAAAATTATTCTTTTGTAGTAATTTCATAAATAGTTATTATTACTTCCTGCTGTTGCCCTTATAGACACAAATAATAAAGTTTTATTAATAATTACAGGACCTAAATTGCTTTTTAAATATTGTGGGGATTAATAAATAATTTACCGAAAGAAACTACTTTACTTTTGTGAATTGGAAATTACTAATAAAATGTGGCAAATACTTTCACTCTCGATGAAAATAATTTTCATTACCTTCACCCCAAAACATAAATCGATTAGAACTGAGAAATATACCAAATGAACAAAATAGTGGTTATTAAGACAGAGGAAAAGGCATAACAGAAATCGTATCACGAATGAGTAAGATGGACCCAAATACTCAGATGAGCGGCGCCATTGCAAGAAAGTCTTTGTATCGATCTCATTTCCAAACGTGTGCCAAACAAGGATACCGTGTTGAATATCCTTACAAGCTTTCGCCGGAGAAGGACAACACGAAGACGAGATAAGACCAAAGAAGGAAGGATGAAAAATTTGAGAAAAACATGAAATGGGAGCAATGGACCCATTGTAATATAAAAGATGCGTGCTATCCTGTTTTATAAGACGTTGTCATACAAAGAAAAGTAAAAGTACGTCAGTAGGACGTTTTTGAGAGGGTTTGATTCCTTCAGGATTCTTAGAGGTTCGTGCGTAATAAGAACTAATCTTGTTGATAGAAACCACCAAATTATAGTTAATGGTTAAGGATTTGCGAAAACTGATCCCTTGTTTACTTATTTTAGTTTTGATTTGTTGTGTCTAGCTATAAGGATTGTGGTAAATGCGTCCTAAGAATACAAACTCCGGGTTTATAAACATGGCGCGATGACCAAAGGTTCACAGGTCAGTGATCTTCAATAGTTAGAGAAATTATAATTCTCTGTCTTCCAGAGCGCTGCAATTGTTCGGATATAAGGGATGACGTTTTAATGAGACTCTCCTTTTGGCTTAGGAAAGGAAGTTTGCATTCACAGTTCTCCATTTAAATCCTGCGCCTCGTCAAATCGTATTGTGTACATGTCGCACAATACAACCTTCGTTAAATTCTATTTCTCGGTGAATATTGCATTGTTGAAATATTTAAAATAGTTTTACTTTTCTCAACAATTTAACGCCGCCTGCTTTTCGCGTAATGAATTCTGGAATTTTGCGCATAAAATGAAAGAATTTTTCGCTGCCTTTACTCCCCAAATACTGCATATTTTGATTCAATATTTTAAATTTTCATACCTTGTTTTCCCTTGTACACGAAATATTGGCGACAAATTCTCACAGCATATCTTTCGAAAATTAAATAAAAAATTTTGTATTTTTGGTAGCATGTTTAATTTAATATTAATACTTTTTCATGGATTTCGCTAATCAATTTGACCCTATACAACATCTGCTCCTTCAATTTTAGTAATGCAATACATTTTCGAGCGCAAAACGACTTCATTTCCGGAATAGAGCATAACATATAGCGGACTTTCTATGAACATGAACAGCATATGTTAGATTGGCAAGTTGTAGATGTATTTTAGTAAAAGCCCTACAACTTCCTAATGTGAGTTTACCAACTTGATTAATACCTCATCTCAAATATTTTGACTTAAAATATTAAAGTTTGATATTAATGTTGATGCTTGAGATAGACGAGACGCACTGAATTCGACATGACGTGCTGACAAGTTTTAATACCTTCTTACTGAATTTATAGGTACTAACTTTATTAATTTTTGAATTTTATCTTAAAATTGTGGACTAGACCTGCAAACAAATATAAGTACCAAGTTTGCGTTACTTAATTAGTTAATTCAACTTAACGTAAACTGTTGTTTGTAAACGGTTGTGGCGTTCAAGAAGAACTATAATAACTTAAGATTTAGAGACGTTAACGATGAAAAGAAATACAAAATGAAACTAGGGGAATGACGGCAATAATAATCGCCTTGTTGGCTTCACCCTTTGCTCTCAAGCCCCTAACAATGACACTTGAACGAGAAGATGCAGAAAACCTTTAATTACCAACGGCTTCCGGTAAATAAAGGTGAAATAGCTTGGAAATAACAAGCAAGTACACTGCATCAGACAGCCAAACACTTGAACAGTGTGGTTGAAGAACAAGAATATCCAAGTCCTATGAAAATATAATTCATCCCTTTTAACAAGCCTTTCAATTAAATTCTGTGAAATGTAGTTTTTTCAACGCTTCCTGTCAGATAAATTCAGTTCTGGTTTGTGTGAACGAACGCTTTCAGTATCAAAATCGGAACTTAATTATTGCAATATCGTTGTAATAAAACCTATGTTATCGATGACAAACTAGAAATGTAATTTTGTTAGATGGTAATTATTTTATAAAAACTGCGAAGGGCTAGAAGGCAGGATAATTAGCAAAATTAAAACGTGTTCACTTTAAGACACTAACTTAGTTATTTTAATTGGTAAAGCAGAACTTCGATAATTAGAACATTACTCATTTTCCTGTCTTACACCTTGTCAATATTGAATTTCTATCAGCTTTCTCAATGTATAATGTTAAAGTGATTAAAAACTTATTTTAGGAAGTTACATCTCCACCGAATTATTTTCATACTAGCATAAAAGTGCAGATTTGAATTCTACAGCAAAATAACTATAAACATACAGTTTCAGGCAAATCTATTTCTTCAAAATTTACCTTATTTTTTTGGGTAAGGGTCCAAATATTCTCAGTTTTTTTATTGTCACGGACACAAATATTTTTTAACACCAAAGAGTGCCATTGATGCTTATGTAAAACGAACTGCTAAATTTTAGTTTTATTGCAACGAGCTTTTAAGGACAACTTTAACGCGCAATTTTTTTCAAATGCTCTAATTGGTAAAATATTTTTTTTAGAAAAAATCAAAATGCTGATTTGGGTTCTGCTTCATGAAAGCAATTTACAAAATAAGTTTTACTAAAATTAGAGACAAACAATTTTTTTTGCTAAACGTTTTTGAGAATTTTTAAAATTTGACCAAATTTGAAAAGCTCTAGCAAAAAAACGAAAGCACTTGGAAAAAATCTAATTGCTGATTTGTTTTTTACGGCTTCTAATAAGTATTAAAATACAGTTTCAAGCAAATTTATTTTTTTAAAATTTACCTTATTTTTTTTGCAAGGGGTAAGGGTCCAAATATTCTCAGTTTTTTTATTGTCACCAACACAAATAATTTATGCCACCAAAGAGTGCTATTGTAGCTTATGTAAAACGAGCTGGTGAATCCGAATCTGTAAGTTAAATAGTTTCAGCTCTTTTAGTTTTATTGTTGCAAGCTGTCAAGGACAACTTCAAACGCGCAACCCGATTTTTTTCAAATGCTCTTATTGGTAAAATATGTTTTTTAGAAAAAATCAAAATGCAGACTTGTATTCTGCTACATAAAAGCAATTTACAAAATAAGTTTTATTAAAATTAGAGACAAAAATTTTTTTTGCTAAGCATTTTTCAAAATTTTTAGAATTTGACCAGCGTTGAAAAGCTCTAGCAAAAAAACGAAAGCACTTGAAAAAAATCTAATTGCTGATTTGTTTTCTACGGCTTTTAATAAATATAAAAACAGTTTCATGCAAATCTATATTTTTTCAAATTTACCCAATTTTTTTGCAAGGGATAAGGGTCGAACTATTTTCAGTTTTTTTATTGCCACATACACAAATAATTTTTGCCACCAAAGAGTGCCATTAATGCTTATGTAAAACGAGCTGCTGAGTCCGAATCTGGGACTAAAATAGTTGCAGCTCTTTGAGTTTTATTGCTACGAGCTGTTAAAGACAACTTTAAACGCGCAACCCGAATTTTTTTTCAAATGCTCTAATTGGCAAAATATTTTTTTTAGAAAAAAATAAAATTCAGATTTGTATTCTGTTACATAGAAGCAATCTACAAAATAAGTTTTATTAAAATCAGAGACAATTTTTTTTTCCTAAGCATTTTAGGAAATTTTTAAACTTGCGCAATTACCTACTTAAAAAAAAACCAAACATACTTCGTTGTTTGCCAAATGTATATGCGATGGGCTTCCTAAGTAAACATTATCCTAGTTTTCCCAATGTTTAGAGTCAATACTAAGGTTCGTTACATCTTGAAAAAAAGGTCATTTAAAGTTATGTGATTCGATGTTCTACCTAAAACCCATTTCGAAAGATAGTGCTGGTGGTACAGTCCAATTAAGTAATGATTTTCAGTTAATTAAAGTTAAACGTAATAGCTATTAGAAACAGAGGTTTTATTTACATAGTCAGCGTGCTCTACTGCTGCATACTGAGAATTTGCAACCCAGGGTGACAAGTTACCCTAGTAGGAAGCAAATTGGTTTAGTTCGCACTTCTATTACTGTTTTTTACTTTTTGTCAGTATTGTCTTTTAGTTCTAATACTATTCGCTGACATTGTTTAAAACAATAAGCATAAAGTTTGTTTAGGAAGTTGTAGATTCCTTAGGCAGTATTTTAATTAAAATGTGTTACAAGGACGCGCTAAGATATATACCATTGAAACTAGAGCTGTTTTTTGCCAAATAATTCACCATTTTGTTTGTACAGAAAGCAAACGTCAGCCCAATCTTCAATTTAATTAAAAAAAACATCCCATTTCCACTGATAGAAAAGGGTGGAAGTATCAAAATAACAATTTTTTGTACAAGTATCGCATTCAGTAAAATGGTCAGAAACAGTTTTCTTCGTTCTAGCATAAGTGATACAGATTAATTACCACTTTATCGTCAGCTCATTACTTTTATTTCTCATGTCGGTCCATCAGACGGACGCTGCCGCCGCCGAGTTAATCGAGGTTTCAATCTAGTAAGTCAGTGTTTTCTCCTTGAAATGGGTTAGGTGGAGCTCGAAATTAATCCCAACAATAAAACATGCTTTAGCGTTTAAGCTTTAATTTTCTCGACGTTAACGATAGACCCACCGGAAAGAGTTTTATTTTCTGTAGACGGCCATTATCTTTTAACACTGAAATTAAAATTATTAGTTTGTATGTTGGCTCTTTATTAATAACAATTATTGAATAGCACATCATACAACTGGAAAAGATTGTTTTACATCAGACTTTGAGATAAACTCTAAATAAACTAACAGACGTGGACGTACCGTGGTTTTAATTGAATTTGCTAAATAAAACTTTTATTAAAATTAATTTCAAAATGATAAAAAACGCATGTGGTAGTAATATTATGTTTTTTAATTAAAATGTAAATTACACATTAAAAAGATAATAAATTCAATAAAAACTAGTCATTTCCACTAAACGTCAAACATGTTAAACAAATATAAGTGTTTATTGCTTTAATTTGTTTTGGCCATAAACTAATTACCTTATAAAAGTACACGCCTGAAAACCAAATGAAATTTTTAATTATTATGATTGGTTACTACCTACTTGATGTTAAAAATAGTAAACTGTAATATTAACACATCACTACATTTTTGCCATTTTGTTTGTTTTGGCTCTCGTTTTTGTTATTTGTCATAAAAACTAATAATGTTTATTGGAAAGCAAATATTACGTTTCTGTATAAATTCCTGTGGGGCTTAAATGTACCATTATCAAAAATATTTTCCAACAATTCCCAATTAAATTCTGATATCATATCTAGACGACATTACTTTTAATTTCTTTTATTCTTTGTTACTTTTAAAAATCCTTTTTCTCATTTCAGAGTCTGACAATTATCTGCAGATTTCCATGACGTCTTTTGATTCTTATTCTGGAACATCGACCATTCAGAGTATTCTAATTTGATTCCAGCCTTTATCCCTATTGTAAAATCCTTATACGAATTTCACCTAAACGTTCTACATTTTATCCTCGATTTTATCTGACAATTCTTATTTTATACCTTTTGTTCTCGGTCACTTAGCTAAACCCGTGCAGTTTTATTCCTCTACCAAAATCGTTGGCTCGAATTTGTTAATGACAGTAAAGATCTAGACTGAAATGGTTTTTAAATACGTCCGTGTGGTATGAAAAACCACCTTTTTCCAAATAATTCGTCCAAGTAAGAGTTTCAGGTTTCAGTACAGTTGGATTGTATAACTTCACAAACCTTGTTTACTTCGGAGTGGATGCGACACAATTCCTCTGAGTCCGTCTTTCTAAATTGATGCTGGCAATTGATTGGGCATTCCTATGCATGTGGAATATCTAAATTCGAAAAGGACGTCACCAATTTCAAAAATTCCATTGGGAATATTAATCTCCCATATCTGTAATCATATGCATGTTTGTCACGTGACATGCATTTTAACCAACCAAAATGTATAGTCATTTGTCACCAATAACATTCGTTCATTAAAATATGCAAAGCTAAAGCGAGTTAGCCCAATGAGTGAGTTAAAACCACTACTAAAATGGACATTTCATTATTTGTCTAAAATCTGAAAATGGCGAATGCGCCGGGCAAGCATACCATATTCTAAAATGATTAAATAAAATAGTATCAACTTTTAAATGCATAAAGCATATTCTGTTATATAAGCAAACAAATATGGCGCCGTCCCTGTTAATGTAAACCAATACAGTTTTAAGTACCGCAGTATTTTTACTGAATATTGTTATGCATATAAGGGGTTTGCTTAAGAGACTGGATGGTGGTTGGAAATAAGTAAATGTATTGATATTAGGCGAAGGTACTTGAGGCGTAGCTAATGGAATGAAAACACGATTGGGACGTGTCTATAATGCTAGAAACATGCTTCCGTATCGCAGTAAGAAGTGTGTATATTTATCCAACCGCGCCATATGAGCCCCACGAACAAAGCAAGACTAGCAATCAGGAGCTGAAGAACGCCGCCTAACGCACCCCATAAATTGTTACAGTTTGTTTTTCCTAAATTTATGTTTATGTGGCTGAAATAAATATACTTCTTTCCATTTGGTTTAATGTGCATTTCTTTTCTGAAAAATAAAACACGTTAAGTTGGTTTTCGCAATTACTGTTAGACAATGGTCTGAGATGATTTTTATCAGTTTCATAAAAATGTGTAATAAATTTTATTACTCAAGTTTTCTACTTGGAATTTGAAAAGTGAGTAGAATAAAACATGTCAAGTTCTTATACTTTCGAAAAGAAACTATAGGTATTGATGGCGACTACAAATAAAAAGTTTGAAAACTTTTCTTCGTGATGCCTAAAAGCATGGAGTTGCTGTGATAAGCGATTTCAGAAAAATCACTTTAGTTTTTGCTTTGCTCGCCTGCGAAAGGTAGGTTGAATAGTGAAATAAATCAAAATTATGATGACATTTTAATAAAACCTGGCTATACATAAAATACCTTTTCAATTTGGAATTAAAAGAGGTATTAAACTTCAAATCAATATGCTGTTTTTAGATTGGTATAGCTAGGTAAGTGGGACTTATTTAATTTAGTTAGCGTTTGATTCAATCACCCAGCGGAAATTAAATCTAATATTTTAAATTAAATCTTAATGCTATTAAAGTAGATTTTATTTCCTTTATTTCCCTCGAACTTTATATGAAACTTTCCGTTCTTTCAATATTAACGAATACAGTTATTTAGACATGGTTTTTTTAATACAAAAAACACAGACGAAATAAAAAAGATTAACTTAAATAATTTTATTTTGGAATCTCCAGTGGAATAATTTGCAAGTTTCTAGTGCAACCAGATTCACTGGTGTGACGGTCTTCTTGGCTTTGACATAAAAGTGGAGTTTGGGTGACAAAGTAATTGGATATTTAATAGAGCAATTGTTACAGCATTCTTGTTTTACGGAACTTGAAAACTCCGCCCTATTATTATGACTTGTTCCTTAGAATACGGGACAATTTAACCTTTAAGGATAATAATTATGTTCTGTTATATTTGTTTATAAATTTAGTAATCTCACTTTTATATTTTATGTCGTTACAGTAAAAACATTCCGTTGTTTGTGAAACGCATTCGGCATTGTTTTGGTAATGTAATTGCATTTAGAAACATCCTTATTAAATTAATTGAATCATATCTATTTGGTGGAACTGTTTCCAAGTTGTAATATATACCTTCTGCGACATTTAATATACATCGAACATCTATATCAGTCAGACTTAATTTATTTATGGAGACATTTGCAAACTAAATAATTTATTATGATGTATGTACACAGTCGTGTTTAATTAGTGCGTTTATTTAAGTTTATGTAATGTTTAAAAAATATAAGGAACAAATATTAGAGTTTATTTTAAATATTACGTTGTATCGATTTTATATTTCTAGTTGTAAAAGTTGACAATAGAAGCTAATCAGAGAACATTTTGCAAATCCGAATAAGTACTTATTTTTAATGTTTTGATTTACTTCGAAAAAGTTTGCTTTGTTCCATTCTTCCATAAAATTAAACTATTTCAACTCAAAGCTCCCCATTTGGCAACCCTGAGTGGCATTATCTCTTTATTAAACATAAAACTTAATGCAAATTAGTTTCATGAAATTAACCTAATTTTAAAAAATAAAACTTCCTACGCTTCTTTTATTACAAATTATTATGACATGTAGAAAAAATTTAATTTAAGTGCAAGCGGGTATTATTAATCACATTTTTCCAACTTGAAAATGTATATTTTTAAAAGTACTCTACTTGACGTCATGGCGTTATTTATTAAGTGCAAGTTTAAAAGATAAAACTTTGCTCTATAATTTCCAACATGCGGAGTTTAAATGCCGCGATGTGGCAAAAAAAATCGATAATAACTTTTGCAAAGTAAGCTTATCATAAGCATTTTTTTTATTTTTAATGTACTACAGACATAAATTACATTACTGCTTATTTTAAAAATTTAAAATGTTAGTAACCTGTACTCAAGTTCCTGTATGCTCCTCTACTTTTATTCCATATTAATTGCCATTATGCAAACTAGCTTCAAAGTTAATTAAGTTAAAATAACAACCAACTTGAGCATTATTAAAGAAACAATTGGTGTTTGGTTTTGATATTAAATGTTGTTCGTATAAGCAAATTGTTTTCCTTGCTAGTTTCGAGTAGTGCTCGCTGTATCCTATAATAATCTAATGTATAACAACTCATATAAACGTGCAAAACATTACAATTTCCCATAGTTTTGAGAACAATGCCCTACGAGAATGGACGGTTTTCTTTGGGCAATTGGGGTGTTTGTTGTTCTGAGAAAAGCTAATATGGGTTTTTGGACAATAAATTTGACGTACAAGAAACTTAACGCCTCTGTTTTATAGCTCATAAGATTAAGCATTGTTTCCCTTTGCTGCTTGAAAATAATTTAAACAAATTATGCTCAATAAATACCCAGATAAAAATGCCCCTTTTTTGGTTGGGGTTTGGTGTTCATAAATTATAATAATGTATACATAAAAGCTAAATTTAAAACTTATTCAACGTGATATCTAATTTGCAATATGGTCCAAATGGACATTTAATTACATTTATAATGAATTTTGCATACATTAATGTTCCCCCAAGCTCCTTTTGTATGATGGCCCATTGTTGCTCGAAACAACCCTTTTGTAATGTCCAGTCTATGTCATTAGTTCGTACACTGAAACTGGAATGCTGCTGGTCTATTTAAATTATTAATATTATTAAACTATCATCCCTAAGACACTTCTTGCAACTTTGCTCCAACAGGGACTAGAAGATGTTTATTTCTATATCATTATACGTTTATTTTATATTAGCTTGGAATAACAATTGTGGAAGTGTTTAAAACGACGACGAGGTTTTAGCAATGTGTTAATTAAAAAATAAGGTTAAAGGTTACTTCTAAAAGCAGGAAACATGGATTCATTTGCGTAACATTAAAGTTTAAAACAAAATACATTTTACAATCAAGAAACGTTTCTGCGCCTTTTTATTACGCTGCGAAGAACACAAGTTTCTAAATTGAATCCATTGTTAAACTCCTTAATAATATAAAAGTTACTCCTCGCCTTTAGAAAATTTAAACCAATTTCAGGATAGTCAGGAAAACAACATCCCCATGTTCCTGATTCCTTATTAAATAATATTTGCATTTAGGATTCTGCCCCTTTTCTTTCATATTTCCTTTCTGTTTTGGTTTAATGGCCTTTTGATGCTTTTCATTTATCAAGGTTCACAACAGGTCTCGGATTCGGCGCGGCGCCTAAACTAAGGCCCAGCTGGCCTTCTGTATTTTATTTGGCCTGTAAAATTATCTGAAAATTGCATTAGCATTTAAAGTTACGATATTAGAGTGTTGGTTACATTTAAATTTGCATAATTTGTATTAAATTTTGCGGCCATAAATATTATAAAATGGCGGGCAACCCGGCGCATTTATTAAAGTCGGTTAGTTATACTAGAGTTCGAAGAGCAAACTGTGCCAGTGCAAATTACTCGTTTAATTTCAGTTTGTAATTAACACTCGGCCATTTTAGTTCTTTATTAATGTTAATTACATGCTAATATGTTAAAATAATTTCTCAACGTCCCGGTTTTCATTTGTGAGTAATTATTACTAGCATTTATAACAATTAATAATATATTTGATTTTGCCAAGCGCACAATGCGGTGCAGTTTGAATGCGCTGTTTTATTATAGGCAAATCATCAATCTTGACAATAACATGACATATTCCGGGCTGGTTATTTTTGTTATTTAGTTGATTTAATTAATTCATCTGCAACATTGGTTTTTGTTTCGGTTGGAGAAAATTAAATAATTTCAGTCAATGTGTTATTTTCATCAATTATAATTTTTGTATTAAACCAATTAGACCAAATAAATAAATTAATCATCAACCTTTACAGTATACTTAGCTTATAGTTTTTTTGATACGACCTTTCGGGGTGCAGCCATCGCTATGCATTTTTAATATAAAAATATTTTGCACCCAACACCCAAAAACATTTATTTCTACAAAATTTTAAAATCAAATTACGCTCCTGGTTATTGGAAAAGTTGAGTTTTACAATTTTAATATAACACTATACAAACAGGATCCTATGCTTTTATTTGCTCGTTTTTTTATTGATAAGTTGAAAAAGTTTTTATGTAACTACCTAACAAAGTTGTGAAAAATATCCAAAGTAATAAAATTTTCATTAGATTAAAAAAAAAAAATAATGAAACTTGGTGAAGCACTTTAATATAAGGTATAATAACTTTTTTCAATGTGTTATTATTAAATAAAACTCCAACTAAGCCACATTCTACTGGCTCAAAGCAGATGATTGTTGAATTATTATTCTGATGTGTAATTTAATTTTGGTTGGCTAAAGTAAACTTTCAAAGTTATTTTACGTATTTCAAATTAAAATTACTGCTATGTGTGTGCCACAACTTAAACCATACTGGAATTCAAATGATGTTGCTTATTAGTGGCTATTTTGGTCAATTTCCAATAATATCTCTTTGAGTTCTAATATTTTAACTTCCTTCATTTGGAGTTTTATTTTAAAATTCTTTTACCAACTTTCTTCATGCTTATTAAAGGCAAATAAGAATGGGAACGACTAAATAATAAATATTAAAGCAATAAGAAATGTTGGCATTTAAGACAAAGACTTTTTTATTAAATTAAATTTTCCAGTTTTTTTCTGGAGTGTAAAAAATCATAAAAGAGCTCAATGTTTATAAATTTTGTTTAGCAATTATGTCGAATTTTAAAGCAAGAACATAACAAGACAAATGGTTTTTTAAAACGTTTGCTACGTCTTAAAGTAGAAAAGTTTTGAAAGTAATCGAACTCTTGCTTAATTCTTAAGAGGCCAATTTAAGAATGGATTCCATTCTGTAAGCATCTTACTTCATTGCCGTAATTAATTATTTCCTCTATGTAGTGGAATTGTTGTCGACAATAGACAAGATAACAATCAGAATGGTCGCTGCATTGTCTGCATCCCTATCTCAAACAAATTACATCATTTGTTGCACATAAATTGTCCTGACAGGTGGTTCTGAGTAAATGCTTCCAGATTTATCTTTCGGGTAAAATTGTACCATAAAAGCACTGCACCGAGAAAAATGGTCTGCAATTTTTTATTTGCTGCAGTTTCTCCAAAACCACTTTTATTTCAGAATTCGGTAAAGCTGTAACTATTGACATACCAATTTTTTGTGGTGTGCGTCCATCCGTCTTGTTATTTCGCTTGGAATATAGCCTATATTGCTACAAAAATGACTCACGTTTTTAAAAATTAATAATGCAGACGCTGCTCGATAACTACCCCTTAATTTCAAAATGCAAACATTGTCACTTCGTGAATGATGTTGGTTATACGATACCTTGTTTTAAAAGGCACGGTTAATGATATTGAATATTCATAACATGATAATTTAGTGTTGTGGCTGGTGTTTCGCGTCCCTTATTCCTTGAGTCGAAGATCAGTTTTCATGTAGTCAAGTACAGGGTAACTGACACGGTGGCGGCAACGATCGGAGAAGTGATGTCGGTAAATTTGTCACGTTTTACCGTTCGTTCCTTCCAATATGGAAACACTACAAAACTTTATGAACCTGAGTTTAATCACCATGTCACTTCACACATTCATTAAATTTTATATTGTTCCCGTTAACTTTTACTATTTTGGAACTTATTAACCACTTAGTGCAGTTAGAACAGAGGTTTTTTCTTTGCGAGAGTAATTCTAGCAGAATTCTGTCTTTATCTTGCGCATTTGGTAAAGGCATTTATAATTATCATTGTGTATCAATTGTAATGTTTATTTTTTATTTTCAGGTATGTCTCTATTAGTCCAACATCTTCCAAAAACGCTTACACGAGTCGTAAGTACTAAAAGCTGTTTAATATTCATGTATCCGACACTTTTAAAGCCATAAAAGTAAGAAAATTGGCCATTAAATTAAATTTTATTTATAAAATGACATCAATACGTTCCTGTTTAACCTCGCTTAAACTCTGAGCTATCTGTGTCTCACCGTAGAATTGGAAAGAAACACGATCAGCAAGAGCTTCCTGAGCGTATCGTTATAGAAGAGCTTCGGGCGTCACTTTTCTTTAATGGAGTTGTTGAAAGTGCTTTTGGCAACCCCTATAACGCATCGCACAGTGCGTGGAGTTCCCATCATGCATTTTATTGATTGAAAAAAGTTAAAAAATATTTTAAATTATTAAAAACCATATTCCAAGTATGGATTTTTTACACAATAAAAAGCGTATTTTTTAGCTAAAAAATGACTAACCTAATCTGTAAAAATGGCTGTTAAAAGAAACTAATATGTTTAAAAAAATGCTCAGCTTATCGCCGCCCTTATGATTAAGAATATGCATTACATAATGCCCCGTTTTAAAAGTTTGCTCGATGTGGTCCCAACGGCACCATGTGTTCAAATACGATAAAATATAAAGCTATCAATAAATTAGGGTGGAAATTTAATTTTACTAATGCGAGCTTAACACTGGATTAGCGCCGCAATATATGTAGTTTCATTGAAAGCACTGGGTGCTTATTAATTTCATAAATTCATTTTTATGTTCGCGATATTGCAATTATACCAATGTTAACACAGTTTCCATTTTACAAATTATGTTAAAAACACAATGCGGCGTACACAATTGTTATTAAGTGTGCTATACGTTATTACGCACATTTAGAAAATAATTCTTGATGGATGTGAACTTTTAAATGGAATGCATTGAATGTTTTATTTTCATGTTCACAAAATTCTCCCGGCGCATTCGCCATTATCTCAAGTAAAAGCACACAGTTTATATTTAATTATTTCTGTGTAATGCTGACCCGGCGCATCCGCCATTTCTGCCTCATTTAAAATGTAAAATGTTTTCTCGTAAACCAAAACAATTACATAATTTGACGATGATATGATGAAATATACCTGAAGGTTCTAGTTCATAATTTACACTCCATATTCGTGGCTAATGCATAATGAAAGAGTTGAAATTGAGTCTGTTCCAAAGGTATGCTTGGTAAGGGGCTGGCAGAGGGACAACAATGTTTGCATTCCCAAGAAGGGCATAGAGAGCTACACGTGCGTAACTTGGAAATTATTCACAGAATGCCTCCAGTAAATAATTAACCTGGCTGTGTGTACATAGCTAATCATTTCCAAACCGCAATCTAGACTTTCCAATGGGGTATGAATAGGATAGGCTTCCATATTTCATATGTTTGCTGTATCATTCCTGTGATACCTGCAGAATAGGTTGAATTCATCAATTAACACAAGCCGACTATAAATGTTGTATTATTTCCTGTGTGTGCCAGTTTTCGATAAAATTAACCGCCGACAGTAAACAGGAAAATGTATACCTTTAATACGACATCTTTAATGCATAAAGTAGTGAAATATTGTACTACTTATATCAAGATGCATTAAAACTTTTAAAAAGTTTGCTTTTTACAAATTTAAAGTACTTTAAAAACGAACTTAGCGTCGTGCTCTCTGCCCATAATAAATTACATTAAAGTTAATGCGCCCCTATTTAAAAGTACAACAGTTTTTTAAAAGTTTTTCTAAAAGATTATCCATTGTAGGAAATATTAAATTGTCATTGGTTTCTACAAAGTCTTTAGTAAATTCGCTTTACGACATTGCATTTTTATTATGTAAATAAAAAAATCTTTTACATTTACGCGGTCAACATTTTATGTAAAGCAAACATGCAATCTCTTTAGTTTTGTTTACAGAAAACTGTTTACTAAACGTCGTCGTAGTAAAAATCACTCCAGACTAGACGCAGGTCAAAATTTTACACGCTATAAATTTTATGTTTTACGACATTATAGGTATACATTATTATTAACGTCGTTTATGTGTGCAGTTTCTGGTTAACTTGGATCCACATCATTCGCAATTACACATGTAAAGGCATACTTGCAGCTAATTATAAGTTTAGATTTAATGGTTAATTATTGTTATTAATTTCAAAACATATTTTCCTGGGTAATTGTAGCTGATGAGTGCTTTGTATAGCGCAAATCATTTCCGATGTTGCCTGTTTCATATGAATAAACTATGGTTTAAGGTTTAAATAATCGTTTTCATAATTAAACCAACAATAATTTACCTCAACTTTGCCAACAACAAATGATAATGTTTTATCCATTAGTTCTTGCAAAACAATTACAAATCTAAAAGGACTCCATATGTGAAAATACATTAAACAAAACACGAAGCACATGCTGATGAAATTTTAATACTAGCTAATTGATAAACGTATACAAGTTCCGCAAAATTGCATTATCTATACATAGATACGTACCCAAACATACCTGCAGTTGTTTTTGCAACAAAACGCTTCTAGCAAAGCAGATATTTTCGTAGAAAATCAATGATACCCACTAATTGTTTTTATTACTTTGTTGGGAAAATATTATCGGTTTCTCATTAATTATTAAATACTTAATATTACGCTGTCAGAGCTGCGATAAATAATTTTTACCACTAATGTCTATTTGAGCCTAAAATATAATTTTTATTTATAAAGGTATTGCATCCTTTTGAACTTTATTGTTTTTGTAATAAGACACAAGTTTTTAGTTTTAAAGCGTATGGGTAGAGCAAGTTCAGGGCAAAAAGAAGCAGCTTTATTCAGGATATAAATAAGACTTTTTCTGGCAGCAAATAAGCAATATTTCGTCATTATTAGTTATCCTTTTCGATTACTTCTTGAAGCAAACTTCGTGCTCTGATCGCCTAGAAACTGCGAAAGATCCTTGGCACCGTACTAGTCTCGTTCCATTTAATGGCTATAATGTCCCTATTCTAAGTACTTAAATGTCCTATCGCCGAAGAAAAATGCATTTGGTGTTACATTTCCAATTACTATTAAAGCAGTAATGCAAAAGCAATGGCTTTTCTGTGAAGAATACAAAGTTCTAATTCACACTCAAGACTAAAGAAGGGAGATTTTATGGTAATTGAATCAACCGAATGCTGCGCTAATTGGTCTTACGTTGCCATGCTATTCTGGGGGGAGTGTAAATTTTATTGCGAGATAGAACTTGACTAGAATATTAAAATATATAGAAATACACTAGTTTATGGGTGGCCATGCTCTATTTTCCGTTGCAATCTACAGAAGGATGAACAGAAAGTGTAAAAGAATTCTTATTCAAGAGGCTTTATACGTTTTTTATATCATTAATAAATGTTCTGGCAGTTTCCATATCAAAAACTGAAACAATATATTCCGTGGACAAATTGAAATCTGTCGCTTGATGCTCATTAATGCGGTTGGCCTTTTATTAAGTAATCCAATCCCCAGCAAAGAGCGCCCCCTCGAGACCAATTACAAATTTTGAGCAATTCAATTTGAAGTGCCAGTAGCGGCGCTATTACTTACCCTCGTTCTTGCACCATTCCTGTCATTTTATTAGGGAATTGTAAATCAGGCTTAAGTTGATCTAATACCATGCATGAGTCATGGTCGTACAGTATAATTGCGTACAATCCCGGCCAATAATCTTTCCCTGCTTACATGCCAGTGTTCCTACGAATTTAAACTAATGTAAGTTTTATGTTAATCGGGAACATGGTTAGATCGAGTCGCGTGAAAGTGGAATTAACTTTAATCTCTTCTTTGCATTTGGGATTGAAACTTTTACGTAGGTGATTTTACCTAAGTGTCGCAGGAACTAAAATTATTTGTCTTATACCTAATTTTATTCCTCTTCTTGTATATAGACAACTAATTTAACTTTTAGAGCATTAGCATAAGATTTTGATTGCACAAATTAGCGAAACATTGTTCAACAAATAAGAACGCATTAAATTTTGCTTAATTCCTACGACGACCGTCGTCTGTTTATGCTTAAAAACTGGCGAAAGCGCTGGACCAAAACCGTGTGTCAAATTATGAAAATATAATGAAATTAAAGTCCCATCTGCTGAAATAAAACAATTACGTAGAAAGTTAGGATAAAGTTGGGCTAATTCCATGCAATTCAAACATGGCAAGAAAACAAAAACACTACTTTTTGCTGTTAACCCAATAGTTTTTGCAGCTAACTGGACTGAAAGCGTTGGCGTTAGAATCCCGTAGGAAATTCCAAATAAATTAGGGCCTTAAGTGCGGAAGTAAGGGTCCATCTCTAATTTGGAATCCCTCGGGCGGTATAACTACCGGATAATTAGTATATGAGTTCATTTTCGGTCATTGGATCAAGCAATACAAGCTTTGGGAAATAGGAAAGCTTTTCCAAGCAGGATGTAGTGTCCCTCGCTTTCTAACTGCGATATGTTAATCTGCTCACATAGCTTCAGTATTTCAGTGTGCAGGGGATCACTTCTTGTCGTATATCTAATGAAGACTGTCGCACCAGATCGGGATTTCAGGGTAAACGTGTTAAGATGTGTGTTTTCTGCGATAACAGGATTACGACGAGTAGCCGATTTGCATTCATGAGACGATACATGATGCGCTGGAGCAAATATTAGACTTAACACTTTTAAACGCTTTCCAAATAACTATCTCAAATATGTCATCTTATCACCATGTTTTATAAATTGCGCTTGGATTTTCATTAAAAAGTTTGGACGGAGTATTAACCAAACCATTTTCGAACACCAGTTCGCATATTTTATCTGCCAGAAAGTATCACCAAGTTTCCAAATCTTTACATCTTAAACTTATTTAAGAGCCAGTATAATATAACCCTTCTGGCGGAGTTAAAATGTGGAAAGTAATTGCACACACCTCCCACCAATTATCGCCAACACAAATATTAATTCGCGTCTAAAGAATTCCCATTTGGAGAGGTATCCATCATTGTCTCGTTTAAAAAAACAAGCAGAATATAATTAGGAGCACTCATTCGATTTTATCGAGAACGTAGATGTCAAAACGAATAGTGTACTTTGTGCCGTTGGCGCATTGAAATTTAAAATTTTAATTTTGCGTGTTTCAATTAAATTGTTGGCAAAGTTGTTATCTGGCTCAGAGCGAATGATTGATGATGTTCTAATCTGTCATGATGGTGCACCAGGACAGGGCAGTTCGTGGTTACTAAAGTGCTAAAGGTCCGTGAGGTTGTCACTGTATCTTTTTTTAATTGAGATGTATAGAACTAAACGCTGAATTATTCTAAAATTCTTATTAATTTATTTTTAAGTGCATGGTTGGTTGTGTTAACTCAAGAGACAGTTTTGTAGTAATATTTTGTTTTCATATAAAGCCATCATGGGTTTTAACTTATAGTCCTTTAAATCCTCTGACACATAAATACAAATTGACTAGGTATTGGGTTGGGCCTTCATCTGGAAAAACGGTTAAATTAACTGCATGGACTTGATGTTGGGTACTGAATTCTAATCTGTCATGACATTGGACAAAGCATGAAGGGCGGACGTCGTGGTAGCAGCGGAATTTATTGACGAACACGCCGCACACGAGACCTTAGGGACTTGGTTGGTCTGCGAGCCGGCCCAACTCCATTATGGATGCTGTACGAATTATGCTGGAAATGCCCTCAATAATGTATAATATCACTCGTTTTGTACATACCTACCTCATAACTCGATAAAATCCTACAGAGATACGTGACTGCCAATTATTATCACACAATAAAACTTTTCTACCTACCTGTCTATAGTGCTTGAAATAAGCGTGCATGCTCTACATTTAAATTTTGTTAAATATTGGACGCTATTGTGTTTTATTCAGTTAGTGCTAATTTGAATGCACAGAGGTGGAAGAAAATTCAATCATTTTTCATTTTTATTCCATATCAACACGTTTTTACAGTGCCAAAAACATTTTCACCCACACAGGAAAAAATTACTAAAATAGCTCACCGTTAGTCAGGGTTTTTGTCTGCTTTATTTTTAACATCAATAATTAATACCTCACCCCAAACTAAATTTGTCCATTTACTATGCCTTTTGGAGTTACATAGCAGAAGATTTATCTGGATCTAGTCAGCACCTTGAAATTAGTACAGACTTCCTAATATTTGCTAGTTTCCCATTTTTTTGATCAATATCAACATGGCTGTATTTCCTTTGAAGTCAGGCCTGCCTACCCAAAGGCTACGTTTATACAACAACGTATTTTTAGGAACCCTCATCCCCGAGGCGATTCTATGTAATCAAATATTGTGCGGCTTTTCTTTTACCTAAGCAATATAGATATTTGTTAAAGTAGGCTATTTACAATACATACACGAGCTCAAGACAATTTGTTTTGACGCTTATTTTAAGCATACACCTTTAGCAAAGCTGGAAAATAAATAAACTTTGTAAGTATTTGAAATCTTCTTTATGAAAAATAATCCGAAGCTCGCTTAACTAAACAGAAATCTGCCTTGTGTATGGAACGCAACGTGTTGCGAGGTGGTGGGTATTTATTATTTTAATACTCCACTTCACCCACATGCATGCTTAAGTACGGCTGAAAGCATATTTATAATAATGTCATTACAATGCGGCTTCAAGTAACAATATGAAAGCTAAACGCGACGGTAAGTCTGTCAGGCAATCCCCGGATCTGCTTTAGTCGTTCCTGGCACCCGAGCGTAAATTCTAATAATTTCCTGATTCATCATTATAGAAAATTTCAGAGGCAGATGTCCGTTATCTGGATGATGTGCGCTCAACCAAGAATTGTGCATAATGGACAAAATAGATAAGAATATCAATGTCAAAATCAATTTGGAGGTTGCAGGACTAATCTCTTCAAGCAATTATAAAAAAGCAATCTTCTTACCGCTGTCGAATAAACTGATTCCACGCATCCAAACAATTTTCATCATTCGGAAGATTTAAATCTATCCCCGTTTAGGGCTATATATTCCAATTGACAGATCTTCTAATCTGTGCTCCTAGAAGCTCACATAAGTCATCACCGTTGAGCTCCCGTCAATTCTACTAAATGGCACATCTACATAAGGGCCCCATCGTATTTTAAAACTAAATGTAGTTTTGAAAACTAAAAAAATAGGACTACGAACGTATTATGGTTTTAATAATGTTTGTAACCCTATATTCAAGTAGCCAGGCTACTCCAAAGCCTAAGGCTGTCCGGATTAAGAACAAGGGGGACCTATAGCTTAACGTGGGTTCCGAACCACGAGGTTGCGAGCCTTTCGACTAGTACTTGGGTGGTCACCCATCCAAGTACTAACCTAGCCAGACGTTGCTTGACTTCAGTGACCGTGTGATCACTGTCCAAGCGGCCTGGCCACTCGCTCCCTTTTTATTTAAATTGATTATTTCTTTGTGTCGAAAATCTGACTTCAAAAGTCATTGTAATATTTTTTGAAGTCAGATTTTCGACACCAAGAAATAACCGGTTTAAATGAAACCATAATACGTTTGTAGCCCTATTTTTCTAGTTTTCAAAACTACATTTAGTTTTAATGTACGAAGAGGCCCTCATGTAGATGTGCTATTTAGTAGAATTGACGGCAGCTCAACCGAGATGACTTATACGAGCTTCAAGGAGCACAGATATTTGAATCTGTAAATTTGAATCTCTAGCCTTACGGGTCGATTACATTTTAAGTAATCGTAAGCTCGTAAGAGTCTAACGTTTAGCACAAAGTTTTTACCTAAGAAAATGTATAATTGTATGATTATAAACCAAAAACCTAGTTCTGCAGATTTAAATATTTTCTCCTACGTATATAGGAAGCCATTATATTATTTCTGCTGAACATTGGCACGCAATTGGAAACAAAATTTATATGTCTATAAATACAAATAAGGGATATATGGAAACATCAAGATTTATGTTTATGTATGCGCATGGAACTTTTATTATGCTAAAGTAGATAAAAGATTTGTTTTGATTTATTTTAGAATTCTAATTTGAATAATAATTCATTTTTTTTGTTTGTCGTGCAAGATCTTTAAAATAAGATAAGGCATTTTTTAAAGACTTCTAATAAAACAAAATAACGATATATTATATATCTTGCTTTTGTCACATATTTATTATATTTAGGCAAAAATGTTTCCTAAAAAGTTTATGTTAAAAATATGATAATTTTTTGACAAAGAAAACAATTCCATATTTTTACAATTGCAATGTTCTGGTCATTTTGTTGAATGAATTAAACAATAAAATTGATGAAAAGTTTATTTTTTGTTCGCATTGAAGCCAATCTTTGTTGAAAACTGCCAATTTGTTAAATTCCCGCTATAAATTTTGTCGTTATTTATGGTTTTATGAAAACAAACGCTCGTGTTTATGTTATTTTCGGATGAATTCACTTCATTTGTTAAAATGTCAAATACAACGCCTAACAAAAACACAACGCGATGTGCAAAAAACATCGCATCATTTTTTATGAAAATGAATAATTATTATTACACGGCTTTTATATTCTCTGAATTTTTTAATTTTACTGAAATTTTATTGATTTAACAAATATTTTAACCTATTAAAGTTAACTACCTACCCAATTTGCGTTTATTCTATAAAAGCCACCAAACAACAATTTGAATTAAAAATGAGTTGGTCTGGCAATAAAATTACTATTTATGATTAAATTTTAATGAAAAACCTTTTAAAATATCCGAAGTATGGGTAATTTAATTTAAAAAGTTTTTAATGTTTTCAGTCCAATAATATTATTATTTCAAAACATGATTTGTTTAAAATGTTTTTTTGCGCTTTACCTACTTTTTTGCTAAACCAAAATGTAATATCGAGACTCCGTTATTTCTTCAAATATTCTAAGCCACAGAAGCAATGTTTTTGCTGGGAAATTTTAATGCTCCGTTTGTCAAAAGCCAAAGAAGCAAATAAAGCGTGTGCGACTGCAAAAGACGTTTGAAATTTATGAAGAGATTTGAATTTCAAATCTTAACTATTAGATAAAGGATCGTCGCGTGGTTATTTGCGAATTTATATTAAACTACTCATCTTTAGTGTTAGAAATTGCGTTTGAAGGCTTGCTTCCAAGCAGGACCTACGGAAATATGACAAAATTACGCTTAATGTAGTTTTAAATTGCTTGGTAGGGGTGGGACATGTCCCTTGATTGAAAATAAAATTTAAACCAAGCAAGATCGAACAATTATTTAAATTTTTATTAAAAGTAACAAGAGCGATAAGGGGTCAAGTGACAACTCAATTCATTGTGTGTAATATTGGAGACATTGACCTGCCGAGTTGAAGTGGAGCGCTAGTGAAGGTCATTTAAATAAATTTCCATAGGAAGTTTATCGTGTTCAGAAGGGCGAGAAATAAACTTTAAAATAAAAAAGTATATAACATGCAGGCCAAATGACATCTGCAAAAGAGTATTTTTGATAATGTCGCCGTTCCAGATATAAAATACGATGGTAATGAGCGCACCCTGATAATTTTTCCATTTTCTTTTTGCATCATTTGGCTATTTTGGTTGTATACGTTGTAGAATAAATTTATTTGACGGGCGCACAATGCAGATAGAACATGGCAAATGCCGTTCTTCTTTATTGGAGTCATAGCCAAGTTGATAAGAAATTGCAGTCTTGTGTCAACGTCCCTTGAAACTTGGAGCATTCACCGCAGTCTTTTGAAACATGGTGAATAGAAACAATAAAGATCATTTTTGAATATTTAAAACGTACAATGGGGGTAATTAGGGCTTCACACCTTCTGCTGTATAATGCGGGCGTACTTATTAAAATTGCTAATGTTTTTGGTTATCCATATATTAAATAAATGGCAGGGTAAACACATGCCGGCCTGTAGTACATTTTACATATGTTGCAGTGCAATTGGGTGTCTGAAACCGAGATGTTATATATGCCAACAATAACATCCGGGTCAAATATAACACTCATGTTCTAGGAAATGTTTGCTTGGGTCAGGTGCACCATCGCGTAATTTCTAAATAAATTATCAAACAATAACAATAAACAATGTCAACGGAACGGTAATGTCCATAAAATCATTAAACTAAAAACAATGATAATAAACGCTATGGTATAAAAATTGTAATGACCTTAATTTTCAGCTAGGAATGTTTTTGTTAAAGTCGTTGACAGTGCCTGTTTCTAAGAAATGGTGGTAGTAAGAAAGTCGATAAAAATATAAGCTATATGCAGTATATTAAGATTTGACCGTATCCATTATAAAGATATATCGAGAGTTGAGAATGTGTTTGCCACTACACAAAGTCCAGGATCTTTCTTTTATCGCTCTTCACCAGTAGAATCGATAGTAAGCATCCAAGTCGTTCCAATCGGTTCTATTCGTTGCAAAAGCTGTAAATAACGTACTGGGGCTATATAGCCTCGTTTATACATTTTCACCAGTTTTTTTAGATTTATTTGTACACCATTCGCTTTAATCTTTCTATCGTAAAAGCATATATATTTATAATTAGTTACAATTTGCTGCAACTCGAACAAATTTTAATCCATATTTATTGGGATTTATAGTCAAAAACTATCACTTAGTAATAATAATTGTTATTATATCCTATTACTGAACTAGACTAGGTATTGCATTTGTATTCATTTTTAGTATAATTTGCTTTTATTGGATTACATTGTTTAAAATTATTTTCATCATTTAATTCAAATTTCATTGTTGATTTATTAACATTGTAGCTTTTGTTGTTCCCATGAATTATAAGTTATGAAAATTGTGTCATTTAGTCGCAGCCATTATAAAGTAGTAAAGAGTAAACCAATATTAATTAAAATGTGTTTGTTTTGAACAAATATTTACTAAACTAAGCGATCTTTGACGGGGCTAATGAAATGAATATTCAGCGAAATACACATTGTCAACGAACCTTTCATCAGCAAAGTGCATTTAAAAAATTGATTATGTACTTTTGTATACATATAGAGAGATCAAAGAAAATGATAAACTTTTTATAAAGAGAAAATATCTGCATGCGTATCGATTTTAGGATAAGGACTTCAATTGCAAGATGATACAGATGCGTAATTTTGGCAAAAAGCCGGAATAAATTTTATTCGGCATGCATCAGAAGGGTCGTCACCCATGCGAACACACTACATGCACCAAAAAATAATATTGAAAATGGATTAAATATTGATATTATAGGGGATCAAAGTATCAATATAAAAAAATGCATGAATACACACCAAAATGTTATATATTTCGTAATACTATTAAAACCGCGCGTCGCTACACGTAGGCGCATCCGCCATTTTCTATCGCATTAAATGAGATACTGATTTAAATTGATTTAAATTTAATCGCTTTCTCTTTTTATATTTGCTCAAATATGTCAGGATTGTTTGTGAAATATGGCAAATTTTATTCAGTAAAATTCTATTTTATTGCAACCGTGATTTATGATATGGTAACATTTTATATTTTCTATAATCTGGATTTTTTTTATTGAACTTAGGGTAAAAATATGCGGACCAAACAGTCCATCAATCTGAATCATGCAACGAAAGAAATGCTACATGCTAATAGCATTAGCATTCAAATCGATTAGGTTTGTGGAGCTATAAACGTTAAAGAAAGTAATGATTTTCTTTCTTTAATTCTCACCATTTTAGTTAAAACTTTGTAGTAACTTTTATTATCAGATTTTAAATTACGTTAAGGCGGCAAGAGATTGACAAACCTTTTTAAAATCAAACCAGAAAGTTAGGAATTTTATGGAGATGTTGTTTTTATTTAACTTTACGGACCTAAATAAAATGGTCCATAGAGCCCTTTCGATAAATCCGACTTACAAATTGAAAAACTACGCAGATCCACTCTGATCGGCACGAGACTTGCATTCATTCTATCGTCATTTAGAAAACTTTAAAACCTGCTGGGTTGTATGCGATAGGATTATTTTTTTGCAACAAAAGTGTCGTAGTAAATTAAAATTAAAACTATTAAAACAGAAAAGGCTACTAAATAGGAACTTGTTACATTGTGCAGGGCTTAAGCACGTTGACAAAAAAACTAATTTCCTTTGTGCAATCATTATATTTTATAGGTTCTAAAGTGGAACTAACATTTACTTTTTTTTGTTGCAGGTAAATTACATGAGCAATTTTGTACGTAAGTATGTATGACCATCCACTTGGACATATCAACTGAAGGGTTTTAGTTTATTTAGCAAATCCAATCTGATTTAGGTCAATAAAGAGCACATTACATTATGTTAGTTTAATGTAATCGAATTTTCAATGTAATTTCACCTTTTGCAATGTTGGAGTAACTAGTTTTAAAGCCAATAAATTCCTAACCATTAGCTATAACATAAAAAAAATGCGAATGTTTTATTTGAATAACGGAGAATGTTTTATGTAGGTTTGGGACTTAACTTGGTGTTTTTTGCTATGAATTATGATTGCTATTTATTTCTACATTCTGCGACATAGTTAAAATGAAAAACGTTTAAAAACTTTAATATCTTTGAAAATTAATGCTAACGATGCCCAACAGGACTTTCTCGGAGTTTTTAATTTCAACTGTTTTATTTTCTCAAAAGCTCGCTAAGGTAATAATTCATGAAACTAACTTAAAACCGGCGCAAATAAGAAAGTTTAATTAAATTAGAAGTAAAGATAAAAAATGCATAATCAGTAGAATAAAAGAGTTATAGTGTGCTTCTGTCACAGTTGGAAGACTGTGCAGATTGGAACTTATGCAAATACGTCTTTGTTTGCAACTGGAAACCCAATGCGATAAGACTTAAAATGTCTATGGAGTTATGATAGATGGCGCTAAGGTTGTTTGATATATTCTCCAGAGTTATCTTTTATTTGCGTCCTAGTATTTTACCACCTGAGTTATGATGGAAGTTTTGTTTACAAAGAAATTGTTTTGCGCAGCAGGAAGATGTTTACTTTATGTATTTGGACGTAGGTCACAATTTTATTACTGAAGTAGGCCACCCGTTTAGTAATTAAAACTTTCTTATTATTACTAAAAAGTTCAGAGTACAGCCTGTATAAAATTATATTCAGGTGACTTGACTAAAATTGCTTCATAAGTTACTTTTTACATTTTCAAGAACAATAAAATTCTTCAGAAAATCTGTTATCATCCACCTAGGTGCAATATTCAATACAAAAGCAATATGCAGTATTTTAAGTGTCCCTCAGATATTCTCTTTATCACATAAAGATAGTAAAGGAAAATGCATGTACTACTGAGTAACCCAATAAAATTTGTCGTTATAACTTTGGATATAAGTGCCAAATGTAAATATAAAATAGCTCTACTGAGAGCATATTTTATGGAGTTTATTGAAGTTCAATTTGTATATGTAGAAATAGTAGAGGATATTCGAATTTTATATATATTTGGGCTTAACAACACTATTTTTACAAGCGCAATTTGCATGTGCTTCCAAAATGAAATTTGTACAACGTTGCTTACCCGGCGCATTCGCCATTTTATGCATTTTAGCGACTTTAATTTTTATTAATAATTTTTACTACTTTAATTTGTTTTAATCGCCTTTTTACTTTGTTTGTTAAGTTAAGGTAGGTTTAGCAACACGTAAAAGAAATAATACGATGCCTCATTATAGTTATGTAGCGAGAAGCGAAGTGAAGGAAGCTGTAAAATAGTTGATGTTTTGCGAAAACACACTGTTTTTACGGTTTACATTCCATTACCTGGCTAGCTTTGCCTTAAATGAACGAGATGCTTTTAAAAGATACTATAGGTACAGGAAAAAAAGGTGAAACACAATAATATGAAAAGTCGTTTAGGTCGCTAAGATTACGATTTAATTTTAATTAACTTTTTCCTTAAAGTTTAATAGTAAAAAAGTTTTTCGTTATTATTATTTGCTGAGCAAAAACGATTAATAGATTAAGTATTTAAATGCTCTTGGAGAGCTTTAAGTAGCTTTTAACTCGAAAGATGGTATAAATCTTGATTATACTAAAGTTTTCAGATTCAATTTGCCTTTATTGTGCAAATGAAGACAAATTTCTTTAAACGATGCGCTTATGTTGCCTTTGCTTTGGTGTTTATTTAATTTTTGGAAGGATGAAATTATAAAAGTAATAATTAATTTTAATTAAAATATCGCCGTCAAAATATTTTGATCTACGCTCACGGTTTTATTTACCTTGCTAAATTAAAATTTAGGGGTTATTTGCTCCAGAGTTTTTTAAACCAAAAGGCATCATATCGACAAAGCATTAGCAGCCTTTTGAGGCTGGGTTCATAATAACCCTGTAACCCAAACTATAAATTCATCAAGGCCCGAACCAAACCACGTCCAATTATTCACAAGAATGACTGCACCAGCACATAGCAACTTCCTTTAACTTTTCGAAGCATAGCTAAATTTATTACGTCGTCTACTTCTCCTGTCAAAAATCTGCATGGGTGGCTTTTTCTTTCCATTAAAACCAACTTAAAGTTTAATGTGTCCTCACTAAATGCTGAATCACTCCTTATTTTTGGTTCGTTAATTTTATTATGAAGTTTTAACCAAGTTTAATTTTTTGCAGTTGGCTTTGACTTTGAAAGTAGAAACTTTTTATCTTAAAAATTCTTTTATTTGAACCTCAAGTGTTTCTCTCACACACGATTTGTGTTTTAAGAAATTTAAATCGTTTTCTATTGTTCAAAACTTGAACTAAAGTAGATTGATTGCCTGCCAACGACTGCTGGAAAGATTGATGCGATAAAGGAGCTGCAAGAAATAGTACATCACAATATTTCCAGTTAAACTTTTTGTGTATTTTTTGCCAAAACGTAAAAATGCTAAATTACTGATTCGTATTGGCATTTCATTCAAAGTTTTATATTTTACTAAAAGCAAAGAATTACCAAAGATAAGAATATGAAATATGAGGTTATTTCCAAAGTTTAATATAGCAAAATAAATTGTCTTGTGCAGCATAGTGACGTTTAAAATTAAAGTTTCTTGGCAAACTTTCGACATTCATGATTATTTGGATCAAGTTCAAATTACATAATTTGTCCAATTTTGGAATATATCTTACAAAATAAAGCCCCATTTAAATTATTTATTATTCGCATTTAGATTTTGTATTACAGTAAGCCAATAGAGCTTTAAATCCAGGTATGCAAAATATTACGACCAAAATCAGATTTTCATATTATTCAATATTCATTTTAAAGGTCTGGACGTGTGCAATAAAACCGTTTTTATTAGAAAACGTAGAAACAATAAAATATCCAATAACAAACATATTGAAAGAACAATGTTTTTCTTATTAGGTATAAAACTTCGTACTTGAAGGAAAATATCGAAGAAAAGGCATTACTTTTTTTATTTTTTTATTTGTTTACAAGATTTTTGCTCTCACAATGCAAGTTTTTGTTGTCATTTGAAATAGAATCCCCTAAATGACAATGTTCATGAGTTATAACATCAAAATAGCCACGTGCTTTGTTACAATGGAGTGAAACTTAAGCCTTTTCCAATTATAGTTAATGGCCCCATTTCACCAGTAACATTATGCCTTTTACTTTATTCTTGTTAGAATAAAAAAAACAAATAGCAGGGTATAAATAACATATATAAACCAAACATAACAGATTATTCTAAAGGCGCATTCGCCATTTTTCACTAGTGCAGTATTCGTTCTATTTTCAAACAGTTTTTAAATTACTTGAGATTTGAATAGAAAATGTGCATGGCAAAAATTGCTAATAAAAGATCCTTTACGCTTTGATGTTGTGGAAACTGCATGGAAATTTTCACAAACAAGACTTCCAGGTGCCTTATTTGTGTTGCAGACAAAACTTGGGTAATAGTCAGAGTGCCAGAAGTGAAGATCATTACTTCAAAGTGCAGAACAATTTTCATCTGGAATATTACGTTTCTTTAACCAGTTTTGTTACTGTTATTTAACTAGTTCACGATTACTCTAAATTTTGAGAAATTATGTGCGCCAAAAGTTACTGCATGCAAACTAGGCGTTCATAATGGTTTTCAGAGTTTAATGGAAATACAAAAGGCAAACAAAACTAACTGGAGTTGAACTGAATACAAAGGTGTTATTTTTCGCGAAGAAAGCCCAACATATTCACTAATGTAGCTATTTACTGAAAGATTTGATTTTATGTAGATTAAGTTGTCAGACTCAAAGGAGAATGTATTTTCAAGCTCACTTAATGTAGGATTTTGGTAGTAATTACTACGAGACCAAGCGGCAGCAAGGAAGAAGGGAAAACGGAATTATAACCTGCTCATTAGTAGAGTTGGGGAGTCGTGAGTTTTCCCTACTGTTTACTAGTAAGTTTTCCACAATTTAGGCAAAGGAAATGGACTTGTCTGATTTCACTGCTTGCACAATGTCGACTACTGTGAACTTTAACTCAAATAAAAGAAGATAAGCGAAATGTGTCTTTGCAAACAAAATACATTTGTATTTAAAATGCACTCTCAGCGACAATATAAAGTAAAATTAGTTTCAAGTTATCTGATTATTTAAATTCGGATTTAAATTTTATTTGCTCTGTGCTTTCAATTACCTTCATTTTTATGTAAGTCTCGAATAAATTTGTATTAGAGCAATTAAGATTTTCAATTGGCTCTAATTTTGTTAGTCGATAGAAAGGAATAAATTTCACATTTTTACGACTGTTCTTATTACGACTTTATTTTTACTCAAACCGAAACGGCATTGCTAAATAAAAGTTTTAACGAAAATGGAAAAATGTGTATTTTCACGGTACGGAAGCTCAGTCTGCGTGAGTCATGCAACAATTTGAATTTCAATGGCAACTCAATTTGCGACTAAAAAGTTTTCTTTCCCCTTTCTGCATGTACTAATTTAAAATGATTTTTAATATAAGCACCCATCCGTTATGGCGTCCTTGATGTTTTGCCACGTTTCAATTTGTAAAGTACGTTACGATTTTAATTTCCACATAATCTTCCACAAGTAATTTCCTTATTACAGTCTCCCCAAAAATATGGTACCATACTTATTGAATTAGCAAATATCTAAATTGTAAATATCCACCGCTCAGCCAACATAAATCATTCTAAAGTACGCATTTTTGCTGGTCTTTGATCTACAACCCATGATTTAATTTTAATTTAAAATAAACAAATTTGTCTCTAATTATTTTCCCAAATTAAGTCGTGAAAACATCTGGAATAAATGCTTTGCGAAACGAACTACAAAATATCCTAATGATGATAATAAATCTAATCAGACGCTACCAAATCTTTTGTGGATGATTTACAGCTCAGGGTTGTTAGTTAGAATGAATCAAAATAAAGTACACTCGAGCTATATTTAACGTATTTTTAGCAAACGGAAAATGCAAGGCGTAATTCTATAGTCTGCAAACAAGCAAACTGAGGGGAGACGATCATCGAAGCAGAAGAACACTTAAGTTCGGCTTAAACATACGAAGTGGCGATGATTAATACCAGGGAAATGCATAATAATCGCCGGTTTTCAAATATTTGGTTTCGGAGTTCGTTAAAATTTTCTAATAGTGCAGCTTTTAGCTAGCCCCTTCCTTTTAGATATATTTCGGCTATCATGTCTTTGAAGAATGATTCATAAAAACGTTTAAAATAATGAGTGTGTGCATGTTGCTTCACGCAGTGTTTTTTTAAACGAAATTAATTACAAGACGTAATGTTAAAATGTTGCGTCTATCTACTTTATAACTTTTCTGTCATATGAACTCAGAACTCACATTTAATGTGAGTTGGCAAAGAACTAATGTAGTTGGATTAACTAAGCATGTTGCTTTTCCGTCTTTCCAGTTTATCTTAGCGAACCAAAGTTCTTAATACTAACCATAAAATGTAAAAGTCAAATACAAGGTTTTCCCAAGATGTTGAATATTTATTTAAACAGCATGAGTGTCTCTAGCTACATTTCTATTAAATGTGTGCTTTGTGTGACTTTTGAATGATTCTCAGAACCTCCATTTGCTCCTAATCAAATGATCAAAACTCTGATATAAAAAGCTGAAAGTTAACTTCTTACTTACGAGTTGAAGGAGCAGAAAAGGCAAAGAATCATTAAGTGTGCCAAACTGACGTAAAGCTCTCTAATCAGATCTAGTGCTCTTATAGAAAGGATATTTTTTGTGGTGTGCATCGGACATGGATTGCACTATCCCAGAGTGTAATCAATCACGCGTCACAAATCCCATAATGGTGTACGACGTCTAATTAATAACAAAGACGTCGGCAGCTAATCCCACTGTCACTCACTCTATTGAATTATTCATAGGTGTAGTTGAATTAAGTTAATAATGAATTCGACGGACACATGCAATACCCATAAGTATACTAAGTACAATAATGAAGAAATGCATTTGCCGATTCGCCTCTACGCCGTTTTATTAGTACGAGCCTTTTTTAAGCGAGCCCCAGCGCAATATAAAATTTAAAATTAGTATTTTTTTCTTCATCAGCAAAGAAACGCATCTTAAACAATTTTCATCAGTAAAAGCTGAGTTTTTCTGCTGACATCAGCCCTTCACCAACTGTGAAATCCTCGACAACTGTCACTTTCAGCCAAGCTAAGTTCTATTAAACAATGTCTCTGACGGAATGAAAAACATAATATGCATCAGTTCACATTGACTGAAAAGTGTAGTCGCCTTGAGCGCTATGCAAAGTAGTTGCTCTGAGATTTCTCCAAGTATAAAAGACCCCAAATTCGTTAAGTAAGAATTAATTTAAGTTTTCCAATTGGATTACAACAAGAAGGTTTTTGTTGGTACATTTTAAACTTCTGCAAAAAATTCAATATATATTTGTATAGCTTTTCGGTACCCATCGTACAAAAATATTATTTATTTCAGATGCATCGATTTTACGGTTGTTTGTACTTAGTAAAGGCCACAAAAAAACTGTGTGGATATTGAAACCTGTGGTTTATGGTTACATATTGTACGTATCAAGTTTCTCTCAGGAGATGTGTAACAAGATTTGGCACTCTCAGCCAATTTAAGGCACAGATATTTAGAAAGCCACAGCTTGAGATGGTTCCACTAACGCAAACGATTTACCCTCCCAATCAATAAACCCCTCTGGCCTCTAAGACCATTAGAAGAAGTAGTGACACATTTCTAAGAATCAACGACTTAAAAGAGACTTGGAAAAAAACTTCTGCAGCTCGTAAACGCATTTTTAAGTTATAATAAAAACCTTGATGGTAATACTCTTTTACTCTTTAACATAACAACGAATGTTTTATGACTATAAAGCACTTTAAAATGCAAATGAAGTAAAAAGTTAAATGACACTAAAACAACGTGAAATATTTACCGTAATAAAAAATGTGCATTATTCTCGCTGACAAAAGCTGAAAATAGCTTTAACTTTAGATTTTATTATAAGGTCACACGCGAAGGAAGCATTCCCGTTGTAGCCTAACATGCATATCGGGAAATATTTGAGTTTTGTCTGGAGAAATACTTATCGGTTATGATTATGGCTTCCTTGCTGGAAGTGACAATTTAAAAGTAACCTAATTTAGTCTCAGTCTCGTGTTGCCAATAAAGAGTTTCAAGATAGCAGTGGATATGGCAAAGAACATAAATTTGGAGATATTTTTCCATTTAAAGGTGTCACGTTTTCGAAAAAGTGCTTTTAAAAATGAAGATGGAGAAGAGGAGTATCAGGTAAGGTTATGACGTGATCCACTACGATTTTGTTAAGTAAGAAATGGGTAAATTTACGACCGAGAGTTGTGAAATGACTTCTCTATTCGCATAAAAATGCCCAACTTCATTCTTGTAAAAAAGGAGTTCTAAAATTGCAAAACCTAAAATAAGAAATATAATTCTTTAGTTACATACCAGACGTATTTAATTTAAATAATGCGTCTTGCTTTAATAAATTCATTACAAATTAGAGCTTTCGCCAATTTCACTCAGAGCATCACTCCCCAAAAAAGTAATTCTGGCTAAATTAGTCACATAAATCTCGTAAATAGGGGTGAGCGTGACAGAGATTTCTAATAATTTGCTAATTTTTTTATCGAAATGCTGCAACACACTCATATTACTGGCCATTTATTAGAATATCGATCATGAGCAACCGCAATTAATCTCTTTAATTAGTTTTTCCTGGTTCACTAACTTTACAAGTCGCTCCGAATTGATCGTGTAGCGTCTGTCACTGACAACAATATATGACCGCATTTTTCTTTCATCTGTTTTTTTTTTCTATTTAGATTTTCATAATGGAATTAATACACATACATTAAAATATTTTTTTCAGTTAAAATTCTGATTAAAAAGATTTTATTTAATGTACCTAACTTTTGCTAGCAGTTTCGTTTAACTATTTTGAAACTTATTTTTAAAGTTTCCAAAAAGTCTGCAAGAATGTGTAAGTAGCAAGTATTGATTTCAGACCATAAGCCAAAGTTATAAAGAAAATTAGATTAGAAAAATGCATTATTGTGACACAGACTGAATAAGTTGCAGAATAAAATAAAACTTTAATGCCCATATAAATGCATGGTTGGTATACTAAACATTAGAAACAGTTATTTTCATTCATAAACAGGATATAAAATGGTACTAAAAATAATAAAATATTTCCTTTTGCATCTTACGTACAATTGCATCATAGGTCATAATGTGTTATGTTTTCTGCAATGGTTATTTTGAAAATAGCGCAAATGCCTAAATATTTAGTCTTCTAATAAATTTAAATAACAGTTTTTAAGTTGTGCTTATACTGACATATAAAAGGAAAAATTTGTCTTTTCAATCAAAAACGCAAATCGAATTTTCTACAGGATATTCCCTGGAATATTCTTAAGGATCTTTCTTGACACATCCGCATATTTAATGGTGACAATTTCATCAAGAAAATGTAGGTTTCTAGAAGAACCACTGCATTGGTTAAATGGGAGCTCATCTCGTGTGATAGACTGTTGTCGTTTGATAAGAAACTGACTTGTATACCTACTTCTCATCTTGCTGCAGAGTTATACTTCATTTACATTGCTTCTTGCTGATGTCAGTTCTGGGAACAAAGTTTTCATTCTAATCTTTCCATTCTTGACAAAAAGTCATCTTAGTTCTAGTTTTAAATCTCCAGAATGCCACAATTCATGCAAAACAACTGTGTATCTTGGGTTTTGTTAAGAAAAGTAAACTTCATTGTATTACATTTTAAATAGTTTAAAATCACTCCTGGAAAATTTATTATTAGATTTTGATAAACTGTCTAAAACTACAACCATCAATTTAAAAGCTGGATTCGCCCACTCTTTAGTATTATTTCACAAAAAATTCGATTATTGGAAAAATGTATAATAAAAAACATTTCAGACATGATCCAACTTAGCCTGTGATTGATGGTCGCCCTTTTAATATCAATCACTCTAAAAGTTTCCCAAGGAAATAGTCGACAAACAATGCAAATGAGTTGCCACTTTTAGGCATTCAAGATAAGCCCTGTGGGGATTATTTTACTCTAATAAATTATTCGTTTTTCTGTAGGAACTAAACCCATTTCCAAAGCAAAAAAAAAACTGAAACAGGCGAAGTATTTTTGTTCGTGGATTAATATTCTCAAGTCGTTGGTTAATACGCTTAATCCTCATGCAGTAGTATCAAAACATCTTGATTAATTTTTGTTGTACAGAATGTTTGTATAGCGGGACGCTAAAAAGACAACCCTTGTTCGTTGATATTAATATCTGACACATTCTAGGCACTAAACCAATTATGAGAATCCTTCCAAATGTTCTAAAATGATAAATCTCCTATACCAGCCAAGCATAATCGCCTATTTGAATAGCAGCTTCTGAGATGAGCAATAACATTCTATATCATAATTCATACGGAACATCATAAATCACAGGTTTGATGCTGCGTCGAGACAGTTTTATCTTCCTATTATTGCGGCGAGTGTTTAAAATGCTTCAATATTTAACGATCTTCTACCGTCATTGTTTTTCTTGCTTTGTGGCATAAATTTTATGCAAAAGAAGAATTGCTTTACTTCTATTCAGTAATGCAGCATTTATTTCCGCACAGACTAAACGTAATTGAATGTTCAACTTGAAGGAATATAGTTACGTAAGTTAGTCACATTTTTTTAAATTGAATTTGTAAGTTGACAGAAGCAGCAGACTGGAACTCCGACCTAGATCTGAGCCACGTCCAGCTACCAAACAAACCTAATGAACGTTATTTCTCATTGTTAAATTTAGACGAGACGGGAGAGTCCTTTCTTAAATCAAAAAAAGAATTTAAGGACAAATGTAGTTTTAACTAGCAAACCTGGTTTAATAATACTAAGACATATCAAAGGTCAAGGCCATACCAAATAATCTATTTTAAATCATTTCGTATCGGTATACAATGATATAAAGGACCGAACCACATTTCCATATGATTTCCTTTCTTATACCATTACCCACAAATATGTTAGACCACACTGTATAGATGAGAAACCTATTGTGCTGTATCAGCAAATTTTCCCACTAATTAGATTTGCTTGGTAAATTCACATACAATCTCCAAGGATCTCGAAATGAGATTAGCTTTGAAACTATTACAATTTGGTCAGACTAAATTGATTGATAATCTCAGATAATAATAGTTGAGGGCCAATAAATTTGCAATAATTAACAGGCTTTGGTTATTTTGGTACACCACTAACCTGAAGAAGTTAACTTGGTGCCTGTGCTTAAAAAAAAAAACGAGATATGCGCAAGACTTTGACATTCCGACTTAAGCTTTACAAAGTTGTTCGTTGTGAAGCTATAATAGCTTGCAGGATCATGGTCGATTTTATTTCGATAAGACACTTTGGTATCTTATTACATTGCAGAAATAATCCAGAAGCTATTGGAGTTTTCGAAAGCAATCGAATTATCGAATATTTGAAATTTCTCAATATGACAGTGAACGATACCTGCATAGCAAATGCATCTCACATTTGTGGATTTTCTAATATTTATGCACCCGCCATATTGCTGGTAACGCGCAGTTATGTTTGATTTACTTCCGTGTGATTTGTCGTTTTATTGAACCTGCAGATTTTGTTTATTGGACAAATGCCCATATTTTTTATCTGCAGCTATTCGACAAAATATGGTTGTGAAAATGCATTAAAACGATTTTTGAGGAATAGCGGTTTAATATTACTACGAATCACGATCCATTCGTTAATTCACGGGGACGTGACCTTTAAACCAGTCAAAAGACTTCCCTTAAGCAATAGTAAACCGCTAATTCATACTTAAAATAATATAGTACAAAGAAGAAAGATAATAGTGCATTTTTGTCAATGACAATCTCTAAATAATTGCAAGTAACGTAATTTAAATCGCGACTGCTTGTCACGCACGTTATCGTTTTTATTTCTTCTACCACGCCCTAACTGTCGGTCTTTATGACAGTGTATCTTTTACTCTGCAAATTGCCTTTTTTTATATAAGCATATAATCATTTTTTACATCAGATACGCCTTTTGTTCCGTGTTCGTATCGTTTTGCATTTATTTAAATATAATTGTTTGATCGAATTAGAATTTAAAGTTACCAACCTCAATAGTTACCATGGTGACTAATGATATATTTTACCCGTGATAATTTTAAAACTTTCGATGTGCCTATCGCACAAATTACATGCCAAAATACATAAATTATTAATTTATGAAGTACATAATAACAATGTGCGTCGTTTATAAAGTTTACAACAAAATAATTAATTTATGGGCAGGCCAACCAGAAGCAACGTTTTTGGTTGTGACGTGCCTGCATATAAGCAGAAATTGGCAGAATTAATTAATACTAATACTCCATAATTATTGTTTAAAATGATAGGGCTCGTGGATGCATTGCAAAGGAAACAAACACTGTATTGAATGATAATAACAATTTATTTGCATACTCTTCTGGATCAGGTTTGGGACCGGCCAGCAGGGGGTGCCTGGATTACATGCGAAGCCTCTAAATAATTTCCAATTGATTTATGTGTGAGAGTCGAGCATTACGCGACAAACTGATAATGGATGACATCTGATACTGTTGACGTTCTACTCAAAACATGCATTACGATTAAATCCCCTTTAAATAAATTATAAATTTACAAGAATAACTAAATGAATACGTGAATGGGATGATCCTTAACACGATCTTTCTCCACATTTAAATCAACTTTTTGGATAAATTATGCAAGTTTTTATTACAAAGGTTGCATAACTTACCAAAACCCTCTTCCCATTCTAGGATATGCTTTCACACTTTTTTTATAACTGGTTGTCGTATAAATTAATGTTTGACTGTTATAAGATAAAAGAAGTGTATTTATTTGTCAGAATGATGGACATACACACAACAGACTTGGGAACAGGGAATGAACATTTTGCCGCAACTATTGCACCTATTTATCACTGGCAAAAATTCATTTGGACCTGCCAAGTGCTGCCATTTAGCTTGGTATTTTACTTAAAATGTCCACTATTGCCATGTTACGAACGTATACTCCATTTGTTTTTACGATCTTACATGCATCAAATGACGTTTGGTATCTCCATAAGAGAGAAAGAGAGACCCTTTTCTACTTATGGCTGACAATATGAAACCCAGTTTGAATTCAAATTCAATTTAGCATTTTTTGCGTTTCAATTAAATTCATCTAGTCTAGAGATAATAATTAAATCTGCTAATTCCGTTTCATTGCAAAAATAGCGCACCGTAACAAATTCATGTTTCCAAAATGAAATGGATTTATGTTTCTAATTAGTTATTTAACGTATGAGTGGTTTTGCCTTTTCGTTTGCAGGCAATCAGCGCTGGGTTAGGTGTAGTAGGTAGTTTTTGTTGGATTTCCGCTCCAATTTGTATAGCGCGGTGGAAGAGTTTTCACATTTGGAATCATGAATGTTTTCTTGTCCACAGGAGCAGAAGATGATGTGCACCACTTCACTGGGAATGATACTCACACCGACTTCTTTCGTCTCATTCTGAGGGACGGAGATAATCTACTTATTGGGGGAAGGTAAGCTACATTTTCAATTTTTTAACGTAATGTTTTAAGTAATTTTTATATCTTGAACTAAAGTAATTAGAATGGCAAAGTCTGGCGTATTCATGCTTCTTAAATATAGCAAATTACAAGAATTAAGTTATAATTATATAGTTCAGGGTGTAGCCCATTAAGTGATATCGTTTATATGCGTGGGAAACTTTGTTTGCGCGAAATTAATACCTCATTATGTAATGAATTTATTGATTACAATAAAACACATCAAGTAAGAAAAACATAACCGAAGTAAACGACTTAAACTTTTCCACTTTTCATTAAACGTAAGCGTTAAAGTTGGTCAAAAGTCATTATAACTATCATCAGTCGGAACAAGTTGGCGCCGTTTCTTTATAAAAATATTCCATCAGCACTTTAGCCATCTAGATTGTTTTTTAGGTTAATAAACGTTGCCAGCAGTTGAGCGTAATTAAAAACATATTTGATTCTTTCCATGGTGCTTTGATTAACACAAGAATCCGTTTTCATTTAAAACATTTTTTCATTACGCCTTTAATACACTAACAGTTTTTATTTAGAAATTACAAAGAACGCAAATTAAAGTTTGTCAGACAAACAGAAACAATCTAACCTATTTCTTGTTCCTGAAACCTTCAGGAAACTAAAGCGACTAATCATTGCCAAATATTTAAACTATTAATTCGACATGGTCGACTGCTAATTTCGGCTGGTTGATATTTCCAGTTGCCCTAGTGGTGTGAAAGAGAATTTTCAATTCCAAACCCAAAGTGTGCAAATTGGCACTGAATAATTTAAAAGTTGTTAGGGAACTTTCAGTGTCTATAGTAGTATGGAGGTCCATGTAATTAGAAGTGGTGCATGCTAGATTCTAACTTCAATGGCGGCATAATGATGTTCCGTGTAATCATTGAATGCCCCTCACTTGCTCCTAGCCATGCTATTCTCTTCTTCAAACACATACACCTTTAGATTAGAATATTCTGTGCTAAATCGCCCAGCCATAATGGCTTTTAATTCACAAATTTGCCTTGAAATTAACCTACAATGGAACTTGTTGTAAGGCCTTATATATTTTATAAACATGCTGCCTGTATATATATTTTTTTTTAAGTTTAAGATGACTTGGCTGACGCTTACACGATATAAAACTTGCTCTGTATGTCGTTGAGGAATCTTTCTAAACAATCAGTGCAAAATCCGCCAGAAAATCTCCGCGTAATGAAAGTTTCTTATCTAAACGATTTCAACGAAGTTTCTTTGCCTTACACATCTCCTGCTGTAACCCAAATTTCAGGTGTGCACGCATAAGTATTCTTAGTTCTCTTTGTACGGCTTTTCCGTTATAAGAGCAACAGCAAATTAGATGTTGGGTTATACGTTATCTTAGCACATTATGACGAGAAATGGAGATTTAGGCGTCACTTAGTAACCCTCCACATTAACTTAATACACGTTCATGGTCTTAATATTCATATCCACCTACGATACATGCTAACGTGCAAATCTCTTGATGGTTAACTTTGTTCATCAAACATAATTTCGTGTAAAGGTACGTGTTTAGTTTGTTGGCACAATGGGTATGCGAAATATTAAATTAGCCTTGTAGAGAAATTGGAAAATACGGTTTTCATAACGTAAGATTCAATAAATAATGCATTTTCGTTAGGTAGGTGCGTGAGGTTAAAATTGCAAACAACATCTGCCACCAAATGTATCTCATAGATATGCGTCTTAGGTATTTTAGTTGTAAAGGAAGATATTTTCATTAACATGCTTCCTTCAAGCGACGAAATCATTTTCAGGCATGCCGCCGTGTGAATTAGAGCATGGGATAAATAGATTTGTATGTTTCGAAGTTTATTAGAAATTTGATGTTATGTTCTTACCCCTCATGAATGCTAATCGGTTTTCAGTAAATATTTTATTATTATCATTGCCCAGGTGCAATGTCAATTCACAGAAAAAAGAAACATGTAATAATATAATTATAAAAACTCTGAAGAATATACATATCTTAAACGTCTTTGTCTATTTGTTAAAAAGATTCTGGCTATTTGTGAAGCGTTTTAACCTCTTGCTTGTAACAATGCATTGTGATTCGCGAAATAATAACAGAAATATTTTATTAAAACTAACAAAAGAAAGTCCCAGAGGCGCCGCAATAAAAGTGATACTACATCAAAAAGTTGGCGATTGTTGTAAGTTCGCAGGCTGGCATTTAATATCAAAGTTAACCATAATTTCAAGCGATTTAAATTTATGTGGCATTACATATGCAAAAGGTGACGAGAAAACAGAAAAAATCCTTTAAATGTCCCTGAAGTCACGTGGGATTTTAAATTTATAAAAAATAATTGTACAACTTTTACTGCCATTTCAAAAGAACAAGTTTTGTAACAAGAATTATGTTTTACTTAATTAAATTAACCAACCTCTAACAAAAGGTTTTTATTTTTGTAATTAATTATTTTGGATTGTATTACAAATCTAGAGGTTTTACTGTCTACTTATTATCCTTTTTATTGTTATACCATTACTATTTTATTAAGAAAAGCAGAAAGAAAAGTAATTATCTTTAATTAAAACGACAAAAGTTGTTTAAAACCACCTTAAAAACCATTATTATCTTTAGGAGCCTTGTCATAAAAGTACAGTTAAATAACGAATTCACAAGACAAAAAGATTATCCTTAAAATTATGTCTTTTTAATTAAAACAGGTAAAAAAATGCTTGACCTAATTAAGAAATTTAAATGTGCACATGCTCAATTAAAACTAAGTTTGGATATCATATTTCTTCCATAGAGAATAATAATTAAACTTGTTTTCGTGAATAACAGTCAGAGTATTATCTTGCAACCACTATGTCCGCAATCCTCCAGGATGCAAACGTGCAATATTGCGGACACCCAGATTGAATTGCGGCAAGCAAAATTGTAAACTCATAAAGTTCTCATGTCTGTCCCTACATGTTTACTATAGCATACATACATGCACCACAAAGTAGCATCTCACAAAGGGCCTTATCGCAGCTATAAATATCCTCCACGTTGACGTTATTAAACGGTGCACATACCACGATACAGCAGCGCCAAATAACCTGTCAAGAATATATGGATCGTCCCCCCTTTGTGTAAAACACGAAAGAGCTTATAAAATATCCTGATTACACTCATCGAGCCCTTATCGAGTCTAATAGCACCAATATAGCAAAACCCAACGGAAATAACACGAGACATAATGTATATCTTGTGACAAAAAATGAGCTTCATATTTTTGTTTTGCTATCGAGCATATCTTTTTCCAGCGCTCGTAAAAGAGCATTCGTACTTTTTGTGGTAATTACGTTTTTAAGATAAAAGGTTTCGACTATTAAATAGTTTATGCATGAAAATAAACGAAGCGTTCCTTCATAGGTACAAGACTCATAACATTTTTACGAAGTTTTAAAATTTATATATATATTCGGCATCAATACTAATATACTAAAAATGCATCTCTTGATACTCCAGCATTCCATTCTAGCTTGTTTTATAGACTTAGTTAAAGCGAACTTTGTCATTACTTTAAATTGTGTAGATTACCCGAATTGATAAAGTCGAATCAAGCCAAAGTTTGGTTTTATTGTTCAAAATACACTTCATCAGTGATTTATCCAATCAAAGTTGTGCTTATCGAGCTGGAGTTAGCGACTAACCGTAGTCCGAACAGCATGGCTGGAAAGACCCGGTTTGCTCAAGTGTGAAATGAGTCAGTCGACTCCAGTTATCCTCGTGATGTATGGGAACGACGCTAGATGACGCTACCGGGGCTTAGAGACGTTACAAACAGGATTACCGTGGATTACATAGTTGCTGCAAAGATAGGACATCGAATCGGGCGGCTAGGTCAAGTTATTGGATTTACCCAACATAAAGTTAAAAATGTCCTGAATTTATAAAACGTTGGAAAAATCGGTTTAATATACTGGAAGTGAATTTGAAATTTATGGCGAATGCGCGTGCTTGTGTAAAGCCACGATAATGGCGGATGCGCCGGGGAATCTTGTTAACAACTTTTCTTAATGGCAAAATGTTTCACCCTGAAGGGATTTTCAATTTCCTGGTTTGTCAAAAGCACATAAACCAAACTGTTTTTAAAAGTTAGATTATTCTATTTGCAGTTTAATTTTGTTTGTTGCTCTTTTGTCTTTTGCTTATTCTTTATAGTACCGACATCAAACTTTAGTTTAGGGGTTCTTTTATTATGCGATTTTGCATACACAAATAAAATTCAGCACGATTGTACAAGTTTTAGTATTAGATTACTTGAGACTTTAAAGTTTTGAAACAAAATGACAAAATGTTTTGTTTTGCGCACAATTTCTTATTTCTTCCGTTTCATGTCGCTGTAAATATATGAAAGATTTATGTTTTATGCTTGATTTGGCAAGTATGCAAAAAAGAACGTATTTACTTTGAATAAATGTAATCGCATGCAGAAAATAAGGTAAACATTGCCTTTCATTTAAGGATTATTGCAATTTGGTTTGGTTTGCAGTTTTTAATCCTTGGGCCCCATTTACACCGTTGTTTTTTAACTTATAAATTATAAATAATATTCATTACTTATTCGCACAGAAAGTAGCTATATGCTTAGAATAATAAAACATTTACCTAAAAGCCAGTGTCGCGCTTTCTTTATTTACGCAAGCATTAAAAATCATCAGAATGGTGCATTTAATGCATTTAAACACGTAGTTGTAAAGTGGCTAGTTTTGCTCAATTCTAGGAACAAAAGAGTTGAAAATGAAACGAAAACAAGCAGCTATATTGGAGAGTAAACATACATTCGTATAAACAATAACATTGACAATGGAACAAAGACCATCTGGTTTGAACATAATGGACAGCCCACAATAAAAATGCATCCGGTAATAACCAAACTAAACAACGAGAACTAATTTAAACAGCTTAAATTCCAAATGATGCAAAACATACCGAACAATTTATGGAATTTAATAGTTAAAATTCAACCCTATACGCTTTTATTTGTTTCTAAATGCAATTTTTATATCTATACGCATCAAGGTCATAATTTTCAACTACCAAACAGGAAATCCGGTTTTATAAAACCATTTATTGATAATGATTCAATAATACTAGAGCGTCATTTTAAACTGCACCATTTTAAACTAAAGTATTACAATCTGGCTAACCCGGCGCATTCGCCATTTTCGAGACCCGACAGAAATCATCAATAAAGCTACAATGGTTGATTGCATCTCCAGTTTCAAGCTTGTGAGATTGAAAGTGTTCTTGGTGTATCTTCGGGTGTTAAAGGAAAATCATTTCGACTCTTATTCAAGTATCTAATTCTGTAGCGTCGTCACATGATGTGCCAGTAACTTTTATCGTGAGACGTCACCCAGGATTGTCTGGATTACAGCTAGTTCTTTTGTTCCTTTGTAAAGACTTTCATATTGCGTTTACACGATGCGATGGCGCTAAAATTTATGAGCGTCAGTGGGATAATCATTTGTTTTTTTGGTTAGGCAAACAATACAAGTTTAAAAAAAAATTGTATGCACATGTAAAATAACTTTATTTTATAGTTATTTAGACGAGATATTGCAATTTATATTTTAAATAAAATGTGAACGTATCTGCAGGAAATTCAAATTAAACTAAACCGAAAGCGCCAGAGGCTTTTTAGCACAATATATTTGCATTAAAAGTGCACTTCTAGATACAGCTGCATAGCTTATTACGGGGCTTATTAGACGCATACCGCTACGGTTTAACTCGATATTCTATTTTTGCTTTTGTATTTAACTTAAGCGATTTAATAATTAAACGTTTCACTTAATTAAATCTTACCACTTTTGTTAATCTCACATTCTACAATAATAGAGAAAAATTTATTTTGTATAAAAAAAATCACCTGTTGTGAGTTCAGCCATGTTTTCATCAAACAAATGAACATGAAAAGCTCTCTGACTATTTAGCATTATGCTGCTATAATTCAAGCAGATTTCCTTTGTGATTAGCATCATCTGGGAGAATATTGTTGGACATTGTCCAATTTGTGTTAAGTTATTTGAGTTGGGGTTGCTAGATTCATTAGTAGCATCATGTCGTATAACTGCCACAAACAAACATTATCAAACAGTCTGCATTGGGCTATCTGGTGAATTTACTAAGTAATTTGTAGTTCTTGTGCTGGTCTACTGTTTGTATTGTACACCTTGTGTGTGTGTGCTAATTTTGATTAAATTAACATGCTGATGGAGGTATTTCATCATATTTTGACGTTAACTAGCTGGGAGAATAATGTTTTCGAGGGCAAGGTAAATTCAGATAACTATGAATAATTTGCTAAAGTTATTAAAAAAATTCTTGCTACTTATGGAAGGTTAAAGTTATTTTAATTAAACTATTACAAATTAACCTATAGCTAAAGTAGGTAAACTGGTTTATTTTAAGCCCTTTTGCTGTCCACTGCAGAATAAACTTAGTCTATTCTCCGCATGACCAAACTTTCGTAAAGTTTGCGAAAATTGTAAATTAGTATGCTGAACCAACATTTTCTTTGACAAAAGATTTACAATCAGAACCGTAAAATCTTTAACTGGATGCTGTGCAATACAAAGCAGTTTGCGTCTAATGAAAATCTGCAGCATTTTACTAATTGTTTACAAATTAATATAAAAATTTTAATGCATGTCCATTTTCCCCTTGTAGCGCGAAGATCTAAAAAATTTTGAATTATTTTTAACAAAAGTGCTATTTAAAGTTGAAAACTACTTTCAAAATACCTAGTACTTTCTAAATTAGTGATATCCTATGGAGCTTTCAAAATTTGTGAACGACTCGCGAAACTGTTTAATGCATGGCACTGAGTTTCAATTCCAAATAACGTTAGTCAGTATTTTAGTTCGAGGACTCACTTCTAAAGCAATATAAAGTTGCTCAAAACATGTTGAAACACAAAGCCTATGTATTATTTTACAGTCGTTTTCAGACGAATGCCCTTGTTATAGGGAATGTTATAATGTCCAAATACTGGCTGTATGCTGTAATTCGCTCTTTTGATGTGGATATACGGCTTATCATATTATATTTATAAATCTTCTTATTTCTGGTATGTAGACCTTGCAGCTTAATAACGATGATACAACATTCTATTATTACGAGTTGTTTCGATGTTGATGATCATTTCATTTTATTCTACTGAGTTTAATAATATGTCATTTTTAAATGTATTGAGTCCTCTTTAAAACGTCTACTTTAAGCGTCACAATTACCATTGGAATAAAACGAATTGAATGCTATGACAAGAACTTTATTTTACAAAATTACTCTTGAAAATTGTATTTTCTAATGAAGATTTTAAAGCATAAGAGAAAATAAGCCAAACAAGGTTTGGGACCGTCTCTCAGAGCAATTACAAGTTAGTATTTTGCATTTACGGTTCCTAATTTCATCATGAATGAGCCAGCGGTGGAATGCCATGGCTGTGTATTTATTTTATTTTTATCGGCCCCTGTGCAATTCGTATTTTACAGCAGCGTGGTTTCACTGGGACAGGATATCGCATTACAACGACACAATTTAGATAATGAACGTTCCAACTCATTTACATTGTGTTCGAGTCATAATTTATGATTTTTTACGGAGTATCTGCTTGCTATTGACGCTTAACAGGAAAAGTATGATAACGTCCTTTAATTATTTACCCCCTTTTCTCCATTATGTTGAAAATTGAAATAACTACTTTATATTGGTATTGATTTGGTTTTAAAATAATCGTTATATCCGTTTTAAACAAAGACATTATAAATAACCGTTTAAAAAACCGACTCTTCGTCGGCTATTGCGTCCCATGAATCTATCTCAGTGTCACAGCAAAGGGACCATATATCAGTTTCCGCAAACTGACTAAGCACAAAAAATAGTACGAAAAAATATTTGTTATATGCTGCTATAAGTTTGCCAGCCCTTAGCGCATAAAAACACCTACATTCGGTTATAAGTCAATAAATGTGACTAACTCCAGGGATTTGGTTAAAATTACATTCGCTTTTAAGTACTTATAGTTTATTTTTTAATTCCCGAGAGTTTATTACACTTTTTTAATCGAGGGCAGTTCAAGAGTTACCTACCTACTAGATCGTATCGTATGAGTTTTATTTTTACACGACAACATTTTTTCTTTACGATAAAAATCGCTTAGACCGTATAAATTATTACTTCAAATACTAAATTTATTGCCATAAACTTAGAAACTTAAGTTTACCTTGCTTATCTAAAAGCTTTGTAATTTTTCTTTTATTTAAAAATGCATAGGACTGGGGTTATTTTGAACAGGTGATATATTTAATTAAATAATAAATAGTCATCAGGTGAATAGGAAATTGCATTCAAGGTAAATTTTGGCAAATAGTTATACTTATTTGGTAACAATGTTATCATCAACCTATTTGAAACAAAAAAATTTGAAGTACCAAACTGATATCGATTATTATTATAAAATGATAACAAAAAGGAGGTAAAACACAATTAAGTAAATTTAGTAATAATATTGTGTCGATGATAAAACAAACTTGGGTGTGTTCACCGCACAAAAATATATAAAAATGCAACCTATTTTGCTAGGACTCTACATCCTTACTGGTAAGACAAAAAAAGACATTTTAAAAAGATGTTGCTAATTTTGGTTTTTTTAGTGATAATTAATATTAGTGCTCAAGAAATCTCAGATGTCTCAACTCACGAGGGCTCAGCTGTAGTCGCTAATACGTTAAGCAGTTTGTATCACACAATTTCAATCGTCTCAGCGTTGTTTCCAATTTTTATACTTCGAATGTAGGTGCCATACGGCACAAATTAAATAGCTGTATTTTTAGTAAATAAATTATTTTTGTTTATAAGTGACTTTTATGAATTAAGTAAGAGCAACTTATAGCTTAAAAAAAAACTGCCATCTAAAATTATTAAACTATAAAATTATCTTTGCCGCAATCACAAATATATCAAATGAAAATATATTGCTATGAATGAATAAAAACTAATTAGCATTTTATACGTACTCATGTAAGTAAATGATAATTTACAAATACTGCCGAAGATTATCCAAAACACTTAATATTTAATAAAGTATATCATTTATATAGAGAAGTGTCAAATTAAGTAAGAACTCTCAAAACGCTCTTGTTTAAACATTTTAATGTAACAACTAGTTTTTTTTTTATCTAACAAGGGCATACTGAATTAACTATAGATAGGTACTTGCCTTGAAGTAATGTTATGAAAATTGTTCATAGGTGTCTAGATACAAAGCATTGTGGTATGCGTAGAAAAAGAACGATTTTTTTCTTATTTGGGGTTTTTACATTCCTGAAAGTATAGTACTGTATATATTTTTGTGTTTTTACACTGCTTATCTATTCAAGTGTTTTTCAGTTGATAATATTTTTTTAAATGCCAAATTTATAACTATAATCAATTTTTTTTTAAAAATGTGAAAAAAAGAAAGACATTCGTATTACTAACCTAAAAGGTAAGTACAGGGTGTCCCACGTAAGATGACCCAACCCCTTATCTCAGGAACTAAAAATGCTAGCAAATTTTTGTTTTCGCAGGATTGTTTGTAATGAATCAAATTTTTATTTTTAGTAATGTTTTACTCTACAGGGTGTTTCGTTTACTCGGAACACACATTCACTTCTTTATTTTAAATGGAACATACTGCAACTGACAAAAATTTCAGAAAAAATGTTATTTTGCAAAAACTAAAAAAGTTGGAGATTTCGGACGTTTAACAAAATAATCCTCATTTTTGGGAGTATTTAAAAATATAATAAAATATAGGGTGTTCCCTTTAAAAGAAGTGAATGTGGGTTCCGAGTAAACGGAACACCCTGTAGAGTAAAACATTACTAAAAATAAAAATTTGATTCATTACAAACAATTCTGCGAAAACAAAAATTTGCTAGCATTTTTAGTTCCTGAGATAAGGGGTTGGGTCATCTTACGTGGGACACCCTGTACCTAGTAAAAGGTAATTTATTTGATTTAGTCAATGGATCAATAATGCCCTGAATTTTGGTAACAGAGTTTAAATTACAACCACTTTATTTGACCACAAATCTAATTATTTAAAATGTATGTACCCTTTTTTCTAAGACATGTCCTTTGGAAAAGTGGAAATGCTCGGAAAAATGCTGTCAAGGAATAAGCACAAGCCCAACCCACAACCCAAAGTTCATTACCCCCTGCACCCTGCAGTGTGAACTAAGGCAATTAAACATTACGACATCAGACCTAATTTAGGTTGAAGCTTATATTATCTTCTGCCATATGCTTTAACTGCAATGACTGCAATACAGATTTACCTAAATGGTCACCATTTCTCTTTAGCAGTAGCTCTAGTATAACTAATTTGCATATTTCGATTGGTTTACTTTGCTTAAGTACTAGAGCTTTGGTTTACAGCACAAATTGTTCAACTTTGTCAAGCGCTGATACAACAAAGTATTTCGAATTTAAAATTAACTACTTTTACAAAAGCCTTTTATGTATTGAAGAATCATCAAAAATGAATTGGTTCAAAAACAATGCCTTTTAAAATTTTTCTAAACATAAATCTGATATCAATGTGTGTTGCCTAAAAATATTTTTATATTAATTTAAAATAATTTTAATGCTGCTATTGTACATTGAATCAACATTTGCATAAAAGCAAATTAACTTTATAAATTGCTTATTAAAAGAATTAAAATTGATTTTTATCGATGGGACAAATACAAATAAATTGATTAAAATAATGTTCGTTTACTAAATTAAAAATTTAATAATTTATTAATATACATAATTTATAAGTTTATTCACTTTATTAAAATTTACAAATCTATGTCAATTAAAAGGCGCTTTTTATCGAACCTGTTTAATTATTGACACGGTCGGTATGGCAAATAAAAGAATAACTCATTACCCTTCTAAAAAGTAGTTTAGGAATGCATTTTGAGTAGTTTTTTTATCATAGAAGTAACTTTTGATACCTTCATATCCCGAAAATAAATACCTGTAATATTGCTGTTTTTATATCATTCTTCTATACAAAAAGCAGAATAAAAAGTCTAATACGTAGCCACAAATTCTCCTCGCCCATCTTTAAATAAAACTAATAAAATGAAATGTCCTTAAAAGCCGCAAAGAACGTGATACAATTTTGATGCGAACTCATAACAAAAGCATGCAGGACCACAAGAATATTGTCCTTTATTGTCACGCCCTTGTCCTTGTAACCCTCCACAAACGTCCAAAGGACACTTGTATAAAGAAACCATTTTGTGCTTTAATTATTGGGAAACAAAAACATGCACCGTAGCAGCGTAGGGTATGGCTCATAATTTAAATCATTAGTAAAAAGTTACTTAAAATCGGGCTGCGTGGGTATAAACCACTCAACAAATCAAGTTTAAAGCCATAACGAACGCAAAGTTTGACAATTAGTGCATCTGTATAATTGGTTAGGGGGCTGCAAAATTTTGATTTTTTGAGATCAAAGGCCAAGCGCGTTTTACTTTGCTAATTAAAATGCAACGAGTTCGAACAATTTGAAAACTATTCCCTGAGAGAAGAATATCCAAATAGCAAGTTATCTAATATAAGAGAAAGTCCATATAAGGCCTTAGAGACAGGAAGTCGGGTCACGCTCTGATTGTAGTTTTCGTTTCTAAATCTTAACAAGCCTTAGTATCAGCTTCTGGAAGCTCCAATCATGCTTAAAGTGTTTTGTGAGGGCTGGGAATGCTAAAAATCTTCTCCTTATTTCCAGTTAACAACATATTGGTCTTTTGTTATCTCCCTATTTGGGAGAGCTTGCCACATCATGAATACCAATATTACGTTAAGTATCCTTAGTATCATACCAAAGCACCAATCATTTTCAGCAATACCAAATTCCTTATTAACAACTAAGAGAAATTGTATTTAATTATGACAGAGTTTACTATAATTGCAAGTACGTTTTAAAATGTATTTTGCCAAGGATCAAATAAAGGACCTCAAGGACGTGCTCTAAATGAACCGTGCTATATTCCCTGCTCAGAACAAGTAATAAAAATAAAATATACTTGAAATAATTGAGATAAACTACCATCCGGCATTTCTTACCCGATGAGAAAACTCAAGGTATCATCCATAATTGCAATTTTATTACTTTAGCGATTATGATTTGGTCTTAGAATGCTGCGGTGTTTTCAAATTTATAAGCGATTTTATTAAGATTTAATGACGTAGTTTCTCATTGTAAGAGTGCTCTACTTGCTTTGCCAAAATTCCCCTTGGTTTTGATGGCTCTTAAACTCTCCCTCAGATAACTTCCAAATAGTTAAGGAGTTTTTGAACTGAATAAGTAAAACTACCTTTATATTTGGGGTATGAAACCGTGTTTACGAGGTATTATAAGCAGCGTGACTCGCGATGTAACTATGTAGTGTATGATTCATACATTTATCTTAATTGTAAGTATGTATAATAAGTGCAGCAAAAATTTGAGAGAAATATTGATAAATTTGTTGATAATTTTCCAGTATAATCCTTTGATTTTTTATTTTCGTATGTGATGGCCACAACTCAATAATACAATGAGAACAATGCTAGTTTGGCTTGTTACGGTGTCCCAATTGGCAAGGCAATATACAGTCTACAACAATTGGGATAAACAAGTCAATAATCTAGTGCACTCTGACAAATTATTGTCTGCAATCCGTGCCGCATTCACAATAGATCCTCTAGGAACTTGCGCACTGTTTGGTCTTATATGTATAATAGTGCATTTTCTTATAAAGCTTTTATTGTGCTTTATCAACCTAAAAGCTATAATTTAAAAACTTTGATTTATAGTAAATTCATGAAAAAAGTTAATTTTTAAATTATTACAAAATAGAAAATTGGATACATGCACTTTTGCAAGTTGTTAAAACTTACCTACTTTATTCTTTCAAATTTCTTGCACTCCGAAAATGTCGACTCAGCAAAAAGATTATTAGACCTTAAGCCTCTTTCCTTCTCACTTTGTATTAAAATTAATATTTAAACGTTAGTAATTACAACTCTAGAGCGGTCGCTTCATTAAAGTTTTCAGATTACACTAAAATACTTGCGGTTTGTAATTTAATATTCGGAAAGATAATATCGTCTCAAAAAGTTTCCTTGTTTGTAGTAAACTAATTACTTTTTTAGTTACCAAGAAGTTTTGTCGCGCAAGTGAAGTGTAAAAGCCGTACTATGTAATAAAATATACAATTATAATATAACTTTGGTTACTTTGTGTTATAATCCACTAGGATATGTTTGCAATAAAATTAGTAATGCTTATTACCTTCAAAGTTTTAATTTCCATCTTTGTAGTTGCTATGGGAAATGGGGCTTAAATTAAGTGGTTAGTAAATAACTGGCGTAATTTGCATAGACACAGCCTTTCAAATCGTTGTAATGTAAATGTAATAATTGTAGGTCGATTAATCGAAAGAAAAGCTTTTATTTCCCATGAAATTGTAGACTATCGTGTCTCCAAGTAATTTATAAGAAAACTTTAAAAATGGAAAATACTTTAGAGTTTGCGTGCAAGCATTTAATTTGAGAAAAACAACATATTCATCCATTCAAACGGAATTGTTTCTTGTCAAAACAAGACAGAGTTTTTGTTTTTCAAGAGTAATTTCAACATATTTGTTAGGTCGAAGCTTCAAGCAAAGCGAATGGTTTGTGGTTTGGCTCAACTTGGAACTAAACAACATTGATTTTTGCATTTTGCTACCTTGCAATATAGAAGGTGTCACTTGTCAAATAAATGAGGTCGCGTAGATCACACTCCCTTCGAACACAAGTATAATTTATTTATGTAAAAAAACGACACTCATTTACATGATTTTAATATTTGGGGGAAGAAATGTGTCATCTTATTTTCCTTGATTTATTATTAATTTTGAAACTTTTTTACTTAAGTTTGATAGACTGGTCTATAATATTAATACCCTAAGTGGTCTCCTTGAACCATGTAAGACTGGGCACAAACACTGCATTATATTAAATATTGCTCCGAAAAATATTTGAAAATTTGAAATAAATATTAATGGAATATTAATAATTTGTATATTATTAATATTTATTTTTGTTACAGGAATTTAGTCTACAATTTAACTTTAACGCAGCTCAACGAGCAGCAGAGACTGACATGGTTTTCCAATGAGGTTGATTCCAAAATGTGTGTGATGAAAGGAAAAGATGAGGTAAGAAAATGAAACATTAAAAAAAAATTGACTTGAATAAAAAACATTATGATAACAAAGTTTAACACATTTTATACACATACATGAGTAAAAAATAAGTAAATTTTTTATCAACAAAATACTTCGTCTACTTGAATGAATCACTCTGTATAAGCATAAAAGAAAAATAAGTCTATCATATCATATTCCAGGCAAAGCTTACGACCTCAATGATTTTGTATATCGATAATGAAACGTTGAGCTTTTGATAACTCGAGTATACCCTAATGGCGCGAAAGCTGCTACATTTATAGCACGCCAGCTATCTAGATTTTATATAGAACGCTTTTGATACTGTAGAGTTGAACACATTAAACTTATACCTTATTGCCTACGGTGGTGGTTAATATGCCACCCTGATAAGGCTAATCTTTTTTTAAATATAAGCTTTGATGCTAAAATAAGTGAGTTTTATTATTAAAAATTTGAAAGATCGATTACAACGCCTTAAATATGATAAAATAAAATAAGTAATATTTAACTTTGGATATGGCGAATGCGCCGGGTTAGACACATTACTTTACTTAGAATATGGCGAATGCGCAACCGGTCTGTTTCTGCTACAATAACATAAAATAGAGACAAAATGACTTGGTTTCTAGAACTGTACTCTTTAGATAATCTTCAATTCCACCAAATAGTCCAGATTAAGAAGAGAAAAGTAATTTGGTCTGGCTGCTAACTTAAAGTAACGATCGTTGGCTCGGTCGGGCGGCGGGTGTAATTAGTGATCATTAGGTTACGTCTTAGATAACTTAACTTATGCTTTATAACAACTAAGTGGAGATTATGTGCTGCTTTTTATTGATTAGTTCATGCAAACAAATTAAAACTTTTAGAGCTACTTTTGGGTTTTATTTTGAAACTTTTGTTTTTAGGTTTCATTAAATTAGGACTGTTTAATAAATGTTTGCATAAGAGTACTTGTCTACACCAAAACTAGATGTTAATCTAATCTAATTTAATAAATTATATTTTTTGAGATATTTTTCCACTACGATAAACACCTAATGACAAAAACAAAACGTTTATAAAGTTATATCTCCAGTAATGCTAAAACTTGTAAGTCCCTCAAAGTAAAAGTTTTGGACGCAATTTATTTAATGAAATTAAATCGTCAGAAGTCTAAAAGGAATTAAAAGGGTGCAAAAACTTTACCATAATAACATTTTTAACAAAACTTATTGTTTGGCTAACTTAATTTTATTAATAAATACCAATTAGAACAAAATTACCTAAAATGGAAACAAAAAACACATTTCTATGAGCCCTTACTGTATAATAGTGGGTTTTGTCATAATTCTGTCGTGAAAAGTGAACAGACTTTATGAAATCAACTCGCTCATGCATTATTCGACGTATTAATGCGTTAACCGAGGCGTCTACATTGCATTTCAACTGCAAATTATTAATTGAAAGTCAGTTTGTTAATACTAATGAAATTTTACATCATTGTTTTAATATAAGTCTAACGTGAAAATTTAATGAGACTTTATATTTGGATTATAGACGGTCTTTAGATTTAAGGATAAATTTCATTATAATATATCTACCAGATCCAAGAGGGTTTGATAATGAGCTTTAAACGCATGGGGAACTTTTAAACTTTTAAGTTAAGAGATAATATTATCTATAGACACAAATTTTTGATTTTTCGTCACTTAAAATTATTGTGGTGCGTTAGGGACTAGAAACATGTAAAAACAAAATAAATACAATTTGGAAGATATAAAATATTGATATAGTGCGAGAATGCGGACCCTTGAAATCCCAAAGGGGCCCACTTATCAAATTGTGTTACACCTACATGGTATAGGTATGCTTGTTATTTCTTTATATGGGAAAAGGTGGAAACTTGCTTCTTTTTCATTTGGCCATCATATATTCGTGTCTCATATTTTACACGAATGTGAAAGCAACTAAACCTATTTTTCTTTTTTGTTTCACATTCATTTTCAGTCTTTGATTTTATTTTAAACGTAATTCTAAGTCTAAGTATTTCCATAAGATTGGTCTACAAAAAAAGCAAATATTCATTTTTTTATTTTCAGTATAATACTATTGTTGGGATATGAGACTGGGCAAAATTTATTTCGCTGACTAGTCCAGAAGCTTTTTCAAAATGTAAAAATAAGCAATAAAATTGTTGAATTTAGTTTACGACTTTAGTAGCTTTCTACGTAAAATCATCCTTTTCATAAAATAATCCGTATAACTTGCCGATATTTCTGTTTCACTATTTAGGTCAATACTTTAAGAAAGGTTTTCAAAGTTTTCGTGGTTCTTTTTTGAAAGCAGTATATTAAAAAAGTTTTTTGTTGACATTAAAAACAAATTACAGTTTCAGCCGCAAGATTATATATTTTGATACAACAATAAAAATATACGATGTCCTTTGGAGACCGACATCAAACTCAAAGAAGCAGGTTGGGGCAAAGCAAAGAAAGTATATTTTTATACCTAAAGAAAACAGCTAGTATAAAGTCAACATTGTAAAAATGGGACGGTCTTGTTTTTAATAGGAAGCCCGTCTGTTTATTTTACATCCATGGACACTAGTTCCAGAAAAGCAAAAGAAAATTAAACTCACTGTAGTGTATTTAAAGGAAGGATCTGCTTAACAAATAGAAGCAAGATTTATAGTGAAGCGGGCAAATAAAACGTTATGTACATTTCCCAAATGCATCAAATTGAATAATTTATTAGTAGTAGCTTGCTAACAAATTAGAAAAGAGAATGAAACTTATTCTCTTCTGCTTTCTGAGGCAATTTCTTGAAAGTTTTTTAATTCTTCCTGATTAATTACTTTTCATCACTGTTTGGGCTGCTCAACATTCCTAGTAAATTAATCCTCATAAAAATTGTAGAATAATAATTGTCTGTTGCTGGAATCTCTTAATTAATTAATCTAAAGTTTATTTATTTTTGTTGACATACCCAAAAACATCTTCATTCGGAAATTAACAATGCAGATGACATTCATATTAATTTGTTTCGAACATGTAATTTAAACTTAGGATTCTATCTCCTTTAAGGAAGTTTCGGGTTGATTTTTTTCATTAGTGATACGTTTCAATCTGCAACGTGCCCCGAGGAGATAATAAAGCTCAAGATCGATAACCTGACTAATTTATAGAGAGAATTGCGCTAATGGCAATGCAACGTTGATTATTTATCTCCGACAGAGCAAGAAAGCAATTAGTAAAGAAAGATGCCGCGCGTGATAAGAAGTAGCGCTAAGCAAAAACTGGCGCAGAATGCTTTTAAAAACTTTAAATTACTCCAAATCTCTGAAATACTACATCAAATTTGCATGAAAATTATTTATGCGCCAAGGAAAATGGCTTATCTTTCTCATAGTTCGTTTATTATAACAGATAAGCTGAAATAAAATTATAGGGAGTATACTTTTTTGCGTTGGAAGAAAAACTTTTTGCTCTTGAAATGCGATTTTAGAGTTTTATCACGTTTTTGTACATCTAAGTTCGAAAGAATTAATTTTGAAAAAAGTAGCAGTAAGCGTCATCACAATAACTTATTACATATTTTAATCTCGCTTTGCCCAAATTTAATGACCCTTAAATCAAAAAATTACGCCAGTTTAAAACTTTCCTAATTATTGTATTTTTGAACTTTGTAGGAAAAACCAAATAGAAAAGTCCAAAGGTCTAATCCTTGCTATTTATTTGTATTGTGTTTACACATGATTAATTAAAATTCTTAAAAATGAATCATTTACAAATTTTGTAAACACTCAAATTATTAATTAAAAATAACAACACCATTATTGAATTTCTAAAAATAGTTCTGTCAATTTAAACCGAAACTCACAAAATAAGCAAAAGAATACTTGGGCAATAAATCCATATTGCAAGCTTTATTTGGCCATTGGCTAGAAAATATCAAAAATTGTCTAGAATGTAAGTACCTTCGCGATTCGTTAGTTCGTTATAAGCTAGAGCATCCCAGAGACAAGCACACACATCACAGACAAAATATCGATTTAGTAGCACTTTATAACGTTTTCTATGTTGGTTGTTACCATTTTTCTCGTCGTCTACTTTGTCCATTCCGTTTTTAATCAAGAAAAGCAGACTCGAGAGAAGCTCCTAATGATCATCGTATAAGCGTCAGCTTTTACCACGACAGTTTTCCATCCGCTTTTTTACACTCCTTTTTATAATAATTGCGGAATAATAACTACCATGGACATTAGCCTAAAATGTAATCCGTAAAGTCTGTAAAAAGTTCCAGACGAAATAAATTGGTCGCTATAACATCTAATGCAAATTTAATTAGGGCCTAAGGGCTTCTTTAAAAGGCGAAGAAGTTATTTTGGAACATATTTAGAAAGGGGAGGATTTATTATGGGAAAATAACTAGATTTATTTTATTGATTTTCTTAATACGTCTTTAAAATATGCATGCTAAATACGTATTAAAACGCATTAAAGTTGTCTAGGTATAAAAAAAAAGCTATTAGGAAGGGTTTTCTCTTTTTGCGAAGAATATAATAGCTCTGAAATTACCTTGTCTGCATAAAGTGAAGCAGTATTAGCAAAGTGGCCGGAATCATTTTGTGCATGAATGGTTTTCTCCTTTAAGGACGTAAAATACTAAAATACAGGCATCATTTGAAAATAGGTATCATAATAAAAAATTGGCAGAGAGCTCTGGGATCGACCCCATATAGAAGCGAATTTAAGTAGCTGCTGCAGCACTGGGAATTTTCAATAGAGTGTAGTTTTTTCGTCCTTTCAGCTCTGAAGACTCTAAATAATGGCGTCATTTTCCCCTACAAGCGCTTCTTTTGTGCAAAGCCGCAGAGTATTGTGAAAGCAGGCAATGGATAACGCTGTGTAGACAATGACGTTACAGACACTTTTTCCTATACTGCAATCATGATGATAAATTATTGGCGCTTGTCTTTGCAAACACTTTAATTTAGAGAAAATGGCGAATGCGCCATGCTTAGGTATAAAAAGTTTCTTGAGTTTAGGCATGCAGGATTTGAATAAAGTTTTTAATCTCTTTTAAGAAAACATCCTCACAATTTCCCTTGAGTATGATCTGTTGTCTTTTGAACTTTGTTGTAATAAAACTAGCTTTAAATTTGCATAATCTCTCCAGTAAGTCTAGCGTATTTTAGCTTTTATAATTATTTAATTTAATATTGCATTTCAATGTTTGTTGCAGGAGAATTGTCAAAACTACATAAGGATAATGGCAAAGACTACAGCAGGTAAGCTGCTTCTCTGTGGTACGAATGCCTTCAAGCCATGGTGCAGGGAGTATGGCATTTCTAGTGGAAATTACACTGTAGATAGAGACAAGCCAGGACAAGCAGTTTGTCCTTACGATCCGCATCACAATTCCACCTATATTTACGCTGGTAAGTATTGTCAAAAGGAGTCTTTGTATGTGCGCTGAAATAAGCTTTATGTGAGGTTTAGTAAACAAACATTCATCAAGTAAGTAGCTTCTAAGATTTGAAGTTGAATAATTTGAAAGATTTACAATCGTAATATAGAAATAAGTATTTCTAAAAAAAAATATAAACCAATTGCCTTTGTTCGGATATAATGCGATTTTCTATGAATTAATTATTAAGCAATAGATTTTTCTGCATCCTGAATAAATTATGAAAGCACTTACGTTTCTCAAAGAATAACGCATTTCGTATAAAACATTCAGTAGCAATGATAATACCATCTCAAGACAAACAAGAATAGAACAATAGTTGTGAAGCGAAATTTGTATATACATGAATTCGATTTCAGTCCAACCAATTGAAAGCCATTAGCTATATTAGATGTTCGTATTACCCTAACAAAATTAATACCTACCTTTCCATAGAAGTAACATGTTCATCTATTGATTAATTAAAACCATTCATCATCTGTTGGTTGCTTCATGTTCGTCCGGCTTATGGTCCGGTTAATGCAGGTAACACTCAATAGAAATTCTGAAACGTTACCTAAGGTTTGGAGGTACTATGGAAAACAGACAATTACCGGCTTCATTTCGGCATACAATATTCATAAACTTGTCTGAATCAATTAATATTACACGGAGAGAAAATTAACGAACGACATAAAAATTCCGTATTACGTATTACCTACCTAAACTTTGAGCATTATTAAAACACAAAAATATTAAAAAAAAAGACCTTAGCTAAACAAATTAAAGGGGAATGTCGCGTAGCATAAAAACTGTGGTTATGCAATGTTGGTTGCCTAAATTCAACAAAATAACAGCACTTTCTGGTCATTACTCAGTGGGTTTATAAGAGTTAATTTTAATTAAAAATTGTGCTTACCAGCAACATAAATAAACAAAGCACAAGTTGACATATTCTAAAGGTCCATAAATAAGCGTTTAAAAAAAGAATTTTGGCAATTTGGAAGCACTATTTTTTTGCATTTTAAATTTTTAAAATTCTGTATTTAAACGCTTATTGATGGACTTTTAGAATATGTTAACTTGTGCTTTGTTTATTTATGTTGCCGGTAAGCACAATTTTTAATTAAAATTAACTGTAATAAACTCACTGAGCAATGACCAGGGAGAGCTGTTGATTTTAGGCAACCAACGTAACATAATCACAGTTCGTATGCTTCGCGAAATTCTGCGTTAAGTTTTTATTTGGATGTATTGTATTTCAACATATTCTTTATTTGACAAAAATCTATTCTTGTTAAGTTTGTGGCATTTAAAGTAGCTCATTTTCATAAAACTATCCGATGACAGCAAAGTTAGGTGCAAATCTATTTCTTGATTAAAGTGTTGACATGATTTGTCTCCTACTGCGACTGCAGAAGCAATTACGATAAACTTAAAACCAGGACTTTAAGTGAAGTGAAACTTGCCGTAATTAAATGTGTGAAATCTGCCTAAAAGTTAGTTGCTCAACGAAGCAAAAAACAGTTCACGTAGGTATTCCACGACACGTTTACATGGGGCAAAGCCGTAATAATTCCACCTAATAGAATTGGTTATAAGCGAGATTCCGACGGCAGGCGGTGTATGAAAAGTGTTACTACATTAATTCAGTTACAAAAGTTGAGCCGACAAGTCTAGTGTCACGTTTTCTAGAGAAGAACTTCAAAGAGCGCTGGGGCGCCGGCGATGCGCCCGGAATAACGACCACAAATAATAAGGATGTTTTATGCATATTCAGATTCTGCAACTTGCGTAACGTGTTTACTGTCTCGCAGGGATTTATTGATATTTTTGGTATTATAAGCCAAGTCAAAAATCGTCTTTTTATTATGTCTAGCTCGCAAAGCTCTTAAATACGCCAGCTCTATACATTTCTTTGCTTTTCTCCAACAAAAAAGAGTATTAACCGCAAAACCAAACAATGCAAACATCTCCTTTTATTTGCCTACTCCTTCTGAAAATCTATAGATCTTGAAAGTAAGACGCCTTTGTTTCAGATGGAGAGTTGTACACCGGGACTGTCGCCGATTTCAGCGGCATGGACCCCATTATCTACCGAGAGCCGCTCCAAACTGAACAATACGACTCAATGAGCCTTAACGGTAAGTTGAAATTGTCAGGGAATGAGCGAAAACTGTTCAAGGGCTTTTTATCCACTTATCCTGTGTGGCACGTTTGATAAATTCGGGTTTTTTTGTGTTTTTTTGCAGCTCCTGATTTCGTCAGCTCGATGACCCAAGGAGATTTCGTTTATTTCTTCTTCAGAGAGACTGCCGTAGAATACATCAATTGTGGAAAGGTAATATACAAGAAAAAAATCCCAGCAAATTAGGATCTTTAATTTAACTCACAGCATCGGTGCGGAATAAATGAAGCTTTTTTATTTTCTTACTAACTTGAAAAGATTCCTTTTTACTGGCATAAATAAACTCTATTATAAGGGATAAAACTTTATTCCAGATAGTTTAATAATATTTGTTCAATCCTTTCAAAAGATGATTACGAAGTTGATACTTTTAGAGTTTTCTTCCTTCTTATAATAGTCTGGTGGGTCATAAAGAGAATCATAATTTCCAGAGAGTCTGAACCTTAAGAACACTTTACTTTGAAAATGTTTTACGCTTAAGTTCTTTATTAGAACTTTACCTTTTTAAACAATTTAACTGAATAGTGAGTCGATTTTTATTGTGTTCTTGAATTACTTTAGCTTTATCAATTTATAAGCAACAGATGATCCAACTTTTATAAAAAGAACAATTAATAACATAATAATTTTATTATGTTTTCTAGCAAACATAATTCTTTTAATCATAATAAAATGAAGAATACTTTGCTGAGACTAGATTAGTATTTCGCTCACACTGATACAACCACCGTGTAGAATTTATGTTCTCATACATTATGAAACTAAACAAAAGTATATATTATTTTGCAGGCAGTATATTCTCGAGTAGCCAGAGTGTGCAAGAACGACCGCGGAGGCCCTCATCGATTTAGAAACCGCTGGACGTCGTTCCTTAAATCCAGACTAAACTGCTCAGTCACTGGGGAGTTTCCCTTCTACTTCAACGAAATACGTGAGTCAAATATTTACATTGTGTTATATTAATAAAGAATAAGGTGTTATAAATGGTCTACGCTACATGTAGCCGGTAACCAAAGCTTGCTCGGCCATTTCATAAATTTATGAGCCTTTGATAACGACCTAAATGGTGCATATCTAAGCATATTCGGCTATACTTTTGCCCCTTGACTTCTAGCTATTATGATCTATAAATATTTTCTTGGCTTGCCTGAAAAGGAGTTAATTTACACCAACGCCAAAGAAAATATTATTGTGCAAGAATTTTTAATAAAAAAAAGACTGTTTCTTATAAAAGGTGCTCGAGATGAGTTTTTTAAAATACATTTGTTGCCTAGAGCGTTTATTCCTTAAAAAAAATTCATAACCGTTAGCCAAACTCCTGAAAAGTATCCTGTTTTTCTCAAGGAATTTACAAATCTTAAGGAAATCTTAGCTAGTCGCTTTCAGTCATCTTTTCCCACAGCTAATGATTAATGAAAAAAACAATCAAAACAAGCTAAAATTTAAAATGCACCCCTTGCTTCAAAGGTTGTAGAAGCTGTAAACTCTGAAAAGAACGGTAAAGCATCTTTCAATCTATCTAACAAAGTTAGTGACTAGACCGGATAACTTAATCACAGTAGAATTTGCTACACAGACTTCCTTAAAACTTCCTTCCCTTCGATTACATTTCAAAATTATTGCTTACTTTCCGATCTGCAAAAAGACAAAACAACGAAGCTCCAAATGGAGAGATTGGCGCCACACGTCTATTGATTTTGAATTTATTTTGTTCGCACACCCTAAACATATAACTTTTTCTCTATTAAGTCCAATCATGTTTGAAAATACATTTACGTTTTATAAAATGTTTGGTTGTAAATTCAAAAGAAGAAAATAAACCTTGGTCATCTTTTTATCCCAATAAAATGCAATTGAAAAACGTGTTTAGTACATTTTATTATTAAAATACGTAATCAAAACTAAATTGTGTATGTGCGCTAAGTTTTGTGTTTAAGACTTTTAAGTACTTTTAGAAGTAACTAAATCATTTTAAACTTTGAAATACTTCCAAATATAAAGTATAATGTAACGACACCTTAGGGAGATGCGCCTAAATAAAATCATAAATTTTGCATATGAGAAGAAGCTTAAGTTACGAACAAATGACTGAACTTTTATTCCACTTGAAGTAATCCTAATATTTTACAACACTTTTACGTTTTGCTACATTGAAACTGAAAGATCAAAAAGCTTTGAGTGCCTTTCTGATGTACTCTGATATTTTGCATATTTTTGTAGACACCTTACCAAAAGGTTAAACCAAGGGTTTTTTATCTTCTTTGAATCAGACGTTAACATTTTGCCCCAAAAATGTTTGCCAATGGTATAGATACATTTTCAGTCAAACTCGTAAAAAAAAAATTTGTTCTCTTGTTCTTAATCCGCAAAAGGTCCTTGAAGCAGGACCTGGGGCGTCAAGCTATTGAACCCAGGATAACAATGCACAATCAAAATAACCTTTTATAAGAAAAAAAGCTTCAAAGAAACAAGACGATTGTCTAAGAAAGGACAATGCATTCTAATTTCCAATTAATTCCAGAGTCATCAACCGATCTGATTGAAGGACAATATGGCGACGTGCGAGCTCAGCTCGTTTACGGCACATTCACCACACCATCTAATAGCATATCGGGTAGTGCAGTTTGCGCTTTCAGTCTGCAGGACATTACCGACACATTTGAAGGCAACTTCAAGGAACAATCGGCGATAAATTCCAATTGGATGCCTGTCCAGAGTTCTAAAGTGCCTGACCCTCGACCTGGACAATGTCACAACGACAGCAGGACGTTGCCAGACCTCACCTTGAATTTTATTAAAACACACAGTTTGATGGATGAGAGCGTTCCTTCCTTCTTTGGTCAACCTATTGTTATTGGGACTAGCTTCCAGTATGTATTTATTACTTGACATGTTATTCATCTTTTAACTAATGGCTTTTTTACAGCTATCGATTTACACAAATCGCTGTTGACCCACAGATCAAAGTTCCTGGTGGAAAAACGTACGATGTTCTGTTTATTGGAACAGGTGAGTAACGCTAGAATTACTTCGAAAGTTTTCGATTGTGCACAACTTTCAATTACTCTTTGGTGTTGATTGGTTAAACTCTCAATAACACCTTTAGATATAATTAATATCAATTAATAATTCTGCTATAAAATTAAATGCAATACTCGAATGTCTGTTTTCAGATAACGGCAGAGTAATAAAAGCAGTAAATGCGTTATCTGCCGAAACGAGACATGGGGTTCGTCCAGTCGTCATAGAAGAAATTCAAGTTCTTCCAGCGCACGTCGCAGTGCGAGGTTTGAAAGTACTTAAAACTGGCAAGCAAGAAGGACGTCTTATTGTTATTTCGGATTCTGAAGTACAATCCCATCGATTGCACCGTTGTGACAGCATTAAGATATCCAGTTGCAGGTAGTTCATCTTTTAAGTGCTTTTATATTACCACCATAAATAAAGTTTAAGTTGAAGAGAATTTGCAAAACTTTATCTTATTTCTAGTGAATGCGTGGCGCTTCAAGATCCCTATTGTGCTTGGGATAAAGTTCAAGGCAAATGCCGCTCTTTAGGTTCAGGGCGATGGGGCGAAGAGAGCTACTTTTTCCAGAGTGTAGCCACAGGGCAACATGCTGCCTGTCCACCATCGAAACCTGGGAAGGATGCCGGTTCTGTCGGAGGCCTGAGCTCCAGTCTACCGAAGTATAATCAGGACCACCAGACCAGCAATGATCAGTCTGATGGGCAGGTCATCAATATTATTCACGAGAAGGAGTTTGATAACAGTGGTGAGTAGCCAATCGTGTTACCTAATCGATTCATTTGGGCGTGTATTTTCTGTGTGCAAAAGTTTATAGGAACGGAAAATTATCTAAAAACACTGCTCTACAAAATACCTAGTTTATGAATATAATAAATGAGGAAGTGCATTTTATCTGCAGAAAAGCAAAGAGAAAGCCGGATGCTTTTTAGAAGTAAAATATTTACAATAATCACTACGCGGATTAATAATAAATTATTGCAGCAAAACCGATGTGCTTGTTAGAGTAGCGCGCTTTAAAATTCTTTTTAAATCGAGCTTAAGAATAACTTTTATGCATACAATTTATTTTTATTGATTAAAAATGGTTTTGCAGGTCCTTCCGTAGCCGCAGCGGACTCGCTACCTTCTCAATACTCCGTGGAAACACTGATAATGGCCGTGGTTGCTGGCTCAGTTTCCGCTCTTGTCGTTGGCTTTATCGCTGGCTATTTGTGCGGCAGAAAATGCCGAAAGGACGAAGACGATAACTTACCTTATCCGGACACTGAGTACGAGTACTTCGAGCAGCGGCAAAATATGAATCGGTAAGCACAACCAAAAAATAAGTTTTTTTATCATAACTTACGTTGATGTGTTTTCAAGCAGATTTTATTATTGAATTCATCAGTAATCCTCTTTTTAGGATACAAGCCGAGCCAAAACTTCTACCCCAGGAAGAAGTGACATATGCTGAGCCGGTACTGTTACCACAACCACCTCCAAAATTACATTCCCCTAAAAACACCCTTCGAAAGGGACCTACGCACAACAATGCTGAAACACTTTTCCAGTTCCAGGATGGGGGGTACAATAATGGACGTGATAACTATAGACCTAGAGATAATTTTGGGACCCTGCGCTCTCATCAGGTAAAAAGAAATTTATTTCAATCATAACCTAAATAATTGTCAATAAAACTTATTTGCGAATTGCGATGTTACCGTTCCGCGTTCCCTTGGAATTTTTTTGTTTGAAAATTAATGAGTTTATTAACATGATAATATGAAATAGGTGTTATTCTAGGGTGAGAACTACCGAAGAGGAGATGGTTTCGCCACAACAAGAAGCGTGAAGAAAGTTTACCTCTGAGACAACAGTGCGGAGGGCGCGGGTAGCAGAAGTTTGAGACGAACAGGGGGAAGGGGGCATAGTGCGTTACCAACCAGTAGCGGCTCGTCGAGCTCCCCCTCTCCACCCTCCTCCTCGCCCTCCCCTACTCCCCCTAACACTGCCTCCTTCATTTACCGGGCTTAATGCAAAAATCCTGATTATCAACGTTTTTAAATCATTTTGACGGATATCGTATCTTTATGAGCCTGTTCTCAGCTTAAAAGTATTGACAATATTGTCAATTAAAGTTTTTCGACAATTTTAAGGATTAAGGAAGTCAATTATTGCTTTTTTATTGTTCTGACCCAACCCTGATAACGACAAGCCACGGTTTTGTTTAGTTTGCCCGGATGAAATTAGGCTAAAATTTCACATTCTAAAAGGATGAATTTGTTAAGAAATATAACTTATTTGCAGAAAAAAATATGCCAATTTTAAATGTGCAGGATAGATTTTTGTATTGCGGGGTAAACTTTAGAAAACGGGGCTGCACCATTAAAACCTGAAATAAAAAGTTGAGAAGGCAAAAAATTCAGTTTAATGTTTTGTTGTTAAAGTTTATTTTTGCTTCCTTTTAAAAAAGTAAACCTACTCATTTGGAAAAACGATATTGTATTTTTGAAACGTTATAATAAAAAACACGTTTTCTATAATTGTGATTTCTAAATAGAATAAGCTTAGCAACATCACTTTAAATCGAATTTTGAACCTAAAAAGGAAATAAACAAAAAACTTTGTAATTAGAATTAAAAGTGTATGAAACAGAAAAAAATATTTTTCTTAAGAAATAAGGTGCGCTATGGATAGTGTTAGAAGTAGGCGCAGTGTCTTAGATAAGAAATAGACTTATTTACGGTATTTTCAAGAATAATAAAGTGCTTCTTATGAATGTGTTAGGTAAGATTGTCCGATAGATTGTTATTATTTAGCGATATTGTGATTAGATTATTATTAGCGATAGATATTATATTGATTGTTCCATCCAAGTTGACAAATTTTAATGATGAATTACGCAATATAACGAAGCGTGAACCTCAAAAATTTATGGAAACATGTTTTGAGAATGGAACGTAGATATTAGCTTTGTTTTTATATTTTTATTATGCATCTTGTAATGTATATAAGACTGAACTTAAAAAATACTCTGTGTCCAACTTGCTAATTTTCCTTTACGTATGTACATTATTTAGTACAAAAATAACCCAAATATTAATCTTATTAAACCATACTTTTAAGACCGATTCATAATTTCATTAAATTAACTCCACTCACATTTGTTCAAGCTTTAAAATCTTATATTTTTTAGTTTGCTTCAATACATGAAGAGCTAGTTTGTGACATTATTTGCTGAAACGCTATAAAATAATAGTTTTCCCATCAAAATGGAGTAAAAAGTATATCATGAAATACTGCTTTACTGAAATGGGAGGTGTAAGTCAGGTTAATTTAAACAAATTATGAATTGGTCTAAACATTACCGTATAATTTGGTATAAAAACTTGCAATTTTAGCAATATTTTAATCCCTGATAATAATGCAATCAATTTGATAACATATCTTTATTAGTTTTCCTAAACTTAAAGTGAGAAATGCAACCGAAATAAGCAAATAAAAAGAAAATATTGGAATAGTTGCAAGTTTCTTTTACTAAAAAATAGACGATATTAAAGTAAGGGGTGCTTGAACTAATTTATTTTAATTTGTTTATACATAAATATTTACCTATGTAGGACGGGTAAAGTTGTTTCTTTTAATTGTTTTAATGTTGCTCAACTTTGGTAACAGTTTTGTAAGTAAAAACACCAAATTATGTTACATTTTAAATATTATTACACTCCTATTTAGAATGTACTTGTATGTTATTTACCTTATATTAGTTATTTAGCTTCTCAACAAATTTTAAATTAAAATGCATCATTCCTTTATCCACATCTATTCTACTAGAATTACCTAATATTAATTAAATATAATGATGTAAAAAATGTGTAGATAGTTTTTAATAATACGTAGTAATAAATCCTAGTCATGTTAAAAATATTTAAAATAAACATTTGGCACTCAAAATTTTATAAATATTTTTAGATTAGGTTTCTTTTTATATTGTTTCTAATTTGTACAAAATATAATTAGTAACTAAAAGCCAATTAGTATGTAAAGAAAAGATTGATTTCAGAAAGTGTGGATAACACTGAGTGGCTCAAAAAAACGCTTAGAATTTTTGAGTCACGCTCCAATTCTTCCTTTAGCGGATATTTTGTACTCCGCAGAAATATTTGAAAATGGTGAAGCGTTTCGTATTTTCTAAGTATGCATCATTAGGCTGTATCGCCTCATTTTTAACAGCATAGACCTAGTTGTAGTAATTAAAGTATATTTGCAAATTGTATGTCTGCAATTTTTATCCAGATTTTTAGTTACGAGGTTTTATTAATTGCCAGATTTGGATTTACAAGTACGGTAATTAAAAATGATCTCAATTTGGATCTGGATGTTGCCTAAAGAAGCCTTTTGCACATCAATACTCTTCTGATCTTTGTACACTTGCATATTGGTATTGTTTTTGGACTTTTGAATTTTTATTGACTGACTTAATTTAAAAATTTTGAACTTTTGTCATTTTAAATGTGTGTATTAACTGATTACAATTCTAAAAATATAGATTTAATATAATAATGTAAATTAAAAAAGCAGTTGTAGAAAATAATATAAAAATATAACCCAAAGCCTTTTTGCAGATATATTAATAAAGTTATTAATAGGTGCGCAGTTTTGTCCAGATCCTATAAAACATTTTATTAAATTGTTTATGTATAGATTAAAGCAAAATATATCTAATACTTTAGTTGTCTACTTCTAAGAAGTATTATGCATAGTTTTGTAATATTTTTCCTTTAACTAATAATGCTCTGGGCAAATTGTAATATATCCATTTAATAATATTACATTTAGACACTGTATTCTTTGAATAGAAATAAAATATTATAGAAAAATATTGTCTTATTTTAGGAATAGCAATCCTTACCTAAGCAAAAAAAATGAAATCGACACAAAATAGCATCCACTGTTAATCAGCAGTGTCGATCTAAAAAGTCTTATGGGGCGATATTTGGCCTAAAATTTTATTACCATAAGGGTTAATAACTAAAAGAAATGCACTAGGTATTGTAATCGTAATACTAATTTCTGAATCTGAAGAAACAGATTTTTTATTGATCTTAATAAATGGCGAATGCGCCGGGCGAGCAGTTTCGTTATTTTTCTCTTTTTTAGAACAAAAATATGTTTGGTCATTAAAAATAAGTATTTTTTAATTAAAAATTAGGACATGAACATGAAGCAACCTGTGTTTGCAACGATACAAAAAAATCGTAAAACATTTTAGAAATTGGCGGATGCGCTTAAAATAAGTTCTATAATGACAATTTTACCATTTTTTGCATTGTTTATAAAACATTCATTTGATTATCTTAAACAAACAAAAATTTCCAAGTCAATGCTGTTTTCAAAAGTCTACCTATTTCTTTATTATGTATTTTCAGTTTATTTTTTATTACTCCAAATTGAATAACTTTTAATTATTTCAAACAACAAAAACAATTTTCCCAAAAACTTGTGAACATTTTTTCATGAAGCAATAATTAACAAGGACGAAAGTAGATTGGTAGTTAGTAGGCACTATTGAACATGACATGCAATAGAAAAGGTAAGATATTTACCTAAAATCTTGTCTTAAGATAGTAATCAATTTTGTATTGCAGTTCTAAAAGAAGATCCCTTAAAATTTTTAAAATTTTTTCCAAAAAGAATAAGTTTTAAAATATGCATTTTCTCGTATTTGTGTATTTTTGTAGTCTTACTGATTATGCAAATACATACTCTTATTAAAAATTTCAGTACTGCATTTTTGCAACAATATTTACCAATGATGTTGCTACAACTATCGGTGAGTTGTTTACATGTTTAAGTCCGTATATGCTTGAGATTTTAAATTTTTTGTTTAAGTTTGTTGTTTCGACAATTTTCTTCCTTAAAAATCTAACAGTTAGTTCACAATATTTATCTGACATGGTATACCCACCCTTAAAACTTTCACGTGCAAGTCCAGCATTAACATACAAAATTCTAAAAACAAACAAACTTATTAAGATTCTATTTATAATTTCCTGTGGAATAATCCTTCTAAATGGAGTTATGTTTCGTATAATACATGAATTTGAGGAAAACAAACACTTAGTTATTTTCTTGTTACAAGAGTCGTTTAAGTGCAGCCCATTTGTATGCCGAATATTTTCTGAAGTATATTTATGGAGCCATGTATTTATTAGTATAATGATAATTGCTCCAGCATTCAACGTTGCATATGGAAGCATTCATACTTGCTACCAAATCGACATATTGGATGAATTGATACTGAACCTTACCGAAAGTATTAAAGGTGACATTGATTTTCTAATTGATGATAAAAACTACCAAGAATATATTTATAGTGGAATTTGTAATAACCAGCGGCACTACATTTTTGTCAGGGGGTAAGTTTTTGATAGGTATTCAATATGAAATAGCGAATCAATGCTTAATTGTACACTGTACATTGTTGTGTTTTAATGCTGTACTGAAATAATTTTCCATTCTCTGATAAATAAATAAATAAAATAAAAAATATCTTTCCAACTCAAAAGGCCATTGACCGAGGTCCTTTCCTTTAGCACTTCCATTTTCTATTAACAGTTTTAAATAAATATTTAAAATATTTAGGCTAGGAAACGTTGAACAAGAATTGGTAACTTCTGCAGTGATTCCACAAAGTTTAGCAGCAATTGGAACTGGTCTGGGTGTTATTATTTTAATGTTATCTGTAAGGATAATTTCGGGTGCAGCAGGTTCGAATTATTATTTATTTAATACTCATCAGTTTATTTTTAGGACAAAAACTTGCTTTCTCGGGCAAGAACATTTCTCTTAGGCCTATTTTTTAACTTAACACTTGTATTGTACGTGTATTGTGGCCAACAAAAAACTGACAAAGTATAAGCAATTAGAAATCGAAAATAATTTGGTTTAATAGATTTTTGTTTTAGATGCAAAAAATTTATGATAGTGCATGTCAGATGAAATGGTACACTTTCAACAAAAAATGTTGTCAAGCATATTTAGTTTTTATCACAGGGCTTAGTGATGAATTTGGACTCACCTTTTCGGAAACTATAGCATTGGATTATCAATTGGCAGTTGCAGTAAGTCAACTTGATAATGATAATTATTGTGCTGTCGGTTTGTTTTTAATTTTAATTATTAATAAATTGATATTTAATTAATCAATAACTAAGATTTTCTTAAGTGATAATGTACCCATGTTTTGTCTTTTTCAGGTGATGAAATCAATTTACTCAATTGGAACATTATATTTCAACATGCAAACCAATGTTTAAAATAAGAAAAAAATATTAATTTTGTGAAAAAAATTTGTAATTCTATTTGCATAAATTATTTAAATAGAAACAAAGTGTGTTTTAACAACTTTATCACAAACAAATCCAAACTTATAGTTATTAAAACTTTAATACTTTCATTTTTAAATAAATTAATATTTAATTATTTACCTGTGATTATGTACCCATGTTTTGTCTTTTTCAGGTCTTAAAATCAATTTACTCAATCGGAACATTATATTTCAACATGCAAACCAATGTTTCAAATAAGAAAAAATTATTAATTTTGTGTAAAGAATTTGTAATTCTATTTGCATAAATTATTTACAGAGAAACAAAGTGTGTTTTAACAACTTCAACACAAACAAATCCAAACTTATAGTTATTAAAACTTTTAACTTAAGTACCTACCTATGTTTATGCACATTATTTTTCAATTTAAAAATCATTCTTTGTAAAACCGTTGTTAAAAATGGATTTTAATGGTAAATATTAAAAAGTGATGTGTTTTTTTAACAACTCTCAGCATAATTATTATAATGTTATTACCTAACTATTTTTCTCGTTTTCACTAGGAAATGCTTTTCAACAACTTACAAGAGTTTCTATAACACTTTTAAAAAATAAGTTAATTGCAAATTTGATCTTCGTTTTTAACTTATACTATGCCATATTGTTACTTCTTCAAGTTTTTTATGTTGTTTGTCATTTAGATATGATTGAGAAGCATGTTGCAATGTGGCTATTAACTTTATTAGTAAGTTATTATGAGACGACATTAATTAAAATAAGAAAGAAAAAAACTCATGCCGATGTTTTTCAGCTTGTTGTTAAATATCAATGCCATTGGAATAATTTTTCCGATTTTCAAAATTATATTGAAGTTTTGGCGTATCCTGATTTATATATTTCGGTGGCAAGCCCAAAACTTCAGAAGAAAATCAAAAAAACCATAAAACAAGTTTTAATTTGTTATAAGTTTGGTTTTATAATTACAGTAATATCCGGTATTTCTTTTCGAATAATTTATGAATTTGAAGAGACCAATCATCTAGCAATTATTTTATTTAAAAAGTATCTAAACCCTGCACTTGGTTACATCCTAATAGAATTTTATTTGTGGGGCTTTGTGATCCACTTTGTAATATTTATGGGGTCGTGTTTTATTGTTGTATATGGAGCTTTTACAACTTTTATTCAAATTGATATTTTAATAGAAATCATGGACACTGGTTCACAAGATGGTTTAAAGCTCCTGAACGATACAGAATACCAAATTAAAATGTATAAGAGACTTATTTGGTTTCATCAGACCTTCATCTATCTTAAAAGGTATTAGGCCCTGTTATTTTCGTCTCTTGGTAAACTGACTTTTAGTTTCTGTTAAAGTCAATTTGCACCACTCACGATAGCTTAAATTCCACGTTAACAGAAACTTTAACTAAAAGTCACTTTAACAAAAGAAGAAAATAATGCAACTTGATTTCTTCAGAATTTAATAAACAATGCAAATCTTAAATATTCTTTTAGTGTAGGAAATAAAGAAAGAGAACTAATTCAAAGGGATATAATTGTTCAAAGTTTAATTGGAATTGGATGTGGACTTGCTTTAATAGTCTTATGTTTAAACGTAATTATGATTTCTTTTTTCAGGAAAATTTTAAAAACATTTTTTTTCAGGATATTTTCATTATGTCCCACCTAAGAACTCTTTTATTGAGCATATATTTTCATCTGGTTTTGTTTATTCATGTGGGGTGCGGTCAAGGAAAAACTGACAAAGTGCTTTTGCAAATTTCTTCCATGCAATTTATAATTTAAATAATTATTGCAGATAAAAAATATTCACAACAGCGCCTTCAACATTAAATGGTACACATTCGAGAAAAAATGTCGTCAAGCCTATTTAGTTTTGCTAATTAGTACTGGTCATGAGTTTCGATTAAACTTTTCTCAAAATGTTGCGATGGACTATAGCCTAGGCCTTAGTGTATGTTTGAGGACCTTTCACTTTGTGAAACCTTACGGCCCCCAGTCACCTAGATGCTGAGAATTGTCATGATCGTTAGTGAAAACTACCCTAGTTGTATGTTATAACCCAAGTTCTTTTTACAAGTACTGCAAATTGTAAAATGATACTTAAAGAAGTATCGCATGATCCCACCCTCCTCCTCATGCTCAATTAGTTAATTTATTTCATGATTAATTAATATAATTCATGAATAATATAATAATATCTATTGATAATAGTAATGGTAGACTGAAAGAAGTGAGACTGTCGTCTCTTTTTATGTATTGACAGGACGTATCCTTCCTGCAGAAATACAATAACAAGAACTCATGACCGTAGTCATAAATGAGTTGGGATTGTACAATGAATTCCATGAAGCAGATATGTTCCCGTAGGATCCAAGGTCAACCCATGACCATAGTCATAAATGAGTTGAGATTGTACAATGAATTCCATGAAGCAGAATATGGTCCCGTAGGATCCAAGGTCAAACTTGAGTCGTAACTCTTCTTCTTTCAATGTACAGCCATTAAAATCATTATAAGAATTATTATTATTCATAAAATGTTCTTTAAAAGAATACATCAATTATTACAACTTGGGTTATAAGATATCAATGATCAATCTATTATTAAAATCTGGAGACAAAGGATAATTAGATTTGTAATCGCTTTAACGAGACTTACTTGTTTAATATTTCTTTATGTTACAAATAATACCATGCATGGTTAGTTAAGATTAGTGAGGTTAGGTAAACACATTTACATTAGGAATTTCAGAATAGGATAAAACCAAATTACTTGTTCCCATGTTTACCCTTACAACTAAATCTAGAGAAACATAAGGCGTGGAAAAGAATCCACCGTGCGAACTCATATTTCTACTAGAATCAATCGTTAAATATCTCTCAATATGAACAGTTAATATTTGGCGTGATAGAAACCACAATTGCTTACAAACATCAACTATACATATTCAAAAATACAGGATAAACAAATCAGAACTCAGTATGTCTAGTGTTCATTCTTGCAATTAAAGCTAGAGAAATATAAGGCGTGAAGAATCCACCAAGCGAACTCATATTTCTACTATACTCAATCGTTTAATACCTCTCAACATGAACAGTTAATATTTGGCGTAATAGAAACCACAAATGCTTACAAATATCAACTATCCATATTAAGAAATACAGAATCAAACATTGGTTTGTTAATGGTTATAGGAGAGAAGTTTATTTTTGACTGACTACTTTTCACGTCGGTCGGTCTTATTTATATACTCATCAAGCAACTCCTAAAAGTAGGTCAAACATGCTGATATCATTCATAAAGCTCCGTTCACCATCACTACACTCGAAGACGATCGATCCAAACCGGCTATGTTATTTATAAAAGTATTGATTTTTTCTTATAGAATCGTCGACCGGGTGTTGTACCGTCTCAGTGTCTCCCTATTTTTGAGAGTGGAAGAAAGATTTCTCTCAACGAGCAAAAATATTATTGATTTATTTATTTTTGGTTTAAGTAGAACTATTGTCCATGTTTAAATGTGTTTAAATTAAAACTCTAACAAATAGCAATTAATAGTCAGCACACTTAGGATAGGGTCAGTGTCTCCCTATTTTTGAGAGTGGAAGAAAGATTTCTCTCAACGAGCAAAAATAAAAATTTGCGGTCAATGGTCTTTTGAGTTTTAATCAATAAAGATATTTTTTTTTTGTTATTAAATAAATGATGTTATATTTATATTTGTTGCAATCACTAAGATATTAAAAGTGAGTTATTTACATCTCATTTACCTATGTGTTGTTAAGTCTATTTATCTCAATTTTTTTTTAAATAAAAATAATGATACAAAAAAAAAATTCGCACCAGGGTGAATGCACCAGTGAAGGAACAACGTCATACATTTTTCAAAATTTTAAACTTTTTGCACCTTGCAAGTTGTTGAAATGCAACTTATATTGTAGTTTGGTATGTCGCTTTTAATGTTTAAAGTTTTATCCTTGCCAATAAAGAGATAATGTTAAAATTGAATGTATCCTTTGTGCCTGTCTTGGATAGATGCGTTTGTGCATAAAATAATAAGAAAGTTTAAAGACAGATGTAACATTTTAAATTAATTTTAAGGCTAAAAAAAGGCCAAAAAAAAAAAAATTATAAGATTGTCCTTTTTTTTTTTTTTAATCTATAAAATTATTTATAGTTTATTCATTTTTTCTTTAGCTGTTCCTTACTGGAACGCAAAGACAAACTAGTGAAGGAACAAATGTTACCTTACTGTTATGTTATTCAGTAAAGAAACAGCCACAAAAAGTCCTTTTCTGGGTATTTACCAATTGCCGCCATGTTTTTAAACTGGTTATTAATAATCTTAGGATTTTGACAATTAGTTATTGCTTTTAATATGAAATTAACAAAAAAATCAATTTAATATATGTATGTGGAAACCATGCCCATAAGTTTAGCATAAAATACCTTAAAAAAAAATTGTTTAAAAAAAAATATTATTTGTTTAATTTGTTTTTTTTTTTTTTAGTATCACATTAATTTGTATTTTTTTTTATTATCCAAACTCATGATAATCTTGTTATTGTTTTAAATAAACAATTGACAATTCAACAAGAGAGATGTCACATTTTTTTTTGGCAGACATATGTTGTGTTGTTAGTTTACAACAACTTTAATAATGTGTTTTAGTTAAAATCCCATATTTTTTTTAATATAAAAATTTATTTGACATTATTATTTATTTATTTTAATTTGACAAGACCCATTTTTAGATGAACCATTTTTGTGACGTCAATAATATTAGTTTGGCTACCCGCTAACGGTGTCGCTTTAGTCATCAATAAAAGTAATTATACTTCTTAGTTGCATCCTCATAGATCACACGGTATAGTAGTTTCTGTTACTAGTATTTGGTATTTTTTTTTTATTCTATCGATTGACAATTCCGAATAAAAAAACAGAGCAGACGAGCCATAGAGTGACATATTTTACCCTGTATATTGTTATTAATGTAACTTGTGTTTGTTGTTTATGTAAGAAAAGTAAAAATAAATCACAAAAATGCATTTAAAAAAAAATGTTCAGGGCATCTGAATTAAAAATAATGGTCTCAACCTACACAGAAGTATTTATTTTTCAATAAAATTACCGTATAATGCACTAATTATTAAACTATTTAAAAGTTTATACAAAATAGGAATTATTTATGTAAGTACTCACTGTTAAGAAGTTCTTTTAGGTATCATAGGATAAATTAGCACTTTTACAAAAATTTCTACAATTTTCTTTATAAATTCTCACATCTCAAACAAAAATGGTTTCATTTTTCCAATTTGAAATGTAATGCCAACTTTGTGGAAAATTGAACTTTCAAAGAAAAAGATTCCAGTTTCCATAGGTGACTTTGTTTTTTTTTCAAACCGTGAATGAATAGTTATGTTTCTCCTAAATACACCTGTGCAGTGCAAATTTACTTTTTTTTTTTTTTGTATTCTTCAAAAAAAATAAAACACTAGGAAATTAAAAAAAAATAATGTAAGATAAATAAAAAACGTATCCATTTCTTAAACACCGCCACTCAAAGTCGAAATTTCTCTTAACTTTTTCTTCACAGACTCATTTCGCCTAATTAAACTCTGGTATTTAAGTAAAATGTTACTTATAACATTGATAGTAAATTGTTTATTCAAAATTTAATCATAATTATTGTAATATTCTTTGAGTGTTTAACAGTTAAAAGTTTTAGATTTTCAGTACTGCTTCTAAACATAGTAACAGCCTATGATATACAATAAACTTAATTATTATTATTTTTATTATTATGGTAGATTGTTTATGATTAATTTTTCAAACACTGATAATTGTTAGTGTTGTTAATTGGGGTAAACACCTCCATAAAATTTAAAATTCGAGTCTATAAAAAAAAATATTTTTTTTTTTAGCATTAATTCTCCATTAGAAAACACAAAAATGAACGATCGGTACTGCAATGACATAAACGTCTCTTTAAAATGACCTCAAGCAACAAAAAAAATAATTTTTAATTTTGGCTTTGTTCAAAATAATGTCAATATTGTATAAAATTATGATAATATAGTAAAGATTTTTAAAACAAAAATTCAGTTACAAAATACCAAAAAAAAAAAAATATAATGTCTCACGAAAAGACAACAACATTTATTTGGTTATAGCTTTGTAAAAATAATCCACATAACTGGTATTATAATTAATCAATTTTCATTACAAAATGCAGTTTAAGTAACTCGTTCTCCTGGTCACGGCACCACTGAAACCTTACGGCCCCCAGTCACCTAGATGCTGAGAATTGTCATGATCGTTAGTGAAAACTACCCTAGTTGTATGTTATAACCCAAGTTCTTTTTACAAGTACTGCAAATTGTAAAATGATACTTAAAGAAGTATCGCATGATCCCACCCTCCTCCTCATGCTCAATTAGTTAATTTATTTCATGATTAATTAATATAATTCATGAATAATATAATAATATCTATTGATAATAGTAATGGTAGACTGAAAGAAGTGAGACTGTCGTCTCTTTTTATGTATTGACAGGACGTATCCTTCCTGCAGAAATACAATAACAAGAACTCATGACCGTAGTCATAAATGAGTTGGGATTGTACAATGAATTCCATGAAGCAGATATGTTCCCGTAGGATCCAAGGTCAACCCATGACCATAGTCATAAATGAGTTGAGATTGTACAATGAATTCCATGAAGCAGAATATGGTCCCGTAGGATCCAAGGTCAAACTTGAGTCGTAACTCTTCTTCTTTCAATGTACAGCCATTAAAATCATTATAAGAATTATTATTATTCATAGAATGTTCTTTAAAAGAATACATCAATTATTACAACTTGGGTTATAAGATATCAATGATCAATCTATTATTAAAATCTGGAGACAAAGGATAATTAGATTTGTAATCGCTTTAACGAGACTTACTTGTTTAATATTTCTTTATGTTACAAATAATACCATGCATGGTTAGTTAAGATTAGTGAGGCTAGGTAAACACATTTACATTAGGAATTTCAGAATAGGATAAAACCAAATTACTTGTTCCCATGTTTACCCTTACAACTAAATCTAGAGAAACATAAGGCGTGGAAAAGAATCCACCGTGCGAACTCATATTTCTACTAGAATCAATCGTTAAATATCTCTCAATATGAACAGTTAATATTTGGCGTGATAGAAACCACAATTGCTTACAAACATCAACTATACATATTCAAAAATACAGGATAAACAAATCAGAACTCAGTATGTCTAGTGTTCATTCTTGCAATTAAAGCTAGAGAAATATAAGGCGTGAAGAATCCACCAAGCGAACTCATATTTCTACTAGACTCAATCGTTTAATACCTCTCAACATGAACAGTTAATATTTGGCGTAATAGAAACCACAAATGCTTACAAATATCAACTATCCATATTAAGAAATACAGAATCAAACATTGGTTTGTTAATGGTTATAGGAGAGAAGTTTATTTTTGACTGACTACTTTTCACGTCGGTCGGTCTTATTTATATACTCATCAAGCAACTCCTAAAAGTAGGTCAAACATGCTGATATCATTCATAAAGCTCCGTTCACCATCACTACACTCGAAGACGATCGATCCAAACCGGCTATGTTATTTATAAAAGTATTGATTTTTTCTTATAGAATCGTCGACCGGGTGTTGTACCGTCTCATTTGTTATATTAGAATTATAATCATTTCATTTTTTATGTTTTAGATGTGGAAATCGAGTTACAGTATTGGCGCTCTTTATTTCAATCAAAGGGGATAACTTTTTAAACCAACAAAATAAAAATAGCCGCTTCTTTTTTATACTTAATTAATTTCGCAATAGATGGCGCACCCAGCATTGCCTATATAAGGCAACTACATTTGCTAGAAACTACGTTAACTGTATATTTTTTAAATTTTGTTTATATCGAGTGAGCAAATAAAAACGGCCCATAAGTAGGCCATGAAGATTGTCATAATATTGTTAATTGACAGATTTTACATTGTTCATAACCTACTTAGGGGCCGTTTTTATTTACTCACCCGATACCTATTGTGCTATCGGTTTGTTTTCATTTTTGTATAAATTACCTACAAAGATTTTCCTAAGTGATGATGTACCCATGTTTTGTCTTATTCAGGTCTTAAAATCAATTTACTTATTCGGAACATTATATTTCAACATGCAAACCAATGTTTAAAACGAGGGGCAATTCAATGAAAAAATTAGTGTACATTTTTTTAAGAATTTGTTGGGAATTTGTAGAATTTGTTAAGAATTTCTAGAATTTGTACAATTTGTTGAGAATTAGTGTACACAATTTGCCCATCTGATTTGCCCCTCGGTTTAAAATAAGAAAAAATTATTTATTTTGTGTAAAGAATTTGTAATTCTATTTGCATAAATTATTTACACAGGAACAAAGTGTGTTTTAACAATTTTTATACAAACAAATCCAAACTTTTAGTTATTAAAACTTTTAAGTCATGTTTATGCACATTATTTTTCAATTTAACAATCATTCCTTGTAAAACCATTTTTAAATATGGATTTTGATGGTAAATATTGTAGATGGTATAGTTTAACTAATAAAAAAAATGCTTTTTTTAAACAATGCAACTTTTAAAAGATTTTGCTATGATGTTAATAATTATTTTTTATTTTTCTATCTTTCTATAGGAGATGCCCTTCAACAATTTACAAGGGTTTCTATGACTCTATTTAAAAATAGATTAATCGCAACTTTGGTCTTTTTTCTTAATTTATACTACTGCATTTTGTTATTATTGCAAGTTGTTTATGTTGTTTATAATCCAAATATGATTGAAAAGTATCTTGCGATGTGGCTATTGACTTTACCGGTAAGGTAAACTAATTTACAATAAAATCAAAAATTATAACAAATCATTTCTTTTAGGTATTGACTGTATATCAATCCCATTGTAGCAATAAATCCACTTTCCCAAATTATGTAAACACTTTAGTTTATCCCAATTTATTTATTTCGGTGGCAAGCCCAAAACTTCAGACGCAAATAAGGAACACCATAAAACATGTTGTGCATTTTTATAGATTTACTTGGATAATAACATTATTAATGGGTATTTCTTTTCGGATAATGTACGAATTGGAAGAGACGAATCATCTAGCAATTATTTTACTTAAAACATATCTAAACCCTACAGTTAGTTACATCCTGATTGAAATTTATTTGTGGGGTTTTGTGATTCAATTTTCCATATTAATGACGTTGGCTTTTGATGTTGTATATGGCTCTTTTGTGTCCTTTATTAAAGTTGATATTTTAACAGAAATTATGAACACTTCATCAAAGGGTTTCCTAAAGCTTTTAAACGATAGAGAATACCAAAATGAAATGTATAAGAAGCTAATTAAGTTTCATCAGGACTACATCCATCTTAGAAGGTCTTAGTTTAGCTTCTTTAAATACAAAACAAACAAATTAAATTATATACATTATCTTTGATACAGACTTTGATAACAATGCAAATCTTTAATTTATTTTTAGTCAAGGAAATATAGAAATAGAATTAATTCGAAGAGGCCTAATTTCTATAAGTTTGAGTGGAGTTGGAAGTGGACTTGGGCTGCTGGTTTTATGTTTAAACGTAATTGTGATTTTTTTTATAATAACATTTTTAAGTCGTTCTTAAGCTAAAACCTGAATTAAAACTTTTTTTTAGGACGTTTTAATTCTGTCCCACCTAAGGACTCTTTTACTTGGCACCTATTTTAATCTGATTGTTTTTATTTTTGTGGGATGCGGTCAAAGAAAAACTGACAAGGTCCTTTGCAAATTTCTTTTATGCAATTTATAATTTAAATAATTATTGCAGACAAAACAAATTTACAACAGCGTCTTCAACATTAAGTGGTACACATTCGAGAAAAAATGTCGCCAAGCCTATTTGATTTTGCTAATTAGTACGGGTCATGAGTTTCGATTAAACTTTTCTCAAAATGTTGCGTTGGACTATGACCTAGCCGTTAGTGTATGTTTAAGATACTTTGACTTTGTTTCAGTATTTTTCGTATTCATCTTTTCATTTTTTATATTTTAGATGTGTAAATCAATTTACAGTATTGGCGCTCTTTATTTCAAGCAAACTAACTCTTTAAACTAACAAAGTGGCCGCTTCATTTCTAAAATTACTTAATCCCGCAATAGATGGCGTTCACAGCACTGCGTTTAAATATAAATATGTATTGATCACATAATAAACACATGCAGTAATCACGGTTGAGCAATGTATTACTTTAATGGGTAAACAATTACCATATTGCAACTTTATACCTAACCCTTTTTAAAAGATAATGTTAGGTATTGGTTTAATTTTTACTTTATTGCAAAGAAATACAATGGCCCATTAGCTCAGTTGGTTAGAGCGTCGTGCTAATAACGCGAAGGTCGCGGGTTCGATCCCCCCATGGGCCAAACTTTTTTAATTTACTTTTGAGATTTTAAGAACCTGAGATGTGATGTGAACTTCAACAATAAACAAATAAATTTAAATATTTTATTAAAAGATAAAAATATCCAAGAAAAAAAGCAAGGCACTAAATTTATTTGAATTGTAATTTCCTGATTTTGCTTTAGTTTTAAAAAAGTAAGTACTAAAATATAAGCCAAAATATCTGTAAAATGACCAACAATAAAAAATCGTAATAAATGCGCGCATTGTTAGTCGGCCAATAAAAAAAAACAAAAAGAATAAAAAGATTAGTCACTATGACTAAAAATTAGACAATATTGTTAAATTAACCAAATCTTGAATAAAACTACTTTAATTTAACCTTTTTAACAATTTCAACCATCATTTCTAGATGTTTGTTTACAAAAGAAAAAAATTAAAAAATGTTATTTCTTTTTTAATGGCAAAACTGTACTTAAATTCTTTATTAAGTGTTCTTGGCTAGATACCTACTAAAAACAAAACCGTCATAAAATAAAATACCTGGATAAAAATGTAAAAAAGCATCTACGGAATTATCCCTAATATTAAAAAAATTGTCAAGAACATAAACAAATATCTATCCTACATCTTTGGTAGAATTGCTTGAAAGACTATTCGCTATTATGCAAATACCATACCTAATACTAAAAATTTTCTTAAAAAAAAAGTTTATGAAAAAAAAATCTAGGAAACTTATTATTTTAACATTTTCATGCTAGACCCGATATCAGAATTTGGCCAAAATCCTTCCACTAACCTTACAATCCGTTCATCTCCGCATTTAATAACAATATTTGTTGGTTGAAACAACTCGTACATTCTTGAGCATTCCTTAATTATAATGGTCAGCAATTTTGAATAATTCGCCGGATTATTGTTTGGCATCAAGGCAAAAACTAGGGGAACCAATGCGTTATCCTTAAAACCACTGAGAGTAACTTGAAAATAGTAATGATCATTGTTGTTGTAATGAGCTTTTCGCGTTGGAAACTCTTGAACTCCTTCAATTAGAATAGAATGGCACGAGCATAAGATTCGGAGATTGGAAGTCCAGGTGGACACTATAAAATCCTCAACGACATAAAAATCCTTAGCCTGGAATTCTTCGTGTTTGAACCCAACAGGATCTACTACGGGGAGCCCTACTGTTGGTTTCTTTTTGTCTAGGATCTCTTTAGGATAAGCGGCAGCTTCTACTTTTGCATCAGTTGTTTTCGGTTTAAACATCAGGCTTTTGTTTTTCGTAGCCTCCTCAGGTACGCTAGTGTTAATAAATTGAATATTGCCTTGGTTTTCATTAGGCCCATGGGTATGAATACCAAACATTTGTAGGACAGTCCTGTTATCGTCTTTTTTTGTGCTGATGATTACCGGGCAGCCCTTATCTTCCGAAAGACATTTCCAATGATTTTTGTTTCCCTCATAGATTTTAATGTATTTAAAGTTGTTTAAGTCGATTACGTCCGGGATTTGTAGTTTTAACTTTAAGAAAGCCATTGGTTTGTATTTATTTAACAAATTTATTGAACAAAAAAAACTGCACATAACCTAAATAAGCAGAAATGTGAAATATGTCTTCTGCATCGCTAAGCGGATGCAGATTACCTACAACGATATCCGATAAACAAGGGATGGGCCAAGAAGTATAGACGATTTTTTTAAAGTAGCCATTGAATTTAAATGGGTGTTATTTACAATTAGTGCAAATTGCAATTATTGGAAATCTACATGAGAAGATTGGAAGTTTTTTATGTTTAGTTTTCTGCTAGAATGTAGGTAAGTTAAAAGTCTAAAATTTATTTGCTCCCTACATTTTGTATTGTACTTGTAGGCCCGCAAAAAATATTGATAACCTAAATTTGCGCATTTGAAATGTTGTGCAATCTTAAAGAAATCAGATAGATTGGAAATGAATGGTTTCGAATTTAGAAATATTTTGTTATTGTTATTTAAGTAAGTAGAGGCATTTGTATTAGGTCAGAGGGTAGGTATGTACCTACTACTTGGGTAGTGTAAAAGACCCTGCCGAAGGTACATTTTATAGAAATTCCAGGATCAGTTTTAGCTCATGGTTCGCTTTGTAGGAGAAGGAGACCCTTCTCGGAATTCTTACATGCTTGTTTTTACTAACATTTAGTTTAGTCATCAACCGGTATCCCTCAGTCCTTGTGGACAAAGAGGTATAGGTATTATTATGCAACAATGCTGGCTATTGAAAGACAGCATAATGGCAGTTGGCAACAGACATCTGATGCTTCCATTCCCAGTTCTCGATGGTCTCACACATACCATCATTTTTATTTTTAACCGCCTTAAACATATACCAGTAATTTTTGCTTAATGGGAAACAATTCCTAAGCGTTTTTCCAAAAAGCAATAAATATAAGACTGTTAAATCACAAAAAAAAAGAATCCGGGCCGGAAATATGTTGCTAACCGCGTTTTTATTTTTTTTCCTAATAAATAATTGACCTCGAAATTGACTAAGGAAAATTTGTCAAGAGATACCTACCTTATTTTGTTTTTCAAAAAGTATTCACGTTTATTGCTGACTAAAGAGATACCGTCAGCGAGTAGCCAAACTAATTTTTGTGACGTCACAAAACTGGACCTTGTAGAAAAGAAGGCCTTCAGAATTCAAAAAAATAAACATAAATAAATAAACGTTTATTAGAATTAGGTTAACAGTATAACAATAACGAAAAGTAATAACAAGAAATGAAAAATTTAACTTAATCTAAACTAAATGGCGAAAAATTTCGGCATTGCCGTTTTGAAAAATTGCCAAATAAAATAAAAAGTGATACAACATGAGAGTGCGCTGGCCTGATAAAATAAACTATGCCTTGCTACGAATCACTTTTTGTCTGCCAAAAAATGTGACATTTCTCTTGTTGGAATTGTCAATATTTAATTATAAAATTAATTGCATAGTACAGGCAGTAGGCTGTTAAATTAAAAATTATTGCAAAATCTTTAAATAAATATTTAAAACAGCATAAACATTTTGCTTAAAAACAATACCTAATTAAATTTTAATATTCAACAAAAGTTCAATCAAGATAAGTCTTATTTTTGTAAACAACTTATTCAATTTCTTATCAATCAGAGAAATATAATTTTTGTTTATATACGTAATAAAAAAAACACATAACAGCCCATGCCTTTGGAATATTCCAGAAACTACGCAGTTTGCCTTTATTGACTAGGAAACAATTTGAACATGTTGCCCTATCAACTAAATAGCCTTTACGTCACTAAGCAATAACAAATACGAAAATCCATAGACTAAACAAAGATAGATAGCTCTAACTTGTAGAGTGAAGTTTTTCGAGAGGGGAATCAATATTGGGACAAACTCGCGCGCACTTACGTGTTCTAGAAGTTTTATCAAGAGGGGGAAAACCTATTTAAACAAAATGCGTCCCAAAATTCATCGCAGTTGTGTTTTGTACGTACGAAGATAGTGTAATTGGTTTTTAATGTGAACAACAAGGTGAACTGGTAACAAAGAAAGGGTCCCGCCATATTGGTGTTCAAACATTTCGTTATTTTATCAGGCTTTGTTTTCCCACAAACGTATCGTATTACTCTATTTTATTTTCTTAACATATTCTACAATAGATTGAATGATTTTTCTTGAATTTTACGCTTGCTAAAGTTTTGTTACACTTAATTAATTTTTTAAATACTTATTTTATTCCATATCTAAACCTAAAGTTAATAAAAATGTGATTTAAATTGTTCTCCAATGCCTGGCCAAGCATTTTAGACACAATTTGATGCTTTTTTTTTTAATACTTTATTATTTTTTAAATTATTTCTGAAATTGTGACGTCACTCGACGCCGCCATGATTAATTTCTCGAATATTCCTTTCCATGTTGACTAGTTAAGGGTATTCTGTTCTGTTTATTAACCAAACAAATTTAGCAAGCAATCATGCTTCTTTTGGTGTGCAAAATTTTCGTTAATTTCAGAATTTCACCATAGTACGCAGTTTATTCTTCGTAAGCAAAATGGCGCCGACTGGGCGCGGTCACAGATTTATTCGTAGACCCGAGCATAGATAGAACTGAGTCGTAGAACCGAGTTTCTCCCATTCTGTCACTCTGCCAGGCCCGTCTGACATTCGATTGTAGAGCGAGAAGGTTGCGGAATTAACGGTATGAGTCAAAAATTTTAGAGGTATTAGATCTATTTTTAGAGATGAACCACCACGTATGTCGGTTAATCAGGACCGGATTATTATACTTAAAGATGATGGATGAATCGCCATGATTCATTTTGGACCCCTCTATTAACTCTCGTCGTCTTAATTTTTTTCATAACAAATATTGGACGCTGTCTGTGATAACGTGATGCTATATCTATATTTTTATTATTATCTACTAACATTTTTGAATATTTTCTTAAATTTTAAATATTTTCATATGCATTTTATATTTTTATCTCTTAACATTATTTAGGAATTTTTAGATCTCCCACACATTGGCGTTTGTACTTTTGAATTTTTTAACTTTAATAAACTACTTACCAAACATTTTGAAAGCGAATCTGGGTTATTCTTAGTTTATGTACCATTTATCCTATTTAGTTTTTACCTAAAAAATAAAAAGAAACTGCAGTATAAAATATACAAAAAATTGGTTAACCAATAAAAAAATAAAAATCTCTTAGGAGATGAAAATGGATCCCAGACGCTGAATAGAATGATATTTATATCATAGCAACTGAATCTCCAATAAGAAATCTATATTTTAACAGTAAGTAAATAAACTTTAGTATTTAAGTTATTCTTAGATATGATTACAAAGGGTTATATGCGAAACATTAGGTAGTGGCCAATTTAGGTAGGGGTTATACCAAACAGGTGAAGAGTCGACAAATAAAACTTAAAATTTATTAACAAATAAAGCAAAAATAAACAGAACATACTATGTAAGCAACCAGACCATATACGCATAAAATTTGTATAATAAAACTTATAAACAAAGAGAAATTGACGATTTTAAGGGTAAATAACGTTTTGTTAAAGCGGAAGAAAAAATGGTAAACTTATATAAGAAAAAACAATGAATAATCATTATTGCGAAAATATTTAAAAGAATGGTAAAAATAGAAGGTAACAAATACCTAATTAAGGGGTTAAAATTGATGCAAATAACATTCGATATACAATGAACACAATGAACACTGAGGTAAAAATAAAACAAAGATATAATGACTATTTACTATGCAGGGGTAATTATTAACGGTATATAAAATATTAAAAAATACAGTAAGGTATATTCATTAATGGAAGGCTTAAAATAAAACAAAATTTAAAGATCTAGCAAAGGGTCAATTAATATGTAAAAAACTTTAAACAGTTTAAAAATGGGTAATAAACCATGAAAATATTAGGGTGTAAACTTAAAATATTTGATAAAAAAATCATGTAAATTTAAATGTAAAAAAATTAAAACTGAAAGTATTAATGGCAAACCAGCCAAAGGTAACCAAATAAAAATGTACAAAAAATAAAACCAAGCAAACAAATGATATTTAAAGGTAAATAAGTTATGTAAAATGTTCATGAAAAAAAACTGCAAAATCTATGTTGTATTACAATGCACTGGTACGTTAAAAATAAAATCTATAAAAAAAATATTCGATAAAAAAACATGCAACTTTAAATATAAAAAAATTAAAACTAAAAGTATTAATGGTAAACCAGCCAAAGGTTACCAAAAAAATATGTACAAAAAGTAAAATCAAGCAAACAAATGACATTTAAACGTAAATGAACTAGGGTATGTAAAATTTTCAAGAGAAAAAACTATAAAATCTATGTTGTATTACAATGCACTTAGGTATTTAAGATAAAATCTATTACAAAAAAAATGTACAAGAAGGTTAACAAAAATCTGATTTAAAAAATGGAAAGTATTAATTTTGGGATAAATAGCTTATATCGATTAAAATAAAAAACAATATTTCTAAAACAAACGCAAAAAAACTAAAAAGATAGAATAAAATAACATCGATAAAAATGATAATTAAACTTTGGGGTTAATACATGTTTAAAACCGTCAAGAAAATTATAAGATTAAACCAGAAAAAAAAAACAATTAAAACACAAATTTAAGTAGTAAAAAAATAACAAAGGGAAAACGTTATGGAATAGCTAAAATTGTAAGAATAAAAAATTAAATAGTTAGAAATTGGAAAGTAACAAAAAAATTATATTAAAAACAAAAATCCAAATCTCTGAAAACAATTGCAATGTAGAAAATTAAATCATGATCAAAAATGAACAATAAAAAAAATTGGGTGTATAAAATTATTTAAATAAAAAAAAAGATTTTGACTGTAGGTCATAGGCCATATGCAAAAACGATTTTGAAAAAAAATACGAAAAATTAGATTTAAGGACCGCAAAATACAAAAATTAAAAGAAATGTTAGAATTAAGATAAATATAAAATAAATGATACAACAATAATTATTTAAAATTTGACAAATGTCTTAAAGAGTCCCGCTGCCTTCGCCCTAAAACTCTTGGTAAGAAAGATTAATAAATAACAAAAATAATTTGAAGAATCAAAGAAGGTCAAAAACACAATTTGAAAAATAAAATACTGTTAAAAACTGTTATACTCTACTTCTGATCAAAAGGTATACAAAAATTATAAAAATTAAATCGCAACCACAAATAAAAACACAAATCTTGAGCCCTTATAGACAGATAAAATTGTAAAAATTATAGAGGTTTAAAGCAAGTTTAAGCGACAAAATATATTTTGGTAAAAGCATTCCTTCGTGATAATTTAATAAAAGGTATTTTAATGTTAACAAATTAACTTGGTAACATAATTATATTCACCAAAGAAAAAATAAAACAAACAAAAATGACACCAATGATTCAGCAACGAATAAAAGTTAAAAAAAATTAATATTTCAAACTTAAAATCAAAAAGATTTGTCAATATTGAAATTAAGAAGTATACAATTTAGAATTGAAAATTTTTTTTTAGAAAAAATATGAAATATCGAAAGAAACAAAAAAGAAGAACAGAAAATTTAAAAGAAGATATCACAAGATAATTTTTTTTGTTAAGTAAATGTAAACCCATATTAACTTATAATTAAAAATCAAGCCATGAGCTAATTTTATTTCCAAAGCTACGGCTTTTACCATTGCTTTAAATTTTTGTAAGAAAAAAAATCAAAACTACATGAATTAAGGAACCATCCTAAAGAACATCATACAACAAACAACTGGGAGAAGAACTCACCAAAAAATGCGCCCAAATAGAATTAAGAGATAGACCGAACATAACGCGATTCTTAAAAAAATCAATACTCAACATGCGCCCTAATACAATGATTTTAATGTTCCAAGATTTTTGTAGTTTTTCAGATACCAAATTTAACATCCTGTTGTATCAATCTCTGGTAAAAGCTTTAAGCTTCAGACCTAAAACAAAAACATTTTGCAAAGAATATTTTATTTATTTAGGAATAAGAAAATGCAATTCTTAAGCAGAAGAAACTAATAATTTTTAAACATGTAAGATACATAAATCGGTTACGATACTTTAAGTAACTCAAACCTTAATATCTTTTTATATTTTAATTTTTATGTGGCTTTAAAATGGTTAATGTAATGCATTATTTTATTTTTATAATATCACCTTAATTAAATAAGTCTGCTTTTATGTAAATTTAATTAGAAACGTATGACTTAGGTATTAGAGTTATTTTACCAATCAATATTTTTACATGCACCCATTAGCATCCACAGAAACTAATATTTTGAAAATATTTTTGTTCACAATTTTTTAACAAATTTTTGGTACCTACAACTTGCTTTCGTGTGATTCATTGCACATAATTTTTTGCTTTTGGTGTAGAGGTAATTAAGTAGAACGTTGCTTGATTTTGGTAATTATTAATTGTCGGTTTTTTGTATTTTTTTCTATTTTTTATATTAACAATTTTTTAATGTTATTTCCTAGCAAACCATTGGTGTTTTGTAAAATTATTTAAGAAATGTGGTACATATTTTGCAAGGTTTTTATATGCTTTTTTTCCGACGTTACTTTAAAAAAATATGCAATAAATATAATGTTTTAATAGTGAAAGCACTTTTTTACATTAATAATGTTTTGATTTAAAATAATCTAACCTGGATGGCATTTGTGTATTATTTTTATTAAGTATTTCGGAGTTGTTTGCTTTGTAATAAGTTAATTAAACTCGACTTTGTGTGTGTGAAATAGGTACTTATTATATTTTCCTAATAATTTTCCTTTGCTTGTTTATGTATTTTATGCTTATCGTTAACAATGTTTTTTACCAAAATATTTTCCCCTTAAAAAAAGCGTTATGTATTAATTAAATTGACAGATGTGGTAACGATACTAACAAAATAAAATATATTTTATTTCGGAATTAGTTCAACGAATACTTTCTTATAAGTGAAAATTAGGTACTTAACTAATAACAAAAATGTTTATGTATGTAAAATAAAAAAGTGTAAAAATCTGGTATTAAACCCAAAAAATCCAAAGGTGACAATGAATTAAAAGGTACAATATAAATAAATAATATTAGCTATTTTTAAATTTGTAAAACAAAAAGGGAAAAACAAAATAGGTACCCTACAAATTATTTTTAAGTAAACAGAAAAATTTAAATAAAGGTTTCAGCTAACAGTAACAATTGAACAATTGCTCTTTGCATGTATGGCTTATTGCAACTTACAAATTACAGGTATTTTAAAGAAACTCCAAAATAGTATACAAAATTAAAATTCGTAAAATTAAGCATTTCTTTTTATAAAAAAAACTACTGGCTTGCACTGCATCCATCCTATTATTTTAATATTATGTTTGCAACAACCATAAATAACAACAACAACTATCAAGATCAAATGCGCCAAAAAGCACATCGCTTTTTCAATAAATAAAGCATAAGCCAAATATTAGCTAGAACGAAATATGGCGGTCCTAGATAGAACTCGTTCGGGTCACTTATTATCTTTTCTGATGCAGTGTATTGCCAGGGGTTAATACTTTTTTGCTCATCATAAACCATTATTTAGTTTTATATGCTATTTTTGGTAGTTTAAAAGCAAAAAAACCCTTTTTAACCATTATGTACATCATCGTCAATTATCAATAATTTCCAGAATTTTTGTAATTCATTAATGGAATTCATTAATATGTTTCTTAAACTTTTTTTAAATATACATATATACTATTGAACCGGTATTGAACCATTTTACATTGCTTAACTATTTTTTTTAATTAATTAAGAGAATCCATTTTAATGTGTTTTTTATTGCTAACATACAAAAGAATAATCATAGCATAATATTATCTTATTTTAGAACATTTATCACATAAATATAATTAAAGAATTTTGATAACAATAAATTTTATCCTAACAACTATGATGAACTAAAAAAAATATAAAAGCTGGTATATATATAAAAATAATTATCAAACAACAAAAAATTTCTCTTGATTTACATTCTTCGTGTAACATTATTAAAATCCTCGTGTTCGTATTTGGCTTTTCTTTCCCGTTTTCGCACTCGTTCCCATTTATTTAACTTCGCAACAAAAAAATTCAAAACTAAAAATATTCTATTACATACTTTTATTCAACAAAAATTAAATAACCTACCTATTATATTATTACCTATGTGTATGAAGTACCTATTATTAAATATTTAAATGATGTATAAAGAAATATATTAATTTGTAAGATACTATAAAATAAACGTTCTATGAAATTATCATTATAGAAAATAAAGAAAATTAAATTAAGATGTACATATGTACTTAAAAAATGTTTTTCAATGTTAATGTAATAGAAAATTGCAATAAGAAAGAAGAGAAATTTCAAAAACCATTTAAAAAAAAGAGAAATAATTTCAAATATATAAACTACTTGTATGTAGATATTATTATAAATACGCAAATAAAGTCGCCACTACGAAGACAAAGAATAGTTACTGTATAATGAAGTAACTATTTCTAAGTGTTGAGTGTACAAAATAAAAAACTTAAAAAAAAAAGATAATCGAACCTAATAAAAGTTTTAAAAACCATTGAAAATAAAATACCAAAATGTATAGCACCTAAGCTAAATACAAAAAAGGTAATGATAACAATCAAAACAAAAAAATTGAATTCAAAAACATTAAAAGGTTATAAAATTAAAATAATAAAAAAAAAAAATGGGTTTTAGGGTTATTCAAATGTGAAATGAAATAAATCAATCGATTTTATAATGCGTGAAATGCAAAATTTAGTAATTAAGAAAAGAAATGATTTGGCATGGGTAAATTAAGAAAGAAAACAATAATTTAAGGTAGAGTTATATGAATTTTTCTTAATTAGGAGTAAAAATTATAAAGAGGGTGGTTAAAATTAATATGACAAATTAAAACTACAAAATCAGCAAAATAAAACAACTTTGCAATGAGAAAAAACAAGAAATAATAAAAGTTGGTAGCACAATATAAAAACAGCAATACATGTAGAAAAGAAATGGGTATTATAAATATAAACTGAATTCAAAGACATAAAACTAAAAAAAGCTTTTAGCTAAAAAAACTTATAAAAAAAATAGAACTAGGTTATTCCAATGTAAAATAAAAAAATCAACAAATTTTATAATGCGTGAAATGCAAAATTTTGTAATTAGAAACAGTAAACATTTGGCATAGGTTAATTAAAAAAACAAACAATAATTAAAGGTAGAGTTATAAGAAATTTCTTAATAAGTGGTAAAAATTATAAATGGGATGGTTTAAACTGATATAACAAATTAAATCTGCAAAATTAAAATAGGGTAATAAATAATTAAAACAACGTAGCAATGAAAAAAAAAAACAAGAAATAATAAAAGTTGGTAACAAAATATTAAAACAACAATACATGAAAAAAAGATATTTGGTAATGGGTATTATATAAACTGAATTAAAAAGACATAAAACTAAAAAATAAAGAACAAATCAATAATAAAAATTGAGGGTAAATTGTCAAAAGTTATAAATACTTAAAATAAGAATAAAACATTCTAGGTTCTATAACAAAATTTCGCAAACTAAAAAAAAATTATTAACACTGTTTTAAGATATTCTAAAAAAGATACAATTTTTGCAATGAAAAAAACAAAACAAGAAATAATAAAAGTTGGTAACAAAATATAAAAACAACAATACATGTGGAAAAGAAATGAGTATTATAAATATAAAGTGAATTCAAAGACATAAAACTAAAAAAACTTTTAGCTAAAAAAACTTATAGAAAAAATAGAACAAGGCTATTCTAATGTAAAATGAACAACAGATTTTATAATGCGTAAAATACAAAAGTTATTAAGAAAAGAAAACATTTGGCATGGGTAAATTAAGAAAACAAACAAGAATTTAATGTAAAGTTATAAGAATTTTTATAATTAGAGATAACATTTTTAAAGAGGGTGGTTAATATTAATATGACAAATAAAAATTACAAAGTCTGCTAAATTAAAATAGAGTAATAAATAATTAAAACAACGTTGCAATGAATAGTTAAAAACAAAATATAAAAACAACAATACATACACGTAGAAAATGGGTATTATAAATATATAACTAAAAAAAACTTATAGAAAGAAAAACAGATCAATAATAAAAATTGAGTGTACATTATAAATATTATAAAATTAGAATCAAAACTTTATATAACAAAATGCGCAAACTAAAAATAAATTATTTACACTGTTTTAAGATATTCTAAAAAGTAAAAATTGTACAAGGGTAATTTTTAAAATAAAAATTGTATGCGTAATAAAATGACAAAATAGTATTAAATATGTTCCAACAAACATTCATTAAAATGTTTTCATTAAACAATATTGAACAAAAGTATAAGCCAAAATGTTGGCAGTTATAGACAAAACAAATTATAAATGCAAAAAACTATCTATTAAAACATAAAATATAATCGGTAATTCAATAAAAAAATAAAATCAAAATAAAGAAATTTAGAAAATTAATAAAAATACAATTAATTAAATTAAGAATCTCATAAAAGGTTAATAAAAATCGGAACAACAGAATTTGGTTTAATACGTAATTTTAAGAAAAAAATACTCAGTATCTTCTACTCGCCCTAAACAAACAAATAAAAAATAATTATTTTATTGGTGGTATTCTTTTAAAAACAATTAAATAAACAAGGTAAAATGTGCAGAGGAGGTGGGTGGGCACAACAAATTTAATTTTTTTTTATAATAGTCTATAATATTTAAATAAATCGAAAAAATTGTAAAAAATAGTTAATGCAATACAAATAATTTTTTTTGAATAATTTTTCTCATAAATAAAAATGTTTTGATGGCGTAGGGATGTGGCGACCCCATCGCCCGGGGACTTGTCCTCGCAAGCAGCCACCCTAACGGGACCTGGGGTATGAGGTCCCACAGCTGAGATGTAGAAGAAGATTTAAAAGAATAAGTATCTATGTCAAAGTAAGAAATAAGAAGAATCAAGTAATTGATGTATTATTGAAGTAGCTTTCGGGCGAACTAATGTAGCCTTCGGGCAAAATTGATGTATAGCCTTCGGGCAAAACTGATGCGCCTTCGGGCAAAACTGAAGCCTTCGGGCAAAACTGATTAGCTTTCGGGCAAAACTATGGAAACCTTCGGGTAAACTTACGATGATCTTTGCAAATGTAACGGATATTCTTTGGTTCAAGTCTCTAATGATGCTGCCTTCGGGCAAAATGATGTATAACCTTCGGGGAAAACAATAATTGTAGCCTTCGGGCAAAAGTATGTGGACGAAAGTCTAAAATGATAAGGACGTAAGTCCAAAATGTACGGACGTAAGTCCAAAATGATGACGTAAGTCTAAAAAATGATAAGGGCGTAAGCCTAAGCTGATATGACCCTTATACGGTCGAGAACCTTCGTGAAGTAATAATAATTTCGGATTCAGTAGTTGCATAAGGTATTAATCGATAAATGAAACATTTAAGATAATCACGAAACAGCGTTAAAGAACTAATGTAATGTTAACAACCAGACGAAATATTTGTTGATATTTTGTAAAAAACCCTTAATTGAGATTTTCCTGTCGCTTCCAACGATTTAAAAGTTCTTAATAGCACGAAATATTTTCAAGTATTTTAGAAGGTTATGTATTAGACAATTAATAATTTATTTGGTGCAACAAAATCATTTTTCTAAACAAGCATTTTGTCATAAGTTAGTAAGTAACTATTAGGTTATTATAAAATTCCTTTTTATAAAAATGTTTTCTTGTGCTAAAATGTAGAAGATACTGAGTGCGGTTACTTTGCGTCGTTGTAATAATAAGAAACAAAAAAAATACAAAAAAAGAAAGTGGAGGTGGGTGGGCCAAAATAAAAAAAAATAACATCAAACAAAAAGACCTGATTTTAACAACAATCATTAAGGAAAACACCAACAAAAAAAATATATAAAACGATTAAAATATTTATAATTAACATCAAAAGAAAGAAAATTATACAAAAAATTGTAAATTCAACAAATTACAAAAAACAATGCTAAAGATCTAGCAAAAATTTTTAAAAAGTACAACAATTTAACGTACAAAATACACAAAGTATATTTTGCAAATAATTACAAAAATCAAAAAAATCATAAAATATTAAAAAATCAATTGAACACATCTATAAGAACTGAAAAGAAAACAACCAAAAAAATATTAAAACCAAACTTTTTTAATTTTCATCTATTTTTGTTAAAACATTGATTTTATTTTCCAACTTTTGTATTTTCTTTATTAAAAAAAAAATAATGTGCAGTGGAGGTGGGTGGGCACAACAAAAAAAAACTTTTTTTTTCAACCTAAATTAAATTTTTAATTCCATTTTTATTATAGATTTAGCTTTTGTTTGGTTTGTAACTAAAATGTACTTAAGTTTATGAATAATTATATAACTTTTTGCTTTAAATACTTTATAATTGATGGTCATTTCTATAGTATTTTAAGAAATAAGTATGATTATTTTTTAATAAATGATTTAACTTGATGCCTTTTGTTTTATTTATACAATTAATATAAGAATAAATTAGATTCTTGTTTAAATAAAATAAGTAATCCAAAAAAAAACTTTATCAAAATTTCTGAAACAATTCATTACCTTTCGTACGATCAATTTTTAATAACAATTATTTTTAACTTGAACTAGAAATTTTCATGCAGAACATTTTCTTTCAAAATAATGCAGAAAAAAAATACTTGTGCTGGCAAAAAGGTGAGTATGTATTGACTACTGGCTAAAAAAAAATGACATTCTATTAAAGGATATTTGTGGGTAAGTATTTCACAGATTCCATAAATAATCTATAGGTACTTAAATTGGTTTAGATCATTCTTTATTTTTGGCATATATTTTCTCAATACAAATTACTATTTTCTTTAATGGGTAACGAATTCCAAAACTCCATCGGGGCTAGTTCCTTTATTGTTCCCATTGTTACATTATGAGGCGAATTGATATTTAAAACATTCATCATATCTGACTTTGGGTCGATAGGTATTAACTCAACTTCATTAAATACCGGTTTTCTAAAAAAAAAATACAAAAATGCTATTGAAATTGTCTTAATAAAAAAAAACTTACCCAGTAGTGGCATATGATTTTATGAAGCTGACAAACTTTTTAATCATTAGTTCATCATCAGCGCTTTTAAATTTACCAGGATTTAATTGGATCTTAAAAAGGAACCGAATGTCTGCTCCATGAAAAACTCCTTTTTTCAGCGATCCTCCTGATGTTGAAGCAAAATGAAATGTTTCTTGTCCAACGTAATTAAAGGCATAAAAATATACAGGGGATTTACTATTTTTAAGGTGGGTTTTCATTGCTAAATCTATTGTAGTCAGATATATTCGATCATTAAACACCTAAAATAATTGATTTCGAAGGTAATTTAAGGATTTTTAAGTCCTCGATAAATGTTCAGTTAACCTTTAAGAAGTCTTCAATATTGTTCTTCGACGGTAGATCACCATGAAGATAGAACTCTTTAACTTTATCAAGAACTTGCGGCTTTAATTCAGGGTCCACAGTGTCCTGAATGTCCAGTAAATAGGGCATTAGAGTGTCCCACTTTTTTGCTATTTCAGGTATTTTTCCCAACAATATAAAAACTGAAAACGAATAATAAATCATGCGACGTTATAAAAACAAAAATAATAAAACACTAACATCCTAAAGGAATTTGTCCTTCGTCCTTACATATCGACGAAATCCACGGAACGTCATAAAATTTTCCTTCTTTGAGTAATTTGTAAGGATGTTCAGGAATAAAAGGATTTTCTGAAACACTGTCAATTACAGGACCAAACAAGGCATAGGGTACGGCATTTATAAAAAGCAACATTGATTCCATTGCATTTACTAGTTTCTTTCCAGAAGTCTTTTTTAAACAGTTTACCATTTCAACTGTTGAATCGGTTGGACATGTCAGATTTGCCGCAAGGGTTTTGGCTTTTTGTAAAGGATTTTTGGTTAGGGCGTAGGTTTGCAGAGCACCACTACTTGCCGACCATCCCCTTGTAAATAAGCCTGGAAGTAAAAATAAGAAATACGTTAATTTAAGTTGAAAATTCTACCAGTTTCTGTTAGGTAAGTGGTTTACCTTTCGATAACGGTGATAGATAATGGTAATGTACACTGGCACCCCCGGCGGAATGTCCAGTAAGGGTAATTGAATCAGGGTTTCCTCCAAAGTAGCCAATATTTTGTTTTATCCATTGAAGTGCGAAATTTTGATCTTTTAATCCGTTATTTCCTGGTACTACCTTATCTTCAGTGCTAAGGAAACCTATAAATTTAAATAAGGTACTTCTTAAGACCCAAATGGTAGGAAATTTAGCTGAAACATTTAAATTATATTATTGAAAATTACTCACCTAATAGCCCGACTCGGTAATTCAGGCTAACATAAACAAGTTCCTCGTCCATTATATAATCTGGTAAAGCTAACATTCCTGGACCTCCAATCATAAAAATACCACCATGGATCTGGACAACCACGTCTAACTTGTCATTTGGGTCTATGGGCATTTTTGGAATGTAAACATTTACGTAGAGGCAATCTTCAGTACCTTGGGCCCCTTTTAAAAACGGGATTGGGGAGAACTGAAGGCATTTATATAATGTGTTTGCAACAAGAGTGCCTTCCCATTTTTCAGGGGGTTGCGGTTCCTAAAATAATAAAATATTTAAATTAGTAAGAAATAAGCCCGTGTGCTAAAATCTAGTAATATTAAAAGGATCAACAGTAGTAAAAAAACTTTTATTTATTTAATATTTACCTGAAATCTTAATTCTCCAATTGGGGGTTTGGCATACGGTATACCTTCAAAACCAACGAACGTTTTACCAAAATATGAATTTTTATAAGTACCTTCAACAATTCCTTGTGGAAGATTTATTGTTAAGTCACTATCACAGATTACTTTTGACACCAATCCTACATTAAAAAAAAATGTTTTGTTTTTTTAAATTATGACTAATAAAAAAATAGCAAATTAAAGCAGTAACCGTTGAAACTGTCGATGCAGCCATTTATGGTTTAAATAATTCTTAATTGGCCAAAACCCCCAATTCATTATGTATATTTTGTTAAAAAAAACCTTAACATTACACCGCAAACTCATTAGCAATTATATTTTAATACCTAGATTAAAATAAAGATTTATAAACCAAATTTTAAATAATTTTATAAATTAATTAAGCCAAAACGAAAAAACCCCACTTTACCATAAATAAAAATAAATATAAAGTTCTTCATCTTATCGCGGTTGTTCTTATAATACTAACAAAAACAGACTTTAATTCTATTTATAATATAAATTAATAAAAACATAAGGTAGGTATTATTAATCGTATAATAATGTGTTATTATTTTGCGAATAAATATGGGATGAGTTATACGTATAAAATAACAAAGCTTTTTTGCGGCGACAAAAAAATCGCAATATGCAGATTTACAGCGAAAAATTAGACAATTACTCGCTAAATTGGTATTAATTACCACGATATTTTGGCTTATTCCATTGCCCTTGTAACAAATGAGACTTTATTTAATGTATTTTTTATTACAAATAGAAGCATATAAGTACAATAATTTTCGGGAAAAATCACTGTTATGAAAAAGCAATTAACAATTGACTCACTGCAAAATTAATGTAGCATACAAAAACTAATTATTTAAAGGACCTTACTGAGAAGCAGGAACAAAGCCAATGGTCTTGTTTTCTACGTTGTAAATGCTATAATATTCGCTCAGAAAAGCAGATCCCAAAATCCATCTGCCCTGTTCATTTGGAGTTTCGGCTTCAACAAACACAGGCACACAAAATGTCCAGAACTGATAAGAAACCTAAAAAAAAATGTAAAGTTAAATAAAAAAGAAACACAGTTTGCAAGAAATAAAAGGGAGGTCAAGCAACTTGCAGATTTTTTTAAAATAACTATATATTATTTGAGTAAATTAACGGTTAAACAACTGCCAAAATAAACTTACCTTAGTTATGTAATTAGTTGCATTTATAAGAAAGTTCTTCCCGCCCAAAACAAAGCCAATTGTGGGTAATTTGTCCAAGTTTTTGCAGTCAACCTTAAAAAATATAAATAGATAAAACAAAAAACATACAAAATAAATTTCTAGTCTTACGGTGTACTGGCCTAAGATATTCTTTGTAGCGCCCATAATACCAAGCAGTTTCTTGATTTTATCCTTAGGTCCTGTAATTGTGTTTGTGCTAGTGTCTACAATTCCTTTGCAGCCTTTACTACACAAACTCATATAAGGATTCACGCGAATACTAAAAGAGGCACACAAAATAAGTAATTTTTTTAAAGTATTAAAAATCCTACTTCACTTACGCATCAATGTTAAACTGCCAGTAAGAAAATTTGTCAATGGGCAGATATGTTATTGAATCATACACCATTTTATTGTTGATCATGGAATGTCGAATATACTTCTTATCTATAAATCCCAACATTATGCTTCCGCCTGCAGAGGACTGCAAATCTCTAGCAACAAAAAAAGTACAAATAAATTGAAAATATTAAACAGAATAAAATTAGTTGTAGTTAGAATAACGAAATCGGAAAATTATGCATGTTTTTTTTTTAAATATTTGCTTTGTAGGGCCAAGAAAAAATAAATACCTACCTATTAAAATAAATTGAAAAAATGGGATCCTTTATTTTATTTTGTTTTAATAAAGTATAGAAAAATGGATCGTAAACGCCAGTTTTAACTCCAAGCCCCAAAACGCCATCAACTTTAAGGGTAGCAAATGATTTTGGTACGTAAGTCATTTCTACAAATGACTGGTTTTTTGCCTTTGAATTTCCAAGCTGTAATCCAAAATTAAATTAGTAAAAACAAGAATTTTAGTTAAAAGTTTAAACTGAATAAAAAATTTAATTTTTAATCTCACCGTAAAATTATCGTACGAAAAGAAACCAGTTAGATTGTAGTCACCAATATTTTCAGAAAATAAACGTCCATCTTTGGTATACCCGGAAGATTTATCGTGGTCGTATTTATTGTGAAAATCTAAAACATATTTTTATTCTACATTTTTAAGTAATATTTTTAATTTGCAACAAGCAAAACACAATTTTTGCGGGTTATTATATAATAAAAAAAAAAACTTACAGCAGCCAAAAGTTGACCAGCTGCATTTTGTTGACATAACCCAGGAATAGCTCCAAGCCGTATCAAAAGCCAAATTAAAAACTTGTGGGGGTTCGCCAATCGAAACCTTTCCATAATATTCATTCTACAAAATTCAACACAATACAAAACTATGTTATAAGTACCTATACAAAGAAAAGTATTATTATTTAAGTAGTAAGTACGGTCCTTATAATAAATGGAAAGAAATAAAAAGAAAGCAAACATTTAATTAGCATACTGTGTTAAAACGTAAATATATTAATATTGAATCTGGCACCACTGCTTTTTTCTTATCAAAACAAAACAATGAACTTCGAATGTTATTCTTTATTTATGTTGCAGTCTTTACTACCAGTTTAAGATTACTTGTGCACTGCATTGAATTAATAAAATATAGAGTAAGTGCATCTAAATTTTATTTAATTAGACCAATACAAAAAACCAGTACATAACAGTCTGTTGAAAAATCAGTTTGCGTTATTAATTATTTTATCCAGTTAAATAAATAACAACAAATGACTGATTTGCAAAGTTCATTGTTTTTCTTTTACAGCCAAAATGGAACGGAAGCAAATAACTTTCGACGACGAGTCATCCCTGCAACAATTCCTAACATGTAGCTTATGTGAAAATTATTTTAAAAACAAAGTTTACATCACTGAATTCTACACAAATATTTGTGAGTCCTGTGCACTATCACAATATGGCAACCATGACCTTTTTGAAAATACAAACCTAATAAAAACTTTAAACAACACACAAGTCAGCTGCAAATTTTTCAACAAAGCTACAGCATGTGAAAAAATCCTACCGTACAAAGACCTGGCCGAACATCAAAAGGTGTGCCCTCACCGAACGAGCGATTGTCCTTTAAAAGGAACCTTAGGTTGTGGCTGGAGCGGTAAAATTGGGGAGCATGAAAAACATTTCAGTACAGCTCATTACGACAACGTTGTTGAGCATTGCTACAAAATACGTAAAGTCCTGCACAGTGACTTTGAGATAATAAAACAAATACGTGATTTTAAGAGTGTCTACCTATTACGCTTTTTTTACGTGGAAAACCATAATACGTTATTGTTTAACATTTACAACTATAACGACCAGGAAACTGGGAGCACACCATGCACTTTGGAACTCCAATGCAACAAAACTAACAACATATACAAAATCAAGCATGAAATACCCGCCGGTCGCACTCTAGAGCAAATCCTTGACAACGAATTCTGTGTTTCCATTAATTTGGACGATTTAAGAACAATAATAAACATGGATGAGTTCTTGGACTTAACGTTTTGGATCGGTGAAGAGCAACTTCTAAACGTATTTAACGCAAATCTTCTTCAAACCTTCGAATGTCCTGTGTGCAATAACTACATGCGACCCCCCATCTACCAGTGCATGGTGGGGCACTCTGTTTGCGCCACTTGCCGTCCCAGAATGGAAAAGTGCCCCACTTGCCGCAGTATCATAGGCAGCATTCGAAACTTTGGCTTGGAAAACTTAACAGCCAACATCCCGTATCCTTGCTCAAACCACGATTTCGGCTGCAAGACCGTACTTTTACTTGAGAACATCAAAAACCACGAAAGTCAATGTCTTTTCATGGAAAAGCAATGCTACTTTAAGGACTGTTCAAACACTGGAAATCGGGCTCAAATGAAGGAGCACTTCATGATTTCCCATGGAGAACACTTTATCGCGGACAACTATATCGAAATTACAATGGACATCAGCCTCACCATAAACTACGGAGTTTTCGCAAGTATGTTGCGCAAAGAATTTATTTTGCACGCGTACGAAAGCATCTTTAGATTAAGCTTTGAAAGGACCATAGATTCCAGCTTTTGGGTTGTGGAGGTTGATCACATTTATGAGGAACACAAGGAGTTTACCTATGAGATTGGTATTAAGAATCCTAGTAAGCCGCTGCGTAAATTGTCGAAGGTAGAAGTGTGTCTGCCTGATGTCCCCAAGGATGCTCAATTTAAAAAGGGAATTATGTTTCCTAATAATGTTTTAAACTCATACACTCACTCTAATATGTTTATTTTTTACTGCAAAATTACTTGTATCAATTAAGTAAATATTACCTGACTAAACTCATTAATTTATCTTTCTTTCTTGAGGTATACCTTACGTACTATATTATATACCTTTTATAAATTGAATAAAAATTAGAAACTGTGTATACCTTAGTAATAAAGCTTAAAACTTACGTCATTTAAGTATGTATACAAGTCACTGGGGTTGGTTTCATTTGTATGTTCAAGTTTCTCATCAAACCAATGAACAATCGATTTTCCAAATTTTTTCACAAGACCCAAGACTTTTAATTGCTGTTCTATTGGTGTTTTTCGACGGTAAAAGTCAATTCTAAAACAAACAAAAAACATTTATTTTTGGTCGAGAAATGAATACATTTCGTAGTTAACAGCTGTTTACTGTGTGTGGCTGTTGAACCGAAAATCGTACCTCAATTTGAAAAAAAAAAAAGAAAACTACTTAACCCACAACCACAAAAAGACAGAAGACAGTTGTGCTAGGGGAAGTCCCGACAGGTGCGGGTACTTAGCAGGGCCATTTTGGAATTTCACAAAATTAATTATGCCAGCAATTTGTAGTAATTGAACTAAAATAATTTAATAAAATTAATGTTACATAATAGATATTAATTTATACTAAATGTAGCCCCTATTAAATAATTTGTAGGAACTACCCTTAGGGCAGGAGACCCTATGAAAAATATGACCGTGAAACAACCACTTTGTGTGCTTTTATCGATAGACCCTTATTTTAAAATACATTTTAAGCTAAAATTTGTAGTCCAAAAATAATTTTTCTAAACACCCCATTAAAGCCTAAAAAATGTAAAACAAATGTTTTTATTATAAACATAACCTCTAAAATATTTAACCTGATAGTATTTATATTTCTATTATATCCATCTAATACCTGTGAACTTGTTTGAGTAAAAAGGGAAACCATTAAACTAGATTTTCTTCATTACATTTAGAAAAATAAGGTATTTTGAATTAAACTTAAACGAGTTTAAACTCTTTATTAAAAATAAGCAATACGTTGTTAAATAATCACAAAAATGCATATAAATAGCGTTGAGTAGCGTCCAGTAGCACAATCTGCTCTTCTCGAGAGGAGAAAAAGAGTGGGGGTCTAGTGACAAAATTCTAGAGGAAGAGATGAGTGGTGGTGTGACCGTCATAAAAAGTGTAACGTTTGATCTCATAGATCTAGAATAACCATAGATAAAACATCAGCTGATCGGCTTTGAAAAATTTTGATGGTCGCCATTTTATACTATTCCAATGCCCTCGAATTTTAAATTATTGCCTAATATTAATTAAATATAAATAAAACGTTTTATGGGAGGCCACAGACCATCTAAAACACAAAATCGAAATGTTTTGGCTATTTTTATACTCTTAAAATACCCAACAAGTGGCTAATGCAAAAAAAAATTTAAAACGTAAATACCTTCAAGAGCTGTTTTTTGCTAATTTTCCAACTTTTTACGTAGCAACTCATATCCTAGTTTGTGTTTTTGGCTTATTAAATCAAAACAACACGAAAACGCACAATTTTTGATAAAATGTAAACTGTAAACCCCCGATTTCTATATCAAACGGCTGACAATGTCATGTCATGACAAGCAGTGATGGCAACCTTCAACCCAAGAAATGTAAAAACACTAGATATGTAGTATAAAATGGAGGGCTTCAAATTTAAACAACTCGATAGGCTGCGCAAAGCGTCAAATTACATCTTTTTTTAATAATACATCTATGTTTGATCTACTACCAAGTTAAATATTTTAGAGGTTATGTTTATAATAAAATATTTGTTTTACATTTTTTAGGCTTTAATGGGGCGTTTAGAAAAATTATTGTTGCACTACAAATTTTAGCTTAAAATGTATTTTAAAATGAGGGGTCTATCGATTAAAACACACAAAGTGGTTGTTTCACGGTCATATTTTTCAGAGGGTCTCCTGCCCTAAGGGTAGTTCCTACAAATTATTTAATAGGGGCTACATTTAGTACAAATTAATGTCTATTATGTAACATTAATTTTATTAAATTATTTTAATGTGGTCTTTAATCGTGAAGTTGGCATGACCAAAAATAAAACCCCATTTTTGGGATTTTTAAAGGGGGCTACAAATTTAAAAATAATGTCTACAATTACTACAAGTTGACTACAAATTGCTGGCATAAATTTTTTTGTAAAATTCCAAAATGGCCCTGCTAAGTACCCGCACCTATTCCCGACCTGTAAATCTTTGTCCGAGTTGTTGGGTTTCATGCATTTTTCTAAAAGTTTATCATTAATTTTATTAAGTTATTAACTTACGTATTGCATTGCAAAACAATAACGATTACATATGGTATGTACATTCATTTAGAAGTTCTTTCGATAAGCATTGTTTTTGTACTAACCAAACTGTAGGTTGATAATTTTTACCGAGATTTTTCCTTATGATCAACTTTTCAGGTTACCAAAAATGGAGAATGCAAAATTACAACTTGTCTTTACAAATGAGACCTTTTTCCAAAACATGTTAAGCTGCAATGAATGCGGCAATTTCTTTAAAAAGGATATCTACGTCAATGAAAACCAAGAAAACCTTTGTGAAAAATGTGCTGAACCAGTTATCACTAACGAATCATTTCTACAGAAAAACATCCAGTTAATGAAGATTATTAATTTTGCTAAATTGGCATGTGAGTTTTATAAACAAGAAGGTGGATGTAGCCAAGTCTTGCCTTATAAAGAAATGGAAGCGCACCAAAAAATTTGCCAATATCGAACCATTAAATGTTCCTTGGTTAAAACTTGCAAGTGGATAGGAACCCTTGGCGAGCTCAACGATCATATAAACGAAATTCATAAGGACCTAATTTGTGAAAAAAACCCTATATTGTTCCGACAGACAATGGACAAGGACTTCCAAATTTTCCGCCAAATTGTAGTGGGATCAAAATGGTTTCTGCTGAAAATGACATATGAATGGGGATCTAAAATGATTTATTATATTATCTACAGATATTCGGAAGAAAACGAGGGGCAACTAAACTTTACAATTGAATTCACATGCAACAAAACCAAAAATAAGTACAAGCTTTCCCACAAAGTGTTTGTAGGGCTTTACGAGAATTTCTTTGAGAACACTCACTGCTTCTCTGTCAGTGTGGAAAATATGCATTCCCTTGTTAACATGAATGATTATTTGGATGTCTGCTTTATGGTGACGGGGGACAGCTTCCAGGATGAATTTAGGTCTGAATTGCTGAAGGCCCTAGAATGCCCCGTTTGCAAGGAAATTATGTCCGATATTGTTTATCAGTGCGAAGTGGGGCATAGCGTTTGCAAAAATTGCAAAAAAGCGTCTTGTCAAACCGTATGCCCAACTTGTAGAGGTAGTATGGGAATTTATAGCCCATCCTATGGAACCAGAAAAGACATCAGAAATTTTCTGGTCGAAGGATTGACCAACTTAATGCTTCCATGTCTTTACAAAGAATCTGGATGCAGAAATAGGGCTTCTCTAAGAAATATTAGAAAACACGAAAATGAATGCATTTTTAAGAACTTGTAAATGCACTAAAATGTTTCAATTTCCACTTTTTTTTTGTTTTACTTCGTTTGATTTAGTTTTGAGTAAGTTAAGCTTTATAGTTTTTAAACATTATTTTAAGTTTTTGGGTATTCTCTCGGGTTAGGTTAGGTTAAAATTCTTAAAATATTACTTTATTTTTCAGTGAATCGTTCGTTAATACTAGCGTAGAGTACTTATAGTTACCATAAAAATATAAAATAGTAGATAAGTTATTTTGTTCTTTCAAATAAAATTATTTTTTTCCTAAGATACTGTTTTCTTTTTATTACCTTAGCAAACCTTGGTCAATTTAACAAATAAAAATTTATATTTTTGGCCCATTAAAAACACAAATGCCGGTACTAACCTTATTGTATTTTCTGAAGCAAAAACAACTTCAAAAACTAAAAAACAAACTAAAAAAATATGAACAGTCTTCATTTTCACCATATAAAGTTAGACAAAATATTCTCAAAACGACTCTCAAACTATTCTATCAAATCTTTTTGCACATTTAATCAGCATATGATTCATAAAGTAAACTATTTTTGTTATGTTTATCATCATAAAGGCAAACTAATCCAACCATAAAGGGTGTCCATCGAGTGATAAGCTCATTTTTATAGCGGATGCAAAATAGTTTTTAATTTATTAAAAATACTTTTTTATGCAATAAACATTATGGGAATAAATAGATATATCTGAAAGTTTTAAAAGTATAACTGGAAACTTGTCATGTTTTTTTATTCCTCACTTTTTTGAGTGAATGTCCTGTACCTTTGTTTTTTATATAAAATTTAGCAATAAAAGAAAAGCAAAACAAGAAATAAGTAGAAGTCGAAACGCGTAGTAGTTACTCTTCACAGATAAGTAGCTTGAGTAGAATTCGAAATCGGTAGAAGTGTAATTTTAAACTTTATTAATCAAAGCTAAATCAATTTTTTATATAATTGCTACACATTCTATGGTATACTCTTCACAAGAAAACTATTACAGGATAATTAATAGTCTCTTATAAAAAAAAATTATGTAAAAAAAATCTGCGAAGAGTGCAAACTATTAACAGAAAACACGAAGAATTTAGTTAACGAAGAGGATAAACGTCAGTTCTAAACTTTAAGATATTTGAGGTTATTTGTTCTGACAGCTGCAGTGGAATTCTGAAGACACGATACGATAGTCTCCCTGATACGATCGTACTTTTGATACTTTCCTACTATTGTCGTCTCAAACGATACTCTTATGATATTACTATTGTCGTCGGCAATTCTCGGCATTTAATATCATTTGAACTATGCTTTGTTATATTTGATCTAAAACTAATTTTAAACATTTAAATGTACCTAATTATTCAACAATATTTCAAAAACGTAATAAATTTGCAGAAATAAATCCAGTAAAGTATTTAAAATGTTTTTTTTATTTGCTAATTATTTATTATTAGCTATTGTAAAAAAAGCATGTGGACCAACTACATTGAATGACAAAATGGAAAATAATTCTTTATAGATAATTAGCAAAGTAAGAGTAATTAAAGAGGCCTTACTTACGGTCTACAAAGGCAAAAAATAATTGTTGGGTAAATAATTTTCAGGTATTTATCTGGATAGAGTAGATACATACTATGTTTTTTTGTTAGAATTAATTAAGGTCTGTAGCATACTAGAAAGGTCGAGACACTCTAAGAACAGCAATAGCGGACCTCTCTTTTCATTTTACAATTTTGTAAGTTTAAAAGTTGGTCTAAAAATCTTGCCAAAAAAATCTGGTAACCTAGTTTAAAATCTGTCAAATTTTTAAATGTAGGTTATGTAACACATCACAATATTTCATTGGCGTAGATAATTATTTAAAAAAAAATATTTTTTATTTAAGACTAGGGATTTATTCATAAAATAGAAGATCCGCTAAGCTGGCTCGTTCTAGAGGACCACATCTATATGGGGGCTTCATCGTATATTTAAACTAAATGAGAACCCCTTTTTTGGTTCGTATAAATTGTGTAGTCCAGTCCCTGCCAAACCATAATCTATTAATTCTTTAAGGTTTTTATCTTAGAAATGATTTAACTAAACTAAAACCACTTTTAGCCCCAATAGAGATGTGTTCGTCGAATGATTTAAACGTAGAAAGTGAACACACAAAAAAACTATCCCACATTTAGGGTCATTTTTAGGTACAGTTTAAAAACTTTATTTAACACATTTTTTACACAGTTATTGATTTATTTTGTTACATTTTTAGTTATTTTGCACATTTTGAAAAATAAATGACGTTTAAAAAATTGAACTGTTAACGTCGGATTTTATTTTGAAATGTGTGAAAAAACTAAAAATCTAACAACAAATGTGTAAAAAAATGTGTTTAATAAAGTTTGTGAACTGTAAAAATGGTCCCGAAAGTAGCCCTAAATGTGGGATAGTTTACAATGGATTTAATAATACTTTTTGTGTGTTCACTTTCTACGTTGAAATCTTTCGACGACCACATCTCTATTAAGGCTAAAAGTGGTTTTAGTTATGGTTAAACGATTTCCAGGATAACAGAAACTTTGGAAAATTAATAGATTATGGTTTGGCAGCGATGGACTGTACAATTTCTACGACCCAAAAAAAAGGGGCTCTTGGTTAGTTTTAATATACGAGTGGGAATCATATGGATGTATTATTTGCCGAAAAACTGTTTTCTTCCTCATGCCACATCAGGGAATTAGTTGATCAATATTATAGGACAGTGATTTTTAAGTAATTTCATTATTTAACAAAATTGTACATTTTATTCAAGAACATTTGTCACTCACAATAATTTAAAAAAAGCTTAACTGCATATAAAACTGCACTGGGGGTTTAATTTCTTTCAAAAATAGAGTTAAAATGTCAAAAAAATTCTACGTTCATGGAAGACACTTTTCATCAAAATTTGAAGGATTTTATAATCATCGATAGGAGTTCATGGATGGTAACCTAGCAAAATAAAAAAAACTATAGTGTATTTTATTTCTGTGGTTTAGTGACCGGACTCTTGATACTATCCAGGGACACTAGAATTAATTAGGGTTAATAATAGTTAGTAATAGTTTTACTTCTACCCTTTTTATACAGGGTGTGCAAAAAGTTCGGAATATCGCTCCTAATTTCGTGAATACTTTTCTTAGAAGGTTGATTTTTTTAAGGTCGATTTTTACTTTTTTAATGCGCATCTTTTCAACTTATATTCAAATATACAGGGTGTCCAATTTTCTCAGAAGACTGAACAACTTTCTTATTTTAAATGAAACACCCTATTTTTTTTTTTTTTTTATAAATCTAGATGTCATTAGCAGTTCAACAATATGTCGCTTGCTACCCTTAAGTTACTAAATGTTACCCTTTTAATAGAATTTGTTTCTGTGTTAAAAAGTTTGGAATATCGCCTGTAAAATCGTAAATACTTTTCGTAGAAGGCTAATTTTTTTGAGGTCCATTTTTATTTTTTTAATACGCATCTAACAAGCATACACTCAACTATACAGGATGTTCCCCTTTTTTAGGAGGCTAGTCAACTTTCTTATTTTAAATGGAACACCCTATATTTTATTTTATGAATCTAGATGTCATAGGCAGTTTAACGATATGTCGCTTGCTACCCTTAAGTTATTAAATGTTACCCCTTTTAACAGAATTTGTTTCTGTGTTAAAAAATTTGGAATATCGCCTGTAAAATCGTAAATACTTTTCGTAGAAAGTTAATTTTTTCGAGGTTCATTTCTATTTTTTAAATACGCATCTAACAACCATGCATTTAACTATACAGCATGTTCCCGTTTTTTTTTTAGGAGACTAGACAACTTTCTTATTTTAAATAGAAGATCCTGATTTTTATTTTTTTTAATCTAGATCACTAGATTCATAAAAAAAAATAAAAATAGGGTGTTCCATTTAAAATAAGAAAGTTGTATATTCTCCTAAAAAAGGGGAACACCCTGTAAAGTTGAGGGTATGCTTGTTAGATGCGTATTCAGAAAATAAAAATGGATCTCAAAAAAATTAACATTCTACGAAAAGTATTTACGATTTTACAGACGATATTCCAAACTTTTTAACACAGAAACAAATTCTGTTAAAAGGGGTAACATTTAGTAACTTAAGGGTAGCAAGCGACATATTGTTGAACTGCTAATGTCATCCAAATTAATAAAAAAAAATAAAAAATAGGGTGTTCCATTTAAAATAAGAAAGTTGACTATAGTTCATTTTTTTTATAGAGAGAAACTCCGACCACACGATAAATGTGTTTTTTGGGTTGCCTATTAGGGGTTTGTTCAGTAATTTTACTCTTTTTTGTTGTATTTTCGAACAAAGCTCAAAATCTAACGTTTGTCAAAACTGAAAGATTTAAACAAATCTGTCACAAAAAACTAAAATTCAAAACAAATTTAATGTTTTTGTCCATATTGACAACTGAAATTAGCGTTACGAGATAACTTCCAAACTTAAGTTTTGGGCGCAATTTTAAGATTCTTCAGATAGTAGCTGGGCGGGCTACATTAGATTTTTAGTGCATGTAAAAAAGTCAAAGTGACAATTTAAAGTAAAAACTTCATTATAAATTAAAACCGTAATAATGGACTTGCTTTGTGCGGTAAACAGAAAAAGATAATATTTTTTATCTATAAATTTCCCATACATAAAACTTTCGATAAAACTTTAAAGTTAAATGAAAATAAAAAATGGACAACCATACAAATAAATTCTGAAAAATCGCATTAAAAAGGGGCCATCTAATCAAGACACTTATATTTCTAATTTAATGTTTTAAATTTGAGAAAAGCGGGATTTAGAAGACACAGTCTACTAACCTTGGGAAGTATTTACATTCTTTCATTCATCGGGTTCCAACAAGTTATTTCGAAGCTTCCTTTTATTACCTATATTCATTTTCTGGACATGGGTCATAATCATAGGCGGCGACTTTAATAAATTCTGTCGGGTGCTCAGAAAGGGTAATAAAATGAAGTGACCTAGGGAAAATCGCTGCAGGGGGTTCGGGGGGCGGCAGCCCCCCGTTATAGGCGCCGCAGGCAATTTTTTTTGTTTAATTCAAGGTCACGCCTTTTCCTAACACTTAAAATTTATAAACAGAAAATAAATGCTTCAGCAATACCCTGCTCTTACTTAGGAAAATTTTTTCTTTAAATTAATTCAATTAATTTTTAATTAAAGTAAACATTTTTTCCAAAAATTAAACACAAATAATGAATAACAAGCGGATTTCCTATTTTATTATTATAAAGTTAAGAAAAAAAATACCCTGGATTCTGGAAGAAGAAGGAAAAACTATATTATGATTAAACCAAAAAAATAAGTTCAACAATGTGAAAAATATACAAAGATAATAATAATATTTAATAGTAAAACTTTTTACTTTAGAAACAATTTAATACATTTTTTGAGGTTGAATAAAATAATTCACAATAGTGCACACAGTTTGGTAGTCAGCAGATATTTTTATAAATAAGAAAATAGCCAAAATGATTTTAATACATTCACATCTGGAGAGAATATTCATTCTTAAAGGGATGGCCATGCAATAAAATAATAAAACTGCAATAACAGATACTAAAAATTACTATTCAAAATGTTAATGTTTCATTGGAATTTTTAGACACATTGTTGAAATATTTGATTTATGGTTCAAATAGGTACCTATTTTTAGCTTCTAAAAACAAAAATTTGTCGGGTGCTCCGCACCCTACAAAATTGTTTGTTGGGTGCTTGGGCCCCAGAGCACCCACGGAGTCGGCGCTTATGGTCATAATAATCGACACATAATATATGTGATAAATTTCGTAAATGTGTTTCGTCTAGTAAGTTATTACCTATATTCGTAATCGAACAGATTCTTTGTGGGCAACATAATCATTTGGTTTTACTGAAGATACTAAGTGTCCCAAATACACTTGCACTTGTACAGCCGTTCAATATTAAAGCAGAAATTAAAATATTTTGATTTACTAGCAAACAATTATGCAAAACCGAAAAAAGAAGTAAGAAATTATGTTTGCAACAATTTTTTTTCTTAAATGACAGTTGTGTGACAGACAGTTGACAACTTGATTGACAATTGTTTACAATAAATCATTAAGCACACTTAAGTTAAATTCTAAGCACTTATGACGTCATTGGGCGCACACTAGCTACTAGATCTGTCAAAAATTAAGCCATTGTAGTTAATTTCAGTTGTCAATACACCTATTTCTTAATGAGTAACAAGTTGTTAAAGTGTCTTGTGTGTTCGCTAACGGTTGGGGATACCATAAAGGGGATTCTCAATCATCTTGGAGGTATTAGTTATTTAGAAGCATTAAAGGGGCAAATAATTATATATAAACGTGAAATGAGAAGCCCCTTTTAATTCAATGCAATTGTGCCACACCGATTCATACTGCAGCAGGATATTTTGCAGAAACATCAGGCAGCAAAATAAACAGCTTTGAGAACAAGCCATTTTGGAAATAAAACAATTTGAGTGTAGCGCAAAAAATATTTAACTTGCAGTGAAAGACTTTTTAGAATATTTGTAAATTATAATATTAGATTCTCAAAGGTTGTAGTTACATAAAATAAATTTTAATTAAATAGAATAAATAATTGTTTAGTGGCATAACTAAGAAGAATCGGTGGATTATTGTAAACTATTCAATCGGCAAACTTATAAAATTGCAGAACAGATAAGCTCCGTTTAAGCACTATTAAAACTGCGTCATCCGCAAAAATCACCACTTATTAAACCCCCGCTTGTGAAGCATAATGTATACAAAATTTGGCCGCCTTTTTTGCGAAGGGACTTTAGTTTAGATCCTGAGAGTTTTCGCATAAACAAATTCTGCAGTTCCTGTTCATGGTTCAATTCCAGTCCCCCTTTCGGTCCCATGCTCTTAATTTATTTAAAAGATTCTTAAAGCAGGATCTTCTGAAGCAGCATAGCTATTAAACACAGGTATACAATGCACAATCCACATTAACAGCAATTCCAGAAAATTATCTTTTTGGTAAAGAGGATTTAAAATTTGTTTATGGTGTTATAAAACTAACATTTTCTTTTATAAGAATTTTAACTGGCATGTTGACGTGACAAGATATTGACATTTAAAAAAAAATTCAACTGTTCAACTTTTGTTTTGATTGTTATAGTGACACTATAGAAGTTGACGTTAAGCATAACCAAAGTTTTTTTTATGCCAAAAAAAACATATGTTTTGCTGCGGCCATTTTGAATTTTTCTAGTGTAAATTCACGGAGCGTGCAACCAATCACAGTAACTAATTTTTTTAAGGTAAAGGTAAAAAATTCTCTCTATAAAAAAAATATACTATAGTCCTCGAAAAAATTAACCTTCTACGAAAAGTATTTACGATTTTACAGGCGATATTCCAAACTTTTTAACACAAACAAATTCTGTTAAAAGGGGTTACATTTAGTAACTTAAGGGTAGCAAGCGACACATTCTCGAAATGAAATCGACCTCGAAAAAATCAACCTTCTAGGAAAAGTATTTACGAAATTAGAAGCGATATTCCAAACTTTTTGGAGCCACTGGTCATAATTACAATATTTTTCTTCACTTTTTAATTACTTATATTTTGGCAATTAAACAATTAAGTATTACACATTTTTCCATTCTTTTCTTAAAATAGCTAATAATGAATAATTAGCAAATTGAAAAAATTTTGCAGTAATAATGTTGAACACTTTTCAATTTTTGTTTATGTTTAACGCGTAAGTAGTTGCATAATATTCTCTTAAAAATTAACTAAATTTGCACTTGTGTTGTGACGGCAAAAGAACTTATAATAAAGAGAGAAACCTTCTTAAATTATGTTGATGTCTCTCTCGAACTATTTTGATACTATTTTTATGTTATCGAAGAACAACGATACTTTTGATTCTGAAGCATTATCATTTTGATATCGTTCAACTCGGCAATATCTTCGGGATTTGATGTCAAAGTTAGGCATTTGAACTACTTTTTCTGGTTTTCTAACCTATAATATGCCTAGGAATGCACCATTTTCAAATTTAGTTTTGTATTTTAGTAGTTTTTTAAAAGTCTTTACTTGTTTTGTAAAAGTTAAAGGGATATTTTATGAAATAAAAAGAAATACAAATACTTTCAAACAAATTGTTTGCTCAAAGTTTTTTATTAAATTAAGTATTTGATTATTTTTTCATTAGCTACATTTTTAGTAGTGTTTTATAAGTTTATAACCCACCTTAAAGAAAATAATAATTTTTTGTTATTTAGTCTTCAAATAAGAAAAAAGCTTTTAAATTTTTTGTGGGAAACATTTTTGTTGATTTTTAAGGAAATACGGCATTACAAAAATATTAATTTCGGTAAGAAAATTGCAAAAATATATTCATATGTACCCAATTATTGGCAATGATAATTCTTATTGTGATTGATAATTACAACCCCAAATGGCATAACCAAGTATGAAGATTGTTCTTTTTTTTTTAATTAATTATCTTTTTCTATACATAACTTTTATGTTTTAAGATTAAAAAAAATATATTTTAAATTTGATGCGTAATTTTTTATTTTAAAACTATAGTATTAAGTACAAATTAATTAAGGAATGAATTGTCTAAAAAAACATTTTTTTTTTAGTTGTTTGGTAATTAAGATATTTTAAAACAATTAAATATAATTGTGAGTGAAATTAAAAATAAGTACTTAGTCATAAAAAATATTTTTTACGTATTTAATAAACAAGTATTTAAAGAAAATTACTTATTATGTAATAAATTTAATTAAGGGTAGAAAACTAAGAAATTAATCTGGCAGAATCGGTCATAAAATTTTTTTAAAAGCTTATAATTCTCTTAATAAAATAATTAATAATAGAGGTAGATAATAGTACTTTTCAAAGTACATTTGTTTTTAATATTTTAGTATTTGAAGAATTTTGTGTTCCTATAATGTTAAAATATTAACAAGACAAGGATGGTTTTACAGGTAAAGGTAAGTAAAAGTGAGATAGATTTGATACTCGCAACCTCTTTAGCTATCGAGAAACAATGGCGGCTTTTATCGTGATTTTACGATTTTAAATCCCTTCAGAATCAGTCAAATCGTTTGAACACGTCGAAATCGAGTAAAACTAACCTCAACACAGCCAAAACGATTCTCATTTGTAGAAACATGGCGTCTTTTGTCGTCGCTTCACGACCATAAAATGCCTTCAGAATCAACAAAATCGTCTTGATACGATAATAGTTACTATCAATTATCAAAATCGAAAGATCAGAATTCCTGGTTTTGTTTCTTTGTTTGAAATATTTTTGGCATGGCCTCCTTGACCGACGCGGGACGCTATTTGGACTTAGAAGTTTTTTGTTACTGAAATCTTTTAGTTTTTGTTTTTTTAACCTTACTGGCTAACTTTACAAAAAACAAACCAAGATTTTTAATAAAAAATTAAATTTCCATTAATTTTGTAACAAAGATTTTTTTTGTAAATTGAATAATAACGGAGATAGGTTTTTTTGTGATGGGGGGTAAAAGGGGGGTCTGACAAAAAAAACAACGAATACTTTTCTGTAGAGAATTCAATTTCCTATGTTTTATGTCGAATAATTTTTTTTGTAAATTTAATAATAGTTGAGCTACGATTTTTTTTTTATTTGGGGGGCCCAGAAGGGGGCTTTGTAGTGATGGGATTCTTGTCAAAAACAATAGGGTTCTTCCTCTTATAAAGGTTGATTTTTCCTTAAAATTTGAGTTTGATATCCCTTTTGGTTTTTGAGATAGCGTGTTTACAAGAAACGTGACATACACCCTACCGACCGACCGACCGACCGACCGACCGACCGACCGACCGACCGACCGACCGACAGACGGACGGACAAAAAATGAAAATCTTAAAAAGTCATGAAACGCACGAATCTGCAAAAATTGACGATTTTAGGATTTTCTGATCGATTGCAATATACTCTTGTGAAGAGTATAATAATGGTAAATCCCCGAAAGAAGAAAAAATCCCATATTCCATCTGTTTTTAAAAGGATACAACTTCTTTAACTAGTTTTTTAGAATTACAGATTTCTCTAATTGCAGTTCACTACTATAGTAGAAAACTGCTCAAGGTCACATCATAACATAACCTACAAAAAAATATTTCAAGAGTAGTTTTAGGGGTGTATTTTAATTAAAAAAGATTAAAAATGCGTTTAACGCAAATATTATTAAGTAAAATAGGAAAATACTCGAAAGATTACTCAAATCTTCCTGAGCGATACATAAAACGTGCTAGTGAACAAGTCTACTGGAAAAATCCTACGGGGCTCCAATACAAACCAAATGCTAAAATTGAGCGAAAACAATTCAGATACACCACAAATAGACCATGGACAGGACAATTTCGTCAGCAAAACACACCTGGAAGACATAGCAAAAAAGTATTCTTAGAACCAATTCTGAACTGGACCTTCTTCAGGGGTGATCGCGTGGAAATATTGGTTGGCAAAGATAAGGGAAAACAGGGAATCGTTAAACAAGTCATTCAGGAACGAAATTGGGTTATTGTTGATGGGCTGAATTGCCACTTCAGAAAAGTTTGTACGTTTTTAGATCAACATTAAATCCTCATAATACATAACTAAAAATATGTTTTGTTTTAGCTACACAGGGCGAATTTACTGGGGTCATAGTACAATCAGAAGCACCTCTTCTAGTCACAACGCAAGTGGCTCTAGTAGATCCTTCCGATTTAACCGCAACTCCAGTAGAATGGCGGTTTACAGAACAAGGTGAAAAAGTAAGAGTTTCTACAAGAACAGGACGCATTATTCCAGTACCAGCAACAGCAGAGGAAACTATTGACTATAAAACCAAAGCAGCATACAAAGAACAACCAAAAGATACGTTAGCTCCAGAAGTTGACCAAATTACCTTTGAACCTAGGCTTTGTACTTTTGAGATGGATATTATGGAAAAATTGGGGATTAAGGAGGATCGAGTGCCGCCGAAGACTTACTGGTATTAATTTTGTTATTTCTTATTCTAGTTTAAATAAATAAAGCAAAAAATGCGTAAAACACCACAGAAATTAAACTTTTTTTTGTTCTGTGCTGCCACCTAGTAGCCAAAAGCTGTAGTTAATTACGGTGCAGGTTAAAGCATTCTTTTTTATAATAGTCTTAATTCAGCATTTGAGTGATAGGTGGCGCGGCATTTTTTAAACCTAAATTATTGGTCTTTTGCACGATAGTTAAATTCTGTTTAATTTCATTCATGCTGCTAATAAGTGATTATTTAGGATATATTTTGAATAAATAAATAATACCTAAGCTTTTCCAATATTTAAAATTTACGTAAACAAAACCGTTTTTGAATAATTCGTAAAAAATGTCCTTTGCGCAACTCCTTGAAAGTTGAGTAAGTTTAAAAGAACTGCAATAATTTTTTTTTGTCCATTTGAGTGTCGAATGCACTATTAAACTAGCAAGGACATCTTTAGCGCTTTACAAATGTTAAATATGTTTTAAAATATATATTTTTAAATGTAAAAATAATCGTTTATTAATTGTTAGATTTTCATACATATTTTAACAAATTTGTTCTTAGCAAGTGTACTGTAGCCTTAAGTGCCTAGGACATTAAGAGAATTTTCTTAGTGTTAACGGTTTAAACCATAATACTTACAACAAAATAAAGCAATAACAGTTAATAGTTTTTGTAAAATTTAAAACATGTACATTACTAGTACCTATTGCAAAAAACAAAATACCTCATAGTTTAAAAAAACTACATTTGTCCTGAATAGCCTCGTTTATTTAAAAGCGTAAAAGTTATGTATTCTTTCCGTTAAAAAAAGTCGTAGTCGTAAAAGAAAATACATAATCTAAAACAAAATGCTGTTTTTATTTAGAGACAGTATTAGTTTTGTTTGCCTTTATGTGTTGGCCTTGCAAAAATAGATCCATTTACAGCTAAGAAGGCTGATGTAGATCTAGAGATAACTGTTACATATTTTCGGGTATATTTTCAGTAATTTAGGATGACTATTTGTTTGGAGAGAAGCAGGGGATGAGGAATAATTTCCAAACAGAACTGGAATAGCCACACTGGCGCCTCAATCTTCTGCAGTTTCAATCGATTTGCAGCATCATACATAGCGTCCACGCCATAGCGAGATTGCTTCTCAAAAACTTTGAAATTCTTTTACAAATTGTACTTTTTTTTATATTTCCAGATTTTGGTTGTAATATTATCTCATAGAGTTAAGTACACATACGTGTTTGCTGTAAAAATGATCCTTTTAGATGAGAATGCTTTTACGAAGGAAGGTAAACCTATAAAAAGGATGAAAACGATATAAAAACATATTGGGCCCTAAAGACGGACTGTTAGAGAAAGGTGATCTTTCAATGTTAACTTTTGTATAGAAAAATATCGGCCAGCGATTTTATTACATATTTATTAACCACGGTCTTTATTGTGCTCCTGATAATGTCAGTTTGCAGAATATATAAAACAAGTTAAAAGAAATCCGGAATAATTATTAGCAATTTATATATTTTAGGGCATAAATATTCACATGCGATTATGATCAAAAAAATACCAATTCTTTTGTATTAATCAAAATATTTTAAAATTGCAGTTGGGTTAATGATTTTTTTGAATTTAAAAACTAAGGAAATGAACTCAAGAGTAGAATTTACCAATCTTGACTAAGCTTATTATTGGGAAAGATATTTGGGGTTTAAAAGAAGCGAAATGACAATTTTTCAAAACATTTTGCCCTTTGTTTTTGTCCATTTTGTCTCCCTAATTTAATCAAAAAAGTATTACTTTACAAGCTTGTATCGCAAACTACTGCTTTGTTTTTATCTTGGTATTTTTCTAGACCATTTTCGCTTCGCAAATAAATTTATCTACATTATTGGCTAATAACTTGAGTTTATATGTCAAAAGGATACATTCCGAAATAATTATTTCCATGTTGAAGCCAGACAGAATCCCTCCCCTTTTTTTATGTTTTATTCTCACAGCAAACAAGCACTGTAGTATTTTTATAATAGATGCAATGCTTTCATTTATCTTTAAAAACATACAAGTCCTTTTGTAAAATTGACCCAACAAAATGCATGAAGTTTTGGCAAGCAGACAAATTTTATCGCTTTATAGAAACTACTGCAAGACAATAAATTTTATGTTAAATTATCAGCATTATTGTTAAGGATATTTTGCATAAAAATTGCTACTCATAATCCTTTAAAATATATCTTGGGCTCTGGGGAGTAGACATTCTTTTGTAAAGTTTCAAAACTTATTATTCTCTTTGCGGAAATTGTCGATCGCATACCGACAAACGCAACAATGGTTATAATGCGTTAAGAAATGAACCTAAATAAAATAAAAAGGTGCAAAGTTTTCAACGGCACACAAAAAGGGCAACGGTGCTCTGTCGGGTCACTCTAATAAAGGACTTTATTATTGGTTGTGTTCTTTTATGTCTAGCGTTCAACTGATAACGCAGGTTGTAAAACTACAAGTCTACCTTTTGGATTTTACAATATTTATATTTACATCCTTTCCACAATTTATACAGCTAAAAGAACCTGTTTGTGACTAATATTTATCTCTAAAGAAAATATTTTTTATTGCACCAACAAAAGGTCTCATTAGTACTTTGTAGACGGTAGCGCATAAAAGAGAATATATTTTTTTAAATTTAAAAAGCATGAATCATAGGATTAAATTAGTTACAATATTCAATAATGGTGAAACGAAAATATTTTATTAAGTTTGTCAATATTTGGAAAGTAAAGCTTTCCTAGCTTTCGTTTTTTTATTCATTCTCACACAGGTGTCACCGCCATAATTACCTATGTTACATTTAGAATAAACCTCTCTAAACGCAAGTATTTTCATACACCTAATTTTTACTATTTGATAACTTTAACGATCTAAGAATTTAATACTTGCCTTCTTTTCTGTTTGTCGAAGACTATAACTAATATCAACAATAAATTCCCAAATTTCATTACACCGAATAACTCCAAATAGAAATTTTTATTTATCAAATTTTTTAAATTGATTACCCTAAATTCGATGAAGCAACACATGTTATTGTCAGAGTCATTAGTAAGAACCAAAGTCAATCACACAAACCTTTAAATTAGTGGTCGCAGATGGTTCTAATCGTCCTTCTGAAAAATGATCATGATGACTGACACGCTAAAAAGTCTTCCTTGAAAAATATCCTGCGTAAAATTTCGAGTAAAGGCACTTTGTAAAAGCTGATGGAACTTCTAATTTTAGTCTGGTTTCCTGGTTTATATTCCTCCAATACACAAAAAGAAGTGAGTTTAAAAGAAAAGTGTTTTTTAATTATGTTTTAAGTTGAGACGAATTGAAAATCAATAAAAATTTGCAAGGCAACCTTATTCACGTTGCTAAAAGCCAACAGAAAATTCCAATTGTTTTGTATAAAAAGCGTATTCAATTTGGTAGGTATTCAAGCGGTTCTTTTCTATTAGCATGTTGTAAAGAAATACATCAAGAATTAGAAATTGAGGGATTTGACCCCTTAACTGGATCGGCGATCCAGCAAACTATGGGTAATTTTCTTGCCTTGTCAGTCCAAACAAATGACATCGCATGAATAATGCCTTTCCAAAGTGCTTTACTTTAGATAGACAAAAGTTTAAACTTAATAAAACCAAGACATGAAAACTCAACTTCCCAATTCATGTACATTTTTTTATCGAAAACTTAAAATTGACCAACCCTTATCCCTTCAAAACATTTAAGTGTTCTTTTTAGAAGATTAAAAGATTACCATATTCTTCTGAGAACATTTCATGCTATGACGACCTTAAATGAATAAATAAAAATAATAATTAAAGTATTTTAGAAAGAGAAATGTTGTGTTTACCAAAACGCATATGGGGGAGCCGACATCTCAGCTTGATTTACGGTACATCGCAAAATAAATACTCGCAAGCAGGAATATTTGGGTGCTAATTTTGTGCAAATTAAAGAGCAGGCGGTCCGTCATCTCGGTACGAAAATGAGAATATCCAAGTGAAATTCTGTCACAGCATAGCTGGCGTGCGATGTCACAATGAATGATTTAGAGGCTCATAACCGTTGGCGCTTAGAAAATTACTATACGAAAAACAAAAACGAAATGAAAACAATTGCAAATCAAAAAGACGACGAGACAGATCCACACTATGGTATGTAAATACAGCCGTAAGGGATGGATGACGGTCGATACCGGCAGTGCCGCAAGCAGCAGGCTGGTAGGGCTTTCTAGCGCACTCGGCACTTGTTTCTTGTCGTCCTGGCTGAGAGCACATAAGCGCGTCTCCTCCTTACACGCGAGATCTTCCTTCGCGAGCGTACCGGAACATCGTGCTTTCTAGCGCGCGCCAAATTCCTGAACTTTTAATTTTTGAAACCGTGATTTGTTTGTTTTCAAAGGACAATTTCTTAAGACTTTGAGCTGATTTTAGGTGAGTTTCCATTACATTTAGTAACAATTTTATGATGACATAACAACGCAGGAATTATTTTTCCCATTAAATGCATTTAAGGTTTTTTTTTTGTAAAACTGAATTAAATTTTAAGCACGATCGTTAACAGAATCACAGACGTTTTTAAAAGATTTAAGAAAATTAAATTATCCTTTAATTCCATTAATACAAACTACCGACCGCAAAGGATTATTATAAGGTTGTACGGACCTAAGCAAGATAATTAAGTTACCGTATAAATAGCGGATTTAGAACCTCTATGTTATGATAAATTTATGCAGAATTGTAGTGATTTATCTAGGCAAAATATTATTTTTTATTATTTTGTTTTGACACTTTTTTAGTTGGTTTGATAAATTATAAATTAACACGTGCGATAAAGTACAATTTTACCGCGCGGTAAATTAAGTCATAGCTGAAATAGGTGGAATGTGTATGTGTCAAATTGTGCACGTTTGTATACATAATTAATTTAACCATTGACCAGGAAACAATTACAATTGTGCAATTAATTAAATATAAAGAATTATTTTGTATTTTAACGTATGATCACGATTTATTTAAAAGACAGAAATAATTGAAAATAAAATTCAAACTCACACGTTTCCGTAGATTATCCTTACGTGCTTTAGAAAACTTAACATTTGATTGCAAACATTTATCGGTTTATCTGCTGACAGTTTTAATTTCTGAATTATTGTATGTTTTTTGTCAAAGCTGCAACCAAAAATAAATAATTTAAAAAGCTTTTGATTTATCCCCTATAAACGGATAGGTTAAAATGATTATAAAATGATTTTAAATTAATTTAAATATGTTTATTTGAGGCTTTGTGGGTATGAAAACAATTTTAATAACATTTTAGATTTAATTTAATGTTTTCATTATGTTACGCAAAACATAATTTTGCAATCTATCATTTTCATGCGGTCAATAGTATTTAGGAATTAGATTTCACCATATATTTCAGTATGTTTAATTAACCATTTGGATTACAACCCCTAGTAGCCATCTAATGGGGCTTAAACTGAAATACCACAGAATTAAATACAAATAAAATTGAGGTAGCTACTTTTTAACTAATTGAATTTTTTTACCATTTAAATTTTATTTTTAAAAAACATTAAGTGCACTTATATATTTCTTTTTTGATAAACTTAAACAAAACTAGTGTTTTTTTTTTAATTATAGTTTTGTAAATATTTTGTACGCCATAAAACGTGTTTAAATTACACTAACAAAACATGCACCATGGGCAATTGAACACCTATACATTACTTATTGGTTTTTTGGTACTAATGATACTCTCTTTTCTCTTTAAAGTTTAATGAAACTGCTTTATAAACATGGAAATTTTACTTTAAAGAGCACTATCAAAGAAACAATTATTTTCAACTACTGCAAACGCTCTTAAAAAAATTAAAATTAAATGATTAATGTGAAGGTTTGAAGCCCTGCTTGGTTTTGTTCTGCTGAACCAAAAAAATAATATGATTATGCTTGCCAGATGGTTGATATAAACAAGTTCTTCGAAATTAAGAAAAAAAATAGAAATAAGAGGTGTTTAAAAGGCATTTAAGCAGATCAGAATGTAAATCGTCGGGCTTGAAGTAAATAAATCTAACCAATGATAAAGATCTTCTCACTAATAAGCAGATATAATCTGACACGATTCACGGACACCAATGGCTTAAAACTCTACAACCCTTATAACGCTTCGGACCTCCCACTTAATAACATTTAACACCAACAGAGCTCGACCATCAAACTTATATTAAATTAATTTTGACACGTCTCAATTAACCAACATTTACAAGACGTGAGAAACTTTTAATTGGGCAATGATACCAGGATTGTTAACAAACTTTTTAGATTCGTCTGAATTTTAAACGAGGCAATCTAATTTTAAGTTTTAACTTTTCAGCAACTCTTCTTGTACAAACATTTTTGTATTATTTCGTGTTAATTGTGTTACAAAAGTTTGCTTTCGTGTCTTGGTAAGTAATTATTTAAAAAGTTACTTGAAATTTGTAGTAGGCAGCAATGCCAAGATAAGAAAACCTTTTTTATTATTTATACTTTTTTTGTTTGTATCTTCCGGAACACCTCTGAGTCAGACAGGCATAAAATCGTTATAAAATCATCCACGCAATTAACTTTTCTTAAATTTAGGACCTATGTTCCACTTCGTTGTCTTGTTTTTTTTAAATGAAAACTGAGATTCAGAGCATCAAATGTTTATGGAACAATTTTAGCACTTTAATGGTTTCCCAATTTCTACACCCATTTCTTGAAATGCAACCAGCACTTTTTGCAAACAAATGTTTAAACAAGCAGCCTAAAAATCTTTAACAGTGGTTACATAAATGAAGGAGAATTAATAAAAGACGACAGTTGTCTGAAAAGAAGTTGTCAAAGACAGGGTTTATTTAAACGATGCTAGTTGAGAAATTCGTTTAAAGCACGTATCAAAAAAATATGAGTTTTTCATTTTAAAAAGCAAACAATAAAACATATTTTAAATTAAGTTCCATTGTTATTTTGTTCTTTTATTGATTTCTACTTTTAAGTATTGGTTTGTCTTTGGTTTACATGTCATTACACTGTCCCTTTAAGAGACATTCCAAATTTAAATACTATACCATACTAGGTACATTCAAATCAAGTAAAAGGCCAGCTTGTAAGGATATGGTGGATGCGCCAAGTAGGTCTATTCTTATACACAGATTTAATCACAACTTTATAAAAATTTATACAAGTTAACTTAAAAATGAATTCACTTTTAGACGCGATAATAAAAAAACAGTAGGGATTTACTATCGAAATCGTAAATTTAAAAGCTATTAATTTTTTTCTTTGCATTACCTAAGGCATTACCTAGTTAATTCATAAGAAACGTTATTGTTTCTATTAAAATTCTTAGGCTGCGACTATAAGTAGCATTTCATGATCAAGATCATTTTCTGCATTTGCAATTCACATTTGAATAAATTAAGTACGATTATTTTAAAAACACACACAGCTATGCTATAGGCTCATTTGCCAAGAATTAATGTGCACAGGTAACTATTTATTCGTCGGTAGGCCTTTCAAGATCACTGTTTAAATACCACACAATTGGAATACAGTCTTAAGCAAACGAGCTAACGAGACAACATATGCTTTATTAAGGAAACTGGCGTAATTTGCATTTGAAATACATGAGCAACTCCTGTGTTTCTGTTTGCTTTATATGACATTAATTTCTGATGAAAAGCCTCAATAACCAATGCCGGATCGTATAGTTCTCATCCAAGTTAGTAATTATAAATTCACATATACGGTAACGCAACAGAATGTCCTATTCCCATAGCTTGTGAGCTATTTATTTACACGTATTCTCGAATAGGTCGTTGCAACTAAACATAAGTATGTACATACATGTCGAAATGTACAATGTTTTAAGCCCCCTGAGAAAGGAACCAAATAAATAATTAATTTCACTATTTTATTTTCTAAGTAGCTGCACGATGGGTTAAAAACTAAATATTTTACAACAAAAACATATCTTCATTTCAAAAACGTTATTTTACGCTTAAAATTATTATCTAAATGGTATTCGTCGAAGTATGAAACAAAAGTCAGAACAAATTTTCTTGCGTCCTTATTATTAGTTAGCGTGATACTTCACAAACAAAAATTAATACCTTTCCGCCAAACTTAAGCATAACTTCCTAACTACTCTTATTTACATAGTTTGTTTGCATTAACTTTAAATATTCATAGAAAGTCAAAAACAACACAAAACTCTTCATTGAAAGATTAAAACGCCGCGAAAGCTGTGTTACGACAATTCCATTTAAATTCTGATGCATATCTTTAATTAAATTTGATTATATTTAGGAACAATCAAGGACTTGAATTGTTGTCCATGTTGGAACCGTTTAAACACGTCAAGCTAAAATTTTAATTACAAATCTGTCGGAGCTATTTGTTTAAAGTAGATACTGAAATCAAAGGCCTATATTTTCAATAAACTCGCGTTTAGTTGTAGATTGCTGCACCACATCAATAAATTGGATCAAATAAAGTCTATTAAATTTAAAAAATGAAACTAAAAGTCAATAAAAGTCCGAATAAAACAAATATTAACAATAGATATTAATATGCATGCCAAAACTGTTCATGTCTTCTCAAGTACCTATTATTAATACGAGTAACTCTTTAAAGTTAAATGAATAAAGAAAACCATTATTATGCACGTCAAGTAAGTTAATAATTATAGGATTAGGATTACCATAAGGAGCATTAATTATAATTATTGTATTCTTATGATAATGCAAACTACTTGTCAACTATTTAAACATCACCTGACTTAAACATCGTAAATTGTTCAACACCATGCTTACGTGGGCTAAGTACATCTCACAATGTACACAAATAACGTTTTTAAGAATTTTTCTGTCACACTATTTGCAGACAAGTCTAAGAAAGTTTGGTCAGGCCTTCTCTATAATTAATATTCAGCTAAAAAGTATTCCTTAACTAGTTTTAAGAGCTTTTAGGGCTACTCCTGCAAACTGTTCGTGCCTTTTTTTAATTATGTTTCTTACAAACCTTTTTTTCCAAAAACAAGACATTCAATTACCTACTCACGTCAATTGTTTAAAAAAAAGTGGTATTGTAATGACACAGTAGGAGATAAGGCCCCTTGCAGTAATAAGTTTAAAACCAAACCCGAACACACCAATTTATGCACTATACGAAATGGAGTGGTAGAAATAAATAAATAATTCAAACACCCGCCTGACTCGATAACGATGCTATCACTTCTTTAATTTAATGGTGAGAAACCCCCTTAAAATCTACCTGAACTTCTCCGTGTGAATAAAGCTTGTATCTTCGCACAACATTACGATCTGTTACCTTTATTAATGTGTTGAAAGGATTGGGAATTGGTAATAAAATAAATATTTAATAATCTTTTTTTTCGAGCGGACTGAGCGGAGGCTGCAGATGTATTTGCATTTCGATTCGTAATAAGTAGCGAATAAATTGTATGCTATAAGTATATGGGCCATAAAAATATCAGGTATTGTAGTTTAGTGTTATAAACCTAAAGAGACGGTTCAATAAAATATAAAATCATCTTAGTCCAGACAGAACACCTCTTAGCAAATTGCACATTTCTTATCCTATTGATGTGAATATAAAATTTATGATTTCGCACAATTCGGAAGGTGATGGTCATAAAAATATTAACTTATTGAAATGGCGTGAAAATATAAATAGTTTTTTTAATGTAACTGACATGATAAAGGAGTTTAATATTAAATTTTCAGATTTAGTCCATTGCTTTGCCCATAAATCATAATGGATGTTTAAATATGTACGTTTAATAACCGTTCGGCGCTTAACGTAAAATATGTGGGCTTTTATTATTAAGAAGTCGATGGTACCAAAAGGTCCATGCATATAGGTGTTGAGGTAAATATCCGACGAAAATGAATCATCGTTTAAAGTTTCGTGCTGTTATCTTTTCAGTCATCGTGGCTACGTACTCAAAATGTCATCACCGATAGGTTTATTTTTTAGGGATATCCTAAATTTAGGAATTTTTGGTTCAAGCAAGTAGTTAAACTGTACCATTTTTCACAACTTTGACATTGCTGAAAAACCTGTTTGTTAACTTCACGGAGCTTAGAATGTCTAAAGCGCCATGGTGAAGGCGGCCTTTATAATGTGCTTTATTATTTTCCATATTATTTCAGAGAGTGTGTTGTTGTGATTTATGTTTGCATATGGAGTGCTAAAGTTTGAATAAACCTCGTTCCAAAGCTTTTGTGTGATCGGAAAGTCATTTGGTTTTAAGCCACAAAACAAACTTTAACTTTTCATTGTACAATTCAGAAATAAAAAGCTCTTTCTCGCATCGACTATGTTTAATTTTTATTGCTTTTAGTATTGATTATATGGCCAATTCTATTAATAAAACACGCATTATTATTGTTATTGTTTGCTTGAAACACTACACAATACAGAATATTGATAATTTATGCAAAATATGGCGAAAGCGCTCAAGTAGCATTGATGGAAAATTAAACAATAACGACTGGGCAATAATAACTATTAATACTGAGTTTGAGTATACTCTTTACACACGTAGTCTTAAGATAATTTATGTGATGTTTTTAGTAACATAATATTACCTAAATGTTGTTGATTATTGCACATCTTTAGTTATCTCGCAAGCATTTTGTAAAACATAAGCGATTAAGTATACGTTAGTTCAAGTAATTGTTAGTAATCGCTAATGACTTCAAAGTTTGAGCTTTAATGGCTGTATCAATTTACAACCTCTATATTTTATATGCGCTATCTCCATCATTAATATTATTATGGGCATGTAAAAACAGATTCTACTAAGCGCCTAGTAAGCCTTTCTTGTTGTTAACAACTTTATTATATTAGAAAATTATATACCCTGAAATTAGACATTGTTTACATTGTTTTTTTACGTCAACAAAAGCGCTGGAGGCTAGTTGAATAAAATGGCGAATGCGCTCTCTAATATGTAAATATTAGTTTTTGTAAACTTGGTTTAAATTAAAAAAGAAAATATTTTCTCTGCATCTCTGTAATTTGTACGCATCGTAAGCTTGTCTGTGTGGCATAGTGGTCCTTTTAACAAAACATCTCAAATGAATACAATCTTCAGTTTATTCATCTCTTTGTCATTATATCAAACCCATTTACAATTCGCTATCATGTATTTAATATTCATTAGTTTTGACTGCTGGCATTTTACACAGGAACAGCATAATTATTTTTGCATGATAAGCATTTTTAATTCAATGATTTTTTGCGACGTAGAAAACGTTCACGAAACTGTCGGCCACGCGGTGATGTGCTTTTTATGGTAATTTTGAAATATTTACTTTTTGCTTTATATTAAAGAGGTCGGCTTCATTAGCCTTTTATGATGAATTATTTATTTTCATTTTGTCACCAAATTAAATTTTATTTTTAGGTTAAGCTTCCATGTAATTTAAGTAAATTAAATCATTTTATAGGGAACTTAAATCTGAGCGACGGAGCGTCTACTTTCCAATATTTTACTGGTGGTCTGATCGTGCGACTGCAAAAGTTCAAACCGTCTTTAAACTAATTTGAAAAAAATTTAATTATACGATAATAATAATGATTAGGCATGGCTTCGCTTGTGGGGACAATTGCTAACCGTTAGGAGATTTAATGATAATTAACTTGTAGTACAGATAAAAATGCATGCAAGCAAACATTATAATCCCGTTGATTCAAATCGTTAAGAAAGTACGATGAAAAGTAAATATTTAACAATATGATTTACAACTGCTTACTGTTGAGCTTATTCTGTTAATATTCATCACTTTAGATAGCAAGGCAAATGCAAAAATATTCATCTATTCATACACTCCTTGGACGAGAGAGATTTGTTAGGGCCTACTCCCTATTCATAATTAAACCTAGATTTAGTTCTAATTTCAATTCTGGTTGTTATATAAAGCATCCAAAGTCTGCGACAAATTATAATAGCAAACGATCTTGTCTAGTACAACACTGATGGTATAAAATATTATTACATTGACAGTTTCTTCGCGTAAGTGCGCCCGGATGAAACGATAAAAGATGACAAATGTGAGAAAAAATGAACACATCAGCATCAGAGGTTACTTAAAAATTTTCCAGTTCATGAACCTTAGAGAAAGTTCATTGAAAAATCTTTCAAGTGTAAAAGTATTCAGCAACTTCAACCACCTTTTCATTCATATATAAAGTTCCATTTTTATTGTCGATTCTGCTTTAGGGCTTAAATGGATGGCATGGCAAAGAACGCCACACACACATATTCGACATTCATTGCTTTACTTTTCATGCGGACTACTTCTGGATAAGAGTGGAAGCACTCAACTTTAATTTTCCTGTTGGAAAGCGTTCTAATAAAATAACCGACAGTTTTTCTTTTGGAGAAAGTTAACTTTCAATCAAATCATTTCTCATGTTGTTCTTGTTAAGACTAGTCATTAAAAACACACACAAACAAGCAGTTCATCCAGAAAGAAACTCTATTGGCCAAATTGTGCGTTAAGATTGTCAAATAATTGTCCTTTTACAAGGCTTCATATGGAATCAAATAGTCCCAACAAATTCTTGCTTCTTAGGGACTTGTTTTGATATGCATCTTTAGAGCTCTTTTAATGCTTATCCTTTTATATAAAAAGAAAACAAAACTCTCGCATCCGCAATAAAAAAAATGTTTTTGCACTAATCTACAGGGGTATCTTGCTTGCTTTAAAAAGAAGACATTTTTCATTTTAATTAATAAAACTATATTTTTTAACCGATATATACAAGAAATCTTTAAAACGAATATGAAAACTTCTTTTTTTATTAATAAATCTGTAGTATTTTGTCTAGATAAGAAGTTGAACTTAAACGCTCCACTCCAGAAAAGTTTGTAAACACCTTTACCGCTTCAAAAAAGAAGTTCGTTAACTTGGGACATGTTTATTGTTTACAAAAAGTTCATAATACTTTTATTTACAAGGTATTCACTTAAAGCTCTTATACATCGTAATTTTAATTGCAGGTATCTTACAAAGATAAAAAAATTATTTAAACATGAAATTCCTTAAATTTTTAAACAACATTTTAATTTCAGTAATGTTTCTTATACGCGAGTAATGATCGTTATTATATATTATTATATAATAAAGGTATAATGAACGGTTATTATTGAAATTGGATACCTACCCGAGTCTTCTATAAATAGAGCTTTTTTATTTCTTTTTGAATAAAATGCTTTTCTTTGCATACTTTATAGTTTTTAGCTGTGTTATGGCAACAATTCAATTTTAAAAAACTGAAACCATATCGCTGGCCAAACTTCACGTAGTTAATCTAGTTTTGCTACCCCTATAATTTTGAATAGTTATAAATCTCAACAATGGAGCTTTATTGGGGGATTTGAGCTTCTGCAGAATTATGACATTATTAAATTACTTAATCAATACATATTTGACCAAGTGGCAGTTGTGTTTCTAGGAGATAATTCTAGCTTTAACAGAGTGGGTATAAAACATCCCCAAAATTTATAAGCCACGTTTTAGACCTTCAAAAGTATGGCCACATAATGTTTACCCTAAACTAAAGACACTAGAATCCTAAACCATGCCATGAAGGGGTTTTAGAAAAAATGTATAAATCTGGTCAGATTAAAGTTTGTTATGTTTATAAAGGTCTTAATAAATTAGTATCCTGCTCAAAGTTTTTTTTGTTATATAAAAGGTAAAGGTGTGATAAGTCTATTAATTTATGACACATCCACGTCTGAAATAATTGGAGCATTAATAAAGTAATTAATTAAATATTTATAGGTAATTAAACTTTGATTAAAAGAGCGTTACACTTGAATTAGTGCTGTCATGATCAAGTTTTATGCTTTTTATTTTGTTTAATCTTACGACGTTTATACATTATGAAGAGAGGTGAGTTGTAAAAAAAGCCTCTTAAGATATAAATTTATATTATTACCAAATAATACAAGAAACAATTTTCCATCGCAGCATATACTTCAAGGTTAATGGAAACTATATTACGTTTTTGTTGTGCCATAGTTCTTGAACTACGTTCGCGTGCAATACTTCTTGACATTTTTTTCAGCTACTTAATACATATTTACTACTTACATAAGTTTTAAATTAAAATTTGAAAGCGCTCAAAAAGCTTATAAAGGCACAGCATTACAAAAGGTATGCCGAGAGGCGGGAAATGGGCTAAGCATCTAATAAACTAAGATACTATCACTGGGGTGAGTAAATCCTAACTTAATTGGGTATTTTATCTTTGTAACATTTTAATAACTGGTTTTGAAATATGTAATCGGACACAAGCTTTCAAAACACATTTTTATTACTATCAAAAGCTTATAAAACAATTAGGTACTTGGCTGGAGCGTTTTGGAGCAAATCTAGCGTGGAATTATTGTAATATGAGTCTTTAAGAAGCTGGGGCGCCAATAATGGTAATTGTTATTACGAAGAAATAACTTACTTGTTTTGGCAGAGCGTTAGAATCATAGAGTCTACGCACATAAAATTTAAGGGGCGCTAAAAAACTTCAAGTGGTTTTAAATTTTACTATTTGCGTTTTTGCAAACAGTTTATAATATACTTATGATAGTTTGGCTACCATTATAGCAAGAAATAAAATTATTCAATAAATCAATCTTAAATTACAAAATCAGATAAAATTTGGTTTATTCCTATACATAAATTCTGCGAGTGTCTATAGTCATACGTAATTAAATACAATAATAAAAATAAAATATCTTTATTGAGTCAAACTCAGAAGGAGATTGATCAAGGTCCTTGAGCCAAATTGAATACAATTTTGTGTGTAAAAATAAAATAATTTAAATTTGTAATATGGTGAATGCGCCTGGCACTATTTTACTGATTCTAAATTAGCAACAAATTAAATTCTGGTGTATTTATGTAAAATCTATAAACTAGTACTTATTTTAATTTCGTAATATCAGAGCATCGTGCTAATATTTTTTTATTTGTTAAAAATATTTCTCTTTTTTAAACAACGTTTATAAGACTCACATGTTTGAAATTACTTATAATTGACTGACCATTCAATGTAATTGAAGGTATGCTCAAGTATTGAATTTATGTTATCTTTCGTTAATTACTTTTGAGAATCGGAACATAAAGACACTGGACCTACAACATTCTGATGAAGAAGTGCCCACGCAAGGCTAAGACCTGAATACTCACAGTAAACACTAATCAGTTCATCATTTATTGTAAGAAGTATTTTAAATAATCACCACTTAGAGGTAACTCAATAAACTCTCACTGCATTGCAAGTTGACATAGGAATGCCTTAACAAATGTTATTGTTTCGTAGAAAGTCATATTTTTAAATTAATCTAGGAATGTCGCTGGATAATATTTATTGCGCACCATGATGAAATAAAATTGTGAGGGTAATTAAAACGTTAAAAAAGCTCGGCTTTCCCAATTTAAATTTATATCCAAACTAATATTTATTATTTTGATAGGGGTTAAAAGCTTCAAATGGGATATTGTAAATTCTTTCGCCGTTAACTAATGTGTTTAGATTAAGATATCTAACGAGGATCCAATTCTCCCTTTATTTTATTATTTATTGTGAGAGGCGCCGACACAGCCATGAATTAATTAGTTTATTTTTGGAAAAATGTCTTTGTGTATACATTTTAAGAAGCTTTAAAACGTCTTTTTAATTAGTGTTATTATTGTTTTAGGGGGCTCTGCCTTTTTAGTTACGACAGCGACAAGAAGAAGCTTTTTCAATTGTATTTCTAAGGTAAGTTATTAATTAATGCTAATAAATGTTAAGTACCTATTGCAAATAAACTTTTCAATTTTTGGAGATGAAGTCAAAGTATGTACGAGTACGTCTTAAATTGTTAGTTATACAGAACAACAAGATAAACTATTCTCAATATACATAGTATTTTCAAGCACCTTAATTTATCATTCTGACTGGTAAGATGCCTAACTTGAGTTATGAAAGCGCTAAAAGCAAATGCAAACTATTGACCTCGCTATTGACAATATAAACGCTCGTTTACAGAACATAATAGTTTTTGCAAATGGAAAATAGAATGTATAAATTAAGATGTAGACAACTTCATAGCTGAAACAGTTGAAACCTAAGATGGATGGATTAATAATCATTTCGTTGTTAAAATGTGGGTGGTAGCTTCCAATTTATGATAATGGTTTAACAGTAACTATAACTTTTCTCTAATCTTTACTACTGTATCAGATGTTATTATGATTTCCACGTATAAATTACATAAGTTTACGCCTATACATTTAAAAGTTACCATTATCCTTGTGACAACCACATAAAATCAGCCAAATTTCATTTATTGTTGTGTTATACAAAATGTTACTTAACCCCACATCCGACACCTTTTGTTTGTTGCGTTCTTGTTTTCACTTCTGGAATCCATTAAGAGCGAAAGCACTTTAAAGTGGTCTTAAAAAATACTCAAATAAATTGATTTGTCGTTTGATAAAAATGTAAATGGGAAAACTTTACAATGATATCCTATTACAATTCGCGGAAGAAAGAATGAATAAAATATTTTAAAAGCATAAAGCCAATAACTAGAAAAAACTTTTATACACAATGAGCTTGTATAATATGCAAAATTTGTTCCGTACTAAAGCATTGAAATCGAATCGAAAGGCGTATTTATGGGTAAGTACCGACAAACGAAAAAAATGTAATAAGTCTCTAAAGAAAGTCATATATACATTTTGGAGAAGTTATTAGCATCTGAAGGGTCTTGGCGTTTATGTTCTTTCATTTTTCACGCCCATTACTGACTTGTAACAAAATTAAAACGGTCATAAAATAATAGCCGGTGTGAAGTGCAAAAAGCCACTACTCGTTGTACCATCCAATTGCCCACCAACGTGTTATTCAAATGTGGGAAATAATTCAATGGACCATTACCTAATGAGCCTTGCAAATTTATCCCCAACAGTAGACTAGGTATTTACAAATAAATCGAAAAACCTGCTCGCTGTTGCTTTTAGCAGAACCGTTTCAGCTTGATTTGACGAGTTTTTTATTCATGCAAAGCGAAAATAAATTTATAAAATTAAAACTAAAACCAAATAAAAATAAACAACTTGATGAGAAATTCTCTAATGATTTATTTTATCGAAAGACTGTAAATGAAATATTTGATTCTAGCATTTAAAACGAATAGGCAGTTAGTCCAGTCTGGGTCCGTCGGAAACATTAACTTGGTAAGCCAATAGATTTTTTTTAATCCAGTCTTTATTTAAATATTTAATAAAGTTTCATTACAACCTAAGCTAATGCCACCGATGGTTTTCAATACAAAGTTTTTAATCTTCTTGTTAGAAGCATCTAATACTTATTGATAGTTAAATTTATTTCTATAATTTCTATGACCACGTATAGAGTGCGTTTTGTTCATTAAAGTTTATTCGACATTTATGTGGGAAGTTGAATAGCTTTCAGGTATACCGTAAAGTGTGATTTAGAGATCAATTAACTTAACTCAACGCCACTCAAAGCTACTTTACTCCACTTAACTTGACTTGACTAAATTAAGGCATTTATAGTATAAATTTATACGTTACTTATCCACAAGAAAATTTAGTAAACGCCACCTATCGGTAAATGTTAGAATCGTCTTATTTCTGTAAATATACATAAATTTATATGAAATTCTTCGATAATCTTTGTAATTTTAAAAATTTGGTCTAGTAGCCGATAGATGGCTCTGTGAAGAGGCTTACTTAACATAAAATTAAATGAAATTTACCAAAATTAAGAAATAGAACCTTAAGTAAACGTCAAGTTAAGTTAATTGGATCTGTAAATGCGATTTCATCTTTCGTATAATTTATTTCAGTCGCGCTACGTTAATTATAAGTGAAGTTAAGTTAATTCATCTATAATTCAAGCTTTTAGTCTCTTATTGTTAAATTGATAAAAAATACAAATTAGACTTAAGTGCTGCAACCGGTAACAGAAATTCCTTATGTATGATTAGGCATGGTCTACATTTTCTTTACGTTTCTTTGAAAATATGGAATAATTTATACTTTTTAGTAAAAACTGCCACATTTATACATATAGTGTTATACTTACTGGAAGTTAATACGTGCTTGTCGTGATGTTGAAATTATAATTTCTTAATTAATGAAGTGTCCAGTTCTCCTTATTTGTCTTTGTTGTATCGGTGAGATCAAAAAATTTAGTCGTGCTGAGAAATTTTCATGTTACCTACAATATAAGAAGTAAGTGCTTTGTTAAAAGAAACCTTTTAAGGAATTCTAAACTAAAACACATTGAAGTGGGTAAACCGCGCAAGAATTCGTTGAGAACTTTTGCATCTGCAGTTTGACACGTTTTTTAGTTAGTAAGATTTTCTCCTACATATTTAATTACTTTTAACCAATGTCTTAACTTGCTAAACATTTAGTAATGGAGTTTTAAATCATTTTAGGAAAATGAAATGTTTCCGGGTTTTGTAAAACCATCGCATCTTCAAAGTTTTTCTTTTCATATATTTTCGCCAGATTTTGACGTGGCAAGTAAAAAAGGACGAACGCTAAAGTGAAACAATTAATCCTAGGAAGCCGTCGTGCAGACAGAAACAATAATTCATATGATTTATAGCGTGTGGTGTAAAATATAAATCGCAGGATTCCGATCGGGAGACAGCTCCGAGCTTTTATAAGGAAAGCATCATGACATGTTGTCCAGGTAAGGAAAAACACGCCAAAGCTGCTACATGCCATGTGCTTTTCCTGAGGCTTTCCACCGTTTTCATTTATCGTTGCGTTCCACTTTTATTTTTCCATCAAGCGTTTACCTACAGGCGCGTAAATAATAAATCTGGAAATCGAATCACTTTCGTGCTGAACTCTCGACTCATTTAACCTTTGAAGAAAGCCATTTAACCGCCCTCCACTCAAAAATGAATTTGTATAGTGATAGAAACCATGCTATTTGCGCCCTGCTGGCGCGATGCCTGCTTGCCACGGTGTTTCCCTTGAAAACGCTTACACTCGAACTAAACAATCACAAATACCTTTATTTGCATTTTCATAAAGCGAACATTATAGGCACTCAACTCAAATCAAATTACATCTATATTGTTTATTTATGCATTATACCTGACGCCCTATATATGCGCCTTCACTTTTGTTTCGATTTCTTTTCACAATTTTATAAACTGCCTTTTAAAAATGTCTCCATGCCAAACATTATTTATTGCAATACAGATTTTTCCCAATAATAGAGAAGAATGATATTATGTCTACCCTAAGTTTATAGTTACTCAAGAGTCAAGAGTCGAAGCAATTTGAGTTTAATTAGAAATTTGCATCTGTTCTAACGTTGCTGCATTTATTATAAAACCAAATCACAAACATATTGTACTCGAAATATATAATTTTAAACCTCCAGCATTATTGCGTTAGTAAACCAAGATTAAAATATATCTTATTTGGTATATCACCATAATGAAGTCTGTTCTAATGCTTTGTGTGTGTATAATAAATAATTAAAAGCTCAAACGTTAAATGTTAAACGTATAACCTGACATAATGCATTAAATAGATAAAATTATTACTTTTATGACTGTAGATATGGTTTACCTACAGCACACCTTACCAGTTTATAGATAAACATGTTTGAAATGTTTGAACCTAGAATATGCAGTTGCCTACTGTGTTAGTACTAAAGAAATATCAGCTATCTATGATGTCCTCCCACTTTAAATAAGAACACTATATTAAATTATTATTGTTATACAAATGTTATTGTTAATAGGAATGAAAACAAGCATTGTATACTACATTGAATTATGACTTTATTTGAAGCAAACAGAATAATAGGAAATAGATAGCAATAAACTCTGATTTTTGTGTGGAATTAGGCAGGTTAACCAAATTTGCTGTGTTTAACAATTTCTAAATTTAAAAACGCAACATTGTACGATGCCAAACTGAAAAAATAACTCTTTGGTTCTACTAAATTACCAACACAACAAGTCTTTGTTAAGACGACATAGTACCATCTATTGAATGGTTCCGTTGAAAGTTTAAAACTAATGTATGCGGATGATACAAGTTTTCAGAGAAACTTGCAACTTTACCTTCAAACTATAATCATTAAATAAGGTACATGCACTAAGTTAATAAACTTGTTAATATAGGTACCTATAAAACCTCGTATAAAACCCTCTGGCAAGACTACAATTTTTTGCAAAGTAATGCTTTTTGTCCTATTTATTAAAGAATAACAAACTTACATTCTTTCGAGTTTTTCAAACATAATTATTATTGCTTTAATATAAATTTAATAAAAGCTGCTACGCTTTTTTAATATTCCACCCACTATTGTTAATTTAAAAAGGAAAGTTTATTTATTTTGCGCATACCTATGCGATATGTCAAAACACTGCTGCCCTGAAAAAACCTACAGTGATTTATTTTAACACAAATTAGAATGAGCGCACATCAAGCAGCTTGGCCCATAAATCATTCTTGACACACGAACAACTAATAAGAAATGGTAGGCCTTTCTAGCTGATGGCCAATAGAAAAACATTCGCGTATAAAGGTTAGGATGATAATAAAACTGCTCTCAATCAGCGATCGCAATCAATTTCCTTGCAAACTTCTTTTAATAATGCTGGGATATAGGAAATTTTCCAAAAGAACGACGAAGCATTACTGGTGCTTAAAACTATCAATCACAATAATGTTTTCATCGAAGATTTTAAGCAGCTTCATGATGCACTGCGGTGATTTTCCCTGTGTTTTTAAGACGTGGTCACTCTTCTTAATGGCTTTCAAATTATTTGGATGTTGGTTTAGCAAAAGACTATAAAAGTCACTCTATCGTTTGTCTAAATTGGCCTGATTTTCATTTTATTTTTATGCTTTGCTGGCGCCCATTATGCGGAATGCTTTGCAGTTACTGCTTGTTCCACTGCCTACAACTGGAGATTAGGTTAATAGAAATTTGTCTTCGTCAATCATTACCAAAAGTAATCAAATTGATATAAAAGAATGTTTAACTTCATGCATGATTAGATAGTTGTATTGTGCCAATGCAAGTATGTAGGTTAATAATTAAATTAGAATAGAATAGAGTAGATTGATGCAAACCATTACTGCAACAATTTATTCGGTTGTTTGACCAATTTAAAATAGTTGTAGCACGCGTAATTATAATTTGATAATGTTGGTGATAGCCGGTCATTTAAATGCAAATGAAGATAAACAAACTGCCATTTGAGCAAAGTGAGTATTGCTCATTATTTATGGAGAGTATGACGCATTTATGCGAAATAATGGAATCAATTTGGACCCACTGAGAATAATACCAAATGGCGCAATTTAACCAACATACTTCCATTTCCAACTCACAACATGGTGGGCCTAATCCCAGGAAAACAATAAATTTTCCACGTTCATTAGAGCAATTAACTGTGAAATGTGAACTGTAGATTTGCGGTCCATTCTGCGACAGTATTTTATTGAGTACTTTCAAGGGTTTTGAGTTTGGAAGGACACTTATCAACACAGAATTGGGATTAGAGCCAACAACAATTTAAATCTACTCAAAAGTTGCAATAACACCTCTTTGTTAAAATAACATTTGTTGGTTTATTGCCAGATTTATTGGCATACGCATTAGGCAAACTGTCTCGGAAAATTACTTGCCCTTTTGGGAAGGGCACCCTTGAGATTAAATCAATTATTTTAATGATGATAGCTCGCTAAAACTGTGCAAGTACTTAGGTGCTATTTAGATATTTATCAACACCATCATCAGTGTTGTATACGTTTAGTTACCTAATTTACGCACGGTTTCGCTAATGCAAATTGAAATGTAAATAGGTACTAGCGTTAAGCGTAGAAATGCAGAACATCAGTATACCATGATCCTTATACTACGTCAAGCATACACATTCTAAATTAGGATAGAAGCTATACCCGTTACTAGGCACTTAGACGAATTTGCTACCTGAAATTAATTTGCTTGTTATGTTTTGTGCAATATCTTTTTTGGGTGTTTCTGGTTTTTTTACAAAGTACTTAAATGTGAAAACGTTCACTTTGCATTGTGGTGAAAAAACTCCGTCAGGTACACAAAGAATGCCAGTTTTCCACAAAAATAAAATTAAGAGCAGTGAAGTATTTCACAAGAAAGAATATCCGGTGCTTTCCGTAGTTTACTAATATATGGGTCCTGCTTTGAATCCTAACGAAGTTGAATTACATTAAAATTCAGGTAATGTCCTGACAGGATAAAGAAAGTTTTTCAGTTAGTTTCTTTAGCGGGTAACAACGTTGGGTTCTTGTCTAGTCCAGACAATACACTATTATTGACTATTATTCAGGAAAGTTACTTTTCCGATGATCCCTTCGGCAGCGTTTGAAACAAACTCGTGTCCGTTTTAACTTAGAACAAAAAGCTGCAAAATTAATGCATAATCAAAGTTTCTACTATATAGAAACAAATGTTATTTTTATAACCAATTAATAAAAATGTAATTATAAGAATTCCTTCTTTTTCTAATTCTAATAACATTAATTTTTTTTTTTAATTTTTATTTTTTTTTTTAATTTTTAATTTTTTTTGATTTAAAAAAAGTATTGTTTCTGATGACCTAAGGCTATTAAAACTTTTCAAACGCATCTTATTTCATAACAAACAATTTTCCTGATGGTTCATTTTTAGTGATACGGTTCATTCAAACTTTGCCTTCTATTACCAAAGTTTAGCCAACGAACTTGAAACTTCACGAATTTTGGGTGTAAATATTTTATTTGTCCCTTTTTATATAGGTACAAACTCGATATGTCCACTCTACCATGTTTTTTAACAAATTTATCAGTTGAAATATTTTTATCCGATCCAAATATTCACGTTAAAGGTCAGGTCTTCTAAAGACGGAGTCTAGACTCTATTTCTGCTTTTATTTATCCAGTGCAAGCTTAAAAGCTCACAAATGCCTGGAATTTGGAATCCAAATAAATATCCTTCGGGTGGAAAAGATGCACTAAATGCCTTAAGAGATAGCAAATGATGCGTGAAATTTTGCAGGATATCAGTAAGGCATATTGGAGGAATCCAGGTTCTTCTTCAGCACATCTGAGAGAAGGAAATCATGCCTGACGCGTTGCTAAGTTTGCCGTATGCAAATCCAATGTAAATATCAGGGCCTACTTCACGTGCAAAGCGTCGTACAGCAATAAAGCTGCTTGCCATGTAAAGTGGGACCTAGGTCAACACGTACTTACATTTCCAGCATGTGTTACTTGCAATTACAATTTAAATGTATTAGATCTCTCGCCCCCAGTTTCTGTCTGTGTATACATTTCACACCCTTTCGTCTGGCGCTTCCAAACATCGACATCACATCAGCAATTTTCACCACGAAGCTGCAATAAAAAACATTCCACATTCCGTTATTTTTTTGCTTAAATGTATTGCTAATTAGCCCGGCGCATTCGCCATTTCCTATAAAATCGAATAATTTTCGAGTTGTAATGAATTTGGTAGAGCGCATTTTTATTTAATATAAAAGTTTATTATCTAATTACATTTTTAATACTTATTCATTTAAAAGACTTATTCTAGAGAGGTCATCCAGTGTATTCCCAAGAAGTAATGGGTCATAATAATAATTTAAATACTCATTTAATACTCTTTTATAGCACTTTTAAATTGTTATATCTCGATATGTTAATATTATCCATAAAATTGTAAAATAAAATCTATCAAATTAATGACAACGAAACGATCATTGTAGGTAATAATTTTTTTTATTAGTTTAAATTAGATTAGAAACATAACAAACACATAAAAACTCTTTAGAAATTTACTGTATTAAAATGTATGTCCTTTATTTTAAGAGAATACTTCCCCAAAATAGAGATTGATTCATCTAATTTATTATTAAAACGGCTGTAGTGTTTTGTAATAAATAATACAATAACGTTTTATCCACGTGACAGTGTTGTCAGCTCTGTTACAAATTTTATTCAAGGGAAGAAGTGCATTTATTTCAGAGTAGTGAATAGGCTTCACTCCTCCTCATTCAGTTGGCAGGTCACTGAATCGCTTATCAAATATTCATTGGGTCTCAGTGGGACATTATGGATTTTGCTAGTACAAGATTATGCCATCAGAACTGATCTTTGTTTATGTTAAAGGGACTCTCAACCCTTGTGCTACGTTTAGCTTTTGTAAATAGCAAACACCGAAGATAACTCTGAATAAGAAGCATGTTTATATAAGAAATCGCCCATCAATTCACAATGGAATTGGTCAAGGATTCTCTACAGAATCTTATCCACTTTAGTTGAATTCAAGCAGAAGAGTGTAAAAGCAATAAAAATTGCGTTTAATTTAATAGAACTAAATTATTTGGCGAAGGAAATAACATCTGTGAGTCTGGATCATTTAATGAGAAAATCGGATCTAAACAATGGTAGGTACTTTAGATTTCAAGCAGGAAATTCGGACAAGGCAAACTAATAAATTAGTTTAACTGTCTCGAAGTCTCAAAAGGCGACAGCTATAAGCGAATGTGAACGACCTTAATGTTTTAACAATTGAACGAGGGATATAAAAGAAAATCAATGAAAATTATCCTATAACCATTACCTGTCTTGAATTAGAAAATCAAAACGGTAATTTCGCAAGAAACAACGAGCAGTCCAAAGACATCTTAAACCTAAGCACAATGTTTTAGTCTCCTAAGTTAAAGAAAGAATTCAAACCAATTCGACAGAGTGTAAAGCCGAATCCCAAGGGAGCTGTTTCTCTCACAGACTCCAAGAGTGCATAAAAAACCGCTTCACCTGGGGTCTGTTTGATTGCCTGCGTGTTATCTTTTTGATTCACTGAATTGATTTTTGCCACAAAATTCCAAACAACGTACACAATGTAACCTTTTATTTTATAAAACCTTATAATGAACGACCATATCAATTTGAATTAGTTGCGCCTTATGCTTATTTTTAAACGCAATTTAATGAATATTACGTAAAAATATTCCTCCTTGCAGGCCTTAAATCCTAAAATAAGAAGTAATCAATCAAATTTCTTGTATAAATCTAAGTAAGTACATGAGTACATGTCAAGGCGTGAAAAATTGAAAATAAATTGCGAAATTATCTAAATAAATTTGCTTCTTTATTGACCGTGCTTTTTTTACTCTACAATAAAACGATTTATAGAAATGTTAAATCGTAAAGCTCTAAAAAGATGCTATATAGCAAAATATTATCATCATGTTTTATTTTGGTGTAAGTTGACTGACTGTCAAAACTTCGAAGTATCGGCTATGAAAAATTGAACATTTTAAACACGTTTTATAACTTTAGATCCTGATATCATATTTTGTAAAACTTTTAAAGAACTTAGTTTAGAGCATTGTTAGAATTTAAAAGTAATTCACAAAGTCTGTAAAATTTTTAGAATTGGAATAAACATGGCATTTTATATTTTTATTTTATACAGAATATAAAATGGTAAAATTTATTTTTAAGTCTTCCCTGAATTTTGATATCCTAGCTATCATTAAAAACCTTTAAAATGATTTTTCCAGTATTTCTACTTTTTGTTAAGGTATTTTACCTTATTTGTATTTTACTTGTTCTTTATTGATATAGAAAAAGTCGCTTTCAATTTGGTTGTATTTTTAAGATTGTTACCTATTTTTAGTATTTATCAATACCCCTGTTTGACCTAAATAATACGAGTAGGTAATATGAATAACTATTCAAAGAATTCTATTATTTACAGCTTATTACTTTAAGGAGTCAAATACCTACAAATTCAATTAGAAAATGCACTTGTCAGTATTTTACAACTTAACATTAAAATGTAAAAAAAACTAAGTTAAAACAAACAACTCTATAATTCTTATTGGGAAAATTATGAGAATAAGAAAGGTTGTATTCATTAAATCTAAGTAAAATTATTTTATGAGCAAGTTAAAAGCAGAATGGTACTATTTGTTTTAAGAAGTTATGGGTGCTTAAAAACTTTTATTTGTCGGCAAAAATCAATCAAGCATAATAAGAAGACAATGGGTAATAGCACATAATTTTTACATTTTTGTTTTTATTTGTTTTGCATTTAATTGCTGAATAGGACTTAAACTTAAACAATAAAACTTAAAGACATCAAATAAATTTCTCAATTTATACAGTAGTTGAATTAAATCATGACGTTTATGTTTTAATTAATTACCAAAGACTGAAGTAGGTTTGCAATGTTTACATAATTGAAATTGAAAATAAATGTCTCATCAAAATTTTAATTTTGTATAGTGTGGTGAACCGGAAAATATCGGATGTATTTTATTATTATTTTATTATTCTAGAACAATTCCAGCATTTGTTTTCTTAAGCAATTTAAAAAATAATCTGTCAACAGAAGTTATTAAATAATATTATTCTGAATGACAGAAGCATTTTCCTAGAATTTCCAAATTAAAACGCAATTCTCAAGTTTTACCACCACTTTCAATTATGTCATAAAATAGTTCTTTTATTGGTTAAAACATTGTGACGTAGGTCATAAATAATATTTGTATTATTTGATTGGATCAACCAATTAATTTGGGTTGTCCATAATTCCATACTTTTGCAAGGGATTAGGGAAGTTTAAGTTCGAGTAAGATTCATTCTAGATTCTACTTTCTAAATTCTTAGTTCTACATTCAAGATTCCATATTCTACATTCAAGATTAAGAGTAACTAGAAGAGAAATAAAATGTCTATTTTTGATCCATTTATTAATATAATATTTAAAGTCAAAATTTAATAATTAATATCACAGTTCCTTAAATTTCCCGATACCTAAATAAAAGCTCTAAAATATTTGTTATAATAATTAAGATAAAATTTGTGAGTTTAAAGTGTTAAGTTTGATCCTGTAATTGTCCAGCCCATTGTAACAACATATTCCGTATTCTTATGGTAAGACTGTTCCATTTTTTTATATTATTTATTCTACTTATTCATTATATTTATATTTAATTTTTTTTGTAAGTGTTTGCTTTCCACAACCTGAGCTTTAAAACTATTTTAATACCAAAAATCAAATAATATTTAAATACTTCAAAGTAACTTTTAAAACGAACTCAATAAGTTATAATATTCCAATAAAATACTTACTATTCATTACAAAATAAATACTTAAAAATCTTATAAAACATTCGAGAACCAGAAGTTGTATTTTAAAGCAGAAAGTAATAAGTAAGTATCATTTTCTATTATTCAATTCAGAACTTAAAACTGAAAAGTTATTTTCAATATTATTAGTTATCATTTACAATTATATCCAATTATTAATATCCCGACCCTTAAGTGCCACTGCTCCCTTCTTAAATTCTAAATTTAAGGGCGCTGAAAAAGGGGTCGCGATATTTTGGTGTCAGGTGTGGGGTCGTTAAATTTGAAAAATTTAACGCTTAAAAAGTTACTTTGTTAAAACCTGCTGAGGTTTTGGAAAGAAAATTTTAACTAATTTTTATTTTTCAGGAAAGGTACAAGTAAGTAAATAATTTTGAGTACTTAAATATTACCGGTTAAAAAATTTTTGTTTTTGCATAAAGAAAAAATATTTTGCGTTATGTCGAGCATTTGTAATTCAAGTCTTAATTCAGTCGGATCGTTTGATATCCTAGATGATCCAATAATTTTTGTAAAGCGAATAGAATGGTTAGGCATTTTGAAAAATTGGTCAGACAAACAAAAACTAGCGGTAGCAAAATTAAATTTAAAAGGTGAGGCATTAGGATTTTTGGAAATAAACAGTTATGAGGAAAACGATTGGATCTCTTTTGCAAAAGACCTCATTAAGCAATTCGATAAAAAACTATGTGACGTTTTTGAAGAAAATCAGAAATTTTATAATTGTAAACAGGAACAATTTGAAACTGCGCGACAATTTAGTTTTCGTTTAAAAGTTTTAGGGCACAAAACGATAAATTTTTCAGAGGACATACAGCAAAAAAATTGGGAAATTGAAATGTTAAATGAAAAAATACTTATGCAGTTTAGAAATAATTTAAGGTCCCCATTTCGTGAAACTTTCCTTGAAATCATTTTACATATTCAGGATCCTTTGGACTTAGAGTCCGCAGTAAATTTAGCGGAAAAATTAGAAATAGTTCAAAGAACTAATAGCATACAGGATTATAATTTAAAAGAGCGACAAATTTTTGGTACTCATCAAGAAGATGTTAAGTTAGGTCGGGAACAAGAAAATATAGGGCAACGTTCTGCGAGGGAAGGTCAATCTACACAAGTAAGTGCTTTTCATGATCATCGCCGCAATAATATAAACAATGACGACATCAAAATAAATAGTGTCTTTGATAAACAAGCACATAACATTATTTTTTGTTTTATAAGAGGCATAAAATGCAGTATTTTAATAGACTGTGGAAGTGTAGTATCCCTTGTCAAGCCAAATTTAATACAAGAATTTCAGTTTAAAGTTCAGCATTCAGAGCTTTCATCATTAAAGGATGTTCAAGGTAATTCTCTTGAAGTTATAGGGCAAGTTAAAATACCTATTTGTTTCGTGAAAAAGCATAAGTTAATGCATAATTTTATTGTATCGCCTGATGTGGCGTTTTCTACAGACATTTTATTAGGGACAGATTTTTTACAAAAATTTAAAGTGATTATTGATAGGAATAAAATGAGTTTTAGAATAAAAAATTTTAATGTAAAAATGTTTAGTGAAGTCGAATTGGACACAAGCCTGGACGAGTGTAATTTGGTCGGAAAAGATACAAAATCAGGCGCATCGAATTCAAATCAAAAGTTTAAAAAATCGGGCGTAAGCGAGTTGGTCCAACCAAATTTTAAAGTTTTAGAGCCAGTTCCTTTGAGCAAAAATGAGTTAAATAAATCGGAACCAAGTAATTTGTGTGCAAGTAATGTGAGTAATGAAAACCAGTTAAAAGATATTTTTAAAGAAATTCGAGAAATGCAAAAATCGATTAAACAAGTTGCCAATAAAGTAGATCAAAATTTTCAGGAGTTTCAAAATTTTTCGTCACTGTCAATGTTGAGAAATTTAGATACTAAAGCATTTGACAGGTGCTTTGGTCTCGTAAGTAACACCCAAGAAACTTTGTTGGAAATAATTAAATCTCAAAAACAGGTAGACGTACCTAATGTTTGCAATTTTAAAAACGCGCAATTATTTGAAAATAATAGTCCGGTTAAAGAACATAGAGAAGTAAATTCTAGTTTTAAGCATTTATGTGATTCCGAACCAGAAATAGTCCAGAAAAATTTTAAAAATAAAATCGCTGTGGAAGCTTTAGTCCATAACGACCCAAGTCAAGGTCAAGGCAAAAAGGCAGCCCCTAAGGCAACTGGGACCCATACTATGGGAATGTCAAAGTCTAAGCCTAGTACATCAGGGTCAATTTTTAATTCTAAAAGTGAAAACGACAAATCTAGCCTAAGCGCGAGTAAGGTATTCGTTGTAAGTTCAAAAAAGAAAAGTAAAGGTATTAAAGATAATAAACGACTAGATCTTTTGGAGAAAGATAATAATCGATTAGATCTTGGGGAACAAAATAAATTTAAAATAAATTATTCCAAATCAAAAGGGGAAAATGATAATGAACAACTAGATTTTGAGGAAAAAGATTATGAACCACTAGATATTGAGGAACAAAATAAAATTGAACTTGATTATTCCAAATTAAAGGGGGAAATTCATTACGTAAAATTAAAAGAAGATACGATTATTCCAGCTAGAAGTCAAGTTAATATAATAGCGAAAATTACTTCACCTTCAAAATTAGCTTCCAAATTTTTAGTAATTGAAGAAGCATACGTGCAAGAGGGTATCCTACCGGCTAGATGTCTCGTAAATACAGACAACGAGGTACCCGTACGATTGATGAATATAATTCAAGGTGACATTCTATTAAAGAAAAATACCATAATTGGCCAAGCCATTGAAGTAGAAGATTTTGAAATAGACAGTAGTCAGATAAATTTAGTAACTTCAACAACAAATCAAGAGGACAAGGAAACCATTTTAAATCAGTTAGGTTTTTCAAATGAAATTATTTTTGATGAAGACGAGTGGAAGTTGGTACAATTGTTAGAAGAATTTATAGATATTTTTAAATCACCCAATCAAAAGTTAACATGTGCAGCTAATATTAAGCACCGAATTATTTTAAATGATAATGTAATAATTTCACGTAGACCATACAAAGTTCCATTTCAGAGGAGAGAAATTTTGAAAAAGCAAATACAAGATTTATTAGATGACGGTATCATTGTTGAATCACAAAGTCCATGGTCGGCTCCATGTTTATTAGTAGAAAAACATACCGGTCCTAATGAGGAACCACAATTTAGATTGGTCATAGATTTTAGAGAGCTAAACAAACACACAAAAATTGATTCATTCCCTTTACCATTAATTCAAGACACAATTGATCAATTAGGAAATAATTCCAAGTTGTTTAGTACACTTGATCTATACTCAGGTTATTACCAAATTGAATTACACCCCGATGACAGAGAAAAAACAGGGTTTAGTACTTTTAACAATCATTATGAGTTCACGCGCATGCCCATGGGAGCCACAAACTCTAGCGCAACTTTTCAAAGAAATGTACAAGCTGTTTTAACAGGTTTAATAGGTACTGAAGCATTATGTTATTTAGATGATATTATTGTATTTAGTGACGAAAATGTAGACAATCATATTACACGTTTAAGACATGTTTTTGAAAAACTTAGAGCCAGTAATTTAAAATTAAAACCATCCAAGTGTAAATTTATGAAAACAGAGGCGAAATTTTTAGGGCATCTCATAACTTCCGATGGCGTTACTACTGATCCAGCTAAGACAGAAGTCATAAGAAAATACCCAAGACCTACCAATGTTCGTGAGATAAGAGCATTTGTAGGACTTGCATCTTTTTATAGGAAATTTGTTCCTAATTTTACAAAGTTATCCCAACCATTGACAAAATTGACAAGAAAAAATGAACCATTTGTGTGGACAGATGAACAAGAAAATGCGTTTGAAGAATTAAAATTGTCCTTAATATCTCCATTAGTTTTAAAATATCCTGATTTTAGCAAAGAATTTATTTTAGTAACTGATGCATCTAATACCAGTATTAGCGGTATTTTGTCACAAGTTCACGATAATTTTGAGCACCCAATTTCATTTGCTAGTAGAAGTTTAAACGCTGCAGAAAGAAACTATAGTACGATCGAGAGAGAGTGTTTAGCAATTGTTCATTTTGTAAAATATTATCGAGTATATTTAACCGGAGTACATTTTAAAATTTACACAGATCATCGCCCTCTAAAATATTTGTTTAATATTACAGATCCTTCAAGCCGTTTAAGTAAATGGGCAATGTTTTTAGCAGAATTTAAATTTGACATTTATTATAGACCGGGAAAAATAAACGCCAATGCAGACGCGTTAACGAGACTTAATTTTCCAGAAAATGAGAGTGAAAAATTAAAAACAGCCACAGTAAATCAAGTTTATAATAAAAATCAAAGTAATGACGAGAAAAATATTCATTTTGAACCAATTTTAAACGCGATTTGGACAAAAGATTTTATTAGACAGTTACAAAATTCAGATTTTGAAATTAAAAAGATAATAAATCAATTTGAAACGAATGGTAGCATTAAAGAAAATTATTATATTGATCCCGAAGGTTTGTTATTTAAAATTATTCAAGGAGACAGAAACCAAGAAAAACTTGTAGTACCAAAAGCAATGCGTTATGACGTCACACGACTTATGCACAATGCTCCTTACGCATCTCATAGCGGTAGTCTTAAAACAATAAATTTAATACGTAGACAATTTTGGTGGAAAGGTATGAATAATGATATTAAACAATATATTCGTAAATGTCATTCTTGTAATATTCAAAAAGCTAGCTATATTCCTCCAGCAGATATGATAAAAGTCGAAAGTCAGTATAAAGTTTTTGGATTAACGTCAATAGATATCGTTGGACCTCTAAACAGAACACATTCTGGTAATGTTTACATCTTAAGTTTTATAGACCACTTGACCAGGTACGTTGTTTGCACTCCAATGCCAGATCAAAAAGCCAGTACCGTAGCGAGAGCATTTATAAATGAGGTTATTACTAAATTCGGAATACCAGAAGTTTTATTAAGTGATAGAGGGAAACAATTTATTTGTGACATGTTTCAAGAAACTTGCAAAATTTTAGGTATAAAGAAAATTCAGACAACTCCATATTATCCACAAGGAAATGCAGTTTTAGAACGGGTGCATGGTCCCCTTAAAGCCATGATTTCACACTATGTAGACGAATATAATGATTCCTGGGACATGCAACTTCCTTTTGCGGTAATGAGCCTAAATAATTCCGTACATACATCAACAAATGAAACACCATATTTTCTTTTTTATGGTCGAGACATGACTATTCCATTTCATTGTACAATTAAAACCGGTCCTGTAAAATATTCAGTAGACGAAGATTATTCAGCTGAAATGTTATATCGAATGCAAGTAGCCCACGAGTTTGCTAGACAAAATCTTAATAGAGCAGCAGAAAATCGCGTTGCAAAGTTTAATAAAAAATCAAAAAATCGAGAATTTAAATTAGGAGATCGAGTTTATTATCGTTTAACAGCCATTCCAGGTAAAGGTAATCTAGCCAATAAATTAAAAGCGAAGTACAGCGGTCCATACAGAGTAATTAAAATTATCGGTCCAGTTGATGTAAAAATAAAAGAAATTCATGGCAGAAAAGAAATAGATACTCACATTAATAAATTAAAGTTTTGTCTTGCTTCTGACGAAGAATTAGAACGACAAGTTATTGCAAATAAAAACGAGCAAATCGGTCAGTTAGGAAACCAAGAACTTAATTTTTATAATGACCAAGTTTATTATGACAGACCAATCGACAAAGACACAAATGAAATACAATTGCTTGAAGAAAATCTTGAAGTTTTCCAAAATGATGAAAATAATCAGTCTAGAAATCAGTCATTAACAGGGTCTTTAAGTAGTTCTTCCCAGGGTAACGTTTTTGTAAAGGAGAAAGGGAATCAGTTATCCGAAGGGGAAATTTCGCGAAATAACGATCAAGAAAATGAACGCGAAAATGAAAATAGCAATTATAGTGACATTAATAGCGACTCAGAGATCGAGTTTTCGGAAAACGAAGAAATTTTTGAAAATTTAAACGAGCGCGAGAATAACTCAGAAATTGACTATCAAAGCGATTTTTCAAATACAGGCGAAGGCGAACAAAGCGAATACGCTACACCGCGCAACAGTAGTTTTGAAAATAGCAATTTAAATTCAAGCACCTTAAGTGAAAATACTCCTTTAGCTAAATTAGCTAGAATGCAAAAAATGCCAACGGACCAAGCATCTACACAGGTGCCCAAGGCATCAACGTCTCAAAATACTCCCGTCCCAGGGACAGTATTTGAAGAAAGACTTACCAGGAGTAAAGGTAAAGCTCCAGAGCACCCTTATGTGCTAAGAAGGGCAATTTAATAATAAGAAATTGAATAAACACTTTATAATTTTTTATTTAATAATTAAGTTATAAATTAGTAAAAATTATTTAGTTCATTGTTTAAAAAAAAAAAAAGTTTATCGTATTTAGGTATATGATCATATTTGTGCAAAGTAAAATAAATTATTTTTGGAAAAGGTAAAGTTTGTCATTGAAAAAAATAAAACATTAAGAAGCTTTTTGCTAAAATAAATTAAATAGAAATTAATTTTAGTTTGATCATACCTACCAGACAGTTTAAAAATGTAAATGAGACCATCAATCATTTGTTATAAAAAAAAAACAATAATTAAAAATGTTAGAGTTTAGTTTGTTTTTGTTTCAGTAGATAAGTTCGCGCCAAGTTAGTTTTTTCTAAAGAGTTAAAAAGTAAATTGACTAAATGTTGTTTATTGTAAAAAATTATTTTGATTTTAATTTTGGAGAAACCTAATTTGAAAAGAGCACACAGTTGTTTTAGATTTTTTTATTTATGCATGTTTTTATGTTAATTAATTATTTTTAAAAGATTTTAATGAAATCCTATTATGTTGTAGATTATGTTCTGATGATAGTCATGCTCATTGACAAAGAGGACACCATTGTTCGTCCCAAACTAAATGCTCCAATCCAAAGGACCTATTGCCACTTTGCCCCAATACTGCAAGGTCCGAATTCTCAGCTACTCACTGAAAAATTGAATTAAAAACACGTTCCGTCCCAAATCAGCCATGAAAACTGCAAGTTACCAAAGCCATGTTAAGTCAACAATTAAAATGTCCACCAGCTGATGTTTTAAGAAATAAAGAAACCAGAAAAGTTTCAAAAGGTTTTTCCCAAGAAATAAGAAGGTCAAGATCATGCCAAGTAAATACAAACAGGTGATTCAAACATCAAAATTTTAAAGACGTACTACAATGGTAGGTTGGGCGTTAAATCAAACTCCTGAAGAAAAGTTTTGCCATCTACTGGGTACTAAAGTCATACAGTACACATTTTTAGACATACTCTCAAATACAGTAACCGAGTATGTCCTCAGTCCACTATTTTATCAAGAAGACGTCTACAATTTTAAGCCCAACATCAAAGATGTGTTTTCCAGTACCAGAGCACAAACATTCCATTTGGCGAGTAATTGGCCGCCATACCACCCTTCTGCAAAAATTTACGCCACAATTTTCCACCAACCATGTTGTCCAACAAATGACCATTTCATCTAGTAGTTGCCTTTCAACCAAGCTTTGAAAGCAGTCAAGACAATTCCAGATTCAGCTTCGTCAACAGTCCTGTCCTGTGTTTTGTGTAAGTGCGCGAATGGAACGTAAGAAAATAGACTTGAGTAGCAACTATACCAATTTCATTTGACAATTTAAATGAGATTTAAAAGATTTGAACATTTAAAATTTTTTTGAGCATTTTTAAATTCTATTTGAGCATTTTTTAGATTTTGTTTGTAATTAGTATTGTTAGGATGTTAGGTTTAAGATTTTATGTATTTAGTTTTTGAATTTTAATATTTACAATGCCGTAGCAGTTTTTCTATAACTACACATTATTTTTGATAATATTTATTACCACACTTTATATTGTCATTAGTAATTAAATCCAGAAAACAGTTTTTTTTAATTATAAATGGAGAAAAAATTTTTAGAAAATATTTTTAAACTGTGTTTAAATTTTCTAAAGATTTTTCTTTTGTGACATTGGAGGGATGTGGTGAACCGGAAAATATCGGATGTATTTTATTATTATTTTATTATTCTAGAACAATTCCAGCATTTGTTTTCTTAAGCAATTTAAAAAATAATCTGTCAACAGAAGTTATTAAATAATATTATTCTGAATGACAGAAGCATTTTCCTAGAATTTCCAAATTAAAACGCAATTCTCAAGTTTTACCACCACTTTCAATTATGTCATAAAATAGTTCTTTTATTGGTTAAAACATTGTGACGTAGGTCATAAATAATATTTGTATTATTTGATTGGATCAACCAATTAATTTGGGTTGTCCATAATTCCATACTTTTGCAAGGGATTAGGGAAGTTTAAGTTCGAGTAAGATTCATTCTAGATTCTACTTTCTAAATTCTTAGTTCTACATTCAAGATTCCATATTCTACATTCAAGATTAAGAGTAACTAGAAGAGAAATAAAATGTCTATTTTTGATCCATTTATTAATATAATATTTAAAGTCAAAATTTAATAATTAATATCACAGTTCCTTAAATTTCCCGATACCTAAATAAAAGCTCTAAAATATTTGTTATAATAATTAAGATAAAATTTGTGAGTTTAAAGTGTTAAGTTTGATCCTGTAATTGTCCAGCCCATTGTAACAACATATTCCGTATTCTTATGGTAAGACTGTTCCATTTTTTTATATTATTTATTCTACTTATTCATTATATTTATATTTAATTTTTTTTGTAAGTGTTTGCTTTCCACAACCTGAGCTTTAAAACTATTTTAATACCAAAAATCAAATAATATTTAAATACTTCAAAGTAACTTTTAAAACGAACTCAATAAGTTATAATATTCCAATAAAATACTTACTATTCATTACAAAATAAATACTTAAAAATCTTATAAAACATTCGAGAACCAGAAGTTGTATTTTAAAGCAGAAAGTAATAAGTAAGTATCATTTTCTATTATTCAATTCAGAACTTAAAACTGAAAAGTTATTTTCAATATTATTAGTTATCATTTACAATTATATCCAATTATTAATATCCCGACCCTTAAGTGCCACTGCTCCCTTCTTAAATTCTAAATTTAAGGGCGCTGAAAAAGGGGTCGCGATAATAGAAATATAGGTAATTCAAATATATCCCCATTTTCTCTATTAATGACTTAATAAAATCTTCTTGGCTTGTTTGTCTTAAGTTAGTAGGCCAACTTCTGTGAATTTGTGCTCCTTAAACATATCAGTATTAGGTCTGTAAATCTGTAATATTTACTTAACAAGTATAATAATTATACTTGTTAAGCTTTTTATTTATAATAGATGTGTGACTAGTTTAATGTCTAATCTTCGACTTCGGGGCAACTACAGTAGACTAACATCAAGATTCATTATACTGTATACTTAATTATTTACCCGTAAGCTGATTCCCAGTAATAGAATTTTGTAGTAGGTAACGCAGTACAAAAGCACCAAAAGTTTTCCTATATTTTTTCTTGTTAGGGGCTAAACGTAAGTAAGCACTTCAGTTTTTGCAAAGTTAGTTACAATCTAATTAGCTTTAGGTTATAATGAAGAAAAACACCAAAATTGGAAGCATTAGTAATAATTCAACGAATAATAATATTCGGACGCATTTTTTGTAGTACTTATATTATAATGTTACACGAAGTTTTCTGTTTCTCAGCAGGAACACCAGTTTACAAGAAGAGCTCTTAGATTTAAATAAAATCACGTTTTCGCTCTTAATCAGTCCGACAGTTTTTAAACGTTCCCTAGAATTTTGCTATAAAAATGCAATTTTTCTCAAGTTATGTCCTAGGAAAGTGTCGCAGATCATATAATTTTAATGAATCTTCTTATTCGTTTCCTCAAGATCGTTTGCAGAGTTAAACTTTAAGACATATGGTGTTGAGGTTAAATGTAGCCATAATTTAAATCAAGTGATCCATAGATGTTATCAGGATCAGCTTAAATATTCCTTGATACCATCTAGGTGGCGTCTACGGTCACCGCAGAAGCTTCCAAGTTTTATCAGGAATCCACGTTTCGTGTCGGATTAGGCTCGCTATTCCAAACTCTATCTAAAATAAGTTTTTAGACTAAGATCCCCAGAAAGAAAACAAGTTAACAATTTTTTTGTTTTTATGCAAAAAGGACTTATTAACGAACTATAAAAGATTTTTAAAAATGACCTCTCTTTCATAAATTGGCGGGATTAAGACCGGATAATGCCTTCATTTCATTGGATAAATACGCCCTTAAAAGAGCGTAATTTAAAATAGTAGTTTCATCTTATGGCACCAAAAAGTAATAGGTAATTGAAGCTCGCGATCGGATTTTATGAAAGTTGTAAAATATTAAGCACCGAAATTTGATATTTTCTATTTTCTAATAAAACGATTGTGACATAAAATTAATTGCATCTAACAATACTAAAACAAACGTTTAAAATTTCTTTTAACTGAAGGCATTAAAATTTTAACTCGCTTTATTTACGGCGCATTACCTAACGTTATTAGGATTCAGAATTGATTATTCAAGTTTGGAGAAGTATCTCCCAAATTATTGTTATTAAGCACGAAACCACGAATTCTAAATAGAAAGTTATGTCCTTATTTGGTATTGGAATGATTGTAGTTATTAGATTATCATAAATCGTTATGATAAATTGTTTTTCATGTTAAAGATAAATTTATTAATTAAGGTGTATCTGCATAAAATATTGCAGCGGATTTTGTTTAATTAATTTGAAATAAGTTAAGGAGATAAATTACCAATTATAGAAGCTGAAATAAGATAAAAAATAAAGATCTTGTACTTTTAAGAATGTTAATTAATAACCACGTTTGTCACTTTGTTAAGACAACATGTTAATTTAGTTTCCAACAGAGACCCAGGAGGTCTTGTCAATTGTAAATGCAGAAATTGGATCGGTAATTTTTATTCCCAAAGTTGGATTAACCAATTTTAAGCATACAGTTTCTATTCTTGGTAAGAAGGGATGATTGAAGAGGCCATGCCTGATGAGCGTAGGTCTCATTAGAATAAACGGCACGCAGTAGGAAGCGGTGAGATATCGATGTTTTCGATTAGGTATAAATGTAATGGGCCTGTCTAGTCATTTGTTATTTCCCGCCGTGCTTTACAATCCGCAGCATTATTTATCGACGGTCTAAATATGCTCAAATCCAATTAGGATCTTGGCCGTCATAACTTCGTCGCAGGCAACCGCATTTATAAGGAATCCTTAAATAAAATAAATTACACATCGTTATTTTTAAAGGTGCGTCCTTTTTGCATTAATATCTTTTTTTACCCAATTAATTAATTTCTAAACATTTTTTTGTTTCAGGTTCCCTATGTCATCAAAAAAGAAACCCAACTTTCGACTTGAGAGAAAGGACAACTAAAAAAATGCAGTTCCATTCAACATTTCTATGCTGCGTCGTATTTTTGGTATGTACCTAAACCTTAAAACAATTCAGGACAAATCTATGTCGATCGGTGATTGATGAATTCTAAGCTTCTAGTATCAATTAATACCAACAATAATTCAATGCTTATAGCATCCCGGTGCTGCTATTCAGAGCTTTCAGTGGCGAAATAATTATAACCATACCTCAATCATGCTTCAGAAACCTTAAGTAAAGTTATAGCAAACATTGTCTCGAACAGTTCAACATTTCCGAACATAGCTACTTTAGTTGTACCACGACAAGACTAAGGCTTGTGCTAAAGCCAACCGCAACAATGTGTTAGGCAGACTATTACAACTGTTTTGAGCATGAGATAGCTGGACAGCTCAGTTTAGTATTTGCTGCTTTTCCTGCTCAAGCTCACGGTAAATGCCACCGCAATACTGGTAACTTTCCTAAACTAAGTTAAGTTATCCCGAATGATGCACTAAATGTTGCTTGTTGACAGCAAGCCATTAAGCATTTTCGGGCATCTGTATATTTGTTAGATTTGTTGAAAAACAAGCTAACATGATATGTTTCGCTGTCGTTTAGTTGAAAAGTGCTTACTTACCATGAGTGTTTGTGAATAAACACTTTATCAGTGCTACAAATTGTGTCGGGTGTGGGGTTTTCCTAAAAAAATCACTTAGCAAGTTTTGATGATTTTGGTTTAATTTTAAAAATTATTTGTTTGTAGTTATGCGTCGCTTAACTTTAGGTAGCCTATTAAATAAATTGGGCAGCAACGTATAATCGTGCTTGGTGAAGAATTATCGACAAAAAGTAATGGGAGTATTATAATCATCTAAACGATTTATTAAAATTTTACAACTGAATTCCCAGCAGAATAATTGGACGTATTATTTTTCGTTCGAAAAATTTAGTATATTTAGCATTTTTACTGGCTGCAATTCTCATTCAATTAATGGTTTTTTTACTTTGTATTAAATTCAAAATTGACTGTAAGAAAGAAAATTAATGTTTTCATTAAGACTTGCTAACTTTTATTACTTAAAGTTATAGCGTAGGGAAATGTGGCGCCATCTGGTGCGCACATAGAATCTACAATGTTTTGTCAAACAAAACCGCAATAACTTTATAATTATCCGACTTAGTTGCTATAATGTTTCTTGGTAATTTTTCTGTTGTTCACAAACATTAGTAAAGTTAAAGGACTTACCTGTCCTTATTTGGCTATAATGAAGCAATAAATAGGGTCCTTTCCCATATAATGGATTTGTATACTAAGGTATGTGTAATTCCGAGGGTAATTCGGTTCAAATTGGAGCGAAGGGACTTGATTATAAGGCCTTGCACGTGTTTTCGTTTACGCCAGGATGAATTTATGGTGAATACTGTTGTAGCTTTTGGTTTAATCTAATAAAAGAAATAAAAAAGCATTTTATAAAAATGAACTGCTAAATAGAGATATTAAAAAGGCATTATTTATTTGAAACATATTTACCAAATCGAAATTGGCTTGATGTCAATTATTAAACAAAATACCAAATGTGCTTTTTGCATAAGTTAGCTAATGTTTAAATGCAAATACAATGTATTTGTAGAATTGAATAAAGCAAACTTTATTTATGAGCTGGTATACAATCGTATTGATTGGTCAGACCATAGGTAATGGTCAATAAACTGAGATTGCTCCAGTTTATGCAACAATTTACTGAAGCTTTTACACGGATTAGTGCGAGCTAAGGTAAATGGAGATGTGAATTTATTGCTTGTCGTTAACTGGTTAACGCTTATCGTTAATCAAATTAAAAGTTTCATTTGAAAATTGATACGCATTTAAATTTCACACATTTTCCTGCGGGAATGAATCCAGACACCTGTTGTATGGACATTAAAGAGTTTGAATTGTTCGGTATCAGTGAACTCCGTTAAAGCCCTTCTACGAAACTGCAGTAATACATAGTGAATCACAATCCCCTAACACGGAGCTTTTCTTGTAAAATTTTATTAGAAAATCACGCGCTTCTGAACAAGACAGCCAAATTTATAGTCTTGGCAGCTTTGCGAGGTTTGTCTAAACCTCTCTTCGGAAACTTAGACGTATCAATATTGTATCGAAGTTATTAAAAAGGGCGGAACATCGTACGATCCTGTCCATAACCTAACGTTACGAAGCTATTAAAATTTTGCACAAGAAAATTACTTACTTTATATTTTAGTTAACAAAATTATAGACTTTGATTAAAATTTAATCAATTAAAACCAACAACAAAAAATTCTTGGTTTATATGCATATTTTCACAAAAGGGTTCATTAACGCGAATGGTTTTTATGTTCTTTTCAAAGAGAATAAAAAGAGAGTGACTCCAACTTTCCAATTAGAACATTCTCAATCAAACAGGGAAAGGTGGTAATAAACGCGCCTTCATTTTACGAGTTTAACCGCCAAACTTTTAAATAAAAATATTAAAAGTAGATGCGGCCCAATCCCCTTCTTTTAGTACTTTTTAGTTTTTATAACTTTAAACAAGTATAGGTACATTATTTTTGTGAAACTAAGCTTCGGGAAAAGTCTTGTTGTATTTGCACCTGTTTCCAAAATATTACTTTACCTTCTACTATAACTGTTAAATTATTTCTTTTAGCAAAAAAAATAAAATTTTGATTTTAGCAACTTATACGATAGCTTGAAAAAAACTTGTAGGTATACGGCTTTGGTGTTGAAACAAAGTATCTTGAAAGCTACATCCATCTCAAGCCTTTGATTGATTTACTTGATAGATTTTAATCGAACATATTGGATCGGTCGATAATTACAGGCTTCAGAAACGTTAAGCCTAAATTTCGGTGGCCAAGTTGAAAATTAACTAGTCATTAAAGTTGACCACTTTTTTCTTTTTACTGGGGACACTATTAATCAATTTTTGTTTCGACCTGCTTTTTAAGAACCTAAAACTACAAACAGGATTTGTTGACATTTATTATCCATCATTTATTATTTATAAAATAATTACATCAGTAACAATCAATATTGAAATTATTGTAAAGTTGCCCTAAAAGAAACACTTTTATGTGTCCTTTTTAAGAGATTTCAATATGCATGGTGACATAATTAAAGCCGCTTAAAAAACAGCGTAATAAATTAGTTAAACGCAAATGTATTGCGTGTAAAGATAAGACCCCATCAAGAGAGTCGTTTAGTACCTCGACATACCGAGTAAGCAACCTTACTTGTTGAAGAAAGTAATAACTCTTGTAGATAATTAGGATGCGGCGCCTATGTAAATTTTTCCGGTTGTCAGGCATTGTATCAATTTATAGTCGTGCTAAAATGGCCATTTGATAGCCTTATATCACTTATAGCTATCACAGGAAACCGCATAAATCAGATATTGGTTTTATTGGGTTATGGCGGGTTGCAATCTAGAGAGACAGATGCTGTGGCTGAGACAGACGTCAATAACTTTTGCATGCCCCTTTCCAAATATGGGACTTCACCTTTTATCTCTTAGAATTTTATATTACTCGACATTTATTTTTTATTCTATTAAATAATATTACTTTCGTCTGTTGATGTTGTCGGACTCGGAAGAAGAGGCGGTAGGAGTCAAAGTCGCAGAATTGTAAGGTTCACATCAACAATATTAAATGTAAAAAGCCTCTCTTAACGGCGACATTTATTTGGAAAGTAAATTATATCTAGGGCTATTTGATTATGTAATAAATAAATTATTTGGTAACTGCGGTAAATCACAAGGCGTTTGATTAAATGACGGCTGCTGCGTAGGCTTTTGTTTATTATGCTGTAGGATCAATAGAATAGAATACTTAAAGTAAGAATAGCTTAAACAATTCAACAACTCAATCATATTGCGACGGAAAATAATAGGAATTCGTAACATGGTGTTTATAATAATGGGGCAATTTTGACACGCAAAAATAATACTTATAATCCGGTTCATAACTCAAATATGGGTCATAAAGAGAATTAACCAACCTTGTAGTTAAAAAGTCTATATTCCATTTTATACTACATAAAGGATTTAATGGAAAAAGGAGGTGAGAGAAGTGTGACCATTTAAATTTTCTAGATCCAGCGGCAGTATTTTACTGTCCCAAAAGAGCTATTTAACTGAATTATTTGCCAACTTTTACTTTGATTCACATAAACCCAGATAAAATGTGTGTAATATTAACATACCCATTTGCAACTTATTCCACAAACCTTTTTGCTTTTTGATTCGTTTTTAGTTCAAAACATTTATCTGTAAATACTAAAATACGAATTGTTAAAAAAATATAACTCTATAAACTTTAATTTGGTTTTGCTTGATTTGACGTGTTTTTAATTTTTTGTATATAAAAGACTACAAAGATGTTCTGGAAAACGTAAGAATTAATTTGTCTTTATTATGGCAACATAATGCTCTATTAATTTTCGGCTAAAAACGTTAAAAAGACATCAGTAAAAGAAGCTTTTTTGACAAGAGCAAAGCGCAAGGCACGCTAAGCCAAGATTGTGTTTTGTTTATGATGACGTAGTTTCCAAGCTTCTTTGACGCTTTTCACTCTAATGGTTAAAAACCTTTGGGGTCGTGGTCTTTAGCTATTGTGGAGACTTTAAACCGCAACTTCAGTATTATAAATTACTCTGGTGTTTATAAATTATTATTTCAAGATGTAATTCCATACATTAATATCCATATTTCCTACTTCACTATTTCTAATCCACACAATCTGTTGTGGGTACAATTTTGGGTCATAACAAAATATGAACTTTGTATATGTTTGTCTTCTTATCTTAAATTTTGCAGTTAATATACTTCCAAATTCAAATGGAATTTAATTAATTATAGTCTAATCATTAGTCCATTTAAATGGGTATTCGTAGTGTTAAATATTAGAGACCTTTTTAAAATTTTATACACAAGTTTGCAAGCAGTCAATGTAGTTTTAAATTTTAACCAACATTAAATTGAATTCGAACCAAATGGACATTTTTGTGTTTCATTAATGTGCTTTTATATCAAGTGTAATTATACAACATGTCATTGAAAGCTTCACAGTATTTGATTTAAATTAAATATAAATACAAAATGACTCAATTGTTCAAATAATAATAATTAATTAGTCAATCGAGGCATTATTTGCTATTTTTAGACCCTGAACTTTACCATAAATTTAAACAACATATTTTTAATAATTTTATGAAGTTTCAAGAATAGCTACTAATTATTGTTTATAATAAATAGTTTTTAAAGTACCCAAGGTGATAAATAATCATTACATTGCGATTTTTATTTTTGAAGAGTTTTCCTCGTTCCAAAAATGTAAATTATTTTTACTTTTGCTGAAAAATACCTTGTAATGAGTAGGTATAATAGATTTACAGAAAAAATATTTCTTGAACTCCTTTAAGGGGCTAAACAATAAAGCACTTAATACCTTGTAAAATGGCGAATGCGCCGGGTGAATCCTTGCTTTTCCTATTTTCCTTGTGTTTGCGTATAACTCTTAAGTTTGCTATTTACCAACCTTAACTAAATTCAATAGAAACATTTAAATAGCTAGCTTTCAATTTATGTATGGACAAACTATAAGCAACTCATAAAACTATCAAGCGTTTTGAGCTATTGGTAACTTCGTTCGGAAGTAATTTGGATCATAGTAGTCGTCTTATGCAAAGTTCTCGTATACTTCAAATAAGCTTAAAAGCTTTAAATGATCGTGTACGGGAACATAACCTTTCCAATATAAAATTAATTATACAAGATTGGGGAGGCGAATAAAGCTTCTCAACAAGATTGCTTCAATCCATTCTTAGAAATGTGGAAATATCTAATTTTACTTTATGTGAATTTACTACTTTCAAAAAAAAAGTTCTCTCTATCTCGACTTTGCGGGAAGTATAAAGTATGGAGAAGGCAAACTCCGACGCATAATAATTAACTGTTGCACCTAACATGCATTATTCGAAATCTTTGATTAATAATAGCTGTTAAAGTTGGATTTTCGCGTAACAAATTACCATGCCAACTACACGGCTCACGCCATATTAAGTGGGGAAATGCACAGCCAACGCTATCAAGTATATTGAACAACACATTTTATGAGATATATTGTTATACGTATGCTCCCATACTACAATCTCATGCATAAGTTATAATTAATTGGCCCATCTTAAGTTGATGAAATTGCTTATAGCGTTGTAAATTAGTGTCGTTAAACTTGCAACGCGGAAATCTACCCCATACTAGGTACACAAGCTTATGTTTCGTTTATTTTAAAACAGAATAAGGTCCTTTTGTTAGGCCACGGTTTTTTTAAGGCTGGTAAAATTTAAATAAACCTAGGCATTTTTCAAGTTGTTTTTTTTTTAGATTAAAATTGCTTATTGTTAAAGACTGCACTCATATTACTTAGCGGTTTTAAGCGTCATGAAACATCAATCATTTTTCATTTGAAAATAAATCATAAGCACATACAAATTTCCTTTTCGTGGAATATTTTCTTCTTTTCATAAAATTAAAGTCACGAAATGTGCAACTCAGAATGCATTTCGTCGATTGCATCTCGCTGAAAAGAGATTTAAAAATGCCCCACATTTTCCAAGCACATTTTTATGACAAATGTTATTGTGTTCTGAAATCTAAAGAATTGCGACTTTTATCTTTAAAAACACAGAACCACAAAATGGAAAAACACTTTCTATTATATATGTTTGCATATTCATTTTGTTTTACATCTACATTTTCTTAAATCAGTTTCTGAAAAAGCAACAAACACATTATTCTAATGCAGACTTTGATGCTTTCATAAAAGTTCACGTTAGGTTTTAAATACATTTTTATGATGAATACTTTTATTATAAAATATGCAAAGAATTTATAGATGTAAATATTTTAGTTTATGATGCATACTTCTTCTGGTTGCAAGGTCAGTATAACAATTTTAAGCAAATTGTTTCTCCGGCGCATTCGCCATTTTCTGCTGCCGTTTATTTTTGTTTTCCTAATAACAATTAATGTTTTTTATGCCTAAAAGCACCTAATTGGGATTAAGAAACACTTTAGAAATGTTACCACACGTGTGAAGGGCAGTATGGAACAAACAGAGCTCTTTATAAACTTTTAAATAAATATGAGCCCACAAAAAAACACTGCCAGGACTCGGCTAATTAGTCCGTATGCTGATTTTCTGAATAAACACTTCGTATTAAAGTGACGCACCGCATTTGTTTTTGCTAATTGATATGCATAACCTCACCGTTTGTTTTTCATTTCCTTTTCCAAATATTTTCTTTTTCGACGTCATTTTTAATTAAATTTCAAAACAAAATTTATTATTTGCAATTTTAGGAATGGATTGATATATGTATTTTGTTTAGCGCGAAATATTACTTTCGAAACAAAAAATTGTCTGAAACGTGATGTAAGTAATAGTATATGAAAATAATTTATTAGAACGTCTGGAAAAACAAAACAAGTCATATAAGAAAACTTGAGACGTATACACAATTGAAATAGAAAACTAATCTTGTAAGGTGATTGGCGCAGTCTGGCACAAAGTGTCTAAATTTCTATTTGCTAACAAGGCTAAAATTATAGATCGATTTCTTCAATAACCTTTTACTTAAAAACCCCATCAAAGGATAATGTTAAAACAACCAAGAAACCAGAGTTTAGAAATAATATTTTACGAGTACTCGTAGATCAATTTGACCTGATTCTAGTCTAGAGTTATCTTTCGTTTTAGAGATGCATTAACAACAAAAATAAAGCGTACCAACCCACCTATTTAAAGGCAGAAATAAAGTTTTGAGCATTAATTTAAAGTTCATTGTGTCTGAGGACAATTAGCTAAGTAAGTAGTCTGAACCAAACCGCAAATTTAACAAAGACCCGGCTTGTATGAAGTTCTTTACGTTTACGTCTTCTTGACTAACAACTTTTCCTGATGGTGGAAACTTTATTAGAGACTTTTAAAATTAACTCACTTCCTACCCATTTAACTTAATCAACCATGTGGTTGTTAACACATTCCACTAGCTGCTGGATTTGAGTATTTCATTGCATCCAAAGTTTCTTTACATTTTGTGGGAAACCATTTCGATTCTCTATCCATTCTGCCGCGAACAACTTCGAATAATAGTTTATTTCAACAATAAATTGTCTTGCTTGATTACACAAGAACTGGACTTATTTAAAAAAAATGTATTTGACTTAAATGCAAAAGGTCGATATTAATGCTCCTTCTGCATTTAAGGGAACCGTCCTTCGAGATCTTTTCTAACAAAAACTAATAAATAACTGTGGCCTGTCTCTCAAAAATTCATTTCATTTTTAGAATAAGTAGAAAATGTACTTAGTTTTTTGTTTTTGGAGCAAGTCCAAAACCGGAAGTGAATCCTTACCAGTTTCTAGTGCCAAATACGTCATCAAGATTTAAATCGATTACCAGAAAATGCTTCTAAAATGTCTTTTAGACTTGCATGTTTCTTGTGTCGTGTTGTTAAACTGTAGTGTATTCTTTTTTGGACTTTATCAATTATTTATAAACTGATTCAAAAACATTGTTAGAGTCTAGACTATAAAATAGTTGGATTGGATTCAAAATGGGAAAACAATGTTGTGGAAATTAAAAAAATTGAAGCCATTTAGGTTTTAATTAAACACATAAAAATAACAGCCGTTTATATGGGGTCAAAATCGTATAAATCATGTCATTTTGTCACGGTTGGTTGTTTGGAAACCCGGAAGTAAAAAAATGAATAATATACAAAGCGGGTATTTGTATCTCGACACTTTACCTCCCGCTGAGAAAGTGTGATCCACCTTCCAAGCTCCATAAGGTATCGTCTTGTGGAGCTTTTATATTATAAAAGTTAGATAACACATACTACGTTGTATCCAAAGAACACCCGCATTTCTCCCGCCCGCCCTTTAACTTTGGTAAATAATGACATCTCCATTTTATGTCCCTCGCTCGCCCGCGCGCTTCCTGTGATGCGGCAGCACTTTATACACACAGCAACGGTAACATATTTATTTTGTGTCTGTGTTTTGTGTGTATTATGACTATGTAATACTAAACTCTTGAGATGCTTTGAAATAAGAGACACAAACAAATTTATGCAATTTGTATGGAAAGTCAAAACCGCCGGCGGTAATCTGAATTACAAAGATCCCTTTAGAAGCATTATGCCTGAGTTTAGAAATGAACTTACCTATGTTACGTCTAAAAGATTAAAAGCAACATTTTGTGTCAAGTGTGGGGTTTAAATCATGTTTTAGAACAATGTTTCTTCAAAACTAAAACTGTCAACTAATGCTTGATTTGGGAAGCCACCCATTCGAAGGATTGTTTAATTACCCAAATAGTTTAGATTTAAACAAGGCTGTTTGTTATTGTTTGACCAAGAGGTAGGTGTCAGTACAGTTTACATAAACTAGAACTAGTCCCAATGTCTTGTCGAGCTAGGTATAGAGAGACTAGAGAGTGATTCAGTGTTAAATACACTAGATAAGCAGTCACATGTCGTCCTGGCCAAACATTTCAACTAAGAGACAATGATAAATGTCCCTCGGGAATTGCACGACCTGTTTAGCCCAGAATTAATACTTAAACAATGTCCGGAAATGACCGGATATTTTCAGATTCCGGAAACGCACTGTTTTATGCTGTAATAATTATTGCTTTGTCGTTGGGCTCATCGGAATGAATTGAAGGACTTTTCCATTAGCAGAAATGTCTCTAAACAATAATTTGTGGTCATTTTTAACTTTCGGATAACTAGGTTAGAACAGCACTTCGCCCACCAAGCCGCAACAAAGATGCGAACGCAAAGTGTAGTTTTACATTTCCATAAATTTTTCTTGCTGTCTGCACATTTTAGTAATTTTGCAAGTCTGGAAATACAGATCATTTTGTTCTCTCAACTGATAAATATCTCTATTTATTTAATCTTAGTTGTGCTACTCTGTGCGATTTACATATATTATTTCTTGTAGGATTTTCTCCGCAAAAATAAATTATCCTTGTTTTTAAACTGACAAGAAAAATGTTACGTCTTGTAAATTATATTTTCGGATGAGGAACGCTTTCTATGTCTTTATTTGTGCTAGACGCAATTGTTATTTTCTTATTATTCGAGAAAGAAAAAATTATGAAAAAACACGGTTTATTTTTAAACCATACTTCTAAAAAAAGTCTTCATGTGCATAATTTATAAACCAAATTAGAATTTGATGTCTATTATTTATTTTGCAAATACCAGACAAGATTAAAGCTAAAAAACCCTATATTTACAACGTCCGTTTATATATTTTCGATATCAATAAATAAGCATCCATATATTTTATAGGTTATATAAAACGGATGTCGAATGAAATGTTCATTTCCGAGACATAACCAAGTTAGTGGTGCCAGCTTCACTAACATCCATGTTCTACAACCTACAAATCACATAAACGTATAAAAAATGGTTTTGCAATCATCGAAAGCATTTTTTGGATCATTGACTTTGCTTCTTTAATCGGCATACTATTTCCGTTTTCACTTCAAGAATAAATGCTTTCTATCATATTTTTTTACTGGAATAAAGGCTCTTGGTTCTCAGAGATAGAAAAAAGCAGAAGTATAAGACCTGGCTTAATCAAATGAAAAACTCTCCAGGGGTTGGCCCAGGTGCATCAAGGCGAGATTCATCTTCCAGGCCTATTTGGATGACATTTCAATCTGGGTAGTTGATGTATTTGGCACGAAATGTGTGTTGACCCGGCGGCGGCAGCCCTACCGATGCCTGATCCTGGCGTCCGAGGACCTTCGTGACGCCTCCTGTGCCCGACACATTTCCAACTCTCTAAAACGCTATTTTACTACTAAATTAATAATAATGAAAAGCTGCAGCTCATTAGACGCTGAAAAGAGTACACTTGCATTTGAATAAGAAGGTATTTAAACGGTTTTAAAAAGTGTCAGCATTTAAATTTATACAAATTAGAGGTAAAACATCAGTGAAAAATTACTTAGTCTCCAGCGGCAGCTTGGTCTCTTTATACTTCTACCTCGTTTAGTCCTAAGTTTTGTTACTAATGAGGTTTCCTCGAATGTTAATTTTCGTTTTCAACGGCTAAGAGTACAAATAAAAAATTCATTAACTTAATTTATTCTATTGTAAACGCTTAAGTTCCCTCTAGAAGATGTATCCTTTTTTTAAATTTTTATTGTAAGGCCATTTCTTGCTGACACTTTACACGTTATTAATTTAATTTCAATTGCTTATTAAGTCGGTAGTAAGTTGTGAAATTTGTCAAAGAGGAACTTTAATTGGCTATGAAAACGCTTTGTATAATATTTATGGTAGACATATAACCTAGAACTATATACTATTACTAAATATTGACTGGTCAATTAAACACTTACTTTAAGTTCATATTTAAACACATTTTAAATTCAAAAAGGGCAATCAAAAAAGGTTTAAATTTTGAAAAAAAATCTTAAAACATAAAAATTAATATAAGATTAATAAAACTACAGAAAGCTATAATACCTAGATACTTTCTTTTAGAGGATATGGATGCTCGGAAACTTTAAAACTTAAAAGTCATATAGTTTTGATTTTTCCCAAATGCATGTTAAAATATAAATTTCAAAAGAGCTTCTTTTTTAAAGTTTACGACTTTTTAAAATAAAGTTTTCCATAACCACAAAATTTTTAACCATATTATTTTATTGCTAACATAAAATCTGTTTCACGGTATTCTTGCAGAATAAATGTAGATACCTATACATTAAGTATGATTGTATTATTTAAGGTAATAAAAGATTTTTGCAACAATGCTGCACAAAAATTCGCGACCAAAAATGATTCCAAGGTTTAAAGGATAGCAAAAAAAATGTTTCCTTGCTTCATAAAATGGGTTATAAGATTCCATGAGCAAATTATGCTTTGAAAATCGATATGAAGTGGTGTATTAAAATGATTCGCTTACATTTGGACTACATAGTTTCTATTGAACTGAAATTAAATTGAAACTTAGTAATTCAGAAGGAACGAGTGTATTAAACCCTTTGCTCTTTGATATCCGTCACCAATTCATAGAGTTCTAAACTGGGCGCCACACTGGCTACGGCATGCAAAGACCATTTGGAGCATTGCCTACTCTTATTTGGCCCGTTCTCCCCACAAACTGTCGTTATTTCTCTCTTTTGCCGCCGAATGAGACCCTCTCAAATATCCGCAACTTTTGCCTAACCCATTTAACCAATGTTCAACCCAGTTCTATGCTTGTATGTGAAAACACAGTTATCTATTTATACTGCCACAAATCCTTTTAAAGTATTACTGCTGTAATTTTTTCATTCGGTGATGTGATAGTCTTTCTCGATTTAATTCAGTTTGCAAGTATTTATGACCGGTTATAAAGCTGATTTGATTTAGTTTTATTATAACGAATATCCGAAGAATCTATAAGAAACAAGGGTGGGCTCCAAATGCTAAATTTTATGTCCCAGAAGACTGTTTTAATGACCCTTTATTAATTTATTTGACATGGTGGTCGAATCCGGCGCATTCGCCATTTTTGTTCATCTGGAGAAAACGACCTATAAGGCAAGTTTTTTGCCATAACAAATTGTTTTATTATTCTCTAATCACCAGAAACGTCTTTAAACAATTTTCTTATCACAAAATAAATATATCAAGTTTTAAAAAACAAATAATAAGGTACCGGTTCCTAAAAAACTTTTACTTTTTTAATACCTGATAACTATTGATATAAATACTACAATTCCTAACTAAAAAATAGTTCTACTTCTTCAGTAAACACCCAACAACCAAAAAATGAATACCTTGGTAAGACATTCCATAAAAAAATATTTCAAATCATATTTTTACTTCTTTTATGTATCATAGATCGTTATTGCTCTCTTGGTCGCCGCAGCGTCCGCTGAAATCCTATCTGGACCATACACAGCTTCCGCAAGAACTGATCTAGATGGCAGCACCTTGTTCACACATGATTTTGCTGGTCAAGTACTCGAAGATGGTACTCAGGTTGCACCACAATCTATCTCATACCGTAGCGTTCCAGTACCAGCAGTACCTATTGTGTACCACCTTGGAACTCATGCTGCTTACCATAGCTACCCTTATTATGGATTTTACTAAAAGATTTGATTATTTTTTTGTCGAATTATTGTAAAATTAAGATCTTGTGCAAAAGTACCATTTGAATAAATAAATCATCTCATAAACTTATGAAATCAATATTTTAAATTGTTTTAATTTATTAAATACAAGTGAATGTCTGGAGTCATTCAAATTATTAATTAAATTTTATTATTATTAAAAGGGTTATTCGAAAATTGTTGTCACTCTCAATTTATATCTGGCATGGACCAAATGTCCGCTTGCAATGCTTTTAACCTTACTATGGTTGCATTTTGTTTTGTTTTTATTAAACCATATTTGTTGTACAGGGCATTCTCAGGGATCCCTAGAAAATTGTCAAAAAAAATCCATCTGTTATATTCATCGAGAAAAATGCGAACAAAGTTGCATAAATTCGGCAACACAGTCTTAGAAAATACATCTAAAAATTCCATCTATAAGTCTAAAAATCCCATTTATGAGTCTTGATCATGCACTTTTGCACTAGATTTTATTGACGTTGTTGTCAGCTTCATTTCATGAAAATTTTTTAAAATTAAATTGATTATAAAAATGTAATTCGACCATTTAATAAATAAACAAATGGTTGAATGGTTTAAGATATACTGTAGCTTTGTATTAAACCATTTGTTTCGTTAATATGTGCTGTTATATTCAAGATATAAGCATTTAAAGTTTCGCACTTTGGGGCAACATATCTACGAGGGTATATGAGATGAATTTTTTTTAACAATTTTCTGGGGCTCCCTAGACATGCCCCAACAACGTACCATCGCGTTTATGCGCTATTTTTTGGACACCCTGTATACAAAACATCAAAACTTTTCAAAATGTAATTTTGATTAAGAAAGTGCAATGGGTTTGTAAAAATGAGTTGAAGAAAAAAACTGTCGGCTTTCAAGCTTTTTAAAGATTGCTTAACCAAATTAACGTTTTAGGTAGGTAGTGGGCCTCACAACAGGTTTATTACCCTTTTATCTCATTTAAAAAATGTAAATCTGGTTATTAAGATAAAAGACACATCTTAACCTACTAAAAATACATCGTAGTAATCTTTCTATTTTCACAAGATAATTATATGAGCCTACCACGAAGATTTAAATGTTGTTTACACAAACCATTCTCGCTAGTCGCTCGTGGTCTGAATTTTCGTCTCTTTCAACAAATCTTCCGGAGATTTATTCGCGGCAGCTTTTAGATAAGATTGGTTTAAGCAGCAGTGATTCTTTTATCGCCTTAACTAATCCACTTTGAATTTTATCTATTCAGTGCTTGAGCCACAAATATATACCAGTCGATCCTTTGGAAATAAATTAAGACATTGGTGTTTCTTGAGATTTATGGCGACATTTCCATAAAATTTGAAATTTAAAGCGTTGGAACAAATGCATGAAAAATTATAATGTATTCCTCCACACCACTTTGGGTGTAATCCGATGCGTGCGGGTTGGGGGGTCGAAAATCAGCAATGAGTTATGGGATCACAATCTGAAACACCGCGGATTTTTTTGTGCCAGGTGCAAATGATGGATTCAAATTTAATTAAAACAAACTACACGTGTCCTAAAGGGTGGCATGTTGCCTTTTAGACAAAAATTCTAAAAGGTAAGTTAATACGCTTTGGTTTGCTTTTTTTTCAGTTTTGCAGTTACTTCTAACAGCTCAGATAGCGGTTTGCGAGGGTTCATAATCAAATATTGTGTTCCCCAGACATTTAAAAGTAACATATCAAAAGCGGACATCCCCTACAACGATAAAAAAATAAATATTTATAAGCAGCACCGCCTAATTGAAAATTGAGTGAAAGGTAAGGCCAAAAGGTGGAGTTTATTAAAATTTAAAATTAGATAGCTACTATTTCCATCACAGATGCGCATTTGAAAGCATGCCGAATAATTCAAGTCACATATCTGCACATCCATATGCACAAACGTGTTGGGAGCGTTAACTTTATCCATTTACTCTGCTCCATATTATACCACAAAGCAGAGATATGACATCGTATAATCCTGCAAATTTCCTACTTAAGTTATTAGCGTCTATTTTATAAGGGATAGTCCTGAATTTATCACATCATACACACAGGATTACTGTGATTACTATACATTAAAATGGACAACAACTATGAATTTTTTCGTGTCTTTTTAACGCTGCAGGTACTTGTGTTTTATGTAGGATATTCAGGAACAAAAAATAACAGGAAACTTAAAGAGTGCACTAACAGCAACCTCCTTAATTAACTTGGAAATTAGTACAATTATAATAAAGTTCCTCAAAGCTTTTATAGAACGCCAGCACCTTGTTTGAAAACAATGAAGTTTTCCAACAAACGTTATAAAAAATTTGATTATGTTCCACATAAATTAGGTCATTAATATGCATAAAGAGAGAATTGTAATCCCTGCGAATACATAAATTTTTAAATCAACATTTTTCTTGATGGAGTCTTTCCCTTTTTCTTGTAGGTCATAAAGATTGTTTACAATGTTCGCTATAATTTAATAAAAAAATCGTTATGGTTCATTTTTTCCATTAATTATATTTTATCAGATTTGATAAATGATTTTTTATTGTTTTTTTTCGAAATTGGTTTTTAATGAAACGTGCTCGATGAAAAATAAGCAATTAAAGTTTCATTAGGTATTTTTGCACTCAGACTAGTATTCGTAAATAAATTTTAAATATAAATAAACCGACAATGTTATCCAGAAGTATAACTCAATTGTCGTCCAGTTGAAAATATCAAAAATTTTACAATGAATACCTTGGTAAGACCCTTATTATATTTTCGGAGCTAAGTACTTCATATATTTTATTGATTTGATATTACAGATCATGATTGCTGTATTGGTTGCTGCAGCTTCAGCTGGTATTTTATCAGGACCTATCACAGATTCAACTGCGACTGGACCAGATGGCAGCAGTGTATTTACGCACCACTTTGCTGGTCAGATTCTTGAAGATGGTACCCCGTTGGCGCCACAAACCTTCTCATACCGAAGCTTACCAGTACCTTCAGTACCATTCGTGTACCCTTCCCCTTTTTTGCGATACTATTAACTTTAAATAATTTTTATTTATAAATTGTTGTTACATTTTTTATCACATAATAAAAAATATTTTTTTTAATGTATGTTTTTCATTTCGTAAAAACTTTACCTCTTGTTTAAAATAATGATCAAACTCATTCTTAATTGCAACGTTTAAGATACCTGAAGTTGGTCTTTATTAAATACCCATTTTAATTAATTTGGATACTAAAACCATATCTTGTTTAAGATTTTAATATTTACATTCTAAATAACCTAGCAAAATGTTTAAAAGACTTTAAATACCGCATTAACGGCAGCTGCAGCGTTTTTTTGGTAGAGAAATGTTGTTCCCCTTTTAACTTAAAACTCGTCTTAAGTACTTACAAATACTTCCTAAATATCGGTATTTTTAAAGACTGTCGAGTATATGCCCGCAAGTTAGGGTGTATTTTACCCTCTTTAAAAGTTTTGGGTCAGTATAAAAGCTTCGTGAACCCGAAATAATGCAATTTATCGATAGAAACTGAAATTCAGCATTTATTCAGTAAAGTGTGATGAAAATTTGAGCTAATAAATTAATTTTTTAAAGGCTATAAAACTAAAAAGAAGAATGGTTTTAAAATTTGGACTTTATTTATTTTCAGGTTCCATGTTCATCCAGTTTGGAGAGCAATTATTCCGGAGAAATTCCTGTCGAACAGTCGATAACAACCGAGGACGAGTCGAGCCAGGTAAGATGCTATCAAAACTTCCACCCTCGTGTAATGCCATAATGGCCCATTTTTAAAACGCGATACTCTCATTTGCGCAAAGTGTTTTGTAACTTTCTTAGCTCGGATTTTAGTACCTTCTTTAAACCAGATTAGAATTCTTGTAAAAACAATTTCACCGTAATATGTTCTGGCATGCTATTTTCTGGTCTATTATTCGACGTTTTCTTGAATTTCAATGTACTCTTTTTCCACGTTTCTTTTTACTTACGTCAGCGTATACCTGCAGGATGCAACTTGGTTTTTTTTTGGTATTCTTACGTGGAATACAAAGTAAGCTAACAATTTGTCTTATAGCCAGATCGCAGATTATTCCTTTTTTAATTTATTGGATGATTGTTAACTTTTATTTAATTTGTAAAAACTTTAATGTCTCTTCGCATACAATAAAAATAAGCACGAGTATCTATTAATTTCAAAGATAATCAATTGTAAAAAAAAGCAAATAAGAGGTATAAAGAATACTTAACATCATTAATAATTTAGTCGAGTAAGCCCATTACAAGTTTCTTTGTTTTAAAAACAGCAAAAGCAAAAGCTTGCTTTGTTTTAAACTTCTTTACCATCAGTTATTAGAGTGAATATTCCACGGTTTCAATTAATCTGCCTGAGCACTTTTGTTTGATATTTCAAACAAACCAAGAATTGTAAAATTGGACAAGCCTTAACTTTTTAGCTATGGAAATTTTCTTATTTATGCTTCTTTTCATCAAAGCCCGAAAACTCTTTATCGTTTAAAATAACAAAGTAATTAACATGAAATTGTGGGTGGTCTGAAAAAACAAAAACCTTTTCAGGTGAAAAAAAAACTTGACCTGCTTAAAACCATTGCAAAGATTCGACTAAATACCTATACTATTGAATTCAAATTAAACGGCTCCGCGATTTTCTGCTTTTAACGAAATAAAAGCGAATTGACTTATGTTATTTCCTCAACACATCCTCAGGCCATACAATCGACTATTTTCATTTGGAAACCGTGTGAAATACCTTGTATTTACACTTGCCCTAAAGATACAACACAAAATAATTTATATTTCCTGATAGATAGGATACCTTCAATATTTTTGAAATTCTAGAAAGCTAACCAATCCAATGACAAGCCTTAAGGGGATTTTCTGCAGACGTGTCAATATAATAACCGCTGATGATCTTGTCAACATGACCTATTTCTTGTTATATACGGCGACGGTAGACCTTTCGGCTTATAACAGGCATCGCGGCTAAAAATATTAGCAAGAAAAGGTTTTAAAAACCGATAAATAGGAGCTTACTTACACCTGAACACTTTATTTTATTTAAGAATGCATTTTTATGGTTTTAAAATGAACAACGCTTTTCAGGAACTATCATCACAACTTCTTGAAGTGGATTCACGTTCCGGAGGTTGGTCAGCTTGGACGCAATGGTCATCCTGCTCAAGAACATGCGACGGCGGGGTGTCCCGCCAATTCAGGACCTGCCACCATGATACTTGTCGCGGGGAAAGGATGCGATACAAGATATGCAACATGCAGGTATTTCTTAAGAAAAAATCCCGATAAAACTTTTTTATAGATGTTATTACGAACGAATATAAATCAGCATAATGTTCATGTTATTAGAACGGAATTCCAAAAGTTTGCAAAACAAACTATAAAGTATTTAAAGAGGAAGCTCTTAAACACGGAATGAGCTTTAATAAATCCCTGTCAAAAAACTTAAATTAAGGAACTTCTGTATGTGAAATAATCTAAATATAAGAACCAACGATCCGTGTAAAGAAAATTTCAAGCAAAACACCAATTTGCATGCGTCTAAGAAGAATTCGCCATCAAAGTTTTTAAAATGTTTAAAGAAACTTTATACATCAAACTGAGGATATTGAACAATATTCTTAGCGTAGAATTATTTTACTGATGCTTATTGAGGAAGTTATTCAGAATTGTACATGAAAGAAGTGAATCAATCTGAGTTAAGAAGATCAAAAGTTTGGAAACTTTTCCCAACTCATATTGCTGATCTAGGTAGCCGATACTGTAGTTTAGATATTAAAAGTTGACATTTGCGCGGATGATCCTTTTAATCAGAGCCAGCGCTTATTAAATCGCAAACTTTATTTAGAACACCTGGCCAAACAATATTGCAAAAAATCAATTTTTTTAATAAAAACTCCGTTGTTTTAAACTGCTTTACAACTAAATATTTTTATCAGCTATAAAGCTTAAAACAAGTTTATTAATTTTGCATATAAATACAAACGTAACCTAAAATTCAGTTCAAATATTTGTCTTAAATAACTTATTAATAATTACCTATTTTAAAAATGTTTTTTAAACCTTGTCAGACTTCTTTTGACCTCGCTCTATCTTTTATAAATAGCCTAATAAAAAGCTTTGCTGGAAAAGTGTCTGATATTTCAAGTTTGGTATCGCCGTTCACAAAATAATACAATTTCGTGAAATGTCTCTCACCATAGTTACTTAAATGGAAAAACTTGAAAAGATAAAATTGACGAACATTCCCCAAAACATGATACAATGATAAAGCGACCATAATCCAACCCTTGCAGAAAAAAATAGCTTAAGATATCTCTGATAAAATACTACCATTTTTATGTAAATGATGGACAAATAAACTGGGAAAAAATGCAAATTGGCACCCAGTTCAAAATTAATCCAATTACTTTTAACTCCGATTGAATTAAAATTAATTTGCATTTATTTTAAATATTGAATCCCAGATTTTACAATTAAGGTTATGTTAACTGAAACGTGGTCTGGGAAACATAATGAAATGTAATCAAGGATTTTCATCTCTTCGTCTTGTATCATTTTAAATACCTTCGCTTTTCATAATATTTCACGATTTAAGCAAATTGTTCCAGACTTCTCGACAAAGTAGTAGACAGTTTTAATTTGTTATGTTAAATATTTCGCATATTAAGCTCCAGGCGTAAAATATTAATATGGTACAATACTTTGCAAAATTAATAACCATTTTAATAGTTAATATGCCAACTAAAAGTAGACAAAACAATTTTAATGCAAAATTAATTACTGCCATCAAAACTACCAGTATAAAAGAGCTCATGTTTATTTAAAATTATTAAAAAAAGAACTACTTTCCATCATGAAACTCGTTGTAAGTACTGCAAAATAGTTACTAATAAACAGTTATTTTAAACAAAACATTGTTTTAGATTTTTGCACTTTACTGCTCGTTATCAACATTTTGTTCATCAGCAATTGTAAGAAAGCACCACAAACTGATTCAAGGCCCAAACACTAGAACTAGAACAGTTTTACTCTCACAAGATACTTTGCTGGAGAGTACTGCCCCTGCAGGCCAAATCTATCACGAAGGAAACGATGGTTACATTGACAAATTTTACACAAAAACTGTAATATCAAAAGAAGGATACGATGAAACAATTCCAAGCACAATAAATTCACACAAGAAAGTAATTGCTGGACCAAGTACCAACAGTACCATTGTTGGGCCTGATGGATCAATTATTAGAGCCTTTGCACCTGGGGAGAAGATTATTTACGAAGGAAGCGAAGGATCTATATCAAAAAGGTACACCCTTATTGATACTGATACTAATGATAATGTTGTATTGATTCAACCAAGTGAAGACAATACTATGCCACCAAAAACTCCTACAGAAGACGTACTACCAGCGACTGAGAAGTTTGAATTCTTTAAATTGTATTAGCATAAATAAATAAAACATATTTTTTTGATTTTTAATAATTTATTAATTTAATATTCCTTTAAAAACATTTACAAGTATAATCCAGCGTGTTGGGCGTAGACAGTTGGTACTTCATGGGAGACTACGGCACCACCAGCAACAGTCTTGGAGGTAGAGATGGTTCCAGATGGACCAGCAATAACGGTATCAACAGAGCTGTGTACTGGAGCTACAACTGACTTGGTTACCAAAGGGGCAGAGTAGGCGGCAGCAAGAGGGGCAGAGTAGGCAAGAGGAGAAGCGGCGTAGGAGAGAGCTGGGTAGGCGTTGTAGGCACCGTAGGCTTGAGCTCCGTAAGCATGAGCGCCGTAGATGGGAGCAGAGTAAGCCAATGGGGCACCGTGGGTGGCGTAGGTTTGGTGGACAAGAGGAGCAGAGTAAGCCAAAGGAGCGGCAACGGCGGCGTGGGATACTACTCCAGCGTGTTGGTTGTCAGCAATGATGGTACCGCCGGGTTGAACGGAAGAGATGGAGCTGCCGTCAGGGCCTACGATGGTGGATCTGGAGCTGGGTCCTTGGATGACGCTGCTTGTGGCAATTGGGCTGCTGTAGACGGAGTGCACCACTGGGGCGACGAGTCCAGCGTTGGCAACAGCCAAGACAGCGAAAAGGGCAACCTATTGTTGGGGTGAAATAGTTAATTAAAAACTCTATTATTTTTTAAATGTTTCTTTCTTACCAAAGAGTTCATTGTAGTTGATTTGATGAAGACCAGAAAACTGACTATGCTTCTACCAATCATTCAATTCTTTTTATACAAAATCCACTACGATTATAACCTTGTACCGCCCAATTTCTTCAGCCGAATTTCCGCATGCTTAAATTGAACGTCTACGTCACTTCTTTGTTAATTCTTGTAGCTGGAGTCGCGACCACGTCATTTCAGGTTCACGGATCTTCAAGTTTAATAATAATTGCTATGTATTGAACGGATTCGATCAGCATCTTTGTGCTTGTATAGTTTACACTTGCATTGCAGGAAGTAAAATTCACCACATTTTTATGCATCAGAGATTTTACCGAGGATTCTGTATTGTTATTACATTAGATATGCGTAAATTATTCTTAACGCACTTAAATGTATTAAACTTACTTTAGAGAATAATAAAGGATTTTTTTTTAAACAAATGCAAATGTTTTCAAAAGTCCATTAAAAATTTATGAATTTATTTTTAATTTAAAAAAGTCAGAATTTTGTTTTTTTCTAAATACTTAAGTAGGACTAAAAAAAATATGAAATGCTTTGTGCTGCTAATATAAAGAATTATTAAATCATTAATTTAATTTTTTTTTTCACAATTCAAATACGATATGGTCTGTTATAATTTAATAATTTTTCCAAAAAAAAAATAAGGTTCTTTAAGATGAGAAAGTTCTTTTAAATTTTGAATATTTCAATAAAGTTATACCTAACACCGCATACTTAATTGTTTCCTTTCTTAATTTTAACATAAAATAAATATAGTGCAATAATTATTTGGTAAAATACGCATTAAAATTTTGCATAATTTTAATAAAAATTGGGACAAGGAATGAATATTTAAAATTGCAATTAAAAGTGCATTTATAGGTAATATTTATGAATAATTGGGTAATAAAATTCTTTGTTTCTGAAGGTACTCCAAAACAATTAAGTACCTATTATAATTTTTGGCGCCATTTTTTGCACCAAAAATAAAAATAGGTGTTTAAATATTTAGGCGTGGTCCTCATGTACCCATAATAGTATAGGCATAAAAAACCTATAGCAGATATTTAAATTAGTAAGATTTCAAGTTAGATTCTTATTTAGTTAGGTACTTTAGGAGTGGTTTTAAGGCATACATAATTATTTATCGCTACTAAATTCTTTAAAAACACAATATCTAACAGTTTCAATGTCATTGCTATAATGTAGAAGCAATCCTACTCAGTTTTTTAAGTACGGTCAAAAAACTTTTGAATAGTTGTTGACAATATTTTTTAATAATTAGGAGAATGGTATATTACCTATAAACAATCTGCTTAAAAAGCTATAATCGATTAGATCTTAATAGGAAACAATAATAATTAGCGTTTGTGTTAGAAATGTAATTTTTAAATTACGTTAACAACGATGGTGTTAATTACTTGTACCATTAAATTATAAAGTTATTAAAAGCACTTGATTTAATTTTTTAGACTATTTTTTAATTAAATTTATGTGATATTTTTAGGGGTATATATTTTATCAAGAGGACATGACATGAGGTAAATGTGATTATCAAAAAGTTTAGTCTCTTAACGCATCATTGATATCTCTACACGTTCTGCCTTGCAACCTTGAAATCGGATTGTTTACAAAATTAATCATTATTGTACAGTTTAATTATGTGGGAATACTATCAAGAAAACACGGTTTTGTTCTTTTTTATTTGCATTTACTCGCAACCTTACATAGTACTAATTATCTAATGCCATTCTTATTCTATTAAACTTAAACTTTTAAAGCCTAAAAATTACTAATACAAGTCTTAAAGTAGGGTCCTTAAATATGCTTATAAAATATTTAAATGTCAAACGCTAACTACTTGCTAAGGAAAAAAAGGCTGGTGCTTAAACAACATTGTGTACATTTATTTTGCCACAAATAACAACTATTTAAAAGCAAAACAAAATTCATTATCAGTCGCTTAATTTATAACAAACGGAGCTTAGATTAATCTTAAACTAACCTTCAAATAATCTACGTGCAGGACAACTTTTCTTCATTCTTCGCTACTGCCATGTGTAAGCCGACGTCCTGGGTAATTTGTCGAAATCATTGAACCTGTACGCATTGTAATTGTTACCTCCGTACCAATTTTGATAAGGCGAATAACTCCTGCGGTTTCCCCAATAGTAATTATTGTTGTATCGATACGATGCCACCAATACCAACACTTGGAACAACAAAGCTAAAAACTAAAAACAAACTCAAACAAAGGTCGTTGACAAACAATGATGATTTCTTACCATAAGAAGCTGCATCATGTACGTCTGGATCTTCACTGAACACTAGCCAAGTTGTTTTTGAATTAATTTATACACCTGGTACAAAAAACAAAACACAAAACCACAGTGGATGCCTCGTCAGATGATAACAATATCATTAAAACTTAGGTTAAACGAAGTAGTTTTATCTAAGCATTATTCTTTAAATTGCTTACGTGAGACTGGAAAAAAATGTTTTATGTTTAAACAACTTCCTCCCATCGCCGCATCGTTGGCTATTCCTTACTACTTTTTTACAAACTATGTTTAATTTATCAATTAACTGAATGATATTAGTAATTCACCTTAAGGCTAATGTAAATGAGAGATGTGAGCAGAATCATTAAACAAAATAATAATGAAGATAATAATAAAATGATTCTTATTCTTTAATTCTTTAAGTGGACAGGTTCAAGATCAAGATGCTAATTAAATTTACGAGCTATATTTTTAAGAATCATAGTTCTGAATGATTTTACTAATGTACGGATTTCAGTTACTATTTAAATTTTTAAAATACTGAACCTAAAAATGAAAAGAATAAACAGTTTTAGTTGCATCATTTTCAGGTTTTAAGTATCACTTATTTAAGTATCACGAGAACTATCATAAAATAATTTGGACAATTAACTTTAATTATTGTTTTCAAAAATAAATACAAAATATATTTGAATATTGGGGACCTTGGATTCCATATTTTTTGCATGGAGCTCACAATTTTAAATATTTAGTTGGGCAAATATTATTTATTAACACAAGACTTACAACTATTTCCACGTAAAAGGGTTAATCCAAGAGTGTTTTTTTTTCAAATTAAATACGCTTCCAAATTTGTAATACAGAAAAGGATGTTTTAATTTATCATGGCTGCACGTAATGTAACATCCGTTCATACCGTTACCTCAAAAATCCTTGTTCAATAAATTCCTCATTGAATAATGATGAAAATAAACTACACTTTATTTATCAAAAAAAAAGGGATAATACCTAGGTACTATTTTATAAGCCAAAGAGACCCAAAAAATTTGGTGTAAATATTTAATTGCCAAATAATAAATTCAATGGTTGCTATAAATTATGTATGAATGTCGCTGATTCCATTGGAATTCAAAAAAAAGTCAAACTACACCTAGTTATTCGCCGTTGCAAAACTTTGAATTCAATTTTAATTTTTACAGCATAATATATAAAAATGACAATATATATCAAGACAATCTATATACAACATTGTACCTAATGGTGTAATAAATGTAATACTGATATATCAGTGTTTAACATGCGGAAAAAACAATGACAGATGGTATGTAATGTTTCTTTAATAGATCTACTTTTAGTGACTTTAGGGCGGTGGCAAGGTTAGAATTTCTTGATATAAAATGCACTTTTGTGCATCCGTTAACCATTCGAAGACATTTGTTACAAGAATCATGAAATCCATGGTAAGTTGTCGATAATGTGATATTAATGGGACCTGGTTTTTTAAAATTATCTGTGCTAGTTTGTCTTAGTCAAACTTTTGCTTTTGGTGTCTGTTTTACAATCCTGATGTTTAATTAAAAGGTTGTTTATTTAAAGTTTTATAACTTAAATATTAAGTGCCAGTGATAAAATAATAATAAACCTTAAGGTGATAAATTTAACCAATATGTTGAAGTGATGGTGAATTAGGGAAGTTTAATAGCAAAATGCTTAGAAACAAAATCTCAATTAAAAGAAAAACACCAAAGAATACAAATTTTCCGATTGATTCTTAGATATTATTATTACAAATTTTGTAAAATGTTTATCTAGAACTCGCTCACAGAAAAGCATAAAATTTTATTAAAAAAAAATTATTTCATAGGTCAAAGAAAAACTTAAGCAACTAAGTACAAATTACTAATATCTTTGTAAAAGCATGAAAAATAATAAAACGAGCATGTAAAATTTACATAAAATTACGCAAAGAAAATTTTATTTAAGCGGTCATAAACTCATTATTTAAGGAAAATATTGTTGTACTTAAAAAGGTACTTAATTTAGCACAATTTACCTATTTGTGCCCGTGCCCGTTTCTTTTCAAAAAATTATATTGTACTTATAAGGCAATTTTTTTCATTGGCAAAACAAACATTACTTCATCATGGATTCGAACTTTTATTAATAGTATCTTTAGTTTTGCATTTTGAGCAAAAAATAACTTCTTTTCAAGAAATAGTTTATTATCACTTTATTTCTGGCTTACTTTTTTAGTTGTTATAGCAACCGCTGTTGCTAGCAAGATAATTCACAAGAATAAGTAAAAACATTTTCCTTCAAATAAGCAGCTTATAAACACTTTTTTTCTTATGTTTTTTTCTCAATTGTGTAATCATTTCTTACAGAGCATTATTGTATTTTTGGTGGCAGTAGCCGCAGCAAGCGCAGGCCTTATTGCCGGTCTTGGCCCCAATGCTATCCTTGCAGGACCTTCTGGAACTATTATCAGATCTGGTTTGGGAGTATCCCCCCTTGGATTAGGTTGGGGAGGTCTTATTGTACCAAGAGGTCACGGACTTGAAGGCCAATGGCTTCCTGACATCAACGAAAAGTTTTACGATGATGGTTCTTACAAACCCCTTGTCTACGGATTGTAGACCGTTTTTGAATTATGTACAAAATAATCTAGGATTAAATACCTACAGCAAAAATCAGACATTTGTTGAATAAATAAATTGTAGCATACAGTCTGTGTTTTATTTAAAGGGAAATGTCGCGATGCATAAAAACTGTGGTTATGTTATGTTTTTATCTAAAATAAACAAAAAACAGCACTTTCTGGTCATTGTTCAGTAGGTTTATAAGAGTTAATTTTAATTAAAAATCGTGCTTACAAACAACATAAATAAACACAGCACAACTTGACATATGCTAAAGGTCCATCAATAAGCGGTTGAATATAGAATTTAGAAGCACTATTCTTTGCATATTAAATTGCCAAAATTCTGTCTTTAAACGCTTACCGATGGACCTTTAGAATATGTCAACTTGTGCATTGGTTATTTATGTTGCTGGTAAGCACAATTTTTTAATTAAAATTAACTCTTATAAACCCACTGAGCAATGACCAGAAAGTGCTGTTTTGTGTTGATTTTAGACAACTAACATTACATAACCACATAACACATATGCTTCGCGACATTCCTCGTTAACAGCGTTCGTATAAACGGAATATTCTTGTTTGAAGGCGGTAAAAATACGTTGTCATGGTAAAATGTGATGAAAGAGTTGCTAACTTATAGTGCATTTTTACATTTATATGCACTAAACTAATCATGGTGTTAATGTTAATTAATTGGTATGTTTATACTAAGGCATAATTAATGCGGAAAAATGTCCTATAAAAGGAGTTAATTACGCGTAAATTGCAAACTAAGAACATCTGCATTTATTTTCCTAAGTACGCTTTATGAAGATAAAATGACCAAAAAACGTTTGAATAAATATTCATACACAAAAGAAAATAAAGTCAATTTTTCAAATTACATCTTTACACGTTAAGTAAATAATTTGACAGGGCAGAGCTATTTAATTTACAATGAGAAAAAATAGCATTTGCAACAGAAATGCATTTCCTTAACATGATTGGTAACTATTGCAAGTTTTATTGTTATTTATTAACTACTAGACCATTTTTATAGGCAAATTTAAATTCATAAATGAATAATAGGTTGCCTAGAATAAATTTGAATCACAAAACACACTTCATTGCGCAGGGTAAAAGTTACTGGTAAAAGAAATCAAAATTGTAAAAAATACACACTCATTTATTTGCAATCAAAACAATTTTAGCTTTCATATTTACAGAAAGAAAAATAAATAGAAAGAATTTAAGAAACCCAAAAACTGTACAATATTTACATACTTTACAAACCAATTCAAAAAACTAACGTAAAACTAATGACTTAGTGACCAAGGATGTGGGGTCTGTATTGACCATCGTCGTGGAGTCTTTCGTTGATGTCGGGAACCCATTGTCCTTCAAGACCGGATCCAATAAGACCAACTTGTCCTTCGATTCCTGATCCTACAAGACCAACTTGTCCTTCAATTCCAGAGCCGATGAGTCCAACTTGTCCTTCAATACCGGATCCAATGAGTCCAACTTGTCCTTCAATACCGGATCCAATGAGTCCAACTTGTCCTTCAATACCGGATCCGATAAGACCACCATGACCAACATCGAGGTGAGCGCGGGCTCCAAGACCAAGTCCGCCAAGACCAAGACCGAGTCCTCCAAGACCGATTCCTCCGTGTCCCAAACCAATTCCTAATCCCAAACCGCTGCCAATTGGTCCAATAGCTCCACCACCTCCCAAGGTGCTTCCAACGACGGTTCCGGAGGGGCCGGAGACGATGGATCCGTGACCTCCGATGGCGCTAGCGCTGGCACACGCTACAGCTACCAAAAAGCTGACTAGACTCTGCAAAGAAAAAAGTCCTGAAGATTTTTTACACCACAACACACTTGCACTTTTTTAAGCATCAATGCGGGTGATAAAAGATACTGGTGTGGTTAGACTTTAATTAAATGGAAACCAAAAGTTAACTAAAGAGGCGAAGAACTAAATCGAAAAGATTTAGTGACCTAATAATTTCCAACAATTAGTTTGTAACTTCCAAGGCAAGGTGCATAATTTCTCCGTGAGGTTAATTATCCGAATAGCCTAAACTTATGTGTAATTTTGTAGGGGTTTCTGAATGAAATATTTAAGGGTAGAATGTAACTTACCAGGGAATTCATAATGAAGCAACTTGTATTACGTTAGTTGAACAAGTGATAACAATTAAGAGAATTGCAATGGGTTTTATACAGACGCTGATAACCTTGCTCACACCCAATTATTCCCTTTAGATTGTTAGTTTCTTACAATTATTATTAGATTTTCTGCAATAGTTTGCTCCATTTTACATAAGTTCATAATCTTTAAATTTCTACTTAAGACAAAGCTCAATATAGAAAGTACTTGCATCATTTCGTTTAATGGCAATTGTATTTGAATTTCTGGAAATGTTTTTCCAGAATTAAATTCTAATAGGACGAATAAGGACCTCTTATCGTCGCGACGCCTGCGGCTACTAAAGTGCAGCAAAAAATGTAAAATAACAGATACGTTATTACAAATGCAAGACTATACGAAGTACGGAACTAAATTACGCACGTTTACGTAGAGGATTTTGTCATTTATGTTTTAAAAATACAGGATTATTTGAGCGCAAATAAAGCTGCAAGTAAAGGAGTATAAAAATTTTAAAGCAGCTCATTCAGGGTTGAACTTATCTTCCAATAAATTTTTAAATGTACTTTTGATTGCCTTATTAATCGCTATGAAATGATCTTATCTTTATAAAAATGCAATAAATCTTTATCCTTTTTGCAGTTTTAAAGCATTGCATAATAAAAGAAGTAGACACAAGCGATTTTGAAAATTTATTACAAAATTATTTTTACATTTTTACAGAATTTAAAAAAACAGTCTAGTACAACAATTGTCTAACAGCGAGTCCAGCGAGTTCTCCTTTGTAAGATCCATCATCGTACAATTTTTCGGTGTAATCATGTACGTATTGTCCTTCTAATCCAGATCCAGATGGCACCAAACCATAGGGAGAGGGGCTCAGAGGTTGTGCTCTCAATTCAGGTTTGTAAGAACCATCGTCGAAGAGTTTCTCAGTTAAATCATGGACGTATTGACCTTCCAAACCTGAACCAGATGGGACTAAACCGTAAGGGGATGGGCTAAGAGGGGTAGCTCTCAATTGAGGCCTGTAGGAACCGTCATCGTAAAGGGTTTCGAGGTTGTCGGGAACGTATTGACCTTCGAGACCGTGACCTCTGGGGAGGAGGACGTTGTTGACCAAGGGAACGGCGCCGTAGGCATGGTATCCGGGGTTGATGATGGTGCGACTGGCTAAGAGCCCGGGGGCTAGAATTCCAGCGCTGGCGGTGGCCAAAGCTCCAAGAGCCAACAAGAAAGTCTGCAAATTACAACAATAAAGTTAGATCCTTTTTTTTTATTTTAAGTGGTTGTTAAAAATACTAATGAAATTTGTTTTTGTATGCTCTAATAATCATCAATCTTGAGATAATTTATTATTAATGTAGTTACGATTTTGAAATAAATGCATGTATTACTTACAAAACTGTTCATTTTTGGCACTTGTGGAGTAAACTCTGCGAATGAATAAAATTCCTACAAACATATCCGATTTATACTAAAATGTATAACCTTGCCACACCCCAGCCAAAACCACCAAATTAATAATTTACTAAAATGTTTCAGCTTACATTCCGCATTGTTAATTTAAATAATTTAAACTGGATCATGGTTTTTATACATATTTACCAGTATGTTGGTGCAGTTTTAAAATAGCCGTATTATGTTTTTTTTTTTGTATTGACATAGTGTATAAGAATCAATTATTTAACTAATTTTTCTCATTTAAATTAAACGAAAAACTCATAAAACATGAAACCGCAGCAAAACAATTGTTTAATGTAATTTTAAATACTACAAATGCATTAGAAATTAATAGAGTTTAAACATTTATGAAAGTTTTCCAAAAGCGACTATCTAAAAGCTCACTAATCAAATTTGCTAATTTTAGGCCAGTGAACGTTATCCAAAAACCAAAAAATAAAAATTAGAATGAATTGTAGATAACCACGCTTTAGTGAACACTTTGAATTTAATTTATCCTTTTAGTCAAACCAAATCATCCAAGCTAAAAGTGTTATCATTTTCAAAACAGTTGAATTTGAAACAAAAACAAAATGAACAAAGAACTTAAATTAAAGGATTTCCATAGTAAATTGACAATACCATGCGATATGTAGATACAAATTTGCCTTGACATTTATTATTTTGCCGTCTGATACATGCCTTTATGTTGTTATGGGAGCAAGTAAATAGGTGCTTACGCACCACAGCAACTTTGTTGCGGTAGACAAGAAACACGTCTACATCAAATCCTTAAAAAAACTTGCTTTGAACTTCTTGTTCTTGGTCCTTTTGTATTTCAGACAAATCTATCAGACATCATTCGTTCTACACTATATAAAGTTTACTTTATTGAGTAATTTCCAAATCGAACAAAACGAAAGCAAGAAGTAAAATAAGAAAAATTGCGGGTTGTAATGTTTCCAATGGGCCCTAACAATAAATTGATCATTTATGGAATCTTAAAAGGCTAGGATAGGATTGTGGCAGGCGTAAAAGTGCATTTTAAGATCAGGTTGCCTTTGTTAGTAACGCCTGACCGCTTCTGAACTTATCTCGGGCGCCTACATTGTCACACCCAAACCAACAGCTGAAAAATAACTTATTAAACCAAATGCCTACCGCGGCCTCATCCAATATTCATTAATACGATGATTTAGTAACCATTCTATTGAATCAATGTTTAATTATGCTAAAAATAACTCCCGTTTTTTCGTTAAACGAATTCACTCAGTAGGATGACTGATTGCATCAAGAGGGCTTGGCCGCAATGTGAGCATTAGCTAAGATTTGCAGGGCAACTAGATCCTATTTAAATAAATAACTACCAGGTATAATGAAATAAGAGTTAACAAGGTTAAGGTAATTTTAAATACCTTAGTATATCAATAGCTACAAAAGCGCAGCAATTACATTACCGATCTTAATGCACTCTAAGAAACTCCACCATGTTTTTTAAGGTAAGTCTAATCTACTAACTTTGTAAGTAAAAGACATTATAGTTATCTAACACACTATCTACCGCGCACCTGAAAAAAAAACACGTGTAAATACAAAGTACAGTTAATGCTAATACCAAAGTGCATATAGATTAAAAAATAACACCGCATATGTACAATTTCAGGCAACACTACCACTCCTTCTCTGCGCCACCCTTATATCAGCAGGAATAATAGAAATCCCAACCGTTAAGGTCCTGCAAGGTCCTTCAAGTAAAACGACTTTGCTAGGACCGGACGGCAGCGTCTTGAAAGCTGCCGCGCCCGGAGGAACCGTTGTCACCGACCCTCACGGATCAGGACTCGTTGCCGCTGGTCCTGCAGTACTTGCCCATGGACCTGCACTAGCAGTACGTGGTCCTGCAGGAGCTATCATTACAAGCCACACCCTTGCTGGTCCTGCTGTTGTACCAGCTATTGTCCCTGTTGCAGCTAATATTATTCCCGATGGAGGTCTAGGAGGCGGTGATTGGGGTAGTGATGAAGGTGCTTGGGGTCATGGAGGAGGTTGGGCAAATGGTGGAGGTTGGGGTAACGGAGGAGGTTGGGGTAATGAAGGAGGTTGGGCTAACGGAGGAGAAAACGACGGTGACGATCATACCGGAGACTGGCATGGTGATCTTTCAGAGGCCCATTATGATGACGGTTCGTGGAAAGAATAGAATTCATTTTGGTTAACGTCTGACTTTGCACTACAGTATTTAATCTACATTGTACCTACCGTAAAATAAACTAATTAAAAACAGGTATTTGGTTTTGTTTTTTGATTGTCTTCCTCTCAACAACTTAGACCTTCAGGTATGCAATTCCCAACTCGATCAATAAAACCCTTTTCCATTTTTTAAATGCACTATTTTCTTGAATAGTTTCATTCCTAGAACTACCACGCATCATGACAAGTAAATTTCATTGTTGTTATTTTTATTTGTAAGAATAGAACAATGTTCCTGAAGGCGTTTTGCGTAAGAGATCGGTAGCAAGGTCGGTCTATAAAGTCAACGCGATAGGTACCATACCAGCAATGGGCGATGCCCATGTCCGTTTATTCTTGCTATACTTGTTTAACTATGCATTGAATGATGTGGAACGGATTTTTATGCATTTTATTGAGAAAAATATAAAGTTGTTTAAGTCAACCTTGACGAAAGTCCAACAGACTTCAGTTTACAAAAATTAAATCAGTATGAAAGGAAAAATGTATTTTAAAAAGTCTTTGGAAATTACCTGGTTTTAATAATTTGCAAAGAAATTATAAATGCTAACGTTACTTATTTCTGTCTACAAGAAATTTAAAACAATAAATGAATAGGTAATTAAGTCATATAGCATAAGTTTCTTAATTAATAAATGCCATTGTCAAGTATTTAGTAATTATGCTAAACTAAAATGCGTTAATGTCCGTACTTTTATGACACAGCAACTTAGCTTAAAAACCGTGTACTACACCTTGAGAAAGAAATAATAAATGCTCTAATAAGCGCGGAAACACTTTCACTCCTTTAGATTCATATTGCCAAGTTCAAGGTTGAAGCAATTTTAAGATCTTTTGAAGTTAATACAATTAAACAGACTGGGTGTTTATTTTATTGCTAAATAAAAATACCTCATTTACCAGTGTTAAACCAGAGCTTAATTTATGTACATTATTATCCATATAGGTTTATGGATTTAATAAATATACCTAAGGGTCAAGTTGACCTGTTGCACTATGGATATAATTTACAAAGCGTTACAAAAACTGAAGTTTTGAACTTTTGTTTCAGCCATGTCCAGAAGAACGTAACTTTCGCGAGGACCAATGTGCATCCTTCAACAAAATTCCCCACGACGGGTTGATGTACAAATGGTTCGCACATCATGATGAGGAAAATCCTTGCGCCTTAATCTGCAAGGGAAAACCTATGGATTACGATCCTTCTTCTAGATCCGATGATCCGGTTTTGATTATCGCGGAATTGGGGAGCAAAGTACACGATGGAACTAGATGTCGACCTGGTAGTTTGGATATGTGCATCGATGGAGAATGTGAGGTACTGTGAAATTTAATTTAACACGACTTTTACCCACATAAATTAAATGTTGCTGGGTACTCTAAATCTCGCAAAAAATACTGTATACAACTTTATTGATTTTCTTTGTCACTAGAAGTCAAACAAATAATAATTATAATTCAGTGTTAAAAAGTGGAGAAAAATAATCGAACATAATATAAAATCGCGTTATAAGTGGTTTCTCGAGGCGTAAAAGCCAAGGCTCAAGGGTGTAGTCTAGCGAAGGGTGAATAGAAATAGAGGCTTCACTGATGACGATGAATAAATGACAAATTCCCTCTATTTTCACTCAAGGACCTCTCCGTTATACCTTCACTAGAGAAATGCTTCATGTGCTCCTTTGAAATGTATTCTTTTTGAATGGTTTATTTTTTTTTTCTTCGTATCAAAAATTTCTTTTATCTAGAGTGGACAATTCGAACTTCTGGGTTTTAAAAGTAAGAAACGAACTTAAGCGTGTAATCCTTCCGGGCAGGACTCATACCAGAAATATTTAGAAAGTTTTTAAATTTAATTTTTACTTTGAAATCATACTACCCGCGCAAGCAAATAAGATTCAAATGGATAACGTTGTTTAAACACAAAGCTGAGAATTTCCATAAAAAGAGTTTCTACCTCTTAAAAAGTATTTTTATTCACGTCGAACACTTTAAATTTGGAACGCAAAGCCTTCTTGTGGTTCATATTGACGTGTAATAGAGTTATTTAAATCCCAAGTGATTTCCAAATGCAAGGCAAATTTTACAACTTTGGTCGGAGCGCGACTTTTCAAATAAAACCGTCTAATATTCGTGGCTTGAGTTGTTGGAAAATAGGATGTCAACTGCCAACTTCAGCCAGGGTGTAAAGTGTGCTCATCTCTGGATTTATGGGAGCAGACGACAGATTGACACTACACCCCCTCGATAAAATATGCCTTGTCTATCTGAAGGATTTTCTCCAGTGATTGGGTAGGCCGACACATAAAGAAATCTACTTTATTTATAAACATGCAAGAACTTTTGATTTTCGCCTATACTAGGCTGCTTGTTAAAATCATAAATTGAACACAGCAGTGATAATTGTTTTAGAATGGTAAAAGAATAATAACACTTTATTTTATCAAATCAAAAATGCCTTCTCCCTATATGTAATAAATTCACTAGTAACCTGTTCACGAAGATTCGATATGGATTCTGCGTCTGTTTACGCTACATTTCTCATGTGTTACGTGATAAAAATTTGCGTGAAGCTATTTATTGAAAACACATTTACTTTCTTCTCCATTTTCCACAATAAATAACAAAATCCTAATGTTCTAGAATAAGCCACGGTAGATTGTTTCTTAGACATTAGCTACAATGTTTACTTTTAAAAGTCGTGTATAAAATGGCGAATGCGCCGGGCCACAACTCGGCGGTGCAAACGTTTTGGTGCTAATAATTTAATATTTATGTATTTCAGACAGTTGGATGTGATCTTAGAATTAGGTCAACAAAGCAAGTAGATGCATGTGGGGTTTGTGGTGGAGATGGGACATCATGTGCACGTCCTTTGTATCATTGGACCCTAACTCCAATGTCCTTATGTTCCGTCACATGTGGTGGAGGTATGTCCTTATTGTTCATGTCAAGATTGTATCACAATTAATTAATAATTTAGATTAATTTAAAAACCACATTGGTAAACATCAGTGTGTTGTGTTTTTTTACTAATAATTTAATATTTTGTATAGGGTACAGAATGTCAAGATCCGTTTGCTTAAACCGAGTCACAGGTGAAGAAGAAGAGGAACGGCTTTGCAACGAATCGCAAAAGCCAGATTTGACCATAGTTCCCTGTAGCACCCACCATTGTCCTCCTAAGTAAGTTGCTCGCATTTAATAATCGCTGTTCTTTTTAAAGTAATTCGCATTTATATAAGAGAAAGAACTTTAAATTATTTTACAGTTTCCTCATTAAATAACGCTACTGTAACTGTAAATAAGGCTCAGGAACCTCAAATTTATGAGAAACACATGTACAAAACAAACTTTTTAGTATAAGCGCGGAATCAAGCGTGCACTTGCTGTAGTAATTCTTCTTCAGATTTACATTAACGAATTTGCATATTTATGTAACATTTGTTGAAAATTAAACACTTTACCCATTCGAAGCGTGGCTCAAGCAATTCTAAGACGTTTAAGTAGCCTAAGTTTGGAACTTTACAGACGTAAACATGTCTGATGTTGTAATTATACCCTTTTTATTGGTCTTGCGCCACAAAAGTGGCACTAGTATAGAGGAAAACGTCCCGCTTTGCGTCTAATTATTATGGTTTATTGCATCCGAGATAGTCATCCTCAATTATTACCCATTTAAACTAGGCACTTAATATACAAATTTTCAAATTAAAACTTTTTGCGTTTACTTTATCATGTGTATTGATTTCGTATAAAACAGAAGTCATTTTACGAGCGTTACATTTTCTTGTTAGAAAACGTTTTATGTAGCCAAATGCTGCTGCAGAAATATCAGAGCAAGTGGAAAATTATTGCGCCATCAAACACATTTTGGATTTTCAATTCGGTATAAGAAATATGCCACCTACTTTATTTCCATAAAAAAGCAGACCACTTTCAATCATTTAAACATATTTCGTTTGCAATTTCCTTAAAAACTTTTTACCCTCTTGATAAAAATCTCATAATTTAACACTCAAATGGCGTACTTGATGATTCTGCGAATAAAAAAACACAGTTTCTGGAGAATCAATTTTTTTAAAAATTAGCTTGATTAATGCATGCTTACGAATCACTTGAAAAATATAATTGCGGATTTTTTTTTTACGCTTTTTAAAAGTATAGTTTTTGGAAACTGATTTTTTTAAAATGTGCCTTATTTTTTTTGTAAGGGGTAAGGGTCGAAATATTTTCAGTTTTTTTATTGGCCCGGCTACAAATAATTTTTGCCGTCAATAAAAACTTGACTGCTTATGTAAAACGAGCTGTTGAATCCGAATCTGATACCTAAACATTTGCAGCGCCTTTGGTTTAAATACTACGAGCTCTCAAAGGCAACTTCAAACGCGACACTCAATTTTTTGAAAATTGCTCTAGCAATAAGAAAAAATCTTTAAAGTAAAATCCAAATGCGGATTTGTTTTCTAAACCATAAAAACAATCTATAGTATAGTATTGTATACAAACTAAGTTTTATTAAATTCAAAGACAAAAATTATTTTTGCTAATCATTTTTGAAAATTTTTTGAATTTTGCCAACTTTAATAAGCTCTAGCAAAAAAACGAAAGCGCTTGGAAATCTAATTGCAGATATGTTTTCTACGCTTTTTAATAAGCATAAAAACATAGCTTTAGGCATATCGATTTCTTGAAAATTTACCTCATTTTTTTCTAAGGGTACTAATATTTTCAGTTTTTTTGCCGTCTATGAAAACGTGCATGCTTGTGTAAAACGAGCCGCTGAATCCGAATCTGATATCTAAACATTTGCAGCGCTTTTTGTTTTAATGCTACGAGCTCTCAAAGGCAACTTCAAACGCGACACTCGATTTTTTTTAAATTGTTCTAGCCATAGGAAAAAATCTCCAAAGTAAAATCCAAATGCGGATTTGTAATTTACACCATAAAACCAATCTAAAAACTAAGTTTTATTAAATTCGAAGACAAAAAATATTTTTGATATGCATTTTTGAAAATTTTCAAGATTTTTCCAACTTTAATGTGCTCTAGCAACAAAACGAAAGCAATTGGAAAAAATCTAATTGCAGATATGTTTTCTACGCTTTCTAATAACACAAAAACATAGTTTTAGGAAAACCGATTTCTTGAAAGTTGCCTCATTTTTTAACACGAAATTTTAGGTGGCATACCAACGAATGGGGCCAATGTTCTTCTTCGTGTGGTGGTGGTTTGAAAATTCGTCATATTCATTGCGTAGAAGAGGCAAATAACACAAAAATAAGGGTAGGTTTTCTTAAAACATTTTTTTCTAAAATATTAGCGTTTTCGTAAAAATACCTAGTTGATAATAAAAATAATATGCTTAGGTGGACGAATCCAAATGTTTGGGGCACAAGCCACATAATCAGGAAGTTTGTAATCAACAAGAGTGTCCCAAATGGCACACATCATCTTGGTCAGGCGTAAGTAATGCTTTTTTTTTTTGTATTTTGTTGAATTAAATAAATTGGCTTACCTCTTATCCTCAAATTTGTCCTGCTTAGTGCTCAGTTTCCTGCGGCGAAGGCGTCCAAGTCCGTCTCGTAGAGTGTCGTGACGCAGATGAAGAACGCAGTCAACATTGTTCCCAAGAAACCAGACCAACAGCTAAAAAATCTTGCTCCACTGGAATTCAATGTCTCTATCACCTGAAAACAAGTAGCGAAGAAATAATACCCAGCGTCTATCATAGTATGCCATTGGTCCAACCCTATCCTCCTCAAGCAGAAAAATTAGTCGGCGAACAAGTCGTACCTTCAGAAAGCACGTAAGTTAATTAATAAAGACTCTTTATTCTTTAGTATGTTTGTGGCTTAGCTTCTCTGCTTTTTAGATAATACTCTACAACTTTTAATATCTTTCAGAAAATACACAATGTACTTTGTCTGCAGTTGGGTATTTTTGAGGTAGCTACTCTTAATTTATTAACATTTTTAAAGAAAAACTTTTCTCCAGCACCTTTGAATGACTGTTTGTACATACCTACACAATTTTTTGAATAGCATCACCAGAAATAAATTAGTTTCACTTCTCGTCTAAGGAAATGATTTCTTTTCATTTTCAACGCTGGCGCTTTGGAATTAGCAACGCTGAATGCCTTTGAGCATAACTTAAATTTTACAGTTCGATTAAATATTTTTCACGTTTATTTTGAATAAAAGTTTTCCTTTGCTAAGCACCCAGTTTACAGAATGTTTACACTTATTTCTTATTTTGTACTTTAAAAGAGTTTTCGCTTGCATAAAAAGGTAATAACATTTTGTAACCCGTAACACCAACTGGTTTAAATGAAATAAAGATGAAAATGCTTGTTTTAATTTCTTAGTTTGAACCTGGAATTCTGAGTTATTTGCTAATTAAAACAAAAACGTTTACTATAAATTTGCACTTGTTGCCAATTTTTGAATGCAACACAATTAGTAAAAAACGAAATTAACTGCGGACTTATTCTAAATTAACGAGAAAGTTTCGAAAACTCATGTTTTTCATCACATTCCAGGTTCATGCCCGACGAATGGGGTCCATGCAGCGTATCCTGTGGCGAAGGCGTTCGAAAACGAGAAGTGCACTGCAAGATATTTTTGGAATTCTCCCGAACAATTGCAAAACTACCAGACAAACAATGCGACGGCCCTAAACCAGTCGAAATAGAAAAATGCATGTTGGAACCATGCGTTTCAGAACGAATGGGCATTGTTGTCGAAAACGTAAAAGACGATCCATATAGAAGCGACATAAAAGTCGCGGGCGCTTCCCCTGGCAAAAGCTATTCCTGGAAAGAACAGGGCTACACTCACTGCAGCGCTACATGCTTAGGAGGCGTACAGGAACTAATAGTAAACTGCGTCCGCGACGATACCCAAAAAGTAACCTCGCCATTTCTGTGCCCAATAGAAATGAAACCAGAGATCCTGATGCGTACTTGCAATGACCACCCGTGCCCACCGCGCTGGAACTACTCAGATTTTTCGCCGTGTTCGCAAAGCTGCGGAATAGGCATTCAAACACGCGAGGTTAACTGCATTCACGAGGTAACGCAAGGAGGAGGCAACACTGTAATAGTTCCCAATAACATGTGCCCTCAACCGCCACCACCAGACCGGCAGTACTGCAACGTCCTTGATTGTCCTGTGCGCTGGCACTTATCCGACTGGTCGCGCTGCTCCAAACAATGCGGAGGCGGCGAGAAAACTCGAAAAGTAGAGTGCAAACAAGTCATGGCACAGAACCATACAGTGGATCGTCCTTTGGGCATGTGCCCATCGCCAAAGCCAACCGATAGGAAGCCGTGCAACACCAAAAGCTGCGTAGTTGACACCGATCAACCGGAAATCGAACTGAACAACAGCACGTATATTCAACACGACCCAAAAAAGAAAAAAGTAGCCCTTAGGGTTGGAGGCGCAGCAACTGTATTTCTTGGAACAACTGTTAAGATTAAGTGCCCAGTCAAAAGATACAACCGGACGCGGATTTCCTGGCAGAAGGATCGCCACAATTTACCGCGCACCAAGAAATACAAAACCTCCAAGAAAGGCGCGCTCAGAATTTTAAATCTCACGCTGCGCGACAGTGGTCTGTACACCTGCACTGCTGGAAAATCGTACGCCAACATTCACATAACGGTACGAGCAAAACCAGGCGAATTTCCAACATCAGAGGAGATCCAGCGGCAAGGACTTAAGTTGGAAAAGCTTCCGCACAACTCGTACCTCAACCGAGACGAAGGCGTTCCCATTTTCAACAGTGACGACCATTCACACGAACAACGACCTGAATTGAGTTGGAAGAAACCTTCCAGCAGTCGCCCTAAATTGTTCACTCCAACTTTACCATCAATGACATTGGACAGACATTCGAATAATTTGAATCCTTGGCCAGCACAAAGTACTTCCGCCAACATGGACCAAGTAAGTTAATTTTAAAAGGCTTAGAATTAGTTTAACATTTTGTTATGTAATGCTGCGCGAATTAAAGGAAAAGCAGGATTATTCGCAATTGCCGGACGGTTCCTCTGATTCTTTAGTTCCGCATTTTGAGGAACAAGACATTGGCAGCTCTGCGTCCAGAGTTTTGCCGCATTTTCAAAAGTTGTTGTATAGCTTACAGGTAAGGAGTTGATATGGAATTTTGTAATTTGTATTTAATATTTTGCGTTTTTATTGCACACGAACACACTGTCACATTCTACACTACTCTTTTAGGTAAACATCTAAATTACTTAATTATTAGCTTTTAATTTAAGTAAACGTAGTCTTTTATTTTGTAAATGTCTCTTAGCTACTACTAGCGAGGGAGTTTTTATACCAAAACATATGGCTTCTATTTATCTCCCAACGAAACTTCTTTTTACTATTTTCTTTGGAAAGAGATATAAACGTTTTTAACTTTAACCATGTTACAATAAAAACTCTCTAGCAAAACCTTAACCTGAGTGAACTACCATATTAATAAGCCAAGCAGCACTTATGGCCGTTTCAGACCTTCTCAAACTCCAGAGGCCACCGCATGATAACCTTCCCTTCCGAAGAAAACATCTCCTACGCAGCTCCCGCTGCCTCCATCTACAAACAATCCGATCAAGACGACATGAACACCGGAGAAGAAATCATTCTGGGAAAAGGTCTACCGGAGCAGCTCAAGTTCGAATGGGTTCTAACTGAATGGTCCAAATGTTCGGCCACTTGTGGAAGCAACGGCTTTCAAATGAGAAGGGCTAAATGCGTGGTAAAGTTGCATAACACTACGCAAGGCGTCGATAATAATTTGTGTGAAGATGCGGGAGTGGCAGCTCCGGACACTATCCAGAAATGTGGGAGTGATGTTTGTCCACTTTGGTATGTCTCGGACTGGACGGAATGTGAGAAGTCCAAGTGTTTTGCGTGGAACACAGGTAATTAAGCTATTAACTGTAAATCAAGTTGTGACTCCTATTTTTTGTTACAGCAATGCAAAAACGAGTAGTTAAATGTCAGTTACGAGGCACATCTTTAAATAATTCCAAATGCTCTCAAGATGACAAACCATCCTCCAAACAAGAATGCCACAACGAGAAATGTGTGGGAAAATGGAAAGTTGGACCTTGGTCAGAGGTAAAGCAGAATTCCATCCCTTAGCCAGATTTATAGTTTTCGAAAATTAACGCCACTTAGAATTAACGTACAACGAATTAACACAAAATAATATGAATTATTCGAAAGTTAAAATCCCGTTCGTAAATCAAATGAACTCGTTAAGGGACACGTTATACCTGTGTTATTTCTGTTAATTTGACTAATTTTTTATGAAGTCGGTCTCTGCAATGCACTAATTTGGTCATGCTAATTTTGCGCTAATTTAAGTTAAGTGGCGTTAAGTACCTCTAAATAGCGCTTTATCCTAAAGTACAAGTTTTTTGTTACAGTGTGCGGCAGGTTGCGAAATGCACGGAGTAAAATACAGAATTCTGCAATGTGTTTGGTATGGAACCAAAAAACCAGCAGGAACAGCTTGTAAAGGACTTGATCGTCCCTCAGTTATGAAATCCTGCATTGGATCTCCTTGTACCAACGCAGGTAACTTGATACAAAAAACTTAAGAACTGCAGTTTACTAATTTCAATTTTCCAGTTTCAGATTGCAAGGACCACTCCATGTTTTGTCCGAACGTAAAAGCAATGAATATGTGCAAAATTTTAAGATATCAACAACAATGTTGTGAAACTTGTAATAAATAAATACAACTATGTTTATTAACAAACAAAAAATCCCTGTGTAAATAGAATCCTTTTAATATTTTAATTATCAAGAAAAATGTACCCCAAATATTAAATAATTATTGTACCTATCAATTTGTATATTTGAGATGCTGAAAGTGGCAATAGTAGATTAGAAAACAATGTACTTTTACGTACACTTTATGAAGGGCTTTTGCTGATAAAATGTACCCCAGACAAACTCCTTAAAATGCCATTTTTGTTATAAAAATTACCTCTTCAATACCTTGTCCTTTTAGGATTTTTTTACAAAACTAGTTGCTCATTTCTCCGATCTCAGCACATATTTTAAGTTCCTAATCTATAACAAAAATGGCATAACATTTAACATAATATTAAGACTGATAATTTTTTTACTTTTTTATTTATTAGATTTAGTCTCAAAACCTCTTGGGGAAGTAGAGCTACCACCATTTATTTTGTTCATTTCATCAGTGTTTTTAGTAATGTACTTGCTCGCTTTAACATTCCATTTTAATTAAGCCTAAAATTAAATTATTTTTTTAACAACCTGTACATATGAAACGCAAATTTTAAGTGTTAGATAGAGAAAAGAAAATGTAACTAATAATAATTTTTAAGCTGAAGGGTCCCCCTATAAAATAAATGTTAACCCTAAAATGCGATCCTCATCCAAAAATTTTACTTATTTTATTACAATGAAAAATGTCAATAATTATTTTAAAGCAGTAAGGTAAACAGAAAAAGAGAGCTTTATGTAAAAAGAATAAGATGTAACAATATGTAAATATTCATAGTCAATATTGTTAATAATCTATTTAATCACTTATTAAAACAACATTTTAAATTTATTCTCTTCCATTTTCAAGTTTAAAAAGCTAAAAAGGAAACACATAGTGAAAAAATAAATAAAAGCGCTTTTGTTAAAAACTTTAAAAGTTAATTATTAAATTTTAATAAAAATTTCTTATAATATTACTGCAATAAACAATGAAATTATTATGGTCAGTAAAACAAATTCTACTAGTAAAAATTTTATAAGTAATTAAAAATTAATGATAGGAAACGACTGTAAAAATTATGTTGAAATAAAATTCCTGTTATGTTAACAATAAAGTATTATTTGTGATTTATTTCCCTATTATTTTTTTTCATAAATAATAAAATATTTATTAAAAATGTCAATAATAAAAATTATAAATTACATTTTTTGATCGATAAATACTATGCGTCTCTTTTGCATCTACATATGCGACAATAAATAACAATTTATCTTTCCAAGCAACTTATTTGTTTGACTAATTTAACAATTTATTTAATCACAAGTTCACTTAAACTATTATCTACTTTGTTGACTGACATCTTAAAGTACAATAAAAATTTTAATAAATTTAGTTTTAAACAAGTTAAGTTACCATTACCACAAATCAAAAATATGAATAATTTAATAAAACCAAGTGTAGCAATTAAAGACATTGAGTACATTCTTAAGGAGTTTTACGAGCTTGAATTAATCTCAAGCAAAAAACTTAATGGCTACGACGATTTAAATTATTACGTTTCCGTTAAAGATAAGGAAAACAATGCTAATTCAAAGGAATACGTTTGTAAAGTTATTAATTCGCTCGACTCACAAAATCCTGATTTTTTCGATGCACAAAGCCAACTTCTACTTTATTTGGGTACGTAAAAAACCACTCAAAAAATGTACCTGAGACCTAACAACGTTTTTTTTAGGGTCCCAAAATATTATTTGTTCAAAACCAATTCAAACAAAATTAGGGGAGTATTTTTTTCTTTATAAGTTTTCGAGTGGAGACCACATTGTACGACTATTGACTTATATCGATGGTAATATTTTGCACAATACCCCCCTTACACCAAAATTGTTCGTTCAGTGCGGCCAACTTGCTGCTAAACTTGATTTAGCACTAAAGGTAACTATTTTAAATTATTTGAAACTACCTGCTGAAAAGCCTTTATAAAATGAATCATATTTTTTTTCAGGGGTTTACTCACGCAGCATTTGCAAAACATGTAACCCCTTGGTCATTAGACAAAGCAGAAGAGATTCTGCAATATTTACACGTCGTTTCAGACTCCCAAAAAGAGGCAATGGTACTATCTGTAATATCAGAATTCAAAACAAGAGTATTACAGTATTTGGACGAATTAGAGAAAGGCATGATCCACGGAGATTGCAACGAGCAAAATATTCTAACAGAACAAGACCAAAACGAAGACTGGAACGTTAAAGGCATTCTTGATTTTGGAGACAGCCATTGGGGCTGCTATTTATTCGAATTAGCTATAACTATGACGTACCTGATCCTAGACTCAAATGATGTTTCTGCTGCTGGTTGGTGCTTGTCGGGGTACAGCTCGGTGAAAAAACTGCCTGAGAAACATATTAATTTGCTTAAGGTTTAACATTTTCTTTACAGCAAACTTACGTTTTACTATTGCAAGTCTAATTTTTAGATCTGCGTTCAAGCCAGGATTTGCCAATCACTCGTTATGGGGGCTTATAGTGGCACGTTGGATCCAAATAACACCTACGCGCTAACAACACAGAAAAATGGTTGGCAAGTTTTAAAAAAGCTGTACGAAACACCTGAAGATGAAGTGCTTAGTTTGTGGAAAGAAATATCCGAAAATAACATTTAGAATCGTTTTTAAATACACTTCTTTTGCCCTAAACAAACTGCATTTTTTTAACCACAACCACCTAAATTTTGAAGTACGGCCCTGCCTTTTTGCGTTTGCGCAATCTATGGTTCTGTCATTTGGAATGAAGTGACTTTTTTCAAACTTTGACAGCAAGTCACCTAACCTCAAAATATTGATTACAAAGCATCTTATTCCGAAATTTGTTAGAAGTTAATATAATTAAGTAAAATGGAGTGTTTAATAGGTATTAAGTTCGACGATTACGTTATTATTGCTGCTGACATGACTGCGGCCCAAAGTATTATGGTTATGAAGACAGGTAAGGCTTTCTTCCAAATTTGAAGCGGCTTCTTTGTAAGGGCACTTTTTGCAGATGAGGATAAGCTGTTCAAATTGTCAAATAATATGGTGATGGCAATTGCTGGTGAATCTGGTGATACTACAAATTTTGCCGAGTACATTTCCAAGAACGTGCAGTTGTACAAAATGAGGAATACCTATGAGTTGAGCCCCAAAGAAGCGGCCGCCTTTACACGGCGTAATTTAGCCGAAACTTTGCGTTCTAGGGTAAGAACTTTTATAAAAGTTGTGTAGCTGAAATTATAAGTCATAATTTTAGTCGCCGTACAACGTAAACTTGCTCTTGGCTGGTTTTGACAAGAAAGATGGGCCCTCATTGTTTTACATGGACTACCTAGCATCGTGTGCCGCTGTTCCTTATGCTGCTCACGGTTATGGTGGATTTTTCTCATTGTCAATCATGGATCGTCACTACAGAAAAAATTTAAGTCGTGAGGAAGGTTATGCTCTACTCAAAGAATGCGTTAAGGAGGTACAAAAAAGACTTATTATCAACTTACCTAATTTTAAAGTTCAGTTAATTGATAAGGACGGAGTTCAGAATTTGCCCAACATTACTCCTGCAACTCTGCAAGTTGTCTAAATAAGCTTTTTTTACATTTATAATAATTGGATTGGTTTAAATATAAAATAATTTGTAAACGCTTGTTTTAATACGCCAAATTGTAGGTGTAATAAATTTTATTGAAAAATATTTTAACGAAAATAAAACAACAATGCCATAGAGAAAATTTTCAGCCTCTTAATATAAATAATTTACGAAGTACATTTAAAATTAGTCTTCTCATTGGGTTGTGCAGTCCATTTTTCTTAAGGGAAGAATAGCTATAATTATGGGATGGACACCATTAAATATGGAAGTAATACTTTCAGTTGTGATGCACAATTTATTTGACTTTTTTAGTCTCATTCTTTGTTTTTTCCTCCTTCTTTTGAGTCTCTTCCTCCTCAGGTCCATCTTCGTATCTAATAAAAAACCATGCAAATTTGTATTGGTATATCGCGTGGTCCAATGTAAAAACTTACTTGAACAATGTCTTAAGATCTCCTTTTAAGAAGGCCAAACAAATCGGGGTAGCCAAACAGGTAGGGACGAGATACAATAGAGCAGGTTGAGCGTGTTTAAATAAATGCATGACCAAGATACAAGCGGCGAGTCCAACAAAATAGGCAACACAAGTGGCGTGAAAATAGGTTTTAGTTCTGCGTTGTAAACTGTGGTCGAAACGTAGGAGCAGAGCAATGAAAATTCCAGGAATAACAATATCTCCAAGCCCTAACATCGCAAAATTATCAGCCTTAAGTCCGTTGGTCAATAAATCTTGAGGGAAAACCACTATAAAAAAAAAAAATTATTTCCTCAGTCATTTTAACCACGTTTTTATTCTTACGTTTGATTGGGGCTTCAAAGCTCTTAGCAACAGTGACCATAACATCAGTCCCAAACACCCAAAAAATATCATAAAAGAACAATCCGCACAACAAGATGCATCCAGTGGCTACATTGTTAAGATGTAACAATTCCACGGCATTCACTGCAAAAGCTAAACCAAATAAGTTATTAGCCACCCAATGTTTCGAAAGAAGATACCATGCTCCAACTAAAGAGCACGCAGCTAGAGAAACAACGTCGTGAGATGAGAAACGGTAATTCAACAAATAGTGGGCAGCGTCGCCTTCTCCTTGCTTAAAAGTTGCGTGGAATGGAATGTTGGGTATACAGGCTGGAACCAATTTGCTGACTACAGAACTGCAATAAAAATTTAACGATTTAAGTTATAATAATGCATAATCAATACCATATCAAATCAATAGCCTTGTAATGCAAAAGTTACACGCAAAAAGGCAGAAGATATACTTAGGTTAGGACCCAAACTTGCGTCTTTACCTTAATAAGTGGGTGAGGGCCAAAACTCCCAAAAAGAAGAAATATCCAGTCAACAGCAAATTAATGTACTCCTTCGAGAACATCTTAAAAACAACATAAAGGGCAAATAGCGCCCCTGATGCCATAATAGGGAACATTAACGCATCGCTCTGTGTCATCTTTTCTGGTTTCTACAAAGAAATCTTCACAATAAAGCATGTTTTTCCATTTAAAAAAAAACGTACCTTTTCCTTATGGTAAGTAACTGATCTGTAGGAACCGAAGAATATCGGCAAAATTGCCATTATAAGTAAACTTCCATATGCCATAGCCATACCTTCCGGAGTGCTTGGGGGCTTAGTTGTTGTATTCTTTGCATTTTCTGTTAAATTTTCTGCTGCTTGAGCCACGATTACACCTATTACACCTGCCATGTTTTGACTTGGTGGTTTTTAGAGGCAGAGTGAGAAATGGGAAAATTTGACACGAAATTTTGAATGACGTCGACTTGTTTACGAACCATAGAGCTTTTGCAACGTGAAGTTAGCCCCTATAATTTCAAGGCAGGAAATTATTTTGAATTTTGGGAAATTTTGGCTTAAATAGGTAATTATTGCAGAGACCTCAAGTCATTTGAAGTTATTTATGATTTCGATACCACAAAATTTGCTAAAAATCTTCTTTAAAAACTGGTTAAACATCTGCTATGTAGCGTCCAAGTACCATTCAGTAACCAACTTCACTCCAATTAGTTCCTGCTGCTAGGCGTCGCGTTACCTTAACCACTTCCTGCTATTTGCCACTGAGGTGTCAGCTGTGGGGTGCAAAGTGTCACCAAAATAGAAATTCCCTAGTGTTGAAATTGAAAATGTAATAAAAAGTTAAAAAGCACCTCTAAATAGTAATAGACAACATACCTTAGTTAAAATATATATATTAGTGAAATTTTTAACGATAAGACCACAATGTCAAGTGTTTTTAATCGTTTTCTGAACCTAGATAAAGGTGTTAAAATGTAATCAGTAAAGATTGGAATGGAATATCCTATGCAAGATTTTGTTGATTTTGACCAAGAAACAGATTTTTTGTTAGGAAATTCTCCAAACCATGAAAACGAAATGGACACTCTCATAAGAAATAGTCGTAACAGAAAGCCGAATAGGAGTAGAAAAAGTTTAGGAAGTATTTGCTGCAAGTAAGTTACCCAGTAAACATTTGGTTTTATTTATAATCTCGCACGTAGCATGCTGTACTGATAAGATCGTAAAAGCCAGCGTAAAAGTTAAATATACATTTTGCGACCTAAATTAAAAAAAAATGTATTATTTTTGTCAATAGGTAATGGGTAGTACCTATTTATATTTTAAGACATGCTAAAGTGGAAATAAATTAAAATTTTAATTTAAAGCTGATAAAGAATGAAATAATAAGAATTTGCAAAATAATTTTTCATTTTCATATTCTTTAGGAATTTTGTTTTTTTAACTGTTATGTTGGCACTCATTCTTGTCAGAATAATCAGCTGTGTGTCGGATCGATTCATCAAAACGTCAGAATTTATTACGACTCAACGTTATTTTAAAGAAAATGTAAATTTTGCACGATTAATTCGTATTGTTTTGTGTAATTATAAAAATTACTTAACAATGGAAGTGGGTGAATCACAAAGCACTTTAAATAAGTCCTCAAAAGAGGATATTCCTCTGATAACAAAAAATCGTAAAGATCCATTTTGGAGGTAAACATACTTGAAACATTCAATGTTATCGCATGACTAATCTCATCTTATGCTTTGCATTTTTATTCCAGCTGCTTTTGTTCAATATTCAGAAGATGTTGCGGCCCAAGGGAACTACATTCAAGAATCATTACGCTGGGGAAACCTACTACAGGACAATTCCCAGCCAATGCTATCCGAAACCAAAAATACAACATCTTCACGTTTCTTCCCATGGTGTTGTATCAACAATTCAAATTCTTTTTGAATCTGTACTTCTTGATAATGGCCCTTAGTCAGTTTGTGCCCGACATAAGAATTGGATATTTGTACACTTATTGGGGACCTCTGTGCTTTGTCTTACTCGTCACCATTTCAAGGGAAGCTATCGATGACCTACGTAGACATAAAAGAGACCAAGAGGTCAACAATCAAAAGTGCAAAAGACTACTTAACGATGGGAACAAATCGTTTGAGATCGTTCCTGCGTCAAAGCTTAGGGTAACAAATTGTGCTTTAAAGTGTGTTATATTTTAAAACCATTTTAAATTTAGGTTGGCGATCTCATCATGGTCGATAAAGACGAAAGAATCCCAGCAGATTTGGTCTTGTTGCGAACCAGTGAAAGAAGCGGCGCAGTTTTTGTTCGAACCGACCAATTGGACGGTGAGACCGATTGGAAACTACGGTTAGCTGTTCCGTTAACACAAAAATTGGCTTCGGACCACCAGCTCTTCGATATAAACGCGTCTATCTATGCGGAAAAGCCACAAAAGGATATTCATTCGTTTATTGGGACATTCAGCCGGGTAAATAATTTATAACACCAATAATCGTAGTGAAATGCAATGCAATGATTATTTTGTTATAGACCGACAACGTAAACTCGGATGAAAGTTTGGACCTCTCCAACACGTTATGGACCAACTGCGTTATAGCGTCAGGTCAAGCTTTAGGCGTCGTCATTTACACTGGCCCGGAAACACGCTCGGTTATGAATAACTCAGCGCCAAGATCTAAAGTCGGACAGCTGGACATGGAAATCAACACGATAACGAAACTGTTATTCGTCGCTGTTATTGGTTTAGCCTTGATTATGATGGCTTTAAAAGGATTTAGTGGACCCTGGTACCGATACATGTTCAGATTCGTCCTCTTGTTTTCGTACATCATTCCCATAAGGTATGTTAATGCCATTGTATGAACTTCCTGTTTAATTTGTCTTCAGTTTGAGGGTTAATTTGGACATGGGTAAGTCGTACTATTCCTGGGCAATTGGACGCGATCCTGCAATGAAAGGAACCCAAGTAAGGTGCACAACTATACCCGAGGAATTGGGACGAATCTCGTATTTATTATCCGACAAAACGGGTACTTTAACACAGAATTCTATGGTTTTAAAGCGGTTGCATTTGGGTACTGTGAGTTATGCTCCAGATTCATTTAACGAAGTAAGTTTCACGCGTAAAAATGGCCTTTTCTAAGGTTTATAACATTACATTTGTAGGTCAGTACCGTTCTAAAAGCATCCTATGCGTCCGAAATGGCAGCCGAAAGTTCTTCAGAACAAACTGGTAAATTCAGGCGCTTGGAAAACACTAGAGTACAAGATGCGGTGCAAGCTTTAGCACTTTGCCATAATGTAACGCCTGTTTACGAAAACCTCAAAAATGAAGATGGCAGTGACACAGGCTCAGTAACCTCAGAAGCTGAAGCTGATCAACACACTGAACCATCAAACGATGAAGATGTGATTTATCAAGCTTCAAGTCCCGATGAAATTGCGCTTGTTCAGTGGACAAAAGATGTTGGATTAGCGCTGCATAAACGGAACTTGTCTTCAATTCAACTGAAGGCCCCGGACGGTCGATTACTTAACTATAGCATTCTGCAAATATTTCCGTTTACGAGCGAATCTAAACGAATGGGAATCATTGTAAAGGTGAGTTGTGTTAAAACTAAACTAGGTGCTAAATCAGAACGAACAATCTTTCTTTTATTTCCTCTAATCTGAATGTTCTAGGATTTGCAAACTCAAGAAATAATGTTCTACTTGAAAGGCGCCGATGTAGTAATGGGAGGAATCGTACAATACACCGATTGGTTGGAGGAAGAAGTCGGAAACATGGCGCGAGACGGACTTCGAACATTAGTTGTCGCCAGAAAAATGCTGACTGAAGACCAGTACTTAGACTTTGAGGTACATAACACAACCCTCATTTAAAACTCCTATTTACATGCCACTTTTTAGAATCGTTACAACGCCGCCAGAATGTGCATTACTGAACGAGCAGGGCGAGTGGCCGCCGCTGTCGAATCTCTCGAACGCGAAATGGAACTTGTCTGCGTTACTGGCGTAGAAGATAAACTACAAGACAACGTCCGACCTACTTTGGAACTATTACGTAACGCTGGTATTAAAATTTGGATGTTAACTGGTGATAAATTAGAAACAGCGACTTGTATTGCTAAGAGTTCGAAACTGGTGGCTAAAGCACAAGGTACGCGGTTGAGTTTAAAAGGCTTGGCAGTTGTATAAGTTTCTTGTTTTAGGTTTACACGTACTGAAGAGAGTAGTAACTCGAACTGATGCACATTTGGAACTTAACGCGTTTAGAAGAAAACAGGGCTATGCCTTGGTTATCAGCGGTGAATCTCTTGAAGTTTGTTTGGCCTATTATCAGCCTGAATTTATGGAATTGGCGACCGCTGCTCCGGCTGTTGTTTGTTGTCGTTGCTCGCCTACACAAAAAGCACAAGTGGTAAGTATCTGGAAAATGGTAAATGTTTCCTTTTTTTATTTAAATGTTTTGTTTAGGTTCAACTGATTCAAAAGTACACCGGGAAACGCACAGCGGCGGTTGGTGACGGAGGAAACGACGTCAGTATGATCCAACAAGCAGACGCCGGAATTGGAATAGAAGGGCGTGAAGGGCGACAAGCATCTTTAGCTGGAGATTTTAGTATTCCGCAATTTTCACATCTTACTCGCCTTTTATTGGTACATGGAAGACGGTCCTACAAACGGTCAGCTTCGTTAGCGCAGTTTGTTATTCATAGAGGACTTATTATTTCGACAATGCAAGCAGTCTTTTCGTCAGTGTTTTATCTTAGTTCGGTGGCGCTATACCAAGGATTTTTGATGGTTGGATATGCTACTGTTTATACAATGTTTCCCGTAAGTGAAAATTATTTTTAAACCGCTTATTTTTTTTGTTTAAATCTTCTCTCTTTTATAGGTGTTTAGTTTGGTATTAGATCAAGATTTAAGTGCTGAAAAGGCGTTAATGTACCCTGAGTTATACAAAGATTTGGCAAAAGGACGAAGTCTGTCATTTAAAACGTTTTTTATGTGGGTTCTCATCTCGATCTACCAGGGTAAATCCCAAAAATTTACATTTTAGCAGATATTTACCAATTTTTCTTGCAGGTGGAGTAATAATGTATGGTGCTCTGTTGCTCTTTGAAGACGAATTTATTCACATTGTGGCTATTAGCTTTACCTCCTTAATTTTAACAGAACTAATTATGGTTGCTTTGAATATAAGAACATGGCACATTCTTATGATTTTAGCCGAATTGTTTTCGTTAGTTTTGTATGTTTTGTCCCTTATTGTACTGCACGACTATTTTGGTAAGTCTCCAAAGGTTTGGAGGAACTTATACTTTAACTGTGATTGTTTTAGATGCCGAATTTATAAAAACAACGGATTTCTTATGGAAGGTCCTGGCAATTACGCTGATTTCTTGTCTCCCGCTTTATATCTTGAAGTTTCTGCGTAAGAAATTCTCTCCTCCCAGCTATACCAAACTTTCGTAAGGTAAAACTTCTCTATGTGATAACATACTGGTAAGAATGAACGATGGTAATCATCTAAAACTGTTTTTGATGTAGAAATAGGTACACAAGAAAGGCTGAGAAGAAGTTAATTAAAATTTAAAATACAATAATGTAAAAAAAATAACAATGCATGATTAAAAAAATCAATTTGCCTCTAACTTTTGGATAAGTTTTACTTGGAAACTATTTAACAAACCTTTAAATTATCCGAGACCTTATCTTACATTATTTACGTCAATTAAGCAAAATCATGTTATGTGACGAATTTTTTTGTGATAACTTAAATTCTAATAACAGCATTCCGTAACAAAAATATGTAACTATTATTTTCTAACACAAAAAATATTAATTTGCACTGTACAGTGTTGTTGAAATAAGGCAACATTGCACCAATTACGTATGCTTCCTAGAAAGAATAATTAAATAACTAGATTTATCTACGAGCCAAAAATGTTATTTACAATTGCTTCAGAGTATTTTTTCATTGCTCTTTTAATCGTGAAAGTAGCATAACATAGAAATGTACAGGTTATTCCAAATTTGATTTACTTGCGATTTTATAATCGAAGATATGAAAAAATGATTGCACATTTAAAAAGAAAAAAAAAAATGTTTTAATTTTTACTAGTTTTGTACAAGAACTGTGGTGAATCTTATTTGGAACCTTCTGTAGCATAAAAAAACTGTAGACTGTAATGTATTGTATTTATTTGTTAAAATGTATTTTAGATTAATTTAACACGACATTTTCATAATGTGTAAGTATACAATTTATTTTATTAATTTATTTAGATATACATTTAACAATGTACAATGTTTCTAATATTAATATATTGCTTTTATTATTAAATATTATCTAAATAATGAGTGTCGAGAGTTTGGGTATGTTCACCTCTCTCCAAGGCAATATGTTCAATAGTATTGAGCAAATCCGGGTACGGATAAATTGCTCTAACGAAATCTTTAGAATCAAATCTGAAAACATCGGCAATTTCCAAAGCTATAACTGAGGCTACTCTTTTTTGTTGCTTGACCAGAGCTATTTCTCCAAAGTAGTCGCCGTCTTCTAAATGACAAATCTGCAATAGATTAAAAAAATAAAAACAGTAACAATATTAAAAATTTTAGGTAAACTAATTTTTTTAACAAAAAAAAACCTCAGTTCCATTTCGACTAAAAACTGCAACAGTTCCTGACGCAATAAAATACATGCAGTCTCCATTAGTATCAGCTTTAACAATAACATCATTATGGAGGTAAATCTCGTTTTTCAAGCAAGACACAATGCGTACTAACAAATTGGCCGGCAAATTTGAAAAAAATGTTACGTTTTCTACCAGTTGCTTGCATAGATGCATTATTATTTCCTAAAATATATTGCTAATTAATGTTTAACAATTTTTTATAGCACTATTTACTTGTCGCAGTTGACCAGATACAGTGCTCAAAATTTCGGATTCGTTAAAATAGCATTTTTGATATCTGTAGTCGTAAAATGTAAGCAATCTTTGTTTGAGGTGCCGGGGCAATTGTTTTTCACCCATAAAAACCATCAGTTGTCTTTCCATTTCCAAATATTTTCGGTGTGATGAACTCGTTCCTCTTTTGATTTGGTAAATTAATGCTACAAAAAATCAAGTTTTTGGTTAATTTTAGTTTTTTTTAATGTATAGGGTAAGGTTGTCCAAATGGAACATTTTTCTCTTTAGACCATTTTTCTCCTTAAAATTACATTCAACCTTAATTTAAACACCACAAAGTTTGAGAATTATAATTTAAATATACCCAAGATGTAAAACTTCAATGCTTCGGACGTGATCCAAAAAAATGCAATAAAAAGTGCCTCTGGAGTCTTATGATAATCGAAATCTGGTTTATACTGCACGAAAGTGCAGGATATGATAAGTGATGTTTTATAGAAATATTTTAAATAAACTTCAGTACGAGTCATAGTTTTTAACCTAAAAAATAATTACTATTTAGTATTTACTAAGGACAGCAGTTTATGGTAACTTAGTGTAAAAAGATCCTGCATATCTTACGTCTTTCTACTAGTTGAGTTTCCCATCTCAGCACTTACAAAATTTCGGACAAAACTCAGACAAGTGGTAACGCCATGCCAATACATACCCAGAATTAAAATCATCCACATCAAAAGGACAGTATAAGTGCCTAGACCATAGTACTAAAAATTAACAACTTTAAAACTACCTATCTGGTTAAAACTTTAAGAAATTAAAATTCTTACAATTCCAATTCTTCTTAGATAAATTTTCAGAGTAATAAAGCGGAAATAATTCAGTGCATCTTGAACTTTTTTTACTTTTGCTACGACTGTATTATCAAAAACAAACATAGTCCATTCGTCAGGCAGAGATGCCAAAATATCCAAAACCAACAATCCTTTTGCATAATTTCTAAACGTTAAAATATTTTATAATGATAAAAATTAGGTAAAACCGAGGGTGAAACTAATAAAACGTTTGTGATTTAAAAGTTCAGGTAAACCGTATGCTTACTTAAATATTTCTTTGCCATTTAGAACAATTTGTTTGTTTGTTTCACAAAAGTATCCAGTAAAACAATTTACAACTACGTCAGTACAAAGAGAAATATCAACAACAAAAAGTAAAGATGTCGATAAATTTGGATAGAAAGAGTGGTAGTTAAATTTTAGTCCCCAAAAACATATTTCAAGTGGTGCCAGAAAAAACTGAAGAAGAATAACGAAGGTAATGTACATCTCCCACCAAAGTCTGTAAAAAAATATACAGTTCCCAATAATTATACTTTTAAATTAAAACAGTTCCCTAAATGGATTTTTTTTACATTTTACCTAAAATAACTAAATGGATGAATAGTACGATTAAATTGCTCCAAATGCCTTCTTCTTTCGGCCATAATGGACCCCTGGCTTCGCAAATGGCAATTGTTGTACAATCTTGAAATATTTGAAATAGTCCGAATTTTGAACATGTACTTTTTTATTTTATTTATACATCCGGGTTTGTTGTAGTATGCATCCAAATCGTCTTCTTTAACACCCACTTCGCAGGTGTGACCATACTTTTCAAACTAGCAACAAATAAAATAAATATAAAATTGCGTTGTAAACAGTGCAAATATAAATATTATAAATATGTATTTGTTTACCTCATGTTTTGAAACGTTAAAATTGCAGCAGCATAGTAACACCATTTTTAACTTTACTTAAGTTTTATTTTGACAGGACATAAGGTTCATTTTTCTTAACTAAGAACCCTTTGATCTAAATATGAATGCAACTTATTTTCAAAGCCTTCTAAATGATAACTAATGCATTTAAATTTTTACTTTTTAAGATATTTTTATTTAAACTTTGTACAATTTTATTTTTTTTTTAAACAAAACGTTTATAATATAAATAAGTACTTAAATAATTATTTTCTTGGCAAAAACCAACCATGTAAGCACTTGGGAACTGGGCTAGGTGTAAAAAATTCCGCTCTTGCAATTTCCGTAAACGTTATTGCGTCTAAAATAACTAAACCGGCGTGATTTGTATCGTCTTGTCCCCATACAAGTGAAGATAAAATAATTCCATCGTCTTCACTCTGCAAAATATGGTTTAAGTTGGAATTATTTAATAAATGCGCATGTGTGACGCACCTGCGCAGTAGGTTTTGGAACAAAAATGGGTTCACTTGGGTAACAGTTTGTTTCGCACCATGTTTTTGCTGATTTGTTTATTGTGTTCACTTTGATTATCTGTAAAAAACGATTTGTTGAGATTTATAATATTATTTAAGAGTTGATTTTGGCAACTCACTGTTCCTGGATTTTCAGCATCCACATCTGAACTTATAGCATAAAAATATCGGTATTTCTTTCCTAAATATGCCTCGTAATGTATTCTAGGAGTTTCACACCCCAAATCGCATAATTTTTCAGGTTTTAAGTAAATATCTCCGTTAGGAAGATAATATGCTTTCGCTTTTGTATTTGCAAGCTTAACCAAGTTGTTATTTATAGTTAGGTCCATTTCTGGCGGTTTTAGGGGAAGAACGAACCTAGCTGGACGTCCGCGAAACATTTTTGCATAATGAGGATTTTGTTGCATTGACTAAAAAAACATAATTTGTCGAAAAACCACTAGTAGATATAAAAGCGGACAAAAAAAATTACCTTCATTGCTTCAACATACATGCAGTCTAACATAGCAGCGTCCCGATAAATACAAATATCGAGAACAATACAATCAGATATTTCGTATTGGTTAATAATGTGCAAATAGAAAAACGACTGGGCGAAAAATTTAAATGATAAGTTACCAGTTTTTCGTGATATTACGTTAATTTGAGTCTGCAAAACTAAAATTAAATTTTGTTTAAAATAATGTTTTAAAAAACGTACTAACTCATCAGGATACCATCGGAAACAACTGGCTAAGGGATCGTTTTTTAAACGCGTTGTAATAGTGGCCGGAAGAGATATGTTTAAGGGTTGTTCCACTATTATAAAATAATTCTCTGTTACCCCTAAAATTTAAAAGTTACCTAATTATTATTTGTTTTTATTTTTTAATGCTTCAAAATAATACCAAAAGTGTGCATATAGGATGGATTTAGTGGCCACCTTGCTGGGATGGTTGCTATTATTCTAGCTTTTTCAAATTTCATCTCTGATTCTGTAATTTAAAACAAATTATAATTATCTGGTTTTGACTTCATTACAAATTATAAGTTACCCTTTTCCTCTTTTGGAAAGTTTACAATATTGTGAAATGGTCCATTGCGGCCAACAGACATACCCAAATTAAAAATATCGCCTTAAAAATTAAGATCAGTAACAAGTTTTTGAACTTATGTTTTTACTTGCCGTTATTCCAAATATGGGGGTGTGAACTATGATTTACAATATTGACATATTTTCCTACATTTACATTTCCCTCTGTTTCCAATGTATGTGAATTCACCTCAAGAAGAGTGGTACATTCGTTAAATGCATAAATTTTATCGCCGAAAGGATAAACTGATATCATTGCATTGTCAGAAAAGTTTCTGCTTGTGTCGAAAATCGCAAAAAATCTAAAACAACCAAAATGTTATAATATAATTTTAAAGAACTGAATTTTTACTTTTGAAAAATTGTTTGGCAAGGATCAGGCACAGCTTTCGTTCCAAATTCAGTTGTTACAATTCGGTTTGCAGCCCAATTTTTTTTGTACACATCAGATTGCAGAAATCGGCATTGGTAAGTAATTTTTCCTTTTGATATCGCGAATCTGTGAACTAGAGCAGAGCTATCGAAAATGTGGTCAAAATTATCTTTCCCGGCTTTTAATGAGCCTGGCCCGTTCCTTAAAAGAGCTCCTTCTAACCATTCTGGAATAATTCCTTAAAAAAATTATTAAAAAAATAAACATGCGTTAAAAATAAGTACCTGTAATTTTTCCGTCCAAAGGTTCGATTATTTCGTTTTCACAAGTTCTGAGCCAAACATTTACATCACAGTTGGGATACAGATTTTTCTCATCATTGACAAGATCATAAGAAAACTAAAAACAAACTTACCTTATTAACAACAAAAGATTTTAAATAATCTTACGTCTTTCTCCGTAAAATTTAATTGCTTTTTTTGTGGCAATGGAGACCAATTAAAAATGGGGCTGCATCTTCCAGAGGGGCTATCTTCTATATCAGGCACTTGTAATTTGTTTTTGAACATTTTGCATGCTTTAGTTTAAAACAGGAAATAAATAACATGACAAAAGTTTCCCCAATTTATAGATTACTTCCAAGTAAATTAAATAAAGAACTCAAGGGAATCCCTTAATTGGAGTCTCGTGTTTTAAAGGTTAAAGGTATTGATTTTCTTCTCAGGTTGTCTGACGCAACATATTTATAAAATAACACATTTTCAAAAAAAAATATTTATTTTCATATAAAACACTAATAATTAATAAAAATTCATTAAAAAAACTAATACTATTGTACATGATCTTAATTTCCTTTCGAATATCTTTTCCAAAATTTCTTAACATCATCATGGGCGCTCTTGTTTATTACTATGGTTCGTTTTTCTTTATTGCTCCAAATTAACTGGCCAGTAGACTGGGCATATTCTTTAAGAACATTAAAATCGGCCTAAAAAAATATAAACATTATTTTCTGGCTTTTTTTTTAAGTACAATTTTCTTACCTGCGACAAAAATTGGCTGTATAATACGCCTTCATTGTAGGTGAGCCGATTTCTCTCCAACTCCCATAATTTGACTTGATCTAGAACTGTAGGGGGCAGGATATGTTTGCCCCCAGTTTGAATCATTTTAGTGTGTGCATGCTGCTTGAGGTAGCCTACTATTTGGTCCGCGGTTATGCCACCTCGTAGGGCTTGACGAATTGATTCTCGAGTTATTACTCCTACTACTAAATTAGGAAACCTAGAACATAAAATATTAGCGTCTACTAAAACATAAGAGTTACATGGGGCTAAAAACTTACCTATACATAAGTTCGGTAAATAAACTAATGAGAGCCACTTGTAAATTAGAATCGGTGTAAGCATACACCCTATAATTCGTTTCGACAACGATGTAACCCTTTGGGGCTTCATCCTCCAAAGCTGGGGCTCCAGCACTATTTGAACACGTAATATTAAGGGCTAAGCGAGTGGGGTAAAAACGACCAGCTTTTCGCTAAAACAAACAACCGTTATACCCAATAAATAGATTCACTTCTGGGGCTTACCTTTCTCTGGTATACTAAACCAAACTCTCTTAAATGTTGCAAAAATATTAGCAGTCCTTGACTCATGCCTTCGGTGCTGTAATCCTAAAATAATCTGTTTATAAAAGCAATATTTAACGTAAATGTTTACGCTTACTTTGCCAAGTGTACTAAAACTAAGTTGAAACAAAAAAGTAAGGCATTCAACCAGATCTAATCCTCTTTGTTCGACGGTATCTAAGTACTGTAAAATAAAATGCCACACTTGGGCCTGCCTGTCTAGCAGCAAAAACTGAAATCCTTGTCTTGTTATCACAGGGCTGCCGTCTTCTTCGTCTCTAAAAAGGATCTTGAATTGAAATCTTGCTTTTTAATTATGTCTGCAAAGAAATTACCTTCGCATGAGTCCAGCATGTAGAAGAATACGAACAGCATCAGCCGATATGCCTTCCTGCTGTTGAGACCCAACCATATAGTGCAAAACACATTCCCATCGCTCTTGAGAATAAGACTCCAGAAAACCAACATCGCGCGCTTTACTATCTACCTCAAGAGCTGAAGACATACTCCATGGTTTACCCCTAAAACAAAACTCCTATATTTTAATTTTCTAATACGTTTTTAATATACATACCCTCCAAGAAGTGTAATTTTAAGATTCCTCTTGAACGTGGGCGACAAAATCCATCCCAAAAGTCCTCCAGGAATAGCGGCTTCTTGCCACACCGATAGCTCACTTAGCACTTTGCTTACGTATACATGCTCCCTAAAACAGTTTAGTTTAATCAAGGGCGCTTTAAAACAGTTGCGATCTTACTTGGAAAAGGCTTGGGAGCCCCATGAAGCGACTACTGCTTGGGGAACCGGTTGTTCCACAAATAGAATACGTATCACATACTGACGTGCCAACTCAGGTAACTCCCTTTAAATAATCAGAATTATATTCCTGTGCTTTTAACAAAAGGCTTTAGGCTTACCTGTACACTGCTAGGCATATCGTAGGATGATTATAAAGCTTTTCTAAAATTTGAGGCGGTCTAGTCCTTAAATAGTCATATAAATTCTTACAGTCTAGATTGGTGGATTTTATTAACGAGTTTTGTTGACTTGAAGATCCTATACCATTATCTGCCATTTATTTTAGTTTTTAACGAAGTAAAGGAATTATTTTCACGATTTTCGGCTTGATAACACATTTAAGTTAGGTTAGATTTGGTTATTTGTTATAATACTTAACCAATTTTTAAAAATATACATTAGGACATCGTGTTGGTGGTTATTGAAGGGTTTGTAGTTTTATTTTTGCACTAAACTTTTATTTATTTCAAATTTTCTTTCGGCAAATCAGCCAAGAAGTGCAAGTTTCACTAAGCCGTGAAGTTAGCACCATGGCTCAGACATTGACACATTTTTCGAAATTACAGTTGGCCAATTAAATACTGTTTGAGACACGGAGTATTTAAAAAAAATTGTGTGTTGGACGCTACACTCGCAAACTTTTTTCCTTATATTTCCTTTTTCCAGCAACAAAAAAAGAAAATGTGATTAATATTTAAATTATTATTCATTTTTCTTTATATAATACATTTGTGATAAGCTTTAAATTTGTTTATAAATAGTTTATAATTTTTGAAAAAAAAATAAAGTTCGTGCTGTCAAAAGCTGTCTATGGATCGGTTTTATTTTCTTCTTCTTCTAAAATTTTTCATTTTTGTGTAGAAAGTACGCAAACATTTTGTAAGTATTTATCTTTAATTATAAAGGTAATCGGAATGTTTTTTTGCCAAATCTTATGTATTTTTGTTAGTTCATTAGTTTTCCCAATCAAACCTTTTCTGTATTTTCAACTTGTTCTCAATATTTTCCTGTTTATCTTTTCCTAACCCCACTTTTTTGTTTATTTCAGGAAAAATGGCCAAGTCAAAGAATCATACAAATCACAATCAAAGTAAGACAATCAGACAATCTAGTAATTGCAAGCAATAATGAATTAATTTTTTAGACCGCAAGGCTCACCGTAACGGTATCAAAAAACCAAAGAAGAATCTTCATGAATCTACCTTAGGTGTAAGTACCTACTTTTAATTTTCCACAAATTAAACTTTCAAGCCCTTGTTTTGTTAGGCCTTAAATTCTATATTATAATTTAATACGGTGTTTTTTAGATGGATGCCAAGTTCTTGAAAAACCAAAGGTTCTCCAAAAGGCACAACCTTAGCACTAAACAACAACTTAAAAAGGCCGCAGAAAGGAAAGCTGAAAGGACCGACAAGAAATAGATTAAAATTTTAAGCTTTGACTACAAAAATATGAAATAAAACTTTTTTTTAAGTTATTAAGAGTTTGATTAAAAAGACCCTCAACCATTAAGTAAGTTTTATTTATTATCAAAAAATGTGTAAAAAAAATATAACTATATAATATTTAAATATATTTGGCACTGCCTGCTTCTTCACCATTTCGTCGCAGTAAAATAATTTTTGCTGTGATGTGCTTCTAATCTAATCATTATTGGACATATTTAAAAAATCCGAAATCTTGTTTTTTGAAGGTGCTAACTTTTTAAATTTACTAGATGGAATGGAAGTAGTGGATTTGTGACGCTTTATAAAAGTGTTACCAGGCTGAGGTTTCTTCTCTGGAAATTTATCTTCTTTACTATGACCCCCCAAACCATTGTACGACATTTCAGATGGCACAGGATTCTTTAATTTTTTCATATTTTCTATTTTCAGAGGAGCTGCTCTGAAGATTGAAGTCTACAAAATAGGTTTTAGATTATTTTATAATTATTCGTTGGGCAACTTACTTTAATTGAAGCTGTTTTGGAAGAAAACCTTGTATTTAATAAACTGGGGATTCCAATTGAGCTGGATTTGACTTGCAAGTACGGAGAATCAGATTCTAAGATATTTCTAACTTTTACAGGCTAAAACAATTTAATTTAGCAATAAAAATTGTTATCTTGAATAACACAAATTCTTACAATCGAAGGCGATACGTCAATGATATCCAAACTTTCATCTAATAATTCTTGCTTTCGTTTCCGAGGAATGGCAATCGGACTTTCTGTTAAAATTCTATTTGTGGAGCTATTTATAAATGAACTAGTATCTAACTGTACAACAGAATCGTCAACATGCTTTTGACTTTGAATAATTTCGCTTTGCTCCTTAATTTTCTTTTTAAAATATTCTTTTTGTTCATCATGATCTCTTGTTAGTTGAGAATGTCGGATCCTGTAAAATTATTGCGTAAGCGTATATCATGTTTTCTTCGTAAATACTTACTTTAAATCCAGATAACTTTGTTCTAGTTTCTTGTATTCTTTTTTTGAGTCTGATAATTGATTTTTGCACGATCGTAATTTATGATCCAAGTCGTGAGTCTTTTTCTCCGTATTTAATAATGTCCTACAAATAGAACAGGACTGTTTTATTTATGAAATTAAATTGGAAAGTCAAGGGTTAAAAAAAGTTTTCAAACTTACTTTTTAAGGGTCGCAGTTAAAAGAGCCAAAGCGTTAACCTCATTTTCATTCCGAATAATCTCCATAACCTCTTCCTGCGTTCCGTGAATCGCCGTGTGAATGTGATCCATTCCTTTTATTGTACCTCTCAGTGCTTTTATCTCCTCCATTAATTTTAAATTATCTTTCCCCTGTTTTTTAAGAAACTGTATTTGATCTTGCAACGCATGCATTGCGGATTTGTTGATTCTCATCGTGTTTTCTGCCTCTAGCAGTTCTTCTCTTAAAGCCCTATTTTGTGTAGTCAAAGTTTCATTGTTTTCCTTACATTTCTTTATATCTTTGTCCTTTAAATTCGACTGATACGTTAGATTATCGAGTTTACATTGTAGGGTAGCAACATCTTCTGTTATATGCTCTGTGTTAGCAAAATTGAAATAAACCCTGTGTATAGTCCTTTCGTTACACTTTACTCTACATTGTGGGCATGTTTTTGATCTAAAACATGAACAATTTCATACAAAACTTCACAGTTGCGTAAAGCATTGGGGACTAACCGTTCGATCCAGTTCATAAGACATTCATGATGGAATATGTGGCCACATGGTGTTGTAAACAATACTGAGGTCTGATTGCATACATCGCTGCAAATCACACAGGCTATATTCATTTTTTACTTCCCAAAACAGCTCTTAACTGAAAACAAAGAGTTTTTGCCTTATGATTAGCAACGGTCGTTTCTTTCCTCACCTCTATTCGAATTATTATCCAGATTTTTTACACTTAAATTGTTGAACTTGATGTATTAAGCCTTCCCATGCCTAAAAAGATCAATACAATCCATTATTTATTCGGTTAAAATATAAAAAAACTAAAAACTAGTAAATGCAGAAAGAAATGTCTGAAGTCTGTCAAAAACATATGTTCTGTCAAGTTGTCCAAAATTCAAAATCTTGGCGCCTTGTCTTGCGCACTTTAAACTAACCAAACTTTTTGGGGATCAATAATCGAATTTCTGAATTAGAATTGTTCGTTTTTACTAATTAAATTAATATACCTGTTGACCCTGAGCATTTTAATATTGCAAAAAAGGAAACAGTTATGCATCCCAAACAATCGACTACAATAATTTATTTTGTCGATATATCTAATATTGAATATAAAAAGAACATCATAGCTTGTTTCTTAATAAATAAACAAAAAGCATTAATAAGGAAAATACGCCCTAATATATTTTAATTTGTAAATGCAACTGGACCAAATGCGAGGCTTATAATGTGCAAATTAATCAACCCCTTATAACACGGTCCCATGGTGTAATGGTTAGCACTCTGGACTCTGAATCCAGCGATCCGAGTTCAAATCTCGGTGGGACCTTTCCCTTTTTTATTTTTTTAGAAGCAACAGTAATATTTTTTGATGTTTTTATTTATTTAAATTAATTTTAGGAAAGTGTTTGAGGCTGACAAATAAATTATAACAATGCGGCAGTAAAATGGGAAATTTTTTAATACTTTTAACATTAAAACAATTTGAATAATTTTGTACTCACAGGGTTTTATCAGTTCTTATTTTTAGTAGCCCCCCTAAAATTTGTTAGAAATCAAGATTGTTTAAAATCGAGTGATATAATGGTGTCACTTTTTTGAAAAATGTCAAACCGACAAATGAAGCCCAAATTTCGAAATACATTGCCAAAAAAATCAAAATTGTTGTAAAAAATGGAGGGATTTTTTCACAGTGTGGCTGAAGCACTGTCCCACAACATAATGGTACACATTTATTCTTTACCAAACTTTGCCATTGAAACCGTCATGATTTTTTTAATCTGCATCGTTCATTTATTATTGATCCTCGAAGTGAACAACATTGTTGCTAAAATTGTGCAAAGATCTGACGACAGACTAAAAAACAGACCAATTGAACCTAGTAAGAAAAATAAAATCCATAAAAAACGTTCCTAAAAATATTATTTTAGCCTTTAGCAGAATCTCTATACACAGCAATGGTTCCAGAGTAACACACGTAAAAAGATACTATTACGACAAAAACCTATTCAGCAAAAAGCTCCCAAACAACGCCCAGTGGGGGTCGCTAGACCGAATTGACCAAATCCTTTCCGTAACCCCTAGCGAGTATGTTCGACGCGACAAGGAAAAACACATGCAAGAAAAAGATTTACGCTCGTGTCTCCAATCTCTTACAACTCTTCTAGAATGCGCCGTATCCCAAAAATTATCAAATAAGAATGTCCAAAACAGCATAAACCTAATCCGAGAAAACTTAAGCTTCCCAAAATGCGACGACGATAGCTTTATGCAAGGGAAACTGCTAACGCAAAGCCTGTACGACATTATGGAAAAAACTTTGGTGGAAAGCGCTTTAAACAAAGCAGCAATCACCACACGGGTCCGATTTAGCACTGAGAACCTAACTGATTCTTTGGAAAATGTTTTTGGGAGCTCCAAAACAGCAAGCAAGTGCAGTTTGGAATTAAAAGAGAAAGATAGTTCTGAAAATAATATTCCCGAAGAAGTTCTCGCCAACTAGCTTTAAAATGTAGAAATTCACTGTACGCATGCCACAACAATGGTTTTATGGCCACAATTTTGTATTATTTTAAATTTAAATAAATTAATATGTAACGTGACTTTAAATTTTTAAATAAAAGTGTTGCCAAATAAACAAGCTACTAAAACAATATTCTTTCTATTTACTTACTGGGGGGTAGAAAGTTGAAATTTTGGTTAAATACGATTATTTAAAATGCAAATAATTTCTTTTTATACAACTTCTGACAAGTAAAAAATTTAAAATGCGTATTTTTTTTAATTTACCGTAAAAAAAGGGGTACGTTCAGATTTAAAAATTAAAACTTATTAGATTCCTTCCCCCCAAGTTGTTAATTAATTTAACAAAATTAAAACTTGGCAATCAAACCAGAAAACATTTTATTGAATAATAGTTTATGTTACAATATTTAATAAACAGCGTTTACAGTGAATTTCTACATTATTTACTTAAAAACAATGCTGAAAGAAAACAATTATTATAAACAGAAAATGTTGAAAAAAGCTTCGCTTTTACTTCATGTTACTTGCAATTGTAAATAATTCTATGCATGTAAGACCTTATCACTAAAAAATAATTATTTACCGCTAAGTCAGCAATAAAAACCTAGAAAGAGGAACCCTCAAAAAATTACGGTTCTACTGCTTAAAAATTATGTTACGAATAAATGAATATAACATTTATTAATTATATTTACATCGTAATCAAATAAGAATCATAATCAATTTTAAATGTGGAAAAAAATCTTATTTCGACTTTTACTTTTAATTATTTATGTTTTTAGTAACAATCGAGTTAATAAAATTAATTAAATAAGATTTTTTTGAACTCTTCAACTTTGTTGGACCTACCACATTTATTTCATAAATGCGTTACATCAGCATTTTTATTTATTAATAAAAAATAATAGCAACATTTTAAAGAACCTGCTTATGTACAAAAACAAATATTTAAAACCCACCTCGAAAGCTCCCTCTAAAATTATTACCTCTGAATCTCGGGCCGCCACCGCGATTCCTTCCACCACGTCCACCTCTAAAGTTACCTCGTTGGTTGCGACCACGTGACCGATTATTAAATCCCGGCCCATCCCAGTTGTTTTTGTTCCTTCTGTTATTACCTCTATCGTTAAAATTAGGATTCATGTCTTCACCCTCCTGCCAATTTGGGGGAGGTTGTTGCATGAACATCTGTGGCTGCATGTTCCAAGATATATCTTCCCCATTAAAGGGCGGGAACTTATCACCCTCTGGACCCATGTCATCTCCGAAATCATCAGGAAAGTCAGGCAACGGAGGGGGCGGTTCCAAACCCCCAAACATAGGAGGCGCTTCCATGGGAGCAGTTGTTTCAAACATGCCTTCCATTGACGGAGGCGGCATTAACGCGCCCTGCGGCGGCGGCATCAGCGGTCGTATGGGTGGCATCATTCCACTCATACCGGGAGGCATCGCTGGAGGCATTACTGGTGGCAACATATTCATTGGGGGTGGTATTAAGCTCGCGTCAGGTCGCAATAACGGGGAAATATGGTTTGAATCCACGATGTCGACTGGAGAGCGCGAGCGTTTCTTAGTTTTATTCGGAGACGGCTTCATTGGCGGAGGTGGTGGCGGAGGAAGTTTTAGTTGTTCTAAGTCTATAGGAAGGCGGTAGTCTTGGTCCTCTACTACCGGCGGTGGTAAAGGTGGTGGCGCACTATTCAAACTTCGGTAATCCTGTAAACAAAGCATTAAAACAAATGGTATATTCAGGTCTCGCAAAACTGTTTGTTTATTTAGTTAACAGACTAATCGTTAATAAAGGAGAGAATAGAGTACCTGATCACTATTGCCCCAAATATTTAAACTAGGTGGTGGAAGCGGAGGGTTCGAGTTCGAATCATTGCCACTTGGTGAACCAATCAGACTTATCAAGTTGCGATGGTCTACGTCTTGTCCTCGGGTACCTAAATCTAAAAAAAGCACATTACAACTTATTAAACCTTCTTTTCATTTTAACCGAGATTTTTACCTAACATGCAAAATTAAAATAACTAACCTGGTTTCCCAACAATAACAACATTAGGCAGCACTCTTTGGTCAACATCCAAAGCAGCCCCACTTTGCTCCTCATGGTGCGAGTCATGGTACTCCACCGGTCGTACATACGATTCCTTCTCATAATTCGGCGGACTCTCCGGCGTGTCAGTGCCCAATGGGGGCTGCGGCCAGCTGCCATCCACTTCCCATGTATCTGGTTCTTGTTCAGGATTATATTCGTCCGAAGGTGGATATGGATTAGCACCAACTGGCGGTTCGTAAGCGGCCGTATCTACCGAATAGAGATCTGATGTATCAAAGGACGTACCAGTTGACTCCAGAGGATCTGGGGCTTTTAAACCAGTACTATATGATGAATAGTTGTCGGTGGTTTGGAATGCTGCATTTTAAAAGTGATAAATGTAGACATTGTAATTTACCATGATTGATATAAAAAAGTTGTACAAAAATAACTCTTAGTTGTCCTAAAACTAACTACTTACAAAAATCTGCAGAAGAGCTTGTATTATTAAACGAGCTGTTAAAGTTGCTCCCATACGAAGTATCGTTTTTTCCGTCAAATGTAGGGGGCATTGGCGGGGGCAGTAGCGGATTAACATCTGGCTGATACGCTCCCGTTTCCGAGGGCGGTGGTGGATTTGCCATATTTGGTAGCCTCGTCGCCAAAAAATCAATCGCGGATGTTCTTGTTTGCGCTCCATTTTCGCTTGAGAAGATTGATGTTGAGTCAAAATTCTGAAAAAACCACAATTATAAGAATATTTAACATGTTCAAATGAAGACAGTGTACCTCCATGTTAAAATTAGATCCTAAAAAGCTTGTAAAACCGTTTGAGGCAAAGGAATTTGTTTCCGAATTTGGGGCAGGCACTGGGTTGTAGTAGTTTGCGTTACTATAATGCATTTCTTGTGTTGATTCCAAGTTATTCGAATCTAAAGCACACACATATTAAGATTTAATAATTCAGTTGTAAAAAGCCTTACCGTTATCACCGGGTAACTCAAGGTCTTCGTCTGGACTTGGGGAAGGCGCGTTTATGTCTGGAGATGGCACTGGGCTCCCCAAAAGGGGCATTTTTTCCTCCAGTTTTTTAAACACGGCCTTAACTCGCACAGCAAATGCCTTGTATGCCTAAAATTTAACAAACGTAAAATTTGACGCTCTTCAGCCTCTTTAAAAATACATACATTTCCTATGATCTTAACGTCCTTTTTGTCTGTTTCAAGCTGCGTTTCGCACTGTTTTAAAACAGAAATTAACGTTATCCTGTTCTTTATCTCAAGTTTAAGGGCGTTAATGTAGTCCTCCATGTGGTTAATGTGGACCTCCAGTTCTTTTTCCGTGTCGTCCAACTGTGCCCTGTCTGTATTGCCAAATTGCTTTAAACATGAATTATTAAAAGTATATGACTTACCCTTTAACGAATACAAAAGCGCATCAGTCTCTAAATGCTTCGGATTGTTTTCCTTTAACACGTTTAACTTAAGGTCTGTGTCACTCTCCAAGTTTGAGCAATTTTTTATTTTGTTGATCAGGTAATTTGCTTGAAATTCGTGCGGCTCATCGTTTTTTGGAGCTGACGGTGTCGCCTGTATCAAACCGCTTAAATCCGATATGAACTCGTCACTATATACTGCCCGCTCCTCCCATATTTTAAATATTCTCAATATTTTATGCTTTATTCGATCGTCTCTTACCATGGTGGTGGCTTTTTGTAGGGCTGTGGCCCACCCCTCGACATAATCATAATGTCTTCGTTTGGAATACTGTATCACATCGTTGGCGAGATAGAATAACGTTAATCTATGCTGAACTTTAACTCGTTTGAAGACGTTTAGCCAAGAGTTTATTATTTTCTTGTGGTGTTGCCTGTTGTTGAGGCACCATTGGCAACAAAAGTTAATACTTTCTTGGGAGTCCTTAAGCTGCGTTAGCCTTTTTTCAAATTGTTGGGCATTGAATTCCTCTTCTGAGGCTGTTTTTGAGTCCATTTCGTTCGTATAACCTCTCGGCTCTTACATATTTTACCAACTTTTCACTATTATTTATAACTGCTGTAGGCTACTACATTATTGAAACGTTCTGTTTATTGACACAAATCATTCCTGGGTCTTCAGATATTTGATTACAACTTCCTGGATTTTTGGCGGAACCACTGCTGCGTGCCTCGTTAGGTTCACATGGGTCTTTGATATGAGCAGGTACTGTTGTTTTTCAAGTGCGGTAAAGATAAATTATTAATTTATGTTGATTAAAATAACCCTATTGAATGCCAGTTATAATAATTAATATATTTGGGGCTATTTTTCAATGGGCATTTTGCAAAAAATTGTTGACAACCATATTGATGTTTCTGTAAGATGTCAAAAATAGATCTATGGATTAAGCGTGTAAAGTGAAGTTAGCTCCAACTTTATACAAAATGTATAAGCACTTGGACGCTATTTGGTCCTGCGCATGTGCATTTGTTAAAATATGGCAAACTTGTTGCTACGCTCAGCAGCAGTCGTGGCCGAGCGGTTAAGGCGTCTGACTAGAAATCAGATTCCCTCTGGGAGCGTAGGTTCGAATCCTACCGACTGCGAAGACTTTTTTTAGTTTTTTTTCTTTTGTCTATGCAAAATTTATTTGTTGTTTTATTTTTAGAAATTTTTATTATATTTTATAATTATGATAGGAAAGTTTGCCCAAAATTTTTTTCTTGGGAGAAAACCTGCTTTTTTTAAACGAGACAACCGACGAGCCGCCACTGATTCTAAACTTGTTACGCAGCGCATGTGCATTGGGCGTGAAGAATTTCAGTTATTTTCGTAGTTCGCCATTTTTACCGCATAGGAAGTATCCGTTAGGTTTTAGAATTATAATAGATATTAGACGCCTTCATCCAAAACAAAAAGGCTAGGTAAGTAGAATTAATTCAATTTTATTAAAAATTTGGTACTTATTAGTATACACTATGCATAATAAGTGTTTTCTATAAAAATAAGTTAGGGGTTAGGTTTGTGGGAATTAGCGCGCTTACTCATAGAAATCTAGCTAAAACCGGATTTTGCCACCACAAATAACAAACTTTTGTTGTGATTTTAATTCAACGCAAACAATCGCTTTTTTATCAATTTTCGTGTGTTTGTAGTGTTCATAAGTCAGTACACCAGACAAAATTAATTTTGAAGGTTTAATTTGACGTGCTTTTTGTATTTCCAGACAAAATGACTTCAACAAACTTTAACATTGGTTTAAGAGACACCCGCAACTCTAGTAGAGTATTAAAACCCCCAGGCGGTGGCCACAGTGATATTTTTGGGGTACACGAACCTGCCCCAGCAGCAACTGCTTGCCCCAAGGTGGACAAGAGAAACGCATCTTCCATTATGGAAGGAACCAACGCTGCAGGACCACTTAACGCCTCTCCAGCCCAAATTAAAGCAGCCGATAGTGCCGGAGAAAAGACTGAGAGCAAACCAGCTCCTTCTGTTGCCGAAGCGGCCCCAGCCCCCGAGGCAGCCCGCTCACGGGTTCCCCCTGGCGGATTCTCCTCAGGTTTATGGTAACTTTTGTAATGTTTGTGATACAGCCAGTTTTTTATTTATACCCTACGCTTTTTTAATAAAAATTCATTTCAGTTAACTCGTATTTTAATCAAAGTAATTTATTTCACATTACATCTTGTCTTTCATCATTGTTTTAGATCCTTTGTTCAAGAGTCTGAACTAGTGCAAAATTAATAGGTTTTAAAATAAATTAAGTACGGAAAAAGAACAAAGAATTTCCCTTGGGAAGGCCAGACGGCGGCGGCATTTACCGGTTGTTGGCTTGTTGCTTGCCTTCCCCAAATAAAAACAACTTGACGTAGGTTTTTCCTTGGTGAGTTCTTCGCTGGAAGAGACAAGCTGCGGTGAAACGCCACTAGATGCCGTAAGTAGTACAATCGCTAGGTAAGTTCAAACTTCTGCATTTATCACCTAAGAATTCACAAGAACTTGGCGGCGAGTGCCCCTAGCTTTTCAATAGTGACACAAAATAAGAAAAAAAAATCTCTTTGCTCAAAGTTTCAAAGAAAGTGTTTTCTTCGCGCCATCATAAGTTTAATGCCTTTTAAAAAGCATGTCCATCAATTGCCCGCTTTACTTTGGTCGTGTCTTTATTAGAGTTTTCGTAATAATAAAAACAAAGTATGAATAGTGCAACAGAATGCAACGCACAATTATTTTTATCGTCGTAAACAAACTTATAAAATTTGCAAGACCTTAAACAAAATTCGTCTGCTAGAAAGTCCTAGTAAAATAATTAAGTGCAGCTATTTCCTCTTTCGATTTTTGTTTAAATCACTTTTACAATGAGCCCATTTAAAACTCTCATTTCCAGTTAAAATGCTCGTTATAAATATCAGTAGGTACCCTAGTCAATTAAAAAACTAAAATCAATATATCAGTAATGACTGTACATTAATAATTGTGTATGTATGCTCATGTTTGTATTTTAATACCGGGTATCGATAATATCCTTGGCGACAACAATAGCGTTCCAAACGTGGTTTAAAATCCAATATAAATAATACATTTTTACATTGACTGGTTGCATTAGGAAATCGTAGGTAGGTAGTTTTTCTGTATTGCCTGAAATGGTGCACTGCACTGAGACAGCCAAGCAGCTGTTAAGGTGGTTAGTCACCGGTAAAATGCAGTTCCGTACTTTGAATTTCAACTTTTGTATAAAAGTAGTTTGCGGACAAAATGAGAAAGGAAGTTTATTGACAACATTCTGCTTGAATGAATAAATACTCTCTCAGGAATTTAACACAGTTTTTACGCGACAGTTAGTAAAGTAACAAATATTAAAAAAAAGTAAGAAAAAGAAAAGTGTTGGCGCATTTATAAATTCCTTTCTAAGTAAATTTAGGCACAAAGAAGGGGAACGTTGTTTAAAAATAGCGGGACAAGAATGAATTGAAATACAATAGCACCCAGAGCCGACAGTTTTAAAGCATCTTAACATTCTTCGCCTTCTAATAAAAGAAAGTGGTACGGATCTGCTGGCGCCCTAACGCATTACTCATATAACATTGTAATCCAGCCCCTCTCCACAAAACTGCCCAACCCAAAAGCAAGTCTCCTTGCGTGAGCCAAACCTGGGTCACTACATTATAGCATTTACCTCTAAATAAATGTCTGTTCAATACCATTTAACAAAATAAATTCATCACTCTAACGCCAGAACTTCCGACAGTCTTGATACCCTCAAGTACTTTACATTGAACTTCTATTTCTAGTCAATAGTGCGCGACTTCGAGTTTATCTTTTTCTGATAAACATAAAACTACATCTCTGTATAATAAGTAGCATTCAAGTCAAGTACATTTCAAGAGTTTATTTGCATCGAGAACTGTCTACCTACCAGTCATAGTTTCAGTTTTGCATTTGAATTGAAGTCTGGAACATTATTTAAAGTTACTGATTTTGTGAGCATTTCTTGGAACAACTTTTGACGAAAAGCGGTAAGTACCTATTTCATATTTCATTGTGTATACGATAGAAGTGATAAATGCATTGATAGGATATTGAATTTAATTATAACGCGATTTAAACCGAGGTTTATGTGGTATAATGGGTTATATTTTGAATTACCAATTAAATATAACAACAAATATAGTTAAATAAGCTGGTAGATTCACTTTCTGATAGTTTTAAACGAGGTTTTAAATTAGTATTGGTTTAGGATCACTAAAGATCGCTTGTTGAATGGCGAAAGAATGTTTTGCTAAAATACTTATACTGATGTCAAATAAGTATATATTTTTTGTCGTCTCTTTTAAATGCAAAAGACATTTTTTTAAATAATGATTATTAGGTTTACTATACTGCTGTATTACAATATAACATTTTATAAAAAAATAACCCAATAATATTGACCGATCTCAATAGAATCGGATCAATAACCCGTACTTGTTACTAAGGCCAATCTTGTCCTAAAACTCCGAAAATAAAACTCTTTGTCATTGCTTTGCATATTAAGTAGGTAAGGGTTGCTACAACTATTAATACAAACAATATTTTTGTCAGGTAAACATAACCACCCAACTTATTGATTTATTTTCATTTTCAGCCCAAAATGTCTCGCATCAATATTGGTTTTATGGACAACAACCGCTCCAGTACCAGAGCATTAAAACCTCCAGGCGGCGGACTATCCGACATTTTTTGCACAAACGAATGTGTCTCCGAAAAAAGCAAGGCCCGTGAAGTTAAAACGGTCAAAATCGAAGAAATCGACACTAATAACCAAAACGGTAAAAACAGTCCTGTAAATCCACAAGACGGCCTTGAGACCAAAGTTGAACAACTTCATATCATAACCGAGGAGAAAAATGAAGTTGATAACGGTGCGCCAGGGCGAGCAAATGGAAATCTTAACAAAATAAGTGAGATAAGGGAAAATAAGGAAATTACAACAGAAGCCGGAAATAAGTCCACCATTAGCAGCACTAAAACGGAAATAAGGGAGGTTAAATCTACCTCGTCTGTCAGCAGCATTATCCATGGAAGTACCGAAAAAAATGAGAATCGCCCGACTCGTGGTAAGGTTCCACCTGGTGGATACTCATCTGGATTTTGGTGAATTTAACTAGGCATTTAAGGTGTGCCGCCAGTAGGATTTAATTAAGCCTTATGTTAAGCAATGTGGCTGGTTGGCTCATTAACTATTCATACTCACCTATTTTATTATTTTTTTATTTTTATACCTACTCGAATAATTTATTGTTCTGTGATTTTGTTTTGCAAATAAAAAGTAAATAACATAAAAGTATAACGAAGCATAATTAAAAGTCTGAATGACCATATTTGGTGTTACAGAATGAGAGCTTGGGTTGTTGACATTGTACCTAATCCTACGCTCGTCATAAACGCGAAACATGACCTTTTGTGTGTGGCTAAAGAATAATCTTTATAAGGAGAAATTTATGATAAATGAAAGCGTTGCATTGTTGAATTAATTTTAATCGCGCACAGCTATAATGTTTTATTTTGTTGTTTTTGTTATACATATAAAGAGGCATTAAAAAATGGAAATTATATATCATGCGCGTTTTAAACATACATACTTCTATGGGTACGTGAGGTTAATAAATTTTATTATTATTAAACAAGTTTTACTATCAATAAGCTTCTCTTTATTTCTAAAACCATTAAGCTTTTCAGTTTTTCAATTTCAAAAACCTTAACAATACAACTGAATGCCGTTTTTGTATATTTGTGAACAGAGCAACCGCAACAATGGCTTCTTATATTTTGTACAAAAAAAAAACAAAATTATAATCAGAAACACAAAAGTTATTCTCATGCTTGGTTTTAGACTAATTGGTTGGGGAACGTTCTTTCACAATTACTTTAAAACTCGCTTTAAAAATACCGAATTAAAACGAGGTTTCTAAAACTGGATTTCTTTCCACTACTTTGTTAGGGTGCACATATTTTTGCAATTTACTAAACACAGATTTAACACTAAAAATGTCTTTTGCGTAGTGATGTTTGCCGATTTTATTAGTCTCAGTTTCTTCATCAGTCGAGCTAAGGGACGAAATGGATTCCTTCAAGGCTCTATTCATGGGACCAATAAATCTTGTATCGCTGCTTGAATTCGATTGTCCGAAACCGCTGTCTGGAGACGTACCGTCACCCATTTTGGATCTGGAACTATTTCTGCTCGCTTCTTGTACCAGACTTTGATAAATTTCGTTAATTTTTTCTGCGCTACACAGAGGTGTCGCAAATTCTTCTACCACGTTAAAAAGTGTTTTGTGAACTACGTAGCGATGCTTAATCTTGTCATACGTTACGCAGGGTTTGAATTTAAAGCCCCATTTTATTTCTTTTGCTAGGTATGACGTACAAATTCGTGACATGTGGTTTGTGGATAGGGACGAACCCTCCATTGTAAGAATTATTTCAAACCTAAATAAAAAAATTAGTATTAGGTAAATGGGTTGATGTTTTGTAACACTTGCTTTTTTTCAATGAAGTCCTGGGCAGAGTAGGTCCAAAACGGGCTACTTGGAGTTATTTTATGGACCACTTCAACTGGCCAAATAAGAGCACCAAGAGGCTCAAGCTTAAGATGCAGAAACATGATTTCCTCCCGCACTTTCTTGATCAAATACGCGTTTATCTTGTTTTGGCATTCTTGCTTTCTGGCATAGTCCTGCACCCTGAACATCAAACATAGTTGGCCATCTCTTTGAATGATCTGAAACACAATTTCAGTAATTTTGGTAGACATTTGGGCATTGTACGTACCACGCCAAACTTACTAAAATTTTTAAACGGATGTACTTTGTTTGGTTCGCTCATTTTAACGTAAATGATGCAAACCAAGCTTCCGCAAATAAATATTTCCATGAAAATTTGCAGCACCAACAAGAATATTGCTTCTGGGCAGTGAGGTGTAATGTTTTTCCCCCCAAAACCAATAGTGGTTTGGGTCTCAATGGAAAACAGCAAATACCCAGCGAAACCTTCGACTCCAGTTAGGCATTGGATGTTTTCATCTGTAGTTTCGAGATCACCGTTTGCTTTTGCAATTATCATCCATAAGATTGCGAATATTAGCCATGTTGCCGTGTATGTAAGAAGGAGGTAGAAAAATGTCCATCTCCAGTGGCTGTTTATTAGAGTGTTGGCTAAATCTGAAGCGTAACGGTAGAAGTGCTGTTGAAGGCCGATTCTTTCGACTTCCGCTTTGCCACTTTTTGAGACTAGGCGGTGGATTCTGTGCTCTATGTTCCTTCGGTGTTCGCAGCTAAAAAAATCAAGGGCTAGACAATATTGGTGTAAAATGGTGGAATCTAAGATTCACTTTCGACCCTAAAGGCGGGGGACGCCAAGTTATAAAAGAAGTCCTTCTTTATTTCTTAAAGGTATGCACCTACCAAACCTGAAGTGATTGACAGCTGTTTCGCCCTATATTGGGGCTCATCAGAATCACGTATCAGGGATAGTCGATGCATAACTTTAAGAAACTAAATACTTGTGTATTTCAACAAATATCGAAAGAAGGACTTGAGATGTTACCGCCATCTGCCGAAGCAGAAGTGACTCACACTAAGGCAGCCTAGTCATGTCCTGCTTGTGCAGGCACTATGAGTAGGTCAGCTTGGTGATAATAGGTGGCTAAAGCCGCCAGTGTCCAAGGTAAACAACAGCCGCGTGAACGGTCAAGATCTGATATAAAATGGTGGAATCTAAGATTCACTTTCGACCCTAAAGGCGGGACGCCAAGTTATAAAAGAATTTATTTTATTTTAAATATTGGTGGCTAAAAATAAAGCTCTGAAAATTAACTATACAAATTTCTTTTGTTTATATAAAAATAGAGCTAAGAGTGGTTAAATCGGTGGCTTATTTGGATAAGTAGATTTTATTGAGCTTTAGTCTAGACTTAAAGAAAATTACACCTAATTGCCTGAAAACCCATAATTTGCGTAGCCCATAAATTCAGTTTAAATATTTCGCAAATTGCCAGACAAATCGTTTGGGAATTATTTTAATCCAGATCATAATTTATTTTACTGTAGGTGGATCAAATAATTATTTCCGCTATTAGCAATTATGTGAATTTGCATAATACAAATGCCTCTTAAAAAACTGCTTAAATTGCATAAGTGGGTGCGCGATATTGCATACATTTAATTCGCATATTAAAGGTAAACTCGTTTAAATAAATACATAAGTATGTACGCGTAGGAGATGATTGCATGTATAGTAAAGTATGTTTGTAGGTTATCTTTCCACTTAACATTGAAATTTTAATATATTATTATACACTTGGAAGAGAAAGCGAAGTAATTTGCAGATTCGATCCGAAAAAGAGCCATAATTTTAATGTTGCAATTGCAATCTTTTTACCATCTTGCTTTTGTGATTGTTTAAATTTTCTTAAACTTTAAATGTGTTACTCACTTGATTGATCTCATACTACTCCGAATAGATGTCGTTGAATAATACATATTTTTTTTACGTCTTTTGAATTGTTCCATTTTTATTTTTTTTTTAACTGCACATAAACATTTTCTTAAAACGAGAGTAAATTAAATTACCTACTTACATATTTGATGAATAATTATAACTGCTTGGCTTAGTTTTTAGGTAGATACTTAATGGGTTTTAACCTGTCATAGATAATTCTTCCTTTATGTTACCCTATGTTAATATTTACTTTTTTGATTTATAATTTGGAATTAATTGTTGTGTATTTGGTGTAAGGTGTGGGAATATAAATAATTGTTTGTCTACATTGCTAAATTTAAATATTTAGGCGTGGTCATTCTTTAAGTAAAATAACAAAAAGATCTTCCTAAATTGCTCCATTTTAAAGTAACAGTTCTTATTACTTAAAAAACTGCACATTTTACAAAACGTAAAGAAGTAGATCTCTTTTTTAGTAAAAAGTAAAATCAAAATAAAATCAGTACTTATTCTATCATGTTATCAATTAATCTCTTAATCTCCAATCAGTTGCAAAAACAATAAATCCATAGTAATTTATTTATTTATCTAATACTTATTGAATAATCACTGCTCGGAAATGTTTTTCATTTGGAAACATGTACGAATTCGACGTCAATACGAACCAATATATAAAAGTTTATGATGAAGAATTTTCAAGTGATGAAGAAAAAAATAAGCGTTTCTTAAAATACACAGTTTACTTACCGCGATACAACAGTACATTAAGGTATGTAACTCAACATCAAACATTTTCCATATTTTATTGATTCGCTGGTTGCAGTTTAAAATCGCGGAGTTTACGACGAAAAAGCTTGTACATTTCAAGAATAATAAATCGCATCGGGAAACCCAACACATTCTTCACAAACGTGTCAATCGCAAGGAGTTTAAATCATTTCAGAGATTTAGGCAACACACTCGTGACAATTCAGTGGAGATGGATTATTACGGCACTATTTCTTGTCAATTTTCTTAGCTATTTACTGTTCGCATCATTATGGTTGGTTACTGTTAAATTCAGCGACGAAGCTAACTCTACGACACCGTGTGTAGTAAACGCAAATAGTTTTACGGGGTATTTTTTGTTGTCAGTGGAAACGATAACTACTATAGGATATGGGTATAGGTATCCTACGGAAAAGTGCTCTCAAGTTTGGGTGCTGTTTGTGTTCCAAGCTCTTTTGGGGGTGGTCATACAGGGCGGCTTCGTTAGTGCCGTTTACGTTAAGATGACTAAGCCAATCAAACGAAGCTCTGTGTTTTTCAGTAAGAAGTGTGTGGTAAAAGTAAAATGACTTAATAATTCAACAAATTAATTTCCAACCTTGCAGGTTTGTTTACGAAATGGAAGTTTATGTCTGATATTCAGGATGTACGATTTATTTAACAACGTAAGTGCTGGCGCAAAAATAACGTTTTATTTCGTAGACAAAGACCCTAAAGAGGACACACAGGTTACACCTTTTTTGCTCAAGCTACATGAACTTAAAATACAGAAGTTTGGATTTTTAATTTTTCCTGCTGACATTGTTCACGTTATCGACGAGGAAAGTCCTTTGTGGAGTATGTCTCCAGCTAAATTACTGAATACGAGGTGAGAACATGGCGCTTGATAATTGAATAATAAAACTAATAGTCAATTTATTTCCGCAACGATCGACCTTAATACAGAGTGTCTCGCTATAAAAAAGCATTTTAAATTAAATTCACTAGGTATGTTAGTTATATTTATTAAAAATGTGAATCGAGTACGGATTATTCGAACTAGGTATATTTTTTTTGGAGTTATCTTGGTTTGGTTTCTATGCAAAATATTTTACAGAACTTCTCTTAGGATATTGTAAGTACCTAGTTATTGCGAAACACTCTGTTTTTAACTAAAACTCAATTTATTTTCGCTTTGGACGTTCTTTTGTAGATTCGAGCTTATAGCAATCGTAGAGGGAAGTTCGATAATAACAGGTCAAATGTCGCAAAATAGAACATCTTACTTGAACTCGGAAATACAATGGGGACATCGTTTTGTACCTTGTGTTGAATTCGCAGAAGACAAGATGAAATACGTGGTGAATTGTAAACTATTGGGCAAAACAGTGCCCTTTGACACACCGTTATGTAGTGCCAAGAAACTCCGGGAAATTGAATCGATGCTCCAAGAATTTAATAACGGATATTAATACCTCCAATGACATGAAATTGTGTGCAAGACAAAATTTTAATTCCTCAGGCTCAAGATAGATATTTTTTAATTTTAATTACCTATGACACGGACAGTGATTTTGTAGTACAACTGTGTATAAAACTAATTAACGAGAGTGCACATATGTGTCGATATTTTCTCCGAAAACAAATAATTAAGTAAATTAAATAAAGATATTTTTTACTACATACTTATGTTGGCTTTACTGTTACTGTTATGGTTTTTTTTATGGAATTGGTATAATAAAATAAAATTTTACTTACCCAAAACAACATGAAAATTCTTTTGGTACACCCATCTCAAGTGAATAACAGAAAAAGGTCTTAAGGGTTATGAACTTTTAAATAAACTAAATAAAAGTGTGTTTAGCTCTCTAATTCAAGAAATAATGTCTGCAAAGCGTTTAAACTGCGACGTTATTATCCCATTAAGGTGCCATTACAATAAATTAGTCTAGATTCACACTGGCTAAAATCTTGAGTCCAATAAACCTGCACTTATATCTTTATTTATAGCAAAACATCTTAAAAAAAAGAACTGAGTATGGTCAGGTGTCATACGATTCATTGAATGAGATGCATAAAAAGTTTTTAATTATTTTTGTGGCATTTTCACAATTTATGAAAAGGTACAGAAAACTCCATCCATATTTGCTGTTGGCTGTCTTTTATCTTCGATCCTGTTGAAGTAATAATTGCACTTGGCGAGGGTGTGTAAAATTGCATTACCTGTTCATGTGAGCGCGTTAAAATAAAACTAACTGAAGCGTGGAAAATTGCATATACATACAAAAAGGGCCTCCGCAGCGACTCTCAACTCTTTATAGTATTTAGAAGTCGTAGGTAGTTTGGTTTGCACTTATACGCCACATGAACTCACCTTTAGGTCGAAAGTTATTTATAAAATATATGTTTCTATACTTTTTATAAAGAATTTTTAATAAATGGAACAAAAATTATAATTAATAGTTCCTAGGAGACAAAGATTTCATCATTTTTGCTGGCAGATAAAAGATCCTTTGCGACACATACGTAATTAGAAACTAATTTTCAACATTTTTGTAGTTTTTTTATGACTCAAACTTTTTTCATTTCTACCCTATTAAAACATTCCTTATTCTTTGTTTTTCATAATTTTTCAAACTCTGAATGAATAATGAATAATACTTATTTAAGCCCGTGTCTTACCTTATGAATATTAATGTGAATCTTTTATTTTATTAAATGTTTAAAAAGTTGTAATATAATTGGGTCATACTATATTTGTTTTTCTTACTCGCCTTTTTAAAAAGGATTTATTACAGGCTAATCGAAAAAGAAACCCGGACTTAAACATGCTTACAACCCACATCCTTGCTTATGTAGTTATACAAAAAATCGTATGTTTGTACAGAAAATGTTTTATTCATAACAGGGTGATTATCCTTTTATTAATTAAACCTAAACCAAAATTTAATTTTACAGTAGTATCTAATAAATGAAAAAAAAAAAATTGGTGGAACCAAATTATTTTTCATGGTATAAAAATTTAGAACAAATAAAAAGAACCATTTTCTAACTTTTGGCACTAACTTTTCCATAATTAATCTTTAATTAATTCAAAAACTACCGACCCAGTAAGAGGCTTATTTAATATGTTTTAATCACAAATTTAATTGAGTATTATTATATGTTTTTTTTAATAAAGTAATGCCGATAATAATGCCATGACGTAGGTATTAAATTTTTGGATTAAACATTAAAAACAAATTGCAATAGGCATCCTGTTTCAATATTGGATAAATTCCAATAAATGAATGGTTTAAAGGAATTATGGTATTTAATAATTTAAAAAAATTATTGATGTGAGTAATTTGCTAATAAAACTAATGACAGGAATATTATTTAATATTTTACTGAGTGAACACAATGAATTTAAACTAAAATTTTAAGCTTTTCTCTTGTTGGGTTCGCTTATAACTTTGGTAAGCCATGTCGCCCATGTCTCATGTATAAATAGGTACTTGAATTTATATCTCAACTTTGTTAGCTTTTACATACAGAAAAGGACAATATCGCTTTTATGACATGTTTTTATGTTCAACAGTGATACTTTTTTTACTACTTTTTAAACAAAAAGTGCTTTATGGGTAGACCTCTTTTCTAACTTAGCTAGTCATGTTAACATAATTTTTATGAACTCGACTGGAAATAGGAATGTGTAAAAAAAGTCTTTTTTAACATACAAAGAAGTCGTATTTAGTTTGCAACATTTTATATGGCAAATAGAGCAAAAAAAAGTTCCCTTAATGATTCGTTTGGCCTTAGGAATTTTTAGTACTTAGACCTCATTTAAAGGGCTGATATTCTGAACAATACAATAACATTTGCCCCTTAATATTTCGTGATCTAACGTTTTGTGAATCCTGTATAGTGTATGGTATTCTAAGGATACACATTATGAGATAAAACAAGATAAAGTTAAAAATCTTGGTAAACAAAAGCTGAAACCTTTACCCTTTCAAATTACAGACGATTATCCTACTTATAAACTGGACCAAATGTTTAATTTTAAACCAGATAAAATCTAAAAAGGTCTGTTTCTGGAGCAACACCATTCTGTCCGAGCTGATTAACAAAATGAAAGTTATCCCATTTCCCAGCTAAGCTTAGTTGTGAAGGGTAGCTTATGTAGGGTGGTAGACATGATTGCATCAGCTGGGGCAGACTTTAGCTTTCCAGATTTGAACTTAACCGTGGTAAAGATTGTGACATTGAGGTTTTGGCTCCATTGTTAAGTCTGAATTTTTAATCAAAGTTTTCTTTGATTTAGTCGCATATTCGCATTGTATGCCATTCAAAAATAAAGTTATAAACTGCTGGTTTGTTGAAAGAAAATAGATGTGTTTACTTTTCCAAACTAATATTTTTTTTGTTAAACATAGGTATCGATTTTTCATATAAAAATAACTTTCTATTGTTTTTGGAGTCAGGTAATATCAGTTATTTGTTTTCGTTTTAATATAACATAAAAGGCAATTCTGTTTTAATAAAATCTAAAGTAAACGTAACCTTTACTTATAACAATAAACAAATAAAGTAAAAACAGGATAACACGACGCTAGTCCTAGTTTACTTGCCAGGAAAAAAATATAACAAAAAAAAACTTCAAGTAATTAAAAGGTGAGGCAACTCTTACTAATAGGACGAAATTAGAAAAGAATTAATTTTCATTAGTTTTCGAAAAACAATTAAAATTTAAGTTAAAGGCTTTTAACCGCATCTAGTTTAATCTTAGTTTTAATTTAAGTAATTGCAGTTTTAAATGAATCCTCGACGTGATTTAAAACTTTGGACTAGTTATTGGAGAGGGAAACCATTATTAAAATGTAGGTTAGGTGTTCTTAAAACTCTCTTGTGGGATAAACTGTTTTAAATTATTTTTCCAACAACATTCTAAAGTTAGAATGCATAATTGCATTAGTACGAACTTTTTTAATTGTTGGCCACTTTAGAAATTTGACCTTTTAAAACTTAAAAAAAGACTATTTTCACTAAAAGTAAGAATATTATACAGTTTTGGCGAATGCGCCGGGCAAGCATGTACATGTTACCCTTATTTAGAAGCAATATTAGATTATTGGTTTCAAGATAAAGTTACATTTAATTATAATCATTTGTCACATTGTAGGGTAGTCGTTGCCAATATATTTCACAATTAAATTTAATTTTCCCGTACCTCGGTAATATGAACTATAATTTAAAAACTAGTCAAATTGAGCACGACGAATTGGTCCGTAATTTTAGTTCATTTCTTAAATCAGTAGTTTTAGATCAACAATTTGCTGTCTTATTTCAAATACCTATTGTAAAGAAAATGCCATTGCTCCATATTTTTATTGAGGAAATATTCTTTAAAAGGCTAAAAACTTTATTTCATAAATCGTGATAACCAGTTCTATTCTATAAGAAATGAACTAAAAACACCTGCGTTTGTTTAATATATTTCTGCATCGCATATTTTCCTTAATTATAGAGATTTAATTAAGTTCTTTTCATAATTATGAAATATGAAAACTCACGATGTAGAAAGCGTTCTAGTGAAAATTTTGTGATATACAATAGTTTCCCATTAACTTAGAAACGGAATCCAAAATTACGCTATGGCAGCAGCTGCGGTCAAGTCCATTACCTGAGGTATTGTTCACCCTTTAATAACTCTAAAACATTCTCATTTACCTTCCAAATTAACTCATTTGTAAGGTTCCTTAATCCAATGATCCCGAATAATAAATATGCAAAAATGACAGTGTAAAGAAATATCAAAGGCAAGCATCATGAATCATAATTAAAGGTTTAAAAAAAACTTGTCTGCAAAAAGCAGATAAACTTTTTACTGTTCGGACAATTCTAATACGCTTTAGTTTCTATTTATATTGGATTCGAATTTCCAATAAAAGACATAAAATAAAGTGTCCAAACTTGAATAAAAGTTGGCTCATGAAAAATTCCTTTCGCATCTAGGCTACCCTCTGCTGCAAACACGGCAAAATTAAAATAGCATATTCAAGTAGGAATTGAATAAGGTAACTATTTTAAATTCTATAGTAGTTATTCTAACCTTGTTTTCCATAGTTATTTCTTGTTAAGTTCTCCTCAATAGAGTTACGTTTGCTACATCTACAATTTTCCACCCGATATCGGATTTATTCTGGCTTTTAGTTAGCTTGACTAAGATTTATTTTTATTTCGTTTTGATCGTTTGACAATATAACTTTATGTTGTCTCGACTTTTAGATAAATCACCAATCTGAATTTAAATTAGTATAGCTGAAACCCTAATAAAAATAAGGATGAATAAAAGCATGGTGTTGGGTGTGGGGTATTAAATAATAATATATTTTTTTTTTTATTTTGAGTTCGTTGTTCTTGTCAAGACATGGCTTTTTTGTTTTGAAAAGGAGAAGTAACATTTTTGCTTCATATTTTTCATAAAAATATGTCTTTCGGTACATTGTCTTTATTTGATTTGTATAAGAAAAATAAGAAAACAACAACTGGCTTTCAATCCAATTCACAGCCGTCGCAAAAACAAAGAATTGAAAGTTCTTCTACAAAACATGCTATAATTGATTAAAACTTGATACAATAGCTGAGTCGAGGCCGGTAGATCCGACTCTTGAGTTCATTTCTTACGTACAAATTAATTTTTTTAGTCCAATATTTACATTGCATTTAACAAAAAATAGTTTTGGAATAATGAAAATTATACTGAACTTTTAAACCATAAAACCTTTACATGATACTGAACCCTTGTCTTTTAATTATCCATTCTTTAAGTTTGACTTGACTAATCGTCAAATTATAAATCGTCTCCTGAAGATGACCTACTAGGTCCGAAACATAAGAACAACCTTTTATGTTTTTGAAAACATGTCCAACATTTACCTTGCATTTAACTTAAGATAGTTTTTTAATAATAAAAATCCTGTTGACCTTTCAAACAATATGACCTTGACATGACCTTGAACTACTGTCCTTTGGTTATCCATCTTCCAAGTTTAAAACCTTTAACTATTGTGGTGTATGAGATAATTGAAGTCAAACTATAAATTGTTCCCTGAAGATGACTTACTTAGTCCGAAACACAAGAACAACCTTTTGTGTTTTCAAAAACATGTCCAACATTTACCTTGCATTTACCTTAACATAGGTTTTTAATAATAAAAATGCTATTGACCTTTTAAACAATATGACCTTGCCATGACCTTGAACTCTTGTCTGTTGGTTATCCATCCTCTAAGTTTGAGACCTTTAACTATTGTGGTGCATGGAATAATTGAAGTCAAACTATAAATCGTTCCCTGAAGATGGCTTACTAAGTCCGAAACACAAGAACAACCTTTTGTGTTTTCAAAAGCATGTCCAACATTTACCTTGCATTTACCTTAACATAGGTTTTTAATAATAAAAATGCTATTGACCTTTTAAACCATATGACCTTGACATGACCTTAAACTCTTGTCTGTTGGTTATCCATCCTTTAAGTTTGAGACCTTTAACTATTGTGGAGCATGGGATAATTGAAGTCAAACTATAAATCGTTTCCTGAAGATGGCCCACTAAGTCAGAAACATAAGAACAACCTTTTGTGTTTTCAAAAGCATGTCCAAAATGTACCTTGTATATAACGTGACATAGTTTTTTAATAATAAGAATGCTATTGACCTTTAAAAAGATATGACCTTGACATGACCTTGAACCCCTGTCTTTTGTGTATCCATCTTCCAAGTTTGAGACCTCTAACTATTAAGGTGTATGAGATAATTGAAGTCAAACTATAAATCGTTTCCTGAAGATGGCTTACCAAGTCCGAAACACAAGAGCAACTTCTTGTGTTTTCAAAAATATCTCCAACATTTACCTTACATTTTCCTCAACATGGCTTCTTAATAATAAAAATGCTATTGACCTTTCAATCAATATGACCTTTGCATGACCTTGAACTCTTATCTTTTGGTTATTCATCCTCCAAGTTTGAGACCTTTAACTATTAAGGTGTATGAGATAATTAAAGTCCATCTATAAATAATTCCCTGAAGATGGCTTACTAAGTCCGAAACACAAGAACAAGCTTTTGTGTTTTCAAAAACATGTCCAACATTTTCCTTGCATTTACCTTAACATACATTTTTAATAATAAAAATGCTATTGACCTTCAAAAAGATATGACCTTGACATGACCTTGAACCCCTGTCTCTTGTGTATCCATCCTCCAAGTTTGAGTCCTCTAACTATTGAAGTATTGGAGCTATGTCAATGCAAACATTGACATTTGAAAACGTCATAGCTCTTTTCCTAGACATAGAATTTTTTTTAAAAATTTTTAACACAAAGGGCCCTCCGAAAGAATATGTTTAAGCAAAAAAAAATCACAATATTTTGGGCTAGATTTTTTTTTGCATGCAATATCTACTAACCTTGACCAGTGGTCAGTATGACCTTGTGGTCATCTTGACCACAAGACTTTGATATTTACTTATGCCAAGTTTGAACCTTCTACCTAGTACCATAATTGAGTAAATTACGGTTAAAGAAATTTTTTGCTCCGTACATCCATCCATCCATCCATCCATCCATCCATCCATCCATCCATCCATCCATCCATCCATCCATCCATCCATCCATCCATCCATCCATCCATCCATCCATCCATCCTAACATACACCAAAGTGATATTTTTTAATAACAACCCAGTGGATGGTCCGATCGATATGATTCTAGTATCAAAAGATCGGTAATTTTTTGTAGCATCTTTCCAACACCCCCAACATTTACGTATCTTGCTTCGTTTAGGCACAGTTTCAAAAAAACATCGATTTTCAGAAATTGCAATTACAATAGTACATTTCCTTTAGAGAAATGAACTAAAAACTAAAAAAAGTAAATCCAATTATTGAATTATCCTACTTTCGCCAGACTTTATTTTAAATTTTCATAAAATTGCATTTCAATAAGTAGAAAAAGATGCACAAGAACTTTCAATTATAAATTTTTATAAATTGAAATGTTTGAGAAACGTTGCATGTTTTAAATTTTATTTTAAAATAATAAAGTTTAATGTTAAAAAAATAAGGCCTTTACCTACAAAGAATGTATTAAATTAGTCCTTGCTTTAATGTTTTGCAAAAAGCTTGTTATTTTTACTTTCCACTTTTAGAACAAAAGTAATTTTTTTTTTTGAAAATATATTCAATTTTTGCCTGTTGATTGGTCGGTAGTTATTTAAGGAACTCTTCACCCATTGCATAAATTTATTAGGTGTAAATAATTACTTACGTCAAGTTTAATTATTCGGTAATTTGCAAACATCCGTCCATTTTCATATTGGTACAGATTTCAGGCAGGCATTCAATTATTAAACTTTTGTAAAATTTTATTTCTGTTAGCAAGCATCAAAACAAAATTAATTTGGCTTCAGGCGCTTTTTCGTTTGGATATTCGTGACGTTGAATGAGTGAATATTAGTTGGCTTCCTCTTGCATTTTAGCTACCTATTTAAAATCAAAAAGTTTGCTTTTCATACCAGTTAATGAACAAATACAAAATTTTAACATATTTAATGAAATAAATCTATGATTATTTTTACAAATTATATTTAAACCTTACGCCAAAGGATTAATAATTTTTGACACCACATCGTTTTAAGAAAGTCATTTTTTGTTTAACGAATTAAAAGATATACTTTAAGTGCACGAAAATTAATTTAATTCACTATTATTTACACAATTACATTTTTATTTAATAGTCAGTCTATTTTATAGTAGGGTTAATGTAACATACAATAACCAAAAATTTTGATTTAGGTAGATATGAAATACTAACGACAGAGGTGAACCAATATTTGCAGGTGCAAAAAATACATAAAAACGTTAATGTAATGTCTCATTAACAAAAATCACTATTTTTTAGTTTTTGATCACATGGAAAACACTTTTTTTATAACACCGACTGATTCTTCTTGATGTGGATTACTCAACATCCTTTCAAAAATAAGTGGAGAGTTGTTAGGAAAACAATAATGGACGTTGAAATTTCAAGCCTTCCACCACCTGCAATAAATAAATAACATGACAACAATGCTTAAATTTCCAGATTAATTTATAAGTAATTCATAGAAAACGAAAAGCATATTAAGTTTTTTTCGTAAGCAAATCAATGGCCGCAGCTTGATACAAAAATGCTCTAAAATGTAAGAAATAAAACCTTGACATTATAATTTTAAATTTAATCTAACTTTTCCTATTGTCATAGAATAGATTCTGGATATACATAAAGAAGGAAATAAAGAAATACGCCAATATCTAGTTTAAGTTTAATAAAGCTCTGAGCTGTAACGCTTGAATTTAATGTTACAAAAAGAAAGAACATAACGTCGGATGCATCGTAAATAACTTATACAAATAAAACTAAAAATATTTTTAAAGAATGAGTTTTCAATAAAAATTGAATCTAGATTTAAATATGCAATTTTTAATCATGTTAACATATAAAGTTAATTAAATTCTTTTCCAGACATTAGACTTATATAATTTATTAAAATTTATACGACCAGCATATTATAATTTCACTTTGGCACAGCAATATGCTTTATTAGCAAAATGTTTGATAAATAAGGAGTCGGTTGTGACATTAGTCCTACAGGACCAAATCTGCTAGAGTCTTAAATTATGCATTAGAAAACGAATACACAGACTAATAAACACTAAGTTATGATTCTTTGCTCTTGGCACCAACGATAAATACTTATTTATTGCTTCATGAAAGAATTTGGATATTAATTTACCAAGACACGAAAGCAGGATTTTATGTTTACGATTTCCAACCGTTAAAGTTTTTAAAATTAGAATTTTAATGTTGTGCCATAAAATTTTCAATATTCATAGGAGAGATATTGAGATACGTAAGAACAAATAAAATAGGAAAAACTATTCAGGGTACCACATAAAACGTAACTTTAGTAGAAACAGCTTGTTTATGGATCAGGAAAACCTAAGAAACTGTTTGTTTTCTCACCATTTAAACTTGGTCCAAGAAGAAGTACAGACGCAGGATGTGGAGTATCCGGCTTGACTTCGACTTCTATGCTATTGGCACGATACAACTTAAATAAAGAGGCTTCACAGCGCAGTCTTATGGTCCCCCAACTATCTCCAACCCCTGTTAATTCTAACCTACTAAACGCTTTTTCCAGTTCGCCTTCTTTGGTTACTGTCGAAGACGTGGAACCAGGGACCTAGAAAAAAATGCAATGCAGTTTAAACCCAATTATTCGCGATTTAATTGCTTTAATTTATTACAAAGACCTGCATTTAACTTGTGTTAAAAGCAGGTATATTACAATTGTTTGTCTTCAAAATTTCAATTTAGTACAAATAGAAGCTAGACGTATTGAAATTATTTAATCTGATATTGACATTTTCAAAGTTCTTGCATACAAGCATTGTTTAATTAAATTAGCATTTGCCCTGAAGATATCGTTTCAGAACTTTGCAATGTATCTTCTCCACATCTCCAACTACAACAAGTTTTGGTTTTTTAGAAATAAAATAGTAGCTTCTCAATGCTAAGAGATTTTACAATACAGCAATATAAAACTAATAGGGGTAAGCCTAGTTATTAGGTTTGGTATTTGCGGTCTTTTTGCACCAAAGTCCTGCAAGGATGATGAGGATTGTTGTCATTTCTAAAATTGATGATAGATTTATTATTTCTTTGAAAAGTGCAGTATATAAATGCTTGATGCCATTAAACATGAAAAAGGTATACTTTCTTAATAGATTGAGTTGCAATCGTTTGAATACATTATAAATGTAAAATATGCCTTTATATCCTACATTATTCGAGACTCAAGGGTATGAATATCCAAAAATACTTAAAGTAAAAGCATATCATCTTGAGGATAATATCCGTAAATTGAACATTTAAATCCCATTTCCGTATGTAATATCTGCTGAATCTGAATAGATTAATATTTTCTTGAAAATCTTATTCACACTTTATGCCCTGCTTTAAAGCATTTTGCCTTTATAATTTTATTCCGGATGTACTCACAAAAATGGGATAGAATCTCATAAAAACATATTTCTGGTTTGGATTAATTTTGTTTTGAATAAGGCACGAGTACCAACAGCGCTTTTTTTATAAAGTTGAAAAGATGAATTTGGTGCTAATGTGGTTTAAAATAAAAATAAACGTTCATAAGCGACAAATTCTTCAGATCTTACGGTAGTAAAACTTTTAGAAAATTAATGCATTTCGTAACCTACTTTCGTTTGATTGTGAACAAATGAACTTAGGCATGTTAATGAAGTTCTATTTATGAGCCGACTATTTCCTAAATGAACAGCCTTCAATGAAACCCAAAGTAAGTAATACTTGAATTGAAGTTTTTCGTTTTTCCAGCGATATAAGGACTTTCATTATTTTAACCTCATCTTGGTAACTAAAGAAACCAATAAATAAGAGTTTTATGAGAAATCATAATTGGTTCTATTCCTCGAATGTATAAAATCGATTTAAGTCTACAACGGAATGGTACTAATAATTTAAACCCAATTTATAAACTGCGAGGCTCTTTAAAAAGGTAATTTTAGTGTTTAATACAAATTTCATTGTTGGTATAAATTGAAATGAATGTTTTGTACGATAATTAAAGGAAGGAAACAGGCTTGGAAACAAGATAGGCGCGTTAGGTTTTTTAGTAGTGAATGGGGAATCCTAAATTAACAATACCCTGATGGCTACTAAACTCAGTAAATGAAAAGCGGTGGATAACAGGAAACGCAAATTAAGTGAAATAATTGTCCGAACATTGTTAATTTGCCCTAATTACAGATAGATAGTAAGTGATTACATACACAAAATGCAATTTATGAGCCATTTTAATTATAACCAATGGTTATTTGAAATTAAAATCTACGCTCTCAAAAAATAATTGCTTTGAGGATATTTAAACTATAAATTAAACGCTTGGGAAAAAAATGAATCTGCTCTATTTAAACTATGAGTACATAATCGTTTTTTAGACCAATAGTCATTAAAATGTGCTATTTTGATTGATAAGGTAGAGCCTAATTAACGTTATTTGCTTACCCAGCGCATTCGCCATTTTCGATTCGGGACAAAACCGGTGAAAATAAAGCTCTACAAACATAACTTTGCGCGGTTGGCAATATATGGTCCTGATTACTTTAGTAATTAATTCATTAACCAAATTCTCAGTTAATTAATATAGATCATTGCCTCATCAGGTAATCTTAATTGAGCATGTGTATTCCAATTTAGTCCAAATGCAAATACATTAATACCTTACATTTGATTTGGGGTATAATTACTATAATTAAGTACAGGTTGAAATCCACCATAAGGTAGTATAAATTGTCATGGAAAACAACAGCTTATTTTAAATTCTGAGACACACAAATAATTTCATTTAAATCGATTGTTTTGTTAAATCGAATGGAAAGCAAACCATAAACAGGAATAATCATAAATTATTTACCGACATAAATATATTAAATACGTACCCTTTGGTCATTGACATACCACGTTAAATTCGTGGCAGGGAAAGAGGCGGGTACACTGCAGTCTGCTAGAAGTGGACCCCCGTGTTCTAATCCACTTTTATCGACTGTGACTTCAGGAACACCGTCTGGAACAACTGCAACACAATTAAATGTTACATTTAGAATAAGCAACATCTAATAATGATTCTACATACAATTCACATTCTGTTTTACATGGAATGCTAGAAACGTATCTTAAGGAAACACTAGGAACTTAATTTCAACGGATATGTGAATTTATAACCATTATAATTTAAATTGGAAATCATCCTACGTTTATAGAATTGCTTGGTATAATCTCTAATTTGTTTAATTAAAAATTTGCAGTATAATTTTGTACGATTGTTTAAACTCATTTTTATCGATTTAAGGTTTACTAAGCAAAAACATGAAACGACTGCAAGATATGCCGAAATAAATTCTTTTTAAAACTACCTATTTAACACATTAATATCCTATTTGAATAATGGCTGCACTTTTAAAATAGTATATCATTGAACCTTTTAAATATTTAATTTTAAATACTACATTCTGGCTCGATTTATACCTTCTAGTGTCAGTAATTCAGAATATAACTGACTGAATAGACAAGCTATTTAACAGGGGATTAACTTTTGTTTCGTCATAACTTCTAAACATTCCTAGTTAAATTGCAACTTAGATTCACGCAAATGATTCTTGCACGACCTATATTAATTTTCTTACGTAGATTGTACATAATAAGGGTAAATATTTTACTAAATAACAATGCTAATAATTGCTTCCTTGGGAAATTTCCAAGCATTGATTTTTCATTGAGGTTTTGTATAGCAACAGTTCTTACCTAAATATTTAAATGTTTTCTCTGAATGTACATATTAAAGAAGAAGAGTCGTTAAATTTGCAAAACGATTTGGGTACTATTTGCGTCCTTTTGTAGAACTCTCCAAAGTCTCAGAATAACGAATAGTTGTAATTCAGGTCCCTGGGCGACGGGAAATTTAGTGTTATAGCAAAGCGGACAATAGAATCCAACAGTAAAGTTGATCATTTATGAATGTTTTTCAATTGCAATTCCAATAAACTTTGATTTATGATATGCAATATTTAAAAAATTGATATGTTTGAAATGCTTTCAAGTATAGTACCTAACCTTTATTTCTATTGAAATATGCAGTTTATTACATCAAAGAGCTTAAACGGGCATATTCAAATAAAAGTGACTAGGAATAAAAATGTCCCTTCATAAGGTTCATTTTTGTGAAATGAAATCGGATTAGGTACATAAATTATTTAAAAAGAATCTTTCTTGAAGAGTTAGGAACAATGACATTTAAATTTAATATTTTTATTCCATCCGGTAATTCTCGAGATAATTCCTCTTTAATAAAATATAACATTTGGTATCAGGTGTTGGTTAATTTATTGTTCAAAACTCTGGTGTTAGGCTTTACTCGACATTATTTCCCAAAAAGTTTGTAAACAAATTAATAAAACCATATGATAATAACTACCAGTTACGTGAAACGAACATTTTATGGACACATAAAATTTAGATGAAAATGTCCAAAATAAAACTTATATTACCAACCAGGAGTATTTTCTTCTATAGCCCAAAGTTATTTACGCGGCTCTGGAACTAACAGCAATATTTTTGTCGTTTGGTACAAAAATAATGACTGCTCCAGAAAATAGAGGTCTTTCTTAAGGCCAAATCAAAAAATTATTCCTGAAATGCATGCTTCGGTCTAATTAGAGAACGTATTTTTTATTTGTTTTGTAATTAAAAAATGATACTTGTGTTGACTAAACTTATAAGATAATTAAAGAAAGTTTTAATTGGGATTTACTTACACTTCAGTTTTCTTAAATTATTTAATTTATTTATAACTTTGAACTTAAAAAAAGCAATTTATTTTTTAAGTCAGTTAAATCAACCATCTGTTACCAATGATTTATTAAGTGTAATGTAAAAATGTTATTTTAAAACGAAGAATCAATATTGGATAAGAAAAAGAATTAGGTCTTTTTATTTTTTGTATCTTAATTTTCCAACAAGAGTAATTATTTTAAATCTTGAATAAATACATGCTTTGTCGTTAAACCAAAGCAAGGACTATAATTAAACTAACTACCCTATAATGATATTTATCAAAATAATTATTTAGTAAAAACGATGTGTATCGTGTATCATTATTATAAAAAAACTGACAGGGTGTCCACCCAAAAGAAGCAATGAATAAAAGATAAAAAATTAACCATTTGACAGCAAAAGCTGTTTCAAAAAGCACTTGAAACGAGATGCTCTATAAAAGCTGCAAACATCATTAATAACATTTACCTTTAGATATTAAATGTAGGCATAACAATGCCTCAAATAATGCTGCTCGACGTTTTAATTGTTTGGTACACTTTATTAAATTATTCATATATTTTAACTACTTTTCATTGGTATAAATTTTAAATTAAAATCCAAGTTTTTTCATTATTTTACATTAAATAAAACAAAATTGATATTACGCGAGCATCCTGTATTTCCTGAAAAACTAGCGTAAACAATCCATTACGTGTTACTCGATCTTTATTGCCTTGCTTTCTGCTTTGTACGAAATTGCTCTATAATTATTATTTTAGAGGCGGGGTTTAATTGTTTGAAAGTATACTCATTAAATCCTTAATCTAAGCATTAGTGTAATTTCATATGTTTGTTTTAAAATTCTTACGCAAACAGAAGACTTAAATTTAGTTTTCTTATGATACACTATAAAGGACACTGTATTAATTCTATTTTGTCCTGCCTAATAGCCGTATAAAATTTTATTAACATTTAAACTGGTGCCTGATATTTTTATATCCAAATTTACTATCGTGAAAAAATGTCCCAATATTTTTTGCTTCCTGAGGCTGTTGGTTTCAAAAAGAGAAATCCTGGATTAAACAAGTCATAACTGGAAGCTTTGGTCGCTGAAATCCTTGATCCGGGTCGGTATAAAAACACAAAAGCCCATATACGGGTGTATTAAAGGCGTTAAAAATGATGTATAGGAATATAATAGTGAAATGCGAACGCGAAAAAAATAAAAAAAAGTCATTCACACACGATGTCGCCTCTGGGCGGCCTAACAATGGGATAAGAGAAAAATAAAATTTTCGAGGATGCCTGTTAATGGAATTGGAGTTAAATAAAGTGGTCGTGGTGTTCTGTAATTAGGCTTGGGTACTTCTTTGTGCTTCCTATATGGACTAAACAATGCTGCGATGTCCATAATTTACCCTTTACAGGAATGGTGTAGGACAGCAGAATAAATTTATTTGTCATTCACTATGACCATGGGTTTTGGTAAGAAAAATAACTCATTCTCTTGAAATAAAACGTGAAATGTTTATCTAAAAAAAACATTAAACCTGTTTATGTGTAATTTATGGCTTTATAGCAAAACAACATAAAAAGTAATTACCCATTCATGAAAGAAGTTTTAAGTCTATTTGGAATATTTTAATGAACTTTTGTTTGCGATAGCCGGTTGAATAATATTACCTAATAAACAAAGTTAGTCACTGTAAATTAAAGGTCTTTTATGTAGTTTAATGTTTTTATAGTTAAAGGGATTATATTAAGGTTTTATTTGTTTTTCCGACCACATTTTCTTATACAAAATAGATGTACATTTAACATTATGGTTCACCCGGCGCATTCGCCATTTTCTTAATAGGAATCCATTATATCTTAAATCTATTTAATAATGTACCTAAGAGATTTTTTATGTTAATATTATGTACTTTGCTCACACAACGTAAACAATTTTTAAAAATGAACAGAAGCGTGGTCGTTGTAACAATTTGAATTGTAAATTTGGGGAGCAGATTGCATCAAAATTTTCTTTAAAGACTTGCGTTAACATAACTAAAGTTTTCGGTAAAATCTAGTAAAATACATTTTTAGCAAACTTGCAAAAGAATATTTTGGTAACTTTATTACGCAAATCATAAAAGTTTAGGGCTTGGGTTTATAATTTTGCTATTAATAGTTTGACATTTGTGGAATTAAGTCTCTGATTAAAATTCAGCAAAAGAAGTTGAGCTCCTTTTTTATCTTGAATAAAACACAGTTAATTATAGATTCTAATTACAGAAACACTAATTTATTTTAATGTAAAATTTAAACTGCACGAAGTGCAGTGCTGATGTAAAAGTTCAGACACATTTCTGAAAATTAAGTCTAAAATATATAATTAAGGGTTTTTCTTTTTATGATTTTATGATATGGTTCAGGCTCATCATCAAATTTGATAATTATAATATTTTAACGGATTAAATAAAATTCGAATTCTCCAAACTTTTTAATGAACAGACATTAATTCAATTAAGAAAATGGGTACAAATAATGGTCTAATAAAAACAAATTACATCAAACACCTGTTTACGTGACCGCACTATACAAATTGTATAATTTGGTATTTTTAATTCACCCCTGATCTAACTGGATAGTAAATTGATTATATCGTTGTAGTGATGCATATTTGGAAGCCAACTAGAATATATAATGAGGGCACTTATACGACCCAATAAAGTTAGCCCTTTAAAAATAAACGGCCAAAAACTAAGCAAAACCTATAGTTAGTTTTTTAAGTGAACATAAATAGACTTATAATTAATGTAGGGTGGTCGATTATAATTTTACAAAATTATTCATAAATAATTTATTTAATATACCTTGCTAATGCTCCAGAAAGCCAAACTTCTTTAAAAAAGGATTTTCAGTCTAAAAGCTTCTTCGTTAACCATAATTGCTAATTTTTAATTAAAATTTTAAGTAAATGCTCTTAAAATGGCTATAAAGGAAACATAAATACCACGACCTTACTCATTAATTACCAAGAAGCATGTCGAACAACTTCCGAAAACCTTCCAGTCTTTTTTTGAATTGGCCAACTTTGATGAAACAAAATTGGTCGACACCATCAGCACGCAGCGCGCGCTCACTTGTTTTACTTCCAGAGGGAACAAGCCAACCATGATCGTGACATAAAATTACAAATAATAGAAATTGTATCAGAAATTAATTAAACCTTCTGTTTTATTGGACTGAAATAAATTAATTTAAAAACCGCATAAATGCGATTCTTACAACATAAATAACTGCGTGCTTTGCAATCACTCGACTTCACGACATTTTTTAATTTGTGATGATTTGACGCCTTAAATCTCTTGACAAATGTTAATATTTCTGCAAATTATGAAAGGCGACGTATGAGAGAATATTTGAGTTTATTCCATCTCCCAATGGACTGCATAGTCCATTAGTTTATTATTCACATTGAATTAGAAACAATGGGGCCTCCAATTTGCGCATTGGAAATAATATTGAATGTGGATTAGTGTATATGTACACCTATTATCTATTATGAAATTTGAATGAATGGTTTGATTGCATACGAATTCATGTTGGTCTAGTTATACCCAGCACGTAGGGTTAAACTGAACGCATGTTAATACGTATTTTCGTTGCATTGGTTATTGACCCATCACTTTAATTACTTGCCCTTCACCTTAAAGGGGAATGTCGCGAAGCATAGAAACTGTGGTTAAGTAATGTTGGTCGCCTAAATTCAACACAAAACAGCGACATTTCTCGTTAATTAGAAGAATAACAAAATTATGTCTAATATATGAGTTTTAAAAATGTTGAAGACTAAATCAACTAAAAATAATCTTGGGCTTTTTGGGGACATGCAAACTAGAATTCGTATGATACGAAAAATTTTAAATTTGATTTACACATTTTAAATCCGATAGATTTGAACAAAATAAATGGGCGACGAAAATGCTATTCTTGATGCATGTGTATTAATAAAATGCAAACTCTCTAAAATTACGATTTGATGTCAAAATATTTTTGATAATGTTTTATGAAATAAACATTTAACTGTCAAATTTAATGTAAAGTAATTATTTATTTTATAATATTAATATTTACTAGAATAATATTGGTTTATTTTATTAACGAAAATTACCCATTTTAAATTAGTCTTAATTATTTTATTGTAAACAAAAACTATTTTTATTTTTTTAGCAATTACAATTTGAATTATATATTTAAAACAAGAGGGATTGTTTTTAATTTAATATTTCTATTTACTTAGAACAAAAAATAACAAAAATAGGGTGTATGATTTGATTTTAATTAAATCAAAATTATAGCAGCTGTTTACACTCTAGAAAACCTTGATAAAATAAACAAATCTCTGTACGTTTTATATAGTTATTCGCTTTATACATCATATAAAATATGTAATTTATTTTTTAAAGATATTTTTAGACTCCAGTAATTTTTGTTGCATTTACAAGAAAACAGATTATCTTATATCCATCTCTACAGAATATGTAACAATTCCTGGTAGTGAGCTAATTAGTTTCTGTTAGCATAAATATTTAGGTAAACACATTTCCTTGCCGTACACAGCTTTAATCAAATTATATTCTGAGATGACGTAAACGTATCAAGTTTAGTGAACAAACTTTATAACGCTTATAAATCACTGCAGCTAAAACCAATTATCGTGTTTTGTGTCTTTAAGCTAATTTATAAGTCTCAAGCCACATTTATTTGGTTAGAATAGGCTGCAGCGCAACGGCTTGCATTTCCGCTAGACGCACGAATGAACAATACAAGGTAACATGTTGCTAAACACGAAATCTAACCAGAAACTAGAGGCATTTAAAAAGTTATATTACCTTCACGGCAAAAATACATTTTTATAAAAAAGTTACCTAAAAGGATCATGCACGTATACCAATAATTTAAAACTTTTTATTGGATATTGAAGTTTTAGAGGTAGTAGTTGCCAGTCGGTATATTTTCACAGGAGTTCGAGTTTCTATATACTTAATATCTCAAGTTAGCATTCAGAGTTAAACTTTTGGATCTTGTGTAAAAGGCACTCACTAACAGTTAGAAGTTAAATAAAGATAACTAAAACTATTATTAGGATTAACTAATTTTGAATTCTAAACGATGTAAGCTGTAAGATTTTCATTGTTTGTGTGTTTAAAATACAAACGTTGATTAACAAATTCCATAACAGACATAGCTAACTTTATTTTATGTTCAAGTAAAAGCCTAATAATAAATGGTCTTGTTTATCGTTTCTATAATAAAAGCAATAAAATAAAGGGGTTATAAATATTATTAATGCTTCTTTATTGGCTCAATTTAGGAATGCGTTGCGCTTGCTCGCCCGGCGCATTCGCCATTTTACACATTAGACCAACTGAGTTGGCGTAAGTATCAAGAAGCTTAAGGATCTTAACCACAGACATCTGATCTATGAACTATCAAAACTAAATTGTCATGTTGAAGTAACACTGTCATTTTCATCATATCCAGCCACTACAGTTTCCTCAAGATTTAATGTAAACCATTTGGTAATGCATTTTCCCGAAGAAAACCGTAGAAATGTATAATACCTCACTTGTAATTTGTGGCGTTCCCTTCCTAAATAGTAAAGTTTACCTACTTAAAGCTGATATTCCTAAAATAATGTCGAGTAATGCGACTCTATACAAAGATGATTACATTAACCAAGCAAAGCTGGCCGAAGCTGCAGGACGTCCTGACGAAATGGTAATGTTGCTCAAAAAAGCCGCACAAACTGGACAAGAGCTAACCGAACCAGAAATCCAGCTATTGTCATACGGATACAAAACACTTCTTAAGTTAAAGCGTGAACAATACAGAAAAATCTCAAATGTTTTAAGCAAGCTATCAAGCACAGACAAACGCAGGGATATTGTAAAGGAATTTTTGGATAGAATTACAAGTGAGATACGCAACTTGTGTGAGGATATTGGAGAACTACTCGATAAAAACTTATTGAAAAGTGCCAAAGACATTGAGGTAAAAACGTGCTGCCTTATGATGAAGGCAGATTACTTGAGATATTTGGCGGAAATCAGTAGTGGTGAAAATAAATCAGAATTTTCACAAAATTCTCTAAAGGTATGTTATAAATAAACCAAGGAATTAAAATGACAGTATTTTTTATGCTTAGGTATACCAAGAAGCGTACGAATTATCACGGACCCGATTACTAGCGACAAATCCCTTGCGACTCAATCTAGCTCTCAACTACTCCGTCTTACAATTCGATATTTTACGGCAGAACGGTCGAGCATGCAACATAGCGAAGCAAGCTTTTGACGAGGCGGTTCAAGAACTGGAAAGCCTTCCTGATGAACAATTTCGTCGCACGACCATGGTTATGAAAGTCTTGAGCGAAAATCTTAATCTGTGGGAGACAGGAGTGCCGGACCCGGTTAATCCTGCAAACGATGAGCCTGAGGACTTTTTCCAGGACGCGTAATACAGACAAATCTAACAAAGAACTTAAATAACATAAAATAAATAAGATGAATTGTTGGATTAATATTTTAATGTTAATATAGCTTTAGATTTATTTTGGGCTAGACTAATTAGTAGAGTTAATGACCGGAACAATTATGTGCTTCTGGGCTTTTAAGCCAAATTAAAGCGGAAACGGAAACTTACCTGCTACTGTCATAAGGGCTGACAACATTCCGGTGTGAAATAAGGGAGCATCAGCAGAAACTTCGCACTGGAACTGGCCTGACATTGGTCTTCCTACTGATAGTAATGTCACGTTGTGGGCATTCGAAACCGATACCTGAAACAGTGTTATATCAAACACAATATAAATGTAATTTTAGCTTTCAATGTAGTTCTAAGTTGACACGAAGCGAAATAACACGTTCTTCATTTAATCAAAATTTCAAAGCTATTCGCTATCTAACCTATACCTCAATATTTGCTAAAATATCCTGCGGGCAATTTCAAATTGAAAGAGAAAACTCCTACAACATAACAATAAAAAAAGTCCGAAGAAACACCTGACACCAGACTTCTACCAAAATCAATTAAAAAACCTTTCCACTTAATGCAGGAAGGCATTTCTATTAACACCACTTTTCTGACCTTTCTACTTAGATAAAATACATTTCATTAAGTTTGTAATGTGGGCTTTTAAATCGATGAATATCCCATTTCTTTTTTAACTTCATCGGTTTTCATTACATCGGTAATTTAAATGAATTCTGCCAGGCCCAATTTGCAATATTAATAACTATATTAACCAACCTTTGCATTTTTTTAATCAATTTATCAAGATTAAAGACCTGTTAAGCCAAATGAAAATCCCATTTTCCCCTGGGGGTAGAGTAAATTTATTTTAATTACCTGGGTTTCCAGGTTAAAGGCTGTAATTTTCAATAAAAAGTACCTACCCTCTTAAAAAATCTGCGTTAATTGTTTTACTAAAATTTTCACTCATTTAAAAATAATCTTTCTTTGCTCAGATGTTGGTTTTATTTTTAGGTCATTGTTAACGAGTATTTAACGGACAATAAAACCTTAATGTCTTTGTGTGGCTTTGGTAACTAATTAATTCTATTTTTATCGTTACGTTATTATTTTTCAGCTTTTGCATTTTTACGACAGTAAATTTTCACAAAATGAACAACTTTGGCATAAAATTACTCAACAGAATTAGAGGCACCTCATGCACACCTTAATAGTTTGCATTAAGTTCCCTGGCGCAGTTGGGGCAAAGTGAATTTGTAAGTGTATTCTTCTACAAACTTCATTTTAAACACGAAGTAAGTCTTCCTTCTTAAATGATACTTTGCGGAAACTCGGGTGCAAGAGGGATTTTATAGCATTTTGTTCCTGCATATTTAATCAATTTAATCTGGGGTAAAAGAAAATAAAAAAGCGTTTAGTGTATGGTTAATGATCCCAGTAAACACAGATGTAATATTTATATATTCGGCATGTAACATTAAGGTAATCAGTTTATGTAACAAAAATACATAATCGGCATGTAAATATTACCTTAAACGTTATGTAGAGACTATGTTACTAAAATTGCGTATTCGGTACGTAACATTAAAGTAGCCAATTTATATAAATAAAATACATATATAGTACGTAAATATAACCTCAATACGTTATGTAGAGCCTATGTCATTTGCATTAGATATTTGGTACATAACAGTAAAGTAGCAAATTTATATAAATAAAATACATACTTGCTACTTAAATGTGACCTTAATACGTTATGTAGAGGCTATGTTATTTCCATTAGATATTTGGTATATAACAGTAAAGTAGCAAATTTATATAAATAAAATACATATTTGCTACTTAAATGTGACCTTAATACGTTATGTAGAGGCTATGTTCTTTGCATTAGATATTTGGTACATAACAGTAAAGTAGCAAATTTATATAAATGAAATACATACTTGCTACTTAAATGTGACCTTAATACGTTATGTAGAGGCTATGTTATTTGCATTAGATATTTGGTACATCACAGTAAAGTAGCAAATTTATATAAATAAAATACATATTTGCTACTTAAATGTGACCTTAATACGTTATGTAGAGGATATGTTATTTGCATTAGATATTTGGTACATCACAGTAAAGTAGCAAATTTATATAAATAAAATACATATTTGCTACTTAAATGTGACCTTAATACGTTATGTAGAGGATATGTTATTTGCATTAGATATTTGATACATCACAGTAAAGTAGCAAATTTATATAAATAAAATACATATTTGCTACTTAAATGTGACCTTAATACGTTATGTAGAGGCTATGTTATTTGCATTAGATATTTGGTACATCACAGTAAAGTAGCAAATTTATATAAATAAAATACATATTTGCTACTAAAATGTGACCCTAATACGTTATGTAGAGGCTATGTTATTTGCATTAGATATTTGGTACATCACAGTAAAGTAGCAAATTTATATAAATAAAATACATATTTGCTACTAAAATGTGACCCTAATACGTTATGTAGAGGCTATGTTATTTGCATTAGATATTTGGTACATCACAGTAAAGTAGCAAATTTATATAAATAAAATACATATTTGCTACTAAAATGTGACCCTAATACTTTATGTAGAGGCTATGTTATTTGCATTAGATATTTGGTACATCACAGTAAAGTAGCAAATTTATATAAATAAAATACATATTGGCTACTTAAATGTGACCTTAATACGTTATGTAGAGATTATGTTATTAGCATTAGATATTTGGTACATTACAGTAAAGTAGCAAATTTATATAAATAAAATACATATTGGCTACTTAAATGTGACCTTAATACGTTATGTAGAGATTATGTTATTAGCATTAGATATTTGGTACATCACAGTAAAGTAGCAAATTTATATAAATAAAATACATATTTGCTACTTAATTGTGACCTTAATATATTATGTAGAGGATATGTTATTTGCATTAGATATTTGGTACATAACAGTAAAGTAGCAAATTTATATAAATAAAATACATATTTGGTACTTAAAAATGACCTTAATACGTTATATGGAGGATGTAAATATACTCTTCAAAAGACTATGTCGATCAGAGAAATCTAATATCGTCAATTTTTATCGTAGAGCAAAAATTCTTGCAGATTCTATCTCAAAAACAAAAAATCCAATCAAATTCAAATTTTCAGGAAAAATTGATCTTTATGAGAGGAAGAACCCAATTGTTTTTGACAAATATTGAATTAATTAATTGGTTAGAAAGCCATTATTCAAGCCCATCATAAAAACATTATAAGTCGACAAAGTACTTCTTGAATCTTTATTCTCACATTTATTGCTGCCCAACTAGTTTCAGACTACATCCATCTTTATGGGGCTACTACAAGAAACGACAATTTTTAAAAACTAATAGTAGAAATAATTACTATTAGTTTTAAAAAATTTTCGTTCCTTGTAGTAGCCCCATGAAGATGGATGTAGTCTGATACTAGTTGGGCAGGGATAAATGTGAGAATAAATATTCAAGAAGTACTTTGTCGACTTTTAATGTTTTTAAATATTGAATTATTAAAAATGTCCCATTAAGGGACCCGCAGTGAAAAACATATATACATATTTCGCCTTTTATTCAATTTACAAAAAAAATTCTCCATAAAACAATAATAATAAAATTTAATTCTTTACCAAAAAGTAGTTCGTTAGTTTTTTTGGCCGACCCCCCAATAATTCCCCAGCACAAAAAAAAAATCACTAATATAATATATATTCTCTGAATTATTTGTGGAGACTATGTACTATATTATGACTTACCTACCTATTTGTAACGTAAACTTAAAGTTACTAATTTATTTAAATTAAATACATATTCGCTATATTTATATGACTTAAAAAAATTATGTGGAGGTTACGTAATTTGATTTAGATATTCGATACGTAATATTTAAATAACCGATTTTATATTACCAAATTACATATTTCGTATGTACATTTAAATTATGTAAAGCCTATGTTATTTGATTTAGGTATTTGTTACATAACATTAAAGTAAAAATGGCCAGTGGCACTGCAATTTTATCGGTTCCTTAAAATCTTATATACTATTTTTCATAGAAAGTACAATTTTAAACAATTAATATGCTACAGTCACTTACACTTTAAGGGACAGAATGGTCGTGTTTGTTTGTATCATTCATCTCTTCTAGTCATACTATTAACAATAGTTTTGTTCCTAACAACAAATACATAACAATCATTGTCAATGTCAAAAAGAGAATAAATGGAAGCAATCAAACAATCTCGATGTGCGGTGAATTCGAGCATAAATTTGGTGCCCTAAAGTAAAATATTCAAAAGAAATTTATTTATAATTTTATTGCACTTTAGGTTAAAAAAACGAAAATTTTCTGAAATAGAAATAGAAGTTTAAAATTTTTTGATTTTTTTTCCTATTACAATACCTAAGGCAACTACATTTGCTAGAAACTACGTTTCTATAGGTATGGCGGACACGGGTAATGAAACAAATGTCTAACTTATGCGTATCCAAGCATTTGCTGGTCAATTTGTGGAAAAAGTCAAATTTGAAAGTAAAACTTTTAAAACTTCACTTTTAGTAAAAATGTCAAAAATGGTTCTAAAAAATGTGTTATTCTTGTCGATTAATCTTAGTTTAAAGGATCATTTTACTCTAAATACCTTTTGGTATATATTTTATCATTAATCGCATGTAGATATTGTTGACAAAAGAACGTCTTGATTGGAATTTTTGTCCCATTTTGCAGTATTTTAATATTTATATAAAATACAATATTTTTAAAGAAGATAATGATTTGGATCATTGGAAATAAAAGCAAGATAGAATACTGAAACATGAAAATTTGGGAAGAACATTTTTTTCAAAGTTTTAACATTGTGACTGTGGTGAAAATTGCAATTTAAGAAACAATTTGTCTACCCAAAATTTTAGATAATCAATCTAACCATACAAGAACAAATAATGTGTTATTTAAATACATACGTTTTTAATTTATTGGCCACAAGTTTATGTGAGTAAATATTTTTTAAATTACATTTTCATTTCACCTACACCGTACCAAAACTCAATTCTAAATATTTTATTACATTTTAAGTCGGAAAACCTTTGGTCGTATGTTATTTGTATAATTTTCTTCATTAATAAATAATTAATTATTCTATTATTATTTACATATTACATTTTATAAGGTTAATTTTAATATAATTTGCTATATTTTTCAAAATTTGACACACTTTATGAAGTTTTTAGATTTGTCAGAAACACAGAAATTAAAATAATTTTTATTCTTTATAAGAAAATAGTAGACTAGTGACTGGAGTATGAACTTGTCTCTAGTTCTTTAATCAAATTGACATAATTCATAACCTAAAATTTATTCAAGATCAAAAGGTTACATTTGACTTTTTCCACAAATTGACCAGCAAATGCTTGGATACGGTTTCCGCTCTACCCATAAATACGAAGTATTTAGATTTTAAGTGCCCTAACAATACCTACTTTTTACCACTACTAAGTAACTAGTTAGATTAAAGGAAATAAAAGAAAAAATTACTTCAAGACCCGTACATATCACTGTGTCTCTAAAAATGGAATAGCAGCAAAAAACGAGAAAATGATCGAAATCCTACTGCAAAGTTATCATAATGTTTAATAAATTTATTTGTTATTTATAATTTAGTTGTAATAAATTTAAACTTTAAAGATTTAATCCAACAATTTCATCTTCATTGTGATCGACCGATGTTAAAAAATAGTCATTCTTTTATCACTTTTAAAAAGGGTCTTATTTAACAATTATACAGAAAGCCTAATAAAACATGATGGTTGCTTGTAAAGCAATTTTTAGAAATAATGGTAAAATTATTTATATGACCTATAGACCTTTTCCGTTGGCCCGAAATTTATTGTTAAATTTGACATAAATCATTTGTAATACAGGTGGTCACCACCAGTATCACAATGACTTATGTCAAATTTAACAATGAATGTCGGACCAACGGAAAAGGTTTATACCACACCAAAATGTACAAAATATGAATTATCACTCGATCAAATCGTTGTAACTACATTATAAGTTTATTGTTAAATATTTTAAAAACAATATTATTTTCTGGTTGGTAATTTTTTATTTCTAAATATTAAATTAAAAAAAATATACACGCAATATTTTATATTACAAGTGCCAAATTAAATTTTAAAAAAATAGTGTACTCTACATGCGTTTTTAATTTAATTGTGATGGAATTTGGAATAAAATTTTAAAGATTATCTCAGTTAAAAAAAATATAAAATTTAAAAAGAGGATTTATTTTTGACACATTACAGACTGTTTTACGTTAGGTAAAAATAAGAGTTTTCCAGATAAACATTCTTTTAATGCGTTCTTTCGTGTTTTATCTAAGAAGACATAAAAGCTACGTAATGTGTTAACGTACTCAATATGTAAGCAAAATTACACAAATGATCGTGCACGCTCGTTGAACTTCGTTCTTAGTTCGTTTTCAGCACAGCTCGCTTGTGACTGTGTCCATGTTTGGGCATTCTCAGTATGCAATTTATCATGTCGAGACACGAACTGCGGCCATGTTGTAATAGAATGAGCTTTTCGTTTTGTGTAATGTTTTTATTGTGAGTGCTTGTTTAGTGTGGTTTATTTTGTTTCATATCACTGGTAAGTAAATAGTCACTGTAAGAGTAGTTTTTACAAGCAATAAATGCAAATTAATACGCAAATTATTGTTGTTACGCAGAGGTTATGAAAGAAATCACGTTTATCTGCAAAATATGTCCAACCAGGGTTTAAGATTCAACGCAATGCCCTTAGGGCCTAAAAAAAGATTGGCTTGTTGAAACATTTCGATATTTTAGGTTAATAGACGTCATTTTTTCGTACAATATACCATTTTAACATTTTTCGTTTTATTTGGAGTATTATAGGCGTTTGTTTATGTTTGAAACTTAATATGCGATTAAAAGCCCCCAGTTTCCCAATGAAGTACAATTGCATTTAAATATGTGAAAAAAAAGCCCATAAAGGTACTACACTTCTTGCTGACAAAGTCAAAAATAAGAACTATCTCTGTTAGATTTAGCAGATTTAAGGCATTTAACTTCTGCATTAAAATTAATTATCAACTTTATAAAAATCAATATACAGGGTGTCCGCAATCAATGTGCTTTTTCCGAGGCTTTTTTTTAAGGGGAAAAGCTGGGAAAACCAAGACAATTTTTTGAGAAAGTGCCCTTCTTCGTAAATAATGGCCTTCAAGCAGGACTAAAATCACCCAATCGTAAATATTTACCAATTGGTTTGTCCAACCATTATGAAAATTGTGAATTCAATAAAGGTAATAAAAAAAGGTCATTTTAAAATGGGTTAAACACAGAGATATGGTGTTAGTAAAAACTGCATGTAATTTCTTAACCTCAAAGAATTTTGTTTATTGTTTTAAATACCCCAATTCACGTGAACACTTTTTTACCACTTGGCATTTTTGGAAAACTTAAGTTTATTCGAAAATGGTACCATTTTCGAATAAACTTCCACAAAACCCCTTTTAGTTCATTTCTCTAAAAGAAATGTACTATTGTAATTGCAATTTGTGAAAATCGATGTTTTTTTGCAATTGCTCCTAAACGAAGCAAGATACTTAAATACTTCATGCTGTTGGAAAGATGCTACAAAAAATTTCCGATCTTATGATACTAGAATCATATCGATAGGATCATCCACTGGGTCGTTATTAAAAAATATCACTTTTGTGTAATTTTTTAACCGTAATTTACTCAACTACTATACTATTTAGAAGGTTCAAACTTGGTATAAGTAAATACCAAAGTCTTGTGGTCAAGGTGACTTGAAGGTCAAACTGACCACTGATCAAGGTTGGAAGATATTGCATGCAAAAAAAAAATCTAGCCCAAAATATTGTGTATTTTTTTTGCTTAAAAATATTCTTTCACAGAGCCCTTTGTGTTAAAACCTTTTAAAAAAAATTCTACGTCTAGGAAAAAACCTATGACGTTTTTAAATGTCAATGTTTGCTTGAACATAGCTCCAATACTACAATAGTTAGAGATCTAAAACTTGGAGGATGGATACACAAGACACAGGGGTTTAAGGTCATGTTAAGGTCATACCTTTTTAATGGTCAATAGGATTTTTATTATTAAAAAACTACGTTGAGTTAAATGCAAGGTAAATGTTGGACATGTCTTCAAAAACATAAAAGGTTGTTTTTATGTTTTGGATCTACTGGACTATCATCAGGAAACGCTTTAATTCTAACAAAAAAATGAATTTATACGTAAGAAATGAACTCAAGAGTCGGATCTACCGACCTCGACTTTAGCTAGTTATGTACTTTATATTTTGCATTAGACTTAAAAAACTGTTTTTAATAAATGACTTGGGCTTTTCCCAGCTATTTCCTATTCAAAAAAAGCACATTGATAGCGAACACCTGTATGTATAGATACTTATATTTTAGTGCTAATTACATACTTTTAGGCTCTAATCATCTTTATAGAAGCAGTCAATTATGAAGTCTCGACTACAGCAGCACAAAAACTAATTCATTATATAAGAAGTGAAGAAATTTATTAATTAATAACAAATGAGAAAAATTGGCTTATGAGAAAAGCTACCCTTCAATTTAAACAAAGACATATTGATTGCCATGAGAAAAAATGCAGAGCAACTGATGATGCATTTTGTTTATGAGCAAGGTCAGGTCAGTTACACTTCTGCTTTGTTTTGGTAAACGCGAACACTAATAGGTATGTTTTTTTTTAGATTATAAAAGTGACATTTTCACGGAAGCCAAATTCACTTTTATTGTTGACTAAAGCGATACCGTTAGCGAGTAGCCAAACTAATTTTTGTGACGTCACAAAACTGGACCTTCTAGAAAATAAAGCCTCCAGGATTCAAAAAAATAATCATGAGAGTGCGTCGGCCTGATAAAATGAAGTATGCCTTGCTACGAATCACTTTTTGTCTTCCCAAAGGTGTGACATTTCTCTTGTTGGAATTGTCATACGTTAAATTTGATTGGGCAAAAAGTCAATATTATACCAGCACCTACCACTTAAGTCGTATTTATTTTGTTTAAGTAATTTAAGATTGTAAAATTAAACTTTTTATTAGAACACTATTTTATTAAATAATTAATTAAAATACACAAAATAGTACTTAATTTAGACTTTATTTTTTTCATATTGATTTTATTAACGTTATTTCTATAATTAAAGGTAAATTATTTAAAATATTATTTACTTTCATCAATATTAAAAATATTTTAACAGAAATATTTTTTTTTAATTCCATTAGTTTAGTAAAATGCAACTTTTTTAATTTTAAACAGTTAAGTGGGATTCACAATGAAAATTAACTTGCATGTTGTAAGAATTAAGTTAGCTTGTAAGAGTTGTAAGAATTAAGGTAGCTTGTAAGAGCTTGAAATATGTATTTGTGAATGGTATATCCCAAATACATATTTCAAGCTCTTACAAGCTACCTTAATTCTTACCGGATGCAAGCTAATTTTCATTGTGAATGAAGCTTTATATAACCATAGAGTAGCCGTAAGCGGTAAGGTAAGGATCATATAAATGTTTAAAAAAACCAAATGTAGTATCTATGTAGCATTAGTCCCATTACCGCGTGGTTATACATATTTTAAATATAGAGTTTACGTATTGGTTATGTAATAAGATGTAGCAGTAAATTAGTCGTAAGGTAAGTTGGTAAGTATCATATTAAAATAAATAAATAAATTATTTTTATTAAATTACTAATAAAATAATAATAAAAATACTAAGTATAACATAAATTGGTAAGTACTAATTTTAATAAACATAGTCTACTGAAGAAGATTTTATAAGAAAATTCTTTATACGTGACATTCAACATTAAGATATCTAAATACTATGGATATATGATGATTTTTGTGGTGAATGTTTAACATAAAACAAAATTTTTTTTAACCCTCCACAACGTACAAAATTTATTTTGTTTGTAATTTTAATTTATTCTTTTTATTAGAAAATAAACTGTTTTGTTTGCCATAAACGAACTTTTGATTTTTTGTCATAGAAATAAGTCATGATAAATTTAAATAGCTAGAATAATATAGAATACGCCATATTAGTGTGTCTTACTATACAGGATTTTTCGATCAACCAACTTTTTGCTTTTTGTAACGCCAAGGAAGAAATTGTCACAGTTTTCAGCCTTTAACAAAATTGGTTACACGAACTCGAAAAGTAGACGACTTTTATCTGTTTTGAATGGTGTTAAAAATATATGGGATCTCTGACCATCACTTTTTATTTTCATTATATGTATGGGTAAGTTTTTTTTGTCTTGAATTTGGTATCTGGTACAAACCGAATGTAGTGTGACATTACCATATGATTCTAACATAAGTAAAGTAAGGCCAAGGTAAGTATCATATGGAAATGTCCGCAACAAAACGAATGTAGTGTCTATTTACCATATATGTACTCCCATTACCACGCGGCTACATATTGTCAACATAGTGTTTATGTAATCTGATGTAACAGTTATGCAATAATTAAGTAAAAATAAGGTATATATTATATAAAAACGCCTGCAACAAAACAAATGTAGTATCTATTTACCATCTATGTACTTCCATGATCTCATGGAAACATACTGTTAACATAGTGTTTACGCAGTGGCGATATAATAAGATGTAACATTTATGTAACAATAAAATACTTATCTTTACTTTACATTTACATAGCTGTTACATCTTATTATATGGCCACTGCATAAACACTATGTTGACAATATGTAACCGCGTGGTAATGGGAGTACATAAATGCTACATAGACACTACATTCGTTTTGTTGCGGACATTTCCATATGATTATTACCTTATCCTTACTTTAATGTTACATAGGTGTTACATCAGATTATAGAACCACTACGTAAACACTATATTAACAATATGTAATCGCGCGGTAATAGTATTACATAGATGCTACATAGATATTATATTCGTTTTGTTGCGGACATTTCCATATGATTATTACCTTATCCTTACTTTAATGTTACATAGGTGTTACATCAGATTACATAACCACTACGTAAACACTATATTAACAATATGTAACCACGCGGTAATGGGATTACATAGATGCTACATAGATATTATATTCGTTTTGTTGCGGACATTTCCATATGATTATTACCTTATCCTTACTTTAATGTTACATAGGTGTTACATCAGATTACATAACCACTACGTAAACACTATATTAACAATATGTAACCACGCGGTAATGGGATTACATAGATGCTACATAGAGATTATATTCGTTTTGTTGCGGACATTTCCATATGATTATTACCTTATCCTTACTTTAATGTTACATAGGTGTTACATCAGATTACATAACCACTACGTAAACACTATATTAACAATATGTACCCACGCGGTAATGGGATTACATAGATGCTACATAGAGATTATATTCGTTTTGTTGCGGACATTTCCATATGATTCTTACCTTATCCTTACTTAAATGTTACATAGATGTTACATCAGATTATTTAACTACTACGTAAATACTATATTGACAATATGTAAACACGCGGTAATGGGATTACATAGATGCTACATATATATTATATTCGTTTTGTTGCGGACATTTCCATATGATTCTTACCTTATCCTTACTTAAATGTTACATAGATGTTACATCAGATTATATAACCACTACGTAAATACTATGTTGACAATATGTAACCGCGTGGTAATGGGAGTACATAGATGCTACATAGACACTACATTCGTTTTGTTGCGGACATTTCCATATGATTCTTACCTTATCCTTACTTAAATGTTACATAGATGTTACATCAGATTATATAACCACTACGTAAATACTATGTTGACAATATGTAACCGCGTGGTAATGGGAGTACATAGATGCTACATAGACACTACATTCGTATTGTTGCGGACATTTCCATACAATACTTACCTTATCCTTACTTTAATGTTACATCCCTGCTACTTTAGGGCATATAACGATTACATTAATACTACATAATTGTGTTTACTGGGATCTTATTTTACACAAAAGAATATTAGGTGGGTTTGTGTCACAGGAACAAGCAATTTTCTCTCTTTTGATTGGTTTACGCTTTTAATCATTTCGTCTCATCAAAGAACTTTTTACAAAGGACATTTGTTAATTTAGCGCTACCGATTATTTAAACATCGCCGCCGCAAAAGAAAAAATACCAAAAGTAATTAATTTTCCTAAGAAAGAAGTGCCATAAAAAGCAAATGAAATGCTGTTCAAAACTGATTTAGGTTATATCAGAGGCTGATTGCGAATCCGACGCGGTCGCTTTCGATTAATAATGGATCTTTTAAAGAATGTTCTTTTTAGTTTAAATTCCTTTGTTTTAACCGCTGATTGTTATTAACTGGAAAATAAAAATATTCTCTAAACGAAATGCGTTTGACAAAGAATAATTACGCAGATTAAAATGTTTGGCAAAAAATAAAACTTTTTTCATTTATTTCTTTATTCAATTTACATTGTTTATCTAACGCGAAATAATTTTGCCTTTCCATAAAATTAATCCTGAAGGTAATTTTTCATACTTAAAAAATCAATAACATTTTATTAAAAGTTAATTAAAAACAACGCATTGATTAATATAAATTGCACTTTTATAGGCATTAATCAACAATAAAGTTTTAAAGCGCTTCATTTATTATTAATAACCTATAAATTTTACGTAATAAATTTAAAATCAATACCTCAAATATATATACTTACGTCCACATGAAGCCCTGTAAGAGGAAAAACTCTAGTTGGTGGTGCTTCTTTAGGCACGAATCTGTAAAACTCATTGTGATCTCTATACCACCTCACAGAGTACAAAGCTGCATCTTCAAGGTCATATTCACAACCCAATGTCACAGAATGACCCACCCTTACTGCTCGTGGTACGTGGATTTTTAAACCTTTTAAACTAATACAGCTGCATATTCCTGAAACAAGAAAACTTGGTTAAGCAAGGTAGAATGCTTTTAATGGGTTTTTTTAATAAGTGTTCGGCAGTTTCTTTGGAATAAGATACAAAAGAGCTTTTATAAAAAAAGACTTGGTAAAAAATGACGTTCTGTATTAACTGTTTAAAAAGAACCTAATCCAAGGATGTTGTAGGTATATCATTAATCTAGATTCTAAGGATTTAAAAAACGGTTTCAGAATCAAATAAATCTGAAATTGTAATATCTTTTGTGTCATTTTTCCACAGTGCAGTCTGGTGTCACCTAGCAAATTGCAGATTTTATCGACACCCATAACAATAAGTAGTAAAAGAGGCAAAATAAATTAAAACAGTCTATATTAAACTTTCCTGTAGCTTTAGCTTATGTTTGCCGCCAGTAACAAACCGTAAACAAAACTGACCAATAATAAAGGACTGTCTCCTAAAGGATAAGGACATCAAGATATGCGTAGATACTATCCAATTTAACATGAGCAATTTTGCAGCCTCACCAGAAGGCCAGATATTATAGGTGATCTCATAGCGAGTTAAGCACAAACCGATAACGCTTTACCCACACGTAACTTTCCTATGCAATTAGGATAATACTCTTCTTCCAGATTGTTTTGACACTAACATCTAGATAAAGAGAATCACATTTCACCTCACATTCATGTAATTGTACCTCGAAAGTTTGCCTTGAATTGTTCGAGTTTCAAATTTCAGGCAAATCCTGTCTGTAGGAATACCTTGCGAAATGCTTGATTTTAATATTTGAGAAACAATTTTTGACTCAAGATTCAACTCAACAGTTGTTTCAACACCTTTAAAATTATTCATTTTGGTTTAAAATCTTAAACAAGCACAACAACATTTTACCTACAGGATGTTTAAAAAATGACACATAAACAAGACCGCGACGGTACGATATTGAATTACATTTTATTTAATTATAAAATGTCAGATATAAGTTTTGTTCATTTTATTTTTAAACAAACAGATAATATGAAGCTTTTATCAATGCCAACAATATTGTTTGGAAATTGTACCATTAATTGTTCAATCTGATATCTGCCAATTTTTATGCCGAATTTATTAACATTGCTGATAGGTAATAGCTCATATTCAAAAAGGTTGGTTGTTTGTACCTATATACCTATTTGGAATAATCATTGTTAGTAGTTTAAAATTGCAATTTTCAATAAAACACAGAACGGTTATATCCAAATATGAAATCTGAATAGATTATAACTGCGTTTTTAATTAATTTTGCTACGTTAAAGTTGTAATAAAGATTTAATTTTAATCACATTTGTATTCAACAAACGTTTCAAATTTCTCTATACGCTACATATCTCCGCATTATCCTAGAAAATATTGCCATTTTATATGTTCTTGGTTTATTTCTGAGGGCAAATCATTATTATCTTGTGATTCAATTTTGCTTCCTCATAACTACAAATTAGGTTTTTCAAAGCTTATAATGTCAGGCGTATTATATTCAGTTTTTTGCAGATTTTTTCTTCAGAGGTAAAATAATATAACAATATAATATTCATACGATCTAAAAATATAGCAGATGCAAGGCCAACACACCTGGTAAATTCATATTCATAAAAGATATAAATTTTTATGAAAGTTGTAAAAGCTCCTTTGAGAAACTGAAGCCGTAAAATATAACCCTCAATACCGTAGGGATAATTTGTGATGATAATGCATGAAGACCTTTATGCGACACGCTTTAATAAAGGTATGGAAATAATAACACTAAACTTAATCAATATTTTAGGAGTAAAATAATGTGTGGCTTAATTTGATCATTGGTGTAAAAAATCAACTAAATCCTTCACTCTTCATCATACGCGCAAACATTGGGTAAAACGCTGTAAATCTAAGTCAATTTCCTGAAATACAGCGAATGCTCGTGTAAAATTAATAAAACTTAGTTTTATTTTCCTTAACATACCCAGTCTCTAAGACATCCCAATTTGAAACAGCAGTTAGTAACTGTATAATCCCGGATGCTGACGTAACCTTACTGTTTGTAAAGCAACCTACCCCTATAATTACCATTTTGGTATTACGTTCCTGATTTATACAAATAAGTAATTTCCAATTTGAGTGCATAAAGGATATCATAACCATTACTTATGAAATAACGTGTAAATTATCTCAAAGTTTGAACTTTAATTCGTAATTAGCTATTTGAAATTAGGTCTTTTCAGGTGAGAGTTTGAAATGTGCCTGTTTCTAATAACAATATTTTACAATCCAATTAGACTTATATTTAAAATAGCTCCAATATTCGATAAAAAAAGCTTAATTTGGGCAAAAAGTTCTTAGTTTTGAAGTAATTATTTAAAGTAATCTATTTTCTTTTACAAAATTTGCAATTGAAAAAACTTTCTTTGCTATTAAAATTAAAGTGTCGTTCGTTGAAAATTGAAATCACTTCAAGACAATATGTCTCCAAATTGAAACATGATTTGAGTGCTCGATTAAATAGAACACAATACACCCTATTTAAATTGCAATTAAGTGCACAAGTTGTTATTCGATGTTATGCAAATATATTTGCTTGAATTTACAATGCTAAACGTTATAAGTGAAATGGAAAAATCTACCTACACTATGTATTTTGAGCTAACCATTGATTATTTGATTTAACAAGTATATTAAACATTTTATGCGAGTCTTTTAAATTGACTTTTATGTTTTAATAAAGTAAAACCCCTAAATAAAGATGCTAAAACCTAAACCAAGTTGTAGTGCTTCCAAAAAGTTTTGTTACTTTTCCTCTTTTTGGAAATTTTAGTTATTTACTTGAGTACAATACTCAAAATACCAAAGGATTATTTTTAAATAATAAATTCTTCTGGAGTGTTTAAGTCCCTAGGATAATTCAATTCCTGTTTGCTCACTAAAATAAGTCAGTTTTGTAGGTAGACAAAAGCTTTCAAGGAGTGATTTGCCGTTTTAATTAGTAATTTCTTTGTTTGAAGATGCTTTTGTTTAATGTTGTTCCAAGCCCCCTTTAATAATCCATTTGTTCTGTTCAGTCAAATCAAACATTAATTAGTTTGTGACATCTAGTAAATGGCTGTAATTTCAGGAATCTTAAACCTAATAAAGATTATTATGCTTTAATGGGGTAGAATGTCGTAAACAAAACAATACGTTACGCATCGTGAAGTATTTGGTGTTAATTTAAAGCTATTACATGAAAATCTTTCCCTTTTAACACAGCTCCGCAGTGAACAAAGGTTGATATTTAAAGCTCTTTTCTTGAGAAAATTTAGTGGTAGGCAACGCGCGCTTGTTACATTAAAGTATCTAAAAGTGAAATGTCGACGTTCATTTGTCACAAACTCAAGTTCGTTTGTTTATTTGCTCGGCATTCTTGATCTGCGTTGCTAAATTCACTTCTATTGTTATGTAAAATTCTAAGAACAGTCATAAAGACCTTCAACGCCTTTTTCAAGGAATCAAGCAGCGTAAAAGAAGGATTTATTAAATTTTGTGGTTACAATGTGAATAAAACAGCCCAAGCGTTGTTCGAAGCATTACCTCGAGGTTCACATTGCTCTCCTTTATTAAATAACAGGTTACATCGTTTAAATTAAATTATCCTTAAAGATGTAGAATTAATTTTAAGCGACTATTAAACAGAGGATTTTGACATCCTTTCAGAAATTATTAGAACAGGAAATGTTTTATCACATAACCTTGCCACAAAACAATTTATATTATTTTGTTGCCATCGGAGTACTTCCTGTTACGCTGCCATTCTGCATAAATACGACAAACGATCAAATATATGGTTCAACATGGCATTAAAAGTTTATAAGTTGATTTTACGACGTTATTAAAATTTGTACAGCAGACTTCACTGACAAGACACCGTCGGAGTGGAATATTTTTGCATTTTTTTGGCATATTACTTACGATAAAAGTGTCGCCATAAGCTGCTTAAAGATAATATTTACGTAGCATAAATTGCACAAAGTAGCAATAGAACCCTTATAAGGGTGGCATTATTTCAAAAGCAATGTGAGGATCTTTAGATCTCTAAGAAACTAAAGCGTTATGCCTCCTATGAGGAATATAACTCCAAAATAAGGATCAACCTTCCTATCGAATAAAAAGTCTAAACGATTGTCAGTGTGGCCCTATGGGATTTGGGACAATGCAATTATGAAACTGTGGCGTCTGTAAAAAATAACGTCACGAACGCGACCGCAATGTTAAGTTGGCGATTGATATTTAAATTGCATAGTCAGTTGGAGGCACTATACGACTCGATCAAGACGCAGAAATGAAATCTAATTTAGCTAAATCAGGACTTCATCCGTTTAAAAGCTTTGGATATTGCATTAAGTATAATAGATGATGTGGTTGTCGAGATTCTAGTTTTCAAACTTTTTTGCCTCTTAGGCAAATTGAAACCAAAAGTTCTTTGGTTTTTAGGATAACATTTAGGTCCAAATAACATGAATCACTGTTTTGCACAGAGTGCTCGCCCGGCGCATTCGCCATTTTATTATAATGATTTTATTTTAAATACAAAAAGGTTTTATGCAAAAAGTCACCATGTTTACGTTTATTTTAAACTATTAGCATAATACAATAGTGGTTTTAACATTATTTGGTCGCATTGTTAGCAAAAAAAAGCGTTAGAACGCCTAACAAAAATAAACTATCCCTATCTAGAGCCGTTAAAAAATGAGTGCGAATAAAAGCTTGGCTTGGAAAGCTTTACAAATGAGCGTTCTTACTGCAGGCATTTAATTAAAAAGCAAGATAAGCGTCTTTATATTAGCCAGGTAGTCGATTACGACAGGCTTGAGTAACACTTTTAATTGCTTTGATTGTTGATAGGAACCTTCATTCATTCATTCATGAGTCATGAACCTGACGCCTTTGTGTTAGGATACCCTTAACCATATTTCTTTTGAACCCTAGTTCATTTTCCATCAGTTAACTTAATAAGTTTTTTAAATCGACTAGGAACATAACGTTAATTGAAAAAATTGTTTCTGTATATAATAATATAGATAACTTTTACGACAACCCCCGTATTTGGATAAAGAGCACAAAAGAGCTTTTGTTTACGACAAAACAATGCTTTATAAATATATTTACTTTCATTAAAATCACCTTCAGTTTTCAAACTCATCAAGTTATGCAAATACAAAAAGATATGTGTTTTATTCATTGGACAATGCTTAGCGAGGACATAAAGCACTTAATAAAAATAGAAAACGAATGTGCTTAAGCTCAGCTTGTAAATCTGTGAGTTATCTTCGCAATATACGTTCACTACCACTTTTAGCACTCATCAGACAAATGCTCACAAACGAGCGAGGAAAAACAAACATTTTTTATTCTCTCCAAATTAGATTCTTTTTGAGTCCCTTGAAGCATTTTCTTTTACTAGAAACTGACATCAGATATCGCTAGCAAATTATGATTAAAAAAAACCCACCAAAGTATTTAGAGTGTCGCTATAATTTATTTGTTAATTTGCAAACTTTCACTTGATCAAAAAAGACTGAAAAGGTTTTTAAAAGTTTAAAGCTTTCATTAAATATTTAAGGATGCATCTATTGCAAGAGGGGTTGATCTGATTCGAACAACAAGAATATTTCAAATTAACTACCCAATTACCTCACAAAAGTTTTAAGTAAAAGGGAATAAACCTCTCTATTTAAAATTTAAAACAGTAATGCTTTCTACTTTGAACTTTACTTTCAGGACTGTAAAAACACACTTTTGGATACAATTCTGTTTGGATTGGGATTTTCTTGAAACCAAAAAATAAGAAATCTTGCATTATATTAATACTTTTGTTGAATCATTAAAGAAGTTAATCATGTATGTACATTAATATAGACTGAATAATAAAAAATGTATATATTTTCAAGAGATCTTATGCTTTCATGGATTTATTTTTGTAAAAGTATGACTATCTAAAATATTTACAATAAGTTTTTCCAGAGTATATTAGAAAATGTACCGTAACCACTTCAATGGAAAGGATCGTAAATTTTATTAGAAACATCAGTGCAAAAGATAAGGTTTAAAATATATATTCTTCGGTTTATTTAGTGAGGTTGCTGTGGATACAGCCTTTGTTGAAAATTAACTCTTACAACTCAATTTTAACTCGCAGCAGCATAACTTAGGACCTTTACTACAATGTGGTGAAATGTATTCTTTGGATCGGGGTTACTTAATTTTTAAACTTATATTTACGTACCTTCCAACTTTAATTTACTAATTAAGAATCGTGTTTGGTTTTTACAAAGAACAGGGTTATAATTGCTTCGAATAACTGTTTATCTTTAGGTTTACTTTTTTTTTAATAAAAAAGAAAATTTTACCGCCGTCATGATAAAAACTGCGAAATCTCGAAGTTACTAATTAACTAGCTAAATTTAAAAGTTGTGTACAAGCTTTTTCTTTTAAAAAGTCAAAGTCATATATTAAGTGCTGAGCTTGGGAGTTTTTTAGAAAACTTTAAAATTTAATAATTAAAAGCTTTCTTTATCTAATCTAATTTGGTTGAACATTTAACTTTTCATGGATTTTTGCTTCTGTTTCTTTGTAATTATATGCCCTAATGTAATTTATCATAGCTGAAAGCAACGCTCGAGTCATGTTACTCTACAAATTCAATTTTTTAAGTGGTGTTGGACTAAAGTTTCTATTTAGAACCATTAGCGCTTGAATGCTACATGTACACTGTATACCAGACCTTAAAGATGGAATTCATGTTTTTATATTCTCATAAAAACAAAACTTGACCTGATTAAAACAGTTTTTAGTGGTTATAATTTTATAGCTTTTATTCTTAAGATAAAACGAATTCCTTGATTTTGCTGCAGTGCCTGAAATTTTACGTTTTCGCGTCATTAATCGTCTGAAAATATGTTCACGCATTCTGCCTCGAATTCCACTCAACTTGCCACATAATATAATAAAATACAATATGCCGGAGTAAAGAATCGTAAAAATGAATCGTCGTCAAATAAAAATGTCAAAATATAAAAGTTGCAAACAAAAAAATGAGCAAAAATTCGATTTAAGGAGTAAAGGGACAAACACAAATGAAAAAAGCATAAGGATTCCGCCTACCGCAAGAAAAATAGTTTATTTCTGGAACACCGGCGTGAATTATTTATTGTTGAAAGCTGGACGCAAATCGCATGCACCTTATTTCTTATGTATGGCCCTTCTGTACTCAAATGCTGAGACATGTATCACATAAAACATTACCTGGCAGGTAGGAGTTAAGGTCCTACCATAGATTGTTACGCAGTACAAGAAGCACATAAAACATATAGCTAATAAAAATACATGGCACGTTCATGAAAGTCACGGTCTAATTTTTGTAAACTTTTGTGTGTTTTTTTTTTAAATATTTTGCATAGTAAAATACAATAGTTTGAAAAATAATGCGAATATGACTAACAAAATCGAACTGCAAACTCTCGACGGTACATTTTATTATTATTAAATCGATCTTATCGTACTCGGTAAACTAAAATGGAATATCTTCTTCGGAAAATAAACAAAACAAAAGACATAGTATTTGCCTTATTTTGCAAAACACACACCCAACACCCACCGCACCTTCGATGATACCTTTCCCCATGAAATAAACACGTAGATCTTTAAACAAAGCGTCGAAATCTCAAAGTGTGTTTATATCTTGAGCCTTCAGGACGTTTTTAAATTGCAAATATAGAACGTCAGTGATTTGATGTAAATTTGAAACGTTGTCGTATATTTTGTCAAGAGCGATCTTGCTTTTTGTTCCAATATTCGATTCAGTTAAATTAAATAAATTTAAGTTACATTTTCAATATTTTCTTTTGTTTCATTGTTTACCTTTGAATTATTTGCTACAAAGCTAAACAAGCTACTGATAGTTGGCTTGGTACACTGAAACCTGAATGATAAAATTATGTAAATATACCTAAATATGAATAAAGTGAGAGGCAATTTCAGAATTTACAGTAGTTTGAACTTATGAGGCGCTGACAAGACAAGTATCGTACAATTTAGTTTTGCAATTTTCTACATGTCAGGTCATAGCATCCATTCAATTGCGTGTATCTGATCTTATTTCACTAGAGCTCCTTCTTAAGACGCATAATTCGAAGTAATAAGCCGTAAATTTTCGATAATGCTCACTTAGCCTGATGACGGATGCTCTCTTCAAAGTTTCCGCGATCAAACGAAACAAGATTAACAATTTAATTTAATGGAGTGATATGATTTATCTTACCTCAAAGAGCGCGTCTTTGCCCCCTTTAACCCACTTTCGGACGCCCTAAGAGACTTGTTTAAGTGCATTACAAATTCTAGTCAAGTATTCACTTTGCTACTTTGAATAATTTTTAATCAGATTTTAGTCTGTCTGTAACAGATTTATAAAATAATTTATACATCAATTCAAAGCGCGCCTAAACGATGTGCTTGTGCATAAAAATTTTGCGCTCCTACAAAAGGCCGTGAAGGACAAAAAATTCATATTCGTTATTCAAAATGTCTGAAATCAAACATTGCTTCAGTTTTCCACATATTGCTCGCCCGGCGCATTCGCCATTTTACCATCTTAGTGTGAAATTCCTGCAGTCACGAATAAAATTTAAAATGCCAACTTTACAGTGTATCTAAATAATGTAGTACCAACTTTACAAAGTTGATAAGTAGACGAAACAGACCATAAACATCTAAAAAGTTTCTTCACAACAAATGTAATATAAGGGAATAAATTTAAAGCAGAAACTTGGTAATAAAGTGTGCTAATAAATATTAGAAGCTTTTGTTTTGGGTTTTAGTATGATGTTATTATTTAATTGTTAAAGACCTTAAGAGACAGGGCTTATCCATACTAATTAAAACCGATGCGGAATTGCTCTATGTTGTTTTAAAGTTAAGCAAAATTTCAGGGAAAAACAAAAACATTGCTGCGGCTTAACCGTGTTTAGACAACATAAGGATAAGTTATCAAAAGCTTTTATGATGAGGTTACCCGCTACCTGAATTAGTTTATTAAAAGTAACCACTTACTTTAAAGGAACTTTTTTTTTGTGAAAAATCATCACGATGGAAACATCAAAGGAATTTTAATTCTGTTAATGTTTCTTTTATATTTTTACATTAATGTCATTTGGGTTAAATTTGACTTTGGTAGCAACTGGAAAAATATATGTTATATAATTAACTGCCAGGATCATACCGTCTTTCTTGGATTTTAAATTTTACAAACATGAAATAAAATATTTTGCAAAACAAAAAATAAAAATTGTATAACAAGTGCATAATTTTAGCTAAAAAAGTTTTTTAAACAAATATATTTTTTATCAACGCGGCTACCTCCAGAGAGAAATTGAAAAATTCTTTTGAATAGATCAATCACTGTTTCATTAATGTACATACAAAAAAGGATGCCTTTGTTATTATTCGTTCTGATTCATAAAAAATGCGTAAAAATGTTAAAATTTCAATTTAAACGGTTTTAATGTGAAAATAAAAAAAACTGAAAGAGTAATGAGAGTGATAAAAACAGTGGAAGAGAAGTGCAATTGAAATTGTCTGGCGGTATACACTTTATTGCAGAGCATTTCTATCGCATGTGAAATTATTACGAACGTGATGTAATAAAATCTTTCAATTGGGTTTTGCTGATAAACTAGCCTTCAATTATTTGCTAAAATCATGTGTTTCCACTTTTTTTCCCTTTTACGTATAAAAACACACAAATTGATTTGGGCTTATGTTTTGACATAAATCCTTTATCAGTAAAATAAATACTAAAAATTTTTTTTTTTGTTTTTTTGAAGCCGCTATATATTTTAAAGAAAGTATAGCAAAAATAAATTTAATTTGTTCTTTTTCAACACTTCAAGATGATCCATTGTATTTTGTTTCATTTTTTAAGAAATCAATAAAAATTCACTCAGTAACAAAAAAAAACCGTCATCATCTCGAATTGAATGTGGCCGGTTATTTCAATGTAAAATAATCTTCAAATGGTAGACATAAATATTTCCAATCGCTCGGTTCCAGCAGAGCGCACCCCCATAGATCTCTCACCAGTTACGTGAGAGTTTATTTCTTCGGCAAATAAGTGTAAAGTTTTTCTTGCTAAGCCTTGTGAAGTGCGATATAGGAGGCAGTCAACTGACCCAAAACAAGATAGATCGCCCCCAGGGAACTAACTACAAAGTAGATAATACTACTATGCGACCAAATACGGATTTACTTAAATGTCATTAATTAGGACGGTCAGCGCGTTTGTGTGAACTTTCAGTTTTCAATATTAATTTACCAGAATATTGAAAACCCTAGGCGATCTATGCTTATGCGTAAGAACGGACAAATGGGAATTTAACAGCACTGGCCCTAAGGGCATGCTATAATGTTCGTTGAACTGAAACATTGACTATTTACCTACTCCTAGTCTGATAGAGTTTAGAGACACCTACATAGTCAACTAAATATTATTATTTAAACAATTTATTTGAATATTTGTCCATGTTTCTAAGGCATCCTTTAAGAAACAAACGTTGACCTTCCAAGAAGATCAAAACAACCAAACACTGCATATTTGAATAATTTGGAGCCATGTAGCACAATAAAGAAACTTCATTGGTACAAAGTTTCTACTCAACAATGCCGGAGGATTCAACTTGCCACACGTTAAGTGATCCTTTTGCAGGATATTGTCCTGAATTGAGCTACAATTCTATGTCCATGCTCTTGATACTTTCTTGAAGTTCTTATCGCATTCAAGCACTTGACTGAGGCCTTTTTGGTTTGCTTAGTGGGCATTTCTATATACATTGTTTTGTCATCCTGATGTAGGATTGGTATACAGGATACAGGATGTATAAAAATAATCAGCAAACTGAATTAAAAATTTTGAAATTGTAAAAAAAATTATTTTATCTTTAATTATTTTGGACATCCAGTATTTATTTATAAATTTATTTGTGAAGCGCCCAATTGCTATAATAAGGTAATTAAAGAATAAACCTAGTTAAAACTATAATTTATAATTGTGTTATATTTTATTTTCATGCAGAGAAAAATATTAATTAATATCTAGTTTATTTTGTGTTTATCAGAGTTATATTAATAAATTAAAACCTATAATTCTATTATTCTGGTGGTCACACGGATTTCTGTATGTTCTAGGATATTTATAGCTAATTTAAATCACAATGACGTTTTAATTTGGGAAACTAATTAACTATTCGGTTACGTTCGTAATGGAAAATTAACTTTTATATCATTTAATTGGTACGGACATGTTCTATTATTTTTTATTGATTGCCAATATTATTACCTTAATAATAAAAAAATAATTCAACAGAAAAAAACAAGTCCAAAAGTCATTAAAAAACTTGGTAAAGGAAACAAAATTCTATCATTTTCTGAGCTACTTTTAATACAAAAATCTAGATCAAAACGAGCGTCTGCACTCTGTAAAATATCATCTAAATGAACAAGCTAAAAAGCATTTGGAACGCTTTGAACTTTGTTTCCTAATTTCCACTACTAAGCACTAAGAAGTTTTTGTTTCAAATACAAACACAAATTTTAAATGGATGTAGAAGATAAAGAAGGCAATAATCGTATTATATTATGAGTCGCAAATGCAGCATTATTTTAATGCCTAATCACATTTAATCTACAAACTTTTCCATTACCTAGTTTAGTTAAGCTTTTCCTGTTAGCATTAATAAACTCCCATAAAGTGAAAAGTCATAAAATCAGAACTACATTTCCCTGCTCTTAATCTGATTGAGTGATGCAAATATTAAAAGACAATAGAACGGATGCAAAAAGCACACTTCTTGAGTTGTTGATTACAAGATGATTTTACCCGCCGAGGCAAAGCTTCTGACTTCTGAGCCAGATTCGAGGGTCTAATTTTCCCTGAGGAAATCTTGATTTGTTACAAAGCAGCGAAGAAAACACTAAGCATATTTCTTATAGCATTATTGTGTGGCACAAACTCGAATACATATTTTTATAGAGCACTAGGGCTTTCCTTTTTTAATAACATTATCGTTTTGACATTTAAATGGGGCTAAGTTGTTTCTTGTTTTAAGTTTATCCACGTAGAATGCTTTATACATTAAGTGTTACGCGTTACGCATTACGATACGTACTTATGCTACGCCCTGCATAATATGGAGTTTAGTATGAATACCAATTGATTTCTGGGGACTATATTAAGGTTTTAAATCGCTATTTCTAGATACTGTTGTAAATAGTAAACCTAATACTCGTTTCGCAATAACATGCACGTAAAGCAAGGTAAATATTGCATTTATGTTCTTCCCTACGTTTGAATGCATTACCTGAATAATATTAGAACTCAAAGCGAAAGCTCAAGAGCATCTGCTTCATGAAGTTGTTTGTTCTCGTTGTATGTCGCTACAATTTTAGCAGCATGGTAAGGATATTCGTACAGTGACATTTAATTTGAGGAAGTACGAATGGACAATAACAGATCTGGATATGGATAAAAGGGTAGGTTACTCCAAGGATAAAAGCAACTTTAACGGCATGTTACACTATCTTTCAAAAGATTGCTCTGCCTTCTTCATTACTTAGCATGTCACATTTAAGAAACATGCTCCTTTTTGTCTAGACTGCAAAGAAGTTAAACTTACCATTTCCTGTTTTGCGCTTTGAGGTATACAAGGTAGTTAAGCGGACAAACTGAGCTGAATAGAAATTCTCAAATCGCTCTTTGCATAATGTGTTAATAAATAGTCGGTAAACATTTCTGCCCGAATTAATATGGGCTGGAAAGTTAACGATAATGACTATTAGTTGGACTTATTTGTTGGCCTAATCCAAACCCTTAGACACTTTGGAAGTTAGAAGTTGGAATAAGCGTTGTCATAATAAAACTTCTCATTTCGCCAGAAACAAAACGTTCTATTGTTACTTACTTCTGGCTTTCCCATGCCGCCCAAACTTTCTTATGTTACTACACCTATTTTACAAACTTTCTACTTGTATTACCTCGAGAAAATATTTTATGTGACGGAAAGATAATAAATTTCTTTAACATAAAAATGCAAATAATTAGGTAATTAAAAGCAAAAGTCATTTATAAATAATTTCATTAAATTTAATTAAACTGCTGCATACCTAAATAGTTCCACTTCCTCAGATTTTATTTGTTTTAAAGCTACTCTTGAATATGGAATTTTTCATTCCAGTAAAATAAATCTAGAACAAAATTTAATTTCTCCTAAATAAGTCCATTTTTTCCACTTTTTGCGTTTACATTTTGGCGTAATTTCACTTCTAATTGCTTTTCTCGTAATTAAATTGTAGGTTTTAAAAACTTTTATTAAATTTAGCTATTTGCAGATATTAATTTATCTCCATTTACAAAAATTTAACTGTTCGACTGTTGAACGAAAATATTTACAGTATAGGTAAAATAAAAACTGAAATCAATTTATCGAGGGATATTCATTTTCCTGGAAAGTAAATCGCTTAGCATAAATGTAAGGTTTTAATAAATCTACCGCGCTTGAAATACTTCTGAAGTTTCCAATATTCGTTGAATTCCAAAATGGCCTGGATAAATGAGACCCAAACCAACATTCCATCAACTATGATCTATTGTTTAAGCGAGAATTTTAGACAAATTATGATATAGTTATATCCAAGTAAAGTAAAGAAGAAACCGCTAAAACTAAAGTTCAACGACGTGTGACAAAAATAATAAATAACGAAGCTTTAGTCCTGCCACAAAATCGGTTTTGTTTCATTTTTAACCGTGACTTTAATCTTGGCGTATCGTGCAGCGCTTAGTAATACAATCAGAAATTGAAATTTTATATTTCTCTTAATAGAGCCATAACACCAGAATGTTAAATGCTGAATCTGTGTTATTAAGACTAGCACAAAATCTATCAACGAACCAACAATCAATTCGATACTAAAATATCAAGAAGATATTCTTCGCATGGATAGAGTTTCAAATCAATGAAGTTAATTTGAACAAATTTATGGTTGTGTAAAAAAAATTGAAATGATGATTCTTCGGATTAGAAAAACAGTTTTTAAGAACTGTTTTTATGAAATTCATTTTCGCATGTAGTAATCGATATGTGAATTTATAGGTAATGCAAAAGAATACCCTTTTGCTTTTGGCGAAGAGTGTTATAAAAGTGATAAATGAATGTGTCTAATTTAATGAAATGTGTGAGTTTGTAGATGTTTGTTAGCCACAAAGAGAATAACGTTAATACCATAAAAATAAAATATTGGTTTGCTGCGATGACAAAGAACTTATTATCAGGTCTGGATCTAGAGTTATTAGGCGAATCCCCTACGGTCTTTCAAGGAAACCTATTACCGAAGCATTATGTTTTGGTCCGGAAAATAGCATCCTACGCATTTGATCTGTTTTGAGACCACTTATATAGGTTATGGTTTTGACGTAACTTTTTTTGTTTTTCTACCAGAAAATCTCATCATTTCTAATGCACAAAGTAACTTTTTTATGAGCTACAGCAGGTCAACATGATTTATTTAATTTACGAGAGACATAAATACAGCTTAAAAAAGATTAGTGTTAACTCTAAACACAGGTTAAGGTAAAAACTAGAACCTCCGGCGTGAAATATATGTGAATTTTGCATGGGTCTGTTGTCACGAATAAGCAGCCACTATTCTCAATGAACGTGACACATTACTGTGGACGTTCCATCCCACAAGAGTACAGCACGGCCACAGTGAGGTTGCCATTCTTCTTATGACACTTAAAACGACCCCTATAAAATAAATATGTCCAACACCATCACGCTCTTTTCTTAACGTCTAACCCACATCGTAAATCTGAGCGGGATAAAGGTTGATGCATACATCATCTTTTAAACGGCGGCGGGGTAAACGTTTTGGCTTTATCCACTGAACAAAGGACATTCTAAGAGTCCGGTTATGCGACTTGGTAATTGTTGGGGCCACTTGTATCCGATTAAATGAGCAATTTAGCTAAGGACGGTCTAAAAGGACTCTTTACATATGAACATGTATCCAAATAGGGGTAATTCCTGTATTAAAAATGTAGTCTATTCGTGCAGGCAAGATTTAAATTACAAATATATTTTTGGCACAGGTGGGTACTATTAACATTTGACCGCGCGCAGTTTAGCAACTTACAGATGGATGCATCTCTACATTATTAATGTATATCATCTGTTCTGACGTTGTTTCATTCTGTATATCATAATGATTTACGTTTCCTAATTAAATTGCACCCTTGCTCTCATGGCCGCACTATTTATTTACACCAATTAAATACATTGCAGAAACTGGTTCTGCACTTTAGCAGCCATAAATGCAGTAATAGAATTGAAAATCAATAAATGCAGAACTTAAATATTTTCTCGGTTTTATATAATGTTTTATTACTTCGGTAGTGTCGCCACGCATCTGTATCTACTTAAATAATGACTAAAAATGAGGTCACTTATTATAATATGGTGTGCGGAACTGTAAATGCTAGGAAAATAAAACACCACAATAATGTTGTATGATGATATTTTGTTGCTTGTGTTGGGAAACATTACGGAAGAGCAAATCAACAGCGTTGCATCGGGTTTGATCTCTTTTAGTGTTCTACTCTGACTATGAAACTATTTCAAGACCATTTTCTTTTTTACTATGATTTTTCATACAGTGGGACCAGAAAAAGTTTAATTTTTGGAAATAAAAATATTTTAATTTAACTCCTAGCCTTTACTTAAAGTTATAAAGAAAACTGTGGCTTTTAAAACATCCCTAAATATTTACAAAAATATTGTTTTAAGCAAAACAGCTCAAAACTCTCAACGACCAAATATCTATTGGTGTTTTTAATACTCGCAAATATAAAAATAACTCCCCCTTTAAAAGTTATCTTAATGCAAAAACAAAGAAATTTCTCAAGACCTCTAGAATCTAAAGGTATTAAAAATATACAATTTTTATTTTTTTCTTGCTCCAAGCATTTAGCTACTTAGTATCCAACAAAATTCCAACTTGAAAGATGCGGGCCATAATCTGCTTTTGTTCGTTTTCAACTCCTGTAGAGCCGCTGAAAGTAACATGAGTAATAACTTGGAAACTTTGCTTGCTTTAAACTTTCAACTTATTCTTGAATGCTCATTTTAAATGACTAGACTTTCCGAACTTGGTCAGCTGGCCTACACCAGGTTTGACCGCTGACGTAAATCTCCATCCATATTAACAAATGGTTCAAATAGACAGCTAAACTTGTAGAAATAGGTATTCTTATTGTTTCTGTAAGGGGTTTTCCACTCTAATCTTAGTTTCATTGAAAGCACTTAAGTAAATAGAAGTTTACTGGTGCGCTAAATCCTAGGAGCGTAGTAAAAAATAGATTGATCTTAAATTTTACAACTTTCTGCGCCATATACAGATCGCATAGTTTGAATTTATCCGGGAACAAAACTTTAGCAGATGCACAACTTTGCAAATATTTGACCGCGCCGAAAGCTGAATATTTTGGTTTACTACCTTCTAGTACTTTGCAAAGTTTAACATTCGCTTGGGAAGAGCACCTTAAGATATAGTACAATGTCGATGAAATTCGTTAAATTCTCTCGCAGAGCGACTTGAACGATTACCCACCACCTGCCACCATGTAACATGTCCAACTTTAGAAAATGTTATCTTTTTTGTCCAGGGCTGCAGTTTCCGATAAATTAGAGCCACATTGACACATTGGAACTTTTCATTAAAAGCCTTTAAATAAAACCAATAAACCCAAAGCCCATCAGATTATGCCTTTCAAAGGCTTTGTGCCAAAACTTAGGTAAAAACACGACCGATACAATCGCAATTTCTGTCGAACAACTTGGGATATCTGGAATGGAATCTAATTTATGGTGTGTTTAATTTAGCAAGACAAAACACTGGCTAGTGGGCGCCTTTGGGAATTCCATCTGATATGGACAAGTAGAACATCGCGTCGAAATCAGCCAGGGTCGCTCTGGTGTCTCGCGGGGAATAAGAAGATGCTTCATGAATATGCACTGCCTCTGGTTCGATTTATGCTTCTATTTCTGATGACGCTATGTTCCCTTGAGGTCACTTGTCACCTAACTTCGTTCAATATCTTGTGCGCTTCAATGGGATCTGGGGGTTTTATAAGTGAGTTTCGCTGAAAAGTTAGATTTTGATTTCGAAGTGTGACTGTGAATCTTTTAACAACTCATGCCATCAGTTTTTTTGTTTTTTCCCTATGATGTAAGTACATGCATTCATCCTAAACAAAATTATTACCTTGATGTCTTCCACTGTGCTTCAGAAAATTCTAAAACTAGTAATTCCACCGTCACCGGTTTTATTCTACTCATTATCCTCCAAATATTATGGCTAATACAACGGGTATTTCTCTGTTTGATATAGATAATATTGGTTTTATTGGTTACATAAAGCCTGGAATGAGCTTATAAAAGAGGATTTTATATTCTTGCCGGATAATAACCTAGTAAAAGAGGTCCTAAAATAATTCGATATTGAAAACGTCCTATAAGAATTTCTTATTACAGCCTGTTTGATATCCTATTACAACCTTTCGAGAAAAATACCTTAATATTTACACTTGGTTTGCCATTCGTGGAAGTAAATCCAATATTATTTCATAAAGTTGTATGCGGACGCACTTTCTCCCTATAATCCGCAAGAATGAATAAGGCGCTTGGTGTTCATTCAAAAGCTCTTTAGTCGGAAAACTTTTTAAATAAGTAGGCCATTAAAGCAATGAAAATCTATGAGCATTTAAAATTGTTGTAAAGTTACTTTATAATTGGCTTTTTATTTAAAAAGTTAAATTTTTACTCATTTTTCATGTTTACTTTAAGTGCCTGCGCTTTCATTTTTTATTTTTCAGAAACTAAGTTCTGGTGGCCTATTTATTTTATAGACATCAGCAATATGAGATTTTCGTTCGACCGCGCTCATGTTCGGTGGTCTTTTCAGCTTTCAGTACAATGCTTAATTAAACTTAAATTTTACGAGTTTAATTCAAGAAAATCGTTTTATTTTCCGTCGAGCATTGTTTTCTGTTATTAAAACGATAAACGTTTAAAAAGCAAATGGTGATGAAAAAAATAAAGTGTTACATTATGGAATATTGTATTCGGGGTAGGTAAAATGGCCTTTAACTTTGAACATGAACTATTATAAGAACAAAATTTCCTGTTTTAGAGTAGTAAGTTAATATTACACAGGGTACCTAGCTTGTTATAAAAATAATGCCAGGAAAAACTTTCACTATTATAATAAAATAACGGTGGTACTTTGCATCTCCGCTCGTGCAGCGTATACTTCATAAAATGAGACTGTTCAAATTAAATAGTAGTCAATGATGTACTTAAACGTTAAAAACCCACAATAAAAATTCTAATGAGAAAAAATTTGACATTTTTATTTCATTTCCTGCATCACATGCTTGCTACATCTTTGTAGAAAGAATTGGTGTCTAGGGTGAAGCTGCAGTAGACAAACAATAAATACAAGAGATATACCTAAAACTAATTTCACGTGAACAATAAAAATGTGTAGAGCATTTCAAGTACATATCCTGATATTGTGTTTTATTTTATATGCTACAATTTTTCAGTAAATGCCATTTCGTTTAACACGAGCATCAACAGCTCCAATCTGTATTTTGGAAGTTCTTTACAACTAGTCCACTGTTCCAGGAAACGAATACGTTCCGACACATTAAATTTTATATTCCGTGCATGGTTCAAATTCACAAACACCGTCAACAAAATGCACAAAGATTATGCATGCCTATTTCGTGTTGTTTTTTCAAGGCTTTGACTTGCAAAAGCAGGTATTGGTACTTTTTATTTAAAATATAATTTGGCTCAGACGTGTAGCTGTTAATATGTTTTTAACCATCCCGTATAACGAAATAATTTTCGTATGTTTACATAAATCTGCGGCTACTAAAATAAACGGGTTTGTTTAACTGTGCCAAACAGGGCAATAATAACAATTATGAAACAGGATTCAAATAAAAATAGCCATTGCAATAAATCAGGCAATAATCTGACTTGGAATTGTGCAATTCCCATTGTTAATAAATCTACAAAAAACGATCATGGGAATTGATCTAGTTGCTTTAGGCGCTTACTTCTATCCATTGTTGCAGCGGAAAATAAAAGGTAAATGTTTTGGAAGCGATCTCCAATATCCTCTACAGGTGCACTACCGTAGCGGTAAAAGTCTGAATAGAAACAAGCCAGAAGCGGCGGACATTTTCATTCAATCCTCGCGTTAATGCCTCTCCAACATTCATTAACGTTTTTAAATTTGCATGTTTTATGTCGCTTAATACAATCATTGTCGCTATTTTCTGCACGTGTATATCAGCTCAGAATTGTATTTTAAAACGTATATAAATGAGGATTACAAAATAATAAAACAATAAATTTCAAAAATAGGGATGACACTAACTACAAAAGTAGTCTAAATGTTCTCCAAACTAGCCAAGTTGGGTTTTGGGATATAAGTAATATACATATTGCGGTATGCGGTAACTAATAATTTACGTTTATAAGGATGACAAATAACACCAATTTCAGCCGCGCAGTTGGCTTAGTGAGTGAGTGTCTGACTCCTAACCAAAGTGACCTGGGTTCAAACCCCAGGAATGATCAAAAATGAAAAAGGCTGCCGGTCACGTTTAGTGGAGAGATATTTGTATCTCAGGACACCTTCGTTCGAAAGCGAAGTAAAGCGGGTGGTTCCGTGTGCGTATACTCGTGCACGTTAAAGATCCGAACCTGAGGCTGGAATTGTCTCGGGTCTCGTTGGAGGCATGTACAATGGGCCCAATTAAGAGGCCTAAGTGCATCAACCTTGAGTTGACCTCTACCTAAATCCAGATCCAGAACACCAATTTCCTTAAGAATACCTTTTCTATCACGTCGGTATGGACATTGAGAAAAATGGCTCGTTTATTTTCACTAGGCTTTTGCTAGGGACAGGTTACATTTAAATGTTGATTTTTATCAAATGCGTTTTGGTATTTTAGGTAGAAAAAAGGCGTCCTATATAAAAATGGGTATTTTTATTCAAAAAAAATACAGGACATAAAATGGTTAACTTAATAATGTTGCTGAAAAATACCCCAGTAAGTTGTTTTTATTGACATGTTATCATGCTGTTGATTAGATTATCCGAGTTTAATGCCATGCATTTTTCGAGCAAAACGAGGTTATGTGATCCCATCGTAATTGGAACAACCGATTGGTATCACTCCACGAAAGGAAGCAAAGGAAATTACAGAGTTTACATTTCCTATACTGAACGATGCTTATGCCTATATCAATTTGCCTGACGCCACTCCAAATCGGTTATGTTTATGATGAGTTGTGAGTTACACCATTTTACCTTCAGTCCTTGGCAGGTTTATGGATTGAAACGCCAAATTTCTAAACCGTTGATCCAAAAGCAAAATCCCTTTGGAGTACCTACTGCTATGCCTATAGGGTAGAAATCATCCATGAATATTGTTAAAGTTGATAAAAACTTTTGAATTCAATTTAGCTTCCGACTCACCACATCCTTTTTAGTAAAAAATGTCAGATTTATTTTTATTTCCATGCATATTCTAAGATAACATTTTTCAAGCATATAGTTTTAAAATCCTTGATAAGTTTGTAACTTTTATCCATGTTTTGAAAAAAAAATGTTTCTTTTTAATTTCCCAAATAGCTATTAAGTTTTAACTTGACAATTTCTCACAAAAACGTATCCTTAATTCTAATTAACATGATCCAAATAACCCTTTATTAGTGTAAATGACGTTTAATTAAAATTTAAATTACAATCTTTTATTTTAGACGATACTTTACTCTTGTTAATGGGCTCTAAAGAAATCTACTGTAATATAATTTTATAGCTTTTATGTTAAGGGTAATAACTTTACATCTGCAGGAAAGTTTGCTGCCTAGATTACAAGTTAGTTGCATAATTTTTATATGCTTCGTAAAGAGGTATAGGCATTCATATGCATATCCGACTTTATTGGCAAATTACATTTACTCCCGCAAAAATCCCGCCGTATGCCTTTCGATTGTTAGTTTGTGCCGACTCAGCAAAGCTAACACTTCAATTCAGTCATGACTGACAAAATGATTCGTTTACGTTTAGAATTAGGTAAACTGCAGATTGCAAAAAGTATAAATTTGAAGAAGAAATAAAGTAATTTTACTCAATCAATATTTGTGTCGTTAATCCAGTGAGGCGAAATAAACATTAATTTCTTTAATTTAACAATTTCTTTTGATTGTTAAACCGAGCTTAGATCGTAAAACAAACAATTCTTTCCAAAATTAAGAAAAATGTAGGTCAAGTTGGGCGTCTGGCTTAGATTTCCGTCGAGAAGCCCGTCAGAACAAAACTTGAGCCATTGTAGATAAGCGTTCTTAACTAGATTATGACAACGCCGGTAAACATGCGATAAATTGGCTTTTGATATCGGTAACTAGCAGCCCTTAAATGCGGCAAAGATCCCTAATGCAAACCCTTCTTGAGTCTAGTTTCTAGCCGAGCAAATAACATTCAATTATTTGTGTTGTGAATGTAAATATACAGAGAGATTATTATTATCGAGCTGAACGCAAAATGATTGCGCTTTTAAATCTGTAATTAAGTTTTTTTCTTTATTTATCTGGGAAAACATTTTCCGCAATAAGTTTTCAGTTTTATAACTTTGGCATTGCGACAAAACTATTCACTAGACAAATAACGAAGATAATTACGACATTTTTCTCCCAAGAAATGCTCAATGCTGAGACTAGAAGTGTGAATAAAAATACTCATTGTTTGCCCAGCGGAAGTTAAAGAACCCCTTTAGGTTAAACTTTTGCGCTTTTAATAATTTGATGATGTGACTTCTTTTTAATATTTGAAGTCATAAGAACCATAAAGTTTCTTTATTTAAAAAAAGTTTCTAAAGTCTGCTGCTAATAACACAAGACCATAGATCAAAGTATTTTGAATATTATGAACGTTGTTTGTAACGGGATATTTCAGTTCTGAATTACCAAAGTTAAATGCCAGTTGAATGCACCGTCTGGGGCAATATACGAGTGTAGGGGAAGTAAAAACAAATTTAAAGAATGGTGTTATAATTTACAGTAAAAACATTTATCATGAAAGTTTGTTTATGGGCGGGAAAGTTTCAGGTAATAAAGTTGGTTGCTGCTTGAGGGGCGCTTGTAACTTGTTTTCCCGGCGCATTCGCCAAAATCCTCTCGATAGAGAACCTGGTTAATAAATTACACTTCACTAGATATTTATTTGGGTTTCAAGGTTTGGATAGATACTACATTTCAGGTAATTAAATTGTATCGTAAATTTAGGCTAAAACAGGCAGTTTTTATTAATTATAAATAAAAAATGGAGCTGAACATCTTTAGTAGTATACAACAAAGGATGTTAATGCTTCTTTTCAATTTTAAAGATGCAAATTGTTTAAGACCCGTCACAGTAGATTGCGAGCTATTTTTTATGCACGTTTGTTCTTTTTATTTTGACAAAGTGGGTAGATTATTCTTATCTAAATACTCTGCAATTTCAGTCGACACTCGCAGTATGTCTGAACTAAAACACAAAGAGTTAAAAAGGGTCTACTTTAGCTTATGGCTATTTTTTGCTGAAATATAGCCGAAAGAGTATACGAAAGAAAGTTCAAACAAAAGAAAAACATGGATCCTGGGATATAACTCGGTCGGTGGCGATTTGATTCCCTTTGTAAGTCAGCGTGAGAGTGTCACGTGTAGCGCGGTGACAATCCCAGTTATTTATCTGTCTTTCAGGCACGTCCTGTTCCCCAACAGAATGTTTGATTTTTGTGCTCTTTTCAGGCTTGAAAGTACATATGTCCATTCAAGCTACCCTCAAATGACCATCTGTTATTTATGTTGTTTAAACACACTTTTTATGAACTAGAGGTCATGTAGTGCTACAAAAACTAAACTCTTTTAAGTCATGCGATTTGCTAACATAATTAATCACCAAGAGCAAAATTAATTGTTGTTAAAAATTAATCACCAAAATCTAACATATAATTAATGTAATAACTGCTTATTATGTGGTCTATTAGCACAGGACAGCTTGGCCAAAAACCACTTTTCATATTACAATAATTTTCCACAAAATGTGGAAATACAGAAAGTGTCTTTTTGCTTGTTTACTTGAGCCATAAATCTTTCTAAACTGCGGGAGAAACAAGGAACAAAGGGTTACAATACTAACAAGTTAAGTCCTATATTTTTGGGAAAAAAGTAAGATTTGTAAGTTTTCTTACTTTGAAACTTTTTTAAAAGCGCGCTGAGATTACTACTACAATTTTATCTTGATGTCACTTTGAAAGTATAAATAGCTAACGCAGAATATTTAAAACGCAACTTCCAAACTTTTACATCTTTAGCTGGTAAAAAGCTTTTATTTGAAAAATCTTATACTACCTAAATTCGTTTTCAAGGTATATTTTTGATTTAGTAATAGCACCGAGAGATGAATATGAAATGGATCATTTCAGAGTATTTACAATGTAAAGTTATAAGTGCACTTAAACAAAACAAAATGGTGCCACTGATGTTATCTTTTCCTTTCCGCTGTTGGAAAGAAGCTTCAACAACGGGCGTACTTAAAATGGAATATGTGAATATCAGACTAAAGTTATTCCTGCTTTTATCCGATTTTACAAATCCATTCCTTTGTTGTGTTTTCTGCAAGTTTTATCGCAATAACACAGTTTTCACGGTTGAATACAAATTATTAAATTATTAAGTCCTACTTAAACTATAACAACACTAGTTGGGAAATCAATATTGTTAAACTTTCAAAGGAATTTTGGAAATTCTAAACGCCTTAGGAAGAGTTTGGCCTATAAATAGACTACGGATTTCAATTTCCATACGGCCAATAAGATCCCATGAGACTTGCAAACGAGCCTGCAAAACTGAAGTGGCACTTTTAGGAAAAACAAAATGTACGTTAGATTTTTGCAGGATGTTCTATTAAAACGTACATGTGCCAATTAAAGTAGGAATCTTAGGAAAAATGTAAACATTACAATGGATTTTTAACCGTAGCGTTTAAAGGAACACCCTATGTATAAACCACAAAGGGCAAACAAAGGTATGAAAGTGTGTTTCTTATAAAAATTCATGTATGAAAAATATTTTATGTGAAGGAGCTTTTTATGCAAAAATAGGTGTCTATCTGCGCAATAAATTTTTAAACGACACCACTTTTATTGTAGCCCATACTCATGTTTTGTATAGAAGTAGTATCGTACTCATAAATTTATCAGTCACACGGCTCGGTTTACCCTTTTAATAATTTGTATATGACACGCTAACAAAGCTAGAGCATGACCTGAAAGCATGGAAAAAGTTTCATTTGTAATCGTAGTTTGTAATTAACATACTCAAAATAACATGACTCTGTTTTGTTAGTTATTGTTTTTAACCGAGCATAGCATGGATATTGGCTCGCCGGTACTTAATCACTACATCCTTTATTAAAGAAATATTTGTTTTTAATCAGAGCTTAAAAAGAAAAAAAATGAAACAAAATTGCGAATTAGTAATATTGGTTGCCTTAAAAAGAGCCTGAAACCAACTTTTTATGTATTTAGCTTTATATAAAAGTTAGAACTGTAAAAAATATTTTTATTACTAAACCAAGTTTCATTTCAGAAACTTTTTCTTTATTTGACTTTTGTGGGTAATATGAAATATAATAAATCTAATTTGATATTAAATAAAAATTAAGCCTTATAAAAGCAAATTTTGAGTTGTATCATCTTAAATTGATTTTAAAGCATCTCATGTTTTATTTAAGCATTTATTTACTTATTTTACCTTATTAGATTAGTTACAAGTAAAAAAAATAAAATTTAAAAAATAATCCTGCCTTAATAAACGTGAATGTTTGTATAAAGAGGAAATTTAAAATATTATTATATATTTCTGTTTATTGTTCTGTTTAAGTTTAATATTATTATACAGCAAAGCAAAACCAGGTTTGTATATTAATTTATGTGAATATGACAATGGCATTTAATTTCTGTTTAATAGGTAAATAATTACAATATTGGGATTACTGGACGAATACGATTTTGAATAAAATTATGGAGTAATAATACCTTAGGATATACCTTTACGATCACAAAATTAAATTAATTTAATAGTTAATTAATTTTTCTACTAAAAAAGACCTTAAATAAAATTTAAAATGCATTATTAACAGGATAATTGAAGAACCAAGAATCGCATGTTACCGCACATACAAATTATCCTAAACATACTCTTGCCATACAAAGATATCTACTATCACAAAGCGTAAAAGCTATTTGTTTCCAACCTTATTATGTTGTGTAATAACATTCGAAAACTACATCTGTCTTTTGCATTTAAAGGTATGGATTCTAACAAGCATGAGCTTATGGAAACAGTATTATTTAATTTGCCTAACGGTTTACTGCCTATTCCTGCATAAAGTACACAACGTCGACTTTGCATCACGTATATTTCCACAAAACGTCGGGATGTGTAAGGCTTGTGATAATAAGAGACGAAAAAGATAAGTTTACTAAAAGGCTTTGACGTCCATTGCCGCTGTGCTAGATAGAATTTGCAGCGGTGGTTTAATTATAAGTTGGATGAACTTAAAAGGTTCTTTTGTTTTACTTTACTTCATATTATTTTTTGTTAAAGTGGAATGAATTTCATTTAATTCACTAAAGGCGTAAAGTGACACTTTTTTGTAAATAGTGTGTATTTGCCTATCCAGAAAATGAGAAAAGTTGTGCTTTTCCGCACAGAAACTCAGTTGGTTACAGGATGTCTGTCAGGCACCCAAGTATTGTTATCTAAAGAGAGCATTTAAGATTTCTTCAATGTGTAATATGGCGGATGCGCCGGGCGACTAACTTCTTTAATTTGTAAAATGGCGAATGCGCCGGGTGATTTTAGTATACGTTTTGTTACCATTATTGTTGCTCAATTTCTGCAAAAAACTTATATTTCCAAATAAAATAAACTTTGAATAGTAAAAGATGTCTATTAAGCTCATTTTAATACGAATAAACGGAGTTGGGGCTTACTGTTTTGAAACATTAATCACAATAATAAAGCACCCCTACCGGGTAGTTTTGAAAAGTTAATAGGTAGCTATTTAAATTCACTTTATATCAAATTAAAATCACTTGATAAATATATCGTTTAAATAAGTTTGCTTAGGCTCCAGATGAAATTAAATTATCGCAACCTTTCTAGTGATTGGTTTGGTCAATCTAAAAGTTTAGCTATAAAATGAATCTTCCTGCAGAGTAAACTTTTAATTAACCCCAAATTATGGGCACATAAAATCATTAAAAGTTATAGAACTATTACTTAATTCAATTTTCTAAACTTTATCGTTGACCAAGAGAGGTATTAAATTTCCATGTCTGTACTTTATTTAAAAAAAATTATCCACCTATTTGCAAAGAATTGCTGACCCATTCTGTAATGTGATACATTCACTGACCTATTCAGGGATCAAACCCATTTCTTGTTTAAGATTAAAAATGTCCTTTGTAATTAATATGGTAATTTAACACTTCGATTTCTCCTCAATAATTAGATGTTTTCCCTGGGTGTGGATTACATAAAACGGCGTGAACTTTTGACCTACTTGAGGTTTTAAAAAATCTAGATTATTTTTAAAGGATGATGCATAAGTTTTAATGTAGATAAATTGAAGAAACTTTTAAAAGCAGCAAAAGCTTGTTTAAAACTACACAAATAATGATCCAGTCTTAAAACAAATACCTTTACTAATGGTAAAAAGGAATTCAAAAAATAGTTGGAATAAAATTGCGCCTCAAGCTATTTAAAGTTCAAAATGAAAAGAAAACACATTATTATTCTAGGACTCTCTTTTGATTTCGGAGTTGTGGCAATGCAGCTCAGAGAATCTGGCTTATTGGGTGAATGTGTCTTTTCACTTACACAATGTTTTACAAGTCCGCGCAAAAAACGTATTTTCGTAAGAAACTTTTATCAAAATATTGGCTGATGATATTGATTTCACGTGAAACGTGTTTGTTTAGCAATGCTTTATTATACCTTGTTTATTATCTCCAGGAAAAAGACTTTATAATGGCAAAACACACAACTTTGTTTTAAAAATAAGAAAAAGATCAGCCAGTGAAGAATATAAATTGTCTCTGAACTGTTTTCTATTTAAACTGAGTGTGAAACCGATTCAAGCATGATTGGGTAGCAAAAGCCTTGTAAAGGCGGCTATAAACAATTCCCGTACAGACAATAACAAATTGTATTCACCAAAATTGGTATCAGGTGTGGAAATTAGATGCTTACTTAACAAATTCCTGTGTGAGTGTGAAATGTTAAACTCAACAAAGACCTACAGGTACAAAGCTAACAAAGGTTGCATCTCTAGGGACCTGTTACCTATCCGGATTTTATTCAACGTTTTTCCCGATTTTTATACGATGTAATCCGGTTTTAAACGCATTCAATTTTATTCAAATTAACCACTAAGTGGTGGTGTTCTTGAGCATCCACGTTTAAAAATGTATTCGCTTGTAAATACAAAAAACAAAAAGATAAATATATCTATACGTTTCAGGTCGCAAATGCTTACAATATTTGATCACCTGGGGAGTAAAATGTAAAATTTGGTAGTGCAAAAGTTGGTTTAAAGTTAATAAGAAATAAAATGTGTTCATAATATATTTAACAAGCTTTTTACAAGCAAAAGAAGTTTTAAAATAAAACCTATTAACTCGTTTTGATAAACATAGGACTTTGTGCCAGCTACACTGTTCTCAACTTTATTAAACCTAAAATTGCACGGTAAAATATCCATCAATATGTATGATATTGTTTTAAAACTAAAGTGAATTTAATTAAAAGCCCGGAAGATCAAACAAGAGTTTCAACTTTACGCTTTTCATGGAGAACAAGGTTCATGAGAAGAATAAAATAGGATTATTACTTTCCGCAAATAAGGTAACTAAAAATCTTCGCGCTGCATCTTTAAAAACCATCTGAAACCCGAAGCTTGTTTCAAATCCCAAAGCGCATTACCTCCAGCCTTGTGGCATCATTGAACTTCTTTGTACTGTGGCTTTTACATTAAAATAGCTTTTATTTTATTCTCACGCTCATATTTGGTCATGGCGAGGCAGGATGCAGGCGAGATCGAGCCAGGATCGACGTCATCCGCCAGAATGCATTGTGCTGCCTTAGCTAGTGGCTTTAATATCGTTTGTTATTTAATTTATAACGCCTGCAAATAGTGCATCATACTCCAAAGCGCCAACAGGGGAGATCTTTTCTTGCGTTTTCCTCATCATTTATTTACCATAAGTACTGAACGTAAAGAATTTACCACCCGATATAGAGTATAACCAAGAAACCTTTTTTCAAGTTTGTTTAGTATACAAAACAATGGACTAACAATTGATGTTCTGTGAGGGTTGAAGAATGGACGGACAGATGGATGAAAGGCGAATGGATAAGCAAAACGCTTCAGGTCTGCTTCATAAAAGTCCTTTCAATGTTTGTTTTAAAAGTGTTTACGTAACTTTTAATCGCAAAGGTTATACATCCTAAAATAGCAGATAGGTATGTTTTAATTTTCTTTGTAATTATTAAAATTTTAAAGCATTTATAATGTTCACCTTTCTGTGGTATTCTTTTTTATTTATTTTTGTAGCTAAGAAAAACATCTACATAGACTATACTACAACAAATACAACGCATTTGAATAAAGTAAATTTGTCGGAAATTCAAAAATAAATTTGTTTTCTCGTTTTGAGTAAGATGGCGCTAAAGTAATGGTTTAAATAAAACATGCATGATAAGATGCAATAACTTAACCATAAATAAATGATTCCTTGCTTTCCAAAACATATTTAACTGACATCACAACTATTCCCGATAAATTATGATTTATATCTATCCAAAAGCATTGCGATGATTTAAAGAAGTCAGTCAGCGTAAATTTTCTAAATGGAAATGCATAACTCACTTCTTTATACAAGTTTGATAGCGTTCACGGGAAAGTTACTCTGTTATTTACACATTTTTCATGAATAATTTGGCAAATGACTGTAATTTTATTTGAGTAGGGAAAATGGAACAATTACAATCAGTATAGTCTCGAGCTGAAATCAGCTTTATAATTTAAAGATATATGGTATTAATCCAATTCTAAATAGACTCTATAATTTCCAAATGCATTATAGTTACACGGAAATTAATGCATTATTACGTTGTGTATTAATGGTCTATGAATATGGGAAAGTTTCATCCTGTTACAAAATCTAACAAAGTCGCGAAAACTGTGCAGTAGAAAGGCATGAATGGATTAAATTCTAACGTACCAGCCAGCATTTCCATTTAAATGCCGACGCTATTGTGATTGCAAAACACATCAAAACTTCAATTTTCGAAACCACATTTTATACCTTCCATTGATTCTATACAAATTTCGTAAGTAACTTGCACTATTGCTTACATTGACTAATTTTTGAAATGCTTAACGTGCATTCATACTATCTCGAGGAGGAAAAAGAAGTTGGTAAAAAGTTTATCTATTTGCCTGTCACATTTTCCTTAAAACTAAAAGTAAAATTAATTTTATATTTTCTGGAAGAATGGTTGACAAAATCAAATAATGAAAAAAGTTTCTTAAACGCGTTACATCTAAAAAATATTAATCAAAGTTTACAAAAAATCACGATGTGCTTTTAATTATTAAATGTTTATTTTTTTGACAACGTAATATATAATAATTTTTTTTATAAATTTCAATGCATTTTAGATTTAAAACATGTCACGTTTTTTTAAAAGCCCTTTCCATAAACCATCTTAAAAGAACTATTAAATCAACTTGTAGGGCCATTTAACTTATTCAATTGCAATTCAAATGTGTCCACAGAATAATTTTGACCAACTAAAGATAGAAATTCCCTCTGAAAGACTTCCACTTTCCAAATTGTGTAATTTCCTAGTATTTTCGCAAAGTAGATAATTAAACAAGAACTAAAACATCACAAGGCTTTAATCAGGAAAGGATATAGTTTACGTGTTTTGTTCTAATGTATATTAATGAAGTTTAAGTTACATCACGAGCTGAGCTGAGACGGAAGATTACATAATTAACAAAGTATTACGAAGAACTTATGTAATTCTGTTAATTGCACCTGGGGCATTTTTTAAAGTACCTACTATATAAAACACGTGCAGAAAATTCTATTAACTACGATTTGATTATAATTAATTGAAAATGCGCTTGTTAATTTTTAATACTCCAATTCCCTAACGCGAACGACAAAAAATGTACGACACGGAAAATGTGCATAATAACTGCAAGGTTTTATGTATTACAAATTAATGCTATATATCACTTTAATTCGTAAACATTGCAACAAATGTTTGCACAATACAAATCATGCATTTCGCGTTTTGTATGTTGTCCTTAAATAATGCACAAACAAATAATTGTGTATCTCCCTTAGTTAAACTAGATCATTTAGAAAAAAATGGCGAAAGCGCTTCTGGATTGGCAGCAACATTGAAACGTTTAATTTCTCCATTTAAGAAAGACATAAATAGCTTTTAGAGGAAAGTTTGTGACAGCACCAAGACAGATAACTTAACGTTCAAGATACTTTAACATGAGCTAAACATAAAATGGATACTGTAAGATCTATCGTCGAATCAGAATTTTAGAAAATGGCGAATGCGCCGGGCGAGCAAATACATGTACAACTTAATAATTATTACAGCATGGGAACTTCACACTTCTCTGAAATGAGATTGACACCTGTTTAATATGGGACTCACACTCCTGTTAGACACTTAATATCCTGCAGTACATAGATTCATCACCAATTGAAACATAGTGCCGGAAAATGATGGATTGGTTTATGCATCCTGTGAACACAACAACATATTGTTGATATCTTGAAGAATTCAAAAGATAATCCCTTTCACGATAAATAAAGTGTCAAGTCTTAGTTAACATTAATTTTGCTGATGTATCAAACAAACACAAACTAACGTTGATTTTTTGCTACTAAGAAAATAAAATTGGACAATCTCTAGAAAAATAAATTTGAAAAGGGCGATATGACAGTAAATATAATAAGTTAGCAAAAGAACGAGCCTAAAGCCTAGGACAAACAAAAACTTGCTGATTCAAAAAAAACTTTATTTTATTATGCTTATTGAACTATCTACATAATTTAAACAGCAAACCAAAAGCAAAATTTTGAAACCCTAGTTTTTAATAAACACATTTAAATATTACATTCTACCCAGTGTAAAATAAAGCAAATGAAGCGCACTCGGAAAAAATAATGAAAAACTCGCATCGCTTGCCCACATCATTTCGAATTTGTTTAATTTGCATGTTTTTGCGTGGAGTCCAATTTTCACCACGTAATGTTATCTAGAATCTACTCAAACAAACGAAGCATTTTAAAAAACAAATTAAACAATGGGCAACAAACGAAATCACTTTTGTTACAATTAAATATTTTATTTACTTGGAAATTCATAGCTGCAAATGCAAGCTCAGCACGGCGCTACTATTATTTAAATCAAATCTTTATCCCTTAACGTAATTGTGTATTCTACAATGCTTTTGTCAGTTTATTAACATTGGACCGACCACAAAACTTAATACTTTATGTCATAAAAGGTTGAACTGAATAAAAACGGGTAATATATTGCTGTATTTGCGTGAAACTTTAGAAATAATAGTGTGCATAAATGCATAAAATAATAATTCAGTTAATTTTACACACCACTTGCGCAACTTTGATCATTCTGATATTAAGAAGGTCTGCCTCTATTCAGTAGTTCTGCACTTTTGATAAAAGCATTACAGTTTATACTAACTTTATAGTAACATGATTAAGCCGCATTAGGAAACTATTTCTTGAAATTGTATAGTTGTGAGAGAACAAGACAAAAATTGAAAAGGACAAAGACAAGGCCAGAAAGTAATGTATAAAAAATGGACTTTACCCTTACGTATGCTAAAATAAAAATGTTATGCATCTATGCTAAAAAAACTGTGTTGTATGTCAACCCTCCGGTCTTTTATCCGCCCTATTTTTGCGTTGCTGTTTTTTTGCAGTTTCCGTGTTTGTTTCCAAACAGGCAATAAATATCGAGGCTTAATCAACTTTTATATTCGCTCTATATCAAAATAATATTAAGCAATGTAATTCCAAACAAGCTACATAATTGAAAACAGTATGAAACCGGCAGCGCGGAGTATTGAAAGAAACAAACCCACAACATTATAATTCAAAGCATATCTAGAGCGCTTATTTGTCATCTCACGTATTACAAGGAAACTGTTCAATTTTTATACTATTCATGAATTTTGTTGTTTTCAATTTTGTTCCAGATATGCTTTCCGATTTACATACGTATTGAATTTCGCCGGCTCTGGTCGGTAGAACCTCTACTACAATAAGCTCCACTCTATTGCAATCGAAAGTTTTATTAATTTTCCCGCCAGCTTTTCAATTTAGTTATGAGTGCATTTTTATGTTTTACTAAAAAGTTTTCATTGTAAATGAGTATGTTCAACTTAAATCACATTAAATTAAAGAATTTCAATTGTTTTATGTTCAAATATTCTTGCATGCTGTGCAAATTCTCTGATAAATTTCATTTTTATTAGTTTGATAATTTTAGCAGACAAGGTCAGAAATAATTTCAGCCATAAGCTAAAATCGTTATTTTACCTTGTTTTTATTCTTTTACAAGAGCGACAGATTCCAGGGAACTTACTTTTGAAAATATTCTTGCACCCAGTCAAGTATAAAAAAAATAGGGTGTGACCTTGCAAGTCAATTTTTTTCGCCCTTTCATCAGGCAAATAAATAATACTTTTAAGACAGGCAAATTGATCAAAATTACACACGGATCGAACTTTACGGTGGTTGATACTATAAGCCATGTTTTATTAGGCATATAATGTGATGAGGTAACTTGTTTGTAATAATAAACACAAAAGCACTTTATACGATTACCCAAACTGAAATGCTATTATCTATACATTATCCTTTCTAAGCAGAAAGCTCTATACGCCTACAATAACAACATAACAGCAGAGTTAACTTCTGGTTATATAGAAATAGTTTCACCAACTATACAAGAAACTGATCCATTCACAATCTTGTGATTTCAAGAAGTTTTTGAATTGTTTTACACAAGACATTGTGTGGGGCGTGTAAAATTTGTTCTAAAAAAAACTTAATTAGAGGCCAATACAATAAAAACTGACAAATTGCGTTTTTTTACTTTTGTTCCTTGTACCTGTTGATAAATATGGCAATTTTATTTTGTAACCTGAATATACGTATAACTATAAATTTCTTTCCTAACAAACAGCACAAACCAATAAGTTTAATTGCAGAATTTCGATAGCCACTACATTTTGCAACTAGGTATAATAATTATAGTTAACTAATTCGCTTAGTTAGCTTTACTATAAACTTCTCGGTTCTGCACACTCTTCAGCTATAACGGCAAAGATACAATTTAGGTAATACCTTAGCTAAAGCATAGTGTGGTAAAGTTATGTAATTGCATGAGCATCAGTCTGGCTGGGGGCCACCGGTGATCAAGTGGCTTGTGACTAATTAATGAGGCGCCCTCCGCCCGTCGCCACGCTGACTGTTACATCATAACCTAATCCGCGGCGGGCGGCAGCGACGTATTCACAGGGCCGGATTTTGCGGGTAGAATAATTAAAGACAAAATTTAACTGGGCTTTTTGTCATTAGCTGTTTGGTTCTGTTCCTATGAGCTTTCAAAGGCAAGTTGAACTGCGCAATCCAATTTTGTTTTTCAAAGTAAAAAATATTATTCTTCAAAAAATTAAAATGCAGATTCGTATTTTTAAGCAAAAAACCTATCTATAAAATAAGTTTCGTTAAAATTGGAAACAAAAAAAATTTTCGCTGAGCTTTTTTGAAAATTTTTAAAATTTTGTCAACTTTGGAAAGTTCTATCTAAAGAACAAAAGCACTGGGAAAAAATTGGATTGCTGATTTGTTTTCTACAGTTTTGTATTAGTATAAAAACACAGTTCCAAGTAAATTTATTTTCTCAAACTTTACCTAATTTTTATGCAAGGGGTAAGGGTCCAAATATTCTCAATTTTTTAAGTAACATGGCCACAAATAATTTTTGCCACCAATAAGTGCTATCATTGCTTATGTAAATCGAGCTGCTGAATCCGAATCTGGCACCTAAAAAGTTCCAACTCGTTTAGTTTTGTTGCTATACATTTTCAAAGCCAACTTGAAACGCGCAACCCAATTTTTTTCCAAGTTTTTTTTTTAATCGGCAAAAAAATTATTTTACAAAAAACTAAAATGCAGATTAGTATTTTACATTAAAAAAGCAATCTATAAAATAAGTTTTGTTAAAATTGGAGACAAAAAATTTTTTCGCAGAGCTTTTTTGAAAATTTTTAAAATTTGGCCAACTTTGGAAAGGTTTATCTAAAGAACAAAAACACTTGGAAAAAATCGGATTGTAGATTTGTTTTCTACGACTTTTAATGATACTAAAAACACAGTATCAGGCAAATTTATTTTTTCAAAATTTACCTCTTTTTTTTGTAAGGGGTAAGGGTCCAAATATTCTCAGTTTTTTAATTGACATGTCCGCAAATGCATTTTGCCACCAATGAGTGCTATCATTGTTAATGTAAAACGAGCTGCTAAATCCGAATCTGACACCTAAATAGTTCCAACCCGTTTAGTTCTGTTGCCACAAGCTTTCAAAGCCAACTTGAAACGCGCAACCCAATTTTTTTCAAAGTGCTCTAATCAGCAAAAAAATGATTTTAGAAAAAACTTAAATGCAGATTAGTATTCCACATCAAAAAAGCAATCTATAAAATAAGTTTTGTTAAAATTGGAGACAAAAATTTTTTTCGCAGAGCTTTATTGAAAATTTTTAAAATTTGGCCAACTTTGGAAAGCTTTATCTAAAGAACAAAAGCACTTGGAAAAAATTGGATTGTAGATTTGTTTTCTACGACTTTTAATGAGTCTAAAAACACAGTATCAGGCCAATTTATTTTTTCAAAATTTACCTCATTTTATTGTAAGGGATAAGGGTCCAAATATTCTTGGTTTTTTAAGTAACATGACCACAAATAACTTTTGCCACCAATGAGTGCTATCATTGTTTATGTAAAACGAGCTGATGAATCCGAATCTGGCACCTAAATAGTTCCAAAGCGTTTAGTTTTGTTGCGATAAGCTTTCAAAGCCAACTTGAAACGCGCAACCCGATTTTTTTCAAAGTGCTCTAATCGGCAAAAAAATTATTTTACAGAAAAATAAAATGCACATTGGTATTCTACACAAAAAAAGCAATCTATAAAATAAGTTTTGTTAAAATTGGAGGCAAAATTTTTTTTCGCAGAACTTTGTTGAAAATTTTTAAAATTTGGCAAACTTTGGAAAGCTCTATCTAAAGAACAAAAGCACTTGGAAAAAATCGGATCAAAGATTTGTTTCTTACAACTTTTAATGAGCCTAAAAACATAGTTTTATTGTAATTTATTTTTTCAAAATTTATCTAATTTTTTTTTAAGGGGTAAGGGTACAAATATTCTCAGTTTTTTAAGTAACATGTCCGCAAATATTTTTTGCTACCAATGAGTGCTATCATTGTTAATGTAGAACGAGCTGCTAAATCCGAATCTGACACCTAAATAGTCCCAACGCATTTAGTTTTGTTGCTATAAGCTTTCAAAGCCAACTTGAAACGCGCAACCCGATTTTTTTCAAAGTGCTCTAATTGGAAAAAAAATTACTTCACAAAAAATTAAAATGTCGATTTAAATTCTGCAGCAAAAAAGTAATCTACAAAATAAGTTTCGTTAAAATTGGGGACAAAAAAAATTTTTGCAGTGCTTTTTTGAAAATTTTTAAAATTTGGTTAACTTTGGAAAGCTCCATTTAAAGAACAAAAGCACTTGGAAAAAAATTGGATTGTGGATTTGTTTTCTATGACTTTTTATGAGAGTAAATACACAGTTTCAGGCCAATTTATTTTTTCAAAATTTATCTTATTTTTTTGTAAGGGGTAAATATCCTCAGTTAACATGGCCACAAATAATTTTTGCCACCAATGAGTGCTATCATTGTTTATGTAAAGCGATCTGCTGAATCCGAATCTGGCTTCTAAATACACTGGCTTTCAAAAGTCTTGCACCCCCCCTTTAAAAACTTTCGCGTTTACCTGACTGAAATTAAATTTTCTTTAAAATAAACTTTAAAGCCTTGTTGATATAATACACAAGATAGAAAAGCGTTTAATTAATTTTCTTCAATGGTACCAAGCGTTTAAAAAAAAGTGTAAAATTCCTGAAAATTGAAGAAGTGTAAAAATTAAAAATAAAGCAAACACGGGATTATTAGTGAATGGTATTAGTACTCCTTGTTCTAAATGATGCATTCAAATGGTTTCGCATACTTCTAACGGGGCTATTAACAACTTCTAGGGGTGCATTCGCCATTTTCTCGCAACGCAACAATTAGCCCCTGTCTGCTTTTTAGCGTTTTTTTTTCGGGTTTTTTTTTGCGAAAAACTTGTTTAGAGATAAAATTCCACTATGTCCAAAAGAATTCAGGTTCGATTAGCTGTCAGGCCAGTCACATCACTCCCTGTGGGAATATTTCGACGCGTTTCATACGACGCAGAGTCCCTTTGCCGCCCATAAATGCAAAATTTTAAAAAGAAATAACATGAGAAGGATACATTAGGAGACAGACAAAAGTCTCTTCGTAAACTTGACCATCGATATTGCCAGGACTATGAATCGGAGCAAACTTTTCGTAAAACATTATACCACTCCAAAACATTTCAGTACCCGTATGATATGGGGCAACTTTAATTTAAGTATTCAATCGATGGTGTCTTTTTGCATCTTGCCAAACTCATTAAAGATAAACATTACTCATTAGGGCAAACCTGGACTTACCAATAAAAATCAATTTTTTTTACCCACGAAGCATCCCGCTTAATTTTTTCTCTGACCAATGAAAACGGGTTTGCATATAATATTATGTTAACATAATACCCCTACACTAGGAGTTCATAAAAAAAAATCCGAAATTTTACTTTTAAGGGCGACAATGGGAACCCGCGTCTTATTAAACGTGTCGAAATATTCCCACAGGGAGTGATGTGACTGGCCTGCCAGCTAATCGAACCTGAATTCTTTTGGACATAGTGGAATTTTATCTCTAAACAAGTTTTCCGCAAAAAAAAACCCGAAAAAAAAACGCTAAAAAGCAGACAGGGCCTAATTGTTGCGTTGCGAGAAAATGGCGAATGCACCCCTAGAAGTTGTTAATAGCCCCGTTAGAAGTATGCGAAACCATTTGAATGCATCATTTAGAACAAGGAGTACTAATACCACTCACTAATAATCCCGTGTTTGCTTTATTTTTAATTTTTACACTTCTTCAATTTTCAGGAATTTTACCCTTTTTTTTTAAACGCTTGGTACCATTGAAGAAAATTAATTAAACGCTTTTCTATCTTGTGTTTTATATCACCAAGGCTTTAAAGTTTATTTTAAAGAAAATTTAATTTCAGTCAGGCAACCGCAAAAGTTTTTAAAGGGGGGGTGCAAGACTTTTGAAAGCCAATGTAGTTCCAAAGCGTTTAGCTTTGTTGCTATACTCTTTCAAAGCCAACTTGAAACGCGCAACCCAATTTTTTTCAAAGTGGTCTAATTGTCAAAAAAACTATTTTACAAAAAACTAAAAAACAGATTGGTATTCTACATTAAAAAAGCAATCTAGAAAATAAGTTTCGTTAAAATTAGAGACAAAAAAAAATTTACTGAGCAAAATCCGTCCCTGATCTTTCATATTTCAGATTCAATACATGCAAGAGCAAGGATCCCAGAAACATAAGGCCCGGTGGGGCCTAGCCGCATCGCGTCACATGTATGATGTGCTAACTTCTGCCTTACAACTCGTGGTTTACAACCCTGTTCATTAAACTGATTATTTTATGAAGAGTTTGGTTCCGTTGATGCACTAAATTTGCTGAAAACGTCAATGAATAAAATACATGAACCATGTTTTACCGGAAATTTTATAGGGTTTAAAACAAAATTAAACCGCTGATTGGTGGTTTGTTTAAACTGTAGCCAAATGAGCTTGATATTATGCTATAAAATAGTTGTTTTCTTTGATTAAAATAATCAAAGTTTTTTTTATTGCATTTGTAGAAAAGTAAAACAGAGATAAGAATTAAACAGTCTGATAGTTCAGGTAGAAAAAGTTGATTTATTAAAGCATTTCTTTTTTAAAGGGAAATGTCGCGAAGCATAGAAACTGTGGTTATGTAATGTTGGTTGCCTAAAATCAACAAAAAACAACACTTTCTGATCATTGCTCAGAGGGTTTATAAGAGTTAATTTTAATTAAAAATAGTGCATACCTGCATACATAAATAAACAAAGCACAAGTTGAGATATTCTAAAGGTCCATCAATAAGCTTTTAAATACAGAATTTTGGCAATTTAGAAGCACTATTTTGTTGCATTTTAAATTGCTGAAAGTCTGTATTGAAACGCTTATTGATGGACCTTTAGAATATGTCATTTTGTGCTTTATTTATTTATGTTGCTGGTAAGCACAATTTTTAATTAAAATTAACTTTTATAAACCCACTGTGCAATGACCAGAAAATGCTGTTTTTTGTTGATTTTAGGCAACCAACAGTACAATTCAATTCAATTTCAATTCAATTCGTTTATTAGTATTGCATAAGTACAGCTTCTATGCTTTGCGACATTCCTCATTAACAAATTTAATCTTATGCCGAGTTGTTTCAAAATAATGTTTTTTCGGTAAATGTGAATGTAAAAATAAAAACCACACTAACATGGCGTGTCTTTTTATTATAAATAAGTGAATAATTCATGTCCTTGGTTTCTAATTATGAAGCAAAAGCACGCCGTGCTTGGGCTTGCCTCATAATTCGTCTATTTTATTAAATAACTTGTAAACCAAAGTCCAAAGTAGCTCAACCGGGCTGATTATTAAGCAATTTAACCAGCGCCACAGTAATTTGTTAAACAAAAACCCCATTTATTCTTTCAGTTTTACTGTACTCAAAATGTATAATAGATTGGTCTAAATACCTGCTGTTATGTACATTCGAGTAAAATTGTGTGAATGGATTTTTAGAGTGCTAACCTTTTATAAAGAAGCTTAATTGCAGCCTTTTTGGAGTGTTAACATTTTTACTTGGAAACTCATGAAACACTATTAAAAGAGAACTTTTCAACTAAACGGAAGGGAATATAAAAAGTTTTAGAATCTTTTCTAGTAAACTTGCTTTAAATTTTCGCATAAAACACCTTTATTAAATATTTTTATTTTGATAATATAAACGAGCGTCTACAAGAAGCTATTATTTTTTTCATTCCTAAAATAACAAATAAGGTTTTTGGTTATAATTACCTAGGGTAAATTAGAAATGGTTACTTACGTTCAAAGAAAATAACCAGAAAAATGGTAAAAAAATGCGTCTTTCTCATTGTCTTGTTTTATCACATTTTTTCACAAAAATTTAATAACTTTTTTTTGTCAATGAAAAAGTAACACAATTGCAGGTTTTTAACTATTTATACTTCATGTCGTATTTTATGTAAATTTTTTTTTCTTGGTTGTATAATTTTTTTAATTTAATTTGGATTTTAAATTAGAGTTAAAATTAGTCCATCTTAGTTCATATTCTTGCTTCATTCACACCTTTAAAATCTGTTTAATGCTTTAAATTCTTTTGATAACGGTAATGTAATTCTCGTGAAAAGCACGCCGAGCTATTTTCCAGGATTTGAATCGGGAAAAGCGCGCGTCTCTCTTCGGACGTGTTCAGTGGTAAACTGTGCAACAAGACATGGCAAATTTGATTGGTAAAAAGTTTGTAATGTTTAGGAGCAAGCGCTTTTCCACATTTTCCAGTATTCGCATCGCAATAGGTGTTTAATCCCAAAAATGTATTTATGAACATGCAATAGGACTCACCTGTTAAACTCTGATGATTTTCTATTTTGTTTTGTAAAATATCGATATTTAAAGCAAAACACACTATTTTCCATTACTTAACAGGACAAAATACTTAATTTTTAGCTATTGCTTCTGAAAAACATTAAACATCCAAGCCAAAAGTATAACATGAAAAACAACACATAAAATATAAATATTCATCGATTGAGTACTGTATTTCAGAAATCAGTCTAAGCCGCCCAATGAATTTTGATCCAAGCAATGAAAGTATTTCTCTATATTTAAAACACTTATATCAACGCAGGTTTGGCCTAGTGGCAGAGCGTCTGGCTCACGTTCCAAAGGTCGTGGGTTCGCGTCTTGCTGCCGGCAGTGTTCTTTTTTCTTTTTTTTTTAATCTTTGGGGCCCATTCTTCTAAGGGGGACAGTTCTAGGTTAGTAGGTTAGGTAGGTTATGGTAAAGTTTGCTGCTAAAAAGACATTTTAAACAAATGGGGCTGTATTTCTTAGTGATTTTTGGTTTTTAATGTTTTTATCGTCATAGACAGATACTTTCTATGGTTGGATCAAAGTTCAGTGGGCGGCCGCGACGCCTTCCTCTGTATTTCATGCACTTGGACGCTACCCTTGAATCGATGGTCAGTAGTTCAAATGATATACCCCTATTTTGACATTTGACAACTAAAAACATATGTTTGTCAGATGTTTGTTTTTATCCATCTTGAATGTGCCGTGCAAATATGAGTAATGTTTAATAATATTATGATAACGACGTAGACACTCTAAAATACAACGTTGATAGTGGCAAATATCTATTAGTCATTACTAAAGTTTTCCAATATAAGTGATCAAGTGTCTTTTTAAGGTATGTTATTTATTTTCTTATGCGTCTTAAGTAATTGTAAATGTTAATTGTTATTTATAGTATAAAATGGCAACGATTGTCGGTGCAGGGGGTAATAATGCGAAAGCCCAAATTCCTGAAAAATCATTGCCAACACCGCCAGAGGAAGCAGACGAGGAATCCTTTGTTGTTTTATGTAGATCGTTGACGGATGAAATCGACTTTTCCTGCAATTTTGAAGCGGAATCGCTTCCTAATGGTGCTGTTGAGGAGGCAAGTCGCATTATTAGTGAGGAGTTAGCACAAATTTCGGAGATGCAAGCCTTACCTGCTAATATGGACAACAATTCTATTTCTGTAAGTCCCCTTTTACAAGTAGTCGAATAAGCCTATTTTAAAAAATGATTCTGCTGTCAAAAAATGGTACATGGAAAATTTCTTCGGTTTCCTGTTCTATCTAGCTTACATAACAACATACTAAAATTCTAAAACTTTTCCTCCATGGGAAATTGGAAAAATTCAAGATGGCGGCCTAAAATACTGACTTTTTTACATATATTGCTAAATAATTTCTATATGGTGCTTTCAATCTTAAAATATTCTTATACATTTTATATTGACAGTAAAAAATGCTTTCCAAAAACACCAAAATGGGGGGTCTGACCCCCCGGGGGGTCTAGCTAATGGACTAAAAACTGAAGATAAAATTATAAAAATGTATTTATTTCTCAACATAATTGTTCCTTGTGATCCCAAATTTAATTTTATGATTGCGTCCATTAAAGAATTATAAATGTTTGAATAGTATGTTATAACCCAAGGTAGAAAATGTCCAGTTATTATTGACCGAGCCATTAATAAAAATTAAATGCTTTTTTCAATTTTTATATTTAATATTTAACAAATTTAAACATAAAATAAGTAATTTAAGAAATATCAAGACAAGACAAAAAATATGAACATTTAATAATGAGATGATATATTTATTATTTAAACTGAATTTTTTTTTAAATACAGGTTTTGATACATAAATATATTCTTTGATTTTATAAGGTTAACAATACTTTGGCAGTAATGTCCGTATGTTAACATAAAACCACCCTAAGCGGTCTCCTTGAACCGGAAAAGGGTGGGTATAAACACAATAAAAAAAGATTTTTAATGCTTTAAAAAATGATGTTTTTTTTTGGGATGCCCTTGGACAATGTTCATATACTAATAAAGCATCTGCTTCAAGTCCAGAGGGAAAAATAATCAGTAAAATAACTCCAGTATACCAGGCTCACATTCCAGTTTTATTACAAGGTACAATAAATTGACAAAATTACAGAGGTTTCAGGGTTAATGCGTTAGAAGTCAGATTATGTATTTTATAAAAGCCGCCATCAAAATTGGTGTTTGAACAGTCCTCTACAATATGTTTTAATAGTGTTTAGAGAATTACCACATTCACATAATGGACTTGGTAGTGCATTTCACTTATACAACATATCATTACAACGTCCTTGGTACGTTCTAAGACTATTAACAGTACAATAAAAAAACTAAAAAGAAACATTGTCTTCGGAAATTTCTTCCTCATTATTTTCATCAAGTATGATGATTGAATTTGAACAGTTAACCCCCCAGCAATCTGAGCATGCGGCTGTACAATTTAGGCTATGTTTTCTGCATGAACAACGGTTATTGTCGCATTGCCCTTTACATCTACATCTTATTGCAGTTAAAAGATGATCAGGTGCTGCAGAAATGTCCATTTTTATTGGTTGCAACAAATTGTTTTTGCAAATCCATCCAAAATTTTCTGGTACAATATTTTCTGTTTTCCCTTCCAACACATTATTTGATAAAAAACTCTAAGGCAGTGATTTTTTGCTGCGGAATATGTTGGTGGGAGATTTTGTACGGATACTTTGCCAAATAATGTCTTCTCGGAAATTTTTTTAAATCTTAAAAAATTTAACGAATCTTTTTTTTGCCCTTTATACTGGAGTTATTTTACTCATTATTTTTCCCTCTGGGCTTGAAGCAGATGCTTTATTAGTATATGAACATTGTCCAAGGGCATCCCAAAAAAAAACATCATTTTTTAAAGCATTAAAAATCTTTTTTTATTGTGTTTATGCCCACCCTTTTCTGGTTCAAGGAGACCGCTTAGGGTGGTTTTATGTTAACATACGGACATTACTGCCAAAGTATTGTTAACCTTATAAAATCAAAGGGTAACAGTTCCGTATAGCGTACACTAGTCAATTTTGCTTATTTTTTTACTAAAATTGTTCTAAACTGACCAAAATATGCTAAAAAAACATAAACCGGTGTCGCGTACCAACATTTTTTGTTCAAAATGTTTACAAAAAAATAAAAATGGTTGTACGCTTTACTAAACAATTACCGCGGGGTATTTGTTCCGTATAGCGTACACTAGTCAATTTTCCTTATTTTTTCACCAAAATTGTTTTAAACTAACCAAAATATGCTAAAAAAGAAGAAACCGGTGTCGCGTACCAAATTTTTTTTTTTAAATTGTTAAAAAAAAATAAAAATGGTTGTACGCTTTACTAAACAATTACCGCGGGGTATTTGTTCCGTATAGCGTACACTAGTCAATTTTGCTTATTTTTTCACCAAAATTGTTTTAAACTAACCAAAATAAGCTAAAAAAGAATAAACCGCTGTCGCGTGCCAACATTTTTGAAAAATAGTTCAAAAAAATAATAAAAATGGTTGTACGCTATACGGAACAATTACCACGGGGGTGTTAGTTCCGTATAGCGTACACTAGTCAATTTTGATAATTTTTTCACCAAAATTGCTTTAAACTAACAAAAATATACTGAAAAACAATAAACCGGTGTCGCGTGCCAACATTTTTGAAAAATAGTTCGAAAAAAAAATAAAAATGGTTGTACGCTATACGGAACAATTACCACGGGGGTGTTAGTTCCGTATAGCGTACACTAGTCAATTTTAATTATTTTTTCACCAAAATTGTTTTAAACTAACTAAAATATGTTAAAAAACAATAACCCGTTGTCGCATGCCAGAAAAACCACAACGCGGGGGGCTTCGCCCCCCAACTCCTAAGGAGAAAATAATTATAAAATTACTTTAATTAATTAAAACATGCTTAAAATAAATAAACCTCCCTGTAAAATAAATTACTCACAAAAATTATGACGAATTTTTTCACCAAAATTGCTTTAAACTAACAAAAATATACTGAAAAACAATAAACCGGTGTCGCGTGCCAACATTTTTGAAAAATAGTTCGAAAAAAAAATAAAAATGGTTGTACGCTATACGGAACAATTACCACGGGGGTGTTAGTTCCGTATAGCGTACACTAGTCAATTTTAATTATTTTTTCACCAAAATTGTTTTAAACTAACTAAAATATGTTAAAAAACAATAACCCGTTGTCGCATGCCAGAAAAACCACAACGCGGGGGGCTTCGCCCCCCAACTCCTAAGGAGAAAATAATTATAAAATTACTTTAATTAATTAAAACATGCTTAAAATAAATAAACCTCCCTGTAAAATAAATTACTCACAAAAATTATGACGCGGGGGGCTTCGCCCCCCGACTCCTAAGGAGAAAATAATTGAAAAATGGCTTTAATTCATTAAAACATGCTTAAAATAATTATTCTTATGAAACAAATAACTCACAAAAAGCAAGAAGCGGGGGGCTTCGCCCCCCGGTTTATTCTTTTTTAGCTTATTTTAGTTAGTTTAAAACAATTTTGGTGAAAAAATAATCAAAATTGACTAGTGTACGCTATACGGAACTAACACCCCCGTGGTTATTGTTCCGTATAGCGTACAACCATTTTTATTTTTTTTAACTACTATTTTATCTAAATGTTGGTACGCGACACCGGTTTATTCTTTTTTAGCTTATTTTAGTTAGTTTAAAACAATTTTGGTGAAAAAATAATCAAAATTGACTAGTGTACGCTATACGGAACTAACACCCCCGTGGTAATTGTTCCGTATAGCGTACAACCATTTTTATTTTTTTTAACTACTATTTTTTCTAAATGTTGGTACGCGACACCGGTTTATTCTTTTTTAGCATATTTTAATTAGTTTAAAACAATTTTGATGAAAAAATATTCAGAATTGACTGGTGTACCTTATACGGAACAATTACCAATCAAAGAATATATTTATGTATCAAAACCTGTATTTAAAAAAAAATTCAGTTTAAATAATAAATATATCATCTCATTATTAAATGTTCATATTTTTTGTCTTGTCTTGATATTTCTTAAATTACTTATTTTATGTTTAAATTTGTTAAATATTAAATATAAAAATTGAAAAAAGCATTTAATTTTTATTAATGGCTCGGTCAATAATAACTGGACATTTTCTACCTTGGGTTATAACATACTATTCAAACATTTATAATTCTTTAATGGACGCAATCATAAAATTAAATTTGGGATCACAAGGAACAATTATGTTGAGAAATAAATACATTTTTATAATTTTATCTTCAGTTTTTAGTCCATTAGCTAGACCCCCCGGGGGGTCAGACCCCCCATTTTGGTGTTTTTGGAAAGCATTTTTTACTGTCAATATAAAATGTATAAGAATATTTTAAGATTGAAAGCACCATATAGAAATTATTTAGCAATATATGTAAAAAAGTCAGTATTTTAGGCCGCCATCTTGAATTTTTCCAATTTCCCATGGAGGAAAAGTTTTAGAATTTTAGTATGTTGTTATGTAAGCTAGATAGAACAGGAAACCGAAGAAATTTTCCATGTACCATTTTTTGACAGCAGAATCATAGGCTGATTAGACTAAAGGTTGTGTTTACAATTTAGGAAATTTTTGATTCTAGGAAAAAGTTTCATTAAATGGAATTAGCATCAAGACGTACTCTTCTGACTTGCCCCCTGAGGAAATTCAGGCTAAGGTGGAATCTCTTATTGAAGAAAACATCAATTTAAAAAGTAAGTTAGAAAATTAACGCCTTAAAAAGATATGAAGAAATATATTTATTGTAGGTACTATTATGCAAAACAACATTGGAATGAAAGCACAATACGACAGAATTGTAGAATGGCAAAGCGATGTGGAAAAAAACTACGAGACGCACAAGGCCAAGTTCGCCGAGGCAAAAAACATAATCGCGAAACTTAAAACTGAAAATAACATCCTAAAGCAAGAACTAGATAAATACAAAAACGACGTCCAAACACTGGAAATAAAATTAAACGATGAGCTTTTAAAAAACGAGCAAAACCCCCAAACAAAAGCTGAAATAATGAATTTGAAAATTGATTTGGAGAAATCAAATGAAATAAACCAGTTGTATGTTAAAGAAATATTAGGTTTAAAAGCTGATTTGCTAAAATTACAAGCAGAGCAGGTTAACAGCGGAAGAAGCCGAAGTTTTGATGCTGAATCCGAAAAAAAGATTGCTGAGTTAGAGGAAAAATTATCTGTGATAACATTGCAAAATTCCCAATATTGTGACGAGAAGACTTCCATTGGGGACTTCGAGGAAAAAGTTGTAAATCTTCAAAAGGAACTTGACGCCAAAGATTGTGCCCTTGAAGAGGTATTTTTTGGTATATTTGCGTTTTTTTAAGTTTTAGTATAACATAAAAATGTTTGCAGGTAAAGTTAAAATTGGAAGAATTAAAACGCCAAAGCATTGAGACAGAAAAAAATCTAAATCATGAAATAATCAACTTGAAGTCGCAAATTTACTTAAACCCTCCCGAAAATGTAAAGGAACAGTTGGCTACCGTTCGTCAACAACTTATGGGTTCACAAGCCTTAATCACTGAGCTAGAGCAAAAAAATAAAGACCTTAACAATATTTTAGCAGAAAACAAAACTAAAATTGAGGAGACTGAACAAAAATTAAAATCGATGGACGACCAAAAAAATGAATTTTTCGCGCTAGAAAGTCAGGTAGACATACAACTTAATTATTTAATTTGTTTTAAAAACACTGTTTCATGTTTTTAGCTCGAAGTTTATAAGAACGATTTTGAGGCCGAACGCCAAGCAAAAGAAACAATAAAAAGCGAAAAGGACCAAATTTCAGACGATGTTTTGCACCTCCAACGTAGAAACCAACAACTTCAGGAAGAGATTGAAATTTTGCGAGATCGCGGATTTGAATTAGTTCGCAATTCTAATGCGTCAATGGCAACAGCCCCAGAAAGTGTAAGTTATTTTGTATGTCTTTAATTTCCCTTAGTTGTTTTTTAATTTGGATCCACTTAGTCACCTCTTGCTGCAAGATACGAATGCCCAATTTGCAATAAAAAATTCCGCTCCATGAGATTTGTGACGGAACATGTGGAAACGTGTTTGGGTGCTTCATCCGAGTCTAATTTTGCCGAATAATAGCAAAACTGTGAGACAGGTACTCAATTAAAAAAAATCTTTATTTTATCATTATCCTTCCGTTTTTAATAATAAAACTTATTATTTCTTGGGTGGTTTTTGTTTTTTAAACGCATCAATTACCTAGTATTTAAAGGCATATTAACACTTCTTCATCTTCATTAAAAAAGCACTGGTAAAGGTGGGTCTAGGAGAATTCACCACCCACAATTCACCGCCGACAATTCATCGCCCACAATTCACCGATCCACAGTTCATCGATAAGACAATTCATCGAGAAGTCAATTCACCGCCACACAATTGTTCGATGGGAGAATTCATCGCCTAGTATGAATATTAAATGAAGGAGTTTAAACTACAATGCTTTCTGATAATGTGTTGATACATTTTTAGCATAACAACACCGAGAACAACACCTAGTAATATGTCCCTCAGTGTAATGCACACAATTTTGGACGCACTGTTAGGTACCGACATAGCTAGAGTTTTTATTTTCATTTTAGCAGCAAAACTTAACCTAACCTACCTAACCTAATGTCCCCCAGTGGAAAGTGTCCCCCAGTGCTTTCATATAAGTCAGTCTTAAATCTTGAAATTCAAAAAAAAATATGCATATTGGACTTTATCCAGCTAAAAAATTCCATTACCTCTATCCTTTCCGTTTTTGACCATTTAAGTCTGCAAATTGGCTATGTCTGCAAATTGGTTGTCTGCAAATAAGAGGACACGGGCAATATTCTAGGTAAATAAATATCCAAGAAATTTCAATAAAATCATTAGGTAATTATTATCTATAATTATTTTGGTGGCAGGCAATATTCTAGGTAAATAAATTTCTTATTTATTTTGTTCATTAAATAAACTAATATTCCTAACGAGCGAGCATTTAAATTCTACCTCGACTCTTGCCATGGAAAACAAAAGCTGCTTTTCCGTAGGTCTTTGATAGTTTCTACTAATGTCATTTTTGATGTTGTCATCTTTTTTTGACGTTTAAACAAACTATCAAAGACATACGGAAAAACAGCTTTTGTTTTCCATGGCAAGAGTCGAGGTAGAATTTAAATGCTCGCTCGTTACTAGGCGATGAATTCTCCCATCGAACAATTGTGTGGCGATGAATTGACTTGTCGATGAACTGTCTTATCGATGAACTGTGGATCGGTGAATTGTGGGCGATGAATTGTCGGCGGTGAATTGTGGGTGGTGAATTCTCCGGATACCGGTAAAGGTAGAGGTGTTTTGCTTTAGTAGGTATATCGGTAGGTAAATTTTTTTTGTGATAACATTGTGTGATGTTTTTTTATGTTTTAAGAATTACAACATGAATAATTCTATTTTTTATCTTTGTCAACAGGAATTTATATGTCCCTTGTGCTGTAATGCATTCACAAACCTACAAGCATTGGAAAATCACGTAGAAAGATGTCTTCGGGACAATTAGAATCTACATATTATACGTTAATATCCAAAAAATGGATCTCTTATAAGGTTTATTTTAATTGTTTATTTATCCTATAGATTTATTTTTGTGTTTTTTTAGATAAGAATTCTTTTTAGTTAATAGAAAGGTTAAATAATAGTATTACAAACTATTTATTAGTTTCTAGCAATATGTTAAGTTCATGTTTGTTGGCCATATTATGCCTCATAATATTTTATTTTAATATCTTGGACTACTTTTTCCTAATATTTTTTGAAATGTTGTTTTTTCTCTGTTAGAAATAGCGAAATAAATCGTTGTTCTATCAAAAAACTAAGCGTTCATTTCATAAAAAAAAAGAATTTAAAACCGATACTTATTATAAAATAAATAGATTTGCTCTAACAAAACATAAGTTTATTTTTTATTTTATAAAAATACAAAATACTGGGCCAAAAATTATAAACTAAAGCAAATAATTATCTTCGTAGCACTCTCTAAAATCAAACAGCCGATCTAAACACTCAGTATATTCATCAAATTCAACTCCATTTTCTGAAAACTGATGAAACTTCTTAAACTTAATTTTATTTGCTTCGGTATGCAAAGACTCCAACATTTCACCAATGTGCGATCCACTATGTAATCCTGCCATAATAGGTGCACTATCCACATCTAAAAACAATTTTATTTAAATTTTTTTGTTATTGTAATCAATTTACAACTTACCCATCTCGTCTGGACGGTCTTTCGCAATAATATTACCATTATATCCGACTCGTTTGTCAAATAACTGTGGAAACGGTGTTTTAACTGGCAGTGGTTTTTCTACAACGGTAACTCCGTTAGCGGATGCATGAGTGGTGCATTCTAGATAATATTGTAACATTTCTTTTACGGAATTGCATTTGTACGCCGGCATGTCTTTTTGTTTTGATGCTGATGGCCCGATTGATTTTAGCCTGGTTTCTGGAATACCTCGTATTGTGTAAATTTGCATCATTCTCTGTCGCCCTAAAAACAACAGCGTTAGACAAAAAAACAGTTAAAATTGTAAGATGAATTAATTTGTGCAGTACAGAATACATTGTGTCTTACCCAATGAACAATTCGGAGTTAGCGATTGCGTCAAAGGTCCATCCCACTTGTCCAAACAGTCAATTAAATCAGAATCAATATTCAAAGAAAAAGGCATACATAAACTTGCAGAAGCACACATTCTCTGATGCGGAGTCAAATCCTTACTCAAGTCTCTCAACGAATAATTTGATTCCCTTAGCCTAACTTTCAACGATATAGTATCTAAGGCAGTTGCTAATATGGCGCTCGAATGGTACATAAGTTGATCCTGCCAAATTCAAAAAAGTAAAAAGGAAAAACAAACAAAAATAGGTTCTACTTGCATTGTACGATACATGGTGAAATTCTCGTTTTTCTGACGGACTTCTCCAACCTTTAGCAGCCGTACATAAAGGCACAAACAAACTAGAGTTTTCCCGCAGCGATTTAAAACAAAATGCTGTATTTAAAACCCGTATAGAATCCTTAATAATTGACTTATGTTTTTCCTCATCAGTTGTATAGTTGTAGTCTGAGTAATGTGGCGGAATAACTGGGAAAACAAGATTGGTTTTCTCGTATTCGTCCTTTAAGTACTCTAAACACGAAGTGGAAAGCCCTGAGAAACCGTTATTCGCGTCGAAAATTACGTTAAAACCCTGTAAAAGCCAACAGTTTTTAATAAAGTTGAATAATGCATGTATTTTATCAAACCTGCAGACTATCACACTCTTCAACGTAGTTCCTAATTTTATCTGAGAAGTTATCCTGAAATGCTTCGGTTTTCCATAATTGCGCTCCCATTGGTCCCACATCAAACGCAGCACCGATTTCATTATGATCATACTCATTAATTACGTTCACTGTTCTTGGATGGAACCTCGTGTACAAAAAATCTGACCACACTCTAACGTCCTTTTCAAAATCATACTTTTTTGCATCTAAGCTGCTTGAAAGACTGTCTAACTTGTCCAGATCTTGTTGAAATTGCACTTTTTCTACTTTGTTTTCGCTTTGAACATCAACTGGCTGCTCCCAATCAACATTTATTTGCTTAGGGTCGGGTAAGCGCTCATACAAACTATTTTCTTTTGGTAAACTTTTAAGACTGCCCTTAAGGTCCACAAGTAAAAGCCTTGGAGTGTAGGTTACTTGTTTCTAAAATATGCTACCTAATTAATTTTCGGCGGTCAAGAGGTACAAAGGACATACATTTGGCGTTAAACCTTCTCGAAAGAAAACGTCGTGGTGGATCTCACTTGGTTTTGTGGCGTTATATTCAAAAGTAGACTCTTGGATATTCCATAAATGGGTTCCAATATAGTTGGAGTAGTGCCCTAATTGCAGCGTTACTATTTCACGACCTGACATTTTTAAAGTAAATCTAAAAAGCGTTTTTTGTAAAATAAATAAAAAAAAACGTTCTAAGAAAAAGTTAGGTTAAGATAATTTGACGTTTACTGAATAAACTACTGATGCATTTGAACTATTTTGTGCATTTTAGAACTAAAAGAGAGGAACATTTTTTATTCTAATGTTGGTTAAGCTGTTAGGCAAGTAGAGAACTAGAACACAAATTTCACACAACAGTTGTTCAATATTGGGGTGTGAAGCAAATATAATCCAATATACAACAGTTGTGTGCTTGTAGAATCAATTAAAACAGCAATAAAATAGTCAATTAACAACTAGAAAGTCGTTGTAAGCCGCCAAAATGAGTAAAAAGTGCGCTAGATGCGACAAAACAGTGTACCCTACTGAGGAATTAAAATGCTTAGACAAGGTAAAAATAAAAAAATATCAAGTACTGCATTTAATTAGCTTCATTTCCAAATCTATTTCATAATTCGGATGGATAATCATATTCCTAGAACAATAGTTCTATTGTTAATAGATGTGTATTTTATCTTAGATTTCATTTCATATTCCAAAAATATTCTTACAAACCCCAATGACCAAATAAAAACATGACTCACATAAATAAAGTTAACCACTTCCTACAATAAAACTAATTATTTTTAATTCTTGTATTATTTTTAGATCTTAATTCTAATTCTTAATGTCTTCATTAACATTCTTATTCATACATTAATCATGCGTGAAGCTGCTGGAATGCTAATATATTACATTTTTTATTTACTTTTTAGACATGGCATAAAATTTGTTTTAAATGCAAGGAATGTAATATGACCTTAAATATGAGGAACTACAAAGGTTTTAACAAGGAACCTTATTGTGAAGCGTAAGTATTATGGTATTATCTGAGAATATATTTTAGTACTCCAAATGTGGTATCCTGTACTTGAAATTTAATCTTTAAAGCCTTTGAACTTAAATTATAAAATATTATGATAATTTGGAGCATCTCGTGCGAAAATATTAAATATTTACACTTATACCACACGAAATTCCTACTGCTAAGATTACGTCAGACTGTTTATACCAAACTTGTAAACAATAAACAATTTGCACCGTCTATAAAAACTACCTTTTCAGATCCTTATATGTTTATGCAATGTTTATACGTTTTAATTCTTACAGTCATATACCAAAGGCAAAAGCAACCACGATGGCTGAAACTCCAGAACTAAGACGAATAGCAGCCAATACAAAAAACCAATCGAACATCAGTTACCACGCGGATTTCGAGGCTAGCAAAGGAAAATTCACCCAAGTTGCCGACGACCCCGAGATGATGCGCATAAAACAAAACACCCAAATCATAAGCAATGTAGCATACCACGGCGATTTGGCACGAAAGGCCGAAATGGAGCAAAGGCGGCAACTTAACGAAAACGGCTACAGCGAATCTGCGCCACCATCAAACTACACTAGGGAAACTATTCCTGCTGCCCCTGTCGTAAAGATGCAACAACCGACAATGGTAGATCAACGTGTGGACCACAAAAACGCGAACATGGTGCCGCCAAGTTACCAGCCACCACCTCAGGTCGTGAGCCACCATCAACAACATAGCAGTGTCGGGAAAATCAGTGATTACGAGCCAAATGCTGCGAGCGTAGTGAGTCCGTATTCGGCAGGAAGACAAGACAGGCAAACCTTGATCTACTCGTCTGACAGAGGCGGCTCTATCAATAATCCTCCACAGTCCAACATAGGTAGGAAGAATGTCTACTGAAAAGAAATTAAACTGAAGTTTATAAATGAAATGATTTGTTTTCAGGTTCGGTTCACGACATGGATCCAGTAAATCACAACTACGGATCTTTAGGGTCCCGTAACGAACCCTATGGCAACGCGCCTCCATCCACTGGCCGCGTTTACCGAGCAATGTACGATTACGAAGCACAAGATGTCGATGAAGTTAGCTTTCACGATGGCGACCTAATCGTAAACGTAAGCAGCATAGATGGTGGTTGGATGACTGGGCAAGTACAGCGTACAGGTAAAATGGGGATGCTACCAGCTAATTACGTTAAACTGGCAACTATTTAATGTAATGATATTTTAAACGGCTACAACGACGACGTATACGTACCATATTACCATGGTCAGACATTTTGGCTGGCGTTTTTTATACCTAATTTAATTCGAAATTGTCTTCCATGCACTTTTGTTAATGCAGCTTATAACTGAAATGCTTTAAACCTTTAGGCTGGTTAATAAAACTGTAATACATTTCGACTACATTTGAACTTATAAGCTGGACTTAAAAATAAGCCATGGCTTGCCATTTAAGCTGTAAATTTTATGGCAATTTTAAATTCTCACAACTTAGAATAGGGAAAATAATTTTATTTTTTTTAACCTTTTTTTAATATCTATATTTTGCAATCTTTTTCGGATTACATTACATTGCATTCCCGTTTGGCATTTACCCTAAAAAACTGTGGTTTTTTATTTTCCAAGACATTTAACTTGTTTTTTAAATATATAAATATTTAGAATACGATTTAATTTTTTAAAGTTTAGTAATAAAAATAAACGTGTGCCTAATTTTCTACTTAGATAATGCCGTTTACACTTTTTATAAATTTTACACTTACACAATATTGTTGTTTATAATACTGTATATTATTAATTAATGGTGCTGATAAGTTAATATTATAATGTAGAGAAAGTGCCAATACGTAGATATGTGCTCAAAGTTATAATATTTCAGACTTTTGAGCATAACATTTTCATTTTTCTTTTTTAATAAATATTAAAATTAGACTAGTATTTCACATCACTTAACAATAATTGTAATTACCTAATCAACTTGTATTAAATAATTATTTTATGCTTTAATTGTTAAAATAAAACCTTATTGTATTATACATATTTATGGGTTTTTTTTTAATTTAAAGAGACCTATTTTTAAAGTATTTAGTTTAAAGACAAAAACAAACAATTAAAAAAAATCAATTTATTTACATTAATACACAATAAAATGCAGTATAAGATAAAAAATATTAAAGTACAGAATTAGAATATCCCTGTAAAATATGGGTAAATTCCTGAAAATCTTTTTTACGTTCTTGTTGTTCAATCTCAAGTCGCGTCTTATAAGCTTTAATTTGTTCCTCGGCCAATTCTAATTGGTCCTTAAAAACCAAGCTATCCCGTTCCATTGATTTAATTGATGTTTGTGTAGTGGAATACCCTCTGGATGAAGAATGCTCCAATTCTAAACGGGCCAAACTTCCCTCAAGTTTAGCAGCTTTTTGCCTTTCCATTCTGAGTTGGTTTTGAGTTTTCATATGCAAATCTCTTTCAGATTCAATGCGCATATTTTGCATTTCGGTTAGTTGCAAAAGGCGCAAACGTTCTGCTTCTAAACGATTGACTGCTTTTTCATCGATCTGAAATAAATTAAATAAACTCATTGTAGCAGTTTTTTTTACTGTTTACGTTTCCGGGTTTATGTCCGTAACTACTAGAAGGTCTAGAAGACTTTTTGTACTTCATGATATCGCGAACTTCGTCCTGTTTATCATGGAGATCCTTGTTAAGATTTTCGATAAGACATTTCTGTTTCTGAAGCTCTATTTTCAGGACTTCGTTATCTTTTTGCAGTCCTTTTATTATCCTGTCTTTTTGCTTTAAAGCTTCAGCTTTTGTCTCCTGCTGATTTCCTATCTGCTCCTGTTTGGGAAAGTTTAAAAGTAATTACCTATCTAAAAGCAGCAAATTTTAAATATTTACTGTGAGGCTCTCGAGAAGTTTTTGATCGCGGTCGAATTGAATATTCACAGATGAAAGTTTGGTTTTAAATACTATGCAGTCTGATTCTAAAACTTTACATCTGGCTCTGCTCGCGTCCATCTTTTTTTTGAGGTCCTCCAAATTGGCTCTTAAGTTTGCATTTTCTTTTGTTAAATTTTCAATTTTTTTGTCGTTCTTGGTAACAGATGGGATGGGTGTAGCACCGGCTAAATAAAAGCTATTAATGTAATGCTAATTTGTTTAAATGGTTACCTTTTCCTTGATATGCGCGAAGTTTGTCTTTTAGGTCTAAATTTTTTTGTTGTAAATCGCAAATTATTTGGGCGCGTCCTCTCCAATTAACATTGCAGTTTGATAAGTTTTCCAAATTGTCGCCGACCTCCTGTTGCAAATATTTGTTTGCTAGCTTTAACTCATTTTTGAGTTGTATATTTAGATTTTTGGACTCTGCCAATTTCAAAGACGTTACGCTTAGTTTTTCTTGAAGTTTTTTAATCTGATTATCTTCTTGCTTTAAAGTTGATTCGTCTTTTTTATCGGGACCTAAAGTTTTAAATTTAAATATGTAGGTTGTTTGAAAAATGAGAAAATGTTGTTACTTTTTTCTTGCTCCTCAGCGATAGCTACTTTGCTTTCCACTTCTTGCAACTGCTTTTCCACTTTCGAGCATTTATTTTGAAGCGTTATAATCTCAGAGTTTTTCTCTCTTAATTTTCTGCTCAATTCAACAATTTTACTGCTTGTTAAACTGTGAGCACTGCTATATGGATTTTTTTCGTTCACCTTTTCATATTCTTTTAATTTGGACTGCAGCATTGATATCTCTTTTTTACGCATTTCATTCATAGCTTCCTCCTCCGCTAAATGCTTTTTGGTCATTCCATTTTCATGCAGAAGTTGCTAAAATTGAAAATTAATATTTTGTTAAATAAAAATATTGGGACAAATACTTGAATTTGATCCCGTAAATATTTATTCAATTCATCTGGAAAGACAATGTCCTTAGGCAGATCAAAACCAATTTGATCAGATATTTTTAATGTGCTTCTTGTCTGCTCGGAGCTACTACCATTTTCTGAAAATTCCATTTTGCTAAGAAAATCTAATAAAATGCGTCAAATTGACAAATAATTTTTAAATTTAAACTTTCTAATCATAATGTTGGCAGCAATGCTAGTTCTTATCCAATCAGCGCTGCAGCCATTCTATGTGTTTAATTTACACGTCTATGGAAAGTTACGCCTACCTATTTAACTGTCAAATTAATTGACTTTCTGTCCTAAATGTAAATAAACTAAAAAAAATTCAATACATTTGTATTAAAATTGGTTTAAAATAGTCGGGAACAGGTATTACTATGGTGGATTTAAGTGGAGGGACGGACGGACCAATTGAGCATGGTTTTTCCAATTCCGTGTTCATCGTTCCTGGAATTATTTTCGTGTCCTTAGCAGGTAAGTAATAATGTTTCTTAAAAATTTAGAATACCGGCAATCCAAGGTATAAAAGGTAATGAATCTGTTAATGCCGGCGTTTCGCTTTTACAAACATAGCTTGTTGGCAGCGGGGTACGTTTCTGGTGCTTCCTGTTTCCACGGGTGCAATGTGGCCTGGCTAGCTTTAGACAATTTAAAAGCAATAACAAAGTACTAATGCATTTTTGTTGAGTCTGCAAAATATTTTTGTATACGTTTTAAATAACATGTTACGCAAATTAACTTTGCCACGTTAGATTAGTCTTGCTTGCAAAGGTCAGAACAAAGTAATAAAACTTAAGTGCCCCCTTACCTTACCATGGATTTACTTCAAGGCGTACAAGAAGGTTTAGACATAGTAGAGACGCAAGAAATTCTTAAAGATGTACCAAAAACCCCACACCCGAACGAACCTTTTATGCCATCTTTGGAAAAGTTGTTAGAAGCGGTTGAAAAACTTGACATATCTGAGGAAAATCGACGCCAGTTAAGAAAGAACCTTGCAGAAAAGGCTAAAAGCGGAACGTTGGGGCAGTTCTTACCCAAATCTGCTCAAAATTTGGCTTCTGAGGCACAAAACTTTGCGGAAAATGATGGATATAACTTTATATTAATGTTGGGACTGATTTTAATTATTTTTGCTTTACTGGGTATGGTATTTATCTTAATTGTTTGTTTCTAATTTCTATACAAAAATAAGCTCAGAAGCATGCACTTGAAATTAAATAAGTAGATAAGAATTATTATTTTCGTAAGGTATAACGTGGCTTAGCAAGTAAAACGCTAGGTTAAATAATAATAATAATTCTTTCGTGATAATTTGTTAATAAAAATGAGTGAAAATAATCCTTCACTCCAACAGGAGGAACTAGATGATGAAGTTAAAGAGTTGTTTAAAAAAGCAGAAGTCCTTAGAGAATTACTTAAAAATAAGTCAATGGATAACATTGAAGAGGTTGCAGAAAAAATTGCAAAACGTGGACAAACTGTAGAAATGAGCTCTTATAATTTATTAGTTTTTTTACTTTGTTTTTTATTTGTAACATCTTTATTAGGTAAGCTTTGTTTTTGTTTTTATATTTTTTTTTAAGTAAGAGTCAAACATGATATTTGTTTTTGTTCCAGCATTTTTCGGATACAAGCTCTACAAGTCCTACTCAGAAAGGGAGCGCAAACGGGAAGAAAAGCGTCGCCTCAAGCAGCTAAAGAAAAAGAAATGAACCTTTTAAATTTAAATCAATTATTTCAAAATATGACTAGCTTAATACTTCGTACATTCCTGCAATCAAAATGCTATTGTGTTTTACTGTTTTTTATTGCATTTATTAATTTTTAAACTTGCTGCTACTACTAGATTTTATAAGTTTTAATAAGCCCCTTTGTTTTTGTACATTTTGATTTATTACACATAAATACATTTAATCTAAATATGTTGTATTGTTCTGAGCTAGTTAAACACAATACCTACAAACGAGAAATTCAATTAATAATACTTGCAAAGAGAAAAAATATTATTACATAAAATTTTAAAAAAACCGCCTACATTTCATCGATTTTTATAAATTGTCCAACCCTGAATTGCGTTAACACTCAAATGTAAACCAACCATTATCTAAGAGTAGAAGCTAACTTCATTTCTGTTGTTGTCGTTAACCATAACCTCAAATTGTTCAAATTTCAAAATACGCCAGAAAAGCAAACAATGGACTCACAGGGCCCCATTTTACTTAATTCACAACTAAGAACAATTTTAACAATATCCTTTTTTGTGATTTTACAATCTATTATTAGTTTATTTATAATTTCCTTAGTATTTAACACAGTAAGGATGAATACAAGAGCAGTGTTTTGGAGGCAATATCCGAAGCCCTAGAATTATTAGATGATAGAATTACCATTTCAGATTGTAAAGAGAATATTTTGCAGTATGTTATGCCAAGCATGCAGAACTTATTTTCAAGGGTAAATAAGTATAAAACTTTTTTATTAGCTTGCAATATTCGAAATTTTAGGTATACCATTACAACAGCTCTATCAAAGATTTGGAAGAAGAATTTCAAGTACTAAATGAAAACTTGGAGGTAAATTTCTTTGCAATATTCAACTAATTAGGGTTTTTTATTGTTACCGTTTGTTTTAGATCGCAATTTCCTTGTGCGAGAAATTGGGATACATCTTGAAATATTTGGAAGATAACTTAGAGAATCTAGAAGTTTGTGATATTTTTCTACATATTCCAGAATGTATTTTTCTTACTTTCGAACATTGCAAGAATAAGTATGTTGTCGTTTTAGCATTGTAGACAATGTTTTACTTTTTAATTTTAGCCAAAGACTTTACGAGAGCATCGTAGAAAAATGTGAAAATATAATGAAGCTTTTTAATGTTAATCAAAACAATCACAACGTATTCTTAAATCTTGTTGTTAGGTTTAATTATGAGCCAACGGGTAAGTTCTTTTTTATAATAATATTGTCAATAATAAGCAATTTTAGTTCTGGAGAAATTAACCAAAATAAATTCCGTTTTATTTGGAATGAACTTAAACTGTTTGGCCAAAACCTGGAAAGCATTTTTTATGTTAATGGAAAAGCATATTTTTGACGATAACTACTTTTGTGAAGAAGAAATTCGTATGATTATGGTTCAAGTTAGTGGGCTTCTTGAATCAGCATTGGTAATTTTCTTTTGTTATTGCTATAAAAAAAAATAAAAATGTTCGTTGTAGAAAAACGAGGACAACAAATCGGTGGTACCAAACATAAAACTATCGTGCTTTTTACTTAAAATTGCCTTCAAAATATTCGATACTTTCTGGCATTATTATTGCGAACCAAAATTTGAAATATTTACCGAATTTTTTGAAACAATGTACTGGTAAGAATATTACTAATAATTTACGAAAAATTTATTTGTAAATATGATTTTTTTAGCTACGACATTGAATATATTGATGCCAATACACCATACGAAGTTATTGGAATGATTGAACAAAATTTTATAGCTACTGTGGACACTTTTTTGGACACAAACATTTTTAGTCGAAGGGAATTTTTTGAGAATTTTTTAGTACAAACAGGGAACCCTGAGAAACCAATGGGTTGGCTTAAGTTTTCAAATAAGGTTTTGGAAAGCCTACCTGACGATTTAAATTCTGGCAAATCGAACATCGGATTTGAATTTTATTTAAAAAAGTTGTTTAAGCAAGTTCAGCTAGGTAATTGATTAAATATTTATATTACAGTAAATTTTGCTAAAAAAGTGGCAAATTAAACATTTTTAAAACAATTTGCCAGGCTTCAGTAGATTTATCAATAACTAATTTCAAATTTATAGATTATTTTATGCCTATTGTTTGTTTTTTTAAGGCTCCCAATCGTTTTTTTACGCCACTGCACCAGACGCAAAATGTTTATTTTATGAACTAATTAATAGTGTGGTAGCCAGTCTTAACAAAAATAATTTTTACACGCAAGAGATTGAAAATATTTTGATAGATAATATATTGGGTGAGAATGAATGGTGCATTTTTTTGGCCATGCAAATTTGGATTGAGTTTCTAAGGTTTGTAATTTAAATACAACATTTTTTCCATAAATAAAGAAAAACAGTGCTCTTTTGGTAACAATTACTTATTGGGCTATTTTTAAACTGTTTATTTGCTTTCCCAATCAATTTGTTTTTTACGTATATTATGCAAATTTATTAACACAGCGTCTAACAACAATAATTATATCCTTAAGTATTGTAATTTAATTAAACTTTTATCTCGTTTTAGTATGAACTCACTAACCAATGCTGTTTTTCACGATCTCATTAGCGATATTAATAATACGAGTTTTAATGCTAGTTATGGATTGTTATTCGAAACTCCACAAATAATCAATTTGAAAACGCTCTTAAAGCATTTGTTTCAAGGATTAACAATGGATGAAAAAAATAGCTTCATTAAAAAATATATGCCGAATAATTGCCCCGACTTATGGAAATTTTTAACGATGGAGTATTTTCCAAAGAACTGCTCGTTTCTAATTGAGAGTCAGCTGGCTTTAATGATTTCACAAATTGATAGTTTGGACAGCCGGAGTTTGGATTTTGATGAATTTGTTAATTTGGTAAATTCAGCATATTTTTCTAAAACAATTATTTTAATAGGTATTTTTTGTAGGTAGAATTAATGAAACTCTTTTCGTGTTACAACAATGACGATATAGGACCCGTTTTAGCACCAGAGCTTCAAAAGTTGTGGTCCTTGCACCTAATGTACTTACCAAACAACGAAAATTATTTTCTAATTTACTACATAACAAATTTGGTCAAAATAACAATAAATTTTATGAAATACATGCCAAACGCAGACATTTTAATGGTAAAAATTAATTAAAATTTCGCAAACCTTTAATTTAAAAAAATACATTGTAGGTATTGCACCAGCTGAAAAGTTTGTTGCAACAAGGGCTTTTCAAAACGCATTCAAGTGAACTATTAAAATTAATTAAAAGTTATAATTTCGATGGTAATCAAAACTTGTTACTGACGAACGTAGCTGATATTTTGAGAATATTGTTGAGCGATGAAAATAACGTTGTAGTTGAAATGGCTCTTCAGAATTACAATTTGTTCAAACACACAAGTGGACAATCCTTTGAAGCGATTGAACAGAACCTCCGGCAAGTTATTAAGGACCCCTTTAATGAAGTATCGCCAAGTGATTTTGGCCATTACTTAAATTCAAACAAACCGTTCCGGCATGTTTGCCCGCAAGTGAAAATTGGACAAAATACTATACCAACAACGACTAATAATCATAATTATCAACAGACAAGAGCTGTTGACTTTGTGGACCGGCCACCGATGGCGATTAAAAAAATAAAACTAAGTGCCCCCTCATCTTCGTATAATAATGGGCTTCCAATAAACTTACCAACTGCCCAAAATACCCAAGATGATGATAATAGTGTAGGAGAAATAATAGCCCGACTTAAAAGTGAAATTAAATGTTTGAACAAGACTTTAAGTAAAGAGAAAATGACACCAAAAAATGCTCAAGACTTAAAAATGGTTGTTTGCCAACTGCAGAATTTATTATAATTTAAATTTCTTTTCTGTAATTATCACTGTTCAGCTAATATCGTTTTTAAATTTTACCTGACGGGGTCAACATTTTTGTTGAAAGAATGTGATTTTTATTTGAGTTTTTAATCGACAAAGAAGTATTAATTACTTACGGAAATGTGCTAAAAATTGTTAACTCAGGTGTCGCAATGACCTCTAAGTTGCTGAGTGTTGATTTTCAATAAATTGTTTTTCTAATAATTGATTTTGTACATAAGTTATTTCAAAATGTTTATTACGTTGAAGGATAAATTTGCAACAGCAAGTAATTAATAAAAACTAAACGTTTTTTGAGCGAAAGCTGAAATAAAACGAGGCACCTTTTTTAATTTAAGTCGTTTTATTTTATAAAAAAATGTTTTTACATTATCATTATACAGAAAAAATAGAAGGGTGCTAATCTAGAAAAGTGGGTCCTAATTCTATTTTTCAATACTTACAGGTAATGTTGAAGCAATTTTATCAGGTAATTAATATTATGAGTGAGAAAAAATTAGCAAAATCCGAGGCAAAATCGTATGGCCATGAAAATCTTTGGTCAAATTTTTTAACATCGTATTTTTTTCTCATGAAACATGGACCAGCCATTTTTTTTTTAGTTTTGATACCTAAATTAATATTCACAGTTATTTATTCGATTTTTTTACATTATTACTGATTTTAGGCTTTAACACAGGACCAAAAATGACACAGCGCCGACTAGGAACGTTGAAGCAACAGTGCTTGAGGCGAAATTTTTGCCCGTTTTTTTAGCCGTCTCCTGAGGGCTAGCTGAAGGATTCTTTTCAGCAGCGGTGGGTTCGGGTTCCGCATTAGGTGCAACAGCGTGAGTTAAGGGTGGTTGGTTGGACGCTATTTTTTCTTCCATTTTCGGGATACGAGTTGGGGTAACTTCGGTAGCAGGGGGGGCTGAGGGATTTGCCATCATGATGTCGTTAGCCACTGCAAGAAATATGATTATTTAACGACTTTCTTTTGTTGTAAGTATTCTTAATTAGCCTGATAATAAAGCACACAAAACAAGTGTTTGTGCAACTATCAATTAGAATTAGAAAGTGGTAATAAAATAAATGTTTCTTTAATTTTTTTAGGCAATTTATGGACCTTGAAATTATTTGAGAAATTACCTGAGGGTGCACCTGGGGTTGAGCTCAACAAAACAGCTTCCATTGTGCTACTTGGTTCGGGTTTTGGTTCTGGTTCCGCAGAGGGTTCAGGGGTGGGTTCAGCTATTGGTTCGGGTGCAGCTTCTTCAGATAAAACAAATGCGAAACAATGCACTAAAACAATAGCACAAACTAACGCGTACCGTGCCATTTTATTAATTCTTGGTTTTATTCACAAAATTAGGAAATAACACACCGGCCGGTCTATAGGCGCAGGTAAAAATGAAATGTGATTTGAATAAAACAACTTTTACTACAGTCTAGTGACCGTTGGATGCCGCAGCGCGTTTTGTAAAGAAAGAACGAGTGAGTGTGTCTGGATTGAATGCCTTGCCCACTGAGACTGCTCGCTCTTTCTACGTTCGTTGAAGCCCAAGTTACCGGTTTATCAGACAAAAGTTTGCAACTGCGTTATATGACTAAATGAAGGTATATTTCCAATAACTACTGCCCTCACAAATTCAATTGTATTGTTGGTTTTATTTATTTATTAGCACCTTATTTTCTTGAAGGAGAATTGGTACACACACCTACTTTTATTTAGGTATGCAAAAAAGAGTTAGAAAGCAAGAAAATTACCCTGGACTGCAAATAGTTTCTAAAACTTTTCACTACAGTTGGAAATTTTGGAAAATGCTTAAGAAAATGTACAGTATGATAATTTACCTGGTACTATATAAGCAAGTCAACATTTAGATATAATCAAGGATATAATTAGAAAAGTCTAATGAATTTGTTGCCACAACTGGGTTCAAACAAATAACATTTATAAAGGTCGTCTTATGATATAAGATTATAATAAATTTATTATTCATTTAGGTGGTTATTTTATAGCTCTGTTAAAGAAAGACATGCAGACAGTATTTTTTCTCGTTTTAAGAGTGACAAGGTATAAGCAAATCTTATGACTCCCTGTACCGTCTAGGTACTTGCAAGGTACATAATGGTCCCATATGTTCTTTATATTATTATACCAACGCAAAACTTATTATTTGCCAAGGCACGACATGTTCAGTGGCGTAGACAGACGACCCCTGTTGCTTTATTCATATTTCAGATTTAAATACTTATATCGTTTTACAAGAAGCAAGGTATCATATTTTTACGGTGACATTAGAATTAGCACATACTTATCCATTTACTTATCCTTATGGCTTTTGGAATGTTTAACTTACTTTAAAATACCTAATTCTTAAAATGAAGCATGCCTTGTTCTTGCAAATCTAGCCCGTCATTTAAATTTACATAACCTTCGTCATTTAATAGTGCAGAAGATAATTAATTTATATTCCAAGTAATTATGTAGTTAAAAATATTACCCAAAGCATTTACGAAATAATTCGGTTTCTTGAAAAGAACGTACGTTGACATTTTTTTTAATATATACAACATTTCGTAGTAAAAATCTCTCGTAAACCTTAAAAACTTTTTATTTGCTCTTTTAAATTTTACGATTTTTAAATTATTAACAAATTAATATTGTTTTTAAAATGTCACACTAAAGTAAAAGCTTAAGCAATTAAATCATAAACATAATATTTATCGCTTTTAGCCAACTTTTCCTATGACTCCTTATTTTGAAATTAGGAGAAAGGCATAATAAATCTAGGTTTGGTCATTTTAAAGACAATTAAATCCTATAATGGACAGAAAGTGTAAATTTTTAAAATCTGCCAAAAGTAACCAACACTTAAGTACCTAATACTAATTCCTAAAATATGTAGGTTTTTGGTAAAACACATTTAATTTTTCAAAGTAGTACAAAGAAATAATTTTTTTAACCATGGCATAAATGCATTAAATTATGATTACCGACTATTTACTAAAACTAATTGTTGTAGTTCCGAGATACATATTATATTTTGAAATTTATGTCATTTTCTTTTATATTATTGTTTACTTTCATTTCTATTTATTTATTAAAATTTATTGTTGTGATAAAATGGATTTCGCATTGATATTAAAATAGTTTTTTTACATGACAAACCTATTAATTTCAAAAGATTACTATAAATGGCCTTAAAGTGTGATTTATAGTTAAATTAATTAACTCAACGCCACTCAAAGCTACTTTACTCCACTTAACTTGACGCGACTAAATTAAGGCATTTATAGTATAAATTTACACGTTAATTTACAACACGCTAATTTAGTAAACGCCATCTATCGGTAAATGTTAGAATCGTGTTATTTACAGAAATTCATCTGAAATTCTTCGATTATCTTTGTAATTTTAAAAATTTGGTCTAGTAGCCGAAAGATGGCTCTAGTGAAGAGGCTTACTTTAAATTGAATTAGCTGAAATGAACCAAAATTAAGAAATAGAACCTTAAGTAAACGTCAAGTTAAGTTAATTGGATGTGTAAATGCGATTTCATCGTATAATTTATTTCAGTCGCGATAGGTTAATTATAAGTGAAGTTAAGTTAATTTATCTATAAATCAAGCTTATAATAAAAGTTAAAAACAAATTAACGTACTTCACTGTGTCATTGGGAAACTTCCCTGAATCATTCAAACAGCCATAAGAAGGCATCGTTGAAGAAACTTTAAATTATGCAAATTTGTTTGTAGCCTCCTACATTAAAAGTACCGTAGGTATCGAAATTAAATTTCGTTTTAATTTGTTTTGGAGTTTACAATTTATTTTTATTTAAAAAGTTTTACTCTCGGTTTTACTTTACTGTGCGCCTAAATGAAAATCAAATTAGTGAATTGTTCCGACAAAGGTACGTATTGTACGTATGATTCAATCCTTTTACTTGAACCCATTTGGTTAGGGTATTTTAAAACCAATATTATAAAGAAATGCAGTAAAACACTTTAAAAAAGATTTGGGTAAAAAATCGGAAATTATGCTCTAATTTTTAATTTACAAAATGAGTCACAGTTCGGTAGTCTTTAGAAAAACCGTTTTGTTCTCTTATCCTTTCTTCGATAAAGAATTTCTGAGAAGGATGAAGGCCAACAGACAAAGTTTGTGAACTGTAAAGCCACAGAGCCATGCTATTAGATAAATTATAGTGGGGTCAATGGCAAAAAAAATTACCATACAATATTAATTTTATAGTGGTGTCTATTTGTTTTCCCATGTGTGCAAAATTGTGTGAGAAAATATAATATGTGGACAATTATTTTCATTACCATGAAAAATGTGATTAAATTTTAGATTTTTTGATACCTGAAACAAAGGTTAATTTGTCACCTTGTAAGTTTAGTGCTAAATTTGAGTTTAAATGTTCACATGGACATTTTGAGTTTAATTAAGTGGAAGCCATTATTTTGGAGTATTAAATGTTCTTTGTTATTTATTTTTTTTAGAAGGGCATAGTGTAAGGTATAGATTTACATAATGAACTTATTGAAAAAGAGTAAAAAGACCATTGTTAACGTATTACACGAGAATGCATGGTGAATAGAGCCCTTTCATTAAAAAGCAAACATAAAAGAGTTCAATAATAGGCCTTCACACTTTCTTTATTCAACATTTTTTTATTATTAATGATAGACTGGAAACATTGTTTCGGTACGTTCATATCTTGTTTTAAAATAAATTACAGCGGGTCGACTGTAAATCTATCCAGTCGGGGGGTTAAATGTGTAAAATAGTACCTTGATAACTTGTAATTCAAGCTATCTTTTTTTGCTTCTTCTTTCTTATAAAGAGCAACTTTTTTTAAAAACAGAATTATAAGATCGTTACCTGGATTTTTATTCTAAATATTTAAAAGTGTGTCATACGTCATACATAATTCTAAATAGGTAAATATCGATCAAACTCCTTTTGGGAAAGCACAAAGCAGAGCAATGCCAATCTAGGCCAAATAGATAATTTTTTACCTTGCAAAAAATAACTACCAGATTTTTTATATCGGGTGAGCAAATAAAAACGGTCCATAAGTAGGCCGTGGGCATTATCAAAATATTGTTGATTGACAGATTTTACATTGTTCACAGCCTACTTATGGGCCGTTTTTATTTGCTCACCCGATATGTGCAAGAACATCTATTCAGGAAGCTAAATTCACAAAATGCTCACAAATAAGAGTTTAGACTTGTAGTGGTAGCCCCCCTTTAATTTTCCACATTAGATTACGATGGATTTGCACCAAATTTTACAAATAGGTGCTAAATAAGACTTTAATTTTTTTTTTGGAAAAATCATGTTTTAAAAAAATTCCTTGTCCCCCTAAGTGGTCCCCGGAAAGTAATATCCAATCATTTTTTTACTAACTTGGCCTAATTAGACTGTTCCATATTTTTTTTAAACCCAAACTTTGTTAATATATTAATTTTGGTGACATTTTGTTGTACGTAAATTTTGCAGCTTTCAACAAATTCCAATCCATAGTAATTTGTTAATTGCAATAACTTTATTTGCTTCTAATGTAGTAATGTATACTTATTAGTATTTTACGCCCGCTTTTGTGGTTTACTGTTTTAAGTTACAGCCACTAACCGCATAATTACAATATCGTTGACTTGAATTAAAACAAAAATGCAAATTAAAAATCTGTTAATACGAAAACCGCACTTTTCTCAAGAAACAAAATAGAATAAAAAGTTGCCGTTTATTCCCTATCATAAATATCTGTTTTCACTTAAGAAAGCTTTCTTTTCAGAGTTCCCAAATAGATTCCCAATGAAACGAATAATTACTATTTAATAGTTATAATTATTGTGTAAAATGCATCTCATTACCGACAAAGTAGACATAAATTGAAATGGGAGGCTTTGGTACTTAAAAGATTGTAATTATTATGAAACCTGTGTCATAATAATATATTTAGTTACACATTTATACCACATGAAGGATATAAACCATTATTACGTTTCGAGTTTGATATAAAAATAATAATGAAAAAAATTCAAGTTCGCGCAAAATGTTGCTAGGCCAGTAAACAAGTGAAATAATCGTTAAACTCTAAAGAATTTCTCACAATGCATTCAAAACTTGGTGTTCTAAAATAGGCGCACAATCTGTATGATACGTTGTTGGAGTATGCCTAGGGATCGAAAATTGCTAATAAAGTCCATTACATATTTTCTTATCTCTGAGGAAAATACCGTTAAAGTTTGATAACTTTGGCAACTCTGTTAAGGAAAGTGCATTTTAAAACTCATCTTTGATTCTTGATCAAACCTTTTGGCATCAGATTTTGTTGTCAGCATCATTTCATCAAAATTTTGCAAAATTAAGTTGATTATAACAATTTTATTTGACCATTTAAAAGATAACCAAGTAGTAAAATAGTTTTAGATAGACTTTGCCTTTGTACAGGGTGTCGAAAAAATGGCGCATAAACGCGACGGTACATTATTGGAGCATGTCCAGGGATCCTCAGAAAAATGTAAAAAAGAATTCATCTCATATACCCTTGGAAAGATGGGGTCCCAAAGTGCAAAACTTTGAACGCTCATACCTTGAAGATAACAGCCCATATAAACGAAAAAGTGGTTTAATATAAAGCTACTGTCTATTTTGAACCATTTCACCATTTTTTTTATCTTTTAAAAGGTCGAATTACATTTCTATAATCAATTTAATTTTACAAAATTTTTATGAAATAAATCTAACAACAATGTCAATAAAATCTGATGCAAAATTGTATGACCAAGACTCATAGATGGGATTTTAAGATGCATTGTCCTAGACTGTGTTGCCAAATTTATGTTACTTTGTTCGCATTTTCCTCAATCAATATAACAGATGGATTTTTTTACAATTCTCGAGGAATCCCTAGGCATGCCTCAAGAACGTACCAAACACGTACAACGTACGTTTTTTTTGGACACCATGTATTCGACTATTTTTTTCGTTAATATATGCTGTTGGCATGAACGTTCAAAGAATTCCATCTGCAATTTCTACTTTTAAAGATGCTGAAAATAGGCAGTCAAAATTGTCGCTAATTTTCAGAATTTTTTTGCAATCGATTTTGCACTTATTCCCTGGAAAATAGGAATGGGATAAATGGTAGACTAAACCCGGCGGCTGTATGTATATGGTTCGTTGGCCCAATGCAGTACCATGGTATATGGAATAGTATCTCATGGTATGAAATGGTAGTCATGGCTTACTATCACAAAACAGAGTTCTCTTACACTTGTTAGTTAGTTTCTGAAGTATTTGCAAGTGGGTAGCTTATCTGAAGAGTTCACACACCGATTCTTTTCCTATCACAATTCCTGAATGAAATTTATCGGTAACAGCCCTAACAAGTGATTTGATTGTTGTTTAAACGATAAGAATTATTGTTATTAAATTATGGAAAATCGAAGTGTAATTTTACGATAAACAAAAACGGCGATAAATTATATTATTAAGTAAAATAGTGTAATGCAAGTTTTAAAGTGTTTAATTTTTATGGCTGGGTGTTAATGGAGATAAAAAGGAATCTAAAGGATTATGACAACGGGAAAGGACGCGACAGGATGGTCGATTTTTGTTTGTTTATTTCTCAGCTTCCTTCAAAAAGCAGGTGCTAATTATGAGGTAACTGAATTTAAATCTGTTACTTTTTTATGCCTAAAGTTTGTCATGTGCATCAAAAATATAAGTAATGTTGTAGCTTTTTTACGAACTTTTTGGGTTGAAATTACGGTTTAATCTCGGGTTAAATTTAATAGTTTTTATTAAAGACTTTCCAGAAAGCTGTAAAAATTTTTATGATCAAATAAATTCCGAGGTATAATAATATTCTAATGGTTTATTACTTTACGCACCTCACCTTTCGTTTTTGCAGACATAAATGCCATTAGAACGGGAATAATTAATTAAAGTTTCATACACGATGTCCCAATGAAAAAATTAACACTTCTTCCTAAAGGAATTCAAAAACTGGATATTTTTTAAAAATGTGCGCTTGCATGTTTTTTTTTTCATAATTCTATAAACAATGACAAAAGTTTATAGCTTGATTTTTAAGGGATTTTTGTTGGAACACCGTGTATTTTAATAATAAATCTACAACTGTGTATAAAAATAAAATTATGATTCTTTCATGTTAACCGTTAACTTGTCGCCTTTCAATGCAAGTACTTTTTCTGAGGCACTTAACACAAATAGTTTTTTCCAAGCATAAAGTTGCGGAGGTTAAATAAATACTTGGATGCGACTTTATCTTAATTTAACAAAATAATTACGATTACCTACAACAACTAGCTCTTTTACCATTTATAGAAATTCTGCATCAGCAGGAAATCCTGCTTTTATTTAGGTGGATTATTCAATTCTTTTAAGATCTATTAAGGATGCACCCTGATTTCTATTCTGGAAAACGAAGACGTTTAGGTACATTTTACGGTACACATTTAAGTTGATTTTTGATTTACACTACAAAAGTGTAAAGTGCATTTTGCAAGTTACATAATAATTGACTTTTAAAATTGTAATTACATCCACTTTTTTGTGATTAAACATAAAACATTTTCTATTATTGGGACAAAATCATTACCTTAGTTTTATATTTAAAAAATAAATGCGCCCTACAAAATAAATGATGTCAAAACCTTATTATACATTTAGTGGGTATTTTACAATTCCAAAAATTGAAATAAATGCTTTGTTCCAGTTCCTTATAATTTTTCTTCATCAACTTTAATAAATCTATATTTTATGCTTTTCCATTTCTAATTTTAAATACAAATCTATAAATTATCATTATTTGATGATATTAATAATGTAAAAATGAACCTGTTTTACAAAGTCCTGTTGATAAGAGAATAATGTAGACCATAGGGATAGGCCAAAAAATAGTAATAGTAAAAGAAGAGTTCTGTTAATTTTGCATTGGGTCATAATGCCAGTTTTGATTAATTGTTTTTTTAACAATGCAAACACATTTATGTGTTACAAACTAAAAATCGTAAAACATGTTAAATCGATAACCTTTGCTGTTTTAACAATTGTTTTTTACAATTATCGGCACTTGATTGTTAGTAAATTTTATGACAAGACTTAATGCTGTTGAATAAAACAAAATGCAATTTTAACATGAATAGTTTTTGCTTTGTAATTATAAAGTAACATATTTCTTCAAGCAACCTTCATTATTGCAGTTATTATTTAAAAGTAAGATTATTTTGTCAACCGCCTGAGTGATTTTTAAAGACTTTTTGCTTTTATTTTATTTGTTTGAACATCAGGATGTTTCGCATAAAAGATTCATATCTTTTTGTTTGTACAAACAATACGCCTAGTCTGCCTATCACTAAGACATTTAGTTTAAAAAAATCCATTTCTCTGTCTGTAGTAGTCATGATTTTTTAAGAACCTTTCACGTGCCACTCAAGGGCAACATACAGGGTGTATTTTTATTAAGAAACATTTTTTTTTAATTTTCTAAAGACACATTTTAAAAAGAACTACCTTACGGTTTTTGCATATAAATCCGAACTGTACTCTCTCACGACCTTGTCTATTGGTGTAATTAAGGATTTTGGCACATACTAGAGGTACTATTATCTATTATGCGTGTCCATCGAGCGTGTTATAATGATAGGTCAGGTCAAAAACTCTTCTAGTATTTCCGCCCAAAAATAGCACTTTATTTTATCGCTTCGATAAGTCTATAATTTGTCAGTTGTTTTAAAACAGTATTTTTGTTTTTAGATAAATGAAGCTGCTTTAAAGGATTTACTCAGCGACTCAGAATGGAGGTCCATTGTTGGAGAAGTTGGAAAATCAGGTAAGGGAAATTTCTTTCTTTCGAGAAGTTAAATAAACCGTCATCGTCTGCGTTTCATAGTTCGTTAAATCTTGTTCGTGATTTTTCCAAGGTGATAATTTACTTGTCAAAAAGTTATTCTATTTTTATTATCTAATTGAAGAATAAAAGGTATGTTAATTTATTCTAAAAAGGAAAGCATATAATGTTATTATTCCGGTAATTAATTTTATTCATTTTGAGATGCAAATCTGAAACACTAACTTCTAGCTAGAGAGAGTCTTATCAATAAAGCATAAACCGTATGAAGTTATTCAGCGAATCGTCTATGAAATAAAAACAAGACTATCTGGAATTCACAATTCCATTTGAGAAGAATTTTTCTGGAGCGCTTCTAGCTAAAGTATATAAAGATATGCTTTTTCTAAAAATCCGTAATTGTTTAGTCGATCTCATTCTCGGTATTGAAACTTTATGAGATTATTTTATAAATTATTAATAAGGAAGAAAGTTTATGTTCATCTAATTATGCGAAAGAAAAGTTAAATGTTATCAGAAGTAATTACTTTTGTTGGATTTTTACAAATTGTTTGTTTTAGCAACAAGGTTAATTTAGTTTAAAAATCTTTCAAATAATTTCTTTATATCGACAACAGTTTTAATAACCAATATTGCCGACTTTAATAAATAACTTGCAGGAATCAAAAGTACTTGGAATTGTAATAATTACTACTCATCGCTTTACAATACTATTTTATTATTGAGTTTTATCGATTTTTAAAAAGAACAATAATTTTCTGAAACAAGTGGATTGAAAGTCCTTGGACGTCATTTAGGGGTAGAGTGGGAGTATTCAAAATTAAGGATATCAATATTTGTTAATAGTAGCATTTACGTCAGTTTGTAAATGGCATGAGAAAAATAAATAAAATTTTATCTATGTATATTCAGCTCAAAATATTTTTATGTTTAATATACCCCTTCGTTTAGATATATTTCATTTTTTTAACAAAACATAATATTAATATAAGTAGCACTATAACTTTAAAAATGCATTTAACTCGCAATATTTTTTTATAAGATAGCTACAATCAAAACCAGAAAAATCATGTGAACACTTTTTTCGTAGAATTTATCTCGGGTTTTATTCAAACATTCGCGAAAATAATACGTAATACAGGGTGTCCAAAAAATAGTGCATAAACGCGATGGTACATTGTCAGGGAAACCCAGAAAATTGTTAAAAGAAATCTATCTTATATACCCTCGGAGATATGAGGCCCTAAAGTGCGAAACTTTAAACGCTTATATCTTGAAGATAACAGCACATATTAACGAAAGAAATGGTTAAATACAAAAGCACAATTTATCTTAAATTATTTTACCATTTTGTTAACTAAATTTTACAAAAATTTTAAGAAATGAAGCTGACAACAATGTCAAAATGATCTAATGCAAAAATCTATGCTCAAGGATCTAGATAAGTGTTTTTTTACAAACTGTGTTGCCGAACTTATGCAATTTTGTTCGCATTTTTCTCGATGAAGATAAAAGATGGTATTTTTTTGACAATTTTCTAGGGATTCTTAAAAATGCCCCAAGGGCGTACCATTGCGTTTATGCGGCTTTTTTGAACACCTTTATATGGCTTCAAAAAAAAACGAATTTGCTTTCATTACAGTTCTCTGAAAAATTTAAATAAAAATACACAAATACACTGACACTAAATGCAACCATTGAATACCATATTTACTCAATGATGCAACCTAGTGCATTAAGGGGCGACTACAGTAAAAGCAGCTATATTTTTGTTTTTTTTTGTGTAAATAAATCCGTGTATTGGCATAATAAGTGCTTTTTGATGTGATACAATAAATCTTTTAGGGGTTTTCCCTGAATCCAATGTCTTGCTAAAATCAAACATTATTTCTAAATACAACAAAAAATAATTGATTTTTAAGAAATACAATTACAACGTTTTTACCAATTCATTAACAACACATCCATTGTTATTTTACTGTGTAACGAAAAAATTAAGCAAGCATTGACACTTATACAATTTTTTTGACGCCTGTTTTTTTTTTTTAATTAACTATTTCTTATAATGATTGTTTCACAATGTTTTACGGACAAATGAATACATTACAGAATACGTAATACATAAAAAAAAAATGTATTTTTGTTTCCAAATATTTGGTTTCTCGAATAAATTTAACGCCAGTCTGGGTTTTGGCAAAATAATTGTAAAAACTCAATCGAATAATAAAACTAGGAAGTGCAGATTTAAAACCTCATGCTTTAAAAATCGGTTTCCGGCTAGCGAACTTGAAAAAGTTTATAGTTTGTTTGTTTTATCACTGATTGTTGCCTTGCCTGAATTTTAGCTAATTAATAAGCCATGAAAACAATGACTGACACAGTTCCCCTATTAAAATAATTAATTGTTTCAGATTCCTACTTTATTACTTTTCCTAATAGCACAGAACCTGGTAAAAATGTCGTTTCTCATAAATTGGACATTGTTGCACCAATAACATTGGGAAACAACTTTAGTATTTATTTGGTTCGAAATCCTTACGTTATTTCCGAGGATTTTGAAGTGCTGGAAACGTATGCCAATGGAACTTTTCCAATAAAACATAAGGTAGACGATACAAACTGCTATTTTAGAGGAGATTATGCTGCTCTGAGCTTGTGCTCGGGAATTGTAAGTAAAAATATATGTATTATGGATATTTCCCCCTAAAAAAAATCTTCACAAAGAATGAAACAATAATTTAATCTTAAAGAATTTTTGCTCTAAGAAATTGTCCAGTCCAGACGAAAAAAATATTTAATATCGAAAATGCAACTATTTATGTAAATAAAGCACTAAATTATCTATTCTGAAAATAGATCACTCAAAAAACATGTAAACATGTCAAGAAAATTAATACAACAGTATCTGGAACAAATAATAAAATAATTAATCAAAATTGACTGAAGGACTCTACTCAACAACTATTTGGGAAGCCAATAAGGAAATTTTTAATTTGTTAGTACACGCCTACCTGAAAATAATAAATACCTTATAAATTTCGTAATATTAACCTACTAATGTAGATCGATATCACATTTTAATTTTTTCAAGTCAAGGACCTTATGAATGGTGTTTTCATATCGGTGTTCATTTGGATATTATCTACGTCTGTTATAATATTATTAGTCCTAGATACGTATCAATATTAAATTGAAAGTAGTTTTGCTGTAAAAATTAACACTAATGAGCGACCGGGGTTTATGCAAAACATGCGAAGCAAATATTATTAAAGTTTGGCTTAGTCCGATAATAATTTAGGAAAGCGTGTGCTCAAGGTATTTTTATACAATTGGGTTAAGGGGACCTAGAAAGATAGGCTATCAATTATTAGCCAAAAGTTTTTGACGTAAAAAAAACCTTAATAACTTAAAGATTTCTTTTGAATTCATTAAAATATTAATAGTCTTTTGAATTTGACGAAATAAACATATTTTTAATTTTTAATATTATTTGAATTTTTAAAGTTGGGTTTTTCTAAATCATTCATGATAAACAATGTTAATATTTATTGCATTATTGCATAAAATCCTGACCGTTATTCTAATGAATATGTTATGTTATTCAATAAACAATAAACAGGCGTGACCGAAATTGCATCACTTATAAAATGTCGCATGCAAAAATATCCAATGTTTTGCTTTCTGAGGCAAATTCAATTCAATTCAATTGATGTAATCCTATTCCTACTAAAAAATTGAACATCTTCAGCATAGTAACCTTTCACGATATCTTATCGTGTACCTCATAACTTTACTGATTCTAAATAGTGCTTAGAGAAAGTTGATTGACTTAACTTTATTTGTTTTTATCTTTTAGAAAGGCATTTTGCACTCGAATAAGGACAATACTTATTTAATTCATCCACTACCAGATCGATTTCATAACTCAACGCACAAACCCCACATCATAATAACTAAGAAGCTAAATTATATTAACTTTAATCCACAATATGTTCCTGAATGTGTTCACTCTGAAACATCACTGCCAGAAGTAGAGTACAAAAACGCAACCAAAGAAAAAGAGCACACCAAAGATGAAGACAAAGTTTTGCACCGCAGGAAAAGAGACAACTTTCCAGTTGGGACTGCAGTCTTCGTGGAAACTGCGGTTTTTGTAGACAGGGATTTATTCGAACACATGAAAACCAATTTTCCTATTGATACGGAAAGGGAACTAATCAGATTTGTGCTTGCGATGATTAATGCGGTAATATTAAAAATAGAACACCGGCGGAACAATTACATAATTGCATTTTTTTAATTTTTAAAGGTACAACTCCTGTATCACGACTCCAGTTTAGGCCGACCAGTAAACTTCGTTCTAAAACGCTTAGAAATCCTAAAAGAAGAAGCTGGTCTAGTTCGTCCGCCAGACATTGACAGGTTTTTATCCAATTTTTGCAATTGGCAAAGGACAAAAAATCCTGCAGGCGACAGGGAACCGCAACATTGGGACCACGCGCTTATTTTGACGGGGTTAGATTTGTACGTTAGAGGAAAGCATGGCAAAATATCAACTCAAGTTGTTGGTACGTTTAAGAATTAAAGGAATATTTCAAATATTTATTATCAAACATTCTTTCAGGATTAGCTCCAGTGGCTGGAATGTGTACATCGACCTCAAGTTGTACCGTTAATGAAGGAAGACATTTTGAAAGCGTCTATGTGGTTGCACATGAAATAGGCCACAAGTAAGAATTTTTTACAGTGATTATACAAGTGAATGAGCTAGGGATTCAAGTTTTTTTTTTTGTATCAAAAAAGGGCTATTAATTTGTATCCTAGCAAAATTTTGTATGGGCCGACAGTTAACATAACAAAAACTGCTTAAGTATCTACAATTTGCCATTAATGAATTAAAAAAATATTAATACTTGCGTTCTTTGTTAAGGCACAGGTAAAAATCATTTTAGTACTCTATGTTGGAAATGAGTAAATTTGTTTCGGTGGATTTTCTTTTATAAAAACATTTTATTTCACTACATCATACGAGTGCTTTGTTCTCGGCTTTGTTCTATTCTACACTTGAGTTTTAAGTTCTTTGTAGGCGCTTAAAATGTTTATAGAAAACCACCTATTTTTAAATTAATTTATTTTCTACTAACTAACTACTAAATAATTTCAACTATTTTAGCTTGGGAATGCGACACGACGGACCTATGGCAGAAAACGATTGCGATCCCACCAGCTATATAATGTCCCCTACATTAGGAAGCGGAAAAATAACGTGGTCAAGCTGTAGCAAGCGATACTTGCAAAAGTTCTTAGAGTAAGACTCAAATTCTAAAACTAAGCAATTTTTTAAATCCAATTTTTAGCACTTCACAATCAAGATGTTTACTTGATCATGGAAGTTCAGCCGGAGTATTGGACCACTCAGCGGAAGGCGCTTTACCAGGCGAGAGGTTTGACTCAAACCAACAATGTAAGCCCCCCAAAAACGATCATTCATGACATATAAAATATACTTTATGGCATTAAAAATATACTTTTAGGCATGCTAAAATACGGGCGAGGAAGCAAACATTCATCCCAACAACCGTTGGACGATGTTTGCAGGGATTTGCACTGCGAACGCGAACGGTATACTTGGACTTCACACCCAGCTTTAGAGGGAACAGTTTGCGGTACCAATATGGTATTTTACATATGTTTTTACCCACTTGCAGTTCTTAAACTCTTGCTTTCAGTGGTGCAGAGGTGGAAAATGTATATCAAAAACAACAATCAGAAATTCGCTTCACAACAACGCGGTTCAAGCCTTAACCAAGATGGACAAAATTGACGGAGGTTGGAGCTCTTGGAGAGCTTTTGGTGAATGCGCGTCAGGGTGTTTATATGGAGAGGAAGGTCGTTTAAGATCTGGTAGCTCTGGAATAATGGTTTCCGAACGATTATGCAACGATCCGCGGTATTTAAAACCACTATTTTATTCTTACGACTAGTATTAATCATATTTTTCGTAGTCCACAGTATGGAGGACTTATGTGCGATGGACATGACCGAAAATACGAAACATGCCACGCTGAACAATGTCTTAATGTCCCACGTTTATCAATAAACGAATTCTCAGATCAAATATGCACCAGAGCAAGAGATGTAGATAAGGATCTCACAGGCGAAGGGTTACAGAAAATAAGTTCAGATCGTGAGTATTGATTATCCATGTAATTCCTTTTAGATAACATTAATTAATAAAGATAATTAAATAATAGATTTAGTGTGAATGCCTTCCTAATGGAGCGATTGCGAGACTTAGACTAATTTATAATTTACACCTCCATTTAGACCAATAAAAAATATAAAGCATTGTTCATTCTTCTGACTAATAAATAATCCAAGGCTTTAGCTTCTCATAAATATTATATTTTAACATTTTAGCGGAAGAAGCATGCCTAGTCTGGTGCCAAAAACGAAACGGTAGCACAAAAAGCCGTGGTTGGACATTTCCCGACGGCACAACTTGTCAAACGCGTCGCTCCCGCTACACCCGACCGTCTTATTGCATAAATGGAAAATGCGAAGACTTCTCTTGCGATTCCTACGATGAATCTCCGTTTGTTCAAATGCCAGATCTGTGCCCAACGTTGGAGAACAACGATAACGAAATAACCTGGCGGACTGGCTTAAGACGACGGGATAGTTCTGTAGGAATACGTTGGAAGAGCATCAGCGGTTGTCACTTTAATTGTATCTCGCCTGGAAGTGGCCTTAGACTCGTGGTGAATAAGGCCAAGTTCAGCAGGTCTTTAGGGAAATCTAGCATTCAGTTGTGTCAACCGGATAAATTCGTAAGTTTTATGTACAACAGACAACCGAGTCGGAAATAAATTGTTTAAGAACAACGCTCTTAAATATTGAAATGTTTCTCAGGCATGCAGTAGACTAAAAACACCCTTCCAACACGCTTCAACCATTTGCAACAAATACAAAGAGCGTGTCCGTCGTTTATCCGGACTTGGAATGCAAATCTCGCCATCAGTTGAAGACCCAGATCGCCCTTGCAAAATCGCTTGCCAGGACGAAAATATCTCGCATCGTTTTTACCTAGTTAACGGAGAAGAAGGATGGTTCCCGTTTGGAACTGACTGCGCCAGAGGTGCAACAGACAAAAAGTCCCATTGTATCAGCGGAAAATGTTTGGTAAGCTTACGTTTGCTTGGTTGAAAAAAAAAGGTACAGTTTTGATGTTGTAGGAATTTGGGACAGATGGAACACCGATGTCGGAAAATGAGTTTACGTTACCGCTTTTGTCTAGAAGCAAGAGGTATTTGGAAAAAATGAATAATACTCGGATAATTATGAAGCTAAATCAGAGACAATTGGATGAGATTGTTGAGGCTTTAAACAGAACAATATCTGGTAATTTAATTAATCTTTTAAAGTTATAGATGATTTTCTTAAGGAAAAATACACCTATTTTGTGTTATAATTAATCTGCTTTTCTAGGTAACATGCCCCAAAAATACCGCTTCGACGTTGACCTGAATAACCCAATCCATATTGACATGAATATGAAATATTATCCCTATTTATAAAATGATAGTTTGTACCTTTTTTACGGTGTCCTTGCCCAATGTGATTAATGTTATATTTATAGTTATTGTATTTGTACTATAGCAAAAATATTACGTTTTTTTTTAATAATTTAATAACATATTGATGATTTAATAAATAGAAACACTATAAAATAGACAGTCTTATATATTTACCTAACTCCGAAAAATTTCCTTTTCCGCTGAGCATTTTTCCTCAATTGTTTTCAACAGCGAACTTATTTCAGGTTGGTTTGTTAGGAAGTGGATCCATATTTGTCTGTAGTATGTTTCCCACTTATCCTTTAATAATTTAGACTAAAAAAAAACATTTTAAATAGGTGTTTGAAAAATGTTTACTTAATAGTTTACCTTTGTGTCATTGTAGTTTTTAACAACGGATTGTAAAGCCGTGTTTTGTTTGCCCAACATAACTTGAAGGTCGTGCAAAATTGTTTGTATTTTTAGCGGGACCACTACGATATTTGACGTCGGGCCGCAATGCAAAAATTGTTCCAAATACTTGTTACTCTGTTTCCTAATAAAATGTATGCCAAAATTAAAAATGTAAAGCAGATAAAAAAAATACTTACAGCTTCTTTGTTAGCCTGACATGGTTGTTAAAATCATTGCAGTATAAATTCTTCTCCAAATTTGAAGTCTCGTAATTTATTTTTTTGAATATTTTAAAGCCAGTTTGAATTTTTGGGGATTCTTCCGTGCATACTAGATTTAACAATGTGGTTAGCAGGGCGTTTTGTTTTTCTATTGGCTGGGCGTTAAAATCGTTAAATTCACCAAGAATTTCATTCATTCCATCTTTTCGAGCGCTTATGTTGTTAATGTTGTTTGAAATGTAATGGAGAACTTTTTTGAAAAAATCATCTGTTGAATTTAAATCGTCCATTTCGGTGTTGTAAAAAAGTTGCGTTAAAGAAACGTTTGATAGCAGCTTCGATAAAATAGTTTTTATGTTTATTAAACTGGCTATTCGTTCCCTAAAACAAAATTAAGGTTTTAAAACGCCTTATTTAAAACTTAAATTAAATACTTACTGATAAATTTCTAGCTCATCTTTCTTTAAATTTAATTTAGGTTCAAATAAATAAAATTCCGCAATTTCACCCATGATACTTTGCAGTTTTTTGTTCATTAACTTTGTCTGTTCTGATCTTGATTCAAAGTTCATTTTAGACTGGGAGAGACTAAAAATGTCCATTAAAAAACGTGTTTAAAACTCGTGAACAGATATTTACCTGTTCTTATGTTTTATGTCGATAACGTAACTTTGCAAAAAATCTAATGCACCCTTAATTTCTTCTTGCTGTATTTTGCTTTCGTAGTATCGTTGCTGACTGCCTAAAATTCTAAATTTTTTTTGGTTAGTTTGAATTAACAACCGTTAGTACGTACCTTTCGTAAATTTTATTTAAAAAACCCAAATCATCAACTAAACTTTCATCAGCATCTAATTTGTAGTTTTTAATTATTGTGTTTATAAAAGACGAAGTGGTTTCGAATTTACTTTCAAATTCGTTTAGATTTTTATTGTGCAAAAAGGATGGAAATTCGTTCTACAACAAAAAGTGTTAACAAATATTTGTTTATAATAAAACAGGACCAGAAAACCTACAAAATGAAAATTGTATAAATACTGTCCATATTTCTGCACTTGTTCGTTAAGATTGCAGCATTTTTGGTCTAAATTTTCTGCTAATAATGTACAATTTTCTTGAGAACTTTCCAGTGCGTTTTTTTGAGTATGCTCATCAAAAACCATTAATTCCGATGTTAGATTCTTTTCAATTTCTTTGTTTAGTACCAGCATATCATTTAAACTTTTTTGTTCTTCTACCAAAATTTCCCTCTCGTCCTCTAACAGTTCGATATTAAACTGCATTGTTGGGATATCAAAAATGTTTGGATTGTCTTTTTCAATTTGATCCACTTGGTCTTCTAACTCATCACTATCTAGTGGAGCTTCTAACTTATCATATCTGCAATAGTTTATATTATATTAGTTATATTTCATATAAGATTAGCAGTTGTCGTACTCCTTTTTTTCTTGGGGCGTTAATATATTCTCCTTGCTTAAACTGCACAACCAATTTAGCAAATGTATCATATCAGGGTCATCAGTATCGAACCAGCCCCTTATTACATTAGGATCTACATTTCCAAGTTCAATATTAAGCTCTGTAAACGTCTTTAACAAGTCTTCACCATTAAAAATTCGATCTTCCTTGGGATTTATTAAAGTATTGGTAGATTTATCGCCAATGCCTAATGTGGACGACATGGTAGTGTACAAAACGAAGTTAATTAGCTATAAATTATCTTTTTTACTGACTAAATATAAGAAATAACAAAATTTAACCGTTAGCACAACAGAAACTGACTGAAGTAAACAAATTTTTAGGTTAAAAATTCAAAAAGTGACGTTTAGATAGGCGTGAAGTTAGCGCTTAAATGACCTAAAGGTGCGTTTACGCACTAACGTAACGTATTATCATCGATTTTTTTGAATCAATTGGCGCGTTTTGACGCCATTTTCAAATTTTCTGCACCACTCAGATGCGTGAAAAAGTGTTATTACTCTTATTACTTTGAATATATATCAAAGTATCAATAATAAAAATGCATTGCTAGCAAAATAAAAGGCTTTAATCATATAAAATGTTCAACAATCAAGGTAAGAATAACAAATTATTGCTAAAACTACAATTTGTGCAAGCTTTGCAAGCAATTTTAAAGGACTTTTTTAATTAGATGGCTGCTCAATTTTGGGCTGCGAAGTTTCTGGAGCAGGCTGCACACTTGGTTTGGCTGGACTTCCAGTTTGGCTGATGGGGACAACTCTTTCGCCTTGTGGTACTTTAAGATCCTTTTTTGGGGCTGTTACGGTAAGTATACCATCAGAAGATAGAGATGAAACAATATCATCAATATTGTGATCTTGGGGTAAGAGGTATCTGCGTTTAAAATGACGAGAAATGAAACCGTGTTCGTCCTGTTTTTCCTCATGTTTGCCTTCAACGACGATCGAGTTTCCGTTGGTTTTTACTGATATTTCGTTTGGGGCGAATTGTTGAACGTCTAAAATAACCTACACAAACAAGTAAATATTTGCGCTAAGGTAAAAAACAAGGGTTTTACCTGGAATTTTTCAGCATCGCGTTGAATAGTTGAACCAGAATCTTGTCTTTGTAAATCGGTGGCTTGCCAAGGACGGACATAAGTGCTGTGTGGCCTTGCAATGGGTGCTCTAGAGCGAGTGTAAAAAGAACTCAACGAGTTCAGTAGATCGTCTCTTCGCAAACCTGTGCCAAACTGTTGGTCAAAAAGGCGAGACGGACGAGCGAAATCTTCCTCATCCCACCAATCGCGGAAAAGCAAAGGCACCATAGACATCTTTAATTAAAAAAGAAAATTAAATTAAGAATTCAAAACATACCCCAAAAGCGTTGCAATTAATTACCTTGAAAATAATATAGATTCACTCTGGAGCACAGCACAAAATAGACTAATTTTTTTTGGTGTTTTGATGATATTTAAAACCGTACTACCTACACAAATTTTCGTCTCGCATATTCCAGAATCCGCATCTGGCGCGTTTAAATTTAAAATAAAATTTGGATGTGGCTAGTTAAGCTCCTTAATTATTTCGCAAGCATAAAATTGCTTATAAGCTGCCAAACTACTAAAAAATACTTGTTATACGTATTTTTTTTAACAAGTTTATTATATTTGATTTAACTATTAAGTTTACTTGTGAGTTAAAAAATGTTTTTTTATTAAACGTTGTTGCGGTAGCTACCAGAAAGTGCATCACAATAAAATTTTGTAAATATTGAAACTCTTCCAAAAATGTTGGAACTATCTAGACTATTTAGAATTTTAACAATTTGCCAAAAATAAATTGTGAGTAAACAAATATTAGGTGTGTTTCATGTTAATGATCACTTCCAAAAATACTTTAATCGGCTATTTTAAGGCGGTCTCACCTGCTGATGAAAATCTTTTATTTTATTTGGTTATACATTTCGGAAGACTATTTTTTTTTAACTGAACAATTCATTTTTGTTATCTTTTCGCAGGGAATTTATGTAGGAAATATTTTAATAATACAACGTTTTATAAAAAAATTCTGTTTACTCATTTACCATCAATAAAATTATATGGACATCAGTATACTCTTAATTACAAAAAAAAAGAGAAGTAATTCGATAACACTATACATAAAGATGATTATTTAAATTAAAACAATATAATCTAAAAAATAATCAAAATGCACGACCAGCATGCATTTAATAAAATTATTTATTAAGAATTTCACATTTACATCATTAATATGGGCTATTTTATTTATTTTGGAACGGTTGTGTTGGAAAGAACAAGACCACATAAGATTTAAATTTAAAGATTTTAAACAGCACTTGACATTTACAGTTCTTCTAAAATGTATTTACGCAGGTCAGACACGTCAACACTGTGACCTAAAAATGATTAAAAATAAGAGGTCCCGAAAGGCATTAGATTTATTCAGTACTTACGTGTAAACTTGGATCATTCTTTTGTTTTTGATGAAGGTCCTGAAAAAAGGGTCATTTGCAGCACTTTTAAATCGGCCAATGTTGTCTGACCCTGCTCATCGAATTCTTTCCAACGAATGTAGTTTTGCCGCATGTATTTTATTAATTCTGGCATGTCGATAAATGCTACAAAAGAAAATTGAAAAATTTGCCAGAACCAAGAATTAACAATTTTCGTACCGTTCCACGCTTCCATCATGTCATTTATTATGTAATCCACGAAACCAATTTGCGACTTTGGAATGGAGCATGAATTTCTATCAAACATAGGCATAACAATCGGCAAACTCCGTAATTTTTCTTCATCCGTTTGCTGAAAGTATTCCTCAGCTATCCTTCTAGCCCATTCAACGCAAAGCCGAAGAGGTCGCGTAGGATTCGAAACGTCGGCGCATTTTATCATCATGCGCTTCACCAAGGTTACGTTTTCTGGCAGAGAGAGTTCTTCATCAGTCTTAAACAATTCAGGGAATATTTAGTACTAAAGTCGGTTTATTCGTGGTAGGGGCAAAAAAACATGTCCAAATAAAATAAAATTGGTTGAAAAGTTTTATATAGGAAATGTTCTTTAAACTAGAGGCAAAGTTTGATTTACATTTTAAGTTTAGGATAAATGTAAATAATGCTTTAACCGTTGTGGGGTTAATCAATATTTTTACTTTTGGTGACCTTACGTCGGTTTCATGAGGTGCTTTGCCACAGAAAACATTAACAAACTTGGCAAGATGTTCGAAGTGTTTTGTCATTTCTGTTGCTAAGATCATATCAATTATTACACTCCTTGCTATTTTGTACGTGTCTCGGTCGAGATTCTTGAATATATTTACTCTAGGATCACCTTAAAAATACGTCCAATTAGATTCAAAAAGACTGGTTTAAAGTAAAGCTTCATACCTATAGTTAATTTGAACATCAAAGCGGCATGATGAGACTCCAGAACGGTAACATCATTGTATAATATAGCTAAAGGATTGTCAGAGTTAGATAAAAAGGCGCTGGACTTTCCAGGATGATCCACATCATGAGCTGCCGCAGCGATAAGGCATAGGGCCTCGTCTAACGGCTCCATCAATCCTTTTATTCTGTCTTTTTCCAAGAAACCTGCTGTCGCCTACAAGCAACCAATGCAGAAAAAACAAACATTTAAGTGATTTTTGTACCTGCATAACATCAGCCGCATGAGTCGAATTGTGGTAGAAGTTATCAGCGTGATAGTGCGCTTCGATTATCATTAACCAGTTGTTTAAAATAGCTTCGTCGCAGTTAAGAATATTGGCTACGTCGAAGTGTGCGAACAAGTGCATGCCGATGTACTGAAGAGGCTTCTTTTTGGTTTGTTCTTCTAAGCGGAAAATCTCGAAATCCCAGTGGAGCGAATTGTCCAAGAGGTCCTTCAGGATTGGAGTTAACTGCACAAAAAGCCAATTAGTGGTTTACATTTTTTAAACTGTGCATACGTACCTTCAACATGTTATGAGTGCGGGTGCCTTTGTAAATAGCCGAATCGTTACTGCTTCTTCGGGACACCGATGATAGGGCTGAGGCAGGTGCTGCTTGTTTCTGAAAAGTAACGTTTTACAATTGTACAAGTGAAATTATTTAAGTGAGACAACTAACGTTCAGGAGAGCGGTTATAAGATCCGAAACAACAGGCTCCTCAGGACTCGATTTGAATTCATGTTTTACTTGCGGCGTATACAATTCCGAACATCTCAAGATATCTTCGACTTTTTCCAACAACAGGACGACGTGCGGACTGCTATGCGACGCCTCTCTGGCTTGGTCTATAAGCCCTATGATCTAAAACGTATAAAAATTAGACAAAAACATTTTTTATTTGTGGGGTTTTACTTTGGTAATAGGAGCCTCCAGAGGGAACGACGTAAGCTTGGCGATAGAAGCCCGTCTTAAGTAATCGCTGCTAATGCTACGTTCGCAGGATCCACGTCTAAGGGAGTGTATACTGCCCCGAGGTTGGCTGGGCGTAGCAACACTTGTCATGTCCGGCATAGCCAGTTCCATTACGAAAACGAAATGGGTTGGCATCCTGAAAAACACGAATTCTCTTAGGAATAACACCAGACGTTTATCCGACTGCCAGTTAATATATAAACTGAATTTTAATGAGGCAAGATGAAGTTTAAAACTGACCTGCCAGTGCACGCAACAGGAACAGCTTTGCAGGTTGTAAAGATGCCAATGTCGCTAACTCCAGGTTTTTTTAGTGTGATGGCACCGAACCATTCTTTTCCTCGGAGAAGTGACGAACTAGCGGCAGTCAATTGAACAGGGTTGCACACTAAATCATTCAAGGATCTGAACATTATATCGTCTTGTTTGAAGCCTACTACTTTCTCTGCTGCATTATTCACATACTGTGGAAATAAAAGAATGTGATTTCCAAGAGTAAAAGCTGATTTCTCGTCTAGATTTTCTTTTTTTTTTTGTTTTTTTGTCTTTTGAATATACCGTATTTTTAAATCTATAAGAAACGCCCTTAATAACTCCTACTAATAATTATAAATAAATAATTTAAAATAAAGAAGTTTTATATTTCATTTCATAGCTCTAATAACTTTTTTTTATTTTCTTGAAAGTGTATTAAATAATAAAAACAAAATTTATAATCTCTATTAATGATTTTTAATGTGATTTTAATTAAATGACTTTGCTTTGACTGCATAATATATTTGATTCAATTCATAATTTAAATTAAAATGTTTTTTGTATGAAACCAAACTTCACAATTGGGTGTATTAATTAAATTTAGCTTTAGCTGTTAAAACTACTGAAGCACATATTTCTAAATACTCAGTTTCTTTTGTATAGAAGATATTCTAAGCTTGCCGTCTATTTAAGACAATTAAATCGATTTATTAAATTTTGCTCCATTTCTATCTCGATGAACAAATAAATTGAATATTCATAGTTTGATCTTACCTGACATTTAAATGAGTCATCGGTTATACAAATAATGTTGGAGGACTTCTCCAAAGCTGCATAAAGTGCTTGATTAGTCGCTCTATGAGCTAATGATTTTATATCGCAGACTTTTATTTGTGTTAGCTCACTTGTACAATAATTTATATTCGGATTGTCAATAACACACTGAAACAAATAATATAAAATGAGTGTCCAGACTAGTATATTTTAAAATTCTTACTCTGTTGAAACCATGCTCCAACATTTTGCTAATGCCATCACAATTTCCAAAGATTCTAAAATGAACGAAAAATGGTGTATAATATGGCGAATGCGCCGGGCTAGTTTTTAATACTTACGAGTTCGACACAACTGCAAAAATAGGCGAATGTTGGCTTCCTTTTATGTGTTTTAGGGTTCTGCAAAATAAAAAGCCGTAATAGGCTTAAAATACATTACATAAAAGGCATTAAACTGAAAAGAGATTAGGACTTAATTGTCTTTTTTTGTCTTCATTTGCAAAGAATCAGAGAATACGTTTTTCATAAAATGATTAGCTAGAGTTTCTTTTAAAACAAAGCGTTTTTTTAATGCATTTTTAGCTCAATATAATTAGGTTTTAACTTGTTTAAATGAGCAAATTGTTTGACAGGGAAAGTTTAACTAAATCCGTTTTATCTTTAAGTTTATCACTGAGATTTTGATAACAAATCTGATGTAAAATCTTGCAAGATAATTTTTCCTCAGTTGTTAAAAAATTTAAACTTGGAAATTTAAAGAATTTTCCTTTTTTAATTTAACCATTGAAGAATCCTAGCCGCGCCGTTATAAAGCCCTTAGTTATTGTGTGACGATTATATTTTGCGTTTAGCTACGTCTCGTCTGATTAAATTTTGTAGAAGGATAATAAATGGAAATAATAGTTTAGAAGGAGGTTGTAAGCAAAGCCTAATGCTTTCTGGATTTAGTAAGGGTAGAATCACCCTATCTTGACTGTCCGAGGTACCGGATTTAGCTATTCGGGGCTATGCTTTGCTCATCTCAATTTTATATCCGGTTTTCGCTATATCCTTCTCTTTGCTGAAAATGTCCTTGTGTCATGTTTCAGCACTCTAAACTAATTATTATGACCAAAAGTGTTGAAACCATCTATTTGAAAAGAACTACAGATTGATTATAATTTTTTCTGGTCCCAGTAATTCCTTCTGTCAGATAAAAAGAGTCTTATGTAGTATCACATGTCCTTTATTTAAATGTAAGGAGGATATAGTGTATAGTGGCACCGGAAAGTTGCTTCAAATCAAAATGACTTGCTGAAACACATAGCCTGCCGGGCGACGCGAAGTTTTGTGTTTCTGATGATTCTATATCCTTTATAACATAGGTATAAACATCGTTTTTGTTTTTGTACAAAGTCAAAGCATTGTCGAAGCCTTTACGTTCAGGTAACATCGCAAGTTAAAGCTCATATTTAAAATAATGTTTAGCATCAAACATATTATTATTCCATGTACAAGCCCCTTGGTCCGTATTGCTCCCCGCGCCCCTTAATGTAATGCAATATACGTTTGCTTTCAGGCGAAAATCAATAAAGTTTATTGAAAAATATTATCTCACGGTTTGGTCTAACTACAGTCGACTTTATCGTGAATTAAAAATTAAGTGAGCCGGGCGTTTATCGATGGATCGTGATGGAGAAGTTAACCCTTTATGAAGACAGTTTAGGTTAGAGCCGCTTGCAATTAAACCGAATTATTTATACAGTATAAAAAATGTATGTTAAAAAAATAAAATGCCAGTCCCAGTAAAAGAACTGCAAACGTCTGTGGACATCGCAAACAAATCCCAACGCTCAAAAATTCGCAAACTCTTGTAAAATAATTGGGATCTTATTAGGAAACAAAAACAGTTCTTTTTTAGACTCGAAGTTACTCATCAAAACTAATTATGCCAGTTGCTTTTTGAAGATCAAAGTAAGAATCTCTATCTTGGTTTCCTGTATCCGGCGCGGATAGCAAAGTATTCTGATCCTTTCGAGGATGTTACATTTTCCTTAGGTGATTACCTTTGCTTAATACCCGCAATCTTTTAAAGCCATATAGACTTATCCAACTAGAACATTTTCAACGTCTATATTTTTCTCGTACCTCTCTTTATAAGTCCGTCTCCTGGTAATAGAAATATGTTCAATAATAAAAGAGTAACGAGACATTTGAACAAGTCTGGACAGTTAAGTTTATCATAATATTTTATAATATTCTCTTTTACTGTTGGGTTTTATTTATTAATATTATTGCAGTACATGAGTTATGTACTCTTTCCTCAGCCATTTGTTAAATTGATATTTAAAATATGATAGCTTGAAGCGTTGCAGTCCATGAGAATAATAATAAATTTCTGCGTAGCAATTACTGGTACCTGGCCATCCGGGTTAAAATGAATAGAATATGATTATGCTGACAAGTTACTATTAATGTGTTGCTGAAGGAGAGATTTTATTTGACAGGATATCATTTTCTTTTTGTGTCTTTATTAAATACAAGAATTGGGTTTTAAAACGTACAATTTTTCGCGGTACGGTACATTAACTAAAATTAAGGGTTTTTTTGGTGTCCTGTTTTGGAACTGGAGTCCTGTAAACAGGAGATAATTAAATGCATTTTGTAAAGGATTAAATGGTAACTAATGAAATTATTGTACAACAATAGATGTAATTTAATTATGGTCAGTAATAAAAGCAGTAATTATTTACGTATTGATTTATTTTTCCTAAAAGGGTCGTTCCAACATTGACTAAAGCAAAAAGTGTTTAAATCAAAATTTAATTAAAATATTATTTCGCCTTTCATTTTAATAAACGTTCTTTCCACCAGTCTCCTCTTTTTTAAATGGATTTACCTATTCGAAACAATGCATTCAATTAATTATGGCACTCACCCATGTGAAGTTTCCGAGTTTTTCACTCTAAGTAATGCAGAAGAATAATGAAACTGAAATGAAAGGTAAATATAACGCAGCTTTTCTGTGAGTATGAAAATGAATGAGGTTTGTTTGCATTCACATCTTGAATAGGTATAGTCCGTCGTCGCTACCGCGATGAAAACAGGATACGATTCTCTCAATTTATTTCGCTTATCAGCTCACTCGAGAGCACTATTGAATAAGAATATCCCATCTGGGCAAAGAAACCGATGAAAATAACAAGAAATTGCTTTCCTATTCGGCGCAGGATTGTAAAAAAATGTCGAACAATACCATGCCTTACAAAAAACTTAAGAAATCTCCCGACTGCACTAATCCAATTTTTGCCTATTAGTAAAAATGTCGCAATCAATAAAAGTTGAGACAAACTCCCGAGTTATTTTTAGGTTACATGAAATCCAATGATTATTTGCGGTGGCATTGTTTTTTTTTGTAAGAATGAACATTGCAGAGAATTAACAAAACCAGGAATTCTGGTTATGAGAAATTTTATGAAGTGATCCTTTATTTTCCTCTCTTTTAACTTGGCAGAAATTCCTTTTATATAAAATTTCAATTATACCTGCCCTTTTTAAATTAATCCAAGAAGTGCTTGGCATTATTTAGCGCGGTATTTATTTAAAAGGCAAAATATTTGTTCGAGTCGAGCAACGCACGTTTACCCTTTTGCTGTTGATTCTTTAGTTTATGCAGGGTTTAGCATAATATTTGCTTTCCAAAAATATTTATTTAATATTTGCTGTAAATTGTATGGTAAACTACTTTATACAGAAATATGAAATTAACGTGAAAATTTGTGCCTAAAATAATTATATAAACACTTAAGGAAATTGTTCGATTTTGGCATTACATTCCAATTTAATTTGAATTAAATAGTCTCTCATGAGAGATTTTTAAATTGATAAACAAAAGCTACAGGTATACTTTTATTTGTAAAAGACTAAATTAAATGTCAAGTGTCCAATTAAATTTTATTTAGTCAAATAATGGATACCACTGATCACGTCTATTGTTCTTTTCCAATAATTTAAAATATGCACCCTATTTTATCCAGACTTTCGATATAAAAGCTATTGAAAATTGATATCACCGTACTTCAATTTACGGGTACATTGTGCAGAAAAAGAGAATTGCGATATTTTAAATTTTCAATATTTTCTCTTTAGCCTTTGAGCGATTTTCATCTATTAAGCGCATAAAAAACTATCGCATAACGATTTTAAATACACCATTTACTTTAGAGATTTTGTAGGAACATTTTTCAGGAAAAACAACTTTGGTTAAAAAATGTAGCTTTTTGTATAGAATATTACTTACTAAAAAAAGTTGTATTTTATTAAAGATTATCAAAGATAAGTTCTTATAATCAACATTATTTTAAAAAGTAATTTCGTTAAAAAATCCATTTTAAATTTGATTTTCTATTTTAAGTTGGGTTATCAAAATATTGCCCGTATGTAAAAACAAAAAAACTAACACGTGTAGGTAGTCGAAAAAGCAATTTTATTTATTCTCTAAACTCGCTTCGAAAAGCAACACTGAAAATGAAAATTACTTTTTATTTTTGCAATTTAAGGCAATAATGAAACATCCTCAATTCAGAAACAACTTTTCCGAACAAATAAATTTCACGTTGATTTTCAATTCCATTATTATTACTTAGGCATTTCATTTAGTTTTAAACTTTATTTGAATGAGTACTTTTATTCGTAACGTAGTCATGTTAAATTTGATCATTTTAACAAATAAAATGTTTACAATTTCGTAAAAATTACCGGAATGAAGATGATGAATATGCCTTGATCACATTTTGCATAAAAAAAAGGATACTAACTGCATGTATGTTGCTATTGTACCATTCAATTAAATTAAAAGATTTTCATTTCCAAATGCGATAGAGGAGTATGTTTTGTTGTATTTTGCCCGGCGAATAAACCAATTGTTAACAAAGTCAAGTTTGAAAGATTCTATAGCGCTTTTATTCTCAAAAGGTACCTACTCATTTATTCAAGATTTTTATTTCAATTTAATGAATGTCTAGTTTTATTTGAGCTCAGTAAAGAGATTTGATAAATAAAACATAAAAAAGGAGATCAATTTCCAGTTCTAAGAATACATTTAATCCTTGGTAAACAAAAAGGTCTATAAGCAATTAAAAGTAGAAATTGGAAATTTGCATGTAACAACAAAACTTAACTACATTGGGGACAACATTTTCATTAAAAATTAGAATTTGACATTGATATTTTGTAAGTAATTTTGAACCTTTTTTCTTAAAAAAAGTTGTGGAAATCCTTTATAATTTCGTACTGTTTTACGTGTAAAACTATTAAAACTTGAGATACATCCATGTGCATGTAAATCCTAAGTACCTACTTCCTTAATTAAAAACGTGGTTCTAATTAAAATTAGGCGGATTTAAAGTCCTTGTTACAGTTTTCAAAGCTCCAGGCTAATTACACTAATTGTAACATGTCACCAAAACTGTTCAGCAAAGCTTCATTTTGAATGCCCTATGAAAACGGATTTTATGCTACATTTCCCAGGGATACTTTTCCTGGATTATGCATTGATTGTTTTGAAAAATTGTATAAAAACGTTTTCCGGGCACCGAACTATAGTTTTTTGCACTCTAGCTTCCTTAGAACCTAGCAATTAGAGAAAATTCAAAGTTAACCCCTCAATAACTAAAATGATTGCGGCAAAATTAATTAATAATGGGTTTAAAACGATTAACGATTTGTTTTTGATTTTGGTCGCCTTAGGACACACAATATAGGCTTATCCAATTATGATTGTGTTTAGACCAAATAAGGAATGGTGTGAATGGAGATAAGGGCACAAGGGGTGCCAGCAAGATCGATACAGCAACAAGTGAGCGTTGGCTGCTTTTCCATTTCCAAAACCATCTCTAGATACTTATCGTTTTACGAGCATATTCAGTGATAAGTATAAAATATGTTAAACACTTCTGGGACCACATATAAAGACTATAAAATATAACACAAGTAAAAAACCTTCATGTTATCGTTTTTAAAAAAAAAAGACCTATTGACGCTTTACTCTGGCTAATTATTTTAGGGTGACTCGAAAGTGAGGTAAATCTCCATCAGGGGGTAATGCATTTAGCAGCAAACGTCGATATTCCCGGTGGTTTCGGGTCAAGTAAGGGCTTAATCAACTTACCGACATAAGGACATGTAGTCCAGTCCAGTGTTTCGACAGTCTATCATAACGGCATCTTGTAAATTACGTTGGTACGATTCCACCGCCTCCTCTTGAGTATCGCACATCGTAACATCGAATCCAAGATGCTGTCCGACCCCTTCGTACGTTTGGAAAACCTCATCTTTTTCGTAAGAAACCAGTAGAAGCTACAAGATAAACTATTTATATTAATCAAGCTTGTTTAAGCAAATAAACTTCTTGGAAATAAAAAATCAATTCGTTTAATCTCTTACCGTTAGGGGTGTTCTTGTAGGTGGAGAAAGAAATCCATATCTTCCCTCTCGTTGTTTCTAGAAAAGACACCATTATTAAAATTGTTGTACATGATGAGAAAGGCCGTACAGTTGTGCACTGACATAAACATACCGTCCGAATATTATTAATTTTATCGATAATTTGCTTTTTCTTTAATAACTTGGATACGTTCACAAAGCTTGGATCGATTTGAGTTTCTTTGTCAAGTTTTAATTGTACAGTAGATTGCATCTTATGCTAAATTTTACTGGAATTCTTTGTAACAGAACAATTTTTTACATGGTTTTTAATATAATACAACTTATTTTTTAAAAATTTTCAGGTATTTAAAATTCATTTTGAGCGTTGTTAGTGTCAATCTGACATCCTTTTTGACGTTTTCATTCGTAAGGGTGTTCACAATTTATGTGCCGAAAATAAAATAAAAAATAATTTTAATTTATTATAGTGTAGGGGTAACTAACATTGGATTCGCGGCAAAAATTCATGTTCTTGTCAATTCCAACCAAAGGACTTCTGGAATTGAGTCCTGCTGATCAGAACCTTACTTCCTGCTGCGGTTTTTAAAATACCTTTCTGGCTGCTGTGATATCAGAATTTCTTGGAATAAAAAATGTAGGTCGTCTCTGATATAGCGTAGGGTCGTTTGAGCTACTAATTTCTTTGGGTACTTTTATTTGTTCACTTTTAAAACACCACCAGGAGCAGTTTCCGTTCAGAATAACCGTGTTTTGGTTTCCGCAAAAAGAACAAGTGTACGAAGACATTTTATGTTTCTAAAAAGCACCCCATTGTGAAATCTACGCGACGTACAATGAAACTAGGCTTGATCATTTACAAACTAGGTAAAAATTGATCTGTTTTATCTTTTATCGCAAGTAATTGATAAGATACCCAAACATTTTGTTACTTGTTTGTTTGTTTTTTTCTAGATTGATTAAAATTCCGTGATTTTGTTATTAAAAAAAGGCTCTTTAAAGTCTAGGAGTATATGAAATTATAAACCAATCATTTATTAATTATGCAAGACTGTTCAAGTATCTATTAAAACTTATCTTATCCTCCTTAAATATCCTACAAAATGCCTCAGGTAGCGAAATATTAGCTAAAAGGCATCCATGGAATTTTTAGGAATTTCGTAACTTTAACGGAAACTTTTAATGAAGTAACAGAGCCCTGAATTAATTGTTTCGCCAATATTTCAATAGAGGCAGGATTATTTTGCGAAGCTAATTATTCCTGATCCAATCCAAGCTTACTATTAACGGGTAACGGCAGGTAATTATTTTCAATGGAAAATCCTACATTGATATCGAAAGTCAGGTTTTAAATACTTTAACTGTATTAAAATCATTGATTTTATTTTAACCTAATAATCGCTGATTCCTGATAATCTCTTTGGTAACGCAGCATATATCTTTTCCATGCAACAAGTTTGTGCATTTTAGACAGAAAACTAAATTCAGTTGTTATGCATGTGGGTCTTCGACCAATGCGGTATGTTGACCAGTTTATTTTGGACTCTTCCTTACACTTTTCTCATTTTGTATTCTCATGGTGGTGAGGCTGAGAGCTTTATATAAAATATCTAACCCTAAACCGGGAAATTGCTTTTCCTCTTTAGTTGTCGTTTTACTTTTCCTTTTCTTGTATCCTGTCGAGAAATATGTCATTTGATTAAATACATACCATATATCGTTGTAAGGGAACTAAAACGTTGTATCAAACATGTTGCGAATATCCGCTTTTCTTGTTTTTAGTAGTTGATTATTAAATCAGACACTAGACGTTCTATTCAAAAAGAATTCCAAAATGCGATGTATATTTGACAAAATGTTGGCCTTATTCGAATGCAAAGTAACTTATTTAGGATTTAGCAAGTTTACTTATACGGTAAAACGAAACGAAAATGTATTGGCACAGTTTTAGAATTGCTACACTTAAAATTATTCTATATGATTGCAGGACAAAACAAATTTAAATTCAGATTTATTTTAAAAAAGGCGTAAAAAATATTTATTGATTTTTAAATAAAAATTTTATAGGTTTAACTTGGAAATTACAAATCTCAAAAGATTCCTAAAAATAGGCCGTAATTCTTAAAGTAGCTTAGGGAAAATTATAATTTACTACTTCTTATTTATTATCGTCCACGTAGAAAGATGCTGAAATTAAGTTCATAAATTTTAATTTGCAATTTCTTATTTTGATCCTACGTAGATCTAAGAGAAAATAAAAACCAATTTGTAACCCAATTCTGCAATTTTAAAATTGTATATTTTAACTTTATTAACTTGTAGTCGTTCTCAAGGAACTTGATGCCATCAAAAATTTTAATATCGAAATGACATCATGTAAGGACCTTCAAAAACCTACATTGGTTGTAAATTGATTTACGAACGTATTCATTTCTTGAATAACCTGAATCTTTAAGAATGTATCTTCTTTGTCTGCATAAAATTTCAAAATAATCTACTACATAGAAGAAGAAAAAAAAAGAAAACATAAATTTTTTTTTACTTACATTGTTTTCAAAATCTTCTTCAGGAGTACATGGAAGTGAGCTTTTCCGTCTTGCTGTATTTTGGTATGTGGAATCTGAAAAATTAAACAATAAGTATTTAATTTTACAATCAAAATATTGGAGGACCGAATAAAAACGTTAGAAAAATGAAAATAAATAACTTCAAAATAGAAAATAGCGATCTAAAGAATGTTGTTTTTAAAGCATTGCATCACTGCCAAATTGTTGATAAAAAACAATACGTAGATCAAAGAATAATACTAGAATAAAACCAACTAAAATTTAAAACATTTGTTCACTGACCGATTAAAAAATAAGAAAATATAGTTCACGATAAAAATTGAACAGATCTAAAAAGTCAAATCCTGAAAAAGTGCTGCCATTACTTTTCGAATTCCTGCAAGTTTCTGACTGGGTAGAAAGAGCCGGAACATTCTTACAAGATTTAAATGCAGCACCCATAAAGGACGTAAATATTAAATTCCTTCGGGTGAATAGTAAATAGCGATTTTTTAACCTTAATAAATTCCCAACTAATCGAACCAAGAATTGATGTATTTTTAAACAAATTGCAAAATCTTATCTGGGCTCTAATTTTGCAGAAAACAGCTAACACCTTTTATTTGCTAAATAGAGTAATTTTCCCAAACTTTAGGTACCCTTTTGATGTAAGTTAATACAATTTCCAGTTGATTCGACATGTAGACATGTTAATTTGCTTTTAATTACTCCTAGATTATAATTGGCAAATTGTACTTTGCGTAGAGATGAACCAAAATGTTATTCACACTAACAATTTGACCGCATGCAATTTGAAATTCAGAGTATACCTAAATTAGTTTAACTTTACTCAACTTTTCGCAAACTCTGAATCGACCTTTACAAAGTGTCTTCGTTAAGTGACTGCTATTAATTCCGTAATAGTGTCATCAAATCCTACGAAACAATACGCTTGAAGAAATCTAATAAAAACTAATATAATGGAGTTTCAGTATCTGATAACTTTGAAAAGTCCAGGGAAAAAAATGCTTTTAACTTTAGTAATAAAAGCATTTTACTTTTCTTAACAAAGTTAGATAATTGGGAAGAAGTGGCAAACATCTTGGTAATGTTTGATTGATTAAGTGTCTTCAAAATGTTTTTTTAAACTAGAAAAAGATCGATTTTAATAAAACTTTTGTGGATTATGCATACACTTATCCCACAGGTTTTATTATTTTCCACGCACTTTTTGTAAAAATTAAATGAGTTAAAAATTCAATTGTGCTAAAGAAAAAAAAACAGCTGGATTAAAAAAATAATTACCAGCGTCAGGGTCGTCTCCATTATTGTTTAATAAATCTTCAGTATCCATTTTATCGTTTATAATCATTGTATCCACTTCATTTAAAGTCAATAAAAAGCACCTGTGGGTCTAATGAGAAAATAAAAGTAGGTGCTCTCGAATGGGTGCTTAGACCTAATCTGGCTATTTATTTGTCAAGGATTTGTTTGATTGAGATTTTTATATTTTGTTAATAAATTAAAGTTAGATAATAATCGAAAATAAGATCTATGTTATCAGAATGTCATACTTCGGTAACAGCATTGTAGTACCGACTGCAAAATAGATTGGTAAAGGCAGCATAAAATATTGTTGATGAGATTGTGACCTTGTCCTCCTTTAAAATTTGAATTGTAAAATACAGCACCAATCAAAGTTATTACATTGTTAAAAAAATATTTTTGTTTTACAAAAATCATAAAAAATAACGTTTAGTCGATAATTTCCTAGACCGCTACATGTAATGGCAATAAACATCAAAATTATTGTTCCAACTAGATACTTAATTTTCAATTACAATAATAAAATGTTATGACATTAATGTTTAGTATCTTTTATTAGGTTGCCACATAACAATATTAATCGCAACTATAAAATTTCGCTTTACGCCAAAACAAATTCAACTCCTACAAACCGCACAATAAATTATTATAAATAACACTTTTTGAAACCTAATCGTTTACATAGTCCACAAACACTCTTTTTACATAAGTTTTTAATTTAAGAAACCACAGCACTCTGTTTGATTATAAAATTTATCACGGTTGAAAATCTCGGATATGGTTTACTTTCCTCGAGACAGGTTCACTATAAACTGGATTTAGATTATGATGTTCGAACTTGTAGGTAATGTTACCTTTACGGTACACCGTGTATGCACTTATATCAGCGTATCAAGTCCCGCATATGACTAATGGTACTTCAAACCTATTACAATCGTACACATTTTCATAAAGAAAGCTTTATTTCAGATGAATGCAAATATGGTCAATGGACCTCACGAAAATTCGTGCATAAAGGTAAACATCCCGTTTTATAATCTCCTAATTTCGTAAAGAAACAGAAGTGGCAGCTTTTCCGCGTAAAGTTGATTTAAGATTATACGAAGGAAGTTTCAAGATATGATTTGATGCAATGCCCAAGTCACTACTTACTGGGTCAGTCTGTTTTCATTCCAAACGCCAATTTTAAAGAGTGCAGTATATTTTGATTTCATTAACCTGCCTAGATTTTATCAATATATCATGTTACCGTTCTTTAATTTTAAGTTTCTTTTCAGTTTATTAAATTAACTCTTTAATAAGTCAATGTTATTTCAAGTAAAATCTAGGTGCTTGCTGCTGCAATACCTTTCAACTATAGAGTGATGGATTATCCTTACAATGTTATTAAAAAAGCTGGCAAACGCCAAGAGAAATCAAATAACAATGTTAGAAATAAAAAATAAAATATATGAATGTATTTTTTAATGCTTCAATGAGTTTTGTTGGAGAGAAGTTTTGTCCCAGTAAATTAAATTTATCTTGCGCAACTATTCTAAGATTATAATACTGTTTTCTTATTGTTTAAACCCTTACCATAATATTCCACCTGTTTAAGAAGGTACTACCTAATTGATTATTCTCTAAACAAAATAATTGTCGAGTTTTCTGCATCATCATCAGGAATTCTGCTTGATGTTTAGTTTCAATTAGCTTATGGTCTTAAAACTTTCGCAAGCATGGCATGTGAGTTGTTGACACAAAGGTCTTAAATAATGCAAAGCCTTCGGGAATGTTTACGTAACAAATTTTCAAATTATTGCCCCTAAATGTTCACATTTATGTCGTAGAGTTATTTCGTTTAGTACTTTGACAACTCCAAGGGGAATCGTTTTGGCCTTATTTCCAGCATTGCAGAAAATAAAATAATCGATCTCATGTCTTGATGGAGAACAGCAAATAAAAGTTCTTTAGGTATTTAAAGTAGAAATACTGGAAATTCTTCATTAAATTAATTGGGTGTTTTAATCAAAGACAAACGGGTAGACACCAAAAATTGTTTAATAAATAAATGTAGAATTTGAAATAACGACGTTATAAATTTGACACCAAACCTATTCGAGTCCAGGGTTCTGGAAGAACTCAACAGTAACAGAGTTTGACGTCAGAAAATACTGAATTATCCAACATTGTTATTTCCTTCTTGTAATCATTTCATGTTCTTTCGTTGTTAAGGACATAAAGGAATATAATATAAAGAAGCATGGGATAAAGTCATTCATGTAAATATTGAGTTTTTGCTTTCTGATGTCGGCTACATTATATTAAAAAAAAAGGACGAACTTCATGAAGTGCTTACTTTTTATGACAGAAGCTTAGTTTGTACATGATTTGGTTACGAAAATGTCATGAACTGAAGATTCCTTAACTCGTGACAGTATACTTTATTCGTTTATTCTAAGAAATCATTTGACGTCTATAAAATTAATCGCAAATTGCTAATTAAAAAATTGTATACACCTAATAAGGCTGTCATTGATATTTAAGGCTGTTATTGCACCTAACTTTCTCGATTTTCCAAATATAGTCATCAGATAAACACGCTCCTTTTTTTTATCTCTTTTAATAATTATTGTAATTATCGCAATGGCTAGCAAAAACTAATTTAAAATTTATAATTAACTTTGTATTAACGGAGATAGTTTTTTGTTGACTTTGCTTTATTTTATTATTGTTTAAACAAATATTTTACATGCCGTCAAAATCAATGTCCCATGCTGTGTGAAATCATTGTTAATGTTAACACATCTGAATTATTTCAATATTCACAAATGAAAACTGGTCAATTAATTCGATTAATTGGCATAATTAGTGCTGAGGCAAAGCTTGTTTAATTTTAAAACAGATCTGTTTCTTTTGAAAACAACTACAAAACTTTGAGGTAATTAATGTAACCTATATTTTTTTAATAAGAAGATCCGCCGGCGGCACTCCTGTAGAGTCGGTTTCTTTTTACCCAAATATTACCATTAATACTGGTTTTATACAACTGTTATTGTTTATTGTAAAGACCTTTTCCGTTGATAATTAACTCAAAGTTTGTTATGCAATTAATCGACTTGGAATTGACATTTTAAGGATCAACCAAAATGTTAGAGAAGATAGAAGATGCTAAAAAAGATACGGGTTTCAATATTGGAACTTACTAAGTTTGTTTTAATAAGACTTTCTGGTGCAAACAATTGACAAAAAGTATAATTCCTTAACTCTCGTTTTATTGCCTTATATGTTTTGACACATCCTGTTTTTGGTTTCACTTGCAAAATCAGTTTTAATGTGCATTTTATAATTCAGTCACATGATCCTTTACCCAATGCGCATAATAAGTAGTTTTGAAAATGTCTAGCGAAGTAGAGAAATTTATTGCCATCAATTTATATCTCTATCACTATTCCATAAAATTAACGATAATTGATATTAAAATATTCACCTTTTTTTAAAACTAAAACTCTGGTATTATAATACGATAATTAAGGATTTATTATAATAAAACATCGCTAATTGCACCTACAGGCTAAAGTAGTTATAATGGACAAAGTTAGTTTTTTTGTTACTATTTTTATAGTAGCTCTCATAATATTGGATTATGAATTAAAAAGGCTTTATTATTTTTAAATTTTGTATGAAACTTTTAAATTAGGCTGAAAAATATTCTGAAATAGATCCATTTTTAAAACGAGCGTAAGCGGCTTAAGTGCATGTAATTAAAAAAAGTTTCGTTGCAGGGCTTCTAAAAGGGTTTTACATATTATCTATTCCCATTAAAAAAAATCCTTTTTGAATTAGGGTAAGATTTCCTGAATTGGAACACTTTTTACGACTATTAAAAAACAAAAACAGTATTAGCACCAAAAGTACCGATTGAAGTACTGCAGTCGCCGTTCCTTATTAGCACCATACATATATCGGCACAATTTAATACTAAGCCAGCACTTTAAAAATTAACAAGGAACAATTATAAAAAAAAAATTAAATAAAAAACTTATTGACGTGATTTTTATAAATTTTTCAATAATTACGAATTACGCGCTGAAGGTACCACACTTGCTGTTAATACACAATGGGCATGGAGCATACATTACGTATGAATCAACAGATGGCGCAAGTGTTTCATATGCACTGCACTGTTTCAAATTTTGCAGCCTTACCCTACTAAATAAACTTTTTTGAAACACATTTACGACTTTTTTTTGATACAATGTCAATTCGATAAACCCAGCTTAAGTTCTGATAATAAATTTTGCAGCAGAGTTTATTAAATTCAAAATATTGTTTGTTTGTTTACATTGCGGATTAGTTGTTTGTTTTTTTTAATAAAAATATTGTAGTTACCTATTTTTAACCCAATTTTGCTCTTAGCTGCTTTAGCCTGTTGGCTACGTCGAGGATCCCTGTGGATGTGCTCCAGAAGCGCGCTGGGAGAGCAGCCCATACCACCAGCCCCCTCAGAGGTGGAATGTGCTGCGCCACTGTGATTTAATAACCATTTTTTAATTATCTTGGCCAGAACTGCGTAAGTACTAAAACAAAATACGAAATTATTTTAAATTAACCAGCGTTTAGTGTGTCCAACCTAGTTAAGATAATGATGTTGTTTTTGTTTTTAAAAATTGCTACTTATCGCATGTGTTGTGTTCTGCGAATTTAAATAAATAATCAAAATTAATAATTTTCCTAAACTATAATCTGCCACAAAATAGGATGCCTGCAAAAAGTGTATCCAAACTCTTGATTGTTGAATTAATTTAAGAATGTGATAATTTGAATGTTTGCATAATATATACGTTACTTTGATTGTCAATTGTTAGAAAAATACTTGGTGTATTTATGTTTGGTTGTTGTAAAAAAAACGTCTATGCAAAATTTAGCATATTCATTAAAGTTTTATGTTGGGATATAAATAAATTATTATTTTTAATTCTAACCATTAAAAAAAGGTACTGGATATTTAAATATACATTCTTTGTTATCGTATAATCTATCAAATTATTCACAAACATGTTTTCTATTTACCTTTGGTAGTACAAAAATAAACGTTAAATAACCAAAAAAGTTTCAAGACACACACTTTGCAAACATAAAAGTTTATATAGCAAACTTATTCACACACGCTTAATTAAATTAAATTGATAAAATTATGGTAAAGTTTGTTGTGCTGTTTATTTAAACAAATTAATTAGCTGTCTAAAAGCGCGATAGAAGAGCGCACTACATGTGACAGATTCGCAAAAATAAAATTGACGCGAAGCGCAGCAGGATCGGGCGATATGCGAGAATCAGCTGCTGAAGCAACAGTGTGCTGCGGCCATGGCCTACGTGATGCAACACGCCATACGCGCACGCGTCCACGACAGCATGATCTAGCCCGAAATTAACATTATACGATTTTTTTTATCTCATTTAAATAATAGAATTCACTTTTTTTTAAACATAATTTATACTGCATATTGAGTTAAAAGCAATCTTCAGAATTAAACCATTGGGATTTCGCTTGCCTTATAAGATACAAGGTCGGTTAATGGTGGCAAAGTTGCCTATTTTAATATCCATTCCCCTTCCGCAAGTAGAAGTTACTTATCTCTAACCGTTATTAAGTTACCTATAAATAACTAAAAAAGTGTATTTCACTTATTTGGCTGTGACCTTTTCGGTTTTTAGGCAATGTTTTTAAAACTTGGACATGATTCAGATAGTTTTGTGTCAGCAGTTAGATTCTAATTTCTGTGGTTAGCCACAGAAATTAGAATCTAACAAGTATCCATTTATAATGAATCAGATTCATGCAACTTTTTGTTCCCTAAAAAGGTTGTAATGAATAATGATCATGCTCTTTTTTTCTTATGAGAGAGATCAATCAAATTTCTATGTTATGTATGTACCTAAACATGTTATTTTTAAGGGATGCTAATAAAAATTTGACATTATAAGACCACGTTGTTTTTAACCAAAATCTGATTGCAGACAAAAATGTGTCAAAGTTTTAAAAAACATATTTTTAAATTTAAAAACAGCCAAACAACGGAAATGCACTTTTTTAGTTTTATAAAAATAACCAAAAATCGGTTAGAAATAATCAAGTTCTGCTTGCGGAAGGTTAATGGGCAAATATACAATAGACTTATCCCCTCTTTAATCCAATATTAGTTCTTAAGATTTGTCTTAAGTTATGTTAAATAAAACAACAAAACTTCACTGAATATGTTTTAATGACAATGGTATGTACAGATTGATACAATTCAAGTTTTTTTATTTAAAAATAAAATGATCGTTATGGAAGTTAATAATGAGGCGGAGGGAACACAAAAAAGGAATATATGTTTTCTTCTTCTTGAAAACCAAAATATCCCTGAGGCACAGCAAAAATTTTAAACTTGGTTTCTACATTAAATATTTATATTATGTAATCTACTATTGGAACAATAATATACAGAGAGTTTAATGTAAACAGTAAACAGCCTGTATTACAATCTACATGTACTCCTATCTCTAGTATTGCTGCTACATAATTCTACTTTAAATAGAGTAATATTTTCTTTATAAATTAAGTCATAGTCACATGAATTAAAAAAATCGTTGCACTATTTTATTAGGTAATAATTAAACAATCTAGTTTTTAGCAACAAAAAGAGGTTGTTTAATTACAACAAATTATCATTTCTAAAATAACATATTATATAACAGTCTTTTTGGCAGATATACAAAATTAAAATATTCATAAAATGATAAGTAATAACACACTCTAATCTAAAAAATACTGTTGCTAAAATTTAAAATATATCTATGTACAATACGAACATAAAAAATCAAAACTTATTTGTCATATAAAGTTTTAGCTCTAAAAATTTTGAATTTAAAATAAATAATAAAAAACATGACTAAAGAAAAGGGTTAATTCGGGGTATAAATAATACGATTATTTATTAAACATAAAATCACTCTAATTTGTTAATAATAAACAAAAATTAAGAGATCATATTATTCACAATTAAAAAATGTACTGTAAGTAGTCGTTACTGGTTGCAAATATTTTTTTAAACTGGCCCAACATAAGGTAAAAAAAGCTACCGTTTCTTCATTCTGTAATCACAACAAACAATGCATGCTTTCGTAAAACAAAAGTTTCCATAAAACAAACATTTTGTGCATATTTCACGCATACGCATCATAAACACTATAAAAATTAAAATAATAATTAAAAAATAAATATAAAACAGTTTTGTTTGATAAAATAACTTAGTAACACTAAGGTGCCATCTATTGGTTGCAGTTGAAGATACGTGGTTGCTTTAGGAAGTCAGTTTGGAGACCTTAGGAAGCTATAGCGGTTCGTACGCTAGAGGGCGCAGTTTGTGCGAACAGAACTCCTTGGTACGTGACCCCATTCAGCTCCATACTAACCACAAGGGAGTTGTCCCCATGTTTTGCATCACCTGCAAAAAAAAATGATTAAATACTTTATTTTTTTTTTAATTTTTCCACTAGGCTATTTCACACTCCAACAGTATTTAAATAAAGTACTTCTTTTACAAATCGCGCCCTGTAGTACCCTTCAAACCTCGTTATTAAACAGTTGTTAAACAATTTTAAGTCAATACAGGATGTCTAAAAATTGGCGCATAAACGCGATGGTACGTTGTTAAGGCATGCCTAGGGATTCCTGAAAAATTGTTTAAAGAAATCCAACTGTTATATTCATTAAGGAAAATGCGAACAAATTGCATAAATTCGGCAAACACACTCTAGGAAAATACATTTACAAATCCTATCTATGAGTCTTGATCATACACTTTTGCATAAGATTTTATGGACATTGTTGTTAGCTTCATTTGATGATAATTGTGTAAAATTAAACAGATTATTAAAATGTAATTCGACCATTTAAAAAATAAACAAGTGGTAGCTTTGTATTAAACCATTTGTTTCGGTTTATGTGCTATTATCTCCAAGGTATTAGTGTTCGAAGTTTTTCACTTTGGGACCTCATATCTTTAAAGGTATATGAAATGGATTTTTTTTAGCATTTTTCTAGGGATCACTAGGCATGCCCCAATAACGTATCGTCGCGTTTATGCGCCAATTTTTAGATACCCTGTACAAATATGTAAGGTTGTGGCAGTGCTTACAAATAAATGTTTATTAGAGGAAGCATAAAGACCATTAATCTTAAATGTCGTTACGGCAGACAACCATTATTTGGTAGCTTTTGCGTTCTACATGCCAAAGTGACACGAAAACGCTTATTAAAATCAAAAAACAATCATCAATTACATTGAGACTGTAGCTAATGTACTCAAGATGAATTTCAAAAGCTCCTCACTTCATGTACCTAATGTAAACGTTTCCCTTTTTGCCACAGTGATAGGACAAATTAGGTGGATACATTTGATGTGTTTGAAAAAAAGGGGTATAGTCCTGAAATGTATATTTAATGTTGCTTACCTCTACTGTTAATTTTGATGTGCGTCGACGGCGACATAGATTTATTTGGCCCATTTTCCTCAGCAATGTCTTCCTTATGTTCCTTCGCGAATTTTTTGCTCGGAGGAGGGGAATCATCCCGTTCCGCCTCCCGTTTTATACTGGGCATGTTGCAAGCATCCGCCAAATTAAGGGCTTCCTTTTGGGGCTCAACAGGGGGCTGGTTGTTGTTGTACAAATTCCAGAGAGCCATGCGTGACATTTCCAAGTTATTTAATGGGGATGTGTTAGGGGGTGACATATCGCTTCGGGGGGGTGTTGTGGCTGCACTGCTTCGAATTTCTTTGTTTATTAGCTTGAAATATTCCATCATGCGTGATTCCCATTCGTGAGGGGATAATCCTACAAGAAAAAAGGTCCTTAAAGTATTCTAACATTCAAATGTTGGGGAATGGGCTTAATTTTGCGATGGGATGCTTTAAAATAAACCTAGCATTTCATATTTTCGTACCTGGAAGTGGTCCCCCGTTAACCGGTTGCCCCAAAGGGGTCGGATGTGAAGGATGATGCGCCCCATTGTGAATAATGCCCCCGCTCATAACTGAGTTCATTCTAGCCGCAATATGTTGCTGCTGGGATACCAAAGACATTGGGGACATTTGGTTTGGATTTGGGGATCTAGCCATGGAATCGTATTGGCCGTAGCTGCTTCGCCGGCCTTCTCTCCGGTTGCCGTCGATGGCTGCTTGGAGCTCGGCAGGGGTGCTTAGCCGACGTTTTTCGCATTCGTATGCGTACAAGTATTTCATGTATCTGGAAAAATTTGAATAATTATACATAACTAGGTTAATTAGTGTACTTTAAGTTATTTAAATGTGGCAATTACGCATTTTACAAACAAAAATAAGTGGAATCTAGTAGAAATAATGAAGCCGCTTTATATTAGTTTTCAACGCGCCCTATTATGTATTTGGAACTAATATTAAAAATTTAAATTTTTAGTCATAAAACTAATCCGTCAAAATATTAATAATTCCAAGAAGTTTAACTAGAAAATGTTTATGTGTATTATTATAGGCAATAATAACGAACTAAATATAAAAATACTGCAGCACAATAGAAAAAAATAAAAATAATTTCCACCATCAGCCATCAACAAATGCCACAAACGTCAGGCATTGATTTATTGTTGAAATGTTAATAAAAATTTAAATCTTATGCTATAAACTGATATAATATGCCCAAGAAGCAAGAACGGAAAGGCATTAAAAGTTCAAACAAAGCTTCAAACAAAAAATAAGCAGCCCAAGCGCGCAATCATTATACTTTTAATTTTTTGCTTCGAAATAAAACTTAGTGCCTATTATGGATGGCGGCGTTTTATGTTATTAAATTGGCATAACCCCAATGCAATCTTTCCGAGTATGGATAAGTAATTACTTTAATAATTACCTAGATAATTAATGAAAATAAGATAATCCGAAGGTTAGAGAAATGTTGCTTTTTTTTTGATTAAGTAATTTATAAAGGAACGATAACGAAATAAGAAAATTATTTTCTAAAGTAACTTGCAGTGTGGCCCAATTTTGATTAACAGATCCTTTGTTTTGTGCTGTCAGGAAAAGAAAGAGCAAAATAACTCTTCCAATGATTTAAAGGTTCTCAATAAAACAATTCGTCATAACAATCATCATTGCTTTAGCGATCTTAATATAGAAAACATTATTTATCTATTGCAAAGCAAAATGTCATATTTGAGACAAGTTAAATTTATATACTTCCTTTGCTTTTTGTTCTAGATTAAGGATCAGTTTATTTTATGATTGTATTGTTGGTTGCGTTTAGTAATAAAACATATTTTTTTAAACGTCACGACAAAGTCAGATCTCCTAGAGAATCTAAACAATAGAAAAAGGATACTTACTGTGTCCTTAAAGTAAAAGCTGCCGACGTGATTGAAGAAGGAAGGTGCAGTCCTTTGATGATTTCTTGCCATAGTTTTTTGTTAATAACGTCTACTAAGCCGCCCCTAGCTATCACAAGGTTGTACAGTTCATAGAGATCTAATACTGATTTTGCCATTATTGGAAGTCTGTTTATTGGAGTGCCTGAAACAAAAACCACAATGAAAAAATTGTTTTGACCAACTATAAAAAAATGTTGTCTAAAATTTTCTCCTGAAATCAGTCATCAGAAAGGTGAAGTCTAATGAAGTTTGACGTGCTTTAGATTGAAAACATTTGTCTTGTGAGACATAATTACTAGTTTCAAAATAGAATCTACATCTACAATCATATACTACAGCTAAAATTAAATAAATCATAATGCTTGCGCTCTGCCTCGTCGCATTCTTTGGTAAAATAGAAATTTCATAGGAATCAAATGAGCCGGGTTGCTTTAGAGCCAGAAACAAAATCAATTTAGATTTTAGAGCGATCTCAAACTGTCACTTCATACCTGATAAATGTGTTTAAATACACGTCGTATAGAAAATAAATTAAAAAGTTCAATAACGTATTTGTTCCGTTCAAACAATAAAACACGTACATTACTTTTAACTTATAAAGTAAATTTCCGTCATATTATACTTTTTGCGTTGTCGTTTGGTCAGACCTTTTCTAAAATTGGTCATACAGTGAGAGGCAAAAGTCCCCCCCCCTGGCCTTAACTTTTGAACGGTTCGAGATATTAATTTCCAAAAAATTTTAGGTTAATTTACACAAAAAAAACTACCTTTTGACGAAATTGGTTTTTCAAAAAATAATAACCCCCACATAGGGGGACTATCTACTTAATTTTTTTAAATGTAAAGGGGGGTCAAGTGACCCCTCATTTGAAAGCTATTTTTATTTCTAACACAATGTTGTTTACCAATTTAAGATATATTTATTATTTTTTTGGCTAGGAGCTTCTCAATAAAAAGAACGATTTCCTTAATAAATGCAACAGTGAAAAAATAAAACTATTTGAAATTACGTAAGGGTGCATGTTTTTCTTTAATTAAAAAAAATATGTAATATTTTTTTGTTAAAATGTGTTATACCCTGTGTCCCAACATAAAATACAAAAAAACAAAACCTTATGCTTCTTAATAATTTTTTTTTAATCAATTATATTTTTTAACCCTATTTTACTTCGTTTTTTTGAAAAAAAATAATTTTGGTAGGTTATTTTAAAACATTTGTTATAAAACATACTAACAAAAAAAAATTATTAATATTTTTAAATAAAAAGAAAACATACACCCCTACTTAGTTTGGATTCAGTTAAGTCTTTTATTGTTGCATTTATTACGTAAAACAGGATTTTTGTGCTTTATTTTAAAACACACAGTACAATAGAACTACTGAATCAATCTAAAATTTGCAAACGTCATTGTCTTGGAAATAAAAATAGCTTTCAAATGAGGGGTCACTTGACCCCCCTTTACATTTAAAAAAATTAAGTAGATAGTCCCCCTATGTGGGGGTTATTATTTTTTGAAAAACCAATTTTGTCAAAAGGTAGTTTTTTTAGTGCTAATTTGCCAAGAATTTTTTTTAAATCAATATCTTAAACCGTTCAAAAGTTAAGGTGGGGGGGGAGACTTTTGCCTCGCACTGTATTTATCCTAGAGCAGAATTTTATTTTTATTCGTCTTTCTGTTACGAAATTTGTTACTACAACTCAAGAACGGTAAAAAAATGTCTCCCTGATGGATATTAAAAACTTTATTTTTATCTATTACTTTGCATTATACAATTTTTCATAACGCTACATTTTTTCTTTTTTTACTGTAAATTCTTATAAACGCCATATGGACCTTTATTTTATAACGATATATTTATATTATTTTTTATTTTATGTTCAGTAAAAATATGGCAATCCAATCCTTTATTTTATTTCTAATTATTAACAGTACTTACTAATAAAGTATCGATTATGGCTGGGTAAATAATAATAAGGTATTTTTCCTAGACATTCAGTAGAAATCTGCAAAAATATGAAACCGTAAAGTTTGCAAGCGTTTATTGTCCGTTTGCGTTATCATTGTTAACAGTTAAAACCTCTTTGGAATTTGTAGAATCTACATTTCTTCACCAAATTAATTAAGTATTTGTTTGAGAATGTTACGTTAATTGTTTAATAAACATTACCACTGACGAAGAATAACTGAATCCTAAACTGTTTCTAGTATCTTCTTTATGATTGGTCGAGACTAACATATCACCCAACTTGTGAAGAAATAGCTACACAAATTATAGACATTAATGCATAGTTCAACAAATTTTGCACTTAATCTGTTAATAAGAGTTTATGGAAAGTAAAGATAGGAATGTAGTTGTTTACATGCGATCTGACATAAAACATAAACTAGGCATCAAATTAAATCCATTTAAAGCCATGAAAAGTTACAATTGCGATGCTATAATTCTGTAGCTTATAGTTTTTAAATGTGCTATGTGGTAGATCACGACATCAATTTAATGTAGGTACATGTATTATTGCACATTTCTACACAGCATATCATTATTCTGTGTTATATGCATATCATCCAAAGTTGTTTCTATAATTTCTCCCTGTTATTAAACTCCTAACATACAAAGTCGAAAACAAAGTGTATATTTTGCTGTTAAGTAATCCAAAACTTTCAGGAAGACGACAATAAAATAAATTGACATTTATATTCCTAAATTTATTTCCAAACACTTACATTGTACAAATATTAAAATGTATAAATAGTTTATATAGTACGTAGCACGTGTCCACCAAATTTCTTTGTTAATAGTCGTCAACTGTCTGCATTTGACATCTTAGATTGCTTGGATATTTATATTTTTCAAATAAGATATTTTAATTACCTTGGATATCAGGAAACGAGACAGTAATGTTCAATCGAGTTATTTTGGGATGCACTTTTCTTAATTTATTTTTAATTGCCCTTCGGGTACACTTAAACTCTGATAAGGTGTCACAACATTTCAAAAAAATAAATTAAAAACTTTCAGTGGTAAAAATCACATTATGAAAACCACTAAGTGGTGCTTGTGGACAATAGTTGGGAAACCTCAAAATAAATAGTTATCAATATTTTATTTGGTATTCTCCTTTTGTTTGGTAGGGCTTGTGCAGTTTAAAGAAATTCGGTAAGCACTTTACTAAAGTACTTACATCGAATGAAACATGTATTGGTCAATTTCTGATTTATACAAGTTGTAATTACATTAAAGGACTAAATAAATCATTAGGTTTGGATTGGTCTGTCCAGCATGTAAGCGTACACTCAATACTGTTCAGACAGAATAAATGAAAACACGAATAAAAAGTATAAATAATAATAAAAGCTGTGTTCGTATTTGTAGCCAAGAGCAAGGCTAAGCTCGTAAATTAATATATTTAAGTTGGTACATAAATCTCGAAAACATTAAGTCACATTTTCATAATTGCATTTGTTCCCTGATGCTCTCTTTAGCTTTCGATGCTCATTCAACTTTATGGATGTCTTTGCCAGCCTGCTTTGCCTGCCCCGTGGATTTGTTTTGTCAGATGGGTAATTTTTTTTATTTATTTAACTGCTATAACTTCTTATCTTGTTAAGAGTTCGTAATTTTCATTCCTCATTAATTTAAACACATTTTATGAGAAATTGCATCCTGTCAGTCAGCTAAGCATTTAGCGTTCCTGATTTTTAACTGTTTTAATAATAGGCCAAGATACCCTAGATAGATTTTTACCTTGCAAAAAATTCACAGCAGCCAGATTTTTTATGTGTGCTGGAACATCTATTCAGGAAGCTAAATTTACAAAATGCACACAAATAAGTATTTAGGGTTAGCGTGAAAGCTCCCCAAGAAGCCCCTTTAATTTGCAACATTGGACTACGATGGATCTTTACCAAATTACACTAATTGGTGCTAAATAAGATTTTAAAACGGATTCTGCAAAATTTACTACTCTAAATAAATTCCATCGCCCCCTAAATGGCCCCCGAAGAGTGCAAGATTTGCTATGTTTTTTCACTGACTATCTTGGCCTATAACAAGATAATATATAAAAACAGAAATCATTTAATTTGACGCTTAGAGACCCGCTAAGTGTATTTAGAATAACAGTGATGTTAACACTTTCCATAAGGAAGAGCGACGTAAGAGCTTTATAGGATTTGGGGTGAATGTGAGAAAACACTGCAGAATATGCAGAATAAAATAAATATTGATTGATGACCGATTGATAATCCTGAGGAATCATGGTGGGCAAAACAAGTTAACTAAATACTTAATAAAATAAATTATGAGAATGGATACCTAGGGACAAATAACAAAAGATGGGAAGAATGAAAGAAAATAAGTCTGTTGCTTATAAATAACTGGCAACTAATGGGCCGTTACTATAAAAGCGCAGACATGTCAACTACACCAGCTATAAATTAAAATAGACAATTTCGACGTAATATTCGTTATTCAGCAGCAAGTTATACTTGATATTAAAATAGCATCTCTACTTCCAAGAGATGACATGACATGACTGATTACATTCACGTGACACGTTTAGTAACAAACAAAAATATCTACATCATTATATCCCATTATTTTATTTAAATAGAATTATTAAAATCGTTATTGAATATTCACGAAATTTTGTTGACTACCAAAAATTCCTTGAACTTAAATGTACGCAGACAGAATATGGCGAATGCGCCAGATTTTTAATAACAAGTTATAAATAAAATTCATAAAAGAAGAATTCGCAGCTTTTGGGCCATTAATTTAACAAGGTTATACTTTTTTACTTTTTATTATGTCGCTTATTTATCCGCCAAGTAAATTAAATTCTCTTTAATGCAGTTAAATCCAAAAATATCGTTGATATAACCCATATGTCATATAAATCAAACTTTAAAACTCTATAAATTTGGATGTATTTTTAGATTCTTTAAATGCACTTTATAGATCATTTTATAGGATTAGATGGCACTTAAATTATAACTGATCACTTCAATAGATAGGAATTTGGAATAACATCTCAATATTATTTAAATTTTGAAATATTTCATTTATAACAAAATAGCAAAGGGAAACTATTTGTTTGTTCAAAACAATGCAAAAAATATGCAGTTCGCAGACAGCCTGTCTACAAAGGAAACTGTAATAATACGTCTAGCTTTGCAAATAAAAATTTAGACAATGATTTCTATTGTTTTTTTCCAGGTGGTCAATTATAAAAGCAAAACGCATTGTTAAACTATGAATAACATTTGGTTCCTCAATTACAATAAAAAATAGAATTAAAACTACGACTAAAAATATTAACACGTCATAATTTAAATATTTCATCTTGACCAGATGTGCTTTAATAAAACAATTTCAAAGACAAGATACGCTTTAATTATTAAATTAGATACATTTTGTCAAATAATAGTTGCAGTTAATAAACATAAATGGAACGATGCCAAATTCTCAAAACAAAGTTTCAGAAACCTTTATTTCAAGTATTTGTTAAAAACATAACTTTCCTAATAGTTTTAGTAAAAGTTTGAAAGGCAACAGCCATTAAAGAATCATATTTAAAAAAAATGGCGCAAAATTTCTTATTAAGCGTAAAATAATGCAGAAAATAATGTTGCTGACCTGGGGACATAAAAACATTCGCGCAAATTAAATAAATGTGTTCAAAGAAACCAAGAACAAAAGCCAATATAACAGCATAAACAGGATATTTAAAATAAAATAAGTATTAGTATTTATATTCAAGCACAAAATGCAACAATGTATAACTGAGATTAAAATAAAATGTAGGTATCTGTAATTTATTTGTCGTAAAATGAACAACAATGCAATCGTATCAATACTAAAAGATTGTTCTTGTATGAATAAAGGTATATTAACCCCCTTCTAGAAAAGTTACATTCACATAAACGTGCTTTATTACAAGAGTGACGTTATTACACTTGCATTACATGCATTTACATTGTAGTGGATTTCACAGCGACTTTACAGTGTTAGTTGAGTGTAACGCTGCGTCTCAATTTGACTTCTTTTAACAACTTTGGTTTGACAACATTTTTATTAACATTTAAGAACTTGAAAAAATTGTTTAAATTACGAATTTTATGATGAAGATTATCATGCATTTATGTTTTTTTTTTCGCATAACTGAAGACTTTTATTAAAAGCAACGTCACTTCATTGGTTATGAGACTGATGCAACTAACTACCCTGTTTGTAATATCCTTGTTACGCACGGCTTGCTAGACTAAAGAATTATTTTTTGATATAAAGAAGTAGCTCTAAAACTGACATTTTAAATGAGCAAAAAAGGATGAATCTGATCCAAAATAATAAAGTTTTTTACTAAAACACCTACTTCGTTATTTATGTAGATTAAAAGAAAAATCAAACGATTTCTTCCAAGTCTCAATAAGGTGTAAATAAACAACAATTAAGAATGTGCTACAGCTATACGTTATCAGGCAGTATCCTGATTAAAAAAATGTATTACAAATGATCTATGCATATTAAATAAGCAGACACGTTATAAATTAACTATTCTACGCTTAAGTTGTATATTATATCGAGATTGCTACGGGTGAAAATTGAATGAATCTAAAACATCATGTGGTTATAAATGATAATCAAGTGAGGAAAGGTGCGGATCGGCCTATAAAAAAGGCTTTAACATTAAGGAGGCATGTATTTTGCCCTAAAAACAAATCACTACTTTTAAGGCTAGATTTAAATTCACAGATCTTCTTATCTGTGCTAATAGAAGCCCGTATAAGTCATGTCCGTTGAGCTCCCGTCAATTCTACTAAATAACATGAGGGCCGCATCGTATAATAAAACTAAATGTAGTTCTGAAAACTGAAAAAATAGGGCTACAAACGTATTATGGTTTCATATAAATCGCATATTTCTTTGTGTAGAAAATCTTACTTCAAAAATCATTATAACATTTTTGTTAGATTTTCGACACAAAGAAATAACCGATTTTAATAAAACCATAATACGTTTGCAGCCCTATTTTCCTAGTTTTTAAAAGTACATTTAGTTTTAACATACGATAGGGCCCACATGCAGATGTGCCTTTGTCAAAACACACAGTTTTTAAAAATTGAGCAACATCCCATGCTCCAACACCATTTTTCGCTTTAAAACGATTCTAAGGAAACTTTTAGAGCAAATTACATGCTCCGATCAGATACCTGTTCGAAGATCAAAGCTAATGAAACACTTCTTAATCATATGTCACGTTTTATTATTAAGAACACTCTTTATAAATTCCTATTGGAAGAATAATTATACATTTAATTACCTGTAAAACACAGTTTAATTAAATGAATGTTTTTAGTTGCTTTGGGGTTTAAGAGCCATTATTTATATTATTTGTTGCCTTGGGTGACTTGGAATTATAGAATTGTTTGATAAAAAAACAGATGAGCTAGTATACTGGCAGCTGTATGTAGCCAAAAATCATAAGCGATTGTTAATACATTGATTGCGTTTAACAGATGAATTTTTGCATCTTTTTTAAGTTTGAAAATTTAAATTTCGACACATACTACATATAGTGCATAAAAAATTAGTGTAAATTGAATTGTTGAGGCACACTCAAGGTGGCTGTGGTACATTTTTGTAGCTGTGTGTTCCAGTTTGGGTATCAAATGAAATCTGCTATTAAAAACGAACACAACACCTGCATCTATAAAATCCAACCCGACCTAATATAAAAGGCATAAACGGTGTCGGATCCTTTATCCGCTAAACATAAAACCAACCAATTATAAACCGTGGTAGCAAGAAATAAGTTCATTTTTATTACTTTAAAATGTATCGCATTGCCAAAAATTAATTTAAGAAACGTCTTGTTTACATGCTATCAAGAAATATAATTTAGGCTTTAGCCATTCGGAAAACTTATTTGACATTGAAGGGCTATAAAAACGCAGATTGAACACTCTTTCTTTGTCGCTTTGGCGGTAAAAAAGGCTTAAAGAAATTAAATTAATTTTCGGTCAATTTTTACTTCTTTGTTGTTTGAATTTCAAGAATCATTACTTAGTTGCAAAGTAGATATTAAAGCAAGTTATAGACTTGCAGGTATAAAAAAAAATGTAAAAATCCATAAATACCAATAGGTACCCATCAATTCTCGATGTTAATGCTGATTTTCTCTTCTATTATTTATTTAGAAGCTTAGGGGTGAAATCTGCATTTCTTAGAATTCGGGTCTGGAGTTATTTATAGACAATTTTATGAAGGTTGTTCAAGTTATAAATACAAAGTACTTCTTGGTTTTTACACAGTAAATGTCGCTTTGAAATTGCATTTAAACATTTTTCGTATTTCTTCAATTAATTTAAGATTCTTTAACGCATTGAGGTAATGTTTATGGCGGCAAAAAAGCCGTAATTAATGTATAGAATTGAAGCGCCTGAGTTCTTATGTTACCACAATTATTTTGCAGATAATTTAGCATTTTATGCAGTTTTATAACATTTTAAAACAAATTCAGGTGAATTTAAAAGTTTCGTGATAAAAATACGATCGCGTGTTTAACTTTTGTGCAAATCTGAAACTGAAGTTGCCATTATTAAATTCTGCAGGCTGCAACAAAACTTCAGTGGCGCACATAAACATTTCCTTAATTTCTTTTTTGTTTTTGTTTTCCTTAAAGTATGTCTCATAATGCCATCGAATAAAAAAGTTCAAGTGCGTCTGTATTTTGCAAAAATATTAACAAAGTGTTAATTAATTGACTGATTTATGAAGTGTTTTTATATGCGGTGGCACGCCTCTGTGGAATTTCTGTTCAGTTATTTTTCTTAGTATCGCCAACATTCAATAATAATTTAATAACTTTAATCACGACACGATTTCTTCAGGTCACGACATAAATTTAAATTAGAATGAACCATTATTATTTTAATATTTCATATTTTTATTTGTAAATCATGATTTTGGCACGTATAAAGTATTGTGACACAAAATCACACTAATGAAATTTTCAGTCGATAATTAATTTTATTATGTCTCGAGAATGATAAGGTTTCTTGCTAGTATTAATGTCAGTTAATGAATGTGATTGATGAATTATTTATAATTAGCGGACACTTCCGCTATGTTTTTGTTGGCAACAATGTTATTGCGTACTGAATGATTCTTGTCACTTTTGTCGCCAAAAAAACAAATAAAAAAAGCTGCCTTATTTTATAAGAAAAGATATGAAACTCATTAAGAGCCCTCACACAGAGATCAACCTAAACGCTTTGCCAAGGAAAAACATTAAATTATCTGTCTATTCACAAAATACATCTAGTAAACATTCGAAAGGTAAAAAAATTGGGTCCTAAAAAGTGGATCAAGGTTTTTAATAATTGAAAAATGGGTATAGCAAATTGTTTAAAGAAAATTACAGGTGTAAGGCAGAGGATAATAGTTACTTAATCGGACCGTATCAAACTTCAGACCACCAATTAAGTGATTATATCGTTTTTAAATTCAGATAAAAGGGGCTGTCGCTTCTGTTGCTACTGTTTAATTCCACATAGAGTGAAAATTGGCCTCGTCACTCTGACTCCTTGTTTTAAAATTGTGTTATGTCATGAGTCAGCCTCTTTTTAGCTGCTTGGGAAGCAAACGATGACTTTATTGAAATGGAGAAAGAATATTAACCCACACTGCATCCAGCTTAACATAAGGGTTGCAAAGAAATAAGGAGCTTACCTTTTTTCTGCATAAACGAGAAGAGATCATCCAAAAACTCCTTTCTCTTTGGGTCGTCATTAATTTCGTATAACTGAAACAGAGAAAAATCTCATTATTAAAAGAGAATAACCCATCATCACATATAAATTAGTTTTCAAGAATGAAAAATTAGTGCAATCGCCACGCCTTTGTTTTTTATTAGTATTGTATTTTCAAATTGAAGGTAATGTTTAACAATCAATTTAATTTTTATTATTTAAATATTTTGCTAAGGAATGTACAAGATAAAATTCAAATAAATTTCAAATGCTTATCGCCCAACCTAACATGTTTAGATGTTTAAGTACTTGTTTTCTGATGAATAATTACTTTAGTTGATTGGAAATTAGTTCTTTATTTAAGTTCTCAACTTCTCCATAAAATCAAACATAAAGATTGTGATGTTTAATGATCATTTTGGAATGTAATTTAATTACATTAGCACATGAAATGAAGGCACTTAAAATCAAAACTATTTTCTAGATAATTCCAATTAAAAAGAAAAAACTAAATCTTGCTAAAACAGCTTAGTAGAAATGGCGGTAATTTGCTTTACTTAAATTCAAGCCGTAAACAAAAAAATGTGTACCAGACATCACGTTCTATGCTTTACTTTACAATTTACATCTCGTGCAACTATAAAAATGCTATTGTTTGGCGAGCAAAATAGTATCTTCTTCTCTATGACCTAAGGCACTTCTAGAGCAAGATACTTTGGAGCATCTCCGGAGCTTACTTGCCGGAGTAACTTGTAAGGAGAGATAGGCACAGGCGGCGGACAGATTAGTTAACTGGGGTTATTAATGACCATGTTTAACCTGCATTTCAACCCCACCATACACCTAACAATAGCTGGATTGCCGCGACGATGCGATGTTTTAACACCACATTACATGCTATTTATGGTACCATTTTGTTTCAAAGATTTTACCGAGGTTTGTACCACTTATTGAGGATTCAATTCTAGAAATTGGAGCATCTTTAACACAAGCAACTAATCACAAATCATGTCATTTTAAACCATAAACAAACAAATGATTTGGTACTGTACTTTTTAGGCGCATTCGCCATTTTTGCTTCATAACGCTAAAAATTAAACCAACGCTCTAGGATATGTAAAGCTTGATTAAAAACAAAGATTAGTAGATAATTTCTAGGACAGCTGGATACAAAAATAAAATTCAAATCAAAATTAATCAAGAATGGATAAAGGATTGCCTTCGTTAGCCCATCAAAGTTAAAAAAAGGCGATACAAACTTTGATAATTCAAGTAGATTAATGGCCAGTTTTAATGTGAGTCTGGTCTAAAAAATATTTGATGTGTGTGTAAAACCTTGTTCGACAACGTTCTGATGAAATAAAGACCACTTGATTGATGTTTCTTTCCGCCCCCAGGTCCATTGCATCTTACCATACAAAAAATATCGCTATTAATTATTTCTTTCTTATTATAATATTCTCTTTAATACGAGTATTTAATCTTACTCAGTAACCGATGTTGATGATGATGGGATTCTTAATTTGTTTTTATATTCTACTTGTTCAACTAATTATCTTTGTTAATGTTTTATTAAGGGTCGAGACTAGGTTGGCGCTAACAAAACGAGTTTGTGTAATAAAATGACGTATATAAAAAAGACCATGATTTTACTGGCCATTTAATTTGAAAGCTTAAATAAACTCTATTTTTTTTATTGTAATTTTCTCGTAACCATATAAAAATGGCTGTATTATTTCAATAAAAAAAAATTTGTCGAATATTTTTAAACGCCACTGCCTTATTGAACTTAAATTTTAAAACACTGGCTTATGTATAAAATAAAATGTATAGGCGTTTTGAAATTTATAAAAAGCATTTAGAATGTTGTTGAATAATTATAGAAACCTTTTTTATGGGTGGTACGATACGAGCTTTGTTTTTAAGAAATTAGTAAAATGTATGTAAATTAGTGTGTTAAGTGATTTGAACATAAATAGTATTGTAACAATTTTAAAACTTAAAATCGTAACAATTTACTCACACAAAAAATAATTTTAATGAATAATGTATTTTGTGATAAATTAATCGCTATAACTATTATAGTTAATTTTTCCAAGGATATGTTTTTTTAATTTTTCCAGCAATTTATACTATTTTATTCGTAAGCACGTTTTACTGCCATATTATAATTGTATTTTCTTTTAATTTTTATTTGATAAGACGTATGTTATCATTTTTAATTGTACATACGGGCGGAAAACAATTGTTTTTATATAAATTTATGCGCAAACGATAACATTTTACAATGTAAAGTTTTATTATTTATACCTGCATGTTTTTTAATAATTACTGACATTATTATTAAAAATGGACATTAAACGTAGCCTTATCATCATTGTTATACTTTGTTTAGCATTAAAAATGAAATTATATTAAATTGCAGATATGTATGTAAACTGTTGTGACTTTGAATACAAACAACTAATTTGTTTTAGCATATATTTTTAATCTTAATTTTCAAATTGGTTCATGTGAACAAAATGCATATATCCGACTGCTACAAAAATAATAAAAACCACATCAATAGAAATTTTACATTACAAAATATGTATAACAAAAACATAAAAATTTAACTCGGTTTTTATATCAGTCACAGACCATAATTGATCTTATACAAATAGGTTTGTGCGGTATATTGCAGATTTAAAGGAGCCAATAAACGCTTGGTTAAGACTAGAGATTCAAATTCACAGATCTTGTAATCTGTGCTCCTAGAGGCTAGAACTAAGGGTATAGTCCGTAAGTCATTTTGGTAAACCTAAGTAACAGTTTTAACAATCATTTTCTATGACAACGAATTGTGTAACAAGTCGTTTTCTGTCACTTTGGTTTACCAAAATGACTTACGGACTATACCCTAAATGTAGTTTTGAAAACTAGAAAATGTGCTATTTAGTAGAATTGACGGGAGCTTAACGGAGATTACTTATACGAGCCTCTAGGAGCACAGATCTTTATAACTGTGAATTTGAATCTCTAGCCTTAGGTCGCCACTATAACTCAGTATTATGCTAGCCTTATACGCGACTTTTTGCTAGCTTCAAGAAGCTAGCTTCTTCGCTACTATTGGTTGATGAAAGAAGCCAAGATCTACGCCAAAAAGAAGTTGAACATGGTTTGATTTTCGAGCTTCTTCTGCTTTAAAAATGCGCACCTAATGTCATTGCGGCAGGTCCTTTTTGTCCTGGTCTTGCATTTGCTGGATCGTATTGTGTATTCAAAGTATTTAGTATACATTTATGCATATGAACAAAATTCACAATGAACAAATAATACTCTTTTATAGATTATATCCCTAGGTTGGAAGCAGCTTCTTTCTGTCATACGTATGAATCTGCAATTTATTATGACAGGTGTCAGATTTGCTTTTTAGACCTAAACATTTGAATTCACCAATAGCAGCGAAGAAGCTAGCTTTTAGAAGCTAGCAAAAAGTTGCTTGTAAGGTTAGAATTAGTTTATTTAATTTACCTGTTGGCAATATGGCTAATTGATTTTTTTGCAAATAATTCTGCAAGAAGCATTGTAGTATTTGTAGTTATAAATAGAGTGTAGGAATGCTTCATCCAACGAGTTATTTTTATAAATCTAATGCGTCTGATTAACACTTGTTTAGCAGAGTTGTGCTTTATCATGTAAAACTAGGCTTTGCTTAACGCACAGGTGCTAACTAATAATACAAATAGTTTCACAAAGAAGTTTTATTCTTTTTCACTTGGTTTGATTAACAGTCGAGAAGGTGTAAGAGCATTTTTATTTTATTGGTACAATACAAAGCTGTTTAGTTAGAAGACATTCAATGTCTTTGTTGTTTAATTTTCTGTTTAATAAGTCTACGTGTGTGGGCCAAACTTTATGGTAATACGAAGAGATAGATATGAGCTTTTTTTGTTAAAAAAAAATAATAATTAGAAAAATAATAACTTCGTGTTGCATAACTTTAATCAACTTTTTGGGAACACTTTAAGTAAAGGGCTTTAAGCGCTTTCTTGGTGTCTAATTAAATTTCTACATTTTCAAAACACTGCAGTTTTTTCAAAAAGCACAAAAAAACTTGAAACATCTGGGCAAGATATGTCTTTGTTTAAATGTTTTCGAGCAAAACGTAATTGATTTTAAACTTAATTTTGATACAGGCAATCCAACCCATACGTTTAACACTGCTTAATGTTTTTAATTTAAAACGTGTCAACGGTGTAAATGATCGATGAATCCGAGTGGGCTGCTGCTACAATCGCCTATAAAAAGGGGAATTAATTGTTTTCGAGGTGTGTTATACACTCATCGGTATTCGAATTAATTTCGATTTGTTTTAATCGATTTGTTATTATTATAAACGTAGGTGTTTTGTATTAATGTTTTGAATTATGGTCTGATATTTGTAGTTGTAGTGCAGAAGAAATGAAGATAATAACTTACGATCTTTTCAGAGCCTTAGGCCCTTTATAAATAATCTAAATGCCCTTTCTAGCACTTAATATATTACTTCAGACAATGAGAATATGGTATGTTAATAACTAATTCGTTTTTTCGAGATGTTGAATGTATTCTGGCGAATGCGCGGTGCGTTTGTGTCTTAACGCAGCATCGCAGTCTCCAACAAAAAAACACAAATTGTGAAGCTGGGGAAAAGCAAAAACCTAATTGTTAAGAATCAGATAAAACGTATATGTTTATTGATTGATACAAGCACCAAATGTGCCTAAAGAACGCCTTTTAACTGGCTCTAATTAAACATTAATAACTTAAAAGGGAAATAAATTCCCACAAAATCTGAATGACATATTAAATACTGGTTCTTACTTAGGACAGCTGAATAACAAACCAAACAACTCCATAATAGCATATTGACAAAAGATTATAAAAGATACATTATTCATATTGTGAAGCATCAGCACATCATGAATAAAAAGACGTATGTATGTACAAACATTTATAAAATCCCTATTATCCATGGTGATAATCAATGAAACGGTAAAATTGATTCTTGTTATTCATATAAGCATAAATATGGGAATAAAAAGCGAAAAGTGAAAGAGATGGTGATGCGCGAGGCGTTGAAGCATTGTTAATCGCTCCAATTACCATTGACAGGGCGCGCGTCATCCATTGTTGCCCAACAATACCTTTGTGGTTGTAACAATCATATACGAGCCCCAGGTCGACCCATACATGGGTCAAGTAGGTACCTTCCCAACTCCTAGTCTTTTGTGTGAAATTCAAGTCAAGTGATTTTTGTTTTGTCGTTTAAAATAAAATAGGAGCTTATTGATACATATCTTATATATCTGGAAAAGTCATCTTTGTATTTGTATCTTTTATTTGTATTCGGATATTTATACAGGCTAATATAACTTAATTTAAATAAATATGGTATTCATTAAAATAATATTTTTTCCTTAAAAAAAATCTTGTTGTTTTATTTAGGGAGCGTTTTTTCGTGCTCTTTCTAAAAAAAGAGAGAGATTCTGCCCACAGGGATCAAAAAAATCATCTCCCTAAAAATAGAGAAAAATAAAAGAAAAATTATTAACATAACCTATTTTTTGTTCCATTTGTACTTGCACTTCATTAAATTTATTATTTATAGGTTACGTTACTTCGTTATTCATTAATTTAATTACAGTACGTATAGGTTAGGTTAGATCTTGGGCCGTTAGGGTTAAGTTAAGAACGAAAAAGGCCCCATCGAATATTAAAACTAAATGTAGTTTTGAACACTAGAAAAATTGGGTTACAAACGTATTATGGTTTCATTTAAATCGGTTATTTCTTTGTGTCGAAAATCTGACTTCAAAAAACAAAAATATTATAATGATTTTTGAAGTCAGATTTTTGACCAAAAAAATATGCGATTTATATTAAACAATACATACGCTTGTAGCCCTATTTTTATAGTTTTTAAAACTGCATTTAGTTTTAATATTCAAAGGGGCCCATGTAGACGTGCTATTTAGTAGAATTGACGGGAGCTCAACGGAGATGACTTATACGAGCTTCTAGGAGCACAGACCATCGAATCTGTGAATTTGATCCTCTAACCTTAACATGTTACATTGTTATAATAGTACTAGCAGCAAAATTGATACTTTTTATACTAAACTATCAAAATTCAAAAATGTAATTTATAAACTCCATAAAATTAATACACTGCGACATTGGCTATAAAACGTGTGTAAGAATATATTAATTAATTACTAACTTCAGTAATTATTGTAATAAAATAATTTAATATAATTTTGCAGATGATGTAAATCCTTTTTATGACACCACACAGATGGTTATTTCCTCGGTTATTTTTTATTTGATATTCCATTGTTCAATTGTTTTGTCTTGTATTATTACCAAGTTATAAAATAGTAATTAAACGTAGGCATATTTTATTGTCATCTACGACAAGTTTTATACAGTTGGCATTAATAATTTCCGTAATATTAAACGTAAAATTCAACGATTATTGTCTCATAATTTAACTCTTTTGTTTAATTAAATGTTTCTTTGTAGAAATCCAGCAATAACTCCAATGCGTACATTTTAGTGCAAATACAAAGTAGTTATGTTTGTGTACCTAACAATAATTTTATAGGACGCCATGTTTGAAATCAATTATTTAAAAATGCAAGGTTATAAATATGATAATGCAATTACCTCGACCAGGAAAAAATAAATGTTATAGGTGGAACAAATTAGTTTTATTCTTTATTATAATAAAGAACTAAGAAAAAAGGTAATAAACTCTTTTAATCTTAAATTAATCTATGGAAATGTGGAAATAAACCAAACCTCCTTAATTTCTGCTAGGCCTGACATAATTGCCAACTTCTGCATTTAACACATTTGTTTCACATCACACACACTGCATGCACTTGATTGTTGACTTCAGAAACGCACAGACTACGAAAAATTATAAACACCATGAATTTACCAGTAAGAACCGAATGCTGAAAAGGCTGAAAAGAAACTAAGTGGTGTCGTAGTAATTTTTAAATGGGGGTCCTATTGTAGTTTTGACACTTCTGTGAAATATATACAGAGGCAGGTAGGCTGTGCTGGACTGGCAAAAATAGGAAGAAACTATCATAATACATTGAATAGAAATCGAGTGACTGCAAGTTCAAGTATTTAAAGAAGCAGTCGGAGACAACGCCAGAAGATGTCAGGCTACTCAAAATAATAGTAGTCCTACATTTTGTGTGTGGTTGCAATATACTTTTCGGACGTGCGAATTAAGAATTGTTTAAATCTGAAATCCGGCACGAGATGGATGGTTACGATCATTTTAGTTGCATACGGATGAACAAGCAGAACTAAAAAGAAGATAAACGAGCTTTAAAGTTATGTTTACCTTCGCTGATTTGCACCTCAAGAGTATGCTTATTTTATCTCTTCGTAAGATAAGTAACACCTATTCTCATATTTCATGTTTTGCTAACATCATGACCGAAACTAAAGAAATAATTAGTTTTAGCACAGATGTGTTTTTAAAGTAGCTTATTGTTGATGTTTAAAGTGCACAATCATATTAAGGAAATTTTTACGATTACATAAACTCATTCTTTCTTTAGATCTATCACAAAGATATAAAAATGTAGTTAGATGATTTAATTTGGATAAGATTAAAGAGTGGTGCAGTTAACGACGCTTACCGTTAGTTTTCTTGGTAAATTAATCTTGAATTGAATGGTTACTTTTACGAGGAAAAGCGTAGAAAGGAAAATAAAAACTAGGTACTTGAACTGAATTAAAGAAACTATGCAATTTAGCATTTTATGTCTTACAAGTAATTTTTCGTGGGAATTTCACTCTTTGAAACACAGCAACAAACTTTTTAGTCAGTTAAGACTAATTACATTAAGGATAACAACATTTTTAATCCTGAAATAGTTCTTCTATAAAAAATGCTTCTGCTTACACATAGAGGTGTTTTTAAAACTAAATAAATGCCAGAAAATAAAAACAAACTGATATGAAATTAAAAATAGCACCAATGCTTGATGAGGGTACGACACGTATTTTCCTAAATTTAATAAACTCCAAATAAACATTAAACATCATGAATCGCAGATTACTTCCAAAAAATGTTTTGACTGGAGGTTAAACCCTTACCAAAGAAAACATCTTGACATTGCGAGATTAACTTTTCTTTGGCTAAGAGGCTTAAACATTAAAAATTTGTGTTTTTCCAAACTCTTCAAGTACTTATTATATTTTAATTTATTAAGCTGAGACGTATGGATGGCGTTGAATTTACATCAATTACAGGGTTCATTAGCGAGAAGGAGCTATCAAAGTGGACCGGTATGTAATTATAAAGTATTTACATGTATACAATATGGAGAGGAACCATCTGTAATTCATCACTTGCGGGGGACAGCTCATTGGCTTTTCGCTATTATTCTTGAACTCTCCACGAAAATTAACGCTGAATGTCGCGAAGCATAGAAACTGTGGTTATGTAATTATGGTTACCTAAAATCAACAAAAAGCAGCACTTTCTGGTCATTGCTCAGTGGATATAGAACTTACCAGCAACATAGATAAACAAAGCAAACGTTAAAATATTTTATAGGTCCACCAATAAGAGATTAAATACAGAATTTTGGCAATTTAAAATGCAAAAAAATAGTGCTTCTAAATTGCGAAAATTTTGTACTTAAACGCTTATTGATGGACCTTTAAAATATGACAACTTGTGCTTTGTTTATTTATGTTACTGGTAAGCACAAGTTATAATTAAGATTAACTTTTATGAACCCACTGAGCAATGACCAGAAAGTGCTGCTTTTTGTTGATTTTAGGAAATCAAAATTACATAATCACAGTTTCTATGCTTCACGACATTCAAAATTGGTAAATGTTAACGATTTTAGGTTTGGTCTGATGATCAGTTGACCCTCATCGTAATTTCTCTAGCAAAAAGGGTAATAATTAGCGTAAACTTTATTAAGATTCTTTTTAACGACGCGCGACATTAGAATTCAAATTGTCGATCTTAAGGTTGCACAATTTGCTATAAAATATGTCGTAAACAAATAATGAAAACAAAATAAAGCTGCACATGTTGTAGGTACATTCATGATAGAAGGCCATTTATTTAGTACTGATGTGAAAAGCAAGCAACAAGAGGAAGTTGCCAAATTGCTTAGGGTAAATTAATGAATTAACAAAATAATCAAGGAAGGCATAGCATCAGCAACTAATTCCAAGCTACATAATCAAGGCGGCTCATGCCAAATGTGTACAACAGCTGCCTAGATCTCATAATCCCAAACTCATTGACAGGGGTTAGGTAGATAGGTTAGAGGTTAAAATTAGAATCATTCATTTTACTTTCTTATTATTATAAACACTCTTTGCGAGGAAATACTACAAACTTAGTAGTGATTAGGTTGTCTTTCTTGCGGGTCACTTTAGTACTTGGCACACAATATACTATTGATCTGTTTGCAGAAAATGTTAATGCACTCGGATTCCTTTTTGATTTCAAAATAAAAAATACTTTTGTTAACTTATATGTCATCAAGAAAACGCATTTAAAGTTTAATTAATGTTTTCTATTACCTATATTTTATTATTTTGTCACAAAAACCTCATTGGATAAATAATCCTATATATCCCATTAAATTTTTTTAATTTTATATTTTTACGATTCCATTAAGTCAAATTAATTTGTTAATCAATTTTATTGCTATGTTTACGTAACCTCAAGGATACTATTTTGTTATAAAAACATTTTAAAATTAGAATAATAAAATCGCGAAAAATATTTATATTATTGTAATTAGTTCTCATCAATTTTATTAACCATTTTATTAAGAGTTTACGTAATTACTGCCTTGATTCAAATAAAGATTGTTTTGTCGCCACATAACCTATAAAATTAAATTCGGAGAAAATAAATAAAATACATCAAGATGGCTTGAAGTCAATATGAATTTCCTCAAATCAATAGTTGGCACATAACATCCGGTATTCGAAGAGGGAATAAGCAATCAAGAATCCAGCATCTGTTTGCCAGTTGTTCATTTTACACTTCTTACTACAAAATCCACTTAATAAAAATTCAATCATGTTGGCCATGAATAATCTTCATTCAAAAGCTTAAATCGAGCAGTTACTAAAGCTTGATTTAGAGATCAATTAACTTAACTCAACGCCACTCAAAGCTACTTTACTCCACTTAACTTGACTTGACTAAATTAAGGCATTTATAGTATAAATTTATACGTTAGTCAACCACAAGAAAATTTAGTAAACGCCATCTATCGGTAAATGTTAGAATCGTCTCATTTCTGTAAATATACAGAAATTTATATGAAATTCTTCGATAATCTTTGTAATTTTAAAAATTTGGTCTAGTAGCCGATAGATGGCTCTGTGAAGAGGCTTACTTAACATAAAATTAGATGAAATTTACCAAAATTAAGAAATAGAACCTTAAGTAAACGTCAAGTTAAGTTAATTGGATCTGTAAATGCGATTTCATCTTTCGTATAATTTATTTCAGTCGCGCTACGTTAATTATAAGTGAAGTTAAGTTAATTTATCTATAAATCAAGCTTTATACTTTATTAATTTATTTTCTAACCAAAAAAGCTGCCTATGCGAATTAAGTCTAAGAAATATATTCTTGAATTGAAAACTGTTTTTTCTAAAGTTCCTAAGTGAAAACGATTTTTTTTGTGGAAGAAAATAAACAAGTGAAAGGCATAAATGATTAATCCAAAATGCGGCGTCTTAAATCGTTAAATCTAAAATGCGCTCGTTTGCGAGCAAATCTATCGTCGATAAGAAGTATTGGGTCTTTAGTAGTGCTTATTCCAGGTTCTGACCACTTCATTGAGGTCCTGATTACATCATTTACTCACTCCCCCATACCTACATGAGATTAATGCATGTGTAGCCCGACGAGTTTATCTCTATTTGGTCTATTTTTCACCCCAAAACAATTTGCTTTGAATTGAATGTTGGATGAAGCCGTCTAGCATAAAATATGACATGTTGGAGATTTATGTCTTCCTCTCTTAAACTACTGGACGTGTCTATTAAATATCAATCCAAAGTCGAGTTAAAAACTAGGTAAATCCAATTCAGTGAAAAAATGTTCACAAATTTTAAAACCGGTTATTATCTTTAACAAGTTTAACAGCAAAGGACTTCCGTTTACAATGAAAAATGTGCAGAAAACTAGAATTACTGAAACAATTTGGTACCCTTGTAATTACTGTTTTTGATAATTGTAGAGCTTTTAGGAAGCATTCAGTTAAAACGGGAGGGATGCCAATTTAGATAATGGTAAAAAATATACCTTTGTATTCTTATTTGAACATTATTAGCTTTCTAGAGAAAGGCCCTTCTATTTTATTTACATAAGTAGAATATTATAATTATTAAAACTTTAAAGTGTACCTAATTAAAAATTTATACTTTTAAATACATTTGTTTGCTAAACTTTTTTTGTAAAAAAACTCTTAAAAAAGTCAATCTAGCATTGCATTTTGTTTGCAATAAAAGTGCGTGTAATTGCACGTAATTTTGATGTCTCCAAAGCATAGCCATTTAATCGCGTCGTTTGATTAAAAGACCGCTTAATCTTATTGATGTGTTCAACACAGTGTAAAATTAGTAATTTTATCTGGCCATCAATGAGGAAGCCATGTAAACAAATCAAAATATTATTGAAGAACATGAAAGTACCCGTAGCTTAGGGAATTGGCGGTATACATAGAAGCATATGACACGGTCCAACTGTATCCTGTTGTATCTACTAAAGACTTTAAGTCTTAATTCATTAATGATAGTTCCTTTGATATTGAATTAACGACCCGGAATCTTTTGATGGTGCCGACAAGTTAAACAATCTTGATTCTCGCGTCCGCAACGCGCGCCGCGGCCACCTTTGCATCTCATGTTTTACACCGTTTTATTTAAAACAAAAGAATATTAACTTTGACATATCAATGTACACAGAAACTTCACACCTCAATTTTTTTATTAACACCAGGTGGCGCTTATAGCAGTAACACAGAAATTTTGACACGCTATTAAAAAAATAACCTAGCCTTCTTGTTAAAGTTCCTATTAGCTAAAGTTACCTTTAGAGTTAATTTAAACCCAATTACGATATTTTAAATCAACTTTATCTAACAGGAATTTTAAGAAAAGGTGACAAACATTGAATTAAATATTCTAAGAACCATGCATTGGCAATTAATAATAAGAAAGAAGAAAATTACCTGTATGGTATGAATTTTTTCTAAAAGTCTTAATAAATTTGTATAATCAATCTACGCAGAAAATAAGCGATTGTTATGAAAAATATAAAATGTGTTAGGTATGTATGTGCAATAAATGTCAAACATAACAAAAATCCAAGAATACTTTACGAAGAAAGGTAGTAAAACTACAATATACCTATTTTCAGAGCATTAATGTTGCAGTTATAGCGCTAAGTAAGAGATTAAAAGACCGTTTCGAAAATTTAAATTATAATTTTGAGCAATAACAAACACCAGTATAATAATTTATTACTTGCACAAACTTCATAGATTAATTTACCTTTTTTATCCTTAGCGTATTTTAAACAACAAAAAATAACATTTTATGACTCAAGCCGGCAAAAATTGTATAGGTCTGCAATCCTTTTCCAAAGAGGTTGAGTCAATTATTGAGCAATAATTTGCTGAAGTTATTGAACAGTTTTACGAACCTTAACAATATTCCAAATTATTTTATCGTAAAGTCTTTCACTCTCTATTATTAATGCACATTAAGAAAACACATTCAAAATTATTTCTTTAAATTCAATTTTTATTGCGCCTTTGGATGATTTAAATGCTTTAGTTTCAAAAGCATGAAATTAAGAACGCAACATTGTACTAACACAAAAAGCTTTCGTTTCTTTATTAAAAACAAACTCCACGAATTAAAATTTAGCTGGAAATGCGTGACGCGAGTAAAAATATTTTGATATTATGTCTGGTATACCTACCTAATAATCAATAAACTTTAAATTAATTTATTGGGTATTTGGTTGGGCTGAACGAGTGTTGTGTCTAAAAAAATCGATTTACATGGTACATAAAATTAGTTATTATTTTATGTAGGTACAAACCTTTTGAAAAAATCAATCAGCATAAAAGATACAGTTTTAAATTTATTAATTCCTGCCTATTTGAATGGGTTTAAATTCATAATTTAGGCCCATAAAATTAATCATTCTTAACTGCGATATTACTCGACGTTATCTTAAAGAAATCGTCATTATGTAGCCCTTATTTCTGTCTATTTTTACACCAGTTTGTTAATATCGCCTTTAACAATTTATATACCCACATTATAGGGCTGAATATGTTTTCAATTTAAGAAACGTTTGAGAGAGACCCTTTTTAGAATTGTAAAATTCATGGATAAATTTATTTTCTTAATGTTTTCACGTTTACTCAAACATATGGTTCATTTTGCTTTACGGGTTGTTTAATTGACACTTTAAATATACTTTTGGTAGAAGCTGAAATTCCCCCTTTCATTTCTGATAAAGTGCAATACCAGAAATAACTTGATAGAGCACATCTAAAGGATTCTTTAAATATTATGCCAGAAGGGAATGCAATTTTTTTAACAAAATTAAAATTGGACTTTGACGCTTTATTATCATCAAAAATTACATGTAGGACAAAAAATCTATAGAAACAAAACAGCAAATAGCGAAATATCAACTTAAACTGATTTATGTAAAAGATTAATCGTAGGTTGAAAAATAAAATGATTAATTTAATTTTTGTAAATATTATACAGTAAGTCCGCTAAATATTTATGTTCATTCAGGCATTGAATTAAATTGCAGTTATTTATCCATTCATGCGGACAACTCAGACTGTTTATTAAAGTGCAGTCAGTATTAAAATATAATAACACCTACGACAAAAGATATCAGACAAGAAAACTTCTTGCATTTTATTACGTAAATGACAACTTACTAAAACAATGTTAACTCTTGCCCCTTAACGTGTTTGCATAATTTTTCACCTTGATTTATAACTTTCATGCAACGTCTTTATGGGTGCGCTACCCCACTTCTTTAAATACAGAGGCACTGCGCGCGCACATACCAACATTTACAGATTCCTATCTACAATCTATTCTACTCGACCTACCTGACGCACCTGTTTGAATTGCTCCTCGAAGGACCAGGTGTGTTGCGACGAAGCGCTGCCCTCCGAAGAATGCGAGCTGCCGGAAGATGGCGCTGACGGCTGCTGTGGCGCCATTGGTGGAAGAAACGCCGCAGCCGGATGCGGAAAGGGAAACGGCATCGGTAGCTGAAAACCGTCTTGTCCGCCTCGAACCGGGAAATTAAGGTTTCTTGGATCGAAATCGTCCTAAAGAAAAAGAGCTAGAGCACGTTTGGAGAGGGGTTAACAAAAAGGACTTACACCCACTTTTATGTCGCGGACCTGCATTTTGAGTTTTGCCAGGACGTCGCCGTGTTCAGCCAGGATATTGTGACGTCGCATTTCGTCACAACTATCTTGATCGTCGTGGTCTCCCTCAGGGTCTGAGATGTCATCGTCGTTGTGCGACTGTAAAGAAAAATGTTTATTAAGAATTGAATTCTTTTGGGTCTTGTACAAAACCCTCATATTTTAAATATCAATCCTTATTATGCAGTACCGAGAAAATTCCTAATTCAAAGATAAGAACAGGTAAAAATCGCAAGATCGAAGAAGTAATTGACATTTTTGGTAATGGTTGACAATGAAAATACCTGCAGAATTATAATTTCTGTCCCGTTACATTTTAATACCTTGTGTTTCTTAGGTATAGAAAGTTTGACTTAAATCAATACAGGATTATTTAATACCACATCCGGAGTTGTTAATTCTTAAATTATGTTTCTTTATTAAGTATTTGTAAGGAACAAATAATTAGTAATAAACATTTCCCTGTTTATTATAAAAAGTTCTCCAGTGTTAAACGTATAGGTATGTAGGTAATGAGGATTAATTGTCGTACGACTTGAATTTCTAACATAGTAACTCGAGAATATGCGAAGTCTTATAAACATTTTGTTGGTTTTATATTAAAAGTAAGACGTTATTTAAATTTCCGTTTTCCTTCCACTAAGACTACCCCAGTTAGACTAAAAATCAATACTAATACCCAATAGGTATTTGTATTTTGTAATAAAATTGCTTTTAGCTGGCCAAGGTAATTAATCCTCAATGTTTTGTGGCGTTAAATCAAAGATAATTTAATTGAATTTTAATATTTATATTTACTAAACATTTCAATGGTTTCTTCAACTCTAAATCTGAAAAAACCTATGCAATATTATTGCTTAATGCAATTTTATACAATTGGATTAGGGTAACATAATAAATAAATCACAAAATATAAGATTTCTTACTTTTATTATTGATTTAAGATTGAATTGAAACCTACCAAATGCATAGCTTAAATTTCTTATAAATTAAATCACCACCGGAAAAGAAAACATTAAGAAATGACATGAAAAAATGTAAATGTTCGTTTTATCTGCTTCAATTACAAATTTAAAATAGTTTTCCAATTCTATACAAGCTAAAATACAACACAAAAGATAATAGATAATCTTGAATAGTAAAGAATTGCCACTGTTCCTAAGTATTACGGAGTCACAGACTGAATAGAAAGATTAGGTTTGAGATAAAATAAAATTTGTACGACTAGTTTCGAAGATTGAACACGCGTTTTATAGGTATCAGGACACCCCAAACTTTTTAACTTCTTATATTTGCTTCTGCTTTTATCGGTGTCATGAATTGTTGGAGACCTCTGCATACACAAAAAAACTTCTCGGAACAAGGGTGGTCTATGAGCCGACGGTTCATAATATAAACACTCCCCTAATATACCTAGACTGTGCCATACTTTTGTATAACACTTCCGACGCCTTTAATAATAATTTAATATCCAAAATGAAACATACATACAATCAAAATCATAATGTTAAATTTAATGAAAACTAATAAATTGCATTAGAACAAAAAAGATCAAAGATGCTTTCCATGTTATGCAAACAAATAAATCTATAATAAAATAGCCAACTAAAATAGCAGACGACTCAAATTTCTTTGATATTATTATTTGAAAAGTTGAATGCATGAAAATAAATTTTTCACATTATTTATAAATGTGTAAACGATTGAATTACTAGGCTTGAATGTGAATGACATCTGACAGCTGAAACATTTCTTTATCTTTAACAATATGAGAAAACTCCACAAAATGTTACCAATCTCCGTGACGCCTCCACTAAATCAACTTTTATTAATTTTACGCACCACATTACATCGTCTCATAATAAAAAAAACTAAAATATTTATCCTCTTGCCTAATTCAACACGATAAACGTTTGATTTTTTTGTCTCAATCACAAGTTAAGCGTTTAGTTTATGTACAAACACGTCATATTTCCATCAACTCCTTAACCTAGGTATACGTTTAATTTATTTCTTTATTTTTAACTTGATCACGTGCTCAAGTTGGGGTAGATCAAGACGGAAATTACGTCACTAATTAGGCACACTTGATCTGTCTGGAGGCGCATCCACCATTTTACACCTGATACATTTTTAAATTAAAACTTTCCTATCGAGCTTGCACTTGTTTTGAAATTTATGTAGACGCAATAAATTTAATATAAGCTCGGGTAGATAAACTCAAAAAGAGAATCGACAATCATCAGGTGCATTATAAGAAAAATTTACCTGTCTTAATATTTGCTTTAGACCTGTAGATATAACTAATATTTATATTAAGTAAGGTTCGGGAGTTAAGTTGGCAACATTGATGTCTTGAAATGTAGGTATCTGCATAAGAATGTTAACCAAAGGACCGGCAACCAGATCACGTGAGTCAATATTTGACAAGAACCCTTTTAAGATTCGGTTTTCGACGATTGTCTGAAATGAAAATAATTCCAATCCCACGTCTGATGTCTAAGCAGCATTGGTTTTTTCCCATATTTGCAGTTTATAATAAAATATTTGCAATTTTATAGGTAAGTACTTTCCTTATAGGACACTCAGGACGGGAAATTTTTATTTCTCAGAAACCGTATACAATAATCGAAAATCGCTAAGCGCTGTTAGTTTTATGATGAACCAAACGACTTTTTGTTTTCCTAATTGAGAAATTACAAAGAATTTTTTTTCATTACTGTTATTCTTGATATAGGTTTTTTAACGTTGCTTATCCTCTTCAAAATGTTTATATTTCCGAAGGAGAAAGATAGGCTAAGGGTAATATTTTAACCACAATCTTTGATATAAGACCCAAAACATTCTATCATAAATAACATAAACGTATAGTCACTTGAGTTATTCAGTTAATACGTCTACAAAAACCATTGAAATCAAAGAGACTAGGCAATTTAGGTATCTGGATTTGGCGCCTCAATACAAAAGGGCATGAGTCTTTCTCTTTCTATCATCAAAATACTTTTATCAACACACTTCCGTCTCGCTTATTCCAAGGCTCATTCGATACGCACTCTACATAAAAGCTATACTTCAAGGAAATGATTATTCAAGAAAAATTGCTTCTTACTTCTTAGAATAAGTTGCAATTAATATCTACAGGCTGTCCTCTGTCGCAAAAAAAATATCAAGATGAAAACAAAATAAAAGGTAGCTGAAATGTTACCCCTTTAAGGGGGAAACAGGAAATGTCACTACATCCAATTAGTAATAAAGAATGCATAATAAAATTAGAAATATTAGAATAAAAGTTGAAACCAGTAGAGTAACTCTTCACAAATAATCTTAAAAACTACTGCTGTCGTTTTGAAACTCTACATGTTAACCTACATGAAGAGCCTTAAAACGCAACAAGTTTTAAAATTTAAATCTTAATTGGAAAGCATATTTACAGCAATAAAATTTATTTCAATGTGTAGTCCGATTAATGCGCATTCTTCAAACGTAATTTGGCTAAAAGTTTAACAAAGTGTAATATTTCTTAGGTAACATTCAGATAAAATGTGGCCCTTCTCCATTTCTAGAACCACATGTCGATTAAAGCGAGACTACCCTTGAAATAATTTATGCCCGAATTTATGTACATCTTGCATTTAGGGGTACCGAAACAAAAATTTAATTTTGAAGACCATAAAATGTATTTTAAATGTAGGCGAATCTAGACCTTTATTTTATAATTCTTGTAAATGTAAAATGTTATACATAAAAAACGCGCATGCCTAGGTTTTTCTGAATTAACCTCAAAAGTAACAACCATCTGTTTAATTTTAGCAAGATTGTACAAACAATAGTACCGAAAGGAAAAGATAAAGGGTGATTTTTTTTAAACCAATTTTGTCCAAATATCCACTAATATTAAATTTTAAACATCTGCCAAACTGTATCATTAGTTATATATTTTGTTTTATTAATTTATTTGTGCAAAAACGTCTTAGCGAAAATTTTAAAATTCGTGATACACATTGCCACTGTTTGAAATTGCGTGCCATTTCTTTCTGGTCTGTTGTATTCCATACCCTGTAATTATGGTGATTAAGTCCCTGTCTGATGCTATATTTCAAATATTTATATTAAAGCAACTAAATATACCTTTAAATGTATTATTGCAATAAAATATTTTCATTTTTTTAAACAATAAATAAGCGACCAAGCACCCTAATTTAAAACTTTTAAATGAAGAGGAAAAAGCACTGTTCAAAAGGTGACGCAACTGAATCATTTAACTTGAAATAATCGTTTATTTTTTATTTGGGGAAATATGTGGACAATTGATTTTAAACTATTTTTTGTTCCTGGAGACACATGATTTCTTATATTTTTATTTTATTTTTTTAACACTTCAATTAATTGCAAATACAAGCTTGTTAATCTTTAAATGCTAAAATTTACATTGTATTTGATTTATCCGACAATTACATTGAAATAAAACATGTATAGGCACATGAAGTCATAATATTGAATGTCACATTCTTCAAACCAAAGTGTTACACTCATAAAGTTATAAACTGGTATACCAAGTATTTTACCATTGTTGTATCGCTGATGGTCTTTCTATGGTCTTGGCGGTTTCAACAATGTTGCGTGCGATAAATTATGTGAAAAAGAATGGCGAGATTAAATTCGATAAGCAACATGTTCGGCACGTCAAATTTTGTATCACGAGTAACTATATACCTTTGCAATTACAGATCAAGATTCAAGATGGCTGACCTAAGTACATCATAATTATATACACACCAACTTTTAAATTTACTGGAAATGTGTACTTCTTTTATCAACCGTGCGCAGAACTCCTAGCTTGGATTTAAACCTCCTTAAAGAAAAAAAAATCATTAAAATAATTAGTTTTTATAGCGTGTATTAAAATTAAATCCCCCACTAAGTATAGAACATATGTGTCGCGTCTGATAGACAACAACATTCGGTGTCTTATTAATAAAACTTAAAATAACCTGCATTCTCTTTTCATTATTTTTATATAGAACATTAATCAAAAAATTATTTGCGTCATCCATTTTAGTCTGGGACAAATACAGGAGTGTATTTTACGCACAATGGGTATTCTCTATTATTTTTGAGGGCCCACTAAGAAAAGCAGGGAGGACATTCTATTTTTTAAAAGTGGAACCTATCGGAAAATTGGGTTTTTTAAACAGGGTGATTTATTGTTTTCATCAGGAAATGCCATTTGCAATTTTTTGCATTATGGTGTTTTATTGTTAAATCTCAACTGAATATTGAATTTTGATGAAGAATGGACATAAAAAATTATTTATTTTGTAGCTTAAAATTGTTGATAAAATTGGGCTTCATTAACGCTTTGTCGCTTTACAAAATGCCTTAAAAGGAAATGAAAAACTGTAACATACCTTAAATACTATTAAGAAGGAATTACCTTAAGGTATACCGATTTACAATATCCAATAATTAATTCGCAACAAAACACAGTTTTTAGGATTACCTAATTACAAGAATCACCTTTTTAGGACTTAAAATGTAAACGAACCATGAGAAACTGGATTTTAGCAGGTTTTGAGGTTATGTTCGTTTCAGATGGTTTAAATAGAGCGATAGCATTAAACAAAAAGGGAGATGGGGCAGGTGCGGCCCTGAACGGAATACACAGACACTGGAATATGTCGAAAATAGCTTATTATTATTCTTAGAAAGTGAATAAATATAATTGCACGATATAAGATTTTATTAATGATGTCTTGTGTCTTTGTTGTAGAATGCGTTTGACTTAATGGGCCGGAGCGAGACAGTTATAATTAAGGTTTGCCAACACAGGGGATTTTGAATTTAATAAGACTCATTCCGAGAAATTAATCCAACAAAGTCTAGTTTTAATTTTAGATGTTTCTTTTGATGTCTTCAATGCACTTGTATAGGTACTAAACTGATGTATTTTGCTTTTTTTACGATTATGGCTCAAGTAATACAAAATAACTATGTTGGCGCCGAGAGAATTAAGTATTTACTATAAAATGTTTGTAGAAAATAAAATTTACAAAACGTTCTACAATAATGAGGCTACCTAATAATGCTGGAAATTAGGTCTTTTTTAACTTAAATGTAGTGTTTTAGGATGGTAAAAAATAACACTTTTTGAGTACAATGCAAATAAGTGCATTTTTATTTATAATAATTGTGTTAATTTTTATAAACTAAATGGTTTATTATTTTTTCAGTTAAATTTCCATTTGTTCTCGTTTCTTTTAATAAATAAGTGTAAATTTAATGAATTATACCCACATCAGTTATTCTAAATTCTTGGAAAGTTCTCCAGTAGAATAATAAACTATATTGTTTATACAACCTATTACAAATTGAAATAAAAGGAAACATTAATTTAATTAGCATTTTCTAGTAATAATTCTGTTGTAAGTTATTGTGGAATATCTCAAATTTTAATTAAAATGATCAATTTAGTAAATAATATGGTTAATTAACACTGCCTATACATCAATATACTTTAATGTGTTAATTAAAACGTGGTTATAAAATTTCCTAATTTAGGTCTTATAAATACTGATTTTAATTTAGTTAGGAAGTTATGTACGTGCTTGTACAGTACCTACGTAATTTTTTTATGCATGGAAAATCAGGGCACATATAAATGATTCATTTCAAACTATCAATAACCAATAACTAATAAAATAAAAACTATTAAATTAACTAGTTGATGTTAAATAAATATTTAGGTAAATATTTATCGTCATGTGACTACCAATAACTTCAATATAAAGTAATTAGTATTGAATATTTAATTATAGGATCAAATCAAAAATACCCATGATTTGAATTAAATGAAATGAATAATGGACTTTAATTTAATATTAATGACCCCGGAGGAGATCAATAATTTGTTAAATATCCAAGACACGTCAGTTTGTAAAGAATTAGATACCTAGACATATTAATTTGATTTTAGGTTAATAAACTCATAAAACCTTGGATTTAATTGTTTTATCAATTATTGCCTTTTAAAGAAACTAGGCATAGTCCAAACAGTTGATTAAAAACAATTGAAATCGTCCAGCTATACTGATTGCAGGATTCTACAGCCACACTAGCAGACAGACGAAATGTATAAAAAATTGTCCAAAAGTCGTTCAGAGAATAAACGTGCGTTTACAAACGCTGTACAATACGAAAATAATATAAAACCATAAAGCAAGCAATAAAATTAACACAAATTCCCGAATGTCCTGCAGCATTGTATAATAATATAAAAATTCAATTTATATTGAAAGTGCAGGGACCAATACTAAGGCACAACTTGGTATAAAATGAAATAAGTAATAAAACCCAAGACTCTATAAGAAGTCTAAGAATAAAAGCCATAAAATTCGGGCTGTATCGAATTGGAAGAAAATCTTTAGACGGCACAAAATGACCTTCAAACTAACACAATTTCGATCGCTTTATGTCACATTTAAATTCTAATAAATCACAGTCCTAGAAATCATTGTGCTGTTTTTATTTTAATTCACAGAGCTCGTAAATAATTGTTTAAACTTCTTACTTAAAATCGAACAATTCGTGAGATTTCTTTGACGTCACTATTGCAGACAATAATAACGAAGCAAAAATAGTAAAAAACACAATGAGGACTGGGGATAACATTTTTATTATGTTTTTCTTGATAGTAGTGTCGATAGCATGATCACGACAATATCAAGTCAATATTTGTTTCATTGTCATTTTAAGAATAGAATCAATTAGTTTCCCTTTAGATGAATGATGATCAAACTGAATTGAATAGCTCGACTGATTCGTATCGACTTCATGGAGAGAAGTCGCAACTCCTTTACAGATTATCTGAATTAAATATGATCGACTCAGGTAACCAGGAGATAAAATGCCAAGAAATCTTACGATATCAATTTTATTTACTCACCGATCTAAATCCAATCACGAAAGAACTTTTAGTCGAGGAGTTAACTGAGAAAAATTATGCCAATTAAAAATAAAGATATCAGTTTGGCAAAGAGAAACACATTGTATAAATTACCAATTATATTATTTGAGTCTAAGTAATTTATTAAGAACAATTTAATTACGTGGCAAGCAGCCAAATTAGCTATAAATTCCATCTGAATTAAGTCACAAAACCTTTGTTTCTGAATTATTTATTAGAATTTTCACAAAGAACAGTTGGCTTTTCTTGCTCATCTTTTTGTGTCATTTATTTTACTCCAATCTACAGAGGCTGCCGCTTGAAAACAACTGAAAGTTATTTAGCCCAAATATTACAATGTAATAATAAAAGAAATAATGAGACAGAAGACACGAATTTGTATAGGTACAGGCACATAATTTTCAAATTTAAATTAAATTGGGTGTGTGATATTTACGATTTTGGAGCACCCTACAGAGAATTAACACCACACCTCGCTTAGTGAATTCAATTATTTAAATTTGATCAATATATCATCATACGACCAGTGCAGTGCCATTCAAATTAAAACTACCTTCTCCTGAAATAAGACCTAATCTTATAAGAATGTTATTTCTGGGGTTAATAAAAAGAGATGTTTTGTCGTATAGAAAATAACTTGGGTGGAAATTTTCTGTTGGACGGTTTGTATAGACGGCACTGTCTTTTATAAACTATAAAACAAGCATCATTCAATAGCGAGCTATAAATACCTGGTGACAATATTAAAATGCTTGCATTAATTCCGATAATACAGGTAATGTTAGCCAGGCCAGTATCCCGCTGCCTATCAAGATAAATCAATATCCCACATCCTCGGACTAATAGTGTCCTTATGCCCTCCTGGTGTTTTAATGCATTATTTATAAATTTATTAATCTTTCTTGGTTGTGCGACGACCTACCTACGCGTTCTTTATTTTAAATCATTTAAGTATCATCTCACACAATGGTTTGTAGGTATTGAATTCTATCAAAATAAATTCTTAATCGATTGATGGAAGTCACAATCTGACCAAAGCTTGGCATATACAGGGTGTCCAAAAATTGGTGCATAATCGCGACGGTACGTTACTGGAGCATGTCTAGGGGTCTCTAGAAATATGTTAAATAAATCCATCTCATATACACTTGAAGATATTATAAGGTCCCAAATTTCAAAACTTCGAATGCTCATACCTTGAGGACTATACAGTTCTTATTAACGGAAAATACATAGCTACATTCTATCCTAAACTATTTTACCACTTGTATATCTTTTATGGTCAAATCAAATTACATCTTTATAATCACTTTAATTTTCCAAAATTTCATGAAATGAAGCTAACAAAAATGCCCATAAAATCTAATGCAAAAGTGTATGATCACGAGTCACGACTGATATGGCATTTTGAGATGTATTTTTCTTAACTGTGTTGCCGAATTTATGGAACTCTGTTCGCAATTTCCTTATTAAAATATGGATTTTTTTAACAATTTTCCAAGAATTCATAGGCATGCCCCAACAACGTATACAGGGTGTATCACGACGAGTATAAGGCATACGTATCTCAAAACCGGTTTGTTATATTTTTTTCAAATTTAGTTTACACAAGTTTTGGTATAGGATGCATCTACCTAAAATATTTTCAACTTTGTGCCACTTCCGGTTACACCGGAAACTAGTGTCAACTTTGATATTTTAAATGGAACTACCTATTTTTTTTTTCGATATTATCATTCCTTTTCACATTTTGAGTAAACTTTGTAAAAAAAAATTCAAAAAAAGTTTTCAGTTTATTTGTAATCAAGGTTTTTCGAATTTTTTTTACTGTTGTTAGGATTTAGAAGATTGCCGATTTTTCAAAAACTAATTAATGATTTTAATTGCAGTGTTAGCTTACGGATAAATAATGGTCCGAAAATCAATTTCTGTGATTATAAATACAATAAAAGTTAACCGGAAGTAAGATATCGGCCATTAAACCCACCTCTTTAAAAATTAAATTATCTCATTTTTTTTAAATGTAATGCCATATTTTTTTTTATTGTTTCAAACTGGGGTTTTTAATACCTTTCAAATGATGTATCATTGTCCTATACCTATCTCCACTAGTTTTCGAAATAATAATTTATTTCTATTATTACATGCTATTATGACAAAATTAGAGTTTTTTTTTAGAAAAATCTAGTAAGTCATGAAAACAAAAAACAACTATTTGACGTTTACCAGATTAAAATTCATTGTGGAGTGACAGATACTTGTTTTTTTCTTCAAAATTAATTCTAAAATAGTTTTTTGTTTTCATGACTCACTGGATTTTTCCATAAAAACTCCAATTTTGCCATAATAGCATGTAAAAATAAAAATAAATTATTATTTCGAAAACTATTAGAGATAGGTATAGGACAATGATACATCATTTGAAAGGTATTAAAAACCCCAGTTAAAAACAATAAAAAAAAATATGGCATTACATTTAAAAAAAAATGAGATAAGTTAATTTTTAAAGAGGTGGGTTTAATGGCCGATATCTTACTTCCGGTTAACTTTTTTTTCATTTATAATCACAAAAGTTGATTTTCGGACCATTATTTATCCGTAAGCGAACACTGCGAACACTGCAATTAAAATCATTTATTAGTTTTTGAAAAATCGGCAATCTTCTAAATCCTTACAACAGTAAAAAAAATTTGAAAAACCTTGATTACAAAAAAACTGAAAACTTTTTTTGAATTTTTTTTTCAAAGTTTACCCAAAATGTGAAAAGGAATGATAATATCGAAAAAAAATAGGTAGTTCCATTTAAAATAACAAAGTTGACACTAGTTTCCGATATAACCGGAAGTGGCACAAAGTTGAAAATATTTTAGGTAGATGCATCCTATCCCAAAACTTGTGTATACCAAATTTGAAAAAAATACAACGAACCGTTTTTGAGATACGTATGCCTTATACTCGTCGTGATACACCCTGTATACTATTGCGTTTATTCGCCAATTTTTGGGCACCCTGTACACAGAATGTCCCAAAATTGCAATATTACCTTATGTTACGTACGTTGTTGGCATTTGCTACGGATGCCTATAAAGTTGTTAAAAAAAATCTCACATACCCTTAAAGATATGAGGTCCTAAAGTGCGAAACTTTAAACGTCCATACCTTAAAAACAACAGCACATATTAACGAAAAAATTGCTTAATACGAAGGCACAAACTATCTAAAACTATTTTACTTTCTGTTTATCTTTTAAATGGTCAAATAACATTTTTATGAAAAGTTTAATTTCACAAAATTTTCATGAAACGAAGCTGACAACAATGTTACTTAAATCTGATGCAGGAAGGTATCCTCAAGAATCATAGATGGGTTTTAAAATGCACTTACTTTTCTTAATACTGTTGCCTAAACTATCGAACTTTAACCGTATTTTCCTTAAAGATACGAAAAAATGGAGACCTATTGGTCTCTATTTGGTACAACAGTGTACCAGGTGGTGTGCCAATTTTGGGACATCCTGTATACCACCTTGAATTATCACAGCAAATTCTAGGTACCTACATGCTCATATTTCCCCAAAAAGCTCCCAGTTTTTATGTCTTCGCTAATTAAATGCAAAATTCGTGCAGCCGATCGACTGGCAAAATAATTCACAGTCATAGTGGCGGCTTTGCACCACCTATAATTAAATTTGGTGGTTTTATAGCTCGTCGGCTCTGGGGTCGTAAAATCGTATAGCCTATATCAGCGGTCCTCATTGGATACGCACAACTTGGACAGGCACGCCTTACATGACTTCAGTTATTGTTCTTTGGCAAATCCAACTTTTATGATCATTGCCATAGCTGGTTAAAACCATGCTGTGGTTTTTATATTCATTCATTTAATTAGCAATAATACTCCGATTGGGCGATTGAGAGAGACTATACCCTTTCAATAACCTTGAATTTTAATTCGAAGCCCACACTATACTATTCAACAGACGTAAAAATTCGTTCATTTGTTAAGAAAATATAATTTTTATAAAATTCGCAATAAGCAAATTCGTATTTTACAGCACAAAGCATTCTTCATTTTCGAAAATTTGTAAAAATTTAGCCACTTCTATTCAAGGGGTCCAAAAATTGGCGCATTAATGCGATGATACGTTGTTGGGACATGCCCTGGGATTCCTGAAAATTTGTTTAAAAAATCCATCTGTTATATCCATCGAGAAAAATGCGAACAAAGTTGTATAAATTCGGCAACACACACACAGTCTAAGAAAGTACATCTAAAAATCCCATCAATGAGTCTTGAGTCTTGCATTAGATTTTATTGACATTGTTTTCAGCTTCATTTTATCAAAATTTTGTAAAATGAAATTGATTATAAAAATGTAATTCGACCATTTAAAAGATAAACAAATGATGAAATGGTTTAAGATAAACTGTAGCTTTGTATTAAACCATTTTTTTGTTAATATGTGCTGTTATCTTTAAGGTACGAGCGTTTGAATTTTTGCACTCTGGGATCTCATATCTCCAGGATATATGACTGCGATTTTTTTAACATTCTTGTAGTTTTCATATATCTTTTTAACTTCATCAAAATCAAACCTTGTTTACAAATCTGGCCGTTACAGTTCCTTAAATTAAATGTTGTTTTGGTCAGATTTAACACAATTTAACCATGTTTTATCTTAATTAAAATTAATTGGCCGAAATTAAATTCTACTTAGCAAGAACAATGAAGTGGGTTGGTTAAACGATTTATTTTACTGTAATTATTTCAAACCCCATCAGTCTGTTAATCTTGGAAAATTGTATTATTTTATTTTGATTGAATTGACTAAAGAAAATTCTTGGTAGCTAATTAAGATTTTACGTTTTTCATAAAAGTAATTGAATTTAATGTTTATACGCAACTGTCATTGCAAAGAGCCGTTGGATTAAAGAAATTTCTTGGTATTGGAAAATTGTATTATTTTATTTTGATTGAATTGACTAAAGAAAATTCTTGGTAGCTAATTAAGATTTTACGTTTTTCATAAAAGTAATTGAATTTAATGTTTATACGCAACTGTCATTGCAAAGAGCCGTTGGATTAAAGAAAATTCTTGGTATTGGAAAATTGTATTATTTTATTTTGATTGAATTGACTAAAGAAAATTCTTGGTAGCTAATTAAGATTTTACGTTTTTCATAAAAGTAATTGAATTTAATGTTTATACGCAACTGTTATTGCAAAGAGCCGTTGGGTTATTAAAAATGGCAGCATTTTGTCGTATAGAGAATAAAAAAAAGCAATTTATTTTGATCCGGGAGGTATAGAATTTTATTGGCTACCCATCAGTACATTAAAAAGCATGAAATTATAATACGGTGTGCCATTAAAACGACTGGTTTTTATGTTTGCCATCTCATTACATTTTAAATGCAGTAAAATTATAAAATCCCGCTACCAAAACGAAAAATAGTTAATGAAGTTCGTGTAACAGAAGGGTACTTAAATAAAACCAAAATGCAGTTGTTACCATTTACTTAGAAATTAAAATTAAACCAAAATATTGCCTGAAACACTTTAGGTTTAGTCGGGGAAAGAAAATTGGATAATTATGCGATCCGAATCTGGCGGCCCCTTCAAATTATCTAAAACACTAAAATATAAATTTGTGTCAATTATGAATTCTCTGGCAATGATACTATTTTTGAAAACAAATAAATAAAAATAAAGATTTAAAACTGCACATGCGGGGCCCTCATATACGTGAGAAAGACTAGCTCATCACGAATTGCAGATTATTGATGTGATGTTCTTCAAAATTGGTATAATTATGGTCTACAAATATTCCTACCAATGTATCTAAATTATAATGAGCGTTATAATATTTGTAATTGCAATTCTGTTTATGAGAACTCTACTGTTATAGGTAGTAAGGTTCGTGATGAAGAATTTTAATCAAAATTAATTACTAAGTATAACTAATTCGCCTATAAAACTCAAGAAGTTATAAAAAAAAATACGTGATAAAAACCATCAAATTGGATTTTGTATAAGCATTTTATCATAAGGTAGCATGGCAATTAATTTTTCTAATATACTTAAAAAAAAACTCGTATAGTACAGTCAATCTGTCCCTAATAATAAGGGGACATCGATAAAATTCGGGGTAGGTCCAAAACCTCCAATTGGCGTCTCCACCTGTCTTGGAAACGCGATTATGGGCCGCCTTCATTTCGTTATTTAAGATCACGGTGGAACTGCAGCGCCAAATTTTGCAACTAGATGTCAAATAAGATTTTAGAATTATTTTCATGAAAAAATTTCTTCACCCAATAACTACCACCAAAAGAGGAATGTCCAATCACGTTTGCTCGCACGTTTGATTGCCATCAAATTTTACAAATATTACAAAATAAGATGCTATATAAAACTTTTCCTTAATATTTTCTCTCTCTAAAAAAGTTTCTTCACCACATAAACGATGGGGGCTTTTAAGAGGGGCATAGATTTTTATTGTTAAAAGTTGTTAAGAAATATTTTTTAGCACCTTATTTTACAAAGTGATTAAGTCTTTGGGGACTATTTAGGGGGTGAAAGAATATTTTCAGAAAAAAAAAGTTACATCATATAAAAAAGGCGGTCCTACCCCGAATTTTGTCAATCGAATACGGATTGACTGTACTAGTAGGTATACAAATACAAGTCGCGCGCCAGATGTATTATCGGAATTAAAAATTTCGGGTAATAACATGAGCCATTAAATAGGAAAGAAATTGCTTTCCTTTTTGAATAGGCAGTCTGCGAATGGATAGCTTTATTGTTATTAGATTTTTACCAAAGACGTTCATTATAGTTATAAGAAGCATATTTTTTTGTAATAACGTAAGTAAGAAGTGTTACTATGATAAAAATTCCTGTAAAAATTTGTTGTTTGATTTTTAGTAACAAAAAACGCAATTGTATACTTGCTTCGTGAACTTTGTGGTATTATTAACTTTTATTGCTAACTAAAGCGATACCGTTAGCGAGTAGCCAAACTAATTTTTGTGACGTCACAAAACTGGATCTTCTAGAAAATAAGGCCTCCAGGATTCAAAAAAATAAACATGAGAGTGCGCCGGTCTGATAAAATGAAGTATGCCTTGCTAAGAATCACTTTTTGTCTGCCAAAAAATGTGACATTTCTTTTGTTGGAATTGTCGATTCACTTTTATTGCTGACCAAAGCGATACCGATAGCGAGTAGGCAAACTAATTATCGTGACGTCACAAAACTGGATCGTCTAGAAAATAAGGCCTTCAGGATTCAAAAAAATGAACATGAAAGTGCGACGACCTGATAAAATGAAGTATGCCTTGCTACGAATCAAGTTTTGTCGGCCAAAAAATGTAACATTTCTCTTGTTGGAATTGTCAATAGGAACAAGTGTATACCCATCACCCGACACCAATTAGTGCGCTATTTACATCTTTCTAAAATTTAGATATACAATAGCATAAATATTAATTAATGTTATTTAAAATAAAACTTGCTAATGAAGTCGTAAAAAATGAAGCCTTCCATATAAATTAAAAATTACAATTGCTAATGTTCTTGGTTAATCCAATTAGATTCCAGTTTTATCATCATAATAAAAACTTCTCGTGTACGTCATGGTTGAATGTAAAGACTAAGGAAAGAAGTACCTATCTTTTTATAGCGAAATAATAGCTACCTTGGTATCTAGATTGAAATATTACAACAGAACATAGAGACACAAAGGCCAATGGTAATCGAAGGCGGAGCTTTAAAACATCTCTCCAATCCGAGGTCGGCTCATAAAGCTTAGGCAGAGTTACCCGCGATCAAAGTGATATCAAAGCGCGTCCAATTTTATGAAAACCCTCCGTTCTTTACCATAGTCTAACAAAACGGGTAGAAACATTGTTTTATGCTCGGTTCTATACTTTTTCTAATCAAATTCCTTGCCCGTTAATTTGTCCTTGAAGGTCTTTATTTACACTTTGGAGGCAACTTCTTAAAATCATATTTAATTTCATATCGTCTTTCATTTTTGCATTTTATACTTTATGTAAAATGTTATGAAGGACCTTTAGGCGAAAAATAAAAGGACAATCAAAACCAGGCTAAAAAAACCTAAAACTGATTTAATTTTCTTTCATATAAATGCATCTTTAAGTTGTTCTTAAGTAATAGTTGTTATTTTTTTTGAGTTCAATGCTAATCAGGCGTATAAAATGGCGAATGCGCCGGGCAAATTCTTACTTAAAGCAACAACCTTATACTTTTAAAAACTTTTCGAGTCCCCAATCCTCATGGCTATATTTTCATTTTTCGGGCATGACTATCCTTGCAAACAAAAGTCATAAAGACGGCCAAGTTGGCCCAAAATGAAACTTTTACAAATATCTGTCTTTTTCTAGAGCTTTACTTATACCAGGCAATTACTTGATGTCTGGGGACGGTAACTGAAATGGTCTAGCATGACAAACAATTGAAATAAAAAGATATATGATTGTCAAGTGTTTCCATAGCAACACCAAGGCATTTAACAACCGACACCTATATTTAAATAGGCAGGTACTTTGAAATGAGAGATATAGGTAGAGATATCTATTATTAGTTTTATTACTTATATCTATAAAATATCTATTCACCTTTATTGATAACTACAACGACAAACAAAAGACAAACTAACAAAAATTACTTTTGCTGACGTCACAAAAAGTGACCGTCTAGATTAAAAGGCCTGAAGGATTAAAAAAAATGTCACATGTCTGACAAAAAAGTGACATTTATCTTATTGGAATTGTCAATATTTTATCTTTTCTACAGAGTGTCCAAAAATTGGCACATAAACGCGACGGTACGTTATTGGGGCATGTCTAGGGATCTTTAGAAAAATGTTAAAAAAAATTTCATATACCCTTGAAGATGTAAGGTCCCAAAGTAAAAAACTTCAAACGATTATTATTCTTTGAAAATAATAGCATATATTAACAAAAATAATTGTTTAATACAAAGCTACAGTCTATCCTAAACCATATCACCATTTGTTTAATCCTTTAAATGGTCAAATAAAATTTTTATAATCAATTTTATTTTACAAAATTTTCATGAAAGAAAGCTGACAACAATGTCAATAAAATCTAATGCGAAAGTATATGATGAAGACTCATAGATGGGATTTTTAGATGTATTTTCCTAGACAGTGTTGCCGAATTTATGCAATTTTGTTGGCATTTCCTCAATGAATAACATAACAAATGGATTTTTTTTAACAATTTTCTAGGAATCGCAAGGCATGCCCCAACCACTTACCATTGCGTTTATGCGCCAATTGTTGGAAACGCTGTATTTTGAAAATTAAAATTTTATTTTAATAGAGCATATTTAAATTTAATAAAAAACTATCTGACGAAATCGCTGTCAAAAAATAACAGTTAAATGAAATACCATAGACATTATTAAAAACAATTGAAACTTCCTAATATGTTTGCCAGTTAGTTAAAAATCGACATTACACTGACTTATTGTTAAGATTCTTGAAAACTGAAAAGTGTTGTTTATGCTTTCTAACATAATATTTCATTACTGTACTTTGATTCTAATTTAAATAGATATAGGGAAATTATTAAAGTACCTTTAAAAATTATAAACCATCCCTCGGCCCTCGTTTGTAGTAGACCGAGGATTTTAAAGTTGAGTCATAGAACGCTAAGATTATGTTATGTTGTGACGCAGAAATTACCTTATATTAAGATTCATTGTTTTCCGTCGCAAAACAAAAGATAATAAAGAATTCAAAAGATAACTTACCACAGGACTTTCCTCGCCTATTTCGCTTTCACGTTCAACTGGATCCATTTCCATAGCGTAAACAGGCACCGGCTCTCTGTTTTTCACCCGAATTTTGACGAAATAAAATGCAGAATGCCTCGAGGACACTCTGCGCACTTCACAATTAAAACAATATTTCAATTACAGTACCAAAAGCTCACAAATTTACACGACAACCACCAAATGTTCTAAACACATTAACATGTAGCTTTAGTTTTTAGGTTATGATCATAGAGATAACAAACGAAAACAGAAGAACAACACACGCTTGTGGCCACGGCTTGCTGCCTAGATCAGTGTGGTGCTGTTCTGTGGGCAAACACAGACAGAGTGTGCCCTCTCTCTTGGAGGGCGTCGGGCCAATCCACGATCCGGGAGGGGCCTCAGAGGAGTAGGGGGGAATACGGTGTTTTTATTTGTACTATTATCCAACATCCAATCGCAATTGCATTACGTACATAATCATTATTTTATACATTGTTGATTTATGTAGGTAATGAGTTAGATTGATCTGTGTCGTTCTCTCTCTTTTGTTTCACATTTTTATTTGTTTTAAAACATAACTAAAGTTGGCCGAGTTTGCGGACACTTATCTGATTCATTTACTGGAATTTTCTATCAAGCTTCATTGGTACCCATTAGTTTTGCTGCAATTTGTTTTTGTATATCATTTTTAAAGAACAGTCATTTGGCCTATGCTATAATTATCTTTATTAAAGAGAAAAACGTACCCATGCATCAATAAAAATTTAGTGTTTTCGAAACAGCAGTGATTATAATATTACTTAAAAAATGTGGCGCCACCTACCCTTTTAAGGCATGTTGTTTGCAATTTTAATTTCGATTCGACTGGGCTAACATAAACTTTTAACGTTTAATTTAATGGAGGATTTCGGATATCTAGATGTTAAAACAAAGTTAATATTGATAATTTAAGTTTCTCGAGAGAATCTCAATAACCATATAAGCCAAGAAAGTAAGAATCAATATTGACACAACATTTATAAACCTGGCTTTGGACGGACATTGCATCTCCATAAATACATTGTTGAATGTTCGAACCAACCTGTTAATTACCAAGATAGTGGTTAATGCACACAGAATAAAGAATATAACAACTTATAACTCGATATTTATCTTTAATCCGGATTTTATTTGTACAATGACTGCACCAACATTGATGGGACCAAACCCTTTTATTATAAGAGGCCCGATGCGACAAACATCAACCTGTTTTAAATATTATTTTCCCATATCGACAATATACAGGGTGCCAAAAATATTAAGGACCAAAATCGATCTTTTTTTATCCTCCTGTCTTGTTACCTACGCCACTGCCTTTGCAAAGTGCATTCAAAGGAAACTTAAAACGTTCTTAATAAAAAATTTGTCTACTTAATTAATGATTAACTGCTGATTCGTATTCTACAACAAAAACGTAATTTATAAAATACGTTTTTAGTGCAACTTACGTAATCTATAAAATACGTTTTAATAAATTCTGAAACAAAAAATTTTTTTGCTAAGGTTTATTGAAAATTGGCCATCATTGAAAAGCCATCTGTGCTTATGCAAAATGGGCTGCTGAATCCGAATCCGACACCGTAATAGTTCCAACGTTTATAGTTTTGTTGCTACGAGCTCTTAAAGGCCACTCCAAACGCGACACCCGATTTTTTTCAAAGTGCTCCATATGTGCTCTAATTTCCAGAATTTTTTTTTCAGAAAAAATCAAAATGCAGATTAATATCCTATACCCTAAAAGATGTACACAGTTTCAGGCAATTTTATTTTTTCAAAATTTACCCCAATTTTAACTAAGGGGTAAGGGTCCAAATTTTCTCACTTTTTTAATTGTCACGACCACGAATGATGTTTGCTACCAATGAGTGCCATCTGTTCTTATGCAAAATGGGCTGTTGAATCCGAATCTGACACCGTAATTTTTCCAATGTTTATAGTTTTGTTGCTACGAGCTCTTAAAGGCCACTCCAAACGCGACACCCGATTTTTTTCAAAGTGCTCTAATTTCCAGATTTTTTTTTTTAGAAAAAATCAAAATGCAGAATAATAGTCTATACCCTAAAAGCTGTCAACAAAATAGGTTTCATTAAAATCAGAGACAAAATTTTTTTGCTAAGCACTTTTGGAAGTTTTCAAAATTTGGCCTACTTTGAAAAGCTCTAGCAAGAAAACAAAAGCACATGAAAAAAAACCGATTGCAGATTTGGTTTTAAGGCTTCTAATTAACATAAAAACACAGTTTCAGTCAATTTTATTTTTTTTAAATTTACCTCATTTTTAACTAAGGGGTAAGGGTCCAAATTTTCTCAGTTTTTTAATTGTCACGGCCACAAATGATGATTGCTACCAATGAATGCTCTCTGTGCTTATGCAAAATGAGCTGCTGAATCCGAATCTGACACCGTAATAGTTCCAACGTTTATGGTTTTATTGCTACGAGCTCTTAAAGGCCACTCCAAACACGACACCCGATTTTTTTCAAAGTGCTCTAATTTCCAGAATATTTTTTTCAGAAAAACTGAAAATGCAGATTAGTATTCTATACCCTAAAAACTATCAACAAAACAAGTTTCATTAAAATCAGAGACAAAAAAATTTTTTGCTAAGCACTTTTGGAAATTTTCAAAATTTGGCCTACTTTGAAAAGCTCTAGCAAGAAAACAAAAGCACATGAAAAAAAACCGATTGCAGATTTGGTTTTTAAAGCTTCTAATTAACCTAAAAACACAGTTTCAGGCAATTTTATTCTTTTTTAAATTTACCTCATTTTTAACTAAGGGGTAAGGGTCCAAATTTTCTCAGTTTTTTAATTGTCACGGCCACAAATGATGATTGCTACCAATGAATGCTATCTGTGCTTATGCAAAATGAGCTGCTAAATCCGAATCTGACACCGTAATAGTTCCAATGTTTATGGTTTTATTGCTACGAGCTCTTAAAGGCCACTCCAAACGCGACACCCGATTCTTTTCAAAGTGCTCTAATTTCCAGAATATTTTTTTTTAGGAAAACTGAAAATGCAGATTTGTAGTCTATACCTTAAAAGCTATCTACAAAATAAGTTTTATTAAAATCAGAAACAAAGAAATTTTTTGCTATGCACTTTTGAAAATTTTTAGAATTTGGCCAATTTTGAAAAGCTCTAGCAAAAAAACAAAAGCACTTGGGAAAAAACCGATTGCAGATTCGATTTGTAAGGCTTCTAATTAACATAAAAACTCAGTTTCAGGCAATTTTATTTTTTCAAAATTTACCCCATTTTTAAGGGTCCAAATTTTCTCAGTTTTTTAATTGTCACGGCCACAAATGATGTTAGCCACCAATAAATGCCATCTGGGCTTATGCAAAATGAGCTGCTAAATCCGAATTTGACACCGTAATAGCTCCAACGTTTATAGTTTTACTGCTACGAGCTATTAAAGGCCACTTCATACGCGACACCCGATTTTTTTCAAAGTGCTCTAATATCCAGAATTTTTTTTTAGAAAAAATCAAAATGCAGATTTGTATTCTATATCCTAAAAGCTATCAACAAAATAAGTTTCATTAAAATCAGAGACAAAAAAATTTATTGCTAAGCACTTTTGGAAATTTTTAGAATTTCGAATACTTTAAAAAGCTCTAGCAAAAAACCAAAAGAACATGGAAAAAAACGATTGCAGATTTGGTTTGTAAGGCTTCTAATTAAGCTAAGAAAACAGTTTCAGACAAATCTATTTTTTTTAATTTACCTCATTTTTTTCAAGGCAAGGGGGTCAAATAATTTAAGTTTTTTACTCGGCGTTTCACAAATAATTTTTTCTTTCAACAAGTGCCATTAATGCTTAAGTAAAACGTGGTGCTTAATCCGAATCTGGCACCTAAATATTTTTCCCGTCCGTAAATTAAAATAAAATTTATTTCCTATTTAGAACCCATAAGGTGCAAGATGTTAACACATCTTTGCTTCTACCGGTTGTATTACAGTTTTAACCCACATTTAAGTTAAGTTTTATTATACTGAACAACAAAATTGAGAAGTTGCGTTTATATCAGGCAATGGTAAATCGAAAAAAGCTGCATAATTTGCATAACCGAAACTCTAAAATGCAAATAAGCTAAATAATAAAAGAAACTTCGTATTAAAATTCTGAGAAAACCAACAATTAAAACTAAGAAATAAGAATATAAACCACATAATCCCATAAGCCAAGTTGCTGGTCTGTTGGAGGGCATAATGCAAGACTTCATTGAATGGTCAGTATACATCAAAGTGGACCTTTTGGTTTTCACCCTTTTATTGAATATTGGTAGGAAATACATGGAGGAATAAAATTTACCTTCAAAACTAGTTATTACCTCTTTAGACCTTTTAGTTCAATGAACTGTTTACTTTTTATATTATCTCTTCGATATAAAATTTAATGGTGTGTACGTACTGATCAATGCAATACAAATTTCACAAGTGCAATAACTAAAACCGTTTCGAGTAACAGAATTCAAAATAACACATCATTTAAAGACATCTCAAAAAAAGTTTTTAACAAGTTTTAAATAGTCTAGTGCAATAATGTTCTTAGGGTAAAAAGAGACGATTAAGAACAAAATGCCTAATAAAACGCATGTCTTCAGTTTATAAACCGTGTAATCTGAGTGTAAATTATACATCATTTATATAAAGTAGGAGGACTCCAGCCAGGTTTATGATTAATTAACGTGGATAGCGGCGCTAATGTTCCTTGATACCTCCACGAAACACCAGCGTCTTACCTCGTTTTTAAAGAACAAATTGTCGCAGAAATACTTTGAAATTGTAAAAAAACATACTTTGCAACAAACTAAAGCTATGAAAGAAAAGCAATTTAAATAATAAAACAAATCTGCACGAATGTACTCACGAGTGCTTGCCATAAAAATTAACAACGTTAAAAAACAATAATTCCACCTTACGTTCCGCCACTGTTTATTATAATATTTTAATGTAGAAAATAATTACAATAAAACCAGATATTTTAAAATAATTAATGTTGATTCATTTTTTATAGTATTAAAATTCCAACACACCCATAATCTAAGACCTTTTTTAATTATAGACAAGTTAAATTTGGAAAAAAAACTAACATAGTTAAATAAAGTACTCGAAATTAAATGGGAGTAATATTGTCTTGGGATCGTTATTTTTAATATGGAATATTTGATATAGCAAGAATAAATTGTTTTTAGTAAAAGTTTAAAAGCATACATGTTTTCGAAGTGAAAAATATTGAACTTAAAAAAAGGGATTTTTTTTAAAAGTTCAAAGAAAAATATTTTGAGAAATAATAATTTGCAAGAAATTATTTTTGTTAGAAATTCATTGGGCACCTTATTAGGTGTTTTTAGTAAAAGTTTAAAAGCATGAATGTTTTCGGAAAATGAAAAACATTGAACTTCAAAAAAAAGGGCCTTTTGCTGAAATGTTCAAAGGAAAATATTTTGAGAAATAATAATTTGCAAGAAATTATTTTGGTTATAAATTTATCAGGCACCTTATTAAATGTCTTTAGTAAAAGTTTAAAACCATAAATGTTTTCAGAAAATAAAAAATTTTGAACTTCAAAAAAAGGGTTTTTTTGGTAAAAGTTCAAAAAAAAATATTTTAAGAAATAATGATTTTCAAGAAATTATTTTGGTAATTAATTCATTATGAACCTTATTAAGTGTTTTTAGTAAAAGTTTAAATTCATAAATGTTTTCAGAAAGTCAAAAATATTGAACTTTTAACAAAGGGTTTTTTCGGTGAAAGTTCAAAGAAAAATAAAGATTTGCAAGAAATTATTTTGGTTATAAATTCATTAGGCACCTTATTAGATGTCTTAAGTAAAAGTTTAAAATCATAAATATTTTCGGAAAGTGAAAAATTTTGAACTTCAAAAAAAGGGTTTTTTTGGTAAAAGTTCAAAAAAAAATATTTTAAGAAATAATGATTTTCAAGAAATTATTTGGTAATTAATTCATTATGAACCTTATTAAGTGTTTTTAGTAAAAGTTTAAATTCATAAATGTTTTCAGAAAGTAAAAAATATTGAACATTTAAAAAAGGGTTTTTTCGGTGAAAGTTCAAAGAAAAATATTTTCAGAAATAATGATTTTCAAGAAATTATTTTGGTTATTAACTAATTATGGACCTTATTAAGTGTTTTTTGTAAAAGTTTAAATCCATAAATGTTTTCAGAAAGTAAAAAATATTAAACTTTTTAAAAAGGGTTTTTTCGGTGAAAGTTCAAAGAAAAATATTTTAAGAAATAATGATTTGCAAGAAATTATTTTGGTTATAAATTCATTATGCAACTTATAAGGTGTTTTTAGAAAAACTTTCAAAACATAGATGTTTTCGGAAAGTAAAAAATATTAAACTTAAAAAAAAGTTTTCTTTGTAAAAGTTCAAGTAAAAATATTTTAAGAAATTATTTTGGTTATTGAATTATTAAGCAACTCTAAGTGTTTTTAGTAAAAGTTTAAAAGCTTAAATGTTATCGGAATGTTAATAATATTGAATTGTTTTTAGTGAAAGTTCTACTGTTTTGAGAAATAATGATTTTAATTTTTGCTAAAAGTGTCCAAATCCCAAAATGTGACTTAGTGTTTTTTGTTAGTTTGTAGAATCGTTTTAACAATACCCCACTAATAAGCAAACCAAAAAGAGTTGCAGGAATTTAAAAAACAATTTTGTCTAGGGTTAAAATTAGATTGCGAAAAGAAATTAGATTCACGTAAAAGGGCTCGCGAAAAACAATTTATTACATGGCTTGTTAAGTTGCCTTAAAGGAAGACAGTAACTGCCCGTCAATATCAACACTGAGGCAGAGGGAAAATTAATGGACATTTGTGAATATCTTCGCGGTGACAAGCTCCAACGATCAATCAGCCAAAACCGCGCTTCACTGCGCAAATTACAGAATTCGGCATGCAAAAACAACACCGATGTAGATGGCGCTAGCTCTCCAGCATCCTTTTCTAGCTTAAGGGTGCATCTATGGAAGGCGTATTAAATGTATAGGTGCCTATTCCCACTAAACATCAACTTGGAAAGTTTAATATCAGCTTCTAAAACATCGTTAATCTTATTCTCTTGGCTCTTGCCAATGAAGAATGTAATTAACTCCATAGGCCTTGTTTAACTACATCTATTTAACACCTTTATGCGAACCTTTATTCGTTCATTGGAATACAATTTTATAACGCCGGCAGAAATAACCGATGTTACAAAAAATAACAACGGACACTTCTTGCAGGAATTATACAAACTTTATTGATTTTCTACGTTGGAAAAATAACTGTATAGAAGGTGCATTAAAAAGATAAACATGCCATTACTAAAAAAGACGCATTATTCGAAATTGCGATATAAAAATATTTTTATTATAATAAATAGTTAAATATTAACAATAAATTATGTCCATAGATAAAACGGTAGATATAAAAACATAAATTACATTAATTTCAGATAAATAAAAGGTAATTAAAATAATGCAAAGATAATAACACAGCGAAATTGCGATAATAAAAATAGCAAAAAATAACGATAAAAAGTTAAATAATATAATTTCATGGTGTAATCAACAATATTTCTGCGAAATTTTAATGACTAGCAAAAAAGTCATTATTGTATTTACTTAATAGGATTAATTATTCTTATAACCTTTTTTCCATACAGTGTCCTTTAAAAAGGCGAGTTGTCCTCTAGAGATCAAATCCTCGATCATATCAGTGAAGCCTAACTCACTCGCGATGCGATATTTTGTATGAACAGAGGGTAATTTGTTAAGGATTTTTTTCATGCTAGCTATTTCATTAGGGGAGTTTAGGTTGGCTGTCAGGAATTTACGGGAAATATCATGAATAATGGAGTCGGATAGAGTTAAATGTTTGAGAAATCGATCAAGGTAACTGGAGTTATTTCTGAAGATTATTTGTTCGTAGAGAACTGTGGACCAATCGGCTTGGAAGTTGTATGCTTCAATCACGAGAAGAGATTGGTCAAAACTGAAAATTTTAGATGATTTACCTTCCTACATTTCAAACTGTTCAAACTTTTAAACAAAAAATTCACGCGCATTCAAATTCGGTTAAAGGATTTAAAAAAACTTACCTTAAAACACTGGACAGCAAAGAAGAGATTTGACTATTCGTCAAATTCAAAAGACAAATCGTTGTTTGATTTTGGGATATGTACTTTAACGTGGATAATTGCAAAGCAACTAATTCCGCTTGTTTCGAAGAATTCATTGCCTTTGCCATTTTTTCGCCTTGCAGATGAAATTCAGTTGCATGTACGTAGTTTTCCATTGCCTAACATATAGTTAAATTAATAGAAATTGAAACAATAAAAAACAATCCCATCAAAATTAATTATAACGTTGGTTTTAACAAAAATAAACCTACCTTATTAAGACATAATTTGGTGCCATCAGTGTTTGTAAACAGGACAAAAGGCTCAGTATCAGGATTAAGCTTATTATTCTGCATTTCCAGTTTGGAAATGGCAATCAAATTTCGTATAATTCCCAACGCTTCCCGTTCCCAAAGTTGCGCTATTTCCGAAAACAGCGTAAAATGCAAAGCAACCATTTTATACAAATCTTTATTATCAGGACAATACTTTTTTAAATAATCCAGCAGCGCGACCTTAAGCGCATTATCCTTCCTCGATCCCTTTCGTAACAAAAACTCAAACTGGTCGTTTTCCCGCAAGATTTGAAACACGTAGTTCATTTCTGTGTACCGCGCAACTCCGGTTAGTAACCTGACAATTAACTTCCAACTGCGCAGGTTCAATAGGTGGCACACGACGCTCTGGCACTTCTTTAGGATCATTGATATCCCCTCCATGTTGCAGTCTGTGGTAAAGCAGTCATGCGCGCGCACTAGCAGCTCAATTACTAGAGCTAGGTCACTTATTTTGAAGTCAGTATTTGTGATTACTTGCGCTTTATGGAGCGTGTTTGCGTAGGAATAGATTTTATGGCCAAGTAACGAACAGTTTTCTTGTAATAGTTGGAGTACTAGATGGAAATCTTGGTCGATGTTTAAGTCCCAAAGAAAGAAGTTGTTTGGTTTGGCTTTAACGTAATTGGTTGCTGCAATGATTAGTTCTTCGCATATAAAATCTGTCACCTTTAAAAAAGAACAGTTTTAATTTCTGAATGCTTAAGTTGAATTATTTGATTGCTTACCTGGGCCTTGCTGAGTTTATAAACATGTACAAAATCATGTACAACCTCCAATTTGTTAACACAATCTTCTTCAATTGATGTTTTCATCATTTTCATAAAATCATGATTCGTCACAACGATATTGTACGGAATCTCAATGTTTATACTTATTCGATAGGTCATGAATATTTTGTTAGCTATGTCCACTCCGTGAGTTAGTTTTTCAGTCAAAGAATGCAGTATAACTAAGGTGTCTTGTGTTGGGCAATCAAACGTGTCCAAATTTGCTGTTGAGACATTTGCTTGACTGTGAAGAGATGCTAAAACGATAAAATAATTATAACATTAAAGTCGACAATGAAAATTGACTTACTTGAGCTGAAACTAGTTAGTCGGGTGGAAAGAAAATTCCTTCCTCGACTACTCCCATATCTTCTAAAAGTAGAACTTTTCGAAATAAGTAGCCTTTGCTCTGTATTTAGTTGGTATGGCATGACAAGACCTTCAGCCAAGCTGTAGCACAGTTTTAATGTCTCCAAATCATTCGATTTGCAACCAAACATTTTTTCTAGTTTAAGGGCTACAAAAGTATTCCCAATATTTAAGGTGTTAGCTATCATTTTCTCAAACTCAACTAGCAATTCTCTCGTGAGTTCATCAGGATACTTGGGGACGTTTTCAAGCATATCCTGCATGTCTTTGTACAAGAAACTATCAGGTTCTAGTTCCAAACTGTTCGGGAGTTTGTATTTTTCAGGTAAATTGACGTAATGCAGCCACATTGTTTGTTCCAAGTGGTACTGACTTGAAAGTTCAAACTGGTTAGCCCATTCGAAAGTTAGTTTGGAAACTAGGTATTTCTCCAGTGGATTATCCAAGATTTTGAGACATTCCTCGTAGAAGTCTATTACACAATCAGCTGTTACGTTATGAGTTGAAAAAACCTTGTTGCATTCGGTCCAGAACGAGTTGTTTTCCTTTTCTGTACGGTTTAAAAAGTGGTGTCGCCACTCTTTTACCAAAATCAGGTCCAAAGGAAGGTTTTCAACCTTGGCGACTTCTAAAGCTGTTTTAAACATTTTTTGGTCCAGCAGTTTATTAATACAATCCACAATTGCTTCTCTAGAGTTATATATACTTAAAACAGCGCCAATATCCAACGTAACCTTTCCATTACAATTGGAATCATGCAAAATGTGCAGAATATTTAACAAGCTTTCAAAGTGTGGAAGTTCTACCGTAAAGTAGCTTCCAAATTTTATTCCGCAAATCACTCGCATGTACTGGAGCTGCTGGTACAAAGACGAGAAATTATATTCGACGGTTTTGGAAAACAGGGCTAGTGCAGTGTTTTCCAGCCAATTTTTGTTGTTTAGATATACCAAATCGTGGTCTGTTGTAGTTAAAATACTAGAGCGTCTTAAGGTTTTAAGTTTAGTCTTGAATTTGTCCAGTTTGGATATGAGAAGAGCTTCATTAAAGTTTAAGTTTATGGACTGGTGCAGAAATTCAAGAAAGATCTTTAGTGGATTGTCCTGTAAATAAATTCATAAATAAAGGTATTATTTTGCTTTTTTAAAGACTTACAGGTAAAAATATGTTAAAGCTTTGTAGTAAAGTTGTATGGTAACCGTTCTTCATTACACTCTCCAGCAAACTGCTAACCCCACCTGAGTTTAAAGCCATGGACTCAAAATTCGTAAATGTGTGGTACAACTCAGATGAAACTGCAAGCCAAGTGAGCCAGTTTGTGTGAACTGAATCGGGCTACAAAAAAAAACGTGTATTATTAAAAGAATGAACTACAAAAATGTTTAAATAGCGTCTTACCTCATAGCTAGTTGCAAAGATGGCCAACAGTGGATTCCTATACAACTGGCAAGCTTGTAACAATGCCCTTGGTGGATCAGTACTGTTGTGGCACCTAATTAGAGTTTGCAGCAAAGTAGCCTTAGTGTTTAACACATCAATTTCTAAAAAATCAGACGTGGTACTTGAACCACTGGAGGAATGAGAGGCCATGCTTGAATACAACGAATCATCCTTAGGACTTAAAGTATCAATACTTTTCTTCACCCCGATCCGGGAAAGGAAATATTTCCTAGAGTCTCTTTCTTTCATTATTGAGTCCTGGTCGATTTGGATATCGTGGCATACGCCGTGATTGATATGTTCCAATAAGTAAGGGTTTTTAAAGCAGTGAAGCAGCTCTTTAATTTGTTCGGTTGGGTAAGAGTACATTTGTGCGAAAATTAGAAACGGGAGCCATAAGTTGTTTGACGCGCAAAGTTTTAAGAACTGTTCTGGCAGCTTTATGTTGTTAACTATGGAGAATTTTACCACGATTTCGTAGGACTTGATTGCGTCTATGAGATTGTTGGCATTTGATAATAGTTTAAAATCCATTGTTTCCAGAATAATGCCTTCCAATATGGATAAAGCATCATACTGCCTATCGCTTAGGTTCAAGAATATGGTTTTAATAAAATTTTCGTCGATATCTGCTTGATAAAAAATATTCGCTGCTTTTAAGTTGATTCGCAAAAACTCAGAATTAACTCCAATCATTTCCAAAAACGCCACGCAACTCGAAGTTAATTCTATGTTGTCAAAGTTCTTTAAAGCCAGTTTAAAAATCTTTGGCTCCGCTCTTTTAAAACAGCCATCGTCCAAATATTCACGCTCTTGAAATTGTTGAATAACATATTTTTTTGCTGCTATACTAGGTCTTAATTGTTTAACATAAAACACATAATTTACTTTTTTAGAATATCCAAAGTTCTGCACTAATTCCTTGTTGTTAAAATGAAATATCTCACATTTTTCGTACTTGTTCTTAAATAATTTTTTGACATCAATTCCTAAGTTAGTTTCTAATAAATCATAATAAGTTAATGTATTACAAATGCTTGAACCTAAATAGATATCACATATGCTTTTAATGGTAGGAAATTTACCCAAGATATTTGCTACAAAATTATTGAGTTTAACATTATTTATAGTAAATTCCTCCTGATTTATTGCAACATTAATAAAATCTGAATCTTTGGTAAACATAATTAAACTAAATAAAATTAAGGGGTTGTCATTAAAAAATGTAGCCAGGTCACAAGGTAAAACACTCAATAAAAAATTAACAACATTAAAAATGTTGTCCCGTAAACTAACTTCACTTAAACGATGCGTAAAGTGCCTGCAATTCTGCAAACACATTAAATTTTTGTTATCACACTCATCTAAGTTTTGAATTGTTTCTACAGGAAACGGTTGCAAACAGTTACTTAAAACTGTTAAGTAGTTTTTATTGACACAAAAACTAGATAACAAATTGAAGAAGTGTCGTAAATTAACCGTCGACGTTTTCCGTTCTAAAATATTATAAATATCCCCAATACTGTTCGTTGAATTTAGACGACTCAAGATTTTTGTTAAATCGTTCTTTTCAGATTCAATAAAAACGCCAAATTTACTTAGCTCAGTCAAAATACTCTCCTTTGTGGTGTTTGAAACTGTTTTTCCGTTTTCAATGAGATCAAACAAGTCGTTGGACAGCGGAAGGGTTTTAAAAAGCTGCATTAATATTTCTGGAATGTCTGCATTTTCCACTATAAAGGAATCGTCATATTTGCAACTTATCCATATCTTTAAATATGCAGTATTGTTTGTTGCTAATAACAGTGACCACAAACTTTGAGACGTAATAAAATTTGTTATGTTTGCATCTGAAAATAATTAAATCTATTATTATAATTGTGAGGAATAAGAAAACAACACGTACCAAAGGTTTTCAAAAATAATTCCGTCGCAATTTGGCTTTTCCACTCATTGGTCTTGCTTTCCAAAAACGAAATGTTGCAATTTTTAATTGTACTATCAGGATTTGACTCAATTTTCTTTAGTAGTGTCCATAACGCCTTATCGTTTTCTGTTAATATTTTAGCATTATCCAAATGATTTCCAATATAGCTTCGTAAATCTTCAGATTTAGTGACTTTGAATATTTTTAAAAGCTCCTCCTCTGGATTTAGTTGAATATTCTTCAAAACGTGTGACGCACGAAATACTTTTTTGTTCTCCAAAAGCTCGCAAATCCATGCAAATGCTTGCTCTTTGAAATATTTTTGGGCATCTGTTATTGATATTCTGTTTCGAGCTGATAAAAACGTGTAAACTAGGTCTAAATGAGTGCCTTTGCCAGCAGCTTCTCGAGCTACTTCTTTGTTTCCCAGTTCAGACCACCCCAACCATACACCCAGTTTTTCTTTGCTCAAATTGGGAGGAGGACTTGTTTTCTGAAAAAGATTCAACAATATTAAAGAATTAGCACACCTGGCAAATTGGACTCACGAAATAAGGTTTCTGTTGGCTTGCCATAATTAAAACAGAAAATTAAACAACACTTTCGCGATAACATTAAATACTAATTGATTGTATAAGACCTATATAGACCAATGATTTTTATCAAATGATAAAAACATGACTTATTGTTTTTGTTTTGATTATTTTACGACCATTCTCGACCATAATTAAAAATTTTCTGACGTTTAATGAAAAATGCGTGACATTTGTACGATTTGACCTACGCCACTGAAGGTAGTTCATATGTTCTGTCAGTGTTGCCACTTGTATAAATTCAAAATCCGAGAATAATGCTTTCATTCTCGTTTTGTAACGAATTCTTGTTTAGATATTCATTTTTAAATAACGAATTATGTATTTTTTTATAACCATTTTGCCTAAAAACCTAACTTCTGATATTTTTTTGATAATTTTAAACGTGACACACTTTTGTGTGGTTGGCATCACTGACCTTGTCTAAAAGATCAAAAATGTCATCAACAAATGGGCTAACAGGAGTGGCAAATTCACTGAAAGTGTTATAAACTTTAGTTTTAAAAGGATGAGTGTTAAAAAGATATGTGAAACAACTAAGCTGATACAAGAGATTCCACTTTATGTATAATTTATTAGAAAATAAGATGGCTGGCGAAGCAAATATCAGGAGAAAAGGAAAGCAGCTTCCACGACAGGAATCCAGTAAATCATGTAAAGATTCTGAAATTGATCTTGATATTAGACCGACTGCTGGATGTAGTCAGGGTAATTGTCGAAGCGGTGTAAGGGTGTATAAAATTGTTGTTTTGGGGGATGGAGGTGTCGGAAAATCAGGTCAGTAATTATTAAAGAAGTCATGGTAGGACACGATTAATAATGAATTGTTTCAGCCGTAACGTTGCAGTTTGTTAGCCATAGTTTTTTGGACTATCACGATCCAACAATTGGTAAATAATAGATTGCTATAAAATATGAAATCGTGTACATGTTTTTAATTTGCAGAAGATTCTTATCAGCAGCAAGCAGTAATAGACGGAGAGCCGGCGTTGTTAGACATTTTAGATACAGCTGGGCAGGTAATTTACATTTAATTCGTATTGTGTGGCTCTTTACTGAGAGGCTGTAATTTCAGGTGGAGTTTACAGCCATGAGGGACCAATATATGCGCTGTGGCGAAGGCTTTTTAATTTGCTACAGCGTGACTGATCGCCATAGTTTCCAAGAAGCACAGGAATACAGGAAACTGATCCAGAAAGTACGCGCTTCGGAAGACACTCCCTTGGTTCTTGTAGGAAACAAATTCGATCTTCAAATGCAACGCAAAGTAACGACAGAGGAAGGTAAATCTCTCGCTAAACAATTCGGATGTCCGTTTTACGAAACTTCTGCCGCGTTTCGCACTTACGTTGACGACGCATTCCATACTTTAGTGCGCGAAATTCGCGTACGGGAGAGGGAAAAGTATGGTTCAGTTACAAACGTACGGAAGCCACATAAACACAGTAAGTGGTGGCGACTTAGAAGCATTTTTGCTCTGGTTTTTAAACGAAGACGAAACGTTAATTACAACTCCCCATAATCTATTTATTTTTAAAAATCGGCAGAAAACTTACAATCGTACAAGAACTAGCAACCAAAACCAATCATTACAAATAACGAATTTTTTAACTTTTAATAGGGGAAAAAAATATGTAATATTTTCTATTCCTATATAATTATTTACTGCCAATGCGTATTAATATTTTAAATTTTAACGAGAATTTTAACCACTCTAGTCATTAGCGTTACAAAATTAAGTTTATTATTTTTTAAATCTGTTGAAAACAATATTTGGATAGACTTGAATAGGCAATTTACAATGGTAATAAGTTATGTGTTCAATATAAATGTGCTTAGAACCAAAATGTTGAAAAATTTTAATCGAGATTTTAATGGAGGTATTAATAAAATATTTGCCTTTTAATTTTTGCAATAATCTTCTAGTCATTTCCAATTTTTCCATGTTTAGTATAAAAAATACTAACTAACAAATTAGTTTTAGAGGTTTAATCTTAAAGAGACCGAAAAAATGCTTTGCCAAATCTACAATATTGGTAAATAAAAACGGACCGCGCGATATATAAGGTGTTTTTGAATCTCGTCAAAAAAGTTTTAGCAATTAATTTTTTTTAAATTGCCTTTTACATTTTATTAGCTACATATTAATTGCTTATTACGTAGCAAATTTTAAATTGCTTAGACACCAATAAAGAATAATTTTTAAAAACGGGTTTATTTGAACTTTTCTACTTTATATTAATTATGACGAGATTCGATAACAACTTGAACACATATTTTGGATTAACCTCACTTCTTAAATGTTTATTTAGGTTATAAAAAAAATAACAAATAAAATGCAAAAATACGCATTTTAGAAAACTATGTAGAAATATTAATTAATTATTAATCAATCATTTAAGAGCGTGTATAATAATTCTATGTTGTAATGTTGTTTATAGGTTAGGGAACAACTTAAATATTTTAAAATCATAACTGTAATTTATGTTTTAGTTTTAAAACAATATTATAAAGACTTTTCAGAGTACTACATATCTTTTGGTAAAGATTGCCTGAAAATTTTTACCGCGAATTTTACATAAAATGAGATGCAATAGTTCAAAAGAGACAAAAGAGTATAATAATAATTAGCAATCCAGGTTATTGTTTTCCAATACTTACCTACCAATAGTATTTTTAATTAATTACAAATAATATGAAATGTATGTACCTATTATTAAAAAGTATTAATTTTTATTTTTTATGTATTTTTTTATAAAAAAAAATAATAAATGTTTTGTTGGAATAATTTTTAGACTTCCTTGGACGCAATAAAACCACAGAATAAGACGAACACTTTGGTATAAATTAATATTTTATTAAATTCATTCATTACATCCAATATATTAGTTTATAATATATTGGTGATTATTTAAACAAAATAATTCTTCCAAAACTATGCGTTGAAATAGTTTGGAGATAACAGTTTTAAATATGCAAAAAATAGGTACGAAAATAAACAAAACAAAAGAAAATATTAAATTATAATTTATTTTATTTTAACAAGCGTTAAGCTTACGCAAAAATAAACCGGAACCGTAAGCCGAACTACCTCTACCAATTTAACACTAAAGCACATATTAATATCACAAGTTAGAAAAGTTATGTTTACAGTCTATGATATAAAATGTTATGGAATGATTATAATTTACTTAGTTGCTACAGGCGCGTAAAACTTGTGTGTTTTAGTATCCCTAGTATGGCGAAAAGGTCCGTCCGGACGATCTACTAGAACTGCGGGACAGGGACCCACATTTCTCGGTAAGTATTCTTTTTTATAGGAGGTGGAAATACTAACGCTGGAATCTCCCAAAGAGATGTTCGAAACGTTGGATCGACGATTAACGCGTTCGAATTTCTGCACGTTTTGCTGTTTGGAAAAATCCCCGTATTGATTGGATACGGTGCCGTAGAAGTGCCCGCCTACGGACAAGTTGTCGCGGCGCACAATTTTTTGCGGACGCTCAATTACTTGGTACGACGTTCCTGTGTGGGATTGACCAGAACGACGAGCGCCTGATTCTTGCGTCGATCTGTGCATCGAGCTTAAGCTTTTCCTGTCGCTACTCTGCTGGATTTGTTGGTCGTGGATGTTGCAAATCGATTTGCGCATATCCAATGCGGCTGAAGAAGAGGCATGCAGCGCCTCGGTTGATTTGTGCGCGCTCTTACGGTGTAAAATTTGGTTGCTTACGTCTTCCTGCGACGCCATTACGTTCTTTCTGTGGTGGTGCGCAGAAGAACCATGTGTTTCTGAGTGTTCATGGTGCGTATGGCGGTTTTCAATATGTTGTTCATTTCGTTGAATGTGGGACTGAGAGGAAGATTTGCTTACTTCGTTTCTTGTATGTGCTTCAGAACGTACGACGTTGCTGCGGGCTAAGGAACCAGTCTCAACATGTTGTTTGTTTGAAACATGGGAACCCATGTGCTGTTGGTTTGTTACATGAGAACCTGTTCCAACATGTCGTTGGCTTGAGACGTGGGAAGTCGATCCAAGATGTTGTTGGTTTAATACATTAGAACTGGTTTGAACATGTTGTTTGCTTGAAACATGAGAACCTGTCCCAACATGTCGTTGGCTTGAAACATGGGAACCTGACTCAACGTGTTGTTGGCTTGAGACATGGGTAGCCGATCCAATATGTTGTTGGTTCAATACATTGGACGTTGTTCCAACATGTCTTTGGTTTGATACATTGGAACTTGTATCAACATGTTGTTGGCTTGAGAGATGAGAACCAGTTTCAACATGTTGGTGCACACGACTTGTCGATCCGCTCTTTTGCACCACTCCTCCAGTTCGTTCGGTTGTTGTCTTGGTTGTTACTACAGTACGTCCGTCATCCAACTTCTTTGAGGTAGTCTCAACGTTAACATTGGTTTTAACATCTTTAACGTCTTGCACTTTAGCCAGTTGGTGGTCCACTTTTCGTGTGTAGGTGTTGTAATTGGATTGATTAGTGGTTTGCATTGTTGAAGTGTCAGATCCTAAACTAAAGTTGGACTCCATGTGGCGACGTCTGTTCACAATGCCGTTAACTGGGCTAATTGGTACCACTTCCTTTTTAGGCGTACGTTCAAAGGTTTGTTTTGAAGTTGTAGTGGATTCCATTTTATCTGTGCTGACCTTGATTTGATCTTCGTGTCTTTTGATTTCTGCGCGTTCTCCGCGAACAACTGTGTATTGTGATTTAGCGGACGTAGTGTCCTGGAAGTCTCCTGTTATTTTAAGGTTGTCTACGGGTTTCTTACCAACTACACGTTCGCCAGGACCATATTTTGGTTTAGTTGGAGTTTCGAACGCTCCTTCGGGTTTAAGATTATCATGCGGTCTTCTTGATGTCGGTCTTTCACCGGGTTGGTAGCCTGGTTTATGTGGACGATCGAAATCACCCTCAGGGAATAAGTTATCCTTTTGTCGGATTGGGGTTCTTCTTTCGCCAGGACCAACTTTTGTAGGTGTCGGAACCTCGAAGGAACCCTCAGGATGCAAATTGTCTTTCGGCTTTGTGGGTGTTGATCGTTCCGCTGGTTGGAACCCAGGTTTTTGTGGTCTTTCAAAGTCGCCTTCAGGTCGTAAGTTATCTCCATGCCTGATTGGAGTGCGTCTTTCACCTGGACCAACCTGAGAGGGAGATGGACGTTCGAAATCGCCTTCAGGGCGTAAATTGTCCTCTGGTCTGATTTGTTTTGGCCTTTCTCCAGGACGATATTGTGCCTTTTCTGGCGTTTGGAACTCTCCCTCAGGTCGGAGGTTGTCTTCTGGTCGTATTTGTTTAGGTCGCTCAGCTGGACGATAGCCTGGTTTCGCAGGACGTTCAAAATCGCCTTCAGGTCGCAAATTGTCGTCATGTTTAATGGGGGACCTTCTTTCACCTGGCCCCACTGGCGTTGTTGTTGGGCGTTCAAATTGACCTTCTGGTCTGAGATTGTCCTGAGGTCTCTTTTGAGTGGGACGCTCGGCTGGAATGTATTTTGTTTTTTCAGGAGTTTGGAATTCGCCCTCTGGTCGCAAGTTATCTTCGTGACGAATTTGTTTCGGGCGTTCGGCAGGTTGGTACTTGGGTTTTTCAGGAGTGACAAAATCACCTTCAGGGAACAAGTTATCGCCGTGTTTGATTGGGCGACGTCTTTCTCCTGGGCCCAATGGTGATGCTGTGGGACGTTCAAAATCACCTTCCATTTTAAGGTTGTCCTCGTGACGAATAATTTCTCTGCGATCGACACGTGTAGTTGAGTAGTCGTCCTTTCGCCTATATTCGTTAAATTCGCCTTCCATTTTTAAGTTGTCTTGACGTATTACTACCGCTGCCCGTTCGCCTTTAACTACGTGATAGTCACTGCTAGTGCGAGTATCAGTAAATTCGCCCTCCATCTTGAGGTTGTCCTCTCGTCTTACAACTTCGGCGCGGTCTGTTACTACAACGTTGGTAAAATCATTTCTTCGTGTGTGCTCCCATTCGCCTTCCATTCTGAGATTATCTTTTCTGATTACAATGTCCTCACGTTCACCTCGCACAATATTGTAATCGTCCCTTCGTCTCACCTCCATCGTACCCTCACTTTTAAGGTTATCCTCATGTCTAATGGCTTTACGGATCTCGCATGGACCAAGTTCAATAATTTCGGGACGTACAAACTCACCCTCTGGGTGTAAGTTGTCCTCTGGCCGTTTTTGCTTGGGTCTTTCCCCTGGGATATATTTAGGTTTTTCTGGAGTTTGGAAATCACCTTCAGGACGCAAATTATCCTCAGGTCTTTTTTGTTTAGGACGTTCCGCGGGAATGTACTTGGGTTTCTCTGGTGTTTCAAATTCACCCTCTGGACGTAAATTGTCCTTGTGGCGGACCTGTTTTGGTCGTTCAGATGGCATATAGCCTTGCTTTTCAGGACGTTCAAAATCACCTTCTGGTTTGAGATTGTCGGCGTGCTTGATGGGAGAACGCCTTTCTGCTGGACCAACTGTAGTTGGTGTACGTCGTTCGAATTCTCCTTCAGGGCGCAAATTGTCTTGAGGTTTCTTTTGCTTGGGTCGCTCAGCTGGAACGAATTGAGCTTTTTCTGGTGTTTGGAAATCACCCTCAGGACGAAGGTTGTCTTCTGGCCTGATTTGTTTTGGACGCTCAGCTGGACGGTATCCAGGTTTTTCTGGACGTTCGAAATCGCCTTCTGGTTTGAGATTATCTTGTTGTTTAATGGGCGATCTGCGTTCAGCTGGCCCAACATGTGCAGGAGTAGGACGTTCGAATTCTCCTTCAGGGCGAAGGTTATCATCAGGTCTTTTTTGTTTAGGTCGTTCACCTGGTATGTATTTTGGTTTCTCAGGAGTTTGAAACTCGCCTTCTGGGCGTAAATTATCTTGAGGTCTTATTTGATTAGGACGCTCTGCCGGGTGATAACCTGGTTTTTCTGGGCGCTCAAAATCGCCTTCCGGTCTTAGGTTGTCATGTTGTTTAATAGGCGTTCGTCGCTCAGCTGGACCAACTGGGGTAGACGTAGGTCGTTCAAATTCTCCTTCAGGGCGAAGATTGTCTTCAGGTCTCTTTTGTGTGGGCCTTTCAGCAGGTTGGTATTTTGGCTTATCGGGAGTAGTAAAATCACCCTCAGGACGGAGATTGTCTTCGGGTCTTATTTGCTTAGGGCGTTCAGCCGGACGATAACCAGGTTTCTCTGGACGTTCAAAGTCTCCTTCTGGCCTAAGGTTATCGCCGTGTTTAATCGGTGACCTTCTTTCAGCAGGTCCAACAGGTGTAACTGTCGGACGCTCGAAGTCCCCTTCAGAGCGAAGGTTATCTTCCGGTCGCTTTTGCTTAGGTCTTTCGCCTGGAACATATTTAGGTTTCTCAGGCGTTTCAAAGTCACCCTCTGGGCGCAAATTGTCCTCAGGTCTAATCTGCTTTGGACGTTCAGCTGGGCGATATGCCTGCTTTTCGGGGCGTTGGAAATCTCCTTCAGGTCTCAGATTATCCTGCTGTTTAATTGGAGTTCTTCTTTCAGCTGGTCCAACACTGGTGGGAGTAGGGCGTTCAAACTCGCCTTCGGGTCGAAGGTTGTCTTCAGGTCTCTTTTGCTTTGGACGTTCGGCTGCGATGTATTTTGGTTTTTCTGGAGTTTGGAAATCACCCTCTGGGCGAAGATTGTCTTCGGGTTTAATTTGTTTAGGACGTTCAGCTGGGCGATATCCTTGTTTGTCTGGGCGTTCGAAATCGCCTTCAGGCCTTAAGTTATCACGTTGTTTAATGGGTGATCTACGTTCACCCGGACCAACAGGCGTAGATGTAGGCCTTTCGAAATCACCTTCAGGACGAAGATTATCTTCCGGTCTCTTTTGCTTAGGTCTTTCACCTGGAATATATTTAGGTTTCTCAGGAGTTTCAAAGTTACCCTCTGGGCGCAAATTGTCCTCAGGTTTAACCTGCTTTGGACGTTCTACTGGGCGATATGCCTGTTTTTCTGGGCGTTCGAAATCACCTTCAGGTCTTAAGTTATCACGTTGTTTAATGGGTGATCTACGTTCACCTGGACCAACAGGCGTAGATGTAGGCCTTTCAAAATCGCCTTCAGGACGAAGATTATCTTCCGGTCGCTTTTGCTTGGGTCTTTCTCCTGGAATATATTTAGGTTTCTCAGGAGTTTCAAAGTTACCCTCTGGGCGCAAATTGTCCTCAGGCCTAATCTGCTTTGGACGTTCAGCTGGGCGGTATGCTTGTTTCTCGGGGCGTTCGAAATCACCTTCCGGTCTTAAGTTATCATGTTGTTTAATGGGTGATCTACGTTCACCAGGACCAATTGGCGTAGATGTAGGTCTTTCGAAATCACCTTCTGGACGAAGATTGTCCTGGGGTTTCATTTGTTTGGGCCTTTCAGCAGGTCGGTACTTGGGCTTTTCTGGAGTTTCAAAGTCGCCTTCAGGTCGCAAATTGTCTTCAGGCCTAATTTGTTTAGGTCGTTCTGCGGTACGATATTGAGGCTTTTCAGGGCGCTCAAAGTCACCTTCAGGTCGGAGATTATCACGCTGCTTAATAGGAGATCTTCTCTCAGCAGGACCCACTTCAATAATGTCAGGTCTTTCAAATTCTCCTTCAGGTCGTAAATTATCGACAGGCTTCTTCTGTTTAGGTCGTTCACCTGGAACATATTTTGGTTTTTCTGGTGTTGAAAAGTCGCCTTCTGGTCGCAAATTGTCTTCCGGACGTATTTGTTTCGGACGCTCGGCTGGGCGATACTTTTGTTTCTCGGGACGATCGAATTCACCTTCTGGGCGAAGGTTATCCTCTGGTCTAACTTGCTTTGGTCTTTCCCCAGCGCGGTATTGTGGCTTTTCGGATTTTTGGAAATCTCCCTCAGGATACAAATTGTCCTCAGGTCTAACCTGCTTACGTCGTTCAGCTGGACGGTAGCCTGGCTTCTCGGGTCTTTCGAATTCACCTTCAGGTTTTAAGTTATCCTCAGGTCTAACTTGTTTTGGCCTTTCCCCAGGGCGGTACTTTGGTTTTTCAGGAGTTTGGAATTCTCCCTCTGGACGGAGATTATCCTCAGGCCTGACCTGTTGACGTCGTTCAGCTGGACGATAACCTGGTTTCTCAGGGCGTTCAAAATCGCCTTCAGGTTTTAAATTATCATCAGGTCTGATTTGTTTGGGTCGCTCCCCAGGACGATATTTCGGCTTTTCTGGTGTTTGGAATTCACCTTCAGGATAAAGATTATCTTCAGGCCTGACTTGTTGGCGACGTTCAGCTGGGCGATACCCTGGCTTTTCTGGTCTTTCAAAATCACCTTCTGGCCGCAAGTTGTCCTCAGGTCTAACTTGTTTTGGTCTCTCACCTGGGCGGTACTTCGGCTTTTCGGGAGTTTGGAACTCGCCTTCGGGGCGAAGGTTATCCTCAGGCCGTATTTGCTGTGGTCGTTCAGCCGGGCGGTACTTTGGCTTTGTAGGACGTTCAAAGTCACCCTCTGGACGTAAATTGTCATCATGTCGAATTGGCGAACGTCTCTCTCCAGGTCCAACATAAGTGGGAGTTGGTCTTTCGAATTCACCCTCTGGGCGAAGATTGTCCTCAGGCCTTATTTGCTTAGGACGTTCGCCTGGACGATACTTGGGCTTATCAGGTGTTTGAAAATCACCCTCCGGTCGTAAGTTGTCTTCAGGGCGTACTTGTTTTGGACGATCCGCTGGGCGGTAGCCTGGTTTAAAAGGTCGTTCAAATTCACCCTCTGGTTTTAAGTTATCTTCTGGTCTTTTTTGCACAGGACGCTCAGCTGGGCGGTACTTGGGTTTCTCAGGTATTTCGAAAGCACCTTCAGGACGCAAGTTATCTTCTGGTTTAATTTGCTTACGCTTCTCAGCTGGGACAAACTTTTCTGGAGTGCGTCTTGTGAATTCTCCTTCAGACTTTAGATTGTCCGTAGGTCTAACAGGAGACGGTCTTTCTGTGAGTTTCGGGACATAATCGTCTTTTGGACGTCCTTCAAACGGTCCTTCTGATTTCAGGTTATCTTCATGAATAACGATGGTTGATCGGTAGTCTGACGCATCGAAAGTTCTGCTGTATTCCTCTTGGTTAGTTGTGGTGACATCAATTCTTTGCTGGGAATAGAATTTCTCAACGTCGTCCTTGGTCCAGGTGCGCCTACGACGATCCACTGTAGATGGATGCTCGATAAATTCTGATTTGGAGGTAGTTATATCTGAAACAAAACAAAATTGCTAAAAATCCTATTGCGGTTAAAACAAAAAAATGCTTTACCTGTGAATGTACCTCCCGTAATGATGTTATCTTCATGGCGTATGATTTCAGCGCGATCGCCTCGTATTAATGTGTAGTCATCAATTACTGTCCTTGTTCCTGTGAAATCTCCTTCAGGTTTAAGGTTATCGACTGGTCTTTTGGCAATAGGGCGTTCACCAGGTTGGTATTTTGGCTTATCAGGAGTTTGGAAATCACCCTCGGGTTTTAGATTATCTTCTGGACGAATTTGTTTCGGTCTTTCAGCTGGACGATAACCTGGCTTTTCTGGGCGTTCAAATTCACCCTCTGGACGCAGATTATCTTCAGGCCGTTTCTGTTTTGGCCGCTCACCTGGTTGGTATTTTGGCTTTTCAGGAGTAGTGAAATCACCCTCGGGTCTTAGATTGTCTTCTGGGCGAATTTGTTTCGGCCTTTCAGCTGGTCGATAGCCTGGTTTCTCTGGACGCTCGAAATCGCCCTCAGGGCGCAGATTATCTTCAGGACGTTTTTGTTTTGGGCGCTCACCTGGTTGATATTTTTGTTTTTCGGGAGTTGTGAAATCTCCTTCAGGGAATAAGTTGTCTTGTGGCTTCTTTATTGGAGCGCGATCTCCTGGAGACCATTTTTCAGGAGTTTGTCGCTCAAAATCACCTTCAGGACGAAGGTTATCTTGAGGCTTCTTGATTGGGGCTCTATCTCCAGGTGACCATTTCTCAGGTGTTCGTCTTTCGAAATCTCCTTCTGGGAAGAGATTGTCCTGTGGTTTCTTGATAGGAGCGCGATCGCCGGGTGACCACTTTTCCGGAGTGTGTTTCTCAAAGTCACCTTCTGGGCGAAGGTTATCTTGGGGTTTCTTAATGGGGGCTCTCTCACCAGGAGCCCACTTTTCAGGAGTTCTTCTCTCAAACTCCCCCTCAGGGCGTAAGTTGTCTTGCGGTTTCTTCACTGGAGCCCTGTCGCCAGGTCTCCATTCTTCAGGCTTGTGCCTTATAAAATCACCCTCTGGTTTTAGGTTATCCTTCGGGATTTTAATAGGAGCCCTCTCACCATGAGTGGGTTTATAATCATCCTTAGGTCTGCCGGTGAATGGACCTTCCAAATGGAGATGATCCTTGAAGTCTTCATCGTGAGGACAGGTGTGACGTCTGCAAAATATGGATATTGTCAAGGACTAATTATTTTAGAGAAGGTAAGTGCTTTTAAGTATTAATACCATATTGGGTGTCTATGCATATTTAAATAGAACATCACATTGATTTTTATGTTATTCCTGAATAGTTTAAGCTTCTAAAAAATGGTAGTATAATCCATTATTGATTCGGTCAACAACAAAAAATATAAGGTAAGGGCAATTAAAAGTAGATTTATCAATAATAAATAAGGCTAGAATTATCTGTCTGCAAACATTCGAATAGGTTTAACTGTACGAGTTTCCTTTATTTAAAAATAATTTCATGTTTTTGTAATATAATTTCGCAAATCATTTCCTGCTAATTACTGTTTCAAAACTTTTTACCTTTTAATACCGCTGACAACTGATTTTAATGCTTTCTTAAATAACAAATTCATAAATTAAAAAAAACCAAAAGCTGTAAGTAAAGAAATTGAAAAAAAAATCGTGCACTTTTATCATGAAATTTTGAAATTAAACCAAATTTGTTTATTGAAAATTGCGATCATTAGTAAATAACGATATCGCGACGTCGGTCGACGGCAGGCGTCTCGTAGCAATGCGGCGTTCGGTGCCCTACTGACATAGCTAAGGCACAAACTACCACCAAACTCGTCTATCTTAAAAACTAGAATTATTCGATATACTTGCGCCTATACTTTAAAAGTTAGGTTTCTTGGAATTAGGCCACTGTTGACTGTAACAAGTAGCTGTAACAACGAAAACGTACCTAAATTGAACCAATAAAAATAATCCTTGACGATCTATCAGGATTAAAATAATAATGCAATTTACGCCAACACCTATGTTATTAAGTTCAATTATTTTATTATTAAAAAATAGTGTTACATAATCTAACTTTATTTGCAATGTAATTTAAGTAGGTGGACCTATAAAAACTACTTTTGTTTTAGAGTTTTTGAATCAATTACTAGTTCCACGCATATCTAACAAAGATTTGACGGATATTTGTAGGTTTCAAACTTGTTTGAGTATCAGTATGATGTTTCAGATAATCGTACAAGTTACGTGACTAATTACCAACATAATTACTGAAGCGTGCCCCACTTGATGCTACTCCTACAACTGTAGTCTTGTTTTCACGTCAATTTACTAGATAGATCACAAATAAGCTCTTTTAAAATAAATATACAGTTTGTTTAGAGAGGAATAACGCAGAAGAGGTAGAATATCTTTTACTGAAAAAAGTAGAAGTAATCGTTCGAAAAAATTCTAATACCGCTGCTAGAGAACAATGGTTTTGCGAAACTCGTATGCCGTTACTAAACTAAATGAGGCGTATGTATTAGACATTCTTAGAAGGCAGAAATACTAATTTAAAAAACACGATCATAATCTAAAATCTGAATCAATTCCATAAATAGGCCATAATTTATTTTTTCATGGGATAGCGTTTTAAATTATAGATTAAAACGAATGTCGAGACTGTATAATTATGCAATCTTTGCAGCACCAGCTTCTAGGTATAATTATAAAGTGTAAATCATGTTATTTTCAAATTAAGTGACTAATTTAATAATAATTATTGTTAAAAAAAGATAAGTGAATTACAGACTACCGATAAGCATCACAATTTTAGCATTTTAGGGCTCGTCTGTATAGTTTCTTTTTTATTTTCTCTTTTGAAAATTATGCCCCCAAAATAATTTAATTTTTTTGGTATTTTATTAGCTTAAAAATACATTAGTAATCTTTTGCTACATAAGGTGAATTAACCCACTAATCAGAAAATCTACAATTTCCAAGGTGAAAAGTCGGAACAAACAAAACCCCGAAGGTGGTGCAGTTAGCAAAACAAAATCAACATTCCTTTTATGTCTTCAACAAATGCATGACCTCTCAGTCAGACTCACAATTATTATTGTAATATCATGGCCTTTCATGTAAAATGATGAATAATGTTATTACATAAAATTTGTTCATATAAGTACAAGAAAGTAGCAAAATTTTAAATGATTTTTTCTGGTTCCTTCTATTTCAGGAACGCAATTAGAAAGGATTTTTTTTAACCTTTTTAAAAAGGATTGTTGACAAAAGGTTACATGAACATAAAACATTATTTAACTTTAAATAGGTAATTCAATGTTGCAGTTTTAATTGAATTACAAAAAAATATATAAACTGCAGCACTTAACGAATCAAGCCATCTTTAAAACCCCCGTGACCTTTGTAGTCTGCAACTTCAATTGTTACGTAAAAAAAGAACTGGAGATACGGTATGTAATCAACAACAATCAGACTATTAATTTAAATAATTTCCTCTTCAATCACAGGTCAGTTGGTCAAGCGGTTGTAATGTTATTTTTTATTAATTTTTTTAAATGAATGAAACTGTGCAGTCATTTCTATTTTTAAAAAAATGTCATTATGTAAGCAAGTAATTTTCTTATTTTTTATGGTATTTGCAAAAATATTAGTTCCAGGTACTTATTAGCATGAAGTTAAGACGTCCATGTTTTCTATTAAGCTATTTTCTTGCGCCATGTGTTCAAAATTCAAATTCTAGAAACGCTCATGTTAAAAAGCAATAAAATGGTAGGTAAGTATTATTGCTAAATGTGTTTAGTGTTTACAAACTCATTTTGCAAATGAGAAAACAAGTTTACATTAAAAGGAACATATGTTTTTAAATCTATTTTTTATGTCGGCAATTTAGCAAAATTTCCAATTTTTTCTAAGATCAATGACTGCGTTAAATTAAAATAGAAATTGTTATAAAAAATTGGTGAATTTTTTGTTTGCTGAGACTGTTAAGAGGAGCTTGTTTAGACTAATTTATTCATAACGTTAATTTAACAATTGGAAAGTCACACATTTATGTACATAAGACTTTTATTAACATCGCGAAGGCAAAACGAGTTTATTGGTTGTGCAGTCAATTCTTAAATCGGTAATATCTCAAAGATGATGTCATACCTTATTTTCTACTAAACGAATTCATGTAACACTTATTTTTATTTGTGTATTTTTAGTCCAACAAAGGATCGCATCAAATATTTTTTAAATCACCTTCATTTCCTATGCCTAGATGATCGCTGTAACGTAATCTATTTTTAATTATCCGCGGAAAGGAAATGATTTTAACTATTAACTTATTAAGGTTAAATAAATATAATAAAAAAAATGCCCTTGGCTTGATTTGATGTCATGTCATCCTAAAAAGTTATATCATTTACCTAAATAAACTAAAAAACTTACCCGCAGTTGCAAAGCTGGCAAATACAAGATTCTTTTTTAGGGGGAACATAGTGCTTCAAGGGTTCTACTTCTTTAATAATCTTTTCAACATTGATCACCTTCTTGTCGGAAAATTTCTTGATGTTTGTTATATTTTCCACTTCGTTCTGCAAATAAACAACAATAAATTTAAAACAATTTTCAAACAAAACCAAAAAGTACTTACAAATTCTTTGATGTCAACAATGTTCTCCTGTATGTCGACTCTGTCAACAACATCAACAGTTTTGGTCTGTTTGACATCATATGTGTCTCTGATGTCGATGTCGACAACTTCGCTAATGGTCTTGAGGTCAGTTCTTGTGTCCTTGAAATCCTTAACATCGGTAAATGAAGAACTGCTTACGATTTTAGTGTCGCTGAAGTCTCTAACGTCGGTACTGGATGAAACAAACGTTTCTGATCTTACGTCACTGGTGCTGAATGATTTTTGCACATCCTCAGACACGAAAGTTTGTTCCATTGTCAGGTCCTGTTGAAACTTCCGGATGTCCTCCAAAATTTCCTTGTTAATGTCTTCTGTTGATTTGGTTGATTTAATTACTTTGATTGGTTTTCGTTTTTCTGGTGATTTCTCACGTTTAATTGGGGATTTTTCGCGCTTGACTGGTGATTTTTCTCTGGTAGTTGGTGATGTTCCTCGTATTTTGGCTGGGGATTTTGGTCCAGGTCCTCCAGGTTTTTTGGAATCATAATGATCGCTTGTGGAGGATTTTTCAACAGAGCTCTGTTTGTCCTCGAAAGTTTGAGAGTCCTTGATTAGGGTTGTTTTGGAGTCAGATGATTTAAAGACACTTTCCGAAGTGTCGATTATTGTTCTGGAGTCACCATTTGGATAACTGGCTGGAACAAATTTGGTACGGGTCACGTCTTGGGGTCCTCTTGTACTTGTCGTTTTGGAATCGAAAACATCAGTTGATGATGAAAACGTTTTTGAGTCTTTGACTACTGATGAACTTTTTGAAAATGTGGCATAGTTGGAAGACTGAATGTTAATATCATCGGATTTGTTGATTTCGCTTAACAAATACTCTTGAACGGGTAATTCTTTAGATGATGATCGAGTAGTTTTGGATTTAGTTACATCGCTCTTTTGCTGGTTAATGTTTTCCGTTATCTCTGTGGATAAAAAATCCTGTCCAAGTCTAGTTTGGCGGGTAGGACTTCTTGTCGGCGATTGTTGTTGCCTCCTGGGTGAATCACCACGCTTTTCGACCGTGGTCTTTGTGGGTGAAAGCGGACGCTTTCCTTTATCTAGTTTAGGCGCCTCATAGGTAAACTTTCCGTTCCATCCACTTTTTCCATAATTTCTATCGTTGGAGTAAAGGACATTTTCGTCAGTCGTATGAATGTTGTCTTTTAAAACTCGTCCTGAGGTTCCAATAGTATTTTGAGTTGCGGAAGTGTCATATACGTTTTTGACTAGCGTGTTTTTGGAGTCCGTGGAATGACCGTAGAAATTTTTTGAATCAGTGGATGTTTGAGAGCTCCGGATTTTTTGCATATCCACATAGTTTTCATCAACATATCGCACCGAACTAGTGTCTTGAACTTGATCTGTGCTGGTACCGTAAAAGTTTTTGGAGTCAGTTTTGGTCAGGTCAAGTTTTGAGTCCCTTCTGGTACTTCCAGCAGGTTTAGTTGGCGATTGAGCAGTTGTGGTCCTAGTAACGTCACTCTTTTGTTGGTTGATGTTTTCTTTTATCTCTGTAGATAAAAAATCATTCGCTACATTCGTTTGGCGAGTGGGACTTCTAGTGGGCGATTGTTGTTGCCTTCTAGGTGAGTCACCACGTTTCTCGATTGTTTGTTTCGTGGGCGAAAGCGGCCGCTTTCCTTTATCTGGTCCGGTTGATTTTGTCGGCGTTTCATAGGTGAACTTTCCGTTCCATCCACTTTTACCGTAATTTCTGTCGTTGAAGTAAACCACATTTTCATCGGTTTCATAGACACTATCCTTCAAAATGTGTCCTTTGGTTCCAATTGTATTCTGTGTGGCAGTGGTATCGTACACATTTTTTACTAGAGTGCTCTTAGAGTCTGTTGAGTGACCGTAGAAATTTTTGGAATCAGTAGATCTTTGAGAGTCACGTATTTTTTGGGTATCTACATAGTTTTCGTCAACAAATCGCACAGCACCCTCGCCTTGGACGTGGTGAGCTGTGCTTGTTACGTAGTTTTTTGAATCGGTCTTAGATGTGTCTTGTTTGGAATCTCTTCTGGAGGTCGAGTCGGTGGATTCAACGTAGCTGCTGTCAAAGAAATTTTTGGAATCTGATGTGGTCTGTTTGTGTTTGCTGGATTCGGAAATATTTGATTGGTCTGTTTGGAAATACTTTGAATCGCTAATAACTTGTGTTCTTCGTCTATCGTCCTGATCGTTTGACAGGGACGATTTGTCCCGCATGGTTACCGATCCCGGGGTAGAATCCTTTCCAGTTTCAGTTCTTAGTACGTTACCTTTTGAGTCATAGTACGTGGTAGTGGTCGTAACGGTACCGCCTAAACATTCTTCCATTGATTTTGTGTCGCTTCTTGATTTTGTGCTTCTTTGTTGCGTTTTATCTGACAAGCTTTGGTACTTGGAGGAGTCCAAAAGGCTTGCACCAGTCGAGGAGTCCTTGGTATAGGAGGCATTAGACGATTGCACATCGCCCACTTGATGCACCTCTCGCACAGCTTCACTTGTTTTGGTTTTGGGTGCGGTCAACTCTGGTACCGCTGTGTCATACTTGGTGGAGCTGTCTTTCGCACTGTGCTTGAAGTGCACTTCTGGTTTGATATTGGTACCGCTTATAGTAGTCAAGGATTCGTCTTTTAACGAAGATTTGGCATGACCAGCTTCGTGGTGTTTTTGATCTATAATACGTTCCTTACCGTCGACAATCTCAACTGCGTAGCTGCTTGAGCTACTTTTGGCAGTCGAAGAGCTTTGCTGGTGAGAACTGGATGACGAGAACTGCTCGGTAGTGGTTTGAGGCTGCTCCATGACGAATTTTCCATTCCATCCCGAGTCGTTTTTGTTATACGTTAGCTTTAATTCTTCTCTGGGCTCTGTAACAGTATATGTCGAGCCGGATCCTTGTGAGATATTGCTCATAGATTCGTTAAGGGTGGAGCTTAACTGTTGGATATCAGTACTGTGGGACGCATGAGAGTCCTGTGCTATAAAGTGCCGGTATTCGGTACCGGTAGCACCGCCGGTCTCACCGATGGTGGTTATTTTCTCACCGACACCTGTTGGCAGTACTTCGGTTACGGTGTATGAAACAGGGTTGGAACTTAAAGAAAGGTGGGATACATCGCTAATTTGGAGTAAACTCGCGGCTGATGCACTTTTTGAGACACTTTCAGAAGACTTTTGGGTCACTTCAGTGGTACTCGAAGTCGACGTTGAGGCAGTACTTTTTGAAACATTTTGTGACGATTTTTTCTTCGATTTAGAAGTGGTCGTTGTCGATTTGTTCACTGTCATTTTATTGCACTTAAACTAACAATATAAAAATAAAATATTCGTTCGCTATTTCGTTCGTGTTTATAAATAAACGGCCGGCGATGCGCGCTGGTTCACGTTAACTTTAGTAATGTTGATGTTGAACTAGCGGCTCGCGATCTTGCTTCGCGAGAAGAATGACCACTCCAACTTGTTTTTACTGTAGTAGGCTGCAGGATACGTCACCCAACATATCTCCCACACGATTTTGTCTTGAACATATATGGTCAGTCTGTGGAAGCTTGTTATTCTTAAGAATATTCGTCACTTTCTAAAATGGACCATATTTCTGCAACCCGAGGTTTTCTTTTGCATAAATCATAAATTTGCCATTGTTTTGGAAAAAATAACATGCGTTTTTATGATTATTAATTTGTCTGGCTTGAAAGTAAGTTTAAACAATGTAGGACGCAAAATAAATTTGTTTTTAAGGAATTTATGATATAATTTGGCTATAAACCTTCAACTTTTGGCTGATAGCTTACTTAAAAATGTTTTATATTTTAACATTTAATTTTTTTGTTTCTTATCATTAACAGTAGGCATGTACCTATCTAAAATAGCTGCATACCTAGATAATTTTAAATAAATTCGTTTGTTTTTATATGTTTAATACCTATTTCTAGGTAGTAATGTAGGCTTTGTTATGTAAATATTACTTGGAATTAAATATTTGCCGTTTACACCTTGTTTTAAAAGAATGTGTGCATTGTGTTAGAAACAATTCTTTTTGAACTATACGTGTCGACATATATTTTTTGCAAAAAAAATATTAGCTGCGTTACCTCGGTAAATCACTCCATATACAAATATTGACTCAATAGCATCAAGAACAAATATTCAAAATAAAGAATGTAAAATGAATAATAGAAAATCCCCTGTCACCTGTGCCAAAATAATTATACTCACCCAGCGTGTTATTTTAAGATGTAGTATTCATTTATCTTCAAATAGAATTTGACTAAAAAAAATAATGCACCTTGTATCTAAATTATAAAACAAGACAGTTTTTAATTTTTTTGGTCATATGTTTATTCTAGAAAAAAATATTTAAAGATTTTACTAAAATTAGTCATCACCTCGATCACGTATCGGAATACTAATTAGGTACTTACCTCGGTACTTACCCAACTTACTGTTATGTTACAAAGCTGCAACCAAGGAAAAGTACTGGATCTTACCATATTTGAAAAACTCATTTCATTCACCGGGGTCGCCTTGTCTGCACACTTTGCATTTATGTATTTATTTACCACAAGTCAGGTACGAATCTTTACTCAAGGTGCCCCATTCTTGGTAAAAATAACTCTTATTTAGGTCAGTATACATGCACCTTCAATGAACTACTCTTTATGCATTTTTATTTGTAGGTAATACAGTTTAATAATAATAAAAATACAATATTTAAAAGTTAATGTCTTACATGATAGTTATGAAGTACTTATACAATTTATGCTTAAAAATGTTTTTACACTTAATAATTTTGCGTGCTGGAATCACGTTTTATGCGCTTGTATCGGGATAACTCGCCCTGGTAACTTATTGGCAATTTACCGAAAATCTCCCTATCGCTCATACCGTTAAGCTCCCTGCGGTAATCTTTGTAATTAGGGAAGTATCTTTTCCTCCGGTATTTTGGTCTATTTCGCATATTCCTTTGCCTTACAACTTTGAGCTGTTGCAAAAGTTTAGAGGCCCCACTTTTGGGCACTAAAGATTCAAATTTCTTGTTAGATTTTTCAGGCACAAGGTCCTCTGAAGTATCCTCAACGTTTTTGATGTTGTGCAAAATGGCTGGATTAAAGAATTTCGACTTGAACAAGTATTTGTTGTCGTAGTTGTCACTCATGCGGTCTTTGTAGGAGTTAGGACCAAATTCGTTAAAATCAGGACCTGGGTCAGGTTTTTCAGGATCGAAATTTTCGTACTCAAGTTCGGTGGACTCGTGGTCATAATATGGGTTTTCTTCTCTATATGGTACAAACGGGACGCCTTGGTAAGGATGTAGAAAGTTCATGCGCCTTTTTCTAGCCGTACGATTAAATGTAGCATTTGCAACCTCTGGTTTTACAGATTGTACTTCAGGTTCCTTGACCGATATTGGTTCCCGAATATAAGGTAATCTTTCCATAAACCTATCAAAGCGTGGTTGTCTTGAAAGTCTTGAGTAACGTGGTCTGTTTCTTCGAAAAGTATTTCTAGGTGGATAACGTTTAGTGTTTTTGTAAAATCGTCGCTCTCTCATTGGCGGCCAGTAGTTATAGTATAACTCTGGAGAAAAACGATCCTCTACATGATCGTCCGGGTAATCGTAATCGGCATTTTGTACCCGCAAATCAGTGGTCAAATAGGACTCATTCGTTGTAGATGTGATTGTTTCCGTTGTCTCAACGTTTTGGGTTGGTGGCGAAGTCTGATTTTTTGTGTAGTCTTCTAAATAGCTTGTGTTCTCAATGCCTAAAAGTTTAGAACTGTTTTCAATGAACTGATACATGTATTCGATTGTGTTTTTTGGCTTTTCGTTAGTTTCTGTTTTCTCTGTGTTTTTTAACGTTGTCGTAGTTGTAGAAAGAGTTGTATTTAGATAAGTTTCTTCAGTGGTGGCATTAGTTTGATTGTCGCTTTGTTCGTAATCGTAATTTGCGAGATATTTGCTTAACAACTCAGTTAAATTGTCTGGTACGTTTTTCATGTTATCCCAATTTAGTGTGTCGTTTTGCAAAACATTGGCGTCTCTTAAAATCTTCTCAATCTGGTCCATGTCTGTCTTATTCCTTGCAAGATTCTTTTCTTGACTTGGGTTTTCAAGAAGAGAACTGTTAAGTGTGGTTAATTGTCTTCTTTTCCGAATATGTGGTACCAAATCTGCTGTGTTTTTAACAGGATCAATGCTGTCAGATTCCTTTCCTAATAAGTTGAAGGTGTTTCTTTTTTTTCTCTGCGCTTCACCTACTGAGTCATATTCTTCGTAGTTTTCGCTGTTTCGTTCAGCTGCAGCTCCACCGTATTGGCGATTTACCTCTTCTTTGATTTGGCGAATTTTGCTCTGGATTTCGCTTTCTATTTTTCGTTCTCGCTCAATCTTTGCTTCTCGCAATACAGTTTCACGTTTTTCATCTTCTTTTAAATCGTCAGCTTTGGTCTCACGTTTGTTTGGGATGACATTATTGTTAAGTTTGGTTTGTTCGTCTTTTTGTTTAAGTTTGGCATCAGTATTTACGTTGGGTTTGTCTTTTTCGGTTAATTTTGGGTCGCTTTTGTCTTCAACTTTATTATTAGTTTTGACGTCAACTTTTTGAGAAGCCTTATCGTTTTCTCTTCTCTTTCTAGCTTCTTCGTCACTATTTTTGATGTCTGTTTCAATGCGGTTGCCTACTTCTTCCTCTTCGTTTGTTTGTTTTGCTTCGTCATCGCGTTTAAGTCTATTAACTTTTACTTCGTCGTCTTCTTCACCTTCGGGAGCCAATCCGTTGACATCTCGTAGTTCCTGTTCGAGTTTCTGTTTTTCACTGGACTTTTTGTCTTTTTTCTCCAAAAAGCCCATGTCTTTCAAAACGTGTTCAACTTCATCCTCCATTTTTGCTGGTTTCTTGTCAGACTTGTAGTTGTTAATTGCCGCTTTTAGGGTTTCGAATTGAGCTTTGGTAAGTTTAAGTTTGCCTTCTGAGTTGCGAGTCATGCGATTTAGTGGGTTTTGATCGTAGTCTTCTTTTATCGGGTAGAACTTAAAAGACTCTTGATACGGCTGGTAAATAGGGTTTTATTAAAAATGATTTTAGTAAAGGGATATTGTCCATACCTGTAGGATTCCAACCGGTCGCCCATCACCGTAAATAATTCCAGCTTGATGCCTTATATTCCTATTTCTTTCGTTGAAGGAATTTTCATTAGTGCGAAACTTTTGTGCCATTTTTGATTTTGATTGCGAAGCTGCAATAGCGGCTGGCATTGCTATTTCTTGCATTTTGTTGCCGAAACCGATAAAACGTTTTCTAGAAAACTTCTTCATAACATTGAACTTTAAATAATACTTTGTTAGCTACTTACTTTTCGTCTTTTATTTTAAGGTCACTCGTGCCAAAAACACTGCTTTTTAATAATAACAAAACAACTAAAAGGGAATTATTTAAATACATGGTTTTAAATTGTATAAATACTCTGTCACGGCGAAACTGTTCAACTATCAATTTTTAGACATTACTGACATTTCATTTCGATGACCGATTTGTTTATGGTTTTAGTTGACTACCAAGAAGGAATAGTGTACATAAATAAAAGCTCATTTTTTATAAATTATGAAGTATAATTTTTAAAATTTAAAAAAATAACAAGCATGCAAAATTGACATGTGTTTTCCATAATAAAAGATTAACCTAAATTAAATTTATAAAACCAAGGTATTGAACAAACCAACAACATAATTAAATTTTGGTATAATTATCACAAAAGTGATTTTAATGATGCTAATGTTCATTTATAAAAGACCTAAATAAATTTAAAACCGTTATTACATAATCTAAAAGTATGTACAAAAAGGAGACATTTCCCAACATACATTTTCTTTACCTTAGCTGCAGCCAATTGGCTAAATAAAGAATTTCTATTTAAATGACTTAGGTCCACTTATGAAAACTGTTTCACATTAAAAATGTTCCAAATTACATTTAGGTTAAGATTGTACAAAATGTCTTTTACACCACTAGTTTTGTTTGCTTACACATAATTACAGACAGATAAATTGTTCTTGAGCAATAAAACAAACAAAAAATCATCAGAAATGATTCCTAAAGATCAATAAAATTGTGAAAATCGAAATAAATTCTAGGCATATTGTACTGCAAACCATTTTTTACTTAAAATAGCACCAATCTAACGTTACTTACTTAAGATTTGATAAAAACTACCAAAAGCTGGACTGTTTTTTAATAGTAAAAGTGCACATAGATGAGATTCTTTACATAATGAACTGCTAGTATTCTGCTACTGTAAGAAAGTACATTTATTAAAGAGAGCCATATTATGTAATGTATAAATTGAAAAAATTACACGATATTATATTAGGTATACAATATAATTTTCATTGCCCTCATTTTTTGATTTTTTGGTGTAGTTTTATAAGCGTTTATATTTGAGATACATTCGTAATTAATAATTATTAATTTCACGATATCTAAAAGGCAATAAAAATATATATGTTCTGGAGTTTCTTGTGCGTTCTCTATTCTATTTTATACAACTTTTCAAAGTCATCTGTTGTGCTGTCTTCTGATTCGCAAGACATTGTTAAATACAGCGTGTCAAAAAAAATATAAAATTTAAACTGTTAAAAAGTAACCTTAAAATTTTTCTGGGACACCTGTGAAAATTTCAATAAAAGGAAAACATCCAAATTCTGTACACTGAATTAATTTGGCAAGATTTTTAAACTACTTTTTCTACTATCACATTATTTCTGAATTGTTCTCTATCTAAGATTTTTATTAGGATGTTTCCCTTTGTTTCAAATGGCCTTTTTTTTTTAAATATTGCACTTAAATTCAGCTTTCTCAAAACAGTTTCAAGTTTGCTAATAAAATTAAATATTCAAATCTTGTGTAACAATCAGGTCTAAAATATAACCCTATGGCAAAATTCGTTAACAATGAACACATTGAAAAGCAAAATCTAACCGGGATAATCATAAACTATATAAAAATTATTTGTACAAACACCATTAAACTATAAAAAACTATACACATATTTTGCAAAAACTTACTATTTAAGTACGGATATTGTTGTTACTTTTTACAAAACTGCCTCAAAGGCCTTTTTTACTTATGGCAATTATAAAATGTTAACAATTACTCTAGATTCAATTTTGATTGAATTTATTATGTTAAAATTCGTTTTAACAGGTTTACTGTTTGTCAGTCTTCGATATAATTAGTTGTTCTTAGATTTAGTCAAAAAAATAATTTACCTTTAAGCGTCATCAATTTTGGTACTTTATTTTTAATTTCCGTTTAAAAGTAAATTATTTTTCTGTTCTTGCAGCACCCTACTGTATCATGCTCTAATTATTTAATTGGCCACCATTCTATGCTGGAAAAAAACTAAAGAAATCTATGAATCACACACTATTTCGAATTGTAAATGTTTTAAAATGTCCATCATAACAAGTGGAAAAACGATGTCCGTAATTCTTCGTTAATTAGAATCGGTGTATGGCAGTAAATCGCTGAAAAAAAGACATCCACTAAAATTATTGTTTAAAAGTAAAACCTGGGTATTGTTAAAAATATTTGTTTACTCACTCTTTTTTACAAACTTACTTTTGTTATGATCTATCCAATCTGAAGGTATCTTCAATACCATCTTCACTGATAAGATTCATTCCAGGATCCGATAGCATTTGCAATCCATCTAAATCCAAGGGTTCTAAACCATCCCTAATTGACTCATCTGAGAACAGTTCGTTTTCGAATTGTTTCACCAATTCTTGTCTTGTGGAGTCCTCAATCGCCGATGAGAAATCTAAATAATAATTTTTGGTTATTTTAGCTTTTTTTGTAAAATTTTAAATAGAGCAAAAAACATTAGCAATCCTTGCAAAAAAAATTCCAACTTTAATAGGCTCTTGCAAAAGAACAAAAGTACTTGGAAAAAATCAAAATCTTTTTTAGGGAAGATCCAAATATGTAATATTAGTTTTTTTGTTGCCAGATATGTTTTTTACGTCTTCTAATTAGCATAAAAACAGAGTTTTTAGCAAATCGATTCAAGAATGAAAATTTGCTCCATTTTTTTGTAAGGGTCCAAATATTTCCAGTTTTTTTGTTGTCATGGACATTGGCATTTTTAAGTAAAACGAGCTGCTGAATTTAAATCTGATGCCAAACAATTTACAGCGCTTTTAGTTTTAGTGTTATGAACTCTCAAAGGCAACTTTAAACGCGACACTCGATTTTTTTTAAATTGTTGCAGCTACAAGAAAAGATCTCCAAAGTAAAATCCAAATGCGGATTTATATTCTATATTATAAAAGCTATCTACAAAATAAGTTTTATTAAGTTCGTATAAAAAAAATATTTTTGTAAGAAATTTTTGAAAATTTTCGAAATTTTACCTACTTTGATTTGCTCCAGCAAAAACACGAAAGCACTTGAAGAAAATCTGATTGGAGATTTGTTTTATACGCCTTCTAATTAGCATAAAAACATAGTTTTTAGCAAATCGATTTTTTGAAAATTTGCCTAAGGGTCCAAATATTTCCAGTTTTTTTGTTCTCACGTACACAATTAATTTTTGCCATAAATGAAAACACGCATGCGTATGTAAAACGAGCTGCTAAATCCGAATCTGACTACTAAAAATTTACATCGCTTTTAGTTTTTGTTTTAGAAGCTTTTAAAGGCACATTCAAACGCGACATCCGATTATTTCTTAAGTAACCTAAGTAGCGAATAAAAACTTTATCAAAATATCTAAATGAAGTTTATTATTCTACAGCAGAAAAGCAATCTTCAAAATAAGTTTTGGTAAAAACGGAAACGAAAATTAATTTTGTTAAACATTTTTGAAATATACTTTATGAATGCTTTACCTGTAAGAATGATATCAGGTATACTTGTGGGCGTATTTGGCGTAGTGTGCAGGCTAGGGGACGCATTGGGGTACACCAGCTGCGACGGTGATGTGCTATAATAACCGCCATCTAGCGTTATCTCGTTGGAATTCATACACGACCCGTCTTGTAGGGATTGCTGATGATTGGACTGACCCATTTGGCCACCATGATTCTGGTGATCAACGCTATACATTGTGTTTTGTGGGGGATCCATCTAATCATGAAGGAGATCATCACAAAATTGCTTAAACTAGGAGTGTTAGCGAAGCAAAATGAATGCAATGACAATGTGAAATTCATGCAAAACGTTGAGCTGTTTAATTATTTTATAAAAATATGGAGTCCCTTAAGTTATTAAACTTATTAGCATATAACTTTTTAAGCTTAAATATGTATAGTTTTTTTAAGCATTACATTACGGAATAAAAACCATAGTTAAGCTAAAAAATTATGGGCATTAGAGGGGCAGATAAGGACGGTTCCAAAATTACAGCATCAATTTTGTAGCCATGCCAAATTCCAATAAAAATATATTTAACTTTTAAGGTTATATTTTTCAGCGGTTATTTTGGAACTTTGTAAAAACCTTTAAATATTCAAAGGTAAAAGCAGACAAGTTTTAAAAAAACTACCAAAATAATACTTAGGATTGTTTCGCCAAGATTCTACTCTCAAAAATACAAAATTATTCTAAAAAAATATTTAAAAATATAGTAGAGGCAAAAACGAATAACTATTTCTCAATAAACCAATTTTTAACTTCTTGACTGATAAAATACCTCTGAAAACACATACTTATTGTAGTACAAAACTTATTTTAAACTAGGTATGTCAAATTTTCGACTAATCTTATGAACGTTAAAAATTAGTTTATTAAGATATGGTCAGCCATAATAAAAAGATTCAAAAATGTTAAGTTTGTGTTAGTCACCTGAAGCTGAGCGCTCCAAGCACACCCAGACTCCATTAAGCTTGCAACCAGTTGGGCCCAGTCCTACCAACACACTCTGTTACTCTGTTACCAACATGTTAATAATTTACTACATCTACACTAGCAGATTATATTTACTACAGGGTTCCTAATGCTAGTTTAATATTAAGAAGTTACAGATTATCTCAAATTCGAGGATATTGTATTGTCGAGGTTGGTTAAATTTGGGCAAAGTTTCCTATTTTAGAATTTGAGAAATTCTGTAAAATTCATTAGTAGATAAACTTTATTAATTATTGGGGGAATTTTTTTTTTGCGATTATTTGTCTTGAATGTAGTATTAAACAGCCAACACATTGTTGTTAGTCTTAACTCAGTGGATTAACATTTCAGATGAAATGAAAATGCTATGATGTGTAAAAATGATGTGACATAATTTGCCGATTTTATTTAACTATTATCTTGTGTTATATTAAAAAAAAAACACCGGTAAATTATGTCCCTGACAATGCAAATTGGGACAATAATGACACATGAATATAACAAACATGACTTACCACTCCCTGCAAGCATAAAAGTTAACAAAAAATCTGTTAAGAGTCAAAAAAGCGTGCTTCAAAAACGAGTTTAAAATTTAAAAATGTCTTGTTTGTTATAATTACAATTTAAATAAATTGATTTGTACTTTACATGACTTGTGAATGAATAATGATTTGATGCCAATGGTCCTAATTAGTAAATAAAACTTCATTCATAGTTAATTTTTTTTGGACAAAAATACACATTTCTGATTCTTACCATAGACAACTGCTCAAAATGTTGCTGGAACTGATTGGCTTGGTGGTTGTTGAATATGTGGTAGTCGTTAGAAAGCGGGCTTGGCGCGCCTGGGCTGCAGGGAGCCGAGTGGCGCCCCCCTAAACTGGGGGAGCTTTGGGGCGACGGTCGGGGGCTTCTGTAAGTAGCTGCCTGCTGCAGCTAAAAATATAACAAGTATGGTGTTATTCGTATTCAATCCCCTATGCTGAAGAAACTTACAGTCGGCGAAGGAGACTGCGGGGGAGGGTTGTGGTGATACATTCCGGACATATCATTGATTTGCCCGCCGTCTATTAGCAACGGGATATTGTTTTTGTTTTCCATCTGTAGATTAACATTCTGTAATTAAAACAAGCTCGGTTAAAATCAAGAAATTTGATTTTAATCACACTTAAGAAAAAACGAAAAAAAAGATAAGTAAAAAAGTATAAGTACAAACCTTATTACGATTATTATGGTGTTGAGGATACCTAGAATTGAAGGGCACTGACAAATGATTTTGGTTCTGCAACACAAATTAAAAAAAAAACATGCAAAAATAATTCAAAATAAAAAAAAACAAGCAGTACTTATAACACACACTAAAAATGCTAAAAAAATTTAAATAACAAATGCCTACCGGGTTGAACTGAAAGCAATGGCCTTGATTTTGATTGTGCATATCTTGCCGAATGCTGGTTGGTGATAGGGTGGAGGGACTCGTATTTACAGGACTCTGCAAAAATACAATGTAATTATCTTAAAGAAGCTTTAAAACACAAAACACTTTACAGGGACACTGACATAAAAAAATAGACCGGGTTATTTAAATTTTAGAAAAATTTAACAAAAAGAAACCGTCTAATCTACACAGACGAAATATACCCGTTATGGCCACATAAGTTTTGGCTTCTGATAACATCAAGTAATGTTTAGCCATAGAAAACAAAGAGTACAGAGACAACATAAACTTACAGAACTATATGGCGAACTTCCTTGTTCATGCTCCTGATCCAAAGGAATATGAATCGGTGACGAGAAATCGACGTTAGTCAAATCTGGCAGGGACCCCGTATTATTTCCACTTATTGGTATTTGGATCGTTCCAGGAACGTTTGCGGAAGGATATATGCTATAAAAAAAAATGTTAACCTCGGGAGATGACAGTAGACAAAGAGGAGGTTTAGGGCAACTTACTGTATTCCCGGAACTCTGGGAAGATCGCAACTTGATCTGGGCCTTCCATCGTGTCGTTCAGGACCGTTCATGCCTTGATTTATCCATCTGTTAGGGCTGTGATCACCATGGCGATCCGAATTCATAACCTAAAAGTCATAAAAATAATGTTATAAGCTTTTGAGAGTAGTATTGAAGAAGAGCCGCAATTTATTATTTTCAGAATGAGAGGTTTAATTAATCTGAATCTAATTTAAAGGCCCCATTTTTTACCCCCCAAAATAAATAAAGAACACTTTACCTGCATGGCACTTTGATGCAATGCTGAATCACTATTAGTCCTCCTCCAACTCGTATCTGGCGGCGGACTCAAAAACGGCCCACTAGAATACGGGGAGGTATCCAACTTCCTGTCATGTGGCCGTCGAATCGGCCCCCCTTGGGACCGGGCCCTACTCCCCACCCGGTAGCTAACCATGTGCTGCGTAGGTTCCTCCGCCTGTCAAATAAATGTAAATTAACTTGGTTATAGTTATATTCATTTTGATGTTTTGAAAGGAAAATAAAATTGAGGTGATTTGTGAGGCTATAAATATTTTCGGTATTGGTAATAATTATTTTTACAACTTCCAAAAAAGAACTTATTTAGAAATAGTGTAGATAACTTATCAACACGAACAGAATTATAATTAATTAAAAGTACCTTCAAATAAGTTAATTTATGGTTTTTTTTATAACGTGTAAATTGAAAATCGATATTTTACTGAACAGGTTACACAAGAATAAGAATCGTGCTATAAAACTTAAAAAGCAAAAAAGTAGGCTGTATAAAAAGCTAAGCAAACAAATCACCATAGTCGCCTTGTAATAAATCGTAAAATTAAAAAAGAAAATTAAATTAAATTTATCAACTAGGACAAAAACAAAAACGAGACAAATACATATCGAAATAAATGCGTCAAAAGAACAGCTGATTCATTCGCAAAATAAAAATTTCGAAATTCCAATCATGCAGATAAAAGAAATTGTAACTATCTTCTAAAATTACTAATGAACTAAAAACGAACTTCTTTAATTAATATAAAACATATACGAGGCAAAATCAAACTCGCCAAATTGGCGTTGAAAATTTCGATTACACCTCGTCTTTAACAAATAAAAAAGTTTTACTAAAACTACTCAGGCTTAAGGGTGAAAAATCACCTTAATAATTGTTTCTGTAGTTTGTGTGGGGGTTTGTTTATCAGTCTGCTCCCCTGCGGACACGTTGGGTAGAGAACCCCCTCTAAAATTACCTAAAGACTGATTTATACGAAGCGTATTTTTGTTATCTTTTTCCACCTGAAAACAGGGGTAATTTTACATTATTCACTTATTGCTACATTAATAATAAGTATTTGGTGTAACTTAGTGGCGCGAACATTTTCTAATTAGTTTGTAATAAATTTTCAGAGGTCAAAAAATTCTAAGAGGCCTGTCTATAATCAATCTCACAAACAACAATTATTATTATTGTTTATAAGTAAATAATTAGGTGTATGTTACAGTATATCATTAAGTAACAAAAGACCATACTAGACCGAAGCGATTGTAAAGAAAGAGCGGTAAAAACAAACTTTAATTACTCTATAATTAACATGTATGTCACTTGATACAACTACATGAGTAGCTTTTTGAACTGTTTTTGTTTTTGTATGTTTTTGTTGGATTCACATTTCTGTCAAACACAGCACACCATGAAATGTTATTGATTGTTAGTTAGAACTTAAATTAAGAAATAATTATCAAAACAAATTGTTACATTAACAGCCACAGTCAACGCGTGGAGTTTGATCAAAATTACGAAATTCCAAATTTTATAAAAAGCGCGAATTCCTTGTACAGATCTAGTTGCTTGTTGTTTACGTCGTCATTCATCAAAGATAATACACATTTGGGGAGGTTAAAGTGGAAAATCTCACCCGCGCTGTTGCATCCGAAACTTCCTTCATGATCTGTTCAAACCTAGCAGTCTCCTCGGCCTGTCTGTGGGTGTGTAGGGCGATTTTTTCACTAAATTTCCTAGGGTTCGCCATGATTATTGTACAACAATACACTTGTTTCTCGCAGAACACACTTGATCACTGCACTGCCGCTGTCTATTGCGCACGAGTGTTTCCGAGTTTGCCTCTTCGTCGAGGTCGAACCCGTTCGGAGAAAATTTAATGGCGCTTTTTTTTGATTTTTTCTTTTTAGTTCCACGAATCAAATTAAAGTACGAAAATTATTCAGAAATATTAAAAACAAATTCCGATAAATCGTACTCCCTAACATTAAAAAAGTAATCGTTTTATGGGATGTCACCTTTTTTTTTAGCAGATTCTCATTAAACATTTATTATTAATCAATTTTGTTTCCGTATTCAGAGGTATTGCGCATCTATTTCAAAATGTTAATTATGCAAGTAATTATGTCTTAAACTTTAAATTTATTTGGTATCTCTCCTTGAGGTGTGTTTTAAATATTCACCAAATTATACGTTTCAATACTACATAAAACTTGTATAAAAAAAACTTAATCAGTGAATGTACTAACTTAAAAAATTCATGAGGTACTAAAAATTCCTATTTAAAAAGAGTGGCGGATAAAATAAAGCTGTAACATTTTTATTGCCATTGTTTGATTTGTGCTAGAGCGTTTTTTAATAGGTTTTATTTATTCGAGAGGTGTACGCTAAAATGCCCTCATGCACAACTTTAGTAAACATAAACAAGAAACCTTTATTACTTAATTATAGTTTATTTGTGACTTATTAATACATATTATCGATATCGACGATTAATTATTCTTCTTCGAGCTCGTCAGCAGGTTTAAAATGGTTTAATAAGTTAATGGTCCAGTCACTTTCCACCCCTTTAGTAAACTCTCTAATAAATCTATAATTACAAATTGAAATCTTATTTCTATACTCAGGCATCATTCCCATGTTTAATGGAGGCTCTTCTCCTTTGGAACGCATTTGAGAAAGACCTTTTAAAGTATGATAAACCATGGTTATTTCCACAAAACGCTTTTGGTCTTTTGGATCTTCCGGTTCGTCGTCATCAAAGATAATTCCAACTTGATACGGAAACGAAAAATAAATATCGTCGGGAGATATAGCCAATTGTTCTCTTTGGGAAAGCGACATTACCGAAATTGCATTTTGCAAAGTTGGGATAACGTCACTAGTTACTAGACCATTCAACGATTTCAAATCTCCGCTCGAGATTTTGTTGGATACCACCTGAAAAATAACGTTTTATAAATTCTGCATTAATTGTAAGCATGTGGGCAATTTATACCAGATACTTTAAGAAATATTCTTACCTCCACAGCCTTTTTGGAGCCATTAACAAAGTCTGATAAGCTAAAATCGTTATCCATATAGGGTTTGATAATGAATGTTGCCAAAATAAAATTCCTTACTGATTTAAAAAATGAAGGCCATACCAATTTAGGAAATTGCATAAGTGGTGGTAGCTTATCATGTTCAGGACGTTTTTCAGGCTGTTCAGTACCGTAATTTCGTCTTAATTTTAAATTGTTTTGATTCGAAGTTAGAAAAACATTTTTTGAGGTTAGGTTGCAAGCCGAGGAGCATCTACATACTTGAACAAAACTATTGCTGTTTATATTTCTATTTATACTATTTACATGTTTTAAGAAGACTTTGTACGTATTAAATTTGTAAAAAAAACATCGGGAAGCAAAATTATAAGACATTTTTTGTATACTTTGACATTTCAACTTTGTAGTTCAAATAGCACTAAATTTTTGACGTTTACTCAAAAGCCTTTAAATAAAAATAGGCGATCTGCGCAGAATATTGGACTATTGGCTTGTAGATGGCAGCAGTGGTTATAATTTTTAAATTCTTTATTTTCGGTGTAAAAAGTTTGAGGAAAAAAAACTGATTATTGCAAATAGTCAAAAAAAAGCCATATTCAACAAGTTCGATTAATATTAAGTCCCCTAAAAGTTTCCAAATTGTATGTTTTTTTTTATTTTTGGTCCAGTGGAGGGACGCCACTGCGCTTGCGTGTCATGAACGATTGTCAAACCTGCTTCTGCTCTGCTACAGCTGTTTTCTAAATTAATTCAAGGAAAACACTAGTGGTGGAAGTGCGGAGGTCATAATTTGAGAAACCTTTGTTAATACAAGTGAAGAAACGCATATTATTGTGAATTTGCTATTGCACAAATTAACTTCGTGCAGATTACTGACATAAAAGCTACAAGAAGTGTCGGTATTGGCCAAGTTGTCTATAAAATTAGTTGATGTAAATGGCGTCGGGATAGAAGTTATATTTTCCAATTAATTGTGGTGCTTTGTTTACGGGATATGGCTGTACCAAGGGTAACAAATAGTGCAACTCGTGCTTTAGCAGTTGAATATAAAAGTTTGTTAGAAGAACCTGTAGAAGGATTTTGTGTAAAACTAGTAAACGATGACAACCTATTTGAATGGGAGGTCGCTATTTTTGGCCCCCCAGATACACTGTACATGGGGGGATGCTTTAAGGTAAGTTAAATTTACAAAAAATAGGAGTTTCTAATTAAACTTAGTTGGTTTTATAGTGAGTAAAAGTATGTACGATTATCTAATGCCCAAGTTTTGCAATGATCCTAGTAAATAACATAAAACATTGTACCTAGATATTTAATTATTATTAATTAAAAAAGGAATGAATGGGGTGATACTTTATTGAGTAAAAAATGATACTTTTGACTTGGTTTGCAATATTTAATTACACTCTCTGCACAATGTTGCATTTATTTCCGATTTCTATTTCAGCATTGTCTAATCTAATTTTACTTTTATGCTTAATTGTTTCGAATGTAGGTCGATCGTATTGGTATTGGTACATTTTTTGTTAATACCTATATCTAGGAATATCATCGATAGAAAAGCATAAAGATACACTTATTATTTACAAATTAAAACTTTCCTTTTTCGTACCTATCTCTCTAATGATCAAATAAACTTTATTTTCTTTAAAAGTTAATTGTATACGCGTGGCTCACCTCGTGGCTTTTAGAAATTGCAAACTCGATTCTAATATCGAATTTATTTTATGCAGTGGTTACGTAAATAAGGAATATTACGGTGTCACTTGAAAATCAAATAAGTGTATTTGAAGCTTTTGAATGAGCTAAAATGTTATGGGTTTCTACTAAGGTTTCCTTCTTTAGATCTACAATTAAGTTATTATGTTATCAAACCCTGTTCGTGTACAAATTACAATAAAAACTTTCCACATTTTTATGAATTGAGCGACTTGGTAATACTCAATGAAAAAGATTTGAGATCTCAGCAGCATTCTCTCCACATTTTTATTAATACACTATTTTTGTATTATTGCCTTGGTTAATAATGTAAATTTTTTCCAGGCAAGAATGAAGTTTCCATCAGACTACCCGTACTCACCCCCGTCTATTAGATTTTTAACCAAAGTTTGGCACCCCAACGTATACGAGGTGAGTATCTCCTATTCTATTTTTTGCGCGCGAATTAGGCACTTGTATTCCTTTGTGGTCAGCGGTCTTTGTTTCTAAATGCATATAGGAATGCATTGATACGTTAAAAACGACAAAAAATTGTCGGTTCGTTCAAAAAAGAGGTATCCGAAAAGACTAGACGTCGGAGGCAATAAAGAGCAACACACACAAAGTCTGCTTTCCTAGAACCCCGTGCTATCGACCTTATTTGCTCATCGCTAAATTGCGTCCTCTTTGCAGCTACATACATCCTGCATTCAGTTTTTCGGAATAATTTAAAGTGCACAAAACAGAAACTTTTTAAAAACCAAAATAACGATAATGCAAAAATGTACATCATGGTTTACAACACCACATTTGAAATGTACATGTACAAGGCTTAGCAATAACAATAATCGAGGCAGTAGTAATAATAAAGAACAACAAATAGCATATAAAAAACTTCTATTTGTATAGTAGGTAGTTAGTTTTGTAAATTTGAAACATCTGATTAAAACTAATTGTAATTTTCATTCTCGCAGGCAGTGTGGTCTACAAAAATAGATAATTTTTATCGTGCCAAAAAAGTTTAAGTCCATGCCATTTGTAATACATTTTTGCAAAAACTTAAACGGCTATTAAAAATAAAATATCGTCTAAATAAAGCACATATTTTTAATTTAATATGAGTAAATGTTTTGCGTATAGAGAATCTTAATGATAATAAAAAGTTCAAGTTCGGCCAACCGGAGTCGACCCCCACAAAGCACCTTAGTCAATAACCCTCTCCCCTCCATTTTACATGCAGTCATTATGAATAATGTGCTTGCCATGGTCCTCCCTAACTTGGATCTATTTATATCGGGTAATTCAAAATTCATGAACGGCTTTAGTAAACATTACAATAATGACCCACAATATCAGTAAACCTTTCCATATTGTTAAAAGTTGGAAAACTTAAGTCTTCCTTAGCTTTTTATTTCCGGTTTTTATAAACTGAAGGTTTTCCTCTTTCTCCATACTCGGTTCTATTAAATTGTTCTTGTCTAGTTAAGTGACTTGCAAGGTTTTTGCCTTTTATAAGTTATTACTATTCGAAACCAAGCCAGGCATTACATGGTCGAAATAAACACTTCATTTATTTCTCGGTTTATTTCCTGTTCAAAAAATATGTAGATTTGTAATCGTAATTTTAAAAATTGCGCTTTTTAATATTGCTAGTAATACAACGCATGTTGATGGTCAATGTTAAAAACGTGTGATGATTTATTTTTAAACGAATGCGTATTTATTTTTTTTAATCTAAAAAACGTAAAACAGTTATAACCACTTTAAATTATCAAAATTGTAACATTATTCTATTTCTGAAGTAGGTAGTTAAAAAAACGTTTCATACATTTTAAAACAACATTTTTGTGAACCTGAAACTGAAACCTCTTTACTTATGCATCTTTTATTTGACCTGTGGTATAAATCAGCCGTAAAATCAAAAGATCAATAAATTTAAGCACTCTACAAAGTATAGCTTTTCGAGTGTGCTATCCGAAGTCTTTTTTATTTTCTTTTGTCCAAATCGTCATATTTTGTGATTTTTAATTTTAAACTGAAAATGAACAAAATTTAAGGGAAAATCTGCAGATAAAGTAGGCATACAAAAATTTTAAAAACTTTTTGTCTTTTAAAAGATCCTTTTTTCGACTTTATTTGCTGGGAGACAAACTGATTGCTTTGCTACATGTCCTATTTTTTATTTTGTTTTTGCGATGCATAACATTGTCAACAAATAAATTAATCCATTTATTTAAACTAAGTTACGAGGTAAAATACGTTTTACCACGTTAAATGTTTTGCTTTGTTTGTAAATGTTATTGTGCATTTCCCGTAATATAAGCAAGCCATGTATTTAGTTGAGTCAGTGTCCTCTCTGGCGATCTCATTGGTCACTCAGCTCACCTTCAAACAAGTGCATCACCCGCGAACTTGCCAAGCAGTCTTTGTTAAGAAAACGTTAAACTTTAAATTGATTGTTCAAAACCATAATAATGCAGTTCAGGTTCAGGTTCAAATTTTAATACTGTTTTACGACCTTTTTAAAATGAGTCATTTATTTTCTTACAAACCGACAAACGGTCAACTACAATACGAAATATTTTTCCAGCTGCGTTTTGTTCTTGCTAATAAATTAAAAAATAGGTTTAATTTTCGCATCCTGTTCTGCTGATGTTTATCTACATGTACGCATTTATCCTGTTTCTTATGCGTAAAAGTTTAAATGCCCCGGTATTAGGAAGCAGACAGCAATAACTCTGCCCGAAAGGGGCCGTTGCCCTAGCACCTAGACTGCTCTTTGCAATAGTCTCACAAAACCGCTATTTGCGAAATTACAGTACTCTGCAAGATTCTATTAATAATTAAAATAAATTGCAGATATGAAAATGACCAACTATTCATAATTATAAAACATGTACCTTAATTTTAAAATACAGTTATGAATGATGTAAAGTTTGCCTAGTTTACTAAACAAAACACGATTTTATAACGAAAAAGTATCAGAATAATTCGAAGCAATATTTAGGTTACATGATTTATTTGTGTAAACGTGATGGTGTAATTTTGCAATTAAAATTAATTTTCCGTATTCTCTCTGCACCCTTCGCAAAACAATGCCGTCTTTAATTACATATCGCTTTTGCTACTTTGAAATCTTTTGTTTGAAGTTGAACTTGGAAGTGAAAACAACAAAATTAATAACTTTCTAATAAATTAGACGGTAATTTTAAATATCATTAGTAGCGTTTAAAAATAAATAAGAAATTGAAACACCGCTAACGTTTTTTGTTTCGTAAAATAATTAAGAAGTTTTGTTGCTAGTAATTAATAATTATTTCTTTTTTTAGAATGGTGATCTGTGCATAAGCATTCTCCACCCCCCAGTCGACGACCCCCAATCCGGGGAGCTCCCCTGTGAGCGTTGGAACCCCACTCAAAACGTCCGTACTATTCTCCTAAGTGTAATTTCTTTGCTCAACGAGCCCAATACATTTAGCCCGGCTAATGTTGACGCATCTGTGATGTATCGCCGTTGGCGTGATTCAAAGGGTCGAGACAAGGAATATGAAAATATTATAAGGTAAGATTGTGAATAAAACAAGACTACAAAATATAGGACAATAACAACATGAGATCAACAAGAATATTTGAATAACATAATGCCCCAGTTTGGAGTTATTTTTGTAATAATTGAAAACATTTTAAAAGGTCATGTTTCAAAGCGTTCTGTTTCTTATTAAAATTTGATGTGGACACGCTTTAATGATTAGCGTTTATACGTTTTGTGGAAGCTTATTAAATTGAATGGTGCTTACAATAGAACGGAATTGTTATTTTATAATTTGTATCATTATAAGGATATTCTCGGAATTAACTTACTTTATCGAAAAATTAATCCATATGAGGTTTATTTTTAATATTTTTTTTTGTAGGAAACAAGCAATGGCAGCCAGAGCAGAAGCGGAACGCGATGGAATCACGGTGCCCCTCACTCTAGAAGATTACTGCATAAAAACTCAAGTAAAGCCAAATGCCTCCGAATCTCAGGTGGAAATGACCGATTTTTATGACGATGTCTACGATGACGACTATGAGGATCTCTCTGACAATTCGGATTATGTTGATGAGGACGACAATGACAGCGGAAACGGAGAGTCGTGATGCCGCATTCCTCCAAATATTCATTCATAATTACGGGGATTTGATTAGCACGGAGCAAAATTAAATGTTTTATTTTTTTACTAGTGCTACACAAATTATTATACTCTTTGCAGACAAAATTAAAATAATACTAAATTGCTGAGCAAAACACTTTTATGGGCGGCCTTTTTTCAAAAATGTAATTGTGTGAAAAAGTACTTTTGTGAAGAGAAATTTCTAAGCGTTTCTAGTTGTTATATTTAAACAGACACTGCCTCAAATAAAAATTAATTAGTCCCAGCCAACATCATCGTAATTATGGAATTTGTGTATATTTTTAGTTTAATTTTTTTAAGTAATTATTTACGAAAGAAGTTGTGGTTTATTCGCTGAATTTACTTTTAATTAAGGTAAATGTCAATTTATACAAAATAATTGGATATATTGTGTGTATTAAGCATATTTATTTGTATTAAAGAATAAGACGTACACAAAAAAATTGTTTTATTTTCAAGCAACAATAAACATGTATTTCCTTTCCCTTTTTTCAAAAAGTTATGATGATAAAAAAAATAATTAACATTTAATATGAAACTTATATTATGTTTGTTAATTAAACGACTATAAATTTAGTAAAAACCGTTGGGCATTGGAGGTCCCCATTAAAAAATTAAAATTAATATGAAAGAAGCGGACACAAAAAATAATCAGATCTGTTTCTCGGATCAGAATCCACTTCCATTTTAAACTGAGTACTTTTTTAGGTTAGTTGTCACGTCAACATCTTGCAACTTTTAGCATATTTTCAAGTATTTATTTGATTTCTCAATTAAAATGTCCGGTCAATGGGAAGTAGTAGGGAAAAAGAAGGAAAAGAGCAGTAAGATCCCTCAGAAAATTGCAGGGCAAGAGCTTAAAAACAAAATTCAGCAACAAAGTATCAACATAAACGATGTTTGTGAGTAAAAACATGATAACAAATTAATAATTATGTAAGCGAGTTCTAATCGTTTTTAGTGCCCAAATCGCAACTCAAGAATCTATACAATGGCGTCGAAAAACTGAACAAAGAAAACAAGAAGCCGCAGGACAAGAAACTAAACAATGACGCTAAAAAGCCGGCGAAGAAGCCAGAAAAGGCTTCGGAAAACCAAACGGCAAAGCCCAAGTTTAAGTCAATTGAAAGTGCTTTAGTTGCTGTATGTAATTTTACCGCATAATTACACAAAAAACATCTTAATTTAAATCGTTTGCAGATAAACGTGGAAGAATTTAAAACGCTATTTGAAAAAAGCAAGATACTGTTCCCGCAAGCTCCCTTAGTCTGGTTAAAAGAAATGGCTCAATTTTTAAACCTTAAGGTCGCTCTTGAGGTGTCTGACCCTGTTTTTTCCTCAAAGTCCAATGGATACCCTCTTAAAATTGTAAGTTAAGTAAACCATTTTTTAAGATTAAAGTTTTTAATTTTACGTACCTAGGTGCCTTCTGAAATAAAAGCAATAATGGAAAAAGCTTTAGCTGAAGCAGGTTCAGCAAATATTCAACTTTTCTTTGATATTTCGCTTACAACTCTTGCTACAGACATGAGTAAAGGCCTTTCTGGTTTGGGCCATAAATTCTTTTTGCAACTTATTGCAAGTACTGAGCCAGCATTGGCCATCTCAGGCATGCAAAAACACATTGTCTTACGTAACTCATATCAAAACAGACCTAATATTGGTTTGTCTATTTTGTGGGCTTTAGCGCAAGCTGGACTTCAGGACATTCGATTGGGTCTAAATGGTAATTATCTGTTACTGATTTTAAGCGGACCCTAAGTAACTGTTTTTTTAGTTTTTCAGGAATTCATGCTGCCTATAATTGAAATGAAAAACTACTCCAGATTCATTGTAAAGTATTTGTTAGACCTTATTAAAAATGCCAAAAACACAACAATCACAAAAGAGGAATATTTCGTGATTTTGGATACAATTTTTTCCGACAGAAAAAACTTTCCCAATGATCTTAAAGTTGATCTGCTTAGTGCCTCACAAGAAGTTAAAAAACTACTATTCCTCAAAGGCAGAAAAGATATTCATTTATTGTTTGATGCCATTTTGAAAAAGTTTAATTTTATTTCTACTGGCAATAAATCGTACCAAAAAGCCTTATGTGAAGTCGCGTCCGAATGTTTGGGCAGCGATAAAATGTTTTTGTACTGGGAGAAAATCTACCCCAGCAATGTTGCTGGGAGCGCAATATTGCTGAGTTACCTCGGTAAGTTCAATGCCAACTTGATTTTTTACTTTGACGGCTAAAAGTCAAAAATAATCATGAATGTCATATAAAATGTCTGCTCCTTCTTCACACAAAATTATAAGTTTAAAACAAACTGCTACTTATTCCAAAATCTCATGTGGTGCGTATTTTTCCTTCATTTTTCCTAACTGATTTAATTTTTCAGAATCAAACTGGTCGACTCATCACCAAAAAATTAACAAAAAACAACTTTCTTCAACATTGGAGAAATTTAAATCAAACAACGAAGAATTATTAAACAAGAAACGAAGAGAAAGTTATGTTCAAGAAGCCCAAACTGCAATTATTGTAAGTATTTGAATTTCGCGCTACACGAACGCGTAAACTCAGCTTTACGATGTGGTAGTTCTTATGTATCACAGTCTGTAGTTCAAAAGTTCAACTGATGACGTACGATAGCCGTTATCGCTGCGCGCGCATGAATAAAATTCAATAAGCAGCGGCGCTCCTTCCACCACAGGCCCAAAGTCTTCTTCATTCGCTTTTGTTGCTTATCGCTAGTGCATAAATTATCTTGGGGAAGCTTTCCATTCAATGTGCTGACCTCATCAAATTTTTTACATTCCATTTGATACACTTAAATTTACCAGTTTTTTAAACTTTCGACCCAAAAAATGGCTTCAAAAAAATCTCAAAACAAGGTGAGCAAAGGACGCCTTCAAAAAACAACGGAGACGAGAAAATGACGTTTAATTAATTTTATGACATATTGCTTCTTTAGCGGCTGGTTATTTACATTTTTATCGTTGTATTACAGAAACTATCATCTAAAATGGGAGCAAAAGAGAGTTCCGGCTTCCCTATGAAAACATTAATGTTCTTAATGGTAATTTTTTCATCAGTTTTCGTAGCCCTTGATGTTAAGTCTAATGGTAGCTGGTCAGGTGAGTTTTTTTTAACTAATACACTACGACGTTTTAATTGGTTGTACTTGTAGAATCAACTACAGCTAAGTTTATGAAGACCTCGGGCGTTTGCCATTATTCACACTTAGCTTGGAACAAAACAACGGAGGGTGTTGAATGGGTTGACACTAAGTTAACCTCCGCGTACCCGGAGCACTACAAAGCGACGAAAGGATATGTGAGTCCTTACTTCCTTCTGCTGAAGGATGTTGGAACTATTGCTTATAACATAGGCGAAAATGCTTATGAGGGAATCGCTAAGGGATACCCCATTGTTGTCGAATCGGTAAGTGTTTAGTTTGGTTAAATAAATCACCTTGTGCCTCATTAGCAGTGGATATTGCAGGGGTTTTATTGGCAGTGTTTATTACATTTTGGTTTTTTATTTTAGATTGAAACCTATGCTCCAGGATTACAAGAAAAAACTTCCACCGTGGTAAAAAGTACCGTCTCAAATTCAGTTTACTACTTTAACGCCAGCGTAGAGTATTTAAAGAACGAGGTTTTCGTGTAAGTATACCAGTCTATTATTTTGACTATAGTACGAATAAAAAACACCGTTACAATAATATTTAATACGCAGTTCAAAAGGTCAACAATATAAAATGATATAAGTCACTTATATGATACCACTTTTGTAATTGCGATTATTTGCATCAATTTATTAAACCAATATCATTTTTGCATTGTATACATTTTTAAATGATAACATGTTTTTTTGCAGAGGTCAACTGTCCCCCGAAAATATTAAAAAAGTGGTTCTAGTAGCAGTTGACACCACTCAACAAAAAGCCTCCGAGGCTTTCCATTGGGTTAAAGAAAAAGTACAAACTACCATCAAATGAGCCTGTAAAACGTATTAGGGTTTTTATTAATAATTTTACATGGACATTATTTTGAATTATTTAACTAGAATCAAGATGTATCAAATTCTGTTGCGGCTCCCCATTTTTAAAATAATTTTTTATTCCATTATTTAGCATTTTATAATAATAATATAGTAAATTATTGAACATACCATTCCAATGTAATTTTTTGTTAATTTGAAAATAAAACATAAAACTGATTTGTTTTTTGCGTTATTTAAAAAATAAGCTAAGACTATTTTGGTAAATTATCTCGCCTAAATCATCGGCGTTTACTTTTTTTACCGCCGAAATAATGTCCAAGACTTGCCTTAAAAAAGGAAAAAATAGATTGCTGGCATGGTCTCGAACATATTTTTAATAAAAATCAAAATCTTACCTGATATTATTTGGTTCGTTCCTACTTTTCACCATGGCCTCAGAAGTCCATTTTTCTTTTTTAACACTTGGCATTTTTTTATTTTCTTCCGCAATTAATTTATATCCTGCATGAGATGGTCTTATTTCGCACCAAGGACAGTCAGTTTCAATTAGAATTTTATCAACTGGAAGAAGTGCGACAGTTTCCAAATTTTCTTTCGTCTTCAATGAACTAAAATTAACTTGTTAGCCTTCTGAGGAATTGTTTTGGATAGCACTTACCATCCATTTAACCCGATGTAATAGCCTAAATTCATGAACTTGCTTGCCTCATCAATAGTACCATCAAAAGAATGAACTACTCCTTTTAAATTAGTATAATGTTGTAAGATTTGAAATAGATCGTCTGCAGCATTTCTGCAGTGCAAAAATAGAGGCAATTTAAACGTTTCGGATAAGGCTAACTGTTGCTCAAAGTACCTTAAAATTAAATAGCATAAAATAATACATGGAGTTTTTTAAAGGACGTACTTTTTCTGAACCTCCTTCGGGCAAAACTGAATCCTATCATAATCGAGTCCGCATTCCCCAATAGCTACAATCTTTTTGCCACCTTTTTCAATGACATGTTTTAATTGCTCCAAATAATTTGACGCATCGCCCGAGTTCTCAAATTCTAAACAACGGGTCGGGTGGCATCCAACTGTACAAAATAGCCGTTCTAAAAAATTACAATAGTTTGGTGTGTTTTAGCAGGGAAAAAGCCTTTTACCATCCTTTTGTGCCATTTGCAAGGATTTTTCGCTTTCACTCAAACTGCCTGCCGTAATTATAATTTTCTCTAGCCCCGCCTCCCAACTTCGTTTTAAAACAGCCTGTATATCCTCATCATGCTTTTTGCTACCATTGTACACTCCTGTATACATTAAATCGGTTAGATTTGCACCGATATCTGTAAATTATACGTCCTGTTATCAAGAAATAATGTAGTTGTAAAGTATAAGTTATGTTACCTATAAATTTTCTTATTTTGGACATTGTGCCGCGTAGCCTGATGAATTGCTTTCGATAAAACTACCTAACCTAAAAACCACAACAAATGCTTATTCTGTCCACCAAAGTGACTTAAACAAATGCTTTTTAGAAGAAAGAAAAAGATCTTCGCTATTCTTATACTAATCGTGATAATAACTATTGCAATTAATTACTGGTTTTTACCTTTATCGGGCGAAACCACTAAAACCATACAAGAGCAAATACACGATGATATTTACGAAGAATTTAACAACTTACGTGAAATCTTAAAAGAGCCTGCTGAAAGCGATCCTGGCGACCGAACTGGCGATTTATCAGAAATCTTTTCCCGAAACGCTGGCTTGGGGAAAAAAGTCCAAAACTTGAGTGCGCTATGGAGTACCGCACAGTCATGGGTGTCCAAAACTCAACTGGTAGACCCGCTGGACAGAAATATGGGGGATTTAATTTACGCTTTGAAAAATTCAAAAATTATTAAAGCAGATTTAGATCCCAGAGGAACGCAGCTTAAACTTCTCTTAACTTTAGAGGTAAGTTCATTTAAATAAAACCTACAAGGGTACTTATAATAATTTACAGGGCAACCAAGAAGTGGTTTACAAGCCGAAATGGTACAGCAAAGAATGGGTCATCGACGGACCAGTTTACGGAGGAAAGGATCGCCACAGCTCCGAAATATTAGGCTTCTACTTATCTGTTATACTAAACAAAACGCTTACCCCAGTAAGTGTTCAACGAAACATATCATTCGTTAACGATATCCTCCCCGTAGCTACGCCAGATCTTTTACAAACGACTTTCAAACACAAGCATGGACACTGCTTTTATGGAAAATGTCATTACTGCGTGGAAAGCGATCCCATTTGCGTTAGCGATGCGGGTTATATGAGCGGAGCAGCTATTTTTAACATTAGGGAAGTTTTCCAAGTTTACAGATCTCCCTGGCAGCGAACCTACAAGAAAAAGAAACGAGCTGTATGGGAACACGACATGGATTATTGTTCGTATGTTGTCTTACAAGTTTTTTAACCGTTTTTTTCCTAAATCATTGTTCTTGCAGGGTTGTAAAAACAAAATTAACCCGTGAGCGCTTACTGGACTTGATAGACGCAGCTATCTTCGATTTTCTGATCCAAAACGGGGACAGACACCACTATGAAACTTTCCAAGGCACAGTGCTGCTGTTGGATAACGGAAAAGGCCTGGGGAATCCTTATGTAAACCATCTGGACATACTAGCCCCTCTATACCAATGCTGCATGTAAGTAATGATGGTTTAAGTTGTGCAAACAATAAATAAATGAATTTTTCAGCATAAAAATGGCCACTTGGACTCAACTACATTCTTTAATTGGGGGAGCCCTGAAGAGAAAACTTGAGAACATGCCTGATGTTCCCAATTTGGTGTCAGATAAACATTTAGATGCAATACAAGATCGGTTGTATCTTATTTTGGCAACTATTGAACATTGTCGATACAAAAATTACTTACATATTTATTAACATTGGGATGATTACGATACTTACGTTGTATTTTTGTACAAATAAAATACGAAATGTTGTTTTTAATCGTTAGTCTTCTTCACAAGTTCACTGCACAGTTTTTTAGTTTCGTTATTTTTGTTATAGATTATTGTAGAGTTGTAATACCACTGTTAACCCACGAAATAAAAAATATCTGCATAATAAACACATACCTACAAGAATATCACATGTTGTGATGATAAAATGCAGCACTTCTGCAAAAAACGCTCAAAAGAACTAAAAAGAAGAGGGGACAGATTTCAGATCATGCCGAATGTTTTGATTGATCAGATCAGATTTGATGTTTTTGTTCATGTTGTTGTAAGTCAGTAAGTGTCGGTCTTTGGATTTATTTTTTAGGCGAGTATATTTGATTTATATCTTTATTTTAATAGTTGTTGAATAATTCATGTCTGAAATATTTGCCTCTTAGATAAGAAGCCTTTAATCCTGTGTAAGAAGCTGAAAATCAGCGATGTTTTCGTTAAAAACGTTCATAATGGCGCGGGCGTTAATGTATATGAGTATTTTTTTGCATATACCGGTAAAACACTGGGCACTTTATGCCGCTATTTTGGTAAAAATTATTATGTTTTAATATTTTGTTGTATTATTTTATCAGATTCAGACAGTACAAATTATTTTGTAATTTAGAGGTTTCGGATTGTGCTTTGTGCTATTTTATGCGACTTTATCGTGAAAACTCATCATTATCCAAATTCTCAAGTAGACGCGACAATTAATTACCACTTAAAGACAGATACCAATAAGAAAATGTAAAGAATGAGGCAACCACAGTTTTTGGGGTAGTGAATAAAAGCAGTTGAGGAGACATAACAGGCCTAATTATAAATCTATGTAATTAATCAAGAACTTACATTGTAAAGTAATTAGTGCTTCGATATTTTGTATATTTTATTTGTTAATTATAACTTTTGTCGGTAGAATATTAAAAGTTTGCAACTTTTACAAAAGTAGCTCAACAGTCAACTCAAACGACTCAACGCTGCAGACTTTTTAAACTCGATTTGAGAACGCTCCTCGTTGTTTTGACAGTTACATAACCCTACATTTTTCACGTTTCAAAAAAATTTCCCCGAACAAGATCTTGGTTCTCTTATTTATTTCGATTTTTCTTAAAAACCAAAATGTTTAAACTCAAAATGTGGAAGTTTAACACAAGCTTAATTAATTTTCAGGTTCGGAGCAACTTTGTATGCCGAGAACTTGAAAATATGGGATCTTTAGAATGGAATGGTATGTAATTTGCGCTATTTTAACATTTCTTTATTTCTAACAATTTTTTGGTTTTAGGTTCTAGAAAACGAATGACTGTAAATACCGCGGGATTAAATCACTACCTTAGAGGCGTTGTCAATAAAAACCAGCAGCTGGACGCACGGGAAAGATTTTGTCGATCAATTAATTCAAATGGTAAAATTATAAACAAATCTTTATCAAAAAAATCATGTGTATTTTTTTAGCGACTACTCGACCAGTAGTAAATACACAGGATTTCGCTAATGTTTTGAAAAATGTGCTTAATTATAATCAAAGACAATATTTCAATATCCGGACTTTTTGCACTCAAAGTAAAAACGATGCTTTTTTGGAGCGTCCTATTGTGTTGTCTAAAAACAAAGAACCTCTGCAAAATGTAGAACCTCCACCTACAAAAGTAGAACCTCCACGAAGGCCTCCACCTTTAAAGGTAGAAGCTACCCCTAAAACGAGAACAAAAAAGACAAAAAAATCCATAACAAAAACCGACGTTAGAAATATTCTTGAGTCCATACCAGAAGGCGACTCAGAAACTGTTAAAGATGTAACTCTGGACGTTAAGAAATTATTCCCTTTTCCAAAAAATACCCTAAACACAATTATTTCAATAGTAGCGCAAGACATCGGAAAAAAACAGACCCTAAAGCCAACATTTAGGCTAGTCAAAATCAATGAATCTAAAAGTCAGTGGAGTTGTACTTACAAACTAGCATGGCCAGAAGAACTAGCTTTTGCCGGTGTTTCTCTCACCAAAAAGGAATCTTCATACAAAGCAGCCTATGCTGCACTTACTTACATGTTACAAATCAAAAAAATAACCGAAAAGGGACAACCGATTCTTTTTGGACAAAAAGAAATGAAAGAGCTTACAAAAAGCACCACAGAAGCGTTGATACTGAACCCAAATATTATAAGAACATTGGACGAAATAAACGATATTTTCGAGAAGAAAATGACTGTCGAAATGGTTACCAGTGGAATTAGTAACTTAGACATTCACGACAAAAAAGACGAAACTGTTAATTTGGCTCAAGAAGAGTTGCACGTTTTTAGTAGAGTCAGACCTAAATTTTTGAGCACAGCGCAATATATGAGCAAGGAAAAAGTCCATTTGCCTATCACAGACTACAAGTATTTAACGCAATGTCTAAGAGAAATTCACTTTAACACTGTTTAAATTTCAGGGAAAAATTCCAAGCTCTTTTGCGTGACAACCAAATAATAATAGTAAAGGGGGAACCAGGGTGCGGAAAAAGTACAAGGGTGCCTCAATATGTTCTCGAAGAGTGGGCACAGGACCCAAATAACCACTCAACAGTCGGTCGAATTGCTGTAACCCAACCAAGAAGAATAGCCGCTATTTCTTTGGCCGAAACTGTCTCAAGAGAACGAGATGAAAATGTACGCCATAGAACTTAAAAGCGTGTTTTTATAAACTGATATTTTAATGTTTTTTAGGTGGGTCATATTGTAGGCTACCAAGTGCGTCTAAAATCAAGCTTTCGCCCCGTAACAGGGCGTATCTTGTACTGCACAACGGGAATACTTTTACGACACCTACAGTCGGATCCTCTGCTTAAAAATTTTTCGCATGTAATTCTGGATGAGGCACACGAACGTGATGTCAACACCGATCTTTTGATGAATCTTTTACGCTCGGCTTGTGACAAGAACCCGAGTTTAAAACTTGTAGTCATGAGCGCTACCATTGATACTGATATGTTTCAACAATATTTTAAGGGAGCAGCTACTTTACATGTGCCTGGATTCACATATCCTGTTAAAATGAAGTAAGTTGTAATACCAAAACAATAATGACAAACTAAGTGTTTGAATTTTAGTTTTTTAAACGATCTTGACGATTTGGACCTGTCCAAAACTGAAAGAATGTGCGAGTCTAACCAACCAACAGTTATACAGGAAGACGTAGCCAGTCTAATCCGTTATTTACATCGCACCAAACCAGAAGGTGCCATACTTGTCTTTCTACCAGGTTGGGAGGACATAAACAAGATTAGAAAACTGTTAGAAATGCGTAGCTCTTCAGACATAAGCGTATTGTGTCTGCATTCAAAATTACAAGACGATGTGCAATGGAAGATTTTCTCTAGACCTCCTCCAGGGGTAAGAAAGGTCATACTGTCGACTAATATCGCAGAAACATCGGTAACTATTGATGACATTGGTTACGTTATTGATACTGGCATCCACAAGGAAACTCGATTTGATTTAGAAAAAGGTTTGTTCTACTTATATCTAGACTTTAGACTGTTTACGAATTAAAAAAACGCATTATTTTAGGTGTAATGTGCATAGATAATCATTGGGTGTCTCAAGCATCAGTAAAACAACGCAAGGGGCGCGCAGGTCGCGTCCGCGAAGGCGAAAGTTTCCATCTTTACCCAAAAGCAAAATACAACGAGTTTGAACCCTATTCACTGCCTGAAATATTACGCACATCGCTTACCAAAATAGTGCTGGATTCCAAAGTCTTTAGTAACAACATGAATGCGCTTAAATTCATGAGCGAATTACCGACGCCGCCAGACGAAAACGCTACAGCTATGGCTGTAGACGAACTTTTAGATCTGGAATTAATCCAAGCGGAAAATGAGAATCTGACCAAACTTGGAAGAACGCTGGCTGATTTTCAATTGGAGCCGAAATTGGCTAAAGCTATGGTTAATTCCGTTGTCTATAAATGTGTTACGCCAATTATCGACATTGTTACTTTATTTTCGAGCGATATCCAGTTGTTTAGGAGCAGTTTAGGCGAAAAGGATAAAATAAGACAAATTAAGGAAGAGCAATGTCAGGACAGCGATCATTTGGCGCTTATGCGCATCTTTGAACTATGGATGGAATTTAAAGAGAAGAATAAGAGTTATTACTTCGTAAACCAATGTAATTTGGTTGATCATAAGTTGGAATTTGCGGAAAGTACGTCATTTTAATGGTTTTTAGGCATTCATTAATGTGTTTTATTTTTAGAAATGCGCGAAATCCACTTTGGTTACCTACACAACGGATTAACGGACGCTTTGCCTTTAGCAGATGATAATTCCGACAACGACGAAATGGTAAAAGCCGTTTTACTTTCGGGAGTTGGTACGATTTTGCGACACCGCAATTGGGACATTGTAAGAGGTCGCTACAAGAAAGTAAACACTTTTATCACAAGGTAACCTGTTAACAAATCATTAAATATTGGTTTCAACGTTTTTTTTTTGTAGGCATAATCACCGCGCTACATTATCACAAGAAAGTGTAGTCTCCCGAAAAGCAAAATTCGCCTCCAAGTATTTAATGTACATTAACGAAACTAGGTCCAATATTAGAAGGACCACAATTATTCGAGAGGCTAGTGTTATGAATCCGCTTGCCGTTCTTCTGTTTAAGAATAAGGAGCTGTTCACCAAAGATATTCCAAAGGAAGATTTCAACAGCATGTTGGATTCAGAAGATCAGGTCCTGATAGGATTAAAAGAAACCAAAATTCACTTCTTATGCGATAGAGAGTAAGTCTGCTTTTTTTCTTTTTGCATGGACCTAACTATTTTATTTTACAGGCAAGCTGCCAAATTAATAAAATGTAAAAATGCAATCAGTGCCTGTTACCAGTACTACATTACCCAAATAACGGATAAAGGGACCTACAATCCAGAAATGAATCATTACTGGGATAGAGTTTTGTCCTCCTTAAACCAAATTTTAAACCAAAAAGTGGTGTAATTTTAAGCACTTTAAATCGTTAGTAAATTAGTTAAAAAAAATAAAAAATGTGATACCTTGTACCTCGACTGATACTATAATTAATTATAAAAACGTACTTATTAGTTAATAAGTACTAATATTTTTTGTTTTGTTACATTCGTTTAGTATTCTAAGTAGTTTTAAATGTTCGTTATCAATCTAATCTTAGGTTAAAAATTAAATTTTTAGTTGACTCGAAATAAATAAAATGAGTTCCAAGCATAATTTGTTTTTTTTTTATTTGTGCCCCTTTTTGCCCAGTTTAATGATACGCTCATGGTTTTACAAACATCCATGAACGCTCCTTTTCCCATCATGCATTGCGTCTGACGTTTCCGCTTTCTGTCAAGTAGCTGGCGCCCTCTTCCTAAGTTGCTCTTTTACACTGTCAACATGGCTGACCAAGTAAGTAAATTTTCGTATTTTCCTATTTTTTTTAAGTTTTATACAGTTTAAACAATTAAAATTACGAAATTTTGTTTCGCAAAATGTAGGTCTCAAATCCTTGTTTAAAAAATTTGCCATTAAGGGCGTATTTTTGGTCAAAAATGTGATTTTACAGAAGCAGTGTTTACCAATTTCACACGTGGTTTTCGGATAATTTTAAGCATAATGTGATTAATTTTACAGAATGAAAAAGCTTTCCAGCGCCAACCTACAGTATTTCTAAACCGTAAGAAGGGTAGCGGTGGTAAAAAGAAGACTCTTCGTTACCACCGTGAAGTTGGATTGGGATTTAAAGTTCCCAGAGAGGTACGCTACTTTGATTTTACTAATGTTGTACTTTTTTCTATAGACGGAGAAAGCCTTCCAAAAACAACCCAGTCTTAACCTTAACAAAAAAGGAGGTGCCAAGAGGAAGGACCTCAGACGGAGCAGGAGTGTCGGGTTAGGTTTTAAAACCCCCCGTGAGGTTCGTTGATGTTTCGTTATTTTACAGGAAGGGTTGCGGGATCGAGGCTTAGCATGTTGGTGAAGGTTACGGTTATTATCCCATTTTTTATGTGATGTAAATAGGGAATCAGTGCCACAAAACTAATATTGTAACTCCGGGTCTAACAACTAATTACTATTACATAAGAATAAGCTTAATCAATTAGTCCTAACTCACTAAAACATAACCATCTTAACTCATAAGGAAGAAGGGAAATATTTCCTGAAATTGCTTTTTATGTTATAATGTTCTGTCCTAGCACACTAGCTCGTAACATCTATTTTAAGTAATGTTTTTCTTTAGGCTATTGAAGGAACCTACATTGACAAGAAATGCCCCTTCACCGGGAATGTTTCGATCAGAGGACGTATCCTTACCGGAGTCGTACAAAAAATGAAAATGCAACGTACCATCGTTATTAGAAGAGATTATTTGCACTACATTCGGAAGTACAGTCGTTTCGAGAAGAGACATCGTAACATGTCTGTTCATCTTTCTCCCTGCTTCAGGTAAGCCCCCTTTTTTTAATTATCACGAGGTTTTAACTAAAAGTCTTAATGTCTGGGTAATTATTTGGGACAATGCATTGATTTTTGTATTGTTCTCAGGGATGTTGAGATTGGAGACGTTGTCACCATTGGAGAATGCCGCCCACTCTCCAAAACCGTCAGATTTAATGTGTTAAAAGTAACAAAGGGCACTGGCTCAAAGAAGAGCTTCAGAAAGTTCTAATGTACTTGTATAAATAAATTTTTCTAAGTTAAAATCATTCAGCTTCTTATTCTAGTCTCCCTTGTTCTATTTTCAACACCTACGATAAAGTTATTTCGTGACAAAGAAAACTATGGTTTTTCAATTCAATTCATCAAAACATTATTTGGTAATATGGTGGTAATAGTATTCGTGTCCGCAATTATTTTAAGGGTTGAAAATTTTGTGTTATTGCCTCTTTGCACGGTATTTTATATTGCAAAGTCGCACTTTGTTTTAGTTTCTAAACGTTGAACAATAAAGTTAAATTAGTTTTAAGCCAAAACTTTTAAAATGAACATTTTCATTTATAAAATACTGCAAAAAGGTGATGACGTGGGTACGTCGGTTGCATTAAAATTGCGCTATTTTTACGGGTTTTTTTACATTCAAAAATAATTATAATTTGTAAGAGAAAGATATCTTTTTTGTTAAGCAGAAGGTTTATTTGCGAAATTGCAATAACATTGTACATCTTATTTAATACCATAAAATATTAATGGGTAATTGATTTTCTGGTGACCTATCGATAAAACGAATACTGTGTACGTTTTTTGTTTTATTATAGACAAGTCAAAGGGTACATTCGGTTAAACATTATCCAAAAACATAATAAAGATCTAAAAAACTTTTAATTTTTTATATCGGTTTTTAACAAAAGCGTCTCTAAAAGAATACCTTTTCTTTAAATGCATTCAGACATCCCATAATTGAATTTAGAAAAAACATTTTAATAAAACATTAGTAATGCTGTGTGAGATGTTGTAAATCATAATTTATTTAATTTATATTCAAGAAATAATGACATTCAACTCTCGATTGAAGATGATCTATGGCCATGCATCGTTTTACATACATATTCAAATCAATAACAATTTGGTGCATATCTATTCACTTGTCTATATTTTTCGATTAATAATAATTTTTTTGGAAGCAACAACTATTAAATTAATACGTTACTTAGCATTCAATGTCTTTTTTAAAAATTAATGGATTTGAACACCCAGTCAAATAAATATAGCAATATAAAAAAAGCATAATATATAAGGAAGAAATAATTTGCTTAAAAAGGCAACCTGTATATTCATGAAGTTCAAAATATGATTGGCACATTTCTGATGTCGTGTTCAAATTTTATTTTGTTTGTTCTGTAACATCCTACGATGGTTAATTATTAAAGTTTCCTGTCCGTGTTTATTGTATCCCCGAGGGTATTATATTACTCAACAAACAATCCAGATGGATATTTTTTACCCCATTACCTACATAATAAAACAACATTGTAATGCTTAGCGTATAGCTCAATAAAAGGGCATTAAAGCAGGTGATTTTATTTTTAACATATTGCATCCTGTTTTCCTTATACAAACTAAAAGTTTTGGTGTGGTCAGCTTTTAAAAGCTTCAAAAATAGAGCACTAAAAGCAGGATTTATTAACTTTATATTATTTTGTACATTTTTTTTAAATGAACTTAAAATCTTTTTATCTACTATCGTTAGGTAACAGCTACTTTATCTTACTCATTTAAGTTACCTAATGACATACTTTATTTCACGGAAATAAAATGAGTTAGGTAATGAAATCATAACCTAACGGAAATTAAATAAGTTTTTATATTTGCGTTCTATAATATGCACATTATGAAACCCCAAATTTGTTTTTTTTAAGTTTCCGAATTGCTTCATTATTAAACCCAAAATACTATTTTATTGGTTGGTTTTCCTGATGCAAAAGGATAAATTCTTTTCTTGCAAGGTATTTTTTATTTGCAAATTTTACTATTATAATCAATCGGGGGACATAGTTTTTTTGTAGAGGGAATAACTAGAAGAATTGGGGAACCGATATCAATGGTTACATTTTCTCAAAAACGCTTATTCATTCAGTATTAAATGAGTAAAGTTTACAAATGTCATTATTCAATATGTCTAACTTTAATTTATTTTTTACTTCAAAATGTCAATGTTATGCTATAAGGTTGGTCATAAAAAACAAAATTTCTTAAGTTTTTAATTCAAATTAAAAATGCTTTTTTATATTTGCGTTCTATAATATGCACATTATGAAACCCGAAATTTGGTTTTTTAAAGTTTCTGAATTGCTTCATTATTAAACCCAAAATTTTATTTTATTGGTTGGTTTTCCTGATGCAAAAAGATGAATTCTTTTCTTGTAAGGTATTTTTTATTTACAAATTTTACTATTATAATCAATCGGGGGACATTTTTTTTGAAGAGGGAATAACTAGAAGAATTGGAGAAACAATATCAATGGTTACATTTTCTCAAAAACGCCTATTCATTCAGTATTAAATGAGTAAAGTTTACAAATGCCATTATTCCATATGTCTAACTTGAATTTATGTTTTACTTCAAAATGTCAATGTTATGCTATAAGGTTGGTCATAAAAACAAAATTTCATCTTAAATTTTTAATTCAAATTAAAAATGGTTTTTAATTAATTAAATGAAGCAAATATAAAAAATAGTATAAAAAACTCGTTTTATAAGGCGTTTTTTATCACTTGTCCATTGGAAAACTCGCCGCTGCGCGGCTCTTTTTCCAAACCTGAACGCGTGCTAAAAAACGTTCGTTATAAAACTCTATGTTTTAATATACTATTTAATGAACTAAATGAAGCAAATATAAAAAATAGTATAAAAAACTCGTTTTATAAGGCGTTTTTTATCACTTGCCCATTGGAAAACTCGCCGCTGCGCGGCTCCTTTTCCAAACCTGGACGCGTGCTAAAAAACGTTCCTTATAAAACTCAATGTTTTAATATACTATAGGAAATGAGATCATTTTTTCACTCAAATTTGACATGTTGTCATGATGACAATTAGGTCTACAGGATGTACCACAAGAATTTTTTTAAAATTTTTATTATTTTTTTTTATTTTTTTAAGTTATTAAGTGGTCGTAGATAAAATATTGTATGCAACACGTTAGGAAACAGTCATTATTTCACTTATGCTCTTACAAAACTCGGCTGAAGCCTCGTTTTGCAAACTTCGCATTCGTGAAATAATGACCATCGTTTCCTTACTTGTTGTATAAATAGATATTACTAAAGCGTGCAACATTGTTTTGCATTTACAAAAGATGTGTATAGTTCATTTTTTTTATAGAGAGAAACTCCGACCACACGATAAATGTGTTTTTTGGGTTGCCTATTAGGGGTTTGTTCAGTAATTTTCCTCTTTTTTGTTGTATTTTCGAACAAAGCTCAAAATCTAACGTTTGTCAAAACTGAAAGATTTAAACATATCTGTCACAAAAAACTAAAATTCAAAACAAATTTAATGTTTTTGTCCATATACACTTATTTCTTAATGAGTAACAAGTTGTTAAAGTGTCTTGTGTGTTGGGTAACGGTTGGGGATACCATAGAGGCCATAAAGGGGATTCTCAATCATCTTAGAGGTATTAGTTATGTAGAAGCATTAAAGGGGCAAAAAATTATATATAAACGTGAAATGAGAAGCCAAAAAGCCCCCTTTTAATTCAATGCAATTGTGCCACACCGATTCATACTGCAGCAGGATATTTTGGCCATTTTGCAGAAACATCAGACAGCAAAATAAACAGCTTTGAGAACAAGCCATTTTGGAAATAAAACAATTTGAGTGTAGCGCAAAAAATATTTAACTTGCAGTAAAAGACTTTTTAGAATATTTGTAAATTATAATATTAGATTCTCAAAGGTTGTAGTTACATAAAATAAATTTTAATGAAATAAAATAAATAATTGTTTAGTGGCACAACTTAGAAGAATCGGTGGATTATTGTAAACTATTCAATCGGCAAAACTTATAAAATTGCAGAACAGATAAGCTCCGTTTAAGCACTATTAAATCAGAGTCATCCGCAAAAATCACCACTTATTAAAACCCCGCTTGTGAAGCATACAAAATTTGGCCGCCTTTTTTGCGAAGGGACTTTAGTTTAGATCCTGAGAGTTTTCGCATAAACAAATTCTGCAGTTCCTGTTCATGGTTCAAATTCCAGTCCCCCTTTCGGTCCCATACTCTTAATTTATTTAAAAGATTCTTAAAGCAGGATCTTCTGAAGCAGCCAAGCTATTAAACACAGGTTTACAATGCACAATCCACATTAACAGCAATTCCAGAAAAATATACTTTTTGGTAAAGAGGATTTAAAATTTGTTTATGGTGTTATAAAACTAACATTTTCTTTTATAAGAATTTTAACTGGCATGTTGACGTGACAAGATATTGACATTTAAGAAAAATTCAACTGTTCAACTTTTGTTTTGATTGTTATAGTGACACTATAGAAGTTGACGTTAAGCATAACCAAAGTTTTTTTTATGCCAAAAAAAACATATGTTTTGCTGCGGCCATTTTGAATTTTTCTAGTGTAAATTCACGGAGCATGCAACCAATCACAGTAACTAATTTTTTTAAGGTAAAGGTAAAAAATTCTCTCTATAAAAAAAATATACTATAGAGATTTTATATTGGCATTTTTACAGATAACATTTTCTTCAATAAGTGGCGTGAATTTTTAGGTGTAAGCGGGTGTAAGAAAGCTCTTGAAGGTTACAACACCATTTTTTTTGAAGGAAAATTATTCAAAATGCAGATTCATATTTTAAAAAAATCAATCTAATATACAAAAGAAAATTTCATTAAAATTTAAAAGCATACAAATTTTTCAAAAGTTTTGAAAAATTGGCCAATTTTAAAAAGTTCCATCGAAAAAATAAAAGCACTGGAAAAAATCAGGTTGACGATTTGTTTTCTACGACTCATAATTTGTATAAAAACACAGTTTCAGGCTAATCTATTTTTTCAAAATTTACCATATTTTTTTGCAAGGGGTAAGGGTCAAAATATTTTTAGTTTTTTAATTAACACGACCACAAACAAACATTGTCAACAATAAGTACCATTTTTGATTATGTAAAACGAGCTGCTGAATCCGGCACTGAAATAGTTCCATCGCTTTAAGTTTTGCTAGAAGCAATCTAAAATATTAAAATATAAGTTTTTTTAAAATCAATGACATGCAAAAATTTTGCTGGAAATTTTTTTTAAATTTGAACATTTTTGCTTTGAAAAGTTCTTGGAAGCCTTTGGAAATACTAGGAAGTCTTAAGACTTCCTGGAAAGTTTTATAAATGCCATTTTTAACTTACAAAAAAAAACAATTTAGTTAAATTAAATCAGGAATCAGGTGCAAAGTGAATTTTTGAATACTTTAACTATAGTACTTATAGCTTCATAAATTTGTAGATACTGCGTCCTTTTGGATAAGGGGTTTTTAGTTAGAGAACGTGGGACACTTCCTTTTCCAAAACCATTTAAGTTGTGTTTCTAGAGTCGCTAATTGAGCATTATCGTGTTTCTGAAACTCGTGATTTATTCCTAAGTAAAAGGAATCATTTGTAGAAAAATAGCAGACAATACTTAATAATTGCAGATGGGCGGAATGCGAGGATTTATCGCTTCGGCAAGCAATAGTATCTCCAGAATTTCACTTCCTCACAAGACAAGGTACAAGCAGGCACAACTCGGCAATGCTAATTACACTAAGAATTACACTTATCTGTGATTTATGGGAATGAAATAGCAAATAGTTAGCAGTGTTAGTTACACGGCGTTACCAGCCATGTTAATATAACTAATTTATGGTCATTCGACTGTGCTCAAGCCAAAGTACTGTACCAACCCAGCTATTTACCTTGCCGTTTTGCATACTTCAGGAAATTGCAATAAATGAACAAATATCTGCAAAAGGCTTTAACTTAAAATGAAAATCGTACAGCAGGAAACAACTTGACTGGGTGATCATATATGCCTTTAAATTAGATGTTTATGGCTTTATACCTCGTTAAGTGTCGAGTATATATGGTTTTTAATGTCAGACTGTGACTATCTCATTATAACGCATTCCGAAATGCGAAATTTTAACATCGTAAATAGTTATTTATGCAACTGGTAAAAATAATGGGTAAGTGTATTGTTTCACGCATGTTTACTCGATATAATTATTAGGTAAGCTTGCTGTCAAAAATGACGATATAAATATCAGGCTTATAATAATTTAAAAGTAATTGAACTTGCGTGTCCGTCTTCTGCTTCACAGTCAGGAGCTTTCTTGGAGAGAAGTATTTTCATATTATTTATTTCTCACATTTCTTCACAATCTAAGAAAATTTTACTTGTTGTTTCCAAGTAAAAAAGCTTCTTGTTTGATCAAGTTGTACAAATTAAGAAAAAATAGTAAATGAGAGTGTGTTTTTAACAATAAAATCTTATCAAAAGGTGTTGTAAATTTTGTCCCAACACTCAGCACACATTGCAAAATTATGTATTATAAAATTGCAAAACTACTAAGTACTAAATTAATAACAACTTTTGCAATTTAATCACATTAAATGCATTAACAAGAAAGGTAAACATGTAAACCATACATTTTTTATCTTAGTTTTTTAGGTTGCAATACAAAACAACAAAAAGTTACATTAATAATAAAATGTTTTTACTATAATCCATTTTCAAGTGGTAATAATGATTTTAACTTAATTTGTCATAAATAATTCTAATTCATAATGAACTGAAAAGAAGTGGTACTGCCTTTATAAGTTCCCACCATATCAATATCTTACTTTATCTACACATAAATAATTAATCACTAGGAAGTCATTTTAGCAGAATTAAATGCTAGTTAATTCTAACTTTAGCAAACCTGATAGTCAAGTATTGGACTTGCTTTGCTAGAGGTACTTTAGATAGTACTTGATTCAAAATAATTAAAAGTAAATCAGTAAATGCCTAAGTACGATTTGTTACCACCTTTCAAGCTGCACTGGGGGATTTGAATGTTTTATTAATTAATTAAAATGCCTAGGTAGTTGGAGAAAAAATTTTGAACTGAATCGGTGTTTATCTATGAGTCCTGCAAATAAGCTTTAGTACTAAGAATCATTTACCATTTTTGGTTATAAATTTAGTTAAAGTGTCCATCAGGATATCTTTCATCTTTGAAAAATTATAGTTTTGCTTGTCGCAAATAAAAGTGTGTAAGTACCAAAAGATGTAGACCTTTAAAGAAAGGTCAAATGATCATTTCTTTTAGGCGTGGTCATACGGAAGAAATTAATAGCATCTTAGCATTTGTATCTATTTACTCCTACTTAAGGAGGAATAACAGTGTTTGCTAAGAAAGAACGAATGTCTTAAGACTTTTTTAGATTCTCTTCCTTTTGGCTACATTAAAATCTGAAGAATCGCAATATTAATTGGGTAGTACCAAAATTATTAACTCTTTAACATCTGGTTTTAGAAAAGTAATTTCTTAAAACTCTTGCACTCTGTTTTGCTATTACACAAAAAGAAGTCTTTTCATCAGTTTTTTAAATTCGCGATTCGTCCTTAATGGTATCGAGCACGCGGGTACCAGCAATGGATATTAGGTATTGAATGCAATGGTAATTTATTAGATAGAGACTCTCCAGCATCTCCATAATTTATCTTGTCTAATTACGATAGGCCAATTACTGTTGTAGATAATAATGAGGGCTGAGGAGCGTAGGTACTCACGATTTGTGCAGCGGTACTTGTGTTTTGTGTAGTACTGAAATAATACGTACAATGTCTTTAGGCTCGGTTAAAAGGTAAACTAATTAAAAAGTGGGTCTCTGGCGACTCTGGGCGCTGCTCGGGATGTCATGTCGTTGGGTCGTGTTTTCTTAGAGTAACGGACACTGATGTGTAGGTTGTTGAGATCGTGCTTTACTACTTAAGGTTTTAAAGTCACACAAACTCTTGTATCCGATGTCCCAATTTCGACTTATTACAATTACACCATTTGCGTGCAAAATTCAATACAATATTACGGACCCTTGAGGTCATTTTTAAACAGACATTTTGGTACTGCTAAATTAATCACACGAGAGAATCAGCTTAGACACTCCTTTTAAGTTCAAAGGAATATTGTATTTAAGTTTTCCTGGTCGAAAACAATCTGTGTCAAAATATTTAGGTAGTACCATTCCATTGCCTTATAAGAAGCTAATACCTAAAGGAAGTTTAAGTTGACATGCGGTTTTGTAGCTATGGGTACTTATTGCCTTTTGCAGTACCGTTACCATGATGATGTTGCATCGTATATACATAAATAAAAGCGTCATAGAGGTAAAGTAATCATGGGAACTTGGACTAAAATCATCATTGATCTTCAGTTAGAAGGCGAAGGTTTTGGTACTACTAGATTCCAAGCCAACAAGACGTATTTATCTCAATTAAACGCTAGTTATTTTGATAGATTTACACTATGAAATTGTACATTATTATTATGAAGAATGCTCCAATCATCAATGCCCTTTAATTGGAAGTTTAGAATTGGTACCGTAACATTTCGACATGTTTATGGTTTTGAATATATCAGTACCTAAACCTATCAGGGATTTATTTATTAACAGTGCGGTGGTGGCGGCGGCGGGGTTCTAATTATTTATGTGTAATAATTTTAATTATAACCTGCATTTCCTTGCTATCTATCTGATAAAATATTATTGTATAACTACGACGATTGAAGTACTTCTAGGTCTGCAGAGAGCATCAGGACTGGTTTCTTACTTCTAACATGTACTCTTGTACTTTTACTTTTAAACACGCTTTTATTTGTTTATTTTCAATCATAGTTACCGTATCTACCTACAAGATTAAATTAGTCATGATTTAGATCATTTATTTTAGATACGCGCGTATGGGTTTTGGAGTAACGAAAGTAAGGAACATTTATAAAAATATAATAAGTAGGTACTGCAGTACATCATAAAGATTTGGTTGGTAAAAAGCTTTTTCTAAAATAAATCAATTCATACTGATTCTTAAGAATGTTGATTTCATTTATTGAGGGGTGCCCCAAGGCTACTTCTTCGGTCCATTCTGTTCTTAAATACAAACAGAACCAATGTTTCCAAATCCTGCTAATAAATACTGTTTTGCTGTCGTTTTCCTAAGGTAGTGTTAAATTGTCGGTTATTAATAAAATCTGTAATTTCTAAAAGCTGTTTAGCACTTTATCTCTTCTAGAAAATGAATTAAATTGTAAGAAGTTTATAGGAGGGTATCTGGGTATAGATAAAAGTAAATTTAAGACAATGCGTTTAAAAATAAAAAATGGCATTCTTGTGTTGATTCTTGCGGCGGAATTTGAGCGTGGAATATTTATGGCATATGTCAAAGTCTCATAAGGCTAAGAAAAATATTGGCACAGCACGGGGCGGTCCCAGTATGCAATGCATAAGAACGTACCTCTATGCAGACATAAGCTGGGTACCACGAGTGAATATGCTTATCTGTGGGCGTCCGATAAAAATGTACTTTGGAAAAAGGAATATATTCATATATCATGACTGAAAATCTCTGCTATTGGCCAATAACCTCGACCTCGAGAGCTGCAGGCCCGGACTTAAGAGCACCAAATTCCCACGGTGAAAACCCTTAATCCAATCCTGGAAAACGGCTTAAAAATAGCACCCAAAGTTTATAATTTGTAGTGCTGTTTCCACTGACTAGACTTACTTACATTTTTTTGGTAGGGGTGCTGTAAAAATGTAAACAATTTGCTTTATCTTACCTACTTTAAGTGTGTTGTAGATGTAGGTGCAATTTATGATTTTACTTTGACCCACTAAGAAATCATATTGTACTTAGGAGCGTAATTAATTCCATTAAATAAAGTGGCATGAATGATTACATCTACATTGTGTTTAATGCATAGAGAAGGATTTTAATTTAATATGTACAATAAAGACCTAAAAGTGGTAAAAATTAACACGCAGCGCAAAGTAATAAGAAACTAATTAATTAGGCTGGTAGCCCAATTAATTACAGTTAATTTAAAGTAATGTTCTGTAAAGTATAGGATGTCCGAGGTAAACGGAAGGATTTTTTACTGAGAATCGTAAAGTACAATGCTTGAGTAGTTTTAATTAGAATTAAATGCAAAGAAACTTAAAGTTATCGAGGCTTTAGCATCAAAATTCAAGAACAAAAATGTTAACGCGAAGGCCTTTTTTTTTGTGAAAAAATTTGACGATGATCCAATCATGAACATTGGAGATTTACTTTAGACTACAGATGTCTTAAATACCAATTGGCAAAATATGTTGGGTGAGAAAAAATGTTGTTTAAGTATTTCTCTAACCAACGCAATAAGTAGTTATAGATTCGTAACGTCTTTTTCACCGCAACGGCGTAACAATGAAACGACTTTTTAAATCATCTCAATCATATCTTCCAATATCTACGTATCTATCTGCAAAGAATGATGATGGAATACAAATTAATAATTATAGATTATGATATTCCATTTATAACAAGAATGTGTATGAAAAGGGTGAAAAAAAGAGCGTACAAAAGCTCTCACAATAGAGCCTGCAGCTGTTCAATAAAAATGGTGAACAATTTCATTTAAATTCTCTGTTGGAAATATCTCTTCACTATACAAGTTTTTTTCAAGTGCTTTGATCAAGCCAATTCGAATTACTTTGATAGCTAGGCACATATTGTCCTTAAATATGTCTAGTTAAAGAATAAAAGATTATTATCTTGTTTTTATACGATGAGAAGATAAAAAAAACCTATCAAATATCTATCAAAGTGTAAAGGTACTTATTTTTTGATGTTATGATTTGCAACTTTAATGATGATTCTGACAAGCCAATTTTTATTCACTTATCTTACCATAATTTTAAGTCAAAGCCCTCTTCTTATGGTCTCCTTTAATCCTTCTTACAGAATTATTTAAAATCAATCCCCAAAAAAATTGGAACTTGGATTATTTGTTTTAAACACCTATAAGGTATTATTTCTTGTGGTAAACCAAAGGAATTATATTAAAATGACATAATGCAATTACAAGATATAACATCAAGGATCTTTTTTGCTTGTTTACTTGATTATGCTACATTTATGCTATTTTTAATAAGGATATAATTTAATATAAACTTGAGGCTCCCTGTGGATTTAACTAACTATAACTTAACTTTATAATAAAGGTATTACTTATTACAATTTAATTATAAATTAAAAGCTGAAGTTCGTGTTTGTACGATATTAATATTGTTATTAATCTTAATTAAAACTAGTTTTGTTAGGTTTTTAGGTAATTACAAAAAATTAATAATAATACAATACCCAAGGTGAATTTTGGCGTATACTCACCATATTTGTTTTTAATGTAGTTACGTCATGCTTAATTTATTTTTAATTACGTATGATTGCGAATAATTTAAATACAATTGCGAAGGCAATGATAAAAGAAATGTGACTGGCGGTCGAACTTCGAAGAGTAGAATAATTGGAAATAAAAGTGCAATTACTTTGATAATAAAATAAATGAAACCAGGTGTTTGCAAACTTGAAGCTGTAACATTTTAAATACGTATAATTTAGCAATTAATTGTAATTATCTGTGTTTGGTTTACCCTTTTATTGTAACACAAATAGGGGAATAAAATAAATGGACAAGAAAAAGAAAACCACGACTGTTACGAATAAACATAGTTCATGGTATTATTCAAACCTTGCAACTTCTGACCCAACTGGATAATGTCTGGCGAAGGACTTTTCGATAAATCACCCAATAATCATCAGCTAGTTGGGATCTTAAATATTGGCAAAACAAACTAAGTATCACGATGTTTTTTAGCATATTTAACGCTATATGCACATTAATTTAATTATAAGGTAGAGCGTAGCAAATTCTGCAAAACTTTTTATTTTGTGCTTTAATAATAATTATATGAGCAAATCATCTATCTAGGAAGTGACTATACATTTACAGTAACTGTAAATTTACTTTTGAAAATTTCATTTGCTGCTGCGTTATTATATTGTAACTATAAGAAAATCATTTACTGGTTGTTGATGCTGAAAAAATTTCCACCTATAATTTTAAATCACTAAATTGCTGTTATTAGAACTTGCAGCTTTTTTCCATTTTTCTTTAAGAGGTCAATAAAATCTTTGTTTATTAAGTAATAAAACGGGACAAGATATGGATTAATAAGTTTACGTCTTTATTGTGCAAGGTTTACTTTTTGGTTTTTAAATGCATAAAAGAACGGATCGAAGCAACCTAAGAGAAAAACATAAAAAAGAGCTTCTCACATTCACAAATTATGATAATCTTCGGCGCCAAAGCCAAGACAATAAGAGAACATTTTTACCATCCCAAATTCTACGAAACTATATTACTACTGAGAGCATTATCTGTTGCAATATCTTACCACAACATGCGAGCTGGATGACCGTAAAATAAAAATGCGGCTTTTAAAACAGTATTAAATTATCAGAATAATATGTTTTCTTTGACATTCAACATTAAAGAAACTCTTCAAGGAATACCATATTGCCTATAAAAAAGGAATTTTAAAAGCATCAAGAACGGTACATTCAATAAGCGCAGCTATAACTTTGGGAAGAAATAAATTCCTCTTTTGTTTTGATTTTAAGAATTTTGAGTTTTAACTGCCTTGTACAAAAGTTTAAACTTACCTCGGCTTAGAAAAGCTATATGAACATAAAGGTTGTCTTAAGGAAGTGTAAGCACTTCGAAGATCAAGTTGGCAAATAAGGTAAAAACAGAGTGAAACAAAACACGTCTTGTCATTTGTATTCAAGGCTAAGTTGTTTATTGTTGATAGGCTTTAAGACTTAACGATTTTCAAGAGATTCTATATTTTGATTTTGTAAAATATGCGTGTGGTCCTTTATTTTAATACGATTAAACCAAAATAGGAACCGAAAAGGCAATGTCACGCCGCTGAGATCTTTTTAATAAGCTAACATCTTAAAGGTTTAATTGCCTAAGAATGTACAAAATGGAATTAATAGACAAATCAATGATAACTATGTAAGGGTATTTCATTAAAATAAAATTAAAAAACCAAGCAGTTACCCAACAAGAAAATGTTGATTATTGTACTGCTAGTTTTAATGTAGGTGTTTTTAAAATGTTTTATAAGAAACGCTACAAATTAGGCCTACAAAATAAAAGCACTTAGTGAACTTGTATTATAACACAAATTTCTAATTTTAATTATCATTTTTTAGATTTCGTGTGTTTGCATTGTCTTTACATGTAAACATAAAAGTAAAAGCAACTATCTACCTAAAAATATAATGTTTAAGATTAAGTAGAATGCTTAGTTATCTCCTATTATAATATGTTTTTTTTACTTAAGTGTTTTTTTTATTGTTACTAAAGACTAATGAAGCTTGTTTGAATAATAAAACCAAAACAAAAGAAAATTGTCGTACACTAAACATCTGTTGCGAAACCTTTAAAAATTAAAATTCCCATGCCCATACACCGATCCTAACATTAGGAAATATCTAGTTTCTTGTCCTCTTTCTATCTATTGCAAAAAAACCAAGATAAAATTAATAAACCTTTTAATTGTTAGTCAAGCGTTAAATCTAATTCATTTAATATCAATAAGTTTTGGTTTCCGGTTAGATTCTCCTTGCTGCTATAATTATTAAACGAAGAAACAATCATAAATACAGGCCTCCACTTCTAATAATGTTATTTGGTTATGCAACACTTGATATCTTCATAAACAAAATAAAAAGAATATAAACGTCGATAATAAGATTGGATTTAGCGAAGCCGCGTGTGAATTTTTCGTTTCAAAAGGTCTATTCTTGACATTTTAAATTTTTCCCGGCTATTTAAATATCGCGTCTATGAGGTAGCTTCACTTTGTGACATAGTTACGAGGAGCTAGATAGAATCTTATTACCAAGGATTTCCTTTATTTATTTTAATTCGCAACTTATTCTTGCAAAATGTGGGACCTTTAAGCCTAGAAAACGATTTTTGTGTTATGCAACAAAAATGGCGAATGCGCCGGGTGAAATTAGTGGGTCCTTAAACCCACAACTGACACATTTTAGTACCAGTTACAAAAATAGAATGATTAATTATTTCCTTTACTCAACGTTCTGAAAATATAGCTACAAGCAAATCAATGATAAATTACAAGTTATAATGTAATTTCTAGGCTAATAAGTTATAATAACTAGCGGCAGCCACTACTCATAATTCTTAAAGGCAGGAACTTTACCTATTTTCCCGCCCATATGGCTAATATTTGCTATGAATGATTAAATGATTGTTAAAACCAATAGAGCCGCACAATTATTAAATAAAATTAAACTTTAAATAGATTGTTTTAAACATTGGTTGGGTATAAGGTTAAAAACATTGGCGAGAGACAGTCTATACAGGATGTTCACTTAAAGTTATTTAAAACTGGATAATAAATTGTTCTAGACATTTTAACCAGATTTTCTATTCATCACAATTTGACCGGTTATCTTTAACGCAGAATGTCGCGAAACATAGAAACTGTGGTTATGCAATGTTGCTTGCCCAAAATCAACAAAAAACAGCACTTTTCGGTCATTGCTAGTGGGTTTATAAGAGTTAATTTTAATTAAAAATTGTGTTTACCAGCAACATAAATAAACAAAGCGCAAGTTGACATATTATAAAGGTTTAGCAATAAGCGTTTAAATACAGAATTTTGTCAATTTAAAATGCAAAAATTCTAAATTGGTCAAATTCTATATTAAGACGCTTATTGATGGACCTGAAGAATATGTCAAATTGTGCTTTGTTTTTATGTTGCTGGTAAGCACAATTTTTAATTAAAATACACTCTTATACCCACTGAGCAATGATCAGAAAGTGGTGTAATTTGTTGATTTTAGGCAACCAACATTACATAACCACAGTTTCTATGCTTTGCGACATTCCCCTTTAAACTTTTTTTAAACGTAATTTTTCTTATTTACCTTATTTCTTTGATTTTTTTAAAATGATGCCCAAACAATTATTTTTCATTGTTTAATTGTGTTTTGCAGGGCCTCCTGTATGAATTTAAACCAGTTTTGTGTATTTGCAAACCTATTTTGCATATTAGGTGCAATACTATAATAAATTGATACTGATAGATATTGACCGACTCGAGCCGCGTCTTAAGTAGAGCATAACCTTAGCCAAGTCACTTATTTGGTATGCCAGGAAATAATACTTAACTCTGCAATAAATTTTTGTAAATATTAAAATTATGACAGGCACCTACTTCAATATTTTGCAAAAAAAATCTTTATTATCTTGTGGATTAAATAAATACCATTCCTGGAGCGAGCTTTATATTTCTTGTGAAAGAAAGTCAATTGCCATTAATAAATAAAATGAACTGGGTAAGTAGTTTGAACTTTTCGCAATTACGCTTTGCTTCTAAAATAAAGTCATTTGCATTTAGAGCGATAGGTTTTGCATAAAAGTAAAATAGAAAATATTTGTTTTTTAGAAATAAAATTAAATGTCTAATGAACAAAAGCAATAGACATTTTTTAAATTAGGAATTGCAAATCTATTTATTTTGTTTAAATACAAAAAGTTTTATGATGAAACTTATCATTATTACTACACTATTAGTTACAATAAAGTACCAAGTTTTAAAATATTTTCAATCTTTTGTCGAATAGACTAATTGCTAGCAAATCTAATGAATCGATTAAGTTAAATAATACGAGCTCCTATATCTTACCTTAGAAGTTTAACCTTGATTTGTCACATAATAACCGATTACATGACAAACTAAATGTTAAATTGCAAGAAAACTATCTCATACTCATATGCTCTGGTAGTTACGACTACTCAATAAAATATCGTGATATTCTTGAAATCGATTCAATTGCAAATTAACGAACTGAAAGTAGTAAACACTATCATTGTCAGTCATTTTAATTAATTGACTCTTTATGAAACTTTATTATTTGTATTGCTGTTTTCCATATTCGAACTCGGTTTAACTTCTTTGTCAATACACAATTATTTATCTATATTGAATTCCTTGATTTTTTTAAAAACTTAGGTTTTGCATCTTGTAAATAATAATAAAAATATATCTTTTTGCACTACCTATAAAAAGTTAAATGTGAATAATTTCTATATACTTTTATGTTATTCATCTTGCTTGACCCTCATATATAAAATTTCATGAAGCAGAAAGAGTAGTCATTGTTTATTCCTGAGAAATTTCTACCTGAAGCTTCCAATCATTTTAATTTTCAGGAATTGATGACTGAAGAAATTATTGGTAGTTGCTGCCATGAATTTAAATTTACACATATGATTTTAATATATTTTATATCAAGTCGTGCTTCAACAAAATGCAAAATTAATCCTTTGTTAGACTAGGCGGAATTCCTGAAAAAACACTAAAGACCGCTTCTCTGAAGTAATAAAATACTATGCTTAATAACAAAAATACAATAGCATAAATAAAGACTAAAATATCAAGCCGGTATTATTTTATTCATCATCTGCATGCAACGAAGAATGTTTTGCCCACCAGACCAAACCATTTCTTGTTACATGCATCTTTTGGTGCATTATACCTTGTCCATCAACATCGCTAAGGCGTGGACTGCTTGTAGACTTAAATGAAACCATTATAAGCGAACCGAAACCTTGCATTTAAAAATGATTCATATCTGAAAATTGGAGCCCTGCAACCATCAATTAAAACTTGAAAACTACACGTTGGCGCGGTTGACAAACAAAAGATAGAGGTAAAACAATGTAAACAAAACAAGAATGCCGTGAGGAAAGTTACGCAAGTGTCCATATCATAACACTGGAAAAGAATGCATTTAATAAAGGGTACTTACAACTATTAACAATGCTAATCGTGTGACTTCATAGCGGATATCAAGGCTAGGCTGATCTGAAGTGTATTAAGGTCAGGGAGGAAATATTCAAACAATACAATCATGACCGATATAATTGCTACAGATGCTTGTATTGGGATTGTCAATACAAACAAAGAACATCTGTACCCAAAATTAAAGTTATTTCAAAGTTTCTGCAACTTCTTCAAAATCAAATCATTGACTTAGAAAACACCAATACCTACAATCCTTCAGACTAAAATATTTGCAACTAAATTCAGTTCTTTGAAACTTAAAAATGGACCACGATTGAAAAGCTGTTAATTTTATTGGTTGTCAAGTTTTAAGTGCAAATCAGCCTTTATATGAATCTCGTAATTAACAAAGGATGTTGCCGGGTTTGTTACTAAAAAGTGCCCCCAAAGCTTTTCGCATGAAAAACATATTTTCTTAAGAGGCAGGCTAATAAACATTGTTTCCTAAATTACTAGTCCTCCAACTCAACCACAAGGCAAATAATAGCAAAATTTTAATCTTAAACAAGATATTTTTTTATCACCCTATCTAAGTAGCAATTTTCTTTTTTTTTATGTATGGTAATAGACCACAACCATGAGTATTTGTAGCAATTTTTTTTTTTTATTATTTAAATTTTTTACATATTTTATTAAATTTTTAATGTTATTTTATTTTTTTATAGGCATTTGCCCAATAGTGACTACTTTCCTTATATTATTCTTAGTAAACCCTCAAGTACAAGTTTATAAAAATTAAATAAAAAACAGCAAAAAAAAGGTACCTCATATCAAAATTTTGAAAAAATCAAACTTTTTTCCTGATTTTTCATCTTTATTTTTATATTATTAATCTAATAATCTAAATATCATTGCCGCTACCAATCTGAGTACCCAAACCCACAATACATGAAGTTTAACAAACTTTACGTTTTATTATTTTACGAAGTAAAGTCTTCCAGGAGATCTCTAATAAATATATGAAACATAAGTTTTTTTAAAATTTATTTCTCAACCAAACGTTATATTATAATAATAAAAAAACTAAAGATATTTTTTCTTACGTAATGTAATAAAAAAAATTAATTAATTTCAAAAATACAAATGTGCAATAAAAAATAAAATACAGGCGTCCAATATTTCTTAAGGTCAACTTTTCATAATACATAATAGCTTCAGTTAAGTGGGGGCAAACCCTTAAGAAATTTAAAGAAGGGCTTCTTTTGTAACCTAGCCGTTTTGGTTTAGGTTCGGTAGAATCTAAGATTCATTAAGATCCTAAAGCCGAACAGCCAAGTTATAAAAGAAGTCCTTCCTTATATTTCTTAAAGGTTTTTATACATATGCAAGATAAAAATCCAAAACTAGTCGTCATCACTGTCCTCATTAATAATTATTTCTGTGTTGTCAACAGAAAACAATTTGGACAATATTTGAGCGGGACGAATAATTTTGGACTTGTATCTTGCATTTGAGAGATAATATATTATTGCCGCAATGTGTGAACAACAACCAACAGTCCTACTTCCATTGGCACAATCACAGCAATAGCGGGTAATTCCAGTTATATCATCAAAGTTAGGAATATATTCAATGTAGCATTTATACATTTTTTTGTTAATATGTCGAGATTTGACTAAAATTTTTATAATATTGGGCCTCTCTTTAACGTATTCTAAGGCCAAGTTATTACTCTCATCTAGAAGTTCTGCCAAATAAGATATTGATTGCGACAATTGATATGAACCAGTAAACAATATTTTTAAGTCCTTTTCTGATAGTTCTGGAAAGTCTAAAATATCTGAAGAAGTTAATTTACTAAAAGGAACTTTCCTTCTATCCCATCTTAATTCATCCACTTCATTAGCTAGTGTGTTTTCGGTGTTTACATTATTTTTTATTTTTTCTATTATGATGTCAGAGTCCTCTTTATCAGAATAAAATCGTTCGCCATATTCATTGTTTAGAAAGCATGCAATTTTGCATAATGTCGATGCAATTGGTAATAACTTATTGTCCAATTTTCTATCAAGCAAACGATATTTTTGCTTTATGACGCCATGGACAGATTCGACTACCCATCGAATTTTAGTAACCAGTCGGGACTCATTAGATTCTTCCGTAGTTAGTTGCGATCTCTTCCCTCTTAGCGCATGCATAAGAACCTTAAATCCTAAATTTTCTAGAGTCGGTTTAACGTCCCTAAATCCTCGATCCACAACAAAAATGTCATTTGGCTTAACCAACTTGGTAAAATAATTGTTTGACAGAACAGCTTCCATTATTTGAGCATCATTTTTGGTCCCTTCAAACGGCCCAAGCATATCCACGACAAAGCCACTCGTAGTGCATATAGTAAAGGGTTTGCATAAAGAAGTTTTTTTTTGTCCTGAATACGATTTTCTTTGATAGTCGTTATTCGTCGACTTCTGGTGACGTAAATATGTGCCGTCAAAAATAAGAACTAATTCGTCCTTTAAATCATAGAGTTTTTTAGCTGTCTCAGATGTTTGACTTTCAATAAGTGATCTTCTATTAACAGCCTGGAGACCAAAATGTTGGGAAATAATATCTTTTTCAAAAGAATTTATTACTGAATGACATATATCTGAGACAGTCTGTTCTCTTTCAATTTCAAACACGGCACTTATTATTTTATTGCTGCTACCACTTCGCAATTTAAATAAAAAAATTATTAAAGCTTGCGTTATTGTTCTTTTTGACGAATTATTCATAGAAACAAGTTTTCCTCTTAATTTTATAAGTTGTTCCCAGTTAAGACCAGTGAAAGTCTGCAAACGTTCTTCAGAAATGTTAAAATTATCCATTTTTTTTAATAGAGGCAGATTAATATCCACTGCCATTTGATTTAAAAATGTAGGAATATCTTTTAGGGACACACTTGATGATCGAGAATAGACCTCAAATAAAATAAATTCATCCTCATAAAATTTTTTTTTTAATAAATGTTTTCTGCAACATCTATTGCCTTCTGGGATAAATATTCGTTTTTTAATAAAACTTTGGCTTCGCGCATTAAGAGGTACACTTACTAGATTTAAATTACCAGCCGGGCCACACAAAAAACAATATTTATGGGTAGAAACTACACGGTTAAATGGCATTTCGACATACTCAGTCTGTTGTTGCGAATCCGAGTAGATTTTAATTTGAAATTCTGAACCACTTGAAGGCATGGTTACTTGTAACGATTCAGTTTCACTTAAAGAAGACTGGGATAACACTTCACTTAGATTCTCAACGCCTGCATCATTATCATCCTTATCAGAGCTTTCGACTTCATTATCTGGTTCAGGTATTTTTTTTTTATCTCGTAAAAATTGTGTTCGACATTTTCCACACATTGAGTCTCCAATTCTTGCGTGTTTACCATATACCTTCTTTAAATCTTTAATTTCCAGTTCATTTTTTATAACTTTTTTTTGACCACTAACCTGTAAAATTGTCTATAAAGTAAGTTTGTTAATTGTTTTTGTAAGTATAATTACCTTTTTAACAAGCAAATGACATATTAAACAGCGGATGTTTCTATTACTCAATTTAGTACTACTTGTTCCAGGTTGCGACATTGTATTTTAATTTATTAGGCAAACAGAAAACAAAATAAAAGCGGTTGCAAGTAATAAAAACCGTTAACAAATTGGCACACTATTTAAAGTACTTATCCACTGGTCAAGGCACTTTATCTTTTCTCGCTCTCGCTTACTACTTTACTATTCTTTATCTCACTCACTATCTCACTAGGGTTTACTGTATTTTTGTAGTAACGCGAGCGCGCGAGCTGTATTTATAGGTTAGATGATTTCTGGAATTTTCTTTTTCGAGAAAAGATCTAGAATAGTAATTCTACAGTCGAGATTCTTCTGGAACGTGCCTTAAGATTGTTCATACCTGTTTTTCTAGGCAATTTAGGCGCTTTTGAATGTTTCTATCAGTGACAAATCGTCACACATTTGCCTAATTTCAGTAATTTCTTTAAAAAATTAAAACTAAAGTATGTTAAACTCCGCCTACTATGAGTTTTGGTTTCTATAGGATTTTCGCGGCATTGATTTTTAGTTTATTAGATTAACAATATAAAAATAAAGATAGAAAATCAGGAAAAAAGTTTGATTTTTTCAAAATTTTGATATGAGGTACCTTTTTTTTGCTGTTTTTTATTTAATTTTTATAAACTTCTACTTGAGGGTTTACTAAGAATAATATAAGGAAAGTAGTCACTATTGGGCAAATGCCTATAAAAAAATAAAATAACATTAAAAATTTTATAAAATATGTAAAAAATTTAAATTAAAAAAAAAAAAAATTGCCACAAATACTCATGGTTGTGGTCTATTACCATACATAAAAAAAAAAAAATTGCTACTTAGATAGGGTGATAAAAAAATATCTTGTTTAAGATTAAAATTTTGCTATTATTTGCCTTGTGGTTGAGATGGAGGACTAGTAATTTAGGAAACAATGTTTATTAGCCTGCCTCTTAAGAAAATATGTTTTTCATGCGAAAAGCTTTGGGGGCACTTTTTAGTAACAAACCCGGCCATAGCCTTTAGGCTATTATTTTTTCAAAAAACTATTTAGCAGGAACTAGCATGTATTAATGGTCATTCTATAGGACAGTTTGACACTGAAATTATTTATTTTGTAGCCTAAAATTGTTGATGAAATTGGGCCACATGAAGGCTTTACAAAGTGCTTTAAAATCAAATGAAAAACTGTAACATACCTCAAATACTATTAAGAAGGAATTACGTTAAAGTATGCCGATTTAAAATATCCAATAATTAATTCGCAACACCACACAGTTTTTTATATTACCTAATTACAAGAATCACCTTTTTAGAACTTAAAATGTAAACAAACCATAAGAATGCTGAATTTTTGCAGATTTTGTTCGTTTCAGTTCGTTGGAATCGAGCGACAGCGTTCTTTTAAACATTGTTTTCCAACCAAAAAGTATGCCCTAATTGCCTCTTACCAAGGCTTCAAACATACTAGTACAAATAATGTGGTTTAATAAAGTTCTGCTACATGCATGTTCAAAAAAACTGTACGCCACGGTAAATTACCAAAATAACAATGGACCATGTCTTAAATACAAACACAATGGAAAATGAATAATTGGTTTGGTGTGATGCCCAAGCTGCAAGAACTGGAGGACGTTCAGCCGGATGCATGGGTTGCGTGACAAAACACTTACTTCCCCTTTGCTTATAAAATAACCCATTTGCTTGCGTAGGATAATTCGACTGGAATTATTGACATTTAATATTATAGGTAAAGTACCTACGGATTTAGCGCTACTCGACGAGGTGACATTTAGTTCAAGCGGCAAATTAATATTATCCTGAAATTACAAACTAAATGGTGGCCAAGGTGAACGCTGCAGGCTAAATTGCCAGCAAAACCTTACAGGATTTTTTTTTTAAATTTGGTTAATTTTAAAAAGCTTTAGCGAACAAACTAAAGCACTTGAGAAAAATCTTGCTGATTTGTTTTCCACGTCTTTTAATTAAAATAAAAACACAGTTTCGGACAAATCCATTTTTTCAAAATTTGCCTCATTTTTTTGTAAGGAGCAAGAGTCCAAATATTTTCAGTTTTTTACTTGGTATGCCCACAAATAATTTTTGTCACCAATAAGTGCCATTGTTGCTTATTTAACACGAGCTGCTGAATCCGAATCTGACAATAAATTAGTTCCAACGCTATTAGTTTTGTTGTATAGCAACTTTAACGCGCAACCGAGTTTTTTTTAAAGTGCTCTAATCGACAAAAACATTATTTTACAATGAATTAATGAGCAGATTCGTAATCTACCGCAAAAAAAAAAAATTCTAGCGAAAAAATGAAAGTACTCGGAAAAAATCTGATTATTGATTTGTTTTCTACGGCTTCCAAATTCTAATTGGGATGAAAACACAGTTTTAGGCAAATCTATTTTTTAAAAATTTACCCCATTTTTTAGCAAGGGGTAAGGGTTCAAATATTTTTTGTCAGAAATAAGTACTGTTCCTTATGTAAAACAAGCTGCTAAATACGAATCTGGCACTTAAATAGTTCCAACATTTTTGGTTTATTTACTACGAGCTTACAAAGGCTAGTTCAAACGCGCAGCCTGATTTTTTTGTAAGAGCTTTAATTGGCTGAAATTTTGTTTTACCAAAAATAAAAACACAGATTCGTAATCTACAGCAAAAAAGCGATCTACAAAAAAAGTTTTATTAAAGAAAAAAGAATTTTTGAAATTTTTGGATTTTTTTTTAAAAGCTTATTTTTAAAGTGGTAATAACGGTAAAAAGGATTAATTTTAAAACATGGGAGTGAAGAGCAAATTAGGTAGCGTTATTAACTATGTCCCGCTGAAGTATTAATTTATCAGGCCATCACAGGTGTGCCAACAAATGAAACCTAAATAATCCAACCTAATTGTTCACGACACGCCGATATCGAATCATTATTGAACGAGGTCTGAAACTTGTACATGAATATGTAATTAATAATAATGCGACATACTAATCAAATAGATTGTATGATAAACCGTATAGGTACGTAGAGTGTAACATTAGGAAGGTGCGGTCATATTATATTATTACATATACAACACACTATCTGCACAGAGAGCTTTCCTAATCTAAATTTAGATTTAGTAAAAATGAGGGACCTTGATTTTTTTCATAGTGAAACTAGTGCGGGTTATCACATCCATAAAGGTGTATCTAGGCACTTTCAGATTGCTGATAAGTTTAATAGGTACCTAATTAAATTAAAAAACACCAGCAAGGATTATAATTTTTCTATATTACTTGCCTCATAACTGGAATTTTATTAATTTTGTTAAACCATCCATACTTATTATTAAAAAATGATGCCATAGCACGTTTTCTTTAGGTTTTTTGTTATAATTATTGGTTGCCAAACATCATTTCGTTAATTAATTTTATAATTATAAGTTTTCACTTACTATAAAAACAAGAGTTCGTGACATTGATTTTAAAATAGGAAGTTTTACAATAGCTTATTTTCTAGGTTAATTATTGTTTTTATTCATAACTCACTGATTGCAAGCGTTTATTATAATTTTAACTTTTACTTCTTGACTTACACTACTACTTTTTTGTCCTAAACTCTAGAAAAGTCAGCCAAAAAGGGGAATAAACTTTACAGCCCTTCTTTAACAGCTTAAAAAGTTTTGTTTTTAATTATTAATTAATATTCGAACATGTTGCAATTTGACCTGTAAATAATCCTAGTCTAACCTTATGCCATAAAAGAAGTCTTTTTTGACGATTTATTATTTGAATTTTTAAACATCCTGTTACCTCGTAAAATATTACATTCACCAGCATACAATATTATGTTGCATATTAATGACACGATTCTTTATCAACATGTATAAAACAATGAAATTAGAATATTAAATAATAATATGTCTAGCGAATAACGGGTAAATGGTACCTCATTGTTTAAATTAAACGTATACACCTACTTTGAGCATTTTCCTGCACCGCGTTTCTTTGGGTTGAATGACAATTGAATGCATTTATCATCTTGACATAGGTATATTACTCATAGTCGTAACAATACGAATAAAAATTATTCATAAACAATACTTGGGTTTTTTAGTTTTTTTTGAGGTGCAATTTAAAGTTTTTAACCCCGTGCGCATTTAGGTATCTATAAAGTTAAAATAGTGTATTTAAACATAGAGTTTTATAAGGAACGTTTTTTAGCACGCGTCCAGGTTTGGTTTGGAAAAGTACCTACGTCATTAATAGATAATTCTTTATGATAAAGTGATCTCGTGTCGCTTACGACATTTTAACTTGATTTAAGCCCGAATATTTTGTAACAATAAATTATTTATACATCAGAAATTATATATTAAAAGACGCACAAAATTCTGGCGATTACACGTCAATGATAAGAAATCCATTTTAATGATCTATTATACCTAAATAAATTAAAATATAAAGATTGTCCAGCCCATTCTTTTTAATTCACTGCTTTATAAAATGGCGAATGCGCCGGATTACCTGATTTTTCCTATTATTGGAAATATCCAATAAACGTTTGTACCCAATAGCTTCTTCATAACATGTACTTATAGTATGAACTATTAGATAGATATTAAGTCAACATAACCGTATATAAACCTCATGCACTAATCTTTTTATGCACCTTTGACCGCACCTTCTTTTGCAATAAAGTCCTGTTATAAATTAATCATTTCCATACACACTTTATAAATTTACCTATGCATGTTTGAGATGTATTTCGCAATTATCATTTAATACCTACATGCTTGAATACTGTCTCCTGAGTTAATGTCTTTTTTAATCGAATTAAAGATTAAAGCTGAAGGCAATTGCCAACAAAAACTTAAGATTTAAACTGAGGTTACGTTACAAAAAGTCTTTGGTAGCTTTATTTAAACGTTTCTTTGCCAGTGGAAGAAAAGTTCGATTGTGAAGGGGCACGACCTACGGAAACTATTGTCATAAACTTTATTGATGATATTCTATTGTGTTATATTTTAGTGCCAATAACCATACAAAGAACACTCCTTACAAGGCAAAAATCATAGTGATTTTAAAGGCTTAACACAAAGCAAAGTGCTCCTCAAACTCAAATATATACCTACGTTTTATTGGAAATATAATATATGAATCTCTTTGACAACTTTGTCTGGAAAGTTGCTGCCATAATAAACGCGATGTGGGTGTTTTTTTTACAACAACCACTTACAAGACGGTTGTACTGCTCAAAAGTACCTATTTGAAAGGTACATACTTTTATGTTAATTGAAACACATAAAACTGTTTAACTTAAAGATTCAAACAAAAAGCTGCTTTACGTCACTCTCCTCGAAAGCTATTAAATGTTTAAAACTTATGTATAGGTTTGGTAACAAAAAGCTTAATTGCATTTAAATTTTAAATGATTTCTTCTACCTTAAGAATAATGGTAAGGTGCAGTTTTAAAATGCAATTATTATTACGTGAATTTGTTTTGTTAAACTTGAAAAAAAGAACAACGCTTCTTATGGCGTTACTTGGAAAAATATTTCTAGAGGCGACCGTGTGAAACCACAACAAATTCGAAAAAGCTTAAGCACAACTTAGTGGAAAATGTTGTAAATTAACGTTTCTTTCTTTTAAACTTTCTTATAAATGAAAAAAGAAGAAACAATTCTGTAGATTTGTTTATTTGTATGCCTATGATATTTATTATTGTAAGGCTGGAGTAGAAGTAGCCAATTTTCAATTTCAAGGTTTAGGTGGGTGCTAGAACTATGCTTATGTCCCAATACTCCAAAGGCAACTCCTTCCATGTTAGGTATTCTAAATATTAAAACAATTACAAGAAAGTACTCTTGTGAAGTAGCTAGCGTGTTCAGACCTCGTAAAGCACGCGTGAAATTTGCGCAAAAATGTCGCAATCTATAAATAACTTCTTAAGTAATTACCGACACAGTAAAAGGATAAACTCAACAAAAGACACTCCCCATTGGAGTTGTTGTTGTGTGAAAGATATATGACAATCAAAAAATGGACCCAACCTAGGCAGTTTTCATAAATAATTCTTTATCTATTGATTTCCTTGTTAGTTCTTTATATGGCCAAAGAATTTCTGTCAGTCACTAGAACATAAATAATGATTAATGCATAAATAATATTAAAATAAATTGTTTTCTGGATCGTAGGGTGTTTTTCTGTTTTTGCATCAGAATCAAGGTTGGCATTTTTGCCCTTTTAGATTTTTTTTAATTAAGTCAACAATTAGCTCATACAACTAATATGTACTGATGTAATAATCTATAAAATATCATGCGTTTAAAAAAAAATGGAGAAGAAATTTAACCAATAATTGCAAAGAGTAAACGTTTAATCGTAAATCGATTGATGATTTTGACATTATCAAAAATATACCTACCCATTTAGCTAACTAGATATTCAAAGTAGATACCTAAACCCATCAACATCATGAAGAATAAGAAGATCGTTATACTTTGGCCTTGGTCAATCACTCAAAGCATCAGACTGATGTAAAGTTTTTTATTTATTTTGGTTTGCGTCGTCCGGCGATGCGAAGGTTAAAATGCCCCTTTTTGTGGCCCAAAGCTATAGATTTATGTAAATTGTAATTTGCCTTATATGTGAACCAGTAAACATATCTAAGTACGTATAAACATTTATAGAATAAGCCGCCATCAGAAGATTAAGTATACAGTAGGTATGCATAGAGAATCAGGAAGTTTCAGCCACTCGGTTTTGTTTGTAAAAAAATAATGAATTATTACCAAGCAAATAATGTAATTAGTAGGTAGATACGCCAGTAATTTATAAATACAAATCCTTTTTTAGAACTCGATGGAATTTAGGATTTCATTTTGGATAGCACTTTGCTATCGGCAATTTAATTGCTAACGATCCAAACCAATTTGGGTCATTTAAATAACTTAACTGAATCTGAAAACATCCGATCAGGAATGTCCGTAAAATACAACATCACCAAATAAAAATTTGAATCAATTTACAAAAAATTTGCCGGTTAACTTCTAACGACTGTATTTTATTTCTTAATGCACTAGGAAAGTAAAATTTTAGTAGTTTGAAACAGGTAGGTATTCATAGGAAGTTTGCGCTGTTTAATGACTGAAAAAAATGCACACTTTGTGTAACGCAGGTCTTTTTCTCCGAAATAATCCAATAAAATAAAATGTAGGCTCTGACATTTATCTTATAAATTGCCCAGAACGTTCACAACGCTATTGTTAAATGTCAATCAATAAAACAATTTGAGCTATTCATCAGCAACTAGCAAGGCATCACTATTTCTAAAGTCAATGTAGTGGATAATTTGCTACGATTTATGTGAAAATTGCAGCAGATTAATTAACCTACTTCTCTCTGTACTATTATATAAAGAGTTGCACATGACTGCAATCAATTATTTTTGCTATTTTAAGAACCATTCGTTTATTTTTTTCTGGACTAGGAACAAGAGAAATGTTACCAGAAATAAAAAAATTCTAAAATTTAGAAAAGTGAATAAGAGTAGGCAATAAAGAATTATGTACAATATTAATTTTTAAAAAAATAATAATAAACGGTGTTTTTTAAATGCATGCCTCCTGAAAATTTTACTTACAAGAACATTTTTATGATTTGTCTTAAAAATTAGTCTGTACGTAACGCCATATATAAGTCTCAATATTTTCATGGTTTGTTAGTAAAGTTATTAATTCATTAACCACAGTCAATGAATATTATTAAATGCCAGCGTTTCTGCTGTTTTATTATACAATATCTTTGTACATTCAATTTTTTGGCCCACTAAACAAAGTGCTTACGATTTAATAGATATTACAATTACTATATTAAAGCTTTCTAAAAAATAAGCCACATTAATTAATGCCTCGGTGTTTAAAGTTTTTTAGCTAATTATTTGTAACTTTGTAAATGTCATGTTTAGTGTAATTGAAAACAATTCTTACATACAATATTGCTTTTTAATTGCTTTAAGTCTGTACTTAACTTAAGCTTTCGGTTTAAGTACCTTCTAAATGTATAGTTTCCGAGTTTTAAATTGTTGCGGAGCTGTTGTCCGACTTAGCGTTACCTAAATTGCAAAAAATACATCTTAAATCGTACATATGTAAGGTACCGTTAACTCAGTCCAACATGCATATTTCTATGGAATTATTTTATCTATTTTAAAAGCAATGCTAATGTTATAGGTAAATTTACTTAGGTTTTCTAGGCACATAACTTGTATCAGTGAGCTGAGAAGTTGGTTCTAGCGTGTAAGTAACATAACAACATAAGAAATTATGCAAACAGTATGACATGTTGTTAAATTAGTATCATTTCTTGTATCTAAGACTATTTTGCGGCACGCAAATGATTTGCTTTACGAAGTGGGTAATCACTAAGAACTGTTTTCCGCATTTTTATCAGCAGGACTGGATATCTGCAACCTGGTACCATTTTACCCATTTCTTTTTCGATAGGTTTCGAGGTAACTTAATGTTTATGGGGAAAACGGTACTGTTACGGAGAAATCGCTAATTCGAATTAAGGTTGGTGGTACCTAAATCTTTCTTTAAGTACTCTCATAATAGTTCTTTATCTTGTCTGAAATTCTTGACAAAGTGCTGCGTAGGTTGGTGAACAAAGGTGCGGATGACAAACCGACACCATTACGGGGCCATAATGACTCGAAACTTGAGTGAGTGTTAGTTTATAATGTGAAATAGAGTAGGTGAATATTACGAGCAACATGAGGCCAGTGAAAGCGAGTACCTAACAACTAGGGCTTTTAGATACTTCTTAATTGATGCAAGCTGCAGTACCGATATGAAGTTTGAGAAGGAGATCACCACGGATCACTGATAATAGTACTTTCTTAAGGTATACAGCTTGCACTGCACAAAAATATAAAGTAAGATGTTATGTAGCACATGGTATCACCAATAATAGTTACATGTGGTGACCTCCGCGGAACCTACCTGCGGGTAAGGCCCATCACATAAGCCCGCGGAAGGAAACTAGTCTTACCGTTAGCAGTAGCGGATATAAGCTAGGTATATGGTATCAATATGCGATATGCCTATGGATTATTGGATATGCTTGTTCATGCTACTGCATGAATGCATGGCGGTACCATATTTATAAAACGTCGGGCTATCAGTACCTGCATAGGTTTTCCTGTCACAGTATGACTACCACTGGGTTTGGGAAGCATTAAATAACTATTGTTTAAATCTTGTTTTAATTAGAATTAACTTAAATGTGATACTCCAGATAGCATCTGCAGTTTCTAACTAGTATAGAGGAAATGATGTATTCCTATAACTTAATATTTTCTCATGAATATTTGTATCATATATCAAACCTTTAGTAAGGATGATAGGTAGGTATGAATAAATAAAAAAAATGCATTCATTATAATATACAAACATATCTATTAGCCAGTTCAGTACTCTTATAGGAAAGAGTACCTAATACCAAAGCTAATCAGAATACAGGCTTCAAGTACCGGATATCTACCTATCTAAATCTAAAATATGGATAAAATAAATAAACGAAAAAAGAAACCAAAGTAAAACATGTTATTTACATGACAGTTATTCCATATTATGAAATATTTTATCTTTTAAAGGCTTTGGCTTTTATGGATGTAGATAACTGCATAAAAAGTATATATTTTTGAAGCTCGCAGGTACATTCAAATTATCTATGCGTTACATTATTCGACATTAATCACTAACGGTTTACCGTTTCTCCAAATGTAGGAGTTTTTTGTGTGGCGCGGTTGTGGTTTACACATAATCATGCATAATAACGTGCTTCATTGTATTTTATTGACAGAGCCTTGGACAAGCCTTCCATCTCGTTGCATAAATATAGCGGTTCCTGCCATGAGGCTGGCCCTCGGTCGTGGACGATGCAAAAATCCTTGTTTGCAAAAACCGCTATCGTCGTTATGACATGACATAATTTGCCCACGATATCGTGGACAAAAGTCGTACCTCAACAGTACCACTAGGATGCCCTAGGCATGTTTATCTTCCAAGGTATAACCTCTAGCTTCACAACTGTAATCAAAATTGATTAGAATTAGGTACAACGCAACAGATGTCCGTACTTAGGCAAACATTGCAAGAATCATTATCTCCGGTACTGTTATGCATTTTGGTTAATGAACATCACCATAATTCTGCATGTAACTGTAAGGTAGGGGCATTGCAGGGATGCCTTTATAAAAATTAAATCGTCCAACAATCTTAGTACTACCCAACAATAATCAAGAAATGAAAAACTGCAGAATTACTTGCAGAGATTTCTGGTGTGATTGTTTGCACGGAAACATTTTGGTAGCAATTGAAAGGGTAATTGACCCTTGAGGGTTTTTATCACCGATAACGACTCAACGGAAAAGGAAGTGAATACGACAGCTACGGGACCTATATCGCACTAAAAGTCTATAAAAGCTGGGAGGTAAATGCAGCGTACTGATAGGCAAACCTGCACTTTGCATATTGATAAGCGTAATCGAATTGTCGGAATCGTAACAACGTCCACTGGGCGTTACTGAACTATTAAGTGGGTACCTTTGTTATCAGTACCATGGTACCCATATCAGAAGTAGCCACTTTATTAGTTCATTTAATGGCATGGTAAAATGTAGCTGTCATTAGAACCGAAAAGGTGCTTTGAAGCTTGAAGGGGAACGTTCAACTTTGCACTTGTTGGTTTTATCAATCTAGCAGTACCTTTCATAGAATAGACTCCACTTAAAGTGGTAAAGTTGCCGTCTTTCATGAGAGGTTAGAGTTTTAAATTAAGAGAACTATTATGCCAACTGAACAAACGTATCTATAAAAGTTTGTTAGCACCTGAAATGGAAATACCACCACTATTTGCTGAAGAAATAAACCGTCCATTGCCTTGCAGTCTTTAAATGACCAGAACTGCACTTGAAACGTAAAAAAGAGTAAGGCAAAGCAATAACCCGAGATTATGATGGCGTCTCTTTAGCATGATCACTTGCAGAAACCTGATTTATTGAATTATTTAATGGTAAAGAAGTTAGAAGTACCTTTTACATGCATGTTTTATTAAGCAATTAGTAGCTGGGCAGGTACTGCTAAGCTTAGAATGACCAGTAGCTGCAGAAAAAGAATGACCGCATCGTCGTCGCGCCGCGGGGAGAGGAATGTTGCGTAACAATGGCGCTAATTGCGCAAGGGCACTTTTGAGTTGTGCATGGCGACAAACTAACTAAGCAAACTTAAACATTTATGGTGTGGGTTATTTGCTTCTTATGTTTGCTTTACGATACAATGCCACAACAACTGAGAACGTTGACTTTTGACTTCACGACGGTCTTCTAGGCGGTATACCTATCCTAAGCAAACATTCATTCTTCAACTGGATGTCACTTTTTCTTTTAATGTTGGGCATGCATCCCAAACCCAAAAGGCATGAGTTGCAGAATTTTAAATCACGAGAGCCCACCTGTGTATAACTTTGAAGTTATACCGAAAGTTATACACACACATAATTTTTTTAAAAACCTCTAAATATGATATAACATCTGCTACGGAATGCACAAGAATATGCTCCGGAACTTTATACTTATTTATTATTCATAATAAATCAACCAACGCAAGGCAAAACAATAGATAAACCTAAACATGACAATGTACAAACGGATTACTGTTTAAAAAATGTTGTAAAACGAACTGACGTTGTAGATACATAATATGACCCTATCGTACATCGGTTATGGTAAGAGTGCTTTTTAATAAAGTATTTGTTAAAAAATGCTTTCCTACTGAGGCGGTTTTTTCTGCAGTCTACAAAAGTACACCTTTTGTCAGATGAAGGAAAAAAACTGATTGTTACTGCAAAATACGACTTATGATACCCGACCCCAGAAATGATACATTGTTAAAAATATATAATTAATTCGCAGTCAACAAGACCGTTAGAGTAATCAATGTCTATTCAAATTAAATTGATTTAAAATTTGATTTCATTTGAATATATTCATGAATTTATTATTCAAAAATTGCATTAATCTACTCTGCGAAAAGACACATTGATTAGTGATTAGTGAGTTCATTAGATTTTTATAGTGTGATAAAACTGATATCTAGGATACATTACAGTGAAGCGTTTTAGCTGAGTAGATTTGCTTGACCTTAATTAACTTTAACACCCAACTTATCAAGCTCTATCCTCAATTTTAATAGTCTAGTTTAACAGCTACATAATATTAAGTATGTGCCATCATGTATAATGCTTTTAAATTAACGTAACACACAAGCACCTGTATATTCACCTGGCATGAGTTAAAAAATATCCAACACCATATAAAATTGAGTTGATGAACAAATAGGCACTGTTTTATTTTTTTAAAAGTAGTTTTTTTAGTAAGACAAGATTCAGAGATTTTATGAAATTTAGGTTTAAATAATATGGCGAATGCGCCTAATAAAGAAGAAATGGATTTAGACAGGTTCTAAAATTCCCTGTCTGACAAAATGATACTAAAATTAATGTGTGGCCTTAGATATTATTATTTTCTCTCACCAAAACGTTAGTTATTTTTTTTGGCAAAAGAAATCCATTTATTTTACAGTTAAACGTTTACCACCTCGTAAAACTGTAAAAGATGCATTAAATAATCAACAAAACATAAAAAAACTCTTTAATTAGTAATTATAGAAAGAATACCCACGATGTGTTATGATGGGAAAACGTATTTAACTGTTTATGGTCAAAATATTTTGTAATCTCTTGTTTAATAATTCAATTAAAAAAGCGGTATAGACAACGGACAACGGTAAGATTATACAAGGTTAGTATACTTATTTTATGTTAAAAGGATATATTAATTAAGTTTATTAGTATGGTTATTTGTGTTTGATGATGCTATTTTTTTTTATTAATAATTAAGACAATATATTCATTAGGATTAACAATTACTTATACAGTATTACGCCAATTATTACAAGGCAGAATGTCGGTACGCTTTTGCTTACTACCAGATTGGGTAATTACTATAATACAATTACATAATAAAAGTAATCCATTTGCGACTCCATTTGTCATGACATTCAAAAACATAAACTAAACCAGCACGAAGAATTTGGAGGTCTAAGGTCATCTCTATAGGTTGCATAATTTAATACAGAAAATTAATACATAACAGTACCGCCAGGCAGTACCTTTCATCAAGAAGTCATAAGTCAGCTAACTAGGTTCCATAATAAAAGAATCTTAAACCTAATTCAATCATATATAATTGCACTATTAACCTTTTACTATAAACTGTATATTTACTCAATAAGGAAGAAATTCAAAGTTCAGAGAGTATCCGAGATTAACTATTATATTCTATTGGTATCTCATATACCCAGCGACCGAGATGACATACATTTAATCAATAATCTCTTATATGGAAATGGCAATACACGTTGGTATTTCAGCTATCAGTTAATAATTAAACAGCAGAAGCGGTAACTAAGAATTTATATGTATACGAGGGCAGATTAACCTCACCTTTAAATGAGTTTATTTGGAAGACAAAACTGTGCTGCTAATCACCCGTATCGTAGAACAGAATCGTGGCAATCTATTTTAGGCAATTTAATCTGTCAATGAGGGCAGCAGACACAAACTGATCAATAAAGTACCCATTAGATACGCTTACGTAATGTTTTTATATAACCAATGATTATAAAGATGGATCATAATTTTATCGCAGTATCATCATGAGTATTATAACAACAAAAATATTAACGAAGAAGAAGGGCTTCGAGTTCATCTGGTTGCATTGACATTTTGCTTATAGAAACAATGAAATGCCTCAGCCAACGAAAACGTGCGAGTCCAACCATCATGGTGCATTACCATGTGTTGCCATCGCAGCCATGGTACTAAATGTCAACTATAAATCTTCAATTCTCGCGAGACCTTTACAAAAGTTAAAGTGCGTTGTTTTACATTAATTTAATGGTCGTATCGTTTGGTGTAATAATTAAAAACAAAGACAGTCATTCTTAAGGTGTAAACACTAACTTGGTGGTTACGCTATATACATATTCATCATTTTAAAATACGAACAAATAAACAAGGGGTTCAAGAATCGCTCGTAAAACAAAATTAAAAAAAGGAGCATTCGTTACGGTTGTGCAAAACCAAAAAGGAACCAGATAATTGCGATGATGGACCAACGCGAACTAGAGGTCAACATACACAGTTTTAAACACAATAGTTCCGTAAACAAGAAAAATAGTCGTTTACTTTTTCACAAAATTGGTAAAAAATGCCTTAAAAAAATTGTCAACATTTTGCCTCCTATAAATAAAAATTTATTTAAACAATTCTGAACAAATTACAAATGCTTAAACAATGATTCATACGCATCGAACAATACGTACCTAAATAATAAATAAAATTTACTTTTAATTGTAAAATGGTGGATGCGCCGGACTAGCTTTAGTGTTATCGTAAATTGTTATGAACCCCTAATATAAAAATGAGTAATAGTTAGTTTTAAGGAGAAATCCGCGAAAGAATCTATGTCCAAACCTTAAGTTCTCGTCCCTCTCATATTTATGTTTTTTGACATTGTTCGCCAAAAAAAATTGTCGATAAAACTATCAAAAATTGTTTCTTAGGGTTATTGGCCGTCCTTTTAAACTTATCCGTGAACCACCCATGTCCATTAGCAAGGGTTCAAGGCTACAAACGAGCGCATTCTTTCCAGATGAGTTGGATATTTGGTATCCATCGTACGATCGTTATTGTCGCAATTTTCGGCCAATCATTTAGGATCTTCTAAATATGCATGATGCATCAGAAAATCAGAAATAACGAACCAGTGAATAAGTGGTCGGGCGGTTTATACCCGTTTGCACCGCACGATTTAAGAGAGTTTTCTTCTTAGGATTAAAAGAAGCGGGTATTTCAGCACGTTTCAAACAAATAACCAAAATTTGAGAAAAAAAGGGAACTGATGGCAAGATTCCAGAAAATAACAATTTTATTAAAAAATGCGTTAAGATTTTAATAAGAACCTCTAGTAAATAAAGCGGTGCAAATTGACCTGCAGAACTGCAAGAAGGGTACCTTTTCAAAGGTTCGTATGATAAAACTGGCTGGTTACATGTCTCATTCGGCACGTATGACTTTGTTAAAGCATACCATACACTTTTTTTTAGGTACTAGCAATATTTAAAAATGATTTGTAATATTTTGTTAAAAAAATTTTGGATTTTTAAATGCTTTAAGGCTAGAATTTCAAATTCACAGATCTAATCTGTGCTTCTAGAAGCTCGTATAAATCATCTTCGTCGAGCTTCCGTTAATTCTACTAAGTAGCACATCTACATGAGGATCCCATCGTATATATTAACACTAAAAGTAGTTTTGAATACTAGAAAAATAGTGCTACAAACGTAATATGGTTTCATTTAAATTAGTTATTTCTTGTGTCGAAAAGTGTAACTTCAAAAATCATTAAAATATTTTTGTTTTCAGTCAGATTCTCGACACAAAGAAATAACCGATTTAAATGAAACCACAATACGTTTGTAGCCCTATTTTTCTATTTTCTAAAACTACTTTTAGATTTAATATACGATGGGGCCCTCGTGTAGATGTGCTTAGTAGAATTAAACGGAGATGACTTTACGAGCTTCTAAGAGCACAGAAGTTCTGTGAATTTAAAACGCTTGCCCTAAATAAACGCCAGCCTTTTGCTTATTAAGGGATACAAATTAAGGATAATAGATCAGTTTAAAAATTGGCAAGAACTCAATAGATTGCCGCTTTATAATAAAGCTTTTAAAAAAGTTTTGAGTTTTCAGCAGGACTGAGTTTTGCAGTTTATTTTTCATTATATTAAGCAACATTTTTGAGGTTTATTTTTAGTGACTAAATTGTAAAAAGTAATTCATTTAAACAACATAGCACCATTGAATATGTATTTAGTCTATGATAGCACCGTTTGAGTCCAAGATTTAAATCTCCATTTTAAATACAAATTTGCGGAGTAGACAAAATAATGTAGTGTATGGAGAGCTTTCCACTTCGTCAATAATCGGCTGGTTTGGTACCCGACCATCCGGTTTACATCGGCTCGTAAACCAACTCCTGCTGGACTGTCCTGCAGCCGTTGCAAGAACCACTCTACTCAAAGCCAACTTTTCAGTATTAGTCTGTCTGCTCGTCAGCTATGAGCGTCGAGTAATCGCATGCTGGTTTGGTCTCTCACATAAATTTATGTGTTGAATATAATGCAGGATTATTGGTTGACAAACACTTCCTGATTAGTTTATCACCTAGTTTTTGTTAATTTAATGTGATGGGACATTGTAAAAAATAAAATTGTGCCATCATTGTGTTTTTTGGATATTTTTTTGTGAGGATTATTACATACGTTTTTTGCAACGTTGGAATGATGAGAAGCTTTGCCAAATATGTGTGATTTTAGTGATCATTACATGGATTTTTCTTATTTCATATTGTAAGTATAAGTGTTCAAAGAAATATATAAAGCATCATATTTTTTGTATAAAAGTTCTATCAAGAACACTTTATAGAGGAGTCCCACTTTAAGAATTAAATTTAATAATATTTTAAGAGTTTTCTTTCTAATACAAAGCTTTACTTAGAAAAATAATACACCTTTTTTAATTTTGAAAATAAGGTCTACGAGGATAATTTCAGACTGCAAAAACTTGTACCCTTGTTGTTTTAATTTTCCTTCTAATAGCACAAACAAAAAATTAATTTTTATGGGTGTTATGGATAAAGCAAAACAAATTTAATTGTTGTCTCTAAGGCAAATGTATAAATAGACATTAAATAGTTGTACACTTATTTTTCTTAAAGTGATTTACATTTTACGTTGTGAAAATTTTGATGAGTAATATCAACAAAATGTAGAAACTAAATGACAAATTAAAAATTATTTATAACCGCGATTTACATTCTGCAAAGGAGACTTAAAATTAATTTATGTAAATTACATCAAGGGTTTTTTGTTTTAATATGATGAGTGGTCAAACATTAAAGAATATCCCACCAAATTGCGTAGTTTTTTATTTTTTAAACTTCTCATCTCCGCGAAATGTTTTATTTTCAATTGACATAACTATTAACTTTTTAATTTACATATTGGTTTATTGATGCGCTTGGCCGAGTGTACTGTTATTGGAAGATTAAATGTCTGGTTTTGATTGTGTATTTATTTCTTATTTCTTTGAAATCTGTTTCATTAAATAATCCTCAAAAGCAGATGAAGTTAAAATTTGATTAAAAAAAAACTATTGCAAAAAACTACTTAAAAATAAGCACGAGTAATAAATCACGAAACAAATTAATTAACATTATTAAAAACTAACAAAAAAAAAACTGGATAATAGATATGTTGTAAAAAAAATTGCCAATACTTTAAACAACACAAGGATACGCACTCCACAATTAATTTAATTAAAATAAATTAAATTAACCAACATATTTCTTTACATATTAAAAAACTTTGATATATGGCTGCAGACCTATTATACCTGATTAATTTCATCTTATTGAAACACATGTAAAGAACATTATTAGTAAAACTAAATAAATCAATCGTTAATAAGTGAGTGTGCTTGTTTTGTATTTTTTAACGCAGTCAAATTCATTGTATGATTAAAATTTACAGATTATCTTAAAATATTTCCTTTAATTTAAAAAGGATGTTATTAAGAAAATGGCGAATGCGCTGCATTAAAATAAATTCGATATTTTAATGTCATATTAAAATTGTGCAAACGCAAATTTTTAACATAAGATATTTTTGAATACTGTTGCATAATTTCAATCATACAATACGTGGAAGAGTCTTATTTCTAAAGAATCATAATGCTAAACAATCACTTATATCCAGGAATAAAAGTGAAACCTTTACTTGTCGATCAAGTGGTCTTTAAAAAAATAAAACTCTTCAATAAGCAACTCTTAACAATGATCTAGCAATTTCACTTTGTACTGGTGCTACCTCGCGATAGGTGAATTTATTTTGGTTATGTATGGTAGCACAATATAAATTATTATAAATTAAGCCACTTATAAAGATGGAACTTTCAAATCATTTATTACTGAATACTTACTTTAATTAAAATATTTTAAACCCATTTTTTTACTTTCTACAATTAAGAAATCTTTATGTTGGTAAAATTGTTATGCTTATTCAATATTGGACTTGTGATTATGATAATTTAGAACCTATTGTTTAAATATATTGATCATACTTCCGGTAAAAGCATTCGCTTTTGAAACAATAACATGGTAGTTTAATGTCCTTATTCTTAAACTCTAAAATAAAACAAAAATGACATAAACTTGGCCTTAACATTGAATTTTTTAAGTAGCACGCAAAGCATAGGTGTGACCAACGACAAGAAACATAAAAAAACATAAATCGTTACGACAAGAAATAAAAAGCAGAGGGTGCAGCTTTTAAAACTAGATTTACAACAAGGCCTGCACGAAATTATGTCATTCTATGGTTGAATTTATCTAGTCAAATATTCGTGAACACATTAATTTATAATATTTGTTTTATTTTGTTATAGCTTAGCTTAATTTGTAAATTATTACCAACAATAAAAACTACTTATCGGTTTTATTGTTATTTAAATGTAATAATGAAACGCAGAAACCTTGAACTACTTTTTTGTAGTCCAGAAAAAAGCTTATCGCAAAATCGGTAGGGAGTTGCTTTTATGTTTTAAATGCTAAATACAAAATAGGAAGCAAAAAACTTTAAAGTCGACTATTATCATGATATTTACATATTTGTGATCTTCCACAATATATGGAATGTCGTTTTATTAGTAAAAAACAAAAAAATGCAGCAAACGACCTTTTAGTTTAATATTTTGTTATTAAAAACGTTTCTAAAAACATTCAAGTAAAGGTCCTTGAAAATACTTTTTGATGTAGCGTTAAAGTCTCCAGAAGACAAGGTCCACTAATTCTACAGGGCTTTTTTACGAAAATTTTAGAACATAATATTTTCGTATTGTTTTTAACGTAAATAAATCTTTTTATTTGTGAATTTCCTGGACCACAAACTGCTGCGGTTCAACTGTTATCCGCCTTCTTTAAATCTGATTATAATTCGAATGTGTTTTGAGTTATTTCACAACATTTTACGCTCATATGACCAGTTAAAAGTACCGTTACATTACCGGTACGACAGTCAAAATAAAATGCTAATCATAACAAAAATTCACTCTCTGTCCCATATTCAAGCGCTAATTAACTATTAAACTCATTATGAATACAAATATTTAACCTGGGAATGAGGAATGACACACTCTTTATACAATAACATAAAGTGATTTAAAATTTGGCAAAGTAACGGTCCTTTTATACTGCTTAGGTTAAGTAGGTAAACTTTTTATGTTTGATAATTTTATTGCATTGTTATTGTGTTAACTATTTAATGGAACCATCGTGGAATTACGCCGAGGTGGGCTACTTTTAACTCGATTTAATCCAAAGATAAATTTAACGCATGTACAATAGATTGAGTCCAATTATAGTACACAATAATTATTGTGGAAAAAATTAAGAATTAATTTATGATGCAGTTTTTTTAAATTAATTTTTAATCAAAGTCCTACGCACGCAGATTAACCTATAAAATTCTAATCAAGTTGTCCTACATGACTCAGTTTACGAGTGGGAAGATAATCTTATGTATAACAATATTGAAATAATAGAGATACTTGTAAGTACGTGCAAACTTGACCTTTTCGTACATTTCTATAAGAATAACTTAATTTTCTAGACAATACAAAAAATTCACACCAGAAAAGTTAGCAGTTCAATTTTAATATCCATGGATATTTTATGTGGACACGAATTTATAAAATAAAAGTATATCACATGGCTGACCTACGCATAGTGCCCGCTTAGCGGGACTTGAGTAGGCTGCCTATGTGTTAGTCACTTCTGCCTCGGCAGATGGCGGTAACACTTCAAGTCCTTCTTTCAATATTTGTTAAAATATACAGTATCTCAGTTTCTTGAGATTATGCAGATACTGATACGTGATTCTGATGAGCCCCAAAAGGGCAAAACAGCTGTCAATCACTTTAGGTATTTGTTGGTACAAACCCTTAAGAAATAAAGAGGGACTTTATTTATAATTTGGCGTCCTGCTTAGGGTCGAAAGTGAATCTTAGATTCCACCATTTTATATGGTACAAATTAAGTTAAAATTTTATCTAAATTTAACAACCACTTTGAACACCATGTGTAGGAAAAAAAATAATTTCAATTTTTATCACAACACAAAATGAAAGTGATAGATTATTTTTAAAGAAATTCGAAAGTGTGTCAAAATGATAAGCTTTTCCATATATCATACAAAAGTGCTAAAAAGGTTGTAAACTAAAATTTTAGCATAATAAACGTAGTAACTTTTATAATTTATTACCTAGTTTATAAATTCAGTTTTGAGGTCACAAATACTCTTTGACTGGGCTCTTGAGGGTTCCTCGTAAAATGTTTAATGTAAAACCCAACACGTAAAGTAAATTATAATAAACTCCTTAATGAAGAACATAGTTTAGACAGTTATCTGTTTAATTAATTAACAAAAGCTTCATTATTCTTATAGTAAAGCGTAATTCCTCTTTAAGACCTCGTATATCCTCGTCAATGATATGCACTTTTTAAGCAAAAGAAACGCTATTTGAAAATTATGCATGAACCTATACAAATTAGCAATCTGTCCGAATTATTTCAAGTGTGTTAAATTAATCTGATAACCTCAGAGAAGAGTTTAGTTACCTTTACGCATTGCTTCACGCACAATAAATTGAACATTTAAAATTGTGGCGACAACCGAAAATAAATAATTGTCAATTACTCACAAAGTTTTATTGGTTCCACTCCCAAGAGCAAATTGTTTATAATGTCACGTTTTAGTTAATTAAAAATGTCAGTTATTGAAACTTAGTTCCTAATTTTAAGTACCTAGGTACTGTTAAATTTATAGCAACAATTTGCAACAGTTACCTTTTATGAATATTTTAAACAGTACTTCAACCGGTCGGTAGATCAAAGCCAGTTATAGTTTTTAAATTCAGTTTATCTGGATTGTAATAATAGCCACATCAGTACGAAGATTAAGAAAATTAAGAATAATGCAATCATTAGAAAATTTGATGGATGTGAGGAGCAATTCGTGCGAATAAAATTTGGCTATTTTAATTTTGGATTGTATTCTGCTCACGATTTCTTTTTATAAGTATTCAAACAATGATAGTCTTAGTTCCAAATATAAAGTTACACAATTAAAGGCACTAGATTGTCCTAAAACATCATCATAAATCAAATTGGAGGTTTTTAGTAAAGCATAATACTTTTCCTTGGATCCACAGCAGTACCGCTCTCTAATACTTTATTAATTGCATTCATTTTTTTTAAGTTTAACACCTAAAGCTTTAAGTTAGCAATAATGGTACCCAAAGCATCAAAACCCTTGTCTTGGTACCACATCAAAAGTACTCGTGACTTTGTGGGATAAATAGTTGTCTGTTGTTGTGCAGAATATGCTTACAAAGGGTTAGCTAGCTATAGTTAACTTATCCCATATTTATTTATAGAGCACTGCATAAAATGCATAAACTAGAGAACCTTGGAAGTACCATCGACAAGGTAAGCGTGCTCCCTGAACTGATTATTTAGCAGAGCATGCAAAGATGGGCACTTGTACAATGTTAGTAACGCTGCGAAAATAGAATACCAGACCAGTTCCTACAGTGTAGGTACCATATCGCAGAAGTTCAGTACTTACACCTTTGCAGTACTATCACTGATCTAAGGAAACTATATATAGCTCTATAGAACTAGTCTGTTACACATAAACAATGGTTGAATCTGAAAAAATTAAAGATGCCTTAGTGGTACTGCTAAATCAGCGATTTATGCCAACATGTACGTATAAATGGTATCACTTGTGGGAGAGAAATAAAATCTGTACATTGTGTAGAATTAGCGAAAGTTGGTCCCACCTACTTTATTTATTGTCGTATCATTTATCATCTGTACTCGTAAAGTAGATTAGGTACTGATGCAAAGTAGATTATGTTAAGAAGCATAAAACGACAGTGTAGAAAGTAGCAAAACCAAAATTACGTTAATATAATGAAGGTAATAGCAAGCATCAAGCGGGAGGAACTGTTGAACTCCAGCAAGTCAAGGCCATATTTTCACCAGGCGGACCTTGCCCACTGCTGCAGTACTACCACCGCTTGCTTGCTGGTGCAGGCTAGCTGGCCAGAAGTGTGACCAGCTCAAGGTCATACAACCAGCCTGCTTTCTGTACTAGCTACTTTCCTCATGCAATTCTGCACACTTGGATTATAAATGTTCCATTAAAAACATACAAAATACGATATCCTCATCAAGGTACTGCTAAAATAAATGCAGCTGCTTGGCACACCAAAACCAAAGTATCAATTAAACAGTTTACATGTATTTTTTGTCGCCCGCCTTATTTTTCATCGGAAGCATTCCTTCCGAGAATCGTCCTTCGTTATATAATTATAAAAAGCGGCACACCATGAAGATACATCAGTACTCAGCAGTATTCACAAAGCCAGACGTATAAAAAATGGTACCATTTGGTTTTAAAACCATTAATCTTGATAAAGGCATAGAAACCACTACTAACCAGTTCTAAAAGGCCTTTTAATTATGTGAATTAATTTTCGGTGAAGTAAACTGCATCTGATTTTATTAGACAGCGGTACCTTACTATAAACAACATATCATAGCATGGGAGCGATGTTTTTTCCATGTCAGAGATAATTGCAGGGTAAGGAGCGTAAAGTGAACATTTAGTTTTTTCTTTTGGATTGCTTTAAACACGAAACGAAATTAAGATATCTGGTGTAGATGAAAGCAAGCAAATTAAATCTGTGTTTTTAAATTGTACAAAAGAATTGAATTTGAAAACAAGTAGGACGCACATGTTTTTAAGCTTTACAACAAAGGTGGCCATCCGGTTCTGATTTCCTTATTAGTTAACATTAGAAATTAAAATGTTTGGGTACTCATTATAATTTGGCTCGACATGTGTCATACAATGTGAGCCGAAATGTTGTTTTCACCTCATTTATGCGTACCTGTTGGTACTTAATATTTTTTAATTATTGCAAAATGTTAATTTTGGTAGCACAGATCATAAATTTTGAAGTTATATCAGATTTTCTTAACAATACTTTCCTTTTTGAATATGTGATATTATTTATCGCCATGTGGTTGTGGTTAGTTAGGTATTTCTTGAGGTAATAATGGTAGTATAAATAATTACTATGGTAATTATTTTTGCCCAATAAAAGCACAACAGATTCATAACTACAATAATTTATGAATTTAATAATTCTGCATATATTTGTCTGTTTGAAAGAATTACAATGGTCTTGGTTGTTTTAAATTCCGTTAGTGGTCCCAAGCCAAAAACCTTCTTAATAAATGCCAACTCAACATAACGTTATTATTTAATAACCAACCACCGGAACGAATAAAATGTTCAACTTACAAAAAATAAAATAAAAAGCAAATCGACCATAACTATTTTTTACACATAATTGCATCTATTAATTTTACCTCAAGATCTAAACAAGTATGTTTCATTGCAGAGATGAAGACGAAAGAGCCATTAATAGTCCATCTAAGGAGAAGGAAGTTTTAAAATGGCAGCAACAGATGGCCAAATCACAGTGGCAGCGGCTCGATGGGCTGAGGAAGGCAGTTATTTGCGGGAATTTGCCGCTAAGCACACATTACCTGCTGTCGTCAAAATAATCAAGGGGCAATATGGAGGCCTTGGCGTTCCGACGCTACCAAGTCCTGGTTTGCAGTCAGCGGCGATGCTGGTCTCAGCCGGAAGACGCCATAAGATCGTCGCACAGGCGGTCAAAATTAAGGTATGTTCTAGTACTGTCAGTACCCAATAGCCCAAATCTAACTAATATTATATTTCTTTGCAGGAGGGCCGCAGACTTGTATGTGTAGGACCTCGACTGGTCATCCCAGACACCTATTTGGGGTACTTCGAGCTGCTCAGCGAGGAAGGACGCGCGGTACGATGCATCGAAAGCGTTGCGGAGTTAGCTCGAAGACGCCCAGAAGAAGGATGTCTGGTGCGAGAGACCATACGGGCAGTACAAGCAAAGACTGACACCCCAGATGGATGCGTGATCCCCGAAGGGGCAAGAACCATTCCAGCTGGAGAAATACTAGTGCCAGATGGCGAAACCACATTACCAGGTTCCAAAGCGCGATACCTCAAGTGTATCGACTCCAAAGGCGACACGTTGCTGCTGGGTTTGGAGCAACGAGGACGTTTCTCAGCATTGGCTCGTGAAGACAACATAAGTGGAGTGCATACCGCGAAAAACCTTTTGAGTAAACGCCTTCCGTTAACGGTTCGACTAGTCCACGGAACGGCCCCCCGAGGGCTGAAAAGTCCCAGTCATTTTGTGCCAGAACTACGTTTGCTATCAGTGTTTGAGGAAGATCATGTGTTTGCGTTACCACTTCAGAAAGACACTAACACTGTGACCGCTTTGCCATTGGCTGCACCTCTGAAACTTCTTCGAACGCGTAATGACGAACATTTGCGAAACATGCCTGAGTTTGGGCGTTTAGTTGATAAGTGTAATAAATTAGTTTGTGATGTCGCTGATCGTATACAAGTTCTTGATGGAAAGCTGGGAGAAAACAAGAAATCCGCGAGCAGTAATGCCCTCAACGGGGGAAGTGAGCCCAAAGGAAACTTCTTGTTGCGGCGTAGCGCCTCGTCGGACAGTGCAAATAAGCTTAGCAAGTACCACAACCATCGCAAAGATGAAAACAGATTACCAGTCGGATCCAAGAACTACGATGAAATCGACCAAATCTACGATTACGTCCGAGGGTTCGCACCTTTGCCCAAAAACATACGCTCGCCTTTCAGCGATTCATACCCTTCAGTCACAAGTGCCACCCCAGTTATAACCAACGAAATAAAACCCCCGGAACCACCTCCCATTGAAACAATCCCCACAAAGAAGCTGCAAGCCGAGAAACGCAATCGCAAATGCGCCCAATCAACCATACGTGATAATTTACCCAAAGTGTACAACCACCCAGAGAAAACACCACCAGGTCTCCCTAAATTATACATCAAAAACGGCCATACGCAGAGAAGTCGATTGCTGCGCCAGAAAAGCGCGTCTCCCCTCAAAGAAACCCCCCCATCCCCGATGTCCAAGTCGGGCTCCCCTATTTTCAACATTCGCTACAAGTCGTTGAACAACCTCCAGCAAGCAATGGAGCTCGATGGGACATTAGACTCTAGCAATTCGGGAGGGCGCCACTCAGGGGACTCGGGTCCTTTGAAGCAGCCGGAAAAGCGTTCGAGAAAAATCTCGCGCCCGCGCAGTTTGACGAATTTGGTCTGGGAGATACGGGAGCACCCCGATATATCCATGCCAATTATTGAGAAGAAGAAAATCGAACCAGCGGTCATAATTTATAAGAAACACTCGAAATATTCCGTTAATGGACACAATCATCAACGTAGAGGTACTTTATATTTGTAGTGGCTATCAGCTGCATATTATCTATAATGTATGTTAATTCATTGTGTTGTATAATAGACTTATTACATGTATAGGGCCCCAGCTTAAGCTGTTTTGTGATTTGTGTAAAACGTTATTGCAATAACGTTATTTTTTTATATAATAAGACTTGTGATTGTTAGTTTTAGTTTTTTTTTATTTAATTTTAAATTAAAATGTGATAATGTTTCATTTATTGTATTGTACTGTAAAATTATATTTTCGAAACTTTGTCTGCCATCAAATAAAAAATATAACTAATTTTCGTTTCTTATTTGTTCCCGCAAAGAAATACCTTTTTAATTCCTGCTTCTTGGGAAAGAAATTAAATTCAAAAACCAATGTTATGGGATTGTGGCGCCAAGTTTTGTTAAAGATGTAGTTATAGTCTGAAGAAGTTGGTAAATGAAGTTAATTAAACAATGAAATAGACAAAACTGATGTTATCAAACAAACCAAACAATAAATTCCATGTCAACAAATACTCTTAACAAGCGACCTTGACTATGAAGTTGGTACAAGATGTTCTTCCTTAATTTACATTAATTTGTTTTTTAGAGTCATTAAACTCGAGATTAAATCTTGTAGACTGTTGGATTGGGAACGTCAGATTAGAAATTAAAAATAGAGTTTTACTATAAAACATTACTCAGAAGCTACAATAATAACCTTGTATTTCCTAAAATAATCAAACCGATGCGATGACGAGGGAACAATTAATCCATTCTAGGTAGCACGATTTTTATGTTCATTGTTAGTTACAAGTTATAATTAAAAGCAAAATCATCGTATAACATCATCCGAATTATTATTGCTTATTTATAAAAAAAATCAAAAATAATAAACATGCAAATTTTCTAATAGATACGTCAAGGATAAAAAATTCAAACAATAATCATAATTGCTAAGCAATAATAAGTTTGTCCTTACAAAAGCATTGATTTGTGTTTTTTCAGGCCGCAGCTTCGCCCAAAAAAATTCTACTATAATCATACGGCCTTTGTATCAATAAAAATTCAATAATATTTGTAATTAACGATGACTAATTTGTTTGGTATACGAAAATATTATCTTGCATCTTTAGAATGCAGTGATGTGATACTCAGGTAATATTTTTCCAATGTTATCGAATACTTAGTTGCGAAAGAATTCTTTACCGTCATTATGATAAAATTATTAAAAATAGTTTGGATGAAATATTAGATTCAGGATCTTCTCGTTATTGCCATGAAGAATTTTTTTTTTCATTATGATTCAAATAGGTGCTTTAGCACCTAAAAATTAAACCGACCCAACAATATTTGGATTAATTATTGGGAATCTGCCACCAATTCGCACTTGTGTCTAGAATTCTTACAAGTCAAAAAAAAAAAATGTTCTTTAGAAAACTAGAAAAATAGGGCTACAAACTTATTATGGTTTTATATAAATCGGTTATTTCTTTGTGTCGAAAATCTGACTTCAAAAACCAAAAGTATTGTAATGATTTATGAAGTCAGATTTTCGACACAAAGAAATATGCGATTTATATGAAATCATAATACGTTTGTAGCCCTATTTTTCTAGTATTTAAAACTACATTTAGTTTAAATATACGATGGGGCCCTCATGTAGATGTGCTATTTAGTAGAATTGATGGAAGCTCAATGGAGATGACTTATACGAACTTCTATGAGCACAGATTAGAAGATCTGTGAATTTGAATCTACTTTTGCTGATTCTCGTATATGTTCGTAATTCTAAAATTTAAAAGGGCAGTCATATGACGCCAAACATATTGCAACAGGTCGATATCTACAGCATGTAACAAAGTGGTACCTTGCGACCCGGCCAAGTAAGTTGGTACCGCCTGCAGGATATTACGGGTCTTTGGACTTAACTCAGCCTAACCAGATACATTGACCAACTTAAATACGTTATTACTTCGTGCTTTCTTAAACTGTTTTATCTTTACTTTTCAAAATAAAAAAAACGTGTTGTTGGTACCTCAATCGAAAACATCAATCCAAAATAATATTTATTTAATTTATATTTCCAATTGAAAAGGATGACTCGAAAAACTAATACAATTTTATTTATAATGGTTTTGTGTTTTGATTGTTGAAATTATGCGCGTCAATTTCGATAAATACATATTGGTTTATTCAAACTTAACAAAAGGTAAAAAAAAATCATTAGTGTTATACTCTTCGTCATTTATTCTGACTAGGCGAATTTAAAGCTAGTCTATAACGTAACGTTAAAAGTAGTGAATTTGTACTTTGAACCAAAAAAACCCCAGGATATTTAATTTAATTTTTTTATTATTAAAATTAATTTAAATAAGCCGCAGGGATGAAATACCAAGATTATTTCATCTTATCCAAAAGCAACTATCAATTAAATAATTAAAAGATTAATTATTTCAATCCCCTTTTAATTTATGTACAATTTTTAATAGTTCATTTAAGTTCAATCTTTCGGTATCCCATACTTAGTCATATGCTATAGGTATAAAAAAAGGACAAGTAATTTTCGATAAAAAAATAATTATACACCTTTGTGGTCTCGAAAGGTGATTGACCATAAAGACATGAGCTATCATTCTTCATAATTAATTAAAATGCAATAGTTCTTCGAACTTGACGGGATGCATCAAACTTTAAGTCCTGCATTTTATGAGTACATGTGCACAAATTAATAATTGGCATATTTACGGCGAACATGGTCATAAAATCAGCCATAAGGAACACTCTAACAACAAATAAAATAGTTTCATTACAACTTATTTAATGGCCATTTTTTGTTTTTTTAATGAGTCGATTCCTCATGGTAATGTTACGAACAACTGCGGCTTTTAAAATCAATATGCCAGCAAAAAAATGTTTTCGCATAAATATAAAAAGCAGCGTAAGCGAAACCTTTACGAAAAAAATTCTAATGTGTAGATAACTTACTTCATAGTTGCTATTTATTTTTTTGCATTTAGGATCTACATTTTAATTTTAAATAGGTACTTTTGAATAATTTATGCATACACATTCAGTCGAAGATTATAAAAATGTTTGTTGTAATAATAAAATAATGTAACATAATTTCCTACACTTACATTGTAGGAAAAGTTTACAGAGAAAAAGCTTCTACGATACGCACAAGTAATTTAACCTGTAATTTAATAATAATATAAATCTTTTGTCGAGTATTTGTGGGAAACATAATTTTTTCAAACACTTCCTTTGAAGTTTAAGTACTTATTTGATCGATAGATAAGTTTTTAAAAATTACATCAATGAAGGGAAATTCTAAAAATTAAATTAGAGATTTTATTTATTATTATTAATATTCAATACAGCATGCAATTGGCATATTGGTTATTTCTATGTTTAATCCAACAAATAAATTAATGCATAAGATTTTTTAGAAGCACAAAAAAAATTTGCTAAGTACCTGTATATTTTATATCATGGAGCAATAGGCTTTTGAAGGCAACTTTAATCGCGACGTTCGATTTTTTTTCAAAGTGCTCTAATTTCCAAAAATTTCTTTTTAGAAAAATTCATAATGCACATTTGCATTCTATATCCTAAAGACCTTAAAGCTATTTACAAAATAAGTTTCATTAAAATCAGAGACAAAAAAATTTTTTGCTAAGCACTTTTGGATATTTTCAGAATTTGATTAATTTTAAAAAGCTCTAGCAAAAAAACAAAAGCACTTGTAAAAAAACCAATTGCAGATTTGGTTTGTATGTTTTCAAATTAACCTAAAAACACAGTTTAAGGCAATTTTATTTTTTCAAAATTTACTCCATTTTTAACTAAGGGGTAAAGGTCCAAATTTTATCAGTTTTTTAATAAAAAGCTATCTACAAAAGTTTTATTAAAATCAGAGACAAAAAGCAATTTTGGAAATTTTTAGAATTTGGCCAATTTTGAAAAGCCCTAGCAAAAAAACAAAAGCATTTGGAAAAAAACCGATTGCAGATCTGGTTTGTAAGGTTTCTAATTAACCGAAAAACACAGTTTCAGGCAATTTTATTTTTTCAAAATTTACCCCAATTTTAACTAAGGGGTAAGGGTCCAAATTTTCTCAGTTTCTTAATTGTCACGAAATTATGTTTGCCCCCAATGAATGCCATCTGTGCTTATGCAAAATGGGCAGCTAAATCCGAATCTGTTTATAGTTTTATTGCTACGAGCTCTTAAAGGCCACTTCAAACGCGACACCCGAATTTTTTCAAAATGCTCTAATTTTTAAATTTTTGTTTTTAGAAAAATTCAAAATGCACATTTGTATTCTTTATCCTAAAAGCTATTTACAAAATAAGTTTCATTAAAATCAATGACAAAAAAATTTTTTGCTAAGCACGTTCGGAAATTTTCAGAATTTGGCCAATTTTGAAAAGCTCTAGCAAAAAAACAAAAGCACTTGGAAAAAAACCGATTGCAGATTTGGTTTGTTCGGGTTCTAATTACTAAAAAAAAGATAATTTCAGGCAATTTTTTTTTTTCAAAATTTACCCGATTTTTAACTAAGGGGTAAGGGTCCAAATTTTCTCAGTTTTTTAACTGTCACGGCCACAAATTATGTTTGCCACCAATGAATGCCATCTGTGCTTATGTAAAATGGGCTGCTAAATCCAAATCTGACACCGTAATACTTCCAATGTTTATAGTTTTATTGCTACGAGCTCTTAAAGGCCACTTCAAACGCGACACCCAATTTTTGTTTTTAGAAAAATTCAAAATGCATATTTGTATTCTATATCCTAAAAGCTATCTACAAAATAAGTTTCATTAAAATCAGAGACAAAAAAATTTTTTGCTAAGCACTTTTGGAAATTTTCAGAATTTGGCCAATTTTGAAAAGCTCTAGCAAAAAAACAAACGCACTTGGAAAAAAAACCGATTGCAGATTTGGTTTGTTCGGGTTCTAATTACCCTAAAAAAGACAGTTTCAGGCAATTTTATTTTTTCAAAATTTACCCAATTTTTAACTAAGGGGTAAGGGTCCAAATTTTCTCAGTTTTTTAATTGTCACGGCCACAAATTATGTTTGCCACCAATGAATCCCATCTGTGCTTATGTAAAATGGGCTGCTAAATCCGAATCTGACACCGTAATAGTTCCAATGTTTATAGTTCTTTTGCTACGAGCTCTGAAAGGCCATTTCAAACGCGACACCCGCGATTTATTTCAAAATGCTCATTTCCAAAATTTTTTTTTAGAAAAATTCAAAATGCAGATTTCTATTCTGTATCCTAAAAGCTATCTACAAAATAAGTTTCATGAAAATCAGAGACAAAAAATTTTTTTGCTAAGCACTTTTGGAAATTTTCAGAATTTGGCCTATTTTGAAAAGCTCTAGCAAAAAATCCAAAGCACTTGAAAAAAAACCGATTGCAGATTTGGTTTTTTCGGGTTCTAATTAACCTAGAAAAGACAGTTTTAGGCAATTTTATTTTTTCAAAATTTACCCCATTTTTAACCAAGGGGTAAGGGTTCATTTTTTCTCAGTTTTTTAATTGTCACGGCCATAAATTATGTTTGTCCCCAATGAATGCCATATGTGCGTATGCAAAATGGGCTGCTTAATCCGGATCTGACACCGTAATAGTTTCAATGGTTATAGTTTTATTGCTACGAGCTCTTAAAGGCCACTTCAAACGCGACACCCGATTTTTTTCAAAGTGCTCTAATTTCCAAAAATTTTCTTTTAGCAAAATTTAAAATGCACATTTGTATTCTATATGCTAAAATCTATTTATAAAATAAGTTTCATTAAAGTCAGAGACAAAAAAAATTTTTGCTAAGCACTTTTGGAAATTTTCAGAATCTGGCTAATTTTGAAAAGCTGTAGCAAAAAAACAAAAGCACTTGGAAAAAAACTGACTGCAGATATTGTTTGTGCGGGTTCTAATTAACCTAAAAAAGACAGTTTCAGGCAATTTTATTTTTTCAAAATTTACCTCATTTTTAACTAAGGGGTAAGGGTCCAAATTTTCTCAGTTTTTTAATTGTCACGGCCACAAATTATGTTTGCCCCCAATGAATGCCATCTGTGCTTATGCAAAATGGGCTGCTAAATCCGAATCTGACACCCTAATAGTTCCAATGTTTATAGTTTTATTGCTACGATCTCTTAAAGGCCACTTCAAACGCGACACCCGATTTTTTTCAAAGTGCTCTAATTTTCAAAATTTTTTTTTTAGAAAAATTCAAAATGCATATTTGTATTTTATATCTTAAAAGCTGTCTACGAAATACATTTCATTAAAATCAGAGACAAAAAAAATTTTTGCTAAGCACTTTTGGAAATTTTTAGAATTGGGCCAATTTTGAAAAGCTCTAGCAAAACAACAAAAGCACTTGGGAAAAAACCGATTGCGGATATTGTTTGTGCGGGTTCTAATTAACCTAAAAAAGACAGTTTCGGGCAAGTTTATTTTTAAAAAAATTTGCCCCATTTTTAACTAAGGGGTAAGGGTCCAAATTTTCTCAGTTTTTTAATTGTCACAGTCACAAATTATGTTTGCCCCCAATGAATGCCATCTGTGCTTATGCAAAATCCGAATCCGACACCGTAATAGTTGCAATGTTTATAGTTTTATTGCTACGAGCTCTTAAAGGCCACTTCAAACGCGGCACCCGATTTTTTTCAAAGTGCTCCAATTTCCAAAATTTTTTTTGTAGAAAAATTCAAAATGCACATTTGTATTCTATATCCTAAAAACTATCTTCGAAATAAGTTTCATTAAAGTCAGAGACGAAAAAATTTTTTGCTAAGCACTTTAGGAAATTTTCAGAATTTGGCCAATTTTGAAAAGCTCTACCAAAAAAACAAAAGCACTTGGAAAAAAACCGATTGCAGATTTGGTTTGTACGGCTTCTAATGGGGTTTTAACATAGTTAAAAGCAAATTATTTTTTTCAAAATGTAAGGTTTGCAAGAAATGTTTACATTTAATACTTTTTATAAAGTAAATCTATAACCTATGGGTTTTTAAGATCATAGGTCAGAAGGTAATATAAGAAATAACTTCTTGTAGAATCGTCTCCTTTAAAAGCCAAGGAATGGATTCAGGTGGATGATTCTAAGCTACGACTTTGAAGGCTAAAAATCGCATTTAAAAGTAATTAAAATGCAATGTTGGGTGCAGCTTGCATGCGTGTTGGGCATATGGGATGATTTGATGGGAGCCTTTCAGTCCTGCCAAGCCAACCTGTCCAACTTGTGCACTGTCTACCTACCCAACAGGTTATTTACCACGAAACTTACATTACAAATTTAGCTTGATAAATCATGCCATTTTGCCAAATCGCTATTACACCTTTTACCAAGAAAGAATTTACTTAAAAGGCCTTAGCTTCATAAATATAAACAGGAGAGATAAATGCCTTTTTTACAGGCATGAATACTCGAAATTTATTCAAAACACATAGTTTAATTTTGGCACCCAGAGGCGAACCTTTTAAAGTACATAAAGAACGAGTTACTATGTTTTTTCTTTATGTTTTTAAAGGAGTACTGCCATAGTACAAAAGATAAAGAAACTGTCGTGGAAATTACGAATTCTGTTGCAATTAGTCCATTATCTTTCCTGTATAAAAATAAACCAAACACAAAAATGAGACCCTCGATCGATATCAGGGTAAAAACCGTCCAATAAAGTCAGTATTTTGCAAGAAATTGTAGACTATAATAGTAAGATAAACGAAAATTGCTCAAGTAAAGTATATGTACTGAGGTAGAAAGATGGTATGACACGAAGTTGGAAACATTATGAATAGGTAAAGAGAGATAATTTTACAGTATTTACTCCCAAACATCGTGACGCTAGTTTTGCATGGGTGAGATAACAAAAAGCACAGAATGATTGCCGATAATTCCTCTTTGCCTGCTTGTAACTCGCCTGCTTTGGATATTTTTCTAAGTCTAAATAAATATGTAGGTAAGCTAGGCATGCTATATTCAGCCTATTAATTCTGCTAAGTGGACTTGCTTTCGTTTGCATACGAAATTATATCAGAGATCTGATCGAGAACGACCCACGTAAAGGATGATCCAAAATGTATACTAACTACTTTTTTTAACAGTTGCCAGGCAAGTTCTCTTTATTTTTACCTCTGTCGACTATGTCAAAAATGAAGAATATTAAAAACTTGATTTGAAAAACAAAAATTGTTATCTTTTAGCGCATATTTTAATCAGTTTAAATAAATTCCTTTAGAATTAAATACCACAAAATTGGAAAGAGCAAAAAATACGTCAAAAACAGTTTGTAGGCAACGTAGGTTTTTAGTTTAAGCTTTTTGTTTAGGTTGGTTGCACAACATTTTGTCCAAAGAACACCCTTTACAATAAGTGATGATTGCGCTATAGAATTATTTTTCTATAACTTAGGCATATTTATGCCGATCTTGGTGCCAATTATCAACAATTACTCTATTTAATGTGGCTAAATTGATAGGTATTCTATTCTAGCCATCTCGTTAGTATTCACGATTGATATTCTTGGTTGAGATAAAATATTTTTGCACTTCGTAACACTGCATTTTGCATCAATAAGTACCTATTTTAGTTTTGCAAGTGAAATCAAAAGTACTCATACGGGGCCGCACAGAAAATAATACCTTTTGCCAGTTAAAACACAAAACCTGGTAAGTGCTGAATTAAAAATATTAACAACAAAGAATGTGAATTTTTTGCGAAATTTTATGATCTAGAACTTGTTTTTCTGGATTTTTATGACAAGTGGCCAAGTCTAGGGAAGGACTAAGTTATAAATGTACCCCGTATATGTAGAAAAAGATAAATACTATTTTAAAATAAATGATAATCACCTCATAGCTCATTCCTTCATGAAATATTAGTAACATCAAAACAACATTTGTGAAGAGTCGCTAAGTTTCTTTAAAACTTTAATTATACGTCAGCGAAGGCACTGGAATTAATTTATGATTATATTATGCAGTTCTTCTTTATTCCAACATGTTTTGTTTCTTTTAGTTTGACTTTGCCAACTTTTCTGAATATTTTAATGTGCAAAAACGCATCTTTATTATAATGAATTATCGCTTATGTACTTAGTTAAAAAAATTATGTTGGCTTAAGTCATAACTTATGATAATTATACATAAAACATGCTGCAAACAAGACAAGAAAAAATGTATTCCATGATTTGATTAATAAATTAACCGTATACATATAATACGCATCATTTTATTATTTAAAATTGTACTTTTCTAAACAAAATATTGTATAGTTTTTGAAGCTAAATGTAAGCAATCCAACATCGCTTTACAAAGAGTAAAAACTACATGTCTTCGTTCCAGACTATCGTTTTGCTTTTTAAAACACCAAAAGATATTGTATTGTAGTATCTAGTTGGCTAGGTTTAGTCGTGTGGGTATATGTTTGAAAATTTGCATTTCTACATTACTTATTCATCAAGCTGGGCTTTATCTTGAAAGGTAAGTATATACTCACAGTTCAAAGAACTATAAAGTCCATTATCTCAAGTCAAAGTCAAGCCACTCAACAAAACACACCCGCTACTGTGTCTATTTATCTGACTCAAAATCTACCAATATGCTGCAGTTTAAATACCAATAATATGACCAATAATCAAAAATTAAATTGAATTATTTTCATTAAAAATAAAAGGTAAATCTTGAATTTAAAATGAATGTTTTTAACAAGGGCACAGAACTGTTTAGGCAAAAAGTTTTCTTCGTAATTTTGCAATCGTCTCAAGGAAAGAGAATCTTTTTTATTAGTAGTAGGTAAACGTTCCAACTTTAATTTAAAACAATATAAGTCAACTAAAACTTATATGAAAATTCAGAAAATTGGCAAAAATGTCCACCAATTTTTATAGGGATTTGTAAAATTGAATAGCTACTAAGATTTTTTCTTGGTAGGATTTTTTTCTGATTGTTAAATAAATAAAAAAAATAAATCTACCTTAATTTATTTGATTCACCCTCATCTCGACTCACAAACTCTTCAATTTCTCTGTCCCTTTCTAAACTATCGAACTGCTCCATCATATTCTGAAACTGAGCCTCATACTTTTCTTGCATTTCTTCCTTTATAAATTGTAAATCTGGAAAATAATTTTTCTCCTCTTTTCGAGCTTTTTCCCTCAAAATCTAAAATGTTTAAAAAAATTAAATTTGTGTCAAATTAAGAGTGGAAAAGTACCTTTCTTTGTTGCAAAAACTGTCTAAATTGGTCCCGTTGTGCAGACACCGGATTTTCGTTGATTGTTTCTGGGTAACTAGGAGATTCCTCGCCATTTTCTTGTAGCCTATGAAGAGCATGCGATTTCTTCACTAATTTTTGCATCTAAAACACAATCATTCGCCTAAATTCCTATAAAATAAAGTGAAGTGTGTTACCCTTGTTAATATATCGTGATGATTTAATCCTAAAACATTTTGCGGCATTGGAGGAACGCTCTCCTCTGGAAACTCCATCTCTTCTTCATTATTTTGCGTCTCCAACTCCTGTAGTTTTTGCTTTATACTATCAGCCAATGGTGTAAAAAGTTGTAACTGATTTTTAAGCCTAGCTGCTGGTTCTGTTGGTACAAAATCTTCCCCATAATCCGCTTTTTTTAGTCGATTCTCCAGGTCTACCATTGACGAATATTGCTTATCTCTAACAAACCGTATCATTGGAATTTCGCCAATAAGCCTTAGTTGCGACAGCTCGGACCGTAACGGACCAGAACTTCGTTCTAGAATTTCTTCAACGATATCGTCGGTTTCGTCTCCTTTAGCAACCCAAAGTACGTATAGCCCCTTATAATCTGGGGTTATTTGTACTTTACTAATTTCGATACCGCGTCCTAGAAACTCTGACGAGTTTTCTCCGGTTGCCATTAGGTCAGTTATGTATTGCATGAATAGTTTATTTAAAACAGAGGCTCGTCGTGAGTTTCCTGATTTTTTGCCTTCGTGTACTCCTTTGGAAAAGCCTTTAGCGGTAGGCATTTCTTCTGAAAGTGTATTCCTTCGTCTGCAACCAAAAAAATGATTAATTTTCATATGGGGTCCAAAAATAAGTTGGCTAAAGGTACTTACTTTTTTGTAGGAGACATCATTAACTTTTGCATTGCTCTTCCTAGTTGTCTTGCCTTAACAAATTTGTTGCAACACGACGAGGAAGTATGAAATTGTGATACTTTCTGTGTTTGCACAAGGAGACTTAATAAACGAGACATTCTTTTAAATTTTTGGGTTCTTCAAAAAAATCAAAACATAACCTACATTTTGGCATTAAAAAAAGAGGCCAAATATTTTTAAGAGAAGAAGAAATACAATGTTGCCAACAGAAAATTGGAACGTTTGAACTACTAGCTTTGAGATTTCAAGAAGCTTTTGTTGGCAACATTGAAAACAGTTTTCTTCGCGGATTCGTTGTGTTTTGGCGGTTATTTGGTGTTAAAAATGAGATTGTTGTTTTTTTTGTGATTTGTTTGCTATAAATCTTTAAAAATGGAACAGGTAAGACTTCTATTCAATGTTCTGAACCATTTAAATTTGGAAATTATACGTGACAAGAGTTTTTTTGACGATAAATCATTAATTGTAATTGCTTCATGATGGGGTTTTGTTTAGGGCAACCGTAAAAGAAAACCATTGAAGCAGCTTACACTTACTGGTGATAATGGAGCAAGCACAAGTACAGCGACGCCCCAAAAGAGGTCTCGTACAGATGAAAATGATAATACGGAGGTAAGACAAACTTTCTACAAAGGGGGCCCTTCTCTCGCTATTTTATTGATGCCTTGATAGATGCTAAGACTGTTTTCGCCACAGCCGACTGTACATAATTGACACCCATTTTTTTTTAGCAAAAACGAGCTGGACTTATTTTAAGCATGGTTCTTAAGAACTTCATGTGCCACTCCTGCTTAGAGGTCAATTTTCAAAACAACGTTTCTGTTGTTATTGGAAGAAATGGCAGTGGAAAAAGTGCCATTCTAACAGCGTTGATTATTGGCTTGGGGGGCAAAGCTACTCTTACAAACAGAGGCAAAAACATCAAAGGTTTCGTAAAAGCAGGGCGCAATTCGGCTACAATTGAAATTAACATTTACAACGGTGGACCGATGGCATACAGACCTCAAGTTTATGGCAAGACAATTACGGTAGTTAGGCATTTCACAGCATCTGGCAGCAGCACCTACAAAGTTAAATCTCATACAGGTAGGGTTTTTACCATCTCAATTATTTAAATAAATTAACACATTTTATTGCAGGGGAATTAGTATCACAACAGGCCAAAGAAATAACCAATATAATAATAGGACTGAATATCCAAGTTGATAACCCAGTTTGTATTTTAAATCAAGATGTATCGCGGAATTTTTTAAGTAGCAATGATCCTAAACATAAATTTACCTTGTTTATGAAAGCTACAAAGCTGGAGACATTGTACGAGGAGTACAATAAAATCACAGCTAATAAAAGGGAATGTTCTAGGATATTTGAAAATAAACAAAAAGTAAGTTTTATGCTATAATAAAAAATACTTAATTTGATAAAAAATGTGTTTTTATTTTTTAGAATGCAGAAAAGATGCAAGAAGAAATGCGTCAAATAAAATCAAGAATAGACCAACACAAAACAGTTCTAGAACTAAAGGACAAAGAGCAGTTCCTACAAAAAGAAGTACTTTGGGCTAAAGTACGTGATTTCGAGGATGAGCTCCAGTCCCTCCAAAAAAACATGGACTCAGTCCAAAAAAAAGCAGACACGTTCAAAAACAAAACGCAAAGACGCGAGGAAAACGTCGACAAAATAAAAACAAACATAAAGGAACTCGAACAAAAGATGAGAGAACTAAAAGAAAACCTCGAAGTACAAGGCAGACCCATTAAAGATGCCAAAAAAGCATTAAGCGAACTAACTAACGTCTACAACGACAAGAAAGTAAGAAAAGTTACTTTGGAACGTGCGATTCAGGACAAACGCAGCGACATCGCAAATTTGGAAGAGGAATTAGCCAATTCGACAGAAAACATGTCGCGCGTCGAACAGGAAAAGCTAAAACGCATCAAAGATTTACAAAGTTTAGAGGAAAAAATAACTGGAATGGGAGATTTACTGGAAACATCGCGTAACGATTTGTTCCAAATCAACTCAGACCTTTCCAGAAAAGAGGAGGAGCGCCGCAACTTCCAAAGAGAGATACAAGACTGCGATAGGCAAATTTCAAACGCAAGAGAAAACTTACAGGCAATCGACCGCGAGGCTGGAAATAATTTAGTTGTTTATGGTAGAGAAATGCCTGTATTAAAGCAGCTTATCGAGAAAAATAAGCGTAAGCACTTTTAAATAAAACAATTCAAGTTATAACATTACTATTATATTTATTTTGTTGTTACAGATCGGTTTAAACAAGAACCTAGAGGACCTCTAGGCGCCTACATCAAAATGAAAGACAAAAAATGGGCGATAGCAGCTGAGGGTTTTCTTGGAAGCGATCTTCTACGATCTTTCGCCGTAGACAACAAAGAAGACAATCAACTTCTGGTAACTTTAATGCGGCAAGTCTTCACCGGTCGTCTACCAACAATCATCACATCCAAGTTCTTTTTTAAGAAGCATAATATTTCTAACAATATAGTCGATGCTCCCCAAGACTGCATAAGTCTTTACAACGCGCTTGAAATCGAGGACCCGGTTGTTTCGAATTGCATAGTCGATCAAAACGCTATGGAAGCTATTCTAATGGTGCCGAGTAACGATCGGGCTATTCAACTTATGTCAAATCGAAACAATGTGCCGAGGAATTGTTCGCAAAGTGTTACGATTAAAGGGGATCGGTTTTATCCGGATCCGAACTATAAGACGTATGGTTCGCGGTACCACCAAGCGAAGTTCTTGCAGATGGATTCATCCGAATACAAAGAGTAAGTTACTTGAATTTTAAGATAATTTTTAATAATGTTTCCTTTAGGCAACTGAAGCAAAAAATCGAGCAGCTCCAACAGAAAAGGCAAGGCATCCAAGCTCAGCTCAACAATTTCGAAAAAGACCATCGCTCCCAAGGTAAACGCAAAACCGAACTAGAGGAGAAGGTCCGTAAACTTGAAGCAGCGCGGAAACAGATTAGAAGCAAATTAGACGCTCTTCGGTCAACTGCCGAACCCGAGGTCGTCAATGTGGATTTCCTGGAAACAGAGCTCGGCGAAATTAAGTCAAACATCGCCAAGAAGCAAGCTGATATGCAAAACCTAGACGAGGAAATAAAAGACATAAAGAACAATATTAAGGAACAGGAAATTAAGATCAAGAAGTTAAATCTTGTTTCACGCGAAATGGAGGACCGATTACAACCTTTGGAGGTAATTTATTTTACATAAAATTGGTGTGTTCTTTATGTTTTGTATTGTTTTTGTTCCGCAGGATGAGTTGCAAGAAAACAAAACACGCCTTAGAGAAATAGCGACCAGTGAAGAGTTCGATAATCGCAAAATAACCGAATGTAACAACGACATAAAAAGAATAAAAGCAGAAATCGTTACTAAACAAACCAGCATTCAGCAACAAACTACTAAAGCGATGGACATGGGCGAAAGACCCAATGAAATAAGGTAATTAAATCGTCAAATTTACTAAAAGAGAGTTTCATTCCTCAGCTTAACAAGTTGTTGTTGCTCAACAAAATGTTTTTTTTTACAGGAAAGTAAACGAAATACTTGAAGAACTAGGCGAAATCCAACGCAATAAAATCCAAATTCAACGCGGTGCAATTAATCTAGAAGAGGCCATCGCAAGCTACACCGAATTACGAAATAAATTCAAAGCCTCCACCCAAGTTCTAGAATTGTTGCGAAAAGACATAGGAGAGCTCAACCAAGCAGCTGAGTCCCGAAAACGTTACTACAAGATCACTGAAAGTTACTTCATAACGTTTATTAAGTTTTCGTTCGCGAAAATTCTTGAGTACCGACAGTTTAAGGTAATTGAACATTTTTATTTTAAAACCATGTTTTTTTAACTTATGTGTGTTTTCTTTTAGGGGAATTTAAATATTAACTTAGCTGACAAGAAGCTCGATCTCATTGTTATTCCACAGCAAGGTTCTCAGGGATTGACTACAACTTCAAATCTTTCCGGTGGAGAACGTTCGTTTAGTACCGTTGCGTTTTTATACTCCCTTTGGCAGTGTATGGAGTTTCCGTTTTACTTTTTGGACGAATTTGACGTCTATATGGTAAGTTTTAACACAGATTAAAGCAAATGGTTACACAATAAATTCCTTTTTTTTGTAGGACAAACAAAATAGAACCAAAGTTTTCGACATCTTGCTACATCACGCAAATTCAAAGCCCGATCTACAGTTCGTATTCCTCACCCCTCAAGACATCTCGTTTATTGATAAAAACGTAACAGTTTTGAGATTGGCAGATCCGGAGCGAATGAATGTTTAAAATTTGAAAGTTTCGCATTATTTTTATAGTTTTTGTCTCGTTTTGTTGTTTTTTCGTTCTTTATATGATAAGTTTAAGCCATAGTATGTTATTATAGACTATTTTTGTTGCAAGTTCCACAATATATTTTTATAAAACATTTACTTTGTTGTTTAAAGGCGCTAAAATAAATTAACATTGCAAAGAAAGTTAAAAATCCCGCTGTATCTTGGCTAAAGGTGCGTTTACAACGAAAATAGTTCAAATGCACATCTCGACAACAAGACAAATATGGCAGTCATTGAACTTGTCACTTTTGTATTTTTATTTGAAAATGTTAATTAAATTAGACTAATTCCACATAATACTATGAGTTAAGCATTAAAAATGTATTTTCCAATAGGATGGCCGAAAGTGATACAAATCCCGGAACTAGGACAACATAGCATAAGGCAAATCGCTTGTAATCGAGATAGAATCCTGTTTGCTATTTTAACAGATGATTCGTTAGCTATTTGGTTTTGCAAGGTATGTACAGCACATGATTTTTAAATAATAAGATAAACAGATTCATTTTAGCCATGTGTCCCTATCGTATATCATCGACGGACTCCAGAATCCTTGGAGAAATATGGGACAAACGTTCTAGCAGAATGGAAACCAGATTCAAGTATGATAGTGATTGCCGTAAGTTTAAAACATTGCAAATAGCATAAAAACATGTTAAAACAATCCTTGTTTGTAGACATCGGAGGGGCACCTACTGCTTTACAAATTAGGGGTCATTTCCGATCAAAAGGGGATGTACATTCAAACCGATTCCCCACATGCCAATTTAAGACGAGACAGTGCAGAACTTTTTATAAAGGAAATCATTCCACCATTACATCTCACACTGGTAAGTTGCTTTCCGTTAAACGCAGATTTTATTAACAGTTTGACTGTGTAGAAAGAAGAAATAATGGTTTGGGATGGCCAAATCACAGGAATTGTGTGCATCACAATGGCAGAATTAATGATTTCAACGACACAAGGGCATGTTCTTAGGTATCGTTGGGATGGCACGCAGTTTAGAGACTACAACTTAGATTTGAGGCGCATTCCATTTTGTATCAATCAGCAAGTATCTAAAGCTATTCCAATCGTGGAAGAAAACACTTATATTATTGATATTGAGTATTCACCTTTAGTTGGAGGTTTTAGTATTGTTTTAAACGACGGACGAGCTGCTTTTTTAACGGCTACCACCTTAAAATTCGATCCTAATGTAAGTACAAGTGCATACGTCGGGAAATAGGTCTTTAATTTGTTTATTTTAACAGCAAACGCAAGGGATTTGGGCGCAAAACATTGAAGATGCTACTTGTACTCGAATCAATCACAAATATCGTTTAATAACCTTTGGACGGGAAAAGTAAGCTGCTACTAATTATTAAACCGTGGTTAAATATCTTTTTTCAGTTCACAATGCACAGTTTTCACAGTGGACGAGACAACCGGCGGACTGGAAATGTCCCATCAATGTTTATTAAGCACAAAAGACTACCCTGGGTGTCCAGGGGCCGTCGGAGGTCTTCAGTGGACTCCAGACGGTTGCGCTCTTGTCGCGACATGGCAAAAAGGTGGTTTTGCACTTTGGTCTACCTTTGGGGCACTTTTAATGTGCTCATTAGGGTGGGATTACGGGTTGAACGTTGATATAAGCAAAAACAATCCACTGCGGATTATTTCAATGGAGTTTGCTACGGAAGGGTATCAGTTGTGGATGGTCAGGAAAGAAATAAATTCAGACAATTCGAATGGTGAAAAAGATAATAATGTTGTTACTAGTTTAATACAGATGGATTTTGTCAAAAGTGCTTTAACGATAAATCCATGTATGGTACGTTTGGTTTATTTTGTTTAAATTCATTTTGCTTTATAACAGGTATATTTTCTTGCAGAGCCATCAAAGTCATTTATATCTTCAAGGAGAAGACACATTGTATGTAAACTCAGCTGATACTTTAATAAGGATTTTTGCTGAAAGGTCGGAAAGAAGTGCAAAAGATGATAATACCTTTGGAGGCGAAGCTTCGTCAATAAGTACCTTAGTTGAGGGAAGGCAATGGTTAGTTATACAACTTCCTTCGACTTATTCCGCTACAAACTGGCCAATCAGAGTAAGTTTTAACTTCAAATAGCGCGTTCTTATTTGCTAATTTCCGTACTTCTGTTTTTGTGAATTTAATTTTTTTTATTGTATTATTTTGTCTATTTTTTCATTTTTTTCAGTACTCTGCAATAGATTTAGAAGGCCAAAACATGGCAGTAGCTGGTCGAACCGGTCTTGCGCACTATTCGATGCAAACACGTCGTTGGAAGCTATTTGGAAACGAAACTCAAGAAAAAGACTTCATAGTCACTGGGGGCCTTTTGTGGTGGCGAGATTATTTAGTTTTAGGTTGTTACAGTATTGTTGAAAACGCAGATGAACTGCGCTTTTATCCTAGAGATGCCAAGTTAGACAATAAATATGCTAAAATAGTCGGAATGTCGGCTCCAGTTTTGTTGATTAATATTTTGCGTGATCAGTTGATTACGGTGGAAAGTAACGCGACGGTTTCTATTTGGGCGCTTACCCAAAACGATATAGGTAAATCTTAAACTACAGTTCATTTTTAGGTAAACTATAATTGTTAAACTTTTACAGCGGGTGATGTCGACGTGTATAAACTTCAAATGATCGATATTTCAAGCGTAGCAATTCACCCAGCTTGCATAGCGTCTGTTACGCTTACAACGTTGCGAACAGAATCCGGACGGAGTCAGCAACTTCCGTCCGAAAGCATAGTATTAAACGTAAGCGGACGATTAGTAATGGTGCAAAGAGAACTAAAAGGAGGCGACAGATACACTTGTTCAATGCCTACGGTTTTAGCCAGTTGTGTCGAAAATGTTTGGGTCCCTGCTACTAGAAAAGCCGATAAGGTAAAAACATATACCATGACCAATTAAAAGACTAAACAACGTAATTTTTAGGTGCATTTAACCGAGGCGCTATGGCTCTTCTGTGGCGCCCACGGAATGCGAGTTTGGCTACCTCTGTATCCAAAAGACAACGATAAACTCCATACTTTCATGTCCAAGCGAATCATGCTGCCGTTTCACTTGCGCATTTATCCTCTTGGTAAACATTAAGGCAAAAAATAACCTCATTTTATAACCATTTTTTTCAGCCATTCTCTTTGAAGATGCAATTATTCTAGGAGCGGAAAATGACACTCTTCTCTACACTTCAGATTCCAATTCGCCGTTTTCGTTGCCGTTCAGCGTTTTGCAGAGAACTGTGAGTGTAAACTCGTATATTTTTATTGGTGGACACCTTCAGCTGATTGTATAACGATTTTGTTTCAGAGCCAAGTTTATTTAAACCAAATTCTGCGCCAATTAATCCGAAGAAACTTAGGATACCACGCGTGGGAAATTGCACGAAGCTGCATGAGTTTACCGTATTTCCCGCATTCTTTAGAACTTCTGCTTCATGAGGTTTTGGAAGAAGAGGCCACAAGTAAAGAACCTATTCCAGATGCTCAACTGCCTAGTATTATTGAATTTATTATGGAGTTTCCTGTTTATTTGCAAACCGTGGTGCAATGTGCTCGGAAAACTGAGATTGCGCTTTGGCCGTATTTATTTTCCGAGGCGGAGAAACCAAAGGATTTGTTCCAAGAATGTATGGCGAAAGGAGAATTGGACACAGCGGCTTCGTACCTTATTATTTTACAAGTGGGTGTTTGTCTCTTTATGAAATTTTGTCATTAAGGATGTTTACAAATAGTTTTTGTTTTTAGAATCTTGAAACATCTTCCGTTAGCAGGCAGTACGCAACACTTTTGTTAAATACGGCGCTTGATCAATCGAAATGGGAGCTGGCCAAAGATTTGGTGCGATTCTTACGCGCCATCGGTAAGTACTTTTGATTTTAAACTTTTAATAATTAAAAATGTTTTAATTTGACTTTTAAAAAATCAATGTTTTTAATTTTTAGATCCCAATGATGTAGAATCACCAAGAAACTCCACTTTCCTTCCGACGAAACTAGGGATTACTCAATCCGCTCCTCCCGTAACGCCAAACGCAGAAGACATCTCTTTAATTTTGGGCAACGTTCAAGGCCCTAGAGTGCGCAGCTACAGCACAACAATATCACCAAAAATCAACGAAAAAAACACAAGCACGGGCTCGAATCTAATAGGCGAATCGCCGGAAAGCAATAGGAAAAAATCTATCGCGACCTCAGCGAGCACAATTCCCAAAAACGAGAAACCGACCAATACTGCCGAGGAGTTTTTCATTGATGTTATTTTGCAGAAGCACGCGCGACGTTTGTTATCAGCGCATCGCTTAAGTGATTTGGGATACTTTGCTGCGCATCTTGATTTTCATTTGGTTGCATGGCTAGCTAAGGAGAGGGAACGTGCGGCACAAATCGATGATTTTATAGCCGCTCTAAAGGAGATGCATCATGATTTTGGGTGGCCGTACCCGTCCGCTGGAAATATTGACGCTCCGAAGTCACCAGTTGAAAGCCCTACTTCGGTTAGTATTACCAAATAGTATTATATATATAGTGTATCTAATAAGTGGTATTACTTTCTAAAATATTATTTAATCCAACTTAGGTACAACTTTAAAAACTGTATTATTCATAATAGTCTTATTTATTGTTTGCACTTGCAGTTTCATGCAATGGAAGACCGCCTAAAAGCCCTGAAGGTCGACGTTAATGGCGCGTACCCTCACACATCCAGCCGCGTCGGGGATTCCGGGTACATGAGTTTCCAAGGCCTTGTAACGCAAGTAAACCCACTGGAAACCATTTCGCGACAAACTGTTGACACGGATTGCGACTCGAATGACAAACCAGCACCTTTGAAGAGAATGTCAGTGTACAGCTTACCGCGTAATGATATGTTTGGCGGTTTGAATTTACGACAACCAATTACCGAGTTCCCGTCAGTGTTGGATGAAAGTGCAATGTCCGTTATGAGCTCTGTTTGGGGCGACGATGGAGATTTGAGTGTGAGTGGTGTTAACGAAAACTGGGAGGTGCCGTCTTCGCAGATTTTGGAGCATTTGAGTAATACTGGGAATAAAGGCAGCCATAAGTCGGAAGTGCAGTTAAGGTAAAAAAAAACCCAAGGTAATGAAAAAATAGTTTATTATATGATTTCTTTTAAAGGTATCTTCTTCAATTGTTCATGGAGGCAAACTGTCTAGAGTGGTCTCTAATGATTTCGGTTCTTCTCCGAGACGCAATGGCAGTTTTACGAACTGTAAACGCGGCCAAATCGGCTGATCAATCAATCGAATCTGTGTCAAGACTGAGGCAGCAGCTTTTGCTTTTTAATTACTGGTCCAACACTGAATGGTAAGCATTTAGTTTGAATTTAATTAAATCAAAAATAATGCGCTTTTTGTGTACTAAAAACGTTGTTGCAGTTTGGGCTACAAAACCTTTCTCTTAGCAATCCAAAATCAAATCTCTGTCCTGACGAAAATTCTAGAAACGAAGCTACAACAGCAGCAAATAATAGAATATCAAAAAGCCCTCACTGCGACTTTGAGTAAGGCATCAATTCCAGTAGTTTCTCGCTCAAGAAACGTAAGTGCTAGTCAGGACACAACGACAAGTACCAGTCAAAGTAATTCGGGTTCTAATAAATCCAAACAAAATGCTCAATCACCATCCATTATTCATAGTTCTAGTTCTAAAGATAGCGATACGATTTCTAATAATGTACATCAGGTTATTGCCGAAAATGGCGTCGATTCTAATAATAGTGAAACTGATAATGGAAACTGTGTTATTTCTTAGAGTTGTTAAAGCAAATAATCAAGTTGATATTAACGCAATTTTAATTAAGCCAAAAGTTCTAGCTTGTGCCTCACGACTATTCTAATGAACGTTTTTCATGGTGAGAAAGTTAACTATTTTTTGCTATGCCAAAATATTTTTACAAATGTACGAATGTACCTTATGTTATGGATTTTTTTACTGAAATGCAATAATTTACACTATTTAAATGCATTTATTTTTACTTATTTATCTTGTGCAAAATCATTCTCCTAGCCAAATTTTATATAGGATGCGAAAAAGTTTAACGTAGAGGATTGTAGATTGTTTTTAAGTTAAGAATAATACTGTTGTCAATTTTTAAGTAGGGATTTTATCTAATACTCTTTATTGTATCTATTTTGTATAGTCCGCCCGTAACTTTTTGTTCACATAAAGATTTTTTTTTAAGTAGTATTGCAAGATGTATTTTAGCAATACAAACTCGTCTTGATAGATACATTTCTGATTTATTTATAATGGTAGGAAACGAAAACGCCATTTAAAGTAATCAGAAAAACATTTATTAAGACTATATTAAATTAATTAAGTCATTAAACTTGTAGGTGTTATTAAATATTATTTAATAAATGTTATATTTATACCATTATTATTATGAAAAAATAAATCTATTAACTCAATTATTTACACAATTTTATTAAATACCTACTACAATTTACCCTAAACTAAAACTTAAGGTAAAAAGTGGTTTAAACCACCTAAATGACCCTGATCCCTTGCTCTTTGTTGTGCCAATCGATCTTGATCAAATCCATCAATACCAAGACCCAATCTTTCGATAGCTTTTTCACCTAAATGTCCGTTCAATTCTTGGTACGCCCGGGAACGGCGGATTCCTACATCTGGATCAAAAGGGTAGGGTACAGTTTTGTGTAAAACTGGGTGACCTGCTATGTTAAATTGCACTAGGTCTCTTATTAGTGATAGAGCGCAGGAACTGGACGAAATTAGGAAAAATAGAAGAAAACCCTAAAATTCAAAAATAAAGGGTAAGACTTAAAAGTTTAAAATAGAAGAACAAAAAATAATTGAATAACATAAATACAAAGAATGATTCCTTACCTTCAATATTAATTTGTCCATATTTTTTAAACTATATGCACCTCACAAATTTTAAACGTCTTAATTTAGCTCAACAGTAAAATTTCTTGTGCATTCAATGACTAATAAATAAATTGTTTAATAAGGGACAGGTATTTGCCCACTGACAAGTAATGATACTGATATTTCCCAAGAAAAGTGAAAGTTTTAGAATAGACATTGCAAGATCATTATTTTTAAAATTATGCAAAAGTTATCTTCAAACAAGTTAGAAAAAAGTTGGTGAAAAAAAATATAATTAATTCAAAAGAAGAAATATTTAAATTTATCTACTATTGTTGTTTTATAGTGGCAATAAATATAAAAACGCATATTACAAAAGTCCAATACTTATACTAATTCAAAAAAAGGGATTGGCAATTTTTGTCGATATTTTTTTCTTTAGAAAATTGCCCTTTTTTCGTTTATCAAATATTAAATAATATCGATAATTACATTATATCAATGTCCCCCCCATATTGGTACATTAAAACGTAATAAACTTTCTCTTTTTATTTTCCTGTGTTCACCGCTAAGCCCAGCATTGAGAGTAAAAGTTGTCGACTAAACAACAATGTTAAATTTAAAGCTCTTTGTCATGGTGGTATGTTTTTGCTTTATTTAAAAAGTTTGTGGTTTAATCCTGTGTTTCTTTTCTATAGGTTTTTGCTTTTGTGTTTTGCATTTTAAGCGTGGAAGCTGTACAGCCTCGGGCGCCCAATTTCCAATATTTCGAAAGGTAAGATAACAAAAACCTGATTTTAAGAGAACCTAGAGAATTTGATAAAAAAATTTACAGTTTTAAATAGATAAAGGGCAATTTATGTTAATTATTAAAAGTTTTTCTGTGCCAAAATAAAGATTTTTTTGCAAATTATTAAATTAAATATTTTTATCTCAGGCCAAAATACAGATATCCCTATTACGATGAAAAAGGGGTCGGACGTTTGCTTTATGGATATGGTGACGACAAATTGTACCAATACAAATCATTTACACCCTTGGAAGGAATTCACTAAAAACTTTAGTGTTTGAGTTGTTTAAAACTAGTCATACTTTTTTTAGATTTACCTTTTTGGTTTTTATTTTGTACTTTTTTAATAAAATTAAAATAAGTAAGTAATGCTTTTTTTTGGTTTTACACTTTTACATATTAAGACATTAATAAAAATATTTTATTTTCTAACATTAGCTACACACATAGCAAAAGTATTTTTGAGGTATTTTAAAAGTTCGAAGCGATCACACAATAAATTTTAATTATTATTTATAATAAAGAAACTAGAGATTGGCAACTCGAAATATAAACATTTCTTTGTTTGGTCAATTTAAATTTAAGAATATTCCGTCGTTTGCCTATCTCTAAATAAAACATTCTCATATGATAAATTTTTAGAAAAACCATTTATAGACATCACAATATTCATAAGCTTCTTAAAAAGCAAAATTAATAACATTAATAGTTTCAAAAATTTGAAACATCAATAAACAATTTCTTTAGCTCAAAAAAGCAACGATCAATAACTTTTATCTACTGAAGGCATCTCGTTTCACATTTTTAATTATTAAAGCAGTCTTTTTTGAATTAATATCAAATCAAAACAAGATAATAAAAAGGAAAACAAAGAAAATAAAAACATAAAATAACATTTTAATATATCCACAATAAAAAGATATAAATAATCATAATAAAAAATAAAATATTAAATTCCATGAGCTTACATCTAAAACTCAATAGGCTTATCCTTTGTTTGTTTTGTTACGTAAGCGGTAAATCGCTTTAAAAATTTGGGGTACTCTCTTTTGTACACTGCTCTAAGGACGGAGGCTGGGGCCCATCCACCGGGATTCACTAAAAAAAAAATGATAAATAAATTCCCAAAATCCAAATTTAACTTTAATTATTTTTTTTCAGTTTTTTTTTAAACTTACCAACTGAACAATATGTAATTTTACATGAAATGTTGTCTCTAGTTATGGCAGCCCCATCTTTGGGGGGATCGACTTGTGTTTGGCATAATAGGCAAACTGTTAAAAATATTCGTACGCACTTTCCAGCATTTGCCTGAAAGAAATGTTTGTAAATATTTAAAGTAAAGTTTTACCTTGAAAGTTAAGAAATGTTTTAAGTGTAAATTTAACAGGAAAATTAGTAAAATAATAAAAAAGCTCGTAAATTTAAATCAAAGCCGAGGTTAACGACGAATGTCGCGAAGCATAGAAACTGTGGTTAAGTCATTTTAATTAAAAGTTGTGCTTACCAACAACATAAATAAAACAAAGGTTGACATGTTTTAAAGGTCCTTTAATAAGCGTTTAAACTTAGAATTTTGGCAATTTAAAATGCAAAAAAATAGTGCTTCTAAATTGCCAAAATTCTGTATTTAAACGCTTATTGATGAACCTTTAGAATATGTCAACTTGGGCTTTGTTTATTTATGTTGCTGGTAAGCACAATTTTTCATTAAAATTAACTCTTATAAACCCACTGAGCAATGACCTGACGGTGCTGTTTTTGTTGATTTTAGACAACCAACATTACATAACGACAGTTTCTATGCTGCGCGACATTCCCTTTTAAATGCTTTAAGAAAGTAGGTAAGTGTGACATCTTTTTGAGGAACATTATCAAGATGTTTTACAAATTGAAGTGCAAAAAATGTGTTAACTGCTTTAAGAAACTTAGTAATTATCGAGGTAATTATAAAAATTAAAAAATTACTCAAAGAAAAAAGTTATTAACCCATTGTTTCGCAGTTAGCAACTTTTTCTTTATAAACTAAATATCCTAACTATTTGAGGACTATTTTTTTGCCAAATTTTATCTTTAAGAACTGGGCTAAAGTTTTTATTTTTTGTTACAATATTTATGATCTTACCGGGTAATCCACGTGTTCCATTGAATTATTAACAACAGTCCATATATCAGGACCATCCCTATCTTTATCATTAGGCAAGGATCTCATATGCGACCAAAATATAACATCTCTTTGACTCGCAGGCCATATTCTTTTATGCGTTTGCAAAAAAACCAGCGTATCCTCTGATATCGTTTCCAAAACAGTCATATGTTCTAGGGTTGCTACAAAATAAAAAAACACATTAAAAACCTTCCTTATAACAAATAAAATTCGTCTTACTTTCCCAGTCGTAGCGAAACTGTGGACTGAAAAAATAATGGCACACTTCGCGGCCGGTAATGCCTCGGACAGAATGCACGGCTTTAAGAGGATCCACAACCATCCCGTTGAGTTCTTCCTCTCTTCTGTACATCCGCATCTCACCATCTTCGGCGAATAGTTGCCAGCCGGTTCCGCATTCGCCTACGCCCAGACGGGCCATAGAAACTTGCTGGTTGACGACCCGTTCAATCTACGATAAGAATTGTTATCAGTAATAGTAATGCTTATTTCTGAAAGGATATAACTTATAAGTACCTCTGGATACAGTCGATGGGACATTAAGGAAGCATTAACAGGTGGTGGGGTAACTGGAACAATATTTCCGCTTTTAAGCCTTTCCCTGAGAACTTGCTCCTCTTCCATTTTGTCTAACCCGGATTCCACAGCGTCATAAAATTCATCGTCGGCAAGTACACTGTGCGGCCCTTCCTGTAATAAGGATAACATTTTTTAGCCGTTGAACTTTAATGATAAGGTTTAGCAGTTACAATTAAAACTAATTATTTGAACGACCAAGTTGCATATGTATAATTTGACTTGTGCAAGAATGGTAATGGCGTTTTTATCAATTTAAATACACAAAACATAAACAATATGATATTAAGTTAAATACACAGTAAAAACGGCGTAATGACACCATATTGTTTGCTAGAAAAATGTCACGAATAGGTACATTTATTTTTAGTTGAAATTTGCTAGCATTTGAATACAATTAAAATTGAATTTGATCAAAAATAAAATAATAACGTGTAGGTGCTTTTTTAAATAATATAAATCACACCACACATTAAGTATTTTGAGATACCTAAGTATGCATTGTTTTTGTAGTAGTTTCAATTTTCATAAATATCCTCAAACAATAATATTGATGACAAACACCATTAATGGCCTATAATATTTGGAGTAATATAAAAAACCCGTATAACTCTTAAGTATCAGTTAAGATACCAATATGATAAAATTAATATTTATTATTATGACCCGCATTTTAAAAGGTCACAGTTTACCTTTTACTAACAGTTTACAATTAAATCTGACATTGCTTAATTTATAACTCTTAAAAAAATATAAACTAAATTGATGGATGGATATTTGATGATTTCTGTGGCGAATGTTTAATATAAAACAAAGATTCTCTCCAAACCACACTTTATTTAGAAAAATCTGAATACGTATTTCGACAGCTAAGCTGTCATCTTCAGCAGAAGATAGAATGATTACAATAACACTTAAATTACCTTATATACTAAAAATAGTTCCACTTGACTAGATACAAAAAGTTATGCTTGACTACCTACGGTTTAACAATCTAAATAAGGGGCTGTTGGGATTAGGTCCCATGTCATGATTTACAATATTATTTCTATGTTTTAAAATTTCCAAACTTTCCAAAGTATCCAATGAACGATTATCTATTACAGGTTTGACTAATTTAAGATTTTGAATACTAATTGAATGATTATTACTTAATACATGGTCAGCTAAAGCAGATTTCTCGGGTCTATTATATCTTACATGTGCAAAATGTTCCTTATATCTAGTTTTAATAGAGCGCCTAGATTGTCCGATGTAAATGGCATCGCAGTCGTTACATTTTATCTGGTATATTCCAGCTTTATCCACAGGTTCGTCTTTGTCTTTGGGATTTCCTAACATGTTTCCCAATTTGTTGCTGGTGCTGAAAACTAACTTAATGAACATTAAGTTAGTTATGTTAGTTAGTTAGTTAGTTAATGAACATTACATAGTTAATCACATAGTTAATGAACATTAAGTTAGTTTTCAGCACCAGCAACAAATTGGGAAACATGTTAGGAAATCCCAAAGACAAAGACGAACCTGTGGATAAAGCTGGAATATACCAGATAAAATGTAACGACTGCGATGCCATTTACATCGGACAATCTAGGCGCTCTATTAAAACTAGATATAAGGAACATTTTGCACATGTAAGATATAATAGACCCGAGAAATCTGCTTTAGCTGACCATGTATTAAGTAATAATCATTCAATTAGTATTCAAAATCTTAAATTAGTCAAACCTGTAATAGATAATCGTTCATTGGATACTTTGGAAAGTTTGGAAATTTTAAAACATAGAAATAATATTGTAAATCATGACATGGGACCTAATCCCAACAGCCCCTTATTTAGATTGTTAAACCGTAGGTAGTCAAGCATAACTTTTTGTATCTAGTCAAGTGGAACTATTTTTAGTATATAAGGTAATTTAAGTGTTATTGTAATCATTCTATCTTCTGCTGAAGATGACAGCTTAGCTGTCGAAATACGTATTCAGATTTTTCTAAATAAAGTGTGGTTTGGAGAGAATCTTTGTTTTATATTAAATTGATGGAGCCAATAATTACAACTGAGTTTGGAGGTTACTATAAATATAAAAAATACTCTTGAAAGTGATACCTACTTTGCGTTAAGCCTAGCCTAAAGAGAATTTGGAAGAATTGCGTAATTTTCTTGTAACACCAAATATATTTTAAATAGTTATGAGGTGCATGAGGTAAAAATTGGATTATGGCATTCATATCATGTGCTAGTCTAAGCATTGGCCTCGTTCTGAATTAAAGTAATTAACATTCACAAAACACACACTGTTTATTGCTCTAACACTTCTTTGAGATTTACCGGCATTTTTTTAATATTTTAAGATTATTAGCAAGAATTTACAAAAAAATTTTTTTTAATTTTTTGTAGCTACATTCACTCAAGATTTAACCTAATATTTATTATTGCTATTGAGATTAAAACCAAATATTTACAATAAAATCTGCTAAAAATAGTAAATCACATGTTTAAAAAAGTAAACTTACCGAGGCAGCAGGAATAACATGATTTGAAATTTTGCTCTTAATCTTTAATTTGGAGTATTTCTTAATAAGTTCTTTCATTTTTTGGCGTTTTTTATATCACAGAAAGCACTCACTGGTTTGGATTTAATACTACGAATGTAAATAAATCGAACGTCAGCGTAATAATTATAATTTCGAGAAATAGCTACCGAATGCATAGTCTGGCGCGATAATGGAAGGAGAGCAGTGTTGCCACGATGCTCACAATTTCCTAGCCTCATGTAAGTTGCCTTGAGAAAATGTAAACCAATATTGATATCTTGATAGCGATCCAATAAGTTATAAAACTTAATAAAATCAAATGTTAACATTTATAACTTTTCAAAAGCTAATCAATTTTAATGACCAATAAATAAGTTGTAATAATTCCAGAAAATTTATGTCATAAGCCTGGCAACATGGGGAAATTAAATTCGTGACTAATACTCATTTAATTCTGATAAATTGTTATTCATAGGATAGAATTCTTTTGGTCATCAATAATACATTAATTGTAATTATTTCATACAACAAAAAAGGCAACTATTTTTAGATTGCGAAAAATTTTCATTAACAAAGAACTGGAATCTGAGCAAAAAAAATATTGAGTAAAGACATGAGAAAGTAGGGGTAATTTTTTTTTGTTAAAAAAGCGGTGAAAGGGTATTTATTACTTTAAAAAGTTAGAATTATCATTTAAGTTTCGATTGTAATTTAAATTTTCCCTTAGACTATGAAATTCAATTTTCTAGCCGCAAATTAAGGTGCACCCTTAGATGACCTGTCATTGCCCCTCCTTAAAAATTAATGATTAGTCTATAAAATTTATTATCAACACGAGCTTATAATGTTCTACCTTCCACATAAATGTTCAAATAATATCAGATGCAATAAATTGCGCCGTAAAAATAAAAATTCACTATGTTTTTTTTCTAATAATCATAATTATTTTAAAACGTCCATGGCCGTAAGTTAATGCAGTCTGAGCTAAACTTTGCGATAAGGAAAAACATTACACCCATTAGTTAATTATTTACTAGGAAAAAAATACTTTGTGGCGATTTATTTCCGTTCGTGACGAGTTGATAAAAACCTAATATTAGAATGGCATGTGCTAAAGTGTTTTACCTCTAGGTTTTCAGGGGGTCTTCGATTGGTTTTAATAGTTTTGCTAAACGATTTAAAAAGGTTTTTGAACGACATGACAATCTAAAGTTTTAGCGACCACAAAAATGACTTTACTTAAGTCATTTTTTGACTTTTGAGACGTTTAAACAAGGATCAACTCACCTCAAGGTCTGGTCCAGGGTGGACGCTTCTCGGCTTTTGAATCTGCGCAAAATAGGCCCTACACAAAGCCTCACTGCGCTTGCGTCGCTCAATTTCTTTCTCCAGCCGGCATCGCCAGGCTTCTTCTCTCTGCGCAACCAGTTCTGCGCAGTGATCGAGAGTACCGAGCACTGCAGCAGTCGTCGTTTTAAAAGTAATGGCCTCTCCCTTAAAATCAACCACTGGAATATTCTCTTTATTATTTGGTCCTCCATTTTTAACGCAGTAATCAAAGTATTTTTGTAGGGTGTCTATTTGAGTGCATAGGATATCTTTAAAGGTGTCCAATTCCGCTAGTTTTTCCCTGATATTTCGAGATGATTTTTTAAAACTGCTTCCTGATGCTGAGGAAAATGTATTCGATTGTAGACTCACACTTGAACCGTGACGTTTTAGACTATTTTCAGATCCAGTTCCGTAGCCAGATTCAACCTAAAATTTTATATGGTTATTATCTTAAACGTTATAAGCCAAGAGATTAATTTAAATTTATTAGCTTCTTTGCTTAGAAGTTATAACTAAGTAAATATGATTTTATACATTAAAAAATAACAATTTAACGATGGGAAATTCTATTGTGCAACTAAATATGCATTTCTAATGTTTCCTTGAAATGTTAATATTTAAAATGACTTCTTAAACAAGGTTATGCGTTTTTATAATGCAGCAAAAAAGATGCTATTAACAATAATTGCGCAAATTAATAATTTCTTACCCTATAGCATTCCAAAGCATCCACCCAACTTTGTTTGATATCCACAGAATCTGCCCTTAAATACCAGACACAGTCATTAACCGAAACGTCGAAACGGCATTCGTCAAATTCATGGGGCTGAAATACAAAAAAACTCGTTTTTACTGTAAAAGGAAACAACTACAGAAAAGGGACGCGACAAATTTACTAGGTATTTCTTTTGTTTATGTTATAATACAAATATCAGGTGGCTGTGACTAATTTGTTTGGAATAAAATATTGCTCTAATGGAATGTTTTGTTTATGTTATGTTATACCTTTATGGATGCTTTGGCAAGGGACAGGGCCCCCCTGCACCCGTAATAGCAATCTTCCTCGCTTTTATAGTAGGAAAGCGTCCCACTTTTTAACACAATATATCGGTCCTGCCACCCATGAATATAATTAGTCCATTTACTTAAAACACCCGCAAGTTCACTATTATTTTCCAAATCGGAATCTTCACTACTATTGTTTTGCTGCTCTTCCGCCATTTCACACTGTTTATTTCATTGCAAAGGAAAATACTGAATTAGGTTGTGGGTTGGTGTTTCCCACTAGATAAGACCAACACCGGGATGCTTAATGAAGGCAGGCTTTTTTTAAAAGCATGTTTATTAGATAACGAATATTAATTTATGATTATTATGGTAATTACGCCATATACGCGTTTATTTTAAACTGCGGTGTTGCAATAACTGTCAAAATCATTAGTGCATCGTGCGCGAAGCCAATTAAAATTTAAGTTGTTGTTCTGTTTGGACGAAAGTGCAATTAGTTTAGACAATTGGAATTCATTAAAGTAAGTACGAAATTATTCAATGCATTATAATAATATGCTATCCTACATTATTTTAATTTATGTATGAAATGTGGTCGAAGCGCATAAGGCTTTTCGGAAGAGTTGTAAGGGTGGCAACGTTGCAAACTGCAGCGGCTGCAACCATACATACACGTATTAGGTTTGAGTTGCATAGTTTACAGGGTTTTATTTTGTGTGTCGAAGAGATTTTAATTTTACGTTTTTATTTCGACAATTTTTTGCGTTCTACGTTGTATTTATTTTGAAACTTTAATATTTGGTAAGAGTGTATGATATAAATATTTTTTTAAGAATATATTTAAATTATTTTAATGAAATTAGTAAGGCATTCTGATGCAAAGATATTTTATTAGTTCAAAATCTTTGCATACTGCATTTACCTGTGATATTTAATTTTGCTGATTAGGGATGCGAATCAGGTAGGAAATTGATGTGATTTAAGTGTATAAGGTTGGTAACATTGAATGTGAGTGCATCGCGTAACGAAGCGCCGCAGGATGTAGCAGCAGGAAGGAACGATAGAGAGTGGCGGGTGTGATTCAATTACCGGGTCAAATAAAATCAAGCTAAAATTGGATCAGGCGTAAAGAGATTGTCACCCATTACCCATCACATCCAATTTCAACCACTCTAACCTTTCTCGTTCATCTAACTATGCTAGCTGATTGATTCATTCGCCAATTTTTATTTATTTTTGTTTTGCGTTGCGGCTGTTTTTTATGGATGCACGCATACTGCTTTTCATCAAAATTTTCATTTATTATACAAGTTTTAACACCAATTTTTTTTTTATTAAAATATTGGGGTCATATATAGGGTGTCAAAAAAATGGCGCATAAACGCTATAGTACGCTCTTGGGGCATTCTCAGTGATCCCTAGAAAATTGTAAAAAAAATCCATCTGTTATATTCATCGAGAAAAATGCGAACAAAGTTACATAATTTTGGCAACACAGTCTAAGAAAATACATCTAAAAAAAAATCCCATCTATGAGTCTTGATCATAAACTTTTGCATTAGATATTATTGACGTTGTTGTCAGCTTCATTTTATGAAAATTTTGTAAAATTAAATTGATTATTAAAATGTAATTCGACCATTTAAAAAATAACCAAATGGTGGAATGGTTTAAGATAGACTGAAGCTTTATATTAAATGTGTTGTTATATTTAAGATAAAAGCGTTTAAAGTTTCGCACTTTGGGGCAACATATCTCCAAGGGTATATGAGATAGATTTTTTTTAACAATTTTCTGGGGCTCCCTAGGCATGCTCCAACAACGTATCATCGCGTTTATGCGCCATTTTTTGGGCACTCTGTATTATGCCTATAATATTGTGAAATAAAACAAAGTAATTATGACTTAACCTTAACCCAATTTTGTTTATTACTAGAGTACCTAAAGTACTTAGATATATTTACTTTGTTAATCCGTGTTATAGGATTAGTAGATTTCATCCGCTTGGCAATTAAAAAATCAAAAGTCATTTAAATAAATACATGACTTGGCTATTTATTTTTATGCAAAAACAATTAAACAACAAAGTAACTATAGCATATATTCCAAGTAATCAAATACAACCCCCACACAAATTGCTGGGTAAAACTGTCCACTTAGATAGCTATTGATAACAATAATAATTAAAATAATTTCCTTCCGCTATGTCAATTTACCATTACCTCTCTCAATATCAAACAAAATGTGCTCAACTGAATATCATGGTCTATTGAGTGATAACTCAATTGTACAAACTCTGAAGCATTATCCTACAATTGTGGGACATCTGTAAATTATCAAAGGCTGCCCAGAACACACGCATGCTTTAGTCTTACACCGTTTTGGTTGATGCAAATTGTAGGTATTTCATTTTTATATATTTATTCGTTTATGCGACACCTCACATGCAAAGTAGATATGTCTACTGGTGCCGGATATATGTTTGTGTTGTTTAGATATTCAGTGGATTGTGTAATCATATTTACTTCGCTTGTTGAGGTTTATTTATTCATACTGTTCGCTTTATTTTATTAAAATGCGCTGTAAAGGTATAATATGGCGAATGCGCCGGGGTAGACCGTAAAAATAACGTAGAATTATGTTTTGCTGCATTGCGGCTATTAAACGCTAAAAAATAACCCAATAATGAGGCCATGTTTTATGATAATAAAGGTATAGAAGCACGCACTACAAATTTTATTATTCATATTAAAATATCCATCAATGTGAGCCAATGCGAACGCCGAGCTTTTGGAATGTTTATGACGTATGTCAAAACAGAAAATAATCAAACAAAAGTGGGCCGTCGAGGAGTCCTGAATGGCAGAACACGGCGCAGAACACACATTGCTGCTGTGTTTTGTTTGATTATGCCTGTTTTTGCCGCTTCAACTGTTCATCGTAGAGGTGGGCGAGCTCCCAGTAGGTGGCTTGGCTTGTGTTTGACGGATAAGCTGCCTACTGTCTTTTGTTTAGAGGAGCGTCCTTCTGTTTGTTCCTACTTGATTTTTCTGCTGGTCACGTGGCTAATTTTTATATCTTTATTTGTATTACATTGTGTTTTGTTGTGGGAATTATAAAAATAAAGTAATCAAATCAAAACGAGTTTTTTTATTAAATACTGGGTGTTACCAAATAACTAGGAAAAAATTTAGGGGGTAACTCCTGGACACATTTTAAGTAAAAAAGTTCATATAAACATGTGTCCGAAAATCCTTCGTTTCTGAGATACAGGGTGCCAAAGTTTCTAAAAAATAACTTTTTTTTTAAGATTACCAAGAAACTAAACCAGATATTTATTTTAAACTTAGCACAGGTAATTTTCTTACCATTAGGTATAAAGTGCGGTACAAAAAAAATAAAAATTATAATTGAAAGGGGCACATTTGCGGGTACCATGGGGGTTGTTCACCCCCAACTTTTTTGTGTGTTACTTTTTTGGTATTTTCATAAAATAATTAGAAGCCCTAGAATATGATCTTTAAAATTAATGTCTTGTTCTTTTTTCATAAACCTAACCGTTTTCGAGAAAAAAATTCATTACCCAAAGGCAACAAAATTTCTTTTTTAAGTTAGGCTTTTTTATTTTAATGAAAATAAAACATTGTTAACAATGAAGGGTTAATTTATTTCTTTTTTTTATTATTATTTCAAATAAATATCTGGTTTAGTTTTTTAGTAATCTTAAGATTAAAATTTTTTTTGAGAACCTTTGACGAAAGTTAATTGTGAAAATCAATTTAATTTGAATATAAAAATTTATTTTTATTTTGTGACCCTGTACCTCAGAAAAGAAGGATTTTCGGACACATGTTTATATGAACTTTTTTTCTTAAAATGGGTTCAGGAATTACCCCCTGAATTTTTTTCTAGTTATTTGGTAACACCCTGTATAATAGGAAAATACATCGACATCCCCTGATTTAAATTCAAAGCATATCTTTGTCATATCAGCTAATAATTTGCTAACAAAACTCGACTAGTGATTTTAAATCAGTCACGTAATAATTTAAAAAACTAAGGGGAGTTACTGGCGTTTTAAAAAGCTAAAAAAAAATATTTTAAAAGTGGCAAATGCGCTAAATAAAATTAACATATTTATCCATTTTAAAAAGCCTTTTAGCTATTTTTTTAAACAATTTTTTTTTATGACAAGGTAGTTATGGTAAACTTGTAAGAACGTTTTAGCTGAAATTAATCGAAAATGTTTTGCAAATATTATAACCATGATGGTACAAATTTGTGTGAAGGTATGTGCTTGGCAGGTGGGTCAGAACGCATGTTGCACAATGTAATGTAAAGTTTAATCAGATTGTCAGTGATTGTTTCCATTGTGGGGTTCACCGGGGGTGGTCTATCTCTGGGAGCGGCGATGAAATGGTTTCGACATGGCGGTGATTGCGGCCGCCACTACTAGGGCTGACAATCGAGGTCCACCGCAAATCTACATCATCTGCTTTAGACATTAAAAGAATAAAAACTCAACAATAAATATTTTTACAGTTACAGTAAATAAAAACAACATAATTGATCCAAGGATTCTGACCCGGCGCATCCGCCATTTTAGGAACATCATAGTTTGCGTCCAAAAATTCAAGTCGAGAAACAAATCAAAATGCAGATTTAAGTTCTACGATATAAAAGCAATCTTTAAATAAGTTTTGTTAAATTCGGAGACAAAATTTTTTTTTGTCAGACATTTTTGAAATATATATTTGATTTGCCCTACCAAAAAAACTAAAGCACTTAAAAGATATCTGATTGCAGATTTGTTTTTTAAGCCTTTTTATTATTCTAAAAACATAATTTCAGGTAAATCAATTTTTAGAAAATTTATCTAATTTTTTTAAGGGGTAAGTACAAATATTTCCAGATTTTGTTTGTCATAACCACAAATATTTCTTCTTATAAATGAAAACTCGTATTCTTATGTAAGACGAGGTGCTGAATCCGAATCTGACATTAAAACATGTGCAGCGCTTTTAGTTTTAATCAGTGAATACCGACTCCTAAGATTATATTACTCAATGTTTTAATGCTATGAGCTCTTAAAGATAACTTAAAACGCGACACTCGATTTTCTTTTTTAATTGTTTTAGCAACAAGAAATGAGTTCTAAAGTAAAATGCAGATTCGTATTCAACAGCATAAAAACAATCAAACAAAATAGGCTTTATTAAAATCGGAGAAAAACATTATTTTTGTTGCACATTTTTAAAAAAATTTTAAATTTTACTAGCTTTGATGTGCTAGAAAAAAAAAGAAAGCACTTGGAAAACATTTAATTGCAGATTTGTTTTCTACGCTTTTTAATAAATCTAAAAACATAGTTTTAGCCAAATCAATTTTTAGGTAATTTTCCTGATTTTTTTGTAAAGGGTAAGGGTCGAAATATTTGCAGTTTTTTTATCGCCTCGTTCACAAATATTTTTTGCCATACATAAAAACTCGTATGCTTATGTAAAACAAGCTGCTGAATCCGAATCTGACACTTAAACATGTATAGCCCTTATAGCTTTAGTGCTAGGTATATGCTATCAAACGCAACTGTAATAAAAATAAAAGAAAGATTCGTATTCTACTGCAAAAAAGCAATCTAGTGAAAGTTTTATTAATTATTTTAGTTTACACTACAGTTTTGGTTGCCCATACAAGCTCCAAATAAATCTCTCTGCATATTTTTTTTGTTTTGGGCAACGCAAAGGATTTAAAAATATAATATTTAAAATTTAGATTAAAGTGGCAAACGCATAAAATAACAATGCATTTCAGAAATGAAATTAGCATGTAAATGCTTGAAAAGTATGCTGTCTGTAATCTGAGTTGCACAACTTGGCAGTGCTTTCGGATTGGATACCTTCGTCTGCATACATTGGCAAGTTTATAAAGTTGTGATGACACCCTTGAGAGTTGGGGCATATAATCCATACGATATCAAAATGCACATAGAGATGAGGTCTGCCGGGTGGCGGCGAACGACCGTCCAGCCGGAGTTAATCTCAGAAAGTGCGATGTTATGTTTTGCAAGACATTATTTTCTATTACTTATTCCGTAGCATTGGGTGTTGCTTGATTGATAGACTTGAAATGCTAAGCTTGGTCAATAATGTAATTGTGATATTGCGTAATGCGAGAAATATTTTATTTATGTATGCATAAGATAAGTATGACAAGGAAGCTTAGGTCGCTTACCAATCAATAATGACTTTATATTTCATAATCATAAAAATTTACAAAAATGTTAATTCTGATGTATTTGGATTGAAGATAACTTAAAATTGATTATATTTTTTAATTGAAGCCATTGTACCGTAATGACGTAAATAGGGAGATTTCTCAAGAAGGGGTAAGAACTAAGATGGTCCAGTAGGGGGTCGGGGGCGGTCAAATTTTGAAATATTTTTTTTCTGAAATAACGGTTTGCTAGAAATTAATTTTTTGTAAATCTGTTATGCACGTTATAAAGTGTTTTTGGTAAAAGTTTGAAAGAATTTCTTCGGAAAGTGGAATTTTATAGCTATTTTCAAGGGCGTTTTGCGTAAAAGTTAAAAAAAAAGTTTTAAAGGGAATATTGGTTTTTAAGGAATTAATTCTTTGTTAACCTTTTATACACATTGTAAAGTACTTTTGGCAAAAGTTTAAAAGAGTTTCTATTCAGAATGTGAAAATTTCGAATTTTTTTAAGGGCATTTTCAAAAAAATTTTCTTTTGGAAATACTGGTTGGCAAGAAATTATTCTTTTGTTTATCTATTATGCACATTATAAAGTATTTTTGGTAAAAGTTTGAAAGAATTTCTTCTGTCGGAAAGTGGAAATTTAGAATTTTTGTTTAAGGGGGTTGTTGGTAAAACTTAAAAAAAAATGTTTTTAAATAATGGTTTGCAAGGACGTATTTTTTTGTTATTCTATTACACACATTATAGAGTATTTTAGGAAAAAGTTTAAAAGACTTTCATTTTTCATGAATGTAAAAATTTCAAATTTTTTAGGGGCGTTTTTGGGGAAAGTTCTCAAAAAGAATTTTTGAAAATAATGGTTTGCAAGAAATTATTTTTTTGTTATTCCATTAAACACATTATAAAGTATTTTTGGTAAAAGTTTGACAAAATTTCTTTTTTCGGAAAGTGGAACTTTTGAATTTTGTTTAAAGTGGGTTTGGGTAAAGTTTACAAAACATTGTTTTTTTGGAATTTATGGTTTACAAGAAATTATTTTTTTGTTAATGTAATTGCAGTATAAATTATTTTAAGTGAATGATTTAAGGAATTTATATTTTCGAAAAATTAAAAATTCGAATTATGTTTAAAGGGATTTTCTAATTAGCGCCTCTGCGTAAGTTAAAAAGCCACCACAACCCTTAATTTGGTTCATCCCAAAAATGTTACTTACAGCAATTTCATTTTTTACGTAAATCCAAAGAAATCCTAAACGCAAAAAGTTTTTTCTTTTTTAAAGATATTTGTGACTCAAGGGTAAAACAGTAGAGCTAGATTTTAAGGGTTGGATCATAAGAGCAGAGGTCACAGTTGGTGGGGCGCCAATAACGACTGAGGGCAGTCAACCAATGAGATTTATATAGTTCAACCAATGGTATGATCATTTGAGAGCAGAAAGCACGAGTCATGATTCCTGTGTAGAATAAAACCACCCCTATTTAAAGAGTAACTTGGAAAACGCACATTTCTGCGTTGAACACGCAATGCAATGCTAAGGTAAAGAAGTTTTTAAACATGACGTTACTTTAAGAATAAATGAACAATTTGTTAAAAGAAAAAATTTGCGCCAACCCTTATTTTTAACTTCTTAAATAATAAAAAAGAAAGAAAACCGTTTGTGGAATCTGAATCTTCGCTGTTTAAAGCAACTGAGAAATGAGTAAAAGTGCAATCTTTTGTGTAGTGTAAGAAACCATGTACGTACTTTTCTTAAGAAAAGGGGTTGATGCCTGATTTGAGGTGCACCCAGTGCGCAAACGCGGTATGACAGGACAGAAGTTAAACACAGGGTGGCGAAGTCTGATCCCGCCTCTGATCGCCTCCCCTAACAACGAGATACCTTGTGTGTTATTCAGAATCCAGATACACATCAGTATTTCTAACAGACGTCAACAAACAACTAACAAGTGCACACCACTATTTACCCTTAGGTATTATTAAAAAAAAAAAATAACAACCCTTGCTTGTGAACATAGTGTAAAGTGTTTTAATTCTTGGTTTTGAACGGTCGTTTTATGAAGGTAAGTTTGGATATTTTTTTATGGTGAAATTTGTTGTTTATTTGATAATTTTTTGATAGTTTATGAACTTTGCGATGGCAGCAATGGACTGTTCAATGTCACAAGCAAGTTCATTACTTTCTTCCTTGCATCCTCCTTCGTGCTCTCCTGAACACAATCATCTCAATGGTAAGTCAAATTTAAGCATTCTGTGTTATTTGAATTACCTTAAAGATATTTTTTGAGTATTTTATAAGTTGTGTTTTTTTATTAAAACTTTTACCTACAGTATTGCTGCAAATTTATTTAGAGACCTTCTGATTTAAAATTTTAACATTGGAAAAATATTAAAATATTTATAAAGTAATTGGCGCATTCACCATTTTTCAATACTATACTTCTTAAAAATCAAATTTAAAAGATAATTTTGTATCTTGTGAAAGATATACAGGGTGTCCCATTAAAATAGTACACTGAGTTAACCACATATTTCTTGGAACAAAATAAGAGAAAAGTTCCTATGAACATATGTTCGATTTTGGCATTTTTTTAACTTACAGCCCCCCAAGAATCCCCACTATAAACACTTTTTTCAAAATTTTACAAGTGAGAAAATATTTCTACTAATTAGATAAATCAAAAAGGTCCTATAAAATGTCTTGAAAAAATTATTCGTTTCGGAAATATTTCAAAAAAACTAATTCTTCAGGGTTTTTTAGAAGGCTAAAACCGAGGCTAAAACTCACTAAGGGATCAAAATCGGACACATGTTTATATGATTTTTTTTTCTTATTTTTGTCCAAGAAATACGTGGTTAAATCAGTGTACTATATCAATGGGACACCCTGTATAACAGCCAGATTTTTTATGTGTTAAAACATCTTATTCAAGGTACTAAATTTACAAAATGCACACAAATAAGAGTTTAGGGTTGACGTGGTAGTCCCTCAAAAAGCCCTTTTTAATTTGCAATATTAGACCACAATGGATCTGCACTATCAAATTTTACAAATAGGTGCTAAATAAGATTTTAAAAATATATTTTAAAAAATTATTTTTTTAAAAAATCCTTTCTGCTCCTAAATGGCCCCCGAAGAGTAATATTTAATCATGTTGAATTTACACCAAATTTGGTAAACGCTGCAAAATAAGGTTTTAAACAGCAAATATATATAATACCTACATTTTTTCTGAGAAAATTCCTTTATCCTATCTAAAAAGGAGGTATCCTATTTAAATTTCGTATCATTTTGAATGTATAGGTTATAGTTAGAATGTAATTGCCAATTGGCGCATTCACCATTTTCTAATTCTTACTTAAATTGCCTCAAACGGTAAGCCCAAGGTGCGTACAATATTTTTGTTTATGTATTTAACAGCAGTGTATTAAGATAAGATTAATTAATTTAATTAAGATATAATTTAATTAAAATGCTCAAAAATAATTGAAACTAACCATTCAATTAAATGTTCAATTGAAAGTGGTAGAGTTTTAACTTGGCTTTAAATGAAGGGACTTTAAACAAAGAATATTTGAAAAATGCCTAACAAAAATGTAGGTTGCTCATATTTAAAAAATCAACTTTTTGACGTAAAGCCAGATCGATCTTTCCATAATTCCCATCGCGTTAAAAGGAGATCAGAGCTTAATTAGGGGTAGCATGTGCAAACAGAGCGTGTAGTTGAAACTCTAACATATGGGTCCCTTGCAAGCGCCTCTGCTGTCTCATCCTATTGAAATTATAATCAAGGACCTTCCTGGTCCTGCTGGTTGATAGAATGAACTTAAGTTGATGACTACTTGATGTTAATTTGACTGTAACTGATTTCATAAACTCGATCCTTGTTGAGAAAATTGAACATGACATAGGGCAAGTACCTGATGCTTTTAGTTAAAATGGAATTCTCTGGGGGCCACTTTTCCCCATCACATTAAAGGGATGTTGAATATTGAATGTTTTCGAAATGTGGAAAATTCTCAGTAAGCAAAAAAGCGATTATACAGAGTGTCCAAAAATGGCGCATAAACGCGATGGTTCGTTACTAGGGCATGTCTAGGGACCCCCAGAAAATTGTTAAAAAAATCTATTTCATATACCCTTGAAGATATGAGGCCCCAAAGTGCGAAACTTTAAACGCTTGTCTTGAAGATAACAGCACATGTATATTAACGGAAGAAATGGCTAAATACAAAGGCACAATCTATCTTAAATTATTATAACATTTGTTTATCTTTTAACTGGTCAAGTTATATTTTTATAACCAATTTAATTTTACAAAAATTTTATGAAATGAAGCTGACAACAATGTCAATATGATCTAAATGCATGCACAAGAATCTAGATGAGCTTTTAAGATGTATTATACAAACTGTGTTGCCGAAGTTATGCAACTTAGCTTGCATTTTTCTCGATGAATACTTATAACAGATGGAGTTTTTTTTACAATTTTTTAGGGATCCCCGAGAATGCCCCAAGAGCGTACCATCGCGTTTATGCGTCAATTTTTGGACACCTGTAGAAAATAGTCCACATTTAATTTCTTCTTTGATAATTCAAAACAGCGTCAGAATTCTTTGCAATTATTTTAAATAAGTACATTTATGAATCAATTACTTAAATTTTAAATAAGTATTCACCCTCGACTAAGCACAAACATTAAAACGGCCTTAGTTAAATATTAAACTCAGCTAATCTATTAAACCTGCTATTACATCTTCAATTCTCCAAATAAAAAACAATTTACATAAGAAAGAGCCGCCACCCCATGTTACAAGGCAAAATTTGCGCCATATGTAAAGTGCTACAAAATATTTTCGATCCTCGTATCAATCTTTATAGTGTAACTTTTAAAAGGATTACTGTAACAAGGATAGTTGTCTCACTCCACTATGAGCTACAGATAAGGATAGCGGACCCAGAGGGATTATAGAGTGTTTCTATTTAATACTGGTATATTAATTTGTATTATGTAGGGATAAAGTGGTGGAATTAAGGAGTGAGGTTAAGTTAGGGTCGGATCGAGCAAGGGTGTCGCAGTTGTGATGTATCATACCATGTGGTCAAGGAAATTAAAAATCTATTACATTCTACGGGGATTTACCGAGATTTCATGCTCTATTCTGAATGCTCTGATGGCTTTTCAAGTGCTGCTTTCATGTCTGAAATTAATCAGCAGGAAATCATAGCATGTTAACAATTTGAGTTCGCATTCATCTCAGAATTGAACCTTTTGCCAAACCTTTGATTTATATCCTACAAAAAAGCAATTCCAGAAAAAAAATGTAAATGTTTAATCTCTGAGATAAGTTTATTAGGAAATTTTCAAGATAAAATTGCATTGTTATTTCTTTGCAGATTTGAGGTCTCCTCCTCCAAACGTTGATTGTTACTCCCCTGAAAACGATCACCCTTTAGCACTATGCCTCCCAAGTTCCCAAACTTTGGTGCAAGCATCCCGGACTCCACCTCCCCCTTGGAGCGTCCCAGCCAAAAAAGGCACCCCCGGACTAATTTGTGTCGTCTGCGGAGACACAAGCTCCGGAAAACATTACGGCATCTTAGCATGCAACGGATGCTCCGGATTTTTCAAGCGAAGTGTGCGAAGAAAACTAATCTATCGGTAAGTGCAGTTTTAGTTCTTTGAGTTGCAATTTGTCCAATAGTTTTAAATGCAGAAAAAACGTAATTGAATTGGTTGTGAGTGTTGACAGAATTGGAAAACTTTTAATGAATAGAGCCGCATCCGGCTGCCACGCTACCGCCGGGAAAAATGACATAATTTCAAGGCTTTAGATATGATACGCTTTTTCTTTCGATGTAGCTGCAGCAGAAGCGATATGAAATCTCAAACTCAATCCAAGGGATTTCTTTTATACGATCATAACGTCGTACAAAAATGAAACGTACACTGGTGCTCGGTTTTGAGTCGCGCTCTCACAAAGATATAAAAGAAATACGGTCGAGTTCCTTCCCGCAAATGTAACTTTAATTGAATTTTAAAGCGGGATTTATTTTTGCTACTCTTGGTAATACTTTATGATTGCTGGCACGGAAAATTTGCATCTGCATCGGGAAAAAATAAGCATTATTCATGGAGAAAAAAACTACGTTGTTGAATTTTACGAAAACAAACCTCTCCTTTAAAATTATGATTTTAACTATACTATAATTGTATACAAATCCTGCTGCCAATTATTATTATTTGGACATCATCAGGTGCGGAATGCATGAGAGATGCAATGCCAGATATTGATTAGATACTCTCATAACCAGATTACAGCACAAAGGCCATTATTATTAGAGCCACCAACTTGTTTAGTGCTTCCAACATTCAGTTCGCCAAATATTCCCCACGTATATTCGGCTCAAAAGGTGTTCGGAAATTAAAAACAGACACGAAACTGAATTCGTCCCTAGAGGAATCGTCTGCTATAACACTATGAACTATACTCCCTACTGGGCTCAAAAGCGCAGATGGGAAAAATGGAAAACCTTTCTTTCTTGGCTTAAAAGGATTTACGAATATGCTCTACCCTGCACGCTAGTCCCTTCAGCTCCGTTCTTTCTTAGTTCAAACTTCTAGTCTATAGTCTCTTTCTTTCCTACGTGACTTGCCTTCTACCGCACTTTCTGCAGCACCACCAAACAAAAATAATGGAGAAAGAGACGGGAAAAATGGGAAGCAGGAGAGGGAAAAAAGGGGCGACAATCCATTACATCGAGATCCACAGTGTCAGAAAATGGCATCACAAAATGATTAAGGCGTCGAGTTTTAGACGCTTGCTTTTAAGTGAAAGACGTCCCTAAATAATACGCAATAAAATTAAGATAAAGCTTATTTTCATTCAAATTGGTTCAGTAATATTATTTTAGAACATTTTATTTACAACCTACCGTACTAAAGCATAAAATCAAGTAATTATATCGAAACTTGAAGAAGTAATAATATTTAGTATCGAGTCTCCTCAAAATTTTCATATTTTGGATATCGAGGCATCCAAGCAAGTTTATTTTTTCGAAGGGAACGTCTCTTTGTGTTTGGAGCGATCAGTTTTTTTTTCCTAACAAACAAGACTTTAGCCTGTCTTTTTACGTTTTTGTTTTGCCAACCCTAAATGCCAAGTATCGTACAGTAAACATAGGCATTAATAGGAGACAGCAGGATGGCATTCAGCGAGCAGGACAGCAGGTTGTGCACCTGATGCCATATAAACTGTAATAGAGTGAGAGCAAAATGCCCCCGCCTTCTATGCTTCATTGATCCTGCTCGTGATGCCTCTACCAAATACGCCCGGGATTTCATGTTTTCCACAAAATATCCCTCTGCTACAGCTTAAATTCTCATATCTAACAATAACCAATCAATAATGACCACGTAGATTTAATTCAATTACAGGAACATCGGTTTTTAATATATTTACACGAATATTCGGCATTAGCCAAAGGATAAAAAGGATACAAGTCTACCTCTAGTTACGAATTTTTAATTTTTTAACATTGTACCGCTTTTAAGGTGTCAGGTGGAGGGTTTTTGATTTGTTTTCTTTTTGCAGATGCCAGGCAGGAACTGGAAGATGCGTCGTGGACAAGGCGCATCGAAACCAATGCCAAGCTTGTCGGTTGAAAAAATGTCTCCACATGGGCATGAACAAAGATGGTAAGTCCATTCTCTTTTTTATTTCCCTTTTTTGCTACAAAGGATTCAAAACTTCCTATTTTTTTAAGTAATGCATTGGTATTTAAAATCAATCAATCACGGTTCCCATATAAACGATCCAAGTTCCTAAATTCCGAAACGGCAATTTAAACTTCACAATCAAGAACAAAAACGACTCAAATTAATGGCAAAATGTCTGACGTAAGGACATTAAATGCCGGCGCAAAGAATTTCCTCATCAAAAACAATTTCATTTAGCCAAATCTCAGTTCATGATACTACTATTCAAGATTGTAAATTACATTTCTCTTATACGCATGCGACTTTACTAAAAGTTAAAATAGACTGTGAGTAAGAGTATCGAGTTTATGTTACGAATGGTATGTTCTAAGGACTCTTCCCGGGAGTTTTGGCAGAGCCTTTGGTGGGAATTAACTAGCTTTGAATCCCATTAATCAGCGTCCTTTAAATCCTGCTATAGCTGTTTGTTACATCAGGGCGGCTTTTACTTTACTGTGTCTGCTCTGAAACGTCCGCTTTTTCCCGTCACTATTTTAATAGATTGAGTTGGGACAATAAATTTTCTTTCTGCTTGTGCGTCACAAAAATAATAAAGCATATTTTACATCAATAGACAATTAAATAAAAAAATCTTAGACCAAAGCTTAATTTGTTTAAGCAAAGGACCGATATACGATTATGCTTCTCCTCAATACGTAGATTTACAATGAATAATGTTTTATTTAAAGTTAGTTTGGTATTCATCTCGCTACGACCGCGTCTGCCGTCGGCACAAAGTTGAGCAACTTCTCACTCCAATCGGGGGCGGTGGATTTTCGCCGGCGCTTCTGAGTTGTCACATCTTCTCCTATAAACCCCTAAATTCCACCCAAACCCCCGTGCTAAAGCTTCACTTGCCTTGCCACTCTTGATAATTTAATCATGCTGTTGTACTGCGCATTTCTAAGTTTGTTAACATAAAAGATAAAATAATTATTTACGGCGAAGCATGTTTAAAGTATTTTGAGTTATATTTCGCAAGGTTTTACAGCGTCAAAGGAAGAAAGAATAACTTTTAAATTTCCTTTGTTTATTACTCATTCAAATTTGCTTTAAGGCAAGGCTTTGAGTTATGTCGACTGAGATGCTCTTGGAATAATTTCTTCCGCATCGTAGCTCATACAAAGGTTTTGCCCAGTAAATAAAGAACAAACTTTATTTCTTTAGTACTATACTAAAGCCTTTATCTTGACATGAATCAACCTTTTTTATTTTGTAAAAATCGTCGCGCCGCTGCCGCCTACCATAATAATTTAAATATTTCGCTCAATTATGTCAGACCGCCGATGCAAAAACCAAAAAAGAGTTTGGCAACGTTTGTAGGTTGAAAGGCACGTGTCTGAAGGGTTAATTTAGTAGACAAATAGGCCTCCTGCTGTTTTATATTTGGTCACGTTTCTTTATGGACTGAACATCACACCACATCATATTTAACACGGGGCGGCGGTGCGATGGGGCGTAATATGCAAATACCACATTAAAATTAGGTCTTTTTTATTTTACTTACTAAGTATTTTACGAAAATGGAAACCAATATAACAGCAATTTAAAAACATTCAAAAATTGCCCGGCGCATTCGCCATATTCTAAACTTGAATTTCGTGAGCAAGAAGAACTTCTTGTCCTTGGAAATTTGCAATCTTTGGTCCCTCTTTTTAATTTTTCTACCTTTGTATCTTAAAAGTGTAATTACTGCATTTATTTATATATATTTTTGGCAAGAAAAACTATTTGAAAATAAACCCTACTGCAATATTTAATCTATCGGTTTTGACTTCTCATTTGCATAACTTTTAATGGATTTATTATAAAAAAAAAATTGTCTTAAATCTTGCATTTAAGTTTGGTAAAAGGTGCAGTGAACAAAATTCGTTAATAATACCCCTTAGGTTACAAAATAAGTATGACGTGTTATTTAACGATTTATCAAACGAATGTTTCAGTTAACTTTGCCAAATTGAACCGGTTACACTTTACAATATACAAAAGTAAGCAAAATGCCTGTTGGCACATCACTAAGGACTAAGGAGCATGATGCAAATAACATTATCCTGCTCCTATACATTTACTTTATCACGTTGTAATTTCCAAATAAACGAAGCCAATCACGAATACAAAGCAGGCCCTGGGCGCGTTTAGCGACGCCCAGCCACCTCATCCTTATTCCTTTAACTCATCTGATGATTTGCATTTGTTTTACATGCAAGAGCGTCCTTTGTCAATAACATGCGGCTAAGCCAACCATTATTTTAGGCACGAAATAACAAATTGCGGTCGCAAACTAACCCCCAACTCAAATAAAAACTCTTGAGGGTCCTTTGTTGAAAGATCTTGTATCTTACTTAACATTAAACTTTATACTTAAAGTGTGATTTAGAATTAAAATCAATTAACTCAACGCCACTCAAAACTACTTTACTCCACTTAACTTGACGCGACTAAATTAAGGCATTTATAGTATAAATTTACACGTTAGTTTACAACAAGCTAATTTAGTAAACGCCAACGCCGAATGTTAGAATCGTCTTATTTCTGTAAATATACAGAAATTCATCTGAAATTCTTCGATTATCTTTGTAATTTTAAAAATTTGGTCTAGTAGCCGATAGATGGCTCTAGTGAAGGGCTTACTTTACATTGAATTATCTAAAATTAACCAAAATTAAGAAATAGAACCTTAAGTAAACGTCAAGTAAAGTTAATTGGATGTGTAAATGCGATTTCATCTTTCGTATAATTTATTTCAGTCGCGATACGTTAATGATAAGTAAAGTTAAGATAATTCATCTATAATTCAAGCTTAAGGCGTAGAGATTAATAAAATTAGCTCACCTTTTAGGTGAACATTATTTTACACATTTTTCTGTATAGAAAGTTTTAATAGATTAGAATTTTACTGAATATGATTCTAGGTGTTTTAGTTTGTGTGTATTCTGATAACTTTTCTTAAAAGTTATAATTTTAGCTGTTCAAAACGAAAGGCAGCCAAGGAACACTGCCACAATTCGTCCTGAAACATTACGAGATATGAGCGCGGAGCAAGAACGAGCTTTAAGGGAAGCGGCCGTTGCAGTTGGTGTTTTTGGGTAAGATAAACTGCAACCATAAATTATTCCTTGGTTTGAAATATCCAGTATCTGTATCAAACTGTTGAGTATTGATTTTGATCCCAAATTTGCATACATGATTGGATTTTCAAAGGATGTTATGTCTGTTTACAGCAGAGCGATTTTAAGCTTTTGAAGTTTTAATGTCTGATACATCGAGCTGTTGTATTTTGCTTTGACATGTTACTCTAACTTTATTTTGAGCTCAACCTTTCTAAATTTAACTCTTTAACCGGAAAAACATATTTTATAAGTAAAACCTCACACCTGACACCATTTGTCAGCACTAGCGCATTCGCCGTTTTTTTTTAATAAATAAAATTTTGCAGCCCGCCAGTTTCTTTGACCATGGCTCTTTCACCAGTGCGCTACCCTCACAGTCTTTTACCCTCAATGCCCCCAACAACGTTACCAAGCAGAGATTTAAGCCCCTCAAAGGAAAACAACAGCGACAACGACGGTAAGTTATTTTTCATATTTCTTATTCAAATGTAATGCGCAAATTATTTAAATGTAATTTATCAATTTCCATTAGGCAAATTTACTTTTAATAGGTAAGAAATGTAACAGCGTTAAAAGGGGTGCGCGCTGAGTTTATCTAATACCCTTCAAAAATACACTTTGATTGTGTGAAACTTTTGAGTTTAGAAAGAAGGGATATATTTAAATAAGCTACAGTTTGAAGCATTTCCCAATGCTCCCTATAGAGCAATTAGGAGCGTCACTTGCCTAAGCAACATAGTAAAATTGATAATCCTTATTTTGCAATGGATGAACATATACGGTCTTCAGTTAGGCATGCAAAATCGGTAAGACCTCATTTAAATGTAAGGTCAGAATTTGAATATTTAATCCTTGGAGCTACGTTATTTATAAGAGTTATTCGTTGTTGCTTAAAAGTTTACTGGTGGTGAGAAATTTTACCTAATCTAATAATAAATATAAAGAGTATCAAAACAAAAGAATATATAAATACATTTGTGCCGTCAACTATTCCAGAAAAGGATTGAATAGACCCTGTTCGCAAAATTTTGTTTTGGGACATTCCATATAAAATCACCAAATTATGGGTAGTTGCTATTATTTGATTTGTTTTGCACTTGGTGGGTACAATCTTTACCCATGGAAAAGGTGGTAAAACGAGTTTTCATAATTGTTGACTGAAAATTGAATTTAAGGATTTTGCGATTTTGGAAGATTAAAATTGGTAGTAATTTTAAGTTGACAATAGACACTTCTTTTTATTAAAAAATCAGGAGCTGCATATTTGAACTCCTTCTCTGCTATTAATTACCAAACTATGAAAAATGAGCAAAAAGCTATGTGGGACTGGCTATATTGTTTTTGATTACTTTAAAATGTTAATGTGCTAATGGAGATGCATAAAAAAATAATTTTGTTTGTGATTTAACTTCGTTTAGAAACAGCAATGCTCTTAAAATGTTACCGAATACGTTAAATTTAAACAAGATCGAATCATATTTTGAATTCTTAAAATATTAAAATTACTAGTACTTTTTAGTTGACAATGGGCACATCTTTTTATAAAAAAAAAATATGAACCTCATATTTGCACTCGTTCTACCAGGCAGCTATGGAAAATGACCAAATAGCCCAAAAAAAATGTTATGTGAGACTGGGTAGATTTTTTTTTGATAATTTTAAAATGTTAATGTGGTAATGAGACACAAAAAAAATTTGGTTTGTGATTTTACTTGGTTTAAAAGCAGCAACGGTTTTAATATGCTACATTTCTACATAATCGAATTACAAGATCGTTTATTATTTTTATTGTATACTAGGTTCTCGGTATACTATGTCCTTGGTAACATTTTAACATAAAAATAATAAAAATGTACTCACTCTCACATAGCTTTTTTTAGACCCTAGTTTGAGGTGATGCTAACTGGCAGAAAAGGAGTGCAAATATGCAACTGCTAATTTTTTAATAGAAAGAAGTTATTAGGAGTAAGCACTGGACTTAATCTCAAAAGGATTTAAAATCATGCAGCTACTCGGAAACCGAATTTTGGGTGATTATATGTGGAATTGCCCATTTTACTAGATTTTTTAATTAGGACTAATAATTTTGTAACACATTATTTTAAAAAACTTTAAATATCAATTTCCAGAAGAAAGTATAGACGTTACAAACGAAGAAGACGACACCCCTACTTCCGGTTGCGGAGTATCCTCAAGCAGTGGCCCCCTTCGCCCCGAGCCCCACCCAGCATCAACTCTTCCAACAGCTCTTTACCCAAGTTCTCACGAAACGATCTACGAGACTTCAGCGCGACTTCTCTTTATGGCGGTTAAATGGGCAAAGAACTTGCCAAGTTTCGCTAGTCTACCTTTCAGAGACCAGGTTATTCTTCTGGAAGAAGCTTGGAGCGAGTTATTTCTCTTAAACGCTATTCAGTGGTGTATGCCGTTAGATGTTTCTACGAGCCCCCTTTTTAACATAAATGAGCATGCTAAAAACGGGCATTCTGCGGCTGATGCCAGATATTTGGCGGATACTTTGATGCGATTTAAGAGCGTTCATGTTGATCCTGCTGAGTTTGCTTGTTTGAAGGCCATTGTCCTTTTTAGAGCAGGTAAGATATCCTTGTAAACGTCATTTATAAAATAATGCACAGTAAATTTGATGGTGAATGTCGCGAAGCCAGACGCGTATCCAGAAAGTAGTACTGGGGGGGGGGGCTAAATATTCAGAGGTAAGCTACGCAGGGAAAGCGGCACCGCAGGCGATTTTTTTTTTGAGAATTTACTGCACTTTCTGCTAAAAAGTTAATAAAAATTAAACAAATTTGTCCTTCTGGGGGGAGCCCCCATAGCCCTCCCCCCTGAATACGCGCCTGCGCGAAGCATAGAAACTGTGATTATGTAATGTTAGTTGCCTAAAATCAACAATAAACAGCACATCATTCCTCAGTGGGTTTATAAAAGTTAATTTTAATTAAAAATTGTGCTTACCAGCAACATAAATAAACGAAGCACAAGTTGACATATTCTAAAGGTCTATCAATAAGCGTTTAAATACAGAATTTTGGCAATTTTAAATGCAAAAAAATAGTGCTTTTAAATTATCGAAATTCTGTATTTAAACGCTTATTGATGGACCTTTAGAATATGTCAACTTGTGCTTTGTTTTGTTTCTTTATGTTGCTCGTAAGCACAATGTGTAATTAAAATTAACTTTTATAAACCCACTGCGCAATGACCAGAAAGTGCTGTGTTTTGTTGATTTTAGTCAACCAACATTGCATAACCACAGTGTCTTAGCTTCGCGACATTTCCTGTTGAATCAAAGTATTAACCTGACACCACGCTTAACTAAAATAGTGTTTTTTTTTTAGAAACTAGAGGTCTAAAGGATCCTAGTCAAATTGAAAATCTGCAGGACCAAGCCCAAGTAATGTTGTGGCAACACTGTCGTACTCAACTTCCTGGCCAAGTTGCCAGATTTGGGCGACTTCTTCTAATGTTACCGCTTTTAAGAATAGTTCCCGCCCCGCGTATAGAGGCTGTCTTTTTCCAAAAAACTATCGGCAACACTCCAATGGAAAAGGTTTTGTGTGATATGTATAAAAATTAAAGCTTATTATTGTTTCCTAGTACCTAAGATATACCAAAAATTATTATAAGTATACAACGATAGGCCAAAAAACTTAAGTCATGTACATTTTTTTAATATATTATAGATTTAATTAATTTATAATTGTATTTTATTAGCAAGAATTTAATCTAGTCAACTATGTATTTAAAATAGGACAAAAATAAATATAAATGGTGGATATTTATCTGGATTTTTTTTAAATTAAACAGGCGAGTATCAAAATTTTTTTATTGTGTCAACATGTGTACAAATTTATATTTCTTACTTTAAATACTCTCATTTAAAGACTACGTAAACAATTTTTAAAATATATACATCTACGAGGTAAAACACTGACGAATATTCTTATTTTTACAAAATACTGAAGCCACCCTTATCATCAATGATCAAAATATCTTGATTTAAGATTACATGAGAATTGATCAAGTAAAATAAGTGGCGAGAAAAATCGAAAAATGCTATTCTACTCAATTTTTGTGCAAGAGTAATACAGGTTGACACCGCATTTATCGATTATTGTAATAAGTTTTTATAAAATATGATACAAATATAGAAAAACAACTTAAATATAACAAAAAAAAAAAGAGACGGGAAAAGTGTAAAAGACTAATTTTACAATAATTAATTTATGTTTCATTTTATATTAAATTTTCTTAACTAAACACCAACTTAGTCAGTGTTAAAAAATGGACGGTTTTTTATGAGACTAACGAACATATTTTAAAAGATGTTCTACATGAGTATTAATTTACTTAAAAAAATTAAGTAATCAGACTCAAACTATGTCAATAATTTTGTCATTTCGATATGTTAAGCTCTACAAAAATATTGTCTACATCATTTTAATATTCTACAAAAATAGTTGCTACCAAAATAATTGCATAAAGTGTTAAGTAGTTATGAGATTCTATACTTTAAAACAATTGAACACATTGTAATGTAAAAGTAAAGCACAACTTTTTAAATTGTATAAAAGTTCAGTCTATTTTGTTAGCGGCACAATGAAAAAAATAACGGTAGGCACTCTAAGACAGTTTTTGTACTTAACTAAAATACTTCACTTCTCAAATTTGATTTTTATACACAATAACGCATTTTTGGGAAACTTTAACAAACATTTCATATCACTATTATTTTGTTTTACTACAGTATTACGTTGTCGCGTACGATGTGCCGTATTGCAATGAGAATGAATGTGAGACTAAGAGCCAGTAGGGGGGCCGGTGGGGCAGCTGCTGTGTTGTATATCCAGCAGTATGGACATTGGGAACTGCCACAAACTTGGCAAATATCGAGGACGTAGGTGGATAAGGCATCGAATATGGTTTCGTTAAAACGTTCTGCAAAATATAAGTTTTATATAAAAAACAAGTATTAATTATATTACTCCTTGCAGACAAAGTCAAAGAGAATGTTTGGTTTGGTTGGATCTTCCTTAAAATGGTTAATATTCTAAAGCAAAAAGCCTTTTTAGATTTTTTAGCTTTATTATTTTTTAATGACAAAAACGGTTATCATCGTTTTAAAGAAGAGCCTTAAAAATAACCAAATAATTACCAAGCCCAATAATAATGTAAAAAAAAAATTGCCTTTCTATTTTCTTTTTATAAAAGTAAAAAATCTAACAAAAAATGCATTTTTAATAAAAAAATCTACTTACCAGGAGCATAATAATCGTAAATTCTAATAGGTAAGTATCTCGACATATTAGCAACCGGATGCCATCTTTCCACTGTAAAGTTTACACAGGTTTCTTCTTTATCGAGCTGCAAAAAATAATTTCATGAAAAAAATGCTAATGAACAAGTTAAATATAAATGAAATAATGTTAAATTTTTTTTTTAAATTAAACAACAAAATAACCAGGGTTGTACACGATTATTTTTTTTTGTATTCGAATAAGAATACGAATACTTAGCTACATGTTAAGCACGAATACGAATACAAATACATTTGAAACAACATGTATTCGGGTACGAATATGAATACAAAGTATTCGTATTCGTAAAACTACGAATACAATTCCCACGATTTTTGGCGCAAAATTTAAAATTATTGCAAAACGAACTTACTCGTTTGTGTTCGACTATAAAAATGTATTCGTAAAAAGTATTCGTGAATTTACGAATACGAATACTATCACTTGAATTTTTACGAATAAAAATACAAATACAAAATCATTTGAAAAAAATGTATTCGAATACGAATAACGAATACTGTTAAAGTATTCGAATACAGTGTTCGAATACGAATACTTGTATTCGTGTACAACCCTGAAAATAACATTAAGGGCCGGTTGTACATCTAGTGTCTTTAGTTGTACAAACCCAGTTTAAACTTCGGTTTAGCTAAACTGACTTATAACCATAGAAAGAACAATTTTAGCAGGGATGTGCACGAATACATGGAAATGTATTCGAATACATATTCGAATCCATTTTGAGGTATTCTGTACTCGTATTCGAATACTATTTTGTATATTTGAATTTGTACTCGTATTCGGGGAATACCTGAGTAGGGTATTTTGTACTTGTATTCGTGTTTTATTACGAATTCATTATGTACTCGTATTCACGCAAAGCGCATGCGCAAACGCATTGTTTCTGGCAACCATCTTAGTTTTTTTCACTCGCTTAGCAAAGTAGAACGCTGTAAAGTATTTGTTTAATGTTATTCGCACAAGGAGCATGCGCAAACGCATTATTGTCTGCGGTAATCTTAGTTTTTTAATTTTTGTTAGTCGCTCGGCCAAGTAGAACGCTGCAAAGTATTCGTCTAATGGTATTCCAACAAATTAAGAGTATTCGTATTCGAATACTTTTTAGTTTTGGAGGATTCGTACTCGAAAAGCATTCTCAGAAAGTTTAATGTATTTGTATTCGTCTCGAGTACAAAAAAAAGCATTCGTGCACAAGCCTGAATTTTAGACACTATCCATGTTGTAGTTGACAAAGTTTGTTTGTGATAAAATGTCAGTTTAGCTAAACCGAAGTTTAAACTTGGTTTGTACAACCGGCCCTAAGAAATAGTAAAAATATGAAAATATTTTAATAAATACTTACATAATCAAAATAAAAAACAACTTTCCGTTCCATAAACCTAGCTCTTTGCAAATTCCGAACTCTTCTTGACAAAATGTACGCATCCAAATCTTGTTGTTGAATAATATAACCAGTTGGAATGGTGACATCAAGTACAGCCATTCCAGATCGTTCAGATTCATTTAAATTAGTCCATCTATAACCAACAGTCTAATTTAACGCCGTTTAACGCCGAGATACTCAAAAAAGCTCAAAACGACAAACACATTTAATTGTCATTGTTAATTTAAAAAAATTACCGAGGGTTTTATTAAATGTTTTAATAAAAAAAACTTATAAGAGAACCAAAATTCGAAGAAAACTTACCTTTGACAACTAACGTAAGTAATATGAGACTGATTTCTACCATAAAAGTGCGGCTTAGTCCACAAATCGAACGCAGGCACCGGCGGTTGCGTTTGGAACCTCCCGACATCCACATTGTACTGCACCGACATTTGCAAAATAGCATACCCCGTTCCCTTAGCTTGCACCTTTACAGTACCCCACGCATTCGGTATATCAATGTGTTGCAACTGCGCCCGGTTTTTATCATTCACGTACATGATCTTGGTTTTGCCTGGCAGAGAAGTCGCTTCCACTGTCACAGACAATGAAGATATGTCACGAATCCTTTGCGCCGACGTGTATTCAATTAAACCCTTCAAGGCGTTTGCTGTGTCCGAAGTTGACGCCCACGCCCCGTCAGTTAATCGTTGAGTGTTCAACCAGCGCACGATGTTATCCACGAGTATTTCCTGACGCGCAACGTAAACCATTAGAGCATATGATGTTGCCTCGATGTTTTCTGAGTCGTATTCGTACGGTAAACGCGGCAGTGAGAACGGTTTTTGATTCTCGATTTTGTGTGGGGGTTGCGGGACTTTTTGTCGGCCCCAGTATAACAGTCCGCCTTCAAAGCGTCCGTGTCGTGATAGTTCAATGAATGCGGTTTCAGCGTTAGGGGCTTTGCACTTCATTAGAGCGTATGCAACTATGGCAATGTCGAAAGCGCTGCCTTTCTCTTGTAGAAGTTTCATGTTGCGCTCTAGCCAGTGAATGGCTTTTTTGGTCGCTATTGCGACTTTTGAACTTAAACCACCTGCAAAAAAGATTGTCATTAGACTCTAAAATAAGAAGGGAACGTTTTAAAAGTGAAAAGGTTTCACGTTTTGTTCAAAATAGTGTTGAACTTACTTGTCAGATCTTTAACGCTCTCCAACGTTATCAAAACATGCGCAGTCAGTGTAATGTTTCTCCATCTTATAGGATCGTTCTCAATGTTTAGGGTAGAGTTGTATTTTCGGTCAGGCATCCATGTGACTTCGTAAAAAGCACCCTCTTCCGTTTGGTGCTTAAGAACCCATTCCACTGCTTTGGCGATCACTGTAGGATCAATGTAAATGAAGTTTTCCCATTCGTAGAAACTGGCTTCGACGAAAATTCTAGCTGTGTAAGCTGTTACCCAGACTGATGATGCTGATTGGTTCCTGAAATAAGACAAAGCTGTTAAAATCTTGTACCAAATGTTTAAAAGGAAAAAAAAGAAAATGTAGATAGATAGAGATAGAAACCCAGTTTGGAAATATTTCCAAAATGAGAATATTCCAGATTATTTTCGAATCTTCCCAAATTATTCCGTCCTCTTTTAAAATTTCTGGTAATTTTAAAAGAGGACGAAAGAATTCGAAAAGGTTCGAAAATAATAACAGTTTCTTAAATTTTGGCGCCATTTTTTTGTTTTATTTTTGCATTTTGAATATTTCATGAATATTCTCGAATGTTTCTGTTTGGGAACTTTCGGAAAAGATTCCAAATGAAAACTTTTGATACATTTTTAATGATTTTTTTAGGTAGTTAATAAAATTTTAGTTTTTATCCGTTCACAAAGTGGCCACCAACATTTTTCCCTTTCGTTACCTGGTTCATTTTTACATGGGAACATGCCGGCAATATTCCCATTGGAAATATTTTTCGAATTTTCTTAAAAGTATTCATTTGGATACATTTCTGAGAATATTCCCAGAAGGGAATATTAGCGGCAATATTCCCATGTTTCTTCCCAAAGATTAAAATTTTGTAAATATGCCCATAACTAAGGAAATGTTTGATTAATAATAAATGCTTACCAATCACTTCTGAACAAACTGAACGATCCATCCGGTTGGAAAAAGGACAACTGCCTCTGATACATGACATTCATATGATAAAACGCGTCTCTGGTAAGCGTCCTATTTTTCTGTTGCGTATATCTCATATACAAAGTCGTGTACATGTTCGCCGCAAACGAGAAAATGTTCTGCTCTGCTGAATCCATTGGTAAGTCCAAGAGTGAAGTCGCATTAACGGGCATTGTTGGGAAAATAGGCCCTACCACATCACCAACCACAGAAATACGCGCCTTGTTTGAACCGTACACGTAGTATCTATCGTACTCGTATGGAATAATCGGCGTTTCCGTAACGTTAATATGCATGTACTGGAAGGCGTACGCGCGGTTACTGAGATCCAAAAGCATCGACTGGTGGCGGTATTGCGGAAGCCCGTCGGACTCAACACGTAATTTTCTAGTTATTTGGTCTTTACCAATAAGAGTACTGGCGTAAACCGTTACGTCCATGTCACCCAGTCTTTGCGGTACAATTGGTATGTAAACTATTACCGCGTCTTGTGCTTTAATATAAATGAAGAACTGGTGTTCTCCATACGATGTGCGAGGGTTGTACGCTCGTACAACGCCGTTCTCTTCAACGTGCACGAATTTGTAGTCTGGAGAACCAAGTAAGACAACTGTAGCTTCGATGTCGTTTGTCATGTAGTTGAAAACTGAGACACGTATTCCGACTTGTTCGCCTTGCATACATAAAGTTGGCATTTCGACGTTTATAAAGAATGGCAACACTCCAACGTACTGAAAGAAAGATTAGGATATTTAACACCTCAAACAAACAAATTTTGCTTCGGCAGATGGCGGTAACACCTCAAGTCCTTCTTTCGATATGTGTTGAAATATACAAGTATCTTAGTTTCTTAAGTTATGCATCGACTAACCTATCCCTGATACGTGATTCTGATGAGCCCCAATAGGGCGAAACAGCTGTCAATCACTTCAGGTTTGGTGGGTGCATAACCTTAAGAAATAAAGGACTTCTATTATAACTTGGCTAGGAACCCAAGTGAATCTTAGACTCCACCATTTTATATCAGACTTCAAAAATAAAGGTAATACTAAAAAACTTACATCAATTGCTTTTTGGATCATACCAAAACCCATACTAGGGCTCATACTAAAAGCTGAAACCATCCAGTGTACAGGTCGTGCTGGTACTGGCACATTAAAAATATACCGTCCATGCGGTCCAATGTTAACATCTTTCCAAACCCACACGTTCTCATACTGGCGCTGTTGCCTATTGAACCTGAATTTACGGAAAAGGTTAAGATCCGTTGAGTTCTCGTAACTGCAACCTGATTCATCTGTCCCGTCTTCGCAGTCGCGGTAGAAATCGCAACGTTTGGACAACCTAAAATAATTTTTTATAATGCCGGGTGTTATTTATTTTGGTGGTGCTTACCTAAAGCAGCGACCGCTTAAGCACTCCCCGAACCCTTGCGTAGCGTTGCAGTAAGACATCCGCCTTGGAAGTTCGAAATCGCTGAAAACTACAAGCCCTGCATATTCAAAGGTACGGTTGGCGTCGATACCGTAAGTAGAAGACGAGAAATAAACCAATTCGTCAGGGTTCCCTTCGCGCGAGAACCACGAGTGACGCTGCGTGCCGTTTTGGTTCTCGTCAAAAGATGCCATCTTATCAATAACTTTGGCGTAAGTTATTTCATTACCAGCTTGCATTGTATAAAACGCGCGATCGATAGCGGAAAGACCTACAAAAGATCCAGGTTCTCCGTAGATGGCAACTTCGACGTTGTGACCAGTACGCGCCTTTTTGTTGTTGATAAAAACTTGGAACTGAAACCAAACCATACGTTACAACGATTTTTAAAACGGACAAAACTAATCTTACCTTGTTTCGGCTGATTCCGTTAACAGGATAAGTCAAACTGTCGACTGTTACTTCCCCATATCGGCCGACGTGCCACACCATCATGGTGGCTAAAGGTGCCATTTCTGCGCTTAGTGCTATGGCCATTGTACTAACGAAGTCGTTCATGTCTTGATCACCAGTGGCAAGAACAATGCCTTTGGAAACTATCATGTAGTGGAATTTTGCAATGTAGTAGTTGGATCTGATGTGGAAGATCATGTATTCGCCTACTCTTGGATTGGGGGTGCTTGTTGATACCTGAAAAATAGTTATTTGTTAAGCAACCTTGATAGAAGAAGTTCTTAACTAATGTAAATCTTGGTTTTATTCTTATTGCTATGAGCTTTCCAGGGCACCTTTAAACGCGCAACACTATTTTTTTTAAGATCTTATCGGTAAACTTATTTTTTAATAGTTCTAATCGGCAAAAATATTAAATGCAGATTTGTAATCTATTGCTAAAAAATAAGTTCTACCAAAATCAGAGACAAACATTTTTTTTGTTGGGCGATTTTAAAAATTTTCCAAATTTTATTTTGTGAAAAAACGAAAGCACTTGAAAAAAAAAACGATTGCAGATTTGGTTTGTACAGCTTCTAATTAACCTAAAAACACAGTTTTAAACAATTTTATTTTTCCAAAATTTACCCCATTTTTAACTAAGGAGTAAGGGTAAACATTTTCTCAGTTTTTTAATTGTCACGGCCACAAATAATGCTTGCCATCAATGAATGCCATCTGCGTTTATGCAAAATGGGCTGCTGAGTCCGAATCTGACAACGTAATAATCCCAACGCTTATAGTTTTATTGCTACGAGCTCTTAAAGACCACTTCAAACGCGACACGCGATTTCTTTCAAAGTGCTCTAATATCCAGAATATTCTTTTTTGAAAAAATCAAAACGCAAATTTGTATTCTATATTCTAAAATCTACCTAGAAAATAAGTGTTATTAAAATCAGAGACAAAAAAATTTTTTGCTAAGCACTTTTGGAGATTTTCAGAATTTGGCCAACTTTAAAAAGCTCTAGCAAAAAAAAACCAAAGGACCTGAAAAAAAACCGATTGCAGATTTGGTTTGTACGGCATCTATTCAACCTAAAAACATAGTTTCAAGAAATTTTATTTTTCCAAAATTTACCCCATTTTTAACCAAGGGGTGAGGGTCCAAATTTTCTCCGTTTTTTAATTGTCACGGCCACAAATAATGTTTGCCTCCAATAAATGCCATCTGCGCTTATGCAAAATGGGCTGCTGAATGCGAATTTGACACCGTAATAGTTCCAACGTTTATGGTTTTATTGCTACGAGCTCTTAAAGGCCACTTCAAACGCGACACCCGATTTTTATCAAAGTGCTCTAATTTCCAAAATTTTATTTTTTTAAAAAATTAAAATGCAGATTTGTATTCTATATCTTAAAAGCTATCTACAAAACAAGTTTTATTAAAATCAGAAACAAAAAAATTTTTTGCTAAGCACTTTTGGAAATTTTCAGAATTTGGCCAACTTTGAAAACCTTTAGCAAAAAAACAAAAGCACTTGAAAAAAAACCTATTGCTGATTTGGTTTGTACGAAATCTAATTAACCTAAAAACACAGTTTTAGGCAATTTTATTTTTTCAAAATTTACCTTATTTTTAACTAAGGGGTAAGGGTCCAAATTTTCTCAGTTTTTTAATTGTCACGGCCGCAAATGATGTTTGCCACCAATGAATGCTATCAGTGCTTATGCAAAATGGGCTGCTGAATCCGAATCTGACACCGTAATTGTCCCAACGTTTATAGTTTTATTGCTATGAGCTCTTAAAGGCCACTTCGAACGCGACACCCGATTTTTTTCACAGTGCTCTAATTTTCAGAATTTATTTTTTAGAAAAAATTAAAATGCAGATTTGTATTTTATATCCTAAAAGCTATCTACAATATAAGTTTCATTAAAATCAGAAGCACTTTTGAAAATTTTTAGAATTTGGCCAACTTTGAAAAAAGTTCTAGCCAAAAAACGAAAACACTTGGAAAAAATCTGATTGCTGGTTTGTTTTCTACGGCTGTTAATAAAAAGATAGTTCGCGGAAATTAAAAGATATTTTACCCATAATAATCTTCGGAGAATATAAAAAAACAAGATTTCACTAACCTTAATATGTTGATCATTGGGGCTAAAATGCGAGAGCATAAGTAACTCAGTCATCGCTTGTTCACCGAATCCATCTCTAAAGTTAGCTTGTATCCGTATATTTCCCATCTGACTTAATTCATCTTGTGACCTAGGTCCTTCAGCGCCCAACTCTCGTTTGATATCAATCTTGTATTCCCAAACTCCAGGGTGATCCTCCATCATTAAAAGTTGCTTGGGTGGGATTGCCCGTCCGCCACCTCGTCCCTCCATTTGCGCAGTTACTTCCATCAATCCGTTGTGCAGCCGATCCATCGGTACTGACGAACCATCGTAATAGGAGGCTACAATGTACGCAGTTACGGGCATACCGGGTTTAAAAACTTGCGGCGAATCTCCCATAAACCTCAACTTAATCGACGAGTTAAACACACGCGCCATTGAGTATCCTTCTATAACCTCATTGAGGAAGTTCTCGCCAACAGTTGCGACAACCTCGATCTCCATTCCGTCGGTATTAACGTACGGTACCAAGTCCCTGATCGGATATCTAAAGTGGTACACTCCTTCAAAGAACCTCAGGTGCGGTACAGGGTCGTAGTAAGTATCGGGGATGTTAAACCAAAACGGATACTGCTCGTCAAACGTGAAATACTTAATAGTTGGTCTGAAGTAATTCCCTGCGCCTCCTTGTGTACTAGGATCGTACTCCGGGTTCTGGATATACGGGTCGTATTGCTCAAACTCGGGGTTGAATTGAGTTCCGTATTGCTCGCCGGTTTGGTATGGTCTGTGCCTGTCTACCCGGTCGAAGCGCGCTCGGTTTTGCGCGCGGTTCTTCTTGATCATGTCGTTTACGTTTATTGGCCTTATTGGTCGGACTATTGCCTTTAGGGTTAGATTTCCACGTACAGGGGCGCCACTTGTGTAATTGGCTACGACGGTTCCTGTTATGTACTGGTCGGTGTTTAGGAAAAATGCTGGCATCGTTACGTTAACCTGAAAAAGAATGGTGTTAAGTAAGTAGTAAGGCGGCAAATGAATGTTGGTAAATAAGGACAAATAAATAGGTTATAATGCGTACCTCAAATCTGGTCTGGTAGTATTCCTCAACAAGGTATGTCGCTTCCTCAATCTGTCCTTGGGCAACGATTCTTATTTTCCACTCGCCGTAAACAGGCTGGTCGCTAAGCTGATAATTCAAACTGACTGTCCCTAAATTACTTTGGCGTGACAACCATCGTTTCATTATGTGCCCATTTGGGTCCAACATAAACACATCTAGAGCTTCGTTGTACGCCTTCAACTCTGTATTAATAGGTATCGTCCTGAAACGCACATTTTCTCCTTGTTTATACACCGGCTTCTCAAGCTGAATGAAAATGGTCTTGGACCTTTGCGAAAAAATAAGCCGCGTTTCGTTATAAAACGCCGTTCCACCTAACACGTTATCATACAACCCCTCAACGCGAAGTTTGAACTGTCCTGAAAAAAGAGGATGCTGCGTTTAGTTTCCGCAAGTTCGTTTAGATGGCGTTACTTACCCGGAGCGCTTGTTGTAGGTATTTTCATGAGAAGGGTTTCAGGAATGCCTTCTTTGACCGATTTGTGATCAGCTGACATCTCAACCCCGTTCCGCTGAATGGATGCACGCACAACAATGGGTAGGTTTTTCGTTTCGCGTAAAACGGTTACTGAGACTCTGTACAGTTGACCGGGTCGGACCATTTTTGAGGCAACCACGAAATATGTCCTGAGATAAAACATTAGTCATTGCTTTATATTAAATTAGGAAAAAAGACTTACGCTTCTTTTATTATGGTATGGTGTCGGCCGTCTCTATTGAAATTATTTTGGTTCCATTGTTCGTTAGGATTCCTGCCTCCGAATTGGTCGCCTTTTCCAAACTGATCGTTGCCAAATGGGTCTCTGTTCGTTCCAAAAGGGTCCCTGTTCGGGTTTCTGTTCCCGAATTGATTTGGATTCGCATTGTCAAATGGATCTCTGTTTCCAAATTGATCCGTGATTGGATTCCCGAACTGATCTCTGTTAGGATTTCCCGAGGGATTTCCGAATTGGTCTCTAACTGGATTTCCGAACTGATCGACGGTGTTGCCAAACTGATCGCGATTTCCGAATTGATCAGGGTTATTAGGATCGAATTGCGAAGGGTTTAAGTTCTGGGGCGTACTTGATCCTAAGGGATTGTTTACGTCGTATTGATTGTAAGGATTATTAGGATCATATTGCTGGTTTATGTCTTGCGATCGAGTTGTATAAACTAAGGCGAGTATGTAAAAAAATTGTTCTTTCCACCTCATTGTTTCGAGCAGCTGAAACAAAATTAAATTTAGAAATTAATTGGATTAGTTTTATGAATGATCGATTATAGAATTGAAAAAGTTCGGGCGTTGACCCTTTAGGTCATATTTATACATATACATTAATTCGTTTAAGTGCATAACGCTGATTGGAAAATAAGGTAAATATAAACGAATTATCAAAAGGGTTGTTTTGGTTATTGTTGGTCCGAATATATTACAAGATATTCCCCTCAACGGAAATCAATGCATTGAGCATATTAGCCTGACACTTGGACTGATATGTCCTACAAATTGGCTCTATTATGGGACGGAAGGGTGTTTGTTTAAAGGTATATTGGCCTGGAACCAAATTAAATATGAATTTCCGCATTTACACATCCTCACGTTGTCCTGTCAATAACAGTTCACTGTCGAAGTAAACAGACCCTCACTCGCATGTCTGTATCAATAAACTAATTATAGACTTGTGAAAAACAGAATTATAATAGACAGGCAACTAATAAGCCCCCTGCTACTGTTAAAAGTACCCATAGTACATATGGTTTCGGTTAAGGTAAAAATATCTATACATTAGTTTAATGTGTTTTTATTGCAATGGAATCTTTGGTTACAGTATCATAAATGGTTGATTGATTATTTTTTTTTTTAAGTATGCTGAACTCTAGTAATTTCATGGTCTAGAACATTTTATAAACTATACAATACCATAATTTTACGAGAAAAAAAGCACATCCTATTCTTTAATGGATAGAAGATTGGCTTATTTTTTAAATATTCAAAGTGTTAACAAAAGGTTGAACAAATAGGAAGCGTAACTTTGGTGAGGAATATAATTTAATATTTAAATGAGAATCATGCTTTATCTATCTTAGTCGGCTTGGGTGCAATTGCAAAAAGTCCAGACCGTATAATTAATGCAAACTAGTTAGAATTTGCTGAATATCTAGGGTTGATAGGAAATTATCATGAAGGAGGGTGTGGATTATCAGTGGCGGCGACACATAAAAAATAATATTCATAAAAGAGACCTTAAAATTTATCACCTGCACTACTCAAATTTAAAGAGCGCGATTTAAAAAACTCCTCAAAAAAAGGCAATAAAGAATCAATTAATTTTATATAATAAGCAGTTAATTTACAGTTTTTTTTTTGGTGCGCCACTGAGGTATATCTACGTAGGGTGGTTTATGAACATACATCTGTCCAAAACCCCTAAACGCGTGGCGAATAACAATGCAGAATGTGGTCGTAACTTGCCGGACAAATGTACCACATTTGCTCTATTTTTGTTTGCCGTTACATCATATGTACTTGAAGATTCAAAAGCCCTCTTGTAACACATTTCTTAAGGGCTGGTAACTGGAGATTTGGGATTGTTTGTGCCCACTTCAGCTGCTCCAGGTGAACCATTATTTGGCTCATTTGTAAATATTTTTGTACCAGACATATCGAATAATAAGTACGTTTGTATGATTAAAAACATGCAAGTTCAAGGTAATGTGGGAAGCATGTAAAAATTTACTATCAATTAATTTAACATGCAAAGAACATTTTTAATTAATCAAAGAATTGTTGCCGATTTTCTTTAATATGGATCTTGGGTGTATCAGTGCATTTTCGGAAATGAAATTCTCATATACGTTTTTGCATATTGAGCGAGACATGTTTGGAATAATTTATCTTCGAATTTATCAAACAAATTAAACTAGAGCGGGTTAGGTGAGTGGATAGGTTAGGTCAGTGGATAGGTTAGATTAGTGAGCCTGTTAGAGTTTTTTTTATAAAATGCCGACATTTAATAGGATACTCCTCGCAGTAGGTAATCAGAGAATAATAAAATTAAAAAAAAACAATAATTTTTTAATATTATCAAAAAAACTCTGCGAAGAGGTTAAACTATTAACTCTTCTATAGAAAAAACATTTATTTGCGAAAAGCATAAATAGGAATCAATTCTGACAATGGCGTGTAAGATTTACTTTGGCTTTGGAAGGATGTTTTTGTTTCAATTTTTTTTGCAAAGCCACCTTGACCGAACCTAGACTTAAGTGACTTAGAGCTTTTTAATCACAAAAAACCTTTATTTTGACCTTTTTTGTCTTAAAAACTTCACAAAAAAAAAACAAAAAATATTTTTTAATACAAAATTTAATTTCCTTCATTTATATGACCTAAGTTTTTTTTGTAAATTGAAAAATAACGAAGATACGGCTTTTTTTTAAATTGGGGGGCTTATGTGGGGCCGGACAAAAAAAACTTAAATATACTTTTAGTAGAGAATTAAGAGGGCTTTAAAGTTACCAGAAAAAAAATTCTGAAATTTTTATGATAACTGAAATATGAATTTTTTCTCACTTGGGGGGTGCCGCAGCCCCCCTTATTATTTTCCGATTTCTTTCAAAAACAATAGGGATCTAGATTTTAATGAGAACGATTTTTCCTGAAAATTTGAACTTGATGGGATCTTTGGTACTCAAGTTAGAGTGTCTACAAAAAACGTGACAGACGGACAGACGGACGGACGGACAGACGGACGGACAGACGGACGGACAGACAGACGGACGGACGGATTTTTTGAAAGTTGTTCAAAATTCGATGAAACGCACGAATCTGCAAGAATTTTTGCTCTACGACGATTTTTGACGATTTTAGAATTTTCAAAACAATCACAATATACTCCTCGTTTTTGACTTTGTCTGCGAGGAGTATAATAAGATTTGAAACTGAGTTTTAAGACCCAGTCATATTATAATCCTTGCTTTAATTTAATTGACTACGATTAATAAAACTTCTATAGAGTTTTATTTCATAGAAGATGAGATTAGACCCTGAATAAATTAAAATTAACAAATTATAAAAATTAGAGAAACTACTGTGACATTACTATTTATAATATGCAAATGTAGCAATATTCATAGAAACATTTTATTTTACCATTATGTGGCGTACCAAATGAAATTCTAAACTTATTTTACTTCAGTCCAAGCTGGAAAATTTACTATCTATAAAAACAACCCTTCGCTCTTATATAAAGTAGGATGTAGGACTTCACATGCAGGCCTTTTATAATCTTTATACGGGGTGGTAAATCCTTAAATCCCCCCATGAAAGTAGTCCTTAACATGAAGTGTGTATTGAACATGAGACTGCAGAATCGGTTGGATAATTAAAGATTTTGTAGACCTTTTTATTAAACTCTCCCAAATACGATGTCAACAAAACCCCGTGTTAATAATCCGAATAATAACGTATCTAGAATCAGAACTATCAGGACTCAGGAGTTGTTGTTACCGAAAACACATCTTCTGAGCAAATATTACGTCCCTCTGGGGCTAAACAAATAAAAAGCTTACCCTCAAGAGCTCACGTTGGAGAATAACTTTAGCCACTTAAGTAGCCCCTTCTGCACTTGATAACAAACTGATTTACGACATGCACCCAGCACAGCAAGAGTGTTTGTTTGCTTAAGTTCTATTTCAGATACATCGAAAGGTAATAAGTCACTCAAGAATTTGGATTAAGTATCTAAAGAGACATTATGGGGTCCCCGAACGATTGAAGCGTTTCAGGTGAGTTGAAGCAAGAAAAACAAACGTTTAGAAAATTACCCAGACGAAAATACGGGATGACAAAGCCAGAGATGAAGTCGTGATAAATCTGGGGTATAAATTTACCAAATTGTGTAACATTTGTGTTGGTTTTAGCGAGGGTGTATATTTACTATTTCTCTGCACGTGCCCCTCGCAGGTTTTACCAAGTATTTGTTAACCGGATGTCTAAACACACCACTAGATTATTTATTTTGCACCCGTGTTTCCACGTTTTAACACATTTTTAAGTCATAATGCGATTTCTGAACCCCATTAAGGGTGTTTGTATATTTAAAAAAAATCGTGATTATTTATAGAGTCGATACGGTACATAACGTCAAAGAAAATAGTGTATCTGTTACACAGATTTTTATGTGTTTACAAAAAGTAGGGAAGGTTTTGGTACAACAACAAAATCTAAAAACCTATTTCTTAAGGTGTTTTTTTAATGATTTTACTCTAGGGAAGCATTACAAACTCTTGCGGTGAAACCCTTAACAAAATACGCGACAAATATTAGATTTCTCTACACATGATCCAAAAATAACCATTGAAAATAGAAAACTAAAGCATTGTTGACAAAATACCGAATATTTTTAACTAAAAGCTTATTCTAATGTAAACTTACAATAAACGTTGAAAATTACTCGGATTTACTTTGGGGTAGACTCGTGTTTAAACAGCTCATTTGCTGATCGATTTATTTCAACTTAGAAACTGTTTATAGAACAACTTCATTTAAGAAGATACAAAAACAGATAAGTCACAAAGTGTAGGTAATTAAATAAAAAGTTAGATCTGCTTTTTGAATGTTACTTAAAACCCATTAAAAGTTAAAGCCGGTAGAAATTAGTCTTCGCAGATAAATCAAGTTGTATGTAAGAAAATTTCCATTAAACATAAAATGCCGATGATTTTTTTAAAGCTTATGAACTCAGAAATGTGGTGCTAATGATTGCCTCAACATTAGCTTAGCTTTCAATTTGTCTAAGAGTATACTAAACTAAATACTAATTTAAGTACCATCTTCCTAATAACATAAATCATGTGTTTGATAAATTAAAAACATTAAAACTAAAATTTAAAATAAAAGAGAATCCTAGATAACTTCTAAAAATTGTGAAACTTACGTAAGCAACAACTACTTCTTGAATAGATTTATTAGTTTGTTTTTAATGGTAAGTTCGAATGAATTAAAATATTTCGCATCCTTTAATTGAAACACTCTTCAAGTTAATTAAAAGACAAGAAAGCTAAATTCTTAGTCATTTTTTGAATATTTAAAGTTAGCTTAATAATAAATGTGAAACTAGTAAAACCGTTGGGATTCAGCTGAAGAACAGATAAAGAACAGTTGCTGTTAAACCCGTATCGTATGGCGAAAAAGCTCCTTAAAAAGAGATCATTCCTTTTATTGTTTCATCCGTTAAATGGAAACGCATTGAAACAATTATCACATCGCTCAACATCAGCTATTCCCAGCGTCATGAGAGTTAATTCCTAATTGAATAGAATGAAATAGAATAATAGGTCGTTGACAGTTTTAAGTACAGACACACACACCCTTATTGAAAACATTATTCCAATAAATCCTTACATAACTTACACAGAACATGCATCGCGGCTTATTTTGGAGTACTTTTTGTTTTTCAACACCTGGGTACTGGGTAGGGCCATTCAAGACGAATTCAAGACCAACAAACGTCTGGGAGGCCGCCGTCAATGGGCTTCTCCAGCCCTCGATAATTTTTTAAACGGAATATTGGGTGGTATGCATAAAGTTTAAGTACTTGCTAATACTTTAAGTACCTAGTACATACTTCAAGTACCTACTACATACTTCAAGTAACTTCTTAATACTTGAAGTAAATACTAGGTTTACTAGTACATACTTTCAATTTTCCGGAAGTTACTTTTTTAAGAAGTATTTTTGAGTAGTCTTTACTACAAAATAAAGTACCTACTTTCCTTGGTAAATGCTCCACTTTTCGATGAAATTAAAGTATATACTCACAATTTTTGAAGCTGCTGTCGTACCAGATTCGGTGAAGATACTTCAACCAGTTTGTTAAGAAAATGTCGCAGGTATATCCAAGGTAAATTTACAATGTAAGGAGAAATTACGAAAATGATATTTTATATCGAAAAATATTTAAGTAAGTCTGTGTGCTCTTTTTTTTTTAATTTTAGTATAGCTTTTCCCAGTTTATTACTGGCCAATTTGTATAATAAAATTTGGAATGACCTGTACTATCGATTGGTAAAAACAAGATTTTAATTAATTTGTTATTTTTAAAGAAAATGACAGTACTTTACTAGAATTGGTCTGCTCTGCTCATAATTTAGAAAAGTTTAAGTAGTCCAGAAAAGAAACACGTATAAAACTACGAGAAATTTTGCCATTTCCTTTTTGTAGATTAAATACTATTTAATTATAAACAAATATCATATTGTAGGAACGGGTGTAAGACAGTCGTGCCGACATTTTTTATTAATACTTGACTCTCATCAGTTAACCATACTGTAGGCTATTTTTCTATTCCATTATTAGACGAAGCATTTAAACACTAAAATAACTCGAACCTCCCGTTTTTTTGCATGAAGACGGATTTTGATGCAGTTTTTGGAATTAGAATCAAAGTGTCACAAATAAAGTTTGTGACCACTTTTGGTTGGGGGGAAACATTTTATTGCATTTGTGCAAGGCAAAATTGCATTTTTTTGTTGCACTTTTAAATTATATTTTTTTTCTAAATAATAATGACTGAAATCAATTGAATTTTGCCACACTTGGATTTTAGGAACCGCTGATCCCAAATATGGTGCTTAAAAATTCCTTGATGCACCCGACGTGTCATGGCGGCCTGGCCGACTTGACCTTCGCGAATTTATGAATATTTGCTTAGAAATGGAACCAAACTTAACTTATCAATAGGGGGTTTTTGGGGTAGTTTATCACAAATATAATGTTAAAAAAATTACTAAATGCTCTTGGGGGGTCATGGAGCTCCAGGTATCACCTGACCTTAGCAAAGTTATGAAAATTTGCACTAAAATGGTATAAAACTTTTTACTCGGGGGTTTTCGAGGTTGCTAATCTTAAATATAATGTTGAAAAAATTGTCAAATGCACCCGTGGGGTCATGGTAGATAACCGAATGGCAGAGGTGAGATAAAAAGTTTACCCTAAGCATGTATAAAATATCATCCTATAAGTAAATACTTTTAGTTGCGATAGTATATACCTCGCCATAGAAGAAGATACTTCAATGTGAAGTATCATACTTAGAAAGTAAGAAGGTACTTCCGGAAGTAAAGTAAGTACTTTCGGAAGTAAGCATATACTTTAATTTGAAGAAAATACTACGTAGCACATTCTTAATTTTGAAGCATTAAGTAAGTACTTCAACTTTATGCATACCACCCATTATAATCCCAATAAATTAAATGGAGCTTAAACAATAGCTTCTGCACCACCCCAGTGAAATATGGGAACCGGACGTTGTTATTTACAAATTCACAGACGTGAAATTGAATTGATTTTCATTTGATTTAAGTCGTTAAACAGTCTGGCACATAGTAGTTAAAGTAAAGTATAATTTATTCCATTATGCGGTTGGTACACCTGGTCGCTCCCATAAAATTTGGAAATTTACGATTGTTTGAGCTATCCCAATGTTTTCCTCATTTCACGGTTTTTTGCAAAACCGCGCCGCGTGCTCGTTTTATGTTTTACTAGTTTTGTAAACATAACAAACATAATAATTTTAATTTGGCACACGCGAAATGTCGATGCACTTTCTTAAATAAAACCTCATACCTCGTCGGTAATTTTTACGCCGGCGGGACAACAAACGATATATTTTTATCCTTGGCCATTGACTAAAATAACCTGGAAGTAATGTCTGGAACTGATGAATGACATGAGTAATGAGTGTTAACGAGACTTTGGCTAGAATTAATCATTATCGGCGTGATAATTGGACGAATTTATAAACTAATACTCCTGGTGTCACTTAGTAATCGAGATGTTTTAAAATCACGTCTGGAAAACGTTATAAGTGGAAAAGGAGCGGGCAAAAAATTTTACAAAAGGTATCGAGACTTTCTAGGATATTTCTGAGACAATCAAATCATCAGTACTGTTTGTTATCTTGGCTTTTGCAAATTTTATTTAATTGCAATCGGTATGGAATTGCCTGGTATAGGCAATTAGAGTTGGTAGCATTTTCTAAACTCGAGCCTTATTAGTAAAATGTTACTTCTTTCTTTTCTACTTCCATTTCACATATAGACAGGTATAGTAAGTCGATATCCTCCTAGTTACAGTTGACAATATTCCAAATTGAACATCACGTGCATAAGAATAGAATACCATTATTAACTTATCTAGTTTTACGTCCTTTAAACTAATGCAGTTTTTGATTATTTGACGTAATAAACTCGCTTGTTTATTTTACATCTTGAATATTATGTATGTTCTAACAGCATAATATACTCAATAAAATTATGAAAACAAATTATGTTACTCACAAGATGCCTTTAGAACAGAGGCTGTCGAATTATTCTTTGATCTATACCAGTCTAGCACTAAAACAATATTTCTAAAGCAGTGAAAGAAACGTAGTTTGAATTGAAACTAATGTTCACATGTACACCATATTATTAAAATAAAATAACTTCGTACATTGTTGTCTTCTGAAACTTCTGGCTAGGTTATTTTTTATCATTGCTTATTACGGTTTTAATGATTAATTACTTAAGTCATAATAATTTTGTTTAATTAATTGTTTATTGTCGATTAAGATTGGTGTTTTGATAGTTAATTTAACCCATTTTTAAACGCGACAGCGGAAAACTGGGAAATAGTAAATATTATTTTGATTTGTCGATGCACCAAAATATTTGTTTTTGTTTTATTTATCTGGCACCTAAGAAGATAGCCAAATAATCTCGTGCTAAAACTCAATAAGGACCAAGTCGTAATCCTGCCATTTGGCAGTCCTTATCAAAAATCAGATAAGTGGACTTTTCTCTTGAATAATGCACGTCACTGGCAGGCCTTCCCTTTTAACGATGGACCCTTTTTATTGTGGGGCACCCCCCATAAAGCATTAACAGCAGCTACTTCGCGATTTATGTGCTCTGCCTCTGAATTTCATTCATTTTAGTGAGGGAGTTTAGTGAACACAAATCTAATGAAGTTAGACGATAAGGCGTTATTAAATTTTGTATCTTCGAAGCCCTAAAAATTAGGATTTATGAATACGATTAGTGTCTTAATAATACGTCGGGATTGAACGAAATAATGAAATTGTAACCATTTTCTTCGGGGGTAGTTAATTTAATCGGGCTATTCTTTTTTGCTACAGATATGAAATTGTGATTTCAATTTCAAAAGCTAGTGCATTTTTTTAAATAAAAATTAATACTTTTTCTGTAAGGGTACTTTCGTAAGTAGGTAATCCTCGTTAATCCTTAGTCCCAAGAGATGCTTTTATTCAACCCTCCCTAACAATTTTATAGCTACTTTTTACTACTTTTATTTCACGTTTTATGCCCAATAAAGTGTTTACGATTTACCCTGAATTTATTCTGATCTATTCTATAAAAGGCATCTGCTCAAATTTTAGTTGGTGTCTCATTACTTTATTCTGATAAGGGTGGCTTTGTCCTTAGTAATTAAACTGATCTGTCCTAACATTATTAACGTACCTAAAATTAATTCAAATTTTATTAAAATTGTTCCTACCATTCTTGCATTTAAACAATTAAGGTTAACAAACATGGACAATGTAAACAAACCGAGTCGGACATTTTGTTTATTTTGCCTAATAATAAAAATACAGGTGCTTTGATCTTTTTATCAATTTCGGGGGCTAGCCGAGATAAAATTAGAGAATCCATACACAACATGTAATTTAACAAAAACAACGTTAATCATACTTAGTAAATTATTGTAAATGAGTCACTTTTTAACCGAGGTACACACCCATCCCACAACTACCTGTTATGTTATTCATAAATAATTAACATTTCTTTCAATTTCTGTTTATTTTGAACCAAAAGGTAAAGAAGATGCCACAAGGACGCTTGTAAAATGTCTTGAAATGGTAGTTTGTCTAGTTATAAACGGGTTAACGCCCCATTACAATTCTAAACTTGACCATTGGGAAAGGTGTTTACAAACCTACCTGTACAAGAATTGTTAAATATTCCCGCCGCTGCTATTTGATTATCCTAGTTTATTTACAACTGAATAAGTATCACATCACCCAACTTTTATATCAATATTGTTATCTCTTTATCACTGTATTTATTATCACTTTTATCATTATAAATTTATGTACGCGAACAGGTTAACTTTAAATTGTTGATGTCATAAGTAACTAGGCACACCTCGGCGCTCGTTCATGGGACGCTTGTCGCAAACGAAACGAACTAATGAAATGAATTTCGTTGCTTGATTCGTGATTTCACGATTGGTGCCGGACGAGTTGTGAGCATGCGCAAATCAAATAATTTTCAAAAGCTCAAAATATTTTAAATTATTCAAAAGGGCTAATACAAATAAAACTCAATAAATATTCCTAACAAATTGATTTTATTTTGTACAAAAGACAACAATAAATTATAATACAACATTCACACACAATTTGGGTGCATAAAATTAACCCTACTTATTTTTCTTGGCTTTTTGAACTCGCTTGGTTGCTGCAGGATTTGCGCCCCCCGACAAATAATTCGTAACGTAATCACTGACTTCAGGCATCTCAAACTTACTGGTTAAACTTTGCATTTGCTCCATTTCTTTCTTAGTTTCAGGATCGTTCATTATTTTCGGCAAAACCATTACAAGTATCAATGGTAAAACCATCATCATTACCATGGGGTTGTACAGTAAATCGGTTATCCGCCACTGTTCCCTTACTTGGAAGTATTGCTTCGTTCCCAATGTTTTAATTTTTAGCGGATATGCTACTGGAACGACTAATGAGGTTTGAATATGATTTACTTTACGAGCTCTGTATTTTCCCTTGGAATTGATTTCTACACGTAGCGGCTCAAAGACGTACTCCGGATTCAAGATTTCTACAACGTAGGAACCAGAAGGAACATTGTGAACTATAAACGAACCATCCTTCTTCACAAAACCCAAGAATTCACCACCATTTACGTGTATTCGCGTGTTTGCTTGCCAGTTAGGGTTGTTGGTTTGATAATCAGCAAGTGGAAACACTCGTCCCTCGATTGTGTACCTTCCTAACCCAGTTTCTTCTTCAATACTTGTGTCTGCAGATACATAATTAATTACTACTGCTAATGCAATTAATACATTTATTAATTTATAATCCATTTCGGTAGAGATTACTTAAAAATTCAATAAATGCAAAAAGTCATGACGAACAAAAAGTGACGTTTGTGTTGACATAACATATGATTATGACAGATAAAATTGGGGTTAGAAAAACACGGAGTATTTTAAAAACCTTAAAGATAGGCAACCAAGAATACAAAACCTAGGCAACCCATAATACATCATATTGTTTAAATCTTATTTACTTAATTTTGCTGTAATAAGAAATGCAATTAAAAGTTTATTCAACATGTTTTAACTATTTTGAGAAGGCCAGACGGTTTAAAAATTAAATATTGGTATAATTTACATTTTGTGTTTTTACTTTGCAACGCTACTGTCACGGAGTTTTCAAGGTCAAAAAATGGCGCCAAAGTAGAAAACAAAACACTGCAAAGCGGCTTTCCAAAAACTCCTGCTGAAATTATCGCCTACTTTTCTTTTTTGTATATGAAAATGGCTTCACAAAATCTGATGATAAAAAAATTACAAAGTGCTCTCAAAATAAGTGGATTTAACGTAAGACGGTATGTTTCCTCATGTATTTTGTTTACTGGAAAAATATAACCTTACATTTCTGTTTCAGTGATCTCTGCAGTTTAGTTATAGAAAAGTTCATTGAAAACAATGTATCACTGGCTGAAAAGAATGAATTTGACTCCTACATTACGAAGTTATGTCGCAGTTTAGAAAACCAATGCACAAACAGTCAAAGTATTGAGCTAGACCACATCAACAGAGCAATAGAAATTTGCCTTCATTCTGGTTACGATAAACACGAAACAGTATTCAGCGTTATTAACGCGTTTGATTTTCCGAAATTCTTCTTTGACCCTGAACGACGGCTTTACTTACCTTCGAAGAAAAAGAGCACATTGCTAGCTGATGCAGATTCAAAAGCGCAACTCTTCATCGACCGATATTTCACGGTTTTGCAACGAACCAAACGTAATTTTGCTAAACTGGATTCAGATACAGAAAAAGGCAAACTTAAATTACAAAGCGTGGATTATTTACTAACCTTGTCGAATGTATCATTGGAAAAAACCTTAATTCTAGGTTCTATTTTACAAGTCTCTGAAGGGAAGTATTTTTTGGAAGACCCTTCTGGGATTGTGCAGCTTGATCTGAGTCATGCCAAGTACCACGGGGGATTTTTTGTAGAAGGTTCTTTCGTGCTAGTAAATGGTTATTATGAAGATAAAATTCTGTGCGTTTCTACTGTTATGCTTCCACCTGGAGAAGAATACATGGAGTCAAGACCTTCTTTTGGAAACGTAAATTACTTTGGTGGTACCTCAAAAGTGGTGCTTAAAGACTCGAAACGCTTAAACGACCACATGATTCAAGAAAATAATGATATTTTGTTTTTTTCTGATGTTTGGCTGGACCATCCACAGGTAATAGCATTTAGTTAAAAAAAAGGCATAATTTTCAAGTGGTTGTTTTCAGATTTTTGAAAAACTGGAAATGATGTTTGAAGAGCTACAGTCAGAACCACCAATTGCTTTTGTATTTATGGGTAATTTCATGTCGGAATCTCATGGCGCTGAGCGTGTTAACATTCTTAAAAAACTGTTCAAGCAGTTGGGGGAGTTAATTCAAAGATATACGAATCTGGTGAACAACAGTAGATTTATTTTTGTACCTGGAATGACAGATCCTTGTACGCCACACATTGCCCCTAGGTAAGCCCCATAACACTAAGTTTTTTACTTTATTTCACGCCTATTTTTTAGAATATCTCTACCACTTTTTATGACTGAAGAATTCACAAAAATAGTCCCACGAGCCGTTTTTGCGACAAACCCTTGCCGTATCCAGTATTGTACCAAAGAAATAGTCGTTTTTCGAGCTGATGTTTTAGCAAAATTACTTCAAGGCACGTTGCACAAGCCCAAAAAAGAAGAAATACCAGACTGCATGTGTAGAACCATTGTGAGCCAAGGTCACTTAAGTCCGATGCCTTTAAATGCTTTACCTGTGCATTGGGAATTCGATTACACTTTAAGGCTTTTACCATTGCCTGATTTGGTTGTCGTAGGCGATAGATCTGATGGATACCATTCGAGTTATAAAAGCTGCAGTGTGATGAATCCTGTATGTAAATTTTTAGGTATATTTTAGTCGAAAGTACAAGTTATTGTTTTCAGGGACCGTTTTGTGATAGTGGTTTTGGATTTCGAACTTATACTCCTTCTTCTGGTGAAATTTATAATGCAACGTTAGAAACTAAGGCCCAGGATACACAAATTGAGCAGGTAAATGATTAATATTGAAACTTAAATAGCTTTATTAAAATAAATGTAAAACAAAACCAAACATGTAAAATAATTGTACATTTAAATACAATAAAATAAACCGATCTGATCTACTAGAAAAATATTTCTTAAACCCTTAACAACTATAAATGTTCTTTATTATGAATGATTTAACAATATTTACGGGGTTATTTGGATTAGAATTGTTTATTTTTTAAGAAAATTGCTCAGGAAACTGTTAAAAACATTTTGATTTTAATAATTTTTATTGCAATTCAATCTATCTACGGTTATTGCCAAATTGAATTAACAGTTTCAGTAAGGATTTTCTGGTAGGACATTTGTATGTCCTATGATTTTGGAAAAACATTTAGTACCTATACCAATTTGTTAACTAATCTACAAGAATAAAACACTCACAAAATGACTCACAGTGTCAATGGGAGAATAAATCTGGAAAGTTTTGTTCATATGAAGGTATTTCCTGCACTTTCTCCTTTAAACTGGATAAAGAGCGATTTTCATGAATACTTAATGTCTTGAAAATGTCGTTTAGTTTATTTTGCAACGTTTCTTGCTGAAATAGTCCTAAATTAATAAACAATCAAACAAACAATAAATATCTTACCTTTGGCTGTGTTTTCCGCATTAGCTCAGCGAATGGCGCAGTTCTAAAAGTGTGGTTTAGTTGTTTCCGCTTTTCAGCCTCTGCCTCTTTTTTTATTTCGGAATTTTCAGTTAGTACCTTTTTCATGCTTTCGAAAGTTAACTCGTCACTTGGGAATTTCTGTAAAAAACACGGTTGGACATGGTTTTAACCTAGTGGATTAAAATATTACCCGGCTCAGACCAGGAGAACTGGCAGCGCTGTCAACTTCCTGCGCAGAAAGCTCAGCAATGCTTCCGCGCGCACTTTCCATCCAACTGTGGCGATGTGTACCGGAAACCACTCCCAACCCACCGGAATCATAAGGATTGGACTGCGCAAGACGAGTAGAGTCGATGTTGGCTTCTTTTAAACAATCACAAACCGCCATCTGCAAAAACAGTTAACCAAAACTACTTAAATTGCTTAATAGTACTTTACCTGATCAATAAGTAAATGCGGCACTTTCCCAGCAACTTCACTGTTGGCAGGGTAATGAACCATAAGTTCTGGTAACAAATGCGGCGCCTCTTGACGTCTAGCTTCCACAATTTGGCTAGCATAATCCTCCAAGTTTGGAATGTTCACCACTAGAGGTATTAACATTAACAGACTTATCACAAGAACGTGGAGATGGAATTTCTGTGCGTTTGTTAGCGTTGCAGTTAGAGCCAGGTTTTGTATGCTAAAACAAAGAAATCAGTCCACTGCTTTTGGTTTCTTGTTGTTTGTTATTCTTACCCAAACAAGAGTTGCAACAAATCAACAATAGTTTCGTTGTTTGCTAGTTCAACGCAGAACAACGCTAATGTTGTGTAGATCGCTTCAATATTTTCAGCTGTGTTGTTTTCCAGCTGTAAACTGGTGTACAACGCATCGTAAATCGTAGGTCCGTGCTTATTAATAAAAATAAGATCAGGTCTTGACGACTTTTCAACCATTAAGTCCATGTCTTGAACATTAATCCTACAAATATAAATTTTCAGAATCACCTCACACAAGACATTTAAAAAGAACCTACGTCGGTTTGGAAAGCTTGTCCATATTATGATGCCTATCAATAAGAGTGTGGAAAATCTTCTGCACCAACAACCTCATATCTGGATCCGGCGCCAACGACATTCTTAAAAGTGGTTCCAAAAACGAAACAGGGAACGTGGTATGCAAGTGGATGGTTTGATATTTGGTCCCGACTTTAAGTAAACTCTTCAACAAAATAGACTGGAGAAGGTTGTCACCTGATGGAGCTTGCGTGTCCACGGATGGAAATGGTATTTTGCTCATGATGAACATCATTATTTCGATTTTCTGGTAGTCAGGTAAGTGATTCGCGAATTCACCCAAACCGTTTATTAAAGCTTCTTGGTATTGTTTTTCTTCTGTTTGGGTTGTGTTTTTAACAGAGTCTCTTAAGTGGCTTAGGAGCGAGTTTATAGTTTCGAGCACGGTTGGACCTTTAAAAAAATATGTATTTAAGCCCTAAGTGTAAATGAGTACAGAATAACATTCTTACCAACACTTTCGCCAGCAGCAATGGCAATAATTTTGGCCAAGACGCCTGCTATACTGGTCCGAATACTTGGGCTTGACTTTGCTTTATCTAAATGCGTCATAAGTGTTTCGACAATGGTGTACGAGTATTGCGCCTGTATCGAGAACATTATTATCCTAAATGTGTGAATGGCGAATTGATTTGGGACCCATAGTTCGTGATTGTCAAAATGCCTACAAATTTTACGCATTTAAAAAACACCTAATGTAATAAAAATAAAATGAAAAACATACTGCAAGACAGGTCGAAGAACGGCTCGGATATGTCCGAATGAAGCCCGACCGACAAGTTCACGCATACAAGTTTCGGCCAACATTGGTGGATCAACTTGATCTTCAGGCCCTGTGTCTATTTTTGATTCGTTTGTATGAATGTGTGAGTCCTTAAAAAATACATTTATTACACTAGAAAAAAGATCTAATGATTTTTTGGTACCTGCATGTTAAACAATAAGCTTGGTACTATCTTATCCATATGAACAGGTTCCCAAATATTTTCAACCAGTTCATCTGATACAGTTTTTCGTACAACGGCTTGCAGCCCCTTTATACCAGCAATGCGAATGTTGTTCTTCGTTTTTTCGTCTCCGTTGCTGTGGCACATTGAGGAGAATTTGCTGACGAAAAAATCATACCTTCTGTGATAGGAAGGCGTGTCTTCTTCAATATTCGCAAACTTAACAAACTGCAACAAGAAATTCAGTTAATAAATAATTAAAATATGATAAAGAGAACGTACAGATTGTGTTGCCAATATTTGCAGCTCTGGTTCGGTAGACTCCAGCAACTTTTGTACGATTTTCAGGAAGCTTTCCACAAATAAGTTTAACGTATGAGCGTGGCAAGCAACCAGAAGTTGATCCATCGCTTCCACGGCAATAATGACAAACCTACAACAGTTTAGTTATAATAATAACAAAGTTTGGTTCATCAACCCTCATTTTATCGATTGCAGTTAGCTTTAGATGTATACAAAGCTTTAGTCAGACAGGTATAGCAATTACCTTTGACATGGAACTCATTACGTCATTAAAAATTCATCGCATTCATAAATTTACTGTACTCACCCATATCTTTTCCTGTAAATGTCCCTGCTCGCCTTCTGATACAAATACTCGCCGATACGGTCCAATTTTTCTGGTGAACTAAGCGAATAAAACGTAAGTTTTTGCATGTTTGCTTTAACCAGTCCATCTTGAGGATATGCAGGAAAAATATTGTCCACTAAACGTTTGTACCTTGGTCTTAGAGCGCTGCAACAACCACAGCAACCTGAAAAAGCAAATTTGGGTTATTTTAAATTAATATTAATGGATTCAGGGTGTTAATGCGTGCTAAATAATCACCATTCATTTTGTAATTATTACTAATTCTGAACAATTAACTTTGAAACCCAGGCAAAGGGTCAACGTTGGCTTGACAGCTAACAGGTGATTTAAGATAACCTCAAAATGTAACACTACACTTTACACTACAGTTTGAGATTTCTAATACAACGCGTTAAAGAATGGTTTTTCAAAATCTTCTTCAGCTTCAATGGCATTAATTATGTAAATATTTAACAAATTTAACAAATTTAAAACAAAAATATGGGTCAAACTTTTTTAAGTTCAACTATTGACTATGTAGTGCGCATGCGTGCCGCCATAAACTAAGTTTTAAAAACACAGATAGCGCCAGGGAACTTGGCGGAAAATTTAATTTTCAAATAAAGAAAATTTAGTTTTTATTTCATACTTACATCCAGGGTCGGTACATTTTTGGAAAAACGAATCAAAAACATCAGAAACTTCCGGAGGAACATCAAAACAACACTTTATAAGCGGCATTATAGCTTTTATGAACCAGCACAGCACAAAACAGACAGAAAATCATGTATCCTTGGCTTGCAAAGTAATTAGTGAAAAAAATATGCACTTTGGTTCCATAAACATATTAGTTTAATTAAAAGCATTTTATTTTTATTAAGGTACACTGATTGTAATTTATTAAATAATACATTACTGAGTTGCAATTCATAGGTTCATGAACTCTAAATTTATTTTAAATAACCTTGAGTTATTCTAGTAATTATTATCACATTTTCTGGTAATACATCAAACCTTTTGATAAATCCGAGTTTGGAAAAAACACTAACCTACTTCGGAGGGTTTCCTTTTAATTTTCCCTTATAATTTCAATTCGCCTCTCTTTGCGCAAGTCGCTTTATCTTATTGATCTACAAGTTGGTTTAACATTAGACCAGTAGATGTCGATGTTGCTTTATTCTTCACAAAAGGACCAAAGTTAAATTGTTGACTCGGTTGATATCAGGACGAAAAAGCATACTTACCTGGCGTAGGGGTTACCGTGATCAACAAGGCGGTTCCCCCGGAGTGAGGCCCTTCCATTGCACTAGGGTTGGGCTGACCTCTGCGATTATTCCTAATGCGAATAACTCGGGCGCGTAATTTTTGGTAGTCGGGACTGCGTACGCGCTGTCCCGGATTTATTCAATTTAAAATGAAGGTACAAAAGGGTGCTTTTTCTTTAACAGACATAGTTTTAAATGTGTATAATGGATCGACCTATTAAATAATTCATTGTAAACCTTATTTCGCAAAAATCTTCAACGTCTTGAAAAAAAAATTCGAAATTTTCATTTTCCGAAAATACGGATTGAATTGTTTTTCAAACTTTTATTAAAAAGACTTCTTAAAAAGTTCATCAAACTTAAAAATAAGCAGGATTTCTAAACATAGTCGAGTAGTTTCTTGGTAATCTAAATGATGGCGCCACCGTTATTAAACTTGACCACTCTTCCAGATACATTCAATCCAAAAACAATGTATAAAACTGAACAAAAAGAAGAATGGTGTAAGCGCCGCATTTTACTCCTCATTGACTCTTTTAAAAATTACGAATGCCTTTGGAACCCAAATCACCCACACTACGAAAACACAAACAAAAAAAATTCTGCATGGGCCAATTTAGCCAGCGAGGTTGGAAGTAACATACGAAGTGTTGAAAAGAAAATCAGAAACTTAAAAAGACAGTTTATGCACTGTTATAAACATGCCAAAAGGTCAAAAAATGGTCATGATCAACCTAGGTGGTTTGCTTATAATTATTTGATGTTTTTGAGCCCTGAAGCCCTTACAATAAAAGGGGAGGAAAGAACTCATAGCAGACAAGTATATTTAAACTTGCCTATTCAAGAAGTACGACTTTAAAATATTTTTTTAGGGCGAACAGGTATATTCCTTAACCAGCATCGAATCTGAACGTTCAATGTCCGAAGAAGCAATAAACAGATCTCGACGACCAAGCTCAGAAAAAAAGTACGTCTCAATAAATACTCACCATTGCGAACACTACCCTGAGTACGACCGAAATCAATTCAGAGATCGCGACCACTATTCTTCCTACCGAAATCCTTATCTTCCTTCAGTTAGCATTCCCTCAAACCCTAAAGTATCGATTAAGGATGAGTTTTCTATTTTTGGTGAACATGTAGCGTATAGGTTGAGGAATATTGGGGATAAAAAATCGAGGCTGACAGCGCAGTGCCAGATTAATACTATTTTGTTTGATGTGGAGATGCAGGAACAGGAAAAGAATACTTTGGAGACTGATGCGTCTTTTTATAAGGAGGAAGGAAACGCTATTCGCTTGGGGAATAATCCTGGAAAATATTCTATAAATAAGAAAAAATAAATGAATTTAAAAAAAGAATGTTGTTTTGCAATCCATACTTTTAATCATTGTTTGAATAGTTGTCGTTCTTTGGATACGATTAATTAATACCTACTTACAAAAAGTCACACTTAATGTAATACCTTATTTTTTTTCCAAAAGGTACTGCATTGGCAGAATTTGTTACGCATTATTCAAAATCAATTCATTTTGGGAAAAACCATTTCAAAAATAAAATTATGCAATGTTTGGCTAAGATAGAATAGAATATAAAAAAACTAATCGATTAGCGTTATCAATTGCACTAAATATTGCTATTACTTACAACTGCCTGCTTAACCAGTAGTGATTGATATAAATGATTAGATAATACCAAAAAATAAATCAATATAGCCACAGTTGTTAAACTATTAAAAATTGTGTAATTATGTCGTTCTCTGAAAGAAGCATTAAAAAACTTATAAAAGAGCACCAAAATCACAGATGCTTGTGGGACACCAGTGATCCAAATTATGAAAACCATGAAGAAAAGGACAAAGCATGGGACCATATTGCAAGAAGTATGGGTGGAAGATTTGGTTGCAAAGTACTTGAAAAAAAAATTATGAACCTTGAGAAGTCTTTTTAAAAATGCCATGGAACTCCAAATCCATCTAAAAGTCGTTTTTCGTTCTATAATGACATGAAGTACTTATTAAACAAAAACAAAGCAGGTAGGTTCCATTTTTATAAGGTACCTTTTTTGTCATATAAGTAAATATTACATTTTATTTTTTATAGTAAAAAACGTGGGGTATAGATTTGTTGGTAGTAATATACATTTTACACCAAGCACTTCAAATTGCAGTGAGCAAAATTTGGTTCAACCATGGCCAGAGTTAGGATGGTCGTCCGATTCCGAAATTGCAGATTCGGATGTAGAAAATGCGGATGTAATATTGAAAAGCGTTTTGATTGAAATAAAGGATAAATTAATCAAAATGAAAAAAGAACAAGACGAGATTATGTTTAAAATTAATCAAATATTGAACCCAAGTGCTTCTTCTTAGAAAGACATCTTGGGACAAACATTATGAAAACGTTTGGGGGTCATATTTAGTATTTTTTTAATTTTTAACAGCATATGTTTAACAAATAATGCAAGTAGAAGTTAAAACTAATGACACTTATAATTTTCAATTTAAAATACATAAAATAGAATAATTATTTAATTTAAAAGATAAAATCACAATTGTAGTATTTAGCAGACAACTATTAATTTGCTATTTTCTTCAAAAATGATGCTCTAGGATACCTAAATAATTTGCATCTCCAAATACGTACGACCTCGTACTTATAACTGACCTGTTTATCACAAAATTGAAAATCGTGAATCATACCAACCTTATATAGCAATGTTTATTGGTCCAAAGGCTGGCTGATGCAAACTAAAGTCTAAATTAACTGTTAAAATAGCTACTATTATTATATCTATTACTTAATTAGTTATTGATGTATCTATCTATTTTCAATAAAGTATACATATGAATTTTTTTGTTTGAATGTCTATCTCTATTTTGAGGTCACTAAGATTATAATTTGCAAGCACACAAAATTATAGTAAAATTGGAACAAGGCAAAAAGTTCTCGATCCTGCCAGGATTCGAACCTGGAATCTTCTGATCCGTAGTCAGACGCGTTATCCGTTGCGCCACAGGACCGGTGAAGATTGGGGGAAAATTTAAATTCAGGAGATCGCCTAGAAATAGATCCGATCTATTTATAAATTATTCAATTCGACTCCATAGGTCGACCTTGCTAGATGTGACTGAGACGCTGGTAGATTGAAAGAAAGTTTGCTTTAAAAGGGTGTTGCAAATCTATGGGTCTATTAGAAGTATCTGGAGAACCGCTTTACCTAGCGCTCTGATTTTTTTTTTATTAATTCTTATGACATAAAATCTATAGCTCTAAAATATTTTGAAATTTGGGCGACTTCCGGTTATACCGGAAACTGACACCCACTTCCTTATTTTAAATGGAATACCCTATTTCTTATTACGGATTTGGATTCCTTTTTAAATTTAATGATAACTTTGTTAATATGACCATACCCCAAATTTGGGCCGTTTTCCTGGAAAAAATTATTTTCTCCAAGATTTGACTTTCGCAACTGTTTTGAAAACAATTTATTTTCAAAAGATGAATTAATTTTTCGTAATAAAATTTGAACCACTTATTAACAAAGCCCAAAGGAATGTTTAACAAAAAAAAAATTAGCATTTTTATTAACCGGAAGTGGAAATTTTTTTGGTTAAACTTAAGAAAATTAAAAGTGATTTTTCTCAAAAAAATCAAATGCAACTAGTATCTTTTTATTAGCCCAAGAGATTGATTTTTTTATTTGCTTTCCATTGGTACTATGGTTCCCTATACCGATTCTTAACCGTTTTGGGGATACGCGCAAAATGAGGAAATTCCCAAGTAAAGCTCGTGCTCTTACATTACCAGGTACTGTTATAAGTGGTATTTCCATTACGATTTACCTTATTTTTATGCCCATTTGCACAGAAAACGAACTATTTCAGATTTTGGCTAACTTTCCTTCGCCCCCTAGACCTCCAAAACATCTCCAAAAAAAAATATTTAAATTTGAATTTTTTAACATAATTAAAAGAACAAAAAATGGACTTATGCACAAACAAAAATGAACCATTTTAGATTTTGGCTAACTTTCTCCAGTCCCCAAGATCCCCAAAACATTTCCAAAAAATAAAATTTTCATGTTTTTACCATAATTACAAAGAAAAAAACGCACGTATGCACAATTAAAAAGCGCAAGCACTTTAAATTGTATCTAACTTTCCCCCAATCCCAAAGCCCCCAAAACATCTTTTGGGTGCGTTTTAGATTTCTATGGGCTGTAAAACTTAAAAAATAAAAATATGCTAAATCGTAATGGAAATACCACTTATAACAGTACCTGGTAATGTAAGAGCACGAGCTTTACTTGGGAATTTCCTTATTTTGCGCGTATCCCCAAAACGGTTAAGAATCGGTATAGGGAACCATAGTACCAATGGAAAGCAAATAAAAAAAGCAATCTCTTGGGCTAATAAAAAGATACAAGTTGCATTTGATTTTTTTGAGATAATTCACTTTTAATTTTCTTAAGTTTAACCAAAAAAATTTCCACTTCCGGTTAGTAAAAATGCAAATTTTTTTTTTGTTAAACATTCCTTTGGGCTTTGTTAATAAGTGGTTCAAATTTTATTACGAAAAATTAATTCATCTTTTGAAAATAAATTGTTTTCAAAACAGTTGCGAAAGTCAAATCTTGGAGAAAATAATTTTTTCCAGGAAAACGGCCCAAATTTGGGGTATGGTCATATTAACAAAGTTATCATTAAATTTAAAAAGGAATCCAAATCCGTAATAAGAAATAGGGTATTCCATTTAAAATAAGGAAGTGGGTGTCAGTTTCCGGTATAACCGGAAGTCGCCCAAATTTCAAAATATTTTAGAGCTATAGATTTTATGTCCTAAGAATTAATAAAAAAAAAATCAGAGCGCTAGGTAAAGCGGTTCTCTAGATACTTCTAATAGACCCATAGATTTGCAACACCCTGTATACTAATATACATACAAATGAAGAAGTTTTCTTGCTAGGTAATGTCAGATTTATACAAGACATTTTTTTCGTATGGTTTCCGTGCACTGAGTACAGTTTCTATAACTTTTTTCTAATTGACCTTATCTATCTTGTGGGTAATTATAAATGATTGTTTATAAAAGACACCTGCTTTTATACTGAAGGAAAATATGAGTTCACGATAATACCTACCTAATTATGTAGTTGCAGTTTGATTTTGCGTTAAATTACGAGTAAATGTTTAATAAATGGAATTCCTAGAGCTTGTGAGTATCTATCTCTTCTACCTAATGTTGACTAACCATTTCCGCTTGCTTTGCCTGGCTGTTTGCTTGCTGCATATCAGATCTTTGATTTAGATGCTGTAATTACAACAATTAAAAAATCCATTACCTTATAAGTGCACTAGGAAAATGGACAGTTTATAGAAAATAAATCGTTTTGCGATGTATCAACTTATCGCTTGGAATGTACGCACTGGGTCTTTTCATTGAATATACGGGGGTAAATCAGTAATTAGTCATTTTAAAATAAATAAAAAATGGCGAATGCGCCGGGCGAACAACTCTTGTTTTTTATGTTTCCCTAATATTTTAAACTTACTAAAATTAAATAATCTCCAAGAAATACTATTTGTACGGATGATAGAAGTGATTCTAAGTTGTCCAAAATCTTGTTTTTATTTTAAATGTGTGGGCAGTACCTCGTATGCTCGTATCCAACATGTTCCTTATTGCATATTTCCACAAACTCTTTATTAATAATGATGTATGAACGAAATTACTATCCGTAACTAATTGATATGAGTTATAAATTAGGAAGTACATACTTTACATAGTTGGCCGACAAGGCTTCTAAGATTTAAAACGTGAACCCTAACATAAACATAAATTTTCAGCAGGATAATGTTTCCTGAATCCATTGGCAAAACTAACGGGTTATTTGTACTCCATGCAGTTTGATGGTTAAGATTAAATTTTATAACTTCTTTAATATGTTTTCTAGCTTAATACTTACTTAAAAACTTTTCCTGAGGACATATATTTTAAAGGTCAGTACGACTAAACTCATTTAAGAATGTAGGTAAGTAAATGTTATTTTTTTGCCAGTTGTTGGGTGTTTTATAAATTCGCCATAAACGAACTTTGGTTAACGGCATTGTTACCAAATATTTCGCATTTAAAATGACCTGAAAAACGGAACTTACGACCCACTAGAAAACACCATACGTGGGTACTTACATACGACATAGACAGATATAGGAAGATGACGACGTTTCTTGTTATTATTGGCATGAACCAAGAAGTGTTTATGTCGATTGATATCAGGAACCTACTATTTATCTCTATGGTTTTATTCATCCTTATCTCTTTAGGAGCTTGTTGCACACTTAGGTACCCACGGTAATAGAAAATGACACACAAAGTTTTCACTCGTAACTCCATACATTTTTCAATGTTTATTTAAACAATTTACATGTAAGAACATTTTTGAAATATTAAAAAAATAAAATAAAAGTAGTGATAATGTTAATAAATGAAAATGATGTGATAATTATACAAGCGCGTTTTTCTTGAATTGCAGCATCTATTTGCCAAGTCCTAACATAAATAAACGACGTATTACAGTTAACTGTTTTATAATTTCAAAAAATTCTTAGCTCAGTGCACGTGTGTGTCTTTTATATATAAATAAGTAATGGCTAGAAAAGTTAAGCATAAATGTATCTGACTGTTCCTGTAAGCAGCTAAGCTTTAGCAAATGTAATTTTTTTTCAAAAGGTAGCTCTTTAGCGTGTAATAAAATTAAAAAATGACTAAATAAATATAAGAAGTACTGCGCTGTGCTTATACATACGTAAGAGGTACCTAATGCAATTAAAGCATTGCGTTGAATAATCTAAACCGCAGTAATTTATAGTATGGTACATATCTGACATTTCCGCCGCTGAATTCTTTGAATAAAATGGAAATTTATCTCCATATACCCATAAAAAGATTACTCAAAGAGTTTCCTGCGCCACCCTTCTTATAGATTTAGTGTGTAAGACTCTTGTCGGTAAAAAGAGTACCCACATTTCCTTCTTGAATTTAACAGTTGATAAATTTAACAGAATTAATTATGTAACAGCTTGGCTCTGAGAACTTCTGGAACAAAAAAAAAGAAAGCACTAAAAAAAAAGCATCTATAAAATCTAGAATAAAAAAACTGACCCTTAATTAATGTAATAAACTCTATTATCCTTTAAAAAAATGCAGTCAACAACATGTCATTAAAGAGTAATTTCTACCGGTGTAGCCCCCTGGGTGATGCATCCGCCGATCTAGTTTTCTGTTGCATGCCAAAATACAATATTTCTTCTTAGTTTTAGGCTAACTAAACTATTTTTAATTACGATCATGTAAAATAAAGGCTGCTTGATTAGAATCTACTGGCACGAGGCTACAACTTACATTTACAAAAGAAAAAAAATAGAAATAAGAAATACAGGGTGCACTTGTATGGAACGTTGTTGGGACATGCTTAGGGATACATATAAAATTGTTAAAAAAAATCTATCTTATACAGAGTGTCCAAAAATGGCGCAGAAACGCGATGGTACGTTGTTGGGGCATACCTAGAGAGTCCCAGAAAATTGTTAAAAAAATCTCAAATACCCTCGGAGATATGAGGTCCCTTGATGATAACAGCACATAGTATCGAAATAAATGGCTTAATACAGAGGCACAATCTATCTAAAATTATTTTACCATTTGTTTATCTTTTAAATGTTTAAATTACATTTTTATAATTAATTTAATTTAAGAATCTAGTTGAGTTTTTAAGATTTATTTTTCAAACTGTGTTGCCGAACTTATGCAACTTTGTCCGCATTTTTTTTTCGATGAATATAACAGATGGATTTTTTATTTAACAATTTTCTAGGGATCCCTGAGAATGCCCCAAGTGCGTACCATCGCGTTTATGCGCCATTTTTTACGTGAAAACAACGGCACATATTTGTCATATTAATAACTTAATGGAAGTACGGATAAACTATTTCTTGCACTCCTTTAGAGCCTTTAAATTGCAATGGATTATTCGGGGGGCTGTCGTACCCAGAGCTTTCTACTGTGCCTAAATTCTATTCTGAAGTATCTTCCTATTTACGGTACTGCTTGCTAAACCAAGTTTTTTTCTAATGTTAAGAAAATTGGCTGATTCTTGGACCATAACATAAGTGCAGCTAAGCGGACGGTGTGATGTGTAGAGTATAGAGGAAGAAGAAAGTAAATTACGAGATAATTTCTGCTGCAAGAACATAAGTCAGATTGTGTGTTGTCTAATGCTGTCTATAGGTAGTAAACTATGGTTGAATGTGTGTGTATGTATGGACGGGAGTGGTTTGCGATGAGTGTTAGTTACGGCTGTTAGGGACTTTTAAGAAGCGTCCTTCGCACCGTTATCAAATCCATTCATGTGGGTGGGTGTGGCACAGGAATTATTTACTACTGCCAGGAGGAAATGAAATTACTTCCATTATAGATATCGTCTTTATAGCAATCCTTTTAAACTACTCGCTTAATATACCAATGGGTTCTATTAGATTGGTTTAAAACGATCCGCTGCACTCCTCTGTTCTTTCAAGTGTTAAGATAAACCCTGATGCGAAATTAAAACGCTCTATATGAAAATATTTCTTGAGTTTCCAATTAGAAACTTGTGTGGGTAAATATACAAGCGGGTTAGGACATCAGTCAACGCACAATAAATAATTTGGGTCACAGTATTTTGGTAAAATTTTTTTTATTAAGATTTGACCATTTACTATGCACAATGGCAAACACGAATGCACTTGTAAAAAAGCTGATTGCTGATTCATTTTATACTTAAAAAACACATAGTTTAGGACAATTTTTTTTTAAATTTTATAATTAGCATGGCCACAAATAATTTTTGGCCCCAACAAGTGTCATCCATGCATATGTAAAACAAGCTGCCGAATTCGAATCTGGCACCTAAATATTTCCAATGCTATTAATTTTAAGACTATGAGCAAACGCGCATCCTAATATTTTTCAAAGTGCTCTAATCGACAAAAAAATATTTTACCAAAAATAAAAAATACGGATTCGTATTCTACAGCAAAAAGAAATCTACAAATTAAATTTAATTAAAATCCGAGCGAAAAATTTTTTTTGTAAAGCTTTTTTGAAAATTTTTGAAATTTGGTTCACTTTAAAAAGCTCGAGAAAACAAACGAAAGCACTTGAAAAAATTATGATTTCTGACCACAAATAATTTTTGTCACCAACAAGTGCCATCAATGCTTATGTAAAACGAGCTGCTAAATCCGAATCTGGCACTTAAATATTTCCAATGCTTTTAGTTTTACTGCTATGAGCTTTTAAACGTAACTATAAACGCGCAACCCGATATATTTTAAAGTGCTCTAATCGGCAGAAAAATGATTTAACAAAAAAATAAAATACGGATTCGTAACCTACAACAAAGAAGAAATCTACAAATAAAATTTAATTAAAATACGAAAAAAAAAAATTTCGCAAAGCACCCGAAAAAAAATGAAAAATCCAAATATTTCCAGTTTTTTAATTGGCATGGCCGCAAATAATTTTTGCCACCAACAAATACCATTAATGTTTAGGTAAAAATAGTTTCTGAATTCGAATCTGGCACCTGAATAGTTCCAGCGCTTTTAGTTTTGTTGCTATGAACTTTCAAAGACAACTTCAAACGTACAACAAAAAAGTAATTTACAAAACAAGTTTCATTAATATCAAAGACAAAAAAAATTTTGTTATTCATTTTTGAAAATTTTTAGGCACTATCTATTATGTCATATTCTAGCTTCTGCCTATGTTGTTTTGCTAAACACTGCACTTTGTTGAGTATGTTTCATTCTAATGTTTTAAAATACCTAAAGTATTCTTTTTTATTTTGCATAATAGGTAGGTACCAACAAAAGTTGCAATCGACAAAATAATTCGCAGCAAGCGATGGACTTATTGCAACACATTCAATGTACAATGTAGCAGGTTAAGATTACCCATATTATTACCAATTCGGACCTTATATAGAAACTCGCAGTTATTTAGGTTGACATTTTGTTTTTACAATTTGAATTATATATTAAATTAACGCTTTTATTCATATTAACCAAGCCTTATACTAACATATTAAGCCAATCTATTAACCTTACCTAAGATCACAAAATGTAAAGGTAAAACTAATTGAAAGTAGTTTTATTTGTTTTAGTTAGTGCTTTGTTTGGTTTTGAAAGTGAAATCGAAAAAAAAATAATAATCTGATATCTGGTTAGTTAATGCTTGTCAGTTTTCAATGGAGAATTTTTTAGATGTTGACAGGAATTAAGAATACAATTTCATGTCCAAGGACCGCCAGAAACAATGATTTGGCAAAGAGCTTTTTTTTTAAAATGGATCTACTTTTAACTTGAATATTTAATATGTTTTATATTTGCCTTATTAGAATAAATTACGTTAACGTTGCTGTTGCCGATATAAAATAGATTTTTATTATTATTCCCATTTAATTTCTGGCCCTAATCTCAAAATTGACACATCCGCATTGTATAAAATATTACCTCTAATTTAGATTAAAGTAAAGATTAAGGTAAAATGTGCATTAGAACATTGCAAGAAGTCTGTAAATGTTTATGAGCTCATCTTTTGAGTGGGTGCATGACTGCCAGGCAGTCCAACCTTCCAACATGCAGAAACTTTCTTTGGATGAAAAATCAAAGCAGTTTGATGCCAGGCCATAGATGTAAAGAGACAAGTTTCTAGAAACATGAGGCGAAGTTTAGCAGAAAAGTTTTTGTATGAAAACATACTAGCTTTTACGTTTTTTTAACTGCAATTTAATAAATGCCTTTTGGGCATAAAATACAAATATTTTGCCACCGTTGCCAAACCTTAACATTTTCGTAAAGTGATTTTTACGTGATGTGCAAACTAATGAATTTTGACAATAGCCAATTATTTTATATCTTCATTATGCATTGATAATTAGGTACTTGCATAAATGAAGAAACAACATTAACATGCATAGTAATTAGTTGTAGCAACTTAATTATTTTTGCTTAATAATGAATATTAAAATTTAATTAAAAGCACCATTTAACTGACGGATAAAAGGATTGTTTATACGGGATGATTCTCAATGAATGAAGTAATAAGGACAAAAAATTACTTTCCAGTTTTTTAGGAGTTGTTTCCAAGTAAAACAACCTTATTATATTATAGATCACCGGGGGGCCATGAGAGCGGCTACACCTCTGAATTTTATCCTTTGTGTAAAAAAAAGCTCATTGAATCCTAAAAAAGGTAATATTTTATTGTATGTTTCAGGCATTGACCTTAAATTAACAAAGCATTTCCCTTCTTAACTACAATAAAAGAAACATTAATGAGCAAAATATTAAGACAATTACGAGTATTCTGTAAAAGCGTGTACCTTGCAACCCTGAAAATCCTACTGTCCATGTTTTCAGTACGTGAGAATAAACCAAATTAAAGTGGAATTCTTGGTAAACCCATTTAAATTACTTATTCTAACCCAAGCCTGGAGTCCATCATTGTTACAATAAGAAATGTAATATAAAACCATGCGAGCTTGTAGTTTACTTTTGAGTAAAGCAAATCATCTGAATATCAATTAAAGTTGTGGGCATTTTGGAATCTAATATGATCTCATATCGCTGTTAGTTCCATTGTTCGTTCCTTGTAACATGTCTCGTCATATTGATTTAAAAAATTAGATTAATCTACATATACAATTGACACAAGCTATTGTTCTGAGGAAGTGTGATGATAAATGGAAACTTAGTAAAAATCCATAAGCCAAACTTGTGAGGTTATTCTTCGCAATTTTATTTAGTCGCTGTGGTTATGTAATGTTGGTTGCCTAAAATCGACAAAAAACAGCACTTTCTGATCATTGTTCAGTGGGTTTATAAAAGTGATTTTTAGTTAAAAATTGTGCTTACCAGCAACATAAATAAACAATGCACAAGTTGATATATTCCAAAGGTCCATCAATAATCGTTTAAATACAGAATTTTAGCAATTTAGAAGACCTATTTATTTGCATTTTAGATTGCCAAAATTCTGAATTTAAACGCTTATTGATGGACCTTTAGAATATGTCAACTTGTGCTTTGTTTATTTTTTGTTTATTATGTTGCTGGTAAGCACAATTTTTAACTAAAAATCACTTTTATAAACCCACTAAACAATGATCAGAAAGTGCTGTTTTTTGTTGATTTTAGGCAATCAACGCCACATAACCACAGTTTCAATGCTTCGCGACATTCCTCTTTAACTAAAAAAATGATTTACAATAAATCTGCCTTATTTGCATTTTTGTTTGATGTCAAATTAATCTTATATTTTGATAATAGCATTTAATATATAATAAACAGTTAAATTTATTGCATTGCTTGTACCTATAAAGCGAACTCAAAAATTAAAATGGAAAGGTGACGTTTTTTGTAAGTTAAATAAGACGGTGTATGAAACAAAGTTTTTTTTATTGTAGAGATAAATATCGAATACTTGCAAAAAGAGTATAAAACACAAAAATTTAAAGACCTGTTATGCTTAATAAAACTTTCAACAACATACTGCAAGTTTTGTTTTATGGAGGTACTCATGGTGTTAAAAACAACTTCTAAATTTAAACGTTTATCACGATTCTATGAAAGCATAAAAATAAAAGACTTCTTGTTGTGTCCAAAGTCAAGGACAATAAACTTCTTAATTTCATAAAATTTCAGATCGCGTAGGCTTACATGTCGAGGAATTTGTTAGGTAAAAACGAGCACGAAAAATCAGACAAAGTAAATAAATTTAATTTTGGGTTACTGTTTATTGCCAATAAACATTTCTAATTTATGGGACTGTATTTTTAAATTGGAGTTTTTTTTAGAATAGTTTTTTTAAGGAGTAGGAATAGAGTTTATTGGCTTAATTTTTATACTCTTTGCAGACAAGTTAATTTTTTCAAATTCGTTTATTTAATGCCTATTTAAGCAACTCGAAATAAAAGATGGAATTTTTTATGAAGAAGCACTTCCCGATATTTTTGTAACCTTTCAAAAAAAAAAACCTTAGCTATTTTTCTATCTTATATCTGCAAAGAGTAACTCTTAAATCGCTGACTGATCTAAGCCATTCCTGTTTCTTTGTTTTAATTAAAAAGTTGGGATAGGATATTTTAAAGATGCGGCAATTCATTAAGGAAGAAGGTCGTCAATAAAATTGATTAATTAATAATTATTTTATATAACTAGACCTTAGTGTTTTTGTTTTTATTTGTGTCTTTCTGGGAGGTCTTACATGTTTGATATTTCTTTGGCCAATTAAGGAATTGTTTTATCCATATGTACGATATGTAATTACACTGAAAGTGAAATAACTGAAATAACTGCAAAAGTTTCTAACTTAGCTATACATGCACATGACAGCTTAACTGCATTTGCAAAATTACGTTTATATTCGTTTTAGCATTTTAGCAACCTCCGGTGGGTTTATAATTTAGACCATTTGTAATCATAACATTGAGTGCTATTTCTACATGATTGGCCCTATCGGCTATTCAATGATTCTTTTCTGCTTGCTTAGTACTCGCATACCATGCTATTAATTTGCTAGTGACATTCGATTTTACATAAAAATATCTGTATTTCAATCGTGCACTTATGCCTAATGTTTGTTTTTACTGAGCTTTTTACGTTTTATGCATCGATAATAAGATAAATTCATATTTTCTTTCTTTTTAACTTGTTTGCAGACTTTATTTTAATATGAAACGTCTCGGCAAGTCGCCCATTCTCACGTTCTTTTACTCTGCTGGACAAAGCCTTTATCTTTTGCAATTTGTTATAAACAACTTAAACATTTAAAAATACAGTTTGTTGTACACCTTCTCTGCAGCTGACTTTTTAAGCTTCAATAATGTGACGTTAATTTATCTCTTAATAACTTTTATATGAATGCACATATTTGTATATTTTTCGGTTAATTTAAGGCTAGAGATTCAAATTCACAGATCTTCGTATATATGAAATTGAAACTTTAGACTTAAACGTCTATTTCGTTATCATGCAGTTTTTCTTCAGCTTCAGCCATCAGATAACGAAACTTAAATAAACAAAAAGCTCGCGTCATCATCCACAAATAAAGGAGAAAGTTATGGTGGCGCTGCTTTAATATTGTATGACGTTTAATTTCCTTATCAGACTTTAATTTGGTTTTAATTATTAATAAACAAGTTCCAGAGAATCAAAGAAGTTGTAACAGGAACGTTAAACATGGCTTATTACATAATCGTAATCTGTTCCAAATCTATAAACATTAAAAATGTAATCGTATCGGATGTATCTTGAATTATTATAAATTATACAATACCTACTTACAATTTTTTGATTAAAATTGAAAGTTTAATTATCACTCTTAGAAAAAAATATTTTCTTTATTTTTTTGCAACAAGTTAAAAGCTTTTGATCCTTGACTCAATTGCCAATCATCATTTCTTCATTTCCTGATAATTAAAGCATAAAAATGCTTTCACTAAAATAATAGTTTATAACCATTTCCGTGGGCTGTTAGTAGGTTTATTTAATCATTAGATAAAGAAGTTAACAAACCGTTATAATTTGTAACAATTTAGCAAGTTATTGTTTTTTATAATGCCTAGCTATATGATGATGATTGGTACCTATGTTTAAGCTATTATATAATTTGTAAAACTCTTGGTATTTGCCTTACTAATTTATGCATAGACTTTTATAGGATATTTCGATTTTAGCATGGGTTACTGAACTGGAATTAGAATATTTAAAATTTTAATTATTGTTTATTTTACTCTTAAATCGTATATAATTATTTGTAAGGCTGAGCTTAGTTTTTTAATACATATCGTTATGGGTTTTAATTTATTTAATAATAATCTTTAATTTATTACCAAAAAAACTGACCATAGGTTTTATAAGTTTAAGTTTAGATGGAGCCGTGATAAGCCGTGGAACTAGATCTACTTTTGTTATGCTTTTCATTGTTTAAATCGAACGATCTTTTTTTAGTGGTCAAGTTAAGCAATGTGGACTAAAATTTTAATAGAAATTGACATTTAAAGATGTTGCTGAATTGCAAACCTGTCAAGGTTTCTTGCCTTTACAACCAAAAAAATGGTTTAGAAACTAAAATCCTCTCGCTAAAAAAACTCTTCTAATACATTAGGCAATAAAAATATCAAATGTCCATATTTTTTTGGACGTAAACAAATATGGTTAGTTTTTGCTATGTAAAACAAGACAAGCTTCTGGAATGTTAGATTCCCTTCATAAAACCAGCTTTCAATCAGGACAAATCAAAGTAGGACTGGTAGGAGTCATCTTCCCCATAACAAAAACAATAGTCCTTTGGCGGTCTGGACCGAAGTCCACTTAACATAGAAATAATTGGCAAAATAACTCCAAAAAGGGAAAAGCATCATTTGCGGTTCACGTATAGCCTTCATCATGAGTAGACTGCTGCTGCAGCGGCGACCGGCTGCCTTCGATCAGTGTTCTTGCAGACGTCATCGTTGCAGGATCTGAGTTCTTTGCTAAAAGTTTTGGAGCGCGCGCGACCGACGTGTTTGTTTATTTTTGAGTTTTTGAACTGAGTGATGCAATGACTTTTTGAAAAATACCCTTATTTGGAGAAGCCCCCAAACAATCTGGTGAGTCAGCAGTTTTTAATCGAAACATATTTTGCAAAAAAATTGTTTTTACTTAAAATATTTGGAAAAAGAAAAGGTCCTTTTAAGTACCTTTTCGCTTGGCTTAGATATTATTAAATTGTTTTATTTTTTTAGTATTTTTTTAATAGCTAAACAGTGTGTATTTTTATTTTGCACATAAGAAAATATTTACCTAAATGTGTTGGGCACTATTAAATTTTTAAAATCAATTTGAGTTAAATCGTCAAAAGTTTCGCGCTTGACGTCCTGTTGATATCTCCTTCTGAACTTGCATTCAAGGTCGTACAGCGCTGTTTTATTCAATTTTCATTTGTTATAAGTACCCACAATTTGTTATTTTTTGTAGCTAAATTTGATAAATTTCCAAATGACCCTAATTTTTTTATTTAATTATACAGCTAAAATTACATAAATGTTTAATGGACGTGATAACTTTTTCACGTAACATTACCGTCATAAAATAGCAATACCATATGTTTTTGCTAATTGGACATTTCCACTTTGATATACTAAAAGAATAACTCATCATGTCTTGCGCAATTTTTATCTTTTTAATAAATTACTTTGATCTAATACGGAACATAAATCCACTTTGCTCTCTTTGGTTTTTATTTATTGCCTCATATCTTGATAAAGGTATTCAATATAACAAAGTTCCTATTAAAGCTATTAGATGACAGAGTATTCATTAAAAAATGTTATAAAAGGATATTGAATAATAATAATATTAAATCGATAATGTATAACATGCCTATAAACTTAAACAGGAAGGCGAATTTTTATGCAATAATTATGTGGTTTGAATAAATAGTTTCTCAATTTTATTGATTTATGTATAAGATTTTAATCTTTTCAAACATTTGGATCTTAATCAAAATTGGCAAAAAAAATTCGTAGGCGAACTTATTAATGTTTATTAAAAAAAGGTATTATTTTGAGTATCTAGCATCTAGGCAAAAATAGTTTGAACATTTTTCTTCTTTTATAAAATATAAATGTTTTCTTTTATGCCGTCAAAACATGGCTTAAGATCAAGATGCTTTAGATCATCCTCTTTTCTGAAATATGTAAATAGGTGCCTATTAGTACTAGAGAAAAAAAAATGTTATATTTTATTATTCCATAATCTAAGATATTCTTTTAAATCTTAAATACATAGTTTCACATTACAACTTTTTTTAACATGGATATTTAATCCTTTCCTGTCGATTAACATGTTTTTTACTGTTTAAATTTGTAAATACATGGATACGTACATCATTCCATACATTTATAATCAAAGATAAATCTTAAATTCTTAGTTTTATAATAGCTTCAATAAGATATAAGCAGGTGCGTTATTATTAAGCCATTCAAACACTAATGAATTTTAATTATGATTTCTTATAGCTTTAGAATTACATTTCAACTCCATGAATTATGTATCGCTATACATCTACTAAAGGCCAACTAATAATAAGCAATCATTCTATCTAGAGTGGCTTCTTTACACCTACAGACTGTTCTTTAATTATACCTTCTCTTGGATTTTATTTACCCACACATTCTTTGCAAAACCTTATAAAATATTGCAGAAAAAACCGTGAAACTTTTCAAACAAAGTCATTTAAATAATTTTTGAAAGCATATTAAATATAAAGATCCACTTTTTTAGCAAACCAACATTACATAATCGCAGTTTTTATGCTTCCCTTTGAGAAGACCAGGGCTTGGCTGTACTTTCTTATTAAATTATCCTGTACGGTTTACAACACATGGTATGTTCAAAAAAATTAATACAACTTAACTTGACCATGAGGATAATTACCTAGTGTAATAAAATCAACACCTACACTTTACTTGCTGTACTTTCAAATATACCACCAGGTTATAATCTTTCAGAACACCTGTAAGCTTTAATAGTGTATAAAGTGAAAAAAAAAAACATGTAAGATTTCTTAAGGGCGTTATATTTGATTCGATTATATCATTAATATAGATTATAAGAAGTATGGGTGGCCCAAAAATATAGCTTTCCTAAGGCTAAAGACAAATGCACACTTGACAGAGCTGTACTTAAGTCATTTTTTACGAAGATTTTACTGGAAGCTTAGCAAGCGGAACAACTGAAATTAAAATATTTTACACAATTACCTTGATGGTAATACATTGACTGATGTTATGTAACTTGTAACCGAATTAAAAACCATTAAATTCGGACCTCCCACATTCTGATAAGATTCACAATGCTCAAATCAAAATTGTTGCAAAATTTGTCGTTTACTTATTATCGATATTTGGAAACCTATTGGAAGCGTTTAATTTTCCATTAAAATAAATGCATCGCTAACAACAACAAAATAACTTATGAAATCGTTGACCTTAATGGCAAAGAATGTAATGTTTATCAAATGATTATTTTTTTAATTGAATGTTGCTACAACTTTAAAGTTTTACAACAATTAATTAAAAAATAATTGAAAACAATTGCTCTCATCTTATAGCAGGTTGTTGCCTAAGAGTTTATGTCTGCATAATGAACCCGAGAACCCATCGTTTGCAAATTTATTTTTGCATGGAAACGTAAAAAACGTACAATATTATCTTTGCTGAGATTTAAATTAGTTGGTGTGAAAATAATTGCAATAATAACGGTGCTGTTAAAAACAAAGATTATCTATTGGTTTTGTTATAATCAGCAGCGAAAGTAAAAGTTGCACACAGGTATTTACATTTTATTAGTATTACCCACATTTTAGTATGCAGATATTATGACCAATAATATTTAATTTATTATGCAATAAAAACCAAACTATTTGAATTAAGCGGTACTTGGAGTTCATTTCCTAGATTCCTAAGTCTATATATGCGTAAAATTTTAAAAGAAAATTAAGTATAAAATCGTAAGATGACCCAATAAGATCCAAGCCCATATTTGGGCTTTTAATGTCCATCCGTGTTCTAAGAAAAATTATTAGTATTGAGGCTTAATGGTCTATAATAATACAAAATTCCCAAATAACATATTTGGATCATAATTTAATGTTGGGACATAGTCTGAAGCTACAAGTGAAAATAGGCCATTAAAGTAGAAGCAACCGTAATTGTTTTTATAATAAAGAAATTACATTTAAATACATTATTCTTAGACTATTTTTTATTAAATTATAGTGCATCCAGTAACATAATTGAAGGCAATGTTGAAGGCATTATTCAAAGACGAAATTAGAAGTTGGAATTATGATCAAGTTATTGCTCTAAGATTACACTATTAATTTCACAATAAGAAGTCGCGTTATTGTCTTTTAAGTGCGTGGAACGGCAAAAAGTTAACAGCTTAATTTTAGAATAATTATTGCAAAAAATAGCCGCATGCAAAACATTGCATTTATTTCTAAAAGGATAATTATCAGTTTTTGCAGACGTTAAATCAGATTTTGCAATGCGTACTACTTCTTTGGTCTACCACTTCTACAATACCTATTTTTTTAACGCCAAAATAAAGGTGGACAAGAAGCTTTTTTAACGTTGCATATGGGATAACAGGGAGGTTCTTTAAATAAAGTACAATCGTATTCAAAGATTAACTACAAATGTTTTCAATCTTGCATCTTTGAAAACACAATCCCGTACCATTTTCTTGGTAAAGTACATATGCCTCATTATTGAAGAATTAATTTTATAGTTCTGAATCGACTATAAATTGTATCTAGATCTACATGTAAGAGGAAAAAATATAATAGATCTATTTATCATTAAAGTTGCAGAACTAAATGTCTATGAGGATCTATCTAAACTGTACTCTAGTCTATCAGATCTATCTGGGTATCCGTGCATGAAGAATTTCATTGCAGGAGATTGACAATATAGGCATTTAATCAGTCACTTTTTGCCTATTGTCCACATATGCGCATTCTTGCATGTGCATCGTTTTTTTTGGACATGAGGAAATATATTGCATTTAGGTACTCAATTTAACTATTTTAAAAATTATTCTCTCTACAGTTCGTATTTGTAATGCTTTTGCAATAAACATAATGTAAGACAATAAAAATATTGCAAGCAAACATAAACAATAAATTGCAACAATTACATCTTAAAAATTATGATAATATTACAAAATCTAGTATGGATTCCCCATATTAGGTAGGCCCCATGTTTGTTCAGGACAAGATACAGCTTTCACTAATGATATTAAATTATTCTGTTAAACGAAGTGCCTCAGAGCAACTTTAGTAATAAACTGTTATTGCAAAATAAAATCTTAGAAAATCCATCATAATGTTGAATGTACCAAGGTTTTTTGCGAATAATATTAAATAACATTGACTGAAATTCCTCTTTATTTTTTTAGAAACTTAAACTAGGTATTTCTGGTAAATGTTTTTTATTTTAAAAAAACACAATTAAAAACATTTATTAGTTGACAATTTACACGTAATTAATTTATACAAACTACCTTTTTGATTTATTTTTTTTTGGACAAAAAATATTTTTTAAATTTTGCAAAAACAAACATTTAATAATGAGTCACCTCTCCAGGTCATATAAGCATACATTTTAGACAGCCTGTATAAGTATCTGCGAAGTATTTTAATTGTCTTAATTATTTTAAAAATTTACAAGCACTATTTTACCATTAAGAACAATTATTTACCTACTTAACTCCTATAATTTGAATCAAAACCACAAAAAAAACAGAACATACCTTTTAACATTGAATTATATTACCTTACTTGTAAGGAACCAATTTTTCAGGAAAATCGTAATTAATGTTGGTCAATTTCTACTCCTTAATAAGTCAGTGTGGAGTAGAATATGTTTAACTAATAAACTCAATTAATATGTTATTACTATAATTAAAAAAAAAAAAGTAAACTATTAAAAAGTGCATAGTTTATCAAGGTTTTAGTGTGTTCTGTCATCTGAGTTAGTTTAGTTCAAGATGGGACGAAATGTAGTTCCCTTATTGATGCATTCTTCCATTTGTTTATGGCAAATATTCGTCTTATTTAAATCTTTGGAACTTGAAAAAACTCTAGATCCTAAAAGTCCGATTATAAGACAAAAGAAAGAGTATGGTCCATTTTTTTTTACTGTATGGAATTACGTAAGTACCTACCGATGTTTTAAGTAAAAATTGTAGAATGTTTTTACTCCTAGTTAAATAGGTATTTTTTATATTTAATTTTTTAGGCTTTCCAAGTAATCTTTATTTCAATTTGTTTATTCGAAGACGCATTGTATGTTTTTCATTCTCTAAAATCATGGGATATAAATGAAAAAATTGGAAAAATTCGAGCTCACTTTTTTACAGCTATTGTGTTTCCTTGCTGCTTTGTGATATTGTATAGTTTTTGGCCATTGTATTTTTATGACAGAGAGCTAATATACGAAGAGGAACTTGATGAATTCATACCATTTTGGCATAATTTAAGCATGCACTTTTTTATTATTATTATCCCATTTAGTGAAATTTTTTTGTTGAGACGAAGTAACATTGATGTAAATTTTACGAAGGCTCTTAAAAGTTTAATAATTCTGATTGTGCTTTATTTTGTTGCGTAAGTTTATAACCAAAATTTCTTTCTGTTTTAATCATGAAATTGTTTTTTTTTAGGTATTATTACGTTTATTTTAGGTACAAATTTTCTCTTTACCCTATAACACAAAGACTGACTTTTTTTCAAGGAATACTTTATTGTTTATATTTGTCCGCTGGAATTATCGCATGGTGTTATGTTGGTTGTTATTTGCAAAAAGTTATGGTTAACAAAAAGGAACCTGTTAAAAAATAATAGTAAACAGTTAATAGTTGATCTGTATTGATTTATTTATTATTTTAAACTGTTTAAAAATGTGCTACACATATAAATTAGTTTAGCGAACGAAGCAGCAAGTGTTATGGGAACTATTTTTATAACAAAAAAAATTAAAATTAAAGCAATATTATTACAGAAAGCATTCTCGTTATTAATAATTGTTATTTTGTTACTTTCACCAACATGACTATTTATTATTTTTGGTAAAAAACATGCGTGTTCAACAAAAAGCCAACCTTGACATCTCTGGTATCAAACAAATAATGGAATCAAGAAAAAAGCTCCTAATGATAATTACCTTTTTAAATCAAAGCTCTAAAGTGTAATTTTAAATTATGGCTTACATAACTCAGCGGCTTTCTTTAGACAATAAGCCTGGTTAGTCCGACGTTTTTAAGAGCTCTGTTATTAATACAATTTTAAAATTAATATTTTTATGACTCAGGTCTATAAGCAACTTGTCCAAATACAAAATAAGAAAAAACATTTCTTCAAAAATGGTTGAGCACTTCTAAAATTGACTTTTAAATTTTATGGACTAGACTAGCCTTGAGATTTGGTTTTAGTAAACCTTATTAAAACCCCAATTTAGAAAATTATTAAAACTTTTTTTTTAACCCAGTTTTAAACTTTAGCCAGACTAATAATTTTGGTAAACATTAAGAAAAGTCGCCTTTCTAGTATTCTTGCCTGAGGCAGTCATATTAAATTTCAAAATGATGACTTTTAAAGTAATGTTAAGTTGTGCTTTTTTAGCTTGAATATCGTATCGACTCGTTTTCGTTTTAGGCGGGTGGAAAGGCGGATCTTTTATGATTTTAAGAATCTGGGACATTTACTTTCTTATAACATTATTATTTTATTTTAAGGGAAAATGTAAATTGAAAAAAAGCTAATTAATATCTGTAAATGTTATACTTCTTGATTGGTAGTAAGGAGTAGAATATGTTTGACTTACAAAATCAATTAATGTATTAATGTAATATTACTATAATTAAACAAAAAAGCATTGAGTTGGTATTTAGTGAAAAAAATAAACTAATAAAAAGTGATTACTCTATTAAGGTGCTTTGTTTTGTCGTCGTGTTAGTTGAGTTTAAGATGGGACGAAATGTAGTTCCTTTATTGATGCATTTTTCTATTTGCGTATGGCAAATATTTGTTTTGTTTAAATCTTTGGAACTTGAAAAAACCCTGGATCCAAAAAGTCCGATTATCAGACAAAAGAAAGAGTTTGGACCATTTTATTTAACTGTATGGAATTACGTAAGTACAGATTTTTTCTGTAAAAATTTTCGAATGCGTTTTACCCCTAGCAGCTACAAATAGTATTTTCTTATATTTTTTTTTAGGTTTTGCAACTTATCTTCATTTTCATTTGTTTATTCGAAGATTCATTGTATGTTTTTGATTCTCTTAAATCATGGGGTATAAATAAAAAAATTGGAAAAATTCGAGCTCACTTTTTCACAGCTATTGTGTTTCCTTGTTGTTTTGTAATATTATACAGTTTTTGGCCATTGTATTTTTATGACAGAGAGCTAGTTTACGAAGAGGAACTTGATAAATTTATACCATTTTGGCATAATTTAAGCGTGCATCTTTTTATTATTATTATTCCAATCATTGAAATTTTTCTGTTGAGACGAAGTAATATTGATTTAAATTTTACGAAGGCCCTCAAAAGTCTGATAATTGGGGATTTGATTTATTTTTCTGCGTAAGTTTGTAACAAAAAATTCTACCTTTGTTTTAATTATTAAATTGTTTTTTAGGTTTTATTACGTTTATTTTAGATACAAACTTTATCTTTACCCCATATTTCAAAAACTAACATTTTTTCAAGGAATACTTTATTGTTTATATTTGTGTGCTGGAACTATCGTTTGGTGTTATGTTGGTTGTTATTTGCAAAAAGTAATGGTTAACAAAAAGGAACATGATAAAAAATAATCAAAAAAAAACAGTGAATAGTTGATCTGTATAGATTTATTTATTATTCTAAAATGTCAAAAAATGTGCTACTTACATCTATAAATAAAAAAATTAAAATAAAAGCAGACTAGCCTTGAAATTTGGTTTTAGGAAAACTTATTTTAAACCCTAATTTAGAAAATTATTTAATCTTTTTTTGTGTTTTTATTACCCGGTTTCAAACCTTAACCAGACTAATATAGTTTTGGTAAACATTAAGAAAAGTTGCCTTCCTAGTATTCTTGCCTGAGGCAGTCTTATTAGATGTGAGATGCATTTAAAAATGATGACCTTTAAAGTAATTTTAAGAGCGCTTTTTTAGTTTGAATTTCGTATTTACTAGTTTTTTTTAAGCCGGTGGACATTGAATATAATTGCCCAAAGAGGATCCTTTAATAATTTGAAAAAGCTGAGACATTACCTTATTTATAAGGTTGGTTTTTAAGAGGATAAATGGATTCCTGCAAGTCCTGCAACCTCAAACTTGCAGGTTGTTCTCTTAAATGTTCCTATCAACGCCAGATAAAAGAAAACTTATTACATTTCATTGAAACGTTTACAATCTTATCTTGCCAAGTATGATATCTGCAAGTATCTATTGATGAAGCATCATCAACTAATATATAAGTGTCTAGGTATCTACATATTACTATCATAGCTCATGTAGGCACTAATGTCGGTCCTGAAATTGCATTTAACTCTTTTGTTACCTATGAGTGACTAAGCATGGGAACATAGAATATACTGGAATACACTGTCTGTACCATAGATGGAGGAGAGAAGAGCACCTTTAATTATTTTAAATGGAATTGGTTGGATACCTACTCTTGACTTGACTTTATAATGATAATCCTAAAAGCTTTGCTACATTTCAACATATCTTTGGTAATAATTAGCAAATCGGACTACAACTTGTTAAAAGCAGATAGTTCTTCAGGCGATTTAAAGTCAATTTTTATTCAACCCGTCGAAAAAAAGGGTTTAAAAGAGAATGCTTCGCGACATTCCCCTTTAACAATTATTTGTTAAATATAAACATTAACCCTTAAATAATATTTGCTTTTCTCACCTGTCTTCTTAAAACTTTCCCATGCATAAATTCCTAAGTCCACTAAATTTTTTAATGATAAACCTTCAACAAAATCAATTATTTGCCTTATATTTATGAAACGATTACCCATGTTCTACGTACCTATAAATACAAGTCCATATGTTCAACCGACAATTTAAAGGAAGGAATAATTTTTAGCAGAGGTATTTCATAATTGGAAATATAAACAAACTGTTGAGTGCTTCTAGCTAACTTCATAGCTACAAGTCTATGAATCTAGTAGGTCTAGCATGCGACATAACATCACGCATGCTGGCTGCGTGCATCAACATCAACCGATGTACTTTGTTAAAGCAAACACTGCAGATCCACTGACTGATCTGTCTCCGTATTTAGATAAAGATTTAATCAACGGGGCATTTCGCTATATTTCGTGCATACTAAACAGTTACATAATGCCTATTTTTTTACCAGATAAAAAACAGGAATAGCGTAAACTAATAACTTTGGACGGAGACTTCAACGGTCAATCAAGAAAGTAACCTCAACCTTTAATTGGATATACTGGGTGTCCAAAAATTAACGTATAAACGCAACGGTACGTTATTGGAACATGTCTAAGGTTTTCTAAAAAAATTATGAAAAAAATCCGTCTCATGTAGCCTTGGAGATATAAGGTCCCAAAGTTCAAAATTCGAACGCTCAAACCTTGAAGATAACAGCACATATTAACGAAAAAAATGGTTTAATACAAAGCTGGTCAAGACTCATAGATGGGATTTTTCTAAGATGTATTTTTCTAGGCTGTGTTGCCAAATTTATGTAACTTTGTTCGCATTTTTTGCAATGATGCAGATGTATTTTTTTAACAATTTCCCAAGGCATGCTCCAACAACGTACCATCGCGTTTATGTGCCAATTTTTGTACACCCTGTAGATCGCATTTTCTGGATTTTGTTTTTAAAAAGACATAGTTTGTCCTAAAAAAAAGTTAAGTACAGTAATGCCAGAGGTTGGGTTGATAACCGCTAGTCCTGAATGGCCGATAAGTTTCTAGGCACAAGGCATCTGCACCAATCTACGATACGCTCGGGAAATCGCAAACTTAGAACTTAGATAGATTAATATCATTAAATTAAGATTGCCCATGATAAAATACCTCATAAGCCATTTATTTACCTGTTCTTTTAACTGCCTTAGTGCCTTGTCTGAAATTCCGATTGACTTCAGACTTCAAGTGCTGCTTCCTACTTCTATATTTATATCTATCTGGAAAATTATTAGTGAGTGATTGATCGCCTATCAGTTTTGAAATGCATCTACTCGTTTTGCTAGTCTTTTTTTTTAAATAGAGATATTTATTTAATAATATTACCTATTAGGTACTCGCGTTACTTGTTCCGGCATCAAGCCGGTGGTTTTTGTAAATCGTGCTGATCAAAATGGTATGAATTAAGTATGGCATTTATTTATCTAACGAATTTTTTTAAACTAGACATGTTCAAGTTTTTATAAAGCTTTGGGTAATGTCAGTGACACTTGAACTTAAGTAAACAGAGAAATACAAGTATGTAGTGTTTCAAAATTACATCAATAAAGTTGTACGGTAATTTTCCGAAAAAACTTAAAGTAACGTTTCTGCTAAATCCGAACCTCTTACGTAAACATTTACAGAGTTTTTTGGTAATAATGCTATGATCTTTTAAAGGCAACTTCAAACGCGCAAGCCCCCTTTTTTAAGATTGCTATAATCGGAAGTATTTTCTTTTTACAAAAATTTTTAATAGCCACCAAAACACCTTGCTACGAGCTCTTAAAGATCACTTCAAACGCGACACCCGTTTTTTTTTAAAGTGCTCTAATTTCCAGAATTATTTTTTAAGAGAAAATCAAAATGCAGATTTGCATTCTATATCCTAAAAGCTATCTACAAAATAAGTTTCATTAAAATCAGAGACAAATAAATTTTTTGCTAAGCACTTTTGGAAATTTTCAGAATTTGGTCAACTTTGAAAAGCTCTAGCAAAAAAACAAAAGCACTTGGAAAAAATCCAATTGCAGATTTGATTTGTACGGATTCTTATTAACCTTAAAACACATTTTCAAGCAATTTTATTTTTTCAAAATTTACCTCATTTTTAACTAAGGGGTAAGGGTCCAAATTTTCTCAGTATTTTAATTGTCACGGCCACAAATGATGTTTGCCACCAATGAATGCCATCTATGTTTATACAAAATGGGCTGCTAAATCCAAATCTGATACCGTAACAGTTTCAACGTTTATAGTTTTATTGCTACGAGCTCCTAAAGGTCACTTTAAACGCCATACCTGATTTTTTTCAAAGTACTCTAATTTTCAGAATTTTGTCTGTAGAAAAAATCAAAATGCATATTTGTATTCTATATCCTAAAAGCTATTTAAAAAATAAGTTTTATAAAAATCAGAGACAAAAAAATTTTTTGCTAAGCACTTTTGGAAATTTTTAAAATTTGGCCAACTTTAAAAAGCTCTTGCAAAAAATCAAAAGCACTTGGAAAAAAACCGATTGCAGATTTGGTCTGTGAGCCTTTTAATTAACCTAAAAACACAGTTTTAGGCAATTTTATTTTTTCAAAATTTACCCCATTTTTAACTAAGGGGTAAGGGTCCAAATTTTCTCAGTTTTTTAATTGTCAGGGGCACAAATTATGTTTGTCTCCAATGAATGCCATCTGTGCTTATGTAAAATAGGCTGCTGAATCCAAATCTGACACCGTAATAGTTCCAATGTTTATAGTTTTATTGCTACGAGCTCTTAAAGGCCACTTTAAACGCGACACCCGATTTTTTTCAAAGTGCTCTAATTTCCAGAATTTTGTTTTTAGAAAAAATCCAAATGCAGATTTGTATTCTATATCCTAAAAGCTATCTACAAAATAGCTTTCATTAAAATCAGAGACAAAAAAATTTTTTGCTAAGCACTTTTGGAAATTTTTACAATTTGGTCAACTTTGAAAAGCTCTAACAAAAAAACAAAAGCACTTCTCCCGTGAAATTCAAAAACCTAGTAACTCTATTTTGACAGTTCGTGTTTAAACGAAGATTGTGCCAAAACTGGAGGTCCAAGGTTAGAACCAAAGCCATTTCTATAAGGTTTAAAAATGTATCTTTTTAAAAATGGCATTGGTTTTAAATTTGGACCTCCAGTTGTGGCACAATCTTCGTTTAAACACAAACTGACTAACTCAAGGTTTTTGAATTGTACGGGAGACTTGGAAAAAATCCGATTGCAGATTTGATTTGTACGGATTCACACACTTTAAACGCGACACCCAATTTTTTTCAAAGTGCATTAATTTCCAGAATTTTCTTTTTAGAAAAAATTAAAATGCAGATTTGTATTCTATAAGCTATCTACAAAATAAGTTTTATTAAAATCAAAAACAAAAAAATATTTTACCTAGCACTTTTGGAAATTTTCAGAACTTGGCCAACTTTGAAAAGCTCTTGCAAAAAAACAAAAGGACTATTGGAAAAAAGCCAAAAGCAGATAAAACAAAAATAAACGTTTTTAAAAGCAATATCGAAGCGGTGCTTTTCTGAAAGCTACTTTGTATAATATTAGCACCAATATGTAGTAGATTAACCTTGCTCAGATAGTTATTATCATGTATCTCTATATTTACTTACATTAAAGCAATTCAATATTGCTTTCGGTAATTTCCTATTTCTGTTAACCACATTAAAATGCAAAATTAATGCAGTGGCATTGGACATTGATTATTACCGACTGATACTTTAAGCGTTTAGATTTCAATCGGGTTTAAAGTACAACATTTTTCCTACTTTACTAGAAATGCTACAAAGTACGGGATTTTTCCCATCAGGGTAGTGTTTAAAATAGAACCTTGCGTGGTTGTTTAGATTCTTATCTATTTACATGAAATGCCGATAATTATTGTTATTTTTTAGCGTATACATGGTACATAAAATATTAATAATTTGTGTTTTTTTTTTCAGATGAATGTAACAACAAACTAAATGTGTCTCCTCAGTCGTTAATCTCACGTAAATACGACGTCGTGTTGTGTTTTTCCTGCTGTGACATCCTGCATGGAGGACTGTATTTAGTGTGTGGTATTTATAACTAATTACGTACCTAGCAACGCTGCTCGTCTACAAGTTATTACCGTCTAGACCATAAGGTAAAATATTTTTCTTTCATTAGCTCCTTCCCGATGAAATAAAATTCTCATAATTCCCCTACATTTTATATGAAATTCAAAACATGTACGATTTATACGTTTTTTAAACATTTTTCTCTCATTTTATTTAAATTTATCACTGCCCATTTAATGGCTGCGCATAAACTCTATGGTTTGTGCACAGCATGCTGCTCGTCTTAATCTTAAAGATACAAGAACGAAGTTCAATTGAATTCGAGAGAAACAAATTGGCAGAGCTGCATACCATTACAGTAAAACATGCAAATCTTTGTTTTTTTTATCAGACACGTTCATAACATTTATTAATATTGCAAACGAATGCATTAGTTATACCAAAAACCGTTAGGGATAATTTTTTAAGCTTGCGATATTGTCCATTGACCCAGTTAATCCTATCATTTTTGCACTTCCAAGCAAGATCTATTCATTGTTTAATATTTGTTTAGGTGATACCGTTAAAAATGAATAAGCATTGTGCTCTATTCAATCAACATGAGGCAAAACTAATCTGCTTCGAGCTAACAAAAACTGTAACCATTCAAGACATAGTAATTACTTTCAAATAATTTAAGTTTAATGTGACAACATATTGCTTGTTGGTACTACAAAACAAATAACAAATCTAATGTTCCTTTAAATGCACTTTTTTGTTCAATTCTCTTAAGCTTTTGTTAATTTTCTTAGTCGGTACTGTTTTATGACTCTACCTAGTAAATGTCTGCACGTTTTCTTTAAATTTTAGGGATACTATATATGTATATACAAAATTTAGTACCTAGAGAAGCTATAAAATAAGATGAACTGTTTCCGTGAGTGCCATTCATTATTTCAGTAAATAGAATGCCAGATTGTTGTAATGCACTTCCGGAATGGCTTGCCGATGCCGTCAATTAGAAAAAGCGCAGTACTCACTTGGAGTTAAACTAAGATCTATTACTGGCGAACAACGTGATCACGCCTACTCTAAAAACTTTATTACGGAATTTAACACAACAGGTACTGTAAAGTATCAGTACTCATTATTGCAAAATTTATTTTAATTGGAAACAAAACGTTCTTTGCTAATTTTCCACGGGCATTATAAATGTAAGATTTAGTTGCAACGTGGTACCACCCTTGGCACCTCGTTGGCACTTGACGGCATGTTAAACTCAAAATAGTTACAAAAGAGTATTGAGAAACTTCTATTAGTCTTTGTTAAGTATTCATAATAGCTATAAATAACTTTTCCGGTTGGTGACTTGTGATTTCTAGTTGTCACCTTTCAAGTAAATGTATTTAGAATTGGAATTCACGCGGCAACCTCTAGGCACGTACTTGTTTTTGTCACACATGATACGTACTAATGTTTATAACTTCTTATTAATTTACACGTTGCACCGTTTTTTCTGCAATCATAATTCAATATGGTAATAATCCAGCAATACCGTAAATATATACATAGTTTGAGTGAAAGTACATTGTAGGCACGTTAGCAGTACCAGAAAGGCAATATCAAATTACTTAGATACTGGACAATATTTGCTTTTTATGTCTCGAATAAACTAAAGCAGGATTATGTAAAATCTGGTTTTGTTGCAATTTGTGGTAAAAATGGCATCGCTTTGAAGTACGAATTCCTAAGAATGGTAGCAACAGTACTATTTCACAACTCTGCCAAATCTAATCATAATCGAAGTACCTACCAATACGTTCTACAAAATTGGTATTAAAAATGCATACCTATATACTATGTTTTAATGTAATACTTTCTAAGAGCACCGTTAGTACCTTTATTTTAAAATACGCAGTGTCATTTTGCCGTTGTGATATGCCTAATAATAACATGTATTAAACTACAATCAGTTTCAATACGTATTGCTTGCTGATTAAAATAGACAAACGACAAACGTTAGCTCGGCATTTTTGTCTAGTGAGTGATGTAGTTCAGTGCCAGAGAATCACGAATTCAGCCTGAAAGTACACTTAAGTACTACTAACAGCTAGCGTACAAGTACAGTTGTTTTGCACAGTAAAACAATCGGAGCGAAACAACGTATTTTAAGAATAAGGCATTCAATAACTGACATGACGGCTTGTCTCATGTTCTTCTGCGATACATGTTGCATTTTTGTTCTAAAATACTATAGAGGTACCGCTAATTGCGTCAACTGAATCCGTATTATTACATCATGTAATGTTCCGAGAAAAAGGTGTAGTAGAACACTATAGGTAAAGAATAGCCGTGCCCGACCTTTCAAAGGTCACACTCACAAAACACCACACCGGAATAAAACCACCGTGCAAGAATGTAGAACGCTCCTTACAATAGCTAAGGCGTTATGTAACATTGGTGTGGGTTGTCCTATCTTTTAAATTCGTTTGCTATTTCGCCTAATAGTTTCCAAATCCGCAGATACCGCTATTAGACAAATTATAACTATTTGCTGATTGTTATCTTAACTCCATTATAAGTGTTGTCACCTATAGGTTTCGTTATTCAGCATTCTTTCAGCATTAAATAAATATTATTGCATCTTGTAAGTATAAAAGATATTGGGTTAAACTCCTCGGCGTAGCGTATGTAATTTACGCAAATCCGAATGCTCTATAATTTAGGAAAATATTTCCTTTAACGTACCGTTAGTTTCCCATGACTGTTAAGTATATCCCTCTTTATACAGTACGGTTATTTATGCACCCTTCTCTTTCAATTAATTGCCTCTGTACATTTCAACACTATGCAGAATACAGAGTGGATCCGACAGGATAATTAGGCGAGATTTCAGGCTCTGGAGAATTCGCGGCGTTACATCACGATTACGCGAACACATAAGTAGTACCTACTTGTTGGATGAGTACCGCCGGCCGGCTAACGGTAGAATCTGCATTGTTGTTGGTGTTCTTTAAGAATGAAAAGCACCAAAATGTTTTTGTGTCGACCTACCTTTACAACCATGAACCGAAAACATGTTGCAGTTCCGGCAGGTACCACTTCTGACTGTTAAATGACATTTAATTGTTTCTGTTTGGAGAGTCGTAATAAGTTACTCTTGCATTTGAAATGTGCACGATTTATTAGTTTGACCTGTGCGACTTAGATCATCTTTAAGTCTGAGACATCTTTGCCATTTAAATGGTACCCGTAACCTACTAGGCAGATATAGAAAGTCTGGCCCTTTTATTGTATTCAAAAGATGTACCTCATACATGGGTCATTTTTGGTTTTAACAGGGATATGTATATTCCGGCAGTTGGCGGCACCAGTTTTTGCAAAACGATGGTACCAAAGCAAAGTTGCCAGAGGACAGAAGCTGAGCAAGCAAAAGATAGCCATCGGTTGGCATCAGAGCGGCAGATCGCAAACTAAGGAATCTCTGATACAGATGAGTACTTTGCTCGTGCTCAAGGCACTTCCTTAATATTTCGTACTAAGTTTCTTTGTGGAATACAAAATTGCGCAATTCTCGAAACCAAAGTGGATGTCATTTGTGAGGAAATACGTTCTTCAGGAAGAATTTCGATTACAAAGTAATTCAGAGTACATATTTCTCGGTGGCACTAATAATGTAATTAGTACTATTAGAAGATTACAGGAACTGCTGTAGGGTGGCATTGCAGTAATTGTTATGTGTAGAAAATTATATACAACGTTGCTTTGAATACAGCATTCAGATTCGTAACGCATACAAGGTGGCTGGTATAGCTTCTTAAGTTTTGCTTTTGTTTTGCCTAGTAGTGGTACCGCTCGCTGGTTCTGTTTTTAATCCATTTTCAGGATTTAGCAGCAACACTCTGAAGAATAGCGTAAATCAAACTAACCTACGTAGTGCAGTAATTTTATTTGTAAAAAATTATTTAATTATTGCCTTAAATGTTCAATAAAGCGAATCATGTTATCTTTTATAGGCTCATAAATAATACGGCTTCAAATATAATATTTTCATAGCTATAGTGTGTACGCGAAGTAGTACCTACACATCAGAATCTAGTAGAATTCTTAAACACGTTTGCATTTGATGGGGCAATTCATTTCAAACAAAATTAGTTGTAGTATAATTATTATAATAAAATAATATATCTACGGAGTTGATGGCTGCTAGGGGGCACTAGATGTAAGCTGATTTTAACTTTTATTTTGCAGATTAAAAGCCTATGAATAGATGTTGATTTATGTAGGTAAATGACTTGTTTTTATTCTAAAAGCCTTGTTGCAATAATAGCCTACACTTTGCTCATTTTTACCATTGCGCAAACATATCTTTTAAAATTTCTCTGCAGATTTTAGTGGGCAGTTGCCATTTTTAACTTGTATCAATATCTGTACCACTTTCTAGTTTAACAAACTTTATTATAAGTTTCCTTATTGGTTTTTAAAATGTGGTTATTGAATCATTAAAAGACTAGGAATTATTTTGCATCAGAAAATAAAAATTATTTAGCACATAAAAAAAACTATTTGTGGGAATTATTCAAGCCTTGGACATACTTTAGAACTTGCAAAAAAGTTGGGATTTCATGACCTCAAACAATAGTTTGTTCCATTAAAAAAACTAAGGCTGTACTTAATAATTTCAGGCATGACGTTGCAAAAACTGGCAATTTTATTCTTAAAATGTCTCCAATGTTAAAAAGGTTAAGTTAGCTCAAGAGCCTAACCTTTGTTAGCCTATATTTGGCTGTGGTTTATTAAAAAATACTTTTTCTTTTGCTTTAAACAAGGTAATTTACCTTTTAAATTTACAAATAAAAGTCTGCTTCCTTTTATAGAAATGGCTACTATGCGCCTTCCTTGAATATTATACAAGATATTGTTATTTAATGTAATGTTACGGCATTGAAACTCAGCATACATGTTTTTAGGCGTCTGTGAAAATTTTATACAGTTTCTGCAAACATTGTTTTTTTGTGCAGCATCTTGAAGATGACTTTGAGATAAATCGAGTTGTTATTAAAATAATGAATTTTAATGCCTTGTAAATAAATTTAATAATTATGTAATAGTCCGTCATATCTTGACTCTTGAGTTATGAAAATAAAACAAATACAAGGAATTTAATTAAAAATATTTCCGAAATAGTTGTCGTTTTTTATTGTAATTAATAAATTGTTTCCTCTATAAATTATATTGGTAATTGGCTGTTTTAAGTCAAAACATGATTGTTAATGCCATAATAAAAACGTCATTTAGAAATCTCTTAGTGACTTTAATTTATTAATTATAAAAAATAATAAATTTAGGAACGTTAAAATCGCATTCAGTTTATTAAAAATAAAATATAATCTTGAGCTTTTTAGCTGTTGAAACTGGTTTGTCTTAAACTTTAATGTTATTACTCCATTTTAAGCAACATCAAAATAAATTGTAGGAGATAAGAAAGGACAATTGAATAATTATTCTGAGTTTTTATTCCTTTTATCTGTGATGCTTTAAATTCAACACGTAATATGGACATCATGTATTCTGCACATTATCTTAGTGCACATCTTCAGCTTTGTTTCAGCCGACATATCTTTATTTTTGATGCTCTTTATTATATCTTAAGAACCCAAAGAAATAAATTTTACACGCCACCTTTATCAAACATTCCAAAAACAAGAACTGCGGACAGCGGTAAAATGTTTACTCAACTAATTTTGACGTACTAACTCGAAAATTAATTGATGCTTCTTGTAAGTTCTAACCGCTTTAAATCTTAAGAAAAAAACAAATATTATTAGAGCCTTACTAAAAGGTTGTTAATTGGATACATTGTGTTTGTTTACCTAATGTAATAAAGCAGCACAAAGCATCGATTGTTTAATAAAAATTAAAATATGTCATACAAAGTTTTGATAGATAAGTGGGCGATGCTACAAATTGGATAAGCTCCTGAAACCGTAAGATGATAGACATTAAGTACCATAAACACTTAAAAACGCTAAAAAATGACGCAATTCAACCTTAAACATTTAAATAATCTAAAATGAATTATTCAAACACAAAAGCGATAACGCTGCTGTTCTTATTGCCCGTTGAAGTCTCCGCTAGTTCTCATGTTTAAAAGCTAGGTGGCGCGCGGAATTAAAGTCATTGAAGACGTTCTAAGGTGATTTGACAAGGAGATGAGGTAGCGAAGACTAAAGCATACTTACCTGGCGTAGGGGTTACCGTGATCAACAAGGCGGTTCCCCCAGAGTGAGGCCCTTTCATTGCACTACGATTGGGCTGACCTTTGTCATTATTCCTAATGTGAATCAATGGGGCGCGAAATTTTTGATAGTCGGGACTGCGTACGCGCTGTCCCGGATTTAATAATTAAACATAGTTTCGTAAAAAATGGCATCAGTTAAATAAAATATGTATGCGAAGAGTATATTAATGCATAGTTAAAATAAAATAATGTAAATTACTTGGTCGTGACAAAGACACGTCGCAAAAACAAAAGACAATCAAGATCGATGACATTTGGCACCTGAGGATTTACTTGATGCCTCTTCGGGACATGCTAATTAGAAGTCGTATTAAGTAATATTATCGGTCATAAAATGTTTCATAGACATTGTCCGACACTAAATACATGCCTATTAATGAGTTTCTTGTATGTTTTTTTATGCTTTATTTACCCTATAGATACGGGAATATAATTATGATCATGCTAAGTACCGAGATTAGATGAATTACGTATTCATGAAATATGTAACATTGTAGTAATAACAATTTTCTAATCTTTTAAAGTACGCTGTTATTTAGTCGCATCGTTTGAAATAATTTTCTTTATAGGTTATTATTATTACCCATATTTTTTGCAGATGATGTTAAACATATGTATTATAGATTCACATAAAGTGGTTGAGGAGCAAACTTGTTTGCACCATTCACGTGTTTTCTATTTCTTTTGATAATTAGGTTCTATTTAAGATAAAAAATACAATTTCGCTTAGAAAAAGACAAACTGTAAAAAGTAGGTTCTAATTCGGTCAGTAACATAACGCAGTCCTTCCTTTTAAATGTTTCCAAACATAGAAAACATCTCAAATCGATCTGTCGCGTAACTGTAATTAAATGCATTTCTATACTGCAATCGTGATATTTTTAAGCAATACACCTTTATAAGTACAAAATTCCAAATCAAATGTAATACCAAATCATTGTTCTTCACCTTACATGGTTATTTTACCCAGAGGCAACTTAAGCAAAAACGATGTACCTGCATTATTTAGGAGTCTAAAAACGAAAGTGAAAGTTGTTTTGTCTTATAACAATAATTATTGTTGTACCAATATTAAATTCTCTTATACCAAATGTATCATCATTTTATGGTGTGGTTCAATTTATTGCTAGTCATTCAAAAAACCCGCCGCCGCAGACAATCAATTATTGTGGAACAGTAATTAATAAAAATAAAATAATTGCGTTTCATATTATTGCTCAAAAATGAGAAGATTTAGCAATCCGCGTCACTGCTACATGAATTATAGTTTGGGATACAGGTTGATGTAAAGACTGTAATAATAAACGTTTAAGGTAAAATAGTGAGGTTTAGCGAAAGTATAGAGAACTTCGCATCGCATCATAATAAGGTTATTCTTATGACCAAGTACTTATTATAGCCGCATCCAAGAATTGCGGGAACTGCTCAGAGATATCAGAGTGCTTGACCCTGGTGTCAGGCAGGTTGTTTATATTGACAATACCAACTTTACCTTATTTTGCTAAAAGCGAAAGTATAAATCAAAAGAAAATGAAAGGAATATGCTATTTACAACTATCAGAAAAAGTATACACCTGATGCGCTTCTTTAGAATCTATTTTTATTATAAAATTAACATTCATTACTACTAAAAGAAAGTCGCCAACTCCGTTAGATGTCGCTCAAAATGAGCCTCCTTTTGGAGGTCCTAAGATGAAATGACAAGAATTTTAGGAGTTGGGACAAAAGGCATACTTACCTGGCGTAGGGGTTACCTTGATCAACAAGGCGGTTCCCCCAGGGTGAGGCCCTTTCATTGCACTACGATTGGGCTGACCTCTGCGATTATTCCTAATGCGAATAACTCGTGCGCAAAATTTTTGGTAGTCGGGACTGCGTACGCGCTGTCCCGGATTAAAATATTACAAACGTAAATTATTCTAGCTAGACCAAAATGATTGGAGCGTGACTCCAAAGCGGCGACAAACTATAGGTATTAACAAAAAATAACTCGAATTTCTATGCAACAAATTTATTTGTACAAGGATTTAAATATATTAAGATATAAAGATATGACGTTAACTAATAATTATTATTTAAACCATTGGGCAATTGCCACTTCATTAAATAAACTGCGTTGCTTTCATAACTTTGACATAATTTGTTCAGTGTTTTGGCCTGCGTTCACCACCATATTTGGTCTAATGATATTCATGTTGATTTAGCTACGAATAATACCTTTCAATTCGGATCAAAATTGATTTTGTTATTAAACATATCTTAGTCTGTAGAAATCCTGTTCTGGCGTGTGCCTTATATCTCTTAATAAAACGTGATTGTATAATAATTATTGCATTTATTGATTACTCGTCATTTCGTATTATTAATGTTCTTAAAGTTTTTGCACAATTGTGGTAACACATTTTTCGCATAACTTAAGTCAAAGATCTTCGTGCTAAAAGCTACTAAATCAGCATCACTTTCCAAATGCAAAACTCGATAAATCTAAAAATTATTTATCATTCAAGATCGTATTGCATCAGCCTATTTCTCGATCAGATAGTGATCAAAGACAGTTGGCTTTTTTACAGTTGTAAATGAACAATCACTGCTGCAATTTATTTCTTATAAGGTAGTTAAATTAAAAAAAAGTAGGCCAGTTAAAAATGTATCAAATAACGTAATTTAAGTATATTACGATCAGATATTTGCGGTTTTAGCAAAATGCACTTTAAATGTTGCGTCAACAAACATTAATACTGTTTTTAAATCGTGATTGTATATTCCAATTTAAATTTAATTACCTCAAATTAGCCAACATGATTGTTAATATGCGAAAAATAATGCTTATTGTTCAAAGGAAAAAATATGGCTTTGCAGGTAAAATCGATTAAGGCTAATTCATGAAGATCCCCGTTAATCTGTCTTGTGGAGGTGTTACATAAGAATAACGACTCAAATATCATAAATATATGTAACTTGCTCATCATAAAGAGTAAAAGTTTATATAGTGTTCATGATTACCCACAATAAGAGGATAAAATACCATTATAGTCCATTGCACTATAATACTGCAACCCATTGGCGTAGACACTAATTACAAAAAAATCTCATTTACCGCATGGCTGGTAAAGTCATGCCGCATTAATATGATGGGCGCGCCACTGGATTCGTGAATAAAGTCTAGGAAGAAGACTTTGAGAAGCGTTTTACCATGTAAAACCGAGTGTCGGAACCCCGGGCAATACTCTGCACTTCTAACGATCGTGAAAGTGGTGTCAGATTCTCTTCTTCCCTGTTTGGAAGAGGTTATGTGTTTATTACCGGGAACAGCCTTATTCGGAACAAAGAGAAATGTTACAAACCACTTAAGACACTTCTATTTTCGACTAACCAGCGTCCTCCGTTCGCGCAGTATACACAAGACATTTCCTTAAAATGTATTATGTCAATTGAACGTTTACAAGAAAAGTAAAAGATTGTGGGACTTGTGCTTTCATTGAATCAATTTTTTTGTTATGCAATGCATGATTTCAAACGGTCGTGCCGACATTCGCTTTTCAAAAAACAAACAAAACGCTTGAGAAACAATAGTTAGCCTCTGTTGCGCTTCGCTAGAGATTATCGATTTTTATCTATTTATAAGAATCTATGATAAAGATTCTCTATTCTACAATTTTAATTTTTAGTCCTTGATCCTTTTTCATAAATTATTGAAGCTAATCTTTAATTTTAGACATTGCGAAACAATGTGGAATTGTTGCAATATTCTAGCGGTTCATTTTTTAATGTTTAAAGTATTCTCCATGTATCCTAAACATTTTTTATGGGGCTATATGTTTAGTAATAAAGAAGCGTTCCTTAGTTCTCGGTCTATAGTTAGTCCCGAAGATAAAGTGTAGCACTTATAAGAAAATTTATTTGTAGAGGAAAATCTAATTTATTTAGTTAGTGTGACAGTCTCACTGCTGCGTTATGGTCACGTCACGTCGTCCATGCATAAGTTCGTGAATGCTCCATCATCTCATTCGTGCATGAACCCTATTTATTCAACTAGAACTGGACTGCGAAGAGTATACAGGATATACCGCCGGGATGGTTCCGCCCGTCTTATGATGCAATACGTCGTACGTCAACGTTATGATGAGCTTTCATTCATATTTTTCCTGTTTTAAGTCAGGAAATCAGAGTTCAGCCAAAGACCTCAGTGAAACTTGCATAAAGTTGTAAATAGACAGTTATTACCAGGAGAATATTTACAGCAAACGTTGTGGAAGTTACTACTCTTTTTGGAATCAATTATTAGAAGTTAAGGTTCATTAAAAATTAACTATCTCTACAATTTTTCTAACGTTATTCACAAACATTATGTACCGTGTGTGTGTGCGTAAACCTTTTATATAACGCAAGGTGTCAAAATTTTAATAGATACTAAAATTAGACAAAGGTTACGTATACATAATGTGCAAAACCAATCCTCTTAATAAAGATAACATCGACTCAAAGATATAATTAAATGATTCATTGTAAAACATGTTAGAAGTTCAATGACTTATGAATTTGCAGTAATAGCACCTAACGCCTAATGATCTAAGTTACATAATGTATGTCTCGTTTTATGTTTAAAAACGGGAAATAACCGCTTAGGTTATTTAATTTTGTATTTTATACTGGCAAAACATTTCACTTTACCAATCATACGAGCTTCATTTAAATCATTTTTTACTAGCTATATACATTGACCGTTTGCATTCCTAGAAATAAAAAGAATGGCAGACAGAATTCTTTTTTAAAACCAAGGAAAATTCGAAGCGACTTTAATAGGCAATAAGGATATAAACCCACATCAAAATCTCTTAAGAGACTTGTCGTGTACTTTGATTGAAAACAAATATAATTACTGCAGTTGGATATCTACAAGTTATATTTGCAATTATTTGCCATTCCGCAAGTTAAACTGGTGTTCCAATTACGAATGCAAATAAAACAAAACACGTTCAGTGTCTAATTAGCCGCTAGGGTACAATTATTAAGTTTTACATCAAAATCAAATTAAATATTAGATATGCATACCGGTTCTTGGAACTTTTAGATAAGTATACAATTTGTGTGCTTTATATTTAAAGTTTTTAATAACCACTCGTGAAAGTGCAAATAATTGTTCAACTAGAAAAAAAGCGCGTACAAAGTGGAGTAAATTATATTATTTTCTTAAAAATAAAAGGGGGTATAGGAAATAGTTATTTAACCAATAAGTGTGTTAATAAAGGCGATTAATAAACAAGCGGTTTTAACAAGTGAGCGATCAGAGAGCTTGTTAATAAGTGAGTTTATTCATTTTAACATACGAACTGGTTACAATGCTTTTTCGCACATTTCGCACATTCGTAGATCATTATTAAATAAATTATAAAATAAAACAGTTATTTCACCAACTAACAGAAACAATGCGTCTGCCATTAAAATTTATTAAAGTTGAAGAAGAAGAAGAAGAAGTCGAGCCGTCACCGAACTTTTATTAATTGTGAATAGAAAATGAATGTTATTTCCTTAAAATGTGGTAAGAGAATCTGCTTCTCATTCTTTCCAACGGTAAATATTTAATATATTTTGGTTTTATTGCTTGAACCGTAATTAAAGCTAGAAATATAGATAGTAATTTTAAACATAGAAGAGCGTTACTATGGACATGGTAACCATGCATTAATAGGGGTCATTAATCAACGATTTGGAGTTTGTTAATGAATGTCTTCAATAAACGATGTGCGAAAAAGTTATTTAATTAAGAAACCAACACCTTGGCTTTATGTTAGTGTCTAGGAAACACTGTAGCGTGCTGGCAGCATCAACATCGGAAACAAAAACCGCGTAGAACCTCCGGCGTCCATCAGTATCTTCCGATGGTATAGTGGGTGGCAAACTGCATTGTTACTCAGTTGTCTAGATGGGTATTCACTCCCATATTAATTCAAACTTATTAAAGCCGCTTAAGCATCAGATAAATGACTTTTATCACTTGCTTTTCTATTGTTATAAACCCATAAACAATTATTAATACAGCCAATATCGTATCGAGTTATCATGACCACATTAAGTACAAGGAAATTCTCATCATGCAAAACAACGTCGCGGCCGCCGCCGCAGTTCAGAAATAATGATGTGTTGCTTATCAGATTTGTTGTATTGATTTCAATTTAATATTTCATTATTTTCATTAGGGGTATTTGCAAAATGTTGCCACAGTTATCTGATCATTGTTTTGGTTTCCGTTAGAACTGTTGGAAGATGCAAATAGAATTACTTAGTTTGAGTTATAACTTCCATCAACCTCCTCTAACTGTTCTATTCTTGTCCATGCATCCTTTGCTAAATTGCATTATTTCCAATCATAATTGTATCGTATTGCAATCAATCTGAACACAAAACCGCTCTACATCTTCCGCTATACAAAGTACTTGAAAAATCAATTCCGAGATGCATTAAACTTGTTTCAATATACGAAAACTATAATTCTTGGAGCCCTAAAGGAAGTCGATTGATGGTCAGTTCCTAAAAAATTATACTTTTTTTATGTACTTATATACACATATTTACAAACATACATTATTTAATTATCGATAGGCAATTTTTTAATATAACTCGCTTGTCAAAAAAGTATATGTTTTTAACAGTAAACAATGTTGTACTTAAATAATGTCACCATGTTATGCAATGTCCCATAAAATTCAAAAAAACAAGTGTTACTTGCCGCATTACAAATGCGGAAATATGTCTTGCACAATTTTATGCTTCTAGAAGTACTTATTTTTCCTAACAAAACTTTAATATTTGTGTTTTCTTTTCAGGTAAGATGTTAACACCAATCTTCTTTATCCATTAAAAATCTCTTTACATACCGTAAGTACTATTCTAACATCATTTAAACCATTCATTACATACAAAAATAAATAAATTGTGTCGATACACACATGTGTCTTTTAAATATGCTTTTTCTTCTTTTGTGTGGCTTTTTTGCAATAATAAAGAACTTAGTTATTACACACGTAGGTGTCAGAATATACTAAAATATTATACCGTTACATATCTTTTGATTGATAAACAGTAAGATCTACAGTTATTGTACATTTGATACAAAAAGAATTTTTGTTCTTACTTATTGTTAGAAAGCAATAATTGTTTTTTCATGTTAGCTAATGAGTTTATCAACTGTCGTTTTGATTTGTTATTATATTTGGTTATTGAACTGGCTTTAGTTAAAATGTAGGACATTTAAAATTGTTTTGGTGCAGGATAAATTAGCGAATTCATGTGTTTCTGTTGTGATCGCACGTTGAAGTCTTCTACCAGTTGCTACGACAGACGCATGGTGGCGCTCCTAACAACTCTCCCTGCTACGGTTCTAAGGAAATATGGCAAGTTAGCCAAGTAGAGATGACTAAAGCATACTTACCTGGCGTAGAGGTTACCGTGATCAACAAGGCGGTTCCCCCAGAGTGAGGCCCTTTCATTGCACTACGATGGGGCTGACCTCTGCCATTATTCCTAATGTGAATCAATGGGGCGCGAAATTTTTGGTAGTCGGGACTGCGTACGCGCTGTCCCGGAATATTGAAATAAACTTAATTTTGCGCAGTAGAGATATATAGAAAATAATTTAAATCAGTACTTGTATTCTGTAATACAAATGAACGAAATGCAAACATATCAATGTGCGTTACAAATTTATTTTTTACTAAAGCATGTTCTTTGAAGGTATATATCAAAAGATAAAAAACAACGTTAAATATGCGCCATAAATCCTCTGGCAAGCAAGACGGTATAAGGTACAACAATTGAGTTAAAGATCTCGACAATGAGGTCTAATGGGACAAAAATAATAATCATAAGCAAATATCACTTGTGGCGGGCAAGTGCTCACCTTGAAGGACTTGTTTTTCTTGCTAATGCCACCATTACTCAAACGAAACAACCACAACCTTCTCGACTTGAATAATATGCAGAACACCGACCGACAAGACCGTGTGAAGCACCTTACTTTGAAAAACTTTATTTCAGCCCGTAAATCAATCCAAAATTAATTTTAGGGTCTTCCCACTTCGTTAAATGTAGGGTAACACTTTAGTGTTGAAATTCAATTTATTTTATTAGATAAGATCTTGCTAGTATAGAGCACAGTGTAGAGCAATGATTTACCCATTTTTATTGCCACTTTACACCAGTATTTGATAGATTTAATGAGTGCTGTAAGCCATACGGGCGTTGAGACCAGCGTTTATCGTTTTTTTGGATGAAATATGGCCCATGAAGAAAAAATATATTACCCACCTAACTTGGTACAGTTACAGCCTAGTAACTGCTGTGTATATACAGAAGATTTACTATTTAATCTAGATCCACATTAATATAAAGCAACGGTACACATTTCTCTTAAAAATACAAATCTGCTATATAATTTACTTTGCAAAATATTAGAACATGTTACAATCATAAAATCATAACTGTTTTTGTATATAAATTTAAATTCGCGATATTAGTTTATCTTATTTGCTGGAATACAATTTCGTGACAATTTCATATTAAAGATGATGCAGTGTTCTATTTTCATGGCAATTATTATGCCTATTAAATTTTCTAGGTTAGGGAAACGAGCACCTGCAGCTACCAAAGTTTTTGACCAAAAAATCTTACACTTTGAGGCTTTGAGAAATCGTTCAATTAAGCCAAAGTTTCTGCAAACAAATTATGCTATCTGTTGGTTTTGTTAGTAACGAGGTGACCTTCAAAAAACGTGGGCTGTAAACTTAAAACATAATAAATTTAGCTGATTTACATTACGATACCATGTTAAATAAGTGAGGTAGGTATAGTTGTTTTGAGATTTCAGATTATGACCCTTGAGACTTTATTTTATTTATTATGAGAAGAATACCACATCTACTGTTTGTCAGATTGTCAGAATCTTGAAGAATTGTTTTGTAAAGTTAACTCATGTACTTCACAGCCACTTAAAGCTTTAATCTTCAAAACTCTTTTAAAGCTGGAGATACAAATTCACAGATTTGAAGATCTGCTTCTAGAAGTTCGTAAGTCATCTCCGTTGAGCTCCCGTCAATTATACTAAATATTGTCACGTACAGGGATGTTATTACTAAATTCACGCACTTATAAACTATACGATGTAACAATCCTTGAGCTCTCTCATAAATAGCTATCAGATTGTTACATCAGGGTTCAGTTCTATTATGTTAAGTGTGTGTATGGTTCGATCCCTTTAGTGACTCCTCTTGGTAAGTAGACCTGTGTTATTATTGTTATTCTATTTGTTCATAATAAATTATGTAGTATTTATTATCTTTTATTGACATTGCCTCGGTGGCAACCCCCAAACGGCATGATAAGGGCCCAAACCCTATCTTGCCTGACATGGTGGAGAGCTGTTTCTCTAAACCCTTATCTTGCCTGACATGGTGTCGAAGCTGTTGTTTCTTTCCCGGGCTGTAATCTTCATATTGCAGCCCCTGTACCTCTAGCCAAGCGAATAGTGCATCTTCCCACATATTTACAGAAATTTTAAAAAAATTTGCCAATTTTTTTTTTTTATCATTTCCCCCATGTACGCTATCTTATTTTTTGTTTTTTGCAATAATTAATTCTATTATAATTTAAAATTTTTTCAAAATAACTAACGAATAAAAAAAAAAATAATTAAAAAATGTTAAGACAAATTTACCTGATAAATAAGACTACATAATTGTTTTAAACTATTTTAAAAACAATAACCTAGTTATTTATAATACCTATTGACATTGACCTTAAGTTTAAAAAATGATGATTTCGTAATAATTTGTTGGTAATAAAATTTTTAGTAATGTTTTAGCAAAGTATTCAATTATAAACATCAACATTTTTTTAAATCGCATTAGACATGACGAAAGCATCAATAGAGACAGCCAACATGGAATTAATGCAACCTGCATTACCTCCCTACACGCCTCCCCCAAATTTTAATCCTTGTGTTTCAAACCCAATAAATTTTTTAAAGGATTTCGAAAGGAGTGCTGAATGTAACTTTTGGAATAATTCACATAAAGTTTATCTTTTAGGTAATTTTTTAGAAGGATACGCCTACCAATGGTATATACGTTATAAAAATGAAAATTCCCCATTAACGTGGACCGATATTAAAAAAGATTTTTATGAAGAATTTGGAGGGCCACAATACGAACGAAAATTAAGATTTAAATTGAATGTGCGAGTTCAACTAGAAAATGAGGACATAAAAACCTATTATTATGAACTCCTCAACTTATATTTTGACGTATACGAAAGTATGAACTTCGAAGATTTTCGAGACAGGTTTGAAAGAGGACTTAACTCTACGTATGTTGAGCCATACGAATTTGTTTCAGATTTGAAAAATAGCCTAAGTGACTTAACGTTTGTCGTTTTAAAACTAAACGATATGAATTGCAAAAAACTGACTACTAATTTGTATAATAATTTCTCAGGAAAATCCCCGAAAATTCAACCCAATAAAGATGATCATAAACAACCTGTATATGAAGAAAAATGTTTCTTCAGTAAAACATATACAAACGAAAATAGAAGAAACAAATACCCAAAGACAAATAGGAAAAGATACAGGCACAAGAAGTTTTTGAGGAAATATGAGCCAAAATATTTTCCATATTACGAAGACGACTACAGTTATGAAAACGAAGGACCGATAAACTTGAGTTATGAAAAGGAATATCGAACTGAAAAGTTATTAAGTCCCAGAAAGAGGGAAAAATTACGAAAAAACAATGAATACGAAAAAGATTACGATTTCTACGAAGACAGAAAATCTGTACATGGAAATTCACCCCATATGGACCAAGAAATAGATTATTATTCTAGGAACAGGAAATATTCTTATGAAAAACAAGAAAACGATTACTACGACAAGAAGAAATATTGTTATGAAGATTCGTCCAAGCAGGATCAAGAATCAGATTATTATGACGAAGATATACATTTACAAAATTCAAAGAAGTTTTACGCGGCGGCGTATAATAAACGTGAAGAAAATATTGACAAATACAAAGTCCCAAAGAATAAAAAAGATGATAATATTGATTATGAAAAGGAAAATAAGGAACGTTACAGAAAAGTAACCAAAAAGGACAAACGAAATGAAATTTTTAATTTTACATGTTTTGATGATAACAATAAGCAAGAAAATCTACAATGCGATAGCATGAAATATGACGACAAAGACATTGAAAGTGATAATGAATCAATGCCCATAATCAATGAGGACAACTTCAGTGAAGTTTTTGGAACCTCTTGTGGCATTTCAGGAATGCTCTGTAAAGATTTTGACAATTGCATTTTTTAACATTTATAAATATATTTATGCCTATTTTTAATATATATAATTTTGTTTTAGGTAAAATAACCATTTTTTTTTAGTATCGATATGGATATAAAGTGCACACGTGATAAAATATAAAGGCCGGCCGGCATTAAGTAAACCAAAGACTGTATGTAAGCATAAAAAATATTATAATAACCAGAAGAAGGTATAATGTAAGTACGAATTTAAAAATATTTGTACAGAAAATCGTACTAAAAAGTAAGTTTGTATATTTTACAAAATATCGAAAAAGTTAATTAATAAAATATAAAAGGTGTTTAAAGTCAAAAGTCACTGCTTTTTTAATTTTAATGTGCTGATGGTACCTAAAGCATTATCGTTAAAATTGTGGTAAACTACGACAGTAATAAAAAATCGCAACATAGTTAAATATTAGCCAGAAAATACTTTATAAGACCAAACTAAGTAATTGAAAGTTATTGGTCATGTAAAAATTTATTGTTTAGGTAATGTATATTTAGAAACCTATAACTCATCAATTTTTTAAATTTGCAAATATTTTAACAAGTAAAAAATTAGGTAAATACCTATTTAAAAAATTTATCGATATGAAAGCAATAACTATCTGTATTTTAAAAACAAATCAAAAGTAGAGAAATAAAGAATTATTAATTTTTTTTGAAAAAACTTAGCAAATAAAATATTAAAGATTTAATTTCGATAGATGATTACATAAAATAATTTTTTACAACGCAAGGTTTTAATATTAAAGCATTAAGCTATACGTAATAAAAAAAAAAAATATCACTTTTTAAATGATTACACACTTTTCAAGAAAGAAAAAAAATTCGAATTAACAATTAATTTTTTTCAATTTAAAAACTTTATTTTTTTTAAACAAAAACAAAAAATATTATTTTTTATTTAAAAAATATTTTCTAATAATTATTTTGATGTTTGATAAAAACAAACAAGTGTAAATATTTAAATTTTATTTACTATCATTAATAAAAAATAGTAAACAATGTTCCACTTTGTTAAAACAATGATTTAATTATATTGTATTATTTTTTCTAGAGTGGTGAACAAAATAACGCATTCCTTGGTGGTCCGAGAAGAAATCTTTAAGAGTTCGTCCCAGGCCTTAACCAATGCTAGTTCCAGATCAAATCTTCCGAGAAGGTGAGATGGCGAGACTACACTTCTGGCAAGCTGTTGTAAAGGCAGTTGATTCCGCTGGTTCACAATATTTGAAAAACTACTTTGGCAGCAAACTCAGCAACAACAAAATGGAATTTTGAACTTATTCATCAGCATTTGATTATGAAAACGTCCCATGCTATCTACTCTTTCTACGCCCTAGAAGATGAAGTTCAGCATCCCAAGACACGAAGCAAATCCGACTCATCCTACAAACTACACATTTGGTTTAAAACGTTTAAATGTTCACCGTCTACAAGAAGATGTTCAGAATCCCTCAAAATAAATCAAAATCCAATCTACCCACAACCACAACAAACCTGCTGAAATACCATTTGATCAACCTTCTCAAAACCCTGCCAAAACCAATTCTATTGCACTTCCAATGATGGTTCTTCAACAATCAAGTCCTTCAAAGCTGCCACACGAAGTTGTCTCCCGCCAAGCCTGTCTCTCAAAGCCAATGTTCTGCCAGTCCGCACCGCCGCCTTTGGATGGACCACGATACTGATGGATGACCAGGACTACCCAAGGAACCACCCCATGCGTTCACCACTCCGTTATGTTATGTAAAGCAAATTGGAATATTCAACATTTTATTTTCCAAATTTATTTTATCTAGATGTATTTTTTTTAGTAAATTCATTTTTATTTCCCAGGGTCGGGAAATCACGAGCCGGGGGGATGTCACGTACAGGGATGTTATTACTAAATTCACGCACTTATAAACTATACGATGTAACAATCCTTGAGCTCTCTCATAAATAGCTATCAGATTGTTACATCAGGGTTCAGTTCTATTATGTTAAGTGTGTGTATGGTTCGATCCCTTTAGTGACTCCTCTTGGTAAGTAGACCTGTGTTATTATTGTTATTCTATTTGTTCATAATAAATTATGTAGTATTTATTATCTTTTATTGACATTGCCTCGGTGGCAACCCCCAAACGGCATGATAAGGGCCCAAACCCTATCTTGCCTGACATGGTGGAGAGCTGTTTCTCTAAACCCTTATCTTGCCTGACAATATTACATCTACATGAGAGTCGTATTTTAATACTAAATGTAGTTTTAAAAACTAAAAAAAGTAGGGCTACAAATGTATTATGGTTTCATCCAGGGTTTCATATAATTCGGTTATTTCTTTGTGTTGAAAATCTTACGTCAAAAATCTCTAGCCTTAAAAGTCACATTCAAATGGACTAGAAAAGGGTGCAGTTGAAAATACAGTTATTCAATTTTTGACATTCGGCGAATTGTTCATTGAATTTTCCGAAGATGTAATAATGGATTAAAGTACGAACTAATGCTCAATTTCAGACAAAGACAAATTGCTTTTAACATGGAATTGATAAGTAATGATGAAGTGGGTGGTAGTAACTTGTAGAAATTCTAATCACGAAGGTGAAAACCTACGCATTACCTATTTAAAGCAGTGCAGTTTGCTTCAATATTAATCATCGCTACAGGATGAAATAAATAAAAATATTAAGAAGTTGCACTTGGAAATTGTCAGTTATTATTTAAATTTCTATAAATTTTAAAAAGTTGCTAAATAAAAACTATTTCATCGCATAAGCAATAAATAAAAACTTGACGTAGGCATCATGAACAATCAGCTACACTAAGTTAAACAGAACATACAAAATGTATTATAATTTATGTAAATAAATATAATACACTCTGTTATAATGATAAAATGCCATTTATTATGCTGTGTCTAACTTAAACATTATTTTTTTTACACACTTCACAATTTAATGCATGAATACCCTGATAATTAATTGGTCAATGTTGATATTGTGTATTATGCTTTCATAGCATTAAATTAGAAAAATATAATTAATTTTATTAATCAAATAAAAGCATAACATTTAATTATTTTATGTTATCGCATAAATCAAAGAACATTCTATCTAAGAACCATCCATTGTATTTCTCCATAACCTCATTTACCTACTCGATTAAAAATTTGATTGCATTGCGCTTTTTAAACGGAACTAGCTTAGCATTATTATCTTTAATTACAATTGGACACAAAAAGTATTTATATTATTAAGTAATATCTTGCATTCAAACATTTTCTAATAAATAATGAGTAATGACGTGAATTCTCATAATAATACATACCTAGGAGCCTTAAGGCGTCACGACTGCTAACATTTTTTCAAAAGAAAATAAATTTCTAGGCAAGTGCTTGTGGAGAATTTTGCTATTTTTTACAAGGTATTTGTTGCGCATTCGCCATTTTGTCAAAATTAAATTACCTAAAATAAATTAGTAGCCCATTAAACATGTAATTAACGACAAAATAATCAAGGTTTTTGCCTACTTTGCTTGGTTATAAATTAAAATTTGACTTATATTTTTATTGTTCTTAATGAACTTGAAACGCTCTAGTTAAATTTATATCTATGTTATAGGTGTAGTTGTAAAAGGCGTGTCAATTTTATGTTCATTTTCCAATTAAATTTAGAATTAAATCTGTGAAATCCATATGCTTAGACTTGATTTAATAATAATTAGATCATAACCTTTATAATAATCAAAAGCATTTTTGTTGGAATTGCTTTTAGTAGCTATTTCGTAAGAATAGCCCTCTTAAATTAAAATTGTTAAATAATAATATCGTTAGTTTCTTAACTGAGTCCTAGTTGCTTATTCTGATATTTCCAAAAGTAAACACCGTAATTACTTTCAATAGCATGTCGTTCTGTTAGGCAGCCTATGAAAATGAAAAATTACATGAGCATACCACAGTCAGCATAATTTAAAAAAATAATTAATGATTCTCACAGCTGTTTCATTTGACGTTAGATATGCTTTTACTTATGCATTAGTTACCTAAACTTAAAAGAGTTATTACTTTTAAAAAAGGTTAGTGGGACCCATAAAATATCAGCAGGAAGCCCTTTTAAATTAAAATATCAAATGGTTGTAATTGAGGTTTGGTTTCTGACAGGTCATAACTTATTTTTCATAAGAGTAACTCTCAACATATTATGTAATACAGGTATCCTGTAAAAAGTAAATATTTTTGAGCTAATTCTTAACGTTGAAAGCAGGAAACTGTGCGTTCAAAAAATTAGCATAAACAGCTAAACAATTACTCAACCTTGTTGATAATTCGTAATTTACAACAATATTCCACTGAATGTTATCGCAAAACATGAAACATAGTGATTAAGACGTATGTAATTTAAAGTCAATCTTGAAAGGTACTAAGTACCTACTCTAATTAATTTAATGTATCATTGTTTATGCTAGATAAAGCAATCCTTGTGCATTAGTTATCAAACTCGCATTTAAATAATAGAACAGTGGCCAGTAAATTAAACTTTTAAAGCCATAAAAATATATCTGTATCAAGACCAATGAACAAAAAGGAACTGAACAATTAATATGAAGGTTATTTTTGCAGTAAATCTTTATTTGTTTCAAAACGTTTTAGCGGGGAATGTCGAGAAGCATAGAAACTTTGGTTATGTAATGTTGGTTGCCTAAAATCACCAAAAAAAGCACTTTCTGGTCTCAGTGGGTTTATAAGAATCAATTTGAATTAAAAATTGTGCTTGACAGCTACATAAATAAACAAAGCACAAGTTGACTAATTGTAAACGTCCATCAATAAGCGTTTAAATACAGAATTTTGGCAATTTAAAATGCAAAAAATAGTGCTTCTAAATTCTGTATTTAAAACGCTTAGTGATGGACCTTTACAATATGTCAACTTGTGCTTTGTTTATTTTTATTGCTGGTAAACACAATTTTTAATTAAAATTAACTTTTATAAACCACCACTGAGCAATGACCAGAAAGTGCTTTTTTTTGGTGATTATAGGCAACCAACATAACATAATTACAGTTTCTATGTTTCGCGACATTCTCCTTTAAAAGAATTTTATGACAGAAAAAATTTACTAATTTAGCTAAATAATTCCAGGAGCAAAATATTCTAACCAAATCATTTTTGAAAAAGTCCTTTTCTATTAATTATATAGTTTTATCTAGACATGTAATTTTAAACGAGTAGTACTTTTGTTGCTTGTTTGCATCCTTCTATTGTAAAATAAATTCTTAAGTCAGGCAGTGTACTAGGTATTAAAACAAGAATTCAAAGGCATAATTTTTATAGACATTCCTTTATGGTGTAGAGCTTAGGTATCGACAGAATACGGTCCTGAGGATATTATAATCCCCAAGAATCAGCAAGTAATGCTGCAGCCCTGGCTGGCAGTCTTTTGAACGACAGATGAGATATTATTTGCACGTAGAAGTGTTGGTATTAAAATGATAAAAGATGAAAGATAAGAGATAGTTGGTTTTCTTTAATAAATGCGATTATTAGAGGAGCTAGCTGCAATATCTCTAGTTGTCTGACAAAGCAGGTATCTATCTATAATGAACAAGCTGCAGCAGTAAGCTAGCCATCAGGAGACGTGACCTTGACTTCCATGGCCTGCTATAAGCTAGAGCAAGCTCTCATTATTATTGCACTTCTTGTGCGATGCGTATTAAAGCGTGCGGGCCGACTTTTGCTTTCTGTTCATCTTTAATTGAAAATCACTTTCGCACCTACCTACTTTCTGCTTTATTTTTATTCTCACTTTTTTTAACAATAATTACTTTAATGCCTTCAGCAATCCCATCAGAAGTTATACAGTAACTTCTTAATTCTGGTTAGATTTTTCGCCTTAGAAGGCATTATTAGAAACCAATTCTCTTTTTATCCAAAAGACTAATTCTCTTGTTTTACAAATTTACAACTTTGGGCAAAATAGGCGTGAAATGCACCATGTGGTACAAGCATTTGCATAAGACATTCTTAAGGAGTAAAATTATTCTCCACTTGCATTTATATTCTGCGATGAATCTGCCTTTTACTTTCTCATCTCAAGCAAGTAATAAAGGTGATACTCTGCACTTAGACTAACTGTCGGGCCTTGGCTTGTGCTATTACATATAAATTACTTATTTGCAGTGTATAATTAGCGTTAGATGCATAGCAATAAAGATGGAAATATTTTAGAAGAAATGGCGAATGCGCCGGGTCAGTGTTGTTGAACCATCTGATGGTGGGCGGAGGCTTTAGGAAAATGTTTTTTAATATGAGTCTTAACTAATTACTTAAACAATTTTGTTTTTCGTTTGAGTGGCCTGGACATAGCTCAGTAATTCATAGTTCTGGTGTTTAATAAATGGCTAATTAGGATTGTTTACAAAAGCGCAAAATTAAATGCTGCAACAATAATTTATATCATAAATGATTAAGGCACAGCTTGCTGCTGCGTTTCAGCTTTAATTCTCAGTAATTATTGCAACAACACCGATAGGAAGTAAAAAGAACAATACCATTAAGAAAGCCATTAAATCTGTATCTATGTGTATAATATTAAATTAATGAAAGCCTTGTGAAGGACGTCTGGTGTATTTTTTGCAGTGATTTCTTGATCGCATTGTGGAATATTATTTTACAAGCCCGAACCAATGCAAACAACTTTGTAAACGTATTTAGGTCATTTGTTTCTTTATCAGTAAAGTGCACACTTGCATTTACATTATGAACAAGTGTTTTGCGTTTTTTAATCTTAAAGGTAACGTATTTTAATCAAAAATAATTGTATTAATCGTTTATCTTGTATAATGCAATAGTATTGGACCTACTTTTGCACGTTAAAATTAATGAATGCATGTGGAAAAGTCGATAAATTACGTTAGATGCCTAGCTAATATTGCACATCTATTTAGCTGTCACAAAAACAAAGCAGAACGCACAGCTTTTGTGTAATTATTTTAATACGCAATTAGATAAATTGTAGTTGGTATCCGAAACCAATAAATATTATGAGTTAGCTTAGGTCTAGGATAAGTTGATTAATTCTATGCAATCACGTGATTTATGATTCCACTAAGTACCTGCAATCCATTCTGCAAAATTGATAGGTTTCAAGTCTACTGCAATTTAAAACGAAAATGAAGAGAAATGAAAAGGTAATTTTCTATTAGGAATCACCTTTTAAAAATTGATTGTTTCTACTTATGTTAAAGTCACGATTCGTGAAATGAGATGTTTGTTTAGAAGTCAAGCTGAATCTAGAAAGTCATTCATTATTTTATGTATTAATTTTATAAAAAATTCATTTCTTTATATTTAGAGCGATGACCTTAGATAGATATACAATAGAACTTTGAGCTTTTCTAATAAAACATACAAATAAAGCTTTTAGCATTTGCAATAAAAAAAATTTGCGTCGTGAAGCATAGAAACTGTAGTTATGTAATGTTGGTTGTCTAAAATCAACACAAAAAAGCACTTTGTGGTCATTGCCCAGTGGATAATAATTAATTTTAATTAAAAACTGTGCTTACCAGCAACATTAATAAACAAAGCACAAGTTAACATATTCTAAAGGCCATCAATTAACGTTTAAATACAGAATTTTGGCAATTTAAAATGCAAAAAATTAGTGCTTTTAAATTAGTAAAATTCTGTATTTAAACGGTTATTGATGTACCTTTAAAATATGTCAACTTGTGCTTTGTTTATTTGTGTTGCTTGTAAGTACAATTTTTAATTAAAATTAACTCTTATAGGAAGTATAAACCCACTGAGTTCTGTTTTTTGTTGATTTTAGGCAACCAACATTACATAACCACAGTTTATATGATGCAATACAAGGATTCTTTTTTGTGTAACGCAAAGTGATTTTTATTTGTATTTAAAATGCCTCATTTATATGCATGAGTTTCTAGTCTTTTTAATTAGTAGCACATTATTTGTTACAGGGGCATCATAAATGAATGACAAAGGGTGTATTTTGAAAAGAAAACAGTTTGCTATTAAAATTTCTAACAGTAGAAAAGGTTTTATTAGCAAGAAAAACTAATAAAAACAATTTTAGCTATAATTAATATTGTTTTGTTTACGGTTATTTGTGGTACCGTTAGACATTTAATTTTTTAGAGTATGTTTAACAAAATTTGTTTAAATTTAAATGAACCCTAACTAAAGAATTATTTTCTTTATTTTACCTAAACGTTTCTGTTTCTGGTTTTTTATTTAATGCTTTTACACAATAACTTGTCCTTTAGCATTACGATACCACTTCATATTTTTAGCTACTAAACGTGTCCTCTTATTTGCGTACACCCAATTTGCGTACATACCCAATTTGCGTACCTAAATGGTCAAAAACGGAAGGGTTAGAGGTAGTGAGTTTTTTTACCTGGGTAAAGTCCAATATGCATATTTTTTTTTTTGAATTTCAGGGTTTTAGACTGACTTTTATGAAAGCACTGGGGGACATTTTTTCACTGGGGGACATTAGGTTAGGTAGGTTAGGTTAAGTTTTGCTGCTAAAATGATAATATAAACTCTAGGTATGTCGGTGCCTACCAGTGCGTCCAAAATTGTGTGCATTACACTGAAGGACATATTACTAGGTGTTGTTCTCGGTGTTGTTATGTTAAAAATGTATCAACACATTATCAGAAAGTAGTTGTAGTTTAAAATTATTTGATCTTGATACTAAATAAAAGCATAAAATATTATTACTGACTTCTGCACAGAAACATCTCAAATTAAACCCCTTTTTACACCAAACTGGAGTGTACGAAACTGGCATACACCAAATTAAATGATAATCATTTTCTTACTGCAGGTAAACGGATTAACTCTTACTTAATGACTGTGTACGCGAATTGGAGAGTATTTTGGAATGTACGCATATTGGATGTACGCAAATAAGAGGGCTTCCTACTAAATACTTTAAGCCAATGCTTATCAAAAAGAAACCTTTGTATTATTATTTAAATATTTTTAACAATCTACGTTATTGGCAAGTGTTCAGTAGTTAGGCTACTCTAAAAGGTCCTTCTTCAAGGATCTTGAATTCTTTCAAAGCTACGGAGGCTTAACATGAACTTTTACCATTTTATCGTATTTTACTAGGACAGTCACCCATCCAAGTAGAGATCTAGCAGTACGTTGCATGACTTATTTATTGAACGATCATTATTTCATCTATAGAAGAAATTAGTCATTCAGTCACAAAATCTATAGCGCTCCTTGTCTTTGACATTGCCTGTACCAACTAACAACAATAATCATTTGAATTTACGTGGTATTAGATATTTATAAGTAAAAATTCAAGGAAATCTGCAGCATTGTTGTGTCAATTAGCAACTGGTTGCAAGATTGAGCTGTAGGCACTTGCCTACCCGGTACGCATCCCATCAAAGCTTAAGTGGTGATGTAACCTGCAACATAGGTACTAACAAACCAATAAAAATGTATTGTGCATGCTGTCACTGGAAGCAGCACAAATAATGCAAACAACCAGATGGTTGCATTGCGACACCATAGCTTACACTCGGTCAAGGTTCTCACTGTAAATGAATGTAGTGAGTGTTTCTAGGTACTTAGATGAGGAGCTATGTACATAAAAGATTTACTTGTTTATTGTTTACTTGCACTTTGTTTAACTCCGGATTCTTCAGTGGTACTCGACCACTGACAGCAGAACGACATTTTTATCTATAAAGAAGCACAGCTAAAACTCAAACTCTTGATGAATGAAGATCTAACTAACTTACCTTCTGCTTAAAAGATTAGCTTTTACATTAATTAACGCCATTAAAAAAAAATTAAATAAATTGTACAAGTTGAAAGTTTATTTATACATAGAATTTTGTGTTAAGTCTAGATGCTCCGACCCTAGACGTTTGACAATCCCAATTCGGGTAGGGTGGCAGTGCTATTGGTATAAGACAAGTCACTCAAAGTGCATTCGGGCTACGCTAGAGTGAACTTCTCGAACATACTTCATGAGATTGAGCTCATAACGCATGCTTGGAATAAGGTAAATTAATGAATCTCTCAATGTACTAATTTGGTCACGTTAAACCTGATTTACAGATAAACAAACATTTCTAGATTCAAGTAACTTAACATTGCGTTCAATTATTAATTATACTTTTTAATTTAAGCTAATTTTAGCTAATTCAGGGTAAATAATGCATCTGTCTACTTTTTCACTATGCCTATTTTTGACTATCGACCATTAAACAAATATATGGCGTTTACTGCTTTAAATTAACGCAATTGGAAAACTATGAATGCATTAACTTGGTCGCGTTAAGTTAAGTTAGGTGGCTATAAGTGGCGTTGAGTTAATTTAACTATAAATTAAGCTTTAAATTTACGTTAATTTAAGTGGTGTTGAGCTAATTCAAGTATCTATTAATGAACCTTAAGTTTTAGCCGTAATTTAAATAAATTTTGAATTTATAATTTTATAAATTTCATTTCAAGTCAATTAAATTAACACACCTTGTATACAGTTATCAAATACTATTAAAGTAGTTTGGGATATTTAAAACCAATAAATTTTTTTTATAACCCATATGATTTGCTGTAAAATAAAATAGGAAATGATAAGAATAAACTGGAAAGGTTATAAAAAATCTTTGTAAAAACGCCGAAATAAAGATGTCGACATTTCGTGTCAGCTGTTAGGTTTTATGATTATGGCTGTTTTATCATCACTTAAAATTGATTAAGAATTAAGTAACCACTTTCACAGAAATTTTGTAACGTCCATAATTTTTAATTAAAAACGACACAAGGAAAACAAAAACGCTGTTATGTCGATAAAAAGGCATATCTAAAATTATGCAATGATATAACTTATGGAGTACAAATTATGTTTCATGTTGTGTGTGATTTATTATGCAAGCAAGGCTATTTTTTGCCTCCATAATATTAGTTTAAAAAAATACGCCCCTAGGGAGCTTGACATAACATACGTTTATGGACAGTGCAAACTTTTATTTTATTCAAGTACTCGTAACTTTTAGTTTCTCGATTTAATTATGTGACACCACGAACAGTTTTTTAATCGATGAAATAAAATTAAGTATGTTTATAAATTCTCATTTATTTATTCCCTTTACTTATGCAATTACTCTAACAAACTCCAGACGTGTGCCAATTAACGTCATTTTATTGCCAGTTAGCAAGATGTTCGAAAATAAAAGACCTCCGATCTTTTATAGTTTGTCATTTATATTATTATTTCTGCGAGAAATTGACTCTAATTTGCGATAATAAGTTCAACAATTTATTATAAATTATTATTATACGTTGATGCTATTTTGGATAAGACTATAAATTTTCTTTGAGCGTAATAAAATTGGACACATTTTATTGATTGGGCGCCACCTATCCTATCAATAAAGAAATATCTTGTGTTTATGGTGTAAATCAATTTTCCATCAGAGACGACACAGATATTGTAACTTTGTCAAGGTTTTCTGGTAGGTTGCGCCCAAGAAGACGACAGTTAAAACAATGAAATTTTTGTAAAAGGAAGTGGTTAAGTCACCTTGACGGCCATCCCACACTTTTGTTTAAATCTGTATCAATAATGGCATAATGGATTGTTAGCCTTTTTTTAATTGTCGTACCCAACTGCAATTCATTGTTTTTGTGACAGATGCCAATCTTTTCTTTGGACAACTATTGTTATTACATTTTTATTAAGTAAATAATGCATCATTTTTATGTCTCCCGTACAAGCACTTTTAGTTTCAATATAAACTGATCAGTGCAAGGTTGTAGTTTGCATTTTATAAAGCTTAATCCATTTTTTTATTTTCACAACTTGACAGCTTAGTGATTTTTGTACCGGGTGTTGCAGATGACATAATAATCAACTGAAGAAAAAGAAGAAATGCCGGATGTGACTCGCTCGGATTCGCAGAGATCAGACGCATCCTTAAGGCCTAGGGTGTCCTTCAACAGAGATGTTCATGTAAAACGAATCGGTACGAACAAAATTAAAAAAATTTACATAACAATTTATTAACATCAGTTTTGATACTTGTAAAAAATCATTCATTCATAATAATGAACATTAATGTTAACGTACCGAAAAAAGGAGGTCAATTGTAAATTTTACGTGTAATTTTTTGTAGCCTATTAATTATTGGCCTCTTTTATTGGGTATTTTTTAAACCATTAATCATATAATTACTCATTTAACATTGTATCGTTGTATATTTTAAATAAATAATAACAATATAGCGCATGTCTTTTTATGCTTTCTAATATTTTTAAACAATGATCTTTAGATAATATTTGAATGGATCTCACTGCGTCAAAGTTTGCTTAACAAAATATTACGTTAGGTAACTGTTATTCCACAAAAAAAAATCAATAAAAAAATTACAAGAAGAAAATATCTATACCTAAAAATCAAATATATTCATAAAAAAATTAACTTCAGGTAGGTTGCGCCAATATTGATAGATTTGTTGATAGATTCGATAACATACCAATTAAGAAATGTTTTGTACCTAATTATTATAACGATAGCTAATTAATCACCAGCCAATACTGTTAATATTTAAATCTCTTTAAAGGAAGACATCATAACAGTAATTAAATTTTAACTTTTGACATGAATGAAAATATTTATCCTCTATCAAGGACCACCCACGTAATTACTATAATTTGAGCAAAAAACAAACAAAATTATTATTTTTTATTTTGTCAACATTGCCTTGTTATTTTCAAGTTTTTATTTTGTTGTAAATTTTAATGTATCACTGTTGTTGGTCAGGGACGCTTCCCACAATTTTTATTAATTTTAACGCCAACTTAAACTTGTAAATTACATTATGTAATGACAATGGTTAATATTTTTAGTTAATGGAAAATGAAACAAACTGTTTTTGTTATTTTCGTAAGTTGAATAAGTAGCGTGAAATTATGTTTTTTCCAACAGGTACTTAAGATCAAAGGAAATAATTGAAATGGCAGATAATTAGCGTGAAGGACATTGAGATAAATTTATTTGTTATTGATTTTCTTGAAATACCTTGGGCCTACGCGTTTAACACCTGAATTTAATATAGTTATTTATTGGTTTATTTAGGTAATAAAAAAAATACGCTACATTGCTTCAGCAGATTCCAAATTTGTTTTTTATTGCATTCAACGTGGGCTAAAAACTATGTGCTTTTAAGTTCTAAATTATGTTACCCCTTCAAGAACCAGTCATCTGTTTTTTGGTTAAAAAAAGCATTGAATTAAACCTACATAATTTAAAGTGTTTTCGTTCCCATATAAATCTGTGTGGGCCAGTCGCAAAATCCTTAAAAGGAAACGAAGGACCAGCCGATATAAAGAAAGGCACCTCGGAATCTTGTCTTTAATTACGGATCAGTTACTTTTTGGAATTCAACTTTTTGGTCAAATTGTTGTCTCGTTCTTGAACAAGGTCCAAGTGTTTAAATTCACAGTGAAATAAAGTTTTTTTTTATTTAAAAATGAAACCGCATCATAAAACATGGTTTTAGCTGTACGATGTCTTTTGCAGGCTGTACCACGCAGCACCTAACTCAAAGATTATAAAGAAACTTTTCTCTTCTTTGCGGCTCGGGATGTCTAACGTATTCAAACCCATTAATAAAGTAAGTTTGCAATTGTAAAACGCGCAAACTAAATACCTCTATAAATAAATGAAAGGAGACAGACCTGGATGTAAAATAAGTTGATAATAACCTTCAATGTATATTGTAGGCATAAAATTCATTTCAGGTTTTAATAATGGTCAAATATTTTAGTTAGTTACTCGTTAGTGAGCGCGCAGATTAGAACTGCGGACTTTTATTCGTTATTAGAATCGTCGAGTTGTTCGTTATAAATTAGTGGCTAATTATTATTAGCGTAATGTTTTGAACCAAAGTGGATATGTGAATACTTGCCGCTTTTGTGGAACTCACCAGCAGTCAGCACGGAACAACGAAACCAGCTGCGGTATCTTAGTTGTAAGTAGTGCCATCGTAATTGTTTTTCACGGATAATTTAATTAGTATCTACCTTATTAGAATTTTAACACCTACACTTATGAAATGCATACATGAACTGGCCTTGCCATTTATTGTGGCCTTTAAAGTTAATAATTGTCTCGTAAAATCAAAGAAGAAATCATAATTTTAGTTAGGTATATTCAGTAATTAAATTCAAAGATCGCAAAAAAATTTCATTTTTATATTTGCGTTCTATAATAAGCACAATAGGAAACCCGATTTGGTTTTTAAGGTTGCTGAATTGTTCCATTATTAAAGCCAAAATTTCATTTTATTAGATTGGTTTTTCAGATGCAAAAATTTGAATTCCCTTGCAAGGAACTTTTTATTTACAAATTTTACTATTATAAACTATCAGGGGACATCGTTTTTTTGTAGAGGGAATAACTAAATGAATTGGAGAAACGATATCATCGGTTACATTTTCTCAAAAACGCCTATTTATTCAGTATTAAGTGAGTAAAGTTCATAAATGTCATTATTCAATATGTCTGACTTACTGTTTACTTCAAAATGTCAGTGTTGTGAATACAGTAAAAATAAAATTTTAAGTTTTTAATTCAAATAAGAAATGCTTTTTAATAAATTAAATAAAGCACATATAAAAAATAGCATAAAAAATCGTTTTATAAGGCGTTTTTTAGCACATGTCCATTGGAAAACTCGCTGCTACGCGGCTCGTTTTTCAAACCTGGACACGTGCTAGAAAACGTTCCTAATAAATCTCTATGTTTTAATATACTATTATATAACTTCAAATGTGTTAAGAGTATGCAGATCTGCATGCACAAAACAAGTGCTTCTGCTGAATAGAAGCTACATTCCAGAATGCATTTTTGAAACACTACAAGAAGATGCATCAAGAAAATTGCTTCCTGATTTCTACAGCCAACATCTAAAGGCATTACTGTTTGGCTCTCTTATTGTTGCGAACAAAATACAAACTAATTTATGAAAATAAATTCATATTCAAATCAAATTTACCCACTAAGAATGAACACAATATATGCACACTCAGAGAGAAGATGAGAAGATGCTATCGCAATTCTACCTAACTAATGAATACTTTTAAATGTAATACCCCATCTAATTCATACACATAAGCCAAGAACCAACGGTAGAATACCTGGGAGTTGGTAGGTAGGCAGTTATAATTACTTTGCCTGCCATTTAAAATTATTACTTACCAAGTAACATCTTTAATTAAATTGTACAATTATTTTTGAAGCGTAGATTAGGAACGCCCCATACCATTTATTAACATAACTTATTATGACTTAATACAAATTTTTCCGATTTAGCTGACGAAACTTTTTGTATTAATTAGATAATTATGGAAATCAGCCGCCAACATCTCTCTTGCAAGAAATTGTAAAAAAAAAACGACATCCTTTATTCACTGATCAAATGCATTTTTGAGCAGGTGCTACGCGACCTTCCATTGTTTGAAGAGGCACTAAGAAGTCAACATTTAATGTGTTTTAAATTTACTGCACATCATTAAATATTAATTTTATTATTGATCCTACCATATTAGAATATTACAACATCTAATGACGGGACAGATTTTTATATGGTAAGGAATGTTGGGAGTAAAAATGCAAACAAAACTTATTATGCAAGAGGATTATCGCTTTATATTTCCAGTTGGCATAAGCAAGATTTTGCTTTTAAATTCAACAATAGTCGCAGCTTTCTTTAATTTGTTGAACCGTGCAATTATTCATTTAAAACTATAAAAGCATTAATTACAAGCGGTTGATAATAGCAAATTAAATTTGGCAACTATAGCTACGTCTATTGTTTTATAATTAGTTTAAATAAAAAGTACCTAACAGCGCGTGTAAGCCATGCCATTATTATTTTTTATGAAAGGGGAAATTTAAAAAAACACCGTTATTTAATCAAGCTTCAAGTTAATTCATCGTAAAATTGATTGCTTTAAATTTAATTGTTTTCTAATGGCATTGCACAAACGTTTATATGATTTACAGGGAATTTCTTTTACATTTTTAGTCCCAGTAATTCGCAACAACCTCTAGATGCTTGTAATGTATTTATTTAAAATTAGTCGATTAAAATTCCGCGAAATCTGACTTTGAGTTAAAATAAAAATTAAATAATATGATTAACTGATGCAGACAAACTTGATTATTCTAGGAAACGAGAATAAAATGGTTTATTTAAAATGTTAAATAAATAACCTTTTATGGTACTAGGAATGTCCACATAAACATTTCGTATTTAAAATTAACTAGTTTTTATTTACTTAGCAATCAGTAATCAACGATGAATGCTTTAATGAAATAAAAAAATGACATTAAGTGGAGTTTATTTAAATATTAATTCAATTTCTTAGTGCTTAGTTATTTAAAATTCATTTATTCATTAATTTTTTATGGTTTTATGGCGACATTGATGCTGCATTCTCGTATAAAAAAATTAAATAATTTAAGTTTTTAAAAACCACATAGCATAGCTTATTAGGTGTTAAACCTTTAAAAAAACTAAACTTAAGAACTCATAAGAAGCCCACAGGCTCTTTAAACGACCTTATCCTACTAAAACAGAATAATATTGATAATATTTAACACTCGATAAGTTTTAATGTGTTGTAGACATGCAGTTATAATTGTATAATTAATCCTACATATTTAAAGGTTATTAGCACCCCAAGGAACTATATTTACATCTGCAACAAAATTCACACACTGAGGAATGTTTATTACTGTAAAGTAGAGCGGCGACTTCAACTAGGCGTTAAGCAAGAAACGCTTGATGTTTTGTTTTTACAAAACTAACAACTTGTAGAAATTAGTAAAAAATATAACGTTTGGTATTTTATTATACACTAACAGGTAAGTAAGCTAGAGGTACTTAAAGGCTAGAAGTTTTTACGCCGTGCACAACGCCTCTCGTACACCTACGACGTTTTTCCTTGAATGAACAAGTGTCATATCATAAGTTAGCTTAAACAGAGTATATCAGAAGGTAATTAAGGAACGTGGTGTTTACATCTTAATTTTCCATAAGCTTTAGTAACTGATAAAACAAAAAATGAAGTGCTAAAAGTTTATTTTATTAAGGTCCTTAACATGTGATCTTCTGGAATGGACGCAATGTACAAAAATAGTCCTAGTTGGGGTAGTAAATGTGTGTTTTGGTTAACTTCACGTACTCATGTCCATAAACATATCGTCGTGTGACAAAGATAGAAATAGAACCTTGTGGCGTTATGTAAATTAGCTAGCAAAATAACGATGCAATGTGATGATGATTTTTAGCTTACTTTTTTAGTTGTTCTTTATTGCTCGGCGTGCGCTTGATGTTTACTTTTTCTTGCAATAATTGTTTGAAATGCAATTATCATAATTTGTTTCAAGAAAAAAACCCCATGGTATCGTGTTTGTCTTCCAAGGATTTATTGCTTTTAACTTATTAAAATTAAAAAATTATTCCAAGTGAGTTTTTTATATTCTTCTTTTCTTTTACAAAAAGATACCTAATCGTTTATTTTCTTGTGAAGGTTTTTTAGTCTATATGTATTATTTTTGTTAATTTATTTTGTGAGGAATTCAGAGTTATTTGCTAACAGGAAATCATTAAAACCGCAAATATAAAATTTATTTTTCTCAAAAATAATAAAACCTTCCACTATAAATGTTTATAGGCGCATAAATAATATTTGTTTATAGCTAATATTTATTTAGTTTAAGTTTACGAAGCTTTTTTTTATAAATATGTCGTTTAGTTTTGCCAAAGTTTTTTTTTAATATACGTAGTCGTTTTTCTTGAGTTAATTTGATGACAAGAAATATCAAATTCTATATTGTGGATTTAATTTCTGATTATTCCCTTTATTTGCAAACGGTTTTTTCGCTTTAAAAACTAATCTAAAGAAAAACAAGGTTCTTTAAGATATCCATTATTAAAAACTAGTAATTTGCTATGGTCGTTTAAAATGCAAATAAAACATTTTTTTTACTTTACTATTTACGATCCTTGAAATTCTTCTAAGTCTAATATTTAATTTGCAAAAATATTAAATAAACTTTAAACACCTGTGTGCTTTACAAAGAATCAACAAAATTTGTTTCACACGTTTTAATTTAAAAAAGATTGTTCTCGCGATAAACCTTAAAAATATGTCCTTTAAATTGTTTTTTATAATTCATACCATGCCAACGTTTTTGTGGTGTGTACCAGATTAATTTAAAGATTAAAGCACGTGTGGTAACCTTACTCATATGACAATAAATATTAAATCATATTGCATTCTTAAGTACAATACAAATTATTTAGGTCATCTTTTATTGTTGGGTTGGATTTGCATAAAATTAATTTGACAAATTAGTACTTAACTAACAAGCCTTTATTATTGTTTCAGTGCCAAGGGAAAGTGAATTGCCTCCTGGAGCTCTAAACGTTGACGGGGCAGGACACCTAGCTACTTCTCCAGTTAGGAGAGAAAGACTGAAAAAAACAAAACGAGAACTCGAAAAGGAGGCAGCCCTAGTTCTCCAGCAAGCGGACACTGTTGACTGCATTTCACAGGATAGAGGTACACAGGGTGTATGGTGTTGGGTTAAATAATATTTTTAAAATGTTCAATGTGAAAACTCCCTTTTTTGTTTTTCACCATGTTGATAATCAAGAATATTGCCCAGTCTAGACCATGTGTCCATAGATGTGCAAAGCTACGTCACATACCAATAAAATACGATAAAAAATCAACATCCGCAAAACCACATCCTACATTATTAAGCAAATAGTTGTTTTGTTCGCCATTTTAGGAGCCAACACCTACCTCGATCAGATCCAGGTATCTACTTATTGCAAATTAATGTTGCAAACAACCAAGTTTTGTGGTGACGACTATCATTTATTTCTCAGCAAAAACATTAAATAGAAACGTTTTTTCTACTCTGCTGGTGTATTCCACAACTGCTGGCAATTTTTCCCCATAATTACTGAGATTTTTGAGATTTGATACAATCGGACGCCGCATAGCAAAAGTACCTACTTGTTAGCACATTAAAGGCATCATTAAATTATGGCTAATGATATTTCTCTTTGCTAGCAACCAGTTAATTAGGAAGGACTCTATTTATATGATTTATACTTACACATTGCATGCTGGGCATTAGCCGCAACGCCATTATAACCTATTCATCCTCAAAATATTTATCCTTTTTTGCTTTTCTTTAGCTCGGACGTTTCATTACGGAGAGGCTTTATATAATCAATCGCCAAGTGACAATTTGCTAGATAAACTATTTTTTAGCGATGAATACATTAAAAATAATTACGATAACCTTTCATTATTCAAATTTAATTTGAACCTGTTTGCTTGAAGCTTCTGTTCTGACGTCCTATTGTAGTCACTTCATGCCTTAATAAATTTATTTACTCATTTATTAACATTTCCATAAAAATAATTTGTAGTTAGGTACAAGAATCATGGAACACATGTTTTGTAGGTAAATAATACCTACAGAAAAATTGTTCATCTAGATTCTATAGGTACAACATTATTTTTTTTGCAGGTGTTGCTCCAGATAAGTTCTACACATTACCCACTCGAAAACAACAAAAACAACATTTTCACTCCTTAGACCGCAAAGTCAAAAGGCGCAACAGTATCGAAAACTCCGAGCCCCCCAAAAAGCCCCCTCGTACATATGTCACTCCCACGCCCAACGTAAGCAAAACTCAAAAACCATCGCTCTTCGACATCTTTAAAAAGAAAGAAGTGCCCAAAAAGTCAAACTTGCGACGTAGTGTTAGTGACGCTACAAACTCGAAATCCAAAACTTATGGCCCTCAAAGTTTTAAAAGGCCTGACGATCTCAAGGATACCAACGCCAGCACCGTAAAAAATACGAAGAAGCAGTTATCGCCGATTATTGAGGATACGCAAAGGGACAGTTATTTTGCGCCAATTGGTGAAGAGAACAAGGAAAATGAGCCCGAAGAGAATCTAGACGTGCGTCCACCTGCACGCAAAAAATGGAAAAAAACCGAAAGTGCAAATGAAACTCTTAAAAAATACATCGATGAAATTGATGAAGCCCTCTACCAAGATACGGGTGTGCGGGTAAACCATCCAAACAAACAACAAACCAGACATCAAACCAAACAACCCGAAGTTGTTATTATAGATTTGGACAAGGCGGAACAAATTTCCTCAGACCGCGATAAATCAATCGGTCGCGCTTTCGGCAAAAAGTTCAAATCTCTTACTTCCAAGAAGCCTAAAAATGAGGCACCAGTAAAACAAGGCAAGGAAAAGGCGAAGCTAGACGCCCAGTTGTCGACAGGATCGTTGATTCAAAACAAAATCGACGAGCTAGTGCACGAGAAACCCCCAGATATGATTCATAGCAGTCAGAAACCGGTGGAAAAGCTGCCGCTTACGAGAGGACGGACAGTTGATACGATGGTGAAGCGCCTGTCCCACGACTCGAGCTCGCCCCCTCCCAAAACGAATTTGTTGGTGACGCCGAACGTCTCCGTGCAACACAACCACAATCAGCCATTTTCATACACTCGCGGGCTTAGTCCGGACAAAATGGAAAACCCTTCCAGTCCGGTTATTTACGCGCAAGTCGTGTGCAACAATAACGGGACCAATAAACAAACAGTGCATTATCCGGTTCAGAATGGGAGCAGGAAACATTTGCAAAACTCTGACTCGGATGAAGGTTTAGGAAACGAGGACCAGCTCCATTTGTTCAATCGTCGTTACGGCTCTAACGAGTACAAGCTGAAGCATAGTGACGAGTACTTCAAAGAAATGGAAAAGTTTGACGAGGAAACTCCAATAGTGCCAAAGTTCAGAACCTCCGCGTTTACTAACGGTTATTCGTACGACTCAAATAAGTACGAACACTTCGATTCGTCTTCCCGCGGTCGCGCCGACGGAATGGACGCAAAACGACGTGAAAGCCTCACAGAAAACCTGGTCGAAGCGTACAACCCCAAAGTAAATGGTCGCACAGACCTAAGCGCTCGCCGCGATCTTTTAGAATCCCGCATGAACAAGCGCTTAAACGATACAAGATTGCGTACATCCCCCGAGTATTCCCCACGACCAAGCAGCTCAAACAACGTTTACATATCGGAAAGCTCGAAGTACCACAGCAATGGTATAACTAGTCCAGTAGGTTATAAGGAAACGTATCAATCCGAGAGTAGAACTGATCGAAACGGAGAGAAGTACGTTACAGAGTCCAAGACGAAGAAATACTTCGGCGATCGACACAAAAACGGGTATTCGTCGTATGAGCTAGAACCCAAAAGCTTTGACTCACATATAAGCGACTATCGTTCTTCGCCAGAGAGCCGAAACTTTGACCCGAGCAGCAAAAAGGCCACCCATCGATATAATCAAAAGCTAACTAAGAACCGAAGTGTCCACCAATCAAATCCAGAAATAGCGCATCGCCAGTTTGCTGAGGAGAACCTGCACCAGGAATCCTATCACAATTCTCTGCGTAGAGACGCCAATCACAACTACAAAGCGACTAGACAGTACGAAATCAGCGACAGAAAAGACAAGTTCGGCGATTCGGGAATTGAAAACGATTTCCGTCGTGATTCAGGCGAAGGAAACTACCCCGGGTCTAGACAGTCCAGAAATAGACGCGACTTTAATGAATCAGAAGACGAAGGATTTGCTAGTTCTTTACTAATTGCAAGCGAGCGCCAACATGCAGCGGAGGACCTAGCGCGAAGAAATAGGGAATATGATTCCGATAGAGCTTATTCCAGAGAGGAAGACTACAAATCACGAACAAGACATGAGTACATTCCACGGGAGCGCAGCATCGACGATGGGTCGCACTTCGATCCTCGACTAGACAAATTTGAAAAAGAACGAATCGCGTTGAAGAAGCTGGAAAAGAAGCCGCCGAAAGCTGAGAAAAAGAGCAGCCTTGAGAAGGTAGATTTTTTTAAAAAACTTTTTACCTAGTTTCAATTTATTTCTTTCATTGTTTAGGTGAAACAGTTGTTCACACGAGACAGCAAAAAGAAGAAAGAAAAAGAAATGATACGTGAGGAAGCACTACGAGCTCGCTACAAGGAATACCGTGGAAGTTCCGAGCAACTGGAACCCAAAGCCAAAGTTGTCTCAAGTTTGAATTCTGTAAGTAGAACAATTTTTTTAACCCTGATACGGCGTAATATTGTTTCTTAAATGATGCAACAACTAAATTACAATGTTGCAAATAAAATTTATTCGAGTCATTAAAAAGTTAATGATCCGTTTGACACGATAAAAACATTATTATTCAGTCCTACTCTTCTTCTAGACGTATGCCAAATTTAACGTTGTCGTCATGTATTTCTCTACATGACCGTGTGTAAAAATAGATTTCTCTCATCAGAAATGAATTACTTAGTACTTTAGGCACGCCGTTTAATTTTTGTGCAATTTCTCATTCTTTTCCTTTGACGTAGTAGATGCGACGATGAATAATAATAATTTAAAAGCGGTGGTCGCGCAAAATTTAAGATTAGTGTGGGTTGCGTAGGTAATACCTCTTAATAATAAACAAAAGTGTTATCTCTCATGTAATACATAGGAAATAATATAAATTGTTTAGCTCACGGGTATAAATCTGCGTATTTTATTGTTATTAAATCATTTTGCTAAAAGCAACAGAATTGTGCCTATTAATAAAGACCTAGCCATAAGGTTCATGCGGAAGAAACATGTAATTTTAATAATCTGCCTACAATCTTCGATCACTCGCCAAGGTTTCTAAAAATATCTTCAAAGTTCAAGCAATATTTCGTCAAACTTATAAACTATTCTAGATCATAAGACTGATATAAACTAGGATAAAAAACGCGAATATACATTTAGTTTTTAATAAATATCAAAAAGCAAAGAAATAAACCAAGACAAGGACGTTTAGAGTTGCCCAACCTTAAAGTATTCGCCATATGTTCGTAAAAGGCCGCAGAACAGGTCCACTCCAATAAAACCTATAATGTTGCATATCAATTTGTTACTTATTTCAACATATTATTAACACTTAAATTAAAAAGCAGATGTGTGCCACAGGTAAATGCCAAATAGCTTTTAGTTCTCGTTAGTGCTTCTAAAAATTATGCCACAGTTATGTGGAACTGCAATGATTAATACCATTCATTCAACATAAATTCCCTTTTCTTCAAGTACGGTCACATCAAAAGCATTGATTCTTACAATTTTCTAATGATTAATTTTTGGAATAGTTTTGCGTTCCCACGATGGAAAGATACGTATTAACGAACGTGCAAAATGACTCCAATCTATGCGAGTTAGATACGTATAGGAGACCTGTTGTGGCAAACATCTTTACAATACAATTTTTCTAATGATAATTTTATATGCGACGACATTATTGGAATCTTGGCTTGACCTTAGATGGCAGTACGCGTAGGACTAGCTTTGGCTAACTTCTCATTAACTAACACAATTACTATTGTTCTCACTATCTGCGGCCTTGTTTGGATGCCCACTAACTAAGGCCGAATCATCCTGGACCGTCTATCAAACCACGCATTTTTCTTTCTTTATTATCTCAAAAAATATCAAAATCAAACACAATTGAAGTTGGTCAATAAACCCCAACTTATGAGCTATTTTCAAAACATAAACGTCTTTGGTTTATTCGTACGTACATAGCTAATATTTATTCATTTATTGGACCTTCGTTATTACAGAATATTTTTAAATTTTTTGCAAAACGAAAGTAGGTTCAGCATAATTGTATCTTGCAAGTACATCTTACAAGTATTATACAGATTATTTGTTCTGGAGGCCAGTTTATTGAGAAGCACCTTATAAGGTAGAAGCAACATGCACAGGGGCAACTTCCATTCACGGACCACGCATTTAGGTCTTACGTATTAATGCTAAATCCTGTAAGATTGTGAGTCACGGGAGCCTGGCTCCTGGCGCCAACGACGTATTAAATCCTTATTAATATACACATCTAATTGCGTATATTCCTTAATGGGCAAACGTCAATTCACACCCAAGAAGCGGCAAAAACGTTTACAGTCTGTTTTAATTAATAATAATATTAAGTAAACACTCTACAACTAAATTAAGAAAAGAAGTTAATGTAAACAGATGCTTCTGTAGTTAATTGCAGCCCTCTAAAAGGGCTTTAAAATGCGGAATACATGGTTTTCAAAAAATGGCGCATAAACTCGATATTACGTTGTTGGGGTATGCCTTGGGATTCCTGGAAAATAGTTGAAAAAAATTTATCTGTTATATTCATTGCGAAAATTCGAACAAAGTTGCATAAATTCGGCAATACAGCCTGGGAAAATACATCTATAAATCCCATGTACGAGTCTTGATCATACACTTTTGCATTGAATTTTATTGAAATTTTTGTCAGCGTCATTTCATGAATATTTTGTAAAATTAAATTGGTTATAAAAATGTAATTCTACCATTTAAAAGATAAACAAATGGTGAAATGGTTTAAGATAGACAGTTTGTAGAACACCATTTTATTCGTTAATATGTGCTGTTATTTTCATGGTATGAGCGTTTAAAGTTTTGTACTTTGGGACCCCATATCTTCAAGGGTATATGAGATAGATTTTATTGACATTTTTATAGGGATCCCTAGAGTTAACGAACTGTAGCGTATATGCGCCAATTTTTGGACATTCTGTATCCAGAAACCTCGGTAGAAACTTGTTGAGTTTTCTTTGGTAGAAACCTTAGGTATGATAATAAACAGTTTCTGAGATGGTTAAAAATTGAAAGAAGTACCGGTGGTGCTTTATAAAAGGGTGTATTTGCATTGCGCCGGTGATTAAGAAAACACTTGGTATTGCGCCGATTTTGTCATACAGAAATATGTTGCATTGCGCCGCTATTGTTTATAAAAGGTCTATTGTTATACCAGGAGCTAAGCATACCCAGGTAAAAGGGATTAAGAAAACTCGATTTAAATACATTTACAGGTATATTCTAAATTAAAAAATATTAAAATAAGTAGAATTTTGGGTTGTTTTCTTAACATACATTTTTATAATAGTATTAGTCGTTTTTTTCTTCATATATTAAAATTTATAAAATTGTGTTGACACATTTTTATGAAAGTGTGTTGATCTCAGGTATATTTTAACTATCACGAATGTGGGCTGGGGCTTGTTGAATTTCCCGTCCACTTCCCGTACAATTTTTGCTGGCTTTTCGGTGATATTATCAGTAGCTTTTCGTTTTCCGCTATTAGATATGTATTGTCTTGGTAGGTAATGTGCTGACAAGGATTCTTAATTTTTCTCTAGTTTGTTTTTTTAAATTTTAGGGCTTTAGATATAATTTTGCAAAAGCACTGGGGGACCTTTTTCCACTGGGGGACACTAGGTTAGGTAGGTTAGGTTAAGATGTGCTAAAATGAAGACTAATGACTAATTTGTTGGGGTGACAAAGGAAGGGATTAAACAGATGCAAACCAGGTATACGAAATGACCCAAAACAATAGGTATCATAAAAGTGGCGCAATACACACTATTTTTGTATACTCAAATTTAACCATCGGCGCAATAGTCATATATCCTTATAAAATTATCCTTTTTTCGTGACAAAACAAAATGTTGATGTAGAGTAAAAATAGTTGATTGGCTATTGAAGAATAATACCATGTATCCGCGGAGCATGTATCTTATTACAGAAATATTGTTCAAAGTAAATAACCCCATACATGTCACTGATGTGCAAGATGAAGCACACTATGAGCAGCCTTTTGTAGTAACAAATTGTTAATTTGCGCGCTACACCTATTTGTTATTTGTTTAATTAAAAATGCCAAGCATTATTATAAAAGAAAATGCATGTATCTTTGATGCAACGCCGCTGATGGGCAAGTTTTTTACAATCTTTGCTCTTATTACTGCATCAGTAATGCATTCCCCGTCAGGTAGGTAGGTACCTATATTTAATTGCATATTAACTAATATTAATGTGCTGCTGAAGAGTTGCGACTCTTTACATTGTGTAATTAGATTTTATTTAGTCTTTTGTGTTGCACTTGAGTGCAAAAAGTGTTGTATTTGTTGAAGGCTGCTGTAGGTAACAAAACGCTTCATTACGACGCCTTCGATCCGCTGAAAAACACTGCAGCTTTTGTCGAACCCATCGAAGAATGCACTGCTTACCACGTAGGTAAATTTGTTTATTATTGATCTTAAATTGAAAATAACAATCTTTTTATACTTTTCGCAGAAATCTATACGGTTATATGGCTTTCAATCAGCGTTATAAAACATACATTCTTCAAGCACTATGTTGTGTGAGGCTAATGTTGACTTAATTTTTAGTAAAAAACACCTTAAGATAAAATCAAAAGAATCTAATGAAAATACGTGACATTGTTTGGAAGTTTCAACACTTAAAAGTACTTTAAGTATGCGGTTAAATATAGAATATACTACCTTCCACTGACATTAAATACTACTAAAGCTCCCATTATACTAAATAAGTTAAATAGTTTAAATAATGGTTCTTATAAATTATTGTATCAGGTGCTGAACTTTAAGCTACAATGGTTTTTGTTTAACCATATTGCAAATTAGTTATATTTATTTTACTCTTGTTAAACATAACTATTCTTTTATTTCTTATGGACAACATTTGATTTAATTTATTTTTTTGAATTAGGGTTCAATTATATGGAGCCCCATGCGTTGAAATACATTTGCAGACAGCTTTTTTTTAAATAATTCCTGCAGTAAATTTTTATTATAATTTGTAATAACTAAGCCAACAAAGTGTAGGTTCTTTGAAAGGTGGTAAATTATGATCGAGCATAGTGATACTATTTCTCAGAATCTCACATAGAAATTATATACATATATCTATTTTTAATCTGAACTGGAGTGTTTCTTTATGAAGTGGCCAGTCTGCACACGCTGAGCTTATACATGACAATCTGAAATTAATCATTCGTAATGACAAATAAAGAATCGAGCAGCCGCGGCCGGCGATTCAGCACCGCTAAAGCAAGCTTTAACAAACAACATTATTAATCGCAACTAGGAATACCGACTAAAGGGATAAGGATAACTTATTATTAAAAGATAAGTAGGGAAAGAAAAAGCCGTCCTTAGCAAACTACGCGCGCTTTTGGAATTACTCGTAAAACATTTTTTTCCAATTAGTCAAAGCAAAACAATCTTTTTGCAATAATAATGCTGAATTCCTTTGCTAAGTGACACTCCAACTACACCTTAAAGTTAACGTAATGTCTTCAAAATTTATTATAATTACCCACCTACAGATTTTCCCAGCCATGTGCGAGACTGTATGGTATGTGATTATAAAATAGATGGCTGGTAACGTACCTATATCCAATAAACGTAATGTTTCCAACATTTTACAACGTGGTGATACAATAAAGAGGCATCAAAATGCATATGCATGTGTAACTTGAAAGAGAAATGATTCGATGTATCTTTTCAACGGACGTAAATAGACAGACGTATGTCGATATCAACTAATTTCGTGAAGTTAAAACAAATAATAATCTTGGATGTTTATTAAGCATATTTAAACATGATAACAGAACTAAAAACAAAGGGAATTTTCTACTTTTTTAAAATCGTCCTTTTAAAAATTCAATGCTGCGTCAAGGCAGAAAACTTGTTTCATTTTTTGCAACTTGTATAGTTCTACTCTAATAAAAAATTACAGCAATTGCAACGTCGGTTTAAAAACTTAAAAAATCTCTTCAAATCGATCAAAATTTGATTTTTGCTAAAGTAACTTCACGCTACTTAATGTAAGAATGTGTGGGGTCTACTTCTAGCAAAGGGCATATCTAAGAAGGCCGTAACCTCTAATCTTTATCTCAATGGTGGCTATATTAATCCACACATGACGTCTAATATGAAGTAGTAAGTTTAATTAAATGAAAATTGCAATGCATAGGAAAATTAAATGTAATTCAAATTATAATTATTTAAACTGTTTACTTTAATTTTCAATGCAATTTAGCTAAATATTGTGATATACAGAATTAAATGTTGCTGTATCTTTTTTAATTTAAATTTTAAATAACTATCTTTTTGCGTCTAAAACTATGTTTCCTTGCAACTTATTTAATACAGCCTTTATTGGTAATGTTAAGCAACTAGTTAAATCAGCTCTTACAAAATTTTCAATTTAAAATAGATCATTTTCCTTTGTTTTAAAATATAAAAAACAATGCATTGTATACTTATCATAAATTGAAAGTATACTGCTGCTGAAACACCATGGAATAGAATAATAGACTAATAAATTATTTTTTTATCCGGTTAATACTCTTTACTTCATTACATAATCATTTGAAATCACTATACACAATCTGAAAAAAAAAATCATGCTCTGCAATTTTCGTACAAATTAGTGTAAAAGAGCCCATAAAAATTATAAATATCGCAAACATCCTTGAACTTATCTCGATGAAGGCGTGAAATTCAGGTACTCATGTAGTATATCCTTAGCAAAAAAAACTTTGTTTATTATTATAGTCATATCGTGCCAATTAAATATCCTATAAGTAATTAGGTAGAAAATTGATATCTTTAGATATCCTGTGCTTTAATCAATAAAAAACCGTTTAACTATACTTGTCTGTATTCGTATGCTTATTATTTTAGTAGCCTGTCTGAACAAAAATAATTAATTTAGCTTAAAAAATGCTGTAAACTCCCAGAGTATAATTTAAGGTTTTTATCTTTACATGTACTTACGTACAATATTTTTAAATAGGGGAATCGTGTTAAGATTAATATTTATAAAACGTGAGAAACTTACGGTCCTTTATTTAAGGATTTCTTAGGTCAAAAAATTGCGCATCCTCAAAAATTACGTATGATTCTTAAATAACCACCGTCTTAGGTTTTTTTTTAAGCATCCGAATATTCAAATTCCAATAAAACGAATAGTTGTTCTGATTCACAAAAAATCCTAATTATGAGGCCAAATTAGCACTAAAATAAGTCTCATTAAAATTAATTAAAAATAACAAAAAACTTGGGTTATCTACATTGTTAAAATTTTGATTCAAAAACATTTTAATTAGTTACTTTGGTAGTCTACCTACATGAGGCAAAAAAGGGCGTTGAATTCAAATTTTGTTCTTAAATAATATATACTTTTTTTAATTCGCTTTGCACTTGATGCAGTAATTTTAATTCTCATTGAGTAATAGAACTAAAATCGTGCGTTAAAACATAAGCCCTTGAATTATAAAATAGCCATTTTTTTAGTTCGTGCGCGCCTTTTTCTATTAGTAATCTAATTGAAAGACCATCTCAACAGGAAGCAAAGAAAAAAGTGACTCAAGACCTAAAGTAATTTTCTAGGTACAAATGATGATTCTTAAAAATTTGATTGTTGATTTCATCTCCAATTAAATAATAATATTAACACTTGACTTTGAATAATGCACGCATTGTAAGTCATGAAATGTTTAATGATTTCGATTAGGTTTCAATGCCAAATTATTAAAAAATTACAGCACCACATAAATCCTGAATATGGTCACTTTGTAATAAAATAAAAAAAATCTACATGTCATGCTTTTGAAATTGCTTTATTTAATCAAGCGTGGGAATTTTAAAAAGATGATTAAAAAATGGAATAGTGTCCCAAAGTAAAAGTTGGCCCACCGCCGTGTTCTTTTAACAATGAATAAATACAATTTAATATTATTTGATCCTAGTCATCATAGCTGATATTGCTACTCTATTATCCCCGTTTCCTGTTTGTGTCTTAGCACAATAAGATATTATAGGAGCAGGTGTATAGCTCTACAAAATAGAAAATTTGTGTCCAGTCTTGCATAACGCATTTGTTCGAAACCGCATTTTAAAGGTTACTTGACACATTAGTACCGATTTAATTCAATTGGCCTGTGGTTTATAGAACCACATGCAACTGAAATAAATTTGCACCTCATTGTAATAACGTCCTTTAATCGAAATCAGTTTCTTTGGCCTTGGCGGTAAGTTTTTCTATTTAGAACATTTTACAACTGTGTCCATTTACACTTTATGTTGCCTATTAGTAGCTCTAACAAACTTCGTCAGATGTTTCTAGTTCGTGATAATTACTATCAGCATAAAAGTTAGAAAGATATATTGCATATGATTAGCTTCAATAAATAATAAACAAAGCAAAGTAAATTTCCCAGCTAGGTACAGTGGCTGACGGAGGTTCATTAGCGTAAATTTACCAGAAGACAGCTACTAGGATGGACGGAGGGAGTCATTAAAGGGCATTGGGCCTTTAGGTAGGTAGGGTAGGGCGCTACCATCTCAAGGACTCCCAAGGCCGACTTCTTGTAAAGCTCAGCAGGAATGCTTGCCATACCACCTCGTAAATATCACCCCTGAGTGCCCCACTACCTTTGCGAGCTTTTTATCTCACCGCCTCCCCTTATCCGCGGACCTGTTCAATGATACAAGCATTTGAATTGTTTAAAAATGCGTAAAATGTGGTGCTTTATTCAAAGTATTCAGGCACGAGCATTTTTACAAGCTGATAGTTAAATTGATTAAAATTCAATAGGAAATCTACCACTTAAGTAAAAGCATTCTCTCAATAAAAATTCTTAGGCAAGACGAACTATGTACAAAGATCCTGATCAGTAGGACTTCACTTAGAAAATCTGCATATAAAACTACTGCAACTCCCTAGTTTTATGCACAAGTGCAAAGGCCGAATCCGTTTTAAAAATTATAAAAACGTTAAAAATGGTTATAGGTCCTAGCACAATTCTAGCAGAATATTTATTCATTGATTTTATCAAAGCTCGTGCATTTGCACCTAAACAGGTTCATTAATAACTTGAAGCGAATTAACTTATTATTATATTAACTAAAAAAATCATAATTTTTTATCATCACTCTAAAAATTTAAATAATTCGTTTAATTGATTTTTAACAGCAAAAATCATAAAAAAAACTAGTTTTATGTGTTATTCATCGATGGCATAATAAAACTGAAAGGAAATACATCTAGCTAGTATTCAAATTTGATATAAACACCAAGGTTTAGTAATTATTTAAATCAATTTCAGTTATCAATCGCAAAACGAAAAGAATTTGGACAAAAAACTTAATTTAACATACCTAATTAACTCGTACAAGTATTTTTTATCTCATTTTATATAAAAACGAATCTGACCAAACCTAATTTATTATTTTATTATCCGACATTAATAACAGTTTTTATTTAATTAAGCATGATTGACTTAATTTTGCCTTTTGTTCCGCATTAACATTATAAAAACGTGCATAAAAACTATAATTAAGTATAAATTATCGTTTTCTGCTTAAAGTTCATTAAACAATAAAAACGAAAGCAATAAATAATAATTAGTCCTTGTTTTTTTGCAGAATTTCGATTATTCAAATCGAAGGCGCCTATCAACACCAAGCCCAAGCCCTAGTCCACCAAGAGAAATTGTAAGAAACCCAAAAAATAACGTCATTCACGGAAGTTGGTTTAAATCCTTGGACCGTCTGACCCGCAAGAAAACTAAAAAAGTAAGCCACACAAAAATTATCATTGCTCTATTTTAAACAACCCTTTTTTTATTCAGGACGAAAAAGAGGGTAACTTCACATCCACAGAAGAAGAAACCCCAACGAAACCACACAAAAATCTCCGATTCTTCGGAGACACCGACTTAGAATCGAACGACAGCATACGCCACAAAACGGTTTACAAAACCCGTTCAAACGGCCTAATTCAAAACAGAAATCGCAGCCAATCTACACGTGACCTTCACAACATATCTGAGGAACGCAGAACTCCAGACATTCATCACGCAGGACATCACAAAACCCCGTACAAGAGCATGATGAACTTGTCCAACGAAAGCGACAGAGAAAACGGGAAACGTTCCAAAATGAATTCAAAACCACCTATGTCGCCAAATCACAGAACAAACAGGGATACTCCGTCAAGGATGAAGGACGAGCGCTCTAGGAGAAGGAAGAATGAACTTAGTTCTGTTGAAAGCTCAACAGAGGGAGACAGCAGTCAACAATCGCAGAGGAGCATGGTCTATTTGCACGCTGCTACAGGTAAACATAAAGACCTTTATTACTCCTAAAACTAATACCAAAGAACCAAGCCTAATATCCTGTTTTTTTTTTAGTCGGCGACATTCCAGGACCAAACTACCTGCGAAACGGCCGCCGCGCAGCATCCCGCGAAGAACTAGCTTCCAATAGTTCCTCAAGACTCCAACAACCCCATGTCAAAACCCTTAGCCGCTCGTTCTCAGTCCTAGCCCCATGGAAACCCAAACACTACCGCGAGGGCATGGACATCGACTACACGCAATACCCTAAACCAGTCAAAAACGGCAAATACGAAAAGAAGAACGCATCAGGACGACGCGAAAACTCCTCCACGTTAAAGAAAAAAGCGCACGAAACCCGCCGCTCGAATCACAACGTGTCGAACTTGTCCACTGGTAGCAAATCCAAAAGCAAGGAAAACTTGTCTACTCTGCAACGAGGTCGCTCACGCGAGGAATCAGGCCGTGGGTCTAGCTCCACGTTGTACAAAAAGAAAGACAAGTTGCCGAGGGAAAACTCGCGGTATACTACGCGCGACGACAGGAAAATCTCGTCGAAAAGCATGTCCGTAGAGTCCCTTGGAAGCGCTCGCTCCGCTGGAGGTAGCGCCCGAAAGCCTCGCGAAGATTCCAACAGAGATATCTCCCGTTCCATTTCGATGCCACGCGATCCCGAGAAATCCGCCGGTTGGTTCAGAATCACAAAGAAAAGTCACAAGAAGTAGAATTAGTGGTCTGTGATCTGATTTTTGGAATGCTGAGTATTACTAACCATATTTGTTTGAAATTAAAACAGAGAACGTTTTAGAATGGTATTAAAATTCAGCATTTTCTGTAATAAGAAACTACACTATATTTTGTGCCATCTACGTTCTCTCTTATTTAATAGGTTTTAAATTTTTCGAGACGAACGATTTAACTTTTCATGTGCCGTAATATACATCCGTAAAATTTATTTTTCTTTTCATTACGCTCTGATCCTAGTGAAAAGGAATTTAAATTTTTATTTTAAACTAGAATTGTATTAATTTTATGTATTTAACTTGGTGCTATATTAGATTATTTTTAAATGTAATAAACTGTTGTAAATAACAATTTTAATAATATTTTTGTAAGTATTCTTAGTTAATTTATGGGTAAGGTATTAATAAGTTTTAACCCGTTATGTACGTTACGAAAAAAGAAAAATATTTAATGTTGTTGTTACCAAATAACTCTTTATCAAACTACGAGATAAACTACGTTATGAAAACCTACGTAACTTTTAATTTCAGTAAGACTAGCTTTAATTTTCATTTTAGTCACTAAATCTTGTAATTATGTGCTATATTAAATAATAAAAATTTAATACAGTGTGTGACTTTCAATAAAAACCCAACATCATAAATAATATTTTAATAGTATAAAATTGAGCATATTAAGTACTTAAGCAAATAGTAAAAAAATAAATAACATCATAAAACCTCAGTCTAAAAACATTACCTTAACACCCACGTGAAAAACATCGCTATTAACACTTACTAAAATATCAAAATCCAAACGCTTGAAACTAATGTTAGCATACGACAACTTTATCGACTGCAAAGACTTAAACTTAAGAATACCTTTACTGGGGTGAACTTCAAATCCCTCTGGCGCCACTATGTGAAACGGTAGCGGGTTCGACTCCTCGGACATTAAAAAAAAGAAATCTTCAGTTTTGATAGGCGGCGTTAAGTACACGACTGACGGCTCGACTTTTATGCTCAGGTTGCGCAGAGATTGATTCATGATCACGGTTTGCTCGCTGAAGCTTTGAAAAAAGGAACTGTCTTCAGGCAACGACGTTACCAACGTTCTGTCCAAATCATGCTCTATCGTCACACTTATAGCATTGCGGTTCAAGTTTTGTAAAAGCGTCTTAAGGGCTGATGTAGATTCCTTGTAGTTGGCGCAGTCGTTTGGGATAATCTCGCCTGGAATGGTTTCGCTCAGGATTTTTACAATTGGTTCCACTTCAATTTCTTTTTCTATTTGCTTCCGGCACAAGCGCCTGATTCTTCCGCGTATCGCTTCTTCACCTGACATCATTTTAATAGCGCCGATGTCTAAAACTGATGATTTGTGTGTGCACTTTTCCAAAAAGGCGCAGTCCTCCTTGGACGGAGTGCATGTAACTGTGACTGAGGTTTGTTGCTGAGGTAGCACAACGAAAATATTAGGCACTACGCTTATTTTTGTAAATGTAAGCGCGTCCTTTGGAACGTAGTTCAATAGTACGAAAATTGGTAGCGTCCCGCTGTTACGAATAACAAACGTCTGTTCTAGACTTTCTCTCCCGTTTAGACTCCCGAGGGATAAAATATGCCGCGAAATGTCTTTAAAGATATTCGACGTAAACTCCAAAGTACCGTTTCCGCCGTACCCAAACAACCCAATCGCCTGCTTCTTAGTTTGTTGTAAATTCGGATCGACTGACGTAAAATTAATTTCGCTGATAGCTGCTCCAATTGCCAATGGGCTAAACTCTATTGAAATGCTCTTAGTCTCGTACTGATGTAAAACAAACTTAAAAACATTAGGAGGGTCTTGATCCGACCTGTCTTTTATTATTTTAAACAAAGGTCCTTTAATAGTGGCTTGGAGTCGTAAACGGTTCGCGCTTTTGTTTCTTAATATAAAATGTTGCGTCGAGCTTTTTCCTGGTTTGAGGCAGCCCCAGACTAATTCAACTTGATTGGTTTCTATTGGCAGTTTGCCGTTGGGGAGGCAACTCAAGCTGCTTGTACTTCGTAGAGTGTCCACTGATTTGTTTATATTGGACAGGCAGAAATCGCTGCGACTTGGGACGCTCATTAAATTCGTTGTGTTATAGTTTTCTTTGTTGTTTACTGTTTTATCTGGAGATTTAATGCTGCCCAAGGATAAGTTTCTGGAAGCAAGGCTGTCTTTTTGTGTTGAATTTCTAGAAGGGCTCTCTTTTGCTCTTTGATTGTACAAGTAATTCATAACTTTGGATGGAGTATCGTCGGTATCTTGTAGTAACTTAGCGATCTGGGAAATGCTTAAGCTTTTATCTGTGTTAGTTTCCCTTGTGTAGTTGTCCGATGAGTAAAATCCCGATGATCTGTCAGGTTGTATTGAATATTTCTCTGGTGGGGCCCAGGTGCTCGAAGATGTGTCCATTTTTGTTGTGTTTGAAATATTAGCAGCGTAGAATTGCGATAAATCATCGGAACGCTTTTTGAAAAACTCGCCTATTGATTTACCGGACATGTCAAATACGCTTGCGCCACTTAAGTCGCTTGGATTGTTTTCAACGGGTAGAATGTCTTTTTCTCTGCGCCACGATTTTTCATCTGCTAGGAATTTTTTTTCGGCTTCTTCAGCTGGTACAAAACTTATATCTTTGGTTTTGTTTATTATGTCTTTAGTGTGTTGGAACTGCTCTACAATTTTACTTAGACTCATTTCAGGGTTTTCTAAATTGCACGATAGCCTCGATAAGCTATCTGCAATGCTAAAGCGTCCGTTTTGTTCGGTAAATTCCAAGGAATTACGCGGTGTTGATGTATTAGGAGTACGCTTCCCTGTTTCTTTGCTTTCAATCGAACAACGCATTAAATCGCTTTCGTTTATAGTACTTTCGTTATTATTTGTTAAGCAACCCTCACTGCAGTCCTGCGTTAACTCAGAAGGGCGTAAAAACCTTGAGGGTAAAGCTGTTATCTTGGACGCCTGGTTTTGTAGCGATTTGCGTGCTAAAAGTCTTTGTTCTTGTATGTAAGAACTAGAGTCTCTCTCAGGAACTTGAAAGTCGATACTGTTGTCTTGAAAAGGTCCAATGTCCTGGCTCTTTATGGACATAATGCCTAAAGATTCATCAAAATCGCTTTCTATTTTATCGGTTTCTTCCATTATACTGCGAGGTTTAGGGGGTACACCTCGTCTTTCTACTGTAGACGTAGCCCTTGGTAAAGGTGTACTGTTTATTGTGTTGTCGGCAAAGTTGACTGCTTGCATGTCGTTATTACTCATGGTCCTTCTAAAATTTAACATTTTTATAATTTTTTACTAAATTAAAGTAAACTAGCATACCTTTTACATCAAAACTAGATTTTTTACTATTTGAACACAACGTTTTTTTAGAAACACCAACTGACACTTGTTTGACGGTTCTAGTCACGTGATCGCTTTACGTCAAAAAGCACGGAGTTTTTTGACAGATGCCGCTATTTGAGGTTATGTTTGATGTTGATAAGTGTTCTTTGGTTGATAGCTTCGTTGCTGTTTGTTTTTCATCCAAAACGAAAATGTTTTAATTTAAATAATTAAGTGAAAAGCTTTAATATGGATCACATATTTACCATTAGCAAGAAATCCAATAAATCCCTTAACATCTACAAGCAGAATATATTTAACAGGCAAGTCTAGTTTTTAGGAATCTTTTAAAATTATGACGACGTTGGTAGAATACTGTTTGTATCCATTTCAGATTGGAAAAGTCTATAAATTGCTCGATATCAAGCACTAATGTTGTAGCATTTAGTACTGAAACGAACTTGGAGGGCGATAATTCACTATTTTGGAACTCAAACGTTTATGTTGCTGATTTAAACAGTCCCTGGCAAATCCATAAGTAAGGCCTTGTATTATTTACTAAAAGCAAAGTTTTTAAGCAATTTATTGTAGGGTTTTATCGAATTCATCCCCTGTAACCGTTTTGCAATGGGATTCCACAGGAGAGCTGCTATTAATTGCAGACGAAAGCGGCTCTATTTTGGTTTATAAAACCAAAGACAACATTCTGAATGACTGGGCAGTTGTGTTGCAAACCACATTAGAAGGTGAACATATTCTGGCAGCAGCATTTTTCCATTCCGGCAAGAAAATATGCATTAATTCCGAGAAAAAGGACAGCGCTTCCTACTTGGAAAAATTCCACCACGTTAAGTTTGCATGCTCCGTTAAACAATTTGGGGGGCGCCCAGCCAACGGCGCTATTTTGTTAACGACCACTGGAATGTTAGCTGCCATTTTGTTTCCCCAAGCCGCAACGCAAACCCCTATGATAATCTCAACGGAGAGCTTGGCCCCTACGAGAATGTTTATAAAAACGGCTGACATTTGCTATGGTAAAAACGGACATTTCTTGTTGGCTGTAAGCAGTGGCGAGCCGTCCATGCCGATTCAGTGTTACAAGGTTTCTGTTAAGAAGGTTGACGAGAAGTGTGTGATAACGAGTCAGAGTTTGTTAAGCTTCTTTTTGGGGGAGGCGCCTAAAGAGGCTTTAAGTAAGTGCTCCAAAAACTAAAGGTCTTGAACATGTTTTTCATAATTTTTGGTTTTAGTGGACCAAGTGGTGAAAGGGAAACAATGTTGCGTTAATCACATTAAATGGATTATGCGCGAGGACGCGGATTCGTTAGTCGTGGCGGCTAGTAGTGATAAAATGAGTTGTCTGCAAGTTTGGGAACTTAGAGAGAAAGCTATTCCCGTGCATAAAGCTTTGGGGAATTCGGAAACGCCGCAATTTTTTAACACTGTTGTAAGTCAACATTGCTATGTTATTTTTAGGGCTACAACAAAATTTTTGTTTCAGCTCTGGCAGTATCAATGCCATTTCCAATACAACAGCAAAGTAACCTCGTTGGCAACCAGTAAGCTAAGTTTACTTAACACCATATCAAGCGGTTATATCGTCGCCACATTTGCCGACAATTCAATACACTGCTTGTACCGAGACACCCTGAAACCCGTGGTCAGCACTACAATTTCCATAACACCTAAATACACCGAAGAACCAAACGCCAAATACCAAAAGATATGCGTTAAGATCGTTAACATTGACATGTCTTGGTTGGGGAATATTTTATTGGTGTTGGATTCAGACGATAGTGTGCATTTGTTTAAATTACCGCCACAGATTGATAGCTCGACACCCTTAAGCGTGCCGTACTGTACTACGATTTTGGAATATTGTCTTGTTACCGGTTTGGACTGGTTGGATTTACTTTTGGTTTTAAGACCTGGGATGTTGGACGCTTTATGTGATAGATTAAGCGAGAGTTTTAACAGACAACCTGTTCATGTACAGCAGTATTTTTACGTGCAGTATTTGTGCATCAAAACGTCTTTGTATAGGTAAAATATTAACTATTTAAAAAACGCGTCTTATTACTTTTAATTTATAGGCTAAGCTCACAAGGACAAATAAAAGCAAACGATCTCACGCTACTATTAATGCTGCACAGTATTTCTACAGCTTTTAAAAGTTTATTACGACCGAGCGAGATGAACAGTCACGAAAAAAGTCCAGCTGACTCGCTTTCAAGTAAATTGCTCACCTAACCTAATCTAATATTGTTCTAAAACACTTTATTTATTTCTAGATGGCATTTCGGAGGGACAAAGCGACGTAGACAAAGTCCTAATGAATCTAGAAGCAAAAGAATTCACAGTTGAACCAACAACTTTACAAAGTCTACAGCAATTAATACAATGGGTCGGGGATTTGGCGCTAAATTTATTGGTAAAGCTCCCCGACAGTAGGCCCTCTGCTGGTAAAGGTTACGAACTACTACGTGATGCTAAGGCATTAAATACGCTGAGGGAGATGCTTGTCTTAATTCGAATTTGGGGCCTTTTGCGACCGGCGTGTTTGCCTATTTTTATTAAATTCGACGGTAGTTTGGATATCTTGGCGCTGCTTTTTAGGCTGTTAAGTAGGCTGGTGCAGAACGTTGCTGAACCTGATGACTCTTTAATTGGTAAGAAACTGTTTTATTAAATATTATTTGTACCTATTGTAACGGTTCCTGATAACTTTGTCCGGAAATTAATACGATAACGAACAAGATTTCCTGCTTGAAAACTGACGGTTTCTTCAATTTAGTACCTTTTAAATTGCGAAAATGTGTGTTTCGTTTTACTTTTGGCGAACCGAAAACAAAAACCACATCAAGGTTAAAGAAATGTTAAAAAATACAGGCGTAATAACATTTTTAATACTGTATTGGTTTATAGCAGTGCCTATTTTTTACGTTTTTTGCAATCTTTTACCGGAAAGTAATGTCACCGATATGTTTCCTTATTGGAATATTCTTTACTGGCTTTGTGCATTAGTGATCTTCCTTGTACTTCTTTGGATAATTTTAAAGTGCTGCGACTTTTCTGGAGAGACGGCAAAAACAGAAAACATTCCTCTAAATATAATTAAGAATCAGGAAGTGAATAAAAAAACATTTTATGATTTAAGTAAAAATCAAATAACTACTGAAATGGAAGTTCAAAATAATGCAGTACTTGTAAAATATAGGGAAAAAAACTTAAATATAGCAGTGGAAAGGCCTTTTTCGATGTATTTGGAAACGCCTTTATCCCCACGGGAATTATTTTTCCATGAACTGGCAAGAACAGAAAATAAATCGTGTAGCAGTACAATTTATGCGTTTTTGGAAAGGGAACGTGAAAGCTGCTGCAAAAACCAAAATAATTATAACTCTATGTATGATGATGATGTGTTTGCTTGACTATCTAATAAATAAAATATTTTGCACGGTAAATAATGTGGTTTTTATTTTAAAACCTTGTTCGTAATTTACTAAAATACCTTATCGGATTTATAATTAAAACAATTTTTCCAGATGAGTGTCTGCTACTTCCTAGTCAAGTCCAAATAACGCCTCTTCAAATATCATCAAGTAGAACTGTTCTGGCATCACCGCAACTGGTTCAACAAATTCTACCCTTACAGGTAAGTTTAAAAACTCGAAAATGTTGTTTTTTATTTACAGAAATCTATTTTTGCTTAGCTTGAATTTGGTAATGAACCCGAATACCTAGCAACATCACAAGATTCCAAACAAGGCCAAACAATTGACTCTATAAGAAATTTATTCTTGGGAACTACTCCAAGGGTTGTGAAACAATGTGTGAGATGCGGTGAATCCGCCTCTACAATGGCTTTTTCGAGAACAGCAGCGATACGAGCTTGGGACCAAAGATGGCACCGCTCTTGTCAGTAAGTACCTCGCTTAATTTAAAATTCAGAAATTCTATTTATTTGAGAGAAAAAAATTATGCATAATGATTAATTATTATTATTTGTCCTGGAATATTATTAGACCATTATAATTTTTAGATGTGGTGGACTTTGGGCAATGCAAGTTTATTCCTGATAAGAATAAAGCATATTTTTACTTATTTATTTACAAAGAATTATTTTTAAGACTACAAGTGTAATATTGATTATTTTTAAAGCTTATTCCTTTTATTTAGGATAGTATTTTAAAATAATATACCTACATTTTCTATTTAATTTACTCTATTTCATTTATGGCACTATCTTCACTGTCAATTTTTTCGTCTGAACTTAGTTTAACGTAATTTTCATCCATTTCGACTTTTTTGAGATGGGACAGAATGCAATCCAATGCAACAACGGCATTTTCTTCTTCTCTAGATGTTTCTGCATTTTCTTTGCAAATATCAATAAACTTTAAGTCCTTAGGTTCGTAAAATTCTGTCAAGAACGTGCGGATTTTTTCATAGAGAATATGTCCGTCTTCAGTTTGATAACCCTGTTTTTTGTAGAAGCAGGAGAGGTAATGGTGGTATTTTTTGTTGTCCATAGGAATTATTTTCAGCTCTACGTAATAAAAGTTTAAACATAAATAGATATTGAACAATTTATAGATAAAGATAAAAGTAAAAATATTTGAAGCGGATATCTTAACTTACTATCGATGTCATCGATCATTTGCCTATTTATTCCTATTTTTTTAATGCAGGACAACGAATATTCTTTTAGGTCTGCCATTATGATTTTTTTGCCAATAACCTGTAATACATAAGGACTTATTGATAAAAATATAGTTTCAACAAATATTTTTTCAAAAACTGTTAGTATGATTCCAGTTTGATTTTATAATGGAAGTCAAAAATATTGCTTACCTGGTCGCATAGTGCAAAATAAATCACACACAGAAAAGCCACTGATACTTTCATTTTTCTTGTTTTTAAGCGTAATTCTTAAACTGAACTGAATTAATTTCTAAGTGACTTAGCCAATTCAGGGCTAAAGGTTATCAATAAGGTTCAAAAAAATATTATTGTAAGCAATTATTTGTTTGCATATTGAACTATTAAAAAAAATATGAGGCAATGGACAGGTTATCATTATAAAATACTGCTTTTGTACGATAAGCTTATTGTAAGACGTAAATGAATATTGCTAGCTACAAAGATATCTCACCCTCCTATTACATACATATAACATTAGATTAATGGGGATTTATAAACACTTTGGTAACTTTAGATCCTTGCACTATTTCGCTTCATTTACATTCCTTTACATACGTTGGGGAGTAAAAGCAATAAATTGTTGTTAGGTGTTAATTTTTGAATTTTCAAGGCGAGATGTTTGATGGTAGAGTTATATTGTCAGACATGATACAAAAAATCGTAATATTACCAATTACTGACGTATGAAATAAATTTTAATAAAAAATAAATTATTTTACTTGTAGTATATTCGCTAAACTTTTGTAAATCTACGTTGTACATGTTTAAGACAATAAAAATCAATTAAAATAAGAGAACTGAAAAACTGCGAGGCGTTTGTTTAAATATATTAATCTTGATATTAATTTTATAAATCTTAAATATCCAAAGGCAATTTTTTTGTTATGATTATATTATAAAATTAAGTTGGAATATTCTAAAACATGAAATTGGTGTATTCTGCACATTGGTAATTAAAATAAAGGGTGAATTTACCCCTCTAGCTTTTATTTTTTTTGTAGATTAATGGTTCTTTAACACAATATTTTTTCTTTTTTTAACATTTTTATTGTATCAAAATTATAAAAAATACAGTGCTAATATTTTGTACACAAGGTGCCCTCAACAAGCTTCTCACCTACCCATCCAATATTTTAAAGAAGTATTCCAATTCCAGAACAGTATCGTCAGCTAAATCGGTGCAATGAATAGCATTTCTATACTTATCAACACCAAACCTAGCCCGTAAAGTATAGGGCCGAATCTGACGAGCCAATTCAGAGTCGTAAGGCCCTGTAAACTTTCTAAACGCGTCATGAGTATTTATTTCTTCGTGTTTGCCAGCCACTTCGAGGGCGACACACGGACCATCCAAGAAACTAAGCAACATAGCGTGAAAATCACCAACTACTCCTTTGTAGACCTCCAAGAACTCGTCTGCGTTAGCGTTGCTGAGGTAGAACATTTGCATGGCGGTAATGCGGAACTCTGATTCGCAAATAGCGCTGATTATGTACCCAAGTTTTCCTTCAGCAAGCGCGTGTGGTTTGATAACGCAACAAGTTGTGTTTTTCAACAAGACCGTTGCGTTTGGTGGACGACGTTCTATTCCCTCTGGAAAAAAGAAGCACGCTTCGCGGACGGCTGTATTATAATCCTTGGACGCGTGCAAGCCGTTCGAAGCGCGCTGTTCGCCGTAAAGAGCCCGCATGGACTGTGGCGCGCTTTTGCGAGCTTCAATTGGATCATCGGGACCTAGAATCTTCCTGAAACGTTCGATAGCATCCTCGCCCACTAACTCAACAGCTATGATTAGGCCTGAGACAAGGTGTTCCAACACAAACGGGAGAAACGGATCGCCTTTCTGGCTCTCGTAAAGATCTAAAGCTTCTTTCCTGGATAGCTGGCACATTCTTAAACGCGTGACTTTAAACCCGTGGTTTTCTATGTGAACCAAAACTTCCCCTAGCTTGTTCATAGCCGAAGGTTTGATAATAGCAAACGTCCTTTCTTTGGTCTTGCCAATTCGCTCTTTAGTTCTGCAATCAGCATAATCGGTTACTTTGATTTGCCTTCCGTAAACTCTGATGCTGTTTCCGATAAACATGTCATCTTGTTGGATTCCGTCGCACTTTGTACGGCGTAAATAAGTTCTGTGTTGCTCGGTGTCGAAAAGTTCAATGGAGTTATCGCTGGGGAAGTAGTTAAGGATGAATTTTTTGTCTAAGGCCGCTTCGAAGTCGAACCATTCCGCCAAGAAGGATAGCTTGTCATTGTAGTCGAATTTTTGGTACTTTAACATGTCTGGAAAATTTATTTTAATTAGTAAAGTTGAATAAATAAACGTATATGAGTGTCAATATGACGGCGTATAAAGTCTTAAATGAAAGGGGTGGGTAGCAGTCTTATTAGACTGGACAAGGACAGTCTTGTACGTTTGGAATAAATCCTGCTTGTATAACAACAAAATGTAATGCCCGGGTCGTAGTGAATCGGCTTACAAACCTACTTTTGAGAATGCAGATTACTTTCAGTACGCAATGTTTGCAATTTGTTTGTTATCCTTTAAGTTTAAACCGAGATTTAAACGTTCTATAAACCAACAAGGAATAAAATTCATTCATATTTATTTTTAGTAAGTTTTGGGTATGTTTAAGTTTGATGGTTTGTTATTTAAACACGGGTAAATAACTTAATTAACTTTACACAAAATCAAAAGACGTTTTGTTTATGCAATTGATTTTATTGCCTTATAAGGGCAAGACGCAGTTTGGTAATAACGTTATTGAGAATAATACTTTGAATAACCCGTTATTGGAATTTCAAAAATAAGAAGCTTTAAAACCTTTAAAATAGCGTGTGTGTGTGTTTATTAAGCGTTTTTTACACACGCCTCAAAGTTACCATTTCATAATGATACATAGTAGCTTCATAATATTAAATAAAATATATATAATATATATATTTTATTTTATAATTAATATATAATATAAAAATAAAACAAATTCACCTAGTCCGTTTTTAAAAAGTCCGTTTTTAAAGAACATTATATATTCACAAACTACAAACTTTTAAGGAGTAGGTATTGTTCTGTTTTTGTTTTATACAACTTTAAACAATTATTATTAAACTGCTAAATGCAAATTAGTAAGAGTTTGGTGTCGGGTGTGGGATTCGCTTGATACTAAAAATAAAAAGAACATTTTTGGACCGTCACTTGGGATTTTTTCCCTTTTTTTTACCTTATTAAATATTTTCCTAAAAATAAAATAAAAATTCAATATGAATTAAAACAAATTAAATACGTTCATGATAAGACACAAGAGTGTAATTTCTGAATAAAAGGCGAGAAAATATAATATCATTAATGTTTCTTAATAATGAAATGGCACTTTTTTTTAATTGCCAACGTTTTATTTCCGTGTGCTAGGGCTTCTAAAAGGCACCCCTAATGCACAGTGAAGGTTCTTTAAAATTGGTGTTAACATGCCTAATTCCAAAGTGTTAATAGGTCTCTAAAGGTCCAAAAATAAAAACCCCTAAAGCTTTCTTGCTGAACTTTGTCTAGTGGCTTCCTCTAATATTGTAACAACAATCCAAAGCCTAACTGACGAGGGTTAAGATGTTTATTTATAAACAATCAGTTAATAAAAAAATGTACATACTAAGGTAGTTCAATTTGTATTTAGTCTAGAGAGTTTGATGTTATAGGTACCGAAGTTTTTTTGAAAATCTCCGTAATGGTTTGTATAAAAAAAACATCATGCCTTAATAGGTCTGAATTTAATAAAAATATGGATATAACTACAATATCCGGAAAAAACATCAAGTTTTGTAATATTTTGCATGTGTTATTGGAATATCAAATACTTTCGCCAATTTTAGTTGGAAATATTGTTGCTGGAGGCCTATGTATAAAATCATCAGTTCAAACATTGCCAATAATAACTCATGAAAAAAAGATAGAAACGTTATTTCGAATCTCCCATTAATAATAAAGGAGTTTTATACATTTTCTAGGAGCGAAACTAGTTGAATATTTCTATTGTGCTAAAGTGACGACGAATAAAAATATCTCAACCTTTTTTATATTTAGAAAAATAGTTAAAAATGAATAACTTTAAAAGTTGTAACTTTTAAAATGGGACTTAAATAAGCCCCTCTCTTCAATTTACTATTATATGGAGGCTAAGAATTTAACACGTGATTAAGCCACGTGAGAAGAAGTATAATAATTTAGGCTAGAATTTAAAATCCTTCTAACTAAGCGACCGAGGCCTAGGAACGCCCATTACGCCATAAAAATTATATATACGAGGGCTGTCTGAGAAGTTCAAAGCTTTTCTATGAAGGAGACGTCATAGGCCAGAAATATTTTGGAAACATAATTTTGCATCCTTTATAAGGAAATACTAATAATTTTAGCCACTTTGGATGATTAGTTATTTTTTTAAAATTGATTATAATGGTCAATGTATCAATTTTTTTGAAAATAGAGCAAATTGAATATCGAGTCCCTATTACATTCTTGTATTTGAAAGGCAAAACTCATTCGAAAATTAAAATCGTGGCAATTTTTGTTATAGAAGACTCTTTACTGACATTTTTTAACAAAAAAGTTTAAGCAACTGAATATGATCATGACCGTACCAGCTTGGTTGACGATAAATGTTCTATGTAGCCAAAAACGGTAACCACTTCCGATAACATTGACTAAACTCGCCAAATGGGTTTGAATAACCGTAAAATTTGTTACAGAGATAGCAGAGGCTTGGAGCATTTAGAAAAAATGCATTTGTGACATATTGTCATAAGATTTTGGCATGAAAAGGCTTTGTGAACAATGGCTGCCGCGTTTGCTTACTTTTAGTTCAGATTCAACACCCTTATCGGTTGTGTTTTCGAATAATGGTCCAAATGTATTAACCTCCCATTGTATTATGCAGATATGTTCTTTAATGACATTTTTAGGTATTTTGAAAGAAAATCCGCTCAAAGCTCAAAAATTGGGAAAGCCATAACCGGAAATACGTCTATTTTACAGTTTCTTACGGTAACCGCTTTTTGGCAAAGTTAAAGAGGTGCAAGCATTTTTAAAAAAAAATTATATTTCTAATAGAGGACTAGACTTGTGAAAAATGAAGAAAAATTTTGCAAAAATGATAGTGGCTTTTATGTGAGGCTTTGAATAGATCAGACAATTCTTGTAGTTCTGATTCAAAAAACCCTTATTGCTTGTGATGGCAATAGTTTTCGAATTAAGGTTTAAATTGATTAACCATTTATTGAATTGTACAGATATGTCCCTTAGCAATATTTTCATGTGCTTTGGAAAAAAAACATTTCTCAGAACTCAGAGATATGAGAGATATACAAAAGCCACAACATGAAAAAACGTCTATTTTGCAGTAGTTTATTGTAACCGCTATTTGGACCGGTTAAAGAAGTGCAATCATCTCCAAAATGATGTTATATTCCTTAAAGAGGCCTATGGTCAGAAATATAAGTAATTTTGCTATAATAATAATGTCTTCTATGAAAAGCTTTGAATTTATCAGACAGCCCTCGTATTAACAAAAAAAAATTGCTAAATACAAAGGCACAATCTATCTAAAATTATTTTAACATTTGTTTATCCTTTAAATGGTCAAATTACATTTATATAATTAATTTAATTTTACAAAAATTTTATTAAATAAAGCTGGCAACAATGTCAATATGATCTGATGCAAAAATGTATGCTCAAGAGTCTAGATGAGTTTTTAAGATGTATTTTACAAACTGTGTTGCCGAACTTATACAACTTTGTTCGCAATTTTCTAGATGAATGCATCAGTTGGTTTTTTATAACAATTTTCTAGGGATCCCTGAGAATGCCCCATGAGCGTACCATCGCGTTTATGCGCCATTTTTTGACACCCTGTATAAGCTAAAAGAAATAAAGCAATTTAAAACCAGCTTAGACAAAATAGAGTGAAAACCCATTAAATAGTTTCTAAGCCTACTTTTGTCATTAAGTATGCACTTCTTTAATTGCATATGGGAAAATAGATGTGAAGTAGGTATCAGATGAGTATTTAAGTACTAGAAACACCTATGAGAGTTCTTTATGGGGTATACATTCGTGGGAATTAGCCACCCTCGCACCCCCTGACCAACAGCGAAGCAGGAAGAGTTTGCGCCTGCCTATCCTACAGGTTGTATTTATGGTATATAGCGGACTTTTCGCAATTTCGCTACGTCTTTTCGATTGCGGTGAACATCATTATCAGTGCCAAAGATTGATATCACCACTGCACAGGTATGTTGCAATTTTATTTTTTTATTTTATCTATAACTTTAAGATTTTTCAAAGTTTTCATCTTATGAACTTGTATTGAAGTGGCTTATAACTTTCTGTTTAAAAGTTTATTAAGACTTTGACTAGTAGTTACCCCTAGTAGTTTTATTTATCTTAATACGTTTTAAAAATCGCATCGTCTAGAAGACAAATTAAATTTATTTTTATTAAATAAAAAACACATTTTTTGCAAAAAAAATCTTATGGTTACCAATTTACTGCACAAGTATTTAATGTTTGGTTTTGTCTAAGTGTTTTATAAGAATAAATAAGCAAATTAAAATGATATAAGATTAACAATTTAATAAATACCCTTAGCCCTTTTTAAATAATAATTCATATTTATTTTTTGGTAGTTTTATCCACTGGAGTTTCTTAAAGCACAGACAAATTTAATACCTTTGAGGATTGTATTTCTATAGCTCTAAAATAAGTTAAAGAAAACTGAAAAAGTAGTAATCTGACAAGTCAAAACAATTAACAAACTTTTCAGAAAACGGAAAAATGTTAACCAAAGAATTGATACAAGGTTAATAAGTTTTAAAGAACATTTTCTTGATTAGTTTTTCATTTTAATTACAAACTATTTGGAGAATGTCTTCAAATACTTTGGAGTTGTTTAAAAAAAAGAACTATCATTAATCAAATTTTGTAAATATTTTGTACCACACAAATTTGACATCAAAAGGAGATAATAATTAAAATACGATTTTATCATGAGGTTTGAGGGTAGGTAAAATAAAGCGTCAAATAATTTAATAATTTTGCATCACCGCTTTTTAGGTTGTCACCTAATTGCATTCGATAATATAAACGCTATTTTTCAAGCCTCGCCGGATGCTGCTAAAAGAAACGGAAAATCCCAATGCAAACGTGGGAATGAAAAAAAAACTAGTTGATTTTAAATTACTGTTTCTCTAAAGGTCTACAAACCCGTCTCGTATGCGTGGTTTACCACGCATTTCCAAAATTTGTCTTTAAACTTTCGAAGTTTGTACATCTTAAAACATTTTAGTTTAATTTAAAAAGGCGACAATAAACTGACTATATCTTATAAAGTGTTTTAAGAACCTATAAAATAATTTGTGTAGTCAATTTTTAAATTAAAAAAAAAAATTCATAAAAGAAGGTTTCCGTTCTTCCCTCGTAACTGATATGTTTTTAAAGTATTTAAGTATTTAATTTTAAACGTTTTCAGAAAGGCAGTTAAAATGTTAACCTAAACAACTATTCTTATTCTGTTTTTCATTGACACTACCCTAACAATAGCTTTTTCGCTTACAGTTCATCTTATATACATTCTTAAATATTATTGACAATAATATATTATTCAATTTTCGCATTTTATACGAGAAGTCACATTTCCAGTTTATCACATTTTGAACCCATAATGAAATTTTCATATTAAATAAAAAAAATGCCTGCATATCGACAGAATGGCAGAATCCGTCAGGTGAATTTTAGTAACATACATGTCCTATTTAAATTCTATTATTATATTCATGCTTCTCAAGTAAGGGGTGAAGAAAGGAATTTTATTTCGTCAAATTCAATTTTATTTGAGTACCTTTGAACACCTTATGAATGTCTTATGCTCAACCATAGACATTAATTAAATGTTGCGTTTTGTATTCTACTATTCAAAACGTGTGTAGTGATTTCTATTTTCAAGAAACGTATGGCAAGTATGGCTTGAGTCAAAGATCCTAAGAATGTGTTCCAAAAAGATTCCTTTGATTTTCCACATGGCGTGACATGTGATTTCAAATTTAATATTTTACTTCCTAGGACTTGAATAGTTTTAAAACAAACCGCAAGGGGTTTCACCACTAGGACAATTATTATTAGGCCACATCAAGCCACAAATTAATATACTGCTGATTTCGAATAACAAATTTTGTGTAGTTCAAAAAAATTATAAAATAGCTTGTCGATCCTATACCCTTCAACCGTTTATTAAATAAACAACCTTAAATTATTTTACATCAAAGGCCGTATTTTTATAAGGGATTGTCCTACGCATAAAATTTCCGGTAGATACTTCTTGATAACACATTTTCTTGACCCTTTAAAACCGCTTTAATCTTAAAGAAAAACTTTTGAATAAGTTATAAAGAATAAAAGCCTATCAAAAACTCGCTTGGACCAAATATAAAATGCGCATCGCTTTAAAGAATAAACCTATCAGTATTTTGAAAGATTAAAAAATAGGATGGCAAGAGTAAGTTTCTAAGAAAATACAAAATCTTACCTGAAGATCCCATTTTTAAATCCTTTACGTTTGCGATCCTGCAAATAAAATTCGTAATATTAATTCTAAAAAAAAATGTTTTACCTTAAAAAAATTAATTAAAAATGTATCTTTAATATAAAAAAAAAGTATAATTTCAAATGACATGAGTCTAATAATTCAGGACGCGGAGTTATATGGCTTTTCTAGGAAAGAAACAGTAAAACGAAATATTACCTTTCTGCGACAAATTATACTTTTTAATGAAAGGTTTTCTTGAATCTAGCTTTAAATACCATGTCTTGCTTTCTTTTCATTCTGATGACTAAATTTTAAGTTTTAAGACATACATGAAAGATTAGCCAACTTATATTGTTGACTGACTAGAGATTAAAAGCACATTTTAAAAAACAATAAAAGACTGCACAAAAATTAAAAGGAACGTGGGAAATAATTAAAATATTTTCCAACCCACACCTAACACTCTATGTCACAAAAAAAGGATATGTCAGGAGATACTTCTAAGATATGAAGGATTTTTTACCATTTATATTACTATTGATATACATATATTTATTAATGTTGAATATGATATTACGCCAATATTTACATACATATTGAAGATAGTGTATTGTGCCTTTTATATCAATAGGAGTTGAGGACCGAATAATTTTTTAAGGGATCCCTAAAAATCTTTTTACAACTCGTTTATTCTGGCCACTTGAAGCAATATTAAAATGCGGTAGCGTAAAAAAGCTCTGGAGGTTATTTAAAAATCGGTTGGGTCGTCTCAGAAATCTCAGGTGTGCCAAAATATAAAACCATTGTTTTCAATAAATTCTTGTCACGCTTCTGTTACATTGTTTTCTGAGTACAAAAGGACTAAATATGGAGAAATAAAAAAGGCACCATTTAAATAGGCACTTTAATTACTTGTCACAATGTTTTGCCTCCAAAGTTTAATATATTTTTTTTAATTTTTGATTATCAAAGCCAAAATAAAATCGCACTTAAATCTTTCTTCCATGAAAAAAGAAATATTCGAAATATACACCATAATTTAAAAAGTTTAATTGATTAATTGAAATTTCAATCATCTACGAAACAAGCAAAATCAAAATTAATATTCTAAATTGTAATTTAAATTGGCTTTCCTCACATAATAAAAGGTGGTAGGATAATAAGCGGGGTTGCGTAAGCGTGAAGATGAGTCCTTTATCCTTAGTTGGCGTTGACAAACCGTCACCTTAAAGCAGAGGTTAAGGTCCACTTGTAACCAAAATTAAAGTTTTTATAATTTAACCTGAAAATTTTTATTGCAGTTTTGTGTTTGCTCCGGATACACCTAATAAATTTATTTTTTTATTATAAAGGCAGTCTACATAACACATAACAAAATTTATTAAAACCTAAGAAAAAAATATTTTTGCTACCCATTAAAAATTTGTAAAATTTGACTTTGAAATTCTCTTCTTCAAAAATTAAAGCACTTCAAAAAAATCTCATTGCAGATTGGTTTTCTATGCCTGTTCATAAGCAATAAAACATTGTTTCAGCCAAATCGATTTTTTGGAAATTATCCTTATTTTTTTGTAAGGGGTAGGGGTCCAAATATTCTCACTTTTTTGATTTGTTTTTAAGCATTTTAATAAGCATTAAAACATAATATCAGCCAAATCTATTTTTTAAAAATTTCCTTATTTTTTCGTAAGGGGTAAGGGTCTAAATATGTTCACGTCTTGTTTTATTATCACGGCCACAAATATTTTTTATCAACAATGAAAACTTGCATGCTTAAAGATAACATGCTACTGAATCCGAATTTAATACTTAAACATTTACAGCGCATTTAGTTTTAATGCTATGAGCTTTGAAGGGCAACTTTAAATGCGACACCTGATTTTTTTCAAAATTTTCTAGTCGCTAGAAAAAAGCTTTAAAAGAAATCCAAATGAAAATTCGTATTCTTCACCATAAAAGTAATCCACAAAACAAGTTGGCCAAAAAATGAGAGACAAAATTATTTTTTTTCTAATTAACATTTTTTACATTTTCTTCGGTAAAGAGGCCCTTTATTTTCTATTAAATCGGTTGGGTGTGGACCTAGGGATAACTAACTATTTCTACAGGTGCTAACATATGTAGTAGATGAGAATATAGCTTCTAGTGCTTGCGAAGCTAAGAAAATTACCATATCAAAGGAGGGTAATATTTTGTATTAAGTCGTTCATACCAGCGTAAACAGTCATTTTAAAGTTATTATGGTACTCTTAACTTATTTCTTAACCTTAATTATTTACCTATTTTTGATTAAAGTAAAGATAACGAATAATTATAAAACGCGGGGACTAAGTTTTATGAATTTAGTTTCACTTTCAAGGAAAGGTCACAAAGGGACAACAATAAATTTAATTTCTAGCAAAATTTATACCTCCTTTTTTATAAATGCGGGTCATATGAAAATAAAATGGGTTAATAGACTAAGACCTATTTTGAACAGTGTCACGAGCTTTAAAATCAGATAGGATTCATAGAAACCGAATTGAGAACCATTGTTGCCTTCATATTACTTTTAAGACGACCAAATATTAAATGGAAAATTGGCTTGAATTCCCTAACGTCACCTTCTTTTCGACCAAATTAAGTAAGAGAAAAAAACGCTGTAAAGAAACTTAATCTCATATTAAGTTAAAAAAACTTAAAACCATAAATGTAATTTTTGTCTGCCAACCTTAGAAGCTCTAAATTACGTGATCATATAAATTTATAAAAATCGTTTTATCTTGGAAAAGTTATTTAACTAGAATGTAATGGTTTCATTAGTTCTTGATGCATTGTATTTATTTACCCACGTTCTAATTTGTTATTTCTCCAAACAAAACGGTGAAAATTTCCCAGCAAAGGCCGAGGGAAGATTGAGGCGACAATTTTGTAAATTGACTTAGGTGCACGAGAAATACTACTAAAGTAATTGATACCCAAGGTTTCTCTACCAACTTTGATTAATACCCACATTAAAATCGAAAAAAAGACAAAAACGATTTGAAGGCAGCGACCGTCAAAAAAATGCCAGCTCTATTTGAAGAAGAATTCGGAAAATATGTATGGAAAAAATTAATTACCTTTACGCTGGATGGTCACCTATGTTAAATTTGCATTTGTGGAAAATAATCAACTTTTAGAATAACCAAGGGTTGTTAGTATTTCCGGTTGTCTAATTAATTTATTTTATACGCCACCGACGCTCAAAAAATACTCCAACTGAAAATGTTTCCGTTCAGCCAAATATTTACCTTATTTTTAGTCATTTTAACTTAATTTTTGAAAGTAAAATAATAGTCAGACTATGAGTTTTACTGGGTAATTGGCAAATAAATTCATTTTTGTTTTCAGATGCATGCACGGAGGGTGATATTACTGGTGACATGTATTTTTACGTTATTTTTCGCATTTTGCCTAGCTGAAATTCCGCCACAAGCTAATAAAAAAATGCACAGGCAAGGTAAGACAAAAAAAACAAAATATTTAAAGGCTCTAAAAATCCATTTTAACGTAAAATTTAAAATTTGTTACAGAACGATTCGTATTTGAACCAATGATAAGGTACGGGCGAAACTCAAATTTAAAATTAACTCCGACAGACGATGAACAAAAATTCAGGATGATGGTACAAACAAGGTAACTCCAATTATCTAAAAAACCTAATTTATTTTTTTTTTCATTGTTTTTGTTTAAAAATCATTTTCAGATGGGGAAAAAGATCTGTGTCCATTCCAAAATCGTTAAAGACGCCGCATTGTGGGTATTATGAAGATATGGCTTGTGGATATACTGGAGTATCGAACATATATCGATGCGTTCTAAGGTAAATTTAATCATCTAAAAAACCCCAAATTTGGGTTCTTTAAATCATAATTTAAAGAACCCAAAGTGCACTTTCCAAAACTAAATAATCGATAAGTTAAACTTTCCTGATTATCGTGATATTTTTAAGAAAATCTGGTTTTATTTTAAAATAAATGCTTTTCAAATATAAAAAAATGGTTCAGTTTGACATGTCTTGAAAAATGGTCACTTTAAAGAGTTAAATCAAGGACTAATCTCTTTTATATTGGAAAATATGATACGACTTCAAACATAACTGATCTTTATTGAAAAGAATGGTTTAAGAAACACCAAATTCGATTAGTTTTAAAAATCGCACGTTCATATTGTTTAACGAAAGACTCAAAGGGATTATTTAAAAAATTTATGGACCCTTTCCTTATAAATAATAAATTAGCTATTTTTTAAATTCCTATTAGGTTCCAGGGACTTTTCATCTAGGCTAAGTCATCAACTTTACCCAAAGTGCTTCGCTTATTGAAAGCTTAGCCAATGTCAATATTCACAATCATGTTTGCTTACCTATATACCTTGCAAAATTTAACTTTGATGTTAAATCTTAAATGTACATAATTTCAACCGATAAAATGACAGTGGAGTAGATTTCGGTTCTGATATTAGATTAAACATATTTCATATCAAAGATGTTTTTTTTTATAAAAGAGAATTTAATTTTAAAGCATCAAAGGTGTAAGGTGTTGAGAAATGCTTGATTATTTTATTAAATGATAAAGGAAGTGGATAATTAAACTTGAAAAATGAGCTAGAGCGCATGCAAGCATAATTTAAAATAGGGTAAACAAATTTGCGTCATTTTTAAAGTATTATAAAAAATGCAACAAATTTTTGAAAATAATAATAGCCCTAAAGTTGCTCCTGAAATCCCACGGGTCTGTTTGAATGTTATTAAGGATAATATTAATTTCGTTGTTATTTTTTTCCAGAAAAGAAGTGGCAGAACGTTCAAGGATAAACAACAACTAGAAGCAGAAACGAAATTTAAAATGTATTAGAAAATTAGTATTATTTATCTCTGTTATAAACCATAAAAGACTGAAACTCGCCTAGGGCTGGAGGCGAGTGCCAGCCTTCCAGATTTAAGATTTATTAAATATGACTACATTTTATAAATATTGTAAAGATTCTAATTGTTGTAATTCTGTTAGCTAGAATGCAATAAATAATATTCCGTTTGACAATTTTGTATTATTTCATAATTTATAAAATCCCTCGTAAAATACTGAAAAATCATTACAGACTTTTATTTAATTGAAGGTAATCCTTATGCAAAGCTTAAAAAATCCATTTGTAAAATAGGTAAATATTACCTAGAATTCGAAAAATATAACGTTCCATTTAAAAAAAAATGTTCTTTAATAACTTTATGAAATAATGTCAAACTTTAATGACCAAGTTTTTTCCTGAGGACGCAGGTAATTGTCTCAACTTTGTTTGGTTAATAAAACTCAAAAGTTTTAAAAGTCTTGTAAAATGAATTCCCAGCACTTAAAACATTGAAGCAGAAATTTTTGTAAAGATTTACTTAATAAATAATTGGTTCATTAAATCTATACAGTGAATTCTTGACGTTAATGTCTTTAAAAGTGAAAAACCGTATCACTTTATGAATGAAATGAAGGGGAGTGATCGATCTTATTGGATTATTTCAACACCCCGACAATAAAGTATTCAATTTTACGAAAAACTTTCGGCGGTAGCAAGAAATATGCAACAAAGGAAATAGTAAATTGAATTATTTTTTATTTCACAATATAATATAAAATTTTTATTATTTTTGAGCAATCAGAGCGTAACACCTAGGCGATATTTCTTCATTAGCAACTTTTTCAACATAACATTTTATGTTTTTCTCAATTAAAAATTGCACTCTGTCTAATAGAATAAAATTTTCACACACACTTTGAAGTGCGGCTTGAAATGCTGTTAAAATTTCAACTAGGTGGCAATTTGGCTTATTAGTATTCCATGTAGTCAACATTTTATTTTTAAAATCATCACTGTCCACTGTGACTATTTCGGAGTTTATTATTCTAACCAACTTATGCGTATTTTTTAAATTATTTAAATAGTCCTCCATGTTAGATTTAGTGATGGCTTTTCCACTTTTACGTTTTAAACGCGAAACAACGCACCCCTCTAAAAAACATTTTTTTAAATTTGTATTCTTAAACCCTTGTAAATATTACCTTCCCGTGCAACTAGTTGCAAAATAGCTCGCAACATACAAGCAACAGAATGTCGTTTATGCATTTCTTCGCTCATATTTGAAAATTTGGTCCCACTTTCTTGGCAAGACAACCGCAAAAATGGTCTTTTTATGAAACAGGGTGCCTCAAATTCCACAAACATATCCTTTAACATTTGACTAACAGGAAAATTGCTGAAAACTTCCTTTTTGCCATCTATTTCTTTAACTTTAAGTCTATGATAACAGCATGGCATTATAGCCATCGACTGAGCCATTGGTATTTGCGAAAATAAATTTAGGATCGTTATGCTTAAATCGGCGCATGCGTGTAAACCCGTGATACAAACTTTTTGATCAGTCTGCGCATGTTTACAAATTTCGTCTACTATCTGCGAGGCAGAATTTTCGGTAACGAAGCAATGCACGAATTTAACATCGTTCATTGAGTGTGGGTAATGCTTTTCTTGGAACTTTTGCGCCAGTTTTAATTTTTCTAAATTACCCTCAAGAGCAAGAACTTTATAGCCGAATTTTTCGTTTAATAATGATGGGAGGTATCCCTAAAATAAGATATTTAGGCGACAAGTTTAAAAGTAAAAGAATTTCTTACAAGTCCAGCGCCAACGTCAACAATAAAAGTGCAATTACTTCTTTTACAAACGTCATCAATAAGAGGGGCCAAACACAGGATTTCATGAATCTTTTTTGCACTTAGACCATTATTGTTTGGAAAGGTGCACTTAAAATTCTCGAACACGGGTGTAGTCAGTGAGGATTTGAATGTTTTTATTTTATTTATTAGGAACGTCATTGAAACAGGACATGTTTCCTAAAACATAATCGAGGTTAATGATATTTTTTTTTAGTTTAAAATTTTAAATTTACCGAAGTATTTTTAAGCTGTGCCAAATCATTTAACTCTTGAGTAGATATGCCATAAATGTAATCTAGCCAATCGGGTGGTACTTGTTTCAAAATGTTTTCAGTAAGAATGTCAATGTTTGGATAGTTGTAAAGCCATTGGTGATTTTTCAGAAAAGTGAGAATATCATTAAAGTATTCGGCGCTCGATGCAAAATTTGGTGGTATCGACATTTGGACAGTTTAAGTTAAAAAAACCAGAACCAACTTCTACGTTTCTTTGGCTAAAAATACAACACCATAAGTTCACTTATCCAAAAACAATTAATCAAATAAATTCAGCGTAATTTTTTTTATGTTTTATCGAGATTTTTATTAAGAAATAAATTAACAACAAATTTCAACTATTATTAAACATTTTCCACAACAGTCCACATCTCATCAGCTCGCTGCTTCGTGTCCCAAGTATCACTTTTAGGCCCGATAATAACCTTACTTTGCAAAGCCCCGGAATCAATCGACAAATACTTCTCTCCAACATCCTTCAGTCCGTTTTGATCCACTATCATAATTTCAGCTCGATGCCGTTGGAGCATATCAGGATCCAGCCGTTTTAAAAACTCCTCCCCACCCTTACTACCTGGTGGAATCGGCGCATCAACGGCTTGGAACACGCCAAGCTTAGCCTCTAAAATTTCCTGCGGCGTAACCTTTGCCAAGTCCTTCTGAATCCAATCATGAGATTTATCAAACACGTCCAACGTTTGAAGGTTGCGCGGGTCTCTGTACGAGAAAAAGGCAAATACCCCGTCTTGTGTCAGCCTGGCTCCGCCCCCGTAAGCGCCTTGTCGTTCGCGCAACTCCGGAAACAGATACTTGGTCGATAATAACTTAGCTAAAACGCGTAGCTTGGCGTAGTCTGGTTCAGAAAATGGCGCCGTTAGAATGGCTTTACTGCAGTAGTGAACTGGAACGTTTAGAATGTGATGCTGGCAGTTTACTGCGTCAGACGGTGACCATACTTTCCCGACAACGTACGACTTGTCGCTTGTCAGATTTTTCGGGCGCGTCGGTATGTGTTCGAGGAATCTTTCGTAATGAGACAAAACCCTGTCTTGTGTATTTGCGTCATCGGTTAAATTGAGCGAACATCGCATCTTAGTCTTGTTAAAAACGGCATGCGCAATGTGCGTCATTTCCCTTAGCATGGCAGGATAATTAGAAATATGCATCAATCTTTTCATGTACGCGATATGTTGCAACCCAGACAGTAACTCCCTCTGGTACGCCGAACCAGACACCAAACCGGAAGCGGCTTGCATTGCGTAAACGTGTCCACTATCCGCCAGTCCATGATTCAAATTAGACATGTACAGCTGCACCAAAGTTTTAAACCGATCCACATCCTTCAGTTTACTGATGTTAAAGATCTGCGTCCATAACTCAAACATGTCCTTTACGTTTTTCTCAAGGCAGTAGCTTGATATAAGTACGCCGGGTTCAAATGAGTGCAATTGGTATAACGACTCGCCGATGAAGGGGTTAAAAGTTAAACCTGACGTTTTGCGACTGACTAGAGAGTCGAATCTGCGGTAGTCAAGTTTGTCTGTTCCCAACTTGTCGATAATGTAGCAAAATAGCGGTAATAACATTTGCTGTTCTTGGGATAAGTCGGCGACGATTAGTACGGACCGGAAGTAAACTACTTCGTTGCAATTAACGCTGTTTATCTGTACTGGAATGCCGTTGATGTCAATTTTTTTAATTGGGATGCGTTCAACATCGGTGCTTACGTCGTCCATTGTCAGAGTTGGTAGTAAGTGCGTTGTTTGTTCTGCAGCTTGTTCTTCCTGCAACTTAAGTCCTTTTTTGTAGATTTCGTCTCTCTGTTCGCTCGTCAAGTTCTTGGTCTTGTTTTCAATTAGAGCTTTCTCGTCAGATTCCATGATCTTCTCGAAGTTCTTATCAGGCGACATTGTTAAGATAAGGCGATGCGTGTTTTCCTTAAACCTCTTCTTGACGATGTATTGCAGATATTTGGAATCTTTCTTAAGCTCGTTCTTAAGTCGCCCGATAAGCTCGTTAACCTGCAGCGCATTAATAACGTTCTCACTGTGATTCCAAAGCGCAGTTATACCAAAAAGCAAATGTAGTCCAAAGTTTGACGACTCGTGCTTCAACGACAGCTCGTAACGATGCAAAACGGACTCAATGTGTTGCTCATCAAATCCCAGTTTAATGACTTTGTCTATAGTCTTGTCGAATATCTCCTCTACTCTTGCGAAGTCAACTTTTTTCACTCCTTGCAAACCAATTGTGAAAATAGTGTCACGGGCTTGGGTGTCGTAACCTGTTGACGGGGAAAAACCTCCAGAGAAATTAGGCTCAATCATGCTTTTGTAAAAGGCGGAATTGGGTCCTCGTATCAAAAGTTCGGACAAGAATTGTATGACGAATGTATCGTAGATATCTGTAACGTCCGACATTACCAAGGAAATGGTAACAGCGTTTTGATTTTCAATTGGTTCTTTTGACATGTTGTCGAAGCGGCATGCGACGTGTTCTCTTTTTGCTTCGCTCCATCTTTTCTGCTTTGGAACTTGCGTGTGCTCAGGTTGTAAATACTCGAACTTAGACAAATATTCTTTGTTAATGTACTCTAGTGAAGGTCCAAGCGGAAAGTTGCCGTACGAATAAAACCTCGCATTGCTTGGGTGGTAGTGGTTTTTATGAAAATTCTTCAGGTCCTCCCATGTCAGATTAGGAATTTCTTTAGGATCTCCACCTGAGATAACCCCGTACGTGTGGTCAGGTAAAATCAAATTTTGCAACTTTTGCCCTAGGATGCTTTCGTTTTCAGCAAAAACCCCCTTCATTTCGTTGTACACAACTCCTTTTATAATAAGAGGGGTGTTTATGTCATGAGAGTCGGTGTTTTCCAGCCGCCACCCCTCTTGCATAAAGTCCATTTCTTTTAACGATGGTCTAAACACTGCATCGAGGTATATTTTCTGTAAATTCCTATAATCTGACAAGTTCTGGGATCCGAAAGGGTACAAAGTGTAATCTGAACCTGTCATAGCGTTCATGAAGGTAGCAAGTGATCTGTTAAGCATTTTAAAGAACGGGTCGCGCACTGGAAACAGTTCGGAGCCGCATAAAACTGTATGCTCCAAGATATGCGGTAGTCCTGTGCTGTTTTTTGGCGTTGTTCGAAAGTTGATACTGAAGTAATTGTTGTTGTCTTGTCGGTACAGATGCAGGTACTCGCTTTTGGTCTTCTGGTGGACTAGATGCACTGCTGTTATGCGAAATTCATTTATGTCCTTTACTTCTTTAACTTCAAAACCGTGAAGCCTTTCTCCTACTGTAAATTTGCTGATGTCGGATTCTTGTGGTTTTGTTTTATGTTGTATTACTGTCGAGCTGTAGTTTTTGAAGCTGATGAAACGAGAGGTGCTTTTGTAATTTTTCGCTAGGCTTCTGGACCACATTTTTCCTAAAAATTAAAATCACCGGTGAGCAAAGAAAAATGTTGCAATTTTTCTGCACTAAACAATGCCAGATTGTTAAAAGCACGTTTTGTACAAAGACACCACTATAAACTGCTGTACTTACCTTTTTTTATTTATATTTCCAAAAGAGAATGAATTTTCAACAAGTCAAACACACACTCATGACACCTCCTAACCTCAAAAATTGACAGATTGTGCAATGTTTGGAAATGCACTTTCAAAAATTGATTATTCTTTCCGCTTATGCACAATACTAGTGTAATTTTGGATTTCAATGTAATCAGCAGAGCAAAATACAGATTGTAGGGGGGCGTTCTATAATTAAACCACTATGAATTTGTGGGAATCTTCAAAAAGAGTCAGAAAACTTACCTCGTTGTTTATGTCAGTGCATTCATAACATTGGACAATAACAGCTTGATTATCTGCAGTTTTTCTTAAATTACAAGTTTTGCACCTAAGGGGTGGAACCCCTTGAGAAGTTGCACTGTAGATAATGTCGCTAGGTTTGCTGCCGGAATTACTATTCAATCCCATACAAGGAACATACAAATCCTGTAGCAAAATGCAAGTATAAATAATTTTTATGTGATAAGGACACACAAATTTGCCGTACTTTATTCTAGTCCAAACTATTACCTTTAAATTCTAAAAACAACAAACAAACAAGCCGAAATCTTGCACAAAACGAATCGTTTTGCTTTTGGTTTTGACAGTTGCGTTGCTAATGGCAACATTTTCGCGCGCGTTTTTAAATGTTTCTAACTTTTAAAATTGTTGTAAAATCTTACTGCAAATTCGTCTTTTCCTCCACAATGAAGTCTTATATCCAGCAACTCACTATCATCAGAACAAATACTTTCGGTATAATTTTTATGAAGCATATCATTATTAATCATTTTTTCGTCTCCATAAGGATATTCTGCAGTTCTAGGGGCATTGTAACCCCCTTTATCACAGGTGTTTATATTTTTACTTGCGCAATAAGTTGTTCCTACAGAAAGTTTATCAATATGGGCTTTAAAAAAGTCATGGACAAAAAAGTTATACAGTTTCATAATTTACTTATGGAGGCCAGCAATAAAATTTAATAAATTATTACCTTTTTGTGCAGCGACATGAACTACAAAACAAATTGAATTAAAATTATTATTTCAAATGCAAATTAGTATATTTACCGAATAGATTAACTACATAAGCCAACATGAATAATAATAGAAGATATTTTGTGTGTTTATTTAGTTTGAACATGTTTGAGTTTTAGACTAGAATTTTGGTTGGATGAGTTTCGAAATTTTGACGCTTATTTTAATGTGCTGACTTTTATGGCAAAAATGCAAAGCCTTCTGCAACAACAATAAGTTAAAATAAAAGTGCAAATATTTAAATTTTTTTAAAAACGTAAGCCACAATTAATAATATTAGAATGTTTCTATAAAGTCTGAACATGTTGGATTTTTTACTAGAATTTTGGTTAAAGTAGTTTCGAAAATTTGACGCTTTCTTTGATGTGTTGACAGTCAAAAAAAAGCCCAGCCTTCTGCAACAACAATTTATTGCAATAAAAGTGCAAAAATATTCAAGGGTCGAGACAAACATGGATATTCAATATTTTTTTAAAAAATTGCCATTGGCACCGTTTGCAAATAAAAAAGCAGGGGTACTTAATTATTTTATTTGAAAATATATATCTCAATTTATAACAAAAATATAGAGAAGCTTAGGTGCACTAAATATTATTTTTTGTTTATAAACTACATTTAAAAAACCAAGTTAAAAAACCAAATGCAGCAAAAAATTATAAATACACACCAGGATGTAGAAGTAGTAGCAATTAAAATACAATAAAACAATTTGATTTAATAATAATAATTAATAACAATTTGATCACGATATTTGTTTTAATACAATAACTTGCCAATATGACAAAAAATATTTGTATAAGAATACAAACTCAATTTTTCAAGGGATCCAAACTTTCTAACGAAAAATCATCGTTACCAAAACTAATTCCACGCGTAAATCCAGTCTAAAAGAAAAATAAAATTTTACATTTACTCATGCATAAGATAATGAAACATTACCTTCATTTCTAGTATTCTTTTATCTAATAATCCAATGGCATTTTCAATGTCCTGAGACGTGGCGACATTTCCCCCAAAATCACCCATTTCAAAAGGATCCAAAATTTTCGCACTTGTAATACTGTTGGGCGTTATTTGGGGGCTAAACTCTCCCGTACCAAACAAATCAGACATTTCGTTGTTATTATTAATATTAACCGTAGTGCGCCTTGCTGTCTTAGGGGGCGGAGCAACTAAAACAAAAGTCACATTAAAACAATATGGCCGCTAGGGAACATATGACTTACTTATCGGAGGACTTGGATTAAGCCCGTTGTTTGAGTGCATAAATCCGTTCGAGTTTTCAAACGAACGAGGATCGAAATCGTTGTCAGGCTCGAATTCGTTTAACAAAAGTCCTTCTAATTTCGAGCCTACAACTGGCGTGTTTTCGAAGAACCGTGGCGGTACAGGTGGCGCTGCAAAAGTGAGGTTATGTATTGCGTATCTTAGATGTTTAACAAGACTTACCACTTCCGTTAGTGCTATCGTTGCTAGAACTAAAATCTAAAAGCTTTACGTTGTTTCCATTAGTCTGATCTGATGATGTAAGTGAAATATTGCTTCCTGAGGTCACACTCTGGCTCGATGGAGGCACCTCTAAGATGTTCTTGAGGTCATTTCTTCTTAAATACTGCTCTAAATCGTTTCTAATACTACTAAACTGCGAGAGGTGCAACAGCCGTTCTTTGTAAATGTTATTTTCTTGTTCTATGCGTTTCATCTTTTGCTGGGCCAACATGGCTCTTCGTTGCGACTCTAGATCCTTTCCTGAGGTTTCTAGGAATCTCTTGTAAGCTAATTCAAAGGCTTGGCCAATTGTTAGAGTTATTTCTTCGGCTAGTTTATCCGAGATGAAGACAAAACATTCGTGGGAGTCTTCGGCTTCGTTATTCACTAAAAAAGTAATTTTAATTGAATTGGTTCGAAATTAGAGGGTCTTATCGAACCTTGGTTAGGCTGCTTGGCGATAAACGAGAAAAATTTCTTCTCGCCCTTATCGTCGGCGCAGTAGGATATCCTGTGTAGTGGAAATTGGTGCATGATCACGTGGTTTTTGGGTTCCTGTATGGCAACGCCATCTATGCTAATTGTGAGCTCTACTTTTCGGGTTTTGGCGCCGCTCTCGCTCTTGCGCAGTTGTTGGTTGAATTTTAACTTTCGGATACCCTCCTTCACAACTTCGATACCTAAAATGTTTAATGTTATTGTGGTTTATGAAATTTAAAGAATACGTTTTTTACCTTTTGGTTGATCTACAACGATATTGCCAAGAAACTTGACAAGATAGGCTATATGTCCTTTTTGGAGTGCATCAGGTGGGTGGATCCATTTCCGCTCCCCGTTGGTCGTTCCATTGTTGTTGCTGCTTTTAATGTTAAGTTTTCCTTGTGTGTTTTGAGCCCATTTTAATAAAGTTGACATTCTGGAAGAAAAATTAGTCTAGAGTTAATTTGTCTTGTGGGAATAAGGTTTCAATGATTATTTTAATTTCGCAAGAAAGTTCCTCTCATGTGTACATTACTGCTTATCATTTTAAATTTTAATTTATCGCTAGGTTCTGCACTTATTTGCAGTAATCGTACGAAACATCCTGAGTAATTAAAAATAATCATGTGGAGTGCTAATTATCCACTTTCTTTTGCGACACGTTTAGGAATGCAAAATAAAAAACTAACACACATATTTACAAACTTTAAATAATAGAACAAATTGTTTTCAACACTATTTTGGAATATTTAAAAGGTTGCTTCGAAATGGAAAGTAATACATTAACTTTAAATTATACAAAATTTCAACGCTGTTATGGATTAACAAATCTGGTAATAAATACTTTAAATTTGAATCTTCGTCGAAGCACATCGTCTAATAAATGAAAGTTTAAAACGTGAACTTAATTTTCAGGATATCCTGTCGCCTGTGTGTGTTGCTATATTAATTATTAAATATCGTAGACATGGAGAATAATTAGAAACCTTATTTAAGAGTACCTTGCCAACGACGACTTGGGTAAATGTTTGACCGAACGCGGAGCACACAATGAAATACAAAGTATTGTTTGTATGTACTTCTAAGTAACTTTAGTTGTCTTTAGTGGGACAAAAGAAAGGAAAAGTTTCTAGGTATCTAACCAGTTAATAGACAATCCCTAAACTCTCATCAAGTACCACAGAAGGTTAAGGTGAATTGAAAAATTTAGGACTTGCAAAAAATTAAGCACAATAAAAGTTAGCTTGATTATTTAACAACAACGTGTAGGTATAGGTATATAGCTAATAAATATTTATTCAAAGTAAAGTTCCACTGGCCAAAAATAATAATAATATAGAGTTTATATTAGGACGCAAATTCTTTATTGATATCAAAAAGTAGATAAACATGTATCTACCACTCGTAGTACCCCATAAAAAAATACTTATTTAGTTATTTTTTTACGAGGTTTATTACTAAAGAATATTGTTTGAAGGATAATGAGGTATTGCAATTTTTTAACAAACTCTTTGTTTTTAAAAAACAACATTCCTAAAAAGACTATTTATGGGAAACCTTGACAAATCTTCAATCTAATGACAAAATAAAATAGGTATTATTGAAGTTATCTAACACGTAAAAGCACGAATCACAATCACAACGTTTGCCGGATGTTTTAATACCATAAGTGATGGTTTTTTAGATACCTAAACAGCAAAAAAAAATGGAATGACCTTTGAGTCTTGCAATCAAAATTTCCCCGCTTGGGTTTATATTTTTTTGTTGGTCAGGATGGTTTTAATTTTAAAACCGATTGAATTTTAGTCTTTCAGTTCTAAGTACCTGTTACCTACACGGGTTTTATTTTGATGCAAATTCTGACTAACAACCTTGAATTTCATGAAAACAATTAAGCACAGATCTTGTATTACACCGTGTTTTGCAATTAAAACTTGAAAAAAGAATCCAATTATGTAGTTGCAATAGGTAATTAGCGATGCACTTCGCTGTGTATATTCAAACAAGCTTATTAAATATTATCGAAATAATTCAAAATAATATTATTTAACAGTAACCTACCTAAATAATAAACTTGTAAAAGCAAACATGCATAAATAAACATTTAATTATGAAACAGTAAGTAAGGATTTGTAAAATTATATTTTTTATTACATCGCGCATATTTTAATTAATTAGGTTCCATTATTTGTTCCGGCTTACAGGCGTCATGTGAAAATTCTTCATTAAACAATCAAAAGAGAAATTTTATTCGGAAAACCGTTTGAATCACATCACATCACAAGAACAATTCCATTGTTATGTGACGAAAATTACACTTTAACATCCGGAAAGATTAAAAATAAATAGTGCACAGATGCTTTTAAACTATTTCAAGTGGCAAATAACCGCATCGGTACCATAACCGATCAGATTACACGACAACAAATGCGGCAGAAAAATGCATACTATTAGGTAAAGTAGAAAAAACATTTTGTTATCAAAATTGTGCATCTTGTAAACTGTTGTATTACGCTGGTGCATACGTAAGTTCATAAGAATATGATGCTTTAAAAATATTAAACAATGGTACCTAAAAACTCTGTATGTTTCACCTGCGACAATACTTATAATAAATAAAAGACCGTAAAAGCCACAGTATAAACTTTGTGTAGGTTGGAAACAAAAAGTTCAGACAAACTCCTTAAGAAAATAATGACTCTGCGAGAGCAAGAATGACATAACAAAGGTGCTAAATTTAAAACTGAATTTAATGCCATCTTATTAAACATTGTTCTTGTTTGTTCATTTATCACTTTTTACTAAAGTGTGCCCCATTGTTTCAGACTTTAAAGAGGTATACTTTTAACTTCGATTTAATTATTACTATAATTAGACGAGCTAGGTATTTAAAATCCCCTTTTAAACGGCATAAAAATCACTCTTATCTAATAGTCATAGCAGCACAATATACAATTACCTAAGTCTTGTCAAGGCTACAAGTAGAGGCACTTTAGCAGCAATGAAACGGTGTTTTCCTCTGATCCTAGACTTAATTCAAATGCTTTTGTTAAAACTACAGGTTGTACAAGAACAAGATACAATGCAACTTTGGCTTTGCAGCATTTTAATGGGTACACGCTGTATAATAGTTCGTACCAGATGACGACTGGTACGCCTGAGTAACCGTCCGTCCTGCTAAATATTGCTGTTAGTTCCTGCCACTCACGATTGAATACACGCGTTTGATACCTTAATTTAATCATATTAAGGTTATTTATGAAGTCATATTTAGGGGCCCCCTTAATCTAAAAGTATTACCTATAATTCATCTTAAATTACTAAAAATAATACCCTGTTCCATTCATAGAAATGTTACTGTTTGCATTTAGTAACATTTTTTTTTAGTGGTTTACTTAAGGGTAAATTAAGCAAAAAATCTAACGCAAGTTGCAAATTTTAAACTGCATTCCGTACCTACATTATTACTTGTATTTATTTCTTAGATCGCAAACTTGTCTAGATTCCGATATCTATAAATTGGTAGCCTTTTAATACAGGATACTAAGTTATAATAATTTCAAATATAGCCCCAAGCGTTGTATAAATAAATAATGCAAAACTATGGTATCGAGAGGAATATAACAAATTACATAATGTATTAAAATGTTATTTATTTAATTTTTTATTTTGTATGCCAAATCACGTACCAGTCAGTACCTTTTGCGCTTTTCAGATTCCCATGTGAAAAACAAGAAACACGTTTAACTTTTTGCAAAATATAATTTGCCTGGCCTAGAGATTTGACCTAAAGACGCTGCTAGAGACAGTTTATGTGGGAGAGATTTGACACTCAAATAATTGAATACATTTTCTGTAATCTCAGAAATGGATTATCCGTTTGGTCCATTTTCTTCAACCATTCTTTCAATTATCCAATGAAAAAGTATTCGTCATTTATGTAGACTGTTCCACCTGTACTTTTTAAAATTAAATGAAGATCTTAAATATAATCTGTCTCTAAAAGCAACTACAACTTTACTGCAAAATAAGTCTTGTACAGACCTACTTGATTATTCAAATGATGTCACCGTCAAACGAACGTGCTTATGTTTTTAATCGCAATAAAAAATATAATCCACTATCGTAAAAAAAAGTTGTAGGTCACATCCAAATACTAATGAAAATTCTTTAAACAATACCCACAAGTTAACTGTATCTACAATCCCTGCAGACAGAATATGATTCCTTTCTAAATAAAAATGTTATTTTATTTCACAAATTTTTGTCTTGAACTCGACATAATTCATTTTTACTTGAAAAATAGCTATGGCATTGTTATGTTTATTGTGTTGCAAAAATTGTTGCTCACATTAGTTTATTTAACAACTCAATTAGAATTTATTAATAATAAAATAAACCAAGTGTAATGCATTGTGTAATGCAGAGAAAATATAAATAAATTACCTGTTCTGCAGTAGCCCCAATTGATGTTAATTTCTTGCACGTTTGGAATCACAATAAAAGGGGCAAAACGTAGTCTGTGGCAATTAAACTTCTAAATATAAACAATTAGGTATTCCAAATCCACGATTCAATATGCCTTTCGTTTACGGGACAAACAACCGTGACTGACAGAACGAGAACGACAACGCTGCTTCTGCGAACAACTGGTGAAAATCAACAAATCAAAAAAAGTTGTGGTGGTAAAGAGCAACAAAAACACCTGCTTGATATGCATGCTGCCATCTACAAACAAGAAAGCTGATATAAAATAACTTGAATTTTCGAGTTTTACGACCTGGTTTGTAGGCAACCAACATTACGTTTGTTGCCTGTCCTTACAACGCGCATGTCCTACGCCAATGATTTTTCTGACAGCTGTTCTTTTGACGTTTGTGACATTTACCTTTTTTTCGTGGGGTAGTTGTGTGTGTTTCTGATTTATTTTTGCAAATTAATTAAAAAATTAACACTGACAATAATGTTGTGCTATATCGGTAAGCGTAGCTAATCCTAATGTACCCTTAGAAAAAGCTATATCATCAAATTAGTACTAAAATGGGTGAAAATGAACATGATACAGTAGACCCAAGAGTTCATATAGAATTAGAGCGTTTAAACAGTGCAACTGACGAAATAAATAAACTAGAAGTTGAGTTAGATGAAGCTAGAAACTTATTTCGACAACTACTGGTCGAAAGTACTACGAAAGTTGATGGTCTTAGACTGAAACTGGGACTATGCGTCGATAGAGCAAAGCCATATTATGAGGCTCGAATTTGTGCCATTGAGGCTTTCCGGCAAAGCCAAATAGCTGCCATGAAGTTTGAGAAAGCGAATAGCCAGCACAGTGCAGCACGAGAGATGGTTTTTCTTGCTGAACAGGGATTGGGAGGGCGCACATTAGGTAAACCCCTTTAAAATCTAATTTAAAGTAACTAACGTTTGAATTTTTAGACCCAGCTTGGCAGGAAATGTTAAATCATGCTACGCAAAGGGTAAATGATGCAGAAATAGATCGAACAGCGGCTGGAGTTGAACATAGAATGGCTTGCATTAAACATGAGGCGGCTTGTGCTAAAGTACAGAGCTTGCAAAAAGAGTTAAAACGAGCGATAGCTAAGAGCAGGTACCAGGAATATGATGTTGTGTTTTAGTTGCACATTTTTTATTTTTGGAGCCACTATTTTGAGTTTTTAGTTGCATGAGTAAGTACCTATTTTTATTTATTATTACAGCTTTACCAAAGTCTTTGTACATCATTATTTAAATGTTATACATGAAGATTCTTATTGTATCTCTTGTTTAAGACCATACTACGAAATAAAGGCACACTACAATCAACTTTTAGAGCAGCAAAAGCTCAGAATTAACGCGCAAGAATATAAGGTTACATCAGTAAAACTTACCTACGCAAACGCGCTCAAAAACTTAGAACACATCTCAGACGAAATCCACCAACAGCGCAAGCAAACGGCATTACTTACGGCTTGTAATTTACCCAAACAAGCCAGTCAAGACTCAAGCGAATCATTCCTCGAAGATGCGCAAGAATTTGTAAATTCTAAATACTTAACAACTTGCAAAAACGGTTGCGCTTTGTCGCCGGGGTCCGATACATCAGATAAAATTGGAAACTGCAGTACCGACCTTACGCACTCAAACGAATGGACTGAGATTGATTTGGACAGTTCTAGTCCTGATGACGACTGTGAGATAAAATCAAGACTTACACGACAAGCTACAATGCCAAATCCAAGAACGGACCATGAGTATAGCGGCATTCGACAAAAAATGAAACTGGATAACAGTATTTCCAGTTGGATAAGTCGCTCTTCTGCTAAAACTGACGACCTGTCTTGTGGCTTAGGTACCAAAACAATTTTTCAAACTAAGTGGTTGTATTTGTGAACGAAAATTGTTTTAGGTCGGAGACAATCGCTCGACAATCTTCTGGGACCAACGAGTGAAAAAGTTAAGGAAATATTTTCTCAGGGAATAATGATGTTAAACATTACTTCTTCGAGAGAGCGACGCAATAGTGAACCTAAATTAGGTTTGACTGAAGAAAAACCAAAGCAATACGTTAAGAAAATCCCTAGTCCTTTAGAAAAGACTCTCACATATCTTGGTGTGGATGATGACTGCTCGGACACTGAGAGCGTTTCAAGGTTTGTTTTTCTTAAAAATTAAACAAATGGTTCATTATTTTAATTCCCTGTTGTTTTTTTAGTATGGACATGTTAAATGAAGAGCAAATCAATTCGTTGATGTTAGATCGTGATATTGGTAATGTATGTGAACAACTTTTGGGTACTCCTATGTCAGAAGTGGTCTCATTTCCGCAAATTCTTTCGAATATTCAAAATCAAAAGTAAAACTTAGTCTTCCCGAATTAAGATAACAAAAAAATCATTCACAAGTGTTTTTCGAGTTTTTATGACAGTTTGTATTAAAGGTTTATCTTAGGTTTTGTTAGAAATACAAAAGGAAGAAATTGTTTTCAAATAAAATGCTTTTGTTTTGGGTTTTTTCGAGGGTTTTTTGATGAAAAAATCTGGCAATTGTAAATGATTTTTTTTTGATAAAATTAATTTTTATTCTTCAAATTTAAATGGTATTTTGAAGCAAATATAATGGTGCTTATTGTAAATTGTCTTTTAGAACCTTTTAGTGAATATTTAAGCAATATTAAAAAGTTAAATTTGTCGTTGTAAAATAATTTAATTAAAGTAATAACATTAAATATGCAATAACATTAGATTGTTTAAATTTTTCAAACTTTTTTGCTACAGAAAAATTAAAAAAAAATTTTATAATTTTTTACCTATTCCTTTTTGAGAACGAAAGGAAGGGGACACACTTGTTTGATTATTTTGGTAGGTTTTATAATGAGACGCTGTATATTTTTTAAAAATTTATTATTTAAAATTACAGTTTAAGTCTTATTTTACAAGAAACAAAAAAAGAGAAGCTGAACACATAAATTAAATATAAAAATGATAACTATTCTATCGTATGCAACAAATTTGACTATAATACAACATGTTGTCAGCTGGCTGCTTAGCTGCTACACATACAGACTTTAGTGACAGAAAGGATAGTTGGGGCAAGAGCCGGGAGCAACGCCAGCGGGAAGTTGAGCGGCACCATGGCTAGCGGGGGCAGGTTGAGCCCATTGGTTTCCACCGTTCCATTGGTTAGCTCCTTGGTTCCATTGGTTTGCTCCTTGGTTGTTCCATTGGTTTTGGTTGTCCCATTGAGATCCACCTTAAAGTTTTATACATATGTTAGCAAAGACAAGAATTAACATATCATATCACATATCAAATTACAAGATCTTAGACAAAATGAACGGTTTTATAGAAAATTGTGTGCTAAAATTGTCGAACGAATTTGGTATTATTAAAAGGTCTACATTTTTGTCTACTTCTTTAAAGTAAACATTTTATAAGCAAAATAAATCGTGAGAATATGATAACTACTGAAAAGTGTACACTTTTTTATTCCTATAATGAAATGGATGCTTTTTTGTGTTTTCCTAAGATTCTAAAATGTTTAATAAAAAGTACCTTGGGCTTCAGCAAGACCTTCACCGTGCCAGTCCCCATCGCCAACGTAATCTCCGCGATCTAAAGCGTTTTGGTTACCGTCCCATTGGTTACCACCATTCCATTGGTTACCTACACCAAAAACAACAACGTTCTAACTTCTAACTAATTTGCTCTAATTTAAAACAGCTTAAAAGTGCATTTATTTAGATCAACTTACCTTGGTTCCATTGTTGTTGGGGTTGAGCATTCCACTGTTGTTGAGGTTGAGCATTCCATTGTGGTTGAGCGTTCCATCCACCGTGTTGAGCGGGTGTGTTGGGTTGAGCGGCCACAGCGGGGTTGCTGCACACAGGGAAGTTGGGGCAAGCTTGCGGGCTAATACCGGCGGGGAATTGGCTAGCAGGTACTCCTCCAGCGAGGGGGCCTGTCCATTTTTGAGCACTGGACACTGCCAGGGCACAAGCTAATACTGCCTGTAAACAAAGAAAACACTTATTAATTTTTTCAGGTTTCACTGAGCACTGAACACTATCACTTTTGGGCACACTTCACTGCACAAATCGTCGCCGCACTTACCAGTTTTACGAACATGTTGCTGAAGAAAATAGACCAAAGAGTGACAATAATCAAATGCGTGGTCTATATATAGGCGCACCACACCCCTTCAGCCCGGTGCATAACAGTACGGCATTTTTCTTCATTTTTCCCCACATAGTAGTAAGGTAAAATATTGATATAAATAATTAATACGGCTTAGGCCTTGAATTTTATAAAATAGTGTAGGATTAATGCAAGGTACTCCAACGCGTCGGGTAACTATGCGTGTCATTTACTCCATTTCTTGAACTCCACGGGACAATATTTGCAATTAGCGCAAAGAAGCATGGTCACTCAAAAGTTAATTGCTAATTAAAATGTCACAGTCTACGAGTATTACTTTTTTAAATTCCATTTTTGAAACTGTTCATGTCTAATTGATTGCGACAAAAATAAATATGGGGCAAAAGAATGCATTCTCCATTGAGGTTTAGTGCATGATCACAGTAAAGGCCGGACTTGCATTTGATTAACTTACAATCTAATTTTAAATTGAATTTAGAATTTTTTGGGGTATTTTTGTAGTAAACATAATAAATTCTCTAATTTAAAGAATGGCCAATGGGATAGAAATTATTGCAAATTGCATTTTGACTCATAAATTTGTCTTGCAGATAACTTATTTACTATTTTTCTTATTGAAATAAATGCACAGTCATGTCAATGATTTACAGCTTCGCCAAATTAGCATTACCGCTTAGGCATTGCCGTTAAATCGCAATTTTATTAATTACGTAGCGGATAATTTTCTTGAGTAAAAAAATACTTTTTAACGAGGGGCAAATCAGATGGGCAAATTGAGTACACTAATTTCTAACAAATTCTTAAAAAATTCTAAACAAATTCTCAACAAATTCTACAAATTCTTAAAAAAATGTACACTAATTCTTTCATTAAATTGCCACTCGCTTTTTAATGAATTCAACAGTCTTCATTGTTTTAAAGCAGGTTGAAACGTAAGAATTCCTAAAACATAAATTCTTCTTGCATCAAAATTTAGGTAAATCAAAAAAATGGTTTTACAATAGTAATTGCGGTCTACCAATTTTAAATTTAATCTAAACAATTTCTCATTCTTACTTGCAACTTTGTGGCTATTTTATGAAATAGTTCGCATCATACTGATCTATTTATTATTACGTGGTAAAATGTCCTTTTATTTTTGCTAAAGAATGTTGCTTTTTCTGCATGACCCTCCCAAAATAATGATTAATTCAACAATTAATATAAACTTGCTATTTTTAATCTTAAGGCTCTTAATGTATAATGCAATTTATCTCGATAATTACAGTAGATAATACGTGGTTTATTAAACAACTGATTGCTTCAATCAGGAAATATTATTGCAATAATTATTGGTTTTGAATAGATTTTAAATAATATTGAAATGCGATAGATCACTTTAATTACCAGTGTCCTTTTTAAGGTTATTGGAAACACGCTTTTGAAGGACGATTTTTATGCACATAATAATTTTGCGACCACGTGAAATTACGGCCCCTAACTTTGGCCAGTTTTTTTAATATTCAGCAGCAATAACAAGATTTATTATTGCGCCAGATACAACTGCATTTTTTAATCGGTTAAATATATCAAAGGGAATTGTTTCCACTGTAGCAAAATGCAAAATGGTATTAAAAAATAGCTTTGTTTTAGATCAGTCAACAGTATAAGCTATTAAGGTCACAACTGCAGTTGCTTAGTATAATACCTTAGAATAAGGAAAGCCTCACCTAATAGAGGTATTTCAGCATTTTATATCATATCAACAATTTTTTAAATGATTGAATACGAGATTGAATATTTACCATGGCAATGAAGTTAAAAACCTTGAGTACAATGAGACAGAAAGCCAATTGAAAGGAATAAAATTCTCTTAGTTTAAATACGTAATGCCCGTAATTGCAAAATGTCTCCAGAAGCCAGCAGCTTTTCAGAGCTGATCTAACGCACAGATTTTTTCACCTTTGCATTATAAAAGAGGGCGTTGGATATTTTACTAAGAACGTCCAACCAACCTTTTTCTTCATGAACAATCTTAAGCATCGCTATGGTTCAGTAAACCAATTTCTTAAGTACTGACATTATTTATGTTTATCTTTATGAGTGTATTTGCATTTTGTATACACCTAACAACAATTTATTTTAACGTTATGCAATACAATGACAGCAGGTAAGCTTTACGATTTTTTCTTAGCTCTAGTGAATTCATATGTATACGAGTCAAAAATACCCTTCACTCCAGAGAACAGGCAAAAATGTTTCTTGTTCGTTTTATGTTAACAAAAAAAATGGTTGAAAGTATAAAAAAATTTATTCTTCTTACAAATTAATAAATACAAAAATATTCACAGCTATTTTACAGACGTTGGCGAAAAACCACAAAAACTAAAGTGTTTTTGGGTACCTCAACCAAGCCTCTACAATTTATTTATAACAACATGAAGTCAGCTGGCAGTCAAACTTTGTCACCGTTTACGAGCAGTATGGGTAGTTAGGGCAGGAAGCAGCGGAAACTCCTGCGGGAAGAAGGTTCTGTCCATGGCCTTGGTGTGATTCTACTGGGTTGTAAGAACGAGCATAAGCTTGAGGACGGTTGTAGGCAGAAGCTCCTGAAAAATAACAAGCATGTTAAAAGGATAGCTAAAGAATTGACACATCAAAGATTTAAAGTAGTTGTTTCGACACCCCCTAAGGCATGGGCGTTCATAACATTGTTAATTTACGAACCAAATCGGTTGCTACTATATCCATTAGTTTTAAATCGATTGAGTTATTTAATTACCAATGTAAATCCTCGTGTAAAGTCATAAAATTGGTATTAACGATTTGTTTTTAATCGTACTTTACAAGCGAACATAAACATGGATTTTATGTTTTAAAATTTAAATAAAAAGCTCGATAAAAATGCATTTTAATAATGATATTATATCAAGAGAATGTTTTCAATGACTTGCAACTGGTTGATCTTTGGCTTCAACTTCTTTTAGTTAAGTATTGTACTTTAGGTATGATTAGATTGTAATTATGTAAATGATATTAATATTAGATCAGAACAAAAAGAAGGCGTTGGTTCTGGTTAGTTTTTGCCTTATTAAATTTTATTATCCTACCACATTCTTGATTTTGATTGTTTTTGTACATATTGGAACAAAAAGATAGCAATTACGCATAAAAAGCTGAAGGTTGAAATTGTATTTTTTTCTTCATTGTTTGGTATGTTTAAGGTTTGTCATTGAAAGCAGTTTCGTCATTTTTTTAACAAATAAATCAAATCGGAAATAGGACCTATTTTTGTGCAGTAGCAAAAGTCATATTTTCTTGAATTTCTGCAAAGTTTTCTAAGCAATGAATTTCTAACTTTGTTCTTAATTTTAAGTTGAAAATTATTCAATGTAACAATGATGGTATTGCTTCTCAAGCAAATAATTCAAATTGTTAAGTAAATAATATTTTTAAAATTATTTAAATCTAATCGTTGTTGGCAAATAGTAATTGTGCAAAGTAAGAGATACTTTAATTCGTAACTTAGGCAACGTGAGAGTATGAATTTTAATAAAAATTGTTTTTGTTTCAAAAAACCACATAACTACGCTTGGTGTAAAGAATTCAGATTTGCTAATCTCAAGTCTTACCCTGGTTTCCATAGGCACCAGATTCCTGAAGACCCTCTCCGTGGTAGTCACCATCCCCAATGTATTCCCCGCGGTTCAAAGCCTCCTGAACACCCCCTTGTACCCCACTGTATTGGGGTTGAGAGTACTGATTGTATTGTGGCAAGTTGTTGTATTGTTGGACTGGTACGGGGTTTGGGTTGTATTGTTGTTGTTGGGCATAAGCTTGGGGTTGGTATTGTTGGTTGTATTGGGGTTGAGCGGAACGGTATTGAGAAGCGAATTGGGAGGCTGGAACTTGGTTAACGGCGACCGCGGGGTTATCGCAAAGGGGGTAGTTGGGGCATGCGTGGGGGTCGACTCCTGCGGGGTATTGGGCGGCTGGGAGCCCACCGGCTAGAGGGCCATTGTAGGCTGCTGAAGCCACGGCGACGGACAAAGCGAGAACGGCCTAAAAAAAAATTTAAGGGTGGTTAAAAAATATACAATACAGTTTAACCCTTAAAATGTTTTGATAAAAAAAGGTACTAAAATAAATGAATTTCTAGGTTTTTTTAACAGTTTGGCATTACGAGGGCGTAACCTATTTTAAAAGGGGTGTAATTAAGTCTAAGTTCTTTTAATTATCCTTTTTTTGTGGCCTAAATTTATCATTTTACAAATCACTATTTGTAAGAGATTTAGATTTTTTAAAATAAATTTGTAGTGCTTTTTTTAAGGGGTCGTATTTTTTAAACAGCGGGCATTTGGATACTAGTTTTACACCTATTTAAGTACCAGTAAAAATGTAATCATTTAATAATTAAAAAAGGGGATTGCAAAAAAAAATTGTTCCTCTTTTTTGGGTTAAGAAAACTCTTTTTGTATTATAAAATTTGCAAAAAAATGTGGCTTGTTTTAAGAATAGTTTTTGGCAAAAATAACATTAAAAACTCTTTATTTAATCAAATTAAAATTCTAATTAAGCTGTGGTTTTATAATTTTTTTGTTTCTGCTTAAAATGTATGAAACAGTCTTAAAACAATTGGAGCACAAAAAAGCTTATTTAATAGCACTCACCAGTTTTACAAACATGTTGCTGAATTGCTGTTAACGTACACAATGCTAATTTACCAAAAAATTGTTCCATTTATAGTACCATTCACCACACCCTCTGCTCACCGTGAACTTCCAATCTTAATGGTATTGGCCTATCATTGCCAAATACCGGGGAAGCCAACAAAGGATTCTTCCGACCTACCGCCTGCCTTGTCAGATTTTAATCCTACGCAAAGGATAAAAACAAATTACCCTAATAAATGTAAGTATCTAGTCTAATAAAGAATAATTATTAGACGATAGATTTCTATCAATGGTCATTTATTACTTTTTATTTCTTTTTGGGACATTTATCTTCGGATATAGTTTTGTATTTTTTGTGTCACTTTACCTTCAAGTTTAAAAAAAGGTAAAGTTCAATAATTTCCTGATTATTTTTTTAATTAGTAGCTAAATAACTTGTTTTACAAAAATTCAGCGGTTTGATTTTTTTACGATTTTAATTTATGGAAAATATCTTTGTGCAGACAGATCAAGTCTAAATAATTCCAAATAATATTGTGAACTTTTGGGATATTGAAAAAACCTATTAATCAAACTAATTAAATTAATTTTGCATTATTTAAAATAATGCAAAAAAAGTAGTATTATATATTTTACCCAAACTTTGTTCTAACAAAAAATCTAAATTAAATTTTTTTTATTTTGTAAAGATAAAGCAGAGAAAATTTCTAAAAGACAATACTTATTTTTTGACACTTTTACGGTTTTATAGCTAACAAGTTTTTCAATGCAGCGTTTTCAATAATTTTTATAAATTATTTAATAATTAATCAAACTAATTTGTTAGAGAAGTGCTTTTCTTAAGTTTTGTAGCAAAAGGGCTACAAAACTTAAGAAAAGCACTTATTTTTTTATTCCAAATTATTTCTTTGCAAGAACTATGTTTGGTAGAAATTTGTGTTTGCTACAATTATTTAGGACCTTGATTTTTTTCTGTATTACCCCATAATACGAATACCTTTACCCAATTTTTATTGATTGGGCGTTTTTTCGATGATACCTAAATAAAATAAATTTAACACATCAATGGCAAAATAATACTGATCTTGATCTAAATCTAAATTTTTTTGTTCTGCACATAAATTATTTGTGTCAATTCTATTACATTTGAAATTTTACTCGTATTAATAAAATGTTTCATAACAATGTGGGCAAAATGTTTTAAAATTTCATACCTTAAATAGTGCAATAAAAATAAGAATAAATAAAATATTTTGTATTAAACAATTTTTTATAAATATTTAAATTAATACACGAGGAATTGGCTAAAATAAAAACAATTGAGGCAATCTTTTTTACGGGTCTAAAAATGCAATTCTCCGTGGGTAATGTTGTTACGTTATTTATGGTAAACACGTTGTTATTTATTTATTTTATTTTATTTTTGGGTAGCAATGTACCAATATCTACATCAATGCAAGTAACATGCATGAGCACAACAATGGGGCTTATTAGTAATCTATTTCTTTATTATATCAGTTAGGTACATTCCTTTTCAAATCATTGCGAGCAATAAGTGGGTGGATACATTTCTTACTCCTATTGATGCATACTATTAAGAAAATGACCTTTATTTAGATTATTCATTTCCATACCACCGTTTTAGAATTAGACCAAACTTCTCTGTGGGATAATTTTTTTTAGTTCATAAAAAAAAATGTTGGGTGTGAAGCCATATCCAAAATGCTTATTTTAAAATAAATATTTAAAAAGAATCATAACGGACATGTGAATTTTAGTGTTAAATTTAAAGTTAAAAGCAATTACTCTTAATTTTTATTCATTTAGGCTCATTATTTTGAGGTGTTATTTTTATTATTTGGTAATATGCTTATAAATAAATAATTACCTTTCTAAAATATGCAAAAGCATCTCTTTAATCCTGCAATCAGCAAAAATTATAATGCTTAGTATATTATAACAATTGATAATTCTATTAATTAACGAATTTATTAAATAAACAATGCATTAATTGTTGTACCTTTTTTAATTGACAAATCATTTAAAAATATTTTTTTTTAATTCTAAAACCAAGTATATTTTTTTAATTTAACATAATAATTGTAGGTGGAATTATTTGCTGCTATAAATAATTGCTCCCAAAAAAGTCGTCTAGAAAAATTATTAGACCATTAATTACTTGCTACAAAAAAATTTAGAGGTTATTTACAATCAATACTAGATCTAATCAACCATAAACAATATTAAGCCTATTAAATTTTTGAATATTAAAGAGTTTATAAACAAATTTACATAATTTTGTCCTACATAATTTGGCCAATTTTTTTAATATAAATCATGCTATTAATTTATTTTTATTAGATCATGTTTTTTTGGCTGTTTTTAAATTTGATTAACACCTTTTGAAAGTAAATAATATTTTACGGAATGTTTAGGTAAATTAAGTGTCTGTAGCAGAGATGAAAGGACAATAAAATAATATACCCATTTACCTTATCTACATGGTCATTGTATTTTTTTTTAAATTATGTTACATATTACATACTAATAAGCTAATAAGTATAGTAGGAGTAAAAGTATAATTTTACATTAAGAAAAGTTTTGTGTCCTTATCACCCGTTAAAGTCTCTTTTTTTATTTTAGTTTTACAGTTATTAAAGCACACTTTTTGGACTTAAAGGCCGATTTATACCACGTAACTTTCACTTTACTTCCGCTTTACTTCGGCGTAACTTAATCGAAAATTAAATAAAATACATGGGAATGTATTGGCAAATTTATAGTTCACTTTAGTGCTACTTTTCTGATTCATTTAGCTTAAAGTCGTATAAAGTCGTACTAACTCGAGACCCGAGCTTGGCCATCATGCGCAAAATTTGCAAAAATGAGATATTCGCCCTTATTGTCAAGAGTAGTGATTCCGGAATATCGCTTCGTATACGATACCTGTTAGGTCTTCTTATGCAGGTTTTACAAAGCGATATTCCGTTATTACAGCCCAGGTATAAATTGTCAGAAGTCGCGAGTTCAGACGCATGCGCTTTACTGATCCCAATTTCACGTAACTTTGCAATCTGTAAATTAGGCAAATTTGTAAAGTTAAGTGGAAGTGAAGTTACGCCGAAGTAAAGTAAAAGTTACGTGGTATAAATCGCCCTTAAGGCTTGTACTTAACCTCATTTTCTTGTAAAAGGTAAGGGTCCAAATATTTTCATGGCTATTCTGAAAATTTTTGAAATTTGACCAACTTTAAAAAAACAAAAGCACTTGGATAAATTCTGATTGCTGATTTGTTTTTTTACGCCTTCTTATAAGTGTAAAAACACAGCTTTTGACAAATCTATTTTTTGAAAATTTACCTCATTTTTTTGTAAGGGGTAAGGGTCCAAATATTTTCAGTTTTTTAATTGGCTTGGCCACAAATAATTTTTGCTACCAATAAGTGCCATCAATGTTTATGTAAAATAAGCTGCTGAATCCGAATCTGGTACTTAAATCTTTGCTGCGCTTTTAGTTTTGCTGTTACAAGCTTCCAAAGTCAACTTCAAACGCGACACTTGATTTTTTTTAAAGTGCTCTAATTTTCAAAATATTTTTTTCACCAAAAATCAAAATGCAGTTTTGTATTCTGCATCCAAAAAGCAACCTACGAGATAAGTTTTATTAAAATTAAAGACAAAAAAAATTTTGGCTAGGACATTTTGAAAATTTTTGAGATTTAACCAATTTTAAAAAGCTCTTGCAAAATAACGAAAGCTCTTGGAAAAAATCCGATTGCAGATTTGTTTTCTACAACTTTTAATTGGCGTTTCAGGCAAATCAATTTTTTGAAAATTTACCTTATTTTTTAACAAGGGGTAAGGGTCCAAATATTTTCGGTTTTTTAATTAGCATGACCACAAATAATTTTTGGCACCAATTAGTGCCATTAATGTTTAAGTAAAACGAGCTGCTGAATCCGAATCTGGTACTTAAATATTTGCTGCGCTTTTAGTTTTGCTGGTATGAGCTTTCAAAGCCAACTTCAAACGCGACACTTGATTTTTTTTAAAGTGCTCTAATTTGCAAAATATTTTTTTCACCAAAAATCAAAATGTAGTTTTGTATTCTGCAGCAAAAAAGCAACCTACAAAATGAATTTCATTAAAATTAAAAACTAAAAAATATTTTGGCTAGGCCATTTTGAAAATTTTTGAAATATGACCAACTTTAAAAAGCGTTTGCAAAAAAACGAAAGCACTTGGAAAAATTCTGGTTGCTGATTTGTTTTTTACGCATTCTAATAAGTATAAAAAGACAGTTTTGGGCAAATTTATTTTTTGGAAATTTACCTTATTTTTTAGCAAGGGGTAAGGGTCCAAATATTTTCGGTTTTTTAATTAGCATAACCACAAATCATTTTTTCTACCAATAAGTGCCATCAATGTTTATGTAAAACGAATTGCTAGATCCGAATCTGCTACTAAAATGTTTGCTGCGCTTTTAGTTTTGCTGCTACGAGCTTTCAAAGCCAGCTTCAAACGCGACACCTGATTTTTTTTAATATGCTCTAATTTTTAAAATATTTTTTTTTTTACTAAAAATCAAAATGCATTTTTGTATTTTGCAGCAAAAAAAGCAACCTAAAAAATAAGTTTTGTTAAAATCAAAGACAAAAAATGTTTTTGCTAAGCATTTTTGAAAATTTTTAATATTTGACCAACTTTAAAAAGCGTTTTCAAAAAGACGAAAGCACTTGAAGAAATTCTGATTGCTGATTTGTTTTTTAAGTCTTCTTATAAGTGTAAAAACACAGTTTCAGGCAAATCTATTTTTTGACGATTTACCCTATTTTTTAGCAAGGGGTAATAATAATGTTTGTTACCAATAAGTGCCATCAATGCTAATGTGAACAGATCTTGTGAATTCGAATCTGCCACTTAAAACGATCGAACGCTTTTAGTTTTGTTGCTATCATCTTTCAAATGCAACTTCAAGCGCGACACTTGATTTTTTTTCAAAGAAAATTTTTTACAAAAAAAACAAAATGCAGATTTGTATTCTTTAGCAAAAATGTCAACTAGAAAATAAGTTTCCTTGAAATAACGAAGAAATTTTTTTTTCGGGAAGCCTTTTTGAAAATTGTATGATACGCATATTATTTCATGGATAAAAAAATTCTCTTATCTTTGCAGAAATTGTTTAATCAGATTTGAAATTAGATAAGACCTAATTTGTAATTAAAATATTTCTTGTGTTAATGTCCATTAAACTATATTGTTACAACTGAAACTCATTACAAAAAATAAGTTATTTCTCTAAAGGTACTGCACCTAACTGACTGTCATGACCTTTTATTTACACCTTTGTTTTGCGATAGGTGGATTACTCTACATAACGACCGTGAGGATAGCCTCCTAAACATAATAATTATTTTCAGTTTAATAATCTGTCTTCTTAAATTTAAACTTGAAATTGGGAAGTAAAATGTAAACCAAAAAAAGAACAAGTAAGTGCGAGGTTTCTTTGATATTTTTATTTTTGTCGTGTCGTTAGGTAAACCACCATAAATTATTATCAATTTATTATCCTTATTAATTTATTGCTACGTCGAAAACTCCTAAAAAGGATAATTCATCAAAATGTCTGCGTCTTAATTTAGTATTCAAATATACATTTTAAAGAACTCCAATAAAATGATTGACTGACAACTTATTTTGATTAATTATTTTATTTTAATTATTTTGTCAAAACATTCTATTAACGAAATTAACAGTTTTAATTTTGAAGCGTTAGACATTGAATATTTTCTAAAGTAAATAAATAACTGCGGTTTATTTTCATATCAAAAAGAATAATACATTGAAGGTTTGGTGCCACTTATACCCCCTTAAATTATCTTGACAGACAGATTCTTTTGTTTTTTTTTTATTATTGCAATTTTGCAAACCATTAGGAGGTATTAATAATTTCATTAATAAAATAGAAGTGTAATTTTGTAACATCAGAAATTGTGGAAGTAACAACTTTAACTTAATTATTAGTTCTTAAGCCTTGATATTTCAATTCGTAACAATAATAATTATTTATCTAGAATGTGACAATAATGAAATGCATCACAGGTCTGGCAGGTATTTGTATAACAATAACGCCTTTATCTTTAGTACAACTATTAAGTTTGATTTACAAAGTAGCAAAGATATTGATTATTAATTCTTTAATATTATTATTCCACATGCGAAAGGCCACTAAGTCACATTATTATTAAAACAATTCAAACAATTTCAAATTTGCCGCCTAAGTCAGGTGCGTACTCATAAACAGCGATCGTTGCGCCATCGCCCGTTTACATTGGTAGTTACTAGGTGAATGAACAACACAACAATACATAAAAATGGTAAGTGATTTTCTTAATTTAACGAATAAAAAGTAAATCTTTGAGTAAATCCAATAATAAAATGACTATAATTGAGGCTACATCTCCTTTTATCATTGCAGGCTAATTATACTGAAGACCAGATGGCCGGTAAGTAAGAGAAATCGTAATCTAGGTTATGAAGCCCCGCCTATCGTACTCTTCGTTTTTTGTTTTGGATAGGAAAAACGGATTTTTTGATTAATTTTAGTAGCTTTTCGAGCTCACTTTTGCCAAATTTATGTATTTTCTCGTTGCTAGCGCATATTTTATAAGATTCAAGCGCTAAAACGGCCTTACAATCACGTAAACACTCGGTTTGTACTTCAATCATAAAGCAGTGATTCATACTTCGACTGGTTATTTTGACCAAATAAGGTAGCGTTTTGAAAGTAAGTATTTTGCAAGTAATTCCATCACTTTAGCCAGACCGTGCAGATGTTCTTGAGACATTGAACAAATTTTTAATCTGTCCCAAAATAACCGTTTAAAATTGAATATGTATCTGTACGGAGAACCACCAAGTAAACTCAGTTTAACATCGGTTGAAGGTAGATCATAGTGCGTGGGTGCTTTCTTTAACAATAATAATGGTTAAATTACTTATTGTAGAGTTTCAAGAGGCTTTCCAGCTTTTCGATAATCGTGGCGATGGAAAAATTCATGTTAGCCAAATTGGGGATGCTTTGAGGGCTCTTGGACAAAACCCTACTGAGTCGGATGTGAAGAAGTGCACTCAGCAACACAAACCTGATGAGCGAGTGTCCTTCGAGGTCTTCTTACCCATATTCCAGGTGAGAATTTTAACCTCGCTACTTTGCTTATTGAGTATTTTATTATTTAAACAAATTAAGCATTTTTAAGTCAGCAAATTATAGCCTGTTTTTGTTTTAGCAAATATCCAAAGCTCGCAGTTCAGACACCGCCGATGATTTTATCGAAGGACTTCGTCATTTCGACAAGGACGGAAATGGTTACATTAGTTCTGCCGAACTTCGTCATTTATTAACAACCTTGGGCGAAAAACTGAATGACGAGGATGTCGAATATCTTCTTCAAGGTCAGGAAGATTCGCAAGGAAATGTAAATTATGAAGAATTCGTCAAGTTGATCATGTCTGGTTAGTTTTGTATTATTGGAAATTCCGCCTGCATTTATTATTAATTTAACCCCAAACATATTTATTTTGTTTATAGCGTTTATTTTCGCGTTAATTTATAACTAGTTTTTTACCTTCTTTACATTTTATATGGTGCCTTTACCCCTTAACTTATCCATTCCAAATTTCATATCTTTAGATCTTTGATTTGTACTTATTTAAATGTTGTAATAAAAAAAAGTTTTTGAAGTTGATGGTTTGACTCAGGTGTAAGAAAATAACTCATTGCTGAAGACATTTATTTTTTCTTTTACAATATAATTTAACATCAATAGAAGTTTATGATATGTATTCATTTCATTTGATATGTTATCGATCTTAGCATCAAAAATAGAGCTAGTAAACAATTTCACAATTTTTAACATTTCTGCCTTACTAGGAATCACCAAATCACATAAGTTGGAGAGCGGTTTTCTGTATAGTTGTTAAAAAAACATTTTCCACCAGCCCCTTTTTACTTAATTATGAAAATGTTCTTAGCCCCTTAGCTTACGCAGTATTCATCACAGTTAGACGTTCAAAAGGTTAAACTATTCTAGAAACAACATACTAAAAGACTCAATTTGATAATCTTAGCTTGTCGACCTTTTTTGTATGGGGTGTTTAATTGAATCGTTCAGTAGGTTTATTTTGCGCTGCTGCAACAAAATATACAGACGCATATATAATTTTTCTCTTACAAACTAACGTATAGATTTTCTTTAAATAGTTTTAAAACTACATGATATGTATTAGTTTCAACTATTATCTAGGCCAATAATTTAAAGACACCTTATAAGAATTAGTTTTGCCTCAACCAATAAATATTAAATTATGCCCTTATATAAATGCATCTAAGGTCTTAGATTTTTAATCAAAAATGTGACGCATTTTTTATAACTGGTAGGCTCAATAAACTCAAAAAATTCAACGAAATAGTTATGTTGTTGAAAAATGCGGCGCATTTCTTTAACTTACGTTTAAGTACAGCAATATGATATGTTTTAGTTACTTGAAGATGTGTTATTGTACATTTCTTTTAACTTAAGATTTAGGAGCAAAAACATTGGATAATATTCTTGCAAATAAGGATGTCGACCGCGCAACCAAGACGCGCGTCGATTAACGTCGTATGCTTTTAATGCATTGGTCTCTTATATCCACGAGACCCAGTTAATCTTTTCTCTCCAGCTGTATGCTCAATAGCGTTTTTGATTTGATCCGTAGCTACGGGTCCTATGCACACCAGGGGATCAGAAAAGTAGGAGCAGACTTTACGTGGGGCTTGTCGATGTCTTCGCTGTAGGAGGCAGCAGAGTCCTCTGGAAATGTCGCATTCGCTGGAGGAGCTGCAGTGTTCGGAGTACTGTTTGTGTTGGTTTACCGGGAGGCGGCATACTCGGGTGGAAATTCCGGACTCGGGTTCGGCGCAGACTAGACCGGATTCGCAATCGCTGTCTCTTCGGCAAAGCTCGCCAACGCGACGTCCGTACTGGAAGACGCAGTTGCCATCACGATCTGGTAAATAAATTTCAAAATTGTAGCTTTAGTACATTTCTTAAATCATTTTGTGGAAGCAGAAATGTTGATATATATATAACGCCAAAAATACTTTATTTCGGAGAACCAATTTAATAATATTTTGTGTAGGATAGGATTTAATAGCTTAGTACACATTCCTAGATTAAATGAATGTAATAAAATGCAAGAACTATTAAAAAATAAATGCATTTTACCTGGATCGACGTCAATGCAAATTTGGCCAGGGCAGCAATGTTCATTTGAAGTGCAAGTCAATTCGTAACAGTCTGTCCCAATCTCGTTCTCGTGAACAAATTCCTCCAAAATCCCTTCGTCAGGTTCCCTCTATAAAAATGTTTATTTATTTTTATAACAAAATAAAAATTTCCATCTTAAAAATAAAGTGCAAACGTTATGTTTTGCACGTGTAAAGAAATGAGAAAATTAATTTCTCTCGGGAAAAACCTTTGTAATTGTAAAAAGAAAAGAGCACTAACAAAATCTTTATAACCTTTTAAATCTCTTGAGAACCTTAAAGATTTTAGTTCATTTTAGTTTTAAAAGTACGAAACAAATTTGCGTTGAGTAACAATACCCAAAAATTTTGTTTTCTTTGAAAGAGGTGAATAAAAAAATGTATTATACTTTGTTGTTAGAAGAAGGACATTTTCCCTTGAAATAAAACCTAGAAATAACATTTTAATATTCCCTTCAGAATCCCGAGACACCGTACTTTGTTTTATTATTATTTTGGTAATATGATGTTTCATATGATGCGTAAAATTTTATAAAACCCTCTTGCCTCGAGTATGTGGAAAATTAAATTTTCATGAGTTTTGCTTTTACGCAACCGAAATGTTATCAGGTGCCACTTTTACCGTGAAAAGATATTTATAGCCGTAAATGCGCCACCTGAAAGGTTTTCGGATGTGGCGCTAGTCAAAATATACAATAAACACGGCCATAAATTTTCTTTTATGTAATGCTGGGGCTAAACTTTCAACATAAATAAACGAATGGGTTTTTCACGAGGTTTCTAATAACTTGGCGCGTAAATAGAATCTTGGATCTTACCTGAAGAAATGAACCATGTCCACCGTGACCTCCGTATCCCATGTTCGCCAACATTTCGGGTGAAAAACGATTAAATAAGCCCCCCCAAGCGTCTGCTTTTTGGCCAATGAGGCATATTGCAATGATAGAAATCAGGGTCTTCATTTTCTTGTTGTTGATCTGTAAAGAGAACATAGTTCGTCGTTGAAAAATTGGCAATCCAGTCCATCAAATTGTTTTATTTCTAAAATAATGAAGGGACTCCTGATACCCTAATTTCGTTAATGATAAATATTGGGGTTATATTTTGTAAGAATGAGTGCAAAAGATAAAGGTTGAATAACCCCTAATAAAAAACATCAAAAGTATAATAATCGTAAAACAAAACTTGGAAATGGCGTGCACGTCAGAAAACATTTTCATTACTCACTTTGGAAATAAGTGCAAAACCCATTATGATATAAACTAACAATTTATAAAAAAGAAAAAAAAAAGATGATAATGTATTTTGTATAACATTGCATTTAATTAAGAAATAAAAAAGGTCGTAGGCGATAAACATGCAATTTAAAAATAATCTAATATCACAAAATGCTTTTATAGTATCAAAGAAAATTATTAACGCTTTGGAAATTTTCCAACTAAAAGCTTTGAGCCTCTTATTAAGGGAAAGATTATTTCTATTAATATCCTGTTTTTCCGAAAGGGTAAATTTATTCGTGATTGTTGCCTGGTTCTAAAAATAATCCCATTTGATACGAAATTAAGTGAGGCAAAAGTGCCATTTCTACTTTTTGCAAAGGGGTACTTTTTTAGTGATAAAAAAAAAATGCGACAAAATTTTTTATAATGCATCATTTCTCAGATGCTTCTAGGTAGAAAGAAAATCGTTATTGTATTTTATTATTTTACAAATACCAACAAAATGATTTTTTTTTTTATATAAAAATAAATTAACGGAAAAAACCCTTGGATGGATTTAATTCATTTTAAAGACCCTTCGAACATTTTAAATTAATAATAATTACTAGCTAACGAATCATTCGTTTTTTGATATTTAATCAAGCATAATTTTATAATAACAAATAATATTTAACAAATTTGTAATTAATTAATATTGAACAGGAAGTCGATAATAATAATATTTACTCTTCACAAATAATAATAAGAATAACAAAACATAATATAAATATTGTTTCAAAGTACCAAAAGCATTCAAACCCTAAATACCAATATTTTTTTTAAATAAAATAAATATTTGTTAGCCCATGAAAATTAGAATTTCCAGAATAATTTTTTGCCTACTTCTGCAAAAAGCATAATAACAAAATGTGCGTTTTAAACTTCCGCGTGGTGTCATGCAATAACAGAAATGCGGAATTACATAAACTCTCCCTAAAATCAATATTAAACCACCAACAAAATGAACCTACCTTTTATAAACGGAAAGAAATGTTTCACTAAAACTAAACCTTCATTCACCAAAATTATCAAACACTATCACTGCAATGGGTCTTCTTGGCGCTGGTTAATGCAGGGTTGATGTAAAACTGTACAGAATACCGCACATCAGTGCAGCTCTGGCTAGTTGAGCAGTAGAGGGGGTAGTTTTATGCAATGACCTCGGGAGGGCTCCTTCGCCATCGGAGAGCGTCGAGTTCCAGATTATTACTAGCGTAGGCGGGCGTCCTAAGGTACGTGACGTTAACCGATCCTTAAATTGCAAAACTGAAAAATCATCCCTTACGAATTTGTATTGAATTTCAAGCAAAAATGTGCTTTTGGGATTAAAATTTAATTCTTTAAATAGCATTACATGTTAAGCAAACATTCTCGCTGATGTTTACTTTGTTTAACAATGATAAAGAAAGGTAACTTTACGAACTAAGGGTAGACATCATATCTGTAGGGATTGCTCATGCGTATGTTTTGACGTCACAAGTTTCTAAAAATTTAAATAAGGATCGATTATTATAATACCTGTATGAACTTGAATCTAATCTGTTGCGTTGCACTTTTGCTTGCATGTATATTTGTTATCATACAATTATAAAACAAACAATATAGTATTAATAAATTATTTATTATAATATTTAAAACAATAAATTAAATAAATAAATACTTACATAATTACAAATAAATATAAACATCATTCGATGCTCTATAATCAGGTAAATCAGGTAAAAACATCAAATTACTAATGTTTGAAATATGATAAAATTGGGCGACAGGGCACGGTTTTATATGTTTAAAATACACGATATGTTCAATCAACCTTGTATATGTACAATAAAAAGTCGCCTAGGTATAAAAAGAATAAAGTTAAAGGGCAGTTTTTGCAGTCTCTTTTCACAGGATTTAAAAAATTAGTTTAGGCCAGTAACTGATTCAATCCATGGTTTGTAATACTGCGTCCTCATGTAGACTCCAGGGAGGTATGGGGCAGCACATTTAATTCCATGGGACACAGTTCCGGCTAATTGATAACGTCCGTCCGGTCTTTGAAGCACAAGCGGTCCTCCGGAATCGCCCTGAAAATTGAATTGTTGAAATACAAACAAAACTTGGCCTTTCTATGTGAATTTTCCCGATTTGTCTTTATATTCTGCCTACTTGAGCTTTTACCAAGGCTTTATCCATTCTTTGTAACCTAATTTGTTAGGAAACCCTTGTTCTCTCTTGGGAGCGATATTCGGAAAAGCCTTATCCATAATGTAAACCTACCTCACACGAATCTTTCTGTCCGTTAGCGTATCCTGCACATAAGAAGCTATCCAGAATAACTTTGGAATGTCCCGCTGTGCGGAACATTTCCTGGCAAACATGATTCTCCATTATTGGTACTTGTACTTCTTGAAGAACAGAAGGCACCCCTCCGCCGTATTTTAATCTTCCCCAACCTGTAACGGTTGCCATTCTCCCAGTGAAATCCTCGTTATCCGACGGCAAGCAGATTGGAACTAAAATGAGATGAATAAAGTGCTTTAGCAAGATGAGGTGGAAAACTATACATTATCTCTAAGGTAAGATTTATTTTAATATGTCTAAGTTGAGCCGTAAATTATAATCAAGCTCTAGCATGAGTAAATTAGGCCATAAATTATGATCTAGTCTGTCTGGCGTTGTTTCAACCCTACCAGGTTTTTTTTCTGGAAAATTTACTTTTTGTTTGAGTCTGCAATACGATTGTCTAGCGTGAGTTAATTATTTCAAGACAATTATATTTCCTAATTAGATGTTATGATAAAGTCTATTAAACATTAAAGTCATTAGACATTAATTAAACATCCTATTTGAAATATATTTTTTTGGTCCTAAGTAGGTCCCTTTAAATTTGCCTCTGAGCAGGATTTCGTTGTTTAATTTTGCATATTTATGATATGCAGACATTGTAATAGGTACCTGATAATTTTGCGAAAATTATGCTAATGCGCTTCAAAATGAATAGCAACCTAAAAAATCCGACAATGGAGAGTAAATTATCGACTTCCAATTTAAATATATTGATTTATTACCTTTTTGCCATGTCTAACTCAAGTCTAAAATTAAGGTGCTAATAGATGGGATCTGTTACAAGTAACCGATTATTTGTGTCACCTTTAAACTTTCACCATGAACACCATAAAATTAGTCATTTAACATTTTCTTTTGTTACTCACACATTCAAGTTTTGTTAATTTTAAATTTTATTATATTTAATCATCTTTTTATAATTTATTTGTTTTTAACACAAAGTGTGTTAGACGTACTTTCAAATTTTAATTCTTGTAATTGTTTCTCTTCGGCTACAAAGCCGACTCGAAATTAATTAGTATTTAGTACGTTCACACAGCAACCAGACGCTTTTTGAAAGCAGAGCGGCGGAAGTAATACCCAAACAAAAAAGCTTGTATAACAAAACAAAGCAAAGGATTTTTAATTACATGTACTCACTTATATGCTGATCAAATTGGACAGGCTCATCAAGCTCCAAGAGAGCCAAATCATTTTCAAACGATGCTGCATCGTAACCTCTATTCACGATAACTCGCTTTACGTTCCTGCTAACCGGCCTTCTACTTTCTAAATCTCCTGAAATATCAAATTCACCAAAAACTGCAACTAGAGAAGCCAGGAACCCAGGTTGACAATGCGCCGCAGTCATCACGTACTTGTTGCTTATCAAAACCCCACCGCATTTGTTCTTCGTAAAGAGTCCAAGCCAGGTAGATTCCCGTACCAGAACTTGCCAGGGGAAGGCGCCAAAAGCTGAGCTTTTACCTCCGACGATACGCCCGGACTTGATAAGGGGTCTTCGACCACATTCTGAAAACAATTAGGATTAGTTTTGGGGTATTGGTAACTCACCAAAAAACGTACGTGCTTTGTAATCGTCCTTGGATACCAGCGGTTCTCCTTCCGTAATGTCTTCCTCGATGTATGACACGGTTGTAATTGGTGGACGTTTCGTTTTCTTGACTGAAGTGGTAGGTTTCCTTGTAGATGTCGTTGTAACAACAGGTTTCTTTGTTGTTGGTTTACGGGTGCTGATCCTATTCGTTGTGGGTTTGGTTCCAGGTCTACTCGAGCTAGTTGCTGGTCGTGCTGAATTACTAGATGGGCGTTTGGTACTGACAGGTTTCTTGGTGGTGTTCCCTTGCTTCTTGTTCGGTTTTTTAGTCGACGAGTCTGTTGTATTCCTGTTGTAGACCACGTCTTTCAGACCTTTGAATGGTTCTTGCAGACCAGCGATGATTTGGTTTACGAAAGATTCCATTTGACTGTTCAGGGCTTCATCTTCTTCAAAGGCAGGAGTTGTGATGTCGTTTTCATAATGCGACATGTTAAGGTTTGGGTTACGTACTGGTGGGAAGTTCATTAAGTCATTCGCTGAGGTTTCGGCTTCTACTTCAACACCTGCAGACGGTGGGTACTCTTGTGGTGCGTTGTTATTGGTGTTTGACGTTGGTTTCGGCGTTATCAAAACCGTAGGTCTGGAAGAGAACGACCCGTAGTTGCCTTGATTCGTAGTGGCGTACTGCGGTCGCGATGTCGAACTGTAGATATTCTGTGTCACATGATTATTTATGGTAACATGGTTGGCAGGACGTTTGGTTGGACGCGTTTGCGGCGTCTGCTGTTGATACACCGTTGGGGTTGCTTGGTATTGGGGTATTGCGTTGTCAAAATCAGTCGCAGGGCTTAGAACCACGATGGTAGGTGAGGGACTTGGAATATGCGAGGTCGAAGAGTACAGTCCAGGTTCTGACGTGACTGAGAATCCGGGCCCAGCGATGTGTGTGTCGACGGTTGTTGCTGGTCTACGGGTTGGGGGATACGGACTGTAGACGTAGCTCGTTGACGGGGGTTTGCTTGTGGTTATGTACGCCGATGGGGAGTTGGCGAATGTTGAATGGAACGAAGGTGCGTTTGGTTTGTTGCTTGTCTTTACTGGTTTTTTGGTTTGTGTAGGTTTGTTGCCCTTTTTCTTGGTTGTGAGTTGTTTTTTGGGGGTTGTTGTTCGCCTTGGTGGTGGCGTTGAACTATACACGTATGATGTGGATGGTACGTTTGGTGTCGTTACCCGTTGTGGTAGATTTGTGCTAAAGACGTACGATGTTGACGGAGGCTTACGCGTTGTTGTTTTAACTTCTTGCGTTGTCAACAGACCAAAGTCATTTAAACTTGTTATTGGCAGTCGTATCGTGGTACCGCTTCCGAAGTATGGTTGACTTGTGGATGAAGTATCGTTAAAGAGTTGTAAGATATTTACAACTGATTCTATTTCTTGTGGAGGCTTTTTCTCGTGGCTTATCGTTGGAACCAGAACGTACTTGTCAGTGTTTGATGGTTTTGCCGGTTTCGGTTTAAACATAGGCTTGGTCAACGTACTGTATGTTGACGGTCCGTTTGAAATCGTAATGTGGACGATTGGAGGATCGGAACTATATGGTGAGGAAGTAACGTCCTCGAATTTAATTGTCGTTTTTCGATCCTCAAACTCAGGCTTCGTCGTGAATGTAAAGTCGTTTGCTTGGAATGAATTGAAGAAGGTGCTGCCATAAGCAGACGTTGTCTTTTGATTGTTAGGTTGTTTATTTAACATCGTAATTATCGATTCTGTTGAGTTAAAAATGCCCGAATTTCCGAAAGGTGGTTCCTCGTTAACATGCACCATTATATTGCCCTCAGCTGTGGCCAAAATTGGCTTATTGGTCGGTTGTGGTCGATGACTACTGGACATGATAACCAAGTTGCTTTTTTCGGTGTTTTGCACCACGTTAGGTGACAATGGATTGATTTTATTGTTGTCTTGTGGGTTTAAAGCTACAATTTCGCTTTCGATGAAATCACCAACTTGTTCCTTTTCTAAATGACAACAGGCACCAAATAGAAAACCGTCCATGCAAGCACCCACTACTACTCCTCTTCGTTGAAGACATTCGTGGTTAAACATGCAAATATTGGGGCCTTTGACGTTTTCATAGTTTTTTCGCGTTGGTTGGCAGAACCTTGGTGTTATTCTATAGCCGCCGAAGAATTTCTTAGAATCTGCAACAATTAAATGAGGTGTTACCACAACAGCAAGGGAAGATATTTTGAAAAAAATCGAATTTTTGAAAGCAGAAGTAAGTAGTTAACATTTTGTGTGGGTGTAGGATAGAATGACGAATTTAGGAAAGACATTTTCTTCATTAAATTCTATTAATAAACAAGATAATAAAGCTTCTTTACATTTGTAAGCTTTTTGTACATGCTTAAAATTTGCTTAGTTCATGCAAATAATGTACGACACAAAGGGATTAATTAAATTTTGTGTTTAGTTGCGAAATAACACGTTGTCAATATCATTTAGAACAACGTACATTACACCAGGAAAATTATATTTTGATTAATGATTCTCCATTATGAAATTTGTGATATTATTCTTAATTAACAGTGCCTACGTTGAAATTAATTAATTAATAATTTTTGAGGAATTATTGTTCGGGTTAGAGAAAGTATTTGTCTTTTAATATCTAGTACTTTTCGGTCACAGATGTGTGAAACATTTGTTTTTAATTCAAGTAGGACACCATACGTTTCCATGAGAATGTACAACTTTTCTGGAACCATGTGTGTTTTAATTTTTAACAATGCACAAAGCGTAAATATTTTCACGTTAAATAATTAAGCTGTTTTTACCCAAGCTTTCTAATACTTTATTATCTAATTTAAGTGATTGAATACTTGCGCGCGGTATCTTAATTTCGAGGTTTATTAAAGTGGTGCTATCCAATTAAATTGATTTTATTGTGAGAGATTTGAATCTGCAGATCATGGGAGGTAGGTCAGTAAGATGGTAATTTTCATTCATTGTAAAAATTCAGACCCTAGTACAGCTTCCCTTTCCTGAGAGTTGTGCCAGAATTCAATGCGATGGCCTACTACGTGACTTAAGGTTAGGAAAGTAAACGCCAATGCAACGCCATTGACCTAGGCATTATTATTTTTACATCATTATTCAGGTTTAAGAAGCGATCACTTAATTTCACCGCGAAGCAGATAAATTATTAGCATTTTCAATTAACCCAACCTCTGCTCTTTTTTCTGAAGCAGGAAAAGTGTGTTTATATAAATTAAACTATTAAATAAAATAACTGATGGAAAAGATGCGATAATAATACGAAAAAAGTAAATAAATAGATTGGCCTGATTTCTAAAACCATATGATCTAGTTATTTAAGTAATTTAAGATTTATGTTGGTTAATCGTAATATCAATTAGCGAGATGACATAAAATAATCTGGTAGCGCACCTTTCTAAATCGTAATTATAATTTTGATGTGCACAAAACTGTAATTATCATTAATTTACGAGCTCAAAAAACATTTTTATTCCTATTCCTTAATTACTGTTAAAAGTATATTTTATGTGGCGTAGTTTTTTGAATTGATCGTTCCTTCATACGCCTAAAATTTGGCGCCACAACGTGAAAAATCCTAAACCACACTGATTAAAAAATTACATTTTTGATCTTAAACTTTCAGAGTTGTTCTCAATCATCAGTGTACTTGTGCAAGAACTATAAAAAATAATTCGATATTTTTCTATTTTTTTTTAGAAATTTACTGTAATGTTTTTTATAATTTCGACCATAAAACATTTAACTAATAATCAATAAACAATTGCTCAATTTGTCTTTGTCGTAAATCTTAGTTTGAGCAGCTGTGTAAAACGGACTTTTTCTAATAAAAGTGCATGAACTTTTGTCTTATTTTACCACAAATAAAATTGCAAAAAATACTTATAATAGTTGCCTGTTTATAGTAGAAATAAATTAAGCAACTTTCCACTGCTGCATAAATCGCCAAAACCAAACAATAAAAACTTATTCACACAAAAAGTAATTGCTTTGTTAAATCGACCGGCGAAATAAAACTTTTGATTTATGTTAATGAAACTGGTATAGTTTCGCTCTTTTTGGGGCCAATTCAAATGGATTTAAAGCATCAAAGTTATTAGATAAAAGAGAAAAAGAACTAACGGTTATTTAATTTAGGTACCTATTATAACTACGAACTCTCGATTTCAATCTTCTTGTATCAAACTTGAAATGAAAGCAATATTCTGTTGTTTCAAGAAGGCCACAAACGGAACTTCTATAAAGTACTTCCTCATATTCATAAAATTCAGCCTTTAGTCCATATTTTTCATGATTGAGCGATTAGTAATTTCGGGTCGGTCCCAAACTTTCAGCATTTTAAAAGAACTTAATTTAGTGTAAAAATTGCAGCAAAAAAAGTTGTGTTTCAAGTAGAGTAGTGAAATTCATACGTGTACGTATATACCGTTTATTCTAGAATAATTACAGCTATAATCAGTCTGCTGATGATGACCGACCCAAATTAAATTTACACTTGATATACCACAAATGTTTAAAATTTAAACATTTTTTTTACGACCAACAAAATTTGTTTTCATTAAATCGAAAGTTACACCAAAACAGCACGATTTAACAAGAGTCTGGTAATTCGTGCAGAAACAATTTTTTATAACGAACCAAATGCTTTGCCATTATGCGGTTTCCAAATTGCCAAAACTAACGAGTCGTTCTCGCATCTTTTTCACGAAATGGGAGATAAACCGAATTACATTTGGAATTTTAGTTCATTTTATGCGGTCTAATTCCCTCTATTTATCCAGCAGAATTAATTTGGTTTACACTTAAAGTTGCTACAATCCATGAAATGCAACTAGTGGCTGCAATTATCCAGACTATCTTGATTGAAAGTTAAAGGATTTTAGAAATCTTACAATGATAATTAAGGAAACAAATATTTTTAATTTTTTTTACAAAAATGTAGGTAAATAAAGGACACCATTATACAACATTTTCCTAGAATGTATTGCACAAGTTTATTTACCGACATTGCATTATACTTTTCCAGGAACATTTTCTTTTTGTATTTAAACCTTAACTCTGAAATTCACATACACCTGTATTTGTGTCGTTTTTTTAAATCCAATTAAAAGTCTGAATAAAATGAGCTCTTTGCATCCTTAGGCGCTTTTATATTCTATCATGATATGATATAATTTTACCTCGAATTTTAGGTACCTAAATATTTTATAATTTGTTTTATACTTTTTTTTCGTGCTTGTTTTTAATACTTTGAACTTAACCTTTTGTTCCCTTTTTTACAAATATAAACAGAATGGATAATCATTTTTTTGCTAAAACACTGTAGGCATTAAAATTGGTATGATTTATATTTTTTTGCTACCGAAATGTAACTTTTTAAACAGGTATATGAAGATAAATTTCGTAATATCTCATTCTGTTCAAATTTTCAAGGACCTGAAAAATAAACAAAAGAAAACTCATCACTAAAAGAAAATCTCCGGTAAATCCCAAGGTACCTAGACCACAAATTAAGTGAGCATCGATTTATCAAAAGCTGACAAAAAATCAATTGAAATTTCTCTAACCGTAACCTATTTTCAGTTGACTATTTAAGACCGTCTGAAGATTAATAAGAATCGTGGAACTTGTAAAAGCATAGATTGTCTTTCAAGATAGCATAATGTCTTCAATTTCTACTATTTTAGAAATGCAGCGTAAAATCTACAGAGTGCATCTTGTAATAAACGCGTCTTGCCAACATCTTGTCCAAATTAAAGAAACTTTAAAAGAGAAACAATACTTTTGGGTTGTAAAATATAAATAAAGAAAGTGGACGTGGACTTTAATTCTATTTAACAATTTCTTTCAAGCAAAAAAAGTGGTAAAATATTATGCAGGAAAAAGTTCTAGAAAAGATGCATATTTTATGAAGATGCTTTCAAAGAAAATGCGCTCAATACTTAAGCAATGTTAGCTTTTTTTCAACTTTACAATTATTTAATTTTTTTTTTTTTGAGTCACTCGGTATGAATTGCGTTTTATGATTTATGGTATACACCTCCATGAAAACTGGCGTGAAGGACGTGCGTTTGTTATAACTTGCGACCTCCTAGCACACATAATGGCCTATGGCAGGTTGTAGGTACTGATTCCGACTTGGTATACTAACGGTTCTAAAGAGAGCTATTTCTAAATTTGTCTAATTTAAATGGGAAAACAATAACTCGGAATCAACTATTTAAACGATTTGCAGCGAAAGTTAAAGAAATATCGATACAGAGATTGATTCTTAAGTATCTTTAAAATTGTTACACCTACTTAGAATTTATTATACCATGACAAATTTGTTTTTACTTCCTGCGGTAGGTAAAGAATGTTGTCACTAAAAACATGATTAAGAAGTGCTTTCTTTATTTATTTTCTATGTCATTTGCAATCTTTAAAAAAGGAGAATTGAGACGACATTTTATTTAAACTTTGATGCAATTTTTACATAATTCTTGGCATTTTAAAAAGCTATTAAATTAATGCTGTAAAAGTTATCTTAGGCGAAACTTTTATGCGGAATTTTGTTACGACTTTATTCAAACTGATTTGCATAATATGTCCGAGAACTTGAATCAATTTAATGTAGGCAAAAAGTAGCTATTCCAACATTCCAAAAATCTTACAAAGCTACAGTTACTTCGATTTTAATATTTATTCAATTTATTAAAGTCATGTCTTTGTTTTTTATACTAATTATTTTAAAAAACCGTTTATGTTTCGAGGTGTAAATAGTTATTCAGAACACATCAACCTAACCTAATAATTACAAAAATAAATACAAATTGCATTGAGTTTGAAATTACAATACCAAATTTGCACAGCGTTTTATTAGTTTTGTTCATGCTTTTATTCAGACTGTGATTCAGTATTCGGTTGCCCCATTTAAAACAATTATTTATCTAGGTAAACTGTCAAATTAAAATTAACTGTAGGTGCATGCAAAGCATAGTAATTAACTTTTTGGACTAAACTTTTAGGCTATGAATAGCTGGCTTAAAACTTTGTCGTGTATTTAAAATTATACACGCCTCTCAACTAATGAGAATGCTTTCTTGATGTAAGTTTGTAAGTTTGTAAAATTGTGTAATTATTTAATTTATAAAAATGGGCGGTTTTAAATAGCTTCCTTTTTGTTAAACTTACCTCGCATGTTACCATTCTGGATCTCCATGCAACTAACAAAAGTACTTAAAACTAAAAAACACACAATTGATTTAAAATTCATTTTTTTAACTAAAAAGGCACTGGCACAAGTTACGGTTTCAATCTAAACACATTGTTTTGATGAGCATATTTTCCTGTGGTACTTTTGTTGAAAAAAGATATATTTAAAGTACCACAGACAATAGTAGAAATGTTTTGATCAAGCGCGTGCCAAATGACAGTTGTATAGGTTGTATGATGGAACTACCGTGATACTAAAGCCGGTATTTGACTGAGAAGTTCTCTGTCGGGGCAGCAGACCAGCCCATGTGGGTCACTGGGACAGTGTAGCGGTCCTACCATAACTCTCCCCTTTCCCCGTTGCGATGGTACCTTGGTACTGATCTATGTACCCATGCACCTGTAGTTAAGGTTCCTATTGCACTACGTCACTGACCACTGCCATCTATCAAAATCTTATTTAAATTTTAACACATCTTTTATTAGGGTTCTTTCGAAACAAAGAGAAGCATTTTAAGAAACCGTTGCAATTGTGCCTAAAATGACACACTTTTTGTTTAGGATAAAATAATTCCATTGATTTATAATTAATGCTTACAGTTTGGATGTTTACGGAATATTAGTTAATTGGAAACGATATTAACAAGAACCATAATTATTTAAATAAAAATTAAACATGTCATAAATTTGCAAAAATAAAGTGTTATTGGCGTCATTTAAAAAAACTTGAAAAATATGACAAATCTGACCAAAAGTTTTCAAAAGCCAAAATTCGTAATAAGTTGGTGCTAATAATTAAGAAATAATATTTGATAATTTTTTAAATGAGGTTTTTTTTTTATTATAAAATACTTTTAAATAATAAAAAGTTTAAAAGGGCTCCAATTACAAAATTAAGGGCTGTTTAAGGCCAAGATAGTAAAAAACATAGCTTATCCTGCAAAAAATACTCAACACTCAAATTTCTTATATGTGTGGATTTAGCTTCCTGAATAGATGTTCTTCATCTATTCAGGAAGCTATACCCACACCAATAAGTGTTTTGGGTTGTCGTAAATGCCCACCAAAAAGTCCTCTTAGTTTGCAACATTAGGTCACGATGAATTTACACCAAATTTGACAAATAGGTGCTAAAATTTTAAAATATTTTTTGTAAAAATTCTTTCACCACCTAAATGACCACTGAAGAGTTATATTTAATCATGTTGGATTTACACCAAACTTTGCAAATTAATGCAAAACAAAGATCTAAAAAACTTATACCTAAATTGTTTTTTTTTTAAGAAATGTCTATACCCTTCCAAAATGGGGTAAAGAAATTTTCACAGAAAAAAAGTATGAAGTGTAGTTGTTTAACACCTTATTTTGTATTTGCTTACCAAGTTTGGTGTAAAAGTCATATTAGCGATGTTAAAAGAATAAAAGCGGAATTTTTAAAAGCCACCAATTTCTCAATATGGGCACTATGTCGTTTTATCTGACAATGCCATTTTAAGCACAATTCCCCTGCTTACTGTTTAATTTTTATTACTGCAATTTTATGTGAATTTCTAAAATGATATGCTAATGTTAAAGTTAAGTGTAACTGCCCAAAGTCTAATTGCTCATTTCCTTACAACTCTTACTTTAGAACTTCTAGCTCCCAGGTGTCATAAATTATAACATTTTCTGCCAACCTGCACTATAAAAAATTATGACTGAATAAAAATGATATCATCTAGAGAAAGTTAAAAAAAAACATCAATTTTTGTCAAGTCCTAAATGACTAAATAAACAACGAGCCACGAAAGAATTTTTTGAATAACTTTTATCTACGCCCACAAAATGTTGTTTCAAAAATACCATTGAACAGTATTTAAAAGTAAATCGGCATAAATGGTGAGTTTGCTTTTGGTTTAACGTTATTAAGAAATTCGTAATGCTGTAGGAATTTGGACTGGTTATCTTAAGACATAAGAGATAGTCCTTCTTCGCCTCTTGATGGGAAAACAAGCAATAAACGTATGTAAATAGGTAAATGCGTATAGCTTTTAAAATAATTATTCATACCTCTGATCGCACATTAATGTATCCTCATTTTATTTATTTGTTTTTTAGGTGTAATGTTCATCAAACTATACACCATTACATTTATGATTTAATAACAAATGTTATATTTACAAGCTAATGTATAAAGCTTTTATAAATAATAGTTATTATTTTAATCGATTTTTCAACATTTATATTGTAATGCGAAATTGTTATGGGAACGTTGTGTTTTGGCGAAAGCTCATAATTTTGTTGATTTTGGCCTCAATTACTTATGAACTTCATGTAATATTTATTTTCTTTACTACTTATCTACTCTCAGGTGGCTAAACGAGGATGCTTTGTTGATGTTGGTCTTAAAATTTAGTCTAAGGCACAGAATATTTCTCTAAGAATGAGTTTTCCACCGTATAATAAAACACTATTACGAAGTGGTTTTTTGCTTTTTATCCTTTCGTTGTTGGATTAATATAATAATAGAAAAAAATACTTACTCCCAGTTTTGTTCTTTTTCAACATAATTAAATAAATAAATAATAACTTTATTTTTTTATTATTACTAAATATTTTTTTATTAAATTTGACCTTTAATCATTTGTCAACAAACTTTCTTCTCTATTTCTAATGTCTTATTTTGTAAAGTTATTATTTAATGTTATTTATGCCAAAAAATGGCGCATAAACGTGATGGTACGCTCTAGGGGCATTCTCAGGGATTCCTAGAAAATTGTAAAAAATAATCCATCTGTTATATTCATCGAAAAAAATGCGAACAAAGTTTCATAAATTCGGCAACACAGTCTAGGAAAATACATCTGTAAATCCCTCGATAAATCCCATCTACGAGTCTTGATCATACACTTTTGCATTGGATTTTATTGAAGTTGTTATCAGCTTCATTTCATGTATTGAATTGATTATAAAAATGTAATTCGACCATTTAAAAGATAAAGAAATGAAATGGTATAAGACAGACTGTGTTTTGTATTAAACCATTTTTTTCGGTAATATGTGCTGTTATATTCAAGATATAAGCGTTTAAAGTTTTGAACTTTGGTGCAACATATCTCCGAGGGTATATGATATGGGCATTTTAGAAAAAATAATGGTATTTATATAGAACTCATACAGTTGTTCTTTTTGCAGAGTATATTTAAAAACTGATTGTTTTTTTAGGCTACGACGTTGTCTATACTACACTAACAAATTTCTCTTATTTGTCAGAAGAAAACACATCTAAAAATAAATATCTTTATTTATACATAGTACAAAAAATTAAGTACGCGCACCGATTTTCAAATTCTATTTACATACATAATAACATTAAATAGTATCAATCTGTAAACTAATCAGAGGCACAAATGATACCAATTATTTTAGTGTACGGTCTAAATTTAAAACAAAACTTTAAAAGTTAGCTTACAGAATTGACACTGTATGACTTATCGTTAAGAATTCAACAGAAGAAGTTAATTTTACTGCCACATAAAAATATAAATTAACTTATCCTGCCAAAGTTATTTTTATGGATTGTAATGAATATTTAATAATTTACACACAGGTTGTAAAAATATTAGTTTGAAGCTTAAATTATTTGTGTGTCTGAAACTTTTTTGCATCGTAGTGTCTATTAAATTTCATTCTGTTATAACACTTTTGTGAAACACTAGTTTTGTTGAAGTCCTAAAACTCTGGTATCACAATTTTTAGGTTTTTTTAAATGGGTATTTCGAAGTAGGAAATTGCAGTTTGTTTAAAATTGCAATATTTGGTTGATCCAGTCCCTAAATTCACTTATTCTAGTGTACACTCCTGGCTGATTAGGTTCCGCACATCCTATTCCCCAGGATATTACTCCAGCTAATAAAAATCTTCTATCTTCTCGTTGGATCACCATCGGTCCTCCTGAATCACCTGAAAACAAATATCTTTGTTAATGAGACACCAATACATAAAAAGTCGTTTGCTTCATTGTGGAATTACAACTTTCTAAAAGCTTAGGCAATGACCAGTTTTTGCAAAGAAAAATAAAATAAATAGACTCACGGCCCACAAAATAAAACTAGCTACCTTATGTTTTCCTTCTTAGAACAAGCTTTAACACATTTTTCCTAGAAATCCCGCTTTCATTTTTCCATTATATTTATATTTCGTAAAATATGTAGATCTTCTTATTTATTTTGCAAGCTACTAACTTATTTAAAATTTAAAGGACCTTAGGGCATAATAAAATATTACCCGTTACATTTCCTTGTTTAACTTATACTTGCATTTCCGATTTACGCATCAAAAAGTTATAATTAACATATTTGTGCTTTAACCAAATATTATTTTACTTCATTTCTAACAATATTCCCCAAAAGAAAACATTTTCTTTGCTTTAAAACTTGTAATAAACTTAACGCATGAAGTTTGCCCGGCGCATTCGCCATATTCTCAAGAACAAATTATTATTTCCTTATCGATTTTCTTGTTATTTTGGCTCATTCGAATATCTTACCTTCACAAGAATCAAAACCTCCTCTTCTCCAACCAGCACAAATGAAAATATGCGGTATATGCTCGATGTAACCAGCAGACCTGTACATCGATTCACATACGGTGTTGTTAATTACGGGAACGCTTACTTCTTGCAAAACACTTGGCAAAGGACCATCTAAAACAATTTATAATTCTGTTAGTTTAAGCGCAGAGCAAATATTAGGATAATCCGTGTGGTTCAAAGTAGCAATGCAAGGTAAATAATTTGAATCCTGCAGCACCAATGCTTTCAAATCAAATGAATCAACTTTAATTATCAGACGCTGTCGGATCTATAAATTATTTATACTGCTGCTATTTTCATTAAAACGTGCAATTCATGTCAATGTTGGGAAACCTCAACAGTTCCAGTAATTTATAATTTGAACACCAATATTTGAAATTAGTTAATTCCGAGTATCGTATTCTAAGTTGATTAAAAATCCTTAGTTATAAAATTCTACAAATTCGCAATACAATGCATAAAACCAACCTTCGTAAAGTCGTCCCCATCCCGTAACGTGGGCCGTTCGCCCAACAAAATTCTCATCGTTTTGTGGCACACAAACAGGCAAGATGTTGGGTTGGAACGTAACAGGTTCGTAAAAGCGCAACAGGGCTAAGTCATACTCAAATGTCCTAGGATCAAACTGAGGATGCGATGCAACGATTTGTACTCTTCTTTCTTGATGCAGGTAGGGCTCCCCTTCTGTAGATAGGTCGTGTTCCCCTAACCTTAAAAGTAGGTCGCTGGGTGGTACACTGTAATCAATAGACAATCTAGGTTAAAACGGGCTTGTTATCCTGCAATCCTGACAATGAAAAATTCATAATAATTGTTTGTTTAAAACAAAAAGTTTTTAACAACAAAAACTCCTAGCATGAATAGTTAATGGATATTTTTGAGTCCTGAGAAATAAAGTTCTGAAACAGATCCTTTAAGATAATACTGATGCATTAAAGTGCCTTATTTATGGTTCTAATGTTCCTGCAGGATGCAGGTGAAAATACTAACTTGCACTGTTAATCCTAGGTATCTGTTTCCAGGACCTAAATTAAGGAAGCTTTACCCAGGTTGAAAATCCAGAATATGCAATTTATTTTATTTGTTTTAAGCACTCGTAACTTGAATTGAATTTCTCTAAGGACTCCTTTATCCTTGTTTTGTTTATATTGCAGTTTACCCTTTTAATTTGATAGTTGAGGACATAAACAGTAATGTTTACATAACTCCAAATTTAAATGATGATTTTATTTATGTAAATCAAAATATTTCTGGTTAAAAATTTATCAATTTTTTTCACCGAGGTACAAAAAAAGAGCCATTATTTTTCCAGATTACGTAACTTTACATAACATATGTTACTTGACGCATAAGGCTTATCAGAAGTTAAAAATAATGCCCCTAAATTTTATGAACGTGTTTCAGAAATAGCTTTTGCTTTATCGCCGTTCTGTACTGTATATTTAAACAGAAAACTTTTACGATGCATGAAATTAGGTACATGTACAGTACCTTTCTATTTCATAAGGTATCAAAATTTTGATTGCACCCCTGACTATTCAAAATGTACGTTGTAATCCGAGTTTTCCATTTTAATGCAGACTGCAATAAAACATTCTACATCCTTTCGAAAATGGAAATTAGCTTCATATATCCAACAAATTACATTCATTAAAAATGATCGTGATAAAACAAGAGCAATTTGCGCTTCAAAGGATCGGTAACTACCGTCGTCAAGCGCATTTTCCCTATGTATTATCATTTTGCAAACAACTTGTGAGTCTTATGTACAATTACAGTAATGTCTTCTACAAAACCCTTGTAGCCAATATAATTTGCTTTTAATTAATCTAAATGTATCCTTGTTTACTTACTTGTCCACACAATGAGCCGCTGTAATGGCCCAGTTCTCATTAAGTAAGGCCGCTCCGCACTTATGGAGATACGTAGATGTCCTCCATTGTCTTAGGGATATTTGCCATGGCCACTTTCCGAAGGATGCCTTTTCCCCACCCACAATCCTGGCTTCAGGATACATCCTTCGTCCACAAACTGTAGCCAATAAAACAGCAGATGTTAACATTACCATTGTTATGGGCATTAAAAATAATGTTTAATTATACAATTATTATTTGTTTGGGTTTAGTTTAAATTACATTGTTTTAAATTGGTAAATATCGCGGCGGTCGGTTTATTTAAATTTGTTTTCACAAACATTTATTAATTTAATCTAAACAAGGTTGTTTGTTTTTAAACTCTATGCAATATTTTAAACACTAATGTCTGCTGTTTTCTAGTTTTGCATAAAACCAAAACAAGACTGTCACTGCGGCATCTTGACTAGTTCTTTTCACAATGCTTTATTTTAAAACAAGTGTCTGAATCGTTTACTCAAGAAATCATGATTTCTGGTTTATACCTTTGAGTTAACATTTACAGGAAGGCAATTTAGCCTTTAATTGGCATTGCTAACATCATGTCGCGAAACAGCTTAAAGAAGATAATTATCCTAAACTCTAAGGACATGTTTTTAATCCATGCAATTTGGTGATTTTAAAATTAATATTACCAAGGTGTACACGTCGGTTCCTTCCTGCTAATTTTAAGTTCATTGGATATACGAGTTACCTTGAAGGTTCAAAAGCACCATCAATAAGCAGAGACTGATTTTATAAAATGTATTCTCTAATGGTACGTTATATTCGCAAGTGATCTCGCATACTCCTTAAGTACGTAATAAAAATAATTAAGAAGTACTTCAACCGGTGTTTTTCAGACTGATAAATCCATTTTATTTAATTATATGAAGCTATAACAGCCTTGAAGTTTTTATAAAACTAAAGCATCATCTCAAGAAAGAGCTATAAAATTTCATAGTACTTCCCTGTGTACTTAATTGGTACTTTTTTGCTGCAACAAATCAAAGCAATTTTTATTAATAAAACATCAGTTGTCTTACCATTAGTAAAGTCGCTCATGTTCACTGAGGGAATTTCTGGATCAGTAGATACTGTCGTACTACCAAGTATAGTCGTACTTTCCACATCTTCAACAGTGGTACTTTCTGCATTGGTACTGGATTCCTCTGTTGTGGTAAAGGTAATATTTTCCCTTGCATCAGTTGTTGAAGATGGTTCCTCCAAAGGAATGTATGATATTAAAGGTTTTGAAGTACCTTCAGGTGCAAGTGTTGTTGATGGTACTGGCGTAAAGGGATAATCTGTAAATAGGGTTGTTGGTACTGTTGGAGCATTTTCAGTTGTACTTTCATAGGTTTCATTTTTTTGTGATGCGTTATATGTTGGTGGTACGCTAGGTAGTAGTACCCAATGATCTGGTGACGTAATTGGTACCCAATCTTCTAAAACAAAATGAATTATTTTTGGGTTTTAAACAAAAATCAATACCGACAGCAAAGTGGTTAAATAAAACACAATATGGCAGACAGTAAATAAAAATAATAATTTCAAAACTAGGGCAAATTTTCTGTTGATTACCTTTGTGCTTTATTTCACCACGTTTTGTCGAGTAAATAAAAAAACATACCCTCAGTGGTCGCATTTATTTCCACGTAGCTTTCAGTCGTTGTTTCATTTCTCTTATAATCATTCACAGTCCAGGTTATTAAAACAGGATTCATTGTTGATTTTTCAGTCGAGAATGTTTCTTTTTCGTTCTCAATTATTTCATTTGTGGCCGTGTTTCCATTTACAGATTCCAGAACATTTGTAGCATTTAATTTGGTGCTTGTGATTGTTGATGTGGCAATAGTACTAGTTGTTTGAGCTTTTTCAGTTGTTGTGGTACTTGGGCTGGTGACATTTTTCCTAATTTCTTCATGAACGACCGGTGGACTAGAAGTGGTAACAAATGTTGTTTGTGATGCTGTTGTAGGTACTGTTAGTGGTACTGTTGTTCTCACAGGCGCATTTGTTGTAGAAGTTGTTGTTTCAACCTTTTGTGAAGTAACCAATGGTTCTGGTGTTGTTTGCACGTATTTAATGGTACTCGGTTCTACCTTAATAGTACTTGGTTCTATTTTTGTTGTACTTGACTCCAGTTTTATGGTACTGCTTTCAACTTTTACAGTAGTTTCCTTTACAGTTGTTGAACTAGGCTTAGTCGTACTCTTAATTGTTGTGGTTGTTGTGATACTTGGTGTTGTTGAAGGTACGGAAGTTGTAGAAGCCTTTGTTGTTGTTGGTCTTCTCGTACTACTTTTGGTTGGCTTGGTTGTTCGTACGGGTTTGGCAGTACCTCGTGTTGGTTTGACTGTTGCTTTGGATGGTTTGTTACTAGGGGCTTTAGTACTAATTGGACGCGCAGTACCGCGTGTTGTTGTTTTTGGTCGTACTGTTGTTGGTTTGTATGGTTTTTTGGATGGTACTATTGGCTTCCTTGTTGTTGGTGCATTTGTTGACGTTGTTACACTACTTTCCACCAATTGGAACGTTGATAATTTTTGAGCTTGTGTTGTTGTTGTAGTACTGCTTGGTGTTGTAGTTTCAGCAGTTTTTGTTGTTAGTTTTTCTGTGCTCGGGGGACTTAACGTTGTGCTTAACGACGTACTTAACGTTGTGCTCAAGGTTGAGCTTAACGTTGTTGTGACGTCGTTAATTATAGAAGTACTACTTATTTTATTAATTTTGTTTGATAGTTCTGGTACCAGTGTTGTTAGAACTGGTTTGAGAGTAGTGATTCTATGTGGTGGTTCCCTTGAAGGTATGATATCTGAGTCTATCGTATTGTCTATGATATCATGTGGTGGCTCGATGTGACAACACGATCCGAAATAAAACTTATCTATGCAAGTACCCAAGTGGGTACCGTTGGCTTTAAGGCAATTAATGGCGAACATGCAAACTCCACTTTGATTTGTTTTTCGGGACACGCATGGCAGGTGTCGAATGTTCCTTCCAGTGCCCGCTGAACCTGCAAATAAGAAGTACTATGTAATCAACAACATAAATATAATGCAATGCAGTTTTTCTTGGTCAGGATTCGTTTTTACCACGTATTAAATTAACTATAATTGTCTTATCATTAACCTGGACCACGTAAAAACTCAATCTTAAGTAAGCCCATTCGGTAACGGTGCCCACATTCCATATTAAACAGCTGAGTATCTCTCTCTAACTAAGGGTGACGTCACTCGACCCGTTACCTTGGCCCAGTGAAGAAGTTAATCTTAGTTGAGATAGCCAATGGCCAACTTATGAATTATTGTCACAATGTAAAGATTGGACGTAAACTTCAACCTAGATTAGATGGTACGTTTTTGGCAAAACAATAGGCGCTATTGGATTTATAATAAACATTGTTTTTGATTTCTATTAATCGAGGTCACCTCTTTTAATGAGTTTGGTTAATTGAAAAGAGATGTTTAAATCACTTGTTGGAGTTTATGATGTGTGAAAAGGCCTGAATTTTCATTATTAAAGTGTTTTCATGCGAGAGAAGCGTTAAAATGAAAATTAGATTTGGTCAGGCACATTCTGAAACAGTTCAAGCAATGTTGTTAATTGAATTAATTTTTTGTCGCTTTACATTTTTTTGCACCCAAAATTTGATTACCCTTATTTAATTTAATTTGTAGGCCAGATATAACATTAAATAAATTAATTTCTAACAATTTAGTGAATTTAAAAAAACTTGTAATGTCCTTAAATAAAAAAAATACCTAAAAATACAAATTTTAATTAAAGTTTTGATTTTAAATCATTTAAAATATTAAATTCAATAGATAATCAAAACTAATTAAGAACGGGTGTGATGTTGGAATTTATGCGATGCGATTACATAACAGTTCGTTCCGCTTAAGGCAATAAATTTAAAATCGAGGGCATTCCGAACAGTAAATTAATGGCAGTGTTTATTTTTTGCCAAAACTTTTCTTGTTGCAAACTTTAAAATGTCACACGTAAACGACAGCCCTAACATTATTTATCTTTATAAGAAAATGGATGGAGAATAAAAAGTATAACAAGAAAATGTGACCAAGATTTTAAAAAGCATGATTCTAACATTCGGAAGGCAATACAGCCTCTGAGAAATTCCTCCTTCGGTCTTCATCTAATGTAATCAACATCGGTTTTGAAAAACGTGTCTAGAAATTTAATTTAGAAAACAACTTTGTTCTGGGAAATTACGATCACCATAAATGTCACCTACTTTCGATCGATGCTCATGACTCAATTTAATTTTCTCTTTTTGCAATTTTGGTTCCGGAATCATTTTTTGGAATTATTGCATAAACGTGGCCGACCGACGAGAAATTTTTTTTGCTCCGGAAATTTTGCATCATTATTATTCATGAAGGTTGCATTCTATTCAATTGGTAGTTTTTTTAGGTTGCAAAACGCTTCGTATTTCTGATGATTAAGTTTGAATAAATTTATTAAACCGAGGGCTAATCTAAAAAAGTTGTTTTGGCTTGGGATATAAATAGGTATAATTATGAAGAAAAATCTGTATACCTAAGCAATGTTATCTTTCTTTATCCTAAAACTGGCAGGTATAAGCGATATCCTGTGGCATAACATTAAAAAAATTCTATGATTAAAAATCTTAATATTAGACCATTCTTACGAGACGTAGACCAAAATTGATATGATAATGGGTTTCATGCTAAAATGGAACAACAACATTTAAAATTGCTAAATTATTCAGGATACCGAGTTTTCTGTAAAGAGAAGCATAATATGCTTTTTTTGGTCTTTAAATAATACGTTTATTAAGAACATAAAAGAGTCTAAAAGCTTTATGAAAAGCAGAAAAAGTGAATGAATAAACCAATTAAATTATTCCGTTACAATAGACAGAAAAATTAATGGAAATGTATCAGTTTCAAAAAAAAACCCGGAGTTTTTCATGTTGTCAATTGCAAGACCATGACAAATTTCTAGGTCACAAGTCATCGTTTCTGACTCCACATACTGTTACAGCGTGGGCCGAGCCTGCTATGTGCGTAATGTATGTCACCAGGAAAACTGACTTCATAACAAGCCGGTCGACGGTCGACCTTTTATTTTGAACAATAGCTATTTCGCTGCAATTTTAAGAAATTTAATAAAAACTTTCTGCAACTTCTGTTCTTTGTTTTTCGATCTATTTTCTAAATACTTTTGCAGAAGCTTTGCAGCAGGTGCTTTCAAACTTTAACAAAACTTTAGACGCGGCGCGTTTTACATAGTTTAATTTGTTGCCTTTTGTTGGTTTAAACTGGCAAAAAGTTTGATGCCTTTGTTGAATGATAAAGTATGTATTTATGCCACGACAATTTGTTCGGGAAATTTAAAGGAACTTATATAACTAAAACAGCGTTCGCGTGGTTAATATCCTGCTGTTCAGTTTTTTATATAGCTTCAGCAGAAATAGAGTTTCTTACCTATATGTGTAGTTATAAAGGCAGGTTGCATATTATACACTGGAGAAGAACTGCAAAGTTCTAAGAGGAAAGTTGCTAAAGTCATTAAGAAAGTCAGCGTCATCTGAAACAAGACAAAGATAAATTAATTACTGGTATGGTTTAACGAAATACCTATAGTTTCTTTACAGGTATATTGTGGTTAATAAAATTAAAATTATTTTATAAGAAAAAGACTGCATTAAACCATGAATCTCTAGCGTATCAAAGTTAATTTAATAAACCTAAAATACCAGCCAGAAGCTTATTAACGTTAAACTTAAACATAACGGCTTTAAATTTTAATGTTTTAAGGCTCTTAAAGATTCTCATGAATTCTAAACAACGCATTTTGCATGCATTTTTAACTAACAAAGAATAAATTAATAACTTTAGACAGTACTGCAAAAGATACTATTGCATAAGCATAAAAAAAGTTCAAATGAACAACTCTGCTTATAATACAAATAAAAATATTAAAGTTAAGCACCTTTTAAAATTATTTATGATCGAATTTTGCATTTAAATTTAAATAAAATGCATTTTAAAACCCATCTACATCAATTTTCCTGCTGGAGCAAATCGTCCTTGTTGTTGCTGTGTTGATTTGAAGATAAAATATTTAATATACTAGTAAAGTAAGTCTAACTTCTTTCTATGCAAGAATGACTCAAAAGATTCAATCTAAATTTGCAGACTTCCTGTCATAATTTTAACATCCTGTTGATAGCAATCTTTTTCTGGCATTACACGTTTATAAAATCTCAGCCCATCAAATAAAAGAGGATTCAATAAACACTTCAATCTCACAGAAGCGAAGTTTAAATGAGAGGAATTTTAACCAATTTATTAAGCACAAAAACAGTTAATTGTTTTCCAAAAAAAGTCGCGTTATTAAAGAACAAAGGAATTTTGTATCTGTTAAAAAAAACAGATTACAGTATCTTAAAGAGTTAATAAAACTCATTAAAATTAAATCAGGAATAATTCTTTATTGTTGATGATAATTTATTTTTATGTCCTTTGTATGAAGGCAAACCGTTTCAGCAAAAAAAAATGTAAATGATAAAATAACCCGCACACTTTTGCTTAAAAAGTGAAATCTGTTTTCCATATTAATAAAAGTGCTAGTAATCCTAATAAATAGCAAATGTTGCGGGTTTTGGCTGCGAAATAATAGTTGAGAAGAAAAAAAGGCCAATGCCACTGCCAAGTTCAATGACTGACGGAAATAGCTTAGCTAATTATACCAAAAAATCACGTCACCTTAGTGACTTTTTTAAGATGCTCGTGATCGTCAATTGTCGAGCTTGAATGAGCTTTTCTATCAAATTATGAAACTTTTTAATTCCTTTTTCTGAAGAAATATACCCCTTATCTCGAATTTGCACAATAAATTACTCATTCTAGACATAATGACATATTATTTATAGGATGAATTAAAGCAAACACAAGGATAATAAAGAATATCCTTGAAGTTTTTTTGTAAAAATAATCTACAATTATTTTGCGCAGCTGTAAAATTAGTTTCTTTCAGCATCAGATATTTTAAATGCCTGAAAAGCGGTTTCAGTATTTGCGACAAAGCAAATTCTCTACTTAACCATTAGAAATAACAATTACCTAGTCTTTGTGTTTATAAACTATTGAAGGAAAATGTTTTATAAACGTTGACGCATTCGAAATTCCAATAATAAAATTTGACCTACATTTCTTATTACTAGTTAACCTGATGTAAGATTTTGTTAAGAAGAAAATCTTTATCTTGAGATAAGGAGTCAGAATCATTTAAAGCAACACCGTTATTATAATTTATTCCAAATATTCCATAATATTAATTAAATGTTATAGTGTGTCTGAATGATCCCGTTTGTAATTAATTAAGCAAAATGTTTCCCTATAAATTTTATACACTTGTGTTACTATCCAAGTCGACAGAACCATAAATCGTGCGCTAATAATTTTCACAGATAAAAGTTTTGTTGAGCTTTAAGCATTATTCCTAAGCAGGTCGTTTTGTTTTACAAGACAAAAGTTTAAAGGATTTTCCAAAGTTACGACGCTTTAAAACAAGTGTATCCTGTTATCTTAAAGATAGTTTGTGTGGCAAAATTCAAGACTTAGGATTTTGTAAACTTACACAGACAAAAATGCTAGAAAATAAAGAATTAAATGGAAACAGTTAAAAATGTGTTTTTAAATTAAACAACTTTAAAAGTCTTGTTAATTGTGTAAAATTTGCTATTAAATTTTTTTATGGGCATTTTAGTCTTATGCGAGGAGAAGCGTTTATATTTTATAGCATAATTTAGTTCCTTTTTAATTTAAAAAGATACGTAGGTTTTATTTTTACCGGCCATCTGTTATGGCAAATTTTCGGAAGCCAATAATGAATAAAACCCTATTCTTAATTAAAATTAAAAAAAGATTTCGTAACGTTCCTTTCTAAAAGGGTTTAAAATGTTTATTTTTATTAAAAAAAAAGGTAGCTGTTTATGGTAAATTAACTTAAAACCAGTAGAACAATGCACCCTTCTATTTATTAGATTTTGCATACTTTCTGCAATACGGGTTACTTGCGCATTTTCATAAAATTAGTATTTTGCCAACGAAATTATTTTATTTAACTTGACTTACCTTGTTGCCGTTGGACTAGAAGAATTCAATAAATAATATATAAATAAATAATTATAAATAAACACTACAGTAAAAAAATCACACAATCATCATTGTTGTTACAAATCCTTTATTGTAATGGGGATTTAACCAAAAATTGTATTTATTTAATTAGCTTGCTCTTATTTTGCATATTAGCACTTGTAGGTATTGTGCCCAATAAAAATTTGAATGTGGCGCGCTCTTAAAGTGTCATGTTCTCCCTGACCGTGCCGCACTGAACTTGGTCAGAGTAGAGTTGGAACTGGAGGAAGACCTTAGAAGAAGATCCCGAAGACTCAGCAGGTCGCTGACCCTCTGAGAAGCATGCACTGAGCCTTGCTAGCCTGCATGTACAGAGAGATAGGTACCTTCGAGCGGGGAGGTACCGTTAGTAATTTAAGTTGCTAAAGAACAACTCGAGTGTTACTACATTAACATTGAATTACTTCAAGTCCAGGGATAAGAAGGTACTTACTAACTATAAATAAGCAACAGGTGTCGCGTTTTTTTATTGTAATTTTGTATGAGCTTCTTTGGACTTCTTTATTCTTTCGTAGCGTGCCACCTAGGTTTTATTCACATAAGATGTTGTTCTTGGGGCACTTGGTACTGCCAATACTGCTAATGGTAGGCAACCAACCATACCTTGGTGTGAAACGTAGGCAACATGCACATTCGGCGTATTCGCCATTTTATGTCATATATTTAAGCTAGGACTAAAATAGATTTTCTGTTTTTTACTACTTAGCAACGTTTGTTTTACAGATTAAGGGAGAAATCAACAATTTTAATATACTTCATTTATATTTGCGTTCTATAATAAGCATATTATGAAACACGAAATTTGGTTTTTTAAATTTGCTAAATTACACCCAAAATTTTATTTTATTAGGTTGGTTTTCCAGCTGCAAAAACATAAATTTTTCTCTTGCAAGGTAGTTTTTATTTACAAATTTTACTATTGTAAACTTTCGGGCGACATAGCTTTTTGTTAGGGGAAATAACTAGAAATTTTGGAAAAACGATATCAAAGGTTAGATTTTCTCAAAGTCAAAATGTCAATGTTGCCAACCCAATAATAATAAAATTTGAAGTTAAGGTTTAAATTCAAATTAAAACTGCCTTTTTATAAATTAAATGAAGCAAATATAAAAAATAGTACAAAAAACCTCGTTTTATAAGGCGTTTTTTAGCACTTGTCCAAACCTGGACGTTCCTTATAAAACTCTATGTATTAATGTTCTATAATCTTACTACTTCAATACAGCACTTTCTCAAACCGCAACTCCAAAAAAAAATCCAAACTTTATTAGCATATTTCTCAATTAAAATGTTGAAAGGAATTTTTTAGTTTTTCTTTTACGGTCTGACAAAGCTGGTGTCGGATTTAAACCAAAATGTATGTCGACTCTTTCTTTACCAAAGCAGTGTAAATTTTAATTAGATTTAAGTAACTCTTATTTTTATTCAGTGTCAAAGAAGCCAAAGCAAAAAAATGGCGAATGCGCCAGCCTTTAAATGCCGTCTAATAAAACAAGAAAAATCAAATAATAATTTATTCGTACAAAATTAACAATATATTATGGTATTACAATATTTAAAACAACCTCTACTACAATATCTGATGCAGATATACTGTCAATTAATAAAGAAAATTGCACATCGTGAGTCATGGAAGGCAAAATATAAAAGGTTAATAGAGAATCACCTTTTTTAAGTCTTTAATTATAAAATACCTAGATCCCTGCCGTTTTGAAATAAATAATCACAAACTTGTCTAGCTTTGTATATCCAAATGAACCTGGCTTTAATTAAAGAAAAAGTATACGTTATGAATAAATAATTTAAAAGAATTACAATCGAAATAAATACGTTTTGCTTTGGTGCCAGCAGTTTGTTTAAAATTTCATTAATCAATAAAGTTCAGAATTAGATCACAATTCATTAGCTAGACATAACTTTATCAATCCAAGGTACAAACTTTTGAATGTTTGTGTAAACACCAGGTAATTGTTCACGACCGCAACCAATGCCCCAGGAGACTAAACCAATTAGTGTCCTTCGTCCCTCGATGTTTAATGTTAAAGGACCTCCTGAGTCGCCCTGACAGGAATCTCGACCTCCCTAATACAAACACAAACAGTACAATTAATATTAAGACAGAATTGGGATAAAAAAGCTTACCTCTTTATATCCTGCACAAAGAAAAACGTCATGAATGACTTCTCGTCGTCCTGCAGCTTTAAACCACTTTTGGCACCGATCGTTTGGTATAACTTGCACATCGACTTCTTGTAACATTGACGGCATTGTTGCCTGTCCGTGCCTCGTCCTGCCCCATCCTGCCACTGTTGCCATCCGCCCTGGGAGTTTTACCTACAAAAGAAATTGATAAACAGGTAGTTAAATATGCAAGAACTTTCTTTGAACTTTTGCTTTATTTTGTTAGTCATAAAACCAAGCAAATTAATTGCAACTACCTTAAACTAGACTAATTTTCTCACTAGTAGGATGCAGGTTTAAAATTTTATGCTTACCGTGGGCGAAGGAAGGCACACCGGGACGATGTGTTGCTTAAACCTAACGTTTCTGTCTAGCTTTACTAGAGCAACGTCATTTTTAAAGTCGGATGGTGAATAGCTAGGGTGTACTTCCTTCCTCTCCAGTGTGTATTCTTCATATGGAAGTTTCTCATCTTGTCCTCTTACGTCCCATTCGCCCAGTCTGATGCGGATGTTACTATTTGGCGTCCTGAAATTTTAACAAAACCTGTTAATACCACTTATGTTTAAACCCTAAATTGTTGGGCTAAAACCCGACTGCGTTATTTCGCCTCCAGGGAAAATAAATATTAAATTGGTCTCAAACCATCTCAATAAAATATAGGTAGTCGTTTTTTTTAAATAGCTGTATTTTTAACATTTTTAAATTCAATTTGAAATCAAATATTTAAAATAATTCACTCTCGAGGTGTTTTTGGTTTGTTTTCAATTTCGTTATATTCAGGATTGCTATAGTCCGCAGATAGATGTGAAATGGAAATAGAAGTGTAAACGATGTGAATAAAATCCTTTTCAAAGCAAAATGGAAATTTTTTCACTTTTTCAGGCTATATTGCTTTATGTTAATTTATCCACAGGGTATGAATAAAATTTAAAAAGAGCCTTTTGGTTATTGTAGGCCTTTTGCAAAGCATTTTAAGCTTTTAACATTTGAAACGAGAACCAAATGAAATGCGATGTTTTAATAATAATAACGAAGCTGCAAAGATAAATATTTCCGAATAAATCATGCGGAAAATACAAAATTACATTACAGCCAATTAAAATTACAATTACTACTGCGAAGTTTGGTGCCTGGTGTGGGTTGGACGTTTAACATTGCTGCTTTTGATAAGTTTTATTAAATTTTGTTACTTTTAAGACTAAAAAATATTTAATTATATTTTAAAAGGTCAAGAATTTTAGAATTTTAAAATAATTACAAAAAGAACGTTTTTCCCAAATAAAAATCCAAAAGTATTGTTTATATATTTGTCGTTATTTATAAAAAGAATCATAGTATATTACTACCGTGGGTGGAAAGGGTTTCATTTCTGTCGAGAGAAAAAGATGGTTTACCAAGGCGCGTAGCGCCGCGGTAAACCATTTCTCGAGACAGAAAGGAAATTTCCACCGAGGTTAGTATACTATTTTATTTACAACTGCTTACGTTTATGTTTAATTTTAAAAAGCTTTAATTTTGCAAATTAATATTATTCATTGCATGACAAATTCATTGTTAACATCGCCTTAGTTAACATGATTATTTTTTTTAAATTTATTACCATGGTTACATTACAATTGCTTGACATCGAAGTAAAAAAATAGTTATTTTTAATTTTCAAAAAACGTCATTTCTCGCATTATTTTAAAGTCTTAAACCAACTAATATTAAAAAAAAACATAATGTCGGATAGTGATGACGAATGTACAGAATTAAAAGAGTGTGCGCAAAAGGCCGAAGAGGATTTGCTCCCACAAAAGAGTTAAATCCGACTTGTTTTCATTACCCAGGCGGAAAGTAGTTACTTTCCGCCCGGGTGGAAAGTGACAGCTTAATAAAACTAATAAAGTGACATTTTCCAACTTTTAAAAAGTCAGAAATGTCATCATTTCATATGCAGTTGTAAATAATAGTATATTACTACCGTGGGTGGAAAGGGTTTCATTTCTGTCGAGAGAAAAAGATGGTTTACCAAGGCGCGTAGCGCCGCGGTAAACCATTTTTCGAGACAGAAAGGAAATTTCCACCGAGGTTAGTATACTATTTTATTTACAACTGCTTACGTTTAATTTTAAAAAGCTTTAATTTTGCAAATTAATATTATTCATTGTTAACATCTTAGTTAACATGATTATATTTTTTTAATTTATTACCTTGGTTACATTACAATTGCTTGACATCGAAGTAAAAAAAACAGTTATTTTGAATTTTCAAAAAACGTCATTTCTCGCATTATTTTAAAGTCTTACACCAACTAATATTAAAAAAAACATAATGTCGGATAGTGATGACGAATGTACAGAATATAAAGAGTGTGCGCAAAAAGCCGAAGAGGATTTGCTTCCACAAAAGAGTTAAATTCGACTTATTTTCATTACCCAGGCGGAAAGTAGTTACTTTCCGCCCGGGTGGAAAGTGACAGCTTAATAAAACTAATAAAGTGACATTTTCTAACTTTTAAAAAGTCAGAAATGTCTTCATTTCATATGCAGTTGTAAATAAAAATAATTACTATACCAAACAATAATAATAATATTTAGATTAAACAATAACAAACCAAATCAATATTTTTTAAACCCAAACACCGCCAAATAAATGTTTATTTGTTTTTTTAACAGTCCTTAAAAATAAAACAACTTACGTAGCAACGCAGTGAGCAGCTGTAATAATCCATCTTTCATTTACTAAAGCGCCCCCACAAGCTAACTTCTTTGACAAAAATCCTGTTTTGATAAGTGCCACTTGCCAAGGATGCGATCCAAATCCGGAAGAATGTCCTCCCACTATTCTATTACTTCTTGTATAAAGTTCTCCACAACCTACAATAAGAAACGTTTAAATTGTGGGAAATCTCTTGGTTTACGTTTAAGTGTGTCCTTTTATTTTATATTTAGACTGCAACCTTTATAAGAGCGATGCAAAGTGGAAAACTACGTGAACAAAATAACTAAAAGAGACAAGAATTCAAGGAAACAGTTATGCAAACTATACGAAAGTTTCAAATTCTATGTTGCTATTATAGTCCAAATTAACGTGTTCCAACAACCGCCACCATGTGTTTTCAAGGACTAAAATTGGAATAAAATAAGCTTCTATGTAGTGCTTCTTCTAAGTGCACTAAAATAAATTCCTCAAAATTACCCCTCGCATTGTGAGGCTCGTAAACGTCATAAAAAGGGCGCTCAAATTGTTGTTCAACAGTTGTTGAAGATGGCCGATCCTGCTCGCTTTGATAGTGCGGCCTATGATGAGTAGGTCTTTTCATGCTATCCACACTGTTAAGGTCCGGATTGTCCAAGTTTATTGGGTCCAGTGGTTGGTAATAGCTTACTAGATGATATGTGTCTGATTTTAGGGTAGTTGCGGGGTTTTACATTAAAATTAATAAAATTTTGAACAATAATAAATAAAAAGGAAAATGAGATTTATAAAAGGGTTTTAAATCGATAAGAAAACCCGTGTTTGTGCACGTGTAGACTGTATGACATTTTCGTAATGTTAGAACATTGGTTCGCAGAAAAATAATTCTTGGTAGGTAATTTTATCTAAAATAACACCTTGCATAAAAATGTCCTAAAAAACTCATTGTCTGTAAAATGGTACAGAAAATAATGGTGTTATTTTAGATGCTCCAGGTTTCGTATTTAATATTTATATAAAGTTTTTTTTAACTGTCGCAACACGGGTTTTCAACAAGAAATCGATGCTTTTAGTTCATTTCTCTAAAGGAAATGTACTATTGTAATTGCAATTTCTGAAAATCGATGTTTTTTTGAAACTGTGCCTAAACGAAGCAAGATACGTAAATGTTAAGGGTGTTGGAAAGATGCTACAAAAAATTACCGATCTTTCGATACTAGAATCATATCGATCGGACCATCCACTGGGTTGTTATCAAAAAATATCACTTTGGTGTATGTTAGGATGGATGGATGGATGGATGGATGGATGGATGGATGTACGGAGCAAAAAATTTCTTTAACTGTAATTTACTCAATTATGGTACTAGGTAGAAGGTTTAAACTTGGCATAAGTAAATACCAAAGTCTTGTGGTCAAGATGACCACAAGGTCATACTGACCACTGGTCAAGGTTAGTAGATATTGCATGCAAAAAAAAATCTAGCCCAAAATATTGTAATTTTTTTTTGCTTAAACATATTCTTTCGGAGAGCCCTTTGTGTTAAAATTTTTTAAAAAAAATTCTATGTCTAGGAAAAGAGCTATGACGTTTTTAAATGTCAATGTTTGCATTGACATAGCTCCAATACTACAATAGTTAGAGGACTCAAACTTGGAGGATGGATACACGAGAGACAGGGGTTCAAGGTCAGATCAAGGTCATATCTTTTTGAAGGTCAATAGCATTTTTATTATTAAAAATGTATGTTAAGGTAAATGCAAGGTAAATGTTGGACATGTTTTTGAAAACACAAAAGCTTGTTCTTGTGTTTCGGACTTAGTAAGCCATCTTCAGGGAATTATTTATAGTTTAACTTTAATTATCTCATACACCATAATAGTTAAAGGTCTCAAACTTGGAGGATGGATAACCAAAAGATAAGAGTTCAAGGTCATGTAAAGGTCATATTGATTGAAAGGTCAATAGCATTTTTATTATTAAAAAGCTTTGTTGAGGGAAATGTAAGGTAAATGTTGGATATATTTTTGAAAACACAAGAAGTTGCTCTTGTGTTTCGGACTTGGTGAGCCATCTTCAGGAAACGATTTATAGTTTGACTTCAATCATCTCATACACCTTAATAGTTAGAGGTCTCAAACTTGGAGGATGGATAACCAAAAGACAAGAGTTCAAGGTCATGTCAAGGTCATATTAATTGAATGGTCAATAGCATTTTTATTATTAAAAACCTATTTTAAGGTAAATGCAAGGTAAATGTTGGACATGCTTTTGAAAACACAAAAGGTTGTTCTCGTGTTTCGGACTTAGTAAGCCATCTTCAAGGAACGATTTATAGTTTGACTTTAATTATCTCATACACCACAATAGTTAATGGTCCCAAACTTGAAGGATGGATAACCAAAAGATAAGAGTTCAAGGTCATGTCAAGGTCATATTGTTTAAAAGGTCAATAGCATTTTTATTATTAAAAACCTATGTTAAGGTAAATGCAAGGTAAATGTTGGACATGTTTTTAAAAACACAAAAGGTTGTTCTCGTGTTTCGGATTTAGTAAGTCATCTTCAAGAAACGATTTATAGTTTGACTTTAATTATCTCATACACCTCAATAGTTAAAGGTCTTAAACTTGGAGGATGGATAACCAAAAGACAAGAGTTCAAGGTCATGTCAAGGTTATATTGTTTAAAAGGTCAATAGCATTTTAATTATTAAAAAGCTATGTTAAGGTAAATGTAAGGTAAATGTTGGACATGGTTTTGGAAACATAAAAGGTTGTTCTTATGTTTCGGACTTAGTAGGCCATCTTCAGGAAGCGATTTATAGTTTGACTTCGGTTATCTCAAAGATCACAATAGTTAAAGGTTTCAAACTTTGAGGATGGATAACCAAAAGACAGGAGTTCAAGGGCATGTCAAGGTCACATCGTTTAAAAGTTCAATACAATTTTTATTAATAAAAAATTATTTCCTGGTAAATGCAATGTAAATTTTAGACGTGTCTTTAAAAACATAAAAGGTTTGTGTTTATGTTTTGGATCTTCTGGACTATCTTCAGGAAACGCTTTGATTCTAACAAAAAAATGAATGTAACGTAAGAAATGAACTCAAGAGTCGGATCCACCGGCCTCGACTCAGCTAGTTTTATGTAAAAACTACTCTTTAAACGTTAAAAAACTTACTAGCATTATTCAGGACACCTACATCATTTTGTTGTGTAGGTGTTGAAACATCCCTATCAACGCAGCAGGACCAAATCATTCCACCTGAGCAAAGATCCAACGGTTTTCCTCCACCTAAGACACAGCTTATGCTCAGACCGCATTCATATTTGACTCCTCTGTAACGGCACGACTGGGGAATCACTGTAACAACAAATACAATTTCAGAAACTATATACCAACAAGGATTCCAGGAATACGTTTTGGAATAATTAGAAGTGCATCTTCTAATTAACTGTGTCTTTGAACTATATCTTTGATATGGATCCACAAAGGTAGTTATAAATTCCATGTTTCCTTGTTGAAGGTTTTGTAAAAGGCAAATACCCTTAGCTTATAAATATACAGGGTGTCCGCGTTTAGTTTGCTTTTTTGATATGGCAAAAGCTGGAAAAAATCCAAGACATTCGGTTAAAACAGTTTTTTGAAAAACTGTCCTTCTTTGAACATAAAGGTCTTTAAGCAGGTAGACTAAAAACAAGCCAACAATGTAATCGTAAATATTTACCATATGTTTTGTCCAACCATCCTGAAATTTCTACAATCAATAAAATAATTCCATCAACTGCCCGCGCCAACGGTAATTTTAAAAAAATGTTGAAATTTGGGGCCCCTTTTAAAATGGGTTAATCACTGGTAGAGTTGATAAAAACTACATGTAATTTCTTTACCTTTAAGAATTTTGTAATTATGTTTATTTTTTTAAATTCCCGAATTTATGTGTATACAATTTTGTATACTTAAAATTTCTAAGAAACTACCGTTGTTTAATAAACTTCCAGAAATTCTCTTAATTTGGTAAATATTTACGATTACATGTTTTCAGGCTACCTGCCTAAAGACATATTTCCAAATTCATTACCGAATGTCTTGGATTTTTCCCAGCTATTTGCCATAATAAAAAAAGCAAACTATACGCGCGCACGCATTTAGAAAACTCAGTAAAATGGCAGAATGTATATCTCTATTCTATCTCTTATACTTTTTATGCAAATAATTTAAAAGTAAGTAAATATGGAGCAAATCTGCATATTCTTGTCCAAATGTTTTCTATAGTAAAATCACTTTCATTATTTAAATGAAGGCAGTACTTAAAAAATAACTAATATTTTTATACTCTTCGCAAGACTAGGTCCGAAGAGTATATTGCAATCGATCAGAAAATCCTAAAATCGTCAATTTTCGTCGTAGAGCAAAAATTTTTGCAGATTCGTGCGTTTCATGACTTTTTAAGATTTTCATTTTTTGTCCGTCCGTCTGTCTGTCTGTCTGTCTGTCGGTCACGTTTCTTGTGGTCACGCTATCTCAAAAACCAAACGTGATATCAAACTCAATTTTTTAGGAAAAATCTACCTCTATAAGAGGAAGAACCCTATTGTTTTTGACAAGAATCTGATAACTACAAAGCCCCCTTTTGCGCCCCCCAAATGAAAAAAAAATCGTAGCTCAATTATTATTAAATTTACAAAAAAAATTATTCGACATAAAACATAGGAAATTTAATTCTTTATAAAAAAGTATTCTTAAGTTTTTTTTGTCCGACCCCCCCATTACCCCTCAGCTCAAAAAAACCCTCTATCTCCGTTATTATTCAATCTACAGATAAAATATTTTTTACAAAATTTAAGAAAATTTAATTTTCTGTTAAACATGTTCATTCATTATTTGTTTAGTTAACTAGTAAGTTTAAAAAACAAAAAAATAAACTATTTCAGTAGCAAAAAACTTCTAAGTCCGAATAGTGTCAGGCGTCATTCAAGTAGGCCATGCCAAAAATATTTTAAACTAAGAAACAAAAGCAGCTGTCAGAACAAATAACCTCAAATATGTTAAACGTCAGAACTAACGTTTATCTTCTTCGTTAACGAAATTCTTCGCGTTTTCTGTTAGTAGTTTTCACTCTTCGCAGATAAATTTAAAAAAAAAAAGTTTTATTAAAAAAAAACCATTATCTCATAATAGTGCTCTTGCGAAGAGTATAGTATAGAATGTGTAGCAATTATATAAAATGTTGATTTAGCTTTGATTTAAAAAATATAAAATTACACTTCTACCGAATCCGAATTCTACTCGAGCTACTCATTTGCGAAGAGTAACTTTTACGCGTTTCGACTTCTACCCGTTTTGATTTCTACCCATTCTAGTTTAATGTTACACGTTATTGAAAAACCTGCATTGCGATAAAAAAAAAAACTATTTCTGGAGGATAACTTTTTTCTAATATTGATTTTGTCTAGAACTGTTTATGATCGTTTTTTGTTCTTTAAGTGCTTAACGTAGCATTCGCGGTTATTCTTTTGTTTTTATCTAAAAGCTCAACGCTCAAGCAAAGCTAAATTTTCACATTTGAGACTAACGTATTTCCTTTTATTTGTCATAAAACTTTTGCGCTCCTGAGATAGTTAGTTTTTTATTGTACTTACTTCTTCCCAGCATTTCCATTAGAGTTTCCGACTCTACCGAACTTATTCCTGATCTTTTTCCAAGAGCTTCTAACAGCATGATTTCTTGAGTTTGTCTTTCGTTAGGTTTACAATTAACTAGATTTAAAAGGCACACTAAAATCCCAAAAAGGATCAATATAGCACGAGGTTTTCTTTTACAAAAGGTCCTATTTAAAGCGGGGTTTAATGATGCGGAGGTGGAAAATGCCATTTTTGTAACGGACAAGCAATATTTAATGAAGAAAATGCATTTTGAATGTCATTAATGAGAAACTGTGTTGGGTTTGAGCAATTAGATTAGGTAGGGGTGCACGTGTATGACTTTTAAACTTTTAGCATCACTTTAACTTGGAATGTTTTTTGATCACTACCACGATTGCACTTTCAATTCAGCAACTTTCATTCTTGGTTTTGGAGTAAATACAGGATTCTTGTGCACCAACGGGAGCCATCAAGGCGTGATGTGCACCTGTGAAGAGATGGATGGTGTCTGGTAACCTGTTAGTTTCTGATAAGTGAAAGCTTTCTTTTCATTGTTATTGTTTTACTTGAGTCATTATGGGTCTCATGATGGGACATAAGTATAATTCCGGTACAGTTTTACCTAACCATACCCATATTTATAACAATAACTTTAAGTTTAATGCAAACTAGCTTCTTCCAACTTTTTATTTTTATTACTCCATTGTCATAACTGTTTTAATATTGACGATTGCAAAATTCAAATTAGTATTACAAAACCGAATTACATTAAGCACATAAGTGAAACACTTGAAGGAATAACTTCTTGGTGGAAAGTACGACATAAACTGACACCTCGTTACTTTTTGGGGAGCTTTATAATAACCCTGCATTTACCTGAAGGACCTTCTGATGCAGGTACCAAAGTTTAATTTCCTGGAAAATGCATGCTCCAATTTCTCACAATAAATTTAATGAGATAACCTGATTAAATGGAAATATAATAATAATACACAATTTATGCATTTTGTTTAGATTTTAAACCTTAAAGTCATCAAAATAAGTACTCGCTATTAAATAAAGTAGTATCAAAATTAATAGTCCTGGGTCACGATACAAATTGTATTTTAATAGGATTTTTAAACAGGTATTAGGCTCCCACTATGCAAAATATAAATGCAGACAAATACAAAATAAAGAAAAAACACAGTTCCTTCTTTTTGTAAAAAAGTAAAAAACCGCAAAACAATTCTAACATCTAATTATTTAGAGAAAATTAATTGTTTTTAATTTATGTTAAATGTAAATTTAACTTAAATGCTTTCACTAACATGGACTCATAGATATTTGTTAAACCCCGCGCGATTAGAGAAAATAAATCACGATAAGCTATTTAATTGAAGTAGCTTTTTCTAAAATTCAATTACCTCTTACTTATTTGTTATTTAATACCTACGTCTGTTTTTAGTTCCGTAAAAGAAAATCTATTTTACTTACATCCAAGTTCATCAAAAAATCTCATCTTTGGTGGGGCATAGTAGAGTTGCTTTTTAGTAAACAGCGACACAGAAGAATCTGTAAAAAGAAAGACAATCTTATATTCTCACCGGAAGTAAAAACTAAAATTAAATAATAAAACATTTTAAGCTAAAATTTTATTAAATAAAAATCTTTTGGAGCGTTCAATAGGTTGTAATTTTAATTTTAACAATTGTTTAAATAATTTCTCATTTTGATGTATGTCACATTTTGCACGCAAAATAACATAGCAAGGTACATTTTCTCTAAAGTAGAAAGTGAAATTTTTGTATTGTTTTGCAAGGCAAATGTGTCATCTTTATTAATTAAATAATAAAAGCAGCAACTGGTTTGGTGGGTTGGACTTTTGAATGTCAGTGCATAGCAGAACATTTTTTTGACATTTTTAATCTTGTTTTTTACGCTCTTCGTATCATAATGTACTACGAACTTTTTTTAATAACTAAGAATTCTTATTAAAAAAAAGTCAAACTTGAAAAACTTATATTGATGGGTCAATAATATGTATAGTATTAAATTTTTATTCAGTCACGTACGATACTAATACCACGTTCATTTTTAAGTGCAAAATTTTTAATAGAGTTTAAATATTTATAAAAATACATTTTTAATGAAGAAAGAACCACAGCTGGTATCAACAAAATTAAGGAAACTCTTTTTACTTAGCCTACCCACTTTTAAAATAATTTTCTTGACAAAAATTAAACCAGATTCTAAAAGAACGATAAGTTGTTTAATGGACAAAAAGTTATAAGGCTTTATTTAAATTTTGGAGTAACACCTTTATAGCTAATCTGAATTTAATGATTCGATAAAAAGCGCAATAGTTCAAGGATTCTAGTATAAATATAACGAGCAAAAAAATCGCAAAAGTTACCTTTAATTTCATTTTCTGTTCCTTTGACAAAACACACAAACACAAAACATATCACTAATTGCTTTCGACACTTCAATTGCATTTTTCTTAAACAAGTAGAGCGGAAAGGCACTTTTAAAATTCACAACTAAACCCGGGCAATTATTATCACTGATAGATGGCCGCATAAGTGACTATTTTTTAACAGAAATTACAAAAATTATTCTAATAAAAAATAAACACCGCCGATTTTGTTCTTGTGTTTCTAATTATTGGTGGAGATGAAGAGAACACCGAGCGTCAACTGATAGTAAAAACGAGAGTCTGAGTTACATTGGAGAAATTTTAATCTTCAATTTTTCGACCAGTGGCTATGTTAAAACATATTCTTTTCGATTTCATTCATTTCTCTTTTAATGAAAGACATTGGTGTAGACGAACCAATCTTCAAGGCCGCCACGAATCATTAATTTATATCAGTTAAAGAAAGTCAGATCTATTAATTATATAAATTACATCCATCATAATTGCGATGTGATCTTATAATTTTCAGTATTTAACTACTCATTAGTTACGCTCCAGTATAACATATTTTTTTTAACGCTTAAAGGGTCTGACGCAGCCAAAAAAAATAGGAAATATACGCCACTGATCCCTACAGACTTGTTCTAAAAGTTTCTCTACTCTTGAGATTAGTTATTTTAATCCAAAGTTAATCATGTGTAAAACAACTTTCTTAACTTAAATAAATAGGGTTACCTTTGATGGGACAAGTAATCAAACTTTTGGTTCACGACTAACTTTATTGAAATGAAAAGTTTTCTTTTTAACAATGAGTGTTACACAATAGTTAATCTACTTGACAATTTTTTCGACACACACACACATACGAACAATGCTTACCCATAAAATTGATATGAAAGTTTTTAATTTGCATTAAATTGCAGTTATTAACGATTCAGCATTAAAATGGGTAACAAAACAATTTTATATTAGTTTAATTACAGACTGTTTATAAAATATTATAATGCATAATTTCCAGATCTAGGTTATTTAGTGTTCATTGTTTTCTTATTTCACCTGAATTCAAGAAGGAAAATACAACAGAATAGGAAACATAAAAGACATACATTTTTCTTAATGTCTCTATGCTAGTTCCATTTCCTGAAATTATACGTAAGGTAAAGTAAATGATACCATTAGAGCAAATTGAAAAAGCTAATAACTTTCTTCTGTTATGGACCGTATTATTATACTCTTCGCAGACAAATTTTAAAACAAAAAGCCTTCAAATATGCTAAAAAATAAAATATTTATAAAAAAACATTGGTAACTAATGGCTTGGCAGTAGCACTTTATTTATTTAAACACCAAATAAGCAATTTTTGCGAGAATTTCGATTTAGTTTTAAAAACAATTTCATTTTTATGTGAAATTGTTACGTTACTGCGAAGAGTAAATTATACGATTTTCAGTCCGTTAGACTCCTACAGACTACTCATATTTTTTACACTCAGGGGAAAATAACAAAACATTATTTTCCTGAGCAAATAAAAGAGGAACATTCTTTACTGGAAAAATAATTTATAGAGTTTTGTAAAAACACATCTGTTTTAGAAATTTACATTTTATAATTATTCATTCAAGGAACTGCCTACGTTCAAATTGGGTACATTTTAATCCAGCTATTTACCAATAATATCACTTTTCCCGAATCATAGTAATAATATTACAAATATAAATGATCAAAGTTTGCATTGTTTAATTAATACAATTATTATCCATTTCAACTTTGCTATTAAATTTGCTTTTCGAATTAAATGTGGTCGGTTTTAGTATAACTTTAGCAAATGTGCAATTAAAGCCCGCTTTAATTAATTGTTAAAAGCGAGGAACAGCATTTTAACAGACTACAAAAAAGTTTAAACTTATTTTATGGTAGCAGTAAGCATAATAATCGTGTAGGTTAAGGTTAGACCATTGACACACTTTCCCAAAGAAAGGCATCACACCATGAGACAGAACTGAAAGGAATTATTGCTTGCTGCTTGCCAGCTTTTAAAGCAGGAATGCAACTTATCTAAATTATTAAAAAAAATCTTCTTCATGCTTCGCGGAAAAAAAATCACCAAAAATAAAGTTCCTACAAGGTTTTTGGAATTAAACACATGTTTTAAATGGGAATTCTAAAATAAATTGTTCAGTATTTTATACCTATTCAATTTTAAAACATTATTTGAGCACCTATATTAAAAAATTATTTTGAATTCATTCAATTCTGCTAAGAGTGTTATAGAAAAGAAAGTAGATTTTTAGTAAACTTGCATCTGGCCTTAAACAGCAGGAGAAAGCTGCAGAAGCACAGTTTACACAACTAAAATTTTATATTTTCCCCACCATGCAACCAACTTCTTTATTATTTAAAAAAAAAAAACTTTTTGAAAAAATTGGTTGTAAAAACTTTTTTGGGCAATTTTAAAACGTCGTAAAATTTTGATCATCACCTTGTTTTTTTTATATGCTTAATTATTCCCTACTTTACCATTCCAACTGTCACATGGTGGAAGGTGTGCGCAAACAATAAAATTTCAATAAAACAAAAATATAGATCAAAAATACTCTTTATTCATGATTCAAATTTAAATGCTGCAGTCGCATGGGCGTGGGACTGGGGCAACCAAAGCTGGGGCTAATGCAGGAGCCAAAGTGGGCAAAAGAGCAGCCAAAAGCTCAGGGTTGGACAAAATGTTAGGGTTGTTGCACAGAGCGATCAAGAGAGCTGGGTTTTGGAGAAGGAGGGGGAGGAGAGCTTGAACCAAGGTTGGGTTGGCTAACAAACCTGGGGGAAGCTTCTTCAACAAACATTGGGGAATTCCAGCTGGGATTTGGAGGGAAGCTGGGACGCCGAATGGAGATGGGGCAGCGAAGGAAAGGGGTAGAGGTGCTCCACCGCATGGGGTTGGGAGGGGTAGGGGGGCGGCGCATGGAGCTGGTAGGGGGGCGGCGCAGGGAGTTGGCAGAGGAACGGGAGCAGCAGGGCATGGTACTTGGTATGGCATTTTTACGAACATCTAAATAAACACATTGTTAATAAAACATCTATCTTTAAATACAAATACATAATAAAATATGTTTGTTTTATTTTGTGAATAAATAATAACAATAAGAATACTTACGGGTTTGGGTAGGTAAATTGGTTTGTCAACGTATTGGCACACTCTCTTGATTGGGGGAAGTTGGGGCAACAAAGGAGCCCCACAGCTTCCGCAACCTCCACACCCGAAGGCAAAGGTTGAGTTGGCGAAAGCAGCCAAAGCCACAAAAGCAATAATTATTTTTACCATTTTGATTGTAGGATATGAAACTACACTGACTATTGAACTGGCGCTTAGAGTTTATATATTAAAATTTTGTTTTGTTATATTTATTTTAATAATAACAATAACATCACAGGTATTGCTTTAATCAATCAAAATAGTTTGTAAACTTTTCACGTATGTTATGGTTTTTGATAAAGATTCTATTTTTATTATTATTGAATCAATGAACTCGGATTTTTATATCTGCTGGAAAAATTAACTAACAAAAAAATATCTCCCTACGTAAAATCCAAAAACAAATATTTTAAATTATTGTATTAATTAATTATTTTAATTCGACTAAAATGGGGCTATAATTAATTAATTAGCTTGATAGAATGACCTTTTATTAAGGACCGCTTTATTTTAAATAATGCCCTGTATACATCACTATAATAAGAGAACTCGCGTATAAAGAAGTGGGTTACATTCGGAGAGTTGCCGTTATCATTATTTTTACTGTTACTCACTTCTTTCTTCTTGTTTAGTAAAATTAAAGAGGTTATTTAACCATATAACTTTTGACTTAAGACATGTATGCCCAAGCAACATTAATACTTCTTATTTAGAAAAGTTTCCTATTAAAAAAATGAGTGAAATGAGAAATGCGTACGTTTATTTTACTGGTGGTATGTAGTGTGAACTTTGGTTTTAGCTTCTGGAAAGCATTTCCAAGGCATAAATGGATTCAAGAAAACTCACAAAATGTCTTTGGAAAAGATATTTCAGCTACAGGCAAGTGAATATTTTATAAGAGACAAGAGATGTAATATTTACAATAATTTTAGGACGTGTTTTCGTTACAATGTTTGGTTATCCTGCAAAATGTGAAAAAAAGGGAGTAACGCATTCCTGCACTTTATCCTTTACGTGTTGGTTAGTAGGAGGTTCTAGTCAATCAGGATGTGGTGCCAATTCTTGGATGGTGGCTTGTTGTGTTACTTCGAAGCCCTACAAAAATAAACAAGCGAAATTTAAAAACGCGGAAGTTACCAATTTGGCGTAAGTACAGATTTTAACGTTAAAGTATTTTTTCCATAAAAAAAAAACTATAGATTCATTCTTTATTCCATTGAATTTATGGAGTATTTTTTTAATAGTAAATTATTTTTTAGACCAAACGAAGCAGTAATCCAAAAACGTACAGACGAATTTGAAGAATGCGGGCTTTCCTCCGACAGAATATTAACTAAACGAATAATCGGTGGAAATGAAGCCACCTTTGGACAATTTCCATGGCAAGTTTATATAAAAATTGGAAGTTTTCAATGTGGAGGCGTATTAGGTAAAAACATCAACATAAAAGCAAGCTTTACTTGCTTTTTTTTGTACCTATACTTTCTTAATAGCATCTTTTTTACCTTCTTTTTTATTATATTCCTTAAATACTAACCTATAGAATAATGAATAATATTCCTGTAATTTTTAAGTGTCAAGAAGATTTGTAGCAACGGCCGCCCACTGCATACTTAACGCAAAATTAAAGGATATTCGGATTTACCTTGGGGAATTAGATACACAGGATACTGGAAAAGTTGTGGAGTTTGCTCCTGCTGAATTGCATCGGGTAAGCATATAAATTGCAAGGTCTTTACAGAGTGATTAAAAAAAAACTTAGTCTATAAAAAAAATTTATGTTTATTTTTCTTAGACGAAGAGCTTTAACGACGCTTTCTTTGGCAATAATCTACAAAACTCAGCAAGAATAACAATTTATTTTACAAGTTTTATTAAGGACCTTTTCAGAAAACTTAATTTTGAATATGTTAAAATTTTATTCTTTGTTGTGATTTTATTTTTTATATGGCTCAGAACTTTTAAAGTGCCTATTTTTTAAAAAAATTCAGGATCAAAAATTATTTTCCTAAATTCATCCTGTATATATTGCAAGGACGAATTAAATACAGTACCTATGTTACACGTGTCGGATAATATATTGAATTTTGAAGAACATCAATAGAATTTTCTCGGAATATTTCGCTTTTATTGTAAAAAAAAACACCGATACATTATATTCATAAAGGAGATCGGATCTTTTATAAATCCACTTTTTAATGATTTCTAAAGGCACATTGAAGGTGAGGCGCCAATACAGATTTGACGTAAAACTTAAAAACGAAGCTTCCGTAAGAAATATATTCTTAAAGGTTATTTATAGATTTTAAATAAATACATAACGAAGGAACTTTAAAGGTTAGAAAATGTTTTAAAACTGGGATTAACTGCAAAAAACTTAAATGATGAAGTGAATTCAGGCATTAGCAAAACATTAAAAACAACAAAAAATCGTCCGACCCATTAAAAGCAGGAAAAAAAACTGGAAGGTACAAATTGAACATTATTGATGTTTTATTTTGTAAGCTACGTTTTTTTTTTGTTCCTTTTAAAATGTCTTTTTGCTGAAAATTTCCATAATGTTTTAGTCATTATTTTGCCTCAGTTAAACAAGCGGAAATAATGTCACTCGCAGTGGTATCTCATCTGGAAAAACAGCATTAAGTTAAACAAAATGAATTAATTTTTTTATTCCAGGCACGTCGTAAAATAATCCATCCCAAGTTTCAATTTCGTGCGACTCAACCTGACAGATACGATCTCGCTCTGTTGGAATTAATCACTGAAGCTGGATACGAGGTCCACATTTCTCCAATATGTCTTCCAGAAAGTGACATAGACCTTATCGGTCGAAACGCTGTGATAGCCGGCTGGGGAAAAATTATTCCTAATACTGAGCTCATGGGTACTAATATCCTACGAAGTACCTCAGTTCCTATTTTAGGTACACATCCCAAAAAAGGACCTTTAAAGGACTCTATTAACTTTTTCTTTTGTAGATATAAATGAATGTATGTCGTGGCACCAAACTAAGCAAATATCGGTGGAACTCCACGATGAAATGATGTGCGCAGGACACCAATCTGGAAAACACGATGCTTGTTTAGGTGACTCAGGGGGTCCTTTAATTGTTTTGGAAAACAGTCGATGGACTTTAGTGGGTATTATAAGCGCGGGGTTTGGTTGCGGTGAACCCCAGCAACCTGGAATTTATCACAAAATTCCTGTTAGTGCTGGATGGATTAGAAAAATGGCTGGATTGTAGATTAAAAAATAATTTAAGGACTTTTTAAAGGATTTAGAAATTAACTTGTGTATAAAGAAATTTAATGAAAGTTTAGTTTTATTTAGGTACCTACTAAATTTTATAAAGGTTGGAACTAGTACAAAGTTTGATAAATTAGCTGCCAGTAATGCATTTTCTCAATGTAATGACAAATCAATAGACCATTTTCTTTATGCGTCAATGAAAACTTGGGTTATTTATAAGGCCAGCAACGCTCAACACTTTGAAGTAAATGTTTTAGAGATTTTTATCCATTTTCAATAGCTGTGAAAAGGGGTAAACTAACCTGGTTATATTGAAATTAAATTTTACTTCGTCTTTTAAAAGATTAGAATATCCAAAGCTATATTAATAAAGCATAAAAAAATGATCCCCTAGTATTATTCCTGTCTTTTTGGTTTGGCGTTTCAGTTTCCAACAAGGAAAAAATATCCATTTTATTATACTCTTTGCAAAAAATTGTCAAAGAGTATATTACGTTTATCAGACCTCGATTCGTTCGTTTCAAGATTTTTAAGACTTTTATTTTTTGACCAACTGTCTCTAACGAAATTTGTTACCGCAATATCTCAAAATCGGTTTATCAGTTGGACTTGAAATTTCATGCAAAAATCCATCTTATTTAGTGGAAAAACCCTATTGTTTTTGAACTAAATTATAAATAGAAGGCATCTCCAATGTTGAAAAAAAAATTCTTATTTCGGGTTAATAGTCATTTTATAAAATGTATTCTTCTTGAAATCAAAGACTTTACTTTTATCTATCAAAATGCATTTTACAGTTTTTTATACCCTTATCTGTTTAAAAAAAATAAATTTAAACTATTTTTAATAAAATAAAAAATGCGGTTTCTTGCAAATAATAATGCATTGGATTATTACTGCAAAGAATATCTTATAAAATATTTGCTTTTAAAAACAAAATTCAAAAAAATCAAAGTTTGCTAAACGTATTTTCTAACGCATTCCTTTTTTTTTTTAATTAAATAATAGTAGATCTGTAAAAATAATTCTTTTTACCCAATTTTTTCGTTATTTAGCATTAGTCAATACTAAACCCAACAATACACAAATAAAAAATCAGATTATTATTAATTTCAACAAGTTTTATTCAAAAAAAAAAACAACTCATCCCCCTTTATGCTTTGCCAAAATTACAGACATAAAGTCTCAAAGTTAATTTTAGCTGGGGCACATGGAGCAGGAGCGCATGGTGCTGGTGCTGGGGCACATGGGACAGGTACTGGGGCTGGAGCACATGGAACAGGAGCAGGGGCACATGGAACAGGGGCTGGAGCTGGAGCACATGGGGCTGGTGCAGGGTAGTAAATGGGTGCTGGAGCAGGTAGGGGGGCTGGGGCACAAGGAAGGGGTGCTGGAGCACATGGAGCGGGTGCAGGGTAGTATGAAATGGGTGCTGGCATAGGTAAGGGTGCTGGGGCACATGGAAGGGGTGCTGGTAATGGGGCAGGGGCATATACTGGGGGTGCTGGGTAGTAAGAAATGGGTGCTGGAGCAGGTAAGGGAGCTGGGGCAGCACATGGGGGAGCTGGGGCACATGGAAGGGGTGCTGGAGCACATGGGGCAGGGCACTTTGGAGCGGGGACAAAGTATGGCACCTATACAAAAATTATATTATAAAAAATCTCTAAAAATTAAGTCATTAAATAATTTTTGAGTTTCATTTTAATTGTCTCCCCAGTTAAAAGGGGCTTTTTTGCCAAAGTTTTGAAAACTTAATAATAAATTTCTTTATTGAGTAAAACCCGAGGGACAAATCGGATGGGCAAATTGTGTACACTAATTTACAAATTCTAGAATTTGTTAACGAATTCTCAACAAATTCCACAAATTCATAATGAACTTTGCAAATTCTTAGCAAATTCTTAAAAAAATGTGCACTAATTATTTCATTGAATTGTCTCTTGGTAAACCACAAATGCCGTTGACCGAAGTCCTTCAGCCATTTGGAATCCTATTTTTACTAAAAATTAAATAATAAATGCTAAAATATACTTACAGCTTTGGGGATGTAGATTGGTTTTGGCAAGTATTGAATACTAGGCCTGAATTTGTAATGAGGAACCAGAATAGGAGCTGGCATTGGTGGAGAACAACCACCACAAGAGCATCCTGACGAAGCCTAAACATAAAAAGAAAACATTATAATCAAGTTTTTTTTTTATAAGTCTTTAAATATTATAAGTTTTTAAATTTGTTTATTTTAGAAGTTTGTAACTTGAATTAAAAGTTATAATTACCTGAGCAAAGAAGGCCACAACGGCGAACACAGCTAACACGAATTTCATCCTTAGCAATTTGTCGACAAACTAAACGAACACTACTTTTTTGTTTTCTTAAATAGACAAATTTTATCAGTTTTATTTGATAACGTTGTTTATAATTTTTGCATGAATCAGGTATGCGTACGTAAAATTTGTTTATTTTTTTTTCTAAAAAATACAAAATTGTTTTGCGATGCTTATCTATGTTATCGTTGTCTTTTCCCCCCAAAATAAAAGGCTTGGTGATAATTTAAAATATTTTAATTACAAAAATACAATATCAAAAATTAATTTTACAATAATTTAAGTACCTAATTTGTTTTTATTAAATAATAATAAATTAGTGTTTAATTTTGAACTGGATTTGTTGACATAATTTTTAATATAATTATTTATGGTTCCAAATAAAATATTGTTTGTTATCATAGATGCTTGTAAACATTTTTCTATTTGCATGACTAGAAAAAGGATCCAGATTTTTAACCATGTCTGCATTTTAGTGTGTCGGACTGACCAATTTTTTTTTGCCAATTTCAGTTTGCACAAACCCTATAGAATCACTATCAGCTTAGTAAAAATAAATTTCAGTCAATTTTTCGCCCGTTACGACCCAATAGTTCTAGTAATCCAATCAACGGTATGGGCCACCCGATGGTAAATCCCTGGCTGTCCAGGTTGCGCACAAGAATACCCAGCTGAAACAATCCCAATAAGGAACCACCTGCTCTTTTTCTGGAGCATGAGTGGCCCCCCGGAATCCCCTTGGCAACTATCCCTGCCTCCGTTTTTGTACCCCGCGCACATCATCTCGTCGAAAATCGTAACCCCAATGCCCTTCGAACGATGCCACCTTTCACACACGCGATTGTCTATTACCGGAACTTTTACAGCTTGAAGTGTTTGGGGCCGAAGTCTCGAACCAGGGCTTAGGGCCCCCCAACCTGCGGCAACACCGGTTTCTCCTAAAAAGGTCTCCCCACGAGGGGGTAAGCAAATTGGAGTGATGTGGGGAAGCTGGTGCGCTGTACGGTCCAAACGGAGCACTGCTACATCGAATCGATCTGCTTGTGGGGTGAATTTGAAAAAGGGATGAACCTAAAAAATAAGTTTTTAGAAGGGAGGATAGCTAGACGTAAGAATTATCCAACGGCGCAACATTCTAAGCTAATTTAATGTCCGAAAATCGACCTGAAATTTTGCCCAAAGGTTACCTAATATACAGAGTGTCCAAAAAATGGCGCTTAAACGATGGTACGTTGTTGGGGCATGTCTTGAGAGCCCCAGAAAATTGTTAAAAAAAAATCTTATTATCCTCGGAGATATGAGGCCCTAAAGTGCGAAACTTTAAAAGCTTATATCTTGAAGATTACAGCACATATTATCATAAGAAATGGCTAAATACAAAGGCACAATCTATCTTAAATTATTTTACCATTTGTTTATCTCTTAAATGATCAAATTACATTTTTATAATTAATTTAATTTTACAAACACTTTATGAAATGAAGCTGACAACAATGTCAATATATCTAATGCAAAAATGTATGCTTAAGAATCTAGATGAGTTTTTGAGATTTATTTTACAAACTGTGTTGCCGAACTTATGCAACTTTGTTCGCATTTTTCTCGATGAATATAACAGATGGATTTTTGTTGGCAATTTTCTGGGGTTTCCTGAGAATGCCCCAAGAGCGTACCATCGCGTTTATCCGCCATTTTTTGAACACCCTGTAGAGGGCATCTATGATGAAATAAAAGAAATGCACTAATAAAAATTGTCGTAACTTAACGTGTCCATGATAAATTTGTAGAACTGCTTTTGTTTTAATTATGCTTGATCATGAAATAGTTAATTAGTTAAGCGTCACCATCAGGAAAATTATGGCATATTTAGTAAGAAATCGAAAAAAGAACAAAATATCTTTTGCGAACAATTCGCAACAATTTATTCTTTTGTAATACTACTCCAAGAGAAAGTGTAAGTAATGTATCATCCTCTACTGATAAACAAAACCGAATATAAAATTATTACATGATGAAAGTTGCGTGAATGATTTCTTAAAACGATACATTACCATGCCTCAATTTGCTAGTACAGTTTACACTTTCCTTTTCATGATGTTTCTTAACAGTTTAACTTTAGCAAAATTGTTGTATTGCTGAAACATCTTTTTATTTTCCGCGAATCGGGTTCGTTAGGTAACTGTAATTACTAATTATCCACCAATATGTACTAAATAGATCGCATAATTGCACACAATCTATGCAGGTAGTTTTTTGTGTTACAAATAATAGGCATTTGTAAGGCTGTGTAACTACCAATTACATCGTGATGAAAACTTGCAATTTTTAGTTTGAAAAGCCAAAATTTAAAGTTTAAATTGGGTTTTGTAAGTGTTTTAATTATAATTTGCATTAAATTAGACAAAAACTCCACAACCGACACAATGTGTCACTAACTTGGGTTATTTAATTTCGATTTAATTAAAAATAGCGTGTCGACTTAATGAATTTTCTTTATAAATAGGTTTTGACCAAAAACTTTGTTGTAGTGTTGAATGAATAATTAAAGTGCGTTTTAGGTTGGTGAAAATTTTTATCAGCCTTAGATTAAATTGATAAATTTATGTAAAACTCTGGTGCTGAACATTTTCACACTTTTACAGCATTTTAAATATTACATTCGACGAAAAACAAAACCCATCAGCTTATGTTTATTTTGCGACAGAACTTTTTAAAACACGAAAGTTGACACATCAAATATCAGGAGCAGATTGTTTGCCGCCAGTTTAAACAACGTTCTGTGTGTTCCATTACACCGTTAATTACTTACTTGTATTTGCGAAACACCAAACGTGTACGCTGGCAAAGGTTCGACGGCAGAATTAATTACATAATCCCCTAGAGTAACATGGACTTGTCTCGGTGTCGCCCTAGCAACGCAATGTCCTGCTGTAACAACGTGACGTCTGCTTACTAGTGATCCTCCACACCTAAAAACAGTTTATTGGATTACTTACTTATGTAGTCAATTTAGTAATTAGGATTAATCATCCAATTTGTATTTATTAGTTTATGGTATGTCAGAGGTTTAACTATCAGAGGTCAGGCTTAACTAACTAGCTTTAAAGTTCATCCAGGTTTAGGAATGATTTATAAATCATTACATTCTGCTTTAAAATGCACTATTTGAAAATTTAAATTAGGGCACAGATTAGTGTCAGGTAAGGAATTGATTTTCTGGCAGTTACAAATTTAATTTATAAAAAATTAAGTTTCATTTGTGTTTTTTTAAGCTGCAAAACTTTTTAAGAAGTTTGATTTAAAAGAACAAAAGGATTTTTTGTTTCAGTTTGGATTTAAAATTACTTCTTAAGTTCTTTGATTCCTCAGGTCAAAATAAGAAAAAAGTTTCTTTAAACATGTGGCTTTTCTGTTCTCGTTGGTGACAGTTCCCTAAAGAATTGTAGCACTAAAATGAGGCAAAATCTGACATTCGTATATTATATTATTACCCTGACAAATTCACCAAACAATTTTCCCAACATCATTTTTAAATCACTCTTATACGCCAAATAAGTTGGCGCATTCGCCATATTATAACATAAACTTAAATGCCCTAAATCAAAATTAATGGCATGTACTTTTTGACATATATTTAATTAACCATGTCCTTAAATTCATTAAAAGGCAGCTACTTCAGTTTTTGTCGACTAAATTTTGTTTAAAATCTATTTTTCAATAGCTTTTTGAGGTTCATTATAACTAACATTTTTATTTTTTGTATGCCCCAATTTATCAACGAGTCTCTATTCTTTGAAAATTAATAAAATTCCATTGTGTATTTAATTTCAAATAAAGCCTTAACTTGATAATGCATTTTTTAGGTAATTGCTTTGTTATAAAAAAGGTTGAAAAATAATCCTTAAGGCTAGAGTTTCAAATTTACTGACTCGAAGATCTGTGCTCCTAGAAAGTCATCTCTGTTGACCTCCCGTCAATTCTACTAAATATCACATCTACATGAATTTTAAAACCAGAAAAATAGGGCTACAAACGATTAAATCAGTTATTTCTTTGTGTCTGGTACAATAATGATTTTTGAGTCAGATTTTTTTAACAAAGAAATTGCGGATATAAATGAATCCATAATACGTTTGTAGCCATATTAGTATTTAAAACTACATGGGGCCCTCATGTAGATGTGCTATTTAGCAGAATTAACGGAGATAACTTATACGAGCCAAAGATAATTTTTTTGGATAATTATTTTCGTACTTTAAAAGGCTAAAAACAAAATAAAAAGGAACAATATATCGTCTAATACCTGGAGGATCCAATTCTAATATAGGCCTGCCATGGAAAAGTGCCAAATCCAGCCTCTTCACCGCCTACTATTCTTCTTTGAGCTTGTTGCCTCGGTGTTGAAATTCCACATCCTAAAAATAATTATTTTTTAATTAATCTGCACAAAAGAGTGTTAATTTGTTGCGAAGTTAATGTTAAATTGTAAAAACACATTGTATGTACAGTACACAAAATACAAAGAGTATTATTTATCAATACATAAATTCTCAAGGCCATGGTTTACGGTCAAGGTCGCAGCTATACCTTTCTTTCGGTATAAATAATTCCATAAAATTTGCTTATCTTAACAAAACTAGGCGTACATTCACCTATTCATTCCAAGTACTACACCACTATCTACAAGATTCCTCATCACGATGAATTTAATTTAGTTTTTTAATGCATTTTAATTATTAGTAGTTAAAGCACGAAAAGTTATTTCACGATAGAATTCAGTCTATTAATATTAATCAAGAATAAAGGTACGTAGTTATATTACACAAAAAAAAATATTCAACAAATAATGAAAGTTAAAGAAAGTGTAATTGTTATAATTATTGTACACATAATAAAGCGTGAAGTGACATTTTACTTTAATGAATTTACAATGGAATCTCCAAATCTACATACAATTATTCAAGCAAACATTATTTTATCAACCATTTTTATTCCAAGTTAGAGTTCAAAATATTTCAGAAAATTGACAAATTTTAATGCATCGTAGAATTTTATGCAATTTTCTTAAAAATTATTTTAAAAAAATTGCGATCCTAAATAATTTAAAAATTAAAATTATTGTTTTACAAGACCATAAATTGTAAAAATTCTTACCTTGTCACAAAAGCGGTTCAAACATTTTTTTATTTTAAGGCTGAGATTTCAAATTTATAGATTCGAAGATCTGTGCTCCTAGAAGCTCGTACCTGTAAGTCATATCTCGTCAATTCTTCTAATTAGTGCAACTACATGAGGGCCCCTTGTATATAAAAAAAAATTGTAGTTTTGAAAACTAGACAAATATAGGGCTACAAACGCATTATGGTTTTATTTAAATCGGTTATTTCTATGTGTAAAAAATCTAACTTCAAAAATCATTACAATATTTTTGTATTTTTAAAATCCGAGTTTTGACACAAAGAAATATGCGATTTAAATGATACCATAATACATTTGTAGCCCTATTTTTCTAGTCTTTAAAACTGCATTTAGTTTTAATATACGATGGGGCCCTTATGTAGATGTGCTACTTAGTAGAATTGACGGGAGCTCAACAAAGATGACTTATAGCAGCGCACAGATCTTTGAATCAGTAAATTTAAATCTCTAGCCTTATGAACAGAAAATTTTAATTTAAGAGAAGAATTTTTTTTTCGATAAGCACTATCCAAAATCGGCAGTATGAAGAATTTTCCGTAAATTTCCGAACTTAAATTCTTGATGACGATAAAGAAATTACTTAGCTAACTAATGCAGATTAGATTAGTTAGACATTATTATAAAGTTTTGCATACCCTACCAGCAATTTATTAAATTATAAACTTTGTCATTGCTCTGAGAGATTTATCTTCTATAGTTCTATTTTAATTACAGACCAATTAGCTTAAATTAATAAATATAATTTTCTATTAAATAAAAATGGCAAATTAAAATTAATCAACCACATACCTATTTTTATCTAAACTAAAAAAATGTTCACTTTATATTTAAATAACAAACCAATTTTCGTCTAAGATCTTTTCATTCAGATATTATTTTAACTAAGATAAATACGAAAGAATAACCCAAAAATGCTTCCCTATCTGTTGTCATTGGACTGTAAATAAATGGTTTAAATAAAATGCAAATTTATTCAGGAAAATATTGGCTTTCTTCTCGCGAAATCAGCCAAATTTATGTGCACCTCTGATGCAATAACATTGGCGCCAAATAAAACTTTCCTCGACCATCGAGCGATCGGATCGACCACAAGAAGTGTTGGCATCGCGCTCGCCGTTGGCAGCACACGTTCACGTTGTTTTGTTTGTGTTTTTTAAGATGTTATCTGGCGCTTTCAAATTTTAATGTATTTAATATGCTAATTAAATCATTACGATGCATCACTCTCACTTTAGAAGTGATAGTTTATTCTTGACCTTACACACTATTCATAATTTCAACTAAATTTGACCTTTTGTCATCATAGTGTTTTTAAACATGGTGCATTTATTTTGTAAACTGTTGCGCAAACATTTGGAAACCAGTATGTTTGTTTATTGTTCACAAAAAGCAATAATAAATATGAAAAATTGGTTCATAAAACGCAATGAAATCTGTATATTTTTGTGCCAATGTTACGCCTAATGAAAATGTATAATATTTGAATCTGAAAAACATGCATCAAAATATTATTCCACAAATTATTTACAAAACACCCGCCACCAATTACCACCAAATAAAAAAATAACACAGCCTCCTTGAGCAATACTCATAAGCTAACGAAAAAACAAAAAATGTGTATATGTACAAAACTACGTAAACTTTAACCTCCCCCGCCGAAAAACATTTCCACCTACTTTGTTTAGTCATTTAAGTCAAGTCTACGAGATTAGTCAAAAAGTCATGCTACTTGAAAATTTTGGTTATCACTTACGAATATCGTCAAGGAGGCTCTGCACAGCTTTGGCGCTCTCGGGAGGCGCTTCAATAGTACCCACTGCCAGATTGTTACTTTCACCCGTTTTGGAGACGCCTCGCTGACAGCAGCCCCTTAGCAAACCGTCACAAGGGCCGTCAAGCTTACCCCCCGAGAGCCAACACGACAGGAAGAACTCACAAGATCCTCCGTTTATGCACATTAGTCCGCCGAGGTCGCCGATCGATCCTAAATATTCAAAACTTAAGTTTTAGATGATTTAATGATCCATAGAGACGAGATAAAGGGGTAGTGTTTAATATTCAAATCACTGGCAGAACGGCCGGTCTTAAGGAGTATTTTAATACATAATATCCTGACTTAATTTAAAATAGAAGCTCAGATTTTCATACATCAGTTTTAATTTAGCAAAAATGCTAATTCTTTTTGTTCCTAATGATTTATTATTTTCTTGTAAATAAATTTAATTGTCTTCTTTATACCTAGAAGTGTTAAATATGCTGCAATTGCCGAGGTAATTGCTGGTAAAAGACTTTCTCGTCCAATCACAAATCGTTAAGCGCGATATTATGAAAAATTTCTTTTTCTAATAAAAACGTTACGCAACCCAACAAAACAAAAATCGCCATTATTAATTAACATAGCTTGTTTTTTATCCATCATCATAATATCAACTTTTAAATTTCTCTTTTTATTTTTATCATTTAAATTTTAAGATAGGTAATTACCATTGGAGAACTATAAGAATTCATTATACTTTTAAAATATAAAAATCATTAATCATAATTATGCATAGTTGTTACGAAATCACAAGTAATATTCATCTAACGATTAGGTAACGTTTCCTTTAAGCCGAATTTAAATAATAATTAATTCTTTGGTGGTGCACAACTAAAAAACCAAGTCTTACCTCGCTCAACCGTTTCAGATGATTCCTGCAAATCCTGCAAAGCATTATCGCCAGCTAACCAGCTTGGATCATCAATACTACTTGCTACACTGTTGGTGCTGGTATCGCCCCCAAAAGACACTAGATCCGTAGGAAAAATAACCCTCGGCTTCCTTGACGATGACCAGGCATTGGGGCTGTGCCAGCGGGTTGAGGGGTCGTAATAATGTTCCCTACCGCTTGGGACAAATCCTTGGTGCCCGTTTTCGTAACCCCGTAAACGTCTAGGTGCTCTAAACCCAGGCGGGACGTCAGTTGGGGGCATTACCAGGTTAGGGGGACGATACCTTGGCTCTTCGTTACTGGGGGCTGTTTCGTAGTTTTCCTTTGGGGAGCGATAGTTCTCGTAGTTCTCAAAAGACATTCCAGTGGGTTCGTACTCTGGGCGGAAACGCCCGGACGCATCTCCAGGAAAGCTTATTGGTTTTCTGTATCGCTCAACGTTTTCTGGGATGTAGGGGTTGTACGATTTTCTGGCACTTCGGTAGTTACGCATAGGTGCAACGTAGTGTTGCGGTTGAAAGATACGAGCCCGTGCGTGGCCAAATCTGTGGTAGTTCTCTTGCAATCCTTGTGGACTAGCCTGGTAATTCAAAGGCAGTATTTCTCCAATGTGCTCGTCCTTATTTTCCTCAGCGGATACATCATCCCTGCGTGATATTTCCTGCTCAACAGTTGGCTCATCGTTGTTCTGGTAGGTATCGCCACCATGAATAAGCATATCAAGCTCGTCTTTGGATAACACCTTAAAATCCTCGACGTAATCTTCCTTCGATATTCGTACCGCGGTGACGTCATTTGGTTCAGTTGCATTAGTTTTAGTTAAGTTTCCGGGATTTGTAACAACCTCCGTGATGGGTTCTTGATGTAAGTCTTGCTCATATAGCTTGAGTAATGGTCTTACGAAATCTTTTTCGAGCAACTTCTCATATTGGGTTTTACCTTCACGTTGCAGGAACGTATTAATTGCGTCATGTGTCGTATCCGCTGTCTTGTTTCGAATTGGTAGTTTTTGGATGTTGGACAAGTACTCGTTGAGCAATAAGAGCTCCTCTTGGTTTTGTCCTACAATGATTGCTTCTACGTTTGCTTGGCGGATAGGGGTTTCTTCAGAGGACGCCACCGACGGTAGCGTTACTTGCGGGACGTTGACAGCAGGGCTAAATGTACTTGTAGCGGATTTAGTGGCTATATGTTTAACGGTGGATTGAGACAGAAGCGTTCCTGACTGCTTTTCGTACAAAGGGTCTGAGGCATGGATTAAAAATATACTTAAGACGATTGCTAGGACGGATGAATGTATCTTGTTCATACTGAATGATGTATTCCATTTATTGCTTCTTCATCAATTGTACTGTATGCATAACTTTTTAGTTTAGGTTGTCGCAAATATGAAGTAATTTTTTTGTAGTAGTGAGTTCTTAAAGGTATTGTTGCGGTTGTAAAAAAGTAGTTTCTAATATCACAATATTTACTAGAATTTAAAAATGTTTATTGGTCATTGTTTGTTTCTTATGGAATGATAGCTAGTCGGCGATGTCAGTGTCCGTTTTTTTGCGACAAAAAAAAACACTAAATCACTAAAATAACAACATCACAAGCACGGTTAAAGGCCGACTGATCCATCCACCAAGACATGAGCCATGAGAGAGTTAAACTTTCACACAAGGCAGCCAGCAAGCACTTTCACTTTGTGAGTTAGCTAGCAAGGGGACATCACTCCCTGTTTGTCAAGAAACGCTCATAAATACTTATTTTTTAAACACATAACAATTACAACATCATACGATGATAGCATTCTGCAAACTAATAATAATTATTAGAAATTAGTCGACGTTCTTCAATGTCTTCCGTTGGTTTTTTTATTGGATTGTTTCTAAAGAAATTACAACATCAACATCCAAGCAAATAAAACATTTAAAATTGATTTAACTTCCGACAATCAACATTTTTCAGAAATGTCCTTTGGTGAATATGGCGAATGCGCCGGGTAAGTTTTGCTTGTTTTCAGGATTTTTCTGATCCAAATCTTGAGAGCGTTTAAATATATTCTGCTGTCTTTAAAATCTTTAAACAAGCCGCAAAACTGGCTGTGTGTAAGCTGCGTGTAAGGTTTTATTTTTAACAAGTATAATAAATGGCTACTTCTTTTACAACATTAACATTAAGATAAGCAATAAAGTGGACCATGCAGGTACCAAAAACAAAAACGATTTTCGCTTCATCATTTTTTTACATGTGAGTGAGGTGTACCTAATAATTTTATCTGACGCCAGCAATCTGTAACTGTAATAGGATGCTTAAATTCGGTAGCATTTAGTGATCAACACGTTCCAATAAAAAAGATAGCCCGCGGGTACGTAATTAATGGAAAACTTACATGCACAACAACATCAGCGGCGGCAGCTGCAATTTTAAATTGCTCAAGGTTACCTACTCCCGAATAATTGTTCAGGTATAAAAAAATACTGCGTTGCGTAAGTTTAACTTAAAAAGAAATCAAATAAAATCTTTCCAAGGCGGATATGGAGAGGATTACCATGGACCTTTCATTTTGGGATAGGGACTCATTTAATACTCAACCTTAAACAATAAAATTCGATGAAACAAAACACCTAATAAGCCAGTCAAGTTAAAATTTCGTCGTCTAGGAAATTGCAAAATTGCACATCCGTTGTTGTAGCAATATCGATTTATTTTGTTAATTTGGTATGAGTCACATGTTCTGAGTCCATTCCATTAAATTTTGCATTTGTTGTTAACATTATTTTACTGTACCTGATACGAGAAAGTTAATTTGTCTTTATACCTTCGAGCATACCACTTTTCTGACTTTTGTTTTGAAACAGAGCAATTTTAGAATCATTATTTAAATTATCAAAAAGAATAAACAATTGTAGGTACCAAATATGTAAAACTGAGCACCGATTGTTTCCTTATATGTATTGATTAACACTGGTATAAATAACCCGTACGTTTAAATAAATATGATTCTTCGTGGCGAAAGGGACGAAATCATCTTAAAAGAGCTCGTCCAAAAAATAACTCCTAAATATTTTTCTGTGTAATATTTTAAAACAAAGGGCCTTCTTAGTTTCTAACTTTTAAGCTGACGACCAGCTGGTCAAGCTTGAAACAATCTAAAATGGTGTCCATGGTAAAAATGTAAAAATCTACGTAGGTAGGTATATTTTATCGGTCAAACACCTTTTTATTATTTATTTCTAGCATGTTAGACAGTTAGAAGTGAAGGTCAGCCAGCAGAAGCTATTAGATAGTTAAAATAAAATGTTATTACTACTAATTCTAATGGATGATAGTAAAAAGTCGATGTACTGAGTCTGTACAAAAGAAATTCTTTAAATATTATCTCAAGAAGCAAACCATCTTCAAGGATACCACGAGTAATGCATTTAGGATTTATCTGGGAAAAAAGTTAATTTAATAATTTGTTAAAAGTAACTTTATATTTGTTTTTGTAAAGTAAAAGGCTGAGCTTTTAAATTTTATGAATTTTTAAGTTCGTAGCACAATAGGATTATTCGTCAGGTGGAAAGCGTAAACCACAAAAAAAGTGTAAGCAAATAATTTTAAAGAGTATACAACTGCTATTGAATTATTAGCTCTTATAACTTATAAGCCAAAATTTAAAAAAAATATTAAAAATTAATGGACCTTTTGAAGATAAACACTAAAGATAAAAGATAGTTTTTATAACTACTAAAATCATTGAATGGCAAAAATAACATTCTCCGTTGAAAATACGAGTATTTTTTTAACGACCCATGTAGAAAGTGCATTTTACTTCCCTATTTTTATGGACCGCCCAAGAAAAAATCATTTTTCACCTACCTCCCCTTGCGTATTTTTATGTTGTTTTAATTAAGATTTACAAAATTTATTCAGAATTCTAATAAAAAAAATCTTCGCATTTTGCGATTTTAATAGCTTGACAATTTCTGCTTATGTTGCACAATTTTTTTTCGTCGAAAGGAAATCGTAGTAGACACAATTTTATTGCTTTTATTATGTGACTTACCCAAGTGTATCCTGTATTTTTATCTTATGCAATTTCTTCAGAAAATTATGCTAATCATATTAAACTATAATATTATTCTGTAAATTATTTATAATATTCTTGGCAATTTTCATTATTAGATTGGAATCACTTCTTTGTAGTTATTTCTGCGAATAGAAAGTTAAAAACTATTTAACTAGCCTTCTTTAAAAATGTCGAAATTTGTTATTTTATTTGAATATCACGAAAAATGAATAAAATGTTAAAAATAGAACGTTCCCAACATTATTAAGTCATGTTTCTTAAATTAAGCGAATTAGGAACAACGTTATGATGTAGAAACATCCTTATTTAAATTTTTCTCATGCACTAAATTTAAATATTTAATAAAAAAAAATCGCAGTTTTAAGTTTTAATTTAATTTACGTCAGAAAAATATTTTAAAATATCGTTCTTGCAGTGGATAATAAATGGAAAACCGAAAGCTTTGGAGCAAAAGAGCACTCAAAAATTATTTAGTGATGTATGAAAAAAAATGTAGTCCATAAGTGTGCGATAATTATCAGTGCCATTGTTTTTCCATCTAACAATTAAAGAGTTTTTGAGAGCACAGCTAAATAACCATGAAAATATCGCACAGAAAACAATGGAATCCACCATCATCAGCATATCTGGCCGTGAATAATTTCTCGTACACTCCAATTAAAGACAAATAGTATTTAGGTACTCCTTTACTTTTAACTTTCCTTCATAAATAATCTCCTTTGTTCTTGACATAAGGAAAGAAAGATTGTATTTATTTTTCTATTTTGATATGAAAATTGTTGTAGTTATGATGAATTATTTTAATAATACATGTGGGATTTAATTAATTATTTTATTTTTTAGATTAAATTGCTCCTTTCAGCTTCATACGACAAGTAGTTATTAATATTTATTTTACTCATTGCAGACTAAATCGAAAGCAGAAAGTAACTACCTATATCCAATTATCAAGTATTGTATTTTCATTTTTTTATACATTTATTAATATGTTCATGGGGAAATTGAAAGAGAAAACTGAATAAAAAATTACTGTGCGAAAAGTAACAATCATTTCTTTATTTGTGTACTTCCTGGCCAAATGTTATCAAATCTTAATTTGAAATTATAAGGAAGAGACATCTGCGAAGAAAATTATTTTTTGTTCTAACTTTAATGGATTTCTACATTATTATTGTATTTGCAGCCATAAGAAAACAAATAGAGCTTGGCGAAATTATTAATATATCAAAGTACGTAATTATATAAATTTTTTGTGTTTTATTTCAAAAGGTTTCTTTATTACTTTGTGAACTAGATAGGTACAGAAATTTAGCTTGTTTTGGTGTTTATTTTAATTTAATGTTTAAAAAAATATTTAAAAAACAAAAAACCTAGACAAAACAACATGCGCTCCTTTTAAAAAATAACACTTACACAAGGCTTTTTTAACTAAATTTAACCCCTAGTTTTTTATTTGATGATGTATATTGGATGACAAGGTAAAAAATAATTATTACTTAAAAGCATAAGTGATGCTATTAGAAAGTGAAGGTGAATTTTATAACGTAGGTAGTTACTTTGATTTTAAGCAATAATCATAGCAAGTGAAATTTTAGCATGTGGTGTCAGTTTATTACTGACTAAAGTGAAAACTAAAAATTACTGCATCAAAATTTAAGTATTTACAAATGATATTTTGTGGGTGAATGCAACATCAAAAATTTTAGGTATTAATAATAATATGTTCGTAATGTAAAAAACCAGAAACTTTCTTTCTGTAAGACAAATTAGTTAAATAAAAAACTATTAATAAATGAGTGTATATTTAAAATTAACAACGAAGATGCCTTTATATTAAATTTTTAGTCTCTAAAATTAAGTCTTCAAATCGATTCTAAAGAAATTTTTTTGTGGAATAATTTTTGACGAAATGTTTACGATTTTGTGTAGTAAGAATTATTGTGCAAGAACTAAAGTACCTACAAGAAGAAAGTACCTATGTTAAGGTTGATTTTACCCACTACTGTACGTGAAAGCACGGCCTAGAACTTGAAGTGCGTCGATTATTGTATCAAAACATTAATAATTGAATTGACGCATTGTATTGTGGTTTAATTGAAATAAATTTCTTTATGTGGGTATTATGCTATTAAGATTTATTTATTAAACTTTTTTTTTGTACTTATCCTTTCAATATTCGTCATTGTCAAGGCCAAGTTTAGAGAGACGATAGAAATTCAATTTAAACAGAAAAGTGTTTAATTTAATCCATAGCGCTTTATGACACATTCATTTTAATGTCGAATGTCGCGAAGCATAGAAACTGTGGTTATGTAATGTTGGTTGCCTAAAATCAACAAAAAAACAGCACTTACTGATCATTGCTCAGTGGGTTTAAGGGTACTTTTATATTAAAAATTGTGCTTATCCACAACATAAATAAACAAAGCACAAGTTGACATATTCTAAAGGTCCATCAATAAGAGTTTAAATACAAAATTTTGGCAATTTAAAATGCAAAAAAAAAATAGTGCTTCTAAATCGCCAAAATTTTATTTATTATTATTTATTTATTTTATGTATTTACAATTTTTAATTAAAATTAACTCTTATAACCCATTAAGCAATGACCAGAAAGTGCTGTATTTTGTTGATTTTAGGCAATCAACATTACTTAACCGCTGTTTCTATGCTTCGCGACATTACCCTTTAATTGAATTTTGTATTAATAAGTTTCAACCATTTGATTTTTCAGTTTCTTTTAAAAAACTGCATTTTTTAGCCAAACTTGGTAACTTACCTCCAACTAGAAAAGATAAAAATGCTAATTTGTGTTTTCTGGATCTTTTTCATAGTCAGATCCTGCAGTGCCCTAAAATTTAAAAAAAAATCTCCTTTTAAATTTTTATAGCACGCCCATGGAAAAGCAACCCGAAGCGAGGCTAAGTTTGAAAGGTATGCAACACTAAAAACACATGTGTACGAATGGTAGACACTCTAAGAACAGCTGTTTTAATCGGAAAAAATCATGATTTGTTATTTGTTTGATAGAAAATGCGCTTGTTAGTTATTTTGATTAATTTAAACACTAATGATATGTGCAGTTACTTTCCCAATTTGTATAATTACCTGACCAGGCAGTAAAGTTAAAAATCAACCACTGTACACTGTACTGTTTTCTTCGACACTAATATTTCTAATAAAACCCGAACTATCTACACTGACAAAACATAACAATTAAATACGATCATCTTGCGTTTAATGTATTTTTTTCTGTCCTTCAGATTAAACACACAAAGTCACAACATCTACTAGTTACAACATGGCAACACTGAAAACTCTTCTTCGCCCGGTCCTTTTCTCGCGCCAATTTTTGACACTCAACTCAGTAGTTACCAAGCCCACGAGGTTGTTCGTCTCTTCAAAATCATCTAAAAACACTACCAAAATGCCTTCTTCAGTCGAATCAAAAAAGAACCTAGTGCTTAAATACACCAAAGTCGTTCCTGAAGCATTCGCCCCCACAAAAGGATCAGTAAAAGCAGCAGGCTATGACATAAAAAGTGCTTTTGACGCTACCGTTCCTGCTAGAGGCAAAGCCCTCGTGGATACCGGTTTGAAAATTGAGCTTCCTGAGGGATGTTATGGAAGAATCGCGCCTAGATCTGGTTTGGCTGTGAAGAACTTCATCGACGTTGGAGGTAAGCATTTAGGACGAAGTTATGAATTAAACTATATCTAATTTTAACGGTTCTAGCTGGAGTTGTCGATGAAGACTACAGGGGGATTCTTAAAGTAGTCCTATTTAACCATTCGGACACTGATTTTGAAGTTAAAAGCGGGGACCGTATTGCTCAACTTATCTGTGAAAGAATCTTTTATCCAGAGATTGAGGAAGTAAAGGTAATTATGATAATTTAGGTGAATCTATATAAAAACTTATTTTTGATTTTTTTTTTCACAGGAACTCACCGAAACTGAAAGGGGAGAGGGTGGTTTCGGCTCAACTGGAACCCAGTAAAAAATCTCAGGAGCTAGCTCTGTATTTCTTCGTTTTAAGTATTCTTTTGTGATGTTATTTTAATCTCTATTTCGTTAATTGTTTGCTTGTAAAATTTGTACTGCCAGTAAATAATGATCTATTTTTAAGGCTAAAATGTTCCTTTTCTTATGTTCTTTATAAATAAACTCTAAAGTAATACATGTTTTTAATAGAAACATATAGCATTTATTTGAGTTCGAATAATTTATTTGAACGAAATTATGGAGAAGCTTGATAGATTTGCAAGAGTTTTTTTGTTTTTGGCGCTTTGCGCATGCGAAGTATGGTGATCAACCGCAACTCTGATCAACGCAGTCGCAAGCTTTTCATTTTCAAAATAAACATGGCGTCTGAAGTGCAACTTGCACAAAATGCCGAAGCCGGTGGAGATACAGTTTTTGGGAAAATATTAAGAAAGGAAATACCATGCAATTTTATTTATGAGGATGAATTGGTAAGTACACTCTCTACATTTTAGTTAAAAATATATGTAAATTCTAGGTTAGATTTCATAATTATTATCAAAAAATTTTTTGTTTAGTGCGTAGCATTTGACGATCTAAGCCCCCAAGCCCCAGTCCATTATTTGGTGATTCCACGAAAACCGATAGCCCAATTATCCAAGGCTGAAGATTGCGACGAAAATTTACTAGGGCATCTTATGTTAGTCGCACGCAAAATAGCCCAAAAACGGAATTTGAAAAACGGGTTTCGTATTGTAATTAACGACGGGCCCATTGGAGCGCAATCTGTTTACCATCTACACATTCATGTTTTGTCTGGCAGACAAATGGAATGGCCCCCCGGTTAAGCTCTAAGTATTTCTTTTATTCTGTTTTGGTGTTTCGCTTTATTAAATAAAGGTTATACAAAAGATTTTCTTTTATTCCTTGTTGTATGGAGTAGAATAAAAACGATTAGTGATATTAACGGTTATATATTTTTGAAAGAAAATACATAAATTTGGTAAATTGCCTTCATACAATCTATTTTTACTATACAATAATAAAAAATTAAATATACAGTTTAAATTTTAAAATGAATTACAAGCAATACATTTACATGGTGTCCTAAAATAGGCGAATTCCGACTTAAGTGCGATTCCGGCTCGTAAAGTACAAATACGCTTATTTTAAAACACCTTGTGTTAAAATTTAAAAATATGTAAATAAAAAAATTAAGGTATTATATGTCCTATGTTTAAACATGAATTAAAATGTTTGTTTTTGTAACTGTTTATTTATAAGGGCTTTATTGAAATTGCAAAAATATTATTTTATATTATTATTAGGTACTGTCTTTGTTGTATTGAGCGATTCTTTCGAGTATTTTTTGTAGATTTCATTGTAATTTTATAACAAATCTATAACAGCAATTTTGGAAAACATCTATTTTTACAATAAAGGATTTATCGATAACAACGGAGCTATTACATTATATTAGAAATTATTTGTAGTTTTGTAGAAATTTATAACTTTGTATTTGGCAAAAACAGTATGTAGGTATAAAACTAGAAAAATTATGACACACTATATTAAAATCTTTATCAACAAAAAAAATGTTACCGCTGCTCGTAAGTAACATAAAATTTCAACCAAAATGTAACAATTTAACACGGTAAAATAGCTGAAAATATTGCAGTTTTATATCTTAAACCTATGTCAAAAATAAATGCTTACAGCATTGCAAAAATTTTGTACAATCTAAAAACAATTTGCAACACTTACAACACACGTTTAAAACTCAGCTAAATAAAAATAAATAAGCTCTAAAAAAGAGGGGTAAAGCTAATGGCCTAATCGTATAATTTTGTTTCATATCACTTCAAATAACTGCAGAAAAATCTTTAAAATCAACAAAACATTTTAGAAAATGCACAAGAGGTTGGGAAAATAGTACGAACATACTTCGTAACGACTGAGTTTAAAATCTAAGATTTCTAACCTACTGCATTTCTACCTCAACTAAAACATTACTATTGATGAGTTACATCAAAACATGAGGTCTCTTTTGTTGAAGATATTAAAATTGAGGTCAATAAACACAAGTGTGTTTTGGTTATTTCATATTTGTTTGTAAACATTTATGACATTGAACTGCAAGGTAGTCGAGGGGACCCCATTTGGGTCAAGACTCTGTCCAACCACTGAAGGGGCCCATTAAGGTGGAGCTCTATCCAACATGGCGTTGACGTTACAGTTTGTCTCCTAAAAAAACCACAAATACAACAGGTTAAAATGCAATTTTAATTTGAGTCTAAACCAAAAATTTACCTGTATTCAGCCCCCCACCCTTTGACAAAGGACATTCTTATGGTGCACATTCTAGTAAGCTGGAAAACAGCTTCGAACCCCTGACTAACAGATTGTGATAATAACGCTGCAAACTCCTGGTTGTTGAATATTTTCAAATTGCAGCCTGGGGGTATTTTGCAAACGGTTGCAGGGTGCCAGCCATACCTTTGGTTGCAATTTGGGGATTGTACGAAAATGCTTGAATCGCTTAAGCATTCTGCAAAAACCTCACCACCTAAAAATTAAAATTGTTTATGGGAAATGCCTAAAAAGATGAAAGTGTCTTACCTATGTAATATAATCTAACCCCTTTCCCAATGTGTCTTCTTGTCGTTTCAACAACTGTGTTTCTGTTTACGTTCGAAAGCAATCCCAAACAAAATCTAGAACAATTATAATGTTGTTTCTAGCAAATTAAGGACTTTTTTACTAAGTTTAACTTACCTTTCAGAATTACTAGGATCGGTAAACCCATCGACTGTTATAGACGGTTGACTTGCATGAAAAGTCTCCCCAACTCTAGTATTTAATTCGTAGTAACTAATACTGCACCAAAAAGCAGGCTCGCAGTACAAAACCGGCTGGGCGTCCACAGGGGGACTTGGCGTTATTCTCGACAAACCTGTTAAACACAAAACATTAACCATCATCTACCTCTTGTTATCAAAATCTTACTCATGTTGTCATTCGGATCCAAAGGATCCCCATCTTCGGACATGTACCCAGGGGGCGGAGTCTCAGTAGGTGGCGCTGCGCTATGAGGTGATTCCATATTAGTAGGAGTTCCGTTGGGGCAGATCCCTACAGCATCCATGTAACCCCCGGAATGTTGCATATGCAACCCAATGTTAGTATTATGTGGAAATGATGTATTTTCCGGGACAGAGGTACTAAGGTCTTCTAAGGAGTGAGGGAACAGATTGTTTTCATCATTGAGTGTGTGTCTAGGTACTAGAATAGCTGGTAGAGCTAAAAAAAAAGGGGGTATTGAGTAACAAGAGTGGTTCAAGGTGATTTGTAGATTACCTGGACTTTCTATTCTGGTGTAGTGATAAGGATTAATGCAAACTTCGTCGCGTTTTAGGGAATATGCCCACTCACAGTGGTCTAGTGCTTTCAGTTCGTGATGAGATTGTAGTTCTGGCCATCTCCAAAGGCGGCAGTAAATAACATGAGGTAGTCCTTTACGTTGTTGGTTGCCAAGGTCAGAATTTGGCCGCACTCTTTAACAAAAATACCCATTATTATTTTTAATCTATTAAAATGCATTGTTTTTTTAAAGTGTTTTGGTAAACAAAAACAAACAATATAATTATGTTATGTTATTGCGCAACATAAAGTAAAACTTGCAAGAATGTCGAATATCGATTGTTGTTTAACAAGAATTTTGTATTTTAATTGCGTATGAAGGCCCAACAAGTATTTCCAGGGAGTAATCAATAAGGAAATGGTCCAGCAAGCGAGTACGAAAGCTGTTCTAACTAACACATTTTGCAGACATTTAGGGTAGGTCACAAGCCAGACATGGTGAGGCAAGGGGGGAACAAATCCATAATAAATGACCTTAAACTTCACTTCATCCAAACACGCATTGTTTGGGAAATGCTTCTAGCTAAAACATACCTTTGTATGGTAACACATTTGGTGTTGTGATTCTGCGAGGAAATTGCTCGCTCAAGCTCTTCCAAAGCTCCGGATTTCTTGAGTTTCTTTACCAAACTTTTGACTGCTTTCTCACTCCATTTGTCATCCGTATCTGAGCCTTTCTTCCATCCTAAAAGACGTTTTACTACCGGCGGCGTAAATGGCGATAACATTACACTTTCCACTTTAATACCTAATGTTATTAAGCACTATCTTCTGTACACCACGAGTTAAAATTGTTAGTTCAGCACTTTTTAAACGAAAAAGTTATTGCTTTTTATCTGCCATCCATATTGCCAAAATGACAGTGACTGCATAAAATTTGGAGTCTTGATTCATAACCGACGTACGATTTGTATGCTCTCTCTTTTTAGAACTTGTATCGGTGAGATCAACCATGGTTTGTAAGTCGTAGCTCTACCAGGTGCATGCGCATTTTAAAAAACTTCCAAATAAACCAGTGGCGTAGTAAAAAATAATTAAAAAGAGGGATTTGCATCTTGACATTAATTATTTTATTAAAACTGAATAAAGTATGTACAAAAAAGTATAGGAATACAAAATAAAATTAAGTAGTAGCAAATAAATACAATAAAGATGTCGCGAACTGATAAATCTCAGATCCTCCCAATTTCGACTCCCCATAAACACGATCAACAAACGTAATCGGAACTTCTCCGATTGTGTACCCCTTTTCCCTAGCTCTAATAATCATCTCCATTTGGAAAACGTAACCTTTGGAAACACAGCTTTGGACCAAGTCTTCCAAAACTGATTTTTTGTAAAGTCGGAATGATCCCGTAAGGTCGGAAGCGCCTGGACGTAACAATAACTGTGTTAAGAAGTTTGCTCCTCTGGATACTAACTTTCGTTTAAAATCCCAACCATATACGCCCCCATTTCCTAAGTACCTGGTGCCAGAAACCAAATCATAATCCTCAGATTGTTGTAGTTTTATAAATTCTGGTATAAATTTTGGCTATAAGAGAAAAAAACGTTACTACAACGGTTTAATAAAATGATAAAATACTCATACATGATGGCTTAGGTCTGCATCCATTATTATAATGAAATTTCCCGTAGCGTGTTTAATTCCATGAATGTAAGCGGTCCCCAATCCCAGTTTTTTTTCTCTGGGTCTTAAGACTATTTTGCTTTCGCCGTATATTTTCTGTAATTCTTTAGCTGCATCTAAGGTTCCATCAGGGCTTCCATCATCAATTATTATAATTTCATAATCAATATCGCTGCAAAAACATAACGTTTTAAATTTTAAAGGGATTGTTTGGTTCGGAGAAAAAAAAAATTAATACCTTTCATCCAAATGTTTCACCAATAACCAAATTATAATCGGAAGATTTTCTAGTTCATTATACGTGGGCAATAAGATGGAATATTTGTTTTTGGGGCTGCTTTCGTCGCCCATCTCGGCAAATTTGACACGTCCACTCTTACTTTTAAATTCAAAACAATTTTTGAGGTTAGGCAGGATGACCAACACTGTCGAATAAAGGACCAACGCGAAAAACCCCAAACGAAAAACCAAAAATGTATAGTTTTGGAGCATTTATTGCTATTCTGAACTCAAATTATATTTGTAAAAGCTACATCTAACTAATATTCTGCAAAATTACCTAAAAATACCTAATAGCAGCACTAGATTATCCAAAAATCAACCAAATTGTTTACCATGAAGTTAGCCCCCAAATCATATAATTCCCCACTTATTAGATTTGGTCCACTTTAATTTTGACATTTGTTTACCAAAACAATCCGTACAACGGCCCAAAAGGTACTTCCAAAAAAGAAACTACACAAAATAAAATGGGAAAAACTGCAAAAGTGGTGATTTGTGGAATGAAAGGGGTTGGAAAAACAGCTATTTTGGAACAAGTAATTTACGGAAATGTCAATAATAAAACCGTGAGTACCAAAAAACAGTTATTTTCCAGGTACTAGCCTTAATTACACTTGTTGCGTTTTTAGGATTTCTACTCAACAATAGAAGACATTTACGTTGCTAACATTGAATCTGATAAAGGCACAAAGGAAATGTTACGGTTTTATGATACTGCAGGCATTGAAAAATCAAAAACCAGCACTTCTAATGGAACTATTAATGAGCAGCTTCCAAGGCACTACCTGGTTCTTGCAGATGGGTATATTTTAGTCTATGATACTGAAAAAGCAGAATCGTTCGATGTACTGGTATCCCTGAAGAAGGATATTGATAAAAATAAGGACAAAAAAGAGGTGCGTTTGTAAAATCATTGGTAAAAGCTTGATTCTAAAGTTGCTTACTTTTAGGTAGTAATGATCGTGTTGGCTAACAAAACAAAAGAAAGTGATAACTCCGATTTTGAGTCAACCGCCTCAAAAGCACAAGCGTGGTGCAACAGGGAAAGAATTAAACATTTTACGTGTTCAGCATTTCAAAGAAGCAGCCTTTATGAACCCTTTGTTTATATTGCAAGTAAATTAAACCCTCCAGCTAATAAAGCCACCTTTACACCATTGGCAATGACTAGAAAAATAAAAGACTCAGTTGGATAAATGGTTTTTCACGTAAGTATATTGTAAAAAAATAAGTAGTTATAAAATTAATAGCTTTAAACGTAACTTAAATTATTTGAGTAACTTAATTTTAAACTTAAAATAAAATACTTTTTATACCAGTTCACATTTTCAAAATACGATTTTTTAAATCGGTGCACTCGTCCATAATAGCGTTGGGCAAATCCTGTCCAACTTGGTCTTCGAAATATTTTTGAATAGACTCCATCTGAAAATACAAGTTTTACAATGGGATTTTAAAAGAAATTAAATAACTAACCTCCTGCATCCAGAATTTCTTGTCAATATCAAATAGCTCCTTTTCTTGCACACCGTTTAATCCAATAAGGTTAAGCGAGTTTTCTGTTGGCAACAAACCAATTGGACTGTCACGGGCGCATTGTTCGCCATCTAAGCGCCTCATAATCCAATCCAAAACACGCGAGTTTTCGCCAAAACCAGGCCAAAGAAACTTCCCATCACTGCCTTTTCTGAACCAATTAACAAGGAAGATCTTCGGCAGATTAGTCGAGCGTTTTTCCATTGACAACCAGTGGTCTAAGTAGTGACCGAAGTTGTAGCCGAAGAAGGGACGCATTGCGAATGGATCGTGCATTACTACTTTACCCTGGAACGAAAAATAAGTTAAAAAAGTGTTCGTTTATAAGGAATTGACATCTTACCGTGTGCTCAGCGGCTGCAGTTGCCTCGCTCCTCAAACTAGCCCCCATGAAAACTCCATGCCTCCAGTTTCTAGCCTCATGGATCAAGGGCACACCTTCGGGTCTGCGGCCGCCGAACAAAACAGCGGATATAGGCACTCCTTCTGGTGATTCCCACGCTGGGTCAATAATGGGACACTGCTTTGCTGGGGTGCAGAATCTTGAATTAGGATGTGCGGCAGGTGTCTTGCTATTCTTATTCCAAGCATTACCCCTCCAATCCGTAATGGTTACATTTGGATCGATTTCGTTCTCTAGACCTTCCCAGTAAACACCTCCATCGCTGGTACTGGCCACGTTAGTGAAAATCGTGTTTTTAAAAACGGTTTTCATTGCAATAGGATTGCTGGAAGTTGAGGTACCAGGGGCTACGCCAAAAAAACCGTTTTCTGGGTTTATTGCGCGAAGCTGTCCTTGCGAATCAAAGCGCATCCATGCGATGTCGTCTCCGACGCATTCAACTTTGTATCCTGGTAGAGTTGGAGTCATCATTGCGAGGTTTGTTTTGCCGCAAGCTGACGGAAACGCCGCTACTATGTAGCGCTTAACTCCTTGCGGGTTGGTTATGCCCAAGATCTGTAAAACAACACTTTGAGAAAGGAAAAATCGTATATAAAAATATATTTTTTACCAGCATGTGTTCGGCCAACCATCCCTCTTTTCTTGCGATCGTGGAACCAATTCTCAGGGCGAAGCATTTCTTCCCCAAAAGTGAGTTACCTCCGTAACCACTGCCATATGACATAATTTCATTCGTTTTAGGCCTAAGCAACAAAATTACGTTTAATTAAGTCATTTCTCTCAAAAATCAACTTACTTGTGCAAGATAATGGTCCGGTCAGGGTCACAAGGCCATGACGACATTTCAACAACCCCATTCGCTGGACACCCAACGGAATGCAAACATTTAACAAAATCAGTATTATTATCCATTTTCTTAAGAACCTTCTGCCCCATTCTAGTCATAATTCGCATTGAAGCCACAACGTAAGCCGAGTCGGTAATCTGAATACCGATCTTGGATAACGGGGACGCGATAGGACCCATTGAAAACGGGATTACGTACATTGTACGATTCGTCATGCAACCAGCAAAGCGCTCTTTAACAGCGGCGTCGAGATCTTTTGGGGATATCCAATTGCCTAAAGTGCCTTTGATGCCATTTTTGGGGGTTGGGATTGTGTCTTCTTTTTTGTCGGTGCAAATAAAGGTTTTGGATTCGACACGGGCTGTGTCTGCTGGGTTTGTTCGGGACAACCAACTGAAAGAAGTTAGGATAAAAAAAATATTAAATATATTTTTTTGGGCTTACCAGTTTTCATATTTTGGTAAAGGAACAATCGTTCCTTGCTTCTGCAACAAGCTAAGAAGTTGATCGTTTTCTTTTTGGCTTCCATCACAAATGTGGATTTTTTCTGGTTTGCACAAATCGACGTTTTCCTCCAAATAGGATTGTGCCTGCAGGATAAAAAAATTTCTTTTAAAACTACTGCATAGATTAATGTTTCCCAATATTTTTACTGTTTAAACTTTTTTAAGTTTTAAGTTAAAAAAAATCCCAATTGTTAAGCAAAAGACTTACTCTCTTAGTTAATTTGTTGATGTCTCCATAAACTACGGAAATTCCCCGCACGTGAGAATAAAGTGCAGCATTTGAATATTTCAACTGATTTGCAAACTTTCCAAACTCCAAAGAGTATCTGGAAATTATAATATAACTAGAATCGCATGGAATTTAATTAATTATTCAATATAATGATTCCACGTGTAAGAAAAGTAGTAAACAACATTTGCTTAATATTAGTAAACAACTGGTAAAAAACAATAACATTAAACATTGTATTTGATACGTAAATTAAAATAAAATGTTGACTTCGACATTTTCAGAAAGGTTTTTGTTTCAAACTATTTAAAAAGGGCACATTCTTTCAGATTGCAACGAGAATATTTTGGCTGATGCAATATCATTTCTAGATTGAGTCTAGTATTATGAAACAATTTTTTTTAATTATTTTTATACTTACTTAAAAATATCACTGTCAATGTATTGAGGCATAATTTCAAATTTTTCGTACCGGTTTTTTTAAATCGCAAATAATTAAGTGTAACTCTTGTGGTACATAGAATAGAACCCAAAAATATATTTCAAGTATATTTTATCGAATTTCGACACGAAACAATTGCTTCTGTGAAATTTTGGATTAAGTCTTGAATTTTTTGCGTTGTCCAGAATGAAAAATTTTAATATAACTATAATAAGAAAAATCACTTTGTTTTAATGCTAAGGCTAAACAACCAATAATAAGCGTCTATATTGGGCTTTGTGGTATTTATATTACGCGGCGTAGCCCCCACTTTTTAGGTGAGGGAGAATTTGTTTTGTAATAAACAAAGATAATTCTGTCAAGGCAAAAATTGGTGTTTTCTTTGTTACTTTGTTTACGCAGCTGTAATTGGTTAATTCCATGTATAAATCTGTATATTTTGATTTTTGCAAAATTTATTTTGATTAAAAAAAATATATATTTTTGTTTTGGCAAATGGATGTCCCAATTTGTTTTGACAAAATATTCCAACTTGTTTGCCTCTCAGCTTATGACATCAAAGGAAGGGCTAACTTTTTTATTTTTATCTGAACATTTTAAAAAACTTTTTAAAAATAATATTTCAGTTATTTAATAAAAAAAAAAATAACACCTACAAAAATGAGCTATTTTTTAATAGATAATCTTATCGTCTTTTAAAAATAAATGATTTAACTTGCAGTATTATAAAAACTTATCAAACAATTATTAAAATAATGGGACCTACAAAATTAAAACAATTTACTAAAAATGGTATTCCTTAAATAAACTTCAAACGCGGCACCAAAATGTTTTTAAAGTTCCCTAAGCAGCCAAATATTTTTTTTATAAAAAATAAAAATGCTGTTTTGTATTTACCATATTAAAAAGGCAATTTTGTTTTGCTAAAGATTTTAAATTTTATTTATAATTTTTTCAACTTCAAAAACCTTTAGAAAAAAACTTAAAGCACTAAAAACATTTAATTACATTACATACACGTTTTCTAGTACTTCTAATATTATAAAAACAATGTTTCAGACAAATCTATTTTTTTTTTTTAATTTACCTTGTATTTTCCAAGGTATTTTCATTTTCCATTTTTTAAGGGGTACAAATATTTTCAGTTTTTTAATTGGCATATCAACAAATAATTTTTACCACAAATGAGTGCCATCAATGCGTATGTAAAACGAGCTACTGAATCCGAATTTGGCACTTAAATAGTCCTAACGCTTTTTTGTTTTGTTGCCATGACCTTTTAAAAGCAACTCAAAACGCGCAACAATACTTTTTAAGTGCTGTAATCGACAAAAAAAATTGTAGGAAAAAATTTAACTACTAATTTGTATTAAGTAAACACCAACAAAAGCAATCTACAAGAAAGTTTCTTTAAAATCAGAGAAAAATAAATTTGCTTAGCTTTTTTGAAAATAGGTTTTATTTATAAAATTAAGAGACAACTTTTTTGCTAATAAATAGGCCATCCTGATTAATATAAATGGTATCTTTCCATAAAACGACCTTTATTTACATCTTTATGAAAATGAATAAAACATAAATATTATTCTGAAACTAGATATTTGAAAAATGAATATTTCTAGAAAAAACTTGGCTTTGACTATGCAATACCTTCTAATAATTAAATATTGGTGCCAATCACTTTGAAAGTAAGTTTAGTGCTAAATGCAGAAATAATTCTATTTTCATCCTAAAATTATCAGCGTTTTCGAAATAACCAAAAAAACAATAAGAATCATTTTAGATTAGTTTATAAGCGTCATAGGGGCTCGATTATCAATTACGAAATTTTATTGTTTTTGGTCTTTTCCTTCTGTCAAAATAAGTTTGTTTTATCAACATGATGAAAAAATTAAAAACAATAAAAACAGGATCCTGATGATCTCGGAATATTTCTTAATTTTTTCTAGATTACAATGAATTGGTTATCACAAGAAATTTAAGCCATTTCGGTTAATATTGCATCATATTTTCTGGAGAAAAACGGGGCATACCCAAAAGTCCTAAACAAAAAAATAACCAGAAACTAATTATAAAAGAGTACGCAAAAAAATTACTTAGAATCAATAAATAAACAACAAATAGGTATTTTAAAAATTTGGTTTAAAATATAAAAGGCTAAAAAATTGCGCACCTTTATTATAAACGTTTAATGACGTAAAACATATCGATTTTGTTATTACCTGCCAACATATGTTTGAAACATTCGTTACGATACCAAGAATATAATTTGCATAAGCAATATTTAAAAATATTGTTATAACACACACACCCATAATTTCGACCAATCACAAGCCAGTTTAAAGTCGAGCCTTCGACCTCGATAAACTATTGATAATAAATATTTATTGCAATATTTTATCACAATATAAAATAAAACACAAGTATGACTAAGTTTTTTAAATTAAAGTCAAAGTTCAAAATTTATCTAAGCAGTAAATATTTATCTAAAAATTTAAGTAATTGGGTCTTAGGCGGGCTTTTTTTGAAAACATATCAGGAATTTATAAACAACAAATTTTCCGTATCTTGTTAATTTATGCTGTGCTTTTAATAAAGGGTACATCGATACAAATTTGTTTTTTATCTGCGCCCTTTATTAAACCAAACCAGAAGTCCACAAAATAAAAAACAGCAATGTACATTCGCTTTTGCTGTGACTTGATTGACAAGATAAATAATTAAACTTTCTTAAAAATGTCGAAGTCCTTCAACTCAACAATTATAGTTTTATTGCTTATAATTTATTTAGTAAAAACTAAAAACTCACCTTTTCAACAGAATGTGTACCCCCATTTTAATTTATCTACAAACAAATAAATTGGCATTAATTTTATTGATTGAAAAAATTGTTCTAATAGTCAATTTAATTATATTAAATATTGGAAAAGTTCCAACCTATAGTTGTTATCAAAGATAAACTTAACTTAACAATAATAGTGAGTGTTATAAAAAGAGTACTTACGTTTTATTTGGAATATTTATTAACTTAGTAACACAATATTAAGCCACTAGCAATGATATTAATTTGAATTTAAGGAATAAAATATAATTAATTTGTCGTTGCATTCGAGATCGGAAAATACCACTAATTACGTTATTATCAGGCTTCAGAATTCAAATAAATTGCTTTGTCCAAGAAGCAGTATACTTTGTCGCAATAGTTTTCTTTATTACATATTGTTTATTAGAACTAATAAACAATTTCTACACTGGTAAATGTTCAAAAATATTGTTTAAAACTATGAAGAAATTTTGACGCAATTTGTTTTATTAAGAAGCCCGATGTAAATAAAACTGTTGACTTTATTTGAAATCTGGCGTTATCACTAAAATATGCTTCAGGGTGTTGATGCATTCGAATACTAATGATTTTATAAAACTAGAAATTTGGATAATGAGTTAAGTAGAAATCTCAGGGCACTAATTTAAAATTAATTGATATTTTAGCTTAGGGGTAGAAAAATAAAAGTATTGCTGAGGCTGCCATCTATCTTAATATGCTTAAGGCTCGGCTAAAATTTAACAAGCCAGAGCAGAAATGTGTTGAATATTAAAACTTTTAATCGAAAGGTGTCGCAACAAAAAAAATGTGTAAAGTACAAAAGTGTATTAAAAAAGACAGGGAAAATAAGTAGTAAAACTTAAAATTACCTTTAATCTGTATTAAACTTGGCCTAACGCCTCTCGAGCTTCTTTTAAAATTCGTTCTTTCCAAACTTCATATTCTTCAATCTCTTCGGAATCCTTCTTTTTTATTACTGGCTCGCCTAAAAAATATATTTTTATTTAAGTTATATATATATATAAGATTTATATTTATGTCCTTTATTTAACGCAAAAAATACTTACTTTCATCAACTTGCATGGGTTCATCCTGCGATAAATCTTTTTTAGTTTTCCTACTCTCTTTTCTAAGTCCGATTGAATTTGCAAATTTGGTAAATTCGTCGACCAGCTCATTCCATTGTGATGACTTCAACCGGCTCACTGAGACAAATGGTGATTTCTCTACTGATACCTTTTTTAGCCTTGAAAAAAGTAAAAACAGGTTAAATGTAAAGCTAATTTTATGATAAACTTACTTGCAGGTGGTGTAAACGGCCGCAGCTACGTATTGAGGATGTGCAAAATCTTTAATAGCATCATTTTGGCAATAACTTTTAAACAGATTTTCTGCGTTGTCTTTTACACTAGTACAGCTCATTAAAACGCATAATTCCGAAACGCTCAAAGGTTTATCCAGTCCTAGTAGCTTCTCCAAATTGTGTAAACTGTTCTGATACGGCGTTTTCTTCAAATTGGACAACTTCAGCGCTATTTCCTGGAACGTTACTCTTTAATTTGTGCAAATTTTTGCTTTTGAGACTTACCTTATCGAATCCTACACCAAGTAAATTAGCAGCCAAATCCAAACACAGCACAGTTTTAGCGATATCGTTTAATTTAACGTTGGTTTTTGATTGGAGGCTTCTGCAAAACTCCTCTGCTTTCCTGAAAAAACTCGTGTTTAGCTAAGATTTATAAGTCTTGCGTCCTTTACTTTATTGTGCCTTCATGCTTTAGTCCTAATCTTCGTGAAGTATCGTTTAGTATTTTATTTTCTGAAATATATTCCATTTTTTCGTTAAGTTTTGAAGTTGAATGATGATTTCTAACCTCACAAATGTTGTTTACGTTAATCAGTGTTGCCAACGCAAGAAATACGTCAGTTGCGAAGGCACGGATTTTTAAAAACCATGGTCAGCTAGATAAAGAAAATAGTTCGTGATTTATGATTTGTACGAACTTTTAGCATTCTGGCGGGAATTTTGAAAGTTTGAAAAGTGTTTTTTATGGAAATGTATGAAATTATTATGTTTCATAATATGTGCATGAATTTATAGACATGTTCTCGCTAGTTAACTTATTTAAGTAAATGTTCTTAAGCATTTAATGTTTAATTTGCAACATTTGTAATTAAAATAATTATTATGGAATTTTCAATCTTCATTAGCAGTAATGAGTTGTAATTATGTGTTTATTGTAACCTTTTGTACTGTCTATGTAAGCACAAGTATGTAGTAAAATAAAAGATACATTACCAAAGAGTAATGCTGTTCCACTTTCCCGCTCGAATAGTTCTCCATTGGACAATTTTAAAGAGGCGTGCCTTTGTTGAGACTTCAACAGCATCCTCTCTCGCGACTGGTACAGGCCCTCTATGATCCTTTTAAACTCTGAACGAATGAGAGTTCACCTCTTAATGAGCTTCGAGCTTCCAACTTTGGGAATGGAGATTCGACGTTGACGACGTTCCTAGCAATAAAAATCAAAATAAGGATCAATAATATTAGTCGTTAAGCTGCAGAAATTGTTTAACGTTCAATCATTAAATTTTATTACCCATTTGTTTGCATGAAAAAATATTGATTAATATGGTGGTGTCTAAAATAGGTCTTATGCAGGTAGGACTAAAAGGTGTCTTCGAAGTTTGAAATTAGTATGCAAACAATGTTTTTTGATATCTAAAATAGGTACTTGATGCCTTCATGTAGGTATTATTATTATTCTTCGTAAAAGGAGATCGCGGATGCCGTTCGCGGTATGGAGACCAAAGAAAAGAGCCTCTCCCGTTAAGTCGATGTCGGTATGCTGAGAATGCGCATTAATTTTCGATTTATTTTATTATGCTCATTTCGATCTTATTGTCGATGGAATTGGAGATGTGCCAAAATCAAAAGCGAAAGAGCACTGCACTTTTCTTTAAACTTAATCACCAAAAAGTTTTATATTGAAGAAGATTCTTTTAATTTTTCCCCAGGTCTGCTTAGTCAAAAAAACAACTCAAGCCCACACCTTCCAACCTTTGCCGTTTAAAGGAAAATGTCGCGAAGCATAAAAACTGTGGGGTTAATGTAATGTTGGTTGCATAAAATCAATAAAAAACAGCACTTTCCGGTCATTGCTAAGTGGGATTATAAGAGTTAATTTTTATTAAAAATTGTGCTTACCAACAACATAAATAAACTAAGCACAAGTTGACATATTCTAAAAGTCCACCAATAATGGTTTAAATACAGAATTTTAACAATTTAGAAGCACTAATTTTTTGCATTTTAAATTTCCAGAATTCTGTATTTAAACGCTTATTGGTGGACCTTTAGAATATGTCAACTTGTGCTTTGTTTATTTATGTGGCTGATAAGGACAATTTTTAATTGAAATTAACTCTTATGAACCCACTGAGCAATGACCAGAAAGTGCTTTTTTTTGTTAATTTTAGGCAACCAACATTACATAACCACAGATTCTATGCTTCGCGACATTCCCCTTTGAATGGAAATTACAAACTTATTTTGAGATACATTGTTATTTAGAGAATTTATTAAACTACTCCTAACTTACATGTCGTTCCCCAAAGAAGTATTTTGATTGCATTTAATTTTTAGACACAGAATCCCACACCATCAGATAAAAACAAATTTGAAGAAAGTTGGTACAAATACAAAACGTAAATGCTTGTGGTTAAATACCTAACGTTTTGCTTGTTGAAGCAAATCCGTTACTTACTTTAGTTTAGATATCACTATTAGGTAAAGGTGTGAGAATCCAGTGATCTCGCCAGATAATTTCTAATCTAAACCTCTTATATTTATGCAATGCAATCTGAAACCATTGAGGTGTGAAAACACATTGATTGTTTTTGGCTTTCTAAGAGTAAAGTAAATGTCATTACCGCAACTTCGCGTTTTTAACTCGAGAGGAAAGTGCGGTTTGGTCCAGCGATGCGCAAAAACAAATTCTATGAAATACGTACTACAGTAATTTTACTTTTATTAAGTTTCTCTTTTAAACCTGCACCAGCGGATAGATATTGATCTTAAATAACTTTATTAGAAGCTTTGTGAAGATCCTTAAGTAAGAATAAACACCTTGCGACATGCTACAAGCTGGTGATTACAGAAGACCCGCGTTATTCAACGGAAGATTCTAAGGAAGGCGGGAAACCCTGCAAGATGACGGTTGAGCCAACTCGGCCGGAACTACCACTGATGGCCTCTATAATAGCTTAAGAACCAAATGAAAATTCGATTAATTTATCTAACATCCTAAACTTAAACGTCGATCTTTCTAACGCTCAACGGACTCAACTTTTTGCTAATAAGCAAACACATAAATCATAGGACAAGGCTCCTTTCTTTTGGACATGGTTAACGGAATCGCTTCTTAGACAAAAGCTCAAGAGTAACTTTGGCAATTAATAAAAATATCCCTTTATTAAAAACCAGTTTTGGCGCATAATCTTAGCACTATTCGGACTAGTCATGCCTAAATGCTATAAATTAGGGAGGTCCCGTCGCTTGGGTCCATCAGCATCTGTGGACCCTTGGCCTGGACCGTGTGACCAAAGGGCAAAGGTAAAGACGAACTAACCCTTACGCATTCTGCAAGATAAAGCCTAAAGGACCACGCCACCGAGGTCATCTCATTAGAAGATCCTTTTTCTTTCTACCTGCTGTCGGGGACTATATTATGTCTGCGATGCTGTTGCTTGCAAAACTTGTTTGTGATGACCTTACACATTACAAATAGGAAGTGTTCTATTGTGCAATCCGTTTTTTGCCAACTTTGCTTGTCTTAAATAAATACTCTCATTTATCTAAGGTGTCTCATGTTTTCTTTAATAACATAATATAGCTACTTAAAACGCTTAATTATGTATGATAGGGGTTTTTGTAATTGGAGAGCTCTCCTTAGACCCGCAGACGCATCAGGTAGACGATTTCTATTTTCTTTTAATTATACCCATTTATAACTAAGAAGTAAAGAGGCATCGTTAGGAATAATGCTTAGGTGTCTCTGCATTAACTCGTTACTAACCTAACGAGGCAGCTTTAGTCCCGCCAAATGTCTAGAACTTAACACTTAACGCGAAAATTTGGAAAAATTAGGCATTAACGTGACATTATTTCTTTAAATAAAACCTGGAAATTTGGACCTGCTAATTCTCGTTGGGTTTTGGTAGATGTGCGGTTTGAAAGTCGTTAAAATTTCGATAAAAAATCCACGGTACTAAAGAGGTATAATAACAGGAATCATCAACATCACAAGTTCCGCATTTCTCCATAAGCAATCGTTGCGATTCCACCGTTTGAAGACGAAGGCGCGTGCCTTCACTGTGACAAGACCACTCACGGGGAACGGGTTCTCCGCCCAAAAGAAGTCCATGATGACCAAAAGACTATCATCAACAGGAGCATACATCACAAATAATATACTCTCCTCTAGATATCTACGAAAAGCCGTATTCCGTAACAAAACAACTAATCATTTTTGCTAATACTCTATGTAGATTATGAAATCGTACGGTATCTTATTACTATGTCATCATGGAAAGAAAACGATTTTTTAATGTTGATTTACCGAAAGGTTACAGAGAGAGCAGCGGTGCATAATGCATCAATACGTACTTACCTATCAATGATAAAATAGTCATCTTTTATAGTCATGAAGAGTCGCGGATGGTACCGTTAGCGTCCTGCCTCTCTTTGATGGAAAACATGAGCGGATTTTTTAATTTTGCGTCCAGGAAGTAATTTTTGACCATGATTTACATACCAAAATGTTGGACTAACGCTGGACGTTAGTTTGTTGCATTCAATCCATTTACGACCATGAAATCTGTAAAATTTATTTTTTCTAAATTTACTAAATTTTTTTGTAAGGGGTATGGGTCTAAATATTTACAATTTTTTAAATGCCATGGCCACAAATAATTTTTACCGCAATTGCTTTTCATCATTTCTTATGTAAAACGAGCTTCTTAATCCGAATCTGGCAGTTAAAAAGTTCCAACGCATTTGGTTTAATTGCTATGAGCTTTTAAAGTCAACTTTAAACGCGCAACCCAATTTTTTTCAAAATGCTCTAATTTTCTTAATATTTTTTCTTGAGAAAATCCAAATGCAAATTCTTATTCTACAACAAAAAAACAATCTATAAAATAAGTTTTATAAAAATCGGAGACAAAAAATATTTACGCAGAGCTTTTATGAAAATTTTCGAGAAAATTAACATAATTTGGCCAACTTTGAAAAGCTCCAACTAAAAAACGAAAGCACTTAGAAAAAATCTGATTGTTGATTTGTTTTCTACGGCTTTTAATAGACATAAAAACACAGTTTCAGGCAAATCTATTTTATCAAAATTTACCTCATTTAGTACCAAGGGGTAAGGGTCCAAATTTTCTCAGTTTTTAAATTATGACGGCCACAAATATTTTTTGTCAGTAATGAATGCCATCATTGCTTATGTAAAACGAACTGTTAAATCCGAATCTGACACCCAAAAAGTTCCAACGCTTTTGGTTTAATTGATATTAGCTTTTAAAGACAACTTTAAACGCGCAACCCAATTTTTTTTAAAATGCTTTAATTTCCAAAACATTTTTTCTTGAAAAAATCCAAATGCAGATTCTTTTTCTACAACAAAAAAGCAATCTATAAAATAAGTTTTATGAAAATCGGTAACAAAAAATATTTTTACTGAGCATTTTTGAAAATTTTCATAATTGGGCCAATTTTGAAAAGCTCTAGCAAAAAAAACGAATGCACTTGGAAAAAATCTGATTGCTGATTTGTTTTCTACGGCTTTTAGTAAACGTAAAACCACAGTTTCAGGCAAATCTATTTTATCAAAATTTACCTCAAAGGGTAAAGGTCCAAATTTTCTCAGTTTTTAAATTATGACGGCCACAAATAATTTGTTCCAGTAATGAATGGCATCAATGCTTATGTAAAACGTGCTGCTAAATCCGAATCTGGCACTTAAAAAGTTTCAACACTTTTGGTTTAAATGCTATGAGCTTTTAAAGACAAGTTCAAACGCGCAACCCAATGCTCTAATTTCCAAAATATTTTTTCCTAAGAAAATTTAAATGCAGATTCTTATTCTACAACAAAAAAGCAATCTACAAAATAGGTTTCATTAAAATCGGAGACAAAAAATATTCTTGCTGAGCTTTTTTGAAAATTTTCATAATTTGGCCAACTTTGAAGAGCTTTAACAAAAAAACGAAAACACTTGGAAAAAATCTAATTGCAGGTTTGTTTTCTACGGATTTTAATAAACGTAAAATAACAGTTTTAGGCAAATCTATTTTTTTAAAATATACCTTATTTTATAGCAAGGGGTAAGGGTCCAGATTTTCTCAGTTTTTAAATTGTGATGGCCACAAATAATTCTTTCCAGTAATGAATGCCATCAATGCTTAGGTAAAACGTGCTGCTAAATCCGAATCTGGTACTTAAAAGGTTCCAACGCTTTTGGTTTAACTGCTATGAACTTTTAAAGTCAAGTTTAAACGCGCAACCCAATTTTTTTTAAAATGCTCTATTTTTCAAAATATTTTTTCTTGAGAAAATTTAAATACAGATTCTTAATCTCCACCAAAAAAACAATTTACAAAATAGGTTTCATTAAAATCGGAGACAAAACATATTTTCGCTGAGCTTTTTTGAAAATTTTCATAATTTGGTCAACTTTGAAAAGCTTTAACAAAGAAACGAAAGCACTTGAAAAAACTCTGATTGCTAATTTGTTTTTAACGGCTTTTAATAAACCTAAAAACACAGTTTCAGGCAAATCTATTTTTTCAAAATTTTCGCCATTTTGTAGCAAGGGGTAAGGGTCTAAATTTTCTCAGTTTTTAAATTATGACGGCCACAAGTAATTTTTTCCAGTAATTAATGCCATCAATGCTTATGTAAAACGTGCTGTTAAATCCGAATCTGACACTTAACGCGTTCCAACGCGTTTGGTTTAATTGCTATGAACTTTTAAAGACAAGTTCAAACGCGCAACCCAATTTTTTTCAAAATGCTCTAATTTCCAAAATATTTATACTTGAAAAAATCCAAATAAAGATTCTTATTCTACAACTAAAAAGCACTTTACAAAATAAGTTTCATCAATGTCCAAGACAAAAATTATTTTTGACCTAAATTAAAAATCGCATAACTCTAAAATGACTTAAAACCGACTTACGTAAGAATTGTTTACATTTTAATTTAATAACAAATATCCTATATGTTGTCCTAATTATGTAATCCAAAAAATCTAATAGCTAATGAAGGTAATACAAGAACACAAAACATTATTAAATAAGCTTTACTGATTCCAAGAGATAATTATTAGACGCATTACAAGGAAATAAAATATATAAACTAGGTACTCCTTTTACTAGTACTATTTAAATAACAATAATTATTATTTACATTGTGTAAAAAATAATTTAAATAGGTTCTTTCTTTTTTTCTATAGATTACATATTGTAAATAGTTGATGTGTTGAAATAAAAAAATATTGCTTTAATTTAAAAATAGTGTAGCTCAAAACAGCTACGTTCGAGCATACACAGGGTGTCTATTTTCATTATAGAAACATTAATTTTTGAAAGAAATGCCTTTAATTAATTTAACTCACGACCCTTTAAAAGTTTACGTAAGAAAAATGATCTGTTCAGAAGCATCATTCCGAATTTAATTTACTCGCCTAAAAGGTCATCTCTTAACAAACAATAACAAAGTTTTATTGTTTGCAGGTCCCACGAGTCTACCACAATCACTCCGATAATAAAATGATCATTCAGTAAATTAAATGTAACATGAGATTCACGAGGGGTGAGTCTGGAGCCTGATCATATCTTTAGGGAGGCTGTGACATTTTCCTGACATTTAGAAGGCACTTTCCATTTCAGTTTATGATACGCTTATCAAAACAAAAGAAATATAGGGGACGAACGTGACAATTAATTATTAAAAACAATGGGGTTGTAAAAAATCACTTTAAACAACCAAACTAAAACAGAAATCGGTCACTGCATAATTTTAGTATCAATCACCGAACGAAAAATTTTCTCAGCGCATTTTATTTTTTGTGTTGACACAAAATTATCATAAAGATCTCTTATGATATGTTTTGGCTACCTAAAAATGCGCATTCTTTTATTATTTTAAAAACGGTTCTTAGAGTCAATTTAAAAGTGAAAATATGTGCTGTCAACACACTTAACATCAATAAAAATGTATCTCTAGTCTAAAACATAGGAAAAGGTTGTTATTTAAATGTTAGGAAATAGTTAAACATCTCTAAATAGTTCAGGTGGGCCAGGTAAGTTTGCTAAAGGTATACTTATCTCCGGTTGAATCTCAGTGTGACTAATCAACAAGTTAGTTCATCCTAAAAACAATAATAAATTTGAATAATTTGGGATAATTATTTCAAAATTGCACATTAGTAATGACTTATGAGCATTTTACAATTTCGGACAACAAAGGTTTAAAATTTCTCGGTTAGATTTGGAAATTTCTGCTGTCAGTTTTTGCATCTGTTTTTGTTTTGTAATTTTTAAATCAGCCTGTATTTTTCCAATAAAAGGTCTTCAAACTTTGTATTTAGTATTCAGTATCCATGGTTTAGTTGATATTATGATGTTGGCGCTCTTTTATTTGGTGATGAAAGTACCCACTGCATAAACATGAAGTACGGTTTCCCAATTTCATCGGCGATGCGGGAAGTCAACAGCTATAGAATCTCAAGTAATTTTACGCAAACAAATTTTACAATCAACGCGACATCGAAACATTTCTATTCTCTTATTTCTCTTTTTTTAAACAATGCAATTGTCTTGATCAAGTCGTCAAGAACAATAATGAAAAGTGTTGAGGTAGCGCCAATACCTCACAAGAAGTTCTGATGATTTGTTTAAGACATTGTGTTTTGTCGGCAATATAAGTTACTTAGGTTTTGTATTCTACACAAAAATATGTACCATAAAAAGACAGAAACCTTAAAGACCTATTCCATATATAATCGACCAAAATTCGGTATCCGAGTTGCTGCATGATTTTTAATCCATTTGTGGTTTAGTCCAGTGCTTACTCCTGGTAACTTCTTTCTATTAAAAAATTAGCGGTTACATATTAACACTTCTTCCCTAGCAGTTAGCATCTTTAACTATGGAAAATTACCAAATTATATTTTTATTATTTTTATGGTAAAATGTTACCTAGGAAGAACATACAATATTTAAAAAAAATAAACGATCTTGTGATTGGATTTTTTGTAAATGTAGCATATTAAAGCCGTTGCTGCTTCTAAACGAAGTAAAATCACGAACCAAATTTTTTGTATGCGTCTCTAAAATCACATTAACATTTTAAAATTATCAAAAAAAAATCTACTCAGTCCCACTAACTTTTTTTGGTGCCATATTTGGTCATTTTCCATAGCTGCCTGGTAGGGAAGGAACATTTTAAAAGCATATTTGTTTTTAAACGTTGTTAAATGCACGAACGAAATTATTTTTTTATTCATCTTCATTTTAGCACATGACATTTTAAAGTATCAAAAAAAAATCTGCCCAGTCCTTTTTGGACTTAAACTTGGTCATTTTTCATAGATTGAGGTACTGACTAGTAGAGAAAGAGTGCAAATATGCAGCACCTGATTTTTTAATAAAAAGAAGTGTCCAACTTAAAATTACTACCAATTTTAATCTTCCCAAATTGCAAAATCATAAAATAGAGAAGAAAAATTATGAAAATTTAAATAATAGCAACTATGATTGGCATGATTTTATAAGGAATGTCCCAAAAGCGGACACCCTGCATAATTAAACATTTTCCTCTACTATCTCAACCAGTAACTGTTCTAACAATAAATAAAATATACCTAAAAGTGTAAAGTATATCAAATGACACGTTGTTGTATGTCCGGAGTTCATGGCGCTCGCTGAGACAAACTCCAAAGGCTGACGTAACAAACAGGACAGGGTCGCTGTTACAACACGGATAGTCCATCAACATGAACGTAGACTTGGGAATCCTTAAAAGTAAGTGAAACCTCGCAGATGTGGACCCTACATCCTATTACACGATCCTGCAAGCTCATCCTCTTAGCAAAGGCATCCTCATGACTGAGAGGTCACCACTTGATATCCGGCTTTCCGTGTTTCTCTACGAGATTAAAAAGAATTTTGTCGATAGGAATTAAGCATTAACTACTTAAATGGATATGTTTCCTGTTTTGATAAAAACTAAACATAGAACTGGACTAAAATGATGTTAAAGCCAGTATAGGGAAATAGAAAGACGAGAATTAAATTGTATTTTAGAAATAAATTCCCAAAAAATGAAGCATTTAGGTAAGTACATCTGCAAAGTGTAACGCTACAAGGACATTCCATATAATATCACCGAATCATAGTTGCTTTTATTTGATTTGTTTTATATTTGGTGGGTACAATCCTTACCCATGGTAAAAAGGTGGTTAAAAATTGAATTTTAGGATTTTGCGATTTTGGAAGATTAAAATTGGTAGTAATTTTAAGTTGACAATGAACACTAAAGATACATTAAAAAAAATTTGTTTGTGATTTAGTTTCGTTTAAAAACAGCAATGCTTTTAGAATGTTCCGAGTATGTTTAATTTAAACAGATCAAATCGTATTTTAAATTCTTGGAAGATTAAAATTAGTAGTAGTTTTTAGTTGACAATGGACACATTTTCTTATAAAAAAAAAATTGAACCGCATATTTGCACTCCTTCTCTAACAGGCAGCTTTGAAAAAATCATGCGGGACTGGGTAGATTTTATTTTAATAATTTTAAAATGTTAATGTGGCAATAAAGACGCAAAAAAAAATTTGGTTTGTGATTTCACTTTGTTTAAAGGCAGCAACGGTTTTAATATGCTAAATTTACACAAAATCGAATCACAAGATCGTTTATTTTTTTATTGTATACTATATGTCCTTTGTAACATTTTAACAAAGAAATAATAAAAAATCTACTCAGTCCCACATAGCTTTTTTTAGACCTAAATTTGGTCCTTTTTCATAGTTTGAGGTGCCAACTGGTAGAAAAGGAGTGCAAATATGCAGCTGATAATTTTTTATTAGAAATAAGCTACCAGGAATAACCATTAGACTAAACCTCAAAAGGATTTAAAATCATGCAGCAACTCGGAAACCAAAATTTCAGCGATTTTTTAAAGGCATTGACATCTGCAAAGCGCAAAACTATAACCAATTTAGACGTCTAATCAATTTCAAACTAATTAATAATAAATTAATTGATGTTTCATTACAAATCATATAAAATAATTCTTAGCCGTTTCCTTTGAAACAATTTGTTATTTAAGAACAATCAATAATAATGTGCAACACTAATAGAAAAAATTCGCAAGCTTACTATAATTTTAAACGGATATTAAACATTAACCAATGTGATATTAAGTAATGTGATCTAATTTATTGTAAAAATTAATTACAGATCAGCAAGTTTTTCCAATCAAAAATGCCATTGCACTGTAATTTAAAAATAGTGTCAAGTATTCGAAATATTAGATAGATTAGTTGAGACAGGTAAAAATTAAGTTCAGAGTTCAATGAATTTTAGACTTGCATAAAGCCTACACATGACGAAATGCATTGATTTTGTATTTGAAATATCTGATTCCACTCCAAATACTTCTTTTTGCTGTCGCATCTATTTTGTTCAATAAAATTTGCCAATGTTGATAGATCTACTTACGATTTCAATCGCTGAGGTTAAGTATAATAGTACGTTGCAATCCTGGAGCAAAAAATAAAAAAACCAGAGAGATATTAAAATTTTGTTGTTAATAGGAAAACAATTTTTCCTCATGTTGCGTAAGAACGTTTACTTCTAAATGTGTACGTTTTATGTAATTTATCTCACGTCCTTGTAACTTTAAACGTTATGTGATCTGTCTGTAAAGTTTACTGACTTTTTTCTTATTTTTCACTCAGTTTGAATGCATACCTACATATTGATAGGATGTACTTTAGAAAGTTGCATTTATTTTATAGATATGCTATAGCTAACGTGGATGCTTTAAGAAGTTTATTCGTGTGGAATATTTGATTAAATAAAACACATTTTATTAAGGAAAACACGTCGTTTTTCAGCCGCTTAAGATTTCAATCATCTACCCACGCTACTTGGCTTTTTGTTTGCGGATGCTGGGAACTTTTCTTGAATAATAATTTAATTTTAAATCATCCTTTTTTGAAACAACAAAATTCAGCAGAATAAATTTACCCTTTTGAAGTTTTGTACTTGCGATAGTGGGAAACCACGGAAAAAGCAAACACATTAAAAAGTAATAAGCAGAAGGTCTGCGCATAGTAATTTTGTGTTGCTACTGAAATAGGATAGAAGTAGATGTTGGCAGAAGATATTCTTCGCAGATATTAGTTCTTTTAAAAATAGATGAAAAATGTTAAATTTGATTTATCACATTTTCTGCAATATACTTTTGTTCAAGGGACACATTTTTGATGTCAGTAAAATGGTACATATACAGGGGGTGAAAGTTAACATCCTGGCACAAGGACTTTTTTATCCTTTATAATACAGGGTGTCACAAAATTGGCGCTTAGACGCGCCGGTACATTATTGGGGCATGTCCAGGGATCCCAAAAAAAAATTTAAAAAAAATCCATCTCATATAACCTTGGAGATATGAGTTCCCAAAATGCAAAACTTCGAACGCACATACCTTGAAGATAACAGCACATATTAACTAAACAAATGGTAAAATACAAAGCTACAGTCTATCTTAAACTATTTCACCATTTGTTTATCTTTTAAATGGTCGAATTACTTTTTTATAATCAATTTAATTTTACAAAATTTTCATCAAATCAATAAAATCTAATGCAAAAGTGTATGATCAAGACTCATACATGGGATTTTAAGATGTATTTTCCCAGACTGTGTTGCCGAATGTATGCAACCTTGTTCGCATTTTCCTCAATGAATACAACAGATGGATTTTTTTTAACAATTTTCCAGGAATTCCAAAGCATGCCCAAACAACGTACCATCGCGTTTATGCGTCAATTTTGGGACACTCTTTATATGGAATTGGGTAAAAAAACTGCAAACCCTAAAATGTTTTGAACTTGGTTTTGGGTTTGGCACGGGGCCAAATCGATTGCGTCTTCTTTACCTTTTGGTAAAAAGTATAATAAAGGTCCATTATCTGGCATGACACGTATGTACGCTACTCGTTATCTGACCACTAAGGGGGGTTTTATGGGGGTGGCGTCACCTCTCAGCTTGGCCGGGTGTCAGAAGCTTATGCATAATTGATGCGACAGTGCAGGTGTCAGCGAACGGCGTTGTTTCCTTGGAAACCAACAACGATGCTTTCTCATAGCTTAGCTGCCAGATATCGACCCGGAGGATCCGCCCAGAAAACCAGGATAAAGCCTAAAGGATAACTGCTGCTCTCGCCAACGACCTTTACCACATTCACGAAAATTCATTGAAATTCGTTACCCATCAAAACAAATCTACATACATGTTAAGCCCCCTCAAGGTCTTAATTTATGACTTAAAATAAATGATCCTAAGTCGTCTAAGACATTAAATTTGAAAGGATAATCGCACGAGTCCAGTACCTAGGACGACAGAACGGTCACCGGTGTTTAGTATAATAATTCAAGTAAGGGTTGATGGGTTTACTTCTAATTCAAAGAGGAAGAAGGTACGTGCTGGCTTCCTTCTTTTTTTTACATCAGATTAGGTATGCTTTTCCTTGGTATCAAAGATCCAGTATCCCAAAACCGGTTTAAAGTGAAATGAATGATATCCAAAGAGGGTGCTGAAGTCAAAGTTAGATGGTCATGGCAGGAAATAAGAAACACTTCCGTTGTTACGTTGGCGATGATGATACGGACTAAGAGCTTTTTTGTTACATGGCCATTTAAAATTGTCCTTTGTCCATCTTATTGTGACTTGTGATGTTTACATTAAGGATAATGGTTAACGTTTCCCACTATGAAAAATAGTCGTTATAGCTTTGTGTTCTCAGCGGTTTAGGGCGTTTAAACTTTGATCTTTAATAAGAGAAATTAGTTTAAAAAATTGCTTTTAATTTTGAAAAACGGAGGAGAATCGAAAAAGGGGTTATTTTAACTTTTAACAATTTCATGACTCAGCAATAAAAATTTTCATTTAGAAATGCAGATGAAAATCGTAATGGAAAAATCCGAACTGTTGTTTCCTGGAAAATCCAATTTTCAGAACAACGTAGTTTAAAATTGTTGAAAGCAATTGGGGGAATTGCGTCCTAAATGACGTACTTTTTGTTTGAGATAAATTAATTCCATTATTTTATGAGTTAATGCTTATAGATCTTTCCCGCCGTTGGCCACAATCGCGGTCGTTATACTTGGGAAACGGAATGACCACCAGCATTACAATGATTTGAGTCAATCTGACGCATATCTGACGTTTCCCAAGTATAACGACTGCGAAGATGACCAACGGCGGGAAAGGTGAATAGGTGTTTCGGGAACATTATAGTTAATTGAAAACAAAATTAAGAAAAATAATAATTATTTAAGTAAAGATACATGTGATAAATTTACAAAAAAAAGTGTCGTGTCTGACTTTGCCATTTTAAGCACAATTCCTCTAAGTTCTATAAATTGTTTACGTTTTGTTTCTGAAAATTGTAAAATAAATAAATTGTGAGTTGTAAGAAAAGCTGCACAATTGTAAGAACCTAAGCACTCTAGATGTAAGTCCAGACAGTTGTACGTAATGCGTCAGTGGATAGTACATCCGCCGCTTGCATTTATCTCCGGAGCACCGGAGTTTGCTGACTAGCCAACCATACCACCAACTACATCATTTACTCATTAGGTTATAAGAGTACTCTCAACTCAAATTACTTTGCTTGTAAGTTGTAAAATTCATTGTTACACATATCTTATATGTCCATTAAAGAAAGTACATAATGAGTGTTATCAGAGGAGACAGCTTGGACAAAATTCCACGTCCGTGGTATTACATAAATGAGGGTATATTTGGGCATTGTCTGTATCCAACGCGAGACGTCTCTATGGCAGCGCGGCGCTGAAGAGACGCTTCCATCTCATTGGCTCTTCAGCAACCCTGCATGCAGCATTGGGCGTCCTCCAGCGGGGCGACGCGACGTCCCTCGACGCTGGCACACCTCTGACTCATCTCAGGTAAACATCTCATGGCTAGGGAATGGAATGGGAAAGCGCGCTAAGCTCCCCTCTCTGACCTGACCGTTGCATGATTTAAGAAAATTATCGATCCAGAGCGTTTTTGTTCTCTCACGACTGTTTCCCAGAATTCGAGAACATTACAGGGCTGTTAGTAGGTAAAGGGAGAGGAAATTCGCGTGATCAGGAAATGGAGACTCGTTTCGTACACGTGAAGACTGAAGGATAAAAAGAGGGTTTAGATTGCGAATTCGCTCAGGGTGAAACCCTGATCTAATCATCTTTGTGGTTAGTGATTCAGCGACATTTCTAGATTATTTCTTCGCTTTAATTAAACTTAAACTTAGATGGAAGCCAGAATCAATAAAAATTACTCTTTATAAATCATACTACCTACTACTACTTATTTATAACGGTCAAACTTATATCTTCACAACAGCATTAGTTAGTTAAAAACTAAGCGTACCGAGTACTTATCTATCATTATCACAAGTCTTTGTACAGGAACTAATAGGTACCTACGTGCTATGCGGGTGCAGAAAGACGAGAAAACATGCAGAAGACTCTCAACTAAAAGAAGCAATAAGTACGATGGGTGTAAGTGACGCGAATCGGAAGTCATATGTAAGGAAATGAGCCCAACGGCCGAAACGGTTCAGGTGTGTCCGGACTTTGTTCCTATACCCAATGAAAACAAAAAGGCATCTCTAAAACCCAAGCCGACAGTCGACACAATGTTAAAAAATAACATTATCTTGATCGTATAATAAGACAGATGAAAAATTCATCTGATGATTACATATTTTTTTAGACCCATCTTTACTTCTTAGTAGTTGTTAATCTGATACAGTCCAGTGATTTTTATAATTGAGCCAAGGTAGAGGAGAGAGGGCATAAATTAAAAACACCGAAAATAAGTAATTAAGAAGTATTTTCGGTGATTATAAAAGTCTCAGCTTTGGGTACCTAGGCACATACTTAGAATTTTAGAAATGTGTGACAATTACGAAAATTGGGACATCACTCGAGAGTTGAATTGGGGGGCAAATAAGGGGATTGTGGTTATAAAACGCAGATCAAAAATGCAGCAACTGTTGTCCAGATGTTTTAGGCACGCACCATCGTTACGATATGTCCAGAAGCTTTTTTGTTGGTCCGTGAAGTTTAATCTTAACGTAAAGCCCAAGAATAGTAGTAGAGAACCTTATTCTACCAATAGAAATATACTTACGCACAAAAATGGAAACATTTATAGAATTTTACATGCATAAGTCTTTTAAATTTAATTTTAAATATCGTTTCCTATAGTCTTCTTTTTGGCAAAACTGTTAACGTTACAAACTAAACTCGCGGCTGCTGCTGCAGCTTTTTACGGCTGCTTAAAACGAACCAAGATGAGGCATCTGATAATAATAACATAGCCACGAAGGTAGAGACTAAAGGCACGTGTCCTGTACCTTCCAATCAGTTGATATTTGGAAGATACACGGTGTTAATTCTTTGATACTTTCTCCAAGTCTACCAGACAAACAAATCGAATTAATGATCGACATCTGCTTTTTATTTTTTATAACCCAACCGTGGACGTATTGATGAGTCAATAAAATCTTATACCTGTTTAATGTTTGACCGAGAGTTAACGGATTTTTTTGGGATTACTCCTTCAGTCCTTGTATAAATAATTTTGAAAGAGGAGGGTTTTTTTAGCTAGGACTCGATAAGTATGTGTAAATTTCATTTAAAAATAGAGAATCTTTTTACCTATCATTATTTTGCACTGTTGAGTAATAGTGGTGACGTTCAATATCCTAAGGTCAACTCCCTTTTTGATTTATAAATAAAGATTTAAATGCAATATTTTATTGAGGTAATAATCATATTTGTCGAGTTCAAACTTTATTGTTAAGGTCATTGTCCATATTGATTTAAAAGTCAGCTCATCACTACACATACAGCATCGCATCCGGTGTAAGTAAAGGTGTAATGTGAGTCGGCCCAAAGTTAAAGTATCAGCATTCAAAATGCAATGTTTGATATTTATCACAGGTCAATTATTTTAATTTTTCCTTTATTAGCATTTTTATTACCGCTCTTAGCTTCTACAACAGTTATTTGCTAATATCGCGTTTACGTAGTTCATTGTAAAAAATGTCGATTTTTACTTTATCAATCACTGATGAGGTGCTTTCAAATGCTGATTTTACATTTCAATCGTTTCGAAATCATTTTTGATGCGATGCAAAAATTCCTTAAAAACTAAAAGGTACACGTCGAACGATTCAATAAGAAAATGCTCAATATCCTGACTTCTCTAAAAGTTCAATTCTTTATAAGTCCTTAATAATTTAGGAACAAACAAAACCTACAGTTTAACATGGAACCCGAACCATTTACAAAGCATGCTTTAAGGGAAGCCCTCTTATTTGCGTACATCCAATATGCGTACATTCCAAAATACTCTCCAATTTGGGGACATAGTCATTAAGTAAGAGTTAATCCGTTTACCTGCAGTAAGAAAAGGATTATCCTTTAATTTGAGATGTTTATGTGCAGAAGTCAGTAATAATATTTGATGCTTTTATTTAGTATAAAGTCAAATAATTTTAAACTACAATGCTTTCTGTTGATACATTTTTTACATAACAAAACCGAGAACAACACCTAGTATGTCCTTCAGTGTAATGCACACAATTTTGGCCGCACTGCTAGGCACCGACATAGCTAGAGTTTAAATTTTCATTTTAGCAGCAAAACTTAACCTAACCTAATGTCCCCCAGTGGAAAAATGTCCACCAGTGCTTTCATAGAAATCAGTCTAAAACCCTGAAATTCAAAAATAAATATGCATACTGGACTTTACCCAGGTAAAAAAACTCACTACCTCTAACCTTTCCGTTTTTCACCATTTAGGTCCGCAAATTGGGTATGTACGCAAATTGGGTGTACGCAAATAAGAGGACAAGGCTATAAGGAGCCTTTTTTTAGTTTATTTTTTTTAGAAACTTAATCACTCGCTTAAATACATGATAATTTAGAAACAATTGTAAAAATCTTGTAGTACTAAGTAAAACTTTATTGACCCTCACAAGCACCATGTGCATAGCCAGCCACCAGCTGATACAGCCAAGATGCATCCCTACTGATCAAGGTAGGCGCACAGCGACCGGCAGATGTTACTTAAAGACAGAAGGCACGCGCCTTTTTAAGCCACTTGATTTTTAATGGAATAATATTACTTTTCCTTCGGTTACCTTGTAGTGTAGGTGAAAAAAAAGCGAAAAGACGTTACATGAGACTAGAGGGTTCGGAAGAAGACTGTTAAAGATCCCGAAAAGATATTTAATAAATTTCTTTGAGCTCGAAGTATTTTTTTGGTATTAAATGTTTGGGGATATGAAAAGAGTATGTTGTAAGTTATTTTATGTCACTTCTTGTAAATATTCATATGATTTTAACGACATGAGTATCGAGTTGTTTAGCATTTAGGTTTATGTAAAATTAGCATTCATATCAGGGCGTGATAGCTGTTTTTTAAACGTGTGTTTTAAAGTTGAGCGACACTTTATCCCTGATTGTTTCAACAGCAAAAATCCTCTCCTTACCGACCTCATTTGGCGAAAATTTTCGATTCATTTGAAACAAGCCCTTTGTAATGGAGGGTCGATTTACAGGTGAGGAGTTATGGAAAAAATCGATTTATATACTTTTTTGGCGAGCAAGAAACTAACGACTATGCGGGTGCTTCTAGTTGCTGATAGTTACATTTGAGTACCTAAAGACAGACAGGACATCCTCAGATAATGACCCCATCAACTTAAACGTATTCAACTGGTGCATGTCGTTTTTATCTTTTAAAAAGTCCTCATGTGAATATGAACACCTGAATTGATAACTCCTTAATTTAACCGAGTCGAATGACCTCTCCGCGCGGTTTGACCATACTGTTTTTTGGGCAAATTACGGCTTATTAAACCCAACCATGAGAAGAATCATTCTCGGATGATAATTATACGAATCTTCTTTATAAGGCTCATCCTAACTAACAATTACTTTATATCCAAAAGATATGGTTGACAGAACAACACTTTGTTTGCCTCTTGTCTGAGTCGAGACCACTAAAAGGAAAACAATGTGACTTGACGTGTAGGCCATAAAGAAGAAGGTACCCACATACTTTGATGTGGTATCTCCCTCTGTAACCAAACGTATTGAAGGTGAAACAGGATGTCCAGGCAGCCGTTTGTTTATAGCGGAAGCCCTCAAGTAAAAGATCATGTAGTTATTCAAGAAAAGGAGATGCTTGGTGTGCGAGTGAAGACGTACATGGTTTGTCTTCCTTTCTAACAAATTAGTTACATTGTCATTACACCTGGGTATAAAACAATGATAATTGTTTCCTAATGAAACTTCACTAAGTACATGGATTCAAAAAACACTTTGAATTTGTCCGCAAGCATTTTATGAAACGAATACATTAATTCTGGATATTCTCTGGGCAGCTTTCCCTTAGTTGGCGACGACTGACGAGTCCACTTGATCAAAAATCAATGATTGCATGCAAATTTCGTTACAGAAGCTTAAACAATGCTGCATGATAAATAAAGATAGCTATTAAGGTATGCAAACATTTTATAGTTTAAGTTTTCAATTGTTCAATAAGTATTTATGAAGTAGATCCAATACTGGACTAAATTAATTAAGGAATTTAACGCGCACGCATTATCGACATAAATTGAACGAAAAAAGGGTTGTAAATTACGTCAAGGCATTTTTAATTCAACCTAAAATAGATTAAAAGGAAGGACATATTCTGCAGTTAATTCAGTCCTGTTTCGCGAAGGCTTAAACTATTGAGGGCGCCAATGCCCCTTCCCAGAATTCTTATGTCACCAATTTTCTACTTCTTCATTGTTTTGAATGACCAGAATGATAAAATGGTTTTCTCTCTATTAATCTTAGTATCCATAAGAGAAAATTCTCTCTTTTAAATATCCTTGAAAATAATATTGGCGCAACAAAAAAATGAGACCGCCTACACAGGGGATCCAATTAGATATGTTTATAGGACTCCTTATCCAAATACCTCTTATCGTTTTGAAAAAAGTTCTCTTTTCATAAATTACCGTAATTATCTTACAGCTATCGCTTGAGTTAACTTTGGAAAACAGTCCTTTATCTAAGTGCGTTATTATTGGAGAAAATATATCATTGGTACCAACCTTAGATAGTAATTACATACCTATATAGTCTAAATAACCAGAAAGTATTTGTTATATTATTTTGCAATATAATAATTATTTTTTAAAGAGATAAGAACAATACCTGCAAAGTTATACGCATGTTTTAATTATGAGTTATTTTACATGTCTGACGTAATTTAACATTGATATTTCTTGGAAGATAAGAGCTTTGTTACATTTTTCTTTTAGAAACATTGTTAATTCATGATTCACTATTAATTATATTTCATTATTTATCCTCTCTTGTAACGCAAAGCTTGCAGTTTTTACTAAATACCATTTGAATAATACGCTTAACTTTAAAAGATCCTGTTTCACAAAAACAGTTATTCCAGAACAATTTGGACAAGCCCAACCGCCAAAAGGTGCAAGTGACAACTAACGAAATTTCTAAGACCGTTAAAAACCGCGTCTTAGGTAGAAAAATCAGACCGAAAGCACCGATGGTCAAAGGGCTATCCAACGGCCAAAAAATATCCATTTCAATACCATGCTCGAATTAAAATCAGTTCACATCCTTTTTCTGTGTACCTGGCCTAATTTCAATTCTTAGCTAATGTCCGTTTTGCATTTTCCCACAACTCACAAGTGTAGCCGATGGTCATCAGGTAAAATTACGTTTTTTAGGGCGCCTGATTGACTAAAAATGGACCTAGAACAAGACCTACAATGTCCATTGAGCCATGGTCATCCTTCGGCTACCTGTGCGGACCTCTGACCCTTTGCAATTTGACCTAATTTAAATACGCGACTGCCCTGGATTAGTTTTAGTTACCTGGTAAAAGGTTCTGGTCAATTCAACCCCATGTAAAGGGATAGCATTGTTTTTTAATAGAAAAAGGACGATGGTCATATTAAAATGGACCATGGTCTCTGGAGGACAGTTTTGATTTCGTGGACTGACCAAACTGCCCTTTGAATGCATGTAAAGGCTCTATATTTTCTTCCAACGACGATGTATTTTCCCATAAGGTAAGAATGTAGGTTCTTGACAGTTTTTGCCTGCTTTGGTCATCAAAACCGTTACACGTAAAAAAATATGGTCTAATTTTTAGTAACGGTCACCGCCGAAAATTGGCGGGCAACTTCTTGTTTTTCTCGAATGCAAATAAATACTTTGTGTTTTCTTCAGATCAATAAACAACTATTTTTAGTCAGTTTTATTTCCATACCAGCCTATTGTTCTGTTAATTTCAATAATTATAAATGCTAATAAAGGGTCTTAACGTTTTCAATAATTTCTAGAAAATGCTTGATCTTTAATCTTTTGACCCAAGATTTGATCTATAAAAATCAGACAAAAGCAGTGGGCAGGCAGATTGTATCGATTGTCTTTTTTTTCCAAGTTGTTGAATATGTATTGTGAAATCATGCAAATTACACAAAAATGTTTTTTTGTTGGTCTTATGCATATTTATTAAAAAGAGCTCTTGTCTCATAAAATGTATCAGTTTTATGCATTATTAGAAATAATTTTAGGCAAAATTCTGAGAAAATTAGAACTCTAATCAAGAAGCAGCACTTCTCCAAAGGACTATTTCGATTTAACCCTTCCCAAGAGGTATATATGCTCTATTTTTAGATCTCGAAAAGGGTTAAAATCTAAAGTACAACCCTTTCGCTATTATCCTTGTCTTACGCATTATAATGAGCTCTAACATATTCTTTTCACCCCTGAATGGGAGGTCCTTTGCAATTTTAAGATCTGGATGTTGAAACGGGAAGAATCTCAAATCAGTCAGTTACTGACACCCAAAAAGATAACACATCCCTTAGCCTGTAAATATATATAATTTAAGATAATTTTAAGTTCCTGTAAAATAAAATAAGATAAAATAAAAAATAATAATAAACAAAAACTAAACCAATTAAACTAAAAATTAAACAAATGTGATAAATAAAAGTGATTCCTAAAAAATATACTCTAATAAAATAACTCTAAAATAAACGTAAACAAATATTTAAAATAAGGTGAACCAACTAAAATAAAAGAAGCATTAAAAAATCACTTCTGATATCTAAAACAGAAGCAATAATTCCTAGTGTTCCTCCAATCTTATCGAAACCCAAAGGCACGTGCTTAGTGGAGACATAATTTCAAGAAATAAGAAGACAAAACGAGTGACGAGACAGCCCAATCAACAAAAATGTTTAACGGTGAGTCTGCTAACTGCTTCTGTATCATTTTTTATTATCTTAGACGCAAAGTGAACATTATTATCTTAGGACATTAATGTTTAGGTTTTTTAAGTTTGAGGACCAGACAAAGTTGGAATTTGGTTGGATTTCTTCTTTGGTAAAATATTTAAGATGTTTAGCCCAATGTATAATAACTTTATCAGCGTAATCTGACATTTTTGGGGCTACAAATTAATTGTGCTTTGTTGTTTAAAACAACGGAACATGCTAATGTTAAATAAGAGCATCCCGTTTCTAAGAAATTTTATTACGACTGGTCATTTAATCATGAGAAAAGTAACTTGGTCGAGATGTTATAATCTTAAATGTACGTTTTACATTTTGTAACTAGTTTACCTATGTTAAAACGCCACTAGGTGCTTCAAATTACTGAATTCTCGAAAAGGTGTTCTTGTTTTTAGTTATTATCCCACAGTAAAAAGGTTAGAGGTTACGTTAAGTAACAAAACTGTACCAGATAACTACTTTTCTTTAGTGATGCATCTAATGGAACTTGTCGCATGATCTTGGGAAAACTAGAGAGGTTTTTATCTTTTAAATAAATAGCTTCAGTCATAGTGTACCTTTAATTTGTTCTCTAATAAAGGGGGTATTCTGGACACTTGACCTTTGTCCTTTAGTGACCACTGGTCAGTCAGAAACACCCTTAAAAGATTAGGAACCGGATTAAGTTAAAACTTGGCACGAGCCGGCTCATGTTGGCGAATGTCACTAAACAGGGTTAAGAAAATCGCAAAAGATTGTTTTGGATAAGCTATTTTTCTTTAGGTCACCTAAAAAAATGTTTATGCTCATAAAATTAGCTACACATTCCTAGGTAAATTTATTGATTACAATGTGCTAAATTGTATAAAAATTAAAATTCATATTATTGCAACAGGTGAAAACTGGTAATTATCCACTTAAGGTAGGTAAAATAAAGGATTCCTTTAATTTAAATACAAAAGCTGAATTCACTTTATGCATTTTTAAATGTAAATTTTAAGAGGGGATGCGAAATCAAGAACGCTCAGACTAAATGTGGAAGAAATTGAAACTATTATTATCGGCAGGTGTCTCCCTCAAGTGAATTAGTTAATAACTAATTAAGTAGAAATCTATAATTCTACTTTGGCTATTGCCTACTAGAGGTAGAGTTAAGATTAACCTTTATACCTGGAATAATTAGGTACTTACTTATGATTTTTATTGCCATACCTAAAGAGGATTAAACCTTTATTTATTACCTTCTCTTGTTCACAGTTTTGTCTTATTATTTCTTTAGGAATGAATAAAAAGGTAATTCAAATTTACCAAAAATTAGCACAAGAAGCTATTTTTGGTTTCGTATCTATAATATTTTAAAAGGAAAAAGGTTTTTATATACATAACGAGCGAGCATTTAAATTCTACCTCGACTCTTGCCATGGAAAACAAAAGCTGCTTTTCCGTAGGTCTTTGATAGTTTCTACTAATGTCATTTTTGATGTTGTCATCTTTTTTTGACGTTTAAACAAACTATTAAAGACATACGGAAAAGCAGCTTTTGTTTTCCATGGCAAGAGTCGAGGTAGAATTTAAATGCTCGCTCGTTATTAGAAAGTCCGCTGTCGGCAAGGTTTTATTTACAAATCACTATTTGTTGCAAATGAAAAATATACAAAAAATAGAAATGGCGATATGGTAAATATATTTTTGACAAACAATTTACTATTTGGTACAAACAAAGATTTTGCAAAAAATATTTAATTCTAATAAAATTTGATTGATTTTCCGCTTTCCGCATAATACAACATACATAATATACTACATGTACATAAAAATACTACAATTTTATCGAATAACAAGAGTTTCAGGATCGGACAAATTACCAGTTTTAATAGGTTATTGCAATAATTGCACCCAAAACTAAGCTTTTAATGGACATTATCGAATTAAAAAGGTAGCGTAATTTGAATGAATTCCTAGTAGTTTGAAAATTACCTGGAAACAGCCAACCATTTTAAGGTATTCCCTAATTTCCTGGAAATGTAAGACCAGGGTTGGTAATTAAACTAGACTTTAATTGGATTTTAATAATAATAATTAACCCATCGTCCTTTCATTTACCCCAAAAGAAAAATTAGGTATATAACACCAGCAGAACAGTTTTTTCATCATTATTGTTTTTGCTGTGATTGTGATTAAAGTGTTCTGTTCATTGTGAATTGCCTTCAATATGCCAAAAGGTGTATATCTGAGCGTAGCCAAAAAACGTAATGCGAGAGCAATTGCAAGTAAGAAAACTTGGGCTAAACGAAAAAGTGAATCTTCCCTTTTAATGTAAGTATTTTGTTATTTACTACTTTGTGTTAAACAATAATAGTGCGTTTATAAAACTATTTTGGAGATTTTATTTTTGCTTTACTACTTTAAAAACACATAATATTTTTTTTTGTAGCCCTACCGCCAAAAATGAAGATAACGTTATTGAACTTGTTAGTTCAGATAGTTTGGACGATGTTGACAACATGGATTTAGAATCCTTTTCTCAAAGGAACGAAAGGTAAGAAGTACTTTTGTGATTTAAATTTTTTTCCTCTATCAAATGTAAAAATATTGTTTAATATATTGATTCTTTTACAGGTGGCATGGTATAAAAACGTATTCCCCGAAAAAGTGGACAAATCCAGTGGGTGTTCTTTCCACCGACAGTTATAATGAGTAAGTAAACAAGAATGCATTTATTGTTCTCACATCTCACTTTAGAACTTTTTCTTTTCTTTTACTAACTTTTGTTAAAATCTTTGTTAAATAATTTTTTTTTTTAGAATTAATTCAACAATTTTGGAAGTAGTCGTTGAGCCACCAGAGTCTACGCATGTTATAAGTGGAAATAGAATAGTGGAATTAGGATACGTCCTTAATTGGGCCATACGTCTTCAACATAACCATGCAAAAGTTTGTACAGGTGGATCACTTTATGTTGCCGAAGAAAAAAGACATGGAATGGGACTTGTTAGCACTATCGTATTTAAGTGTAACTTTTGTTCGCGAGTACTTTCCTATGACACTGAACGGCCAAAAGCTAATAAGGAAACCACAAAGGAAACGTTGATTAATTATGGTGCAGTATTTGGCACTTTGGCCTCAGGAAGTACCTACACGCATACAACGGAACTGTTAGCTTGTTTGGACATTCCAGCTATGCCTGTAGACATGGATTCGGCAATTCAATTAGAATGTTTTTTTCAGATTCGAGAGGCACTGAACGAGTCTATGCAAGAAGCTGGGAAGTTAGAAAAAGAGCACGCTTTGGAAGTTGGTAACATCTGCCCGGACGGCACCCCTTGGATTACAGTCTATGTAGATGGGTCGTGGGGCAAAAGATCCTACAATACGAACTTTAATTCACTTTCAGGAATGGTTGGGATTGTTGGAAAATATACTAGTAAGCTGTTGTGGATGGGTGTGCGCAATAAGTTTTGCAAACAATGCAATAATAATTTATCAAAATCGGATGAGGAAGTAAATACACCAATACCAGCCAAGTCAATTCAAACCTTTGATGAGTATCGCCAACTTCAAAAATCGCCTATGAAGTGGCACATTTGTTTTAGAAACCACGTGGGATCAGCTCCAGGAATGGAATCAGAATTAGCGGTAGAGGGCTTTAATCTAAGCGAATCTGTTCATGGTGTTCGTTACACTGAATTCGTGGCCGATGGTGATTCTAGTACATACGATAAAATCCAAAAAAACGTAACGTATGGTTGGGCAGTCAAAAAAATCGAATGTACCAATCACGCGCTCAAGAATTACGGCAAGCATCTGTACAGGGCGAAAGCAGATGTCACTATTTAGAAGGAGGGGCGTGATCTGTTGACGAAAAAAATCATAAAAAAGTTGACCAAGCGGGCAAAATGCTCGATTTTTGAGCATTCTAGGTCGCTTGATGTAAGTCAACTTAGCAAAGATTTGGCGATAGGTCTTCACCACGTTTTTGGGGATCACGCCGAGTGTCGAAAAGCAATTTGCAATACCGTTGGGGATCAGTCTAAAAATGAAATTCCCACATTAAAACGGACTTTAATGTATAATCGACTAGAAGGTATGTTTTAAATTTTTGAAATTTATATGTTATATATTTATTAACCCCATTTATATGCATTTAAATAATTGTTTTTTTTTTAGAAATATTGAATAGAGTTATCAAAAAATCTGATCGCCTTGTCCAAAATGAAAACAATAATATTGTTGAACGTGTCATGAACGGTGTAAGTCGTTTTACAATGGGAAAAAGGCTAAATTTAATTATGAAAGGATCCTACGAAACAAGAGTGTATGCTGCAGGACTTCGATTTAATGAAAAGTCGAGTTGGTATAGTCCTGTATGGAAAAAACTAACAAACACCGACATTGGCGAGCATCTACAAAAATACATTAAAAATTGCGCTTTGTAAGTAAACGTTTAGATTAAAAAGTTATTGAAAATCTAACGTTATTTATTAATTACAGAAAGGAAGAATCCAACAAAAGACGAGCCGATGAGGAATTAAATAATCCTCAACCATCTAAACGAAGAAAAACAACATCTGGTTCTGAGGTTAATAAGGATTACGGCCCAAATGTTCAGGAAGCAACTTTAGATGAAGCATTTGTAAAACTAGAGAGTGAACGAAGAACTGCAGCACTTCAGGTAACTATATTGAATTATTTTATGTACATGAAAATACATACAAAAAATCATATTGAAATTAACTAACTATTTTTTCTAGATAAAAGATGCAAATGAACAAAACAACATTGCCATAGAGACAAAGGGGCAGTTTGGTAATCCTTTATACGAAAATTATCGTCGGTATCGTTTGACTGCTTCACTTTTTGGGCAAGTCGTCAAGAGACGTCCGCATACACCATGTCACGCTTTGGTCAAAACCTGTTTGGAAAAGTCATCCTTCAAAACTGAAGCAACCCAATATGGCCACATCAATGAAGGTGTTGCCATAAAACGATTCGAAGATCTAATGAACGTGCAAATTAAAAAATCTGGTTTGTGGATTGACTTGGAGCATGGTTATTTGGGCGCATCTCCAGACGGCTTGCTCGATGAAAATGCAATAGTGGAAGTCAAGTGTTTGTTAAACGGTGCCGATAAAAAATCATTGGAGGAATATTTATGCACGAAAAAAATTTCTAAATGTTTAGAAAAATTGCCCGACGGAACTATTGGATTAAAAAGAAAGCACAACTATTACTATCAGGTAAGATATCATTAATGATTGCGACAGGTTCTTATTTTGGTTACTAATTACTGCAACAATTCAAGTGAGATTTTAATAATAATATTTGTATTATTCTTTTCAGGTGCAGGGACAATTAAACATTTCTGGAAGGCAAAAATGTTTTTTTATTGTCCATCTTAATGACGAAATCCCTTTATTTGTGGAAGAAATACAAAAAGATCCACAATTTTGGGTAACCGAAATGTTACCCAAACTCGAAAACTTTTACGTCAACTGTATTGCTCCAGAAATTGTCCGCAATAACTTGGGAAAAAGCCTAAAATGTATCGACCCAAACTACATTTTAGAGGCAATGGCTAAACAAAAAGAAGAAAAAGCAAAAGGCAAAACTGTAAAAAAAAAGCATAATTCCTAATAAAAATATATTTAATGTGTATATGTATGTTTTTTTTATTATAAACTACGTTTTCTTGGGCAGCAACTATCGACAATAAGTAATAAAGTTTCAATTTATTCCCAATAATTTCAATAGATAATAAATATTTTGTAACACAAAGCAAAGCGAGTTCAGCTCTTTTATTCAAACAAAGAATAATACCTACTAGAATAACCCTTTATTATTTAGGTACTCACCTAATTTGATTTTCAGGTAAACGTAAGGATTAAAGAACAGTTAAAAGTTTATAAGTACCTTTCTAGCCACTACCTTTTTGCAGGTATTTTTAGATTTTACTTTGATGCCCTCTATTAGAGAAAGTCTGAACTAGATTTTCTAGTAATCTATAATTTTATCTAGTCTAATAAAATGTCTGATTGAGGTTGCTGTTTTGGTGCATTGCACCAGCATTTCATGCAAAAAAGCTCAACAAAAGCAATTTTGAATGTTGTTTGCTGTTGTATGGATTCTTAAAAGATGTGGGCATATAGTGTGTGGTTTAGATTTCCAAAAAATACCGTAGTTAAGGAGTAATAAAAGTAAATCGTTTTTTAGTTTTTTCCAAATTACTTTGACATTGCTTATTATTTTTACTTTTAAAATAGCTTATGTTGTAAAGAATTAGGTGCCCGATCTGATGCTGGCTTTAAAACTTAAAAAAACTATTAAATTTTTGAGTTATGCACAAAAAACAAAATTTACAGTAACGCCATCTATATTTAAAAAAGGTCCCTATTCGTTCTTAAGAATCATGATTTATAATCTTGAATCAGGAAACAAGTTATCTTTACCAGACGTAAACACATTAGACGTTATTTTGATGGTTATGATGGTCTTTAAACATCTTATTCTTCAAGTTAATGAGATTCCATTATTTGTTTTCGGAAATATCCTGACTTATTGTTGGTTTTTCTCTTGTTTAATGAGAAGGATGGTGCCTCAATATTGATAACAGAATATCTATACAAATTCTTATTCAACCAGACAGTGATTACGACATCTCAACAAATCAATACAACAACTCTGTTCAGCTGCATAGAAAATTGATAAAGTTTTGGGACGCTGAATCTTGCTAATTTAAAACTTCAATTTTCTAGGACAAAAGGGCTAGGTTCAATGTGATTAAAGTAGGACCAATTTTAAGTACATCAATTTCCGGGTACCATTTTTGCTATATCATAGTCTTTGGTATGATTCTTATAAGTTGGTCATTTGTACCCTACCTTTATTCGTGCTCAAATCAATTCTTTCGTCATTGGTTATCATTTTATACTTATGTGACATGATTAAGTCTAATTAACATTCATGTAGCGAATTATTAAGATATTCTCTACTTAAACGGATACTGTATGGTATTTCTGATGAAAGCTTAGCTTAGTTCATCGTTCATTGGCCCATTATTCCCTACTTATACAAAACCACCTTTCACTAGAAGAAGGAAAATATTTGAACCCATTTGAGTCCTTTAAACCCCAATTTATATTTTTTGCGAATTGAGTGAAATGTTCCAGAACATTCTTGTGGCTTTTAGGCACACAGTTTTCTGGTTCATTACTAAAACGAATTCTGTTTTGTTGTCGTCTCCTCCTGACACTAAGACAAGGTTTATCTTTGGTTTGGCCTGCCAGCTAACGTGTCGAATATGTTATTGTGTCTGAGCATACGTGCCTCAATAAACAACGGTTATGTCTTCATTGTTTTCTCTCTTTAAACTTATATGATCGATAGGTGTGATGGATCAAGAGATTTCCCAAAATGGTGTCAATACTGCTTGGACAACAAGTTATGAATGCTAATTTTTTATCGCGTTTTAGATATCGCTAATGACTAAGAGGGGTTTTTAAAACATGTCGCGACGCGGCATATTATAAAGAGTTTCTTGAATTCGGTAATAAGAAATAACTAGAATACGACACAAAAGAAGGACTAGGTAATTCTTACTTAATGTTCTGTAAAGTTGTTTTTTTTTAAATCAAATTAAGAGGTAAAACTTTAACAACTAATAAATATCGAAAGGGGCACCCTTTCTTTTCTAGACACATCATTATTTTAGCCCCCTGTAATACGAAATAAACAAGCCTTCTTGACCCTCGTCCATACAAAGAGGTGCTTATGACCACAGGTCATTTTCACGGCATTTATTTCGCGTAACAACGAACACCCCTCTTACAAAAAATATGTCGTAGCCCTTGGCCCCTAAGGCTATTCAAAATATGTCTTTCGTTGACCATTAATCTTAACCCCTTAGCCCTATGTGTGCCTTACAAGAAGATTAAGTATGTGCAACAAGAGGTCAGCCGTTAAAATAATTATTAACAGAAAATAAAATGCAGGCTCACACCTCTTAGGGTAATAAATTATAATATAAAATTATTTTGTACCGTTTTTTAGGTTTAAACTTAAACTGTTTGTTTGAAGCCTAGCGCAAGATTGTTTTTTGGAGTTTAATGTTCATTTGAATAATTTATAGTAGTTTTAAGATAGCATTGTTTGGGATCAAACAAGTCAATGCAAGAAACACGGTCTGTTGGTTTTCTTATTTGGATGATGCATAAGTTTATCTTTATTCGGCAGGATGTAGCGCGTTTGACTCATGATGATTTTGTTTCTTAAAGAGGCAACATATTAACAGTTTTTACACTGGTTAAATCTATTGATAATAAACAATTTCGTTATCTGTTGTAAATCAGATAAAATGGTGGATGCGCCGGGGAAATATTACATTTTTAAGAAAACCTATTTGCAATATTATAATATTACTAATTCATAATCCGAAAAAAGAAATCTTTTATTTATCAGATTCTATTCTAAACACGCAAAATGCAAATAACAAAGATTTTATTCCTATACCGTTTTTGCCTCAGTAAAACTGCAACGAGATTTTCTACGTTGCTTTCTTGCAATACAGATAAGGATTTCTAAATTGTAAATTGTTACATTTATTCAGATAAATTAGTCGATTTCACATAAGCATTTGTGCGTAAAATAATATATTTCTTTTCTTGCTATAAGCCATGATACAGAAGGCTAGAATTAAACACGAGACATGCAGTACGATATCTTAATTCTAATTAATGTAAATTCTGTGTAGGATCACTTTCGATCTTTTTAATTGGTAAGTGCACATCATAAGAGAAATTTCTAGGAATTTATTTACCATTTGTAGACGAGCGACCCTTAGGAATAATTTTACGTGGCGTAACACAATAATTCGACGACAAATGGCGCCGCAGAAATCCTTCGGAGATATCCTGTACCTGGTTGGATCCTGAAACTCTCATGACGTGACTAAACACATTAGAGAGGATAAATTCGAATCTTTAGTTCATTTTTAAACCCGTCATTCAGCAAAGACCAATAAAAATATTAATTTTTAAGTAGAGTGAAAAAATATTGTTTTTAATTTAATTTTTTGAACAACTCCGCAATTTTATTTTTTTTTTTGATTTAAATGCATACTTTTTTAGGTATTTCCTTAGCACCCTCCTTGGAAAACTTCCCCTAATTACAGCCCATTTTTCGACATACTTTTGGACTTATTAAAGTTTACTATAGAACTCTTGGAAGTATCGCTTATTTGCATTCCAAAATATACCTTTCTTTATGAAATGAACTAAAAGGCAATAGATTTACCCCCGGTAGAAAACAAGGGAGTGGCGCACCCTCTCAACCCTCTTGGCTACTGTTGCTAATAAGGTCAAATTAACTGGAGCAAAGTAAGTAGGGTGGCTGTGAGATAGATGCGGAAAATGATGATGAGTATACTTGCTAAACACACAAAGGGCAAGTCTAATTGGGGTGAAACTGTATTATAAAGTCAAACCCTTAACAATACCACACACTATACATTGTTGTTACTTGTTTTGTTTGGTAATCCAGGTCATTACATGCTAAATTAAAGTATTTGTGATAATGTAGTCAAGTTGAATTTGAGTTGCGTTTGGCCTTGAAAGATGCAAGAAAATTCTGAAAGTATTCTTAACTTGTTGCTTAGTAATGTGATTTTAATGGGAGATATTCTGAAAATTCCAAATATTAATTAGTCCCATTTAGGAGAGATATTATTTCTGGTTAGATGTTATCTAGAAGTGAAAGGGCGAATCTTGCATTTTTGAAACTTTGGTGATTAAAAAATATCATGATAGTTTTGTGATGACTAAAATAATAAATTAAAGAATGCCAGAAAAAAAGTAGGTACATTTTTTTAAAAATAAAACATATTAATACAGTAAATTCGTATTGGGGTCGTAAAGAAAAAAATCTATTAGCCAAATTTGGTGTAAACCCAACTTGACTGGATATTACTTTTTGGGGGCTTTTTGGGGGGTGAAGGATTTTTTTTAAACAATTTTCATTCACGAAAATCTTGTGAAAACATTATTTGACTACTAGTCGCAAAATTTGGTGCAATTCACTCTTATTCTAATAAATTGAAAGGGGACCTTTTGGGGGACCATAACCCCATTTCCAAAACAGGAAATTCGGGGTTATACTTTTTGAATCTCCAGTTATAACATATCATAATTCCGGCTTTATCCATAATTTTGTCGATGTTCCCCCAATAATTAGGAGAGATTGACTGTACTATATGTTAAATTTTTAAAATTCTAATACAATAACCCTGCCGCAATAAAGTGCTACATAGATTTTTTTCTTAAACTTAACCTTATTTACCCCTAAGTCTAACACAACAAATGGAATTTGCATTTTCTCAGGAAAAGTAAACTTAATACCGAAAGTAATTACATCTTAAAAAAATGCTAAATGTTAATTCGTTCTTGATAAAAAGTTAGAAAAGTGAAATTTTAGCTAATCACGCAACCCACAAATTATTTATCTCCATCAAAAATAATTAGCTACTTAGGCGCATCCACCATTTTCCTACAATCCTACATCATTTATTTTCTAAATAACCCAACTTTCTAAATACCAAGAAACGAAATATCTTAGAAGTTGATTAATGTACTCGAGGCAAACTAATAATCATCTAAGCACTCGTAACGATGAAGTAATTGGCAGAAAAGACCACTTAACAATAACATAGTCGATATATCTGTTCCCATCTCCCTCATTCTAAATAGATAAGGTATTTCTCGTCTCCCTCTTTACCTATCTCACCTGTCTCCCTACTCCTCCCGCGTGCGCCAATGAGAAGTCTTGAAGTCCTGGCGTCCAGCACCTAAGCTACTGATCTTTTTAACTCGCACAACTCACTCTTCTGTGATCAACGACATAGAGAGTGTATCACTTTCTTGTTAGATGTTGCGTTTTATCATTTTGAGCTTCTTCGGGTTTATCTGAAAAGGTAAAGAGTTTGTGACGTTTTGCTGTTTCTTTTGTGACTTTAGTGTTTTTGGATAAGTGCAAAGGTGCTGCTGAAGAATGGATTACGAGATGTGCTTTACCCACTAAGGTAAGTTCTGTCCTAGTGCGTTTGCCCGACAGAAAAAAACATAGCGTATTTCGAAAAAAATGTCTATTAAACAATCCTGTTTAATAGACATTCCTGTTTATTTTCTTATTCTTATGTTAAAAATAAATTTGGAACGCATGTATAGTAATCAACCTGCGGCCGAAATGTTTTCCTGTTTTATTTGTTTTTTCTATTTTTTAAGAGGAAAGCTTCTGATACTGATGAATGAAAAATAACCCGACCACAAACAATTTATCCGCTTTTTGATTCTGATAAAAAATACCACAATTTCCTGCAAATTTGTTATTTAGAGAAAATTCATCCTCATCTTTTGGTTTCCTATTTTTGTCAACAACGGATGCACCGCTCTTTTAAAGGAAAACAGAATTTAGTTTTTTTTTGTCCGCACGTAGGATCTATAAAACTTTATATTGAGATTTGCAAAAAAAACATAAGTTTTATGTTGCTTCTGCAAAAACTTCATGAATTTTCATTAAATTTACGGTTTACAAGTTCCTATAAAGTAATTACTGTAATTGAAAATTATGAATGTAATCTTAAAGCAAATCTTAAAAGTGAAAATTCTACATGCTCATAAATGTTGCACAAAATACTATTTGCCCATTAGATTTGTTTGTTTACATCTAAGGAAATCATAATTTTTATTTTTCTAATATTTACTTACATTAGATAAAGTACTAAAGTAGCAATTTGGAGAGAATCATAGCCCATTAGACGCCAATACAGAATTTCCCAATTTTAAAGTTATCTATAGAACCGATTGCATAAATGTTTGCAAAAAGTGTCCTTCAAATGCCTTAAAAAAAATAGTAATAAAAAAACATTTTTCTAAAGGAAGATTTTTCGGTTATTTACGCAGATTTTGAAACAACGTTAATTTATTTTTCGAAAAAAGCTATAATACCCTAAATACCAGACAACAATTAAAAATTTATTTGATTTTTAATAATCTCAAGCGAATTCATGTTTTATTTGCAAAAAAATTCCATTCAATGATTTTATTTGACTTAATAACATTTAATCACCTCTAAGAGAATTGATAGACACCTTTATAGTATTACACCCTCGTTCACAGCAGATCCAATTTACAAACAAAAGATGATGAATAGACACACCTCACACACTAGATTATGGGATCCAATAAAATTGCAAAAGGTGAATAGGGTGTAGGCAGACACTAGGGTTTATTTAGGGAAGTTGTACAATAGTCCGACTTGGTACAGATTGTGTAACAATCTAACATATTGACTGATGGGAAATATCGTGTTCATTAACTCGAGAGTCGACAGGGGATGAATAATACATATCCGATTTTAGTTCTATCAAAATATTACTTTGTTAAGCTCTACTGGGGTCCGTTGTTACACTCTTCACTAACTAAACAAAGTAAAGCGAGCCTTAATTCAATATTCACGGAATTAAATCAAAAATTGGCAATCCTTTTTTGCAACAAAATGTAGGCTTAACCCGCTCTAGTTTCTTAATTATGGAAATATTTAAAAGCATCCATAAAGACAATGTTTTGAAACTCTTTAACTAATTTAATAATATAAATATTTGGCAAATACCGTTGTACATTATTATGCCACAAAATTACCCAAAAACCGCCTCCTATTCAGAATATTAATGTTCTTATTAAATTGTAATACATTATTTCAAAATGATAAGCATTACCCTAACGAGCGGATACTGTGCAAGTTAGTCTAAAAGAGAAATTTTTATCCGCATCTATTTTCTACATATGTACAACTTTAAGTTTAAGTACATAAAAAGATTACCAAAAACTTGAGATTTCACAAAATTTTGATTTAATGCTATGGATATTAAGAAATGTGGTTTTAGTTTAGTGACTTATTAAGTTATTACTTATTATTTAATAAATTAATGAGCTACTTTAATTTACGTAATATTGCTTAAAACTCACAAACTGACCTTAACAATTGAAATTTAAGAGTACATTAGTCATTGATGGCATTGAATTAAGTATTTATTTATCAAATGATATTTTCTCATTTGTATATCATGCAAAATTCTTAAATATAAACATTTTAAATTAAGAAATGAGATATTCAAAATAAGGCACGTAAAGTGTACAATAGAAATTACTCGGCTTGAGAGTAAATACATAAACAATATTACCGTAATAATATATCAAAACAATAACAAACGTATTAGTTTTAAATAAGAAACGACAAGCATCCTCCATAATTACAAAAGATTTCGTTTCAAATTTAAGAATTATTTACATTTATTATTTATTTATTTGATAAAGTTAAGTAACGCTAAGGTTATTATGTCCTTGAATTGTTTACCAGTCAATTTTTACTTGTAAATTTTACTGTTTTAAAGTTGGACTGAAACTCTTCGTAAATGCTACTTTATTCTATCTGGACATAATTTTATTAAATCGTCTCATTCTTCCATGACAGACATTGATGTCAAATAACCATATTTATCGCGATTAGATCGAACGACACAAAAGTTGACCTGACCTATTTAGTTATCCTTACCAAGAAGCCTTAAAAAGGCTCAGAGACATCATAGTTGGCCGGGGGCGGCAGCCAGTTCTGTAGGTGTCTTTGTGTGATACCTGGTGTTGCTATGGAAACACAGGTATAGAGAGCACCGCCGGTTTCTGTGATCAATACAGGTGGCGGCGCCATATTGCCGTCGCCGGTTTGCTCTCAGGAGATCGACGCTCGCCTGTGAGGGCACTCCCACTTTTCTCTGCAGGATTGCAGCAGGACTAATGGTCAGCAAAGGAACGCTGTATTTGCTCTCTCTTTCTGAAAGAAGGGAATGGGTTGAATTGAAATAGAGCGTCGTAAAGGCCTTTTTTCAAAGAATTATTACCTAAATTGCGCAAGTAAACCAGTCATGCTTTTTGTAGTATTTAGGCGAAAAAAAGCATGTTCAAATAATATTTTTTTGTAATAAAAGATGTACCTTTTATAAAATAATTATTACTTATGCAGGGTGTCCAAAAATTGGCGCATAAACGCGATGGCACGTTGTTGGGCATGCCTAGGGATTGCTGGAAATAGTTTAAAAAAATCCATCTGTTATATTCATTGAGGAAAATGCGAACAAAATTGCATACATTCGGCAACACAGTCTAGAAAAATACCTATAAAAATCGCATCTATGAGTCCTGATCATACACTTTTGCATTAGGTTATATTGACATTATTGTCAGCTTCATTTCATGAACATTTTGTCAAATTATATTGATTATAAAAATGTGATTCGACATTCGACCATTTAAAAGATAAACAAATGCTGAAATGGTAGACTGTAGCTTTGTATTTAACCATTTTTTTCGGCAATATGTACTTTTATCTTCAAGGTATGAGCGTAATAAAGTTTTTTTTGGGGCCTTATATCTCCAAGGGTATATGAGATGGATTTTTTTCAGGATTTTTCTGGGGATCCTATACATGCTCCAATATCGTACCGTCGCGTTTATGCGCCAATTTTTGGACACCCTGTACTGATAGATAACGACAATTTTTTGTAAAATAACATTAGTCATTGGATATATTTTAAACTTTATTTACATTTTGACGAATTAGAAACCAAATTATAAAAAAATAGAATTAACATAGTTATTTTTAAAAAACACAGAATAATTGCTTAAATTTTAATAGATATTGTTCCCGTCGCTATTTCAAGTAATATAACTACTCCTCCTTATACATAAGATTAATAATCAATTTGCAACAAAGTAATTAATTAATAAATTAGATCCAAGTGCAAAATTAAGCAATTTACTAGAAATCAGGCAGAATAAAAGATTTCTGCTCTAGTAGACACTTCAGAAGATATCTTCCTTAAAAATGAAGAAAGCGTAGATCTCGCCAGTCATTAGATACATTATCTAATAACATAATTTATTTATAGAATCATATCACTGAATAATTTAAATCGAAATATGAAAGAGCATAAAATTGGTTATAACAAACAATAATGTGGAAGTAATCACCCCAGTCCCTAAGTTTCTGTATTCAAAGGCAAAGCAGATAACAATTACGTCCTCCCACGTAAAAAAGGATCAATAAATATTACTCTCTATTCTATCTGATATCTGAATCATAGTAGACAACATGCACATTTTTTGTGGACCCTTTTAGCCAGTAATAATAATGCTGAGGGGTGTTATACCTATCTAGCTGTATTATTTAAACGCAATATAGCTGAGGTGTGGTGGCATAGTGGCAAGGAGACCGTTGTATCCGTTAAAAAAAGAAAAGGGGTCCAGGTCGCCGGCACACGCCGTTTTACAGTCTGCAGGTGGCTTTATCCAATCTATGGGGCAGGTGAACTGAACATATGCTTTTCTGGTTGTTGGTATCTATCTTGCATTCAAATGTATCAAATATTTTTATCGATTATCCCGCATCAGGAATAAATATAAAAAAAGGTGTAAGTTAGCGCAGACAAAATAGCTAAAAATGTGTAAATTTTTGTCTCGCTTTCTTACGTACAATGTTATGTATTCCCTAATAAAAAAGAACAATTTAATGCATTCAAATGCATAATTTTCATTATCAAATTATGGTCTGACTTTTGGATTAACATTGAAATTAAATGCAATGTTAATAGTACACTTGGATTCAATTTAAAAAATCAAGGATAATTTTAAAAATAGGCAATAATGATTAGAGCTAGGCCGTCAGAATCATCAATTCGAGTTTTAAAAGGTGATAAGTTAAAATGGTTATAATTGCAAATTACAGAAAATTTCTGTCATCATAAACATTTGTCCCCTAAGCACCTATCAATATCTACGTCAATAATGCTATAAATGTGTTGTACAAGTTAAAAACATACATCTTTACTTAAATTAACATCTTTTCAATTATATTTTTCTGCTGATAATAAGATTTATTTTCATGTACAATAATTTACCTTGGTTCAAATTGCCTATTTAAGTGCATCATAAACGGCCATGGGTGGGTTCTTAAAACAAACAACCATTTATTATAAAAATTATTTCAAAGTCGAACTAGATAAGAATTTACTATTCGCGAATTTTGCACCGGTAATCCTTTAAATAAACTATTTGATTTTTTTTTTCTGATAACTGATATGAGATTTTGATTTACGTAATAAAGATTCTCGGAAGCCCTAATTTCTTAACATTTTATGGGAAACGGACGAAACGGTCTATTTTTAAACGATTGGGACAGGTCCTTTGCACAGCATTGCCACCTTATCAAATAATACCTTATAAATTTTATAATGTTATTTAGATATGATTATGTTTACTGACGTATCCCATATCAAAAGCTATTGATTTTTTATTTGTTAAACAAACAAAAATTTCTCAGAAACGCTCTTTTCTCAGTAAGTTCTTAAGTACTTGAATTCTTTATTTATTTTGTTTAAAATTGTATCTATGTCCAATTCGCGTGCTTTCGTCAGTACTTAGTATTTATTTTACCCAAATATTTTACTTTCTTTCGTAACCCGTCTATTTTTCTAAGAATCTAGGCAGATAAATTAAATCAAATTATACGTATTTTATGATAAATTGTGTCACAAACAATTTCATTGTGTTTTATATGGTGTGTACTAACAACAAAAATACAAAGAGCTTTTCTTTTATATTAGTATTTGAACTTATTTAGATTTTTATTGTTTTCTTTAAAGTAATTGGAACTCTTGGAAATAGCCGTAGGCTTGAGACGATTTTCTGTTACGGTGAAGAAAATTATGTACAATAAAAATACACAATTCAACTAATAATTAACTTCGATTGATTTCGAAAAGAAATTACAGAGCCTCCGGCGTTAAATTTTAAGAATCAATGTTTAAAAGAATTTTTCATCATTTTCATGAACCTCTTTAGTGTACTCCTATTAACTAACAAGTACGTTTGCAAAACTTAGCTGTGACCGGAAATACGAATGATATTAAATATGAAGTCAAAATATTGTCTAAGCAATGTTGAGTAATCTCATTATTAAAAGCGAAAGATGTGTTTATCAGACCGTCATGTACACCTTTTTTGTCTTTATGATCATGGCGTAAGCCTTAATTGCTAATTAGTTTATTTAGTAAATGTGCTGTAATTTTTATTTATTATTAAATGTATGTGTTTCTAATTTAACATTTTGTTGCAGATCCTAATATTGCAATGCAAGGCGTTATTTGTAGTCCCGAAAATCTGCAATCAGGCTCGCCGCCCCCAAACAATCCATACGGTAAGTTTTAAGGATGCATAATTTTACAAATTGAAGTGTGAGAGATTTTGATAAAGCGATGTCTGTACCAGAGAAACATTGTAGTCTAGTAAACATTAGATAAAGTGCGTATATTTTAATTGCAATTTCTCACAATCATCTAAAAAACAAAGAATAATTATCTTCTTATTTGTCGAATTTATTTTATCGTCACGCCGTCTTAAAAGGAAATAAATATAAACTGTGGTTCAGCACAATCACTGTGGTACAGTATCATGCAGTCTTTCCGTTTTCTTAGCTGTTTTTCCTAGAAACTTGAAAGTTATTTCCTTTTGTAAGTTCGTCGTTATTTAAGATGATCTAATTCCACATCCCAAATAATAATCTTAAATAAACATTTACAAAGTGACGGACTATTGTGGTACCTATCGTGCTAAAGAAACTAATTTAGGTCATTTAAGGCAAACAAAGCTTTTTATCATTTTTCAAATCCGGAGCGGGTACATAACAGATTTTGTTTAAAATGAATTGTAATATTAAACCATAAAGAATTTGAGATCATGTTTATTTATATTAATCATTTTCGTATCACACCATATCTGAATGTATCCCATCCCAATATAATGTTAAACAAACGAGATAGATTTGTTTGGTTTTTGTTGGTGCAGCTTAGTTACCAATATTTTTATTATTTCTGTATGATTTAAGGAGGTATCTCAACAGTCAACACCAAAAAATTTTTTATCTTAAACCCTTTCTTCGGTTTGCACATTTTTCCAAAATTCAGTCACAAAACAACTGTTAAAGTTGACTGAATTTTGCATAAACCTTACGAAGCACACATTCTCTAAATAAATCCAAAAATACACGGATACCTCCTTAATAATTCAGATAAATTTTTTCCTCTGCTTGTGCACACATCCACACCAGATTAGATAAAACTCTAGAAACATATCCCATGTTTATTAATTCCTCGAAAGATCAATATTCATCTGTCAATTAAACCCAATCTCAAAATGAATTTCTTTCAGACCTGACAATGGAAGCGTCTCCCGATGTCCGCTCGCAAGCCAAAGACAAAATCGTAAACCAAAGCGACTCGGGAATCTTCTCCACCACAACGAATTCCTTGGACACCACCAGGGACAGCCATACCAATACAGAGAACTACGATACGGACAACCGTAGCGACTGCAGCTCACCGGACTGCAAGTACTTCTGCCCGGTTTGCAATATGATGCTGACATCTCAACATGACTTCACGTTACATATTAAATCGCATAACAACGAACAGGAGATTATCCAAGATACGGACAAGGGTTTCCAATGCAGGATTTGTCACAAGGTCTTGAGTTCGAGCTCCAGTTTAGACCGACATGTCTTGGTTCACTCAGGCGAGCGTCCGTTTACCTGCAAATACTGCGGGGACACCTTTACAACAAATGGAAACATGCATCGCCATATGCGGACTCATAAATCCAAAAACTACGAGTCAGACGCCAGTACTGATAGCGTCGTCACCAACAAGAGTACTGAGTTCAACAACAACAAGGTCGAAAACTCGAATATCAAAAAGCGTAAGCTTGAAGAATGTGAAGACAAGGAAGTTCTTAAGAAAAAGCCCCCAAGCGAGGTGATCCGATGTCCGCTTTGCGAGCGATGCGACTTTACATCTTTGCAAATCCTGGAGCACCATCTCGAAGATAACCATCCAGACTACCCTACCAAGTGCCACCAATGCAATCAAATGTTCCCCAACTACCACCAGCTCAAGATCCATTGCAGTGTTGTCCACGACATAAGCCCTAACAAAACCTCCGTTGTTGGCTTCAAAGATCTGACTTTCGTCGACTTTTCCAGCGAGAAATTCCCACACATCGCGCGATACGAATGCGAGAAGAACATGCATAAAGTCAGTGGCAGTTTGAAGTTTCAATGTCGCAAATGTACGCGAGCGTTTCCATGCGCCAGCTCGTTGGAGTTCCATGAAAAGGACTGCAGCATATTGGTTAATGGTGTAGATTTGGCCAAATTTAACGAAGCTGATTTCAAGCGCAATGATTTCTTCGCCAGACTCAACTTGCAAGACAACTCTCCAGAAAAGCCTTCACCAAACAAGCTTCGGCAACAGCTTTTAGCCAAAGCCATGTCGCTTGATAATACCAAAGACCTTGCTGATATCCAATCGATTATTTCCATGACGACGAGCAATAACTTGCTGCAACAGCTTCACAACAAAGCTGAATCCAAAGCAGAGGTCTACGAGAATAAAGATGACGACGAACTGCAAGACGCTTTTGCTGTGGAGTTCCGTAAGATGAAGCTCCGCGGCGAGTTCCCTTGTCGATTATGCACTGCGATCTTTCCAAACTTAAGAGCACTAAAGGGACACAACAGAGCTCACTTAAATGGAAACAACAACGGGACGTATCGTTGCAACATGTGTCCACATTCGTCCATCGACAAGGCTGCTCTAATCCGTCATATGCGCACACATAACGGCGATCGTCCTTATGAGTGCTCCATCTGCAACTACGCATTTACCACCAAGGCTAATTGTGAGCGCCACTTGAGGAACCGACACGCCAAAACAACGAGAGAGGAAGTCAAGAAATCGATCATATACCACCCTTCGGAAGACCCAACCAATGACGACGTCAACAAAAGTCGCGACGAGCCCAAGAGACAAAACCTAAACGTCAGCTCGTCAACAGACATTAGCGACAACAGTCCAGAGAAAATCCAAAGCTCCACACCCAAAGTACCTGCTGAGATGCCTAAGTTCGGAAGCGACCTACTCAAAAACGGTCCCAATCTTTTGTCCAACTTTCACCCTATGAAAGAAGGCTTCTTACCCTTGGCTGGTTTGGCAGGGAAAGATATGTTCCCTCACATCAACGACGTTATTCGCAACGAGAACTTGAAAGCGCTGAAGCAGTTCCGTATGCAAAACGGTGCAAGCATGATTCCACCTTACTTCGCTCCACCTCCATATAATCTAGAGCATAATTTGATACCACCAGCGCCATCCAAAATCGCGGTTAAAAGTTTGGAGTTGCTCAAACAACAATCTTACGACTCGGAGGAAGAATACGACGAACCTGAGCCTGAAGAACCAATGGATCTTGTCTTGGACTTAAGCAAGAAGAAATCTGATAGCCATAGCAACGACCGCAAGGAAGTTGATTCGCCTGAAGACCTCACAGTTAAATCACCCCCACTAGCGAACGATTTCTTCGCCGCTCAACATTTACTAAAATCGCCGCCAAAGATCGACCCTGCTGCGTTGTACGCTCAATGGGCTTTGTACCGAAACGGCTTTCCAGGTTTTCCCAACTGGCCTGGTCTTCCCATAAATCCATTGTTCTTTCAAAATTTACCAGCGCCGCCAGCTCCTCCAATGACTCTAGAAATGAAGGAACGCCTCCGAAACCAACTCTGTGGTGGTTCTGTGGTAACGGAAAACTTCTCTGAGCGTATTCCACCACAATTCATGCGCAGTGCATCCATGTTCAACGGCTTTAAACTGTCTGATGATAAGATCCCTGAACCAACTTCACCAAAGAAGCACTCCGAGTTAAAAGTAACAGTTGACCAAAGCTACCCTGAAAGCCTGTCGTCGATGCAAAGCCCTGTCTCGAATAAATCCGACTTGTTGGCCTCGCCCAACTCTGTTAAAATGGTGATTAAGAACGGTGTATTGATGCCCAAACAGAAACAACGGCGGTACCGCACTGAACGCCCATTTACGTGCGAACATTGCTCAGCGAGATTCACGCTCCGATCCAACATGGAGCGACACATCAAGCAACAACACCCGCAGTTTTGGTCGCAAAGACAACGTGGCGCAGTCGGCAACCCGGGAAGAAAACCACAAAGTCTTCCCCTTAAACCAAACTACTGCGACTTGAGCATTCCAAGTTACGACGCGCCCAAACAAGATTATGACGACAAAGAAGACATAAGCGAGAAACTCAAATTCGCCATTTTGGCACAACACCTCAAGAACAAACAGTTCCAGAACCATTTTAACATCAAAAAGGAGGAGGAGGAAGATGACAACTTGGTTATTGACGAATATGACGAAGGCAAACATGACAACTATGAAAGATCTGAGAGCTACGAGAAAAGCCACATTCTGGAGGACAAGCTGAGGGAAATACGAACCAGCAACAGTTCCAAAAAGTCAAACAAACCTATTAAGAACGAGGAAGACTTGGTACCTGTGTCAAGATTGTTGGACAATGCATCCCAACAACAGTTTAAAGAATATTTTAAACGCGACAGTGAGGAAAACGGGAATGCAAGCGAAGAGGACGAAGAGGGTTTGGTAGCCAGTGGAAGTACCAGTGAAGGCAACATCTCAGGAACAGATGAAAACAGGTTGGTAAACTTTTTGACTTATTTTAACGATCCTCTAAAAACTACCTCTTAAATGAAACTAACAAATTGTTTTTTTTTGCAGATCTGAGTCCGAAGCAACATCCGTACCAGTCAAAAAGAAATCAGCCTACTCGTTAGCCCCAAACCGAGTGAGTTGTCCATACTGCAGCCGAAAATTCCCATGGACCTCGTCTCTACGTCGCCATATCCTAACTCACACTGGACAGAAACCTTTCAAATGCAGCCACTGTCCATTACTCTTCACCACCAAATCAAACTGCGATCGGCATTTACTAAGAAAGCACGGAAACACCGCCACCACAATCACCAACGAAGCGCTTAACAACAACACCACCAATTTTCTAATGCGCAACGTTCCTGAGCGGCCATTCAAGTGCTCCAGCTGTCCAAGCAGTACCTTTTCCACCTACAACAACTTGAAGAAGCACATTAGCTGCAAGCACGCTACCAACGCGCAAGGTGACGATATCAAAGCCCAAGGCTACGAGGCAGGAAGCTCAGAGGACGAGAAGATAACTCAAGAACATAAGCCAGACTGGGAGGCGCAAATAAACCAAGCCAAATTCAACCCGCCTGAGGTTCAAAACGTTGCAGTACCTAACTCAGACCAACCATTCAAGTGTCATTTGTGCGAAAACTCGTTCATTGAGCGCCAGGAGTGTTTGGACCACATCAAGGCCAAGCACGCGTCTGAGTACGACCTTCTCATGTCCAAAAACGCGCTCGATACCAGTGCGTCTGCGCCTGAGGACGTACACCACAACTCGCTGGATGACGAAGAAACAGATTTGCGTGGGAGGTTCCCTGATTACTCAAATCGCAAGGTGATCTGCGCGTTCTGCATGCGTCGATTCTGGTCTGCCGAAGATCTGCGCCGTCACATGCGCACTCACACCGGGGAACGCCCGTTTAGTTGCGACATCTGTCGCCGCAGGTTTACGTTAAAGCACAGTATGCTTCGTCATAGGAAGAAGCATTTGAATAGTTTTGATGGCGAAACTAACGCCAATAGTGATGAAGAGGTGCACCGCGAGTCGGAAGCAAAGCCGGACGACTCTGGCAAAACAGATGAGTCCGACAACAACGAAGGGGGCGATCTGATTAGTAACTTATTAGGGATTCGCCCCTCTTTTATTGATAAGGTGTTAACAGCCACGGCAGATGATGCTGCCAAGTTGTTGGGGGTTAAAAATGGGGTAAGAGAATAATTTAGAATAAGGTAACGTGTAATCAAAATTAGTTTTTGCTTGTTGAAAATTCGGAAATGTTATAATGTTTGTATTGTTTATTTTTTGTGTTTTTTGTTACTAACTTGAAACTTTTTAAAGAGTTTAAAAGATTATAAATCTAGTCAAAGTCAGAATATTTAAAACTATATAATTAGGTTAATTAATAAAGGCTTATTTAACGCAAGGAGTGTGTAGGCTAGTTCAAATAATTATTTTTTGTGTTGTAAATAAGACGTAGAATTTATTCTAATGTGTAGTAAAAATAAATGAATACGGTCTAGAAAACCAAATAATTTATTGCACCTTCAACGAAAACCTCAGTTTTTCAACGAAAGGGTCAATAATGTGTGTAAACGTACTTTGCCTTGTATTTAAAATTGTGTCTTAGCAATGCCTATATCAAGTGCACTTGTAAATTTTTAGAGCAAAATATTTTTGTGTAGTTTTAAAAAAATGTATTTTTAAACTGTAGATAAACCTATTATGTAGAATATAAGAGTTTGATGACACTGTTTTAGTTTTTTGTTGCACTTTTCCTTTGGTTAAAAAGTTTCACCATTCACGCTGTGTCTTAAAATTTTAGCTTCGATATAACAGCCATACTAAAATGGTACCAAAGTTATATATTCTGAAGCAATTTAAAGCAATGAGTGATTTTATTATAATACATGTTGTACTTGTAATAGATTTTAAACAATAATGCCTAGCATAATTCACGGTAAATAGAGAAACTATAACCGTGAGCATAATCAGCAGTGTTTTTAGATATTTGCTCTTAATATTTATGCCATATTATTTTATTTTGTAGATTTTATTGTATTAGAAAGTGGTCAAAACAGTTTTTAATGTAATTTGGTAGATTGTAAGCACAAAATTTATCAGGTTTTGATTTTATTTTCGGAAATTCATAGCACTATAACCTAAAAATGTACGAAGTACTTTTTGCCCCAATTATGTAATTAATGTTTAATATTTGAATAAATAATAATTATTAAATTCTTACCTTTTATTTTCCCATCCCTAATTTATTATTTTAAAATATAAGAAATAAAGAAAAAGCAAAAAAACTTCATAAGAAAGCTCAATCAAAAGCTTGCTTCCATTTTCAAAACACAAAACAGTTGACAAATAAAAAATAAACAACTACGCCACTGGTAACCAAACCATGGCCATTTCGAATGAAGATTATTGTCCTTGCGTTGGGAACACTGCTTCTTAATAACTCCGTGGTTTAAAAATTGTTGACGTTTACACTATTTGTAGGTTAGAGTTTGTGTTATTTTGATAAAATTTTTGCAAATTTCTCAAAAATGGCCCAATTTAAGTATAATTTATTGGAATTAGATATTGATAAACTCTTCGTCCAACATAAAATTGATGAAATCACAGAGATACACAAGCTTCTAAATGCAGAAATTCAGAAAAAAAGAGACGAACTTCGATCAATGGTTGGGTACGTAGTTTAACGCCTAGTTTTAATACCTTTTATTAAAACTTACGTGTATTTCTTTAGGGATCGATATAAAGACATACTAACAGCTTCAGATTCTATTAAAATTATGACTGTTATATCCGAAAAAATAGTAGAAAATATCGGAAACATCACACAAGTTTGTCAGGACTTCGGAAACAATGAGCAGGCCCCAGAAAGCAAAAGCAGCCACTTAGTAGACCAGTACGTCTTACTATTCAAATTTTAAACCCTCCTTTTAATCATATTTTATGTTAAAGGTCCAAACTTGAAGAAAGATCATTAATTATACAAATCCGATTGGCCATATTCTTAAACGAGAAAATATGGAACTGCCTTGAAGATAACGACAACTTAAGTGCGGCACAGTTTTTTTTACTGGCGCAGAACATCCACACAGGATTAAAAATTTCAAAACCAGAGTATTTAAAAAGAATACCGTTGTTAAACCAAGTTCAGCTTAATTTACAGGTTTTAAGGAAACGAATTTTTGGTAAAATAAAGGAAGAGCTGGAGGCAGTTGAAATTACCGCAGAGGTAAGTTAATTCCAGAAAAGAATAAATACAGAAAGGCAACCTTTTATTTTGTAGCAAACTTGCAGTAATTTAAACGGACTAATGCTTCTACAAAGTCAAAGCAATAAAGAATTAATAAGCATTTTTATACAACATAGAAAAACAGCCTTAAACACGTTAATATATTTCAATCATTCAAGTGTTAGAGTTAAATTAAGCGCGATGGTTCAATGCTTAATGGTTACAATTAAATTATTGTATGATTGTTTTATTGGTAAGCTCAAAAAAAACCTCTTCACATCATATTGTTTTATTATACAACTTTTTTAAGGATCCCAAAATACAAATGGCCTTATTTGGAATCAACTTGAAGAAATAGTAAATGAGGAAGCACTTCCCACTTTAGCCAAATTAAATTTACCAGTAACACCCTTGACTGTTTATATTCCCAATGTTATTAAAGAATTTAGGTAAGTACCGAAAAAATTATAAAATAATGTTCTATCAAAACCAAACGCATTTTTCTAGACCAAATTGCAAACTAGTGAATGAAGATTTACGAAAAAACACGAAACAAGTAATCGAAACATGGCTACTGGACACTAAGCAAGCACTTAAAAGTGGTATAGAGGAATCTTTAAAACACATTACTGGTGTTAACAGACTTTACGTTATTCGTGAGGAAGCTCTTAAAATTGGTTTGTCATCCTTTCTCTATTATTTAAAAAAAAATTAAACTTATTTTTTGCTTATTTAAACTTATTCATTTCTATTTTAGAGCAACCAAGTAATTGGGACGAAATTTGCAAAGCAATTCACCTCCCTAACGACTTTAACATTTGGTACAGTTTTTTCCAAAATTTGGTAACAGAAAGAGCGCAGCAAATTATAACCGGCAGTATTGAAAACAGTATCCAATGCCTAAGCGACGATATTTTCAAAACAGTAAATAATTTCGAAAGCAAGAATTTAAAACCTGGATTCAGCTTATGGGAAGAAGGACGTAACGATGTTAATAAGAACGAAAATGGAATTCTAGGACTTACAATGAAATCCAAAGGATATTCAGACGAAGTTATTAACTTGTGCAACAGCTTCGACAAACAATTTATGCACATTTTAAGCGATATTTCAAATTATTTATTTGGCACTGAGTTTAACCCTAAGATAAAGACTGTTGTTTTAAAAGACCATAAGTTTAGAAAAAAGTTTGTCGACGTGGATTTTTTACAAAATCATCTTACAGAAAAAAGCACCCAAAGTTCAGTCAAGTAAGACTATTTAAGACAAAAGAAAATGGTTTTTGCAATGTTAAAATTTCTCTATTATTTTAGGATTATAAATTTGATGAAAACTGTTCTGAAAAACCAGGACGATGACTTTTACATAAAAAAATCATTGCTTGTGGCTCGATTTGTAGAATCCATCTTGGTCTTATGTCCCAACTATAAAAGATGTTGTTCCTTCAACGATAAAAGCGACGATTGGTTAAAAACGACCACCCTACTTGAGGATTTCAGTTTAGAATGTTGGAAAAACTGGGTTAAATACTGTCTGGGCAAAAATAAGCCACTATTCACTGACGAAATAACAAAAATTAAACTGCCTGGAATTATTTCTTTGCTACAGGTAATTTTCACATTTTTTTTTTTTTAATTATTATTTTAAATTTTTTTAGAGATGGGATGTTATAGAAATCCAAGAGGAAGCAGAGGAAAAAGTCTACAAATCTCAAATAAAAGTCCCGCTGAAACACAGCTTGGCCTTGGAGCACATTTTAGTCACTCTAAAGTCGGATTTATCAACAATAATGCCGCATACCTTACCCAAACTTATCCACATTAAATTTATAGAAGAACATGTCGAAATTATTTTAAAAAATTACGCTTCGTTAATAGATGAAATTGAAGTTAACCAAAACATTGCGTTGCAACTTCTGTTCGACGTTAAATTATTGACAAAATTATGTGTGGGGAGAGACAACACTGCTCTGCTTAAGAGTTCCCAAGATATCTGTGATAAACTTAGAGAAAAAATTGACCCTTTTGATTTGGATGTGTTCTACTCATATTTGCAGAGTAATGTTAAAAGAGCCGCTGTTAAATCCCAAGTAAGTTTAATTTAACTTCAACGATAAATTTGTTTGTTTTATAATGTTTTTTTTAGGTAATTCATGGCTGTTTACTTCCAAGTTCTTCCCAGTTAGCGAGTCTAAACCTAACCGAGAAATTTAAGGAACAGGAAAAAGATCCGTCAGTTTTGTCGATAAGTGTACCGTCCACGAGTTCTTGGTTTCCTTTACTGCCGATTACGATTCCATCACAAAAAAGTGCACATTCACCTGCGTCAATAGAAAAAGCAAAGGTAAGTTTAATATTAGTCATTAGAAAATTTTCTGGGTGTTCTTTTTCGCTACCTAAGTTTTTTTTTATCTTCTAATGTTTTTTAGAAAACATCAAAACCTGTGAAATCTTTAACACCAAAAAAATCGCAAGATTCCGCAGCCAGTATGAGATCTAGCGCCGCTGCTTTGTTTGGTTTAACGAATGACTGGTTTTCATAGCATATTTTAAATTTTCAAACTTGTACTGTTATTGTATTATAAGATATTTTATTATTTATAAATTATATTAGCGCCTTGTATAAACTAAATAGCCCTTTATTTTTTTCGAACTTTTCTGCGAGTATAAAATGAAAAAGAGGTGATTTTGTTTATATAAAGCGTCTGCTGATTTATAGGCGTACCATTTTTTCGCTTTAATTCTTTTTAAATTATTAAACTAAAATTAATATATTAAATAAAACAATTTAAAAAAATACTTTTTTTTATTTAAATTAAATTAAGTATTAAAAAAATATATTACTACAATAACAAGGACTTAACTAATGAAATTCCGGATATTCCATCGTTTTGCAAATTGTCTATCCTTTTAAAAATATCGTTACCACTGTTTCGGATTTGCTACAAAAAAAATTATGAAAAAAATTCTTACTTTGCTGATTTTTGTACTTACTCCAATAAAATTATTTTTCTTATCATCATGTACGTATTGGATTAAAACTGCAGCATATTCAACCTTCTTTAAACTAAGAAAAGTATTAAAAATAGCCTCTAAGTTTAGTAAATCAACCACAGGACATGTCTAAAAAAATTAACAACAAAATAAAAATATTTACCTTGTTTTTAAGAAGCGTACCTGAATCATTAAAATAACTTCAACCAAAAGAGAATCCTCATTCATAAAATCAACCGTATCTATCACAGATTTGCATATACTATTATCAATAATCTTTTGCCATGCGTTTATAAAAAACGGCTTAAACATATCGTCCTCTTTTTTGAGATGCGTTGAAAAATACTCAAGATATGTTTTTAACTCATCGAACTGCAACAGGAAAATGTCAAACCATTTTTTTAATTAAGTTTATAACAAAAACGTACCATTTTAAACTTAACAGCGCTTTTTATAATATACTCCCAATACCTCCGATCGTCAATGTCGAAAGATTTACAAATAGTAGCCATGGCTTCAATACTAACGGGGGAACCAATGGGGACCAGCTGTTTAATCAAATCTCTTTTATTTAATTGTTCTAAGGCTCTAATATCAAAATTAAAACCTAGAGACTCTAAAACGCTAAGGAGTGTTAGGTGATCGATACAAGTCCTTAAAAAAGTAACGTCAAAAATTCGTGTTGCATTCTTTTGTTAAAGAAAACTTACAAAAATTCTCCATATGAAATCTCGGTTAAAGATTCGATTCCAGCTTTATCAGAAATAGCGCACAGGCATTTAAGAGCGCGGGCCTTGTAATAATAAGAACATTCCTGTTTTTCATTGTCGGAATCATTTGAACCCTCAACCCATAGAAACTTTTTCCAGTACGTCAGTTCTTGCCCAAGACACATGTATGAAGCCCTGAAAAATACGTGTTAAAGAGTAAAAAGCAAATATGAATTATTTTATACCGTAATAAATTAGAATCGGTATCTTGCGTCTTTCCATTTAGAGTTATAATAGAAGAAGCGTTTAAATTTATAAAACTCGAGTCTCTTAACCAGTTATCCAGCAATTCGTGTTGTTTTTTAAATATGCTTGTTCCGAATATCTTTTCCAGTTCATTTACGGCTTTGTTTATGTCTAAAATTGCATAAAATCCGTAAATATGACATGTTTAAGATGAGAAATTTAGAATAATACCTGGGCAGTACAAACCAATGCTTTCCGATTTTTTAACGATACGTTCGTCATTATACAATGCTTCTACTAGATCAGTTGGAGATTTAACAAGTTTAACATATTCTTCTTCGGCCAATTTGTACATGTGGAGAATGTGCAAACATCTGCAAGCTTGGTATTTCATCTCTACCTAAAAAATTATCCTAGTTTTTTGCAGGGCATTTTTTTAAATCTAAATACCTTTTTAAATGTTCCTTTAACCGTCTCGTTTGTGGGATCAATGTTTAAATACTCCTGGGCGTACTTAAATGTTATTTTTGCCATATTTACTTGGTCAATACCTAAAAAAAAAATAAACTGAGAGTAGTAAAATAATTTAGGTGACTTAAAAAATGTCTTGACGAAAAATTATTATTACAAGAGTGACATACCATTTGGCGTGTTTCCCAAGAGTAGATACGCAGCTGCCGATTTCTTCTCAATAGAAGTCATCCAATTAAGACATGTATCAATTTCATGAAACAAATCGTCAAATTTTGGATGCAAGTTCCACTCAACGTTTTTATCATTTTTTAATACACCACTGGACACCTTAAAACATATTTTTAAAAGCAATAAAAAATAAACTATTTATTTAAAAACCTTACAATTCCTTTTACTAAGTAAGAGCAAATATCGTCATTGCTTAGATGTTTCAAGAAATTCCTTGCGGTAAACCAATGCTGATAATTCTGTAAATTAATCTCCGGCTTTAATATCGTCCAAATCTCGGACGTAAACAAAACATTCATAAACGGTAATCTGAACTCCGATAAAGGATCTATCTGTTGCGAAGTCGGGAATCTAAAGAACCAATGTTCTATTTCAACATCACTTGGCGGCATCACCCGTTTATAATCGATCAAAAATCGTAGCATTGGCTCTTTTGAAAAATGAGCTTGGTCGGTAACATTGCTGTTTAAAAAAGTCCACAGTTCTAAAATGCATAGGAAAACTTCGTGGTTGTAGAAATTTGCTTTGCTCCAGCAGTCTTTAAGAACGTCGCTTATGTAGGATTTGTTTTCGATTTGAGAGACTATTTCTTTGCAGGTTTGTAGAAGGGTCTTTTCATCGTTATGCACAATTATTTGGCGATGATCTAAAATCAAAGAACATTACAAAACACAAAAATTTTGTTGTTTTAAACTGTTTATATTTATCTCACCAAACTTATCATAAGTTATCTCATAATCTAGCTTCCAGTTGCTCAACGTTCTTTGCAAGTATATTGGATAATAGGGCTGTAAAATCAGAGCAAAATCAACGCAGTATTCTTCCAGTTGTTTCAAACTAAGTAAATTATTCTCCAGCATAAGTTCAAGCCTATTACTAGGACTTGATTTAAAAAAATCCTCCACTTTTATAACATTGGTATTAACAACGTCCCACCACTTAACACTCAAAACAATTTCTTTACATCCACTGTAATAATTTCCACCAAAATACAAAGCCATTTTCATTCCAACTTTTCCCAACGTAGCAAATTTATTCAACTGTCTTTTGTATGATTTTAAACTGTGTTGGAAATATTTTAATGCCGTGTCCTTATCAAATGATATCAGTAAATTAAGCAACAGATCTTCATCTATTGTTTTGGCAGTTAATACAACTTGCAGTAAGTGAGGAATACAAATTTCGAGTAACAACTTGCTGACGGTTTTTTTTATTACAGGGCTGATTTCAAAACACTGCAGGGTGCTTTGGAATGTCGTTAAAATGCGGTATGCTGTTAGGGACTGGCCGTTTTTGCATAAGGTTTGGATTTCGCTTGGCCAGTGTCGTAATTCATCATAAAGCTCGTCCTAAAAAAAATTTAAAATAATTTATTTTCGTCGTATAGTTGAATACAAATACCTCTTTCATTATAGAACCTTCCTTGTTGAAATGTGTCAAATACTTTGCGTTTAAGTTATTTAGAGAGGCTAAAACATAGATAAATTTAAATCACATCAGATTAAGGTAAAAAGACATACCCATAAAATAAATATACGTATCAAACAAACGTTCTGCAGCGGTAAAACTAGAAAACCTAGCAAACGACGCGTGGTTAAAAGAGTTTTTAAAAATAAACGCGTTTACTGGAGACTCCTTTTCATGAGTTAAATTATAAACATTTTTCATCCACATTAATGCTTCTAAGGCATACATTAATTCCTCTCCTTCAGCCAGCAATAACGCTTTATTTAACAACTTCTCGCTAATCTTTAACCCATTAATAACAACTGAAATATCTGTAGAGGGTTCAACCGATGTAACCATAAAACTAGTTCCGTTCGCAAAAGTATTATCCATTATATTGTTTTTTGACGATATTTGCTGTAACTTAACTGCGGTTAGGCATAGGCTTTCAACGCTACTTGAGTAGCTTAGAACGCGCTTAGCGCCTTCCAAAAACTGTGAAGAAATTGGTAGTTTTTGGCAGAATGCTGGAATAACTTCTTTGTTCTTTAAAAAGAGACATAAGTCTAAAACGTAGCACTGGTCTAACGCTTCAAATATTGTTATCTTGGCCTCATCCAAGTTTACAAGTATTTCCTCTAATATCTGTTCAAGAAGTTTTTCTTTTTGCGTTTCGTTAACAAACATTATTGTATGTGCTTTGGTCTTGAATGTTTTGTTAATTTTATGCACGCTTTCTATTATTTCCGCCAGTTCTTTAACACAATCCACGCTAAATTTGTCGGAACTGTGTTTCTCGATTCGTGTTAAAGTGGGTTTGAGAATTTTGTAATATTTCGGTGGTTTGTTTGAGTTGACTTCTTTTTCAATAAATACAAGAATTCCTTCAAGGCAGTGTAGAATTTCTTGACCTGGATTGTTGTCCAACATCATAAAAGCGTTGTCGTACTCTCTATAAAAGAAGCAGGGGTAATTTTTAGTTTATAAATGGTCTAAAAACTAAATTCTTACTAAACCTACTTACCCCTTTTTGACAAAGTGATGAAATAACAAATGTATAACTTTTCTTCTGTAGGATTCACTACTGGAATTAATGCACAGTTGAAAAGAATCGTTTACTAACGTTGGTAAATCGCAGTACATCATTCTAGAGACTAAAAACTCAAGCTACAAAAAAAGAACTTAAACCCTAATTAAAACAAAAAAATCAAAAACTTACATCGTCGATATTAGAAAGCTCCTTATCTTCAATGGCGTATTCAGGTTTGTTTAACACAATCATCATAGGTTCGTTGTTAAACAGCTCTTCTATTTCTTTAACAATGGGGCTTGAGTATTTGAAAGCATCTTTACCAACTTCTCTTATTCTCTCGTCCCAAGGAACTTTACTTTTAGTTAAAATAATTCGAATCGCTTCTAAACGCTTCTCGGTGCAACTTATACACTTTAAAATTGTTTTAATAAAGGGCAGCCACCAGTCTTCGTCGTTTATTAATAACTCCTATTAATAAAAACATTGTTGATTTAAAAAATTATTTTTTGACTTATTGTTACCTTTATTTCGTGTAGAAAAATATCATCAACTTCCAAATGGTTTCTGAGAATGTACTCATACAAAAAGTCCTTTAAAAACTTCTCGTAAAGGTCCAAACCAACACTTGGTAAAACGTTATTTAGCAAAAGACCAATTACTGTTTTGGGGTCCTGCAAAAATTATTTAAAAACTATGAAATACAACGTTAGTTTTACACTCACCTGCATGTAATCGTGCAATGAAAACTTAACATTATACTCATTTTTAAGCACGTTAAGAGCTTGTAAAGCTTCCACCAAAACTTGCAACTCGTCAATGGATTCCTTGTAAAACAAACAGTGTGTTTGAAAAGAAGTTATTGATGCTTTTTTAACTTTTAGTAATTTTATCACGTATTCAATAAAAGTTATTGCGTTTTGAGGAAAATCGGACGGATCATTTTCTTCTAGGCTTTTAGCTCTTTTCTCAAGCCACAAAACGAAAACTTGAAGCGTTTGTGGGAAATTTTCCATCGTACGTGGAATGAAAGTTGGTAGGAAAGGTGTATATAATTTTGGAGACATCTAGAACACATTTTTTAAAAAAAATATTGTTATTAAAGAATTATAAGTCACCTCGTCTAAAATTTTAATAATGTCGCTTATATCTTGTTCCTTAACTTTATTAAGGGGGTTTTGAAAAATCTGGCTGTAGATTACAATAGCTCTTTCCATTTCTCGCTAAAATTAAATAGTTGTTTTTTATTCACATGCTTTCGTAAAAGCTTACCCTTTTGAGTAGATATTTTAGTTCATCCACTAAGTTGCAAGTGGAAAATCTAAGCCAATCTTTGATGTCGTATTGCAACGTTACGAATATTTTAAAATAGAAGAATTTCCTAGTGCAGTTGTAACGTAAATTGGCTATCTTTTCATCTCCCTTAAAAATTAAAATTACTTCAAATGCCGTATTTTTTCCCAAAAACTATAAACTCACTTTCTGTGGTAAAATATTGCATCCATAATTTAAAACCCTCCGAATATCGTCCCCAATTATACAGTACGATTCGACATCCATACAGCATTGCAGTTTAAAGCAAGAATCGTCAATTGTACTTAAGAGTTCAAACAATTCTTCCAAATCGCTAGTTGTGCAAACTGATTTTTCAACAATGCTAGAAATTAAAACTCTGGCTTTCGCCTTGTTAATAATATTAACATCTAAGTTGTGGGCTAGTGCAAATTGTTTAGCTTCTTCAAATTGTTTCTTCCGCAAAAAGCGCTCAAGTCGTTTTTCTGGCTCAGTTTCGCAAATTGAGTGCAAACGAAGCTCTGAAATTCCACTTAAGGAATGGATTTTTGAGAAATAACATGGCTCACTGCTGGTCCTATTCGAGGGAATAAGATTTACATCAGTTGAAGCTGGTATAGAATAAATTGGTCTAAAATCTAAAAAAAAATAGTTAAAAATAGTCAATGCAACTTTATTCAAAAACAACCATTAGCTAGGCAATACAGAAAATGTCCCAATTCATTTCTTTCAGTGTAAACCATGATTTGTTCTAATTTTCCATTGCGTTTCGTGATTGAATAAATATCCTTACAACATAAATTCAAATCAATTGGAAAAATAAGCATTGTGTATGGGCAAAACAAACAAAGCTGTCCATCCTCCATTAAACATAAGAATTGCCTTAAAATATGTAGATAAAATTAAAAATTTCATAAAGTTTAAATGTTTAACTTACATATTTAAAGGAAATACTTTAACCAAATTAAAAGCCTTATACGTGGTAAGCATCTCTGTTTCCAAGTTAAGAACATGGCATTTTGCCCCATTAATCAACAAAACAGGGTAGTTCAACGCAGATATATTAACTTGTTCATCTAAATTGTAAATAACATTAAAGCTTACTTTACCCTCCGATTCGACATCTTCTTCAAACTCCAAGGAAATTCTACACAAATCGAATTATTAAAACTTATTATTTAAATCATCAAAAGCACAAATTTACCTAATCACTCTGCCGCTCTTGTCCACAGTCAAAAAGTACTGATTTCTATACGACTCATACTCAAAAAAACAATCAGTAAACGTCTTTTGCGAAGCCACAACGCAGGATTTATCCACAAAAACGTTTCTAAAACCAATTCAAATAAAACCCCTCTTAAACGAAATTAGTAACTTACTCAGCATAAACAAACTTATGTTCCTCACTGGACAACCCTTTGGGAAGTTTAATAACGCAAATGCTTCCGTTTCTTATACACAAAATGATGTATTTCTCATCATTTGTAATAGCATAACAATCAATGCATGAATCGAAAACACCTTTAAATAAAATCTCTGAAAATTCTTCTACTGCGAATGTTCTTATGGAATTGTTTATAACTGCAACAATGTGGTTGTTTATTTGGCAACAGTTTAGGTATACATCATCCAAAGTTCTGTTTTCTGAAGATTTTAGTGAGGCCAAGACAACAGTTTCGTGAAGATCATTGGTATCGGCAGTTAAAGATGGCTTGGTATCGAGTATACTTTCATCAAGTGCATTAAAACCACTTTCTATTATATCAAATTCCATTTTTAACACTTGTTTTATTTATTTTCTATAAATTTGCGGCCCAAATAAAAATAAAGAAGATTCCTCGTCGGTTACTTTTCAAACCTGACATTTCAAGGTCATTTCAGTGGCGTGCAACCGAAAAATAATTCAAATAAACTACTTGGTTCCGTTACGAATGTTGTGAATGCACCTTTAGGAAGCTTCAGTGTAGTTCATTTGGTCTTTTAGACAAATATGTCAGAATTATAAACAAATCGGTTAATTTTTCGTTTTTCCAGTATTATTGATTCTTTAAGAATAAAAATATTACGAAATGATACACGATACACTGATTAATTTGTTTTGTACGCCGGAAAATGCAGATCTTGTTCAGGTAAGAAATAAAACCATGAGTAAATGACCAAAGCTTGATTGTGTTATTTTAAGTGGTCCAATCTGGATGCAATGCAAGAATTCCTGCATCCAGGCGAAAAGAAATTGCTTGACCGAATAATGGATGTAGTACGGGAATATCACAAAATAATGGCATTTCTCAAAAGTATCGAAAATTACCCAAATAGACCAAAAGTATCCACAGAGTCAGAACAAACAAATTTGCGGGGGTTGTACGTTAGAGCTTTTGGCCATGGCATTCAAAAATCACTTCAAGACTACAATGCAGAATTAGTCGCATTGGAAAGCAAGTTTTTGGACAATCCAGAGCTTCCGCTAACTTATATTTTAAGCAGTGTGGAAAAGTATAAAACTCAATTTAATGATATTAACTTATTGATTGAGAGTATTCAAAAGGAAAAACTGCATGGCTGTGTTATAATGGATAAACTTATGAAATTTAGCTTGTCTACAAAAAGTTTTAACAAGTACGTATTAATAATTTTAAATCTTGGTTTAAATTATTCTATTCTAGAATTATTTTGAGTCTTAATTCTCAATTTTACTTTCAATTATCGAACTGGATTGTCCACGGGGATGTTATAGATGTTTACGATGAGTTTTTTATTGTTGATGAAAAATGTCCAGACACGGATTTCCTTTACACTGATCAGCTAACAGAAACTGACTCTCAAACATCTGTCTTGGTTTGTAACAAAATTTTTGTCTTTTATATACTTCTTTTAAAAGCTCTTTTTAAATTTAAGTGGAAAAATGAAACGCGCCATCCACCGATAGTACGAAAATACTCAATAAATTGGAATTTGGTCCCAATATTTATAGACGAGGATACCGCAGAAAGTATTTTGTTCATGGGCCGTATTCTTTGGATAATAAATAACGATCCGAAAGGTCTTTCCGAAAATTTGGACAAACGAAATGCTTGGGGAAGTAAGAATATCGAATATTGCAGAAAAATACAAGCCTTAGAAAATCAGTGCTTTAACAATTTTGAATTTCAAAACCTAATGGAGGAGTGCCGGCTTAAAATTACTAGAGTAAGTTATATATTTCTAAATTTAAAATCTTTTTCAGTTTTATTTCTTTAATTTTCATTTCATAGTATTTGTGGTCTCTTATGTTGGAAGAAGGCAACTTAAAGGAGCATTTACAACTAATTCGTGATTATTTTGCACTGGGTAGAGGTGAACTATTCCAAGAGTTTATGATCTTGGCTAAAACATACTTGGGACACCCATCAGAAAATGTTGAACAAAACTTAAACTCGATCTTTTTTGAAACTGCGCGCAACTTGTACGGGAAAAACGATAAAACAGAGCAGACATTTTGGATTGGGATGAAGAACTGTGAAAGCTCAGGTAAGTTAAGATAAAAAAAACAAATATGACGAAAAATATTAAAAGAAAAAATTGTAGGCACAAATTCTTGGTCAAAGGTGCAACTTAACTTTGAAATTAAATGGCCCCTTCATATAGTTTTTCATCCTGAGGCTATGAAACTCTACAACTTATTATTTTCATTTTTGTTACGCTTGAAGTATGAACAATTAAGCATAAACAAAGTGTGGACTCAACAAGTGGCTGGAAAAATGAAAATGTACATTTCTATCTTGTAATAATTTTACCTAATTTTAAAGTCATGTCTTTTTAGAGACCCACGAGTTTGGAAACTACGTAACAATTTAATGTTTCTAATTAACAACTTCCAGTATTATTTGCAAGTTGACGTGATAGAGGCGCATTTTTCCATATTAATGAAAGCAGTCGATACAGCGCATGAATTTGAGGACATTGTGAAATTGCATCATGAGTTTATAACAAATTTGTTGTCCAAGTCATTTTTGCTTAATTACGATTGTGATAAGTCTACCACGCACAAAAGAAGGCTTTTTCAGGCTCCTACTGCGCATGTAGAGGTGCCCTGTAAGGTAAGCACTCGTAATATTTTTATGATTTTTTTGTAAACCACATATTTTAACTTCAGGTGCATCAAATAATTCTTCAGCTTTTTGAACTAAACAGTCAGTTTTGTCTTTTCGCAAGCTCTTGGGAAGAAACGTTAGCCGAACCGGAAGTAATTCAGCTTGAGGAATTCCAAGCGAAATGTAATGACATTGTTGATGCATTATTGTTTAATTTACATAACCTTTTGGAGAAAGCGAATGGGGGACACTTAATCCAGCTAATTAATCAATTAGACTTTAATAACTATTACACCAAAAATAGTGATGTGCTTTAATTATTTATTGTATTTTGGCTTAGAATAAATATAAAACGTTTTGTTACTTACTTTACCCCATAGTTGCTTTATTGTCCGTTACCTTCCCTCTTGTTTAAATACCTTTTTTTCTGTTTAAACATTTCAGTATTTTTTCTTCATGACTTTCATAAATAGAACCATATCTGCAACAGATTATTAAATGATAATTTTCAACCTTTTATAAGAGGCTTACTTATAAAAACGACCATCACAATAAGGAGCATAATCCACATCCAGCATTTCCACGCTTTTCTCGAATGTTCCGCCAATTTAGCTGATTCCTTCTGCAATTTTTCATGATTTTTATCCGTTAGCTGTGTGGACCGTCCAACAACCTCAGTATCTTTTTTTATAATCTGATTTGCCAGCTGAGACTGTTCTTTCAAGGTCCGCGTCAGTATCAGCATATCGTTTGTGATTTTCTTTTGCATGTCTTCATGATAATTTATCACTTGGTCTGCTTCATTGGAATCCGAAGCGAAGTTTGGTTTTCTTTGTCTAACTCCGAGTAGATCTTCTCGGCTTTTGTCTAAGATGTTTTCAAATTCATCAGGCTGTATGCCTAGCTCTAGTTTGATGTTATTTATTCGCCTTTGATAAGTTAGAGATGCATCACAGGAAGGTCTACAAAATAATAGATGAGTAAGCGCCTTATAATTGCTGAATCATAAAAGCAAATAAGCCCCTCCTTGCTTACTCTAATAGTTTTTTAATCTCTCCAAACATTTCGTCCAAGGAGTGGACATATTTAGGGAATCTTTCATCATCTTTTTGTTCACTTTTAAGCATAAGCTCACATTTTGCTAGCAGACGCCGCAAATTAACTTCTTGTCGTGATAAACCCATTTAAATTATTACTATTTCTGCCTTTTTTGTTTAAAAATAAAACCACATCATCCACACTTTTTAGCAAAACACAAAATTGAAAGTATTCGTCTAGTAGTTCAAATGAATCAAGATAATGCGCCAACTTCACTTTGAATAATGAAAGTGCATTCGTGCTCGTCAGACGTATAAAATTATGATTTAATTTCTATTTTTTATTCAAAATGTACAAATAATTCATGAAAAAAGTCGGAGGGCCAATAATTAAGTACATTTTTCTACAAGAAATGTAATTTTTTAGATTTTTTAATCAAGGATTTATTATTAATTTATACTTAAAAAAATAAATGGTGTACGCCACTGGGTGTTATTTTGTAAACGTAAACATAACCTCATTCAAAATATCGTTATGATGATGAATGCTAGCGCTATTTTCAGATTTTAAGACAAAAAACTGTAATAATCAGTTTATTTTTTGATTAACCTGTGCTGTGCTTACCTAAGTTATAATGAATATCAGCGAAAATGATATAAACGATGCAAACACCGATTCGGACGATGAACTAAAGATAGACCTGAAGCTTACCCCAAAAAAACGTTCAAAACAAAGACTGAACTCGAATGATATGGAAATAATCAACTCATGTCAAGATAACATTGAAAACACCTTAGATGAGAAAGCTGCTAAGTCGAATTTAACAGCTGTGAACGTTAAGAACATTTTAAAACAAGTGTTAACTAATGAACACGTATTGGCTATGGTGCAGGCCTCAGAGCACGACGAGCACGATATGTCTTCTACTTTTGAGCCCAAACTTACAAGATCCAAAGCCAAGTATGTACCATGTTATTCAAAGTAAACACTTTAGAAAAATATACAATTTTTAGAGAATTGCAGACGACTAGTTCAGTCGGGGGTATATCATGGCAAAATTCAAAACCCACTTCGGAGGTACAGGTCCTATTCCAGGAAGAACTGCAAGAGGATTCGTCTGGCGACGAATATATCCCTGCTGAAGAAGAGGTAAGCCAAACACCTTAAAAAAAAACAAAGTACTAATGATATATTTTAGAGCGAGGACGATAAAGACAGCAGTCTTGTTCTAAGCGACGCGCCCAGTCCCTTTACTCCAACTACAATTAAAATAGGTGACGTAGAATACAGTCAAGATGGAATTTTTAAAGTACCAAAACCACAAATGGTGGAGGAGGAAACAAATATAGCGTTACGTACCCGATCTAAGTTGTGCTTAAGTTCAACGCCTTTAGAGGTTATTGAGGAGGCTTTCATACCTCCAGATATAACGACGGATATGTACGATATGGACTGTAATGACGGAGAATGGATTGATTTCCTGAAAACCTTTACCCGACCGCTGGACGAGTTGGTTAAAGCCCCTGAAGATGAGGAGCTAGATCCTGAGTATAATATTCTTGCTGATGAGGAAATTGACAAAGGTTTGTGTTAAACTCGTGGTTCAAGAGATTCTTATTTAATATTATTACATTACAGTTGACAAGGAAGAGTTGCGCGAAGACAGAGCTGTAAAAATAACTAGAAAAGAGTTAAACAATTTAATGTCTGAACTTTTTGAATATTCGGACATTTATGATTACGGAGAACCTAGTTTAGTAGTACCAACACCACCCGAAGCACCACCTAAAAAGGAAATTTCTTTCAACACTTCCACTATTAACACGTCCATTATGAATATTACGCAATCGCCAAATAATTCTACAGAAAATTCAACTTTGCAAAACAGTATATTTTTGGATACTGTTAAAAATACTACGCTGCAGCCCGAGTTATCTATATCAGTAATCATTTGTGTATATTATTTTATGCTTTAACAATTAAATAACTCATTTTTTTAGACTGAGAGCAGTCATGTTTACAATCCCATATTTTCATCACATCAAATTGTTCTTTTAGAGCAACAAATTCGGAAGCATATTCAAATGTTAACTCAAAATTTTCTTCTTACTTACGAGCATCCTGAGTTTGATAATTGTTCTAAGACTTTTAAAGAATATATCGTAAGTTTGATTTTAAATAAATTGTACTTTTTTAAGTCGTCTTTTTTAGATGAATTTTAAGTATCTTTCTGATGGAAAACAATATTCCATGTTTCGGGCTATAAATTTAAAAGGAGCCCTAGATTTAATAACTCGTTGGGAAAATATGTTTGCTTGTGGCACTGAAGATGCTCTAAATATTAGAAGGTAACTTCATTTTAAAAAATTGATTTTAATTTTATTTATCAAATTTGATTTTTTTAGGCACTTTCAATCTACTCTGGAGGAAGCGTAAGTTCTTTCATTTTCTACCAAAGTAACTTTATAAATTTTCTTTTTTTAGGTACACAAAAATTAACAAAGGCTTCGAGGTTTACTGTCTTCCATTTCCCCCTTTTATTATGAAAACAATTTCTGAAAGTAATGTTTTTCTATACCCAAATTTACTTCCAAGAACCCCTTTTAAGACAGATAAGATTCTTAATTCGGATAAGATGAATAAAGTTACGTTTTTCTCAAAATCTGAGGAACAGTAAGTGTGGACGAAATTATAATTTTTGATAACTTTATAATTTTTTAATTTGCAGATTAATAGCTCTTGGTTTGGAACAGTTTACACCATTTTTAGCCGCTGATAAGTCAAATCTTAATAGAACAGGAACGGTAGGTTTGAAGCATCTTGCCATTAAAATTCACACTTACTTGTTACCATCGCGTTGTTGGTCCAAAATCTACAGGCGAATTATGTGTAGAAAAGACCGATACGGTGACAATCCGATACATTATTATTATAAATACAACAAAGCACCCGCAACAATCCATGATGTTACTTTGTTTAGCAGCGGAACACTTTTACCACCTTGCAAAAGACGCCCTGAAGAACTTCCGAAACTTTGGAGGGAGTTCAATTTTCCCAACGAGACGGTGAGTGAATTTTAATTATAAAAAATATGTATTTCCTTAAAAAATAACGTGTACACCACTGGATTTGTTCCGTTACGTGAAAAATAAACGCAGCTTTAGTATGTAGCGTCCAAATGTTCGCTTTTATAAAAATTAGTAGTTCATTTGTTGCAGTTTTGCACAAACGTCAATTTTTAATACAAACAGCTTTTTCTGTACACCTTTTTGCAATCTACATTGACTAAACGGCTTAAAATCTTGAATTTTTGAAAAGAAAACAACTTGTTTTTAGTTTCCAGCTCCAGTTATAACAAATCATAATGTAGGTGTTTCAAAATGTAACGGTCAAACAGCCTTAACAACTGAAAACCCAAGTCCAAGTACTAAAAAGGGTAAATACTCAAAAACGCTCAAAAAATCATCCAAACAGTCTCTCGTCACATCTACACCTTTAGTACGAAAAGTTAAATCCTTTCGGAAGCGTACTCCACCATCAAAGTTATCAAATTTGGATAAATCAATCTACTACGCCACTTTAAGGTTGGTGGAAATTATTGAAAAACCTGTACCCCTTTCAAAATTAGCTGACCTAACATCGAGTGCGGTTGATAGACTAATTTCGTCGCAAAGTACAGATTCAGAAGAAGAAAACATGTTGCCCAGCATGCCTAATTTGTTAACACCAATTAAGGAGAATGAAAAAAAGGATACTAATGATTGTAATAGTCAGAATTTGTTCGGGTCTATATCGGATATTATGAATGATACCATTAATTCAACAGTAATGGATGTTAGTGATACAGAAAACGATACCATAAAAGTGGAACAGCGGCTCGAATCTGAGGCCAAAGCAAGTAATGATAGCGAGAACTTAAATTTATCACAAATTGATAGCGAAAACGATTTTAAAGTGGAACATGGACCCAGTGAAGTGAAAGTTGATAAGGTAAACTAAATAAATTCACAACGATTGTGTGATTTTTTCTGTTTACAGGATAACCTAGACGATATTAATGCGCTTATGATAGCAAGTTCCACAGTTTTAAAAACAAACAAAAAAGATAATTCAGCAGCTGAAAAAAAGAAAGCAAAATTACGGAAGGAACAATTGTCCAACTTATCGATTGTAGCCCCATTAGATCCTGCTACTGAACGAGAAAAACGGGAATGTAAGTATTAAACTTTTGATGTTTACCTTTAAAATATGTATATTTATTTTAGCTTTTGCGCAGTCCTATTTTGAAAAACTAAGAGACACTCTCGAGCTCGAGGATTTCACAAAAGTAATGGAGATATTTAACAATCAGGACCTTATAACCGGAGACATAGTAGACTTATACAAAAAAATAAACCCCATTTTATCTACAAAATACACCGATATGGCGGATGAGTTTCTGCTATTTTTGAGTCATGAACAAGCAGCAAAAGTGGGCAAACTTATCCCGTACTACATCATGAATAACATGTCACGGTTTTTACAAAAGTTGGAACAGTTTTTCAAGGACCAACCGTATCAAGTGCGAAAAATCTGTAGAAGTTTAGTTGAACTGAATGATATGGGAAATGTTTCTTTGGAAAAGATGAAAAGCACTATGCTTCCACTTTTGAAGGGGAATATGCTTCTTACGGATTGGTTCTTGCAGATTTTCTTGGAGGAACGACCGCCCCCGATGTAAGTAACACTATTCGTTGAAATTTTAGTTCTAAATCGATATTATTTCAGCCTGTTACGCGATAAGTGGGAAGAAATCGACGTAAACAAAGAACTCTCAAAAATGGAAGATTACCCCTCTTACGAAAACTTCGTAACGTCTGAATCCGAAGACCCTTTCGGCGGGATAACATGCGCCTGTTTATGTCACAAATCCGAGGAAGGTTTAACACAACCGCAAAGTAAACAACACTGCACCAAATGTGGTTTACGGGTAAATTAACAAAACACCATTTTAAACTAATTTTATAAGTGTTTTTTTTAGTTTATTCAAGGAAAAGTCTACGTACAAACGGCAAAAGGATTGCACCCTGCAAATGTAACGTTTCCGTCGAACCCAAATGCAAATCATAGTTTAAGATTAAATGCCAAAGTCTCAAAGAAAAAAAGATCGGATACGTTTTCGAGCAAAAGAGTTACGTCGCCGACAAAAGAAAGTCACGAAGAGGTACTATTTATTAAAGGCCTTTAAAGTCGCGTTTACTTAGATTGTTTTTTAGCATTCTCGGGCCAATAATGAAAGCGAAGAAGACGACAAGAAGAAACGGGCTCGCGCAACTAAATCCCCAAGAAAAACAATCCTTAAACAAGACAAGTCATTTTCGAAGACTAAGGAACAAAAGTGCAAGAAAGCATGCGCGGGGAAAACACTACTAAAACCAAAGGGAAAAACAGACAAGTGTGAGAAAGACCCTAGTGAAAAAACAGATAAGACTGAAATAAATAATACCACAGTTGTCGAGACAGAGGTACTTAAACCTGAAACTAATTTTGGCCAAAAACGTTGCGCTGATGAAATAGAAATCGACTGGAATGCAGAACCTCCAGCGGACTACATTAAACTCTGCATGGATAGCGGTAAATATTTCCTCATAGTTTTAATTTCCTTCATAAAAACTTGCATTACAATTTTACAAAAAGCAGTGTTTATATAAAAACATATTTTTTTAGAGTCTCAATCCTGTGATGATCTATCCCAAGACAATAGTGATTTTTCGGAGCACGAATTCGTGGAATTAACCAAAGCTCCTGATGGAAATACATGGACACGAGATGAAGACAAAATAATTCTTGAAACGTTTCAACAAAAAAGTAACCAAACAAGCGCATTTCAAGAAATTGCTTTGCTTCTCAAAAATCGAAGCATCAAAGACATTGAAAGTAGGTTTCAAGCGTTGATGATTTTACTCCAGGAAATGGCAGGTAATTCTTCATAATTAAAAAGTATTAGTTACAAATTAGGACTAATTTATTTTGTACAGTGTTTATAAAATGCAGATTTTTACATTTAGAAGTTTATTTTTGAATAAAACAAACTTAAAACCCAGGATCCCATTTGGTGGTTTTTGGTTCCTTTTTCTTAACGAAACAAATTATGGAATCGCCTTGCTTGAACGTAACTTCACGGTCCGAAAGTTGCAAACCGCATTCCAAATCAGTTTTGATTACGTCTACTTCGTTTTTTAAATGGCGCATTGATACTAAGTTACCTAAAACATTTAAAATTAGTTAAGGTTTAATTTATAGGCGTAAAACTTACCCGTAAAGATTGTCTGACCGTTGCGCACTAATTTATAATTCCCAGAGCGCTTCAACATTCCTTTCGTGCACCTACAACCGGCTACTGGAACCTTTTTCTTTCCTTCGTTTACGTCGAACTGTTGCAGAACCGTAGCTACACCAATCGTTTCCTCAACCTCCACTGGCGGTAGTCGGATATTCACCTCGTCCTTTACGTCTTCGACTAATTTATAAATGACGTTGTGGTGTTTGATTGGTACTTGTAGTAGGTCTGCTTTTTCTTGTACTTTAGCCGGACATGGTATGTTGAAGGCGTAAATAATGCCCTTAAAAGTGTGAGCTAGTTCAACGTCGCTCTCAGTTATTGCGCCTACGCCGTAGTTGATTAGGTCGAGTTGACATTCAGGCTCGTCGTACGTTTCTAAAACGTCGAGGATGGCCTCAACTGTACCGTCTACGTCGCCTTTGATTATTACGTTAAGGCTTATCTCTCCGTCATCTAAATAAAACAGCACGGTTAGATGCGGAATTAAATAAAAGGAAATTAATTTACCTTTGGATATTTCTGGTTTTCTTGGCCCGTCGGGTCGCAACTTGTACCTTCCCAACTTGCGCTTGTGTTGTAATCGTTCCTCATACTCACGTCGGTGCTGCTCCATCTTTTCCGTGATTGCGCCTAGATCTTCCTCGCCCTTCTTTTGCATTTCTTTGTCCTCTCTAGCTTTTATTACTTCGCGTGCCTTTTTCTCTACGTCCACTTCTAGAACTTGTTCACCTGCCGCAGGGAGGTCTTTCCATCCTTCTATTTCGACTGGCTCGCCTGGCCCAGCGCTTTTTATTACGTTGCCTTCCGAATCACGTAAAAGACGGACCTTTGCAAAGGCTTTACCTGCGACTAAAATGGCGCCGGGTTTGAGCGTTCCTGTAAAATATACATGAGTACTTTAAGATCACGGGAAGCTATTGTAGTTAAGTTTTTTGATTCCCATTTTTACGACTGTAATAGTCGAATAGGAAAAATAACATATATGTAAACACGGACACAAGCAACCTGGCACCACCTCTAGAGCCTAGCCACACTCCGTCAGTGGCACTGAGATTCAAACTGACAACGATAATCGCGCTGAGACTATACCGTACGACCACCATCGCGTACTTACCTCTTTGGACAACTACGGTGCATAATCTGCCACGATGTAAATGCACTTTACTGTCCACTACAACGGCTTCGACTGGTCCAGTTGGATCGGCTTTTATTTCAAGTAATTCAGCCTGTAGTATAAGTGCCTCAGTTAGTTGTTCTAGGTTTTTCTTTTTTAATGCAGATATTGGTATTGCTTGGACATCACCTCCCAGTTGCTCGACCTGTATTCCTATTTCTACCAACATGTTTTGCGCTCGCTGTACGTTTGCTTTGGGCGAATCGATTTTGTTTATCGCTACTAATATCGGGACTAAAACACAAAACATTAGCTTACGTAACCAGTTGTTTTTTAAGCATACCGTTAGCTTGTCGCGCCATTTTAACACTTTCCACTGTTTGTTCCATCACTCCGTCGTCAGCCGCAACTACCAGAACTACAATGTCTGTAATATTTGCGCCTCGAGCTCGCATTGCGGTAAATGCTGCATGACCTGGGGTGTCTAAAAATGTAATTTTGTTACCTGTACCTACTTCAACCGAAAAAGCACCAACGTGTTGCGTTATTCCGCCGAATTCTTGGTCGACCACTCTTGAATGACGTAGCGCGTCCAAAAGCGTTGTTTTTCCTGCAAAAAATGAGTCATTTATGGTCTCCTTAAGGGCAAAAATACGCACCATGGTCAACGTGACCCATAACTGTAACAACCGGTGGACGGGGCTTCAGTTTGGCTGGATCTGCTGGAGGTCTAGGATAAATATCTTTGTCAACCTCAGCCTCTACGTCCTTTGGTTTTCCTACAATTTGCATTCTTCTACCGCTACGTTTTATAGCCTGTTGTAAAAGTTTTATGTCGTTGATTATTGTGTTTGGTGTTTTTACTTCGTCTAGGAATATTTGCCGGATGTAGTCCATGTCTTTTTGCATAATTTGGCATAGTTCGGCTGCTGTTATATCCCTCCATACGTTTATTATTTCGCCTTTTGCTTTTGGTGGAAAATGAAGAGCTTTGTCTAGTTTCTAGAATTGTTCTAGATTATTTTTTAACAGGCCATGTGTTTTGTTACTTACCCGCTCTTCCGCTGTTTTTCTTCTCTTGTAAACTTGAATACTAGTATGGAACTCACTAAAACCAATTTGCGCTGTTCGATATTCGTTTTTTAGACATCTGTACAAAGCGTAAGTACATCTAAAAACAAAAATCGACCACAAGGTAAATACATACTTTTAAGCTGTTTGGGTACTGTACTCACCTGTGCTTATTAAAAGATGAAGCAGGCAGAAAATATTTAGCTAAATAACTCGCTTTAAACATAATTATTGCTTTTAAACCAAAAATGTGCAAGTTTTTGTTGATTTTGATTATTTTAGGTTATGTCAGTAGTTCATTTGCATTAAAAGTAGGTAAAACATAGAGAGCGTCCAAACCTCAAACTTTGTAGTTTAAACGTCTTACCAGTGGCGGCGACAATTTTTTTTGTAAAAATAAATTAAAATCGCAAATTATTTTACAAAAATTTATGTTTGCAAATGATTGAATTGCATCTAAAATGTGTGTAAAGTGTGATTTTTTTAAAAATGTGTGTGACCTTGGCACGATTTCTTAGTTTTCTTCTTGTTATGGCATGGGAAAACGCATTGATGATGTGTATCCTATTCTATTTAACAAGAGTTGTTGGATATAACGAGCGAGCATTTAAATTCTACCTCGACTCTTGCCATGGAAAACAAAAGCTGCTTTTCCGTATGTCTTTGATAGTTTGTTTAAACGTCAAAAAATGATGACAACATCAAAAATGACATTAGTAGAAACTATCAAAGACCTACGGAAAAGCAGCTATTGTTTTCCATGGCAAGAGTCGAGGTAGAATTTAAATGCTCGCTCGTTACTTAATCTACGCTTTTTTTTCCCATCGCAACAAGAAGAAAACTGGGAAATTATGCCGAAGTCACACACATTTTTAAAAAAATCAGACTTTATCTAATTAGTGTTATTGGACTTTTATTAATTACTGTCGCTTAAATCATAAAAATGGGTCTTGGTCAGTAGAATAACCAAATTCTTTTTGGGGGCCCTAATGGGTTTTATTTTCCGAGCTTTAGACCTTAGCTAGCATATTTTTTTAGTTAGCCAGCACAAGGGAAATAAACAGCTTTGCAAGTAAGTGTGAATCAACTGCTGGATGCTAAATGATTATTGTTATTATTTTTTTTCTTATCATTGTGCAGCATACATCCGGACTAAAAGATATTTTGATTTCCCATATTCATTCCATGCAATGTCGTTGTAAGAACCGATTTGTTGTTTAAAACAAAAAGTTTAAAAATGTTTTTACCCATAGTTTGTTTAATAATTTTTTTTAGTGTTTTAAAATCAAATGCGCAAATTTTTGATACAAAGAATGAGTCCTCTATTTCAGTGAAAGATAGAAAAGAAAGTTTATCTAATGGATATTTTGGCTACTCGGTTCTTCTTCAAAAAAATAAAAATAGCTCCGGATTAGGGTAATTTAAAAACAAAAATCAGATAAAAAAAATATTTGACGAAATTCATCAACTATTTTAGGGCTCTAGTGGTTGGAGCACCAAAATTTGGTTCACTTGAAAATGGTGCTATTTTTAAATGCCAATTTAATGGGCAGAAGTGTCTGAGTCTTATTGAAATTAATGATTTTGTTAGGACTAATCCTTCGTATAATTTTTCTGGAAGTTTTTTGGGTGCTTCGATTACTGGATCTTCTTACACTAATGACGGAAAAATTTATGTAAGTGATTTTTTTAATTAAAAAAGTTAAAATATGTCATATTGTTGTGTTAGACCTGTGCTCCAAGATCTCGAAAAACCAGACCAAATGATATCTTACTCAATGGAATTTGTTTTGAAATAACTTCTGATGGAAGTTCAACTAAAAAACCATCGATAATTAACCCGTTCTTAAATCGGCGTAAGTATGATTTAAACAATTAAAGAACAAAAACTGTAAATAAATATTTCTTTTAGCTCAAATATCAAGCGATTCGGAGAGAAAAGCTTACTACAATCATGCATTTGCAGAATTGGGATTTGATATTCATCAATTAGAGGTACAGATTTTTTTAAACAAATTTTTAAGAAAGCAATTATAATTTTTTAAATTTTACAGAGCGATCCTTTGGAATTACTAATGGGGGTACCAGGCATCGCACAATGGAATGGTAAATGATACAAAACAATTTATCTTAGAATAAGTAGATATTTTCATTTTTAAAAAACTTTTTTGGCGCCTTGTACAAACTTACCTATTTCAAGAAATTCTGTATTTGAAATTAAAATTTTTTTTTTAATTTAATAGGAGGTATAGCCGTACGAAATAAAGAAAATGTAGAAGTTTTGCCACAAACCATAAGACCAGCAAAAACCAATGAACAGTTTTATCTAGGTAAAAAAAATAAATCTTTTTTAACATTTCTACAAATTTGCAAAAATTTAGGGTACAAAGTTAGTAGTGGTCACTTCTTAAACAACTCCAGAATATGGTACGTGGCAAGTGCTCCAAGAGGACACCAATTCAAAGGACAGGTATAATAAAAATAAAATAATTTAAAAATACAAGTTTTAAACGATTTAATGTGCAGGTTATTATTTTTGAAAAATCCCCAAGTCGACAAGACAAAATTAACATAAAAAAAGAATTAATTGGAGACATCCCTGGAGGATATTTTGGGGGTGCTTTAGCAGTGGGGGACGTCACAGGAGACGGCTTTGATGACCTTTTTGTAGGGGCTCCAACACACCCTGGAGAAAGCTACGATGAAGGATGCGTATATTTTTACCAAAATCTTCAAAATGTTAGTATATTGCAGTTTTGATTTTTGTACTTTTAATGGTTTTTTTAGGGCCAATTTGATACTGAATTAAAATTGTGTAACCCTGGTAAAACTAGTGGGCGATTTGGTTCAGCCATTTCCGTTTTGGGGGACGTTGATTTGGATGGTTATAGCGGTACGAAAATGTAAAAAAAAACGATTAGTTTTATAAACTTTGTCTTTTAGATGTAGCTATTTCTGCCCCTTACGAAAATGACATTGGAGACATTTATATTTTCATGGGTAGCAAATTTGGTTTAGTTTTACCATACAGCCAAAAAATAGTACCTCAAACTTTTACACCAAATATGGTACAAGGTTTTGGAATCAGTATTTCAAATGGAGTAGACATTGATAATGACCGACATATTGGTGCGTTATAGATATGTGAAATTTTATCGTTCTTATCCAAAAAAATGGTCATATTTTAGACATGGCAGTGGGAGCTCATAAATCAGACCAAGTTTTCATTTTTAAGGCAAAAATGCCGGTAGATTATATAGTGCACATCGATTCAAATAACACGATTCTGCACTACAATTCTTCCGAGTTAAAAATAACGTATTGCATTAGTTTCAAATTTCGAAATAACCAAATCTCTTTCCTGAACACTGAAATCAATTTTGAAATGGATTATAGAATTCTTACAGACCTTTCAGATTTAAACAAAACCCTTAATTTAAGGAGCCAGTCATCCTACTGTAGAAATATTAAACTTGTTGTAAAGGTACAGTTTTTTCTTTTATTATGCATGTTAAAAATGCCATTTAAAATTAAATTTGTTTAAGCCATCTGCGGTCGATTTTACGCCACTAAAAATCAAAATCAACTACAAAGCTGAGACCTTCGAAAAATGGGAAACATACCAAAAAAGCATTTTATTTGCTCACATATGCGGAGAAGATAATCTTTGCCAAAGCGACTTATCTGGTTTAGCTACTTCTGATAAGTAAGTATGTATATGAAATATTTCTTTCACCAAGTATTAATTTTTCTTACTCAGAATTAGTATAATAAATGGGCAAGACAAGGACCTAACAGTAACTGTTAATATTCTAAATAACAAAGAACCTGCATTTGAACCAATTTTGTACGTTACACTTCCGCGAAGAGTTGATCTAGTAAATTTAAGAGAATGCACTTCTTTTAATGTTACCACATATGCTTGTCCTCTTGGCGATATTTTAACGTGGAAACGAAATGTAAGTTTGCTATTTTTATTGACTTAAAAATTAACTAATTTTTCAACAGAAAGTTTTTAACTTGGATATTAAAAATGTTCCCAAAGAAACAGGTAAATTGGATATATTTTTCGAAGTCCAAAGCGCTGGAAATGATACTATGTCCTTGGACAATTTTTTTAACATTTCCATTCCCATAGAGTTTAAAACCAAATCTAAACTTGAAGGGTAAGTTTTTTAAATTTAATATTTTTTTTTATATGTAATTAAACTTTTTCAGAAACCTAAATACAGAAATTAAGTACTACGTTGACGATTCTGGCTCTCTAAAACAACAGTTTCAATTTACTAACAATTTTTTTCTTCATAATTTTGGACCTAGCCAGTTGCATATGAATAATAACTTAATGTTTTACATTCCACAGTTTTTATCACAACATAATGAATCTTTTAAAATTGACAAAATTCAAGTAAGTTTAATGTGAATTATAAATATTTCTTTTGGTAAATACAGAATTTTAGGGTGAAGTTGGCAATAACTTAATACAATGCGAAGAAATGAATACTGGACGCATTTTTTTGCCGCAAAATTCTTCAGTTTGGAACGTATCTCTACCAATCGAACGAATATTAGAAATTAATTGTTTTAACAATGAGTTTTGTTCCACAGTACGATGCGACGAATTTTATTTAGCGGCAAATGAAGTAGCTAACTTTGTTTTAACGATCGAACCTAATACGAATTTATTAGGTAATGATTTTAAAACACATTTTTTAGAATTTTAAAAACTTTGTTTTTACAGATAATGAATTGAAGATAAATTATCCTTCAAAGAATATTATATTCTACACTACGCATGCTGCAGTGTTAAATCAAAATGGAACCATGAGGTACTTATTCTACTTCTAAAAGTGCAGTCTTAAAATAATTTTTTTAGCTTGTCAAAAGTTCAGACCATACTCATTGGACCTTTAATTGCTGTACCGTTATGGATTTACATTATTTCAATCTTGGGAGGCATTATCATGATAGCAATTATGATTTACGTTCTGTTTAAGGTACTATTACATTTACTAAAATTTAAAAAATTATTTGGATTAATGTTTTAGTTCAATTTTTTTAAAAGAAGCTATAAGGACAAAAAGCAACTACTAACTATTACTGAAGAACAGTCTAAAAGCGAAGAGGACTCAAATATTAAAGAGGATTCCAATACTGAGCCTTCAAAGGGTGAAGAAGAATAAGGAACTTGGACGCTTGGTATTATATATTTTTTTTACATTTTTGTTGAGTATTTAGTCCGGTTCGGGTTTTCAAATAACACTTCTTCTGTTTTTCTTATGATTTAAAATCCCTAAAAAATTAACACGCAGTTAATATTATGATTAATAAAGCATTTCCAACCCTTGCGATAAGTGTTAATTGTTTTATGTTTTTCCCAAATGGCGTCTTAAACAGTTGCTTGTTAGTAATTATTAGTATTTATGTAAAGAAACGTATTTTTGGAGAGTGCAAACAATTATTAGTTCTTGTGCCCTTTGATAAGCGCAGTCCGACTTAAAAGTTATAAGAACTTGATGTGCCCATGTAAAATGAAAATTGCAATCTTATATTAAAATATTTAATGCAAATAATAAATACATTGTTTTCCAACAATCAGACCTAAAAAAACAAAACATACACTCAATGATTAACACAATACAAGGTGCATAACCCAACAAGTATTTATAAATTAGATATGATGCGACTGATACAAACTTATATTGGACAGCGTGCTCTTTACTCTTCGTAGTTTCATCTTATCCCTAAGCTGGGTCAGTTTCATCCCGCTGGAAGCCGTACTAGGTGTCGCATTTTGAGTGGCACGCTCACGTTCCATTTGCACCACTGAGTGTAAATCATACGCGAAACCATTCGTCTTAGCAACTGGTACGGGGCTCGCCAACGCCGTACTTGGGATGCGAACCAGAGGAGAATCCATTTGGTGCGCAAGGGGAGTGTTCAAATAAAACGTGGGCATGGACGCTTGGTGGATGACCGGGAGTTCGATGCGCCCCAATTGTAGATTCCGGTCGATCTTAAGGTGAAGACTTTTGGAGCCACGACGTTCTCGAAGGGATTTCTTGCGTATTGCGACTTCTGGCATTGATGGTGAAAGGAATGCGCTTTTCTTTAGACTGTCCGTTTGGGATTTTTGTAGATTGTCTAGTTGCGAAGTGCTGCCACCTTCTATCTGGTCGTGAACCTGGTAAAACAGTATTTTTTATTGAATGTGACAAGTTAACATTGATTAAGGTTTATCGATGTGTACCCCAAGCTAAGTATCGTTAAAAATTGTAAAAATAACCTAAATTTTAATCTTCCCTTTGCTAGATAACCATATTCATATTATTATTGCATTTAAAAAATAAAATAGCTTTACGCTCTATTGTTTTTATAATGCACAAAATTGTACTGAACTTTTAGTAATTTTATTTTTTTGCCTAGTTTTTTGTTTAACCTTATCTTAGCCTCACATAAATATTAGTAGCCTTATCTTTGCTATTAAAGTTCAAAATGTTATTTGTTATTTTTTTACGCCTATTGCACAATAAAAAAATTAATTACATCCGCATCACTATGCTAGTAATTTATTATAAAACTGCAATGTTTATCAAGTTCATAGTAATCTCATTTAATAGACATTGTTTTCAAGTTTTTTGGTAAATAAAAAGGTGAACACAATAAAAAACATTTATTTTAATTAAATAGATAAAAATTAAACATAAATAAATAAATTATGTTCCTGTTATTAGTTTCAGGTGACTAGAGAAATACTTTGGAATAATTTCAAAAAACAATTTAAAAATTTGGTTTTTGCCAAAACAAAAAACGTGGTGGGCAATAAAAAAAACCTGGGATTTCTAAATTGTTTGGATTTACAACAAGATTAAAGTAATAAATAAAAAAATATTTATCCTAATCCGCTCTAAAGACTAAGAATCTGACTCACGCACTTATTTTTTTAAGCCATCGATTAGCTCTCGAACACAAACAAAATTCCCAAAAAAAAAGGTTAGTAAAGTCATGGTTTTGTTAGGATTAGTGCCGTTACCACACTTACGTGGTTTATATCTTCCTCACAGCTGCTATCGACCTCGCTTACTTCACTTGAAATATCCTCATTTTTAGGTTCTTCCGTGAATATTACAGGCATGCTTGTTGACAAGGTTCCCCTTCTTAGACCCAAAGTTCGCGCCGGCGCCTCTACTACTGTAATTTTCGGGATTAAATAGTCCTCATGCGCAGGTCTGGGTTGCTCGACAATCACCGGCGGCGAAGGGATTATTATCTTTTGAGGTATGGGGTCAATTGTTACAACGGCGCGACCAGCTAATATTGACACGTTGTCATAAAATGTGAGGTTGTCAAACATGTTGTTATTCTTTTCATCTTTTCCTGGCGGGACTGGCTCTTCGTACAAGGCTATGCTTTCGTCGTAGCAAAAGCGCTTGTATATTAAATGCCAGTAACATGTTTCCAGGCATCTAAAACAATGAGTTTTTATTAATTTAATTATGGACCTTTGTAACCATTTGAGTGACATTTTTGAAAGTATAGACTTTTTATTTAATGCAACACATTTTTTTTGCGCTTAGCAGACTTATTCAAAATTTTGTAGCTTTGCAATTTTACTTAGAAATTTAGGTATCCAAATAAATTCAAATCACTATTTAAAAAAATTAATAAAACACAAAGCCTTATGGTTAATTCTGTAAAGGCTTTAAATTAAGAGATATTTTTTTGTACCAAATAAAGTCATTAACTCTTTAAATAAGTTTCTTGACATATCAACCGATAATTATGTTCCTCCACCATTTATTTCTAACCTCATTATTGAAGGTAAATCACCATTATGTTATTTATTATGAGTTATGACCTTTATTTAAATATTTATGTAGGCCGGTTAATTATTAATTTTTACCCCACATTTTAAATTTTCGTAAAATCAAATAATCAAGCATTCAACTACGTGATTTTAAACAACAAAAAAAATACTTAAGCTATTTATGATCTCGTGAGCAATTAATTTTTGCGGTAATTGATTGAATAGCTCGGCATATCTGCATGATTCCATGAATTTATACTGTTAAAAATAACAAAACTTCCATTTCACCTTGAGATTTTTACTTAAAAATAACAATAATTCAAGTGTAAATAATTGTGTATTATCAAAACAAGAATTTTAAGTGCATAACCAGCTTCAGGCATAATTTAGTTTTTATTTTAATAAAATGCAGGTGTATAAAGGTAAAAATACTTACGACTGACAACATCGGCACATTATGCAGCAGTGTTCTGACTAGCAAAAGTTGTAACAATGATTCTTCACATCATCATGCTGCTGCAAAAAATGTAATAAGATTAATTAAACACATTTTTCTGATAAGATTACACGTTTTTTTACAAGCCATTGTAATCTTGTTAATACCTAAAATGCGATTTTGTATACTGATTTTTTATAGCATCTAAAATAGTGAATCATTCTAAAACTATAATTTTATTTAAACGCAAGTTTAACATTTTTTAATAAATAATTGCAACAGTATTTAGTGGCGAAATATAACACGAGAGAGACAAGTGATTTTCTTATCAATTTTAATTTAACTTTTAAAAGCATTTAATACTTCTGATAATTTCAAGCGATTTGTTTAATCGAAACAAAAATCATTTTAATTACAACTAAATCCGAATAGTATTAAGTCTTAAATAAGAAATAAATAAACAAATGTATGCTTATTTATGCAGAATGCGTCTAGAATATTAAAATACAAGTAACTTCCCATAGAAGACAATTTTGAACTTACGTTAAATATTTTCTTGTAATAATATTCCGTATACTGCACTAAGTGAACACTTTCGTAAAATGCACTCCTGTAGGCACTCACTCAAACTTTGTTGCACCTAATATAAAAAACTGACACAACTACCTGCTTAAAATTTAAAGACGTTTAAACTACACAGGTTTTAAAATCAGGTAGCAAGTCCACTTATATAACCCTGAAAGGAACACGTTTGGATGGTTGCTCGGTGATTTTCACGTACACTGTATAACAATAAGTAATGTTTTCATTTTTAGCTAAAACACATAAAAAGGGAAATCACGGGACTGATAAGTCGCGCCAGTTTTCTCACGTTAGTACCGAAGTACCTCAGATACTGAGCCGATGAAATGAGTATACTTAAATGCGTTAAGCAAGTTTTACTTGTTTGGATTTAGAGGTAAAACCCGAGTAAAACCTTGTTTGGTTGATTTAATGCTTCTGCACTGTATTATTTTAAAGTATGTGTGGTCGTTTAAAACTGGAGCAACGGCGGCAATTATTGAAAAAGTATTACACATTTACGCACGTGACAATATGATATTTTATAGATAGGCAGGTGATTAGTACCTTGATTTAGATAAAACTTAAGTGATGTTAAAATATTGCGCAGAATTTACTACCAAAATATCTAATTGTTGAAATAGGTAGTACTACTCGAGGAACAGGATTTTCTCTACAAGACTACCATAACAAAATAATTTATTGCTGATATTTACATATTTAGGACCTCAGGCTTATAAGTTAGTTTCTAGACTTTAATAGCCACAGATTAGTAAATATTTAAGCTTATTAAATCTTACTGATTTTAACTGAAAGCAAGTTTTTAAAAACGTTCTGTTCAACAAACATTTTTGAAAGCAAAACAATTTCTTTGGACAATACCAAAGGTATTTTATGGAATATACATTAAATATTTTTAAGAACAACGCACCCATTTGAACGCATATATACCTTGAAAATAACATTCTTCAAATATTCTTTTGTAGATTCCGATTGATTGGCATTGAACTTCCAAAAGCTAATTAAGAGATGTCAACATTAATAATAGTATTTAAATAAGTATTAAATAAGTGGTACCACTTTTAGGCGTCACCTTTCACTTTTAAATTCATATTTTAATTTATGATGAGGTGTGGAACTTACGCTTTTTTCTTGTAGGTATCTAATCTTAAATAACGATCAAGGTTACAAATGTTTGTGGTGTTCTCTTTTGCTAAAAGTAACATCGCTATTTTCGGCTTGAATAGGTATTAACTTCGTAAAAGATTTTAAATGCTATTAATTCCAATTCAAAGAAATTAAGCCTAGTTTAATCTAGAAGTAGCTATTAGTCATTGAGATGTTGAAGAGTAATTACCTATAAATTTAAGACGTACTTGGACAATTCATTGTTATAAAGAAAAACGCACCAGTAATTTGATATTTATAAAAATCTAGTATTTACAATTTATTTAAATAAAACAGTGCTTAAAATAAGATTTAGGTAAAATTAATATATTTTAAAAGGTACAGGAATTTTTAAATTCGACTAGCATGACCAAAATGAATGTTTTCTGGTTGTTTCACTAATTTTGGGTATCTATTTTATATCGTTCATATCGATTTTTTGCATAGATTATTGCAAGAAAAGTCAGTTACTAACAAGACCGGTTAAATATTACCTAGTTTTGAGGATTGTCCTTCTAATAATTTAAATTTTAGCTGAAAAAGCAAAAACCAGCTCTTTATCATTAAAGACAATTTTAAATTTAGTTTTTCATTGTGCCTCTTTCATAATTTTAATTATTTCTAATTGTTAAGAGGCACTTTAATTGTCCCAATAAAACAGAATTGGATAAAATATCTAGTTAACCTGTGCTTATTAACTTTAATTTAAAGCCTAATTTCTAATTGGCTCCTGTTGGACAGGAATTGTAATACTTGATTGTTGTTTGAGAACGTCGTCATATGAAGGGGGCGGCTCCACGTAATATTCTAAAAAAGAATTTATTATCATCAAAAAATTTAGTAATTTGGCTCAAAATTTAAAAAGTTGTAATTGCATTAAATTTTAGTAACTAATGCAAATTTTAAACTTTTATCAAGTGAGCTGCGCATGCTTACCAGAATATGGCGGAGGCGCAGCCGGAAACACGCCGGAACTGGAATCAAGTGAGCTTCTCATCATTTCCGATGTAAAAGCGGCATTTAAATAGACCCCCGATATCATAATCGGTCCTAGCCCTGAAGAAGACGTTTGATTTAATCGATCTGAAACAAAACACACGAATCATTGCGGATTAAAATATTGTATAAAACAAAACCCGAGGATAAATTTGTGTAGGCATAACTTTATTGCTTCAAATTTATTACATCGCGCGTAATAAAATGATAACAATTTGCGTCAGAATAATAAATAAAAAACAAAAACGTTTGTGGTGTCATATTTCCAAGTAAAAAAAATTACTCACCAGCAATAAGACTTTCTTGAGCATACGTTTCTTTAATTTTTCGTAACAGTCCACAAAATGATACAATAAAAATCACTATTAATCCAACCAGCAAAATCACGTCCAAGTCCATAGACATGATTAAGTTCAAATTTTCACTACATCGATGAAATATTTTTTGATATAAGTTTTCTATACAATATTAAAAAACTGGTAGGTGATGTGAAGTATGTAGATAATTTTTATCTAAGCTGGGATTCAAATTATCGATTTTGGTTATGTTTATCGGTTAAGCACCATTGGTTTAACTAAAATAAAAAAAAGGAATAAAAAAAAAATTAAATAAGTTAACATTTTTATTTTTACAAAACCACTTACTTTATTGCTTGTCGATTAAAATACAAAATAGGAAACAAATGTGTATTTAAAATTTTACAAGATATTTTATTTTTAATACTTACTTTTTAAATTGTGTAATTAATAATCCTTAACCCATTCCGCAAAATTTTACTGCACAACAATTGCAAAAAACCTAATAACAAAAATATTACCCGTGTAATACGCTAGGATATTATATTTCTGAATAGAATTAAGATTATAAAAGCATAGGTAAACTTTTAATGCGCTTGTATTAAAAAAGCTATTTACTTTTTGATAATGAATTTTTATTATTTACAGCAGCCTTTTATTTGAATTATAATTATCATCTCATTTAGTGCACTCAAAAATATTTACCTTACCTTACCTGGCTGATGAAACTTGGGCTTTTAGCGCGAATAATCTAATTATTTTGGGATCAACTACTTTGTTCCCCGATATTTTACCATAATTTTAGAAACAAAAGTTTATTACCGTCTTATACTTAATCGAATATTTTGTCTGGATAAACAAGAAAGTTCTGTATTTTCTTTATAGTTAACATGTCTATTATATGAATAGCTTATAGCTATTAAGAATACCAAGAATAAACATTAAACAGAAACTAAATTGGTTAAAATAACTTGCCGCTTGTAAAATATCGGCGTTTAAAGCTAAGGTACCTGATTTTTTATTTTATGCAGCATATCTTCCTGGCTCAAACTTTATTGGCATATTTACCTTAGATGCATTACGCATTAGTTTGCATTACGTTTTTGGTATTTGCCCCTTTGTTGTCCCCATAGTCCAGTTCTTAATACCTCTACTATGCATTTTCTTTATAGCGATCGTAAACGTCCAACACAATAAACATTTGATGTATTTCATTGCTCCTAAGTCCAACAAATTCTTTAGAATTACCACTTCACTACTTTTTGTCTTGTTTAATAATATTTTTTGGAAATACCGTTGTTCCATTAAAATGCCAGAAATTTTCAAATTTATAGGTTAGAACTGTTAGTTGAGTATAAACATCAATGAAGTTAGCGCTAAGCCAGTGGCGTAGAGGGAATGATTATTTATAATTTTTTTACAAAGTGGATGTAATGTTTTCTGTATGTTAAATTAATAAATCCTGTCAATTAATGTATCAAACAATTCATATAACATGTAATTTTTTAGTAAAAGGGTCATTTTTCTTCATCTGAATTAAAAATTATTTTTTTACCTGTTGGTGCACCTGAACCTGTTCAAAAAAACTAAACAAGAAGAAGAAGAAAAAATTTAAAAATAATCTTGTGAGACTTCGAAAAAAAGTAAAATAACGCCATTTTTCTTGTATTTCTTTGACGTGGCCTTATTTTTTAATAGTTACGTGTAAACTAGATCTGCAAAAATAATACATACATCATGGTAAGTTCTACGCTCTGGTAACAACAAATTTAATAAACCCAATTTGTTTTTAGGCAGGACGAAGATCAGAAACATCCACAAAAGTATTCGTAGGAAGCCTTCCACCCGACGCTACAACCGAAGACCTAAGAACCCTGTTTGAACCCTATGGACCCATCTCAGAATGCGACATCGCAAATAAATGCGGTTTTCTTCATCTCGAAAACGCTGATCTTGCCATGAAGGCCATTGAAGAACTTAACGGAACTGATTTTAAAGGGGGCCAGATATCGGTTGAAAAGGGTCGTGTTAAATCGGGACGACGTGGGGGCGGCGGCGGACCCATGAGAGGAGGGAGAGACCGGGGTAGTCCTTATCGTCGAAATGATTTTGGGGGAGGTCGGGGAGGTCCTCGAGGAAGGGGTGGTTTTGGAGGCGGGAGAGATTTTGGGGGCGGAGGTTATGGAGGTGGGGATAGGTTTGGTGGCAGCGGAGGGTACAATAGTGGATATGGACGAGGTTTTGGGGGTGGTCGAGGCGGTGAAAGAGGGTTTGGTGGCGAAAGACGCGGATTTGGAGGTAATTTAACTAAACTTTCAATTATATTATTATACTCTTCGCAGACATAGTCGAAGAGTATATTGCGATTGGTCGGACCTTCTCCAAAATCGTTAATATTCGTCCTGAAGCAAAAATTTTTACATATTCGATCGTTTCATGACTTTTTAAGACTTATTTTTTGTCCGTCTGTCTGTCTGTTACGAAATTTGTGACCACCATAACTCAAGAACGGTTTATCGAATCGACTTAAGATTTAACACAAAAATCAATCCCATTTAGAGGAAGAGCTTTATTGTTTTTGGAAAAAATCAAGTAATAAATAGAGGGTTAAAAACAACCCCAAAGTAGAAAAAAATTCATATTTTCGTTAATATCAACTTTACAAAAAAAAATATTCTTAATAGATTGTAGTTTTTCCTATGAAAAATCATCTGGTAATTTTTTTTGTATCCCCACCCGTTTACAAAAAAAAAATAAGTTTTACATTGTTTTCAATAAAATAAATAACCTTTTTAATCATCTACTACAAAGAGTATCATATAAAATGTGTAACAATTATAAAAAAATAGTTAAAAAAAAGACCAATCTGCGAAGTAACTTTTTAAATGATCTATCCAACTCACTGATCTAATCCATTCATTGATCTAACCCGCTCTTGTTTATTTAAGATTGTAGGTGCCAAAACATTTTTTTTCAAATATTTTTATTTTTTAGCACGTGGGGGTGGAGGTAGGTTTGGTGGACAGGCTGACCAAGGACCAGGGGGTGCCGTAGGGTTATTTTCAAGACGAGACCAAGGTGGACCCAAAATGTAAGATATCCCACAGGTTATTTCTTATTTTGTCCGATTTTAGCAGAAACCCACATTAATAATTTCGAATGGATGTTTAAAACATTTCACCCCATATTACCAACCCCACTTCATTATTGGAACTGGTTAAGGTACCTCCTGGTATTCACCCAAATTACAAATTTACACAAATCACAAAATTGTCAAAATAATAATCAAATTCATGTAAAATAAATTATGTTTCGTTTAGGGGTGGTGGATTTAACGGCAACGGGTTTAACAACGGGGCTGGAGGTTATGTAGCTGCCGCTGCATACGGGGGTGCTTCCGGATACGATAGCACAAACCAAGGGGATAGATATGGTAGTGGTTACGGAGACTCTTACGGGGCAGGTGCCGCACGAGGTGGTGGTGGACAATATGACGCTGTTTATCCCCCGTTACCCCAAAGAGGAGGGTAAGTTATAATAATATAATGTTTGTAACCCTATGTTCAAGTAGCCAGGCTACTCGATAGCCTTAGGCTGTCCGGATTAAGAACAAGGGGGACCTATAGCTTAATGTGGGTTCCGAACCACGAGGTTGCGAGCCTTTCGACTAGTACTTGGATGGTCAACCATTCAAGTACTAACCTAGCCAGACGTTGCTTGACTTCAGTGACCGCGTGATCACTGTTCAAACGGCTCGCTCCCTAATAATAAAAGTTAAATTCACAATTTTAAAAATCGTGCTCTTGTATTAAAGAAATTTTAAGAATATATGCGTTTTGGCACACATTGTGTAAAATATAAGGGGCACTCTGTTGATTTACCCCAAACCTAAGCGGTTATCAATACTACCCTATGCCCCTCTCACGCATTTAAGTAATTTACGAAGTAAAATGCGAAAAAATACATCATTAGTTAAAATGTATTAAAGGCTATTTTAATTCTATTGGGCTATGGCTTTCATGTTCATTACTTTTTTAATTTGTAGCTTTTCTATGGGCGGTCCTGGACGCAGATAAGTTACATTCGTTACAAAGTTTTGTTTAAAAAAATAGCTATAAGTATAGAAATATTTAATATAATTATGTAACAAAAAATTGAGACTTTAAAAATGAGGTAAAATTCTATGCACACATTAATTTTGTTTATTATTTAAAAAATACCTAGATTAAGTTTTTTAATGTGCAATTAAATTTTTATTTCCATTTCCAATAACATTATTTTGATTAAATATATATTTAGACAACAGAAATAACAAGTTTAACGTTTATTGATACATCGTGTTTTTTGCCCTTCGCTAAATTGAATTTTGTCGAATCCTTTGTACAAGTCCATCAATACTGCCAGTGCCATTCCACAGCATAGGTCGTCATATATTGCGCCATACTTTTGAAGATTCAAGTTATCTGTTGCGTTCAAACACCTTAAGTATATTGCGCATGTGTACAAGACTGATTGCGCCTAATTGAATTAATCAAGAACGGAAATGATTGCGCCCATGCGGATTTTTTTTTCAGCACAGGTGAGGTTTTACTTAAAAATAAAGTATTTATCTAAATTTAATAAATAACGGTTTGATTGTTACTTTATTTTTTGTAGTTAATTGCTAATATACTAAAAAATGTACAACCTTGTTTAATTTAAAAGAAAAATTTGCTACATATTTTGGTACCTTACTGATTTTATTTAAAAACTTTTGATCAAAATAATCTTTTTTTTTTTCGTTTATTTATTACCAATGGCCATATTTATTTTGGTAAAAATGGGCACTAAAAGAAATGTTTCCACTGCAAAGATAATTTTTTAACATTCTTTGCGAAAAAATATTTTTTAAAGGTTTACTAACTGGTTTTATTTAATTTAGGGCCTACGAATATGCCAAAATTAATGTTTTTTTTTTCCTTTTTCAGAGTGACTTGAAATGTTTTTGAATAAAAAACTGGAGTTCTACAAAGAATACGAAATGGATTCGAAGGTAAAGTAAAAAGAAATAGGGCTTCCTTAGAAAATCAGTACTTTTTGTTTTTTGATTTGTGAAAGAGAGTCTGAACTGCACCAGATTTTAAAGCAAGCAAATTTCGGTAAATTGAGTAAAAATAAAAAGTTACTTATGAATGTTTTTTTTTATTATGCAGTTTTAAAGGTTTTTTTTTGTTATGTAATTTGCTATTATAATTTAATTATTACTGTAATCAAAACAAGACAAACACTTCAATAAACAATATAATTAGAAAATTTTGGTTTTTATTTTTAAAAACTTAACAATATCAGAAATCTTAAATTTAATTAAGGCACTAAATTTATTCCTAAAATTAGGTTATCACATTACTTAAACAAAATATGAGTTCAATACTCTTTGCAAGATAGAAGAATAAATTTTAATTATTTAATCTTCATCTTGTATGGCCTAAGAGAGTATAAAAAAATCAATATTTTTACAATATTGCACTTTAATTAGCTTAATTGTCCTAATCGTATGAGTCTTTCAGAAAAAAAGGTACACAAATTCCAGAATGTTTTACACAATGGTGTAAACTCAAAAGGTAAACTTGTAAATTATTTTACGTTAATTTTTAGGCCGTCTGAGAGTCAGATTTAATTTTTTTAAGGTAAAAAAGGGGGTCTTGTACTGAGACAATTCTGGAATTTTGTTGTTTTTCACTTAATTTTTGTTTGGATGGATTCACTGTGTCAATAGGGGCGAAATTGATTCTCATTTACATCCAGAATTGTTTTTTTGTTTTAGTCTTTTATGGAGATTTTGTTTCAGTGGTTCTACTACTTTCTGCTAGGCTTGCTACTTTTGCTAATTGTAGAGCTTGTTCATATGAAGGCGGATCTAAAAAAGTAAATTTAAGAAATAAAAAAATACATAAGTACATTTGTTTGAAAAAAATTGTGTTAAAAAAAATTAAGGTTTGTCTGCATTGGGCATTAGGAATATTGAACTCATTATTATTCATATTTTTAAATGACCTTGATCTGACCTAAAACCTTTTTTAATCTGCGATGCATATTAATTTTAATTTTATAAACTCTTCCGATCTCAATATTTCAAATGACGTATTTCCACAATACTAGAATAATTAATTCCTAAACTTTTTAAAAGATAACATTTTCAAGGAGAGTGAAGTGCACTTTAGTAGACTCGCCACTTTAAAATAATAAGGCCAAGAATCTTCAAAAAATGGCAATATAAAAAATTAGAATTTTGTGTTAGATTATGAATTTTCTTGATATTCTAGATTTTCTCACCATCATCGTATGCAGGGGGTTTACTGACTTCGTTTACGATTGTAAGGCTATCACTATTGACTCCGTATTCACCATAACTCGGTACTTGACCCGTTATGCTCCATATTGTGTCTTCTGACGACCTCTCTCTTTGAGCTAAAAGAAAAAGTGGCAATTAAAAAAAAATATACCGGCCGACTGGTCTAGTGGCAAGTATACCTGCCTCTGGACCAAAGTGACCTGGGTTCAAACCCCGGGAGTGATCCAAAAACAAAAAAGTCTGCCGGTTACATTTAGTGGTGAGATAGATGTATCTCGGTATACCCTTGCTCGTAAACAATGCTAAATGGTGGTACCGTGTGCGCTTGTGCATGCACGTAAAACAGCTCTGGTTGGCTTTGGAAAAGGCCAAGATATGATTCAAAAATTTCTCGGTTGGGGGTAGTCTCACTCAGAGCATCGATATTAGGCCATAGTCGCGGAAACAGATCGATGTAAATATTAATAAAAAAAAAAAAAAAAATATAAAAAACAAAATTGTGCAGCCCATTTTAATTTGTCTAACTATTACCCCTCTTTAACTCAACAAGATTAAACTTTCCGAAAAACGATTTTTATTTAAAGTGGGTAGCTTTTTTCCAAAAATTAAGTACATACGTATGGGAAATGAAGCTACCCACTTTAAATTTTAAGATGTCAAGTGTAACTTGTACTTTTTTTTATCTATTATTTTTTTTAAGAAATGTTTTCTTACTTTTGCAAATACTATTTATTAACACTAAACCGACAACAACACAAAGGTAATTACCGAAATTTCAAGGTTTAAAAACTGTTGGATCAAAACAAAGTACAACAACGTAGCGTCTAAAAATAACGCAATAAACTATTGTAGAATTGAACAAAAATATTTACTTACGAAAGAACATAAGCCGTTCACCCTCATTAGTTATGAAACTATACATTTTTTCCTTTCTCCTTATGGATCTTTGCAAAAGTATGTACAAAATGAAGAGAAACACAATAAAGCACATAAAAACTACATGTTCGACTGGGACATTCGTCATAATTAAATGCAATGTGAATTTTCACAGCCGCGACAATAGAAGCCGATGAAAACAAGTCTACTACATTAGTGTCTTGGTTTCGATTCGAATTATAAAGTTGTTTACATTTTAGATAATATACCAGTTTTACATTCATTATAAGCTTTTTAAATATTCTTTTTTAAGAAATATTATTTATCTGAATTGGACTCAATAAAGTTTACTTTTAGCCGTATTTACTTTGATAATGGGGATATTGTAAATACCGGTCTAATCCATAATTTTATTTTATTCGTAACCACGTCTGGGTACCAAATTAGTACGACGTGTTTGCGTAAATAAGGTAAGTAAGACATTTCTGCATTAATTAAACATATTAAAATAAATAAATGTCACATGCTGTGAACAAATATTGGCGGAAGTACGTTTAAAACAATCGTTTTTATCTGCGAAATATTTAAATTACTAGACTTTTTTGTGCAATGCGTAATTTTAAATATATTCTTTGTACAAAAAATGCCAATTTTTACCATATTCTTAAGCCTAATGTTCAAATCTTTAAACCAGGAAGTCTTTGCAAACAACTATGCAAATTTTTACGTAATTTTTAAATCCGCATTTCGTGAATAAACATGTTGACGACCTCTAAACAAATTACCAGCCCTAAGAAACCGACAGTAATATTTTATAAAAAATAGCTACTCTTGTACTCATTTTTTTAAATTAATTACTAGACGTCAGACCTGTTTAAATGCGTATGCGTTATTATAACAATTAATCCAAAAAAAAAAATTATTTACATATTTTCATGTGACAAATTGTAAAAAAACAAAAAACTTCCTTATCTAAAAAAAATTCCAGTATTTTTAGAACGTCGCGTCAATGTTAAGCCAAAATGTAGACCCTTCGCGTGTAAAATAAATTTCCTGTGTTAATAGTTCATACCCTTCGCATACAATTACTTAAAAATATCAATTTGTCTACGATTTCTTTGTTCTGTTTTTTAAAAACTTGTACACTTACCAGGCGCATAAAAATCATTATTCTCATCGAAATTATTTATACTGCTAACAATATCACAACAGCAGCAACAACACCTAATAATACTAATACACACGATAATAACTAAACATACTAAACTAGGAACATAAATATCTTCACCATTCATTTTTTACGTCCTTTGAAAAAAAATGTTTTCTAGTAATGAAACTTGATTTATGATTTTGCATTCACGTACATTTGCTCACTCACGATTGATTAGATAAATTGGTGACGAAAATATATTTGTTGTTATGATTTGCCATGAAAAATAAGCACCTAAAAGTGGCGCGCACTTAACGTTTTTTTGAAAGTTACAAGTAGTGTAATTTTTTTTGTGGAGTGATTATGTTATTTAATTAATTTTAAAATAATTACAGTTTGTCTGTAAATACTTCTATTAGACATTTCTAAAGCGAAATTCAAAAATTAATCTTAGAAATATTGTGTCTTAAATTGCATTGTGAAAAGTTTCGGAAGCGCGCAATTATTTTTAACTAAACAACAAATTAATCAATAGCATAATTAAATACCTTCAAGTCGATGTCTTTCCGCCACAGCCAGTTTAAAAAGCTTTTTCTTGTACTTTAAATATTGCCTAACAGCAATAATAAGCATAACTGTAACTAACGTCACTATTAAAAGACCCAGTTGGTCCTCGTGATCAACCATTTTTTATAAGTGCAACTCGATATAATTTCTTCACAAGAAACTGATACACCAAATACCGATTGATATTCATAGAAGTTTAATGTTCAAAGGAGATAATAATTTAAGTTTAGCAAGTTTTATTGCATCTTCCTTGTGAAATTTACTTTACACGATTAGATAACTTTATTTGTTTAATCCAGAAGTTAAACACAGTTCGCATTTAAATAGGTAATTATTATTGTAAATCAAAATTAATTTAATCAATAAAATTTAAAAAAGAAACTGGATTTTAGAGAAATCAGCTGATTGTTAAGTCAGAATGCGTGCCCTATTTTACCATACGCGCGGAGCATTTCGAACTCTTTGCGAAGAAGAAAAATAAGGATCTAAAATAAACTTTTTCTTATCTAGAAAACAAGGACTTCACCAAATGCTTATTTTTAGATCCTTCTTTAAAAAACATGACATGGAATAATGTAAGCCCACAATTTAAATTTAAATCAAGTGCAAATATAGGATTTCAATTGTTTGCGTGGCCAGGTACTTATTGTTCAAAAATATACCTGATTTTCTTCCATTCATAGCTTGACAACAGAGCCAAATAGCTGTGAAACCGTACAAGAACATTGTAGAAAATATCACAGAGCACATAAGGTACAACATAATTTCACTTAGGTCTAACATTTTTTCAATTTTTTTTACTACTAAAATACAAAAGGAACTTAAACGTTCTTTGTAGATAAATAATAATCGCTAATGAACATTTTACTTAACAAGCAAATACCATGAGTTATTTTTAAAGGTGCAATTTTTTAATAGATAAAAAATTCAGTTAATAGGTACGCTAAATGCGTTTTTTGTTGTTAAATTATTATATTTTGTCTGTTATTGTAAACAATAAGAAATTTTTTTTTTAATTAGGAAAATAATTACAAAAATTTCCCAGAAATAAGAATCAAACATCTGTAATCTGGCACTTATTTTTTTTTTTGAAAAAAACAGTTTTGGATGATGATTGTGATAATTTTAGCAGATTATGTTTTCACAAAAATGGGTCTATTTAATTCGATAATTTTTTATTACTTTGCCCTTAAACAGGGCTTTTGAATTTTCCAGCTACTGTTTCATTTTCAACAATAAGCGATACAAGAAAAAGCACTCAATATTTTAATAGATAAGATACGTTCTAACAATGATAGCATTATAGTGATCAAATAATAATGATCAATAAAAACGAAAATACAGTGTATGATCAACTGAAATAAAATATTAAAAAAAAATGAACCAAAAATACACAACACTTTTTATTTGCATTGGTGTCGGTAGTTTTCTATTAGCCCTATTTTTAGGTGTCATGAGAAAGGTTTACAGAAAAAGATCACAGGGTATGTACCATTTTTTTTTTAATTTTAAGTGAGTAGATAAGTGTTATCAATCAATATTTATAGACATGTATGTAGAGGGCTCCGTTTATTAGGTCGAAAATTTGTAATTTTATAAGTGGCACAATTTTATCACCTTAAGAAGCCCCCCAGCAATATAGGGCCTTTGAAAAGATCTAACACAAATTATTTGAATATAATTCGAATTTTTTTGGCTGACCCTTTATTATTATTTTACTAGATGAAATGGCATCAGATACCGTATCCACCTGGTCTAATAAATCAATATGTTCGGACTCAACCATTAGTATAAAACATCAAAAATTTATACATTTAGATTTTTAGTTGTATCCGATCTAATAAAATTTTTAGAATAAAATTTGTTTTATTTTAATTATCCTTTAACTTTTTAGCTAAAAAGAAGCTACAGTATGAACGATCAGTTATTATAAGAGGACTTATGGAGAATCCGACAATTCATATTGTGCCAAATAATGAAGATGCAAGAGGTAATAATAATTAATAAAGCTTACATGATTTTTATTTTTTTCAATAATTTGCAGTCAGTGCTTTCCAAAGTAACATTTTGCAAGTCCAAAGCAGCCCTCCAAGTATAACCAAAGAAGAATACCAAAAACAAGACCCTTATAATCCAAACTTTGTAAAATTCTGATCCTGCTAAATAATGGTTTAAATTAAAATAGTTATTAAAAGAAATATTGTACCTTACCTTGTGAATAAATAATTTATTTTTTTATTGAATGGCCTTGTAAGCGAAAATATTTTATTTTACAATCGGTTATAATACTTCTTGTGAAGATCAACTTAAAGCTATTCGAAATTCTGTTCAAAGTAGGGGTTAAAATGAATCTTATGGCTTTTTGGTATCACAATATTTTGTTGTTATTTAGGCATACATCTTAATAAAACTTTGGGACACTTTTAATGGACCTTGTTTTGATATTTAATAAGTTTTGTAATGCCTAGTTATAAAAGACTTATCGGTAAACTAGGAAAAATTAGATCTAAAACGATGAATAACAAACATTTTTACAACATAATGTGTAGAAAAATGTAAAAAAAAACCTATCTAAATAAAAAAAACTTAATAATGTGGATTAAACGGAGCTTGTTTCGAGTATTCTTCATTAACCGTATGCTGTGGAGGCATATGTTGTCCGGTGGCTTCAAAATAAGTTGGCGGATGTGCCACAGATCCTGTAGGATAAGGAGCAGCAGCCCCAGGATAGGGGGCACCTCCCACTGGAGGATATGGCGCATTGTAAGGAGCAGCCCCCACTGGAGGGTAAGCCCCAGTAGTAGGTGGGTAGGCTACTGCACCTACAAAAGTATTATTTAAAAAAAGTGACAAAAACAATGGTTTGCTAATCTAAACTACGTTCTACAATCATTCTACAAGAAACACTTGCAAACAAACATACCATACGGTTGATAGTATCCTGTAGCAAAAAAATAAATTTAAGTTGTTTAAAAATTGAAGCAGTTTTCAGAATATAAACAACTCTTAGAAGTAATCATTTAAATAATGAGTCAGCTTTATGGAGCGATAAGACAATGTTATTATGTTTTAAGAGCTTTATATTTAACGATAAGACTTTGATTTAAATCTGACGCATTAAATGGGGCCCTAAGTAAATAGAATTACCTGCAAATCCTGGTTGAGGGGGTGCTGGAACTGGAACATACGGTGGTGCATGTTGCCGTGTATCGTTAACAGGGTATGGGGGTACGACGACGGGAGATTGTGTTACATGTTGAGTTGTTACCGTAACACCAGTTCCTCCATCTAAAACAAGTATTTTATTTATTTTTTTCCAGTTGATTACATAATTTCTTAAGGCTACTTACATCCTAAGAACTGTCCTTCTCTCTTTCTTTTGCAGCACCATCCACAAACTGATATAATTACGAAGAAAACTATACAAATCAGAATCGGAAGCAAGATATCCATTGTTGTTGCACCACTTGCGATTAATGTTTTTCGATGTAGTTGCGCAATTTAAAACATAATAATACTTGGATTATAGAACAAACTACGTAGCTTAATATTAATCTTCTTTTTATGGCTTTAGAAATGGATTTTTTTGCTTTTCGTGGGTTTTTCACTTTCAAGAATGCGATCGCGATGTTGTCATTTGTTTTGTTGACAGTGAAAGTGACAGTCGAGTGACGCTGTTGCCGGATTTGAAAGCTCTTGGACGCTACCAAAACAAAAACAAATCGTGTTGACAGTTCTGTTTTTCAAAGTGCATCTTTCGAAAAAAAGTGATTAAACGATGATGGCACTAAAAATATGCATAAGATTGTAAACACCATAATAAAAAGACAACTGTGGCACAATTTTCAAGATACATCAACAGAAATTAAGACCAAAATGCGTTACTTTCCGAACAAGATTCCAGATCATTCTGAAAACACTCCGATTCACATTCAAGAAGAAACAATCCAAGAATTTATTACCAGCATTGTAGACACCATTGAAGACAAATTTAAGCCGACTACTAAAAACGGAGAGGATGGAGTTTATTTGGGGACAGCTGGAATTGCTTACATGTACTATCACTTATCTCAAAACCCAAAATTTGAGAAAGACAAGCCAAAGTTTTTGAACAGTGCTTTAGAGTACCTTAAGCCGGCTCTAAAGGTAACGCAAGCCAAGTCAAAAGACGCAGTTGGGTTCATTTTGGGGGGCTCTGGAGTCTTTGCAGTATCAGCAGCTATTTACAATGATCTAGGAGACAGAGCCAGCCGAGACCACTACAAGAAGCTGTTCTTTGAACTAGCAGACATTTCCAAGAGCCCCAAGTTTCTAAGTTGCGGTTCAGACGAGCTGTTTGTTGGGCGCGCTGGGTACGTACTTGGAACGCTGTGGTTGACCAAAGAACTAAAAATATCCTTAGACAGAGAGGAGCTTTACAAAATATGCAAGGTAATGGTAGACACTGGTAAGGAATACTCAATTAAAACTAAATCTAAATCCCCGCTTATGTACTCCTATTACAAAACTGAATACTTGGGGGCTGCCCATGGATTGTGCACGATACTCCAAGCAATAATCAGCGTACCAGGATATTTGGATTCAAATCCACACGATGCAAAGTTGGTAAAAGACAGCGTAAACTACTTATTAGATCTGCAGGACTTTGAGGGTAATTTTCCGTGTACAACTGACGAGGTTGAGGGACCAAATGAGCTAGTGCATTGGTGCCACGGCGCTGGGGGAATGATCTTTTTAATGGCGAAGGCATATTTAACGTGGCAAGACCATCCGTATTTGGCGGCATGCGAGACAATGGCTGATTTGATTTGGGAGAAAGGGTTGCTTAAAAAGGGGCCTGGAATATGTCATGGGGTCGCTGGGAACGGGTATGCTTTTTTGTTAATGTATCGCTTAACTGCGCATAAGAAGTATTACTATAGGGCGCTTGCTTTTGCTGATTTTATGCGCAGTGAGACATTTATTAACGAAGCTAGAACGCCTGACTCTCCTTTTAGTTTGTACGAGGGTACTGCTGGTACCGCGTGCTTTTTGGGAGATTTGCTTCATCCAAACGAGGCTAAGTTTCCGTTTTCAGATGTTTTTTAACTTATTTTATTATATGGTTTAGTAATTATAATAAATATGTTGTTTTAAAAAACATATTTTAATGTTTGTGAACGTATTTGTGGTGCTGTTTTTCTATTATAGCCAAAAATAGGCTTAGCACCATTCCAATGAATAGAAAAGCAAAGGCAGGGTACGTTTCCTGAAAATCCACAGCCGAACTGACGTACGTAAACGCGTTTTGGAGACACTCAGGTTTACGTGGGGTCCAAAAGCGTTCCTCGAACGAAAAAATTCCAACTTCAATAAGTCTTTGATATCTACAAAGTATATGTATAAAATCGGGTACTTATTATTCGCGTATTTCTTACGCCGTATCAAGCATATCCTTAAACGGTGACCATTTCTGAAAGACAACAAAGCCAGTCGCGTTTGTCCCTTTCATCATGTTTATTTCTCGTAGTTTGCAAATTTGGTCTTGATTAAATGAGTCTTCGATTAACGGGTATGCGTAGCGGCCTTCTACGTGATATGCGTATCCACCTTGGCGAACAAGTTTAACTCCCTTTTGAAGGGAAACAAAATTATACATGTTTGGATTTTTTGTGTAGAATGTTTTATTGCCTAGTCGTTGAACGGCGGTATCCTCCGTTGTCTATAATATGTTTTTAGGATTATATTAATGTTTAAAAAACGCGGTTTATGCATACCATAAAAAAATCCAACATGTAGGGATACTCTTGGTATCCAAACTTAAGGTGGGAGTGTAATAAATCGTACACTGTTGTAACTAAGGTAGGTGGAGCCATTAAAATATTGGACACAAGCGCGGCGGAAAAATACTGATAAATTAAAATAGCGTTTATAAACAAAAATATTATCAAAGTTTTGGTCCCATACATTTTTGATTCCACAGAATTGCCTGAAATGTGTAAATTACTTATTTTAAGGACTTTATTTTAGTAATTACCTTGTTGGCAAAAAATCCCAAAGGTAACTAGGGCCCAAAGGCTCCAACGTATTTCTCTAATTTCGCGTCCTAGAGTTTTTTCTCTCTTCATTGTAAATTTTATAAAAATTGCAAAAACGGCAATTGTAATTAACGATAACAACCAAACTTCTGTCTTTAGAGGTTTAAAAAAGACTTCAAGAGATGTACACATTTTTGGGTTTAAAAAGACAAAAACACTCCTGAAAAAAATACACAAACATACAGAGTTTTTTTTTTTTTTTCAATTTTAAATATTGGTTTACCCTAGTTCGGTTCCACGTTTTCCATAACTCAAAAAAGGTAGGAGTTCCGTTTTAACTGCACTACCTGGCAATGAAAAATCCACCTTATTTTTCTGGACCATCCCAAACAAACCGGAAAAATTCCCACCTTCATTTTTACTACCCCATACATTTAGGAGCGTAATGTTAAAACTAAAAATCGTAGCAAATAATGCATCTTTTAGTTATCGGTCGGCGTTTTACCTAAAGTTATAATATTGAGATACATGAATCATCATAGCGGCGTGAAATCTGTTATATCTGTTTTGATCAATAATTGTTTTATTGTAAATATAATCTCGTACCGTTTGGTTGTTATATTTTATTAGATTGTGGTCTGAGGGAATCTAAAAAGTTACTTCTGAACATGTTGATGTTATTAAAATCATAAATAGGTACCACCATAACTGTAGAAAATTCAATCCCTTTCATATTTTTTCTTAGAACGTATTTGCACCCAGTTTGATAATTCTCATAAATAAATAGTCCCCCCTTACTTTCATTATAAAATCCAATAATATTGTAAACCAAATTACCACCTCTGTTTTTGGACGGGTTGTAGGCATCAATAACTTGAATATTAGGGTTTGTACTGTCGTTAAGAAAAATATTTATATCGGCATTTATGTGAATAATAACTTCCTGAAGAATGGTTATGATTTTGGTTTTGTTATTAGACATAATCATCCAGTGGTGCGTAAAATCGAAGAGATATTGAAGACCACACTTTAAAAAACGAGAACCTTAGATAGAGCCCTGGAGAACACCTCATTTTTATAAAACGTGGCTTACCTTATGCAAAATAAGATCAGCTCCATCGCAATTTGAATCCAAAATGACTCCATTATGACTTTTAGAAATATTTAACAATGTTACGTTGTTTTCCAATGATTTCAAAACAAAAACGGATACTTGCTTATAGTTTCTGGACATCTCTTTTACCAAATCTAATTTTTCTAGAATAAAAAAATTTAAAACACAGAATGATAATAAAAACAAAATTTTTAACCATTGTTATTTAAACATCCAACAAAAGAAGCCTGATTTAAATCCTTATACTCCAAATAATGATTTATCATTTTAAAACAAGTTGTTCCCGAAATGAGACATAAAATTTTAAGCAGTTCGCGAGACATATTTCCAAGAACAGAAATGAACGTACCTTAGAATTTTTGTTGCTTTTAAAAGGGTATTTTTTTAGGTTGTTTAAAATTCTTTTTGATGCTTCAAAATCAAAGAAATTATTGTAACTATAAAAGGTTATTGTGTAACAAAGATTTATTAAATATTCCTATTAACAAAAAAATTAAAAAAGACATAATTTTAAATTACCACAAATCAAAATTTGTATAAACCGAATAAGTATTTTTCATTTCCTTTATAAATAAAAATTATTTAAATAATAATTTGGATAAGCATGTTTCATGTAGATAATGAATACACTTTTATAATATTTTATTTAGTATGCCTTCGTATGTACTCGTAATGTTTCTTCTCGATTATTGCTAATAATAGACTTATAACTATTCCTATTAACAAAAAAACAAATGCAGGGTATATTTCTATAACACCAACGGGTTCGCTATGCGCAAGTGCGTTTTTCAAACACTCCGGCTTCCGGCTTGACCATTTCTGTTTTTCCGACGAATAGATTCCAACTTCGGTCATTCTTTGATATCTGCAAAAATTTCATTGTTAACAACATTTTACAAAAACACATTTTTTAAAGTGTTTTTAGCTATTTTACTTTAAATTTCTTACACAGTGTCTGCCATATCTTTAAATGGTGACCATTTAGCGTATGTAACGTAAGACCAGTCGCCTTGAATAAGTTTAATCTTTCTCAGTTTGCAGACTTGGTCTGGCGTAAATAAGGATTCGATTAGCGGGTACGCGTAGCGTAATTCAGAATGATATGCGTATCCTCCTTGGCCAACGCGATTTATTCCCTCTTGTAGAGAAACGTAATTATATTTCTTTGGAGTGTTTGTGAAGAATGTTTTATTTCCTAATTGTTGAGAGACTGCATCTTGTGTATTCTAATACAATAATTTAGTTTGAAAAATAATTTTGTATTGATAATATACATTTGTGCGTACCAGAAAAAAATCCAGAACGTAGGAATACTCTTGGTAACCACTTTTAAGATTGGAATGGAGTAAATTGTAAACTGTTTTTATTAAAGTCGGTGGTGCCATTAAAATTGTAGACATAAGAGCCGCTGAGTAAAATTGATAAACTATTACAGCATTCATAAATAAAAATATGAATAAAATTCTTGTCGCGTACATTTTTGTTTCCACGTCCGAGCCTTAAAATTAATCAATGTATCAGTTATTTTTTTAACAAATTTTTGTATTTACCTTGTTGGCAATAGGCTCCAAAAACGAATAGGGCCCAAGAACTCCACCGTTTGTCTTTATTTTGGCGAGTCATTTTTTGTTCTTTCTGCATTAATAACTTAATTAAAGCGGCGTAAACAATCATCGTAAGTAAGCATAAGATCCAAATAATAGTTCTTAGTGATTTGAAAAAAATTCTAAACGATGGTGGCACTTTTGGGTTCAAGAACACAAAACCGCTTCTGAAATATGTCTTTAAAAGTACAAAATGGTTTTGATTAATTGTTTAATGCTTACCCTACTGAAAGCCCTCGTTTTCCGTAACTGACATGTAAAATCCGTCTTGGTTTTATGAGAATTCCAGCCATTGCAAAATCAACTTTTTTTCGCTGGAACATTCCAATAACACCACTGAAAGTTCCGTTTTGGTCTTCTATTCCCCATTTATCTGTAGGAGTAACGTTAAAACTAAAAAAAAGATTGAAAGATAAATTTAAATTTAATTTCTGGAGCAACAAAAAAAATTAATGTACTTACCTGTAATTATAATATTCGGAAACAATAATCATCATTGATGCCTGAAATCTGTTATACCTATTTTGATCTATAAGATCTTTATTATAAATGTACTTCTTTACTTTTACGTTGTCATAATCTTGTAGATCCTCAGGAGGAACCTAAAGAGTAATTTTGGCAATTCTAAATTTTGTAAAAACCAAATAAATGTTTGATTCTTACCACCATAACTTTAGAAAATTCAACTCCAGTCATATTCTTTCTCAAAACATACTTGCAGCCTGTTTTATATTTCTCATAAATAAATATTCTCCCCATGGTTTTATTATAAAATCCAATAGTGTTGTAAATTAATCTACCTCCCCTGTTTTTAGACGGGTTATAAGCATCAATAATTTGAATAGGATTGCTTTTGTTATGGAGAAAAATATTTATACCTGCATTTATATGCATAAGAGTTTTTTCTAAAACGGCGATTATCTTGGTTTTGTTATTTGACAAAATCATCCAGTGGTGTATGAAATCATAGAAGTTTTTACGACCACACTATAAAAGAAAATGGGTCCTATAACATTACCTTGGGGTACCCCATGAATATTTATTTACCCATTTTACCTGATTTAAAAATTTATCAGCTCCTTTGCAATTTGAATCCAAAATTATACCTATGTGGCTTTTTGAAATGTTTAACCATGCTACATTATCTTCAATTGTGTTCAGGTCAAAAATCGAAATTTGCCGATAATTAGTGAACACCTCCTTAATTAAACTAATTTTTTCTACAAAAAAATAATTAATCTGGATTTAAAACGCGAGAAGCTAATGTACCATGATTTTTTAAGCATCCAACAAAAGTTGCTTGGTTTAAATTTTTGTGATCCAAGTAATGATTTATCATTTTAAAATCAGTACACATATTTTTAGAAAAAAGAATTGTTTGAATAATAAGTAGTTTTCTTAACATGGTTTTCAAAAGAAAACGTATAAAAGAATGTTATTTTATGTTATTTTCAAATAAAGTGGGCTATTAGAACAGGAACATTAGGGCTATTTATGTTTATAGATAAGTGGTAGTTATTGTTTCATAGATTATTTATATATAAAACTACAATAAAAGCGTACAGTACACAAAAATGTACTTTTGCTTTCAGTTTAATTTAAGCTTAATTAAGCTGTTTTTACAAAAATCTTATTTTGAATGCTTTTGCATGTAACTGTGGTATTGTTTCTCAATTACAACAAGTAAAACACTTATCATCATTCCTATTAGCAGTAAAGCAAAAGCAGGGTACATTTCGAGAACACCAACGTCCGCACTATACGCAAGCGCATTTTGCAAACATTCTGGCTTCCGGCTTGTCCAATGTCGTTTTTCCAATGAGAATATTCCAACTTCTATCATTCTTTGATACCTAAAAACAACCCCTAATCTTACAAGTTGAAATATTTTTAAATTTACCGACTGCGCCAGAGAAATTATTGGTTTTTCTTACATTACGTTAAGCATTTCTTTAAACGGCGAATCTTTGCGATAACTAACGTAGGCACTGTCAAGCCCAACCAATTTAATTTGCCTTAGCTTACAAACTTCATCAGGCTTAAACGTATCTTCTATTATTGGATAAGCGTATTTTACTTCTACGTGGTATGCGTAATCACCTTGGCGTACTCGTTCTACGCCTTCGCGTAGCGGAACGTAGTTGTACTTGTTTTGGATATTTGTAAAGAATGTTTTGTTACCTAGTTGTTGAGCTACTGTATCCTGCGTAGTCTAAAACATTTTGTTTGCAAAAAAATTACTGAGAACTTAAAAAGTATACCAGAAAAAAATCCAAAACGTAAGAATATTCTTGGTAGGATACTTTAAGTCGAGAGTGCAGCAAATCGTGAATCGTTTTAATCAATGTCGGAGGTGACATCAAAATTGTGGAAACCAGCGAAGCAGAATAGAATTGGTAGATTAAAATAGCGTTTATGAAAAGAAATAGAATTAAAATTCTAGTTCCATACATTCTTGACTGTATCGATGAGCCTTTAAATTAAATTTTAAGACAGATTTAAATAGGATTTTGTAGTTACCTTGCTGGCAAAATGCTCCAAAAACAAACAAGACCCAATGACTCCACTTTTTCTCCTTTACTTGGAGCGATATTTTTTGTTCCTTTTTCATTATTAGAGTGATCACTATCGAAAAAATCATTACCGTAAAAATTGTTAAAACCCAAATAACTGTCCCCAAGGGTTTAAAGAATACTTTAAAAGATGGGGGCGCTTTGGGGTTTAAAAATACAAATGAGCTTCTGAAAAAATGTACGAATATAATGCGGCTTTTACAAAAAGGGTATTTTTATTTTTTACCCAAGTGTAATGGTTCGTATTCCGTAGCTTACATGTAGTGTGCGTCTAAATTTGAAAATTATGTTAGCGATTGAAAAGTCTACTTTTTTTCTCTGATACAGTCCAATTAAACCACTGTATGTTCCGTTTTTGCTTTCAATACCCCATTTATCTGTAGGGGTTATGTTGAAACTAAAAATATAAAAACTTTTCTATATTTTTACTTTAATAGTATATTAAAACATTGAGTTTTATAAGAAACGTTTTTTAGCACGCGGCCAGGTTTGGAAAAAGAGCCGCGCAGCGGCGAGTTTTCCAATGGACAAGTGATAAAAAACGCCTTATAAAACGAGTTTTTTATACTATTTTTTATATTTGCTTCATTTAATTCATTAAAAAGCATTTTTAATTTGAATTAAAAATTCAACATGAAACTTTGTTTTTATGACCAACCTTATAGCATAATATTGACATTTTGAAGTAAAAAATAAATTAAAGTTAGACATATTGAATAATGGCATTTGTAAACTTTACTCATTTAATACTGATTGAATAGGCGTTTTTGAGAAAATGTAACCATTGACATCGTTTCTCCAATTCTTCTAGTTATTCCCTCTACAAAAAAACTATGTCCCCCGATTGAATATAATAGTAAAATTTGTAAATAAAAAGTACCTTGCAAGAAAATAATGTAACTTTTTGCAACAGGAAAACCAACCAATAAAATAAAATTTTGGGTTTAATAATGAAGCAATTCAGAAACTTTAAAAAACCAAATTTCGGGTTTCATAATGTGCACATTATAGAACGCAAATATAAAAAATAGTATATTAAAACATCGAGTTTTATAAGGAACGTTTTTTAGCACGCGTCCAGGTTTGGAAAAAGAGCCGCGTAGCGGCGAGTTTTCCAATGGACAAGTGATAAAAAACGCCTTATAAGACGAGTTTTTTATACTATTTTTTATATTTGCTTCATTTTATTCATTAAAAAGCATTTTTAATTTGAATTAAAAACTTAAGATGAAATTTTGTTTTTATGACCAACCTTATAGCATAACATTGACATTTTGAAGTAAAAAATAAATTAAAGTTAGACATATTGAATAATGACATTTGTAAACTTTACTCATTTAATACTAAATGAATAGGCGTTTTTGAGAAAATGTAACAATTGATATCGTTTCTCCAATTCTTCTAGTTATTCCCTCTACAAAAAAAACTACGTCCCCCGATTGATTTTAATAGTAAAATTTGTAAATAAAAAGTACCTTGCAAGAAGAGAATTCATCTTTTTGCATCAGGAAAACCAACCAATAAAATAAAATTTTGGGTTTAATAATGAAGCAATTCAGAAACTTTAAAAAACCAAATTTCGGGTTTCATAATGTCCATATTATAGAACGCAAATATAATAGTATATTAAAACATAGAGTTTTATAAGGAACGTTTTTTAGCACGCGTCCAGGTTTGGAAAAAGAGCCGCGCAGCGGCGAGTTTTCCAATGGACAAGTGATAAAAAACGCCTTATAAAACGAGTTTTTTATACTATTTTTTATATTTGCTCCATTTAATTAATTAAAAAGCATTTTTAATTTGAAATAAAAACTTAAGATGAAATTTTGTTTTTATGACCAACCTTATAGCATAATATTGACATTTTGAAGTAAAAAATAAATTAAAGTTAGACATATTGAATAATGACATTTGTAAACTTTACTCATTTAATACTGAATGAATAGGCGTTTTTGAGAAAATGTAACCATTGATATCGTTTCTCCAAGTCTTTTAGTTATTTCCTCTACAAAAAAACTATGTCTCCTGATTGATTATAATAGTAAAATTTGTAAATAAAAAGTACCTTGCAAGAAAAGAATTCATCTTTTTGCATCAGGAAAACCAACCAATAAAATAAAATTTTGGGTTTAATAATGAAGCAATTCAGAAACTTTAAAAAACCAAATTTTGGGTTTCATAATGTGCATATTATAGAACTCAAATATAAAAAAATTATTTTAAAATTGCTTCTCTAAGAATAAAAATTAATTTTACCTAAAGTTATAATAATTAGCCATAATGATAATCATTGAAGCTTGAAACCTGTTAAAATTGTTTTCATCCACAATGCTTCTATTATGGATATAATTCATCAACATCTTTTGGTCAGATTCTGTGTAATTAATTGATTCTGATGGAAGCTAAAAGTTACCTCGTCCAAAAAAAAATTATGTTGCGTATTTATTTTTGCGTACCACAAAAACTGTAGCAAATTCTACCCCTGTCATATTTTTCCTCAAAACATATTTACACCCAGTTTGATACTGCTCAAATATTAATATACTTTCCATTAAATCGTTGTAATACCCTATGGTATTAAAGAATAAACTGCCACCTCTGTTTTTAGATGGGTTATAAACATCAATAATTTGTATATGGCGGCTTTTTTGGTCGTGAAGAAAAATGTTTATGTCGGCATTAATATGTATAATAACTTCTTTAAAAACGGTAATTATTTTGGTTTTATTGTTTGACAAAACCATCCAGTGGTGAGTAAAATCGTAAAGGTATTGAAGGCCACACTAAAACAAAGTAGCCCATAGATTATGCCTTGTGGGACACCCATTTCTTAGTGGAAGTAATTTAAAAATACCTGATTTAGAACTAGGTCAGCGCCCTCACAATTTAAGTCCAAAATTACCCCAGAATGGCTTTTTGAAATATTTAATAGTCTAACATTATTTCCCAAAGTTTTTATGTCGAAAATCGAAATATACCTATAGTTTTTGGACATGTCCATCATTAATTCTGATTTTTCTACGAAATAAAATATGAACCACTTTTATGGCAATTATTTTAAGTGTTTACCATTGTTTTTTAAACATCCGACATAAGAAGCTTGATTTAAGTCTTTATAATCCAAATAGCGGTTTATCATTTTAAAATTGGTGCACATTAACCCAGAAATTAGGACAATTTCCATGAGTAGTTTTCTAAGCATTTTGAAGGCAAGTAATTGAATAAAATTATTTTTTTCTTTTGCATTTTTTATTGCTTAAAGTGATGGACAGCAAAATTGGTGATAGTATTTTATTTAAACCTAAGTAAATCGTGCGTTTCTATCTCTACATTTTAAGTGTGTACGTAAAATATTTATCGTTTACGGAAGGTTTTAAATTTCCAAGTGCAATTGTAATGATAAAATAAAACCTCAAACGACAGGAAACAAAAACTTGCAAAAAACCCGTAGGTTAACACAAAAATTCCACAGGAAAACTCTTTTAAACCAACATGAATTTCTATTTTTCGTGTAGATTCAACGCAAAACGGTTTTTGTGCGTCCCAAAACTTTCTTAATCGTACCATTTCTCCATCTTCCACTAAACGCAACATGCTACAATATTTCTTAGTAATTTATGCACATTCAACTGTTAGTTTTTTACCAATAGTTTAGCATTTCTCTAAACGGCGAGTGTTTCTGCAAATTGGTGTGCATTGGCTGCGTCCTGTACATTTGCACTTCCTCCAATTCGCAAATCTGTTCATTTGAAAAAGTCGCTCTTATTATAGGGTAGGCTGTACTGGTCTCAGCATGAAAGGCAAAACCCCCCTTTTGGACCCGCTTTACACCGTCCTCAGGGTCGTAAAACCCTGTGTCATTGTCAGGCGACTTGCCACGTATTTTGTTGAATAGTTCTATCGCTGCAGGGTCAGTAGTTTGCTACGAAAATTCTGTAAATTTAAGCCTAAGGACAAGGTTTGGAATGGTCTTACGACAAAATAATTGCGATCAATTAATATGTCTTCGATTCCAGCCTCTAGCGGACTCTTTACTAAGTCAGGCAAAGTTTTTATGTCGCTTGGTAAATCCATAAGAATATAGGACACAATACTAGCTGAATAAAACTGGTAATTTAAAATGCAGAAAAGAAATACAAATACTGATAATATGCGACTGCTAAATGTTTGAGGGTGACTTGTAGCTCCTAAAAAGACATTTCCTACATTTGTACTTTCAAATTTTTAAAATACCTTGTTGGCAAACTGCTCCCAATGTAAAAAGAAACAAGATACTCCATGAGGATTCAAAGTGATCACTTTTGTTTTCAGTCATTGCCTCCTCAACTCCAAAACATAATCTTAACCCTACGAGAATAATGCCCAAAAAAATAACCATTAGAATCCAAACCTGAGCCGAAAGCGGACGTAGAAAAATATTATACGAAGATGTTATAATTTTGGGTTTTCTGTACAAGAACGTTGATCTAAAATACTCAAATGGTAAAAAGGCTAGACAAAAAATTCAAATACTTCAAAATCCAATTTCCAAAACTGTAGTCAACAACAGGCATTCTGTCTCGTTTAAAAATTAATGGGGAGCTCCCAAAATCAATTAAACGTCTTTCTAGAAGGCTGACTAGGCCATCAAATCTTCCAGTGTCCTTTTGGATATATCCCCATGAAGTTGTTCTTTCTACAACTATACTAAAGAAAAAATAAATACAAAATTAGTTGTAAAATCAAGAACTTACGAAAAATTGTACATGTCCTGACAATGTCGTATTGTAACGCTCTGAAATCGATGCATTGAATCTATTTCTTTGTGCATTTCGCTATTTAAATAATCCTCTAGTCTTTCTCTCAGTCTTGGAACCTTAAATGTGTCTTTTTACAACTTTCCTAATTTTTTTAAAGTAACTTGTGTCGTTTTACCACAATAGCACTTTTAAAAGTAACATTTCTTCCCATGTTTCTCCGCCTCCAGTATTTATTACCAATATAGTTAACAACATACCCATCAAAATCGTTAAAATATCCTATCTCAGTGATAACAAGCTTCCCCCCGTGAAAACTTGCAGGGTTGTACACGTCAAAAATGGTCCAATTGGTTGAAAATTGATCCTGTACAGCAACGTGTATTTCTGCATTTATGTTAAGATTAACATTTTCAAACATGTTGGTAATGTTGTCTTGACTTTGAGCGAAAATAAGCCATTCGTAGGTTTCATACAAAAGTCTACGTCTGCCACACTGAAAAACATATTACTGTAATTTTTTCAAAAATAGTTTAAAAAATACCTCTTGTAAAATATCATTGAGATTTTTGCAATCTCCATCGACTATCATAGCCATTTTATTATAATTTGACAAAACATTTAAATAATCTTCAGTATTGTTGAGATTCATGTCCACATATAAATGCCTTAGGAAAATATTTGTGCTAAGCCTGTCCTCTAAAAAAATCATTGTTATTAAAAGAATTGAAGAAAAACATTTTTTTTTAAACAATACGTTTGCTGGGCGAGCATACAAAAAATGCTGCTAAATCTAAAGATTTAGTTTCTGCAAAACCAGTTATAACATTAGGATAAATGGCGCATTGTCCACAACAAAATAATAAAACAAAAATCGCCTTGCGCATCTTGCTTACCATTTAGAAGTGAAAACCTGAAAGAAAAACTTATTTTTTAAATTGGGCTAATTTACAAAATTACACTGGTCAAATTACCTTCTGTTTTCTGGGTTAACATAATTTCACATTATTATTATATTATTACAAAAACATTGACATTACGGACAAGTTTATTTATTAAAGATCATTCATTATCAATAAATACAATGTACTTTCACAAAATGTTCGTAAAAAAACTAACTACCTACTTTAAAAATTAACTAATGCCCACTTACAACGTTGTTTTTGAAAGGTCCCCTAAATGTAAGAAACAATCTTATGGACTTTTTTCTTTGACAATTTTATGTCTCTTACAGTTAGGGGATCCCAAAACAAACCTGCCTATAAGGGGACTAAAATAATCTGCTTATTTATTTACAGTACTTAATTAGCAGAAAACTTTAATAAAAATTTGGATTGTATGTCTAACACCGAACCAAATTTAGTATAACAACAAAGGTTATTTTTTTAAAAGTTGTTTTATTTAATAGCCAAACTGAAATTTGGCAAGTTATATTAATCGATCTATTTTGATCCCAATGATTATTCTGGCGACTTAGAACTTCTGATTCATTGATAGTTTACTTAATAACGTTCGATAATTTAACGAGGGACCTTTAAATTATATATTTACATAATTTTAATTGAAAAAGTCAGCTGTTACTTTTAAAAAATGGAAAATAAAAGTACGAGTAAGAACAAATTATAAATAATTAAATCCATAATAAGTTAGACAATAAAGTGTAGAAAATATTTATACATAATAGTAGGAAAATTTACACATGTTAATAATTACTTAAATGCTTAAACAAGTGGTTTACCGTTCCTCTAATATCACAGTTTCTTGCGGAAACAGTTTTAAATCTTTTAATGTTTTTGTTTGATCCAATGCTGTCAACTAAGGAAAAACAAAACATTAAAAATAGCCACTTTTGGGAAGCAAAAAAAACTTACGTCTCTTCTAGGCCAGCTAGAAATAATTTTAAACTCCTCATTTGGATACCCTTTGGCTATGACAAAATTGACAAGAACCTGAGAAAACGATTATTAGTCTTTTGTTACATGCCTAGCAGACGTAAAACTTACATTAAGTGGTGTGTTGACGTCAAATCTGCGCTCCAAAAACTCGCCTTGAGGTAATCTAACGCGGATTTTGGTAATAGTGTCTCCGTTTCCGGCCGGTGGTTCTGGCGGAAGTGTTGCTTCGACTTTTGCACGGTGGGCTTCCTTTTTAGCTAGTACTTCTGCTTGTTCTGTTTCTAATTTAACGCGCGCCTCTGTTTCTGCTTTTTCTTTGTTTCGTTTGGCCTCCTCTTTCGCTCTAGAGGACACCAAAGATGTTAATTAAATACAACACAATACAAACAGAACAGAATTCATATGAAACATTTAAAAAGCAGCGGTCCAAGCAGTGCATCTCCCATGTATCATATGAAAACTTGTCGCATATGTACTAAGCAAGTGGATAATCCTTACAGAGAGATGTATCTTACCTATCTGCCTCCAAAGACTCGCGGTACGCCTCGTCTTGCTCCCATTTTACCAACTCCCGTTCGGCTCTTTCTTGCTCCTCGCGAATCTCCACTCTTTGATGCTCACTAAAAACCTCCACCGCCTCCAGCAGACTCGTTAACAGTTCATTCACCCCAACATTTCCGTGTATGACCCCGAATATATCAGTCGACGACCGAATGCGCATGATCAGTACAATGGCCGGCAACCTATCCACTGGCATGTTCCGTAAACTCATTTTAGCCAAAGGCCCTAACGTCGCCTGCACAGAATTTTGCAAACGTTGGAAATTGGAATCGAAGGTCAAATCCCACCCCCAGAGAATAAAGTTGTTTTCAAACATTTGCATCACGCTTTCAAAACCTAAAAGTTGCGTGCAGAAAACGTTCGTTAGGACGCTGGAGTCGTGGTGGAGATATATCGCGAAGATTTTGCGCTAAAATTTAGAGTTTTTGAGTAAATTTGGAGAAAATAAAGGTAGGGGGACGTACGTCTTTGGCTGGTTTATTGCACGCTTCGCCTAGGGCATCTTCGAGTGTTCCTTGGAAAAAGGCTGGATGTACTGGACCATACCTAGCGGTGAATCGCTCGCCAAACGTTAAACTTCCGACTATTTCGTCTTCTACGTTGTCTGGAACTAAAAAAACCGCACATAAGTATCGATTATGTTGTCGTATTTGCCAAAACGTACTCAAAGGTTCAGTCCGTGTTTTAGCAACCTCATCAACAAAGTAATCATCATCCACCGTAAATGATTCCGATGCGTCCTCATATTCCTCGTCGTCGCTATCAATTCTAACAATATTGTTGCTGTTGTTTGTTGTTTTCCTACTGCTGCTACTATTTCCCGCGACTGACTGTCTGCACATTGTGAAATTATGCTCGGGAAAACTAAAAACAATTAAAAGTTAGAACGACTAGAATCTTTTATTATCCAAGTTTGCGCTTACTCAATTCCGGACAGGGCTAATACAGTTTGGTCGTCAATATTGGGTGGCCAACCACTCCAAATCTGATTACGTACTTCTATATTCGTAAGAGCGTATAGCCCATTTTTTACCTCTAAAATGGTTGTAGTTCCTGGGTACTTTAGATTGTAATTGTGTGACGACTCGAACTTTATGTTTAGGGTGTAGATACTGTTTAGTCTATCTGTAACTTCCGCTCTAGAAGAAGAATAAGTTTAGTAAAGTAAAATTAATTAAGAGTAAATAGCTTACTCATCTTCTGCGTCAACTCCGCCCTCAGTTGGTAGAATAGAGACGTGTAGGACATTTTGTTTTTCTCTTTCAATATTAAGTTTTGAAAAGGGAACCTTCTCGTTTTGTGGGAGCTTAGCCCAGCCTGAAAATACCAACCGACACGGTGCAACGTTCAAATCCCTTTGCAGATTCCTTTTTAAATCATCTATAAATATAACAATGCCAACTAAAACGCCTTTGTTTCGTAGCCAAATTACTTACAAATCGAAGATGTTTCATTCATTTCAATTGGGAGTATTCGATCGCGATACTGGATATCAAATTTGATTTTCTTGTTTGATTTTCTGGAGCTTGATGTCGAGGGTTGGTTGTCCCCGCAAAATTTCGGCACTGGGTATCCAACGTTATTTCCTGCTTCAACAATGTCCGTGGCGCAGTCCACTGGAACAGCTGGCGTGTTATCGTCGTCCACAATCATCACGTCTGGCTCCATTTGGTTTGGTTGAAAGGACTGGGTATCAGGAGGCATAACTCGGCTAACGGCACGCTGTAATGTGATTCTATTAGATAAGAACGTTCATAATAGCTTTATACATACTAATAGATCCCAGTTGGTTTCATCCAAGTGAAAAATCGCTTCAGCAACATCCTCAATTCCAGTGCATGCCTAAAAAAAATCAAATAATTGGTTTGTCATCCATACTCCCTCTAACCTTAACAAAAGCTCTAAAACCCCGGAAGCTCGCGATTGAAAGACTTACCTGGAAATCAGCAAGGATTTCCTCTCGATTTTCCGACATGATTGTATGAATTCGAAAAGTCTTTAATTTAGCAACACAATGGAATTTTAAACCTCGATCTTGCTCGTCTCAACTTTGGTTCATACAAAACATTGCTCTTGCTCAATAAATCATTGCGCATGACAAGAAAAACAAAAAGATGACACTCGTGACGGAAAAATGATGGTGGATCACATTTTGTGAACCCACCTTAACGAGTTCACGAGATTGAGTAGTTCGAAAGTATCATAGATTTAAACTACTAAATACGGATTTGTGGAAAGTTTTTTTGCGATATTTGGTTTTGAGCGGACGTAAAATTGATAAAATGTAATGATAAATTAAACAGGCCACAAGTTTATGTAAATTAGACGAAATACGAAGCGTTTTGCTCAAATATAAAACAGTAAGTACTTTTTATGAAGCAGATATTATTAAAAATATCGCCTTGAAGTTACAGACATTAAATAACGTGAGAATAACGTGTAATTATTTTCAGCGATTCCAAAATTATAAATAAAAGACAACTATGGCTTGTGAACATGATGACGAAAATCTCTTGCTGGACGATAAGTTAGATTCTTGCGAAAAATGTATAACGCCCAAAATTAAAATAACAAATGGTCGTTCCAATGGCATTGTTGATGAAGATAGCGTTTTTGGATTAGAAGACTCGCCTTTACTAATAAATGTAATTTAAAAAAGCGTGAAGGAACTAATTACTAATTTGTGTTTTTAAGGACCCTTACCGAGAATTAGAATTTCACTGCCATGATATACTGACAACGCACAAGGATTCTCAGTCCTGGAAAAAATTGGTTTCTGTAGCTGTTTTCTGTTTTGTATTTATGGTATGTTGTCCAAGCAGTTTTAAAGCCTTTTTTACACGATAATATTTTAGATTTCAGAAGTTATTGGAGGCTACTTAGCCGGAAGTTCTGCCGTGATGGCAGATGCGGCACACTTATTTTCTGATTTTGTTGGGTTTTTAATTTCCTTGTTTTCGATATGGCTGGGCCAGAAAAAAGCAAACAACAAACATACTTTTGGATATCATAGAGCTGAGGTTCTGGGTGCTTTTTTCAGGTTTGTTGTAATAATATCTGCATAAGATAAATTTTATTTTTTTTGTTTGTTTCAGCATTCTGATAATATGGGTGCTAGCTGGAATATTTTTGTTCATTGCTACTAATCGGTTAAAGAACGATAATTATGAAATAAACGCAGATACTATGATGATTATGGCAACCTTGGGATTAATTGTTAATTTAATGTAACTAATGTGGAATATTTAGAGGACAAATCTAAACATATTTTTTTCAGAATGGGGGGTATATTACACACAATGTGCAACATTCATTCGCATAGCCATGGCGGCGCAAAACCTCATTCATCAGAAAATATCAACGTTAAAGCGGCAACCGCTCACATTATTGGCGATTTGGTGCAAAGCATAGGCGTTCTTATAGCTTCATTTATAATTAAATTTTATCCTGAAGCCAAAATAGCAGATCCAATTTGTACAATAGTTTTTGTTGTAATAGCAATTGCTTCTACGATAACTGTGGCTTATGAATCTATTTGTTGTCTTCTTGAAGCAAGCCCTATAAATACTCTGGATTTGTCGATAAGCCTACAGAGTATTAGAGGTGTTTGCCATGTTCACAATTTGCACATTTGGGCGTTGTCCCCAGGAAAAAATGCTGTAGCTGTACATTTAGCTGTTGGTAAGTATTTTATTTAAATCTGCTTGGATAAAGGAATAATTTAAATAAAAAATGTTTCAGATATGGACTATGATAGGGATACAGTATTAAACAAAGCCACAAACCTCATTAAAAATAAAATAAATGTAGTAACCTGTACTATCCAATTAGAAGTTTATAATAGTGACCTGATTAGTTCGTGTGGACACTGCCAAGATAAGGTTTCTTGACGATTACTAATTTGCAGATATTAAATTAATGCACAATAAAATTACTTGAATTCTAGTAAACATGACAATTTTGTAAATCATAGTAAATTTATTAAGCCAAAACTGAGGCCAAAACGTAAACAGTAAAGTATAAAAATTTGAATTAAAATACTTGTTTAAATACTTTGTTGTTTTTAAAATTCCCATTCACACGACTGTATTTCCATATCAGCAAAGTTTTGCGCGAAGTCAAAATTAGCGACATCATCTGAAACAAGTTTTAAGGCATTTTGTAACACAAAACACATTTTAAAATACCTGTATTATAAGCTACTTTGTCGCTCAGTGGAATGGCCGGTCGTATAAGTTCAGGTAGCGAAATTCCCTTTTTCGCGACTTTAAAAATAGGGTGGCTCAATAATTCATCCGCTGTTGGTCTAATGTATGCTTCTCTTTGCAAACAAAGAGCGCAAAACTCGTGAAAATCCTCAGTAAAGCGTCTTTGGGCTGAATTAGTAAATTCGCAATCACCTACAAATGTTTTGTTATTTTGTTACGTTTAAAGTTACGGAAATAAGTACCTGCACAGTCGTTTTCATTAGGGTTTTCTGACAGTGAGTTACACTCCAAGATTTGTGGGGCCCAACCCCTAACTTTCTCAATGAGCATTAACGTCTTGGCTACGTCTAAAAATGGTTCTGTGCCATTCGCGAGTTCGCAGCACACCATTCCGACACTGTAAATATCGGACTTTTCGTTATAGCCTTGCAGGTTTTGCTCCAGTAGTTCTGGGCTGAGCCAGTTTAAATTTCGCTGTGTTGTTGAAGGAAAACTGTAAATGCTTTTGTGCCATTTTCCGTTGCTTATCAAGGGGCATGAATATCTAAACCCTGTTAAACAAGCGTTTCCGTTTGCTGATATTAGAATGTGACTTGCTCTAATCGCTCTATGAATAAAGCCTCTTTTGTGAATGTAACTAACAGCCTCTAGGACGTCCTTTAAAATTAAAATTATTGCCAACTCGGGCAAGCCTAAAACACACTTTTTACTGCTGTTTACCCAGTTTGTATGTGTAGTAAAAGTTACCTTCGTTAAAGTGCGCATTTATTAAACTTTTACAAGAACCATAAGCCATAAGTGGGCTTATAACATAAACTTCTGGGCCATGAACAAACGTTGTACAATACCTTATTATATTTGGATGTTTTAGTTGTTTTGTGACTATAATTTCTTGCTAAAACACATCTGCAATTAATCCGGAACGTCTCAGATTAGCAGGACGCCTCATACTTCTACTAAAAAGGAATCCTCCCTTATTTTATCCATTAAGAACCGTTTTATAGCAACCATTTTATTTGTTCTTGGATGTATGGCTAAATTAACAACAGCTTTGCCTTCAAAACATTCTCCAAGAATTGATATAATTTTATATGAGGCGACATCAGCATCAAATTGGGTCATTTTTAATAAATAATTGCACTATTTTGGAAATTATGGCACTTTTAAAAAATTTGACAGGTAAACATGAAACATAACCTTACTTTTTTATATTTTAATCCATTTGACCTACTCGATTTTGACGAGACGCGACATTTTTTTAAAGCCATTTGTTTATTGCGGGTTTTTTGAATCTGCAGACCCCCTTTATTGTAGTTTTGATGAGTTTTTATGCGTTTTGAAATGAAAACACCAAATTATATAAGAATCATGTTTTATAAATGGTATGTACAGTACAAATAATACAATTACTTAAATTTAAAATCTTATGTGTACAACTTTTCTTTTTTCGCTTTTATTACTTATGTACATGAATTTAGTAAATAAAAGCGTTTGTGGGAAAATAACCAACGTTTAGAAAAAATACAGGCAGCGCTAGCTGTATAAAATGGAATGTTCCATACGATATAAAATATAAATAAATAATCAATATTTGGTTATTTTCTCACTTTGCAGATTTCTTATAATTTACAAATAATGGCTTCTAATGCTGACATATCTTTCTAACATTAACACTACAAAAATATATATCTTTGTACTTGTTCTAAATTTGGTACAGAATATAAAAAATTTACATTAAAATAGAAACAATTTTTATGCTAAACAAACTATATTACTCACCAAAAGTATTTACAGCTTTTTTTTAAAAGATATATCAACATAGTCAAAATTTACAGCAATGAATAATTAATTAAAAAAACCTCAAAATAATTTAAGTCTGAATTTATTCGTTAATAGCTTCCCAATAAATGAAAATGTTTATTTCATTTGAGGTTTCTTTTTGCCTTAGGCGTATAGTTTTAAATCTAAAAGTATTATTACGATTGACCGCGAGTTTAAAAAAGAATGAGATAACTGCTTGGGATTGAAAGAAGAAACGTAACTTATTTTTGTACTATAAATTATAAAAACATAAAACATGTTGCGAAACAATCAACAAAGTAAAAACAATTCAATGTTATAGTAGAAAAAAACATTAATATTGCACTGTCTTAAGTTTTCCAACTAAACAAAGAATACAACACGACTTTTGATATAAAAAATATCTGAACAAAAACAAGGAAACTTTAGTTCTTAAGTTATATAAAAAGATCACCTTGAGGACAAAGTGATAGACCACTGAAAATTTAAAACTGGATGAAAGCACGACCAAAAAATTAAAATTATTTGACACTCAAGAAAAATAAATACAGAAAATGTAAGAGATCTTTATTACCTATGCAAATATCCCCCAGGAATCGGCATAAGTAGAAAAAAATATGATGCAGAACAGTGAATTAAATACTTCCCATTAATTAAAGACAACTTTCATCATTTTAAACAAAAAAATTAAAAATCCTTTCTGGGGCGAAATAAAATTTAAATTTTAAACCAAAAGGCAAAAATGAAAAATACAGAAAAAAAAAACAAAGCGCGCCAAACCTACTTTTACACTTAAAACACACCTAATACTTGGAAGCATTTTAGTAATTCCTAAATAACTGCATCATATAACTCGAAATCTACTTTGAAGGAAGTTCTAGGAGCAGCCTTTTTTACAGATTGTTATGTCACTTTCACGAGGAGTCTTCATTTAGTCGCTCGACCCTATATCGATTGTACGCCGTGTAGGGTGTTCGCGCAATGTCATTGTCTGTTAACACTCTCGTCCTGTTTGGCACCAGTCCATCACCTCGGCCCATAAGCCAATCGTTGCACTGTTTGTGTTGGCTATCACTCACGTTAGCACTAACCCACTGCTTCAGCCACGACCGGAAACGGTTGGCCAAGCGCTTCGTCACCTCGGGATGGCTCTGCAAAAAAAACAAACATTTATTCCAATGGTCAAGGCTGAGTACGCATTTAACCTTTCTCAGAATGTAATTTTTAACTGCTAGACACTTAAAACTACAACATACCTGTTTAGCTTTGGAGAAGGCACTTATTTTGTACAGGTAACTGTCCTTATTAACAGTAAACATAATCTTTGAATCTTGCGGATTGAATTTACATTCCGTATCGTCGTTGACATCAAATCCGGGATGATTGGTTTGGTTTCGTTCGGGAATGGAACGCTCGTTGAGTTTCCGCTCTAATTCCTGCAGACTAATTTCATACTTTTTGTCGCAATCTGTTGTCGAAGTCTCGTTCTTTTCTTGGAACTCGTCGGCACCGTCAACGCGCTTCGAACTTTGACTTTGGCGAGGGGAATCGTCACTTTTACTACTGCAAAATTTTACATTTTAAAATAAAACATTCACAGTAAAATTTTACATGAAACTAAAAATATTTGCAAGCATTTTCAAGGTCTACTTACAGTATACTGCTATTGACATCGGATTGATTATTGTTTTTCTTATCGCACCCAAAACGCCTATAATACGTCCGTAGGTTGCGTCCAAGAAACACTGGAGTTTTAAGTTTATCCGTACTACTGCATTCTGTAAACGATTCCTTATACGAGCTCCACTTTCTCGTCTCCTCCACTTTTTTATTATCAGTTTCCGACTCAGTGTCCAGCAATTCGATGGACATCCTGCAGTCGTTCTTGTAGAAGAATATTTTAAAGCAACTGTCGTCTTGGGCCGCCTTTTCGGCCGCTCTTTGGTAGGCCTGTTCTTGGTTTACGCGTTTGTAGGCAGTGGCGCAGGTACCGACGTTTGCGCCGCGTTTTTGCTCTTTGACGAACATGTCAGTGCAGGCGATTGCACTTCTTTCGGTGACGCAATGTTGCAGCTGACGTACGGCGTACAAAACCACCTTGTCTAGGGTAAAGGCAATGTACGCGTGAATACCAAACATCTCTCTGTAACAAAAGCATAGTTTAAACATCTTATGAAATAAAGCTTTACTTGAAACATACCTAAGCGTATCCTCGTACGTGTTTGCGTCCATATTTCCGTCCAGCAACTTCTTAACCATTTCAAGGAAAGTAGGATAATAGTCTTCCACCTCGATTTGTGGTTTAGGTTTGAGCCTCAAAGCGACGGCTATGCTTTCCTTGCGAGTGGTGCGTTGCTTTTGCTCTTCCGCCGCTAAAATGACAGCTCGCTCATAAATCTTCGTTAGGCGTTCACATAAAATAGCGTGTAGCCTCAGGAAGATGTACCAGTTTGTGTTAGCCATAAACATGGCGTAGCTTTCTTCGGGATCGTTGGTTTGGGCGTGTAGAGGTACTTTAATATCTTCATCTTTGACGTCTATGTCCATTTTGACTTCTAAGGGTTCGTTGTCTGAGCGAGCTGGGGATTTTCCTGGGCTGGCGCTGCCTTTGGATTCCTTGTTGCTTGGGCTGCTGCCCGGGCTTTCTTCTGTTTCGTCTTTGTCATCTAAACAACAAATAAAAGAAAGTTAATGCCTAAGAAACTTTAAAAAATTAAATGCAATAATATTTTTTGATCAATAGTCATAGTAATTACCTTCATCTTCCCGTTCGTCTTCGCTTAAAGCCTGCCGAGCGTGGAAGAAAAAGTCCGGCAAAAACTGGAGAAGCAAATGCTTGATGCGCCTCTTTTCGCTTTTCTGTACCCCAGTCTGACGCTTCACGTTATGAATCAGCAGATTCGCAGCGTCATCCAAAATAGTACGATCGCGATAAGGAAAGACCACATGCGGCCCTACAATTGGTTCAGCTCCCTCCTCGTTCTGCTCGTGGCGCTCATCGAATATTGTCTCGATTTCATTAAAGAGACTCTTGGAGCGAAGCGCCTTGACGTCTGTTTGTTTGAAATTGATTCCCTGATGATCCAGACTCTTAAGGTAGTACTTTTCGTTCTGCTCTCGCCATATCTTATTGAAACCTTTCTGGGCTTCACGCCACTCCTCTTCCTTAGTCTTAAGCCTTCGTAATACCACAGGTACCGCTACTACAGGATTCCGCTTTAAACCATCAATGATATCTTGTGCCTTTTCGCCGTAAATCCGTCGAATGGCGCGCCTGTGCAACGTGTCTGAGGATCCGCCCAACGAGTCGGCGAGGGTAAAGCGCGAGATTTCGTCCTGGCTCATGCGACTAAGCTTCTTTTGGACGGCTTCTAGGACGCGAATAGTGGCCGCGTTAGTTTCAATAACAACGTCCAGCTCAAATCGCTCGTCCTCGCAGCGGTACATGTATTCTTCGTACTGGGTTTTGCGCGAACTGACGAACGTACTGTCTTCCGACCACGTGGGGAACGACACCCACTGATCATTTAAAACTTCCTGGCACAAAGTCGTGCGTCCGGAGCATTTGAGTCCTTCCTGAGCCACTGGAATGACGCAGTAGCTCGCCCCCAAGCGTTTGGCAGTGGTGAGATCGATCTCAACGGCTAGTTCACCCTGTGGCCTGTCGTTGCGCGCAACACTGTATGGCAACGCTTCGGACTCATTCTGGCCAAGGAACTCGCGAAACCAGCGCAACAGCTCGGGGAACTTGCCAAGGAAGGGTGTTACCATTTGGACCAATTCACTTTTCGAGACAATCTCCTGATTGAAGAGGTTGAGACATCGCAGGAAGCTGTTGTAGGCTTCTGGGGTTCGCACAGCTTTTCTCACCTTGTCGAAAAAGGCGTAATCATTTAAAGTACCAAATTTCCCAGCTTCTGCCAGGGTTACGTCGCGACACGAAGACGGCTTGTGTTTTTTTGGTGGTGGTGCATCTCGATGCATCATATTGGAGTACGGTGGCGATCTCTTGACTGGATTGCTAGGAATATGGCTTGTCTTGTGCGGGAGATGTCGTTCGACATTGTGCTCCCTGTAGGATGGTTTACTGGGTGGTTTCTTTACAATGGGGTCGGGAAGAGGTTGTGCATGGATATGACTAGTGGCATCTGGCAGGAACTGACCAAATTCAGCAAGTAAATCGCTTTGGTTTTCGAATAGTTTCGCCACTTGACTGTACACCTCTTGTTCAGTGAGGGGCTTCGCGCTCATGGCGCCTCCAGCTTCTTTCAGAGTTCTTTGCTCCTTTTGATAAGCGTGGAGAATCTCTAAGAAACGCTTATACTTCTCAGGTTGACCTTGAAATCGATGCTGCAACAAGAAAACAAAATTATCTATTTTTCATAATTATTTAATTAGTTCTGTTAACCTACCTTAATTTTATTGACATAATTAATGGCGTGATTGAATTCCACAGGTTGATTCTGAGGAGGCTCCGAGTGTCCTTGAAGAGCCTGAGTAACGGCAGCTTGTGCGGCTGACAGCATCGAATTATACGGTGGGGCTCCACCGTAACTTGGGGTGTGATGAACAGCCGGGGGTTGTGGGGCAACCGGAGCTAGGTGAGATTGTGCAGATGATGTGATAGGTTGTGTGACTGGGGGAGGGCCTGGAGGGGGATGCCCGCCCCCTGCAGACATGTTAATTATTCCGGAACCTTTGAGGATCATTGATGATTTTTGGGGTGCGGAGTCGGACTGCATAGTGCCCGTTGGACTGGGCATGCTTACAGATACCTTTAAAAATTAATTTGCAGTTAGTGGTAGCTGGGGGAGGCTTGGTAATAAAAATTGTGTGTATATTAAATGGTTTTGTGCTTGATGTTAGAAATCAAGTACTCAATATAAACAATGACAATGTGGGTTTTTATAAGTGGGCAATTAACTAGTTTGTTTACCTGAAAAGCATAGCCTTGGTCACTCCGCTGCACTTCAATTTTATATCCTGGCGGCAAAAAAGTGTTAAATCCCACAATGAGGTCCGGAAATCCTTTGAAAAGATTCGAGACTCGTTGAATTACACCAGGAGTATCAATGCTTTGGCTTTTAAACTCCTTCATAATGTCCAAAAAGTCATTATACACTTGGGGTTTATTGTTGAACTTGTATTTCACAAGATCCAAATACGAAAGAGCGTCTTCCACTTTGAGGCGGTGGAAGTTCGAGGGAGGCTGTTGTGGCGCGGACGCCAAGGGAGCCTGGGCTGCAGGCATTGCGTAGGTGACTTGGGGGAAAATGCCTGACTGCATAACCTCTGCAGGACCTTTCACTGCACCACTACTGGCGTACGATAGCGGTAATGGGGGCACACCACTCGCCGGTGATTGTGTCGGTGGCCTGTATTGTAAATTACAGGAATAGGGTCCACTTCCTTCCTTAATTATTGACGACTCATCCACTCGTCGTTTCATTTCAAATTACATTGGGCCGACTGTAATAAAAAAAAAACATGTAAATCGTCACAACATAAACAAGACGTCACTTTGCTGAATTGAGGAAAAAACACAAAACTTACATAATGGAGGTCCCTCAACGAGAACTTATATTTAACGGAATATTTTATCATTTTTTTTAATAATTCGCAACTAATTCATGAAAGCAACAACTACACGAAATTAAAAAACATGAAAACAATAAACAGACACACACAAAATGACCCGACCTGCCATGTTGAAAGATCTGTTCAGCTGATCGAGCTTAGACACGCCCACTATTTATTTCTGGCATTATAAACAAAACTTACAAAACCGGTATCATTTTCACGATCGTCGAACATCGAGTTACTTTTTTAATGAAAGAGCGCATGCCTTTATTACTTTAAATAAAACACGAGTTTAAAAACAGCCGCAATAAACAAGTCTGCCATAATTAATTCTGTTCATTATCATTGTTTTTATTTTATTCGTTATTTGTGCATACGAGCAAAACTAGAAGCAAAACGTTATTAGTTATTGAATTACGGTTGGCCTTTAATCTTTTGAGATAACAGCATTTTTATTTAGATTATGTAAGATCTCAATAGCTCAAAGGTACATACAAAGAGGTAAAGAAATAAAATAGTGAGCAAAATGCGTGCGCATATTGGCGGCAGAAAATACGCTAACAATAGAGTCGAATTTTATTTTTAGTCGCCTCCTCATTTTTAACAATTGTTTAATTAAATTATTTTGTTAAATAAAATAAAAAATTCGAAGAATTCTATTATTTTCTTAAAAGAAAACTTTCACATCAACATGACCTTGCAAATGCTCTTGTTTTAGAAAGTTTTTAAATACTTTAGGTATCCGAATTCAAATAATTACTGAACGCTATTTAATTTAGCAATTGGCTAATTTATATTAGCGAGATGTTAGAGATTCATTAGACACCAAAGTTCGGAGGGGCAAACACTTACTTTATTTTTAGATATCAAGTGCCAGTAAAATGGTAAACACTGGTGAAATTTACTTCGAATGGTATGAATATTTTTAAGACGCAATAACAACAGCGAGTACCCATCTCGTCACAGGTTACAGTGGCTAGCAAGTAGCTTAGCCTTACCAACAGATTTGCTTTGCCTTGCAAGTTTTATTTTATATAATTTTGTTACCTTCTCTCTCATGCTCACTAAAATTTCAATGAATCTAAATGGCAACACTGGATGGCCTCCAAAATTCGGCCTCATTGCCAAGTGGGTTTAGCCCTTTCTCGAGCATTCCTAACACAGATGTAAAATAAAAGATCTCTAATTCTTGTTTCTAAAGGCGTGTCAAATTGAACTCCGCGCAGATTGAAATGCGCATGAGTATAAACCCGTTCGTTTAAAAACAACCAATAAGAAATGATCACCGTCGTAGAAGATCGTCATTACTCGGAGAAACCACCAATGAACGCAAATCTTTTTGATTGCACTGTCAATGCGCATGTGCATGAACCCGTTCGTGTCATCTTCAATTTGGCACGTTTTGCTTTTACGCATCCTATAGCATTAATATTCTATATATTTCTATGATTCCTAACAATGTTTTGTGCGCAACCGACACGAGATATGGCAACGTCGAATGACGGGTTCTCTCCCGCGATTGTGGACGCAAGCTCTTTATTGGAGGAAAGAAAGATCGATAAACGAGTGGAAGGGCAGGGAACCGGACGTAGCAAGCAGCGTTGCCAAGTGTTTTCTAAACAGTGCACCATTAGAGTCGAAAATCGCGTGTTTTACCTTTGTCAGTAAACAAAATACAGAATGTTACTACAAGTTTCGTAATTATTTTGGAATGCATGGATCAAAATTTACTAAAAAAAAACCTTTAAACTTAAACTGTGTCTTATTTAAGGAGTTTTTCTTGGAAATGGAGCAGTTACATGATTTAAAAGCGTAGTTTCTATTTCAAGTATGATATCACGCTGTTAACTTTTTAATACATGCTTTCCGCGGTTGCCAAGTCAATTGTTCGCAACGTCGCCGTCAACAAACATCACCTAAATTTGGAAATGAAACTGATTTAAAACATATTACTTAAATATTTAGGCAAAAAATGAAACCTTTTTATGAAAACTATTTCTATTTCTTCCCTCGCCATTGTTACGAAACCAAATGGAGTTGTTAAAAAAAAGCTCAATCACGTTTCGTTTGCAATATTTTTTCTTTATTTTATGTAATTATGATCACTAAATTGCTAAAATTACAAAAAAGTCACAAAATGTAGCTAAATTATTAACTTAAGTCCTAACAGAACATACAAACTTGGTCGCTTACCTTGTAAAAGCCTTTTCCGCCTTTTCTAAATGTGATTTTTGTGTTTCCACTAATTTACCTCTATATTTAGAGCACACTGACAAAATTTCATGAGAAAATTTGAACTTTACACTAATATTTTGTAATAGAAAATTTTGACACATTCTGTTTGCACCTCCTACAACGATGACCGATTAAAGACTGGTTGCGGCTGCTTGACGGTCCAAAATCGCAGAAGCTTGTTTGGACGAGTCCATTATCCAGTGGTGGTGAGTCACATGCTAGTATCAAAAATAACTTGGAAGAATTGTGCTCATGTGCGGTTTAGATCATTTCGTTTGGAAAAACAAAGAATGTTGAGTTCAAATTTTCATCAAATTCCTGGAAAACCTTAAAAATAATAGCGATTTTTATAAATAAAAGTATGACATTATCCTCGACCTCCCCTTGAAAACAAAATGCGCCTTGCACCCGTTTTCTTTTTATGCCGCTTCGTTTTCATGACGATTGACGGCGAAATATTTTAGGTGTATGTGTGGTGGCGTTGCTGTCGCACTGGTTCTTGAAAATATGGCGCGAATGATTTGGAAAAAATGAATGCGTTGGTAAAATTTATCTAAATTATAGGTTTTTGTAAAGAAAATTCGTTCAATATTTTATTCTCCCCACGTTTTAAATGCTAACTGGTAGAAATTAACTTCAAGGACGACTAAAACATCAACACGTAGTTACCTACATTAGAGTGAGTTGATATAATAGAGTGAAGACACTTCTGACAGACGTCAAATTTCCATATAGTAATTTTGTTGTTGTAAGGTTGACAACCCTGTACATTTTTTCAGTGACTTTGAAATCTTTCAAATTTTGAAAGAAATGTCACTCATAAGCGTACCAATTTAATTTAAATTTTGAAAGAAACTCGTTAAAAAACAACTTAGAACCTGAGAAGCTTAATTTAAAATTAGTATAACTTATGTGAAATAATAAACGTTGATAAAAATGTACAACTTTATTAAAAGGATACAATTTACTTTGTCGACTTATATGAACCAAAATAAAACTATTGTCATTCATAAAACTTTGGTTTTGGACCTTTTTAAAAATGGTTTCCTCTAAACAAATGCACTGAATATTCTTAAAAAAGATGCTCCGACGGTTATTGAATACCCACATTATTTTCATTAGACTTTTTCTACCATTTTTGTCCTTCCAAAGTTTGTTGATACTTTTTTTTACACAAGATAATTCTCGTGCTATAACCTCTTGCAATACATCGGATAATCTTCATCGCAAATTCTCCAAAATTATTTAATACTTTTAATCGAGAGTGTTTTAATTTTTCTTAAAATGTTACTGCATTTTGTATTTGTTAGTTATTTTAAAATTTGACGTTTTACAATTTTTGAAAACTTTTCGTTTAGAAACGTCAAAATATAAAATAAGCAAATTACAAAATTCAGTAACATTTTAGAAAAAATTAAAACGCTCTCGATTGAAAGTATTAAATAATTTTGGAGGTATTTGCCATGAAGATTATTGAATGTTTGCAAGAGAAAATTCGAAAATTGTCTTGTGGAAGAAAAGGTCTCAACAAACTTTGAAAAGACAAAAATTGTAGAAAAAGTCTAATGAAAATAATGTGGAAAATCAATAACCGTCGGAGCATCTTTTTTAAGAATATTCAGTCCATTTGTTTGGAGGAAAACATTTTTAAAAAGGTCGAAAACGAGAATATTATGAATGACACTAGTTACAGGTTTTTTTTACCTCAGATTATTTTATTTTTGGGGCTATTTTGGAGGATTACTTAGTTATCTTCGATTAAAACTAATAACTTTCTGTTGGTCGAAGGAACAAAATCTGGAACTTTTTAATCCATGTTGTATTGGTATTACAAAAAAATAATGATGTATTTTTATTAAAATAAACATTAAAACGTAAATTTAAAAAAATGCCATCACGGTATATTTTTTACAATATTAATATCAAGCTTCCTTATAAAGTTCTAGCATAATTTGTTTTAAAATAGCCTAAACAAGATTTAAAAAAAAATATTTTTATTTCAAGTACGCCAATGAATTATTTTGATTTGTTACATAACCTATATTGAAAAACTTGGCAGATTTTACACCAAGTTACCAGATTTTTCAAGGGAGATTTTCGGACCAGCTATCGAGAGCTCCAAAATGCAATATAGAAAGAGACTTCCGCTATTTCCCTCCTTTGAGCGTCCAAACTCTTTTATCTTCCACTATCACTAACCTACATCATAAGTGCAGTTAGCCATGTAGATTAGATACAAACAACCGAATCGACGAATGAAAAGGAGACGTGTCAGAAGACTTGAGCACCAACATCAACAAGCACGTTATTTTAGTTTTTTCTAAGTTACTTTTATAGTTTTAATTATTTCGTTAATATGAATTACTTTATTGTTGGTTTTTTAACTTATTTCACAGTAATTGGTGCCAGTAATATTAATATAAAAGAATTAATGTGCGTTGGTACGTAACAAAAATATTTTAAGACAAACTCTTTTATAATAAAAAAAAAAATATTACAGTTTGCGATGTAAGTATTATGGAAATACAGAAAGAACTAGATACGGTGGATCCAAATCTAAAAATGGAAGTAAGAGGTTACAACGTTGATCCTGTTGGAAATTATAAAAAGCAGCCAATAGCTAAGAAAAACTCTGAGATATTTATTCTAGATGTTATTGACAACGTATGCGCCAAAATGGAAAATTATGTTAGGGCCACTTACAAAACTAACGGAACTTTAACTCTCCTCAAGCTCGTCGACGACAACGGAGCAATGAGCAGTAAATTTGGAGAAGTTGATATTGTTCAAGATGACGATATAAATAGAAGTGTTAAGTATTATGTGAGTATATTTATTCAGTTTTATTATATTTGTGCTTTATCTTAAAGCTCTAGACTACCCTTTTCACATAAAGAAATCTTAAAAATAGATGTTTCTTAATTTTAGTGTGATACTATTCTGGGTGAGCATGAAGAAGTTATAAATGAACACTTCCAGAAAGAATTGCAAGGGGACATCTGCAATGAAATCAATATTTGTCCGAAGAGAAATAATAAAGAAGAACTGTGATATTACAAAGGTGATAAGAAGTATTCATTAAATCATTAAGAACCGTTATTTCATTTTAATGTTCTTTTACAAATTCTTCCTTTGTTCTGATTGTTAAAGTTTGTATAAGGTAAAGTAATAAATTATTTTTCAATAAATATTTTATTACTTATCATGGAAGACATCTGTTAGGATTTTGCGAATAAATTTATAAAGTTAATACTTCTACACCATCGTCAGTTATTAATACAGTGTGCTCAAATTGTGCTGTCCGCGAATGGTCTACTGTTACTGCTGTCCAATTGTCCTCTAAAATATCTATCATTTCGATGCCTTGAGTGAGAATTGGCTCTATTGTAAAAGTCATTCCGGACTGCATAGTTCCAGGATAATCATTTTCTACAACAACAAATATTTTTTTCACTCAAGTTTTTAATTTTTTTAAATAAAAAGGCATTAAATTATTATTAGGAACCTTTGACTAAAATATTGCTTACTCATGTGGTAAATATCTGGCGGTCCATGAAAATAAGATCCGATCCCATGCCCAAGAAAAGCTGGAACAACTTTGTAACCTAACTGTTTTGCTTTGGCTTCTATAACATGACCTATTTCTCGAAATTCCACTCCAGGTTTGCATATGTTTATAGCATGATAAAGACATGTTTCCGTTGCTTTAACTAAATTTTTCCCCTCTTTGTCAACTTCTCCGACTAGGAACGTTTTTGAGCAATCACCGTGATAACCATTTACAAAATACTTAAAAAACATAGTCTTATTTCCCTCCTTTTAGGTTTTCTAGAATAAAAGTACCTACTGTTATGTCTACGTTAATTATATCTCCATTTTCCAAGGGCCTATCATCGGGAATTCCATGGCATACAACATTATTAACAGATGTACACACCGATTTTGGGAAATTCCTGTAATTTAGTGGAGATGGATACGCCCCGTTTGCTACTGCAAGCTCATGCACTAGCTTGTCTATTTCGTCAGTCGTTTGGCCCACCTTCAATGCACAAATTCAAGAAAAATGCTATTTTCTTACCACTCGTACCTTTATTGTTTCCCCAACATAGTTTAAAACTGCTGCAGCCAATTTACAAGATTCCCTCATTTGTAATATTTGCCCTTTGTTCTTTATTTCTGGCTCATGTACTTCCTCCTTTGGTTCTCCAGTAAGAAAATAACTTGGTTTTGGAATAAAATCAGGAATTTCAAGTCTAGGGCTTACTTTTCCTGGAATTACTATTTTGTATTCCCCAAAATTTGGCCTGAAAAGCACTGTAATCAGGCACCATTACAATACATTTCAAACAAAAATTACTTAATAGCAGTCCAGACTCTTCTAATAATCATTTTTGAATTAGAATAATGCGTCTTAAAATCAGAAAAATGTATTTTTAAACCAATTCCATTTTTTAAATTTTTATATTTGGAGGTTAGGATTTTCTGACACTAAAGGTGCGTTTGCAAATATATCCAACGTTTACGGCAGTTTAAACCATGCTTTACGTAAAGCGTGTTTTACAAAAATGGATCTTATGTGCTATTTGACCTACCAATGTACGTTACGGAACAACTAAACCCACCTTAACGTTGCTTGTTGTCGGCAAAGTAGGGATCTATCATAAATGCCAAAAATGTTTTCAGTCTAGACTTGTGCTGTTTGTTTGTGCAAGTTGAGCTAAGATGTCGGAAAATTATTTAATAATAAAAAGATAAACAAATAAATAGTATTAGCAGTCGTGTTGTGATATATATATTAAATTTTCTTGTGGTACGTATTTATTTTAACCAAAATAACATTTATTATTGCCATATTACAACGCCTTTTAAATTAGTGGGTAGTGTCCAAACTTCCAAAAAATAATGTTAATTTTTGTAGAAAATGTTTGAATTTGGACTTATTTTTGTTGTGATATACGTTGTTATTGTAATTAACATTCATTTTGATAAATTCTTAACATAACTACGCAACAATGTTTAAAAAAAATAACGCTGTCTATTAAATAAAATCGATATTAGGGTTATCAATCTTTCGTTGAGATCTCCATACAAAACTATTTATATTTCAGAGAATGGACTTCTAACCAAGGAGAAATGGCATTAAATATTATTTTTATGGTTCTTTTACTATGTCAAGTACGAGATGTAGTCCTAAATGACCTGAAATGTACGTATGTTGAGGGTAATGTGACCCATATTGGGGATGATGACGCCCCAGAAGTTATGTATAATGGTTCAAGCACCGTATTTGCTTGTAAAAACTATTGCTTTACGTTATGGGATCAAGATCCAGCCACTAATGAAACGTCTGTTCGTTCTCAGGGTAAGCATTTTTACTTGAGATTTTTTTTTTATGTTTTAAATCTAAGAGTTATTTGCAGATGTGATGCATTAATTTTTTGTCGCTTGCACTTAATTTAATTAAATAAAAAGTCAATGACCGGTCGATTAATGCATCGCATTTAAGAACGAGACTTGTCGCGAGATAACTGTACTAATCTATCTTGTTTTTATGTATTTGCTTAGTGCATGGCAATTAATTAAATAATGTTGTTTAGGTTGTTGGGACACTTCGGAGCCTAGCGAATGCGATAAAGCAGAATGTTTTTCAACATCAAAACCTCCAAAAACAATGAACACAACAAAATTTTGTTGTTGCAACAGTGATCATTGCAACGATAAATTTTACGATGCCTACGTTCCTAAAAAAGATCTTCCAACAGAAAGCCCCAAAACCGACGACCAAAACTCGCAAAGCTTTATTTTGATACTCATAATTTGCATCGCGCTATTCGTGGGGATTGTCGCCATCGTAGCAGTTTGCATGTATATCTTATGGCTGAAAAAGCCCAAAAAAGAGGATCTGGAAAGTGGGGGTCAGGCCGAACAACCACTAGCCGAATACGACTTAGATGACCTAAAACTATCGAATATAATCGGCCAAGGGAGATACGGCACTGTTTGGAAAGGGATAGTCGAGGATGAAGATGTTGCTGTTAAGATATTCCCTCCGCATCACCGAAACTACTTCTTAAACGAACATGAGATGTACAAGGCTGCCGGAAGTCACAATAATTTGCTCAAATGTTTTGGCGGCGGCGAACGCGTTCTAAATGACGGAGGTCCTGCCGAATATGTTTTACTGTTTTCATTGGAGCAAGAGTGCCTACAGGAATATCTCAGGTTGGTTACATAATTTTTTTTCTAGAAGGATTAATCTAAGAAATGAATAATGTTTTGCAGGAATAACACTACAGATTTACCGGTCGTAAGCAGAATGTGCGTGGGGATAACCAGAGGGTTAGCGCATTTGCATTGCGACTTGGGTAAAGCTGGAATCGCACATCGAGACATTAACACTAGGAATATACTTGTTCGCTCTGATTTGAGTTGCTGTATTTGCGATCTTGGCCTTGCTGTTCTACCTCGTGGTGCTGAAACCACTGCCCTTACCGAAGCTGGTAAGAACCCCTTTTTACCGCAGTCAAATCCAAACTTTCACCTGTTTCCGTCTCTTACAAACATTTTTTTTAAAGGTACTCTTCGCTACATGGCTCCCGAGGTTTTAGAAGGCGCAGTTAACTTACGAGATTGTGAAAGTGCTCTTAGACAAGTCGATGTTTACGCCCTCGGTCTGGTTTTATGGGAATTAGGAGTTCGTTGCAAGGATTTGCAAAGTGCCCCGCCGCAACCGTATGAGCCGCCTTATTCTAGGGAAGCTGGTCCTAACCCTACTCTTGAGCAAATGCAAGCGATTGTCAGTCGGCACAAGGCACGTCCAATGTGGCCTCCATCTTGGAAGGATAGTCCCGCTGCCAGGTTGTTACTTGAAACTGTTGAGGACTGCTGGGATCAGGTATGAAAGTGTTTCAAAACATTTATCTAAAATAATTCGTTTTTAACATCAAAATAAGTTTTGTTAGAATCAGAGGCATAAATATATTTTGCTAGGTAGGCAATTTTAAAAAGTTTTAAAGTTTTGTCAACTTTTAAAAGCTTTAAAAAAAGAACAAAAGCACTTGGAAAAAAACTAATTGCTGATTTGTTTTATACGGCTTTTAATAAGCTAAAAAGAATAGTTTCAAGCAAATCGAATTTTTCAAAATTTACCTTATTTTTATGTAAGGGGTAAGGGTCCAAATATTTTCAGTTTTTTAATTTTCACGGCCAAAAATAATTTTCCTCACCAATAAATGCCATCAACGCTTATGTAAAACGAGGTGCTGAATCCGAATCTGGCACGTAAATAGTTCCAAAGCTTTTATTTTTAAAGCTATGAGGTTTATAAGACAACTCCAAACGCGCAACCCGATTTTTTTGTGCACTCATCGGCAAAATATTTTGTTAAGGAAAAATTAAAATGCGGATTTGTGCCGCATTTTATACCAAAAAAGCGATCTGGAAAATAAGTTCTATCAAAATCAAAGACAAATTTTTTTTTTGCAAATCATTTTTGAAAATTTTCAAAATTTGGTCAACTTTGAAAAGCTCTAAATAAAGGAAAAAAGCACTTCGAAAAAAACTAATTCTTGATATGTTTTCTGCGGCTTCTAATGAGTTTAAAAACACAGTTTCAGGCAACTCTATTTTTTTTAAATTTACCTTATTTTTAGTCAAGGGGTAAGGGTCCAAATATTCTCAGTTTTTTTATTTGCACGGCCTCAACTAACTTTTCTCAACAATAAATGCCATCAATGCTTATGTAAAACGAGGTGCTGAATCCGAATCTGTTACGTAAATAATTCCAAAGCTTTTAGTTTTAATGCTAAGAGCTTTGCAATGCAACTTCGTACGCGAAACTCGATTTTTTTCAAAGTGCTCTAATCGGCAAAATATTTTCTTCAGAAAAAAATAAAATGCGAATTAGTATTCTACACCAAAAAAGCAATCTACAAAATAAGTTGTATTAAAATCAAAGACAAAAAAAAAATTTGCTAAGCATTTTTGAAATTTTTTAAAATCTGGCCATCTTTGAAAAGCTCTAAAAAAAGAACAAAAGCACTAAAAAAAAAACTAATTCTTGATTTGTTTTCTGCGGCTTTTAATGAGTTTAAAAACACAATTTCAGACAAATATATTTTTTCAAAATTTACCTCATTTTTAGTCAAGGGGTAAGGGTCCAAATATTCTCAGTTTTTTAATTTTTACGGCTACAAATAATTTTTCCCACCAATAAATGCCATTAATTCTTATGTAAAACGAGCTGTTTAATCCGAATCTGGCACGTAAATAGTTTCAACACTTTTAGTTTTTATGCTATGAGCTTTAAAACGCAACTTCAAACGCGCAACTCAATTTTTTTCAAATTGCTTTTATTTTATTTTTTTTATTTTATTTTATAAAAAATAAAATGCAGATTCATATTCTATACCAAAAAAGCGATGTACAAAGTAAGTTTTTTTAAAATCAATAACAAAAATTTTTTTTGCTAAGCATTTTTGAAAATTTTCAAAATTTGAGCAACTTTGAAAAGCTCTAAAAAAAAACAAAAGCTCCTAAAAAAAAACTAATGGCTAATTTGTTTTCTACGGTTTCTAATAAGTTTAAAAACACAGTTTCAGGCAAATCTATTTTTTCCATATTTACCTCATTTTTAGTCAAGGGGTAAGGGTCCAAATATTCTCAGTTTTTTAATTTGCACGGCTACAAATAATTTTTGTCACCAATAAATGCAATCAATGCTTATGTAAAACGAGGTGCTTAATCCGAATCTGGCACGTAAACAGTGCCAACGCTTTTAGTTTGAATGCTACGAGCTTTGCAATGCAACTTCGAACGCGCAACTCAATTTTTTTCAAAGTGGTCTAGCCGGCAAAGAAATTCGTTAAAAAAAAAATTAATATGTGGATTTAAATTCTACTACAAAAAAGCGATCTACAAAATAAGTTTTATTAAAATCAAAGACAAAATTTTTTTCGCTAAATTAGATAATTTTATTTTTCAGGATGCAGAAGCCCGTCTAACATCTCTGTGCGTAGTCGAACGCCTACAAGAAATGTCATCCTTAAAAGGCCGTATTTTGTACCCGCATCATCCACAACCCCCTTCCCCCACCCCGCTTATAAACAACAACCACTTCCGCAGCAACCAAGCAGACGCCTCGGTTGGAACAATTGAAACCCTTCTTTCCCCTAGCGTTGACGAACCCTACAAGAACTCAAACCAATTCCAAATATGCGCGCCTATTCTACAACCGTACCAAGGCCGTAATCCGTGCATGGAGCGCAATCTCCACTCGTCCAGCGATTCAAATGACCGCATTTTAATAGACAAAAGCATGAAACACGCCAGTCCGCAATCGCCACCGGACCAATCGTTGTTAGCGAACGATTATTTGGGGCAACAACATACACGATTCGTTATGCCGATACCATACGTCCAAAACGCAGTGCATGCCTCGCCGAAACAACTAAACGCGCAAGTACGTAAAAGCAAGCTTAAGTGGGGGTTGCGCAAGCTATTCGGCGCAAAGAAGCGATCAAACAGTGTCCTAGAAACGGAGGTTAAGCTCAACAACCCGAAACTTGTCAACAAATGCGCCGTTACTACGTCTTTGTTGGGCAAAAACGAGTCTACGCGGCCTACGACTCTCCCCTTGTCTCTAGTCAAGTCGAAAGATAATACGTTAGCCGGTGTAACGCAAGTTGCCATGAGTTTGTCGCGCCAACGTTCGCTTGAGCAGTTCAACGAAGTGTTTTCTTCCACTAGTGATCTATCGCGGTTGAAAGACCCGACACAAAGGGTTAAAACACCAGGGGATGTTCCGCCGTCGGTGAGGCGCACTAGGGGTCGCGCGGCAAAAGATTCGTGCGCGCGGTTTTCGCTGTATGACGATAGAATGATGTGCAATGGTCAGTATGCTAGCGCTCCCGATTTGGAGCCGGTTTTAACAAGTAATGATGACAAGGACAGGGATAGCGTTAGCAGTTTTTAGGTTTTTTTTTGACTGATTTCGGGGCTTTATTTTTTATACCAAAATATTACTTATTATTGTGAGGACCGTATGGAATATTATATTTAGTTAAAAGTTGAGTTTAATTGCCTAGGAAATTGTGGTAGGCAACGCAACAGTTCAGGGCAAATTCGCCAGAGTGAATATAAGTCCGTATACTATGGATTGTCGTTTTGGTTTTATTTTCAAAAATACTTGCATAAAGGAGTATTTAAATTAATTATTACAACATTATTTTTGGCTGTGTTTAAGCCGCGGTTCTAAAAGTTAGTTAGGTACGCACTACTTATCCAAAAACAAAATGATCTCGGTTGAAATTTTTACGAAAAGCTAAAATATAAATCAACGTTCTTTGACAAAAACATTTTGACTCTACGGATTAACCAAATTCAGGGAGCAAACGGCCGGACGATCTAAGGTCTCATCGTAAATTTTTACGGCCTAAAAAATCTGCTCAAAACCAACCTTTTGGATCTATAAAAACGTGACTACTCGACTTATACGGACATGGTAAATTAACATATTATGTATTCTATTTATTTAATTTTTAGGAATTATCATACACATAACGATTTTCAATGTCGGGGTAAACCTTTAAAGAACTTTCCCCAATATTGCTTAAGTATTGATTACTTGTAAAACATTAAGAAAATGTAATTTTGTGAATAAGTATAAGACAGAACTATATAAAACATATACACAAACATGTACTTTCTATGTGAACAAATAAAAACGAAAAACAAAATTGAGACAACACTTTATTTCACATAATTCTAACAATCCAATTTTAAAACTTATTCTAGGTCTTATACTTTACCACTTTTAGCAAATCGTTCATAACGCAAGAGATCGTCTTTTAAAACAGTTCCTGTCATTTTTGCCGCCTCGCAAAGAAGATCAATCATGGAAAACTGTCGCGCTCGAATGGAATTCCTTGGTAGAGCATCGATGTTATCAACGCGAACGTCCTGAAAATCGACGTTCTCGCTTTCTCCAACGAAAGGTTCGTAGAATCCATCAACTAATCGCCACATTTTATTGTCGTGAAGCTCGTCTAAAGGAACATCCATTGCGTTTTGGACCAGATCGCAAACATCAGATCCTGAGAACCCTTCAGTTTGTTTAAGTATGGTTTCCCATTTGGAAATCGGGTAGTTATGCAACGGTGTTTCTTTGCAGAAGAGTTGGAACAGTTTCAGCCGATCACTTTTGTCGGGAAGTGGAATGTATATCCTTTTGTGAAGGCGACGCAGAATCGCTGAATCCAAATCCCACGGGCAGTTTGTTGCGCAGATAATGAAGACGTTTGAATGTTCCTCAATCGCGCTCATTTGTGTCATTAGTTCCGTTTTTAATCTACCGATTTAGCATGAGATTTAAATAATATTAGCAAGATTAACTTACCTTCTAGAATGTTCCTGCTCTGAATCCGAACGTTTTCTGCAAATGCCATCAATTTCGTCAATAAACAAAATCGAGGGCTTGTCCGTCTCTTTTAAATACTGAAAAATGTTGCTTACCATCCTGCAATACAAGAAATTATGTATAAGACTTTATTGTTTGGGAAATAATATTACTTTTCGCTATCTCCAACATACGACGACAAAATCTGACTTGCCGTAACCGAAATTAAAACAGCGTTTGCTTCCGACGCTAAAGCATGAACAATTTTCGTTTTTCCAGTTCCAGGAGGACCGAACAATAAAATACTATTACTCGATCGACGGTTATCAAATAACTGCGATTGCTGTTGTCGTAAAATAACTAACGATTTTAGAGTTTTCATAACTTCTTGCATTCCGCCGATTTCAGCAAATGACTGAACGCGTGGGGCTTCAACAATGTTTGCAATGGTACGCTTGTCTTCAGTAGAAAGTTTACTTCTAATTTTTGGTACTGAAGAGCTTGAAACTACCTCTGGTTGTTGTTGAGTATACGTAAAAGAGGTAGAGGTGATTTCTTCAATGTCCATGTTTTCATTGTTAAAATTGGTGTTTTCGTTAAATACTAGGTTTTCAGAGCAGAGTCGCATGTTGAAAACAATTATGCTTTCCACGTGCTTTGTTAATTTTTCCATGGAGTTTTGCATTTCCTTTATTTTTTCCTGGACCTAAAACTTTTCATTTTGGTAAACTACTCAAAGCGTAAGTTAAATACTTTACCAAATTTTTATCTTCGTTCGTTAAATGCTCTCTAATACTCTTTAACTCGAAGCAGAATGTGTTAAGATTAGTTAAAATAAATTTAAAATTATTGTTGTTATCCACTGCAATATTTTCTAGATGCTCGCATCTAAAAAAATATTTTTTGAATTAAATAACAATTTTAACTTATTGTAATACCTCTGCGCGTTCGCTAAATATCCCATAAATATGGGGTTCTCATTGTCGCTTTCACTCATTTTATTCTGCTTTTTATTTGCAAAAGGACACACTTTAGGTATTTTTAAATTTAAAACTTTGAACTAAGCATCTTCATTTCAGCTGTTGATGTTTGACATTTGTTTGTAAGAAAGTCTGGCAACAGCGCTTGCTCTACTTAAGTATTTTGTTCAATTGTTTCACTGGCCTACTGGATATCTTTTTTTTTTTTAATTTGGCTGCACTTGAATGAAGATTTGGTTTAATTTTAAATAGATTATTTTTATTTTATTAAATAATAATTAAATACAAAAATTCATTCAAGTTAACTAAAATTAGCTGCAAAAATAAATAAATTCAGACAATTAATACTTAACCCTAGAAATAATTAGATATTTAATAAAATGGATTGCGAACTAAAGTTAAATGAAACAACTAATTAACGTTGAATAAATATAACAAATTGAGTATAAAATCATGCACATAAAAAATGTAGGTATAAACACCGCAGTTAAAAAGACTGGGAATGCGTTTTTCAATTTTTTTTCACGATTTTCCAGATATTTTACAAGTCACATTCAGTCTTTACACAATAAATTATTTCAAAAAAACGTACAAAACAAAAAGTACAAAAAATGGTCAATAAAATTTCACAGCATTAAACATCAGCAATAATTATTGAAGGTGATTGATGTATAAATATTATTTTCTGTATTATAATTTAATAAAAATATTTTTTGTTTGGAAAACCATTCATATAGTGTCCAATACAAAAAAACACCAATTTAATAAATATACTTTTATAACTTTAGATTTCTTTGGTTAAATTCAAATATAATAATTAATTACTGAACAACAACCATAACTGCAGATAAAACTGGATTATATTCCTCTAGTCTTACTATATTTAATTGCTGAATCACCATACAAATAATTTGTTTAAATATTAAAAAATAAGATTTAGGGGTTGAGGGTGAGTACTTTTCCTATGCTAGGATGGTGTTTTCAATTTCAGCTTGTTTCAGGCACAAATATTTCAATACTTTTAGGGCTGCTACTTATTTTGGCTTTCATTGCTTTTCTACGCTCTTCTAACATTTTTTTACGTTCAGCCTCACGAATTTTTCGAACTTCTTCACTTGCTTGGCTTAATTTGGGACGGGAGGTCACTTTTTTCATTCTAAGGTTACCGTTTTGGGTTGATTTGACGACGGGTTCTACCTTTACCTGAAAAAAAGCAGAATTTTTAGCAAACAAAAATTTTTTTGTGCAAAAGTAAATTACGCACAGTCATCCAAAAAATTACCTCTTGCCAATTATTTTTCTTCAGTTCGTCAATTTCTTTAAATAGATTGTAGACTTGATCAACTTGCAGCATTACCATGTCCCAAAAACCTTGCAAATCTTCGTTTGTCGTAGGGAAAGCCTCACCTTCCGACTAAAAAAAAAGGGCGTTAAAAAAGTTTTTGAGACAAAATTAATAGGTTGTACAAATAAACAGCATAATAAATTGATTAGACAAGGACTATGGTTTAGATGCATACTGTGGGAGTAAAGGTAAAAAATACAACCCACAGAAATATGCAAATTAAAAAAACAATTAAAATAAAACCATGTCTTAATGTTAATATGTGGACTGATTTATATTTTCTCACACAAAATGCTTTCCTATATTTCTTATTTATGTTGCACCTTTTTAAAAAGCCCTTTTATTGCTAAATTTACCTGGGTAAGATTGTTCGTGCAAAGCCCCTTAAACTGTTGAATTTTTTGCGCCACCAATAGACGAGCTTTTCCAGTAAAACTCCTGAGTTTACCAATTACTTCTTCAGTCAAATCAGGCACAGTATTTAAATCTTCTTCCACTTTATCAGCCAAAACAAGCAGCTTTTTCGATTCCTCGTCCAAGACATTCAAGAAATAGTGTCCATCTTTTATAGTTTCTGTGTAAAAAAAACCGCGACCCATTAGAATGTTATACAAGTTTACAAATCTTAGCAAAACGCTTTGCAGAAAACTTGGAATGAAATGAATGAATAATGTATATAGGTATAGAAAAAGACCACTCATGATTTGGAATAGTTTTTGGGGTCAAACATATTTAAAAAACTGTACAAAATAATAAGCAATGAGACAAAAAATGTTGTAAAAAACAGTCATTTTGGCATTTTTTATGTGACGTGTATGTTACCAAAAGTAGCAATGCACTAAACTCTAGTTAAATTGTTTCAAATTAAATAATCTCATTGTTATAAATAAAAACAAGCATTTAATAACGTAATTATTTGAATTAAAATTGGGTCCTCGATTGAATCTTAAACCTTTGGCCTTGAAGATCGAAATATAGAACAATAATTGAAATTATTGCAATTAGTTTTTATATTATACATGCGTTTAACGAGGAATGTCGCGAAGCATAGAAACTGTGGTTATGTTTTTTACCGTTAGAATGGATCCAGAAGCACCATCGGCATTCGGAAGTCGTTCCCGCAACCTTAAAGGCATTCTCCGAACTTAATCTGTAAGGTATCATTCTGGTCCTGGTTGCAGCGCCTAATTTGCATCTTTTAGGACTTCTAAAAGTAACTTCTGCTTCAAATCGGCGCTTATCAAAAAGAGGTTTAACGATTTGACTAACGCTAAAGAAATTGGCCATATCAACCAGAGTCGTCCGGTCCCAATTATCCTGAGCGTTCTATTGGCTTCTTAAAACTTAAACAAGACAGTACCCCTACTTTTAAGACCGACTAGTATAATTTTGTTAGTCGATTATAAAATTCGGAATATTCACATTTTTATCAAAGTCCAAAAAATTACTGAATCCCTTATAAAATTAAAAAAAAAAGTTCATGGTAAGATTTGATTTTTTTATCTGTTATTTTAAAATAAAAATTTTTTTTCTAAAACTTTAGGAAAGCTGACAAACAACGATATCCTTAACTTTCTTGGAGCAGTTTATGTTACTGGTAAGCATAATTTTTAATTAAAAGTAACTCTTATAATCCCACTGAGCAATGACCAGAAAGTACAGTATTTTGGTGATTTAAGGCAACCAACGTTACATGACCACAGTTTCTATGCTTTGCGAACTTCCTCTTTAACTTTTAATTTTTTTTTGGGGTAAACATACCTTTTTCCGTATGCACGATTATCGGCTCCTTATCAAGTGTAATTTCCTCGATTTTCTTCTCTAACCCTCCGTTAGTAACGATCTTCCCATGCCCATTTATAGTTCCATTGGACTCTTTCATAATATTAATAGGAACTGTATTGCTCTTCGGAATTATTGCACTGATGTTTTCCGTCATTTTTCTAGGGCTTATTGCGGGTAACTGTGCTCTAAACTCGGGCCTCAAGTGCCGTAAAACTGGCAACGTTGGGCTACTAGTACTTTGCTTCATAGGGACACTAGCGTCATCTACCTCGTCTTCTAGAAGCTTATCTGTCATGGATTTTGAGTGTTTGTTATCTGGGCTTTGAGGAATTTTGAGGGTTGAGGCATCGGATTCGGAGTTGCGGTTTTTTTGTCTACGGGAGACGAAAAAACCTTGCGCCAGCGCACCGGGTCCGTAGAGCCTCTCCACCCGTTGTTGGATAAATGATTTGCCATTTGTATTAGTCGAATATTCCTTGGTAATGTTCTCGAAATGCGTCTGACCGTTCGTGGCCTTTGACTCGAACTTTACGCTGCTGATCTTGGTCTCATACTTGCATTTCCCGCCGTCAACGCGTTCAACGGTTTCATTCGTGAATATATTCGAGCTAAATTGCTTGCTTATAAATTTCGAGGTGGTGTAATACTGTTGGTCCGTTGTTGCCATTTTGGTGAGCGGAAGGGGTACTAAATTAGGGGGAGATAGTAAGTTGTTGAGCACTGAATGTGTAGGGGCGCGCGGTGTCAGATTTTCATCATAGCGCAACGGGGATGTGTCACGGGAACGGCCAAGGCGTTCAGGGTTGTAATTGGTGGTGGTTCCGTAACCGTTAACCGTACAGGCTAGGCTTAAGTATGAGGGCAAGTGGGATTCTGCGGGGCTTGGGGTAGTAGTGATGCTGGCGCTGCGAAGCGTCCCGGCTGACGAATGGCCACACAAATCTAAAAAAGAAAATCGATTAATTTGTCATAATTAGTAGTTGAAAAAAAAAGGGGCTGTAAAAAAACCTGTTAAACCAATGTAAAACATGCAACAGGGTGAATAATGTTCTATAAATAGAAGCGAGTTAATAAGAAATCGATACTAAAAGCTTATTAAAAAACCCAGCTTCTAAGAATAATATTTATTACACATTAAAAAAATGCATAACGCTGCCGCATTGCGATCGACGGGGTGAAGTGATATGATAGCTATTATGCGATGAAATCCAACAGCTTGTGAATATTATTCTAAAATTAGACATACCACAATATTAATAAACCTTACATTGATTAAAGCATATCACATACACGCTTAGTTATATCTTCTGAATATTGAAAATGTGTGAAAAAGCACATAACCATAAAAAATTGCCTTAACTTATTCAAATTAATTCAACTACTGTAAATTAAATAGCCTTGAAATGATGATAAATGCAAATTCAAACTATGAAAAATAATAAGAAACCATGCGTACAGTGAAATAAATTTCACTTCATTCAACATGCAAAAAGATGTACTTAATTATATTCAATAAATGGTACATTAAGTGAAACTTTTTTAACAGAGGAAACGTTATAGCGTTCTAAAGTTTCACACAGCGCCGATAAATAACTTTAGAAACCGCCACCACGTTTTTGTTCCAAATTACTTGTAAATAAAACAGCTTACAAATTCTTTAAAAACATAACCTTAAAAAAAGCCACATTCAAAATTGCGAAGCAAAACACAAGTGCATTGATGTGCAAACAAAAACCATCCAATATCTTGCAATACCTGATGGACTCTCAGTCACCGACGCATCAACATCTAGGGAGCAAGTCCCTATCGAGTCCACAGATTTATCCATAACGAAATCCTCCTTAGCAGTACGGCATGAGGCTTTAGGAGGCGTGACAACCCCTGAAATGGGCGGGGCCACAGCTAATGTGGGCGGGGCCACCGCTAAAGTAGGTGCGGCATCTTCCAGGGTACTAGGAAAGTACTCGGAAGCTCTAGTTCTGGAGTGAGCTTGAAGTTTAGGAGCGTGTCTCGGGTTCGGAACTTGGCTAAGGGTTAAGGGGTGTTGGAACGACAAGGGGAGGGAACAGGGGCGTCGGCGGGGAGGTGGTGGCGACGTCGGAATTCTGGTAACGCCTAGGAGAAGGACACTCGATGTTTCTTCCGGAAGATCACTGCATTAAAATTGTTTAATGTAGTAGAAAATAAAAAACACAATTCGATGTTGCAACAAGCTAATTCAGTGCAAAAAAAAACGTGCAACACTAGCAAAATTAAAATCGAAAACACTTAAAAGGTACTTAGACAAGTTGTTTATTTAATTGTGAAGATTGTTTATTTTTTTTAGCCGCGTTATTTAATTGTAAACCTAATGAACACGATTTTATGTTTAATAAAGTTCTGGTCTAATAAACGGCAAATAAAATTTTAATTACGTATTTTGCATTTGGCTGCGAGTTCATATTCAGATTTTCTAGTTTCTATGAATAGTTAACTAGAAGCTAATGAACTCAAAACATGTATTAGCAAGAAAAAACGTAAAGAAGAGTATTTAAAAAAAATCACATGCAACAAACATCGCAAATACCTTTTAATCCATTTATTAATAAATTTATTTATTCTGCGTTTCTTGCCCATGATGCCAAAAAACATTTATTTAACTTAAAAGTAAACACACCCTAACTGAGTAACTAACAAGAATGAATAAATTAATTCACGAGACAAAAATACAATTACGATAACAGCAGAATCAGAATGATTCACTTTGCATGTACTTAGAGAAACTGATTTCGGTTTTGGGAAGCGCATAGCAAGTAGTCTACGATATGTGTAGGAATTCCCTTACATTTATTTATAGAGCCCTAAACCATCTATTCCCGATGTCGGATTGCTCACGTGCCAAAAACGAGAAACACAACGTGTCTTTGCACTCAACGAGTCATTTCTGGAGATTAGAATAGACGAAACATGCATTTTTGGGTTGTAATTGTTTCCAATGAGACACTTAGCACTTATCTACAAAAATAAAAAATTTGAAGACCAAATATACACATTTAAAGTGTTAGATAGTGGATTTAAAAAGGATTAAAAACCAGAACGTCCAGAACTTCAGGAATTTGCAACTTTCCAGTTGATTTCGAAAATAATACATGAAAAAGAAACCTTTTTGCTACTGATTTCTAGTTTAGTTTAAATTCTTACGAACCTCATGTTTTTGAATACAATGACATTCTAAAGTTGTTTTAATTGCATAAAAAATACAAAACAAGCTCTAAAAATAATTTATTATCAGAAATAACGTATGGGACAGTTAAAGTAATAAAACGAAATCGTCTTTAAAACGGAATGTCATGTAAAATAAATGCACAAAAGTAATAAACATCAAATATTTCTTAAATTCTTCAACCATTTAGCTACGCTTTAAACCATTTTAATGCATAATTTTATAAGTAACTAGAATGGGTAGAAGTCGGAATCGGTAAAAGTCGAAACGGGTAGAAATTACTCTTCACAAATGAGTAGCTTGAGTAGAATTCGGATTCGGTAGAAGTGTAATTTTAGGTCCTTTAAATCAAATTTAATCAATATTTTATATAATTGCTACACATTCTATGGTATACTCTTCGCAAGAAAACTATTATAGGATAATTAATAGTTTCTTATAAAAAAAAATTTTTGTAAATAAAATCTGCGAAGGGTGCACACTATTAACAGAAAAGACGAAGAATTTTGTTAACGAAGAGGATAAACGTCCATTCTTACGTTTAAGATATTTGAGGTTATTTGTTTTGACAGCTGGCTTTGTTTTTGTTTGAAATATTTTTGGCATGGCCTTCTTGACCGACGCGTGACGCGTTTTGGACTTAGAAGTTTTTTGCTATTGAAATCTTTTAGTTTTTGTTTTTTTAACCTTACTGGCTAACTTTACAAAAAACGAACCAACGTTTTTTATAGAAAATTAAATTTTCATTAATTTTGTAAAAAAGATTTTTTTTGTAAATTGAATAATAACCGAGATAGGAGGTTTTTTTTGTAAGGGGGGGTAAGGGGGGGTCTAACAAAAAAAACCAACCAATACTTTTTTGTATAGAATTAAATTTCCCATGTTTTATGTCGAATATTTTTTTTTGAAAATTCAATAATAATCGAGTTACGATTTTTTTTTCACTTGGGGGGCCGAAAAGGGGGCTTTATATTACTCGGATTCTTGTCAAAAACAATAGGGTTCTTCCTCTTATAGTGATCGATTTTTCCTTAAAATTTGAATAGGATTGGAAGTTTGGTTCTTAAGATAGCGTGTTTACAAGAAACGTGACATCCCACAGACCGACCGACCGACCGACCGACCGACCGACCGACCGACCGACCGACTACCGACGGACGGACAAAAAATGAAAATCTTAAAAAATCATGAAACGCACGAATCTGTAAAAATTTTTGCTCTACGACGAAAATTGACGATTTTAGGATTTTCTGATCGATTGCAATATACTCTTGTGAAGAGTATAATAATAGTTAGTAACTAAACAGATGTTCTCACATTCTTTTTAGTGTTTTAACTAGTTTTCTTACTGAACTGTAACATTGTCGGTATGGTTCAGTCACGGTAGTAAAAAAATAGATTGATAAACTCCAAAATAGTAAGAACAGAATAACAAAATCGTACCTCATGTTTTCATTTTTGCGTTTTATTATTCAATGTTAATGTTATGTCCATTTAAAGTCCACTACAAAGTCCATATCGATTGGTTAAAATAGACAAAAGAAATTAAAAGCAGTAGTAGAATATTTTAGAAATTATTTGTTTTCAGATATTTTTCCAATGAACGTACATATGTTTTACCACAAACAAATTAAAGTTGCTTTATCTATACAAATCAATCTACCAGGAAAAGTCTAAACTTTCCAAAATAGGACAAACAACATCGCGGCAAACTAAAAAAGCTGATAATATAATATCGGTTACGAAACCTGTTAAATAATAATTAGAACACAGCCCTCCATTTAAGGAAGCAAGAACATTCTTCAAAGAAAAAGAAAGTTTCAATAAATCATGCTATACCGTAGAGTATGAATTATCAAATGCAAATTTAAAAAATTCAATTTAATTTGCAATAACACAATTAAAAATTGGTCCACTTTTATTAGAACCGAGGTTACAACACAGAATTCTGATAAAACGAATACAACAAACATTTGTAGAATGTAATCGACATAAAAGGAAGTAACAGTAAAAAATCATCTGTTTATTTTGTAGACTGCATATTACTTTTTATTTAGATTGTTTGACCGAGGCAATGACTTGGTAATGAAGACATTCTAAAGAAAACAAATACCGTTCCATTAAACTAATCTATTTTGCGAACTATTCATCAGTAACAGGTAAAAGGTAGAGAACAAACGAGGTGAGCTAATGACATCGTTTTTTGGTCTGATAAAAAACATTCTAAAAACTTATCTGGATATTGATTACCCTGTTTTATTTAATCTTTTAACCTACCCATTTTGTGATTTTATACTACAGCATACCACACACAAGTTAACACACAATTGTTACAACATTATTTACCGCAGGAATACCATCAGGCTCTCGATCAAGCTAGTACATAACTGTGTAATAACAATAAACAGTTAAAAAGAATTTGTCTTCATCTATTACGAAGGAACTCCTTCAGTAACATCAAGCAACATTAATGGGAACAAAAACCAAACTATATACAACAATCAACTTATTGTACATTTACTTTTCATGCAATTAGAATAAATAAAATTGTCCTACATTTTATGTCTACCCACCTACTCTTAAGAGTCTAAATTAACACATGCATTGCGGAGCAGGTCAACAGGTTATTTTAATGCATCTCTCAATCTAAAAAATGGTTAATTATCTAAAAGGACCTCTAAACATGCTTTAGGAGATTAGATGTTGATTAAAATGCAGAAAAAATCATATACAAAAAATGTGTAATTTGTAGCTTCCTACACTATTAATTAATAAATATTTTGAACTTACTTTTGCTGCAGTTTATTTAGTTATTTATCTCCAATTAATATAATCGCTTTACTTCGGCGTCGATTTATGATTCACAAAAAACAAACAGGAAATTAAAATTAATACAACACGAAGAAGACGAAGGAGCGACCTACACGACACACGTCAAAATTCTGATTGAGCGAATGGTGCGATTAGCTTGCAACGTTGCCACCTCCACCATCAATTTTAGTAAAAAATCGATTTAAACTGATTAAATTAATAAATCTTTCGAAAATATTTTAATAATAATAAAAAACAAATAACTTTTAAGTATAACAAAGCCTTAAAAGATTAGTTAACTAAAAATCTACTTGACGATTTGATCAAATTTCGTGAACGCCACTTTATAAACAAATATTATTACAGGTGGCTCTGCTGTTGGTAGTTCAAATAAACAATAAACAAGTGTCGCATGGGTGGCGGTACATTTGACAGGGAGAAGCCGTTTTTATTTGAAATAACCTAATTTTTTTATAATCTCGCTTAAAAACAGAATTAAGTTATAAAAATATGAGTGCAACTGCATCAACAGTTACCGTGGAAGACGAGGGAGTAGATGCCGGAGGTCCTTTACCAGTCTCAAGGCTTGAGGTTCTTATGAAAGATCTTTTTGTGCCCATTTTTACATTTGCGTTATAGGGAAACGGAATAACAACAGGAGACATAAAAAAACTGCAAGAAGCTGGGTACCACACAATTGAATCAATAGCTTACACCCCCAAGAAATGCCTTATTGCTTTAAAAGGCTTTTCCGAAGGCAAGGCAGACAAATTGATAGCCGAAGCAGCAAAGTATGTTCCTATGGGATTTGTTACAGCCACAGAATGTCACCAGAAGAGGTCCGATATTGTGCAACTAACCACAGGCTCAAAGGAACTGGATAAATTACTTGGAGGAGGTATAGAAACGGGTTCGATTACAGAGCTTTTTGGGGAGTTTAGGACAGGAAAAACGCAAATTTGTCACACTTTAGCTGTTACGTGCCAGGTAAGTTTAACAACAACATATTGTTTCAGTTATTTTGTATGATTTTGGATTAGTTACCGATTGAAAGTGGCGGTGCGGAAGGGAAATGTATGTACATCGATACTGAGGGCACATTTCGCCCCGAAAGGCTCTTGGCTGTTGCTGAGAGGTTTAAGATGAATAGTCAGGATGTTTTAGACAATGTTGCAGTGGCAAGAGCTTACCATACTGACCACCAAACGCAACTTCTTATTCACGCTGCGGCAGTCATGAGCGAATCTAGGTAAACAACCTTAATATAAAAGTGTAAGGGTGACTAAAAGTGTGTTTTAGATATGCCCTTTTAGTAGTGGACAGCGCTACAGCTCTTTATAGAACGGATTACAACGGAAGATCTGAACTTTCAGCGAGGCAAATGCATTTAGCTAGGTTTTTGCGGATGCTCCTTCGACTTGCAGATGAGGTACTTTCTTATTTTTTTAAAAGACTGTCTTTTATTAATATTTTGTGTTTAAGTTTGGGGTAGCAGTAGTAATTACAAATCAAGTAGTAGCCCAAGTGGATGGTATGGCGATGTATAACGCTGACCCCAAAAAACCAATTGGGGGCAATATTATGGCGCATGCGTCTACAACTAGGTTATATCTGCGCAAGGGGAGGGGTGAGACTCGTATGTGCAAAATTTATGATTCGCCCTGCCTTCCTGAGTCTGAAGCAATGTTTGCGATTAATCCCGATGGCATAGGAGATGCCAAAGAATAAGCTATATTTTTCATTACTTATAAAAAATAATACTAATGTTAATTCAAAGTTTGCATCACGCTAGACGATTAAACATTTGAAAATCTTAAATGTGATAATATGAGATCTTTTTGTATTGCATTGTCCTTTTGTTAGTTCATTTTGTGATTCAAAATTAGTTTTGTCTATAGATAGATGTTCATTATTCATATATCATTGGAAAAATTCTTTGTTTTTGTGAAAATTATCCTTTTAAATTTTAGAATAGACAATTTAAGTGTAGCTGTACCATTTTGCCGAAACAAATTATGTTTCGCATACATATATTCTTTATAATAAACAAATTAAAATTTAATTAAAACATTTTATTTTCTTCAAAAATAATGGAATGAATAATAAACAATTAACACAAACCAAAAAGTAAATAAAAATATACCACAGCTAACATTGACCAGCGGATGCTAATCCGACAATTGTAAAACATTAATAATGCTTAAAAATAATAAAATTCAATCTAGTTTTGTATAAAATTAAAAAAATTAGGAACAAAACTTACAATTTTGCGTTAGCCTTAAGAATAGGGGCTAATTTTTGAGCCAACATGATGTTACCTGTGATCTTCAGTTTACCCTTCATGAAAGCGGCTTGTGGGTTTAGTTTTCCTTGAGCCATTTGAAGAAAATCTTCATCGGAAATTGTTAAAGTTGTATTGGGTTTGGTTTCTTTAGGGGTGCCTTCGTAAACTAGTGCGTTCTTCAAGTCCATTGCTGTAATATTACACTTTTTAGAACAGTTCTCAGGTTTACAATTAGTTTTACTTACTCCATTGCTTTACTTGTTTTCCATCTTTGGTGATATTGTACTGGAATACTCCTCCAACTGATTTAGCTTTGCTGGGGTCAGCCTTAACTTGATCGATTATAAACTCGAAAATGGCATCGCTTTGAAGTCCGGAGGATAGTTTGTTGGCTAAGGGCTGCATGTTGACTGATTTTAGATCGACGTAGGCACCTAAAATATTAAATTTAAGCATTTAATTATATAAAAAAACCACATTAAAATGCAAATGAGAATAACGTCCTGTGCCAAGGACTCTAAATGTACATTTAGAGACTTTGGTCCTGTGCGTTTTAATTATGTGGAGTCCAATGATCAAAGTAGGTTGGACACTTCACACATAAACGGCAAGTTGGCTATGAAAATCGAATGCTAGGGCGAAAATTGATGAAATATTTAATAAATTAATAGTTTGAATACCTTAAACAGGTACAGAATACTTAAAATTGCAAAATAATTACCCAAAATCGAATAAAATCACCAAAAGACGAGGAAGGTTAAATTTACGTCACTCGTAAAGTAAAAAATTCCTAGCTAAAGCAAAGAAATCCCCACTAGCTAAAGCTGCGTTTATGCTTAGGTCATTTGAACTACTGTTGATTCTTTTGCTGTTTCTAACGTATTTCAGTGCGAGCTAATTATTTTTTTATAATTTAAACTGTGTTATTCGTTTAGGACATTTGGGTAATTATAATAATAATTAATTAATATACACTAATGTAACACATCGCTAATATAAAAAGCACGTACCTAATGTTTTCACAAGGACGACCGCTTTGAATGTAATTTGATGCGATAAATAGTTTGCTAATTTGAACACGGGTACAAAATAGAATCAAATCTTATCAACAAGTAACAAGTACTGTATTGTACTAAACAATTAAGTTCAAGTAATCCATACTTGACCTTTGTTTGATTATGCCTTGCTTTTAATATCTCATTTTAAATTTAAAAAACGCTAGAAAATTGGAAATTTACTTACCGCCAATAACTGTAATGTTGGTCTCAGCGACACAAGTTTCGTAAAAGATTCTATTTCCCTCACGCCACATGTCGACCCTTAGGGTTTGACCGGGAAGTACTGGTTTGACGAATCGGGCCTGTATACAACTACAAATTAGGAAAAAAAAGACTAAAAAAGTAGTTAACATACTTTGCAGGATTTGAATTGGCTGGGGTCACTTTGAGCGAAAGTTGCTAAAATTACTCTGATTGAGAATCCATATGTGCACAAACCGTGCAAAATTGGTTGCGGAAAACCGCTGACTAAAGCCATGTTGGGGTCGATGTGGAGAGGATTTGGATCACCTGCAATTTTGGAAAAATGCGTTAAATTTTATAAGTTTTGAATTGTGTTGTAGGGTTTACCAGAAAGACGATATAATGCAGCTTGGTCGACGAGTGTTTTTTGAGAAACGGTTACATCAGCCTTCCGATTGGGCTTGTCCAAACAAGGAATAACTTTGGTTCCTGTTCTGGAACCACCAAATCTACCAGCACCAACAGCAAAAACAACGGATTGATTACGGATAACTAAGTCGCCATCCTCATTGTAAGTATCCACTAAAAAAACAATAGTTAAAGTTTGATTTAACGCACGTTATGGCACATTACCATTTATTACAATTGCTGCACCAGATCCTTTATCTAAAACCTCAGCCACTGAAGATTTCGATATCAATCTTCCATCAGTACGAACATTTCCCATAATTTCGACATACTGTTCGCCGTGTAATATCTGATCAAGACTAATTGATTTACCAGGTACCGCGTTATCAGTAAGACCCGACATAAAAATGGCTTGCATGGCTGGTAAGACGTAAAAGCTTGGAACTGCAGCAAAATCTTCATGGTTTTCGTATAGGAACTTAAGCTCCTCTGGCTTTGCCACTGATGCTCCAACTATAAAAACGTATTTAGTTGTTTGTTAACCTCTTTAACTGTTATTGCTTACCCCCAAGAGAGTACAGAATGACGTCTTTCTGAGTAAAGTTGTACACATCAGTTTTTACACCGTCAGCTTCGCCTTGTCCACTTCGTAGGGCTTCCAAAGCGGTCATTAAAGTCCCGGTGGCTTCTTCAATAGATTCCAAGTGCGTTGCATTTGACATATCGGTTACTTGTGCCCATTTGTCGCGTACGTTTTCCAATGTTACTGGGTGGGTAACATCAGACCGTAAGACTGTTCCACTGGATCGGACAACGTGTAGTTTTCCAGCCCAACCCGCCGCTGAGTCGATTAAAGTGCCGTTTTCCTCGCAGCTTTCGTGGCATAAATAAGCCTAGAAAAAGATTATATATTTGTAAAGTTTTGGTATAATGAGTAGGAATTATTAAGCAGCAATCCAGCAATGTAGAATGAAATATTTACCACTACTGGAGCAATTAGTTCCGGTTTAAGTTCATTATAAACATCAGGGGGTAAAATATCTTCAGTTAGTCTACTGGCCGCAGTTGGAATAATAACATTGCAATGGATATTGTATTTCCTTCCTTCAATAGCTATATTGTTTGACAAACCAACAAGCCCCATTTTGGCTGCACTGTAATTTCCTTGTCCGAAATTACCTATAAAAAAGATTGCATAACAATAATTTTATCCTATTTTTCGGGTGAAATAAATTACCATAAATTCCAGAATTTGAGCAAGTCATGATTACCCTCCCGTAGTTTTGTTGTTTGAAGATTGGAAAAGCTGCTTGCGTTGTTTTGAAGCTTCCCTTGAGGTGCACATCATGAACCAGATCTAAAAATATTGTTTATTAGAGGGAATGGCAAAAAAAATTGACTTACTCCAGTCTTGGTCTGAAATCCTAGGAAAGCTTTTATCACGTAAAATTCCAGCGTTGTTTACTAATACATCTACTCTACCAAAGGCATCTAATGCAGTTTTGATTATTTTTTCGCCCTCGGTTACGGAATTATAATCGGCAACGGCTACACCCCCTGAAAATTTCATATTTTATCCTAGGGCTGTTTTAAAGCTTTTTGCGACTTACCGTTTTGTTTAATTTCGTCAACAACCGTGTCTGCAGCTTTGGAGGAACTTCCGTCACCATGTCTCCCGCCTCCCAAATCATTTACTACAACCTTAGCCCCCCTGGAGGCGAATAAATGGGCATATGCCCTCCCCAAACCAGCTCCTGCTCCAGTAACAACTACCACTCGGTTATCAAATCTTAAATCTCCCATTTTTTAGGATATTGCTTTGTTTCTTGTCCTGCAAAATACTATTCTGAAGTTATTTTTGTTCCTAATTGTGTTTTTTTATAGTTCTTGAACTTTGATAACTTGTTTACTGTGAGAGTTTAGGTACTTGTATGCGATTAGCAACTAGAACCATGTAGAAAGCGACTCGTCATGAAACTTGGTGGGGTATAGCAATAATTTCAATTAATATAAATATTCCAACTTGGACAATGTTTACTTTAAGAACCTATTACCTTGACTTATGAACTTTCCGTTGGTTCTAAAAATACCACTTAATTTCTGTAGAAGTACGATTTGATTTAATTATGGATTTACTTACGGTTTAATTACTTGGGAGTTGGGTTAAATAATACGAACAAAAAACACAAAAATTCAAAGTTTTGCAGTAGTTTAAATGGAAAACAAGTAGTTCACATGTTCTACTACAATTATCCCCTCCCACAAACAGTACCGCCACCTGCTGACGTAAAACAAAACAACTTCTATGATCCTTGAAGCCAGCTGATTATTTTAGTAAATAAAAATTTGTGTAATATTTTGACGGTCAAGAAAGCCATGAATGTGTATTTCTAAGCCGAAGTTCAAATTTTTTCACCCAGTCAAGATTTGAAGGTACTCACGGTACGTATGAATATTCATTTTATAATTTATAACATATTGTTTGAAGTAGCGCGGTCTTCTAATTTTGTTTCCCGTCTGCTCGCGGCGACATCCCCCCTTAAACCGGCACACACGTGCGAAATGCAACTTCCACACAAAATTATTTAATGTTTCCGCAACCTACGAGAAAGAACGTGATAAATTAGTATTACACACTCCAAATCTGTTAAATTAGATTAATTAAGCTTTAATTATCATTAGATAGGTAAGATCCATTTGTTAAATTTCATATTTTCAGGTTTTGTGGAATTTAATGTAGGGCGGGGCATGTAGTTAAAACGATACGAAGTTTTTCCGCCACGTGTTTTATGTTTAGACATTTTGAAACGACTCCCAACTAATAAATTCCTTTCTGTGCCCTAGAAAATGGTTCAAAGCGAGAATTCTATCTCTGGAGATGAAAGCAGCCACAGCTCCCCTACAATCAACGACAACCCCCCAAAGGGAGTCCCAAGCGGAAAGTACCGTTTAGTAGGATGGGAGGTGGACACCACAGGTCGCCGTTTGATTGACGAAATATGCCAAATCGCAGCGTACACCCCGAAATCGCAATTTGCTCAATACATAATGCCCTACGGCGACATTAGCCCTTGGTACGCTAGGAAGCACGCCATTCGAGTGGTTAACAACATCCGCTACCGAATGCTTAAAGATCTGAAATCCAACAAATTCATCAAAACCAAGAGCGAAATAACAGCCCTTAACGACTTCCTGCAGTGGCTAGAGGAAAACAAGGGCGATGCCTCTGACGGGATCATCCTAATCTACCACGAACCCCGAAAAGCGTGCCCCGGAATGCTCCTGGAGGCCCTCCGCAAGTACGAACTAGTAGAGAGGTTCGAGAAGGTAGTAAAAGGCTTCGCTAACGGGTTCCAAATCGCGCAAGCCAAGTGCGGCAACACTACCAAGTCTTTTAGTCTCCCGGTGCTGTCGAAGATTCTTCTAAGCCAGGAGAATGCAGACTTTTGCAGCGCTAGTGATAGGGCACGTACTACCTACGAAATCGCTGTTCATTTGGCCCAGGGCGAGAGGCAAGAGCTGGATTCTAAGGCCAGTGGGGACAGCACTGGGTTCGAGCCCCATTTAATTGATTTTATTTGTCCATTTACCAATCCTATTTCTGCGGAGGAGGATGACATTGTTGAACTTAAGGTAAGGAAATATGTTACCCGTTTTATGATAAATCAATTCTATAAATAGAAAACAAATAAGTTGGCAAATATTTTTTGTTGTTGCATTGGAATAATTTTAATGTTATACAGCTTAATTTTTATCAGGTGTTATCGCACAAGTTGTTTACCATTTTTATCGTGATTTTTTTAATCATCTGGCTGGATTAAATTATAAATAATAAAATACCCTGATAAAATAAATGTTTATCCCCGCTTTCATGAAAATTCATAATATTTCAAACCCCATTTTAATTCAATTTTGCATATTTTATTTTTAGGATTTATTAAAAATTCAAAATACCTTCAAACCAGTATTCGGCGATTTGTTAAAAGCTTCTCGCATTGAGCGTGAACATGCCAGTCATCTTCGACGACTTCTAGCCAAAAATAACATCGACTACGATAAACTAAAGGAGGCTTATGAATCTGAAGCAAAAGATGGACTTGACAAAATATTAAAAAGCGAAGTATGCATCATTTCCAAATGTTCAAAAACATGTCTTAAGGTTTTTTGTAGTTTTTGACTTTTGAAATTTGTTGTTCCAGGTTGGAAATGCAGAAGAGAAGGATCTTGCAGAACTTCTTGAGATTCTGGACTGCTTCTTCGATCCCGAAAAAACGGCAGTCCAGCCCAAAACCATGCCCAATTCAAGACGGACTCGCCAACGCAGATACTCGCAAAAAGACAGGAAGACACCAACTAGCCCCAACGCATCTAGTGACAACGCTACTGAATCAGCTGATGCTTCCCCTAGGAGCGAATCTGAGAAAATTGAGGTGAAAACTGAGATAAAATCTGAGGCTGTGGAGGCCCAGTAAACAGCCGATTGGCAACTACTGTTATGGGCCAGTGCCTTCTTAATAATTTATATTTTTATAACTTTCGTTGCTTTATTATTAATGAAGATGATTTTATTTAAGTTTTTTATACTTAACAGAATGTTTGTTTATTTTGGAGTTTTGGATTCGTTGACGAAAGTTGTAGGGTTGGTCAGACTGTGCAATATTTATGCAGTTATTTGGATTAACATTGTTGTACCTTAAAGTACGTGATATATTTTTTATGTTAAGTTGTGATAATAGGTGTTTATAAGTAACAATACTTAATTTGTTACGAACCTGTTATTTATTTATGAGTTTAATAAATATAACTATTCAAATAACTTGTTTTATTTAAAATAATTCCTTCAATTTCAAACTTTAAATTTAAAATAGCACCACTAAAATCAATTTTTCTGTTCTTTAGGTGAGGATTCCTCTACTAGTACAGCACTTAACAGAAAGATGTCTCTACCAGTCATGGGCAAGAGGAAGTACACCTGGCTTTAATAATGGTAGGTACCTTATCTTTATATCTTATCGGTTTCATCAACATATATTAAAGTTTTTTCGTTTTCGTATTACTGGAACGTCAACCCCTATTCGTGAATTCCTTTTTAGATTCGTTAAAATAATGGAAAGGGTGATTGTGTCAGCACAAATAGCACCCGTATTATTAGCCCCAAAAACATGTTTTCTCAGACCGGTTGCTAAAGTAACAAAATTGCAAAATTTATGCAGAATATTTTTCTTAAAAAATGTGCAAAACTTGCAAACAAAGATTAAAATAAATAAAGAAAAAATGAATGATTACTTCATGCATGCAGTTCATCTCGTGCAGATTAAAGCAAAAAAAATTAATAGCAAACATTTATGAAGCAATAATAAAACAATAATACTTTTATTTAGCATAGTAGTGATGTATAAGATAAATGGCAGTATGAAAATAAAAAAATAAAACTAAATAAGTGAAACATTTCAAAACGCAAACATGCAATTTCTCATCAGATGTTCATCAAGCATCATCATTCATGCTCTTAGCTCATTTATTTATTAGGTCATACTTTTAATGAGAAAACTCAATGAGCCTATACAATTCCCACTCACGGGACAATGGGTTTCAATGCATTTATTTGTATGGTTCACTGGAATGATGCTGTCTCACTGAAACTTTAAAACAAAAGCTTTTAAAATGGAAACTATTTCGAAATATTAAAAAATATTCATTGGATGAAGTTGGGAGTCCTAGAAATTACTCTTCGATTTATACAAAAATGACTCGTACTTTACATAAATCAAAATTTAATGAATTTTTTGCTAAGCGATTTTAAAAATTTTGAAAATTTGTCCAACTTTAAAAAGCCCTAGTAAAAAATCGAAAGCACTTGAAACAAATATAATTGCTAATTTGTTTTCTAGAGTTTTTAATTAACTTAAGAACACAGTTTGAGCCAAATTTATTTCTCCAAAATTTACCTCATTTTTTTCCAAGGGGTAAAGGTCGAAATATTTTCAGTTTTTTAAATGGCACTCCCACTAATATTTTTTGTCACCAATAAGTTCCATTATTGCTTATGTAAAACGAGCTGCTAAATCCAAATCTGACAGTGAAATAGTTTCAACATTTTTAATTTTATTGCTATGAGCCTTTAAAGCGAAAGTCAATTTTTTTCAAAGTGGTCTAATTTGCAAAAACAAATATGTAGGAAAAAATTAAATGCAGATTCTTATTATACAGCAAAAAAGCAATCTACAAAATAAATTTCTTTAAAATCAGAAACAAAAAAAATTTTTGCTAAGTATTTTTGAAAATTTTTCAAATTTGACCAACTTTGAAAAGCTCTACCAAAAAAACGAAAGACCTTGGAAAAAATCTAATTGCTGATTTGTTTTCAACGGCTAATAATTAACTTAAAAACACAGTTTCAGGCGAATTTATTTTTTCAAAATTTACCTCGTTTTTAACTAAGGGGTAAGGGTCCAAATATTCTCAGTTTTTGAATTGGCATTGCCACAAATAATTTTTGTCACCAATAAGCGCCATCATTGCTTATGTAAAACGAGCTGCTAAATCCGAATTTGATATGTTGCTATGAACTATCAAAGGCAACTTTAAACGCGCAACTCGATTTTTTTGAAAATGCTTTAATTTGCAAAAAAAATTATTTAGGAAAAAATTAAATGCAGATTTATATTATACTGCAAAAAAGCAATCTACAAAATAAGTTTCCTTAAAATCAGAAACAAAAAAATTTTTTGCTAAGCATTTTTGAAAAATTTCTAAATTTGACCAACTTTAAAAAGCTGTTCCAAAAAATCGAAAGCACTTGGAAAAAATCTAATTGCTGATTTGTTTTCTATGGCTAATTATTAACTTAAAAACACAGTTTCAGGCAAATTTATTTTTTCAAAATTTACCTCGTTTTTAACCAAGGGGTAAGGGTCCAAATATTCTTAGTTTTTTAATTGGCATGGCCACAAATAATTTTTGTCACTAATAAAGACCATCATTGCTTATGTAAAACGAGCTGCTTAATCCGAATATGACACTTAAATAGTTCCATCGCTTTTAGTTTTGTTTCTATGAACTATCAAAGGCAACTTTAAACGCGCAACCCGATTTTTTTAAAAGTGCTCTAATTTGTAAAAAAAAATATTTAGGAAAAAATTTAATGCAGATTTATATTACACAGCCAAAAAGCAATCTACAAAATAAGTTTCTTTAAAATCAGAAACAAAAAACATTTTTGCTAAGCATTTTTGAAAATTTTCTAAATTTGATCAACTTTGAAAAGCTCTACCAAAAAAATGAAAGCACTTGGAAAAAATGTAATTGCTAATTTGTTTTCTACGGCTAATGATTAACTTAAAAACACAGGTTTAGGCGAATTTATTTTTTCAAAGTTACCTTGTTTTGTACTAAGGGGTAAGGGTCCAAATATTCTCAGTTTTTGAATTGGCATGGCCACAAATAATTTCTGTCACTAATAAAGACCATCATTGCGTATGTAAAACGAGGTGCTGAATCCGAATCTGACACTTAAATAGTTCCAACGCTTTTAGTTTTGTTGCTATGAGCTATCAAAGGCAACTTTAAACGCGTAACTCGATTTTTTTGAAAGTGCTCTAATTTGAAAAAAAAAATATTCAGGAAAAAATTAAATGCAGATTTATATTATACAGCAAAAAAGCAATCTACAAAATACGTTTCTTTAAAATCAGAAATAAAAAAAAAATTTGGCTAAGCATTTTTGAAAATTTTCAAAATTTGACCAACTTTGAAAAGCTCTACCAAAAACACGAAAGCACTTGGAAAAAATCTAATTTCAGATTTGGTTTGTATGACTTTTAAGTTACCTAAAAACACAGTTTCAAGTAAATTTATTTTTTCAAAATTTACCTCGTTTTTTGGTAAGGGGTAAGGGTCCAAATATTCTCAGTTTTTTAATTGTCATGGCCACAAATAATTTTTCTCACCAATAAGGGCCATCATTGCTCATGTAAAACGAGGTGCTGAATACGAATTTGACACTTAAGTAGTTCCAACGCTTTTAGTTTTATTGCTATGAGCGTTTAAAGGCAACTTGAAACGCGAAACCCATTTTTTTTCAAAGTGCCCTAATTTGCAAAAAAAAAATTTGGGAAAAAATTAAATGCAGATTTATATTATACTGCAAAAAAGCAATCTACAAAATAAGTTTCTTTAAAATCAGAAACAAAAAAATTTTTTGCTAAGCATTTTTGAAAAATTTCTAAATTTGACCAACTTTAAAAACCTCTACCAAAAAAGCGAAAGCACTTGGAAAAAATCTAATTGCTGATTTGTTTTCTACGGCTAATTATTAACTTAAAAACACAGTTTCAGGCAAATTTATTTTTTCAAAATTTACCTCGTTTTTAACCAAGGGGTAAGGGTCCAAATATTCTCAGTTTTTTAATTGGCATGGCAACAAATAATTTTTGTCACTAATAAAGACCATCATTGCTTATGTAAAACGAGCTGCTTAATCCGAATATGACACTTAAATAGTTCCATCGCTTTTAGTTTTGTTGCTATGAGCTATCTAAGGCAACTTGAAACGCGAAACTCAATTTTTTTCAAAGTGCTCTAATTTGCAAAAAAAAATATTTAGGAAAAAATTGAATGCAGGTTTATATTATACAGCAAAAAAGCAATCTACAAATTAAGTTTCTTTAAAATCAGAAACAAAAAAATTTTTTGCTAAGCATTTTTGATAATTTTCTAAATTTTAGCCACTTTGAAACGCTCTACCAAAAAAGCGAAAGCACTTGGAAAAAATCTAATTGCTGATTTGTTTTCTACGGCTAATAATTATCTTAAAAACACAGTTTCAGGCAATTTTATTTTTTCAAAATTTACCTCGTTTTTAACTAAGGGGTAAGGGTCCAAATATTCTCAGTTTTTTAATTGGCATGGCCACAAATAATTTTTGTCACTAATACAGACCATCATTGCTTATGTAAAACGAGGTGCTGAATCCGAATCTGACACTTAAATAGTTCCAACGCTTTTAGTTTTGTTGCTATGAGCTTTTAAAGGGAACTTCAAACGTGAAACCCAATTTTTTCAAAGTGCTCTAATTTGCAAAATAAAAATTGTGGGAAAAAATTAAATGCATATTTATATTATACAGCAAAAAAGCAATCTACAAAAAAAGTTTCTTTAAAATCAGAAACAAAAAAATTTTTTGCTAAGCATTTTTGGAAATTTTTAAAATTTGAGCAACTTCGAAAGGCTCTAGCAAAAAAACGAAAGCACTTGGAAAAAATCTAATTGCAGATTTGTTTTTTACGACTTCTAATTAACTTAAAAACACAGTTTCAGGCAAATTTATTTTTTGAAAATTTACCTCGTTTTTAGGTAAGGGGTAAGGGTCCAAATATTCTCAGTTTTTGAATTGGTATGGCCACAAATAACTTTTGTCACCAATACGCGCTGTCATTGCTTATGTAAAATAAGCTGCTGAATACGAATCAGACACTTAAATAGTTCCAACACTTTTAGTTTTAATGCTATGAGCCTTTAAAGACAACTTGAAACGCGAAACTCCATTTTTTTCAAAGTGGTCTAATTTGCAAAAAAAATTATTAAGGAAAAAATTAAATGCAGATTCGTATTCTACAACAAAAAAGCAATCCACAAAATAAGTTTCTTTAAAATTAGAAACAAAAAATATTTTTGAGTAACATATTTAAATAAATAGCCCAATCACAGTAGACAAATTTTGGGGATTAAATATAGTCCAATCATAATAGATAAATTTTTAAATTGGTAAAACGTTGAAGGGGGTTTAATTAAGTCATTTCGTTTCTACGAAGGAAATATTATGTCTTATACCTGACTGCCTATTGCACCTAAGCATTAACAGGAAAGAAAATAGCATGTGGTGGCCCCCCTGTCCGGAATGAATGACTCTCCTGTCATACAGTGCACTTGCACCCCTATGGCCTACGGGTATGATATCGCACTGTTGCTTCCCCCGACACATTCTGACATTCTTACCCTACCTCCCAGTCAGTAGCGCCACGATGATTGATAGCGGATAGCTGGGGAACTACACCCTGCACATAAATTACGAGAATACCCCTTTTGCTGTGCCCTATTATACGTAGGTACACAATGTGGATAAATTTTGGATTGGAGCTTTTGATGTGCACACACAGAAGCTCCAACGTTGCATTATATTGGACTGAAATTATTTTATTTATAATTATAATGGATATTTGCATAATGAGACATGAATATTTTATTGAGGCACGTAGAACTTACCAATATATGACAGGCATTTTCAATGGGAACTCGAAAACATTTGGTCAAGCTGATTATTTTTGATTTAACCTAGTTTTTGGCCGCTTTTTACGTATCTAGTGGGTACGGAAGGGCTTATCACTTTGACCCAAATGCAACTTTCAAATTATGACAAAAAGTTTAAAACGCTTTATCATTTTAAAATAAAATATGATTTAGAAAAAATGCAGGTTGGCGGTATTTATAAATTAATATTTAAAATTAAAAAATCTGCTTGAAAAAACTGCGTGGTAGAATTCAAATCTGGTACAACAAGTTTCCTAGCGCGCGATTTCTTTTTCGAATTGATTTTAATAATATTTCTTTACGAACATTAAATTCCACGGATTTTTGCTAGTGTATTACCTTTTGATAGAAGAAAACCGGAAAACGTAAAACAAAATGTTTCTTACGAGCGCCGCGCCCTTTAAACATTTTTCTGCTCAGTTAGACTATGCACCCTTTATTTTATTAGCTTGAAGCGGAACTAACCTAATTTGGAAGGGGCTTTTTGGGTCGCCAAATTACACATACGTTATTTTAAGAAAAATAAATTTGCAAAACACAAGTATTGAGTCCTGAGTTATAAAGCTACAAACACCTTGACCGATTCTAATGTTAACCATTTTCAGATACCGCTATTTCATGAAGGAAGGAAAAAAATGATAATTTATCGAAACAAGAAGTTTGCAAAATAGGTGTGCAGACCAACAGAGCCAGAGGACTAGAGGAGGTTAATAATGTTTGCAATAAATCAATTGTAAAATTAAAACGGCAATAATAGCGGGAGTGAGACCCGACCCGGGAAGAGTTCCATCACCAACAGCAGTGAGTATTAGTACAGTCAATCCGTATGTGGACATCGACAAAATTCCTGGTAGGGCCGCCTTTTTCATATGATGTAACTGGATGTCCAAAGATTAAAACCCCAAATTGGCGTATATCTACCTATTGCAGAAACGGAGTTATGGCCCCCCGAAGAGCCCCCTTTAATTCATCAGGGTGGAACTGCAGCAAATTTTGGAAATAGATGTCAAATGAGGATTTAAAAAGATTTTTATAAAAAAAGCTCTAAAAAAATTCCTTCACCCCCTAAATAGCCCCCAAAGAGTAATAACCAATCACGTTGGATTTACACCAAATTTTGCAGATAGATGTAAAATAAGATGCTAAAAAATATTTATTAATAACTTTTTTTGAAAAAAAAATCTATGCCCCCCTTAAATGCCCCCTTCGTTTATGGGGCCAAGGAATTATTTTTTGAAAAAAAATTATAAGGAAATATTTTTAAGCATCTCATTTTACATCTACATATCTGCAAAATTTGGTGTAAATCCAACGTGATTAGTTATTACTCTTTGGGGGCTATTTAGGGGGTGAAGGAATTTTTTAGAGATTTTTTTTTTATAAAAATATTTTTAAAACCTCCTTGATATCTATTTTCAAAATTTGGTGCAGTTCCACCGTGATGAATTAAAGGGGACCCTTTGGGGGGCCACAACTCCGTTTCTGCAATAGGTAGATATACACCTTGTGGTTTTACTCTTTGGACATCCAGTTACATCATATAAAAAAGGCGGCCCTACCAGAAATTTTGTCGATGTACCCTCATTATTTGTGTTTGACTGTACTATATGTGCATTCCAGTAATTAAGCATTGCCCCCGCCGTAACAAAATAATGTTAGGAACTCTACCGACCCCATAGTCATACATTACCGGCGCCATGGGGTATGTACGCTAGGCAAGGGTTGGTTCACGTATGGTCTTTATGGCGATTGGGGTGGTTGGTTGGATGCACAGGCCCGGAACTTGGGAACTATTGTTTTACTTAATTGGAAAAATACTCTCGAGGTATTTTTGGATTAACTCGATTCGTTGTATTAAAATTCTTCCGAAATTAGAGAATAAATGAAAATATTGAAGTTAAAAATAAATGGATTTTTTTTGGTAAAAGTTCAAAAGAAAATATTTTGAGAAATAATGATTTGCAAAAAATTATTTTGGTTATACATTCATTATGCATCCCATAAAGGGTTTTTAGTAAAAGTTTAAAAGCATAAATGTTTTCGGAAAGTTAAAAATATTTAACCTAAAAAAAGGGTTTTCTTTGTAAAGGTTCAAAGAAAAATATTTTAAGAAATAATGATTTGTAAGACATTATTTTATTCATACATTCATAAGGCACCTTATAAAGTGTTGTTAGTAAAAGTTTAAAAGTATAAATGTTTTCGAAAAGTAAAAAATATTGAACTTAAAAAATAGGGTTTTCTTGGCAAAAGTTCAAAGGAAAATATTTTGAAAAATAATGATTCGCAAGAAATTATTTTAATTATAAATTCATAAGGCACCTTATAAAATGTTGTTGGTAAAAGTTTAAAAGCATAAATGTTTTCGGAAAGTTAAAAATATTGAACTTAAAAAAAGGGTTTTCTTGGTAAAAGTTCAAAGAAAAATATTTTGAGAAATAATGATTTGCAAGAAAATATTTTGGTTACATATTCATTATGCACCTCATAAAGTGTTATTAATAAAGGTTTAAAAGCATAAATGTTTTCGAAAAATGGAAAATATTTAACTAAAACAAAGGGTTTTTTTTTGGTAAAATTTCAAAGGAAAATATTTTGAGAAATAATGATTTGCAAGAAATTATTTTGGTTATACATTCATTATGCACCTCATTAAGTGTTATTAGTAAAAGTTTAAAAGCATAACTGTTTTCGGAAGTTAAAAATATTGAACTTAAAAAAAGGGTTTTCTTGGTAAAAGTTCAAAGAAAAATATTTTGAGAAATAATGATTTGCAAGAAATTATTTTGGTTACATATTCATTATGCACCTCATAAAGTGTTATTAGTAAAGGTTTAAAAGCATAAATGTTTTCGGAAAATGGAAAATATTTAACTAAAACAAAGGGTTTTTTTTTCGTAAAATTTCAAAGGAAAATATTTTGAGAAATAATGATTTGCAAGAAATTATTTTGGTTATACATTCATTATTTGTTATAAGTAAAGGTTTAAAAGCATAACTGTTTTCAGAAAGTGGAAAATGTTGAACTTTAAAAAAAGGGTTTTCTTGGTAAAAGTTCAAAGAAAAATATTTTGAAAAATAATGATTTGCAACAAATTATTTTGGGTATTAATTCATTATGCACCTTATAAAGTGTTCTAAGTAAAGGTTTAAAAGCATAAATGTTTTCGGAAAGCGGAAAATATTGAACTTTAAAAAAAGGGTTTTTTTGGTAAAAGTTCAAAGAAAAATATTTTAAGAAATAATGATTTGCAAGAAATAATTTTATAAATTCATAAGGCACCTTATAAAGTGTTATTAGTAAAGGTTTAACAGCATGAATGTTTTCGAAAAGTTAAAAATATTGAACTTAAACAAAGGCTTTTCTTGGTAAAAGTTCAAAGAAAAATATTTTAAGAAATAATGATTTGCAAGACATTATGTTGGTTATACATTCATAATGCACCTCATAAAGTGTAATTAGTAAAGGTTTAAAAGCATAAATGTTTTCAAAAAGTGAAAAATATTGAACTGAAAAAAAGGGTTTTCTTGGTAAAAGTTAAAAAAAAAAAATTTGAGAAATAATGATTTGCAAAAAATAATTTTAGTTACAAATTCATTATGCACCATATAATTTGTTTTTAGTAAAGGTTTAAAAGCATTAATGTTTTTGGAAAGTAAAAAAATATTAAACTTCAAAAATAGGGTTTTCTTGGTAAAAGTTCAAAGAATAATATTTTGAGAAATAATGATTTGTAAGAAATTATTTTAGTTAACTATTCATAAGGCACCTTATAGAGTGTTGTTAGTAAAAGTGTAAAAGCAAAGATGTTTCCGAAAAGTTAAAAATATTGAGCTTAAAAAAGGGTTTTCTTGGTAAAAGTTCAAAGAAAAATATTTTGAAAAATAATGATTTGCAAGAAATTATTTTGGTTATACATTCATTATACACATTATGAAGTGTTTTTGGTAAAAGTTTAAAAGCATAGATGTTTTCGGAAAGTGAAAAATTATGAACCTAAAAAAAAGGGTTTTTTTGGTAAAAGTACAATTAAAACTTTAACAAATAAAAAATTCAGTGCTACAACCCTGTTTCTTGTCTAAAGCCGTACCTGCTTGGCCAATCCATCACTTTGTCTGATTTCAGCCAGCGTGGGTATGGAATACACCAAGCAGGGGTAGCTTCTGTACCTAAAGAGAACGTTTCGTGGTAGTCTCAACGTAGCTGTCTTGGGGCCCCACGTAACTTCGCTCTTCTATCTCTGACACTTTTGACATTTAAACTGTCCAACTGACGACATCCTCGTGTTCTGCAAAAGACAGCTGAAACATTCATACTTGTTCCGTAAATGACTAAAGAAGTTATAACCTTTTTTAATTTAACTCATAATAAAGACAATATTAAAATATTTGGTAGACATGTTCCTTCGACAAGAATATTGGGAAAAGTCTTGGAAAAAGTTTCAAGTTTGGTCTTGGGAATCAATTACTTAAAATTGTCAAAATAGTTTACTTAAACACCCTGTATAGGCATCAGAAAAGATATTCTAAAATAGGTCGTGTTCAGCATATTCAAAAATATGTTTAGTTAATTGCTTTTAACTGTTAATAAAGTGTGGTTTTGGTTTTACTAACATGCCGAAGCTTTAGGTAAAATTTGCTTAATATAATTTTGTACTGTTAATTCTGGACCAATGATTATAACATTACACGAAGACATGTTTTAGTACCAAAAAGCTTAAATATACTCTTATAGTTTTTTTAGATATCTGCAGGAACAAAGCAACACTCAGCTTGAGAGCTTATGACACTAAATGAAATAGTTTACTTTAAGGGCACCTGTGCTTTTAATTTATTTTTAAATATAAATTATAGTGTACGAACACATGTAGGAGACTACATTGTAATTATTTTTGGCGAAGGGTCACGCATACAAAAATTTAATTTGTGTTTTTTAGTATTATTCGGGGAAAAAAATAGTTAAATTTTAGTAGGATATTTAGGTCAGTTTTAGATTATTTTATTTAAAGTAAAATAGAATTATTTAAAAACCTTGTTTGGGGTAGTTGTGGTAAATTAAAGAGCCCCGTTTTAGGGAGTTCTTTTTATAAAAATTTAATTTAATTCTTAATTTTAACTTCAAGTAACTCCTCTAAAAATGGTTTTAATTTTGGCACTACTTTATATTTAGGTCTCGTCCATTTTGAAACGTCTTAATTTTAAAACAATGCATGAATAATTTGGAAAAACTAAAAGTAGGACGTCCGAAATTAAAATAGAATTTGATGCATCCAGAGCTAAGAAAATTTAATCCCAGTACAGTCTATCGCTTTATTCGCTTTAAGACTATAGTGGCCCAAAGTATTCCTCACCCTCCTAGCGAATGATCACGATAGCGGCGTGCATACACCCTGCTTGGCCTACAACTCTCCCTAAAACCTTATCAGGAGATGGGATGGAGTCGCATTCTCGCCCAGCCCCCTTATATATGAGGCTATATTTCCTTGCTTAGAGCTAGAGCTAGATACCACCCGCTTGGAGCTCTAGCTACTTTGGTAAAAATGTTTCCTTCAGTTGCTGCTTGAGGGTCCTTGTAGTATTTCCCAAATTTCAAATGTTCTGCTTTATAACAATCGTAAATTAAGTCTAATGTGACTTTCGGTACATGTTTGTTTTAATTGGATATTTGATCTAGTATGTGAGATATGAGCAACTTTGTGGGGCCCTCCTGTGAAGATTGCCTTGCACTCTTGCAGCGACGAAATATTTTTAAGCATGACTAAATGCCATTTGGTGTTGGTGTTAATAAAGCTATTATGAAGACGCACTTTTTGATTATTAATCTCTCATTAGTATGAATATAGAAAGTAAAATACGAAATGTTGCATTTACAACAGTCAAAAGAAGAATAGATTTTATTATTTTATTGCAACAAAGGGGGCTTAGTACAATAAGCTAGGTATAACGAATAGAGATTTTTTGTAGAGTCGGCGTTTTGCTATTATTTGACGAAGCTGTAAAATAAATTGCTGCAATATAAATTAAAGTTCTTTTATGATTCACAAAAGTTGAATTATTTACAATTGTCCGACTGCATTTTAAATTTTAACTATTGCACATTTCGGCATCCTTTTACTTTTGGGTTGCATTTTATTAAAAATGTAGGTATCATCATTTATTTTTAGAATTTTAGCTCCGACAAAGTATGTAATAAAGTCGGTGCAAAAGGAACGAATGTACCCTTGTTTAGGTAGAATACCGCGTTTAACTCGATGACAAATTAACTGTAAATAAAGTAGGTAACATAATTGCAAAAATTGAATTACACATTTGCATTTGAACAATAAAAGGAATTCACTTTTACTTTGTCAAAACGTCATATAAAGTGAAAAATGCCGATATACACATTATTTTTTATTCAGCGATATAACGCATCCCCTTTCAGAATAGTGAATACGATCCATCCCCTTTAATAAAGGTTAGAGGGAGAGCGATTTATTTGTCCGTAGTACTCCAAAGAGAGAACAATGCTTATCTAAAAGGGTTGAATACAGAGAGAGACAAAATGTGTGTGTTAGAATGGGGCAGAAACTAATGCATTTGGAGTACGTGAAGGAAAGAGATGGCTTTTAGAAATAAAAAAGAAATTCTACGAGGTTTGATCAAAAATCATGTTGAAAAGGGACAAATTTCCCAAAAGATGGGGTGCAAAATAAATGATTTTATGCGAATGTTTCTTTTTGATATCTTTGCCTGATAAGAAATTTTATTAATTAAACGTTTATAATAGGTTTGTTTGTACAGGACCTTAGACTAGTTTAAAATTGTCAAAATCATGCGCATTACAAAAAAAGACTCCATTTTTTGAAATGCGCATGATTTTGACAGTTTCAAACTAGTCGCAGGTCCAGTACGAACAAGCCTAATGTTTGGCTATGTATTCTCTTAGGTTTGGCTTTAAAAAATAGAGTTTTTTGTTTGTTAAACTTTAGCATTGAAATGTGTCAAACATGTTTTTATTTTATAAGATTTTTGTTTACCTATGCAGATGCTTGAAATTTTAAAATCCATTTATTTGCATATTTAATGATTCATCCCTGTATATCGTCCTGAATATCGAGTATGTCGGACCGAAATGGAAATCTTGGCAAACGTTGGAAAAGGGAGAAGGCGAAAGACGTTTAGAACAGAACGGAGAAAGAATTTTTATTTTGTTTTTAACGAAAAAGAATGGAACTTGTAGAATCTAAAATGAGTAAGAAGCATGGCCTGAATTTAATATTTTATTATTTAAAAATTCGCAATAAAAATTAAATATAGCTTCATAAAGTCTCAAAGAATAATTTTTTGTAAGAATATAAAAAAACTAAACATAAGTCAAAAGGAATATTGTAATGCAACGACAATTTTTCAGGACGCGGGAATTTTGAGCTTATAACAACTACTTTTTTATTGATTTTTTTTCCAAGAACACTACAAAGGACTTAATTCAAAATTGTTTTTTTGTAATTTAATTGATTAAAAACCCAATGTGGTTTTCTTCCTAATACTAATTCTAAAAAACGGAGTTTCAAACGATTTTAAATTTTAAGAGCTTTGCAAAAAGCAATTTCTGATGTCTGATTTCTAATTTATTTCATTTTGATTTGTTTTCTATGCATTTTATCTACCGCGTAAAATCATCTACAAAAGAAAAATTAACTTTCTAAAACCCATGTCATAGTATATCTTAGCTAAAGAATTTTATTATCTAATATAATATTTCCTAATTCCTAATTTGGGTATAAAATTCTTTAATTTGGCGTATTTGATGCCTGGCAAGTTATTCCATCGTCCGTGGAGTTATTATTTGCATTTCAATTTTCGTTAAGGTTCATGGCAGAATTCTAGAGCACCAAAAGTAAACATACGCGAGGCACGATGGCGGCAGAGAACTAATGATAATTAAACAGCCTCCAGGCTATACATACAAACAATATTGTTATTTCACAATTCTTTTCATCCAGCGTATTCTTTCGAATATTAAAATACTTCAGAAAGTTGGTACAGGTAAATTAAAAAAAAAGTAGATCCAGCAAAGTAGACATTTTTTCTCATAAATCATTTGAAAATATAAGGAAAGAATTTTTGTATTTCCTATTTTAAAATTTTCGGAAAGAAAATTCTACTCTGTTTTAGAAAGAAACATACTTTGCTGATTTTGTTTTTGAGTGCAAAAATTTGTGCATATTCCTTACAATTTCCATTCGTCGGCATTATTTTTAATAGGGAATGTCGCTAAACATAGAAACTGTGGTTATGTAATGTTGGTTGCCTAAAATCAACAAAAAGCAGCACTTTCTGGTCATTGCTCAGTGGGTTTATTAAAATTAATTTTAATTAAAAATTGTGCTTACCAGCAACATAAATTAACAATGCACAAGTTGACATATTCTAAAGGTCCATCAATCAAGCGTTTAAATACAGAATTTTGGCAATTTAAAATGCAATTAAATAGTGCTTCTTAGAATATGTCAACTTGTGTTTTGTATATTTATGTTGCTGGTAAGCGCCATTTTTAATTAAATTTAACTCTTATAAACCCACTGAGCAATCACCAAAAAGTGCTGTTTTTTGTTGTTTTTAGGCAACCAACATTACATAACCACAGTTTCTATGCTTCGCGACATTCCTCTTTAAAAACCTATTTTTGTGTAAGCTATGAAACATGATTAAATTTGAAAGTTTAATTAATGTTGAAATTGGACCATCCCGCTTCTAATAAAACTAGCTTCAAAACGGACCGAAAAATAAAATATGATAATTCTTATTTAGGACTGGACCCTTTTTAAAATTTATGATAATCCTAAACAGATATTGTCGTAATTTAAAGTATTTCCCAGAAGAGATGATGATACCCAAGACGGTCCATGATGGGTATTCTTTTATCCCAACTTCATGGTGTCTTTGGCATACCAAACTTCAACATTCTTAGTTTAGAAATCTACCATATTCTTCATAGACTTGGTGAGAAGGCGTGGTCGATGCGGCACTTAAATATTATATTTCATGGGTTTCCAGGAAAGATGCCTTGCCTATAACATTATATCTTCTGTATAATATAAAATAATACCCTACACTTTTACCCAACTACTTTTGTTGGTTGAACTTTTAGCATTGAGCCTGACCGGCCGCAGAACCAAGATTACAGTAATTTTTTAGAATTAATGTAGAGCCTCGTGTAGAGCCATCCTTTGAGCATAGATAATAGGAATCTTTTTAAATGTTTAACTATACCTCCAACCCCATTCCACGTCAATTACATCCCCTAGCCTGTACGACTAAAATAATTACAAAACCACATTAAAAATTGAAAAGTGCTTCGTCTTTGAAGCCCGGGCGAACAGCGTCCGATACGCCGGCAATTGTGGGAAAATTTCAAAGAGTCTATCGGTTGAATTTTCCTGCAGCAAGCCATCCGCTTTAATATACACAACATAAAAAGTTGTCCGTCGGGGGTTGGTGGTGGGAAGTTGGCAGCATTGGTGTGGGGAATGTTCGAGAGAGGGCGCACTTGTCACTGGGACGTACTCGCTGCAGACTGCCACGATCCCTGCTCCTGCGAGTCCTGCCAGCTCACAGGATATGTCAGAATAGGATGAATGAGGGTTTCCTTCAAAATTTTGTACAAGTTACAAGATAAAAGTACAAAAAAGCGTTTTGTAGGACGAGGTACTAAATTGTGCACTTGTTAAAATTTGACTGCGACGTTTTAACTTCCGGTTGGTGACTCTGAAATACGAACTGTCCCCCACAAACTTAAAATTAAGCTGCTTTTGAAAACTTCTATTTTAAAAACGTACATACAGAATGTCCAAAAATTGCCGCATAAACGCGACGGTACGTTATTGGGGCATAGGGATTCTTAGAAAAATGTTAAAAAAATCCATCTTATATATCCTTGAAGATATGAGGTCCCAAAGTGCAAAACTTCGAATGCTCATAGCTTGAAAATAACAGCAGAAAAACGAAAACAATGGTTTAATACAAAGCTACAGTGCATTTTAAACCACTGCACCATTTGTTTATTTTTTAAATGGTCGGATTTCCTTTTTATAATCAATTTAATTTTGCAAAATTTTCATGAAATGAAGCTGACAACAATGTCGATAAAATATAATGCAAAAATGTATAATCAAGACTTATAAATGGGATTTTTAGATGTACTTTCATAGACTGTGTTGCCAAATTTATGCAACTTTGTTCGTATTTTCCTTAATAAATATAACAGATGGATTTTTTTAAACAATTTCCAGAAATCTCTAGGCATGCTCCAACAATGATCCAACGCGTTTATGCGCCTATTTTTGGACAACCTGTATTTTAAAATAGTCTCTTAAATTGACCCCCTTTAGGGGATTTTGTATTGGACACAAATTGAGATATTTATCTAGCTATACTTACCCAAATACATGTTTTAACCACATAAATTTCGCAATTTCAAATAAAAAAAAATTATTTATGGTTTTGCCTGCTTTGAAGGCCTAGCATTTTTTATTAACAATTAGTAAATGCAATCATCGGCAACGCTTTATTTAAAAATATCTACCTACACTTTCCAACAAAATAAAATGCATGCAAAACCTTGAAAATAATTTATGAAATGCCAGATTGCAATATCACAGGTAAAATCATTATTCTAGCGTAAAATTTATTTCAAAAAGTGTAGATACCGTTAAAATTAGAATGCAAAAAAATAATGTTATTCTTAAGAATAAGGCCTTCGAACATGTCTGCCAAGTATTTAAATTTTTATCAATGTGGGTTACAAATGAAAAAAATCCTGTTCTTCAATGCGTTGATAAAATAAAATAGTTCATTTTTTAGTTTCTTGCAAAGTCTGCTTTTGAAATATTCGGCCATTTCTCTTTTAAAAAGTCTTTGTGTTGTAAGATTGTTTTTTACTCTTTTTCAGAAAGAATCTCTAAGATGAAGTATCGCTTGGTTTGAAATGTTTGGGGTTTTTCATCCGACTTCTGGCGAAATGTTTCACAAGAATGTTAAACCTGCTCAAAAGGTATGTAACAAATTCGCTAAGTTTAAATGAAGAACTCTTCTATTTAGTCAAGTCTCAGACTATGACCGATATTGCAAAAGTACGACAAAATACTGGAAAGTGTTTCTGAAGCGTTCTTCAGCCATGAACCCCCCTTTAAACTAATTTCGTTATATTAATGGCACTAGATTAATATTAATGGTTGCCAAAATGAAATTCCTCACTAACTACTCTTTGTCGTTCCAGTGTACTCTAACAATTCAACTTGCGCTACACTGTTTAAGTTCAAGTGTTTTTAATTGTTGTTTTATTGCTTTTCAACTTTTTAATAAATTATTTTGTAAATTCATACTTGATTAGGCAATTTGTTGCAGCCTTTTATAGTAAAACTTTTTGGGAATAATCAAATGGTTCAAAATTCTTGAAAAACCAATACAAATTATTAGAAATTCATAAACTTGAAATGTAAGATTTTGCGTCACTTTCTAATTATTACAGATGTAGAGTAAAACATCTTTACTGAAAGTTTCGTAATATTTTTTTGCAAGAAAAACTAATTTAAAATGTAATCTGGAGCACTTGGCAACTTTTCTAATTTAGATGTATTTTTTAAGAATTAAAAACCACAGTAAATAAAACACCAAATCTTGCAAAAATAACCATAATTTATTTCACACATCAGAACAAATTGTCATTCATAAATAAGTTTAACAAAAAAGTAAAAGTATAATACATATCCAAATTTAATTATACGTACATTAATTTATTGGAAATTTAATTGCATTAAATGCTAATATCATATAAAGCCGACTTTATACCCAAATAATTATTATAACTAACGCGTAACTAAAACCAAAAACATGAACATATGATTGGATATTTTTATGTTAAAATTTCCAATCAAATGTCGCAAATTAGTAATAGTGATTGGGCAGTTGTAAGTAGTTGTCAATTGAGTTAATGTAACATTACAGTCTTTATGATCAATAAATTTAACTATTTTTAGTTTTAATAAATTTTTTGTTTTATCCTGGGTTCAATTATAAGCTTTTTTAAGTTACTTCGAAAAACTTTTTTCGTCGATTACTGATTGATGTGATGTCACTTAAAATAATCGATTATTCATTAAGAAGTTGGGATAATTTAAAACTCTAAAATGTAGGAAATCAATGCAATTTACAGTTATTTTAACGAACCTCTTTAAACAATGTTTTTAAACTCAAAAATTGGCTGAATGTAAAGCTAAAATGTATTTAGTATGTACTAAAATGTATTGTTTCAAAGTAAATCTTCCCCATTTTTAAATAAGAACACAAGATTTTTAAAGGACGACGTTTTAAATAAAATTGCAATGTGCATTGGTTCGATAATTTTAAGGGTTTTAAACCCCTATTCATTTAAAATTGGTAGAGTGTAAACCCAGGATAACATTTGGTAAAATGGATAAAAAACCAAGGCAGTGATTGCAATGGCTAGTTGAGGTATTCTATCATTATTTAAAAAAGAGCAACTTCAAAAAAATATCAAGCACTAGCTAGCGATTTTTTTTATACAAAAAAATTCTAAGAATTATTTAGAAACTATTTTTTTTAAATTTCACGGTGCACCAGAGTTATTGCGTCGTGAGAGCAAAAATACGGGTCATGGTCCTTGTCCTACTTTTTGAAGTTGCACTTAATAACTATTATTTTTATCAGTCGCGTCGGCTTATAAAATACGGAATTTATGAAAATTGAGATTCTTTTGCCAGAAACCAAGTCTCATCCAAAGGAGCCGAAAATACAAAGTCTGGCCCCACAATAGGCATTAATGGATGACGTCACTCACCGTCCTCCTAACGCACGGTCGAGTCATTGTCCTAGCGAGTCACTGACTTGCATTGCAATGCGTGTATGTCCACCGACCGACCGGCAGCATCACGAAACTCGCCCTTAAGGCCCCCATGCATACGTAAGTACAGTAGTATAATACAAAATTAGAGAAGCACTTTGTTTTTGCTTTTTCACCGAGCGTCCATGCTAGATTCGGATTGTGACCCATGGTCCGAGGAACTAGAACTACTCACAGTGTCCGCAGATTTAATTTTTGGTTTATATTCGGTTATAACAACAGTCACACTATTCACCGTAACTTCCCTTGTTTGTGCGGAGCTGCGGTCTACATTCTTGAGCCGCGGTGGATGACGTCGTTTCTTTAGTGATTTCTTGTCTTTTTTCTCTCGTTTTTGATTACTAGTGGCAGGAAGGAATTGGCTAGCGACTTGTTGAGCTGCAAGTTGTGGGTTTATGCGGGGTTTTCGAGTAGACGTACCTTTTCGGACGTCGCACATCAAACATTTGAAAGCTTCAGCTGTGTTTCTGTAGGTGCACACACTGCAATCCCAGAAATTGTCTTCTAGAACTTTAGCCTGGCGTTTTGGCCTTCGAATGGGGCTTTTCTTGTGGTCCATTATGGGGTTAAACACTTAGAAAATGGACTATTTTGATAAAAACTGACAACTCCGGCTTGTTGCTGCCGCCATGTTCGATTTTCTAATGCTAGGAGCTGTCTGCGCATAGTTGCGCGCTCTGGATGCCCTGCACCTTCGTGGTATCTCTCTCGTACGCATTAAAAATTTTATGTTTTATCTTTTTCAAGAAGTTTATTAGCCCGTTTGCTTTATAATATGCACACTAGATGGATGCAGTCGATTTATCGCGGTTTGAAAGTTTTTTTAGAAGTTCGCGCGCGTTCCTGTAGATTTTTCGGCTCATTCGCAAATGAATGTAGTGGTATTTAATTAGGAAGTAGATATTTTTAGTCAAAGTTATTCAAACCGCGTAGTTGTCGGCAGATTCACTTGGTAAAGCATTTTAATTTAAATAATTGCAGAATGTTTCCTCGTTTGCAGGAAGTTGCACTTATCTTTCCGCCTACTATGGTATCTTATTTTAGTGCTAAAGTAAGAAAAAAGAAAGTTCGCGCGTATAAAAAATATATTTAAACTTAAGTGAGAATGCAACAATGGAATATTTTTTTATCCTAAAAACTTAAACTGAACAGTATTCTTTGTCACAAAAAAATCTACGACTTAGCCGCATTGTTAGAAGTCTGTAAAATATTAATGAACTTTGTACGAACTTGCAAGTTCTGTTCATTTGATAAGTTTTCCATAAAAGGTAATAGCGACAATAGAAATACCTTATTCCCCATGAAATTGTCCTCTTTTTCGTCTCTTTGAATCTGAACCAATTGTTCCAATACTTTAAGAATATTAGGTGTTAAATCACTTTTATCTGGTGTTTCCTGTTGGTCTACTTCTAGTTTTCTTTTTAGCGGATTCTGTTGTGTAACTTGAGGAAATATTAAAGCAGCTGTATTTGGTTTTACATCCGGTGTCGGTGGAAGTTCGTCTTGGTTTGCGTAGATATATTCTGGACTGTCGGGGTTTTGTATCGTTTCAGGAGAATAGGATGTCGTTACTCCGACCATGGATTCGTCAAATTGATCGGGAGAAGAATTATTAGGGTCCCGTGGGTGTTTTGGGGGAAATTCGATTCTAAAAAGATTAAAAATGTATCAAATTTAATTGTTTAACTGATTAAAGCGTTTTCGGTCAATCGCAAGGTGGTAGAAGTCGAAAAATTGCCGAACAAAGCAAGGGTAAATGAAAGCATTAGTAGTACCAAACTTAAAGTAGGTGTATTTACCTTGAGCTGCAAAACTTGTTTAAAAAATTCAATTTTTCGAAATAAAAGCGTTGTTTTTTGGTTGGTACAAATCCGGTGTCCCTCTCGTCCATGCGCAACGCTCTCCTGTAGCTGTCTCTTAACCCTTTCCACTTCGATTGTACTTCCTTACCTGGAATCGTAAAAATACATATGATTTACAACTTAAAAGCATATAAACTAGACATTATTTTGTAACATGACCTTCTAAAGCAGAACCTATGAAGTGGTTTAAGATTTCTCCTACGATATAATAGACACGAGAATAATTTAACTTACATGTAGTTTCTTGTTGTGCCAGGTTCATCTTACTGAAGTTTTCAATGAGAACATCGCAAATTTCGAACCACGCGGATCGCCTATGTGCACTTGTTACACCCAGGATATTGTGATTGTAAAGTACCGGTCGAACCCTAACTTCTTCAATTAAGAACGTGGGTACTATCTCTTTAACAAACTCGAATTTTAGTTTTGCAGGTTTCGCCATATTTTACGCACTAAAGAGAAATGACTGGAATGAGGTTATGGCGGTACCAAGCAGATTGTTGTAATATTCACTGCTTTACTGGCCGTTGCGTATTTACTGCCACATGATAGTTGCTCGAACTGCTACGTCATAAACGCGCGGCGCTATCGCTTCTTACTTTTTGAACAGTCGGTCGCAGGTAGGTTGTCTCCATCAGACCGAGCGACATGGTTTCGTATGCTGGTCCCACGTTGGTTGTATGTTTCTTTCCTGTTACTTTGAACAGCGTTGCCGTACCACTTTACCATATTTGTTGGTTCACCTAAAAAGACTAAAGTAAAACTTTTAACTATATCAAAACAGGGAATAATTCTCCAAATATGTTGATGTTTGTTTTAGTAATTATATTTATCTGTACTACAGGTGGGTTTGCAATTGGTGTTAAATTACATGAACAAATTTCCGCCTTTTAAAATTTACTTGAAAGATTATAAAAATTTGCTTTTCCTTTTTAAAGCATTTAAAAATGTAACAATGTAAAAACTATTGTTTTTATGTAAATTGGATTCTCTGCCAATAAGAAACTAGAGCCAATTTTTAACATTCAAATTAAAGGGGAATGTCTCGAAGCATAGAAACTGTGGTTATGTTATGTTGGTTGCCTAAAATCAACAAAAAACAGCACTTTTTGGTTAATTTTATTTAAAAATTATGCATACCTGCAACATAAATTAACGAAGCACAAGTTGAAATGGGTGTATTTGCATTGCGCCGGTGATTAAGAAAACACTTGGTATTGCGCCGATTTTGTCATACAGAAATATGTTACATTGCGCCGCTATTGTTTATAAAAGGTCTATTGTTATACCAGGAGCTAAGCATACATACCCAGGTAAAAGGGATTAAGAAAACTCGATTTAAATACATTTACAGGTATATTCTAAATTAAAAAATATTAAAATAAGTAGAATTTTGGGTTGTTTTCTTTTTTATATTAGTACTAGTCTTTTTTTTCTTCATATACTAAAATTCTCGCTAAAATTTATAAAATTGTGTTGACACATTTTTATGAAAGTGTGTCGATCTCAGGTATATTTTAACTATCACGAATAAACGCTGGGGCTTGTTAAATTTCCCGTCTTACAATTTTTGCTGGCTTTTCGCTGATATTATCAGTAGCTTTTCGTTTTCCGCGATTAGATATGAATTGTCTTGGTAGGTAATGTGCTGACAAGGATTCTTAATTTTTCTCTAGTTTGTTTTTTTAAATTTCAGGGCTTTAGATATAATTTTACAAAAGCACTGGGGGACACTAGGTTAGGTAGGTTAGGTTAAGATGTGCTAAAATGAAGACTAATGACTAATTTGTTGGGGTGACAAAGGAAGGGATTAAACAGATGCAAACCAGGTATACGAAATGACCCAAAACAATAGGCATCATAAAAGTGGCGCAATATACACTATTTTTGTATACTCAAATTTAACCATCGGCGCAATATCCGTTGAAATATTCTAAAGGTCCATCAATTTGTCAATTTACAAGCATTATTTTTTTGCATTTTAAATTGCCAAAATTTTGTATTTATACACTTATTGATAGATCTTTAGAATGTGTCAAGTTAACTGTTGCTTTGTTTATTTATGTTGCTGGTAAGCACAATTTTTAATTAAAATTAATTCCTATAAACCCACTGAGCAATGACCAGAAAGTGCCGCTTTTTGTTGATTTTACGCAACCAACATTACATACCACAGTTTCTATGCTTCGCGACATTTCCCGTTAAGCAGCATTATAGACAAACTAAAATCTCTTGTTGAAGTTGAATCGATTTAATAAACATTCGACATCACAATGATAGTAGTAAGCAAAATACTACTGACTTAAAAATATCTAAGGTCAGTCAAAGATACTATTTATGAAAGGAACCTGCAAACTTTTTTTTTGTGTAACGTAAGTTTTGTGGTCACTTTAAAAGAGCAGACTTTTTTATTAAATTAAATAAAAAAGCTAATTCCGTTTTAGTTGGACGCACCGTAAATCCCTCGAGAGATACCCTATCCATCTTGTTGCATTATACAGGTATTATTTTACAACAAATGCTAATTTAAAAAAAAATTGGCAACACCGACGGTAAAATATCGCGTGCAACTTGCAAAAGCAGCTTGTTTAGTTTCTATGCTCGGCCACAGCATAGTTACCATGGCATGCAAGTGGAAAGGAAACTACATTTTTATACGGCTGCAGGGCCTGCATGCTGACGCCTGCCTGCTGTAAGGTAAGCATGGGGCCCCTCTGTGTTTGCGAGCTGCGGGTCTGGTTTTCTTTTCTTCTCGCTGTCAAATGCTGTAGCTAGAAGCCAGCTTGAATGCTTTCCTGTGGCAAGCGGGAGCTCTCAGCAGGCATCTGATCTCGGAGGTACTAAAGATAGTCTACAAGATTTTTTATCTTGAATTTTAGACTTTAGTTGAAGCAAGTTAAAAAGTTGGCGTCCATTCCTGAGATGGCCTGGAGACGAATTCTTCAGGTTAGGCATTGGCTGCTTAATTTTAGTCGCATTGGAAATAAAACCCAGTTTGTATTTCGACATCAAGATCGTAAAACGAATAATTTGCGTAGATTACAGTAGGCCTCTTTGATTGCGTTTTCATTTAAAGTTACGTAAATTTTGGGTATAATGGCATACAGGAAATGGTCTCAAATATCATTGATTATCTACATATTTAATTTTTACATTTTAAGCCAGTGTAAAGTATTTAATCTATCAAATATCGGATAATTCCTACCAGGAAGATGGATATTTTTGTCGTATGTTAAATAAATCGTAGAGATTTTTTAATCTTCATTTTGAATTCCCACTGCAATTTATAAAATTCATAGAAATATGTCATGTCTATATTTTACCCATACGAAAAAATCTACTTTCCAATAATTTCTATTATTAACTCCAGGCATGCAATACTAGACTTGTCATTGTATACAACTTACAAAATATTATAATAATTTAAATATCGCATGACAGCCACAAAATTCCATAAAAAATATAATTTATTTAAATAATAGATAATAGCGCATCCACCATAGAATATAGTTATTCCAATACATGCAGAGATACGTAATAACTACGTAGTGGTGGATTAATAAGCGGGTTGGAATTTTAAATTGGTAGATATTACTCTTTACAGATAAGTACAGCATAATTTTGTAAGGAAGCAATTTTTAACATGATATTAAACTAAGTTTTTTTTTTATCCAGAAAAGAAAGCCATCTTTCATAAATTTGTAGGATCTGTCCTTTTTTTAATTGGCAATCCTTAATATTCGTATGTTAGCGTAAAGTATAAGAAAGCATATAGGTTTCAGAGATGCATCAAGAGCTGAAATTTCTCTGCATCGCACTGCAGAGTGCATATTAAATAGAGTACACTGTTTAATTGCAATAATTGCATGGCTTTTGAGTAATAACAACAAGTATAGGTAAATAAGTAGTCTGCGTCTTGATCACAGTTATTATCTGGCAGCTAGGGCAATCGGCCTGTAGATAAGCAAATCCGTTATTCACTTTTTAAGCTTGCAGTACATGCATCAAACGTTTTTTGTTAGGTGTAAAAAAAGGTGTGCTTTAAGTAATAGGTACTTAAACGTAATTTAATGATTCGAAAAATGATTTCCTACTACCATAAATGCAAGAAATCAATTTTTTCAATGATTTATAAAAAAACTTCTTAGTCTAGGACATGTTTTTGAACTTTATTAAATGATAACGATGTTAACGGTTTTTATTTAAAGATTCTAACTACGTATAAGTAAAGGAGCACTAAATTAATTATTTATAGAAATTTAATAAGAAGCCTAATGCTAGTTTTAAAGATAATTGGTTAGACATTTTTATAAAAAACATATTCTTTTTACATGTATTTATGTAGTTTACTTATGTTGTTACAAAGCTATTAAGGGCAGTTTTTGTACAAAAAGCAAAAACAAAAATAAAACCAATATTTTTTCATACAAAAAATAATCATGCATTATCGATGGAAGCAACCAAGCAATATTAATTTTAAAAAATGTGCAATTTTCTACGCGTAATGTTGCATTAAACTTTAAACCACCTTCAACTACCATGAACACACCTTTTAATTATTATTATTATTATATAATTATAGATGACAATCAGCATATATACTTAAATACTTAACATCAGTACTTTGACTTTTTTAAGAGAGATGTAATAGTCATAGTGCAAAAATTCTTTGTTGTCATAAGTGGGAATAATTACTTTTCGGTAATAAATCTTTTCTATCGTCCCAAACTTAATAGCTTTTCTGTTTTAACAAAAAAATTTTAATTATTGGCAACCTTTTAAGACTTGGGTTTTAAATTCATAAATGGGATGTTCTGTGCACTCAAAAGTTCGTAGAAGTCATCTCCCTGAATGTCAGTTATTTGCAAAATTTTAACAAAATATGTAAAAATACGGTGTTATACATCAATAACTATGATTAAAAATATTTAGGGTAATTTTTGTGATACATTGAAGTGGTACTGTGTGCAAGAAATAATAAAAATATGGTAAAATAGTACTTTTGGCGTTTTTCTTTCTATGATATAAACCAAAAAATGTATCCGCCGTAGACAAAAAAAAAAAACAAAAATAGTATAATGATTTTTGAAGTCAGATTTTTGACACAATAAAATAACAGATTTAAATGAAATCATAATACGTTTGTAGCCCTATTTTTGTAGTTTTCAAAATTACAATTAGTTTTAATATACGATGGGGCCCTCATGTAGATGTGCAGTGTGCTACTTAGTAAAATTGCGAGAGCTCAACGGAGATGACTTATACGAGCTTCTAGGAGCACAGATTCAAAGATCTGTGAAGTGTGAATGGAGGGTATTCGTACAAAAATTGGTTGGGGTAACCTGCGAGATCTGTCATACCACCCGTCGCTTCAGATGCTAACTGACATTACTTCTGAATTTTATATTTTTATCAAACATAAAGCTAATACACCAAACAACAACAAACTGCCTGTTTAAAACATTCTACGTACCAGCTAAAAGGTATGTATAACATTAACGGAGTGTTATACAACTTCAATTCTTCATAATTAGGTAAAATAGGGCATAATGACTCATTTACAAAGGTACTTTTAATGTAAAATCCGTGCATCCAAAAAAATCCGTATTATTTAAACATTCACGGAATTCCTTTTGTAAATGAGTCATAATTTTTTTTTTTACCTAATTATAAGGAATTAAAGATGTAAAGCACTCTCTAAATGTTATACAAACCTTTTAGATGGTACATAGAATGTTTTAAACCAGCAGTTTGTTGTTTTTCGGTATATTAGCTTTTTATTTGATAAAAATATAAAATTTAGAAGTCAGTTAGCATCTAAAACGACGGGTGGTATGACAGATCTCCTAGGTGACCCCAACCAATTTTTGTACGAATACGCTTATTTTATATAATTGTAGTCTCTTTGTGTAGTTGGATTCTTTTATAATTTCGTATAGTTTTGTTTTTTGGGCGCCACATTAATATGAAGTGTGGAATTGCGCCCCAGTTTTTTAAATTTTATAGAGTAGATATCTGTAATCTTACTGTTTGAAGTAAAACGCCTAGATCGGAGACATACACGGGATTGTCGGTGCATCATGAATATCCGGGTCGGGCGACTGGGCTCCAACGCTGCATTCCCGTGATATGCAGTCGACGTTAACCGCTATTTTATACCTTATTACTAACTATGCCTTAGTGCTTTTATATGGCCGTTTCTCCTGCGTATACTTTATCTATGTCCCTAGGCCATTGCTTGATAAGTAAACAACATAAACATATAAATGCGAAATAAAATTTGTTTTCCTAGAGAAACCCTGACTGAAAAGGAGAAATTCTAAGAAACGCTTTTTACATCCATATTACGCACCCTTGATCTGCGAAAATGTTATTTTCTGGGTCACTTTTCTCATGACTACTTTTAACATTTTTAAAGCTAAGGTCCCTTGCATAATGAAAAAAATTAAGTCCAACTTTTTTTGAAAATGCTCTAATTCGCAAAATTTTGTTTTTAGAAAAAATCAAAATGCAGATTCTACATTAAAAAAAGCAACCTACAAAATAAGTTTTATTGATACCGAAGACAAAAAAAAATTTTGCTAAACATTTTGGGAATTTTTAGAAATTTGACCGACTTTGAAAACCTTTAGCAAAAAAATTAAAGCACTTGGAAAAAATCTAATTGCTGATTTGTTTTCTAGGAGTTTAAATTTGCTTAAAAACACAGTTTTAGCAGTGAATATAGACTCATATGATTATATTACTCAATGGTTTTAGGCAAATTTATTTTTTTTAAATTTACCTCATTTTTTTGCAAGGGGTAAGGGTCCAAATATTTCCAGTTTTTTGATTGGCACGACCACGAATAATTTTTGTCACCAATAAAAGCCATCAATGCTTATGTAAAACGAGCTGCTGAATCCGAATCTGGTACTTAAAAAGTCCCAAAGCTCTTTGTTTTCTCGCTATCAGGTTTTAAATGCAACTTCAAACGCGCAACTCAATTTTTTTCAATGTGCTCCAACCGGCATAATTTTGTTTTCAGAAAAAATTAAAATGCAGATTTGTATTCTACAGTAAAAAAGCAATCTAAAAAATAAGTTTTATCAATATCCAAGACAAAAAAATATTTTGCGGGACATTTTTGAAAATTTTAGAAATTTGACCAACTTTGAAAAGCTTTTCCAAAAAAAACGAAAGCACTTGAGGAAAGTCTGATTGCTGATGTGTTTTCTAGGTCTATAAATTAGCTTAAAAACACAGTTTTGGGCAAATTTATTTTTTCAAAATTTACCTTAATTTTTGTAAGGGGTAAGGGTTCAAATATTTCCACTTTTTTGATTGGCACGGCTACAAATAATTTTTGTCACCAATGAGTGCCATCATTGCTTATGTAAAACGAGCTGCTTCATCCGAATCTGGTACTTAAAAAGTCACAACGCTTTTGCAATCTACAAAATAAATTTTATTAATATCCAAGACAAAAAAATTTTTTGCTAAACATTTTTGAAAATTTTAATTTTAGATATTTGACAAACTTTGAAAAGCTCTAGCAAAAAAACCAAAGCACTTTGTTTTCTAGGGCTTTTATTTAGCTTAAAAACACAGTTTTAGGCAAATTTATTTTTTCAAAATTTACCCCATTTTTTGTAAGGGGTAAGGGTCCAAATATTCTTAGTTTTTTAATTGGCACATTGCTTCATCCGAATCTGGCACTTAAAAAGTCTCAAAGCTTTTGATTTTCTTGCTATGAGGGTTTAAATGCAACTTCAAACGCGCAACCCGATTTTTATCAAAGTGCTCTTATTGGCAACAACATTTTTTTAGACAAAATTAAGATGCAGTTTCCTATTTTACAGCAAAAAAACAATCTTCAAAACAAGTTTTATCAAAATTAAAAACAAAATTTTTTTTTTCTTTGTATTTTTGTTTTTGCAACTGCCACCATGTGTCTCTTAGGGGAAATCATTTTTTTTTAATTTTCGTGTTAAATTTTTACTTGCATTTCTGTTGCATATCTTACATTATTTAAATACCGAGTTCACAGCTCCTAGTAAAATCACCTGGGATGCAAGTAGGGCTCAGCAGGTAGATTATGAAAAAGGGCGTTTGTATTATCAGAACCAAATGTAGAGTTAAATTCTGAGAAAAGGTGACCGGGCCACCCCACGTCATGACCCTCTTTCTTCCTTTTCACTTCGTTGTATTTTGTATTACATTCTTAAGCCACCCTCACTTTTGGAAGAGGGTGAATAAAATTTGCCCCAAGAATGTTGGTCACATCCAAACACTTTATTATTGTCGTTTGTTTTTCCTTAAATTTGTTTTTGTTTCTCTTTACCTCTGCTACAAACTCGCCTGTAAATGAGGAGGAATTCCTAAATTGCTTAAACCTAATAGATAAATGACAATAATTTTTCGCTAGAATTTCGAGTGCAGATGGCTCTTGTCCATTTCCCAAAGGACCATCAGAGTAAGGATACTTCTTTCCCATGCCCATGTTAATGTTCAATGTCAAGGAATGACACTTTATAAGTGTGGGAGCTTTTTGATTTTATGAGTTTTTATTTTCTTTAATTCTGAGAAGGCTTTTAATTTTAAAAAGTTATTCCCTGTTGACTTGTGAGAAAAATTACTACACTTTTCAATTTACGTAATTGAAAGTTAAATAAGTTAGAGTCTTGAAAAGGACGTGCTTCATCTGGGATCTGGGCTATAAACTTTTTCATATAGCCGCGTAATTATTAGTTTTATTGCACAGATATAGAATTACACACCTTTTTACCAAACTAATAATCAAAATTATACCTACTACTGTTCGGTAGTAGATATGTAGTTCTTGAACAAAATAAATGATACTGTTTGTTTGCATTTGTTTTCTTTTAACAAAATTTGATAGTTTTAAAATTTTCGCTAAAGGTCACTTTAAAAGCAAACGACCTGCCAGAAACTCTAGAAAAAACAAAAATTCTTGGCACCTAAAGCGAATTTTAAATAGTTTAACAACAGTACATGTATCTAGTACAATCATAGCAAATTATTTGAATTTCTAAACATTTTTAGAAGCATGATACAGACATCAGACTATTTTTCGAAACCTTCAACATGCATTTGTTGTTTTCCCTAGAAACTGTAATCAAATTAGAAAAAGAGTAGACACCTACAACTAGTTTCTATTTAACTTTATAAGGTCAAATGTAGAACTAGGTGCATGTTAGTTTTGTTTACTATTACCTATATGCCTGAGGCTTCCTTAAATTACGAATTATGAAGGAATACAATAACCAAAGGATGTTGCAACAATCGCAAAATGAATACTTTAACCTTGAGTAATCATTGATTCATACTTTATATCAGTACCTCACCTACAAAAATCTTAGATACAGGATATTCCACAATTTTTTTTCATTAGCTATTTTAATTTTTATGACTAACATCAGCAACGTTTTTGCATATCTGCTTTTTATAACAAGCAGGTTTTCATTTAAAAGAAGTTTTTCTTTATAAAACTTATTCAGAATCTGAGCTAACTACATCTTATTTGGACCATCCTGTACATTTGCTTATCATTTTATTTGTTACTTGCAACATGTTAAATGTTAAAATATAATATTCAAGGTATTGCAACCTTGAAAATAAAAATAAATCTATGCACTTTTAATTCAAATTGGTTAAAGAAAAAAAAGTGTTCGAAAACAATGTCAAGAATGAAATGGAAATCCCAGAATTGAAATAAATTGATTTTTTTTCTACTTCCAAATTTTTTAATAATTTTTATTTGGTTTGATTTTAAATTATCTGAATGCTGGTTGCCAACAACGTACAATAAGTTTTTTAACAAATAAAACCAACTGTTTTGAAATTGTTCTTAGTTTTGATAAAATTCTAACCACAATGCTATATGCACAGATTATTCATAAAGGAAATATGTTCTTTTTATCAATAATACAGAGTGAATCATTCTCCAAATTTTTTTTATTAAATTAATACGGATGTTACAAATAAAATATCGATATGATAACTGTATTTGCGGTTTTATTTTAAATTTCTTTATGCATAAAGTATACCCTTCAATAAATAATTAGCAATTTCACACCTAAATTTCCGAATAAATGATTTCAGTTAAACTCTACTCGATCTAAGCCAAGATAAGTGGTGCTAAAAGCCCAGGAAACACCAACTTAAAAAACCATAAATAATATATTCAAATGCCTTTATTTTAAATTGAAATAAAGCATTAATTTTTAAATTCAAGTTTAAGTAAAACTTAGGTACGTATAGTAAATTAAATCATGATCATGAATAAACTGGAAAAATATTTATGATTATTGCGTTTCAGATGTACCTAGCCATCAATAATTAAATTACATACATTTAAATATGAATATGTGCTAAATTTTAAAAATAATTATGTTATAAAACTATTAAAATTTCATTATTCATCATTAAATGAACACCTAAATGTCTATTTAAATTTGAAACTTATACTTAAAGTAATGGTTTATTTTTGTTAATATAAACATACGTTTTCATTCATTACTTTTTAATAAGTACTTTTCATTTGTTTTATTAATAATTGCAGTGTTGTTAATTTTTTTATATTTTTAACAAGCAAGTTTGATATTATCGAAATATTTCGTTCGAATTTTAAAAGTAAAAGAGAGCGACAAATTTTAGGGAATGCAAGACGAAGAAGGAAGAAGAGGGGAACTTTGAAGGGTTTCAAATAGGGAGCGGGCGATTTGCACTTGAAATTCAAGTTTAAATAAAAGTTTTCACCTAGGATTCTTGGAACATTTTTTTACTTAGAGTATGGTCCCAATGGCAAGCAATAGTTTACTTGCGGTAATCTCAGGTTTTTTGTTCATTTTTGGTAAATTAAAAACTTGGTTTCATTCGCACCAGTTTGAGCGCCTTATATGTGTGGTCAAATTCCACAGAAATAAATAGAAGATTTACAGTGGCATTATTCATTTTATAAATATTTATAAGTTCCGTTACACGCAGCCTCTTTTTGCAGAATTATTTGCTGCTATTGATTAAAAATGAAATTTACATGTCATTAACGCCAATGTTAACCAATAGCGGCATAGAAGTTGGCTGAAAAAAGCTGCTCGTAGGACTATCATAACAGGATACAAATATTTCCAATATTATAACATCTTTTTTCTGACAGTTTTCCTTTCAAGACTACGCATAAGCTAACCAAAGGCACCAAGCTATTTTTGCGGTCACTTTGGTTCGCTGAAACTTACCATGTTTTTCAGGAGTGGTGTCCCGTAAATACACTTTTGTTAAAAACCAATTAAATGCCATTCGGAACAGAAAACCGAATCCTAGGTTAAAATTCAAGCCAACGATTTGTCAACGACAAAATTTTTACTTTCAGAAAATAAAAAGAAAGTCCTTTCTTATGTGTTGTTTCGCCCTTAAAATTTAATTGGCGTCTGAGAAGGGGTTTTAGTTCTAGACAAAAATTTGGTTTTCCTAAAAAAAGGTATAGTTTGTCTTCGAGGGCAAACTGCATCCACCAATCTTACTTCAGCTCTTTTCCTTCCAAGCAAGCCAACTGCCTGTAGCTTGCATGCATGGTAGAGTTAGCTGTCAGGTCTATACAACGTCTCAAATACATATTCCCCCACATCCCACAAGCACCGCTCCAACTACATGCTTGGTCGACTAGATAAGGCACCAGTATGCTTTGTTGGACCAGTTGGTTTCTTGGAGAAAACGAGGAGTATTTCTTAAATTACGATTGCATTGGACGATTGCCAAGTCCGGCAAGTAGTTGTTGGCGTTCTTTGCTTTTCTCAGCTGGGCTGGAGACCCGCCTGCTCGACGAGACTCTGCTTCGTTTCGTTACCCGTCCTTCTGCATTTGTGTCCCATACATGGGTTTACATTTTGAAACTAAATTTTATTTGGAAGACTAGATTTTTGATGAATTTTATTCTTTGAACTTTAAATATTAGTATTTTTAAATTGAAAATACTTTCGTGCAATCCTTACAGTGGCGTAAATAGGGACTATTTTGCCTTTGGGGAGCGACACCCCCCGAATAATGCGCTGCAGTCAAAAGGTCATAAAGAAGTGCAAGGAATATTTTTCTGGTAAATCTGTTATAGACATTGTTCGTACAGGCCAAATTTACAGTTTTAAACTGTCCGCAAGGACAAAATTCCTGTCAAATGTATGCCGATCTAAAAATAAAGTTTTGCGCAGTATTTTTGTATTTGCGGACAGTTTAAACGTGAAAATCTATACCCCTGCGAACAAACCTGTTTTTAGTAAACAATTAAAAGAATTTCTATTATCGGAAAGTAATTTTTTCACAAAAATGGAAACCAAAATGTTTTTGGGGGGAAGAATCAAACCTCATACTTCCCCCCCAAACTTACACCTCTGCAACTAAAAATCCTTACTCGAAAAATATTAGTTAAAAACCTGCATCTTTCTTTTTAGAAAATATCTTGAAGATGACAGCACATATTAACAAATGAAATGGCTAAATACAAAGGCACAATCTATTTAAAATTATTTTACCATTTGTTTATCTATTAAACGGTCAAAATACAATTTTATAACCAATTTAATTTTACAAAAATTTAATTAAATGAAGCTGACAACAATGTCAATGTGATCTAAATGCAAAAATGCATGCTCAGGAATCAGAATAGAAGGGCTTTTAAGTTATATTTTACTGACTGTGTTGCCGAACTTATGCAACTTTGTTCGCATTTTTCTCTTTTTTGACAGCTTTCTAGGGATCCCTGAGAATGTCCGAAGAGCGTACCATCGCATTTATGCGCCATTTTTCGGACACCCTGTAAAATAGACATAACCTTTGGTCATTACAGACTGATGTTTAATAAATTTTTATAAATGATTCTAAAACTTTCGTAGGAAGCTTGAGTTTATATTTTTTGTTTTAGTATGAACCATACATACATTTTAAAAATATTGTATTCCAACTATCGTCATCCCTATAGAAAGCTATTTGCTTTTTGATAAGTCCCCCTTTGTGGATATAGGTACTGGTACATATTCTTATTGATAAATGAACATGCATAGCGCCTCAAAGATGGTATTTATTAGTAAATGTCGCAATACCAACAAAAGATACCTATGTGGAGCTTTGGAGTTTGCCGCCGCCAACCGACGGAGGCATGCCGTCCCGGTCCCGCGTGCCGCGTTCCTTCTAACCCACGGATATGCAGCGGATAGATTACGGGCCATAGTTCTTCTGTAAACTAGAATCGTGACCTGTTAGGGCCCCTATTCTAATCTAATAGAAAATGGGCAAATAGGAATGTGTACTTAATATTTTAGGAGTAAACAACGACAGACCGGCACCACACATTGATAACAAATTTATTTTAAAATTACGTCTCCACATGTTGCTATGTGCACTTACATATTGTTTAGTTCAAAAAATTAACAGTTTTTTTTTAATTTATAAAATCATTTATTTTCCAGTTTGTTTCAAAAATCCGCAAAAACTTATGTAATCTCGTTTTGCATTTATTTAGTGCCAAATGCAATATCACAAACTACCCCATTAAAACAGAATTGGCTGTAGTAAAACCTCGAGTCTAAACAAAATCGACTTGTCTCCAGATCGGGTTTGAATTTTCATGTTGACAACAATTTTCCAACTAATAAAAACGAGTAAAGGCAGAATAATTGTTGTTTTATCAACCTCGATCGCGGGTATAGGGATAGCGGAAAACGTCACGTGATTATTTTTTTACGTCCATAAGATATTCCAGTATCTGGTGGCCATGCACGTCTGGTCGACTTCACAATATAGTGACAAGCTCCAACGGACCATGTAAATATTCCAAGCTAATTATAGTTATTTACTAGCTACCTCGTACAGTATTTTATTGATCAACCACAACGAGAACTCGAACGGCTCGTCCCTCGAAGGCTTGCGTGTGTGTGGGACTGGTTATTTTTTTGCAAAATATTTTTGAATTTGAATATTTTATGTGTATAATGCTAGATACAAACTATTATTTTGATTTCACATAAATTATATGCCTTCCCTGCATTAGCATAAAAATTAACAAAAAGGAATTTTTAAATTGGCCCCATAGAAGAAAGAGAATTTTTATTTTGTCTGTTTTTATTAATATTATCGTCGACGAACAAAAATACTTTACCTTTCTTTTACAAATGCATTATGTGTGATTTTTTGATTTTTCCGTTCCATACTTTAGCTAAAAAAATATTAACCAAATTTATCATAATATAATGTCATCCATAAATTAAATAATTCCAAGGTTGTCTACCAGTTTTGCCACATAGAAATAACTTTTTTAAATTTCTCTACACTATATCCATATTTAAATTTGTTTGGGATTAATATTTCGCTTTGCAAACACGTGTTGAGAGCAACTGCGTCCTTTTTGGAATTGTCAGCGAGTTGGCTTTGACATTGAAGGTACGTACAAAGTCATGGAAGCTTAAGTTTGGTGTCTGTTAAGGACAAAAAAGGATAATGTACATAAACTGTTCGCAAAAGTTACACGCATCCAAATGAAAAGAAGCTATAAAAGGTTTAAATATGGGAGTTGTAACTAATATTAAAAAATAATGTATCAATTTGAATGCGTCTTATTCGACGTCACGTCAGCTGGTTTTTAAATATGATTCGAGCACCAACAATTTGCGAAGATACTGACTCATGATTTAATTAATTTTATTACACATTCATCAACAATGATGCTGTATGCTTTTTTATTTGCAAGTACTTTAAAGATTGTTTGTCTGAACTTTACTTAACATTTCTAAAATAAGTGTTTTTTTTTTAATAAAATAAGGATAAAATCTGCAGGTGCCTTTCAGTGAAGATCTTGCGTTTAGAAACTGATTGTATTCTAAACCTATGTATAATTATTTTACGTAATTCTATAGAAAACAAGTTTTAAGCAAGGTCAGTTGAATAATAAATAAAACTTTTTTCCGTGTAATACTTTAACTCCACACTCGCAGGATTTTGTAGGATTTCTTTTGTTTCAATTGTATTTTTTGTTTCGAAATGAACAAGAAAATGCATGCGACTTTAACTTCACTTATATGTGACGATTTTTTCCATATTTAAATATTGATTTTTGTTCCTTAACAAGAAAGGATACTTATTTTTTTTATATAGGAATAAAAAATTTCTTTTTAAAACCCTTGCAGAAACTTCAATCAATCATAATCAATTGATTCAGGTAGGCACCTATAATGCCTAAAAGATATAAAGAAAAATTATAAAATTTTTGTTCATGCTTCAAAGAAAGTATGACGGATTGACATCTTAAAAATCGTAAAGCTTCACTTCGAAATGCTGAACTTTAGTGGCAGAGTAAGGCACGGCAACTTCAAAGCTTCTATACAAAATCCAGGTAGAAAGAAGTTGGGAGCAAAGTCCGAAGACCTACATCGAATCATGGTGCTTCAGGTATAGACATGGAAAAAAACAAGAACACGTAAAATCGTATCAAAAGAAAAACTACTCGAATTCAACAAAATTAAGTCTTCCATAGTAGACCTCCTATAAGCAAGAGCAGAAATAAAAACGAAAGAAAATAATTAAATATAAATAAAAACTTCTTGTTAAAATACTTCTTGTGAATTGTGAAATACCAGCAGAAGCTGGACCTTATTTTAGATTTTTAACTGTTTTAATTATTTAAATATTTTGTTGAATTTAAATAAACTTATAATAAGATGTTGTAAGTTCGTGGGAAGATAATACTTGATAGCCTCAAAAAGTCTAAAATAATATTTATGTTTTACCGTATGGTAGGATGCTATTTTTTTAGTATTTCGAGTTTTAAAGAAAGCTTTTACATCATTATATGCGTAGGAACATTCTAGGATAACATTAAAAGTTCACTATTAGGTAATTTAAAAAATCCTTGTACAAAAATTTGGTTCTTTATTTAAAATTTTTAACGCAAGGTTTTATGTTTTTAGTTTTATTTGTATTCAAAGTAAAAATAACCAAGATGACTATTTTTAAAATAACGAATCCATAGCAGAACTGATGTCGCATAGGTGCAGTGCATTTAAAGGTAAAAAAGAATTATAAATTCAAGTAATTTGATACATCGTTCACGCACTTTTCACTTACCGGAAGTGGGTGAATTATTAATACTGCTGGATGCGTGCATTGTATACTTATACCTGGTAGTACCGTACCTTTTTTCACATACATGTTTTGTATGTGGAATATTTTATTTTTTAATTTAACCTACCTGATGACGCCGCTTTTCCAGAGGCAGGCCACTTTAGCGTTTCCGGTTTTCTGAAATATTAGATCTACTTACATTACATGCTGATGGGCTGGATGCACATTTTTAGCATATATAAACTTTTTATTTTAAGAACCTTGCTATACGACTATATTTTTTACTCAAGTTTGTACCCACCTCCTTTTTAAATACACAGGGTGTCCAAAAATTGGTGCATAAACGCGACGGTACTAATTTGAACATGTCTAAATCCTTAAAAATATGTTTAAAAAAATCTATCTCATATACCCTTGGAGATATGAGGTCCCAAAGTGCAAAACTTTGAACGCTCATACCTTGAAGAATATATTAAAGAAAAAAATAATTTAACACAAAGCTACAGTCTATCTTAAACCATTTCATCATTTGTTTATCTTTTAATTGGTCGAATTACATTTTTATAATCAATTTAATTTTAAAAATTTTTCATAAAATAAAGCTGACAACAATGTTAATAAAATCTTATGCTAAAGTGTATGATCAAGACTCATAAATGGGATTTTTAGATGGACTTTTCTAGACTGTGTTGCCGAATTTATGCATTACGCATTTTCTTCAACAGATGAATTTTTTTAACATTTTTCCAGGAATCCCTCGGCCTACCCAAACAACGTATCATCGCGTTAATGCGCCAATTTTTGTACACCCTCTGGGTAATGAATAAAAAAAAAAATGTGTTTTAACATTTACAAAAAATTGCTTATCTGCTGTACTTTTTTTGAGTTCATGGCCGAATTATTATTTGTTTTTTAAGTCCTTTAAACATGTGTGTTTTCCCTATAATCTATTTTAGGAAATAAACAATAATTTATAGTTGATGATAGAACTTTTGCGATAACCTTACATGCGTCGTAATTTCTTGCTCTATTTAATGACTGTGCTTTATTTTCTTGAAAATTATTATGGTTTCTGATAAATCGAACATTTAAAGTGCATTTTTGAGATAATGCCCTCGTGTTTCAGATTAATCTGGTACGAAGTCAAAAACAAGAGACAATGATATGGTTTATAAAAAATTTATTAATTTTAATTTGATCAACTTATAAAAACATAATGTATAATAACAGAATTTTATAACTTTAATTTATATACAAATATAAACATGTTCATATGAAGGATGTTTCAAAATATTTGTTCGTTAAAATTGCATTGTTAAAATTCATCAAAAATTGTAAAATCCTTCATATGGTAGTTTGGCTATTTGAAGAAAAACTTCGAATAACACTTTTCGCACCTTTAAATTTTCTATTTGAAGGTAAACACATTAATATGGCCCGTATTTTTAACAAAAACGTAGTAAAAATAAGCGTAACGTAAGGTTTAATAACAAAATCATGAAAAAATCAATGGTAAAAAATTAACATGTTACCTGGGTAAAATAACAATAATTAACTAAAAAGACAATTGAAACGATGATTGCATACCGCGGCTCGGCTGGTAAATATACTTATCACAATTGAAATATTCTTAAAGGGTTTTAGTCTCGATGTCTTCCTTACATAAAAATTGTTCGTTTTTTTTTTATGTGACAGTTTGGGCAGATGTAAGGAGGCAATTATTTGAATCAAATAAATTTTAATAGTGAATGAAGGCCAAAAGATTACAAATTCAAATGCAATTATTGATAAATTAAGCAACGATAATCGCTTGCATTACTTATGCTTTGGTTTAAAAAAATAGAGCAATTATTGTAACAATTTTTAGGTCAATGAACAATGTAAAAAAGTTACACAACGCACGTTTGGAAAAAATGTTAGACTATTGACTATGGATCTAGATTACATAGAATTTTCATGTGTGAAGTATGTAGATTTGCAATTCAAATATTTTTATTTTTTAATTAAAGAAAAATTGTATAGTTACGTGGGAGAAAATTGTTTAAATTGTGGCTAATCAAGATTATTCAAAATTTGTTATCCTACTTAATTTTTTAACTTGTCAAATGTTACTACGTCATTCGTTAATTTCTATCACAGCTCAACACGTCTTTCCAAAAGAAATTTTAACTTTGGTTCCAGGAATCACGGAATGTAGAAACTAATGATACAATAAGTGGTTGCTAGGGCCAAGATCCCAGTAAATCGGGTTGGCCTTGGAATTAAACGTTCAGGTAAAAATTCCAAACCAAAAACAAAATCTAATGGTAGACGCATAATAAAGTGGGGGAAGGGGATATATTCTTTAAGATTCGTCAGTAGAAACATGGTAAATTTGCTCTTGGGTGATGCCTATTCCCTCGAATAATCTCGAAGACAACTTTACGGTTGGATATTAAAAAATGTAGTTAACGCTTTCTTCTTTTTTTAATCCGCTCCAAATTGACTTGGTATAAGAATTTGTATCTGTACAAATTCCTTACGAAATTTAGAAACATTTTGAAATATACTACTACTGAAATTAATTTATGCACAAAACGTGTAATTTATAGTAAAAATCAGTTTGCATGTTGTGTGTTTCTCCCGCAAGCAATTTTAACATGTTTTACATCCTTATTTTCATTTAAAAAACCTAAAGTGTAAATGAGTTTCACCTAACGTGCCACAATCCTAGATTTAGAACACTTAGTTGTGGTAGTTTCATAATTCGTTCAAGTCCTACAGTGGTTATCCTAGTGCACCCATACAAATCTATCGCTTTGAGCCTCGTAAGGCATTCTGCGATGGTGGTTAGGCCCTTGTCCGTCACTTTACTGCATTGTCCGATGTTCAGGGTATCTAATTCGTGTAGGTTGTTCGCGATTTTGGACAAGCCCTCGTCCGATATTTGGCATGCGCTTAAAGACAAACTTTTTATGTTAAACAGCCCTTGGGCAATGTGGACTAAGGCTTGGTCCGCGATTTTGTCACAAAACGACACATCCAGGGAGGTTATCCTCGAACCACCCTCCGCGAGGTAGGCCATTCCAATGTCCGAAATATTATCACATGAGCGTAGGTTAAGTTCCCTTAATTCAGTCATTTTGGCTAAGTGTTTTAGTCCACTATCAGTTATACTAACACAAAAACTAAGGTTTATGGATTTTAACGACTTAAATGATGTAATGTATTTAAGAGATTCGTCAGACAGTCTTTGGCAATCTTGAAGTCCTAAGTGCTCCAAGTTTTTGTTCCCTGAAGCTATTGATGCTATTCCCTGATCAGTCACATGCCAACAGGAACGTAAATTTAGTCTTTTTAAATGTTTTAAACTCCACGCTATGAGCACCAGGCTCGTATTCGTCACGTTAGAACACCCACCGAGTTCGAGCACTTCCAAGTTCTTCAGATGTTGGAATATCCGGGTAAGCGAGTTGTCGGTTAGTTGCTTGCAGAGGGATAAGTTCAGGTGGGTGAGGGTTGGAACATCGTCCGTGAAGGCGGAGATGATACCTGTGTCCCCTATGTTGTAACATCCGCTAAGGTTGAGCGACTCCAAGTTGGGGATGCCTGTAATCACGTGTCGGATCGTACTCCTGATAGACAAAACCTGGACTTTCTTAATTCCTCGCCTGACTAAGGATGTGAACATGGCAGGGCTGGCGCGCTTAAGGTGGAGTTTGGCTTCGACTCCTCGCCAAACGGACTTGTGGTACGATGCGTCCCTCCACGAGGAACACACCTGGGCCACTCGACCCTTGTCCCGCGACTCTAGGTAGCTGAAGATGATGGCTAGGATCTCAGGGTATAAACAGGAAATGTGGGTCTTGCCTTGGTCTATTTCCTGCGTTTGTTCCTCCTCATGTCGGTAGATCCGGTGCAGGTTGTGTATCTCCTGCACGGGGTTGTGGAAATGTTGGGGTTGATGGAGCCTATGATACGGTTGGTACCTTGTGTTGTGGTGGTGGTGCCTCAGCAAAGCTGCCGTGGATAACAGAGGCACTGGTAACTCGGTAAATAACACTTGGGTCGGATCTTCCATCATAGTTACGTATTGTTTTGACTCCGCACTGACGCAGACCCGCTCTCTCTGCGACTCATATCCGAACTAAAGTCTGGAGTGCGGTGCCGTTTCGATGTTCTTGAATATCAAACCTTCCATGCGATTGGCTGGCGTGCGCACCATGTGGGGGTTACGATCGTATCGATTCGGTTGCCCACGGAAGAATTTTTAACTAACACGAGGTTTTCCAGTGTTCCCACTACCGAGGGGGCGGTTTTGTGGAGCTCTAGTTGGTGGCAGCGCCAACCACTGGTGATGGTTTTTAGGGAAAAATTTACATTTTTTAATTTTATTACTCAAAATATTTTATGTGAACAAATCCATCGTATAAATTTTATGTCATCGAAGTAAAAATTAATATGGTTTGTTTTATGAATATTATGAAACAAAAAATTAAAATTATTAGGTTCTTTTTAAAGAGCTCATTAATTTGTTTCGTGATTGGAAAGTTCATTAAGTTTTTTATGCGGAATCGTGTTATTCAAAGAAAAAATAGGGCAATAAAGCAATAAGTAGATTTTTTAGCGAAAATGTCAACATATCTACAAAAACACCATAAATATTAACAAAGAACATAAAAACTTGCTACAACCTTTGCTTAGACCAGTATTAAGCTAACAAAACCACAAATAGTGTCGGGTGTGGGCTTTTTGGGAATGTTTTTATTTATTTATAAAATAATTAAAACACCTCGCAAAAAATAAAATGCACAAATAGATATTTCTTCATTTGTTTTTATTTTGCTGTTTGTCTTTTTCCTCGAATTAAAAGAAATGTAAATGTTGTTCTGCTGTATAATTATAATGGTGAATTTTTATTAAATTGCAATAAACGACCGTGACAGTGTAGTAACCCTATACCTGGCTGCCTATCTTACCTGATAAAGTGCTAAAGTATTGAATAAATAGCACACTTAATCCATAAATTGCTTATCTATTCAAATAATTCAACACAAATTTAATTTTAAGCAATTGTACATAACAATAACCTTCGTGGCAATTAAAGAAAGGTTATAAATTGATATTTTCCTGAAATTATCCCTAAGCTAGGGTTTAGTCGTGTACCTGAGCAGGACAGGTTTAATTAATGATTTTTTCAAAAAATGTAATTAATTAGAATACTCGTATTACCTTAGAAATAATACGAAAACGCACAAACTAAAAATTTTGATATTTGCTTTAATTATTTAATAAAAAACCATCATACATTTTTTTTTTAGGTACCTATAGTGCGTATGCATAGGTATCAAAATATTTTCCAATAGTTTTAACTTTTATTACGCCTTGTTGTTTTCCTGTTTTACAAGGAAATCCTGCGTCAAACGTACATTGTTGACGTAAAATTAGTTCATAGGAACAATATTGTTTGTCATCAAGTCCAACAATTTAAAAACAAAATGTCAAAAGCTTAAAATGGCATCAGTTTACTATCTTTACGGGGATACTTTTCGCATCGAAAAGGAGATTCTGCGTAAGCAAAGGGACCAGTATGAAGCCAACAAAGAAGTCTATTTCTCCGTTACCACAATCCAAAGATACTGGAGGGGCTACCAAACGCGAAAACTTTTAAAAAATCTTAACAAAAATGCCACAATTATCCAAAGATATACCCGAGGTTGGTTGACGAGGTGGAAACTGCCTAAATATTTAAGAGATGCTTATGACGAAAAATGCACAAAGAGGTATTATGATATTGCAACCCAGATCATAGCACAATGGCGAGGCTTCGTCATAAGGAAAAGACTCTCTATAAAGCATTACATCTTGGAGAAAAAGCTAATGCAAGAAAAAAACGAAATTATGCAAAGAGCAATGGCCACCTTTTCAGATCAATTTGTTTATCAAAGTATACAAAACATAGAAAAACCGCAATCAATAGAAAGTATCCAACATACAAAAATTCAAAGAAAGGTTATCGAGATGCTCTACGATAGACACCACTTGTTAAGAACTGAAAATTGCGAGGGAGTTCTTTCGCTTCACGGCCAAAAGGAACTATCCACCTTAGAAAAAATGCTTAAATCCTTCGACTACCAAAAATACATGAATAGACTAAGACGTATCCACGACAATGAAGGCCCCCCTGAGAAGGATTATTTGTTTTCGGATAAAAAAATGCAAGACTTGGAAGATCAAATCAGAAGCCAGACAACTGCTACAGAACTTCGGGAGCTTCCAGTTTTGGAGGTAATGCCGCAAAAAAATCCATTTATTTGTTTTTCCAAGGTGCCAAGTCCAACTTACGAACGAGAATTAGGCCCGTTGGAAAAATACACTGGGCCTCAAACTTTTATGACTAGATCCTGCTATCCAGGAGGCAATGTTTCGGAATCCAAATTTGACTTGGATGTTCATAAAATGACTCCAAATCCGCATCCTATTAAACCTTATTATGTCGACTTTTTGTACAAAAAATGTAGAAAACATAATACTTATTAATTAAATATTTTTTATTGTATGTGCGTTTTAGTATTAGTCTACTTGCCGTATAGGAGGAGTTAAACTTTTTTTTGGACCCACTGGCACACCAAGTTTAATCGAAAGAGCTATTTTTTTACTACCAAAAAAACTTGGTGTGCCAAGCCAAATCATGGGCCTAACTGCGGGAGCCCCTTTTAAAGATTATATTTTAGTGACATTTTTACATTTTATTTTGGGCAAATACTGGCATAAGGTGAACTCTGTGTAAATGGGGATTGTTAGGACTAGTTCTATCTTTCAGATGATATTTTCATCGTCCAAATTGGCCCAGTAGGGCTCACAAAATTTGCAATTAAAATTTATTGTCAAAACTGACGTCTTCCAATTTTGGGGCGAAAAAAAGGCAGTTTACAGAGGAAAATAGTGAATTCTTTTAACAGTATTTAAAGAAGCAACTAAATACCTTTCCAAAAATAGCACAAAAACTTCATAACACCTAATATTAGTTCTAAAATCTGCAAAATATAAAAAACAGATAGTTACGCCTGAGTTATACTTACTTTTTTTTAGTAAGGACGAACTTTTTCGTGTTTTTTTTAACACGAATACATATTGTAAGCTAAAATCTTGTGATCAACATTTGTTTATATCTTTTTTCACTGCAATTAAAGATACATTTATTAATTAAACATTTACTTTTGTAAGTTTATGTTATTTAAGGCATTTAACATTGAATATAAACCAAAAGTATACTACTAAATAAAGAGAAACGCTTTCAGTATCAATTTTTCATAAAATAAAAAAGGGACAGCTCCTTATTTTTACCAAACAATGATTTAAAGATGTGTGTGAAGATGCCCAACTACGGAGGTTAATATTAACACGTTTTAATAAAAAAGCATTTTACATTTGAAGGAATCATAAGCCCTAAGATGTTATTTGCAAGATCATGTTGAACAAAGTTGGAAAAATTTCGTTTTAACATATAGCAAGATAAATTTAAATATGCACGAACACCATAAAATTAAAATTAAATATGTTAAAACAAAATTTTTCCAACTTTGTTCAACATGATCTTGCAAATAACATCTTAGGGCTTATGATTCCTTCAAATGTAAAATGCTTTTTTATTAAAACGTGCTAATATTAACCTCCGTAGTTGGGCATCTTCACACACATCTTTAAATCATTGTTTGGTAAAAATAATGAGCTGTCCCTTTTTTATTTTATGAAAAATTGATACTGAAAGCGTTTCTCTTTATTTAGTAGTATACTTTTGGTTTATATTCAATGTTAAATGCCTTAAATAACATAAACTTACAAAAATAAATGTTTAATTAATAAATGTATCTTTAATTGCAGTGAAAAAAGATATAAACAAATGTTGATCACAAGATTTTAGCTTACAATATGTATTCGTGTTAAAAAAAACACGAAAAAGTTCGTCCTTACTAAAAAAAAGTAAGTATAACTCAGGCGTAACTATCTGTTTTTTATATTTTGCAGATTTTAGAACTAATATTAGGTGTTATGAAGTTTTTGTGCTATTTTTGGAAAGGTATTTAGTTGCTTCTTTAAATACTGTTAAAAGAATTCACTATTTTCCTCTGTAAACTGCCTTTTTTTCGCCCCAAAATTGGAAGACGTCAGTTTTGACAATAAATTTTAATTGCAAATTTTGTGAGCCCCACTGGGCCAATTTGGACGATGAAAATATCATCTGAAAGATAGAACTAGTCCTAACAATCCCCATTTACACAGAGTTCACCTTATGCCAGTATTTGCCCAAAATAAAATGTAAAAATGTCACTAAAATATAATCTTTAAAAGGGGCTCCCGCAGTTAGGCCCATGATTTGGCTTGGCACACCAAGTTTTTTTGGTAGTAAAAAAATAGCTCTTTCGATTAAACTTGGTGTGCCAGTGGGTCCAAAAAAAAGTTTAACTCCTCCTATACGGCGAGTAGACTATATGGCATATTGCAGGATCCCACTTAATTTGCTAAATATGTCATTACATCTGCACAATGAAGCAATAAAAATTAATAAAACTAAGTTCAATGACAGGAAAAGTGGAATAAATTTGGCCCTTGTCGACAGCATCAACATTGTAGACTTCCAAGAAAATAATGTGTTTTTCCAATGGTAAATGTTAATTTTTACGGCTCTAGTTTGGAATTATAGTCAGGTAGAAAGAGCATCAAATAAGGAGTTCAAATGCAATGAAAAAATTGCTACATACTAAAAATGCATGGAATACCTAATAATAAAAACTTGAAAACAACTTTGATTATGGTCGAAGTCCGGAGTTTGTTTCGGTAATTATTTTGAAAAAAGCCAGAACCCGATGCACATGAACACAAGATCGGAGTTTCTAGTGAAGCATCAAGATATCTGGTTTTTGTATAAAATTTAATGCATAAAACGGAAAACATAAATTTCGAATTTCATTTCAATACATCTGCTTTAAGTTTCAAGGAGATGTACTCAAAGCAAGTGTAATCGGAATGCGTCTCTTTCTGTTACCAGCGCTCCATATACGCCTGTTGCAGCTGCGCCGCTTTATTTGTATAGTAAAAAGTTTGTTGTGAAAAACAAGCTAAAAACAAAACTTCTACTACTTCCACTGCAATGTATATGAAAGCCAGGTTTCCGTCTTTTTTTCCTTAGAAAAAATACTCGAAAAATACTCTTGAGATGAAGAGATGTGCCCTTGTAGATTTTGTTCAAACATTTTTAAAATAGAGGGTTTTTTTTGTTATTTTTACCTGGTCGGATATTTGTTATGCCGAGTATTTACCTTCCCACGTCAGCATTAAACCAACAGCTCAAAAATTCATGCAGTACTTTTCATAAAAGTCGTTTTTTAGTGCCAATAAACGTAATAATGTAATAATATGCATTAAATATTAAAATTAGAGAATTTATTTTTTATGTTTTTTACTAAAGTTGTTAAAAGCTTTTTGATTACCTACCTGCATATGGAAAATGTATTGTATTTTTAATAAAAAAAACAAAACTTAAGAGCCAGTATTAAAAGCTATTTAAAAAATAGTTTTATTTTAAAAATACATACATACCTACTTCATAGGTAAAAATGTGGTGAATGCGAACCCAATTAAAATATAAAAACAAATAATTCATTCAGTCATTCAAAAAACACTTTCCATAACGTACAAAACAACAAATTAAAACATTATTTATTGACAATTAAGTACTAATAAACTTTTTTAACTGATTCTTCGAAAGAAATTATCAATAGACAATAATTAATGTCTTATAATCAGCAGTAAATAATTTTAGTTTCAAATTTATGCAATAAATAAAACGAATGTAGTGTGACGTTATCATTTTAATTGATTCTTGGGATTTATTTATTCTGCACTATTCTAGTTTTGTAAGTGTTTTTATTGAGGACATAAAATACTGATGGCGACATCTGTTGCAAGATGAGTTAAGTTGAGATTCCTGCAGAAACGAAATCCTGATTGATTCACTGTGATGTCTAGAAAGAGAAACGTAGTTAATAAAATAAAACCAAATTTAACACAGAGATGGCGCTAAAGGTTGTATTTCGTATTATGTTAGATAATAATCATTATTTAGATTTATAAAATTGATTGCCATACCGTAAGTAACCTTCACCAATAAAATGTAAAAGTTTGTGCGTCGGAAATGGCGAATGCGCTAATTTTATGTTTCCATCGTTTTTGTCTGTTTAAAAAAATGTTAAATAATGCCAAGTGCTAATTCTTGGGTAAGTTTTAGGTCTCATTTTAAAAATCCATGAAATAATATTAATAGAGGTGAGTTAAACAACAAATTACTGAATAATTAGTAAAATTGTGAGGTTTCTGTCTTGATTGAGCATTCAGGTTTTGAGCAATTAATGTGAAATTGAGATAAATTTTGCCTTTTAAGTGCATTTGGAAATTGTTTTAACACTAATTCACACTAGAGTGCCTTGATAATTTTGAAAGTTATTGTCGCCTTATAGAGTCATGACATGCATCATTCTTTCTCTGTCATACAGATAACGTCATCAACGTTATAGCCAAAGTGACAACAATTACAACTTACAATCACAATTAATGACGTTATCTGTATGACAGAGAAGGAATGATGCATGTCGTCACTCTATAAGGCGACAATAACTGTCAAAATTATCAAGGCACTCTAATTCACACAAAATAAGCCATACTTGTCTAATAGACATAGCCAACAAAAGAAAACTAAAATGAATATTCCTTTATTTTGCTACTACAAGAAAAATAGTTTTTAAAAGGCTCTGAAATATTTTTTTACAAAAGTTACTTATATCTGCTTAATAGATGTTAATGTCCAATTACCGGTCGTCGAAGTATTTTGTATTATCTATAGATGCGTCTATTTACGGGAAACAGTTAATAATAAAATATTTACTAGTAGCAAGATTTATTAGAAACGCCGTAGAGAAACTTAATTTATTATCGGTTTATTTATTTGCTTTTGACACCTAAACAATAAGATTTGTTTTATTTATTATCTTGTTAAAATACTACAGACAAGATAACATCTAAGCTTAGATATTCTTGGATATCTTAAGTAAAACATTGCAAAATATTTAGCAAAAAGGCTAACGTACTTAGAGCGATATTTTCACCTTATGCTTGTAAAATTCTTAATAACTAAGTAACTTCTGGTCGTAGTAGTAGAAATTTTGAAGTTTACTTTGCAAAATTTGCGGTTATTTCATAAAACGTTTGATTTGACCAAACGTGTGCACATATGCTTCAAGCTTAATTGTTTTGATAAAGAAATACAATAAATTTCTATTACTTGTAAAGCAATAAATCCAAAAGCTCCTCGAGAAAACAACGCAGATAAGCGCATATTTTAACATTAATTAATTGTTACAAAGCATTTTATCTAAAAAGATGCAACTTCAGGCATAAATATACCTGATACTCTCCGGAGCTTATTTATGGTTATCATTTCCTATTCCGTTAATATTCCATGCAATATTCACTTTGCAAAAAACACATTTTTGTTTCCGCACCGTTTCCTGCTGTAAGAAAAGGATACGTAGTGTTTGCGCTACTTATATATTTACTTGAAGATCAGCTAGGTCATGCCTATAAATTATAAGTAATTAAATAAAATCAGAAGCTGGATCTCAACGTGCGAGACAAGTGATCAGTTTATTTGAGCGGCATAGAGGTAATCTGCATCTGTCAATGGTTTCACTAGTCGCATTCCACGATTGATGAGAATCTTTAGAGAAAATTTGGGGTCAAAAGAACAGGTCAATAATGTATTGGGTTACATTTTTGAAAATAAAGTTCTTTTTGGTGAAAGTATTGGAACATTTTTTAGACGATGTAACCCTTCCATTGAAGTTAGAAATATTTTTAATTTCACGTGTACCTAATGAAACTTATTATCCCTTGTACATCAAGGCTGCACCCTTTTCAAAAACACGTTTGAAAAGAGGAACACGTCGTCATTCATTGAGTCCAAATGAAAGATCAAATTACCTTTGAAAAGAGTTATAGCCCTTGTTTAGCACAAAACGTTGTCGACAACTCAGCGAGCTTGCGTTTTAAGATCCAACCAATTATTTCACTTGTGATTGTAGAAAACTTACCTACATCAGAATCTAAAGAGAACGGACAGGAATTGCGAGGCGAATTGAGATAGCTATCAGATTTCCGGCGATAAAAGTTATACCCACCGGTTTAAACTGTCTAACAATAAACTGTTACTAGCAATTTATGCACTAATTAACCACGATTTGCTAAAATTATAATTGCCCGAAACTGAAACAAGACATCAGCCACTTGTGCATTGAGGGCACATTCTTTTCAGGTAATGGTAATAATTATTAAATTTGCCTTATACTATGACAAGATAAATATTGTCGTCGATGTAGGTAATACGTTTAGAAATCTTTATTGCACCTGCAGAGATTCAAATGTTTCATAAACCTCGTCCTACATTTCAAGACATAAGTTGCCAAAACCTAAAAATTCAATGAAAGGAACACAAATCAAAATAAAACGAGGTATTGCGAGGTATTTTAAGTCGTGTAAATGAAAACCGTTTAATCAAATTTACTAAAAAGTCGACTTGTCGGTTTTATTTAACAAGTCGTTTTCTATAAACTTAACTTCTTATGTTTCTGGTTGTCGCTTGAAATTGCAAGGAAAGTATGAAAATATTGCCTTATAACTGAACTTGACTTCTGTGCATTGTGGTTGTGGTAATAATTTTAATAGCACAAAAAGGTGAGTAGAGACAGTGCACCTGGTTTGAAATCTAGCTACTGCACTAATATGGTTTCATATTATAGTAATCTTAGTTTATACGGTTTGTGTCACAAAGAAACTGGCCTTGTTGCAACAAAATAGATAAGTGCACGATATCCCTTTTGAGACACTTGACATTAAATCTGAATAAATTGTCCTTTTTAAAGGACAATTTTAAAAGGTATCTGTCAGTAAATCATTTAAACACGATTAAAAAAGGGCTTTACCAATCATTTTACTTGTCCAATGGGCCAATTTTATTGGGTTTTCGTCTTCAGCATCCTTTCAGGTAGGTAATAGAAATTACTGATGCGGAATGGTTATGGTTTCAATGGTTTTAAAACATAAAAAACTTTGGTAATGAAAGCTTTCCAAAGATGATTGCTTAGCTATATGATCATAACTCCGGTATTTTTAGTACAGCATCTCGTTTTAATTTAAAATGCATTAGATTTTAGAAGATTTTTTTAACTAATTACGAAAATAATTTGCCATGTTTCCCGCGTACTTTACGGTATTAATGAATTTCATTAATACTAAGATAATGGGTATAATTTTACTTATTAATTTAATTATTAGCCAGAGTAATAAATTTCTTTAATATTTTTCTTGAAAAAAGTTTATTTGTTATTTTAATTGCAAAAAAACGTTGTTTATTTACAATCGGCACAGATGCTTTGCCATTAAACGTTTTTAAACATCATAACTTCAGTAAAGAATAATTATCTGTATTATTTTTTCGTTACTTAAGAGACTTAAAAGTTAAATGTTCGATAAAGAAACATATTTTTGTTTTGAACTTATGTACCTACCTATGTATTTGTATTTCTTTGTAAATATTTCATATTACTACTTGTCATCGCTTTAAAATTAGCTTTTGTAAGCCAATCCCTAAGTAATTATGCTTGTAAAATGGTAGTAACATTATGTGACTGTTTTCTTTAATCTACACCGGCTGGTTTCCCCGAACGAACGATATAATTGATAAAAAAGACCATAGTCTTTGGCTTAACAAAAACAAATAAATTACTTATGTCAAACCGTGTATAATTACAAAAAAAAGGGTGAATGAGAATCGAGAATTGTTCGGCTTTTGTTGGAAAAGGAGGGCCGAAGAAAAGAACACTTTGTAACGTGTTGAATTTGAGTGAGATGGATAATATTATTTTAAATACAGGTGGTCCAAAAATAGTCTATCTTTACAGCCATAGAATGTGACGTAATAACTCAAAAAATCAAGTTTTAGAGAGCATAGACTTCTGCAAAAACAATTATACAAAATTTTTAGAATATTGTTATAAAATGGCGAATGCGCCGGGTTTACAGAAGTTTTTTAGTAATATTATCATTTTGGAAAAGATTTAAAGTATGCCTAACATGTTTTTTTAAAGAATGTAAAATGCACTTATGACTTTTGTAGTTACTACACATATTTTTTATGCAGGGTGTCCAAAATTGGCGCCTGTATTTGGTGCGTTAATTGTTGGGTCATCTCGGGATTCCTAAAAAAATGTTAAAAAATCTCATATACCCTTAGAGATATGAAATCCAAAAGTGCGAACTTTTAAATACTTATAAAACAACATAATCTTTAACAAAAGAAATAAATAATTATGCATTAACTTATTTTTATATTTGCGCTCTATAATAAGCACATTATGAAATCCGAAATTTCATTTTTTAAGGTTGCTGAATTGCTTTATTATTAAACGAAAAATTTTATTTTATTAAGTTGGTTTTCCACATGCAAAGAAAAGAATTCTTTCCTTGCACAGTACTTTTTATTAACAAATTTTATTACTAAACTTTTGGGCGACATAATTTTTTCATAGAAGAAATAACAAGAAGAATTGCAGAAATGATATCAACGGTTACATTTTCTTAACAACGCCTATTCATTCAGTATTAAGTACAAAAAGTTTACAAATGTCATTATTCGATAATTCTGACTTAAATTTACTTTTAGTTCATTTCTCTAAAGGAAATGTACTATTGTAATTGCAATTTCTGAAAATCGATGTTTTTTTGAAACTGTGCCTAAACGAAGCAAGATACAGGAATGTTAAGGGTGTTGGAAAGATGCTACAAAAAATTACCGATCTTTTGATACTAGAATCATATCGATCGGACCATCCACTGGGTTGTTATTAAAAAATATCACTTTGGTGTATGTTAGGATGGATGGATGTATGGATGTACGGAGCAAAAAATTTCTTTAACCGTAATTTACTCAATTATGGTACTAGGTAGAAGGTTCAAACTTGGCATAAGTAAATACCAAAGTCTTGTGGTCAAGATGACCACAAGGTCATACTGACCACTGGTCAAGGTTAGTAGATATTGCATGCAAAAAAAAATCTAGCCCAAAATATTGTGATTTTTTTTTGCTTAAACATATTCTTTCAGAGGGCCCTTTGTGTTAAAAATTTTAAAAAAAAATTCTATGTCTAGGAAAAGAGCTATGACGTTTTTAAATGTCAATGTTTGCATTGACATAGCTCCAATACTTCAATAGTTAGAGGACTCAAACTTGGAGGATGGATACACAAGAGACAGGGGTTCAAGGTCATGTCAAGGTCATATCTTCTTGAAGGTCAATAGCATTTTTATTATTAAAAATGTATGTTAAGGTAAATGCAAGGTAAATGTTGGACATGTTTTTGAAAACACAAAAGCTTGTTCTTGTGTTTCGGACTTGGTAAGCCATCTTCAGGGAATTATTTATAGTTTGACTTTAATTATCTCATACACCATAATAGTTAAAGGTCTCAAACTTGGAGGTTGGATAACCAAAAGATAAGAGTTAAAGGTCATGTAAAGGTCATATTGATTGAAAGGTCAATAGCATTTTTATTATTAAAAAGCTATGTTGAGGAAAATGTAACATAAATGTTGGACATATTTTTGAAAACACAAAAAGTTGCTCTTGTGTTTCGGACTTGGTAAGCCATCTTCAGGAAACGATTTATAGTTTGACTTCAATTATCTCATACACCTTAATAGTTAGAGGTCTCAAACTTGGAGGATGGATACACAAAAGACAGGGGTTCAAGGTCATGTCAAGGTCATATCTTTTTAAAGGTCAATAGCATTCTTATTATTAAAAAACTATGTCACGTTAAATACAAGGTTCATTTTGGACATGTTTTTGAAAACACAAAAGGTTGTTCTTATGTTTCTAACTTAATGGGTCATCTTCAGGAAACGATTTATAGTTTGACGATTAGTCAAGTCAAACTTAAAGAATGGATAATTAAAAGACAAGGGTTCAGGGTCATGTAAAGGTTTTATGGTTTAAAAGTTCAGTATAATTTTCATTACTCCAAAACTATTTTTTGTTAAATGCAATGTAAATATTGGACATGTCTTTAAAAACATAAAAGGTTGTTTTTATGTTTTGGACCTACTGGACTATCATCAAAAAACGCTATAATTCTAACAAAAATATGAATTTGTACGTAAGAAATGAACTCAAGAGTCGGATCTACCGGCCTCGACTCAGCTAGTTTACTTTAAAAATGTCAATGTTGCCAAGCCAATAAAATAAAATTTTAAGTTAAGTTTTTAACTCAAATTAAAAATTTTGAGATTTTTTTTTAATAAATTATACATAAGAAGCAAATACAGGGTGTTACCAAATAAGTAGGAAAAAATTCAGGGGGTACTTCCTGAACATATTTTAAGAAAAAAAGTTCATATGAACATGTGTCCGAAAATCCTTCGTTTTTGAGATACAGCTCCCCCAAAAACCCCTAAAAAATCAGTTTTTTCGCTATAATTTCGAAAAGAATAATTTTTTCAAAAAATTTTATAGGACCTATTTGATTTATCTAATTACTAGGAATATTTTCCCCTTTGTAAAATTTAAAAAAACGGGTCACTAGTGGGGGCCCTTAGGGGGCTGTAAAAAAAAAAGTCAAAATTGGGCATATGTTTATAGGAACTTTTTTTCTTAAAACGGGTTCAGGAATTACCCCCTGAATTTTTTCCTACTTATTTGGTAACACCCTGTATAAAAAATAGTATAAATAACTTGACTATTAAGGCGTTTTTTAGCTCTTGTCCATTGGAATACTCACCTGGATGCGTGCTAAAAAATGTTTCCTATAAAACTCTATGTTTATTTTATGTGAAATATCCTTAAATTACCAAAAACTCATTTGGTCGTTGTATGAACGTGAGGATATTTAAGGACCCTCTGTATTAGAGGATTCGAAAGCTCGTCGGTCGGCGGTGAAGCCATGTGATGCATTAAGCACGGTGCATTTGTAGTAAAGCTAAAGCTCTCTATTCTTCCTTCGTCATCATCATATTCATTCAGTAGATCCCATTCGCTGTCAGAGAACGCGCCGCGTAACACTGTGCCCATGCACCGCACGGGATGTATTTCGGCCGCACTTTGAAGCGCTCATAATTCAAAACTTCAAAGCGAATCTTCGAGTAGTGTGCGGCTTCAACGTTTTGTTTTATTCAGTTATAATACGCCTACTCTAATGCACTAATAAAATTTCATTCAGCACAGTTATTTGAGAGAATTATGTAGTTTATTGTGGTTATTAAGTTAAGTTTGAATCAGTGAATGCGGTGCGTTTTTAAGGAGTAATTTTGGCAATCAATGGGATTCAAACAACAGAGTAAGTTGGCTTGATTAAAATTGCAGACAAAACAGATATGGTTGCTTTATTTTTGTTGTCGCTCGAAGTCAAAGCTACCAGATAACATTCCGCGTTTAATGGTCTTCTTAAAAACCCTTTTGATCATCAGAATGTTTATCATTGGAAAGCAATAACGTTCAAAGTCGGCTCAATAAAATTCAACTGCACCACCGTATATGATTTCTGTTTGTTATTAAATGCATAAGAATTATTCGCTTTATTTATCAATCATTCGTCTTTCTTCTTATTTTGTTGTTATTTCAGATGCAAAATTGATGAGTTTATGATTATTCTTATCAACTGTTTATGCAACGCCACTTTAAAATAATTCTTTAATACGATTTCTATTTACGTTTAATATAAGGCATAATTCAATACATAAACATTGTTTAAAAACGCATTTGTAAGACCGTGTAAATCATAGGATCACGTTAGAAGGTTTAAAATAAACAATTTACGCTTAATTACTCCTAAATGGTAATTGCAGCGGTTATTGTTGTACCATTAGTTCGTATACCCATTATGATAAAAAAATCATCATTATTCGTTTCACACTGTTGGTTTTTTAACCGTCTGGGTACTACGAAAATATTGTTAGTTCTAAAACAATAACTTTGACTATGTACCTATTACGAAATTTATAAATATTAAGAGTAAACAGGTAAAGAAAAGCACCAGCCTTGACTTAAAATTTTTAATACAAAATTACAGAAATCTGTGTCAAACCAATGATTAAAAGTAAAAATTTCCAGATTTTGAGTCAGGCTAATTTTTCTTTAAATTACTTATCATATTAAAATAATAACAGCTTTATTTATTTCGATTGTTAAATACTCATTTGAAACGACATAGGCATACGTGTCCAATGTAACGCATTTTCTTTTTTTTATAGATACTATTAAAAAAATAGTCGTAGATTTGTTTTTTATAGGTATGTACCAAAATTGGTTTTTTTAATGTTTTTGTAAAGTGAAAATTGCAAACCACAAATGCAATCAAGATAATCTAGTTGAAAAAATATGTTTTATGTTAACATTGATTTTATGAGCTTTTCTAAGGAAATTTTTTATATCTTGCACATGCTGTTATTTTATTATTTTCTAAAAGAAATAACAACAAATTTAATTAATCTTCTATTTCTTTTACAGTGATTTGTTTTTTTTTTTTGTAGTCACATTTGTAGTGGAACAAACCGTAAATTTTCTTATGCTCCTATGTTTTACAAGTTTTCAAGTTTTTAGACGGTAATAAACTTTTTACAAAAACTTCTTTTCCGGTGTAGAGCACCAACCATCAAATTATCCGTACGAGGATTGGCCTATCATTAGATTCCCATAAAAAGCTCAATCTAGCCTCACAAATATTAGAGTTGTAATGAAGTATAATTATAGAAAAAAGATGTATAATCATACAGCAATGTTTCCAAGAGCTTTCGGACGACCATGCATGCGGTCACGGCATAAAGCTACCGAAATAAATAATTACTGGCACTTCAATTGCTCATACCGACCTTACAAAGCAAGCTGCTAATGCGCGGATAAAACATTGAAATGCATCGTGAGGTTTTCATGTTGCATTGTCGGATAAACGTCCAATTAAGCGGGTAAAAGGTACTGTACCGTACCATATAAAATCATATTTTTCAATTCGTTTGGATTAATGCTCCCGTAACCTACATTAAGACAATGCAAACCTAAGAAAAAAAAGATATTTGCAAAACCATATTATACTCCAAAAAAGGAATTTGACCTTTTTGAAAGTTTATAGAGCTAACCAAATCTTAAATACGTTTTTAAGGTCTACTTAGGTTCACCTTTAATAGTAACATTAGTTAATAACGCAACTGAAAACGTAATTAAATGCCTATTATTTTGAAGTACCATAACATCATATCTTTATGGCCTTTTGAAGTTATAAATATGTATAATTTATTCTGCAAACTCATGTAATTTTTTTTTACTTTAAACTTAAAAGCAACATCTTTAGATTATTCTCCTTAATTAATAGTACTTACATAAACGTCTTATTCATGTTTTATTAATAATTTATGTATTTTGGTAATAGAACATTAAGTTACTACTATTTTCAAACTTACATATGTAGTTTCTTCGAATAGTATAAGAAGTTAACTGTTTTTTGTTTTTTCGTATTTGAAGCGACATAAAATAATTGATGAACACTGCACCTGATAGAATAATAATTTATTTTTGCAATATTATTGATAAAGCAGTCAGTTCTCATTACAACGGTAAAAAAGTTGTGCTAGTTCTGTAGACATTTCCTGAAAATTTTTCTGTGAAAATTAATTTAATGTTTAATGTATAGCGAAGAGAAATCATGATAATTTCGTAATTTGATTAATCGATTTGCATAAATTAATACCTTAGTTTAAAATATACTTCAGGACTTTTATCAAGAAATGGGGTACCAACAGCTTAAGATAAAAATTCATAATTTTACACTTTTTTTTTAAAACACTTAATAATTTTACAGTTTTAATTTTTAACGATTAGGTACAATGATTTTTTTTTAATTTTGTCTACGCAGTGTGTTTTAATAATAGTTGAAATTTTTTTTCGTATTTCCTTTTTAATTAACCTAAAAATTATCTTATTATTTAAGTAGGTAATGACTTATAAATTTCATGGTAATAAAATTTTTAACATAAAAAAGTTTTTTTCGTGTAACCGGTGTAACTACATTAAAGTAAAACAAAAACTTATGAAAAGGTTAATGATGAGATAAAGTAGGTTTATGTTTTATTGTTGATGAGAATTTAGTTAGAAAGATCAGTGGTTCTCAACCTCTTTGTAATTGCAGCCGACTGATAAAAATATGCATAAAAATCATAAAATTTCCCATTTGTTGGCCACAGGTTTAGAAGCACTGAGTTAAACAAAGAAGTTTCAATTTGGATTTTAAATTTATAACTGTAATTTGTAACAAAAAAGAAATAAATAAAAAATGATTAACAAGCCATCAAAAGCTAATTTAAACCTTAACTAGAAAACGATTAATCCTTTCAGTTTTTTGCAAAGTAAATGGTGCAAAACTTCCATATCAGCTTAAACATTATTTATCCTTATAAATGTCAATAAGATGAAATAATTATCTTTTCATTCATATTTATGACAATGCAGCCACGAGGAACGTTTATGGAGTGAAGAGAAATATATTATGTCATGTAATATTTTATTAATGACATGTTTTTGTTGCAGGAAAATGCGATGTTACGAGAAGTTTAGAAGAAAATCAAGTGCAGCTTTAGTTATGCAACAAACATTGCTTCATTTGGTGATTCTTCTTTGCGTCGCTGCGAAAAAACCTCGAAACCATGGAGGATGGCTGTAAGTACAAAAAAACAACACTTTTTAATTTCTTATGAAATAAAGTCTTTTAATAAAATAAAAATACAAAATTGTATGCTTGAAGAAACCAGTAGTTTTAGTCATAAATTCAACCTGTAAGCTTCTTAAATTGTCGCTTTGTGACTTAAATTATTTGAGTTTTTTTAATGCACAATTATTACCACCTGTTGTTTTTTTTCGAAGAACTTGAGCTGGTTTATTGTAGGTTGTTTAAAACAATGTCCGGCACACAGCCTTTGATGCACTTAATATTATGTAATTCTGTTTTTTATGACCTTACTTTGATTATTTATTACATTATTAGATATTCGAATAAGATATTAATTTAAATTATAGCTTCATTTCTTGTTTTAAGTGGGCTAAAATGGACTACCTATCTCCTTATTCGATGCATTAGCCCCCAGATATGGACAATTAGTTGGTTTTTAATATTTGATTGTGCAATCTTTATTTAAACGATAATAAATTGATGTTTTCTTGATTCATTAGTCGAAATTAGGAGTATTTATGTTTAAGGATTGCGCTGCAGGTGATTTTGAATAGTTGTTTTTGAAGCTGGAGCTTTCGCGGATGGGAAAACTTCTTGCACCAAGTAAAGTACGCCATTTACTCCATTAATAAAATTTATTGATCATTACCTCGGCTATAATTTTGTAGAATTTGCATCATAATAACAGCGATTGATAAAGGCAAACAGATAATAAATTTACGAACGAGGTCGGTTCATAACTTGTTTTTCAAGATATTAATTTTTTTCGTATGCTTGTTGCAATTAATGTCATTAAAAAGACACGATTGTATTACAAAGTTAATGCTGAAATATTTCAATAAATTTCTTTCATGAACTTTTACTTAATACTCTTAATTGAAAGATATATTGTGTTGTTGCAGAGAGAAAGGTAATTTTTTTATCGCAATAATACCAACCCAGCATGGTTCTGCTGAGTGCTGCTGACTTGTAGAATGTCTTTAAGGCCACTTAAATTAAATGAGCTTTTTGTCGTCAGGTAGTTTTTTAACTATCATTCTTCGGCCGGGTCCAAAATGATTAAGGTTCAGTGTTGTATCATACTGATACGAGGAAAGTTTTAAAAGAATTTCAGATTGCAAGTTACACCTAATTAAATAAATAAATATACCCACAAGAAAGTAATTTATTTAATTTCTTAAACCAAAAATTCAAACTATAAGAGCACGTACGTCTTGTAAAAAGTAAATGCCGCTGAAAAAGGTTTTTTGCGCGCTATTTACTATGATTAAGCCTATTAAAGGCGTTCTCTTTTTATAGGTCTTGCAGCCTCATTGAAAAACTAACAATATAATAAATTTATTAAAAAACAATCGGTTTATGTGATGTGTGCTTATTTAAGAAAATGCCATCATCAAGTAAGGCTGTTTAAGTGTGATCAAGTTTTTCATTTGTTGAAAGTACCAAATCTGGGAAACTAGACACTATTTAACTGAATGTGCATCTAATGTGTGACACTACATGACCATAGGAAGAACCAATCATTCTTTATCTTACTAATTGTACGCTAAATGGATCTTTTTTCGCAGAAATCCTTTAGCACATGAATTAAACAAAACACTGACTGGTTAGGCTTTATTAGCTCACACGTGTTAGGAAATAAATTAGTGGCAAATGAACTGGATTAGGCGATGATTAAAAGTGCAACATTTGATTTGTTCGGCGACAAGTTTAAAGGTAATCTGGATCAAGATTTTCTATTTCTCCCTATCAAAAAGAACAATGTTGAAAAATGCGCTTGCTTTCTCGCGACTCTAGTTCATAAAAAAGATGTTACATGACCATAATTGCAACTTACTTGTAATGTAACTGTAACACATCTTCTTGCATTAATTACAAAATTCAATGCGCGTTTTCTTCTAGTCTCAAATAGCAAGAATTTTAATCTTAGGAAAGGCATTTTTTAATTCCATCCACTGCCATGCATTCACAGAAATTGTGCATCCTACATAGTTTTGTGTAATCTGCAATTAGATGATCTAAATGCTCAAGATTTTACAGTGTAGCATGAAAAAATTTACTGTTAGTTGATGGCTTTTTAAATTTTAACTTTGAAGCGTATGACATGTGGAACGGGACTTATTTCTATTTATTAGGCAATATCGTTGACAATTATTATAAGGAATCTTAAATGGGACAACAATAAGAGTCGTAAAAAAACGTAGGCGCAATAAAATTAGAGACGGCCATTGCATTACCATGCCTAAACAGGATTTTACTATTCATCGATTCACTGTGTAATTTTTTAAATAAAAGTGCCTATACCTAATAATAAACTAGAATGGGTAGACGTCTAAAAAGCAGAAATTACTCTTTGTGAATCTACTCACGTAGAATTCGAAATGAACTGAGTTTAATTAAATGTATCAGTGAAATTTGTATTGTTGTTTATACTAAACCTGATCATTACTGACTTTTTTTCTGAAAAGAAAGCGTTAAATACTAGAAATCTTGTAAAATGGTGTTTTTAACAAACAGTTTCAAACAAGCAGCATACATGTAACAAAAAAAAATGAAGAAATATGTTTCGCCTTTGTTAGCAGCCTTATAAAAATTCCGAATGGGTTTTATAATGTTTTATGATTGGAGTAACATGGCGATAAATGTGATGTAAACGCATGTAGCAGGTTTTTTTTACGTCATTCGTGGTGCTAAAGTACTTCAAAGCTACCGCTAAAATATCAACAATATGATGTCAAAAAGTTTTAAGGCTTTTTAAGTCCATTGTTGTTAGATTAATTTAGTGTTTTTTTACATTGACATTGAGGTCGCATAAATCTGTTCTTGCAATTAACGCTTAATTTTTTGTTGCTAAATAATAAGAAAAAAACTTAAGAAGATAACGTTAAGTCTGCTTTTATGGGACATAATGAAATATAATAAATGAAAATACTAAATATGGCTATGTATTAAATAAAAAAAAAATTTAATACGATTTTCATAAGATAACATCATTACCCATTTTCTTACTTATTATACTCTTCGCAAAAGAGTATATTGCGATTACTCGGACCTTCTCTAAAATCGTTAATATTCATCCTAGAGCAAAAATTTTTGCAGATTCGTTCGTTTCATGACTTTTTAAGACTTTTATTTTTTGTCCGTCTGTCTGTCTGTAACGAAATTTGTGACCACCATAACTCAAGAACGGTTTATCGGATCTACTTGAGATTTAACACAAAAATCAATCCCATTTAGAGAAAGAGCCCTATTGTTTTTGGAAAAAAACAAGTAATAAATAGAGGGTTAAAAACATCCCCAAAGTAGAAAAAAATTTATAGTTTCGTTAATATCAACTTTACGAAAAAAATATTCGTAATAAAATTAAAGGTTGTATTTTTCCCTATAAAAAAGCATCTGGTAATTTTTTTGTATCCCCACTCGTTTACAAAAAAAATTAGTTTTACGGTTTTTTTAGTAAAATGAAAAATGCACCTTCTTAATCATCTACTGCGAAGAGTATCATATAGAATGTGTAACAATTATATAACAATAAAACAAATAACCTATCTGTGAAGTGTAACTTTTTAATGATCTATGCCACTCAATGATCTAACCCATTCATTGATCTAACCCGCTCTTGTTTTTAAATGCATATCATGAATTTATGTCAGTTAAAACATCAAATTGGAGGAAGTTCCGTATAGACACACTCTTTATACAATATTATCGTAAATCATTAAAAAATTTAGGTTAAATATTCTCGTGCATAGTGCACTCTATAAATTATTTCAACAAACTTATCTATAAAGGAAGAGCTAAACAAATTTGTTCATTATAAGTACCTCTGACTTACTTATAACAGTTCTTCATTTGAAAACATACAACGTAATATATTAAATATTTCAGACGAATGGGAATGATGAAGGACGAACTGATGCAGTCTGACGAAGGCACTCCAGCTTGCAGTACTCTTCCAGGATTAAGTCCTGGACAGGTTAAGTTATGCCAGATTTACATGGACCACATGACTCCTGTTTCGGTTGGTGCCAAACAAGCCTTGACTGAATGTAAGCATCAGTTCGAAAGCAGACGATGGAACTGTTCCTTAGGGAATGGGGCCAATGTTTTTGGACCCGTTATAAATATTGGTGAGTCAATAGAATATAAATCATTTAAGCCTTTTAGTCATGCCAAAATATATTAGAGATTCTTTTGATACGATAATATAAATGGCATATTAGTTGGCTATTACGAATTTATTAAGCCTGCTTTAGGATGTGGCTTGAAGCGGCATAATTGATTTCGTTTGTCGTTTTGTTTTTCCAAACCATTGGCTTATGAAATGTGAGGCAGTAAATTTAATAGAAGGCATTTTAAATGGATATAGACTCATATAAAAATTACCAGTTTACGAGTTTTAATAATTGCTTTCTTTGCGTAAAATCCGCAAGGTTCTTGGGCAGATAAACAATCCAGTATTTCAGCATTCTCCAAAATTTGTTAACTTCTTTATATCTTTTAAAAAATCAAGCCGCATTTCTTGTAAATGCTTTTTTGTATGCATTTGCTACTAAGTCCAATAGCGAATTTTGTTTGTACATACCGCACAAGTATTGAAGCATCACCCATAATTTCTATCCTAGAAACTTTATTTTTATTTCGATTGGAGGTTTTTCAGTTTCTACTTTTTTTTGGATTTATTGGGTTTTTTTGAGTAATACAGTTAAAAATTGTTAACCTTTTTTAAGTTTAGTAATGATAGTTGCTACCTAATGCCTTGGATGCAATTTTAGTGACCAAGTAGTGATTAGGTTAGTCTCATTTACGGAGGAGAGCCGATGCTCTCGTTAAGTGACTTATTTGCCAAATTTGCAACATTGCACCCTTTTAAGTGGCGATAATTGTTTCAAAGGTACACAAAAAAGCTATACGAGAAAAAAATCGCATTACAATAGCCACTAAGGATCGATTTTAGCGTTTAACAGGACTAAGAATACGACATAGTACGTTCAGAATGTTATAAAATAAACCACAAGCGGCTTAAGACCAGGGGGTTTTTTTGCAAACAGTTCGAAAAAGTCTCAGAGAGCACAATACTTGTCTAAGGGTTCCTGCCCCTGTCCCCAAACTCACCAGAACCAACCAGAGAACATTGTGTTTAAAACTTTTAGAATCTGTTAAATTGGGGTATTAACATTGGGACATTTAACTGGCTCTATGGGCATAAATTTTGTTTATTATTCAAGGGCAGACCAAATAGACACATTCCAGTCGAAAAAAGCTTCGGGGACCGAATATTGAACCGATTCCAAATGCCCCAATTTAACAAATCCTGAAAGCTTTTAACACAGTGTTCTCTGGTTGGTTCTGGTGAGTTTGGGGACAGGGGCAGGAACCCTTAGACAAGTATTGTGCTCTCTGAGACTTTTTCGAACTGTTTGCAACAAAACACCCTGGTTTTAAGCATCTAGTGGTTTATTTTGTAACATTCTAAACCTACAATCTCCTATTCTTAGTCCTTCTAAACGCTAAAATCGATCTTTAATGGCTATTGTAAAGCGATTTCTTGTCTCGTATAGCCTTTTTGCATTTGCTTTGTAACAATTATTCCCATTTTAAAGGCAAATTTGGCAAATTAGACACTTAACGAGAGCGTCGGCTCTCCTTCGTAGATGAGACTAACACAATCACTACTTGGTCACTAAAATGGCATCTAAGCCATTGGGTAGCAACCATCATTACTAAACTTAAAAAAGATTTACAATTTTTAACTGTATTACGCAAAAAAACTCTGCAAAAGTTTACTAAATATCGACTTCAAAAAACCATTTCTTCTTTCTTGGTAGATTATAAAAATAATAGGCAACAAATGGCGGGTTTTTTTGTTTAATATTGATGTTCTTAAATCCAAAAAAAGTGGAAACTGAAAAACCTTTAATCGAAATAAAAATTAAGTTTCTAGGAAAGAAATTCTAGGTGATGCATCAATACTTGTGGGGTGTGTATTTTACAACGACAAACTCTTTTATTCTCTGTAAACCGTTACCACTTGTTGTTCAGAAGGATGTTAAATATGCCAAAATGCAAAATAACTCACGCGCGTATCGAATCTCAGCCCACTGAGTGTATAATTAGATACACATCATTATGCAAATGAGTTTCGGTATGAATCCTTTGTACACTGGCTTTCAAAAGTCTTGCACCCCCCCTTTAAAAACTTTCGCGTTTGCCTGACTGAAATTAAATTTTCTTTAAAATAAACTTTAAAGCCTTGGTGATATAATGCATAAGATAGAAAAGCGTTTAATTAATTTTCTTTAATGGTACCAAGCCTTTAAAAAAAAAGTGTAAAATTCCTGAAAATTGAAGAAGTGTAAAAATTAAAAATAAAGCAAACACGGGATTATTAGTGAGTGGTATTAGTACTCCTTGTTCTAAATGATGCATTCAAATGGTTTCGCATACTTCTAACGGGGCTATTAACAACTTCTAGGGGTGCATTCGCCATTTTCTCGCAACGCAACAATTAGCCCCTGTCTACTTTGTAGAGTTTTTTTTTTCGGGTTTTTTTGGCGGAAAACTTGTTTAGAGGTAAAATCCCACTATGTCCAAAAGAATTCAGGTTCGATTAGCTGGCAGGCCAGTCACATCACTCCCTGTGGGAATATTTCGACACGTTTCATAGGACGCAGAGTCCCATTGTCGCCCATAAATGCAAAATTTTGAAAAGAAATAACATGAGGAGGATACATTAGGAGACAGACAAAACTCTCTTCATAAACTTGACCATCGATATTGCCAGGACTATGAATCGGAGCAAACTTTTCGTAAAACATTATACCACTCCAAAACATTTCAGTACCCGTATGATATGGGGCAACTTTAATTTAAGTATTCAATCGATAGTGTCTTTTTGCATCTTGCCAAACTCTTTAAAGATAATCATTACTCATTAGGGCAAACCTGGACTTACCAATAAAAATCAATTTTTTTACCCACGAAGCATCCCGCTTAATTTTTTCTCTGACCAATGAAAACGGGTTTGCATATAATGTTATGTTAACATAATACCCCAACACTAGAAGTTCATAAAAAAAAATCCGAAATTTTGCTTTTAAGGGCGACAATGGGAATCCGCGTCTTATTAAACGTGTCGAAATATTCCCACAGGGAGTGATGTGACTGGCCCGGCAGTTAATCGAACCTGAATTCTTTTGGACATAGTGGGATTTTATCTCTAAACAAGTTTTCCGCAAAAAAAAACCCGAAAAAAAAACGCTAAAAAGCAGACAGGGGCTAATTGTTGCGTTGCGAGAAAATGGCGAATGCACCCCTAGAAGTTGTTAATAGCCCCTTCAGAAGTATGCGAAACCATTTGAATGCATTATTTAGAACAAGGAGTACTAATACCACTCACTAATAATCCCGTGTTTGCTTTCTTTTTAATTTTTACACTTCTTCAATTTTCAGGAATTTTACACTTTTTTTTTAAAGGCTTGGTACCATTAAAGAAAATTAATTAAACGCTTTTCCATCTTGTGTATTATATCACCAAGGCTTTAAAGTTTATTTTAAAGAAAATTTAATTTCAGTCAGGCAAACGCGAAAGTTTTTAAAGGGGGGGTGCAAGACTTTTGAAAGCCAGTGTATTTTCCGTTAAACGTTGACTGACACCAAAATCACAATTTCTTAAAATGCTACTTCTTATTAAACAAATTGATTTCGTGAATGGACAATTTAGATTCACAAAAATGTTAAATTTAGCTTGGAGACCCCGACAGGCAATGAAGCTAGCAAACCTTTGTTAGTTTTAACAATAATATTTTTACTTGCTACTTATTTTATTTTGTAATAAATCAAATTACGATAGCTGTATGAAAAACAATGCCTAATTTAATAATTTTATTTCGCCTCGAGCAAAAGCATCGAACTTTACCGTTGCAACGATTTTCAGGCTTGGCCATTATTTTGCTATGAGAATAGCTTTTGAAGTAGTGGCAATGGATACCGAACTATACGGGGTATTACCACGATAAGTACATCTACTTCACGAGTTAAATAATTTAAAAGAAATAGTTCATTTATTCACATTTTAAGCGCGATTTATCATAATAAAGGTTTATTTGTAAAGTTAAATTGCCTTTTTTGGGACACCCTGAATAAGGCTTCGAATACTGAAGCTTTGGGGCTTAGACATCGATTTACTATGCATGTGAGAGCGCACGCTATTATTTTCATACAATTACACGATATACGACATGCACGAGCCTGTAATTCAGCCCTCTAAATCGTGTCTATAATTTTAAAACGGACATTGCTTTGTTAGAACCTTCTACTTTGCACTAGGGCTTTTAATGAACTTACAGGTTTTACTTAAAACAATCCAGAATACTTTATAGAAAACCGTTTACCAAATTCAAGGTTTTTTGAAATGCAAAGATTTTGGGAAAAAAATATTAATTGGTTTAAAAACAGTGACGTTGTTTGCTGTAGCTTAATCAGTCTTTTTATAGCATGTTAATAATCGGCAATAACTTATCTATAATAAATAATAAACATAATGAAATATAGCAACAACACTATCCCATTTCCTGCAAAAGAGAAATTCTTTAATTTAATCTATTTGCCTTATCACTTCCTATAATCTTGATTCTATATTTTATGACCGTTTTCAGCAAGTCGAGAATCCGCCTTTGCTCACGCTATTGCAGCTGCAGGTGTCGCTTATTCCATATCGCGATCTTGTAGAGATGGGCAACTTTCATCCTGCGGATGCTCTAGGATGGGGCGACCGAAGGACCTTCGGAAGGACTGGGTTTGGGGAGGCTGCGGGGATAACTTGGAATATGGATACAAGTAAGTGTCTTTCAGTAATTGTGTCTCAAATTATGAAAGAAAGTGTTTAAAAAATGTCGCAGTTTGTAGAAAATGAGAAATCTGCATAAGAGCCAATTTCATAGGGTTAAGAAAGTTTACGAATACAGTTAAAAAATAGATCACTTTCTTGAGTTTATGCGTTTTTGCAATATGTTTTTGCTTAGAAGCCTGTTTAAGTTTTAATGTTATTTAAGAAAATCTTGTTTAAGAAATAATTTCGCGTTTTACGACACATTAATTTTCTGTAGTTTAAATTTATTGCCTCTAAATGACTAATAATAGAAGATAAACTAAATGGACAATGAGAAATGTGGAATGTTCACTGAAGAGTACTGATAATGTCGCAGAGATTTGACACGGACTAAGCGCTCTATAATAAATGTCATGGCCACCCTAGACGATCCGTCATCCAAACACCGCAACGAATTTGTAATCCCTGTTCTAACGCGGCTTTTCTCTTGTCCCTTAGCTCTTACATACGATAGGGACTAGGTACCTTTCTGTTTGTAGTCATCGGTTGAATTCCAAACAAGGATTATCAGAATTATTTGGAATTATGTTTGGTTGAACGCAGATGCTACTTCCATAAATTAGTATTATCTTACACTTACAATTCTTATAGTATTATGCTTTAATAACCAGATAAATGCAAAGTGCATTCTTGGCTCATTTGAGTAACGGTAGGGAGAAATTTGACTGCTGACCGATTACGATATTTGCCAGAATTATTACTTCAGCAAAGTGCATGAATTAAACTGTGGACTTTTTCAGGTTTACGCAAAACTTCATCGATATTCGAGAGAAGGAGCGCAAATTCAAAAGAGGCAACAAAGAACAAGGTCGTGTGCTAATGAATCTTCACAACAACGAAGCAGGAAGACGAGTAAGTTTTTTAAATACCCACCTTTTCAGAAGACAGTTCAGAAAGCTCACGCGTTTGACGTGACACGTAATTAATAATCATATGAAGATTATTTACATACTATTTTTCGATTAGAAATTACTATTTGTTTAAGATTTCATGCCTGCTGATAAAATAAATAAGATGCTACTTCTAAGCGTTACTGTATAAAACATAACCATTAGTGGATAGGTACGGTAATAAATTTATTTTGTTAAAAATACTAAGCGAACATCAGTAGTGAATAAATAAAACGTTTGAATTTAAATTGAAACTTTCTATCAGGTGGTTGAGCTCGACAGTTCAAGAGATAACTTCGGAACGTATTGCAAATTTAATAATGTAATTAACATTTAATTGCTTTTGATTGGCGTTTGTAATTTATCGTCTTTTTAATCCTAAAACTTGATGTATGAGTTGTTTTTTTAGGCAATGTAGCCAATTAAAATTATTTTTCTCTTTGGTCGTTGAAACGCGGACCCGCGTGTTATTATTTACTTAATCATGCAAACTGAACTGAATTTGTCTTAGTTTACGTTTTCAAATGAAAACCAATAAGTTTCTCTCTATTTCCGATATCGTGTTGATTGAATTGATGGTCGATTTAACATTTAAGGAAATGAAATCATTAGATTTTTACACGTAAAACATTAACTCGTACAAGTTCACACAACTTCCTTGGGCATTTTATTACAACTGTCTGTTCTATAATTCATTTTGCTTATTTTATATGATCATTTTATAAGATAGCAAATAGTTGTACATGTACAAGTCTGTGGACTACTGGATGTATTGATTCTTATCGATCAATAAGTGCATGTAGGTACTTATCAGCTGCTTTTTTATATCCTTATGTTATTGGTTATTACAACTGTGTTTTTATGACTTGTTTTCTCTTAGTATACGAGACGCATCTAATTTTGTGTGGCGCATTCGCCATTTTAAACAAAATTTAATTAACTTATGAATAAGCGGTCTAAAAATAGAAAAAGTCCACATCCTAATAAATCAAGTTTTAAAGAATTAATTAAATAAAGTAGGACAGTTTTCCTTGCAAGTTTTATGGATTTAGTGATTAGTTTGGTTATAATAAGTGTAACAATTGGCAGGAAATAAATAATGGCATCAAGACTTGTGGTACTAATTGCCAATACGTCGTAAATATCGAAAGTACGAAAACTTGTTTTGTTTTATTAATTAGCTATCGCACAATCTTAAATTTTATTTTATTACGGCTTCATTATTAACAACGAAGAAATATTGCGTGATTTATTTTTATTACTTCTAAACTTAATTTATTATTTAAAATGTTTTTAGTACACATTTATTTACTTTATTTAATGGCGTTTAAATTAATATTTTTCATTTCTTGTATGCACATTGCTCAGCTAAAAAATTAAATTGTGTACAGTAAAAGTTTTTATAATAATAAGTTTCATAATTTTTTTTCAGGCCGTCATAAAAAAGTCCAAAATTACTTGTAAATGCCACGGGGTCTCGGGCTCATGCAGTTTAATAACTTGCTGGCAACAACTGGCGTCTTTCAGAGAAATTGGTGAGTATTCCTTTCATTTTTTGGTGCTTTTTCACATAAAAAACGCTAATGGCATGACGGATGAGTTGATTTTTATAAATATTGTTTCAGCATTAAATTTCACGGTTTGTAATTTAAGACGCATGAATAAATATACTTTTTCATTTATGTTTTCATAGACTAACTAAATATTAGCTGTTTGTCTTTTAAACCCTATTAAAAGACAGCACACCTTGTTTCAAGTAAAAGGACCGCCGCGCCGCCTTTTTAAATATGGATATCTGAAATCAACACAAAAGGTTCAATAAAAAAGACATCGATAACAGTATTTCGTAATTACATACATTTGTTATTATGCAGTTATAATATCCTATACTTCTTTTGTTTTGGTATTCCATCTAGGGTGGCCTATTTGAGGCAGTACGGCACAAACAAAGAGATGAAAAATCACGTTCATTTTAATAATAATTGTGTACACTCATGAATGAATGAAATGTTATATAGGTACTCTGTAATTTGCCTGACATATTTCCTTGCATTATGCCTTCATTTATAACAATTTTCAGGCCTATAAATAACACAGTTGATGTGCGGAAATTTATTAAACATTTGCGTACAATGATGGACTTTGTCCCTCGGTTTATTCTCTCTTCTCGTCAAATTTTAGCGGATTTAAATGTCCAAGCCATAAATTCTTAATGCCTTTCACGACGAAAGTCAACAGGTTTACAAATTATGATCATTTGCTGCAACATCTTTATAATTTTAATTTAGTAATTACCTTAACTATAAATTTATCTTTTGATGTGTGGGTAACATTACTTGAATGCATCTTAGGTAAACATCTAACAGATATGTGAAAATGATGAAACTTTTATAAGGCTTTATCGGCCGGATCATAAAATATTTATTATTTAATGTTTTACGACGTGATAATGAGTACCTATACAGTATTATTTTAAGCAATAATACATTCTTGAGGAGCGGCAGAAAATATTAATAAAACTGCAACAATGTTATCAAAGTTATTAAATTTTGAGTTAATGGGGAATGTCGCAAAGCTTACAAACTGTGTTTATGTAATGTTGGTTGCCTAAAATCAACAAAAAACAGCACTTTCTGGTCATTGTTCAGTGGGTTTATAAGAGTTAATTTTAATTAAAAATTGTGCTTACAAGCAATATAAATAAACAAAGCACAAGTTGACATATTCTAAAGGTCCATCAATAAGCGTTTAAATATAGAATTTTGACAATTTAGAAGCACGATTTTTTTGCATTTTAAATTGTCAAAATTCTGTATTTAAACGCTTATTAATAGACCTTTAGAATATGTCAACTTGTGCTTTGTATTTTTATGTTGCTGGTGAGCACAATTTATAATTAAAATTAACTCTTATAAACCCACTAAGCAATGACCAATGATTTTTTGTTAATTTTAGGCAACCAGCACTACATAACTACAGTTTTTATGCTTCGCGGCATTTTTAAACTTTCTTAAACCCACTCTTGATTTTTTAGCTGGGAATTTTAAGGCATTTTTAAGATATTATTTAAAATGAATGTTTTTTTCTCAGGCGATTATCTTCGGGACAAATATGACGGTGCCACAGAAGTCCGGGTAAATCGCAGAGGGCGCCTCCAGCTGCGGAATCCTCAATATCGCCTCCCTACAGTAAACGACCTCGTTTACTTGGACGACTCCCCTGATTATTGCATCAAAGACGATTATTTGGGAGTATTGGGGACCCAAGGAAGATCCTGCAATCGCTCTTCCCAGGACATCGACGGATGTAATTTATTGTGTTGTGGTCGTGGCTACAATACTTTGAACACAACAATAAAAGAGAGATGCAATTGTAAATTTAAGTGGTGTTGTCAAGTGGAGTGCCAAACCTGCGTGAGGTCTTTGGATTTGCATACTTGTAAATAATTTGATTTCGAGTTAACAGCTTATAAATTGGGTAATAAAACATAGTTCTCAACACTAAAATATCAATCGATTTTCTTTGTAACGTTTAGCTAAACAGCATTAAAATATCTCAATTAAATGTTACGAACTGAGAAGCAGTTAATTTGTATGTAGTAAATAATCAGTATTATTTTTATTTATTTAAAATTAAATTTAGGTACTTATTAAGATGTGTATTCTGTGTATTTCAGTTTCAGAAACTTGTACAAAAATGTGTTATGATCTTTCAAACTAATTTAGGCTTTAATAAAAAAAATGTACATATTTTATACTTTATTTTAATAAACCTATCTAAAGAACACAATATTATTAATAATTGATTTGAAAAGAGCGTTGATGCAGGCACTTGAAATCTAAAACTGCCAATCATCTCCAAAAACCAGATGTTTAAGTGGTGCTCAAAGAGTTATTCATCTACCGACAGTGCTAATCCAGCCCTAAATTACTTCGGCATTTTAATATGGGGGTCATTATTACATGATAAAGCAAAAGCTCATAGGGGCAATTTTATATTTAAATTTCCATCTTACAAAGTTTTAAAACAAATTACGAGTGTCGCCATCTATCTAGAAGTCTTTAAACCTTTGAGCGCACGCTACTGATTCCATAGATTATTCTTTACAAATCTGTTGCTGACAGCTGATTTTGACAAACGTCACTTGTTTGATTTTGACGTTAAAAATGTTACAAATGGTTGAAAAAAGTCGTAATGAGTTGGATATTTTACCTAACAAATTCATCTTCTATTGATGAGATTTTAAACAATCTAAACTTATTTATTACGGAGACATTGTTAGCATTCCGCGATTCTAAAAACAAAGGAAATTGGCTATCATTTGAAAGTGTTCCCGAGCTACTACAGTTTAGTGAAATTCAATACAAACTTTTGAAAGGTTTCCTGCTGTTACTGGTTGTTAATTTATTATTTATATTCATTGCGTGGTGGGTTTACGGAAAACGCATTTGTGATAGATTTATGAAACCAGGTTAATAACCTAAACTTGTCTGCGCCTGATAACGATCAGCTAATATTTTTTTGTTTTAGCGACATCAAAAGCGATCGAAGAACTAAAAGCAAGTGTATCCAAGCTAAAACTCCCCAAAGAGCACACACCTAGAATTTAAACAAGCACCAAAGACATGGCAGAAAAAATTAAAAAGTTTTTCGCCAAGAAAAAACTTGACGCTAAATTTAAGCTAGCGGGATCTGGACATAAACTCAACGAGTCGGAAACTGTCATAGTGGGCCCCAGTAAAAAGCAAGTAAATGTTCCTAAACGTGTCGAGCCAACACAGGCGTCGAGGCAAGCTGCCGAAGCCGCATTGGCGAGAATGAACACCGGCCATCGGAAGGACGCCCCGTTTAACACTTCTTTGGCCGCAATACAAGCGCAGGTTCGTAAAGAATTGGAGGCGGAAAAGAAAAACGCGCAAAGTGAACCAGTTAACGTGCCTGAGGGGCCAAAGGAAACCAACTTGGAGATGTCGACGCATTTAGCTGTTTCCGGTATGTTTAATTTAAGGAAACATTTTTGATATAATTATGATAATAATCGATTCTAGGTGTGTACTTCCGTTGCCCGTTAATCAGCGAGGAAGTTTTAAGTAAAGAAGAATGGAAAGGCAAAATCAGAGAATTTCTTTACGAGCAACTCGAGGAGGAAAGGGGCCTCACTGCTTGTTTAATTATTTATTCATGCAACTACAACAGAGCGAAGGTTTTTATTTTTTATGACCGTTAATAAACATTTATAGCCAATATTTAACTTGCGATAAAACCGCAAATGATTCATGATGTTTATGCATAAACATGTTTTAGGTGACTGATTGCGTCGACGTCTTAGTCCGATATTTAGACAACATTATCGGAAACCCAACTGAACCAAAATTCCATAAAATAAGATGCTCAAACGCAACTTTTAACGATAAAGTCCTGCCCGTTCTAGGAGCTATAGATTTGCTCTTCGCTGCAGGATTTCGCCAAGAGCAAATCGAGAATAATGGCGTGCTTGAAGATTTTTGGGTTTTTAAGGAGGAAAACATTGATGGTTTCCAAACTCTTGAGTTTTTGAGAGAAGCTTTAAAATCGGAGGACAGGGTAGAGTTAGAAATTGATAGGAATATTCAAGTTTTGTCTCCGGCACAAGCGTTGCGAAGAGTGGAGTTGCCGCATGATTTTTACGCTCTGTCTCCCGAGGATTTAAAAAAAGAGCAAAAACTTAGGTTAGTTTTTGGACAAGAAAATTGACAGCTTTAGAATTTGGATTATTTTCAGGTCTGAAGCGATGGAAAAGCAAATGCAACTGCGAACAAAAGCGATGCGCGAAAAAGAGGAGCTGCGCGAAATTCGTAAATACAAATTCTCCCTGATACGAATACGATTCCCGGATGGTCTCTACCTCCAGGTATACTTACCTATTCCTTTCTTTTTTAGACTTTAACATTATTTTTCAGGGGACTTTTTCCGTTTACGAGAAATTCTCAGAAGTTTTAGACTTTGTACAATCTAACTTGGAACACTCCGGCTTACCTTTTTGCCTAAGCTCTCCAACAGGTCATAAATTTGAAGAAGCAGACAATGAATCAACGTTGGCGACTCTAAAACTCGTTCCTGCAACTATACTTACCTTCCAATGGGATGAAACAGTGGCGCAGGAATTTTCCCGTGCTGGAAATAATCAATATCTTAGACCGGACATCATGATGCTTGTTCAACCGATGTAATTTTAAATGTCTCTATTATTAACATATTAAAAAAAATAAATGTATTTAATTATTTTTCGAAGCTTTTTTGTATAATTCGAATTTATGAATTAATGTTTCTTAGGTGTCAATCGTGAGAAATAATTGTATTTTATAATTATTCTAAAGTCTAGTCTTTTCACTGCTGTTATTTTTTCATATCACAATTTTTTGTGAACTTTATATCTGTGAGACTTTATTATAGATTCTAATAAAAATAAATTTGTTAAGCTTTTGTGTAGTGTGTTTGGAATCAATGCGAAAGCAAATAATGTAAAAAGTTTTATTGCATTTTTAATATTTGGATAAAAAAAATCACTAATAAAATTTGCCACTTTAACTTTAGAGTCTCAAGAATTTGGGCACAAAATTTTACTTGCACAATAGCGTTTTATACACAAAAAACGTTTTTACTGAACTACTTCGAATCGAATGACTGAAAAGAGGCACTCACTCACAAGGATGTTTAAAAAAGACACATACTCTGGAAGAACTTATCTATTCACATCACTGATTACAACATGGCCGATAAAACAGTTTCTGCAAATAATACGAATACATAATTTGGACCATGTCGTAGCCGTACTACCACTAAATCACAATCATTGTCCATATTAATTGGAACAGTTTTAGTTGTTTTTAAATTCCCACTTACTATACACTGCAAATTAAATACAGTTCTTTCACATGCTAAGATAAATTCTTACAGAACTGAAGTATACACTTAGGCATAGGTTTGTTTTAAAAGAAATGTAAAAGAACTGTTAACACCTATGAACTAATTCACTTCACTAATAATACAAATTCTGTCTGCACAAAGAAATACACCTTCTATGCCAAAAATAAACACAATTTGGAAAATCTACTATCGTTGATCGCCAATCTCCTGAAAGAGTAAATTATTGTTAGTAAAAACTTACTTCATAATTAGTTAGGTACCTTATGCAATCTATAAAAACATAATTAAGTGTAGTACACAAGTTGAGGAAAGTGAATTTGTTAAAAAAAAATGTGTGTCATCATGTAAATATATAAAAATAAACAAAATAGCTTTCTAAATATAGTCATTACGTTCCCAAAAGCAGGTAAACTAAAAAAAAATTAAAACACCTTAATTCAATAGAATTTAAACACGTCAACAATTTAAACGAAGCTCAGAAGTATGACTATACTTAGATTTCAATTAAAGGGATCAGGGTTAAAAAAATTAAGCGGTACCGCCACGTACCACAACAATGATTAAATGATCCTCCTTGATGGCTTCATCTGATAAATTAGGACACGAACGCTTAAGGAGTTCGGTGGAAAAGGGACAAGGTGGGAACGAGTACAAAACACCAGTGGCTTCAGTTTCTTTGTTCAATAGCGAAATCACTCCGGCCGCTTCCTTTTGCTTCAGATACGACACCAAGTTCCGCAAAGGCCTAGTTTGCACCGAGGCATCGTCGTTAGTCACGGAAGCCGTAGAACCGGCCAAACCAAGGAAAATTGCATGCGAACTAGCGCTGGATATGCGCTTTTGGACGTCCTCCAACTTAGGCTGATCGAGCCGAAGTCTTTGCGTGATACGCAGCTGGTGTTTGCCATCCTCGTCCTTCATCAAACCATCCACGATATCTGTGTCGCCGTCAATTAGATGGAACTTGGCGGGGAACAGCGAGTTCTTTAAAATGAGCGCTCCTTGCCAAAGCGTCGTGCACTTACGCGCCACCTCTGGGAGCGTCCTGCTTGACGCCAATAGTCCAGCCCGTCGAGTGCCTGAATCGGAGTCCGAGTCGGGAGACCGTCTCGGGGAACGAGACCTTGAGTGTCCTGGCCCAGCCGAGCCAGAGCGTCGTCGATGCTCATACGCTGGGTCTCTAGTACGTCCCCATTCGTCCTCGGCCCCCTCAGGGTATCTGTGCGGGCCTCTACTGCCCGCTCTGCGTTCTGGGTATGGTGGGCGCCCCCTTGGTGCTCTGGCGTAAGCACTGCCTTCACCTGCCTCGTAATCATACTCAAAGTCAGGCCCAGTGCCACGCCTGTACTCTGCTGGCGCAGCCCCCTCTTCGTGTGGTGGATAACCTGGTTTTGGGGGTCGGAAGCCAACCCCAGGTGTTACGTCAGAAAAGTCAGTTCTGAGTCTGCGATCAGGGCCCCCGAGACAGAACCCGCGCATCTCTTTAACAGCAGCTTGCGCTGCGTCAATGCTGTCGTACAAAATAAAGGCTTGAATGTCGCCTTTTACGTAGTCAATTTTTTTAATAGCGCCGAACCTATCAAACTCCCGTTCAAGTTGAGGAACTGAGGTCCACGGCCCCAAACCACCCACCCAAATACGCGTTGTTGGGGTAGCTTTACCGTAACCGATTTTACATTGAAATTTACCGATGTATTGCCCTGATAGTTCGACTTTGGCGCGATGCGCCATGTCCAAAGTGCTAAAACGTACAAAAGCGAAAGCGTTCCCGGTGCCAGGAGGTGGCCGCTTAATGTCAATGTCCTCTACAACCCCGTACCGCCCAAAAATGCGCCTTAATTCCTCCTCAGTTATGTTGATTTCTAAGTTACCCGCGAATAAAGTTCGTGTTGCTAAAGGATCATCTTCCGGTTGAACGTGAGTCAAATAATTTGGAAACTTATCTTTTTTATTTTCTTGTTTTTCGAAAGGGGGTCTTGGCGCATGCTGCCTCGGGGGACCGTATCCATGCGGGGCCATGTGTGGGGGCACATGATGCATTGGTGGTCTGGCCATGTATTCGTGGTGAGGGGCTGGCATGGCCTCTCGCCTGTATTCGCGATGCACTGGCACCATTGGGGGGCCATAGGCGCCGCGGTCATACCGCTCCACTGGACGCATTCTTTCAGGGGACCTGGCGTAGTAAGCCCTGTCGTATTCTGGGGTAATCGAGCGGGGCCTGCCTCGGTAAGGATCAGCTGCACGGGGCACTTCATACACAGCTTCAACAATCGCAACCTTATCATAGATAATAATTCGGGGCTTGCCATGTTTGGCGTCTCTAGCATCTTCAGAGTTGCGGAAACAAACGTAAGCAACCCTCTCGTCCATATCACGGGAAATTCTAATGTTCAAATCGCCGTACTTTTTGTATTCACGGTATAAAGTGTCTTTAATGATTTCGTCGCTAGCTTTGGGGTGCAATGCACTAATACAGAGAACTTTGTAGGGGTAGGACCTCTCTGGGGGGCGCATGTACTCATCGCGATGCGGAGACACATACCGACCTCTTGGGCTGGGAGACCTGGCACGGCTTCCACGTCTTCGTACCCTATCAGGGCTAATTCTTTCATCGGAACTATCGTCGTAGCGGCCCATGCTAGACCTGGAGCGTTTACGTGGAGGAGTGTCCCTATCACTACTTCTTTTCATATTTTGTATACGTACAGTAATTTTGTCTTTAGTAGCGCCAATCATACGCACTTCACACACCAATAAACGGACACAATGGATGACACGGCACTCCCTCTCCTAAAAACACAATAAAATACACTAAAATAACAAAAAATTCTACACTAAAATTATGCATTGGCAAACAAGGAAAAATAAACATACTTTTTAAACTACACAGCACTGTGTAAATGTTGTTTTTGTAGCACCTCCAGGAAAAAACAGAACGGCACTCAGTCTATCACAAAATGGCAGAATTTTCCGTTTCGTTTGCTTGCTTCGCTTCGCTGAACAACAGCGCAGAAATGACGCGCGCATCAAAAGTGACATGCGCCAAAAATAAAACGACGGAAGCGCCATTGACGCATATCGGATTTTTCTCAAACCACCTAAAGCTCAGTTTACAAAAAATGATCCAATGCCATGTTGCCAAATTGTTAATACGTTGCGTAGAGTTACAAACCTTCCATTATTAAAAATCTAACCTCAAATAAAAAAAAATGTCCGCTTTAAAGAGGGTCCAGGTATTATTTTGGAAATTTGCGAATAAATCAAATACTAATGGTTCTGTTTATTGTAGCAATGGGCTACGTTTGCACAAATATGGCACGTTTATGATGCAGCCTGGCAAAATCCATTTCATTCTGCACAAGTACTGAAAAAATACTTAATGGGCATGCATAAACCAATCTACCATCCAATGAGTAAATAACTTCTATTTTTAACGTAAGACACTTTTTAATATATAAAAAATTTGTAGATCAATGTGGGGATCACGTAATAGTGATAAATAGCAAAGACATAGCCCTTCCGGGAGACGAATGGAAGAAAAGAGTCTATTTTCACCACACTGGTTACCCTGGAGGAGCGAGTTGGACTTTGGCTTGGGAACTTCACAGTAAAGACCCCACATTAGTAAGTTTCCAGAATCAGTGGCTTGGCAGAGGAAATTTAAAATGTTTTTTATAGGTTATAAAAAAAGCTGTGTACAATAGTATGGACGGCAATTTGCAGCGAAGGTACACAATGCAGCGGTTACACATTTTCCCGGACAGCAACGTCCCAACTGATTTAATGAAAAACGTGTCAAACCAAATAAAACAGCTAAGGCCAATGCCAAAACGATTGGACCACATGGATGAGAAAGATGTTAAGGAGTTCCCTAAGCTGATAAATTATCCCAAAAATTACATTTTACGGTAAATTTTTGATTTATTAGGTAGTTATTTAAATTAAGCTTAGGTCCTTTGAAAAAGAAAATAAAAAACATTACAAAAAATAGATTTATTTACAAAATTACATAAGTATCACACCTATTTAAACATAGGAAGGTAAAACAATGCGTTAATCAAAATAAAAAAAAAGTTAAAACTTTGTTTATTGCTCAGGAAAAGTATCTAAAGAAACTGGTTTAAGATAACCCACACTTTCTAATTCAAAATCATCACTGTCCTGAGGTTCAGTCAAAAAATCATTCATATCCAAGTAGGGTGTCCCATTTTCAAGAAGGTTGTCCAATGATTCGCGTAACCACCCAAATGAAGGTCTCTCCTTAGGACATTCCTTCCAACAGCTACTCATAATGGCGTACAGTTCGTCGCTACAACTCACTGGTTTAGGCATTCGTCCTCCAATCTTTAAATGAGCAAGTAAATCACAAGTTTCAACACCGGGGTAAGGATTGGCTCCTAAAGTCACGATTTCCCATAAAAGTATCCCGAAGCTCCAAACATCACTTTGGGTGGTGTAACGCTGGTGCGTTAGCGATTCCAAAGCCATCCAACGTATTGGTAGTTTTCCTGAAGTTGTTTTCAGGTAAATGCTGTCTTGGTAAACGTCTCGACTTAACCCGAAGTCTGAGACTTTTAAAGTTTTGTTATCGCAGACTAGGATGTTACGGGCTGCCAAATCACGGTGCAAGACCTTTTGATTTGATAAATATTCCTGAAATATTATGGCTTTAGTATTTGACAGTTGGATATAATGGTTGGGCTTACCATGCCGTTTGCAATTTGTCTACCGAACGAAATAAAATCGGTTGGGGTTATCAGAAAATCAGAGTCTAAAGTAGACGGGTTTAGTTCGTAGAGTTTATTAGAAAAGTCGTTTATTTCTCCATCAACTATCGTGTTTACGTACGTTAAACCGCTCATGCTAAAAATAATAATTCGCGTAAATAACAAATCTCTCAAGTATGTTTTTTTAACTCACCGGTTCATAATTAGGTCCCAATAATTGTTCCTCAAGTAGGTCAACAAATCTCCCTTATTGCAATATTCTACAACTAAAATAGGCCCAAGTGTAGGATTTACAGAAACGCACCCCAACATAGAAACAATGTTCGGGTGTGATCCCACGGATTTCATAATCTCAATTTCGTGTTTGAGTTGTCTTACTTCTTCCTGTGTTGGATGTTCTACAAATTAACCAGTTTATATATTTTTAAATACCTAAGTAAAAAGCGGACATACCTTTCAGCATTTTTATCGCAACTTGCAAGGTTTTGTTTGTTGTATTAAAGGTGCCTTTTTTCACAATCCCAAAAGCGCCTTCTCCCAAAACTGAATCAAATTTTAAACGTAATGCGCTTATTTCCCAATGATCGCTTTCATTTTCCTGCTCGTTGACCACAATTGGGATTTCATCAATACGTGTTTTTGAAGAAAAACTCTACAACAAGAACAATTAGATAAGTTTAAAATTTGTTTTGTTTACTTAACACTTACTTGTATAAATTTGCTTTCCAGTTCCTTCTTTGTGTTATGTTTTTTAGTACACACTATAACAAGGACTACGAAAAAAAGTACAATTGCAAGGCATGCAATAAAAAGCGACAGTTCTAAGTAGCCCTCATTTTTGGTGGGGACAATTATTGACGCTAAATGCTTGTAGACAATAGCAGGGGGGCTATCGCCTCCATTTGAGACCGCTTTTAGTGAAACTTGGTAATGCAAACCTAGGCTAACATCGTTAAAAATTGCTTCGGTTGAGTTCTGAAAAAATAAACTGTAACAAACAGATTAAAAATTTGTTTAAAAAAGGCTTACACCAGAAATGTTGCGAACGTAACCCGTGTCATTGCTTGAAATTACTAAATTGGATATATGCGCAATGTAAAAGTCGGGTTGGAGCTTTGGGGCAACCCATCGTAAAATAACGTTGTTGGTTAGACGCCCGTTTTTGACCTGCTGTAGAGTTTGTTCAACTTTTAAATGTTCGGGTCTTTCAGGTGCTAAAAAATACAAGTTTTAAATATTTAAAAACGTGCAAAGTTAAAAAAAATCCTTACCGCATTTTTGTAAATTATTAAAAGTATCAAAACAAGTAGGGACTGTAATATTGAGCCAAGTTTTCTTACTTTCCAGTAACCAGTTCGAGCTTTTTGCCATTATTGAAATTGAGTAGTTTTCCCCCATTTGCAATTCGGGTATTTTAACTTGGTAGAGATTTAACGGCTAAAATTTAAGTTTGTAAGATTAAAAGGTATGGTTTTAATAAAATATAGGTAACATACGTTTCGAATTTCTAACTGTTGATGGTCGCTCATGACATTTTCGCCAAACCAGACGATATCGTAATAACACCGCATGTCTAAAAAAGAAATATAGAAAACAACGAGTTTATTAAAAAATTATTGAGCTCTACAGTCCAAACTTAAAAAATGGTTTTACCTTGAGCAGGAATCCATTCCAAATTAACTTCATAATTCATGTCCTGTAACTCATTTTTAATCATTGATAATCTTGGGACTTGCAAAGGAACAGATCCTCTTTGTAAAGTTGTAACATCCATGTATTCCTGGGACGAATAGATTTTTCCCACAGCGTCAATACCCCATAGTTTAATTTTATATGTAGTGTTTTCTTTAAGATCGGGCAATATGTAGTAATCACAGTATGTCTAGAAAAAAAAAAAAATTGCTTTATTTATTGGAGAAATTAAAATAAGAGATGTTTGGAAAATAAAAAAAAACAAACCTCTTTAGAAAATTTAGTGGTACCATTTTCTACTATATCAAGAAAATATACAAAGTTTTGTTGCTTCCACTTTAAACTTATTAAATTTTCTTGTTTGCAAATTATTTCCAATGTTATGGGGGCTGTATTTTCCAGGTAAGATTGGATTTTTGTTGTGTTGCTTTGGTTGCAGTTACATTTTGCTGTAAAACAGGTGCTATCCTAAAATAATTAATCTATTATTGACGTGCATAATTTGGTAGAAATAAATTAGGCCTTAGGGTGTTAATGCTTTTGTGAATATTCCAGAATTTGGAGACTAGAAAACTGAAACGTGACTATTAATAATGGCTTGATTTTATGGAGTTGTAAAATGCAGACGTTTTTAGAAGATGCGATACCTTCACTGACGGCTTTCAGGTAAGTGATTGGCGCCTTAGATAGTATTTTTCTTAAACTTTACATGGGTTTGGAAAATAATTCATATAAAAAAATAAACAAACACCTATTTATTTTTGGAAAAAATCAAGAATAGGTTCAAGAGAATTAAAAAAATTATTGACCCTTAAATAATATAAAACTTTGTACCGATAAATATTCAAGACAAAAATTTCTACCAACCTGATTTGTAATTTCTTGAAGACACTGCGTTTGGCAAAACGCTTTTTCCAACTTCAAAGAAATCTCGTCTGTCTCGTTTTTTAAACAATTCGCACTATTCACCACAATTACTAAAATTATTATACTCCCTATAACTATGTCAAAGTTTTGTTTATACATTTTGCGACAAAAAACCATGATAAGCAATCTTTAAACATGTGGACTGGTCATTCTTGAAATTCTTATGACTATTTCAAAAATCACCAGTCTTGGTCTGGCCTGAGAATTTTAGGAGGGGATTTATTTCAGGTATGCAAAACATTTCTCAGGAAATGTACTTACCATTAGAAAGTAATTAGGATTTACCCTTATATACCTGTATTAATTTCTAAAATTCACAGCTGGACATTTAGGTTTGACAAAAAATAATTGGATTAATTATTTCTGTACAATAAATGCAATACAAACAACAATTTCTCTTACATTTATATTAATTTTATTATTTTATAATCATAGCAAAACTTATCCTAATTAAAACATTCATGCCAGTTCAACTTATTTCGTGTAATTAGCATTGATATAGTGAAACAGGACGACCAATAAAAAAAGGACGACTCCTAGAGCGTTGGATAAAATGACCAAATGGACGTCTGTAAACATTCTGCAACAAAAACATTCAAAATTAGCGCCAAATTTACAAAGTAGAAATCTGTTTTGTAAGTTTAAACGCCACGTGCTAGATGGCTGCACATGCGCACTGTTTTGGCATTTGAAAAATAACGTTACATATTTAATAAAAAGGCTTGTTATTAATGAAGATTGTGAGTTATTTGTCTTCATGCTGTGATATAAAGTTGCCTTAGGAATTACTTTACTGTTTAAGGTAAGTGTCTTATGTTTGTATCGCCATAATTTTCAGTTTTGACATATTTTCTAAACAAAGCTTATCCATAACCTCAAATTTTTACTATAGTTAAAAATTTAATTAAAGCCAAATTAAATGTACTGTAGCCATTTATTATTAATGCATGTTACGTTTTATTTAATATATTATTTCTTTTTTAACATATTAAACGCTGGATACTGCGAGAGATATGACACGTAGACTACCAAAGTATTTTACTAAAATGCAGTTATTCTGCAGCTTTTTAACTTTTGTAAATGAGTTTCTTATGTAAAGCAAGTACTTACATTTATTTTGTGGTGCTACGTTTTGATACTTTTCTTAAATTCGCCCTAAAACGGGTAATTTTTTGTTTCTTTTGGGCAAAACGTCACTGACCGGCGTTCTATCAAAATAATGTAGATCCCTGCTTTATTGGCTCGAATTTTAAAAAGATATCTTTTAAAATGGTAGTAACCACTTCGATCGTCGATAGGTGGCGTAAGCGTTCAGAAATTAAATTTTCACCAGTGGCGTAGTGTTAAAAAGGGGGTTTAAAACCAAAACTTATTTTTTTAGAAAATGTACATTGCGTCCTCATCAACCACAGTCAAATTCAACGAATTTCCAAGCGGGGATCTTATTTACAACTACCAACCAGGATGTAAAGTCGATGGGCCGATACGTAGTATTTCCTGGAGTAAGGATGGACACTGGTTGCTGCTGGTACCGGAAGGGGGCCGCGCGGAAATAATCAGCGTGCGGGATCAGTTAAAATTGTTGCACACCATCACTGGGATAAATCAACCAACATGCGCTGCGTTCCAGAACACCACAAAGAAGCATTTGGCTTTCGGGACTCAAATGGGACATGTATTGGTTTACGATGTTAAGACACAGAAGATCAAAAAAACATTCCCAAGGTCGTCGTCCATGATTACGAATGTGGAGTTTACGGCTAGGGATTCGCATTTGGTTGCGGCGTCAGGCGTAGGCGAGGTGATTTTGTACAGTAACACCACGAGCATGATTTCGTCCGTTTTTAAAATACCGAAGTCCGAATCGGTTACGGCGCTTAAAACGAACCCAATTAAGCGTAACTACGTTGCTGGAGGTAGCGAGGAAGGCGTAGTAGCAGTCTGGGACATAAACGCGAACAAACACAAGTTCGTAAAGAAATCCCACAAAGCTCCAGTAATGGGGGTAGTTTTTTCGCCAGTAAACACCGAATTGCTGATTTCGACTGGTGCCGACCGGCAGTTCTCGTGTTTCGACGTACTTTCAAGCCAATGTATTGCAAGCGTAACAGTTCCCAATAACATAACAGCTGTGGATTTCTCGCCGGACGGTACTCACTTTGTCATGGCTTCGCAAAACGGAAATGTTCACTTGTATGATTCGAGACGCATACAGGAACCACTTTTAAGCTTTGAAGCGCATAAGAGCACCATACGGCACGTTTCGTTCCAAAAAAGCGACCCTCAAGCCAATTCCTGCAGTATTGACGACGAAAATTTGGAAATAAAACAGTCGGAGGTTGAGGTAAAAGTCAAACAGGATGAGTCGTATTTGTTCTACATGCAAAATAGCCACATTGAGGATAACGTTGATGTTGCGGACGTTTCCATGATAAACCAATCGATTAATCCGTGTCAAGATTCGTTCATGGTCGCTTTGGGTATTAATAATGTGACAGATTCGTTTGATGCAGACGGGGATAAAAATACTGAGCCAATAAAAGAGGAAAAGCTCATAACGCCTTTGCCTGTGGCGAAGAAAAACCTGCAGGACAGATTATCCGTCGGGGACTCCAAACGCGACTCGAACCAAAAGTCTAAATACCTAGCGTCCACGCCAAATTTTGGTTTACTCCGCGATTTGCAAACGCCAATTTCGCCCATAATTTGTGGCAGCAGTACACCAGGTGCCCCACAAATGCCAAATATGTCACTGAAAGATATTAAAGCCGCGACACAAGACGGTATGAAAGAGGTCGTAAAAGAGGTGGTTAAGGAAGAATTAAAAGAAATGTTAGAAGGTTTCTCTCAAGATATTAAGTACCAGTTCCACACCAGCATGTTCCAGAGTCGAAAATTATATTTAGACACGCTGAGTTTTATGATTAAGGAGTTTATGAAGATTGAAGATCAGTTCAACGCGTTGAGAGATGATATTGCTAAAGACGGGCCGGATACCGAGAATTATTTGCTTGAGGAGAATGTTAAATTGAAAAAAAAAATTGCGTTGTTGGAGCAACAATTAATTGCGCGAGATGAACGGCCATAAAACATTTTATTAATGCTTTTATTGCTAAAACGTTAGGTGGTAATTGCATTCGATTATTAAGTTTGATTTTTAAACTGGAGTCTCTTGTACTTTTACTTTAATATCGTGTATATATATGTGATATTTTGTTATGGTATTACTGTATTTATTAAATAACATTTTTGATAAGTCCATTTTCTCTTCAACAGTTATTAAAGCTTGACTTTTCAATAGCCCGGATTTAGAGAATTGTTACATGGAATGTTGTATAGAGTATTTGTGATGGACGAAAGCCCCTTTCGGATCTAATTCTATATTTGCGCAGTAATTGAAGAGAAGCCTCTTTCTGGTAGGTATCCAGTCGTATCCTGGCAACACAGGCTTAATAAAAGGTCCGAGAAAGGAGAATCAGATTTTCCGAGTGAATAGTGTGCCTTCCAGAATTTAATATTAGATTTATAATATGAAGGCGTTGTCAACATGCTTTAAAGTTACATATTTGTACGTATCTCTATTCGAGCATTTTTGCTTTTTAGACATTTCTCAAAAATTCACTTAAATGCATTTTGAATTTTTCTGGAAAATAGTTCAAGTCAACTGAGCGAATAAAATAAGACGCGTAAAGAAATGGTTACAAAGAAAAACACATCGCAAAGCATTTACAATTTTATAAAGTAATCTGCATTACTAAATTGAAGGAACTTTTGCATGGAAAATTACGCAATGTCTATTGGATAAAAAAAGATCTATAATAGTTGCGTAGTAGGTTAAAAAATTTAGAAATCTAGAATAATGTTCTTGATTTTTTGATGAATCATCCAGAACTACAATTTATGAGTGCCACAAACTGTAAAGATGTTAAATGTAGATAATCTTTTCGATATGCTCTAACAATAGTAATAATGTAAACACACACATGGTTAAATTAAGACAGTTATGATTTTTTGTTTGATTATAATATTGTATAAAATCTAAACTGGGTTAAATTTTAGAACAGATACAAGTTACTTTTCGCAAATAACATTTCTTATTCCAAAAATATTTTTTTAAAATGTTAACGATGGTTTGCAAAACAAAATAAATCAAAGTCTATAAAATTAAAAAAATATATATATCTTGTAAGGACAACATGATTCTATTTAGGGAAAATTCAGCATTGATACAAGAATAAACTTTTCTTAAAAGAACATTTTTTTTTCGACCCGATTATTGGGTAATATTTTAAAGTAATCCACGAAGAGTGTAATAATGAAGTTGCTACTAACTAGGTAATACCGAGTTCTTAGTACATTAAATATCAAATTAGATGACTCATTCATTAATATGGTTCTTGAATATATTGATAGATCATCTTTAACATAATAGCCTCGAGTTCTATGTAATTTTCTTCTTTTTATAAAGGTTTATCATAATTTTATGAACCTCTTCTTATTTTTTAATCTCCGTATAGAAAAGTGTTTGTCCAACCGTTGAGCTAATCAAGTTCCTTGTAAAACTTCCCAACTCGTTACGTAACTTTGATGTAAGATTAAGCGATTGTTTGGGATTTATAAAAGTATCAACTTTGTGTCAAGTGACCCCATAAAAAGTGTGAATCACCAGCGCTGGAACTTCCGGTCCTGGGCGACGGGGTCGGCGCCCATCCATCCGAAAACAACCGCGCCAAACTAATATAACAACAAACTATAATTTTACGTCTCATGTGGCTAATGAAAACAGCAAATATTATAATGTAGTGTAGACGTTAACCACAGTTTTGTTTTGATTTATACACAAAAGATATTTAGCTAAGATAACACACCATACAATAACCATTTCTACCCACGTATGAAGGTCTTTATGTGATTTGTCGGTTCCTTTGATGTTGCGAATACACCGAAAGTGTGTTTTTCCTAAGCATGATAACTTAGCATAATGTAACGTAATATTGCGCAAAAAAAATCGAGTACCTAGGTTCCTAAAAATGTAGTTTTGGTGTAGATTTCGATCAAAAGATGAATTGGTGATCCTGTACAAACATAGTATTCTTTTTAAATTGTCAAGATTTTAGCTTTATTATTGCGTAAAATTTTAGTGCACATTTTATTTTATGGTCTCTAATTCTGTCTATAGACATTGCATTACAATGCAGCATTTTTACATAAAACATTTTCTAAGTTATAAAACTTCTACATAGACCTATAATTTTGATAACTATCCAAATTCTTTTGATTGAAAACAAAAGGATTACCATTCAACCCGAGCCGTCCATTTATTTTTTTCTTTTTATTCGAAAGAAATTGTACTTCTTTTAACATGATGAGTGATGATTCAGTAAGCTTCTTCAGGATTTGGATTGTTTTTTATATTTTTTAGTGCTGACATTGATTAATTGCCTGATAAAAACAATAATGTCTCATAATGCATATACAGATTCGCATTTGGTCTTCGTTAAAACGTACTTTTCTGGCAGAATACAAGTGAAAAATAACAAATATGCCTTTGTATTTCGTTAAGATGGAACACGATACAGTGTTTTGTAGAATATATTAAATATAATAATGCATGCGCTGTAGAAATTTTAATACAATGGATGTTTTTATTACTTTTTTTCGAGTTTAATTTGATCCGAAGACTTTACAAGGCGGACTAAAAGGTCTTTATTTGTTAACCTGTCATTATTGTCTTGTTCATTTTCTTGTTTTTATGTTAAAACTCGTTTGAACCAAAAGCATTACTCATTTTACATGGCTTTGCTGATGCATCTTTATTTTATGATCGAGCATCGACTTTTAATGTATTAGACTTTTTACAGCGACCAGTCACGAAATTAATTTTTAATCGAGGATAATGTAGGTTTATTTTGCATCTTTTTTGTTCTTTTTAAATCACCATCCTTTCCTTTGATTAATACTTCTTAATGCAATGCAGTTTTTTAAACGTGGACCAGGCATTTCTAGTTTTGAAGGCCCGTCAACACCAAAAAGGTCCAACCCTTTTTTTAATTAATCGGATATTTTTTTGTGGGAGGTATGCTTGGCATGGTGGTACCCTCATGGGACATACCAACCATGTAGTTAGACCTACATGGGTAGGTAAGCCAGGTATCGAATATCCAAAGCTTTTTCATGGCCTTCTGTTCTCACCTTTCAGTTTTGATTAGACAAGGAAGTACGCTCGTTCGCTGGTACCCATATTTATTTTTTTTTATTCATATCAGCTGCAAGTTTATTCAATATTACCTTGCTCCTAAAAGTTGTAATTATAGAGAAAATATAGGTCACATTTAATTGAATCGCTTGATTTAGGTTGTTTTTGGTTTGGGAATTGAGATGGTATTAAATTTAGTAAATTGGATTAAGATTTTGGTTATAGATAAAAAGCTTAAAAATTAACAAGGAATAACTTGAGTTTACATCAATGTATTTTCTGCTTGTTACACAAGTCAAAATGTGAGTATGGCCAAGCATTTTCTGAAATTGATTTTAGTTTAAAACAAAAATCATACTCTTTATTTAACACTCATTTAGGTATGTACCTTTTGTTAAATCAAAGTGGAATTTTTTTATGAAAATTACCACAGGTATTTTTAATAAACATAACTTCCCAGCTTTTTAATTAAAAGTGAGGTTTTTATAAACTGTTATACTCTTCATTACCCAATAAATTAATAAAATAACTGAAATACCTGATTAAATGTTTCCTGTTCGTGCAGTCTCATAATTTAGTGTTTTTGCTGTAAATGTCAAGGAACACATTTAAATAAAAAATGATACCCTTTATTATCCAACAAAAATCAATTTTTTTGTTTTTAAAGATCGCTATTTTGAGATTGTTTTAGAAATTAATAATTAAATTAAAAAATGATACGCCCTCTATTTTATATTGTAGGTTAATTGTTAATTAAATCAAATTAAGTTACGAGTCAATTTAAGTATAATAGCATTATTTATTTCAAAACTAAACACTATAAAATAAACAACTAAATATGGAGATGGTAAAATATTGAGATTGGTAGAAGGTATTTTTCGCAGCTAGAAAACCAAATGTTTGCAATTGTGTTTGAAATATTCTTAACGTTAAAACCGTTTTAATGAAAAATTTTAAAAGGAAATTTATTTTGACTGAATGGAATTGTATGTACACTTAATGTTTCCATTTTTAGATTAGCTAATTCTTCTCTGTTTTTGCAAATAGTTTAATATTTTGTGCATTATTCTTAATCACAATAATAGATGTTTTTGTGTCTTCCTTCCATACCTACATTAAGTCATCATCATTATTCTTGAGATGAGGTTTTTTTTTATATAATAATTTAAAATGAAGAACCTCTCCTAATGATATCCATCTTTTAAAGCATTTAAATGATTGCCAAGCATAAATTATTATTTTTTACAAACTCCAACCTACATTCAATCTTAAAGGTCTAATAAGATCGTTTTAATAATTTAATACAGGTTCTTCATTATTATTAACTAATATAATAATATATAATTGTAGGCGCCCACTGGATTATTAAAATTTCTGAAATTGTGAAACCAAATATGGTACCTGGATTGATCGTTATTAAATTTTAATTAACTTTTGTGCAGATCCAATTTATATTTTTTAATATAATTATATTTTTGAATAATAACTAGCTAAACATCCAGCATATAAAATATTCTTTGAAAAATCATTGATCATCACATTAATTAATAGTTATCCTACATGTTGAGCATTCAACAAATATAATATAAAAGTTATTAAAATTTGACATACAAAGCTTTAAAAAGGGAATAATTAATCCTCGAATAATAATGACTATTCAACCGACTAGTTTTTTAAATGGAAAATATGGAAATATGTGGAATATTGATGGCTTGCAAATTTGCTCTGGATAAATTGCCAGAAATATGCGCTGTAAAAGTACCTCAACAAAAAGCAGTATTAATCCTCATTTTAGACTCTAAAATCGAACATTAATGTTGCGTCGACAACAAATTTTTATTGCGAAATGAGTGAAGTAAAATTTACCTTTTAACCAAAGGGTAAGGGTTCATATTTTCTCAGTTTTTTAATTATCAGGGTCACAAGTAATTTTTTCCAATGATGAATGCCATCAGCGCTTATGTAAAACAAGCTGCTAAAGCCGAATTTAGCACTTAAAAAGTGCCAATACTTTTGGTTTAATTGCTATGAGCAGTCGAAGGCAACTTCAAACGCGACACCCGATTTTTTTCAAAATGCTCTAATTTTCGAAATAATTTTCATAAAAAAATTTTTAATGCAGATTCTTATTCTGCAACAAAAAAGGAATTTACAAAATAAGTTTCATTAAAATCAGAGACAAAAAATATTTTTGCAGAGCTTTTTTAAAAATTTTCAAAATTTGGCCAACTTTGAAAAGCTCTAACAAAAAAACGAAAGCACTTGGAAAAAATCTGATTGTTGATTTGTTTTCTAGGGCTTATATATAGCTTAAAAACATAGTTTGGGGCAAATCTATTTTTTTTAAATTTACCTTATTTTTAACCAAGGGGTAAGGGTCCAAATTTTCTCAGTTTTTTAATTATCACGGTCACAAGTAATTTTTTCCAGCAATGAATGCCATCAGTGCTTATGTAAAACGGGCTGCCTAATCCGAATCTAGCACTTAAAAAGTTCCAATACTTTTGGTTTAATTGCTATGAGCAGTCGAAGGCAACTTCAAACGTGACATGCTTTAATTTCCGAAATATTTTTCATAAAAATAATTTAAATGCAGATTCTTATTACAACAAAAATGCAATTTACAAAATAAGTTTCATTAAAATCAGAGACAAAAAATATTTTTGCAGAGCTTTTTTGAAAATTTTGAAAATTTGGCCTACTTTGAAAAGCTCTAACAAAAAAACGAAAGCACTTGGAAAAAATCTGATTGCTGATTGTTTTCTAGGGCTTATAATAAGCTTAAAAACATAGTTTGGGGCAAATCTATTTTTTTAAAATTTACCTTATTTTTAACCAAGGGGTAAGGGTCCAAATTTTCTCAGTTTTTTAATTATCACGGTAAAAAGTAATTTTTGCCAGCAATGAATGCCATCAATGCTCATGTAAAACGAGCTGCTTAATCCAAATCTAGCACTTAAAAAGTTCCAATACTTTTGGTTTAATTGCTATGAGCAGTCGAAGGCAACTTCAAACGCAACACCCGATTATTTTCAAAATGCTCTAACTTCCGAAATAATTTTCATAAAAAAAATTTAAATGCAGATTCTTATTCTACAACAAAGAAGGGATTTACAAAATAAGTTTTATTAAAATCAGAGACAAAACATATTTTTGCAGAGCTTTTTTTGAAAATTTTCAAAATTTGGCCAACTTTGAAAAGTTTCAACAAAAAAACGAAAGCACTTGGAAATTATCTAATTGCTGATTTGTTTGCTAGGGCTTATAAAAATCTTAAAAACATAGTTTGGGGCAAATTTATTTTTTTAAAATTTACCTTATTTTTAACCAAGGGGTAAGGGTCCAAATTTTCTCAGTTATTTAATTATCACGGTCACAAGTAATTTTTTCAAGCAATGAATGCCATCGATGCTCATGTAAAACGAGCTGCTAAATTCGAATATGGCACTTAAAAAGTGGCAATACTTTTGGTTTAATTGCTATGAGCAGTCGAAGGCAACTTCAAACGCAACACCCGATTTTTTTTCAAAATGATCTTATTTCCGAAATACTTTTCATGACAAAAATTTAAGTGCAGATTCTTATTCTACAACAAAAAACCAATTTACAAAATAAGTTTCATTAAAATCAAAGACAAAAAATATTTTTTGAAAATTTTCAAAATTTGGCCAACTTTGAAAAACTCTAGCAAAAAAACTAAAGCACTGGGAAAAAATCGGATTACTGATTTGTTTTCTACGGCTTAAAATTACTATAAAAACACAGTTTCAGGCAAATTTGTTTTCCCAAAATTTGTCTCATTTTTTTGTAAGGGGGGTCCAAATATTTGGAGTTTTTTAATTCGCATGGCCACAAACAATTTTTGGCACCAATGAGTCTTATCAATGTTTATGTAAAACGACCTGCTTAATCCGAATCTGGTACTTAAATATTTCAAAAGCTTTTGGTTTTATTGCAAAGCGATTTCAAACGCAACTTTAAACGCGAAACTTGATTTTTGTCAAAGTTCTCTAATTTGATAAAAAAAAAAATTTACAGAAAATTAAAATGCTGATTTGGATTTTAGAGCAAAAAAGCAATCTAAAAAATAAGCTGCCAACTTTAAATTCAGAAATAATTTTTTATTTAGGTATACCTACGTCTAAAACATAAAAATGTAAAGAATTTTTTATGTTTTTAAAAATCAATCAAAATGATTTTAAAGGAATTAGCCGCACCCCAGCCATATGCGTAAAAAAGATGAAAACGCAGAACCCCAGAATGAGGCAGATGAGAGTTGGAAGGAAGGTTAAGTCAAGCCTCATTTTTCATGTAAAACTTATTAAAGTTTGACGTATTCACTAACACTTTTTCCCGCCTCCAAGGAATTGTATTTGTGTATTTTGTGAAGGTATCATAAGCATACACTTTCTAGAAAGGCGGCTGGTGGAAGGAATAATTCGTGCATGAACAGAAGCGAGTCAAGTTTTCAAACTTACAAATCATCGTGCAAAATATCTCACAGTAGCATCAACAACAGCCTTTATAATTTATTATTTTTAAATTGCACAATGATTTGCATGATTTTTAAATAGTACCTTCCTTTGGATTATTCTAATCACATCATTAAATAAACAACTGAACAAACAAGCGCTAATAGATTGATGTTGGCTATCGATAAAAAATAATTAGATTTACGCAATGTCTACTTTAATGTGCAACTAAACATACAAGCTTTTGTAACGATTTACGGTTTTGACACAACAGTGCATAAGACGCTGCTTTTAAACAGATTACAATTTTGGTCAACCTTTAGGTTTAAATTCCATGTCACTTTTTTTGAGAAGCACAAACAATACCTAAATGTGCAGAATTTTAACGATATGCGAACTTTAGAAATAAATTCGGGCTGCATCAGTTTTGGTTAGTTAAAGAAGGCCAACAGGAAATGATAATTACTTTTCCAAAATAAAGTAGACCTCGGACAAAAGATATCTAGTGATTGCAAAGAGTGATTAATCAGTCCTTTATTGTGTTTCATCATTTCGGGTATAATTTAGCAAGACCTTCTTGCATTAAATTGCAGCCCAAAAAATTTGCAGACGACAATGGTTATGGCCACATATAATGAAACAAAACTCCAGACCGTGAAATGCATACCCTTCTGAAATTCATTGTTAAACCTTCTTTCTCAAGACTAACTGAAAATTATCTCTGAATACATAAATATTTAAAACAAGAACAGTTACTCCAAATTACTATGCATATAATCATAATTATTCGCAATTTAAAAAGGAAGGGAAAAATAAAGAAAAAAGCCCTTAAGTGTATTCTATTGTAATTATTTTATTACAGTGAGGAAGTGCTGATTATTTTTCAAGTAATTAAGTACTAGGCTTAATACCATGACTTATGATTTAAAAACCAAAAAGAAACAATCATAGCGTTAAGCATCAGCAGTTTATGTCTTGAGCATCGTGTATTTTTTCAGAAAAAAAATAATTATGTGAAAAGTTAATTCTACTTATGGGCTTTACGCTAGGGGTCTTCATTTTTGCAATTTTAATATTAGAGCTCTTGTAGAGTCTACCATTTTTGTTTGTAACCTTTAAATAATAAACAAAACACGGTACATACGTAAGCTACTTATGCTTAATATTCAGTAGCTAATATCATTTCGCTCAAACGTTCGCATACTCTCTAAGTAAATTAATCTAATTTAAAACTTTTTTCCAAGACCAATTTCGGTTCCTTTGATCTGTTTGCATAGCTCTTGAAGCTACAGGAATTCTTGGCAAGGTTTAATAAGTGTACGGCAAATGTTTCTCTCTCGTTGATCCCTGCTAACTTTATTCTCTAATATTTCCCTTGCCAAATTAAAGGAAGCCCTAACAACACTGATGTTGCTTGGATACATGCTAGAAATATTACACGCTATGTTAGTTACAGTAAAAATATATTAAAAAATCAGTTTTAGGCATAAGTTATAGTACGTTTTCGGCTTGCGTAATTTTGTTTGGTGTAAATTACGCAAAATATTAAAATGGCGAATGCGCCGGAATAATTAGTTTAACCTTTATGCCGCTCTTTTTAATGCATTTTTAAGAATGAAAGAATGTAATCCGACAGGTTTATTTCCGCAAAAACTTTTGATTGCATCAATAAGGAACGTGTCTCTTTTATTGATTGGCTAAATTATAATTGAAGAATGTCTATAAAACAAGTCATCCGAAAAACGTAATATTATATATTAAAAGAAAAAAATAAAATACCTCACTCGCAACAATGTAGAGTAGATATTGATTATCCTTCTTTTTATTTTATTTTATCAAATTGCTATGTCTAAAAATTATTTCTTCTTTCGTTGTCTTTATTAGGTCACATCACGACGTTGAAAGAGAATTTACACGCTTCAAAAGATCCTTTTTTAGATAAAATATCAATAAAAATAATAAGCCAAAGATCCGCGGAGAAGCTTTTTTTTTGGGGATTCAATTTTCACTTGCCTTTTTTCCCGGAACGCTTACGGCATTATTAAAATTACAGGGAGGAGAATAATATCTGTCGCTTGCTAACAAGTAAATTTAATATATTTGTTCGTCAAGATTTTGTAGCCTTGGTGTTGTATTTTCGGCCTCTTAGATGGAAATATTAAAATTCAGTTTAACTTTTTGCAACAATAAAAAAGGTAACGCTAGGCACTTAAATTTATGGCAACCTATCAATTTAAGAGATTGTAAATTAAATTTTTAGCAGAAAAAAGCGCCTTGGATTGTTTTCTCGATTATACAGCTCTCAGCTCAGATTCTCTGCTTGCCAGCTGTGCCGTTTTCTTCTTCATGAATTCACTAAGAGGATGTGCCTGCGCCTTTTAAAATTTTTGCCCATCAAGCCCCTCAGGGTGTATCATTTAAGTTGCGGAATGCTTTTTGCACAAAAGTGACGTTATTGGTATTATGTTCGTTGGCAATACACAAATGCGTTTTCCATGCGATTTCGACGCTTTGCTTTTATTTGTGGGCGCGTTTGTATGCGTGATTCCACCTTACGGTATCGGTAGGATATCGAATATCAAAGGAATAAAAAAAACACTAATAAGTGAAAAAAAAAATGTAGCGTTGCTAAAATTAGAAAAAGATAATTGTGTGTTATGGGTGAAGGTCGATGAAATAATTTGTGTGGAATGTTTCAAACGCGCCCCAAAATGAAGTACGGAAAAAACCCTCTTTCATCCAATAGAAAATATACCCCGCAGCTAAATTTTATGTACGGTTTGTTGTTTTTTACAGCTGAAACGTATAAATGCAAAGTGGAAAGAAATGAAGTAGCACAAAAAAGAAGCTTTCAAAAGTACTTACTCATAGACACTAATTGTCTACTCACTTTACCGGTTTACCTACCGTGAATGCAAACGATATGTAAGCATTTTTTATCGAATTCAAAACTTTTGGAACAAACAAAATGTTAAAATATTAAATTACATTCAAACCTCAAGATATACAAACAATATATTTATTGGCCTGGGAAATAAAAGCCAGGAATTCTAAGATATGAGCGAAGGGATCTCTTCCGGTGGGCATCTGGTATTTTTTCAAAGTTTTGTACAAGAAAAGTGTCTGGAAGTGTAGCCGGAAGCAGTATTATTTAATTGTTAATAGCTTGTCCGGTAAATTAAACGTTTTACAGCAATGTTACCTTTCCAATTATGCTACAACGTGTGGTAAAATTAGACATTCATTAACTAAATTAAAATTATCCAAATAACATAAATAATTCCCAACAAGCAGACGCTACATCAGGGCGGGGAAAGGCAGCAGCTGATTTTTGATCGACAGGTGATTCTGCTGTTTTTACGTTTGAACCATTATTTGGCTAAACGCATTTCGTTATAGCTTGAGGACCACTGTGGCCGCACATTGCGAGCCACCTTTGGGCCATAACCAACGAAATATGTCATACAACAAGTGGTCATCAAGGTGATAATTTTTTTAATTTGTTTCGTTTACTCCAGTCTACAGACGTGTCGTCTGCATAAGAGATAAACATTTTAATTTGGTGTGTCAAATAAACATGTTATGCCTAATTGACAAAACGAAGGGATAACCGCATACTTTTCTTCATTATAATGGTTAATGCATGATGCATGAACGTAACACGCTTTTTTTCTTGGAAAAATACGATAAATTTACAAGTATTAATATGTAAAAAGTTTATAGCGTCTGCTACATCTTCATTATAGGCTTATTTATTAAAATAAAAGTTTTATTAGGAACGTTTTTTTTAGCGCGCGTCCTCGTCTGAAAAACGAGCCTCGCAGCGGCGAGTTTTCCAATGGACAAGCGCTAAAAAACGCCATATAAAACGAGTTTTTTGTACTATTTTTTATATTTGCTTCATTTAGTTTATTAAAAAGCATTTGCAATTTGATCTATATAAATATAATATTTACCGCATTTTTCATTTTTTTCACAAATTATGTATTTCATTATAATGTTACTTAATTTTAGTCGAAGTGGGGTGCTGAAAAACAGCAAGTGCTTCGGCACTGGTCTGACGCACCCACCTTTTTTTCCTGTTTAACAATACTGCTATGTAAATGAACTGTAATATTATTATATGAGCAGGAAAATAATTTTTTTTTGAATTTGAATTTGAATTTAAAAACTTAACTTAAAATTTTATTTCTATTGTATTGGCCAGATTGACATTTTGAAGTAAATTGTAATTTAGATTAGACATATTGAATAATGACATTTTTGTTAACTTTACTCACTTAATTTAAAATGGATAGGCGTTTTTGAGAATATGTAACCGTTGATATGGTTTCTCCAATTCTTCCAGTTATTCCTTCTACAAAAAAACTATGTCCCCGATAGTTTATGGTAGTAGAATTTGTAAATAAAAGGTACTTTGCAAGGGAAGAATACATCTTTTTGCATCTGGAAAACCATAAACCAACATAGAAAAATAAAATTTTGGGTTTAATAATAAAGCAGTTCAACAACCTTAAAGAACCAAATTTCGGGTTTCATAATGTGCTTATTATAGAACCCAAACAAAAAAACATTCTTTTTAAACCAATGGTAAGAGTACCATGTCAAACGCGTTTGTTACCTACATTTTTGTCATTAACAGTCGAATGTAATATCGTAACGAATTCAGTTCTAAGTTAATATCAAGCGATAAACTATTAATGTTTATTACCTTCAATAAACATCTAAAAACGATCCATGCTCTTCAGATATCCCGCATAGCTGCAGCTAGACCTATCGCAAAACTAGGTAAAACGAACCAGCTACCTCGGTGGCGGCCTTCTCTTTGGAAGAATGAAGAACTCCAGGTGACAGGATGAAGGAAACATGCGGATCCTGTGACGTCAAGCAATTACAACCCAGATGGATGGATATACCATGCAGTTACCCCGCATCAGCTGTTCCATCAGCTGGTACAACCTTTAGAAAGCTACCGGCTAAAGCACCATACTAAAATGAATACCACATTTTGGTATTTATTTGGCAAGCAGCATGAGTCTGAACAAGGTGCGTAACTTAATTACAAGTTAATTTTATGTTATCGATTCACATTGAAATTAATACCTAATAAATTTTGTCTTGTCTGATTAATTGATTTTTATTACCAACTACCCTTTTTGTCCACCTTTAACTATTAGGAACTTTTATGCAGTAAAAAACACATAGGGGATAGAGTAATTTTAAAAATTGTGCTGTTTTAAGTTTTGCGGTTTGTTGTATGAAATTACTAGCGTGGGTGGTGGAAAAGGAAATAATCCGCTTAACTAACGATAGCTGCGCTTATCTCATGTAACATCGCTTTCTGTATTCTGTAACATTTTTTATTTAATACCCATGACTTATGAAGCTTAAAAAACTCTAATGTAACTTATTGGAGATAGAGCACGAAATCGCTTTTTTCCATTTTGTAAAAAAGCATAATAAATAATAATGAAATCCTCATTAAAGGAGGTATTGGTGTGATATTTTGCGATTTATCACGATTTAGGATGATGTTATAAATGTATTGTTGACCTTTGTAAATGGTATGAACTAAATCAAAAGACTGGAATCGCGGATAAATAACAAAACATCAGTACGTGATATAGGGTATAGGTATTATCCTGCGAATATAAAAACAAGCAAAGCAAATCGACCAATAAATCAACACCTTATCTTAACACACACTTTAACAGAGCACAAAAATGTTGATTTATATCGACACAGCCGAAGTTAATAAATATACATAGCCCTAAAAGCATGCCATTGCCAAAATAACCAACCTACTTTAGTGAATCTGGTTCCTTAGAGGAAGAAGCTCTCGCATACCGGATGTTTTTCTACTTCTTTTTTATAGCACTCGGTTGCAACAATAACCAGAACACCAACAGTTTTTTTCACTTTACAGAAATGCTAAAATCAGCACCGGCGGAATCGCATAGATATTAAAACAGAAGTCAGAAAAATATAGCATTTTATGTCATACGTGTTAAATTATTGAATATGAAAGCACAACAACACACTGTATGCTTTGCGAAGTCGGTGGTTAAACACAGACATAACAGCAAATCATAAACCGGAATTCCTAAACGCACCCTTTTCCGGTAGTGCGGCCAAAATGGAAAGCCAGAAAACTAATGATGCTCCGCAAATTTTTCCCTGTTTTTGCACACATTGCAAGCACAATAACTCATTTATTTATTACCTTACAATCGAGCATTTCGGCGGCGACGATTATCCTGCTTATGTCAGAAATTGCTCATGGTATAGTGTCTCTTTTATTTGCGGTGTTGTGCAGACTCACCACCGAAGAATACTTCCTGTTTTTCTAAGGTTTGACAAATTAAAAGCACATTAAAAAAACGTGAAGGTTACACAATTCATAACTCTGTTTATTGAGGGCTTTAGAATATTTTTTAAAGCTGATGGATTTGTGAATACAGAACATCATTCCGACACGAAATTAATGATTGTTAAAGATCAATAGAGCGAAATAAAATCGGAATGTGTTCATGAAATGAAATAATGTAATATTTTAGCACCGCGCGGAAACAAATTTTTGAAAGCCTGAAACCGAAAATCGATTATAGTGTGTTAAATGATAATGGGGCAAGTAGATATGTATTATGCATTATCTAACAGAGTTAAGGTTCACCGAATGGCAGTTTGACAGGCCGTTTGTGCTATGATTGAGTGATGACCCTAGAATGCTTCGCGCAATTCACTAAATTCCAAATGGCCCCGATATTGTGTAATGTGAAATCAGCTCTTTTGTAAATGTGGAAATTATTATTAAGCCATTGTTACCTCGCGAATAATGAATATCCATGTCGCTTTTGTATTATTAAATCTATCGGTGTTAAATGTGACGGAGAGCAGACATAAAATTTTGTCTCATTTATGTTCACCCTCCCCAAATTAAATTCAGGTTATAAAATCATAATTATATCTCAACTTCTTATTTTAGTCTTTCATCTACCTTTTTAATTTTGATCAGCAAAGAGATATTAAATAAAAATGTTCTAAGAATAAAATGACTACATAAAAGCAGAAATAAAAATTTAATTTACAAACTAATTCCAACTAAAATGAAACCAAAAAATAGAAAAAAAACTTTTACGAGTTCATAATTATTAAAAATGTTTGTCGTCACGACTTTTTGCCGTATAATATTTTATTAATTACAGTAAAATGCCTTTGAAAGCACAAAAATGTAGACATGCCACGCTATAATGGGGACTCTTACCCTTTTAATCAAAAAAAGATATCTTTATGCGTCAAATATTTTTCACTGCAAGCTTTTGTCTATACACAGTGCATGTTCTTTGATCGTATTTTAATGACGAAAAATTGAAAAAGCGGAGCTTGTCGATGTTAGATCGCAAAATAAATAAAACTGTTTACATTTTTATGCTTTCACAGCACGACAAATTACATTGATGGCAACATGGATTTCGGTGTAAATTTCTTTTTATGGTGCATTCTGAAATTAAAGTCTGCTTTCGCCGGCACAATTACTTTGGAAATTGTTTACTGTTTGACGTCCTTACAAAAATAACCCATAGGACAAAAATTAGTATATCAGGGAAATTATTGAAGCAACTGTTTAAAAGTGTCAAGGCTGTAACCTTAGCGTAATTTTTAGGATCTAGATTCAACGGCCAATTAGAATAATAAAATGACAAAAATTACATATCCAAGGTATAAACAATTGGGAATTAAGCAACTAATTTGAGTCAATGTTACAAACAAAATCATCTTAATTACACGTGTTATTGCTTTGTTTAACCTAGAATTAGGTATCTAGTTTTTTAACTCAGTTTTTAGACAACAATAATTACATATTTTTTTAAATCAAACCTTGAAAAATAAACTAATAAGTTTTATTTTGGAAATTGTTGCATTTTGTCTGCAAAAAGAACAAAGTATTGCCTGTAAAAAGGCACCCATTGTGCGGTATTAATTACTGTGAAAGATAAACCGAATTAAAATCAGAATAAATTTATAAATTTCGTTAATGATACACTCCATGGTGTTATAGCATGTTGAACATCCTGTGAAATCAATTGAATTGAGCTATTTAAATATTTATAAAACTCAGCAGTGGAAGTATTGGACATGCAATATGATTGACATCTGTTACTAAAATATCTAATTAGAGCTTGATTGTATTTCTTTAAAGCATTGTTCATAGACATAAACACTAGATTTTTTCAAAGTGATAAACGTTTGGTGGAAATTAGGTGAGATTAAACAATTTGCTGGGTTAACCAACTGGAAATAAGGTTTTTTTGCTTTCGTGATACCACTAGTCGCTAGACTCTGAGCGAAATAAAAGTATCAGTTTCAACTTTTCACCAAAGTTACATGTGCTTTGGTAATATCATTTGATTGTGGCCTCGATTCCAGAATTTTTCGCTTTGTTCTTTTTTTTTCAAACAAATAAAATAGCTGTCTGAAACACAATAGTTTGGTAATATCCTGGAATGGAAAACTCCTAATTTAATAATGATTTTCTGATGTTATCTTTTTAAACTGCCATAGGTATTATGTTTTAACAGAAAGAGTTTTCCCGCATAATCGATTATTAAGAAAATATAGAGTTGTGTTTTTTTTTAATTGGGAAACGGATTTTACATTAACAGATGCGCAATTTGCGCCAAAAAAGGACTTTATCGGAGTTAAAGATCACTGATAAGTTAAAATCAAAGTGTCCTTCTACGAATCCCCATCGGTCACTTATTCAGTTCCAGCATGGCTGATTGAACATGCGGCTCTTCTTTGAGTGACACATGCAGCAGTTTGAACACCATACGAATGCATGATTAGATGGCAAGCAAAGCATGAGGGCAAGATCCTAAACTTTACGTGACTTAGTTTTATTGTTGGGTTGTCTAACACTATACAAGATTCTGAATGCATTCCTTAATTTTATTCTACGGGCATGTTTCTTAACTTAATGGACATTCTTATTCAATTTTTGTGTGTTTAGTTCTATGGTAAAAAAAACTATTTTGAAAGTTTTACGTCTCCTAGGGATCTATTCACTCAGCATTGATGATTTCAACTTTATGGCTTCCTTAAAAAATAGTTTGTTTTGCTAGCCTTAAGACGGAGATTAGTTTGGTTTCTAAAGTTTTGTCAAACTTCCGCTTCCCTTGAAATTTTGATGCGTTAATACCATATGGTTATGACAAACACTGTCTTTTGTATTAGCAGAAATTCTTTTGGCAGTGCCTTTACAAATGCAATTGCTCAAATTAATTTTTTCTTTCCTTGTACCCTTTACGCAAAACTCTTTCTTAAACTATCTCACGTCTGACCTTTTTTAAACCAATACTTACTCCATGAAATCAATTTCGAAAACAGTTAGAAAAACCAAATCTCTTTATTGATTGAAATTAATTTGGTAGTTTTTTATAAGCGTAATAATAACGGTGATATTGTACTTCCATTGAACAATGATTCGAAATTGATAATGTGAATATAAAGTTTTTTTGACGTGTAGCTATTGTGCTAACAATATTAATGCCTAGATTTCAAAGTAGCATAACCATCGCTAGAACACGAATTGAGCATAACAAATTCAAAAATTAGAACTTCCGGTATATAAGCTGAACATACGGACCTAAGAAAAAGCATTTCGGATTCGGACATCTCTCTTAAAATGGAATTAAAATAGATAAAGCATGCTGCACAATATAACCAGGAATTATGGATAATTTTGCTGTACGTTTAGCGTATTATTAAAATCTGACATCACAAATAACTAAAGATTTAAAACTGATGTATTGTGCGAAGCTATTAAAGAAATTGTTTGCATAAATCTTCATCATATTTTGTTACGTTGTTAAATCTCTTAATAATGGAGCTTTGAAAAATCATAGTGGATGCGCAATTATTTGTAAAAGCATTTATGTGCGTCTTTTATTAAAACCCAGATGCGAATTTTATTAATCCAAATTAAAGAAGACACCCAGTTCTGTGTGAATATTCGTAATCTTGGACTCGGATGGAGTGATTCGGTATCCACCTACAAACATCAATGTCTTTCACTCACGTGTAGCCAGACGACACGCATAATGAATAATTGTAACGCAGAGTGGTGTACACGCAACAGCGACCATGTACCTTGGATGGGTGCAGGTGATAAAAACACTTAGTACTCATTCCGTAGCAACAACTTTAAACAAACCCATTACAGAAATAATTAAAGATAAACTAGATTATGTCTTTATATCAAAACATCAACCTTTAGGATCGTATTTAAGACACAAGAGATATCTTCTTCAAATTTACGCGCACGTAAAGTTTAGAAAATTATTTTTGGGTGTTCCACAAGGGCACACGTTTGGCCCTGTTTAATTTAATAAGAAGAATAGTTTAGCCATAGAAGATAACTCATACTAAATGGGTATGTATCAGGAAAGTTTTAAACTACAAGCCATTACAAATAAAAGCCCCAGTAAGAATATAATCGATGTTAAAAAAATTGATAGATAGTTAGTTTTATTTATTTTCAGTGAATCATGGTCCATTGCTTGTTCATTTTTAATGAGTTGCATCCTGAGGCTTGATAAAAGGCGAAGTAAAGAAGTCCATCATTGAATGAGAACCTACAATATTAATGATTTCTCCTAGACATTAGAGTGTAGAGAAAAGAGTGGACATAATGAAGGCAGTATAAAAAGTGGTTTTCTCGATGAATACTTTGTACACCTGGAAGCATTATCGCTTCATCGTGCAGCAGTCAAATATGAAGACCAACAAGTTCCTTGAAATTCCCAGAACTTCTTTGACCTCCATACTTTATTATCAGTGGCTAGGCAAAGCATTAAGATGGATCTAAAGCTCCTGAACCCATGCGTCAGCTGTTGGTCCTCTCACCTCACATCTCAATGTTAAATGGCCCATCAGTCAGTCGAGAGTTATAAATGAGTGCCGGTTATGCATACCTGCATCCACTTCTTTTTCAACCCATATTTACATAAAACCATTAAATTAAGCTTCAACAAAAATAGTTTTTATTGGGTACACATTAAGAGTTCTTTACAACTTTAAAATAGGTGTTGCAACTGCCACCGAGCACCTAAATAAAGATCTTTTATGCTGGGCTTTTCTTCGCTCCCAGTCTGAAAAGTCATTGATTTCGTTTCTATGGATAAAATAGACTAGGGGACCTCCCATGCACAAAACTAAGACGGTAATTAAAGTTAAGTCGAACATAAAACCAACCATATAAACAAAAATCCTAAATCAATCTCAGGTCCTCAACTGGAATCTAACCAAGACTGGGACCATGAAATCAAAAACTAGTTTTAACAGACGGAACTGTTTCAAATATTTTATTTTTAAAGCAATTTGGAATAATAAAATAGCATGTCTTTTGAAGACAACACTAAATATTTTGTACCACCTAGCTTGCCCAGTGAACCACGGCTTTATTTATAAATATGTAAAACATAACTTATTAATTAATCTTAATTACCGCGCAGCTGCTAAAAGTATATAATTTTTATATATTATTAATTTTCATCAAATTATAATTAATATTATTTTGATGTGAAACGATAGCCTTAGCTTTAATTTACCGACAGTAATTAGTTGTTTATCATAGCATACTATGTGCATAATTTTGTACAAGTTTATCACGAAAGTTAAATTAGTATGTTTATTATGATACCTTGTTACTGAAAAGCTCGGCCGCGTTGAAGGAAAATAACTGATATATTTTTAAGCGAGCAAACCTTACTTTTTTTAACATAACTTTTTTCCAAGAATGAAATTTTAATGTTAAAGCATTCCCTTTAAAAGGAAAGTTTACCATGCAAGTTTTTGGTAATCATTTCATGTTTTAAAGCGTAAAATAACTTGGCCGACTATGTTACCTGAAGGTTTAACCCTTTTCTAAGCTTGTTTGTTTTGTTAGGGAAAGACGAATATTTACCAACACTGGCATCTTAAAATAATAACTTTCACATTAGGAATAATAATTTTTATCCCTGAACTCAGTAAATGGTTGCTCCAAGATTATGACAATTTTTTACATTTCAACTTGAGTTTTTAGACAATTGTTTTATTTGAAAAAGTAGGGTACATTTTCCAGACAAGAGTAATGCAACTCACCAAAATACAATAAGAACAATCCAAAAAAGAGTTTTTTTTTCTGGGGATGTTGAAAATTAACGTTTGTTTGGTTGACTGCACATAACATTTCTTGTAAAGGATACAAACACTCCGAATTACAAAGGATTAGAAACAGCGAAAAGTAAATCATTTCTAGTTTTCCTCCAGGACAGCTAAACCAGAGACGGATTGTTAGCTTTCAATTTCAAGAAAGCTCTTTCATGAGATCTCCTTGGTAACCACATCTCCTTTTTGTCGAACCAATTTACTTACACCCTGTATTCTTTAATTAAAATAAGATCGAACGGCAAAAGTTAGAAGATTTGAGTATGAATAAGAAGCAGGACAGGAAAGCTGAAACAGCACTCATTCAGTATTGAAATATTGAGTTACATTGCAATCAAACTGTGGAATTATTCAGCTTTGGATTACAGATTCTATTCAGATGGAAATATCTACGTGCAACTTGCAATTATTTGCCATGCGACACGTTGGCGTTATGTTCGACGACAAGAAATGAGAGGGAATTGAACGTTCGCCGCATTACGATTTTTTAATTTCCTATGGGTTTTCAATCTTGTCTTGTATTTTCTATTACTGTTGGAATTATTTTGTATCACCAAAACCAATCAATAACTTGAAAAATAATTAATTTGAATGCTGACACGTGGAAGCCCAAAAAATCTGTCTTTGAATTCGGATTGAATCAAAGTCTACGACTTTTTTAGTAATTTTAAAATTTTTTAAACTACCACAAAATTGATTGCGAATGTACCTACGTAGCAAGCAATTTCCAGAACATTTTTTTTCATAAAAAGAGTTTTATTTTATGAAAAATGTAAAGTAATAGCGTGCAGCTTTTTCCACCGCAAGCTCCAGCTTTTTATTAAAATGTTCAATTTAAATCACAATTAGTGCTTTAATTCTGTTTCATTTCTGTCGTAAATATTTCCACCCTCTTTAGCACTTGTCTCTTTTGCCCATTATTCTAATTGCTGCGCGTTAATTATATTTTTTATTAATTAGTGTCCCAATAATAATCCCTTAGAAAATTAATTCTGCCTTTTTCTAGCGCGCCTTTCCCGTAATTCCGCATTATACTCTGGAGAAAAGTCGTCAATTTGCGTGAATCAGTTAAATTAGATTTTGCATATTTGATTGGATTGTTTTTAATTTATGGTTTTCTGCACAACCGGTTTAATTTTTAACGAACTTTTCTTCAACAGAAAAGCACTTCACCACATGTGCCAAAATTAATACAGAAGGGAGTTGCGGAGCATAATGAAAGCGATCTAAAATAAAAAACATAATTTCTAAATTATTCGCTTAGGGGCGAATCTTGACGCATCAAAAGCTTGGACCCCTGATGGACAGGCTATGACCCATCCATCTGTTGATAATTCAACAATTCACACACATAAAACTCAAACCTAATTGTCATATTACATTTCACATTATTTGAATATGAAACACGTTCTTTGATTCCAACAATAGATTTTTGCGCTTGGCTTCATCCCCCGACCACAAGTAACCCGAAGGAGCTTAGAAAACATTCGGATTTGGCCCAGATACCTATATCAAGCTATATCTGTTTAACTAAGCCTAAAAAAACCCTGAAAGAAATTTCAGGTTTGTTAGGAATTGCTCGGAGAGAAAATTGGCATTAGCCTAATTTATACAAAATGTCCACCAAGTTGGTAAGTAAATTTTATTTACAATTTACAAGGCTAGTAAACAATTTGTAATACGATAGTAGCATTTTTGCTGACTTTACGAAATCGCTGATTATCTTCAAGTCGCAGTTAAAGCGACACGTAAGTGCTAATATCTTTTTTAATAACAGTAATAAACGTTTGCCTAGCTCGAACAATTCATTTTCTGTGACAATTATTTAAACTAAATACCTTAGTTAACGCCCATAAAGAAATATTACTTTATCTTTTGGTGTTGCTGCTATAATAATTAGGGTTCATAATCCGTTTCTAATGGACGTTGATAAATTACTGTTATTGTTCTTATCATCAAAATTATGTCATTAAACAAATTTAAAATAAATAAAACATATCCTTACAATAAGGTTATTGATAAATCAACCAGTAAAATTTCCATTAGAATTATTAGGCATATCAACCTGCTTAGCACTGAAAAATTTGTATAAAATTACAATTTTTCCCTGTCACTTTTATCAGATTCTGGTAATAGCCATTAAATTCTAGGTTATTGCGCAACTGCAAAACTTTATTAACAAAAAATCCCGGAGGTTTTATTCCATGAAAATATTTCACAAATGTGCGAGTAGGATCTTTTCGCTGAAACTTTGCAGTAAAATAATTGCAGACTTTCTCCATGGCTTCCATTCAGCGTCGTAAAATTCGGGCTTGGTAAAATAAAATGTATCCAATTACCGTAAAAGTATTTCAGTAATTTCTGAATAAGAAAGAGGCCAGCCAGTGGAAAATATCGCAGGATGTTCGGATCAAATTATGGCCCGGAAACTCAGCAGGAAAAGTCATGCTTCAGGTCTTACGATTAATATCAGGCTAAAAAAATCTACGCATTTTAAAATACTAGACAATATGGAATATTTAAATTCCATGTCAATAACAGCGTTTATCACTATTATTCAAGCCAACTCTACTGAACGTTTTTGGGGGATAATCACGATCAAAAAGAATGTGATTACCACGCGAGTTTCTCCCTAACAATGTTATTACCTAAACTCTTAAATCCTAGAATTGAAAATGCTGAAAATACAGTTTGAGATGGGAGTATTATAGTTGAAACAAATTCCATACTAAAATTTATTACAATGTTTAAAACATCAGATTTGCTCATGGTTTTAGAAATCCCTTTGGAGTGAAACATAATTTCCGTTCTCACGCAAATGTACACGATATGCATTTTGCGGTTTTAAAATGCTAAATGCCCTAGTTTGTCACTCACTAGGGAGGAAAATATATGATAGTCTGGTGGTAACATTGGTAGTTATCGTAACATACCATCATCATTTTATACGACTAAAATTCCTATAGATGGACCATCTAAATTACAGCATCTCTTTTATCTAGTTTAGGAATGTTAGTTTTCGGTTGGTTTTACTGAAACAAACATTTTACCCGTCATTACGAAATACCGACATGCTTTTAAAACGAATGTAACAGAAAACATGAAGTTAATTCCATTTTTCTGCACGTTAGATGAAAAGGAGTCTTTAAACCAATACGAATTTAATGTTTTTAAACTAGCTAAGTCAAGCCCGTCAGACTTTTGAGTCTTTCAATCAGTCATATTTAAGATTAAATTATATTTTTTTCAATAAAAACAGATCAAACAAGAAAGCTTACTGATCCCTACAAATGCGAACATATTAAAAGAACCTTGGTAATAAAAAAAGTTATTAATTTTTTCTTTACAAAGCATCAATTAGGTAAAGAAACTTCTTTTCAAAGGAAAGGAACATGGTCTCTCTAATTTTTATAATAACTTCGTCAGTGGTATTAACCTTGAAGTTAGAAATTATCCTTAATCAAAATGTCCACGCTCAGGTGTACAATTTCTGAATGAAGATAGACATTAGCTTTATACTAGATATGAGTTTAATGTTGGATGCATTATCATTTCCTCAACACCTACCTGCTTTACAAAAGCGATTACCGTAGTATAAAAGTATAAAACAAAAAGTTAAAAACACTTTTTGTTTGGTTAGTATGTAATTTGTATTAGGTAGGCACTATGGTATCCGGTATCGTACTATATTATCAGTATCAGCACTTAATTAAGATAATTGTTGGACGGAAATTTTTAATGAATGTACAGTACATCTAAGTGATGACGGCAAATTGCATTTTTTTGCACCTACAACAATTAAAACAGCAGCGGTTTCTGTTGCGTTTGCAATACACTCTAGCATTATCTCCGCTGGCGCTGCTTCAAAAGAATAGAACATATACTTATTAACAAACAAAATATGTTAACGAGAAGATGATGAAAAGATAACGAGCTTGTTTCTATGACGTTTACCGATTTCTTGCTTTGCTAATTTAGACATTTCAATCCATAAATTAAGCTAAGTATTACAAAATGGGGGTACTTAATAAGAAGGGAACTCAGGAAACTATATGTTACTTTTATGTTTTGCACTTTAGATCTTCCACTTGAGGTGAGACCATGATGTCTTAATGATTATCATCTTTTCCGCTGCTGCGACAAAAATGTTAATTGCGAAAGTTTAGGTCATTTTAAGGACATATTTTGGAGTTTTCTACCCTGTTTTAAAAGCATACTTTACTTTTAATTGCCATATAGGGGATGCTTAGTGACGCCCATTAAAAAAAAAATAGTGACAAGATAGTTTTAAAAAGGAAATATTTTCCTCATACCAATGCATCCTTATGCTCCTAAAACAATGATTTATTTTGGTGTCAATTTTCAATCTATACGTAATGTTGCAAGATATAAAAAGGTTCGTTTTCTGTGTCAATTAAGGGATGTATTCTGACTCATATGCGCAAAATTAGATTTATTTAAAGTGTCATGAAAAACATTTTAATTTGCCAAAGATAAATGATTCTTCTAAGGGTGGATGAAAAAAGAAAGAAGTCAAAGTATTTTAAAAACATTCATTAATATCCAATAGAAAACATGTCAATATAAAGTACAATAAAAACGATTTATCTACCACAAAGTACAAGAAGAGGTTTTTCTTTCTTTTATTGTTGCATCGGTATTGGAAATAGGTACATAATAATCAATACAAATGTTGATAAATGTAGGTAACAAATCATAACTGACATAACCGCTATTTACACATCGTTTACACATGTTACCTACCTTAGAAAAGCAACCTTGGATCCTATGTATGGGAACTGGTATTCAAGTACAAGGTACGATTTAAAAAGTGTGAAGAATCAACCCCAGAAGTTGAATGCCTATATTGTTAAACCGGGTTAAACAACACAAAATAACCTCTTGAAACATTTAAATACTTTTGGGGCTTCTATACCGAGTGATGGACAAAAGGAGGCACTTTTCATTTTCATGCTAATACAATTTTTTATTGCATTTCTCTGAATACAAAGTAAATAACGAACGAAAATTAAATTTATTTAATACATTAATAATAATTCAATGATTATATGTTCATTTTTAGATCTGTAAGAAATTATGTAAAATGTAGGTGCCCAATATTTTTGTGATCTAAATTGCAAAAACATTTTTTTGAAACAAATCCAAATGCAGATTCCTATTTTACAGCCAAAAAGTAGTCTACAAAATTAATTTTATTTAAATCGAAACCAAATTTTTTTTTTGCATGCCTTTTTGAAATTTTTCCAAATTTTACCACTTTTGAAAAGCCTTAGCAAAAAAACTAAAGGACTTGGAAAAAATCCAATTGCAGATTCGGTTTGTATGGCTTTTAATTAGCATAAAAACCCAGTTTCAGGCAAATCAATTTTTTCAAATTTTGCCTCATTTTTAACTAAGGAGTAAGGGTCCAAATATTCTCAATTTTTTAATTGTCCCGGTAACAAATACATTTTGCCATCATTTGCTTATGTAAAACGATCTGTCCCAACGCTTTTAGTTTTTTTGCTATGAACTTTTAGGTAGAACTTTAAACGCAACACCCGATTTCTTTCATAATGCTCTTATTTTCAGAAACATTTTTTTGAAAAAAATCTATATGCAGATTCGTATTCTACAGCCAAAAAGTAGTCTATAAAATAAATTTCATTCAAATCGGAAGCAAAAAAATTTTTTGCAGAGCTTTTTTGAAAATTTTTAAAATGTTACCACTTTTGAAAAGCTCTATCAAAAGAACTAAAGAACTTGAAAAAAATCCAATTGCAGATTTGGTTTGTATGGCTTCTAAGTAGCATAAAAACACAGTTCTAGACAAATCTATTTTTTCAAAATTTACCTCATTTTTAACTAAGGGGTAAGGGTCCAAATATTCTCAGTTTTTTAATTATCACGGTAACAAATACATTTTGCAACCATTAAATGCCATCATTGCTTATGTAAAACGAGCTGTTAAATCTGAATCTGGCACTCAAAAAGTCCCAACGCTTTTAGTTTTTTTGCTATGAACTTTTAGGTAGAACTTTAAACGCAACACCCGATTTCTTTCATAATGCTCTTATTTTCAGAAACATTTTTTTGAAAAAAATCTATATGCAGATTCGTATTCTACAGCCAAAAAGTAGTCTATAAAATAAATTTCATTCAAATCGGAAGCAAAAAAATTTTTTGCAGAGCTTTTTTGAAAATTTTTAAAATGTTACCACTTTTGAAAAGCTCTATCAAAAGAACTAAAGAACTTGAAAAAAATCCAATTGCAGATTTGGTTTGTATGGCTTCTAAGTAGCATAAACACAGTTCTAGACAAATCTATTTTTTCAAAATTTACCTCATTTTTAACTAAGGGGTAAGGGTCCAAATATTCTCAGTTTTTTAATTATCACGGTAACAATTAGTTTATATCACCATTGAATGCCATCAATGCTTATGTAAAACGAGCTGCTAAATCTGAATCTGGCACTCAAAAAGTTCCAACGCTTTTAGTTTTTTTGCTATGAGGTTTTAGGGGAAACGTTAAACGCGACATCCGATTTTTTTCAAAATGGCCTTATTTCCAGAATTATTTTTAAAAAAAAAATCTAAATGCAGATTAGTATTCTACAGCCAAAAAGTACTCTATAAAATAAGTTTTATTTAAATCGGAAACAAAAAATTTTTTTGCAGAGCTTTTTTGAAAATTTTTAAAATTTTACCCCTTTTAAATAGCTCTAACAAAAAAACTAATAGACTTGGAAAAAAACCAATTGCAGATTTGGTTTGTATGGCTTTTAATAAGCATAAAAACACACTTTCAGGCAAATCTATTTTTTTTAAATTTACCTTATTTTTAACTAAGGGGTAAGGGTCCAAATATCGTCAGTTTTTTAATTATCACGGTAACAAATACATTTTGCCACCATTGAATGCCATCATTGCTTATGTAAAACGATCTGTTAAATCTGAATCTGGCACCTAAAAAGTCCCAACGCTTTTAGTTTTTTTGCTATGAGCTTTTAGGTGGAACTTTAAACGCAACACCCGATTTTTTTCAAAGTGCTCTAATTTTCAGATAAATTGTTTTGAAAAAAATCCAAATGCAGATTCGTATTCTATAGCCAAAAAGTAGTCTACAAAATAATCGAAAGCAAAAAATTTTTTTGCAGAGCTTTTTTGAACATTTTTAAAATTTTACCACTTTTGATAAGCTCTTACAAAAAAACTAAAAGACTTGAAAAAAATCCAAGTGCAGATTTGGTTTGTATGGCTTCTAATAAGCATAAAAACACAGTTTCAGGCAAATCTATTTTTTCAAAATCTACCTCATTTTTAACTAAGGGTTAAGGGTCCAAATATTCACACATTTTTAATTTTCACGGTCACAAATAATTTTTACCACTATTGAATGCCATCAGTGCTTATGTAAGACGAGCTGCTCAATCCGAATCTGGCACTCAGAAAGTTTTAACTCTTTTAGTTTTTTTGCAATGAGCTTTTAAGGGGAACTTTAAACACGATACCTGATTTTTTTCAAAATGCCCTAATTTTCAGAATAATTTTTTTAAAAAATATCTAAATGCAAATTTGTATTCTACAGCCAAAAAGTACTCTACAAATCAAGTTTTATTTAAATCGGAAACAAAAAAAAATTTTGCAGAGCTTTTTTGAAAAATTTTAAAATTTATCTACTTTTGAAAAGCTCTAGAAAAAAAACTAAAGGACTAGGAAAAAATCCAATTGCAGACTTAATTTGTATGGCTTCTAATTAGCATATAAACACAGTTTCAGGCAAATATATTTTTTCAAAATTTACCTCATTTTTAACTAAGGGGTAGGGGTCCAAATATTCTCAGTTTTTTAAGTATCACGCTAACGAATACTTTTTACCACCATTCAATGCCATTAGTGCTTATGTAAAACAAGCTGCTTAATCCGAATCTGGTACTTAAAAAGTTTCAACGCTTTTAGTTTTTTTGCTATGAGCTTTTAGGAGGAACTTTAAACGGGACACTCGATTTTTTTCAGAATGCTCTTATTTTCAGAAACATGTTTTAAAAAAAAACCAAATGCAGATTCGTATTCTACAGCCAAAAAGTAGTCTACAAAATAAATTTCATTTAAATCGAGAACAAAAAAAAAATTCAGGGCTTTTTTGAAAAGTACTCGCATGGACAGTAGCCAAGATTTTTAAGAAACAGACTGATTCAAATATTTGATCGACCTAATGTTTTAGCCATAGACAAATTATTAACTTAGACTACCAATGACGGCCTTTTTCATGAATCGCGGTATTTTAGATATCTGTAAAATTTTACAGTTTTCTTTCGTGATTTTATTTTAAGGTTAGGTTTTTGTACAGATTTTTATTTTGATTTACACCAAGTACATAGATGACATTTTATTAAAAATGTCAAATAAACTTCAATTATAAAAAAAAAGTAATAAAAACTCCTGATACTTCCTTCTACAACAAAGTTTACGTACGCGCTTGTTATTTAAGTGTTGCGTAAACACAAACAGATTGAGTAGATCTACTTTTTTGCATTTCAAAGAATTTTTTGCCAAGATTGGTGAATTTTTGCATTCATTCAAACAGTTAACTCGAGTTTTGATTTATTTAAGATTGTCGTAATTGCCGTACTCATGTCGTAATTTAAAGCATCCACTGTTTCTTTTGGGGACAGGAACCGCTGCCCGCTTATTTCATTCACAAATACACTATTTTTCTGAGTATTTTGATAGTCTTGAATTTTATGGGTTCAATTTTAATTTTATTTTAAAGAGTTGTAGCAGATTAGAGTTATTTTTACATCTAATGGAGGCAACATTAACAATAATCACTTAATTTTAAATAAAAACATGTTTTTTTATCATTTAAATATTATTTTGAATAAAGTCAATTTGACATAAATAATATGTTTAGTTTAGAGCACTTACTAGATTTAATTTTTGGTAGAATAAAAAAACAACGACATCTACCCATGAAATTTTGTAGGGCACTTAAAATCTAAATACTACGTATTTATGGGTAGAGCGGAAACCGTATCCAAGCATTTTGCTGGTCAATTTGTGCAAAACGTCAAATGAAAGAATTTAATGTTTAAAATTTTTTAGGTTATGAATTATGTCAATTTGATTACAGAGCTAGAGACAAGTTAATACTCAAGTCACTAGTCTACTAGTTTCTAGTTAAAGAATAAATAATATTTTAAAGGAGATCGCACTTTATATGGGCAAAATGGCTCCGCGAGGATGTTGCTGCAATTTTTATATGTTGTGATCGGGAAAATTCTCTAAAGGCTCTCAAAATCTGGTCAAAATTGTATGATAGGTTTGTCTTCTACGACCAAATAACACATTTTTTTGACTGAAAAACTAAATATTTTTCTATGCTTGACTTTTTAGTAAAACTTGTAATCTGTGATAATCTTTCAATTTTTTAATTATTAGAAATGTCACGCAAGAATACAAAATTCAAAATGACAACATTGACAGATTTATACTTTTCAAATATAAGTTTTTAAAGAACATACATTCTTCAGTTCTTTCTTGGGTAAACGTTAATAAGATAAACAAAACATCAATAGTTGCTGAAGCTAAGTGAACGATAGTATCCTTGAAGCAATAAACATGGTAAAATAAATAAAACCCGGGTAAAACCTTTCCAGGTATTTTTTTAGGATGATGAACAAAGCAATGTTAGGCGCAAGGATATGTTTAGGAAGAAAAAAATATCTTGAGGATAAGCTGCAACAAGACCATTTTAGCAGAAGAACGAGTTCGAGTTGGACAATGTTAACAAAGTAGGGTTTTTTGGAAAGAAGTACGAGTTTACACACGTTTCAGAAATGCAACAAGACACCAATTTTGGGCATCGTATAATAATTGGGGGATTATATAGATCCTAGTAGTGGTTATTCACATGCAAATCCGGAGCTCTTGTAGCCAGTGTTTTTTGGTATGTGGGTTATGCCAAACATGGGGCAAATGTTTTACAAATAGTGGACCAAACTTTTAGAAACTGTTCAAGATGCTGGTACAAAACCGCAACGAAGAAACATTGGAAATCCTGAAATTAATAAACCTCTAGTTTTTTATGTAATAATATTTTATCAATTCGTTGATTGTTTTTAAATAAAAAGGTGTGAGAAAGCTATTGGGGCATATTTCATTAAACTTGCAAGTTCGATAGCACAAGTGCCACAGACACGAGTTACTTTCAGGCTATTTTTGTTAACTATTCTTTAATAAGGTGTTTTTTTTAATAAATAATACGATTATTTAACACCATTCTAAAGATGTATTTTTTGTTTAAAACAAGTCAAATATTATTAAACAAGAAAGGAGAGGTTTATTATTTCAAGTACCCAACGTTTCTTCGTATATACGATGCCCAAAATTGGTGTCTTGTTGCATTTCTGAAACGTGTGTAAACTCGTACTTCTTTCCAAAAAACCCTACTTTGTTAACATTGTCCAACTCGAACTCGTTCTTCTGCTAAAATGGTCTTGTTGCAGCTTATCCTCAAGATATTTTTTTCTTCCTAAACATATCCTTGCGCCTAACATTGCTTTGTTCATCATCCTAAAAAAATACCTGGAAAGTTTTTACCCGGGTTTTATTTATTTTACCATGTTTATTGCTTCAAGGATACTATCTTTCACTTAGCTTCAGCAACTATTGATGTTTTGTTTATCTTATTAACGTTTACCCAAAAAAGAACTGAAGAATGTATGTTCTTTAAAAACTTATATTTGAAAAGTATAAATCTGTCAATGTTGTCATTTTGAATTTTGTATTCTTGCGTGACATTTCTAATAATTAAAAAATTGAAAGATTATCACAGATGACAAGTTTTACTAAAAAGTCAAGCACAGAAAAATATTTAGTTTTTCAGTCAAAAAAATGTGTTATTTGGTCGTAGAAGACAAACCTATCATACAATTTTGACCAGATTTTGAGAGCCTTTAGAGAATTTTCCCAATTACAACATATAAAAATTGCAGCAACATCCTCGCGGAGCCATTTTGCCCATATAAAGTGCGATCTCCTTTCTGTGTTTCTGACATAATAATCTAAAAACTTCACATGCGTCAAATTTTGAAAAATACAGCAAATTATATTTGAAAAAACTCTATAAAATGTAATAAATAATAATAAAATAATTAATTATTTATTGGTGAAGAAAATGATACAAATATAACATACGACCGAAGTTTTTCAGACTTAAAATGTAATAAAATATTCAGAATTTAAGTTTGGTGCAATGAAAATGTAATTTTAAAAATGTTTACTCACGTAAATTTGTGGCCAATAGATTAAAAACGTATGTATTTTAAAGAAAAACATATTATTGCTTGTTCTTGTATAGTCAGATTGATTATTTGAAATTTTGGATAGACAAATTGTTTCTTAAATTGCATTTTACCACAATGTTAAAATATTAAAAAAAAAACGTTATTTCCAAATTTTCATGTTTCAGACTTCAGTATTCTATCTTGCTTTTATTTCCAAACATCCAAAGCACTATCTTCTTTAAAAATATTTTATTTTATATAAATATTAGGATACCGTAAAATGGGGCGAAAATTCTAATCAAGAAGTTCTTTTGTCAACAGTATCTACATGCATTTGATAATAAAATATATACCAAAAGGTGTTTAGAGTAAAATGTTCCTTTAAACTACGATTAATCGAAAAAAATAACACATTTTTTGGAACCATTTTCGACATTTTTACTAAAAGTGAAGTTTTATAAGTTTTAGGTTCAAATCTGACTTTTTGCACAAATTGACCAGCAATTTAGTCATTTGTTTCATTACCCGTGTCCGCCATACCTATAGAAACGAAGTTTCTAGCAAATGTAGTTGCCTTAAAATTTTGAAGCTTGAAACGCCCTCTACTTTTCAGAGTGGCCATCTACCTTTTAAAACCTCGCGCACTGATACTCTAGTAAATTCATTCTCTTTGTTTTAGCTGACATTCTAACGAAAAACAATCGCTGGTAAGACAGTTGCTACTGGAATTATCAGCCTTGCCATGGTTAGTTCAACAAAAAAATCCCATCAGTGAAATTTGATCGCGTCGAGCTTAGCATTAACAATTTCTAAGCTGCTGGTCGGAACTCCAAGCTATTATTTGGAACTCGTTGAAAGAAAATTTGCATGACATAGGCCGTATTTGTGACAGCCAATTGACATCACATAAAGCAGTCACGTGGGGTGCCTTTTTCATGAAGTACTAAAATAGATACTTGTCTATTCTTTAGTCACCCTTCGAGGTTAGAGTTGACCATTTAAGTTATGGAAATCTGTTTCTTTTACTGTGAATAGACGACGAGGATGAGTTTATTTGACCAGCTGGAATATTTGGAATGGTTAATAAAATTAATGTTGCTTGCTACTAAGTTGCTGGACTAGGCCGAATTTTAAGTAAATCGAATTTGTACGCAAAAGCTTTTAAGTTGTTTTTTGTTTGTTGACATGATTTTTGGCCAACGTATATTAGCCTATCTTTGTTTTTAGTAGTAGCAAATATTCTAACTTTAAACAATATTTAATTTTGTCACATCTGATGATACATTGCTATAAATGTTTTTTCGCCGCACTATATCGTCCTGACAAGGACGCGACAGTAATCTTTCGTAAAAATTTGTAGCATTTTTGACGAACACAAATTTGATTACAGAAACTGAAATTAAAGTTACATGAGAAACGAGACGGAGATGATATTTAATCATATTAAAATAACATTTTAGATGAGCGACGTCATATTAAATATTATTTAATATTATCAATTTATCTTACGAGGATGAAAATAGCAAGCGGAATATTTAGCGAAAAGATGTGAGCTTGGCATTAAATGAGGTTTTTTAATTTGCGTGAGAAATTGCGCCATAATGTAGATAGTAAAAAATATTCTTTGATGTATTTATATTGACATATGACTCCGAATGGTAAGTCCAGTAAAAGGGAGCAAAAAACATAATAACCCTTCTAATATTTTAATAAAATTCATTGGCGTCCGCACCTATATTTTCTAAGGGAAGAAAAAAATGACATAACATCATTGTATATCAGCAGCATTAAATAATACTCTAAATCTTTTTTAGTTTTAACTTTTTTTTTCACAAGGAATAACAAAAACCAAACATTAGTGAATGTAAAATCTTATAATTGTTTTCCTTTAACCCTTTTTTATTCTGCGCCCCTGACTAGATACTAGCAACCCCCTTAACACATGAACGGTTATAGATATGTTTTATTAGATCAAAACTAAAATTTTTGCATAATATTAATCTTAATCTCTACGGCCCTATGGGGAGGGAAAGTCCCTGTCAGTCATATGTATGTTTAACATACATAAAGTATGTAGTTTAGTACTTATAAGTATAAAAGACTAAGCTAAGGGTGTTAAAACTAATCTTTCGGGTAGCGACTAGTTTTGGGAATTTTAATTTTTCATTTTTCACATTTGATAAACAAGTTTTGTGTATTATGGGTTTGGCCAACGTATTTTTGTGAGTTATTTATGAATTGTTCTAATCTGCTGATCTTTTTCTTTAATGTTTGTTTGTAAATTAATTTGGGAAAGGAACCATGTCTTTTATTATTTTTTAACTATAGTGCACTTAGGGGAAACTTAAACGCTATGAATTAAGATAAGCAATTTAAGACGTGGTAAGATCTTTTTTAGGCACGTTATTTTTTGTGGAAGCCTGTTTAATCAATTTAAGATGTAAAAGAATATGTTTTAAGGGTGCATCCCTTATTTGGCAAAAATTTAATATTTATACCAGGTTTTCTAAATTTGTGCCTAGGGCGACATTGAATATAATAATTCCTAATTGCATAATCGCGATAAAACGGCGCGAAAGCACATGTACCCCTAAAGGAAATGGATTTAAATATGCGTGTTTGAAATAAGAAACCATTTATTGCGAATCCACAGGTTGTAGGTTGGCTACCTTTGGTGAAATTGAAGTCAGACTAGGTATTCGAAATTCGCCGCCGACATCGTCCGGCCACTCGGTTGACATTGCACCTGTCACTTCAACCGCATCCGCTTCCTCACAGACCATCCATGCAATTATCAGATCAGATCAATTTCTTTAAAATAAGACATTCTTATTCATAAAAATTGTAATAACTGGCTTTGGATATAAAGTAATACTAGACTTTGACGTATAATTTATCAAACGTTAAAAAAGGGAGAGCTTTCAAGCAAGAAAAAAGGTAGTTCCCTAGATTTTGAGAAATTCACCCGTCAGGGTTTTCAGGTATACAAGCACGAACCTCTTGCAAAAATTTACAATGGTTAATTATTTGTAATAATGAAAAACATCGTTGAAATAAACGTAATATACGACGCCATAAAACTCAAAAAGGGTGCCACAAAATAGAAAAGCAAGTCGTAAAGTATAAAATAGACAAACTTTATTCATAGATCTGGGACTTGGTAAATAAACTGTACACACAGTGATGTCGGTATGAGGTGACAAAAGATACATTTTATTATCTTTAAACTTTTCAAAGTTAAACCTCACATTTCTGAAAGTTTGGTCTTTTGAAATGATGCCATCGCTTTAATCTAACGGTTGGGGGTTGAACCGGTAGCCTGGATATTTTCTAAGCAAATTGCATTAACAGGACAGCTGTTAGGGGAAACAAACCGCTGTTTTCAAAAATTACAAACCGCTGCTAAAAAAAACTCTATTATCAGCGAGACAAATTTTAACCTCCAGGGATGGCTTGCCGGTTTTTTACAAGAATATCACAGCTTAAAAAGTATGATTCATCATTTTATTTATTTGTGGCGCCTACAATACTATAAAATTATAAAGTAGCTTTATAATTATTATGCCCATTATAGTTTTGGATACTTTAAAACCTAAAGATAATATGCATACGCTCTTAATAATCATATTTACCAATAGTTAAATTGGGATATTATAAAATGAGCATCGTGTAAGTTTGCTCTCAGTAGGTATAAAGCAAATTGTCTCATTATCCATTCTCATTTTCGGTAATACCTTAATAAAAAATATAATAGTAATATAAGGTAGTTAATTCGGAAAGTTTCTCACGTTTAACCGAATCCTGGCCTGTATAAAAGGGGATTAAAATAACTAGTGGACCCCCTGCTGTTTTTATAATAATGGAGCTTAAATAATTTCAAATACAACAATCACTGGTGCATTATTCAACATTATTTAATTATTTATACTAGGTTTTAATGGCTCTCTCCGATGGGCATAAACTCGGTAGTTAATCCTATTATAACTTTTTTTATTTGCAAAACAAAATACAGTGTACAACATCGCTAAACAGAAGCAATGTCCCCTTTTTATTGAGTTGTTGCTACTGACCAGTTTTCAAAGGTTGCCAATTGCATTATATTTAAGCCTTAACATTGAATCAAACAAAAAAAGTTTTAAATAAATGATCCATTAATTTAAAAAGCTGATACAACTAGTTTTGGTTTCATAAAGGATAAATTTAAAACAAAGAAACGATTCTTTATAAAATGGCGAATGCGCCCCTACTTACAGGCTAATTTCAAGTCAGAAAAATATCGAAGCAGTGCAAAGTTGCGACCCGGTTGCAGCACTATTTTGTTTAAAAGTAAAGGTTCTTTGGCATAGAATTGTAATTTACGCATTAATAAATATAATTGACTAATCAAAACAGATTTTTTTTTACGAAAACTATCATTTTTAGACTAAAATATGTCGTTTGCGACGTCGCAAATTTGCACTGCTTCGAAATTTATTGACTTGAAATTAGCCTGTTAGTCAATAAATTATAATCATCATTGTTTTTGATAATTTGGCAATAATATATTGTTTTTTAATAAAATATGAACCTTTGACTGTATGATTAATGTATTATTAGATTAAAGCAACATAAAAAACAAATATAAACACGTAAAAAACCTTATCATGTTGTCATATCTAATTTAACCAAAATAAAGAAAACTTATATTGTTTAATGTTTGTTTTCAAAGTCTTAGATTTCAAATAAATGTATTTGCTTACCACATCAATTATACAATTAACTGTGCGCAATCATTAATATAAGGCAGCATGAGTCAAAGATTAAACGAAATGAGTAATAAATACATGTTTGTAGGTACAAGACTTGCCGAGTTTTTTATAGTTATGCAAATCAAGGGCAAAGAACGCAGCATGGCATATACCTCCAGTGTACATGGACGGTGGAGTTTTTTACGAACCGGAGCAAGTTTGTTGCACTTCCATGATGTGCTGCCTCTGGCGGCGGATTTTGGAACTAAAGGCTCAGCAGGAGCGATGCCAGTCAGTGTGTCGCTCGGTCTAGCTTAGATAGACAGTCGATGCGAAGCTCGCTAGCAGGAACGTTGTTACTTGACTCGACTTCAACTTGAGCGCAGAGTTCGTGTCTTGAGACATCATTAAAGTTTCCCTGAACATTGTTTTATTTTGGTGCTAATGTGCGGTATAAATTCAACCAACACAAACACTGTTTTATATACTTTGAGACTCCTGTTTTTATTTTATAAAGTTGACGAAATATACAAGGCGTAAGTTTTTATTATTTGCTTTGCCAAACAACGAAGATCCACGTTCTTCGACCTAGGTTCATTTTTCGTTGAAAAACTGGACGATTTTGGAAGAAGTACATATAGCAAGATATAAACAAGTGCTATCTGCGATCAGCTGGTGTGGCGTCAACTGCGCATGTGCTCCCCTCTCGTATCTGGTGGGGTCCAACAACAGCTGAGCTAGGGATACAAACTCAAAACATTAACTTGATCCTGTCAGTCGCGTTGTTGATATCGTGCTGAACGAACATGCTTCTACACTTGGTGCATTAGGCACTTCCCAATTCTAGCACTTGTTAAAAACTTGAACTGTTTGTCGTGTTTGTTAATACGTACTGAAGCACAAGACTAATACTTAGTAGTTGTGAATATAACTTGAATAGTGAGTGAATTTAATTTTGCTATGGTGCCCCAACAAAATATGGATACCAGAACAGATAGCCCCAGTCACCCACTTTTTGGATCTCAATTAGTCGACAAAGATTCTAATACACCCTATTCTGATGCCACTCAGGTAGGTCTTTTTTTGTGTTTTGTGAATTTTTAATTTATTTTAACTGGATACATTTTTCTGAAAATGCAACAAAATTTTAAACATTGGTATCAACAAATTTTTAGTTTTTAAATTTTAGGCATTTCAAAAGAGGATAAATTAATTAAAATAGAAAACAGCATTGGTGTAATTTAAAAGGATTAAAGCTAAAATAATTATGAATTTGAAAGCACGAATAGTTTTAATGCTGGTTAAAACTGATGAAAAATCTGGCTGTCTCGCAGCATTTCAAATTTCCGGTCTCGGATATTTTAATAGAGAAAATAAATCAATCATCATCTCGGTAAATAAAATAGTAACAAGAAAAAACTTTAATTTAATTAGTTTCGGTAAATTGAAGGTAAAGTGTAATAAATCAGTTGTGAAAAGAAGAGTTGAAAATAAGTTATTCCTGTACCTATCGCTTAGCTGTTAGAAACACACATGCACGCGTATGAGTCAGGTTTTCAAGACCTTGACTTGGCAAACAGCTGATTTAGAGGTGTGTAAAATTGTTTCTATTTGTAAATAATAATATTATACAACTCATTAACTTCCTTTTTAAACTAGTTTTTACTTGCTAATTTAGCATTAGAAAAATTATTAAAACTTATTAGTTTTTTTAGGTTTGTAATTAAAAATTCATTAAGTCAAAGCAATTAGGTAGGTAGTTTTTGTATCCGTAAATTATTCCCTGCATTTTTAATTAAAATAAAGTGTTTTGTATTTTCTCGAAATTAAACAGCGAAAAGTTGTTGCCGAGGTTTATGCCTATTTGAAGGAAATGTGGTGGAAAACAGGAAACAAAAATAATCATGTAGAGCACGGATTTTGATATAAATTTAGGACGTGATAATTTGTTAAATAACGATATTAATCCCAAAATCCAACGTTTATCCTTCTGAATTTAATATAAGGCACGTGCAAATTGGAATTATCATAAAAAGTGCAACAAAATACAGCAATTTTTACATAAATATTGATATCGGTTTAAATGCTTGACATTATTATTCCTCACGCTATTAATTTATTGTAGATTAGGCCTGTATTTGCGATAGAGCGTAATTAAATATTCTCAAACTGTTGCTAGGCTAAAGTTGGGACTATCATATAAACTGCACTATGTAAACACTCATTTATTTTGGTGTGTTTAAGTAATATACTAATTTATTAAATAAACATTTAGTGCAGCAATAACTGCATGGCATAAAAATGTTTAACGTTCCTACAAAAATAGCTTTATATGCCTTACTTTCCATCCAGTAATTCTCGCAATTAGAAGTTAGTAAATTGGAACGTAAAAATTGACAAACTTCGCCGAGATTGTAATTAAAGATACATAGAAAATCTCCAAGTATCTATTATAGACATTTTATTTATTTTGTAAACTAGATTGTAGATGATTGTAGTATAAGACTTAAATTGCATAACACTAATATGCAATTTTGTATTTATATACGAACTTTCTCTAGGTTTTTAATAAAATATCAATAATACAACAAATCGAATTATCGAACGTACCCGTCAAAATTCATTTTAAAATAGATACCGTGTGCAACTTAATAGTAGGTATCAAAAACGTAGTTTTCAAGAAAATGTTTACTTTATAATAGGGGTATTCTTCGAATTCAAAAGTTCGGTTTAAAATTAATATTTATTCTCTATAATTTAGAGTCAATCAAAAATAATGTTTGCTGGTAAACAATTATTTGTAATTTTGTTGGAATAATTCATACAAGCAATAAACCTAGCGTAAAACAAGTATAATGCTTGTTAAAAATTAACTGCACCTCTTTAACATTGAATTTAGAATTTTTGTAGAAAGAAGTTTACGGTCAGGAAATACACACATTTCCTTTGACTTTATATAAAAGGTCAAAGTCAGTGTAGGTAAAAATAATTGTTGGAGATAATGATTCCATAAGCAATTTATACAATTTACGTAGATAATACCACCTAAGGAATGAAGCTGACCTTGTTTTAAACATATCGCCAAATATAACCAATGTATCATCTACCCGTATAGTAAATAGCCTGAGAGATTAAGATTGAACCAGGAAGGTAATTTGCAGAGTTTTTGTACGCGGATCCTTGAAAAAACACGTTTTTTATGAAGTGATTTGCTTTTACCTGTCCTTTATATGAGCGGAATAATTGGTACGAGATTATTTGAAAAATTATGTTGCCCACATAAATAACATAAAAAGTTAAATACAAAAACAGAGGCTGATTGCAATCGAAGATGTGTTGCCCGGAGCTATATTTAATTAATAGTTATTTTGTGGAAAAATTATGGTTCACGTTTGGAAGACTTATTGCATGAGATGATAGGTTCAATCTTGGTCTAATAACGGTTTTGGGAAAAGATAAATGAGGCAAAAATAGTAGATAATTGAAAATTGCACAAAACCTAGCAATATCTCATAATTCGATATCCATTTATCATGAGTATCGTAATCAATACAATAATAAAGCATAAGGAAAAATAAAATATCTATCTATAATAACAGCACGGCAGCAAAGAAACTGGTTTTCAGAATAAATCAAGTGTGCTGAACGAAGAAACAACTTCACGACCAAGCAAGCCGAGTGAACAAACGAAACGAATAACTAACAGAGATGTAAGGTAGATCTCAGCAGGTCATACGGTTCATGGACTACTAGATCGTTGTAAAAACCTCAACTTTTATTTCGATGCACAGAAACGTATTTTATGGTTTATTATAGGTATCCAAGTTTTGCAGGCGTGCAAAAGTTGAAGCCATCAACTTTATAATTACCCATTCAATGTTTAATTTAATTATTACCATGCGGCCCACTACAAGGTGACCAACCTCCGATGGCGAAATCTGATAAGCGGTATCGTTTTAACGTACTGTCGAGTAGTTTTACGTGATAAACTTCGCGCGTCTAGCTCCGGGGAATTACTCCGGGTGAGGAGCTTTCCAAATGCAACTTTGTTTCATTTGCTGGCTGCTGTACTGGCTGCATCCAGAGGGACTATCCCGAAATTGCGTTAGGCAATGCATTTAGCAGTAAAATTTTAGATAAGGTAGTGTTGTCAAATTTAGTATGCTGATAGCGTTGTTAAACGTACGGCTGTAAAAGCCGTAGTGGAATAGTATCCGAAATAAAATATTTACAAAACGCTGCTGGTTGCCTTTTAGACGGCGGTGTTCCTAAGTTCAAATCACAATTTCTAAAACCAGTCTCCTGGCGGATGACGCTTCTTCTAGACTCATAAACCGGCAGATTACAATTGGCGTGTTTACTTCAACTGTATCTTTTTACAGTCATTGCACGAAACAAACACAAATTTGTGTTCACAATAATTTTAATTTCCTGTCGCTGTACTTTTGATACAAAATGCTGCTAATAAGCAAGTAGAAATACAGTCGGTAAAATAATCCTAGCATGCACAGTTTTTGTACCTATGTCTTTGCTATTGTAATAATGGCATAATTTACTAAACCAGTCTACGGACACACCATAATTTGTTTGAATGTACATTACTTGTGGTGGCGGTGTTCCTGACGTACCATGCGAACAAGTTTTCAACTATTGAAGGTTAGGGAAAATTGACTATAATTAATTACTTCAAAAAACGGTAATTCTAAGGGAAATTCCAAAACTAAAAAAAATGCATGCACTTAGAAAATAATTAATGAAGTGGTTTTATCACAACTTAATTTGTTTATTGGAAATGCAGTATTTGTGTTAGTTTTTTCCTTTTGGGTTATTTGTAGTCTTTACAAAACAAATAGCATTGTCAATTGACTGAATGATTTTTAAATTAGCCTTAAAATATGGTTGCATGACAAAACAATCGATTACAAAAAGAGACTGACCTCTAGGCAAATGGACTAACAATAAAGTAATGCATGGAGACATTCTAAAAATTACTATAAAAATTATTAAAAAAGATCAAATTTAAAAAGCATATTTACGTTCTAATCGAATGTTACCTAAAATGTCATGTTGTTAAGCTATACTGTATGGTTTTATTCGTAAAGGACAATGATTAAGCTTCTAATGTCCTTAACTCTACAGTAATTATTCACACGATTGGTAACTTTTTAAAATTGATGAATAAAAATCCCATGAGATTCCCCATGCTAGACAAATAAGGCTACAGCACTCTAAATAATTAAACGAAAAGTTCCATTTCAGCGGGTTCAATTTCATGAATAGTTTGCAAATCCTTCAGACGGGTAGACCAAATCACGCACAATCACATGGGTTTTATATGATTACTTCCGATTATTCGAATTAACCCAACTTGAATGGTATTTCACTTCAGATTAGGTTTGCTTACGAAATATGTTAAGTGCGTGAGCAGAACCAAATTAAATTGACAGCTATTCTAAAAAAACTACTAGTTATTCAGGAAATGTTTTATTTTCATGTTTTTCTACAATTTTCTAAAGTGCTGTCCGAAATATGAATGGTACCCCTTCGTGTGGAAAATAATATTAAAAGCTGAAGGTAAACAAATTTTGGACGTAAGCTATAATGGCTTTGACATGAAAAGTGGTTTTCAACAAATAGAGTTCTCGTGTTCCTACGTAGGAAAAGTTTTATTACTTATTAAATACTTTTTTGTATTAGTCTCTTAGGGAAATACATTTTTAAAAAACATAATGAAAAAACGTATATGCTTCATAAAAATCATGGAATTCATCTTGTTAAATTAATTAACTATGATGTTATTAATAGTAAAACTAGGGTTATAAATCATTAAAATTTTAAATGGGTAACAAGGCGGCGTTTCAAATCAGCATAATTACCGAAGTGGGCCAAGGTGCTAAATTAGCAATATGCCCATCATCACTGGATGAAATTTAATCATTGCGCAATCTCATTATGCCAAATTTATTCCTAGCATTAGATATTTAAGCCGATAGAATGTTAAATTAACATCACTCATTCGTTTTAATTAATTTTATTTTAAATTATTGCAACCTTCTCAGCGTATCAAGTTCAACAGTACATTTTTTGAGAATAAATGCACAAGTTATGAATTGCAGCAATCAAGATTGTTTAATAAACTATTTAAATTTGGTTTATGAATTTATCTACGCTATTTTTGATCTTTGACACTATTAACACACGAGACTTTTGATATTACACAATTTAGTCGCAGTCAATTAGGATTGACAAAATATGCGTCTAAGAAAAAAAGCAAAATTACGCATTCGACTAACGTTGAAAAAACATGCAAACTCATCGGAGTTGGTCGTGAGACAAATGAAAAGCAGATATGCATGCGTGCCTGCCTTGACAGAGGGCGCCACACGTGATAAGAATTCAAGTCTAAAAACGATTTAACTATTATTTAAATTAACATAAATACAATTTGCTGTTTCAACTGATCGCGATCTGTTATTTGGTAAAAAAACTTTTCCAAGCCTGCAGCGCTTAAAATTGTCCTAGCGTCGGCAATCCCATAAAACTATGTAACTTCGTTATTTTAAATTAAATGGTCTATTTTTAGCCAGACCAGTTAAATTTAATGAAATTTGGAGCAAAAAGTTTTGAAAGCTTTTCTGGGATATTTAAACATTATGGGAATAAGTGACTTTCTTTTAAAAGTAGTAGATCGACTTATTGTTTTTATTTTTAAAAAGCGAAAAAAGCTTTTAAAATATTAGTGTCTAAATAATTTAATAAAAATGAGAAATAAGCCATTATCTACTTCCTTATTTCATTAAATATAACTTGCTGGCTTCCATTTTCCCAACTTGGCTTTTTCCAGTTTTTCGCGGAAACTTTTTCTGTTGATGGGTGTCGTTGCCAATTAAATATTGGTCTTCTTATTAATTAAAAGTTTAAAGAGGGATTGACAAGCAAACGAGGCGTTGGCAAGGAGATGAAGTCGCCAAATAATCCGATTAAAAGAGGTCATTCCAGCCTGATGTTAATTAAAATATCCGTATTGCCCTGTGCGGCTGACCGCCCGGAGGCGTTTTGACTCACTAGTCAAGCCACCACAAGAGCCTCAACACGAAATTTGTGCATTAAAATTAAAAACAGAATTAGTGTCCAGTACTCATAATTACGAATTAATATGCATGGTATATTACCAGTGGGTTCATGTTAATATATTGTTAAATCCTTGAATTGAAGTGAACGTGCAGCGACTTCAGCTTTACATTTCCGGGCTTGCGCTTTAGATGATAGATATAAGGATTGGTGAAAGGACACCAGCCTTATTTGGGTGGTATTGTTTGTTTGTCCTTGCCTGCTCGCCACTGTGATAAATGGTACACTGCATGAAGAGATTGTTTATAAAAACCATAGTCACGACTCTAGCATTTCCATTACGTATATTTTGAGGCGAGCATACATTAATGTTTAATATCAATGTATCCAGTTTGAATAAATGCCGCGACTACCTCATTCTACTGTTTCGTTCAGGTTATTAATGTTTTGTTTCTTTTCTTGCAGACTAAAAAGAATAATCCTAACCACATCAAAAGGCCAATGAATGCGTTTATGGTGTGGTCTCAGATTGAACGCAGAAAAATTTGTGAAGTTTCTCCAGACATGCACAACGCGGAAATCTCCAAGAAACTAGGCAGACGCTGGAAGATGTTGAAAGACGAGGAACGTACCCCTTATATTGAGGAGGCTGAAAGGCTTCGGCAATTACATCAAAGGGAGTACCCAGACTACAAATACAGGCCACGAAAAAAGACCAACAAACCCGCCGCCAAGCCCAGCTCCCCCAACAAGAAGTCAAAGAAGAGTCCCAAGTCCCTTAAAAATGATACCAATAACAATAATTCAATAATTAAGGAAAGGTTGTGCAGTAGACGAGCGCCAGTGCCAGAATCTGTAGTCTCAAAATTAAAAGTTAGACTCACTGGAGAAAAAATGGACTTCATGGCCATCAATCCGCCACTTACGCCCCTGCCCCCGATGAGTCTCATGGCCAAAGTACCATCCAGCCCATCGTGTGACACCCCCGACTCTCCTGAGAGCGCCACCATCTACGAGGATTCTTCCTTTGGGCCATTGCCTTCTCTGGTGAAAGAGGAGCCGGAGATGAATAGGCTCGGCCACCACAATTCATCCACTACGTTGGATGACTTGGAAGAAATCGATGATTTTCTTCCCATGGAGGGTATTAATCTAGAAGCACTTGCCGACATCGAGGGCCTAGACACGTCATCTAATAGCTCAGGTTCCCACCTTGCATTTAGCTGCCCTCCAGATATACCAATCTTCTCTCAATTGGATTCAAACTGGACGGACACCATGTTATTTAATTGTTGAACTGAGACTAAAGACTGGCAGGTCAAATTATCTAGTGCATCATAGTTTTAACTTCCTCTAAACAAGATACTGTCTGTTATGGACAACGAACATTTTCTACCAATGTATTTAATCGTACCAGATTATGGGTACTACTTTTAAAAAAGTCTATTGGTACCTATGTGTTGTGAAATTAATAATTGTTGGCGCTCTTGTCCAGGTTGTAAAGTACTTACTATTGTAGGATAGTTTCTTGTTTAAAGGTGGCGATTAAATGAGTAGGTAGGTGTAGACCGAAGAATCGGTAAGTCCAAATAATGCGATTAGCATCGCATTAGATTATATTGATAAATTATTGATTTTATATTGATCTCATTTTCGTTATTTTTTGTATTTATCATAATGCGCTCGCTGTTTTTGATCAGTCATCATAACTAAACAATTACAAAAATATAACATTGCGGCATAAGGTGCGTTTGATAGGCCAACTATTTAAGAGTCAGATGTTGTTTGGTTTGTGCACTTTATGCCAGAAATGTTTTCCTACCCGGATTCAACCAGTTGTTAGTGCCTAGCTCAGAATAATGATACGTCGGTCCTTTCGACTAATCTCACCCATTGGCGTCGGATAGCGGCGTCGCGATGGTACACAAATTCAGGCTGTGATTCATCACTTCGATGACCAATATTTAGTTTAAAAAAGTCCGTTAGTGTTAACAGGTCTGCTGCTATGCTTTCTCATTTGTTCTGTGGCACATCTCGGCAAACAGCTGATTGTTTCGTTAACTGCCAAATGCGGACGCATAATATTTTAGTCTAACAGAGTAAATTTATACACATAATTAATATCTAATCAAATCAAAATATAACATTAAAATATAAATATTTGGACCATTAGGTGTATAAATTTATTTTAAGTATAACATAATCTTTGAAAAACATTGGCTACAAGTCATTTTCATTTTTTATTATTTTGGCTTATCGTGTATTTTTACGTTCGTCCAGAAGGTACTTAACGTGTCTACAAATTTAAAATGTTGGTGGAGATCGGATAAGCACTATACTACGAAAGGTACGAGGTAGGAGTTATTGATATTAAAAATATATTCGAGTAAAATGTCTTGTAGGTTAGGATGTTGTTGTTACGACCCGAAGCCTTGATGTATTTTTATTACCATCCTGTTTACATACTTACCAGTTTTTATCTAAAATTATTGTCTTATGAGAAAAACATTTCGTAAATACCAAACATAAAAAAAAAATATTTTTTGGAAGCTATTCTCAAAATTAATTGCAATGCCCAACGCTCAAATCAGTCAATTACCTCTTAATGAACTAGCTCACTACTTTATAGACTATAAAAATTTAAGCTGCTTACGAAATGTTTTTTGATTGCCATCATGGTTTGGATGCACTTCTTGCGCTTGAAATCTTGGTTAATGATTGTCGATGCACAAATAATTGTTACAACTACTAGCATAACATTTTTAAAATCTATAACTAGTTTAGCAAGATAATATAGTGGCAAAATAAAGCCCTCCTACATGTGCTTTCAATGTCTTAGGATTACAAACGTACTTTTAAATGGTTTACCAAAATATTTATTCTCTTCAACTTTTTCAAAAGCTAGTCATTTTAGATTATAATTATTCAAAACTGGTTGAATGGAGCAACAATAATCATCGAGCGAAGTACAAATACAAATTCGTCTAAAGACAGATAATATAAAATTTTAATGAAACACTTTTTAGTCCGAGAAAATCTTACAAAAAATCCTTATTTTTCAGAAATTTTTCGGGCAGCACAATTTTTGTGAGAAAGTGTAGTATTTGATACCTAGAATCATAATTACCATGTGCGCACACATGCGCATATTAGCATTTTGTGCTAGAGCCCCCCAAAGAGCGAGAGATCATGGTGGATCTGCACCAAATTTTGCAAATAGACACAAAATAAGGTTCTAAAGTGATATTCATAAAAAAAATTATTCCAAAAAATTCCTTCACCCCCTAAATGGCCCCAAAATGAGTAATATTTACCACGTTCAATTAACACCAAATTTTACAAACAGATGCAAAATTAGGTTCTAAAAACCCTTTTTAAAAAATATTTAAAAAAAAAAATTTTTTGCCCCTTCTGGGGGCTATTTCTCATGGGGGGTGAAGAAAATTTTTTACAGAATTTTTTTTTTTAGAATCTTCTTTAGAACCTTATTATGAACCTATTTTCAAAATTTGGTGTAAATCCAACGTGATAAATATTACTCATTTTGGGGCCATTTGGGGGGTGAAGAAATTTTTTTGCGAAAAAATTGTTTACAAAAATCATTTTAGAACCTTGTTTAGTGTCTATTTTAAAAATTTGGTCTAAATCCTCCATGATCTAGTATTACCAATTAAAGGGGGCTCTTTCGGGGACTCTAGCACAAAATGCTAATATGCGCATGAGTGCGCACATGGTAATTATGTTTCTAGATATCAAATACTACAATTTCCCATAAAAATTGTGCTGCCCGGAAAATTTCTTGACCTAATGTAAGATTTTCTCGGACTATTTGATAAAATTTTAAAACCCACGTGACTGCCGCCTTTAATATTTTAGTAAACTATTTATGCGTTCCTGTCTATATGATAATATTAGATCGGACTGTCCGTATATTTAAGAGTTTTCGAATTTTCAAGTTTATGAGGCCTGGTACAGTATGAACTTATGTAGATTACATATTCGGTGTATTTTTGTACCCAATTTGTTACGTGGTAATGGCGACGCAGGGTTTTCGGGCGTGTCGCTGACTGATTTAGGTTGTAGGAATTTTAAGTTGGTATCACGCAGTCGATAATAACGTTATTGTTTCTTTGATCGTTTTTGGATCGACAAGTCCGCCAAGCCCTGTGTGCGGCCGCCACGTTTGTAAATACGATTGTATAGATTTGCTCATGTAAAGATTGTTTTTGTTATGATATACTGCAATCATTTTAATTATTGCAATAATTATACGATGCTGGCAGTACTTAAACTGTTTGACTCGTTTTTCAGTTGGGAGTTTACCAGTTTAATTGCGACCAGCATGTTATTTGTAAAAAACGTTATTTTGTCGCATTGTTGACTTTTGTTCTGATGGCGAACGATTTAAAAGATTAAAGTTAGCAATATTTTTGCATTTTTTCTTTGTGTATCATAAGCCACACATTTTGTAAATCCCATGTATTATATCATATACCATATTAAAGTTATTATAGCGTGTAAATTTTGTATTGTAGATGCTGTTATATTATATGCAATATGGCCAATAAATACCTTTTTTTTCAGTTACTAACTGTGTTTTCTTTATTAACAATCACATTATATTTTAATGGCAACTACTCATATCAGCAAGGCAACTAAAACGTATGTTTAATATTAAAATATACACATATTAAAGTTGATATGTAGTTAGCTACATTAAAAATAATTATTACCTTGCTAATATGTCTGCCCATAATTTTTTCAATTTTTTACAAAAAGCAGTTTTTAATTTACTGCTAGTTGACTCAATACAACATTAAAATTATTTCTATAAATCGAATTTTATCCATTACATATTTAATTTTAATTTATCCATTTCAAGACCAAGGTCCTGGGGTTTATTTCAATTGCAATTAAGTTTGAATATCGGATTCGAAAGCAAGTAAGTATATTATTAAATTTAATTATATTCTCAGAAAAGATCGATTAAACTCCTACTAAGTTTTTTATTTTAATTAACAGGAATTAAATGAAAATACTAAAAACATGATTAGGAGCTATAAAATTATAGAACAATCACTAGAAATTATTATTACAGCCCAGTCATTCTGTTTTACAGAACGTCTTATTGGAAACTTTAAAGGTAGATTTTTAAAACAAACTTTAAATAAATAAAACTATGTCAAAATAAAGTTTTACGTTCAAAATGTTCGGATCAAACGCCCTGGCTATTAATTTAATAAGGTCTCTAAATTTTGATACAAAGTATGACCCTATAGAGTATGGTTTAATATTATGATATACAGTGTAGTAAAATGTGTGCTGGAAATAAAATTTAATTAAATAATATAAACCAAATGGAGATACGGCAGGCTGAGAGGCGAGAGTTGACTGTTCCAGAACATACACCATAAAACATTAATATATTATTAAAAGTCTGCACTAGATGGGCCGCTCATTAAATATTTCAATTTTCACAGAAAGTCGTAACGGATGTCATAAAACAAGAGAGCGGTGGTAGACTGGGATCAGTTATCGTCAAAGTTAGCATCGTAGGGCTCCGTATTTAGTGGCTCTAAAACAACAAGCAGTAAAATATAAGGCCCTATTAAGATTACACTTTATAATGTACGTGCATCGACATCAACGTTATTATTTTAACATTTCCAGACTGCCAGAGATGCTGTTATATTGCTGCCATTTCGACAAATTCTGGTGTGTTCTACAGTGGGAAATTAAATTTTAAGAAAGTGCTGACGCTATACCAAACTTCCTCGCCTTGCAACATTGAAATCAATTGTATAAAGGCAACGTTTTATTACCATCGATATTTCTCAGTCTTCATTCATGCTGTTCGTTATAAGGACGTTTTCCTTAAATTAACAAGTTCGTTTTCATTTTACATCTAATTCTAAGCATCAATCAAAATTTAAAACATATCAAAACTCTAAAAACACTTTTTCAAGCATGATTATCGATAATGGTAAATAGGTTTACTTAGGCGCATTCGCCATTTTTTTTTCAGACAACACAAGTGTCTAAATTTTTAATAAGCAGAAAACTTTTTTTAAAAAACGCCTTATAAAACCAGTTTTTATACTATTTTTATTATTTGCTTAATTTAATTTATTAAGAGGCATTTTTAATTTGAGTTAAATACTTAACTTAAAATTTTAGCTTTCTTGGTCTGGCCACATTGACATTTTGAAGTAAAATGTAAATTTAGGTCAGACATATTGAATAATGACATTTGTAAACTTTAATGACTTAATACTGAATGAATAGGCGTTTTTGAGAAAATGTAACCGTGGATATTGTTTCTCCAATTCTTCTATTTATTCCTCCTACAAAAAAACTACGTTCCCCGATAGTTTATAATAGGAAAATTTGTAAATAAAAAGTACCTTTTTAAGGGAAGAATTGATCTTTTTTTATCTGGAAAACCAACCTTATAAAATAAAATTTCGGGTTTCATAATGTGCTTATTAAAGAATGCAAATATAAAAATGTCTTTAAGATAGAATTTTTTGATTTTGGCGCATCCGCCATTTTCGCTGCATGTTTGAAATTGATCCCTCAAATCCGATGTGGGTTACAGGGTTAATTCTGTTTCTGAATAAAATCAGTAAATAGGTATTCAACACACCCCCGTGTATAATCAAACTTGAGTAATACTAGTTGATTATAAACCGAAACAAATGAGAAATTGTCCTAATAGTACGGCATTATTCAAGATTATAATAACTTTTAACCCCGAAGGACTAATATATCCTTGGTCACGTAGCAATAGGGAAGAGATATGAAGGTAAACCACGCATTGTTATTTTCAAAGGTTAATAAACTAAAGATACATGAGTCTTGGTAAATTCCGTTCGAATATCATTTTTATAATCCAACTGCCGCCCGATAGAATTGCAAATATTGCCAATTACTGATAATGTTACAAATTTATGGTCACTTAGATCTTAATTAGAACTATTAATTTTCATCTTTTATAGCCTAATTATTAAATTAATACTAGATGAGACGCAAAATTAGAAGCATTTAAATTAATATTAAATTGACGTCAAAGGAATGTAATCAGGTCGAAAATCTGTTATATGAGCGGTTATTGATTTTTTTTTTTTTTTATTTTTATCTTTATATATATAGTACACTTTAACTGCATTGGAAAAATATTTTTAAGGTTTTTGTGTACCTAGACTATATGACTGTTAAATTTACAAATAAATATACACACAGGTTGTGTGTTTGCAAGAACAATGTTAACATTTTCGGCGTTTCGGTAATGGAACGGTAACCCATTTGAATGTTAAAGATAGGACTGACAGTAAAAAAATATTTTATGGCGTAAACATCGCAGTTTAGCTTTTTGAGGGTTGAATTCGGGTTGTAATTTAAACGGTATTTTCGGTAAACATGTCAAGATAGAGTTTGCGAAAAGAAAATAAAACTGCCGTGTCTTGAAACTGTTATAGAAAATAAACACGAAAGATACGATGGAAAATAAAACATGTAATTGGTGGCGTGCTATCAAATGTTTAACTTGGCCATGATCTTATACCTTACACGCGTTTTCTTTTTTATATTTTAAATTGTAATGTATGCACTATAGAGAACTGCTGCTTTATACTTTCCCACGAACAGTACCCTTAGATTTTCCGAAAAAACTTTGGATATTAAAAACACATAAATAGAAAAATATTTGTTTAAAAATTAACATCCAGTCTTATACACTTTCACATAAAAAGAGTTCACGAACAGAAAGATATTTCTCCATAAGGAAGCCCCATAACAAAAGTAAGGATTGACATATTTAAGATTTAAAAACTTTTCTCCTAGCACTGTAAAGTGAGCCAATAATAAAAATTCTCATTAAGTTTGTCCATCTCTCAATAAGTCTGACGTGTTGGTTCAAAAACCTTAAACAAATAATTATAAACAACCTTGATGCCACTCCAAATTCGTCCTCCAGATAGGATAATTTAAAAAACAAGATTATTACTAAAAAAAAAATAAGTATTAAGTATGTATTTTTCACTTGAGTTAAGAGGCACATTGGGGTTTTCTTTTTATAAATTGTAATAATTATTCATTCAGGACATGATTTAGCAAATCCCCTTAACAAAACCTTATTATTCTCATTTTGTTGACTAAAAAATATGTTGCATGTTTTACTTATTTTTATCTTATCAGAAGCTTAAGGGGTTCTCATATGAAAAACAAACATGTGTATTTTTGTACCGAGTCAACTTGTCTGGACGTGATAGAAACGTTTTAAAAATATTGTTTGGAAAAACACTTAGCATTGTTAGTCCAACGCGTAGGTAAATTTTTTTATACAAAGTTTACTATTTTTAATTTACACGTTTAAACATTGATAATACAAGAATTCATAGAAATAGAAATGGGTTTGTTTCACATACCCATTTTTAGTGAAGTTATATCTAGTCGCAACTCGCATCGGTCAGAATTTAATATGTGGTTAAGAAATAAATAATTAAAATTGGTTTAATACATAAATTTTAATGTGATCCCGGAGCACTTAAATTATTAACATTAAATTCTCTGAGTGGCAATTGTTTCAAATTTCAATAATTGCAACCATGGTTTGTTAATGCAATAATATTTGCTTTAAATAAATAAAATAAATCCAAACCATTATCTATAGAAGGTAGCTTTGACTTTTAATAATTTAGGGTGTTCAAAAACGAGGAGTACTGAAAGGCTTTGCAATGATTGTAATTTAAATTAATATATCAAAGATATTAATGTGTGCTAATTCGTGAAAATAATTAATTTTCCAAAACGATTAATAATTGATGGCACCAACATAAAAGGTGATAAGGTAATTTTCGGACATCCTGTAGAAGAGTAGCTTTGAGCGACCAATATAAATATAAATGCATGATATGGATGCATAAAATAATTAATTAAAACCGGGTTGTTAAACTTTTAGGAGTGGAGTGGGTATATTTGTTCATTTGCAACAGAAAAGATTAATTAACTGCATCATGACAACACAACATCCAAACGGGTATATAAAATGTAAATGAGAGGATCAGGTTTACATTTTGCTGATTGTTTCATTGCCCTAGGATGTAGCGGATCTAACTGCCTGACGAGCTGTCACATTGACGTGCGATTTGGATTGTTTTTGCTCGACGTTCCGGAGCAATTTATACCCCGCCTTTCTGATAGTGTCGTTTTGTGTTGTTTCATCGCAGAAAACGCATGTAATGCTCGCTACATCATGATCGCTGGTCGGATTCGAGGACCAACAGTGATTTCCAACAAAAGAAACCAATAAAGGTTATTGGCTAAAGTGGAGGTAAACCATGACTTGTGTCTTTCTTAATAGGAATGCCATACAAAGTCATGACTCTATATTTTTAGTTTTGATATAAATAAAGTAACAATAATTTGGTGCACATTTATCATGGCCAATAATATCATTCTTTCAGAAGCATGTGTTCAAAAAATACTATTAATTCACTTCAGCTCAGCTGCTGCTTAGGGAGTGATCTTTCTATTTTGTGTTTGCTATTTGAACCAAAATTTGTACCATTTTCATAATTTGTTTTTGCAAAACGGAAGCTTTGTGCATTTTGACGTCTAAAGCTATGATCAACGATGCTATGAAGGTATTTAAAAGTACGATGTCGGTTTTAGTGGACTAAGCAAAAAATTCGTTATTTTGAGTGGAAAAATTAAGAGACTGAAAGATCGCTTTAAAATTTTCCGAATATTACAAACCCAATTTATGCTCTGCCTGTAAATGGTACTTTTTGTAGTTAAGTTAGTGTGTAAGTTAGCAAAACAAAAGTTAATGATGAAGTACATCATGAAGGTATAAAAAGTAAAGGCGTAAATTGCATTTATTTCAAGGTGTGTAAAGTGCAAAAAAGTGAATGAGTAGGTACACACTTTACCGATACGGACTCGTGATCACTAAAAGTGCAGCAAGAGTATCCATTAGTCTTGAAAAATATTTACGCCAAACTCATTTAATTTCCATTAGCACCTAACTAAACCGAGCTATTAAGTTGTCCTAATCAAAATAAAAAATGCATTAGTGAAGAAAATTCATAAATCAAAACTTGTTCTTCTTTATGGTATTTAAAAAGAAGTTTGTTGTGCTGCTGGAGTTTGGTGTTAATTTTCGAGCAGGAATAATCCTTGAAAGTGCTATTTACCTTAGCCTTTTCACAGTAAAACGAAATGAAAATGACTTGTTTAAAGCGGCATTAAACTAATTTTGTTCGTATAACGTGTTCAAATAAGAGCAAACAGAAAAAAGTATGCGAAAACTAATGTTATTTACACAGTTCCAAGATTTGGCTTGTAGAAAAGGTCTGTGATTTATTCATCCTAAACATAAAACAATTAAATTTAAACTTCAAGAGTACATACTTACATTCGTATACTCAAAGTTTATAACCTGAAAACAGATGTTACATTGCACTTTGCATTTTACAAGGTCGATTTTACAGATTTAGAAACGCGTTTCCAATTTTTTTGGCGCTCGCTCCAAGGATTATAGTTTATACGCCAAACATAACGAATTTATTTTAAGTCAATTAAAATGCTTTCATGTCAGATTCATTCAAGCACAGTTTTTTATCCATGAGGTTAATGTAAAATCTAATATTTATTTAAATAGCACACTTCATTAGGGTCTAACTAAAATCAGGACATTTTTAGATTCGTAAAAAAATTATGCATCAGTTCTAAAAATTCATGCCAGCGATTTCTTGTGCGCTATTACTTGCAATCAATTATGAAATTTAAGGGAGGCCATGGTAAACAAATGCTAGCGGCTGCTTATTTCCGGTTAACACCCGCTGCAGGAAATGCGCTTTGCTTTAAACACTACATATTTATGCATTAAACGCAAATGGTAGAATTACATTAAAAGGGGAATTTTATTGAAAGTGAAATTCATGACGAATAAATTCATCCAAGGCATTAGAAGGACATTAAACAAAAGATGCCCACAAAAAGACTATTTTTAATCGGTGTCCTTTTCAGAGGCATTGTTAGGTATTGTACGTAAAAGCAAAATACACTTTATTTTATTATGAAAATAACCATTTATATTATTATCTAAGGTCAAACGTCAGGATTTTATAGATCTAGTTAATACCGTTCGTAAATAATTATTATTGCAACATTATGCATCAGTGTGTTTGTATTTTTATACCTTGGAGATTGTGTATTTTTATCCCTTTGCTTTGGTAGGTGTGGGATGAAGCTGGTGCGTAAATAAAGATAATATAAATTTAATTATGAATGCTAAGATACCTATATAATTTAAAGAAACTATTCACTATGACAAGCGATGTTTCGAACCCAGCAGGAGTACCAGCAGGGTACTTCTTTGCCACCAAGTCCTGTAACGAGTCCACCAAAAATATTTATACGCAACCGACTTTATGAGCAAACTCAATTAAGGATAAATCACAATCCCTATAACTCATTCGTATTGTTTAAAAAAAAAAATTGGTGTTACACATTTTTGCTATTTTACCAAATGTATTTTTTGTTTGAGCCACATGTCACTCAATTTGTTTTGTGCTATAATTCCTATAAATTAAGGCAAACACTAGATGGATGTTTGTTTAATCAAATTATAGGATATAGTTAAATATTTATTTAAAAAATCAATTTAGGAATTATTATCGCTCATGCTCCGTTATGCTATTAAAAAATAATTTTAGTCCTGATTAGAGAAATGTTTATTTTTACTAAATATTTAGTTTACTACAGGACGATGACCGTTTTTGTTATCTTGGTTAAATTTGTACATTTGTCAACAAATGCGTTAATTAATGTTAAATGTTTTTTTAGAGCTGAGATTGTACAATAATTTAAACACAAAAATTGTCAGAATTTTATCTAATTGTATGCGTAGACTCAACTTCACACGTTTATAAAAAAATATTATTTCACACTTTGGTAAACAATTTATCTAAAAGCTTTAAGTACCTAAAATGATAAAATTAAAAACTGGCTTCATTTTTAAGAAGATGCCTTTTTCTCAAAGGTTCCAAAACTTTTGGATTTTAGGTTTGGACTGGACGATTGTCTTTACTTTGTTCCTGCTCCAAGTAAAATGAGATAGAATCGTTGTGGTTAAATTGTAATAAAATCAACTACCGATATTAGAAAACATAAAACACAAATGAAAATAGCTTTTTCTTGTTTTAATTATAAAAACCTGCAGTTGGCAGTTGGGTATAACCTTAGTTGCACGAACGAAATATTGTGCATAATTTTTATCAGCAATATGCAAGAAAGGTGCTGGTTAATGTATGGCTTTTAAAAGAAATGATAATAAACACGCAAATTTTAATATAACTCACAGGAAAAGTTACACTCGTACCTATATGAATTACTTATAAAATACCACCCACTTCTTATCTTTAGATAGGTACTCAATTCCTGTTGTTAAAGGTTTCTTGCAGTATTAATTTTGCAATATTTTATTATTATTATTAAATGAAGGTCTCAACAGTTTTATCTTACGATATTAGTCATAATTGCCATATTGTTACGCTGTAGGTACTTTACTTGAGTACATAATGAGTTAAATCAGTTAGAAATAAATTGATTCTATCTTCGATTATATTCGTTGAAGGATTCTATGAATATTAAAAAACAACAAGTTGTTCTTAATACGGAATATAAAATATAATGTGTAGGGGATTTTAATTTTAATCTGCAATCCTGCAAAGCAAAAAATATTTGAAAATGTTACCAACGTTCTTGAACAATATCTGAAGCACCAAATGAGAAAAAAAAAAGTGCATCTGGTTTAAGAATAAGAGTGTTCGATTTTTACAGTAACCGGCTTAAGGATCCTCTGGCGATGAAAGATGATATCTATTTAAGTAAAAACGAAATTATAATTTACAAAGCAATAGCAATATATAAATAGTAAAAAGCAAAGCGAAGAAGACGATAAGGAAAACGAAGAAGTAACGCCAGTCCCAAAAAAAGTCCCACAACCCAAAATAAAATCAAAAGATCCAGTAAACATCGAGCGAGTAACAAGAAATAGAATAAATTCGGCATCTTCTAGCAAAAGTAGAAGCAAAGAAAAATCATAAATCTTTTAGGCATCTTAAATAACCAAACAGACTTGGCTCGATTTTGGATAATCTGTATATTTTGTATTTTTTAATTTAAAAAAAAAAAAAAATAAAAAAAAAAAACAAAAAAATAATAAAAAAAAATTTGTGTTTACTAGGATTCTTTTAAACTCCTCTTTTACATTGTTGAAATAATAAAAATGGGTATAAAGTAAAAAAAAACAAAAAAACAAAAAAATATTAAAAAAAAAAAAAAAAATTGTTTACTAGGATTCTTTTAAACTCCTTTTTTACATTGTTGAAATAATAAAAATGGGTATAAAGTAAAAAAAAAAAAACAAAAAACTGACAAAAAAATCATACAAAAAAAAAAACACGCTAGCATAAATAAATAAATAATTTTAAGTATGGACCCCTTTTTAAAAGATTTCGATGTAGAAAATATACAAACTGAAATCTTGGGAACTGCTAGAGACGCAAACGCCATTCTAGACATTAACACTAAAAATGCAAATTTTAAAATTTTGCATGCAAACATAAGAAGTTTAAGCAAAAACTTCTCACAACTGGAAGTTTTTCTTAGCCAATTTAAAAATAGCTTTGAGTGTATAGTGCTAACCGAGACATGGCACATTGAAAATATTGAGTATTTTAACCTAAACGGCTACAGTGTGATATACAACGAGGGAAACTTAAATCAAAACGATGGTGTTGTTATGTATATAAAGAACAAAATAAATTATACATACGAGATACACGCCATTGGAAATATAAAAATTATAAATGCTTCCTTAAACAATTTACAGAAGCCTATTAACGTATTGGGAATATATAGATCACCGTCGGCAAATCCAAGTGACTTCACGGAAAACATGCAAATTTACTTGGAGAGACAAAATCAAAAATTTAAAAACTGTATTTTAGTTGGTGATCTTAACATCGATTTGCTAAGAGAAAACGAGGTAACATCGGAGTACTTAAATGTTTTGGCAAATTTTGATTTTAAATCGTACATAAATGTCCCTACACGTATTCAGGGTGCAAGTGCTACATGTATCGATCACATTTTTGTCAAGTCAAATTACGACATGGAGCAACTCTCCATGCCACTAGTGGTACAAACCCCAATCACGGACCATTTCCCAATTATATTACAAATAAACTTTTCGGTTCAAAATAAAAAACATAGTGGGGAAACAGAAAATTTAATAAAAGTTATAAACTACGCCCATTTAAATAAAGAGTTGGAGACCATATCCTGGAACACAATAGTTGGAAACCCAGACATAAATACTGCAACAAATAATTTTATTCAAGTAATAACAAATAACATAAATAAGCACACCAAAATTATAAAAAATAAAAAAAATAAAAAAAGGAAAATCTGGATTACGAGCGGGGTAGTAAAATCAATCCAACGTAGAGATGAGCTACATAAAAAGCTATTAGACGATCCCTTAAATGAAACACTTAAAAATGAATACAAAAAATACCGAAACAAATTAAATAATATTATTAAAATAGCAAAAATCAACTACTACCAAAAAAAACTTGAAGCAAGCAACTCAAATAGTAAGGCAATTTGGGGTGTTGTACAAGAAATTGCCAATAAACCCAAAAAAGATTCCTGCATCACGGAAATTAAAAATAACAACAACGGAGACATAATTAGAAATGCTGAAGAAATTGCAACATACATTAACAGCACATTTATAGGAGTCGGTGAAAAGCTTGCAAATAACATAGAAGCTTCAAACCAAATATATACAGACGTAAAAAATAAAAACTCTATGTTTTTGCTACCTACAAATGAAGAAGAAGTATTAACTTCCATCAATGAGCTAAAAACAAAAAAGGCAGCTGGAATAGACCTCATCAAACCAGAAACGATTAAAGCCATTGCGTTTAATATTTGTAAACCTTTCAGTGTTCTTGTAAATCGAATATTTGAAAGCGGCACATGCCCAACTGCCTTTAAAACAACTATTGTCAAGCCAATTTTTAAAAATGGTGATAAGTTAGATATTGGAAATTTTAGACCAATTTCCCTAATAACAAATTTTACGAAATTGTTTGAAAAAATCCTAAAAAACAAACTACTATCCTTCATAGAAAAAAACAAAATATTATCTGAAAAGCAACTAGGATTTCGAAGTGGGAAGTCCACACAAGATGCAATTCAAATACTTACCGGGAAAATTTATGAGGCATTAGACAAAGGTAAATATTCCATAGGAGTTTTTGTAGACTTGGCAAAGGCTTTCGACACCGTCAGCCACATTTCGCTATTAAATACCTTAGAAAATATTGGAATAAGAGACTTGCCCTTAAAACTACTAAAAAGTTACCTTACGGACAGAAGGCAGTGTGTACAACTGGGCTCCACCAAAAGTGAGTTTCAAAATATAAAATACGGAGTGCCACAAGGAACTATCCTAGGGCCGTTACTCTTCATAACATATTTAAATAGCCTGTTTAATATCAAAACATCTGGTTCTATACTCAGTTTTGCTGATGACACGGTTGTTATTTACGAAGATAGCTCCTGGGAAAATCTAAAAAAACAAATTGAAACCGATTTTAAACACATTATTGGATGGTTTAACTCCAGAGTACTTACAATAAACTTTAAGAAGACGGTCTTCATTCCCTTCTCCTGTTACAAATCCGGGTTGCCAAAATTTACAGAACTAAAATTAGAGATGGATACAAATAAAATTATGACAATAAAATCCAGCGCATCTGTTAAATACCTTGGTATTCACATAGATCCTCATCTTAAATGGGATATTCACATGAATAACCTTGGTAAAAAGCTCAGAAGTCTACTGTATTTATTCTACAACCTAAAAAATATTCTTAACACTAAACAACTTAAAATTACTTACCAATCATTAGTGGAGTCGCAATTACGGTATGGCATCATCGGATGGGGAGGTCTTTCAAAAACAACACTCAATTCCATAGAAATCCTGCAAAAGAGATTTTTAAAAATAATATTTAGTAAAAAATGGACTTATCCATCGGACCTACTGTACAGAGATGCGAACGTTATGGACCTACGACAATTATTTTTTAACTCCATGGTTACAAAAATATTCCCTGAAGAGAAACAAAAAAATTCCCATACTTACCGGACTAGAAACAAAGACGACGTTATTTCGATAAATGTTAAAAAAAACATCGGACAACGTAGTCATAAATATTTAGCACCCAAAGCGTATAATCTACTACCAAATGAAATAAAAAACCTGACTAGCCTTAAAAAATATAAGCTAGCTTGCAAAAAATATATTTTGAGTTTAGATCGAAATATATTTAAAGAGTTAATTGATTTCAAAAATGCCTAAAAAAAATATATATTTACAGAATATAAAAAAAAAATAATTTTTACTTACCTTATTGTTATTATTTAAACAAACTAAGAATTAGTTCGAATTAGAACTAATTGATTTCAAAAATGCCTAAAAAAAAAAAAAAAAAAGATATATATTTACATAATATAAAAAAAAAAAAATCATTATTACTTACCTTATTGTTATTATTTAAACAAACTAAGAAAAAACAAAAAAAAACGAATGAAAAACTATATATTAAACACAAATTTTATTTTATTAATTTTTATGTACAATTACTATTTTTCTTTCACTTTAGAATCATTATTTAGTTAATATTGTTACTGTTACTCTTTCAATTTTTGTCAGTCTATTGCACGTTCAAAGCTTTTGCTTTAAGTGGGGACTACAGTCTTTAGCTTTAACTTCTTAAATTGTATTTTCGTTATTGAATAAAGACTATTATTATTATTATTATTATTAATTAATTTACTTTAATTTAAGTCCACAGTTTAACTGATCGTAATTTTAAGAGTTGTTTTTTTAAGGTTGCTTCAAGGGTTGCTCCTAATAAGTACTGGAAAGATAAAGACTATAATTGCGCATTCGCCATTTTTTGCATTTACAACTTTGCCTATAAGACTATAATTCTGTATAATTTAGTTTTACGTATCTTTTATTGCGTTAAAATGATTGGGCTTTTAGGATTCTAAAAACTAATGAAAATAATCCAAAATGCAATTAAAGTAGGTAGGAACATGTTGATACCCATCAGGTTGCGTTTACCAGAGCTGGTTGTGAGTGTTGAAAAATTTACATATTAACAGTAATCTTTCGAGCAATCTTTAATTTTAGTTTATTTGTGCAATTAAGTGGTTGTTATTTACATTTTATATGCAATAATCCAGTGAAATTTGTCCAATTGCAATGCAGACAAAACATAAATTATAAACTGAATCCGCAGGTTGTCGTCTCATTTTATTAAAAATAAACGCTAATGGTAGAATTCAAGCAGGCGATGTTTAAAGTTGCTTTTTACGATCAAACAGCTATTATAAGCAACAATAACGTGACTTGTTCGCAGCCAAGGTCTTCGTCTTGTAGTTCACCGGCCCATCGAGAATACTTAAAACCTCCCCGGCAATGTTGTAGGTACGAATAAAGCTCGGATGGTTGGTGATCTATCTTTGATAATGCCAATAACACCATTCCGTAACTGCATTAATTTAATATTTATTAGATGGTAGATGTTTACGTTTATTTGTAAGGTATTTATAAAATTGCCCTAAGGATTCCCAGCTCCACCATCTTTTTTACCTTATCATTATCAGCGTTATTCTCGAGGTTAAATTGCATGGAACTCATAGAAGCATGTTAACACTTTTATTGCGCTAGGCTTTTTATAAAAACCGTACCTTAGATCGTCTACTCACCGCTGCGCTGCTTTATTGCCTTTAATTATTTATTTCTCTGGATATGTTATTTTCTGAAACGCATTTTCTTGTCTAAATAAAATAAGAATTATTTATATGCAGCATAGCCAATACCAACATAAAGACTAGTGTATAAATCTGTCTGGTGGAGCAGATATAAATAATAAATCGCATCCTATTCTCATTTAGGGAATAACTTCAAGGATTTATATTTAATGTATACAACATTAATATCTCCAATTAGCCATATCTCAAATAAACTGCTCCATGTACAACAAAAATAAGGACAATTTTTCATGCACATTTAAAAGAGATAATAAAAACAGTGCAAGATATTGTCCTCTTTCGTAGACGGCCAAAGAATTAAGTATTAAGTACACTGGTATAGCGGTTTTTTGTCGTGATATTTCAACACACAAATCACATACTACAACACAAAAGCAGGCAGAATCTTGTCTGACCTTTTGTTGAAATCATAAAATACACGTTGTTACATGTGTCAACTCGTAAATAACAAAATCAACTATTAAATCTCATGCTGCAGAACCACTCGATATAGACACAACACTTTTTAAGGGCATCGCAAAAAGTTGAAATGTCATTGCGGGTCTAATTAATTTAATCATGACAAGATGCAGATAGGTGCATCATTTTTTATCCTGAGGAAGCATTAAAATAAATCTTCAAAGATTTAATTATCACCCAACTATCTCTATAAAATTACTGCGGCAAATGTTTTAATTTTCTAAATTTGTTTTGCGCAAATATTAACAATCTACCAATCTTTTTATAAGCCTTTGCAAATTAAATATTCTTCGAAGAAACAACACCTAAAGGCGTTGGACCACCTACCAACAACAAATTATAACTATTTGGATAAGAATAAACAACACTGAGTGTGTCCAAATGCTTACGGATTAATAACTAATAAACAAGGAGGTTATGGGTTTATATTAGCGTTGTTCTTAGTTTCTAGTTAGTTCATAAATCACATTTAATATTATGCATGTGTGTGAAGCTAGCTTTGATAATTATACACGGCCATTGAATAATTACCTCACGAATACTCGAGTCAAATGTCAAACCGCACTCAAGTACTTACCTACCAGAGGCTACTCGACTCTATACCTTCATCCACCTTGACAGGATAACTCCATGTTCAGGAATATGTCTCCTGATATAAAATATTACAGATGCTTCGTTTTTGCTATAACTTTACATGGCGGAAACAAACATTTATATATATTACAACGATGTTTATAGGCAAAACTATGGCGGCTATAAAGTACCATTTTATAGACCAGTACAGTAAAAAAATAAAGACACGTAAAGAATATTAGTGTCACATCACAAAGCACTTGGTCCTGATAAGTCTCAAATTATTGAAGATTTAAAAAATTAAAGATATTTATGCACACAAGCCGTGTTATTGTCTATAAAATAAATATTTTCTAGAAACAAAATTTATTGCAAAATAATAAAACTTTTCATCAATAATAAAGTAGGTAATTAAAATCGCAGACTGCGAGGTTATTTAACTTAGATTAGTTTTATCTCGTAGTTTTAGAAAACAAATTAATTTAATTATAAATAAATAAAAACACGAATGTGGAATTATTTAAATACGCAATAATAATTACTGCGTATTGGTAATTATTGGAATTATTTTTTTCTTATCTGTTGTATGTGAACGGACTATTTTTTTGCAGGGTATTATTTACATATTTTACAAGCTTTTTACTAAAATAATAAAACTAAATATGTTTAACCTACCTTGAGCTTGAGCTCAAAAAACACGCGTCAGAAGTTCAAGGTATTTAGGTATTTCTCATTAGAATTTGTGTTATCTTTTTATGCTGGACAATGTTACTATCTATGTAAGGCACACGTGCCGATGCATGGAAGGTGCTTTTGGGTAATAATTATAAAAAAATTTCATGGGCGTAATTCCCAAGAAATGGTCATGTGAAATTGTTTAAAATATTAGTCATACATCATGTCCTAATAATGAAGAAAACGTTGACTTCTTAGTTAATCTTGTGAAATGTGAGTATAAATTTGTTAGGAATTTATCAATTTTATGCTGTGGAGATATGCGTGTCAATTCTGTGAATCATACTCATATCTTATGGTTTTACTGTGCCCCAAAAGATGCGTTACTTGGGTCATTTGGATTATGCCAGTAAACTGTTTGAAAACTGTTAAAAAAGGTTTATGAAGTTATGTTAATGCATTTTTTTTGCAGGAATAAATGGAACTATTGCAAGTTTTTTTCTTGGGTTAACATCACGAACCTATTGAAGAAGATCGACTTGTTTAAAAATGTATTATTATAAGTGTGTTTTAAGGCATTTACAAATGCAATGCAAGTTATATTTATCGTATCCGAAGCTGGAGAAAATAATTATGATTAATGCATTAACCTCCAGTAATGTAGTCTCGGATTTAAAAATAAACAAAAGTGCAACAACATGCCCGAACGCAATTACATTATTTTTATGATTTTATAGATATTTCAATGCCACGAATGATTGCAAAAGGTTGCTTGCCGTAGTGGTTCAGTGACTGAATATTAAACAGTCAAAACACATAAACATTAAACTCACCTTTCCCAGCGAGTCTGAACGAGACAATACTCGTTCAATAAGTCAAAACACCCATGAATTCAACGACATCTTTAAAATATTAAGATTTATACAAACCTGATTCTTTGCCTTCTAAGGCTATGCAAAACGCTATAATTTTTAAAAGTGAACAAGTCGTTCGTTCCACTATGATTTTAAATTACAACGCAGGTCCATGGGAAAAGTCACCTTCAAAATAAATTTTTTTTATGCCTTTTAAATTGCTATACCGCCACGGCATATCAACATTTTGACAACAATTTAATTAGGTAAATTAAAATAAATTTTAAAGCCCATGTTCTGGATTTTTTTTACGATCAGAGTTGCAAAAGCACAAAAAAAATCCTGAATTTTAATCATTTGCGTTTAGGTGATGTTGACCTAGGTAGATCGTAAGATTCTTATGAGATTTTAACTTATTTTTACTTTTCCTAGTAGATTATTCCCAAAACTGTCAATAAAGCAAAAATTGGCGCACTTATCGTTTTTATTTTAAAATATGAAGATGCACCAAATTAGATTCATCGGAATTCGAATGACGCGGTAATTTTGGCAGCAAAATAGCAAAAAATATTGACACGAAACATTCCTCGAATAACCCGAAAACCTTTGCATAATAATATGGCAGTTTTCTCCTAACATTGGGTAGGTCAAGATTAAAAATAGTGCGAGCTTATTAAAACTAACACAATCATAAATATTTGTTTAAAGTTTAGCATCCATTTATAACTTTCCAGACTTATTGACTTTTTATATTTGCTTAGTTGCAGGTATTAGTTTGTTAACAACTTGTGTTTGACATTAAAAACTTGTTTAAAAACAAAAACAAACACTTCATTAATGGAGTTGGAAATAATGAGTTTGATATGTTTATTTTGAATTGAAACTTCCCCCATAAAAACGGTTGAGTTTTGTGTAGCAATCAATCTGCTATTGAAATTAAGGTGTACGTTGCCAGGATTTTTACAAGGGGAAGTTATTTTAGGAAAGAAAAAATAATGTATTTTTGGTATTATTGGCTTTATTTCATGACAATAATATGGTGGATGCGCCGGATTAGCTTTATTGAAAAATTATTATAAACTCCTTCTAACAGTATTGTATTAGAAATTAATTTTGCAAATATTTTGACTTTTATTAGACTCTATCTCTGCTGCCGGCGTCCATGATGGGTAATTGTTAAATAATCCTTGTTTTCGAGAAAACATCAGTTTGAACTTTTTAAAAGCAATCAATTTTGTGCTACGTGTTTCAATTTGCGTAATTTATGAATATTAGAAGATAAAACCGTATAATTTGTGCCCCTAGGGAAATTGTGCACGCGTTATGCTGCAATGCTTTTGCAAATGAACGATGCCAATAATATACAATAAAGGTAATTTGGTTAAGGCTCAGCCAGATATATAATGCAACAATAATATCATTAATAACGCCGCTCGTACGTTTTAAATACAATAATAAGCTACTTATCGAAGCATATGCCATTAAAAAATATTTATATGTTCTTACAGCCGCACCCCTTAAATTACCGGAGGTACTTATACTCTTCGCGCTTAAACTATCAAAAAGTACAGCAATTATAATATGAGTTGTCATTATCTAAAAAAAACTCATTTGCGAAGAATTAACTCTTACTTTTACGAATTTAAGTCCATTTCCAGTCGTTCTTTATGATCCTAAACAATTATCTATTATTAATATTAATTCCCGAACACACCATGTGCCCATAATGGTAAATGAAGTTAAGTCCATTAAATAATGTAGCTTTAAATGCTTGGTGCAAGATTAATTTTGTACGAATAATAATGGGTGAGTTATACACGCTATAAATAAATTATTATTATCTGAAGTAGGAACGATTTCGAAATCACACCTTGCTTGGCCCCAAATTTTGCATAGCAGAAATAAGGTTGTAAATAAGGCAATAAAATTGTTTAATTAGATTTTGTTTATTACCTCAAAAATCAGTTCTTTAACAAACGTATTTTTTGTTGGTTGAATGTTGAAGGGGGAGTTTACTATCGTCCACATGGCATGGCACGTCGCGCCAAAGTTAAATGGACCGTCAGGAGGGGCCGACATAAATTAGCCCACTACACCTAATTAAACCAGTTCAATTCAACGGAAATTCACACACCTACCCCGTTTTTCTCTTATTACAACAATAAGCAGTGTCTGCTGCCGTCTGGTAATATAATCAAAATCAACGAATTATTTATTACCCAAGCGTCAACCTTATATTCTTCATTTTGGTAATGACACCAAACATGTAATTTCGTAATTTGTTAGTGACTAGCCACGGGCAATGTTGCTATAACCATCTACATACATTATCATTATTTATTATTAATCAATAATTTTGGACCCTCCTTAACACTTTTTTTCAATAAGTAGGCACGCTATAAAAGCACGTGGAAATTATAATTACCTTAATGTTCGATAGCTTGTTTTTGCTGAAACAGCATGGTTTTGAAACGTATCAGTTTGGGGTAAGACTAAAGGGCGCCTACTAAACAATTAATTATGGTTTGCCTTAAGGGACATTCCATGTAAAATCGACCAATCATAGTTGCTATTATTTGATTTATTTCATATTTGGTAGGTACAATCCTTACCCATTGTAAAGGTAGTAAAAAAAACAATTTTCTGAATTTTCATAATTTTTCTTGTCTTAGACAAAAAATCGAATTTTCCGATTTTACGATTTTGGAAGATTAAAATTGGTAGTAATTTTAAGTTGACAATGGACACTTCTTTTTATTAAAAAATGACCAGCTGCATATTTGCACTCCTTCTCTACTATTAATTACCCCAAACTATAGAAAATGACCAAGTTTAGGTCCAAAAAAAGCTCTGTGGGACTGGGTAAATTTTTTTTTTGATTACTTTAAAATGTTATTGTGCTAGTGGAGATTCATAATAAAAATAATTTTTTTTGTGATTTAACTTCGTTTAGAAACAGCATTGATTGTAAAATGTTACTGATTACGTTAAATTTAAACACGATCGAATCGTATTTTAAATTCTTGGAAGATTAAAATTAGTAGTAGTTTTTAGTTGACAATAGACATATGTTTCTACAAAAAAAATATGAACCGCATAATTGCTCTCCTTCTCTACCAGGCAGCTATGGAAAAGGACCAAATATGGCACTAAAAAAAGTTATGTGGGACTGGGTAAATTTTTTTTTTAATAATTTTAAAATTTTGATGTGACAATAGAGACGCATTAAGTAAAAAAAAATGTTTGTGATTTAACCTCGTTTAGAAACAGCAAAGGTTTTAATATGCTACCTTTACAAAAAATCGAATCACAATATCGTTTATTTTTTTTTATGGTATACTATGTCCTTGGTAACATTTTAAAATAAAAATAATAAAAATTTACTCACTCCCACATAGCATTTTTTAGACCTAAATTTGGTCATTTTTCATAGTTTAAGGTGCTAACTGATGGGGAAGGAGTGCAAATATGCAGCTGCTAATTTTTTAATAGAAAGAAGTTACCAGGAGTAAGCACTGGACTAAACCTCAAAAGAATTTAAAATCATGCAGCAACTCGAAAACCGAATTTTGGTCGATTATACATGGAATAGGCCTTAAGCGTTACTTAGCCCTTCGAAAGATATACGATTATCTTTAAATGGGTGAGTAATTTATTAAATATTAGTGAAACAAACTGCAACTCAGCAGGATCCCTGCTGTAGCAGTAGCGCGACTTGCGGGAATAGTGTGGCGTAAGTGGAATTTTCAACACGCAATTCCGTGTCAAAGTGGTTTATCCTGCAAGCTGACTGATCCGGTTAATAAATTAATATTTAATAAAACGATGAGGCGCCTTTCAAGCTTGCCAGATGGGTCCTGCTGCTAGCAGATATTGGGGATCGTTCGTTAAGGCCGATTTATACCACGTAACTTTCACTTTACTTCCGCTTTACATCGGCGTAACTTAATCAAAAATTAAATAAAATACATGGGAATGTATTGGCAAATTTATACTTCACTTTAGCGCTACTTTTCTGATTCATTTAGCTTAAAGTCGTATAAAGTCGTACTAACTCGAGACCCGAGCTTGGCCATCATGCGCAAAATTTGCAAAAATAAGATATTCGCCCTTATTGTCAAGGGTAGTGATTCCGGAATATCGCTTCGTATACGATGCCTGTTAAATCTTCTTATGTAGGTTTTACGAAGCGATATTCCGTAATTACAGCCCAGGTATAAATTGTCAGAAGTCGCGAGTTCAGACACATGTGCTTAACTGATCCCAATTTCACGTAACTTTGCAATCTGTAAATTAGGCAAATTTGTAAAGTTAAGTGGAAGTGAAGTTACGCCGAAGTAAAGTAAAAGTTACGTGGTATAAATCGGCCTTTACCATCACGGGACTGAGTTCGAAACGCATCCACACTACAAACACAAATTTGACATATACGTAACAGAAGAAAATGTAAATTCGCGCATTAATAAACGTACCAATACTCTTTTAAAAGGTAAATCCCCTTGGGTTGCAAAATATTAATTGGTTTATCTAACCAAGTTAACGAAGGTCTCGTTTTTTTGTATAAAAATTAGAATATCTTTTTGTTAAGCCTGCTGCCTGAGTATACTGATTAATTAATTCTTCGTTAAATTTTAATTCACTGAACCATGCCTGTTAAACTCTACCCTTTTAACTGAGTTTGTGCTTCGAAAGTTTTAATATGTCGGAGTAATATTATTTGCCTATATGAAGGGTTTTCAAAATTCAAACGCACTCCAGGCTGTCTAGGCATAGCGCAGTTTTGAAACACGCACACAAACTTTACGCTCAACAACACTCTCCGAACGTTCTAATAACTCAAATCTGTAATTTCGGGCGAAAGTAATTCCAAGTCGCCCCTGCTGCTGCTACTGCTTTTATACCGGGTTCACCCTAATTGTTTTGTATTACACGTGTTATTGATATCACCACCTGATTTTTACGGACATGACCCCTTTTTCTAGTATTCTATAGGTATTCATCATTTTGAACGCTGTACAAACAATTTATCTTATTCATACATGCTTTGGGATCAAAAACAAGTTTGTTTTTCCAGCTGCATTCTGAAATTTCATATTTATTTTACACAAATTGTACACGACAGAGTGTCAGGTGTTGGATGCGTTTGAAAAAATGCGTACAACTCCTTTTCTCAATAACTATTTTCTGTAACTTCCCAAAACATTTTTCAATTTCCTAGATTCTATTTTCATTATTTGATTGCAATAAATGTTTTACACAGCTTAGAAGTGTTTGCGAATGGTAATATTTTTTAAAAGAATGGCCTGTTCGCTTGTCGGATTATTTAAATAGAGTTGATAAACTTTTCTTGTTCCTTACGAAAATTGCAACAACATTTTAAGTAGAAATATGAAATAATGAGTAAGTTTTACAAAAGTTGTTTCCTTTAGAAGCTCTGAGAACGAAAGCGCAGCAATTTCTGAAGAACTTTTAAATTAATTTTAATTTGGCTTGGATGTTTATTTGCTCCTTTGAAATGTTTTTAATTTACATGACTTTATAATATTGATTGCTTGAGAATGCTTCATTTTATTAAATTCAATTTAAAAATTGAAATGAAACTATATTGCACAAATAATGGGTACAATCAAGTTATAGCAAACAGATAACGGATATTTTTAAATCTATTTCTGATATGATTAGTGTTTGATGAGACTACTCCCAATTTTGCCTCATTATGACACAAGCTAATAAAAAAGTACCTTTGTAATCCTGATATACGATGTGAGAAAATCAATATTTTACTTACTTGTGGGAGTGTATAAAAGGAGATAAGAGAATGCAATGTCCTACTATCATAAAAAAATAACGTTACAAATATTATAATTGTGAAAACTCAAGTTAATCTTTGTTTAATTATCCTTCATAGACCCGGAGCATTGTTGATCCACTTTTAATATTGGATAAGCTAAATTGAAAAAAATATATATATTTTTGGTGCAACAATATATTAATTTTAATAAATTCTTATTTGAGGGATGAAGTAGTGATTTTCAATTGCGATTTTAAATATTATGTTAAAGATTCAAAAAGCTCGCATGGCATAAAGTCATTATAAGCCACACATGTGCGGAATTTTTAAATTGCATGAGTTTTTAATGAAACGAAACCAGATTACTGAATTGCTTACTTTACATTATGTTACAGAAATAAATAATTATTCTGATAAATATGCTTGATAAACTTGGTTGAAAAATTTGCACAGTCTGTGAAAATGAATTCCATTATACATTATTAAATGGTTTTACTGTAAGGCTTACAATTACTTGTTTTTTTTTCATTCCAAGTATTTAATGCTGCACGGAAAAAAATTGCTAATGACACATTTTTGTTAGAAAAAATAAACAGTAGCTGTTCGCTGACTTGCTCTTAAAACCTCGCTTAAGATTAATCTTTCACGCATCCTTCGTTAAAAATTTAATTTTAGCTTGATAAATGGTCCACAAAGGGAACACAAAAGTGCACAAAAAAATGTGCAAGTATTTGTAACTATTCTTAGTTAAAAATATCGTTGTTTCAAATTAACTGTTCCTAAATTGTCACCAAATAATACAAAAAACACAATAGTTCAACGTACACCATCTCGAAGAAAGAAGTCGTTATACCCATTATTTTCGGTCAGGTAGAATATTTCAAAGTGGTTATTTTTAAACCAATACAAACAAGTCATTTACAATTTTTTAAACAACTTTTAGAAGTGGAAGCTGGTTTGCTGATTTGTTTATACCATAAAACATCTTTAGAACCAATTTAACTTACTTTTGACACATTTGCGACCCATGAACTCAAGTATAAATAAAATTATTATTTCGCTCATAGCTTGTTTAAAGATTTTACAAATATATTCTAGAAACTTCAAATGAAGGTTGATAATCCAAAATGTTAAAAAAATAATTCGCAAGCGTAATAGGATACTTATTTTAATTTCTGTCAATGAACTTGGTTTTCGGTGAACTTTTTTTAAAAACATGCACATTACTGAGGGTAACTGATTGACATTCTGGACCCAAAAGTATTGTGCCAAGTATTCAATTTCGTTAAATATTTTTTAAATAGACATCGAAACTTTTCCAAATAGATTTGGAATTTGGACTAAAAAAAATATAATGGCACAAAGCAATACCACTCATGATTATTTAGAAGAACAAAGAATAAATTTTGGACAACTTGTTTTATACTAAAATTGTATTAATAATTTCTTAAATGTAGTTTTATTAAAGTAATATTTTAATATTCTAAGTCTTTTAAAATGTTTAGTAGAAAATGATTTTAATTGCTAATGGGATTTTATAGCGACTTGGCCTTAAATGCTACTTAAACAACTTGAGTTTGTTTAATATTTAAAATACAATCAAAATCTCTAAGTTATTATAACCTAATGCTCTTACACCCATAACTCATTTAAATTCATGTCAAGAAAGTTTTGAATGCTATAAAACCATCAGCTTCTAGATTTCCTAAGAGAATTTACGCGTTAAGTGTTTTTAGAAAAATATATGCGACAAAATAACTTTATTCTATTAAACCATCTTGGTAATGTTTTTTGTATCTACTTTAAAAGTACCTATAGTTAGCTAGTAGTGGAAATATAGCTAGCGTTTCCAGAAGACAAACGAATCAATTAAAATAGCTTAGTCAAGAAATTTATGTAGGACTGTTGTAATAAGTTTAATCGGCACTTATGATCCTTATAAAGAAAGAACCACAACTCCGTAGGTTGTAGGGACAATAAAATTATGGTAGATTCACAAGATCAAAAGCGCAATAGAAGCATTATCACAAGGAAACATGACGTCATTTCCTTGAATAGTTACTGGAACAGCTCCTGCTTTGAAACTATTGCCGGTATGTTCCTTTTTAAGAAGAAGTTAAAATTTATTGCCAATTTAGAATTAAAAAAAGACACCGTGATTGTTAGATACTTACCGCAAACAGGTATTATTAATTTACAGGTAAATTATACAATATATTTATCATCCTGCTTCCGTCCGACTAGTCGTCTTTGGAATATTTAATCAAAGACATATTTACATGTTCACATATGATTTAACATTGAGTATTAACATCTAATTCAGGATGTTGATATATTGTTCATTAACCATCACTCGTTGCAGAATATGGCGGAAGAAATTTGTAAAATGCTAGTTTAAAATTTTACTATACCCATTGATTTATTATTCATCATTTACTGCTGTATCGATTTTAACTACTAAACACTCAATCTTCTCAAAGTTATTACGTTTAAAAGTATAGTTAAACAGCTTTTTGGCATGACATCTAAAATATAAATTTTAACGTGTCGGTAAAGTATTGTTAGACCAATGGGGCCAGTATCTGTAGGCAATTAAATCATAAAATAAATCTAAATAATGCTTTAACAGCTCAGTTTAACCCATTATTATCTGTGGTTATCTTTCCAACTCACTTCGACTAATTACTTTGCAATATGGACGGTGAACATTATCGCCAGGACAGAAAGCCAAGTCATGAAAACTTTGAGCCAAACCATTTCCCTCAGAGAAGTCCGGTTATTAGAGGTATTTTGACATTAGACCCATTTTAGTCATAACAAATTTTATCAGGGTACAATCTATCCCAATTTTAATGCTTTTAAGATTAAATTTTGTCAAGGGCTTCTCTAATAAATTTTTTATAGTCGCATGATGTTAAAACTTAATTTAAATAATTGTTCTGGTGGGACACCCCATCTGGTTAGTGCGGTTTAAGTTCTTAGGTTAAGTTATTATATTTTTTTCGTCATGGTAAGGTTGATGACTGTTTGAACATGTGCGCCCTATTAGGCACATATGATACTTCCTATGCCAAAAAGCATTCATCTGGTCATCAAATGCCTAATTTATATGTAGAGCGAAATTTGGAAGAATCTTCTTCAAGTGGAATATTCCTCTGAGTGTTTTCTTAAGGCAGGTATAGAATAGACACAAGAAACCCTAAACAAATCGCATGTTATTGTCATAAAACGTCTAAAGATCTAATCGTCTCTGACATACTGATGAGTCCTGAAGTGATTTTTAAATGGTTAGACAATGTTATTGATTGATTTGTGTTCTGTCTTTTGTATTCTAACATGGTTTGCGAATGCAATGTTAAGGAGAGGAAGTTTACGTTTTACAAAAGATTAAAGATGTTGAAAGAGCTTATAAATAGAGTTCGTGAGGAAGTATTGGATTATAAATTGGTTGAAGCAACGAGTAGTGCAAGAAATTGCAAGATAATTTAGTGAAGCGCAAGTTCCTTGATTAATAAACTTAATGAAATCTGCTAATGTGTAAAGTTGAATGTTTACTGGGTTAAGCATAATAAGGTTTTCTATTGTTAGTGAGTTACTTCTGAAGGTTAGGATACTCGTTAAAGTCCTGCCTACAATTTTAAGATCCATTCGCCACCTTCAGTACTGGTTTAAGCATTTCCAAATAACCACAATGGCGTAGATAGACTGGAACATATCTTAAGCCAGGTAAACGCTTAAATGTTATGTCTGTTAAAAGCTCCAAATGGATTGATTTTTGGTTAGGAAAGTTGTGCTTGGCAAACGAATAGTAAAGTTGTAAGCTGTCGATTTGGCCATATTCCAGTGCAGTAAGTTGGTAAACAGCAAGCAAAGAGTAAACACCAAGACAAGACAAGAGACAGTGCGTGGGTGTACCAAGACTGCAGTTACTGACCTGGGATAAACATCACACACCACACAGATCTGCCGTCCTCGATTCCAGCTTGGTATCTTATCGTTAATGCGCAATTACATGTGTCGTGACATTGCAATAACGTTTAACTGTAACCATTTGCATTGCAGCACGTATGCGGAGGCTTGGGGGGTAAGGGCACCTCATTAAAAACACCTTTGATTCAGTTTAAAAAATGTGAAAAGTGCCTTCTCAACACGGCAGTTTAATCATTACCAATTTGAAGCGTAACCAGGTCTTTCCATCAACGGAAAGTAATTTGATTTATTTATTACTTTCCTACGTCAATATGTCCATTTCATATTCAGATTTAAATTAGACAGAAGTCGGTATTCAACACTCTTCGCAAAACAAGCTAGCAATAAATAGGACTTGAATTGAACGCCGGTAGATTCACGTAAGCACAAGTAGCGTAATACCATCTGGGACAGATAAGGATTTAAGTGAAAATAACAATTAACCTAATACCTAATGAATTAAAAAAATTGGTCTTGACCCGAAGTGCGGTCAATCTTCTAGAAAACTTCAGAACTCCAGATGGTAGCTATTACATATTAATTTAGCGCATTCGCCAATTTATGTTTACCTAATTTTTTTTTTTAAATATTCGTAGTTTTTGTGAAGGGTATTATCCATTATTGTACCTGTGAGTAGATCGCACTAATTGTCTAGACTCCATTGTGTCAGAATGATGACGAAGCCCTTTATAAAGAAGGGCGATGGCCAACCAATTTTTATTTTTCGTTTTATTCAATGTCAAATCACGAGGACGCTTATCCTGCGCTCCAGCAAAATAAACAAACAAGCAAACAAAAATGTAAATCGACTTTCGTTGTTATATCCCACCTATTCTGGCTTGTATAGCAACGAAATTTTAATTGCAATTTAATCTTGAATTTTTATTTTGTTTGCGTTAAACGATGCAGCGCCAGCTACGCAGTATCATCGCGCAAAAAATGCAAATAATTATTTGCATGCTCTCGAAATTGTATTTTATTGCGAAAGTGGTAAATAATACATTAATTTAAAATGAACTGATATAAATCTCACTTCCAATGTTAAAATTTACGAAGCGATTGCTTGTTTTAAATGAGACAGCATCCGGTTATTGAACAGTCAGTTAAATTTCTATCTTCAACGAGACATGCGTCACTGACTGTGTACTGCAGGTTACTTACAAAGGTTACTTGCCATAATAAAAACGGAAACCTTGAGAAAACTAAAAATATTATTCTCATTTTGTGATAATCAATTTATTGTAATTGTATTAATAGCCCTTTTCTTCAAGTTAATTAAGTCCAAAGAAAAACTGGCCTATATGAGTACGTGTTTGCCATTGCTTAAATTTGGACAAGACAACAAGGATAAATAATGTTTTTTTGTTATCGTTCATCTTTGCAGATGTAAATGATTTTCTATTTTTAATTTTTCCATTCTTCTCGCTTAACCATTGGTGCTATTATGCATTGTTTGCAAAAAACGTATGTTAAAGTGAGCATTATAACATAAATGCAAATTGTTTGCGTAAAATAAAAAATATAATCTGCAATATTTGATCTTTTAAGCCATTGTGTATTGTTTCTTGTTTTTTAAATAAAATTTGATGATAAAGTTACATTATTCTATTTTTATCAGTGATGTTGAATATTATAACGAAATTTGAGTCATAATTTACAAGGTGCTTTTATTATTTTTGGGTACAAATACCTAAATTTTGTTTACGAAAAAAATAGGTGTTTGTGAAACTAACCTTTCCTAAGAGGAATCTAAAATTCTTAAATGATTTTTGAAGTTGTAATGTTTTTAACGTTTATTGTAATTGATTCAATCCAGACAATAAAAGATTAGACAAGTGTTTATTTGCAATACTCAATAACTTTTTGCAATTAAATAAATTAAACTTTTGTATGTAGACAATAAAAAAACCTATGTTAACATTAACACATAGGTATTATTTAAAAAAAAAATTTTATATACAGGGTGTTACCAAATAAGTAGGAAAAAATTCAGGGGGTAATTCCTAAACCAATTTTAAGAAAAAAAGTTCATATAAGCATGTGTCCAAAAATCCTTTGTTTTTGAGATACAGCCCCCCCAAAAACCCCTAAAAAATCAGTTTTTTCGCTATAATATCGAAAAGAATAATTTTTTCAAAAAATTTTATAGGACCTATTTGCTTTATCTAAATACTAGAAATATTTTCCCCTTTGTAAAATTTAAAAAAACGTGTTAATAGTGGGGGCCCTTAGGGGGCTGTAAGAAAAAAAAAGTCAAAATCGGGCATATGTTTATAGGAACTTTTTTTCTTAAAATGGGTCCAGGAATTACCCCCTGAATTATTTCCTACTTATTTGGTAACACCCTGTATATAAAAAATAATTAAATTAAAATGTATAAAAAAAATTAAAAATAAAATACCCATTTACTTCTAAACGACTTGGTTGGTACATTATGGTGATAAACAGTTCATTGCACTTGAATTGCAAATTGGATTTTTAACAAAACAATAAGAATTTTGCAAATACCTAAAAAAAAAGAATCATTAAATAAATAGAACCCAGTAATTTAATTTGTTAATTTAATTTGTTTAAAAAATAACACAAAAAGGGTAAACACTTTTAATAACTTATGAGTACATGAAATTGCAGAATTGTTGTGCAATTAAAAATATTTATTGCTTACTAAATAAGAATAACGACACTGGATAATATCAGCACTATTTGTCAATATTACTAGTAAATATTGGTTAATTTAACTGACGTGGTTGAGATTAATAAAAAAATGTACTGATGTGCATAACCTTGGATTGGAAGCATTCAATCTCTATATGTCTGTCTATTGGATGATAAAAAGTGAATACCCTTTATGACCTTATTATTACTATTTTATACAATTAATTCTACACATTCAGCAAATCAAGTGAATCAAGACATAAAAACATCCTTCTGGTAATTACTAGTAATCATTTTTACGATGACTTCTAGTTATCTGCTCATTGCTTAGTTTTAGATTTCAAATTGGTCTTGATATATAGAAATGACTTACATTACATTTTATATGTAAGTACATAAGTGTATTTGATTAGGGAAGCTAAAATCGTTAATTTTTATCGTGATATTATTTTTCCAGATCATTTTATGAAATTGACTAATTGATTTGCAAATAGTAGATTTAGGAATGTTATTTAAAAAGAACCGCAAAGGTAACTTTATTCTAGAATTAAATATTTGAAATTGATAAATACGGCCCATTTTACAAAAATAATTATTTGGTGCAAAAAACATGGACTAATTATTTTTTGGGTCAAAAAATGTAATTTGTGTGCTTTTAAAGCAGTGACAAAATTGTAGCAACAAAACAAATTAATGGTGCTGATATTATTCAGGTATTTGGATTGGACTTAAACAGAACACCCATTACAAGTTGAAAAATAAATTAAACGTAGTTGCAAAAATATCCATTAATTTAAAACCATTATCTCATTATTCATGCGTGTTATATATTTCCCTATTTATTGAATCATGTTTGTAAAAATGCTTCGTTATTTATTTAAATTAGCTTCGTTTGGACACTTTGATATATAGAGTTGACATAGAAGGTATATAGGGAAGTTAACACGTGGTAAACAGCTGCAGTTTATTCAATTCCATAAACAGATAATGTATGCAGACTACAAGACTCGTATATGGTGCCTCTAAAGCTATCTGTTTTCGATACTATCGATGTTACACACAAAATAGTGGATTGTAACATTCAGAAAAAAATGCTAATCCATTGTTCCTTGTTTTTCAGCACCAGACTAATTAATTTTTTGTGGGGAAGCAAGCATTTTATTGCTCCTTCACTTGGTTGCATCAGGGAACAAAAATTAGTTCTAAGAACGACGCAATCGCTTTCGTTGTATGTAAGTAATTCTCGAGTTGTGTAAAATGAGGTTCTTAAACTCCGATATTGTAATGCCGCATGCAGCGGCCCAGTCTGCCAGTCTTATCTCGATGGAGCAACTTTAAAACAGGATTGTAATTCTGCCTGTAATTAGTGAGAATATATGGGACTGCGATGCTTTATGGAGGCCTCAAACCCGTCATTTGATACCTGACTGCTTGCAACAGACGGCCTTTTAAACTACCCCATGTTTTTACGTTAAACCATATCTTATAATTACTTTTTATCAAATATAATTTCATGCCCCATAGTAAAACTTTTGCAGCAAAAGAATCCTTGTGAATAATGCACAATTTAAGGTGTTATCTTATTTGTAAAGTAGTAAGTAAATATGGTAAATAGGTAAATAAACTAAAGCTAATAAAATATAAGTAAATTTAAACAATTAATTTAATATGAACAACCTGTACATCTGTGTGTTCAATAAAACCCATTTTTTACTTAACGGAAGTACAAGTTACTGCGTACTTCCCCAAATTATTTTAGTAGTTATTAGATAATGATTCCAGTAAATAAAATAAAATGTTAGTGACTCAGTTGACTTATTTTGCAATTATCTCGAATAATTAACAATATTTTTTACATCATTTAAATTGTCTCAGGTGTTCATACATTATTTTATTTACTTTGTGCGCAAAAATAGATGTTTTTGTGAGTAATATTGATACATCATCCTGCCTTGTTGCCTTAACCTTGATACAAAACAAAGAACTAGTTTTCCAAAATAGTAAAAACTTGAGAATGATGCATTGGAACCTTGCAGTAAGTATAATTTATAATTGCAAAAATAACTTAACAAACCACAATAAATAACTTAAATCTACCCAGAAGACAAAAGTAGGTTGGTTATTTATTGGAAAATATTTTAAAACAAAAATGATTCATATAAAAGAGTCCATAAACCTTGAAAATAAAAGATAAACTGCTAAAAGATACCATAAATTGTTAGGTTAAGTGTAGGGTTTAACAAAATGTAAGGAGAGTAATATGTTTCTCATTATGTTTTATAATTTATTTCTACATTTTTGCAGAATTACTCACGAGTCACAATAGTTCAGAAACTTTATTATCTGAAACAAATTTGCCAGTGGTTTTAAATTTATTTTGTTTTGTTTTGCATTGTTTCTTATATGCACTTATATCAGGTTGCAGGAAGTTTCGAACAAAAGTAATGGCGATTTTTTTTTATGTAGACGTCGTTAATTATGTGCAAAATATAAAAACAGGTTTTAATAATAGCTGTTAAAAAAAGAAAAATTGCTACACACATTCTCCTTAGAAAAGGCAAAAATATCTACACACAATATTTTAGAGAAAATTAGTTTAAAATTGGTAGTAAAAATATAATTAGTACTCAAATCATCATCATCATCATTTTGATTTTATTCATTTTCTCTACACCATATAAAAGTCCACCAGCCACAGGTGATAAAAAAATTGTTTTGGTTGTTGGTTAACAATCATTTAAATGATAATTTTTACACTCATTTGACCCGACTTGGTACTTTTCTAAAAGAAGATCATTATCTAATCCGGCGCCTCCGCCATTTCCGCAATTAATCATTATATTTCTCATAATAATCCTAATGAATGCCTATTAAAAAATCCGATGTATAATTTAAATAAAAAAAAGTATGAATAGTGTTTCATTAGCGTTATTATGATGATTTTATTATTACCTATATCTAAGACCTGATCGTGCATCCTAATAACGTATGGACCATAAATTAGGTTCTTATACACTGAATCAGTGGATGTACCTACCTAAATGAAATACTTGTTGATTTGGCTACTGTTTAGTTTGATATCAAAAACCGGTCTGACGTTTAAAGTATTCCTTATAAGAACAAGAAGGCGATACATACAATTTTGGAGTGTGTATAATTCAATTGATTTTTATTGCTGTGTTATTAGCTTTTTCGACTACTACATCTATAAAATACGCTGTTCAACATTTGGTTATCGATTTAAATCAATTATGGTTGATTTAAATTTTATTATAGGTTATCCTAAGTAATTTGATTTGCATCTCAAGTACCTCAACATTAGACTAAAATGTAATTTAATATTATTAGTGATGGGCCATTTTTTTTGACGTTGAATAAATTGGCTCATTCTCAGAACTTGGAGCAAAATAAAAGCCACACAAGTTAAGGAATGTAGCTTAAACCAATGTTGCATAAAAATGTTTTCTATGGATGCGTTGAGGATGTATTTAGACCAATTTTTGCACTCTTGTAATTTATTTCGTGGTGTGTTCTTTAATCTGACACGCAATGGAAGCAAATAACATAATTGAAATATGTGAATTGGCAAAGCGTCAAGGTCAGACCAAAATGCAACTATGTCTTTTCTGAAATGGATTATTCAAATTCCAGTAAATTATAATTATGCTCTATTTTAGCATTCTAATTATAAAATCATGTTTAGGACCTTTGGAACCTCTACTTACATGTTAAGCAAAATCAAATTACAACTTAATTCTTAAAAACATCTTGTCCTAAAGGGCCAAATTTTCGTTGTCGCTTTCGTAAACTTTTTAAATTATGCCATCTTTTAGGGTTTTATTGATTTGTTTACTTAAAAAACTAATAGTTGTGTTTAATGAAAACAATATGATTAAAATTACAGTATTTAGTATAAATAAAAAAAATTCGTTATTCTAAATAATCTCGTTTATAATTAAGGTGCAACCCCCAACAATTTAATTTTTTTATTTATTTAAAATAATCTGCAATTTAATAATCGATTCCATATTTACAAATTTTCAAATTATAAGGTTAGCTTCATTTTTTCTTTGTTAAACAAATTGTAGGTTGGATGAAAATGAAAATACAAATTATAGAAATGAATGCTCTTGAATATTTTAGTAGTTGAAGTTTCTTGTTAGCATCAGAAATTATTTATACGATCTTTTAAACAGTTTACTGGGTAAAAAAAGTACATACACAGGGTGTATCACGAGTCACTTATGGTAGCTAGTTCCTAAAAATAATAAAATAAATTAAAAGTTTTTCTAGAAAATTATGCACTTTTTTGTCGGTATAGAAAAAAGATAAATTAACTAATAATCTGATGAGGGAGCAAATATATATTTTAATGTACGCATTAACAGTTTAAAAGTAATTAAAATTGACACAACATGGAACAGTAATTTACCTAATTGAACATAATTATTCTAAACAGAACAACTTAGGAACTGTACAAATTACAACTACGCCAATTCTAAACTGAGCTAAAACTTTAACAATTACATTAAAGTACCCTAGCACATTTTCACTCGAAAGCTAAGTTTGCAATATGCTTGAAACGTGTTTATCTAAAACTGCCGTTCAAGTAGAAAAGAATGAATAAGAAGAGCTATTGCCAAATCACATTACTTTCCCCAATGTCCAACACTTTACCACTTACCTAATAATCCTAGAGCTGAAAATCTTTAAATGCGGCCAAACAGTCTTTTTATATTTTCGTTCTATATAAGCACATTTTGAAACCCGAAATTTGGTTTTTTAGGGTTGTTGAATTGCTTCATTATATTAAACCCAAAATTTTATTAGGTCGGTTTTCAAGATCCAAAAGATCTCGCAAGATACTTTTTATTTACAAATTTTACTATTATGAACTTTCGGGGGACATAGTTCTTTTTGTAGAGGGAATAACTAGAAAAATTGGAGAAACGATATCAATGGTTACATATTCTCAAAAGCTCCTATTCATACAGTATTAAGTGAGTAAAGTTTACAAATGTCATTATTCAATATGTCTGACCTAAATTTACATTTTACTTCAAAATGTCAATGTTGACAATCCAATGAAATTAAAATTTTAAGTTAAGATATTAATTTAAATTAAAAATGCTTTTTAATAAATTAAATAAAGCAAATTGTACAGGGAGTCCAAAAAATGGCGCATAAACGCGATGGTACGCTCTTGGGGCATTCTCAGGGATCCCTAAAAAATTGTAAAAAAAAAATCCATCTGTTATATTCATCGAGAAAAATGCGAACAAAGTTGCATAAGTTCGGCAACACAGTCTAGGAAAATACATCTAAAAATCCCATCTATAAGTCTAAAAATCCCATTTATGAGTCTTGATCATACACTTTCGCACTAGATTTTGTTGACGTTGTCGTCAGCTTCATTTCATAAAAATTTTGTAAAATTAAATTGATTATAAAAATGTAATTCGACCATTTAAAAAATAAACAAATGGTGGAATGGTTTAAGATAGACTGTAGCTTTGTATTTAACCATTTTTTTCGTAAATATGTGATGTTATATTCAAGATATAAGCGTTTAAAGTTTCGCACTTTGGGGCCTCATATCTCCGGGGGAATATGAGATAGATTTTTTTTACCAATTTTCTGGGGCTTACTAGACATGCCCCAACAACGTACCATCGCGTTTATGCGCCATTTTTTGGACACCCTGTATAAATAATAGTAAAAAAAAACTCTATTTATAAGGCGTTTTCTATCACTTGTTAGTGATGTAGCTTAATCCTTTGCAAGAAAATAAAGTTGAATGTCATTTTAAATTTGCAATCCGAGTGTGCTTATTGAAGAAACATATACACCTGTCTTTCAAAATGGTAAACATTAAGCATAATGAGATTAGTGCTAATCCTTCATTTAAAGCTTTTCTTACGGCAGTACAGAAATGTATTAACTAGAGTGGAATCCTTTCTGTCTTGTCATCGTCCTTTTACAACTTCATAATCTTTTTTAATCCAATTTGTATTAAGTTTAATTTATCAAGTCTTACTTGTGCAAAAAAGACACTACATTATTTTAAATTTGAAACAATGTACTTAAGCAACGCCTTCGGTGTAATTCTGCAAATTAACATTTTCATAAATTTTCAAAACGAAAAATAAAAACGTTCATTACTCATTGCGCTAAAGTATCTTGAAGTCAAATTTAAATGCTAAATTATCTCTTGGCGTCACATAAATTTCAGAGATGAAATGGGCTTCACACATTTAATTATAAACAATTATTGCATGTGCCAATGTATTTATGGTAGATTATCATACTTATAAGATTTTTAAAATTTTAAATATCCCATATTTTAGACGGAAATGTGGCATTTGAGACTCGCTATGGGTGGTCATAATAAAAATAAAAATTAGTAGGTAGTAGGCATAGTAGACAGTTAGTTGTGTTTCCTTGGCAACAATCCGTTGTCGAGACAATTTTGTAATAACAAATTGAAACCTTATATTTTGATGGGTTAATAAAGTAACCTCTAAAAATGAATTCTGCACACCTAAAATTCAAAATTAGAAGCACAATCCGATAATTTTTTAAATTACAACCCATACAGGGTGTCCAATAATTGAACGCGACGGTACGTTATTGAAGCATGTCTAGGTATTCATAGAAAAATGTTAACAAAAGTTCATCTCCTATTTCCTTTTAGATATGAGGTCCCAAATTGCAAAACTTTGAACGTTCATACCTTAAAGATAACAGCATAATATAATCGAATTACATTCTTTTAATTAATTAAATTTTGCAAAAGTTTTATGAAATAAAGCTGACAACTAATGCAAAAGTGTATGAACAAGACTCTTAGGTGATCTTTAGATGTATTTTCCTAGAGTGTATTGCCGAATTTATGCAACTGTGTTCGCATTTTCCTGAATGAATATAACAGATGGATTTTGTTTAACAATTTTCCAGGAATCCCTAGGCATGTCCCAACAACGTACCATGCGCGTTTATGCGCCAATTTATGGACACCCTGTATGTAATTTGAAAAAAAAGCTTGAAAGCTTCAGACTTTTTATGTTTAAACAACAAAAAAATTGTTTCGTTAAACATAACATGCACGTTTCTGAGATAAATGCAAACAACCTCTAATGCATTACCATTTAATCAAAAAAATATATCTCCATACTGTCAGTAATAAACATACAAAACATGTAAGTGACAGGTATATTGAAAAACTTGTAAACCAACAAAAACACTCACACAGAGTTTGTGAGCGTTGACATCCTCGGTCGAAAAACTCGTCCATGATCAAGATAGGGAATATAATAAATGCTAGTTAGCCTTTCTTTTATGACCGCCATAGATGGCGGTCTTATTAAAGGACTTTTTTAAGATGCTGGGATAATACAAATACATGTATGCTTTGAAATTGGGTAAAAACACTGGATAGATTAACATTGTGTTGTTGACGAGACTGGGGGAAGTCAAGCAATTAGTCTAACGTAAACTGACTTGTTTTTAGGCATGCATTTGTCATATAAACTCAAAAAGCTTCGTGACGTTACCTTGTATTATTAAATCTCCACATTGGTGTGGTTGTAGATAAGCTAACGTTACGGACTTTGATGAATTGGAGTGCGAATAATTTTATCTACAAAGAAACCGATGTTTTTCCAGAAAAATGAGAGACGAACATCAGGCATTTGAGTAAAAATGTAAACAAGTTTCGTGGGGAACCAAATTTCAGTCATCATCTTTATAAATATATTTTGCAGCGATATTCCTGTGAGATATCAAGTGAAGTAGCGGCCTGTCGGGTAGATGGGATGTTGTATTCGTGCCAGGAGATGTCATCGTTTCTCGAGTATTGCACATTGCACCCTGCAGGATATTAAAAACACCGCGACATCAAAGAGTAGGCGCTTGTTTTTTAATATTGACTCGCTTGAAAAACTGATTTTACGAAAAAGATCGCTGAGTTGTTGCTCATATTTAGAGCCGACTTAAAAACGTTTAATGACGTGATCGAGGTACATCATGCAAAAATACATATTTTCGAAGGGTCTAGGAGAATTCACCGCCCACAATTCACCGCCGACAATTCATCGCCCACAATTCACCGATCCACAGTTCATCGATAAGACAATTCATCGACAAGTCAATTCACCGCCACACAATTGTTCGATGGGAGAATTCATCGCCTAGTATGAATATTAAATGAAATGAGTTTAAACTACAATATGCTTTCTGATAATGTGTTGATACATTTTTAGCATAACAACCCCGAGAACAACACCTAATAATAATATGTCCCTCAGTGTAATGCACACAATTTTGGACGCACTGTTAGGCACCGACATAGCTAGAGTTTCTATTTTCATTTTAGCAGCAAAACTTAACCTAACCTACCTAACCTAATGTCCCCCAGTGGAAAGTGTCCCCCAGTGCTTTCATATAAGTCAGTCTAAAATCCTGAAATTCAAAAAAAAGTATTCATATTGGACTATACCCAGCTAAAAAAATTCCATTACGTCTATCCTTTCCGTTTTTGACCATTTAAGTCTGCAAATTGGGTATGTCTGCAAATTGGGTGTCTGCAAATAAGAGGACACGGGCAATATTCTAGGTAAATAAATATCCAAGAAATTTCAATAAAATCATTAGGTAAGTTTATCTATAATTATTTTGGTGGCAGGCAATATTCTAGGTAAGTAAATTTCTGTTATTTATTTTGTTCATTAAATAAACTAATATTCATACTAGGCGATGAATTCGCCCATCGAACAATTGTGTGGCGATGAATTGACTTGTCGATGAACTGTCTTATCGATGAACTGTGGATCGGTGAATTGTGGGCGATGAATTGTCGGCGGTGAATTGTGGGCGGTGAATTCTCCGGATACCATTTTCGAAAGTTCTAAAGCAAAATGTTTTCTAAAAATAGTTAAATTTTCATTATTTAAATTTTGATTGTTTTTGTAATTTTAATTAATTTAATTATTAATCCTTTAACGTCTTATCAAAATTATAATGTTTTGCGTGCCTTAATACTGGACAAGCATTTTAACATTATAATTATTTTGGAAATTAGAATGACACTCTTAGTATTCCTTTTATGACTTTATAACAGCACGCAACGGTTTCTTCGCTTTTTTTCAAATTAAATTACCTACTCATAAACTATAGTATCTAAGAATTATTTATTAACTTAATTAAATGTTAAGGCAGTTCATTGGTTTATTTGAATTTGACCCAATAAACTTTCTAAATTTTGGCTTTTTTTTTAGATAATTAAGTTAATTTAATATAGGCATGTATAGGATTTGTGAAGCAGATAAATATAGTTTTAAATATTTTTTTTCTGAAAATTAAACTTTATCTAAATTAAAATACAGGTTTTCTTTGAATTTTTTTGTGAAATTCTGTAACATTTTGTAATTATATGGATGTTAGACTCATTAGATGCTGAGTGTTTTAAAACACTTCTACGTTCCACGTACTTACAAAATAAATCAATTACATTAAAATCTGATTGTACTAATGCTTATTTGTGAATAAAAGTAAAAACCTGTATTTCAACTGCGTCTAAAAAACAGAAACCATGTACAATGTGATCTTGGACATATAAGAAATCCATTAAGGAACAAATCACGTAATGTCGTGTAGGAAATATTAAAAGTGTTGATATGTTACGAGCAACATAAAGTACATCACCACAAACATTCCAAAAGCGATAATTAAGTATTTCCATTAAGAAATTATTTTATTTTGTCGCACACTTAATGCACCCATAATTTTAAACATTTTTTATTGGACGCTTGGATAAGTATGAAGTTTTGCAAAATAATTCCAAAACAGGTTAAAGAGCAGTTTTGGAAATTAGTTAAAAGTTTCATTAAGACATATTTTTTTTTTAATAAAATTGGCAAATATTTTAAAATAGGCTAAAGTTTAAAGCTTTGCGAAAAAATAAAGTATAGTAGAAGTTTGAAAGCATCTACAAAAGCGTTAAGAGAATTATAAGTAAAAAACTTATGCTGCAGGTGCGTACCCCTTAATTACAGACATTGAAGTCATTCAACATCCACTTATAAAGTAAAAAGAATTAATTATAATTAGGTCTTGGTAAGGAATGGATGCTGTGGTACGAGAGCTACTTGCTTGTCTATCTACAGTAGTTAAATTTTCTTTGCAGGATCACTGTGCTATATCTAAGTAAAGACAAGGAGACTTGATATTTTACTTAATAACGAGAGTTAAACTAAAAGTTGTATGGCTACTGAATCTGGTATTTTTCGTAGGCAATTGTATCGAAACTTAAAGTTAAGAAAATTAATGACTTTGAGATTTGGTAAAAGAAAGTTTTGTTATAATAAAACTGCTCCAATTTATCAACTACAAAGAAATAATAAAGTGGTAAAAAGTAAAAAAATTGTATAAAGTTGCATTACCGCACTTGTTCTGTGTAATTTACTGATGATAAATTTATTAAGTATACAGAGGAAAGAGTTGAACTTTTCTAAATCTACTAACGTGCCGAGTTTCGGTTCTTTCCTGAATTTTCCGCTGTGCCAAACAGTGATAAACTTCCAAGTTGGCGGAGAAATGATAGATTCTCTTATAGGAAAAGTTTATGTTACTCATAACTTCAAGTCTTTATCAAAGTATTCAATTTCAAATAAGTTTTGGCTACATTTCTTATTTCATTCACTTCTTTGATATACAATGCACTTCGTTTTTGATCGCTGCTAAAAGTGTCGTTTTTTCCAACATGATTATTCAAACTAAATCATTTTTAAAATGGGTTTCTTACTTTTCAGTAATAAATTAAAAACGTTTTAAATATGTTTGTTAAAAATAGATACGCGCGCAAAAACGTTTGCTTATAATTTAAAAATGCTACCGTATAATTTAAAAAGACACAAATTAATAATTGGCCATAAGCCACATTAATAAAAGAATTTGTGCAGGCAAAAATATAATTAAATATCAAAAAGCCATCAAAACCATCTGCTTAAATTATATTTTGCCACTCGTCAACTTTAGCAAAAAAAAGCTTCCTATAATTTATGTCAGTTTTATAAATATATTTCTTTCTGCACTCTTAATATATACGCAGATTTGTCTGATATGCAAGGATAAGCATTAAAAGGAGACTAAAAAAATTACAACACACTTCCTCATTAATAAAACGCCAGCGGAGATTCGTGCAGTTAAAAATGTTAAATATAGAATGTGCTATTTGACCTGAAGCAACCCTTTTTTTGATACACTTTATTGCAACATTAATTTAAACTTGAAAAATATTTTGCTAAAACAAAGTAGGAAAGTGGAAGTCGAATTTAAAAACTGTTTCATATTTATTCTGTAATAAAATAAATCATTAATAGAAAATTTTAAGAGGTAATTTCAAATTTTATGATTTTGACCATAAATATCCATTCAAGATAACGAATTTCAACCACTTAATGTTTACGAGAAGCAATAACACAAAATGGTTTTAAATTTTTGGACTAAAGAATATAAGAATCCACTTCAAAACAATAATGGTTTTATTTATTATCAGTATTTTGGTTTATTGCGAGATTTAATACCTCATAAAATTTTCTTGGTTTTATGTTTTGTAATTTTCAATCAATATTACCTATTGTTATAAAAATGGTGGATGCGCTGATAGATTTCACAGTGCATCAATTAAAGTCAGAATTATTTTTACATTAATATTATTTATTCAAAAAAAGTTGCACTGTGAATTAATTTGACTGCTAGTAAGCTTAAAAACGGGATAATCTTAAAGTTTTTAGTGTCTATGATTCAATATTTTTCAAGCATTATTTAGTAGACCTAAAATCTCAAGGTCGCTCCTTCTTTTCTAAATCTCTATACCCATTATAAGTGGTCACTTTTGAAGCACACCCATTCTAACCCATGGCCCATTTATTTACCTTGACAGCACAATTTCTAAGAATATAATCAGAATTCAAAGAAGACCTTTACAATTTGGGTCTAATACCTGTAATCGGTCAAAGCTCGAAATACACTACCCCACAATATCCTAATCATGTTAGGGGTACCACCTGTTAAGTTGAAGGTGCGGAGGGGTCTGTATTGGTTTGACGTAAGATATATATCCAAGTTGTATCTGGGAACTGTGGTACATTCTCGTGAACGTGACTTGCTGCTTAAAAACAGGTTAATTTATACAGGGTGGATGCTGAAAATCATTTTTATACATGTGTTCAGGTCTAGACTTAACTGAGGGTGTGGAACGGAATAAAAACTTGAATTTCCTTCGGTTCTAAGAACATAAATCGAGGCATAATGCATGCCAGTAGGTACGACCAGCATGTGTGAGTTTGTTTGAAGAGGCTCTCATTTAAGCTGTAGAAAAGTAGAGCATATTTTTACAAGCGATATTGGTGACATGGATTTTTTTTATATTTTAACATAAGGTGCAAGAGTTTGAATATTCTCGGTTATTTTCTTGGTCTGGTTGCAGATCATTTTTCTCAAGATGAAACATTGTATTTTTATGTAAACCGAACTAGTAAATCCATACCATAAGTGGCTGCGCAGGATGTAAAACAAAAATATTTATTTTGTTGATAGAGAAATAATACAGAGGTCCCTAAAAAGGCGCAAAAACATAGATTTTTTAGGAGTTTTGAATTATGTTTTGGGGAACCTGTTTCAAGGACATTTTTAGGATACTATTTATTTTTGAAAGATTCAAGAATACAAAGTTGTTTTTAAGGGCATATACAAGGTGGCCGCGCTATAAAATTTAATGAGGGGTGATTAGGTGGAGCTGGCCGCATTTTACTGCATGGGTCATGGTGGAGCTGGCCATGGTACTTTTTCTACCTGGTTCCATGTTTAGCAGGTAGAAAAGGAGCTGTCTTAAAAGTTTTGTGGAAGGATGAGTATAAACACCAAACGAATTTTATTTTTATAAAATAACAACGATAACTATCAACATTTTATTAAAAAAATTATTTAAATTGCAGTTTGGTGACATAAGTACTTTGTTTAAATATTCTTTTTAGCAGCAAAACTTACCCTAACCTACCTAACCTAGTGTCCCCCAGTGGATGCATCCTCTAGTGCTTTTAAAAAAGTCTGTCGGTAACAATAAAATTTAAAAACACATGCATACTTTCAACGTTGCTGGCTTGTTTTAATGATAATAAAAGTCTGTATAATATCCAAAGGATTCTCTTTTTTATAATTTTCTAATATCATAACTCAATAAAACATCGGATACATAAAAATAAATCTAGGTAAAAGGAAGTTAATGAGTCGCGGCCTGTACGACCAAACCAGAAATATTGCGCGGCCACTTCGACACTGCACCCTGCAATTAGGCGCGGCCAGCTAGTAGACTTTTCAGATAGATGCGGCCAGTTGGTATTATCCCGTTTTTGAATGTTTACAGGTTTCCAAGAAAAGTGTTAAACTGACAATAGCTAATGTTCTTTAGCAAAACCGTTGCAGAATTCCTAATTTAATGATACTGTTTATCCTATAATCCTGTGCTTTTGAGATTAAAAACCCAAATGGACTCAGGCAAAGCTAAGGACATGTTCTGAACAACTTCCAAAGGTCTTATAATGATTGTTAACCTTAACAGCACTCCAGTAGACCAAGTGATTAGAGTACAAGAAAAGCATTGAGATGGAGTCAATGTATGTCTTTGGTTTATCAGTACCAGCACACCTATCTTGGATAGTATACAATTCAACCATACGATATCTGCCCCCTATATGCGCATTACAGCCGGCCCACTCTTTCCATGCCTAAGATAGCATAGAATCATGGTTTCAAATTAATTGCACGACTGGAGGTTCAACAAGCTACAGCCATCAGGTAACATTTTGTGTGCATCAGCAGAGATGGTTTCTGTTTATTTTTTTATAAATGCTATGTCAGCAGAGTTATAGTGATTTTCGATTATAATTTGATTTGATAATGACGTTCCTTGTAATTAGATGCTATTAAAGATTTTAATTAAGTTAATTATTCATATTTAAACGCAACTATGCACCCAAGGAACAATTTGGTGATTAATTTGTAGTCTTGAATATTTTTAACAAATCAGTTGCTTGTGCTAACTAACGCATTACTTTGTTTTTTTTATCATAGATAATATCCGAGGTAATATCCCTAGGGCATCAAATTTTTCCGGAAAGAAGTCGAGACCAACTGTATATTTTAGTAAAACTCCCGAGACCGAAGGTCGAGGGAGTTTTACTAAAACATATACAGTTGGTCGAGACTTTTCTGGAAAAATTTGTTGCCCAAGGGATATTTGGCAAGAGTATATCCCGAGATAATACGTATTATGATAAAATAAATAGACAAGTCAAGATTGTGAAAGATAAAATTTGTATTAACATTGTCAAATTTGACAACCGGGGGTTTTCCGCGGAAAAATTTGCCGCCGGCAATTTTTCCACTGTAAAACGCCAAAAATGACAACTCAGATCAATGTATATGACAGGAGGGATATACTCACTAGTAATCTTTTCTACTTCTTGATTTTAAGTCATACTTTAACACCATAAATAACTATTGATTGTAAAAGAAAGATTAAATTTGCAGTAAATTTTTTGAGATAAATGTTTACAATGTAATGTTGGTTTATATTACTTTTTATCCACTCTGTATAACTGTTTATAGGATTTAATAATTATGTTTGTATTGTTTATGGAACAAAAGCAAACTGTTAATAAAATCTATTGTTTCTCTCAGTGTATAATGACAAATAAATTTTTTTACAATAAAATTAATGAATAATAAACAAATACCTACATATGTAAGAGTGAAAAACTTAATGTAGCATGTATTAAATGGTCATTTGCTTAAAAAATTAGCTATTATAACTTAGTAAAAAAACAAATTTTGTATTTTTTCAGTTTGTAAATGGTTTGGGTTTGTCATAATTCATCCATTCTCTAAACGAGTCCGCAGTACAATGCAAGATACGAATCCCTTAACAAAAAGAATCATTTGTCATATTTTCCCCTGTCAATAGGTAAGTGTTTAAATATAAAGCCCATTTAAAATCCGACATGTTTTTAATACGGATGATAGATTGGCCAGAGATATTATTTAATTTAAAAACGACGAATATTTTTCATGTTTTTACAAGCCTACATTATATTTATACAATTACGTGGAAATTAATAATCGTACTGTACAAAAACAGTTTTATTAATATTTTTGCTGGAAAATACCGAAAAAAATACCTGTTTATTTGAAATTTTCCCAGAAATGAATTAATTCACGAAAATATGTTTGAGATAGGACATTCACATTTTTGGGTGACGAGATTTGGCACAAAGTTGCACAATATTCCCAGTTAAAAATTCCCTATTTTCAAGACGTTTAATTAGGTAATTATTAATAGACAGGTTACATTTATTTATATTTTAGTTGAGACGGTAAAAAAAAGGAAAAACCTCATACGTCACGTAGGTAAGTCGATATTCATGGTCATTCTAGAAAACTACATTTCTTTAAAATAGCCAAATTACTATAATGATTTGCTTGATAATTTTTTTAAGTGATTAATGGAGGTATAAAGTGATGATCAGTGTTGATGACATATCACGACATGTTTGTCTAGCACACAAAAATAGTATTACTGAGAATCTCGCAAACATTTGTTATACTATTTTATGCACGTCCGCATCAGTTGGCCAGAAGCCACAACTTCGACGGAAGTTTAGTTTGTAACAATCCGGCACCTTTGATACACAAGGTCAATTTTGTTGGTATAGGTGCTTTTTTCATTTTGTACAAGTACTTGTAAACAGCAATACTATTTACTAAAGTTGAATTTTGAGAACATTATGATGGCAATCAAGATAACAAGGTATCATAACTTTAACACTCATATTGGCAAAATTCAATTAATCTTTCTTTGGAACGTAATCGATTATGTCTTCTGTATTAGGCATTTTTAATAAATTTGGTTATTTTTTATCGAAAATAAAAACCCTTAAACCAAAAAAACAATATTATTAAATTTTTTCGTGATGTAGAATTTAAAACGCTATTTAAAAAAACATAAAACTAAAAAAATTTTCGTACTTTAGTACTCGGTGTTAATAAAAATCTTAAAAAATTATCTGCAGACTGTAAAGTTAATTTATTCTTTCTTAAGTTCTTTTCATTTGGATGTCTGCAAATTTTGTGCGTAGGAACGTACAAGTTTATAAGTTACAGCTTTTTAATTGCTTTTAAAAGTGGTGAAGAGAGTTTCTCGAACAAATAAAATTTGTATAGTAAAGCCTACATCTTTTTTTCATAACGGTATGTTTAAATACATGTTAATGTTCCTTTGTTTTAACGTTTAGGCATATAAGAAATAAAATCGCTCAGGTAAAATGTTTATGGTAATAAACAAAATCTCGGCGAATTTATTTCGCACACGTGCGAAAAGAAGTGTGACACAAATCTATTTAAAATTTTAGTTAAATAAAAAGAAACCTTTAGTTTAATTGACCTTTTTTTTCTAAACAAAAATGCTTTATGGTTTAGAATTTAAATTCCGTATTAACCTATTTTTTTCCCTAGAAAAAGGGCGTTTCCAAAACCCAACAATTCTAAAAATATAATTGTTAATTTGGAAGTAACACACGAAACTTGGTAATTAGTAGATGCCTTTGTAGAATATTAAACACCAAACCAAATATTAGCTTTCGCTTTTCATTAATCTTAATTTATCATAATATCCTACACATCAACCAAACTATTTTTATATTAGTTTTTAAACATAATTAAACAGGAATATAAGGTGACTAGAGTTAATAAATTATAAGTGACATCTGAATAAATACATTGAAATGGTGTGAACACCGTTATTTATCTAGTCATATGTATCTGTTCATATGCACGTCATTTAGTTCAAATCTTTTGACAATTACTTATTGGAAGGCTGGCTATGCATTTCCCTTTGCATTCCTAAATGCTCATCAGTCATATATTCATTTTACTTTCTTCTAAAGTTGTTAATTATATTGCAAGAGGAGCTAAACTTTGTGTCAGTAAATTAAGCATCATTTGTATGAACGATTTGTTACTTTTGAAATAGTTCTGTTCTACGAATACAGAGTTATATTTCTCATGAGATAAGTTTCCGTCCAAATTAAATTCTACTCTGACTGCAAACTATCAAAGTTGTTAGAATCAGAATGCAATTATTTTGCTGCTAACTTTTAATTTTTTGAGAAATGGGTAAGACAGAAAATCGAGAAAATAAACAGAAACAGAACAGAATCAGGCGTTTTTTTTTGTAAATATGTTACTTATTCCACGAAAATATTTGCCATATTTCTGTCTGTGTTGTTGTTCTGGTTTGGGTTTGCATTGCATTATATTAATGGACAACAAAAGAATGACAATGTAGATTTTTTAGATTCGACGTTCGACATTTCTTTGAATAGTCGATACCAAACCAAGTGTTATAAAAATTAATGAAGCAAACACTTTTTATATTTAAAACATGCATGTCCAAAGTTATCTCGACAACCAGCTGTTTTGCCTGCTTCGGTGGTTTTTTTAAAGCAGCTATATCAATTGAGAGTATAAAAGATATGGCAGATAAATTGTTTCATTAGTGCTTTGATTAAATAATGTAAATTATACCTTAATGATAATTATTAAAAGTTGTTGAATAACGGATTATTGTGCTTAATAATACCTCATGAAATATCGTATGCCAACAACGAAATCCAAATACATGCTGAACATAGTGAACAAACAAATTCTCTTAAAAATATTGCGCTTTTTGGTATACCATCATGTCAATAAATTGGAAGTGTCCAGAAATTGTATTGGACTAGACATGTATTGAAAATGTATTCCATTCCGTGCTCTACGTCAATGTATTATATTTTAACCAAAATGAATAAACTGGCGTAGCTTATTGAAACAAAATATAAAAGTAAGATATTCAAGCCATGGGAGCCCTAACTTGGCTGCATTTGTTTTAAGTAAATTACTATTGTCAAAGTTGGCTGCGCTGTCGTGAATAAAATATTCAAGCATTTTTGCTGAAACAAATTTGCAAAAATGGTATAATTCTTTTATTTTTCACCAAAAGATTGAATTTGCTGGCAGCAGCAGCTATATTGTGTGGAATACACCAAAATGGGATTCAAATAAAAACCAAACACAAGTCCATAAAAGCTTAGGTCACGATTTAGTTAATATTATGTCTGTTCTTATTTATTACCCTATAGTCAATGGAAATGAAGAATGGTGACCCATTTTGCCTTAAAAGTCCCTCTAAAAATTAGAGAATGGTTGACCAAATTTGCACATAAGCATGAATTTCTACTTCTAGATTTACAAAAAAACTTCTAGGCAAAGTGCCTAATGACATCGACCAGGCATCTGGTTGCAAGAGGCCTCTTATACCAAGTGCTTAATTAATAGTTGTCCATATTTGGAAATAAAGTCATTTGTTAAAAGACAAGTAATTATTGTCTGAAATTTTAAACAATAAGAACCATTGTGGGATGAGACAAATTAACCAAATTATGCTTCAAGAGAGATGTTGCAGTAATTCAGATTTTTAGGTCACATTAAGTATACATAAAGGACTAAATAACGGACTTAAAATGACAATAAAATATAAATCATTATAACTAGCATTTATAATAGAATGAAGAAAGAAAAGCGTCCACAAATCATTTCGACACCAAGCCATTAGTTACTGTTAAGATTACACAACATTTGAACTCTTACAATGATTCAAGAAGAAACAACTTCACTATTACTACCAGTATTATTTCACTCGAGTATTATTGTGTACAGGTTACAACCAAAATATCTATATAAACCAATTTGACTTTTTATAAATTTAAGAAGTGCTATTTTGCAATGGTTAAAAACTATGCCATAAATAAGGTGCTTTTTATTATACATTGAAAACAAAGCCACCTTTAATTTTATTTTCCATGTAAATAAATGCATTTGTTTAAATTTGTAATATGGCGAATGAGCCGGGCAATTACTGCTTTTTTCGAAAACTCAGCAATTTTTAAGTACACATTGAAAATATGGAGTTAACTTATGCTTTTTGATATGTTTGTTAACAAATTTCACTTATCTACAGAACTATTATACTGTGAACAATATTAATAAGTTTTAGCGAATAGACTTGTACCTCTGTATTGAGAATAGGATAGAAAATAATGGAAATAAGTACGCATTATTACTACAATGTTGGTTATTAATGTTTTGTAGCATTGATTTGCTTTATTTTAATTTTAAATATCAAGGGCGGTTCCAGGCACGACTCTAAACCATATAATGAAGCATTTTTTCGACTTTCTTTTCGTTTTATTTTATGTAATATTTCTGTTGCAATGTTTACGACTGTTTCGTTTTTTGTTTTATTATTAACAAAAATCGTGTCCATAAAATGGACGGTAATCATGATTCTTGAAGAAAGAAGTGGAACAACTAAACTCTTTCTTAAGAATATAACTTGCAAACACAACTTTTTTCTTACCTATAATCTACATAAGTATTGGAATAAAAATAACTGATAATTTTTATTTGACATTTGAGTAAGTAAATTATATAGCTATATATTCTAGATATTTAGTGCGTCAATTTTAAGCAAGGTTACCATTTTTAGCAAAGGCAAAAAACGCTTTCGGCCTCACGTGTTTGTATTAATTATAAATTAGCCAACCAATAAATATCATCTATTTAAAACCGTGTAACTGACCTTAGTCAAAAACATATATCCTCGGTAATTTTGCGCGACATATGTAAACAATAATAAAATTTAAATATAGAACATGTTAATGTCAAATTCGCTTGCAATTTTAACGGAGTGGGTTGACCTAATCCATTTTGCAGAGCAGCGCACATTACCTCAAATAAAACTGGAATAGTGATTTAGCATTTTCGATTTGATTTTTACACTTGGCAATAAACCTCTCCTAAATGCATGCATGTTTGGGTATTAAATTTTATATTTTTAAGCCATTTTAAAACAAATCAGAACTTTTGATTTTTACATCAACTTAAACTTAAAACCAATGAATAATTCATTAATATGGAATAATTTGAAATTTATAACGATTAAGAACTAAAAGTAACTTGGCCGATTGAAATAGTTTCCCATGCAGTTAAAACTTAAACCCAGACTTTAAGTCCATGCAAATTTCTTAGACCACATGTATGTTCTTAAGAAGCTTAAGTACCATTTACAAAAAAGGAAGCTTTTGCTTCCAAAAACCCATGTCTTTTTTAGAATTAATTTATAATGTTTTGGCTGCTTATAATATATTTATAGAAAATTTGTTCTATTAAGTACTAACACATTTAAACTTTTAGAGTTTGTCAAGAAGTCTGTATCTTATATCTCTCTAGTTATTTTGCAAATATTTACGTTGGTCTAAATAAACTTTTCTTTGTTTGGATAGTTGAGGAAGCTCATACGAAAAAACAGAAGAGTTTATACCTCGTCGAAATGTCAAAACATGTTTTTTTTCTTTCTTTTTTAATGCCTCCTTAAAATTATTTCTTGTCTAAAATTGTAAATCTAGAAAGTAAAGAACACCGGGTGTCTGAAGGTTAAAATTTCCTGAGTTAAGCCAACAGAGCTAAAAGATAAACATTCGCAGAAAGAAACTTAATATTGCTGTAGGTCATGGATTTATTTAAAATTATGCTACAAAACAATTAAAAAGGAAGTGAATCATAGCGCTGCAATATTATAAGTGCAACGGCCCTGGCAACCTTGGATTTCTACATATGCATTATTTGCTGTTTTCTGTTTTTTACGCACCACTTAAATCACAATAAATAAAAATATAAATGCACGATAATTATACTTTATGCCTTTATGTGCATTTGCTAAGTTCTTTTAGATATTTTCATGATTGTTAAAAAATTATACAGCACTGCAAATAATTACGATTAATCAAGCTACCGACAATTACTACGTATAATGCTTCGGATTATCATTGTCTCGTTATTCCGCAAACTTTGAGGATGGGTGGCCTCTTTTTTATTGTTGCTATAGTTTGCGTGCCAATTACGAAATCTCTTAATACAATATTAAAGTTCCATTACTATTTCATTAATTAAATCTAAAAATACAAATTATGTGGTACACCTTTTTGCTACTTGCGTTTTAGTCATTATAATTTTTATTCAATAAATCCCTCAACAACGCCACACGCAGACCGTCGACAATAAACTATCGGCAACTTCAAGGGAGCAAAACAAGACTTACAGAGTGCAATGCCCAATAGAAAGTGCAAAGGTCAAGGATTGGGCCTTACTTCACAGCGATCGTATTATTAATCAAACTTTCGCAACCATTTTATACTTCAATGGATTTCAAATTACAATACTATCACAGCAAGATATCTATTTATGCTTAAAATATTGTAATAGTTCTAACATTTAGGAGTGTTTAAAATTAATGAAACTAAGTGTCAACAACGTAACACTTTTTAAAACATTTGCATAAGAAAATTAATAGATCATTCTACAAAAAAAATTACTTTTTATATTTGCGTTCTATAATATGCACATTATGAAACCCGAAATTTGGTTTTTTAAAGTTTCTGAATTGCTTCATTATTAAACCCAAAATTTTATTTTATTGGTTGGTTTTCCTGTTGCAAAAAGTTAAATTATTTTCCTGCAAGGTACTTTTTATTTACAAATTTTACTATTATATTCAATCGGGGGACATAGTTTTTTTGTAGAGGGAATAACTAGAAGAATTGAAGAAACGATATCAATGGTTACATTTTCTCAAAAACGGCTATTCATTCAGTATTAAATGAGTAAAGTTTACAAATGCCATTATTCAATATGTCTAACTTAAATTTATTTTTTACTTCAAAATGTCAATATTATGCTATAAGGTTGGTCATAAAAACAAAGTTTCATGTTGAATTTTTAATTTAAATTAAAAATGCTTTTTAATGAATTAAATGAAGCAAATATAAAAAATAGTATAAAAAACTCGTTTTATAAGGCGTTTTTTATCACTTGTCCATTGGAAAACTCGCCGCTGCGCGGCTCTTTTTCCAAACCTGGACGCGTGCTAAAAAACGTTCCTTATAAAACTCAATGTTTTAATATACTATTTTATATTTGCGTTCTATAATATGCACATTATGAAACCCGAAATTTGGTTTTTTAAAGTTTCTGAATTGCTTCATTATTAAACCCAAAATTTTATTTTATTGGTTGGTTTTCCTGTTGCAAAAAGTTAAATTCCTTTTTTGCAAAGTACTTTTTATTTACAAATTTTACTATTATATTCAATCGGGGGACATAGTTTTTTTGTAGAGGGAATAACTAGAAGAATTGGAGAAACGATATCAATGGTTACATTATCTCAAAAACGCCTATTCACTCAGTATTAAATGAGTAAAGTTTACTAATGCCATTATTCAATATGTCTAACTTAAATTTATTTTTTACTTCAAAATGTCAATGTTATGCTATAAAGTTGGTCATAAAAACAAAATTTCATCTTAAGTTTTTAATTAAAATTAAAAATGCTTTTTAATTAATTAAATGAAGCAAATATAAAAAATAGTATAAAAAACTCGTTTTATAAGGCGTTTTTTATCACTTGTCCATTGGAAAACTCGCCGCTGCGCGGCTCTTTTTCCAAACCTGGACGCGTGCTAAAAAACGTTCCTTATAAAACTCTATGTTTTAATATACTATTCTTGTCTATGAATTTTACGTTAATAAATAAGTATAATTACCTAAAAAAGTAATGCACACTTTAATGCATCCTTAACAGTCTAAAAACTTAAAAAGTGCATTTTGGAATATGCTAAATATCAGGAGCACACAAATTAAACAAGTACTTAACCAGCGCATTCGCCATATTATTTTTTGGGAATAATGACCTAACCTCTGTCTAGCGTATGAATTTTGTTTTTTTTTGTTTAATTGTGTATTATGAGAAATCCATGTCAGTAACTTAAATTTAATTGCAAAAGAGTTTTCATGATTATGGCAAAAGCATAAAATTTTGTAAAGTTTTAAAAAGTAATAAATATACGTATTTAACGTGATTGCAATTGCTGACGGACAAGTTCCATAAATAAAATATTACGAAAGTAATTTTTGGATGATATAGTGCTTGTATTTCTTTTCATGGCATCAAAGATGAAAGAATTGACATAATGCAGAGCATTCCAGCTTTTTCATATTCATAAATTTTAATATTAAAAATACAGGAATGTGCAGCAGGGGTGATGTGTAATCAAGAGATTTAAAAATACTCTCTTTTCCATTTGAAAAATTCTTTGTATTTTGGCACTCTAAAGAACTGGGATTATCATTTTAATGCTCAGGAAAAGTTTGACAATTACTGCTCGAGGTAAAGCCGAATTTTAGTATGATGGCTTTGGCTAGGGTGAACACAAATTAACATCCCGTTACGTTCGCCTACACTTAAAGTTAAAAAGGGTTTTTTTTTGTTTATTATAAATATAATGCCGTCGAAAACGTGCGGGCATTCGTCTGGCACTCCAACAATTTACCATGGGCGGAGTGCATAGTAATTTTGTCAAACATATTTAACAGAAACATCCTTTCAAACTTAAACCCTTAAATTTAAAATTTAAATCCCGCAGAGTTTGTCGTTTAATAAAAAAAATGTCCGGGTGGATGATATATCAAATTCTAAATCATCAAAAAAATTTAATAATAGTAAAGCCTACGTCACTGTCAATTTTTACCTTCGCTATTCACCATCTCCAGGGATCGTATTCATTTTAGTTCTTTTATCAAGAATAATCTTTTATATACCGAGATATTACAGCGAGGATTTGCTTTTTTAATACCCAAACATGAAAGTCAAACAAATATTTTCTGCAAAGTAAAGATGAAGAAGGCTAAATCGAAACAGCTCCTCTGTAAATACTGAAAGATAAATAATTTTATATACAATATAATAAAAGCATTTTCTTTTGCTCAGTCTCCAAGCATCATGCACAATATGAGATCAAGGATCAAGGTATCTTTGTAGATACAAAAGAATAAAAAATTGCAAGGGCTTGATAAACAAGTTTTTTAAATTCAATCATTTTGAATTAGGTAAGTATATTTTAAACTTATTTTCCAAATTGAGAATTAAAATTCTTACACTACGACTCACGTTCTTCTTCGGTTGTTCTTTGCACAAGATAGCTTAAGTTGTGTGCATATTTGTGTACCTTTCTAACCTTTGTAATTTATGTCTTTGTTTTTTGTAGATTGTATAATTATGATTCCATAAAGGTAGCGTAAAAAGGGATAATAATTTTACAACGTATGTAATTCCAGATTAGATTAGAATTAAAATTATGGAGTTTGCATAAATTACAATAATTGTTTTATTCACCTTTATAATAAGGCGTGCAGATGTCCGATTCAAAAAAATCCATTTTACTAATAAGGTAGGTAATTATAGAGGTAAATCTTCAGATTCAAAAGATTTCAAGTTGGGAAATGTAATTTGGAAAGGGCACCTGCAAATAAATTTATTGGTTAACACCTGAATTGAAATTAATATACCTGTGCCATGAATTAATACAATATTTTCACATCATTCAGGTGGGCTAAAGGGCCAACCTTTTTTTAACCGACAAATTTAAAACGCCTGTTCCCTGATGTTATCTGGAATTTGACCTGTTTCTGTGTGGCACCATAATATTTGCGTTGCACTGATGGTGAAATAAAATGAGCTTTTTGCTCCTGAAAGTGTTGATAAACAGAGAAAACCTAAATAAACATTCAGTCGAAAATTCAGTTTCATATAAGAAAGTTTAAAGTAAATATACCAAGCGATCATTTTGTGCTGAGCGGTGAACTCCATTGCAACGGAATGTTTTTGAAATATTTGCTTTATTTTGATTATATTTTTATTTTCGTAGGTATTATATCTTTCTTCAATGGGTGTATTTAAACTGCGCACAGCCGCTGAAAAACACTTAAAACTGCGCCCAAAGTTGAGTTTGAGCAGCGCACATTTTATGCCTTCTACCTGGAAGTCCCAAATTGTATTTTCGAGAAATACTAGAAATTAATCTAATTACCTGCCTAATCCTTTTACCTTAGATTCTGGGTTGTACCCTTAGGGAACATCGCAAGTTTTTTTTTTTTAATTTTAGGGTTTTAGACTGAACTTTATGAAAGCACTGGGGGACACTTTTCCACGGGGGGACACTAGGTTAGGCAGGTTAGGTTAAGTTTTGCTGCTAAAATTAAAATATAAACTCCAGCTGTTGATGCCTACCAGTGCGTCCAAAATTTTGAGGGACATATTACTAGGTGTTGTTCTCGGTGTTGTTATGTTAAAAATGGATCAACACAGTCAGAAAAGTTTAAAATTATTTGATCTTCATACAAAATAAAAGTATAAAATATTTTTACTGACTGCTGTACCTATATCTAAACATCTTAAATTAAAGGATTATCCTTTTCTTAATGAGGGTAAATGGATTAACTCTCCATAACAAAACTGTGCGCAGCTCAAACTTCTTTGGTATAACTATAGAGTTGTCTGTGCGTTGCTCCTATATACCCTCTTCAATAATAACATTTTTCAAAATAACAAACATCGATCGTGAATCGGGGATTAATTCATCAATGTAGCAGCAATAAGTATTGTTGTAAAAAAATTTACATTAATTACTTACGGTCACACCTTGAACCTCCCGGCAAGGCTATGTGATTGGAATGAATTCGAAAATGTTTGGTGATTAATTTAACAAAAAACCGATGATTTAGAAGAGGTAGCCTGACCACAGCAGACTACCCGAAACAGCTGGTTTTAACTTGCCGTGACGGTCATTTGGTAAGATCTTCAAGGTCGTACCAGAATACTCACAAACCCGAGATGGGTACAAGAACTTGATGCCTTCAAATTCCCTTAAGGCTTTATGGTTACAGCAGGTGGCTGGAGAAACTGATTTGGGAACCCAAGAAACACACACATAGTACTACTCCAAATTCAGCCATTTATATGATTTTTCGTTTAAATAATTACCTATGTCTTAAAACACACCTAATTCTTTATTTAAATTCTCTATTTTATGTATAAACTGACAAACCAAAACAAAAAATAAAAAACAATTTGAAAAGTAGATTTTGTAAAATTACTAAATTTTACATTGGTGTTTGCTGGGTAACAAAAAATAAAAAATAACATGCATTCCAAATTTAACGTTGTGGGCGATTGATGGATTGGCTTTTTGCATCAGGATCAGGTAGGCAACACAGATACCTGTAGAAATATGATAAAATTATTGATTGACGTATTGTTCCTTTTAAAGGCCACCTGTTTTTATCCTCTGGTATCGAATAAACACACAATTATATTTGTAATAAGTCTGTCGTATTTTAACATTTCAAATAATGGATTAATAAATTATCAAACTCAATGATAATAAATAAATACCTAAGTATATATTAAATTTAACATTAAAGTTAAACTGGGATACTTGATTTTTTTTATTTTATTAATATCTTATTTATTTCAATGACTAAGGGTTTTTTAACGAATGTATAAAAAAATGTTAATACCTTATAATGTTTCTTAACAATAAATAAGGGCATGGTATTTTTTGAAATATTTAGTAATTCTAATTTGATAAAAAAAAAAATTCTGCGGACATCTACCGACCCGCTAAATTACTTAGCGAGCGTCAATGAGCGCAATCCTCTAGTCCAAGTCTTTATAAATAATATTTGTAAGTTAAAAATATATTAGAATAGGAGATTACACCAAGTTATAAGTCGAGTATCATTGTGTACTAACCTTATTAATTTTAAATAACGTTTTCATAACAATAACATACCCAGTATGTACACAAATCGATTCGAAATGCTTGTTTCCAACAAATCGATTATTGATGAAATCAGCCTCACACTCATTTGCATACAAAGTGTTATAACTATGATATTATTCTTCACACCTCGTTACGATACTCATTTAAATTTTATTAAAATCCCCATTGTTATGAAATGTGAATCATTTGCTTCAGTCTCAAATACTCGTAGGTATGCCTATATTATTATGACTTCTTGTAAGTGATAAATTATATCTCTAAAGACCAATCTCTATACCTACATATAAGTATTAGATAGTTACCTATCAACGTAGTGTAAAAAGTAGTAGTTATGTTCTTCTGGCGACAAGGAAGGAGTCGTCGTAAACAGTAACTATTAAAGATGTTAATCTATTAGATTCTAGTGGGTTCATGTTTGTTATTCCAGATATCTTAGCCGTTATAAAATTACTAAGCGTACATAAATTATTGATGCTAATAAAATGCCTTATAAAACTAATTTAATTATTGTTACCATCTCTACACATACATTATATTACTGAAGTCTATGTCTTATGGTTTTATTTCGAGTTATAAATTATCATTTTATGTTTTAGTATCATAATTAAATATTGGATGATATAAGAATATTGTTTAAAATATACTAGTACTAGAAAGCTGTTTTTGTATCATTTTTATTCATAGTACCGTATAGAGATCACTGCACCACTCGTTCCTTTAAACAAACACAAATTCCAATACAGCAATTTTAATAACTGACCAATTGGGTATATTTCATGGTCTAGAGAAGAGAGAAAAATCTTATAAAATCTAAAAAGTAAAACTCTAGGTTTACTTCCATTTATACAGGGTGTCCAAAAAATGGTGCATAAACGCGATGGTACGTTGTTGGGGCATCTCTAGGGAGCCCCAGAAAATTGTTTAAAAAAATCTATCTCATATACCCTCGTAGATATGTTGCCCCAAAGTGCGAAACTTTAAATGCTTATATCTTGAATATAACAGCACATATTAACGAAACAAATCCTTTAATACAAAGCTACAGTATATCTTAAACCATTCAACCATTTGTTTATTTATTAAATGGTCGAATTACATTTTTATAATCAATTTAATTTTACAAAATTTTCATGAAATGAAGCTGACAACAATGTCAATAAAATCTAGTGCAAAAGTGTATGTTCAAGATTCATAAATGGGATTTTTAGACTTATTCACCCATTCCGTTTTTATCGAAATCACCGGTCGACGCATCTCAGATACGTCCATATACGTCAGAAATAAATGAGTCAATCTGACGGCTTCTGAGATGTGTCGACCGGTGACTTCGGTACAAACGAAATGGGTGAATAGATAGGATTTTTAGATGTATTTTCCTAGACTATATTGTTGAATTTATGCAACTTTGTTCGCATTTTTTTCGATAAATATAACAGATAGATTTTTTTTGACAATTTTTTAGGTATCCCTGAGAATACCCCAAGAGCGTACAGTCGCGTTTATGCGCCATTTCTTGGAGACCCTGTATGGTTTACAGAAACATTAAACGTTTGCCTGGCTATTAAAAACCTTAACATGAATTCAGTTTCTGGCTTAAGGCTAATTTTTTTTAGTAAGTTCTTAACACAAAATAAAAGAAAATAATATGCGTTGACCTATAAAACTCATGCATTATTCTCATTTCTATCATTTAATTATAGCTGTAGGTGCTGTAAAGTATGGATGCAAAATTGACGAGACCTCTATCTAAAACAGTTGATGAACAGGGTACTTATTAAAATGTCATAGAAATAAAGGAACTTTCAACAATGGGGCTGCTGATATGCCTATTAAAGCGCTCTACCTAATCAGCCAGCCACTCTAATCTTTTAAAGAATCGTTGTGGGTTTATTATTCGCGGAATAGAGCGGAGTCATTTACATATTAATTGACCTGAATATAAACCACCTGCCATTTTAATTTTTTTTTATAAATGTTCTCCTTGCATAGCATACTTATTTATCAGGGGTTTTACGTCAAAGATAATGTGGTTGATTATGGAAACAGAACTAGGAAATAAAGCAGTATACTTTTCGCAGACAAAACCTTAGGGTATGTTTAGATTAATCAAGGTTTTTAAGAATAATGTAGAACTTGAAATTTTTGTTTGAATATTTTGACCCAATGTATATTCGATGCATTTCACGAAGAGTCGAATAACAAGTCAAGTTTCTTGTAGGAAGCAGAATGGTATAGTTTCGTAAAGGGATATTGCACCTTGATTGCATGCGCTACTAACATTATTCACTTCCTAGTCTGATATATGGGCTTGCATTTCAAAAAAATAACTAAATAAAATAATAAACATTCCCTTATTATCTGCTACTATCACGAAATCTATTTAAAATTTATCAAACCCAACTTAATAAAACACCTACACCACGATAGCTAACGCCCTGATCCCATTTCTATTTGTTTTATTTATTATTTCCTGGTTAACGCCATAATTCTTGTGTATACCGAAAGCCTGACAAGCAAGCATTCATTTTATAAAATCAAAACACAAAAAATTGCATTAGTAGATAGTTTGTTTGTGAAGGTAGATGCCACAATTTGGCGCATTCGCCATTTTACAACTATTTACAATATTGTGTTTCTGTCTATAACAGAATTGCTATCTTCAAAGGGCCAGTAGTTTGAATATTCTCCATACAAAGGGTCGGTATCAACCACAGAATCAAATAGTTCCTGTTAGTTCCCATGTAACTTTCATTACACAGGATTAATTTGCAATAAGCCTAGTACTATTGACAAGTAGTCCATGGAGCTCAATACACAGTAATGTTATTGTTTGAACAAATTACACACTACAATAATTTTGGCTCAAAAAGTTAAAAAAAATGTCGCGAAACCTAGGGAGTGTTATTTAGGTATAAATAAGGTATAATTTTTATCTTATTACTTTGGTCACTTATTGCTAAATAATGCAAAGTAGTTTTTACAAAATGCTCTAAATTTGTTATAAACATTGTTGGAAAAATATAAAAAAACCCGAGGCATTACGTAATTTATAATCTTATTTAATATTAATAATCCTGTTGCACTTCTAAAAATAGATTGTAATTCGTACAACATTTGTTTATGTCTAATATAAGTAATGTATATCAACACAAAAAAACTAGATGTCGTTTTTTTGATATGCTTAATAACCATAGCTATATTTATTATTTAGTACAAAGCTGAAGCAACATTTTTATAAATTAAAGACATCATTTCATGAGTGATAAGTGCCAGATGTTCTGTGTAATTTTATATACAATCAGAGTAGGTACTTCTGTCTTATTAATACGCATATTATGTGCCTTTAGTTGAGTTATTTATTGCGTAATGTTTTTTTTAAACTTTTGTAATACTCTTCGTTTATCGCTGCTTCAAAAACAAGGACTCCTATATCTGTAATGCCTACTTGCGTATAGTAAGTTTAATTATATGTAAAGAGTAATTTCTCTAATTTTTAACTTCCAACCTACTTCAAGTTTAAAACTAAAGTTTGACGGCCTCTGTTGAAAACAACTTCGGTGATATGAGAATAAACAATAAAAAGTTAATTTTATTTGAACAAATATGATATGATTAGAGTGTTGGTCTAAAAGTTAAATGCATTATTTTAATGACTATTCTGTAGTCAAAAGATATCAAGTTTCACAAGAGAGCAGGAGCTAGCAAGCAGCCACACTATCCATCAGTATGTCATGGTCAAAATAATTACAACTTAGTGGATAGTGGTACTACTACTAGATACATGCATGCTTGAACGCCGGTAGTAAAAACATAATTTAATATATTACTTTCACAAATCATTCAATGTATAATTATACCTTGATGTAATGCAACATAAAAACTAACTTATCGCCGGTACTTACAAAAAGCAATACAGGTAAGGATTTAATTAAGTGGCGTTTTTATTTGGAAATAATTCAGATCAATAAAAACAACATTAAATTACTTCAGTACCTATGCTTATTTGATAAAAAAAAAGATAATGCTAATTAGATTACGGTGTTGTTTAAACAGAAATTAACCATGATGACCTCCAGTAGTTTTTGCCTAGAAGTAATCTAATCAAGCAATATTCTTGCTAAGAAAAACTGAACTTTTTGAACACAAGAAGTGACCGGTTCATATTTTTTAAAAATGATTTATTATTTTCATACCTACAGCCCAATTTGTATATTCTTAAGGTCTTAATTGCGTTTAAAATATGTCGCGTCAATTTAGTAGCTTATTGCTTTTCATAAATTTTTAAAACCTGTTTTTCTGAAGTCTCTGAAGTTTCATTATTACAAATTCTTCTTTAAGAAAAATTAGTGTAAATTTTTTATTTAATTGCCATCAGCAGTATTCTGAAGTCACGCTCATCACATTGATTATGTTTCCCCGGAAGCGTTTTTATTGTGGAAGAAAGTCATGAGAAATAAGGGTGATTTGTTGGCGATGTTATTAATGCATGGGAGGTACCGTCGGCGTCAGTTATAAAGCACAAATGTTGTGCACCCCAAAAGTTCAACACAGTAAGAGGCAAAATCGACTGAATAACAAGTCGCCAAAGCGGAAATGCGTATACGAAATCAAGAGGTTAGATGGTGACGTCAGACATTGTGATGGGCGCCAATTAGTCAGAGTCACTGACTGACAAACTTGTGAATTGTGAAATATCAAACCCTTTGCATGTATGCAGCGGGAATCACCCTTATAGCCCCGAGGCAAAGCTGTCGGATTCCAAGGCCCCCTTAGCTGATTTGCTTCCTGTCATCTTACAATGCGACTAAGGTCTTAAGTGAATCGCAGAATCGTTATGTTATGAATTTCAAACACATGCATATTAATTTCTGCGCCACATCTAAACACTGAAACCATTTAGATGTTATACAAGTTTAAATGTACAATAAGATCCTCCATTTGGAATTTGAATAGCAAATCAAGCTATAGTTTCTTGCGTCTAACAATAGCCTGGGTCTTACCCTTCCCACAAGTTAATTTGCAATTGTCATATTCTTAATGTTGTACTTTGTATCAGAAGCTTAATGTTTTGGATCGCGTCAAAAAGCTATTAATTACTCCTACGCATGAGTACTTACAATTGGTTTGAAAAGGGTTGGATCCTTGACAAGGATGCACAATTCAAAAATTTATCATATTTTATCATGTTAAATCCAAATCTTGCACTTAAATAATCCCAACGCTGTTTTTTTGCTATTGGCCTTAATGGCAACTTTAAACGCGAAACCCCATTTTTGTGCTCTAATCAAAATAATTCTTTTTTTTTTTAAATTTAAATGCAAATTTATTTTCTACGTCAAAAATGCAATTTACAAAATAAGTTTTATTAGAATCGGAATTTTTTGCCAAGCATTTCTGAATATTTCCTGGTCAACTTTGAAAAGTTCCAGCAAAAAAACGAAAGCACTTGAATAAAATCCGATTGCTGATTTGTTTTTGACGGCTTCTAATAAGCTTAAAAATACAGTTTCAGACAAATCAATTTTTCAAAATTTTCCCTATTTTTATGTAAGGGGTGAGGGTCCAAATATTCTCAGTTATTTAATTTGCACGGTCGCAAATAATTTTTGTTACCAATAAGTACCATCCATGCTTATGTAATATAAGCTGCTAAATCCAAATCTGGCACGTAAATAGTTCCATCGCTTGTAGTTCTTATGCTATGAGCCTGTAAAGGCAACTCCAAACGCACAACCCTATTTTTTTCAAAATGCTCCAATTGGTTAAAAAGAAATTTAAGAAAAAAATAAAAGACAGATTTTATTTCTGAGGCAAAGAGGTAATCTATGAAATAAGTTTGAGTTTTTTTCAAAAAGCTCGCTTGAAAAAAAAAACTCAAAATATTTTGCCAAATTTGCTTGGTATAATCTAACTTTTTTTAATCATTTTTTCTAATTTTGCTGAATTTTCTAAATTGTCTAAAATTAAGTACCTAAAGTCTCGGTCCACAGTCGCATATTGGTTTTAACAGATTCGGATATTGAAATAAATCAGTTCCAAGTTTAATTAAAACTGTGTGTTTTATGTATTAACCAAAAGTCATCAGCACGTACATCCAAATTTATGTTTTGAAAGTTGGACTTTACGCACACATTTGTAATATAACAGCTTGGGTGATAATTATGAAATAGGGGATGATAGCATATTTTTTACTACCCAACAAACTGTGGCCGCTATAAAGTTCGGCTAAAATAGGTAATACTTTTGGGAAATATCGGTATCAGGCTTTTTATACTGACAATTTGCCAGAGCAATATTTTAAATAATGGCAAATGTTACACATTCAACTCATAGATAGATAAATTTTAATATCAACACAGAATGTTTAAATTCGAAATTTGAATTTCATTTACTGGGAGACCATAATGCAAAAAAAAATATTTTCATGGATAATAGTGTAAAAATTGTTTATTTGGTCTATAAATTTAACTTAACGTATGGTTTACGGTAATTAAACGAGATCTGTGTAAATGTTACTGTAATATTAAAAGCCAAACCTAGAGGATGGTACCCAACACTTGCTCTAAGATATGCTCAATTTTATATTATTACTATTATTTACAGGCCTTCATTATAATGTCGTTAGTAGTCTTCATTATAGATGTTATCTATATTGCTTTAAATATACTCTCTGGTCCATTCCTACTAATAGTATAAATTTTTTCATTACATGTAATTATACGCTATGCATGTAATTAAACGGTTCAAATAATTCCTAGTTACGTGTAAAATTTAAATAAGCTCTGCGCGCCATAAACACGGCGGTTATAATATGTATTTTCAGGAGAAGCTATAAAAAACTTGATAAAAATAAATAGGCCTAATAAATTCTGCATGGACAGAAATAAACCAAATAAAACCCAAAACAAAAATGTGTCTCTGTTTGGGGTGCATATTTTTTTCGGAAATGATAAACGATCTTTAAGCTTATGAATTTTTTGTTAATATTTAAGCGGATAATTTATATCTAACACTTGTTTTGAAAGCATGTTATCAATTTGACAGCTGCTTCTTCTTTTAAAGGTGGAAATTGTTCTACGTTGTATTATTTCCCACCCTTATTTTTGTTCTTTTATGAAATAATAAAGTTTTATGCCCTTTTTACGGCAGCTAGGTTGTGGTGCATTAAATATGTAAAACACATTATTTACATAAATTTTGGATTATGTGCTGACCCAGCTACTAGCTGGCAGATCTTGGTGCACTTATTAAATTTTATTCTGAATTTAAATGAGAAGTGAAATTGCATCAGTATATTTTATTTTGAAATTTACAAAATCACTGGAATATCGTTTGAACGCGTTCAAGTTGACTTTATTGTCAAGACCTTATATTATTGTTTACATCTTAAACAAGAGGTTAGCATACCTTTGTGACAGCGTGTAATAATAAACTCGGAAGGTTATTTTTTACAGACATTTTAGTAGCTTATATTGATTCAACAACAAGCATGTTTCCGTAAAAGCGTTTAGAACATAATTTTTGCAATTTTGCAACTAGATTTATTATTATGGCTGGAAAATGCATTAAATTAACATTAAAAACGTATAAAACCATAACAACATGGAAAACGCTTGTATAAATTATATTAATAGTTAATAATTACTTTGTATACAATTGTGAAAAGTAAAGTAACCGATTTTTGTTTTATAGTCATGAAAGGAGTTTTAAATATTTAAGGTGGGTATTGTTGGAAGTTAAAAAACTAATTAAAAGTTATGATGAACTTGAGCTTGACCATATTTAAAAATAAGTTGTAATAAAATCAACATGGGAATTTTATTATTGTAAAACTTGTTCAACTTTTTATTGCTTTTATATTACAGGTTGGTTCCATGATTTTAGCGAAAAAGAATTCAGTAATTATAAAGTTAACAGGAAAAACTGTGATAATTAAAAATATTTGGATTTATTTTTAGACCGTTTTAATAAAGTAGCCAGAAAATCATTATTTGGAAATATCACTTCATTTTTTCTAAAAATAGCCCTTCTACGTTAATAATTAAAATGTATGTTGTTTCTATTTTTTGTTCAGTTGACAGTTTCCAAAACACATAAAAATAACTGTTTCTATATGTCCCCTGATGGCCATAGCCCTAGTATTAGTTCTATGCCCAACAAAACAACAGACCAATGGCGATAGCATTACATTTTTCTTTTATGTCAAAACAACGATAAAAATATATTTACTACCACCCCATAAGCAGAAACAATAAAAGCCAAAACATATTCTGATGTTTAAATTTTTAACTTGAACTTACCATAAGGAAGTCACTAAAACTACTAACAATGCATGCAGAAAACTTAAGTAATAACAAAAAATAATTTAAATAAATCATACAAAATCGTTCCGGTTATTGTAGCCCAATTTATTTGACAAAAATGCTAGAAGTAATTACATGGGCCGCTGCAACTATGCAGCGTTTCTAGTTGTTTTGTTTATTTTTACTTATAATGATCATTAGATAATTTACCAAAAAAAAAACAATAAGATTTAAATTAATATGCAGGATACAAATTGTTTGGAACACTTAATTAATTTCTTATCAAAGAACATCTAGGTTCCCATTAGTAATGTTGATCTTTTGTAAGATGGTCAAAAAATAATAATTATTTTGTTTATTTTCACGCCATGTACTTTTGAAGATGAAGACGGATAAAAAATAACTTTTAGCTACATATAAAGATGCCATTATAATTATTTTGTTAATAATTCTAAATACGTTATTTTCTTTGTATTAAAATAGATTTCTGTCAAGATTAATTCTTCTTTATTATGATGTTAATTTAAATACTTTTTCACTTGCTTTTTTTTAATTAAAATTGTGCTATAAATAAAAGACGTCTGTTTTTGAGCTAAGACTAACTGAAAAATGTAAAACAATTATAATTTAAGGAAAACTGTTTTACAATAAAGTGGCTTCTCTATGGTATAGAATATTCAATTGCATACATTTATGCACATTTCCTGTCGTTAATTTTTATTGCTTTGCTTCTGCAATTACTATTGCTTTGCAGGGTCCGGTGTGTGTGTAGCTGCAACTGACGGCCAATCTTTACGATCATGGTTGCTGTGATTCCCATATTGTATTTCCTATTTTGGCTATTTTCCTGACGCAGGAATGCTATATGAGCGTCGGCAAACGACTACTGCACTGGGTTCTAATTTCCTGCATTTCAAAAGCTTTTCTGTGATGCAGTATGGTGTCGGGTGTGGGAATCTGCATTAATATCATGCCTGTTGTTTTGGTAAATCAATTTTAACGTATTTGTGTGCTAAATAAGCAATTATTATTAATTTACGTGTTCTTGTACTAAAGAATTTACAGTTAAATATATTGGTTACTCAAGTTGTGCATTAAGCATAAAAAAGAATAATTTTTTATTAATTCAAAACATTGTTAGTTTAGTGCATGGATTTTGCGCCCAAGCTAGTGCAATTTTCTCTTGGGTTTACTATTTTACAATTCTTTATTGTGAGTTACTTTGCTTTTACCAAGAATTCGCTTTTAATTAAAGGAAAATAAATGTATATATTGATTTAAATGAGAAGAAGCATGTTGAACATTTTTGCATTTATAAACACGAGTGTTGTTAGATAATTAATTAAATTAAGGTTAAATAAGTTTCAGTAAGTACTGTTAGATAAAAACAGGAAAAAAATATTATAAAAACGACTAATGTATATAATCAAAACACAAGTTTGGATGAAATTAAGCTCTCTCGGATGAAATCCAATCTAAATAGAAAATAGACGGATCACGACTGCAGCTAAAGGCGCTTGTTTTCGTGACTGTCCCGCCTCTGGTGGCCGATTTTGCAATCACGCTTTAAAAACCAATGATTAACGACCACAGGTAATACAGTAGTTACTTAGATTGCTAGATAACCCGGACTGATAAATTAAGGACAGTTTAAATAGAGCCGTTGTCTTATTAAATGTATTAACCATTTCTCTTACTTACCTTAGATTTAAACCTTTTGCCTGTTTTATCGGTGTATTTGCCAAGATAGACTGATTATTGTGAAAGTATTGTTTATAAAATGATACTTTGTAGGTGTACATTATTGTACCAATACCAGGGAGGGCCCTCTTTTTTTACCACCTACTCATAAAACTGAATGAATGCTTTATGTTTGAAAAGATCAAAGATACCTGATATAATACCCCGTTTACAGTTTAACATTTACTTATTTGCCAATTTAATAAATAAACGTTCATTATGTTTCGTGACAAGTTGGATAGTTGCAAAATGTTTGGAAATGGCGAATGCGCCGGGAAAATCATTTGTTTTACTATTTTTTCATTCTCAAGATTAATCATTAAACAAAAAAATACCTTAAAACTTTATATATTTATGAGAAGTTGTATTATGTTTCTAAATTTAATTATTATTATATCTTGAATATTAAATAAACTCCAAGAAATATTCTATCAGAAGAGTTGCGTCGTTTACTAGTGCTTGATATTTTCTTTTGATAGATTTTATATACAGTCCCGTGAAGAAAACATTTATGTATACCTTCTCGTTTTGCATTTATATAGAAGTCTTTTTATTTGGATTGACCCTATAGGCAGTGACACTACGTTTTATAAAAGATTGGGATTCTGAGATATCAACCAAATCATACATATTACATGAAGTGAACCAACGGACTTCTTCTCTAAGAGGTAGATTCGTAATCATTTTATGCTTATACCTACCTACTCCTGACCGGTAAATTATTGCCTGGAAATCTGTTCTCGTTCGTGGGAAACTAATAATTTCGTTAGGTTGCATCAAGAGCCTAGAAGCTGTTTTTATTGCAAAAAAGTTAAATTAATACGTTATTTATTTAATTAAAGAAATTATTCCCATTTAAACGCTATCGTTAACGTCAAATCCAACTAAAATGTTCGTTTTATCTTCTATACACCTGGATGCGATCATACTCTAAAACTTGTTCTTTCTATTGATATCATCGTAACAAGTGTAAAATTAATTAAATATTATGATCGAGAAGAGCTTAAGTACGCAATACAATTATTTCTGTTCTTTTACGTGAAACAGCTTTGATGAGCCCTAAAAATAGGAATACATTAACATAAATAAGTTTAATATTTGGAAATGTAACTAGACAACAACTGTAAAATAAATCTACAATTTTATTGATCCATGAATTTCTGAATTTACATCAGGGCATTAATAATGATCAAATTAATAATGTTTATACGAACAAGTAGGTCATGTATTTTACTAAATATCTTAACCTGTGTACGGAAATGTAACTCCCACCCTTTGAAATAAGAAAGAGCTACCTAGGGAAAAAATTACACGCCTAAACCGTGTCCTCTTATTTGCGTACACCCAATTTGCGTACATACCCAATTTGCGTACCTAAATGGTCAAAAACGGAAAGGTTAGAGGTAGTGAGTTTTTTTACCTGGGTAAAGCCCAATATGCATATTTTTTTTTGAATTTCAGGATTTTAGACTGACTCTTATGATAGCACTGGGGGACATTTTTCCACTGGGGGACATTAGGTTAGGTAGGTTAGGTTAAGTTTTGCTGCTAAAATGAAAATATAAACTCTAGCTATGTCGGTGCCTAGCAGTGCGTCCAAAATTGTGTGCATTACACTGAAGGACATATTACTAGGTGTTGTTCTCGGTGTTGTTATGTAAAAAATGTATCAACACATTATCAGAAAGTAGTTGTAGTTTAAAATTATTTGATTTTTATACCAAATAAAAGCATAAAATATTATTACTGACTTCTGCACATCAAACATCTCAAATTAAATGATAATCCTTTTCTTACTGCAGGTAAACGGATTAACTCTTACTTAATGACTATGTACGCGAATTGGAGAGTATTTTGGAATGTACGCATATTGGATGTACGCAAATAAGAGGGCTTCGCCTAAACGAGCTTCCTACTTTATATCTTACTTCTAAATTTACTTGGATGAGAGTTTATAAATCCTCCATAAAACCAATAATGTTTAAAATATCAAAAACTCTATTAAAGAAATAATAAAATCTACAATAAAAATGAATTTAATTTCTCAAAAATTATATAGTTGATTTAAAATTGTTAAAGTAAACCGAGGATAACTAATGTTTAAAATAATAGTTCAAAACCAATAAAAATTGTTTTAACTTACATTTAGAATCGTAAAATTTTACGACCCATCCACAAAATACTTCCAATGCTTTTAAGATCCTTATGAGTTTGATGACGTGGCTGGCGCTTAAACCTGGTTTCGATATATTGTATTGAACTATTAAATTCTACCTACAGCAACGTATCACCCTGATTTATTTATAATAAAATCAAAAAATAGAGTGTTTAAGAAAGCTTGGTGCCATTACATGCTCTGATTCACAAAATGTGTTCGGGGGGTAAGCTGAAAAGTTTTCAGCATATCACAGAAATAAAAATTATTATTAGAAAATGTAACTTTCTGCTAAAGTTTTATGGGAAAGGGAAAAGTAGTAGTATGGTACCTTTAAATGTATGCCTAATTTATATTTTGAATTTCTGTCAAAAAGCAAATATAATTCCCAATTAAACTGCACAGCATTTAACGTTAGAATGTTTTAATTTCTCAGCAACTTAGGTTTATTAAAGGAGAAGCAAATAGCAGAATCCTTGTCAGTTTAATTCTAATTTAATTATTTATGAAATGAATGCAATTATTTAGCTTTGAATGCTGGATGTAAACCTTTAAGAATGCAGCGTTGTACTTGTGCAGCTTCATTAAAATTATCCTGCAGATAAATAATGTATCACTGTAATTACGTGTAATTAAAATAGACAAACATGTGCCCATTCATCATTTAATACACCAGAGTTTACATATAGCATGGGCCTAGTTGTATCTGAAATTACAAGATACCTATTATCCTCTTTCACTGAAGACTTAAGGTACTTGACAAGACCCAGTTTAGTGCTGAATCAAATGCATATTTTAAATTTAACTCATGATAATTGCGGTTTAAATAAAACGTCTGTCTATTTAAAACGTGGAAGGAATGTTTTCCAAAGCCATAGTTTTAACATTTTTCAATTGATGCATATAAAAACCATAGAAAAGCAAATATTGTTCATGATGAAATATGAATAATTTATATTTAAAAATATATTCATGAACAATATAATGAAGTACCTCCATGTGAAATGGCAAGATGCATAAATTTATCCAGCCAGAGTATGTCTCAGCAGGTTGCTTTGATACTTATTTTAGCGTAAATAACTTTGAATTTTGTAAATAAAGTGCCTTAATTTTCTCCTAAATTTGAGCAACCAGGTTTATAAAAACATAAATTATCGCGGTAAATATTTATAAAATATGTTAAATTTCTTAGAAAATAAATATATTAAGTTGGTTATCTGTTTTAGTGTAAACAGAATTAACGAGGCGGAGGCAATCGTCATTTTTTGTTATTTAGTTATTTGTTGATTTGAGATTAATTGAGCCATACCTATAAGTGTTTAATTTGTAAAATACAACTAATTTGGGCAATAAATAAATCACGTTTTTGTGTAATTTTTATTGTTTAACTTATTTGCGAAATTTAATTTAATTATTTAAAAACAATAAGTCATTCATGTTGGAGTCAAAGACTTATTATTTTTCCCAAGCTTCGATTAAGATCTGATGATTAAAAATCCGTCTACCACACCATTATTAATATATTTTTTATAAAATTACGTGTTTGTAACAATCGTGTCAGAAAAGTAATTGGAGTTAGAGTGCTAACAAAAAGTTATTTTAAACTGTCCTTATATAAGTTAGACATTTTAAGACTTTATTTCATTTGTTTGTAATATCAGATTAAAGAGGGAATTGCATGTTCACCTTGTCGCTGTATTTTTACTTTTGTAAAATTTAGCTTTTACTGGAATTACTTTGACCTTACAGTCTTTTTTATGGCACGCGGTGCCACCAATTTGTTCAGCATTAATAATACTTAACAGCAGGATTATTAGACTTGCATAATTATGCTGACATTAGAATAAAGTTTAATTTCACAATATTACTTTGCTTAACAATACGCCCAGGTCTTAATAACTTATGAAACCAAACTATCACTAAATTTTCAAAAAGTAATACATTAAAAAAAACACAAGTTATGATTATTTTAAATATAACTGTGTTAATCATACTCAAACTTTTTAATGATTCGTTTTTATTACATTAAATAAAAAGGGTTTTTGTACAACTTTAAACTTAATTGTCTTAAAACGTTTTAAAAAATAATAATTCTCTTTACCATGTTATTTTAACGTCATAAATTTGATGCCTTTAAAAATGTTTACCCAACAAGTCAATTTCAATATGCTTGTACGTTAGGTTATGGCCCCGAACCTAATAATTTTAAAACTATTATGGCTTGAGTTTGCATGTGGGTGTTTATATCAACCTCATAAAATACAGCGCACCAAAAGCCATTCCTCGCCGGTTCGTTTTAGTTCATTAGACTCATTTAGCCTTAAAATAATAACATACCTGTCATATTAATGGAAGCCAGATTTTTAAAATATTGCCTGTGGATCATATTAAAAGAAATAAACCTCCGCAGCAAAATTAATCTTTGGCGCTCAGCAGATTAATATTAACGACCGTTCGAGCCATCTGCGGGACCATTTGTTTGGAAGCGAATTAAAGGAAATGAAGGTATATACATACAAGAAAAGATAGCCATCTAGATTGATGATACAATATACCTAAGCAATAGCAAAAACGTTCTAACAGAACTCATGTTTGTTTAAGCTATAATCCAACCATAAGTATAAAAATTTTATGATCTGTTAACTTACTTTATATTACCTGTCTGGAGTGCATGTTCTACTATGCTTTAATTCAAGGAACGTCAAGAATCGTAAAGTGATACTATTTTTGTGTCATCTACCTAAAGCGGAAACATATTTTCTCTCTGCTCAAGGTACAGAAGGATTGCTCCTAAGGTACTTTTTTGCAAAGACAAAAATAAAGTGCTCGCTATTAAATCCTCGTTGTATCCGCTTCCCTTCCAAGAGCAAGCAATAATGATTCTTGCTGGAAAATTACTGTTTTGTAGCGAATTATCGACATTGTTACCTATACGCTTAGGTACTGGTATTTCCTCTCAAAGAGACATTAGCGTTGGTTTTAATGCTTTTTTTTTGTATTACTAGAGTTGAAAAGACAAATATAAATAAATTACAACTATTTGTTGCAATAAAATAAATAGAATTAGGTTCAATAAAGAATTAAATCAAACTCATTGATTTTTAGGAAAGGTGCCCAATCGAAATTAATTTTTAAAAGGGTAACAGTCTTTCTGGTCAAATGTTTGTGCAATCAGGCAATAAAATTTCTAAATAAAAACTAGGTTGAATGATTTAGGAACAAAGTAAAATGTATCGTGGTAAAACCTTTGTTTTATTGAGTAGGGCTTGGAGAATAAATTTGTTTGATGGTCGTCGTTATCATTCAAAGAAAATAAAACTAAGAACTAAGGAGTAGCCCTCTGAGTGGCCCCATTAACACAAATCAAGTTGATGAAAGCCAGGATAGTAACACGGCGAGGATTCGGAGCAGAAAAGACGACATAAAGGAGTAAGAAGGGGGTTGCTAATTTCCTAAATCTACAAATGAGCTGCTTTAGTGTTTTTGTTGATGGGGATTGTAGAAGCAGAAGCTTGTGCAGCGATCATTATCGGCGGAAAGAAGTAAAGATACTACAACGCAGCACAAGCAGCTATATGCTAATGCTGTTAACTAAACCATAAACAACCACCAAACGCAACATAATAGCTTATACATTAAACATGGAATGATACAAACGAAACGACATTTGCATAAGATGTGCTCAAGAAGCACCCACTAACTTATTTGCTCCCTATCTCATTCAGTAACCTATATCATATCTTCAAAGAATAATTAGGTTATCGCAATGAAAGCGTATCAGTAATAATGGCGTTAACGCACTTCAATTTCAGAATAGAGACGGAGTATGCACAATATTGAACTTTCAATATTGTTTAAAACAGCAATTTGTTTTTCTGCTAACTAATTACTTTTTGTAGAACTGATTTAATGGATTAACTTTAATAGTAGATTAATTTCTAAATTAATAAAAACTTGTATAATAAAAAAGATCCACGTGTAATGCGAAGGATATAGCCTCAACAGTTCAATGATCTTCGATTTGGCAATATTCAACGATAGATATAATAAAGATATTAATAATTAATCAAAAAAATGAATTCCGGTGCTAATGAGTTGTCGGCTGTCGGTGAAGCATAAAGAAATCTAAATTTATCAGAGATGTACGTATATAAACTAATAGAGTACAAAATGCTCATACTTATTTTTAAACAAGGTAAGCGATATGAGTTTGTCACAGCCTTCTTGACATTTTGATTGACGATCTGTTTTCGTTTAGTTTTTGTGTGGGGGTTGATTTGATTTTTTGTTATGATAAAAAACTTTCTATTTAAGGACTTATCACGTTATAATATTTTCAAGAATTCTTAAATTTGTTACCGAGGTATAAATTATAAAAAAGGGTAGTCTAAATTCGTAACGTAAACGTTTGTTTACGTTTTAAGCAACGATTTATGTAAATGTAATATTATCTTTGTATAAGTGGGAGCGCAAAGGAAAAAGGTTTCAACTCCAAGAAATGCTTTGAACTCATTATATAAAATTTATCCTCGTTCTTGAATGCTCTATCTGAGTAGAATACGTAAGTAAATCTCTTATGCGCCTCTTTAAAATATGCTCAACTATTATATTTATTAGGTAAACTGTACCATCTTCTTCTTTATTCATATTATCTTGCTGAACTCTTATTTTCGAGCTTCAAAGAATGGGTAATAACTACAAACTTTCCTTTATATTAAGAAATAAATGCTTCTTTATAGATGCAGCTTTGTATAAAAAGAAGAATATATATTTAGATTGAGATTTTGAATATTTTAAGAATGCAAAATCGGGAAATTCCTTAGCGCTTATCTTCCCAATAAATTTTAAATGTTTCAGCTCATTAAAATCTTAAGCTTGGTGGTGTCTAATGTTCTAAGGGTGAGCTCTTGATCTTTGAAATTCCGTCGTAAATTTCGTGTAGGCTCATTAATGTGTGTGTATTGACATAGATCGCATCAACAAAGACAACACTAAAATGTTTTAGGATGGCGTATAACACAGTTCACTTGAAATAACAAACGATACTTACTGAATGAGATTAGATAACGTCTAGTTAAAGAAATTTAAAACAAAAACGAATATTTTTAGACTTTTCTGCATATGGGTCCTGGGCGTTATGCTAATAAAAACATACACAAATGATGGCTAAAGTAAATATCAAAACATGTATCTTTAAAAAAACACCAACACGCCTAGGGCTTACGGCACAAATACGTAATGCAATGTACTTTGATTCTACAATTTGAATCGCTCGATTTAAGATCATTAGCGCCAACTTTCTGCATAAATTTCAAATTAAAATATAAATTGTGTTAAATTTACATTAATAAGCATTTTTACTTGGCTGGGCGAATACTGCTGTTGAAGCCTTTAAATTTCTGACCTCTCTACAATATCCAGCGAATACAAAATCGATATAAAAAAGCTTATAAAGTTGTCATTGATCTCTTAATTATCATAGTCTGGTAGGCAGGAAAAAAACTCGCAGTCAAAGCAAAATAGAAAAAAACATCAAGTCAATAACTCTTGCCTGAATGAACTTACATGGGTTCTGCATTTCATAAGCAAATATTTTTAATCATGTTAAATTAAACAAAGCTCCGATAAAATGGATTTAAAGTCGCACCCATTTTTGTTATTTTATACATAAAAAGAGGTTGTATTATTTTAGACCATTTTTGTACTTTGCAATTGAAGGTATCTCAAAAAATATCAAAGGATCAATAACCGACTATAAAATTAATATAACGATTCCATTTTTTTTTCGTTATCGAAGCGTGTAGTGTCTACCACATTAGACTATTTTTTTATAAAAGAACGAAGGTGTTTGCTTTTTTTTATTTTAAATTAATTCATGCATGTCTACCAAGTTTGTTTTAAAAGAGAATCCAGAGGTATTTTTTAATTTTAAGCAGATTTAAAATCTGGGAATACTAAGCTTTTAATATTCAGGAATTAGCCGCCCGAGTTGAAAAATCTACAAAGTAGTCACGTGAGTAAATTCAGAAAAAATGTCTATCGTTCGTTTTTGCTTTAAACAAAAAAATATATGGGCTCTCAGTTAGCAATGTGATTGGTACAAATGTATCCTAATATATCTTACATTCAATTCTAAATGTAATCCGTTTCATGAAAGTGACAGATAGAAACGAGCACCCTAGCGAAATGCGGTGGTGAGTCAATGAAATCAATTGGTTATCAGGCCTAACACGGATACATCAATGAATTCTAAACTGCACTCCCGAAATGCTACCCAAGCGCCCTCTATAGATGAAACGTAGAATAAATTTAAATTAGATGAGCTATCTCAATTCTGGTGCCTAAATTTAATACCATTTATTTAGAGTGGGCGGCGTCACTTTTTTTGGCCTAATTTAATTTTGTCAAAACAAAAAAATGGATACCAATTTCTCCATTGGGAAAGATTTATTTAAAAGCGTAGGCTATTCAAACAATTACACAAATTGAAGATATTTTACATTAAAAGGGGATCCGTTAAATGTATTTTTTGATCGGAACAGATTTATAAGTAAATCGATTCCATCCACTCTGAAATTTTTTATGTTTTCTAAAGCCCATAAATTTAATGTATTTAATTGATTGTGCTTAAGCTCAAGTTTTTGTCATTCTCCTCTTATTCTTCTTTAAAGCTCTTATCGTCTTTAACTTTGATAGCTTTTGAAATGTTTCCACAAAATAGAAATTTATGAAGTATCTTAATATCTCCTTACCGAAACGACGCTAGAAATAAATCAGTTGCTCGCGATTAAATTAAAATGCATTTTTGTGCACTAGCCATATCGATAAGGTTCATGGCGTTTGAGGTAAACAAAAACAAAGCAAGTGGCCCCACAATTTGCATAGGGGCCTGTCTCAAGGTCATGCACCGATGCAGGGGCATTCACTGGATGAACCCCCGTCACCCATCACCTCTGACAGATACCGTCGTTTTCACTAGAATTATGTACTTGCATGAATCGTATTTAAGGTGCTCGATATTTGTACCACAAGTTTCTTTAATCCATAAAGTAAACTACGATTCTAATTGCTCCCATAATTTTAGGTTTTAAGTACATTAGATAAGGGAAGTAGAGGGGGGCTTTAAATAACCCGGCGCATTCGCCATTTTATTACTTCAGAGAGTTTTTTTGACAAATTGGAGAGCTATTGCTATTATATTAAGAGTTTGATTTTCAAACTAACTAAATAGTTTATCGAACATTGTAGTTTGCTTTTGGTAGATAACTTCAAATGTTAATTAAAATGATGATTATTATGATTTCTGGTCCAAATAATGTATTTCTGAGGTACAAGGTTGCTCTGTGTCGCAATGATGATTAAATATAATTATCTTCGCCAATATGTTTCCTGCATTTTTTTTTAATGATTTTGCATTTCATCGTTTCATTTACTTGGCTATTTAGTTAATTTTTTCTGCTACATGCATTTTAAAACTTGCACAAAGCCTTTGTTGTTTTTTTCAGGTAGACTGACGATCGTATTAATGTTGTAGTAAAGCTGCAAAGGGAAAATTTAAATTATAAATAATGTGCAAATTTGTATAGGTTCGTAGGCAGCAGTATTTTAATGACATTTAAATTGAACGACTACATTTGGGTTAATTAAATCTACCTGATGTAAAATATTAGCATTAATTTTATGTTTTGAAAAAGGAAAGGCGCCTGAATAAAATAAACATTTAATAATTTTATTAAATATAGCATTAAAAAACATAAATTTCTTATTGACTTTATATGTCTGCGGTTATTTACATATATTGAAGGTAATCATTTAGATCAGGTGGTTTCAAAAGGTATGATCAGTCCAACGGTTATTACTGTTATTTTTACAAATATAGGTAAAATTTATTATAGTTTTAATAACCATTACTCACGTTTTGAATTAATTGTTAATGTACATGAAATGCAATTTACGCGTTTCCTACTACTATGTTGCAAATACGCGGCTGTGTATTATTGAAAACGTGATCACTTTAAACATTGATTATGACCAATCATTTCTTTACAAGGCATAATAAGAAAAAAAAGTATTCTTCAACATTTATTTTATACTTCCAGTTTTAATTAAAACAACAATTAATTTGATTTCACTTAACTTTTCCAAAATTTTAAAATTACCTTATTGTTTAAGCATTTAAGTATATTCGCAATTTGGTCATAACAAAGATTTTAAATGTTTTATTGATTGGAATTATTTATCCTAAATAAAAATGGGCTCAGGAGTTGGAAGTTGTCGTCATGAGCACAACTACTTTAAGAATTACGTAGATCAATCTCTGTCTAAAAGATATCACCACGCTGAGCCTGTTTAGGGACGGATCCCTTGAGTAATGAAAATCAAATAGTTTAAAATTGAAGGGGTTGTTGGATAATAAAGATTGTGTTTATGCGTTACCCAGCTGACGCCTGCATGGAACATAAATCCGTTTCTTGGCCAGATTTTCGACATTTCCTGCACATCAGCAGTTTATTGGATCCTAATAAACGCATAAATCAGGTAAATGAAACTTTGCGCACTCCTTAAAATGTTTTATTTGCCGTTCAAGACTCAAAATAATTGCTTTCCTATGAGAACAAATTTCCACGACATTTTTTACTTTCAAATCGGAATCAACATCACAAAAAGAAATGCAATAAATCTCGTATTACATTAAAGGTTTCGAGAATTGCTTTATGCTGTATTTATTTGGTTGTGGATTTATTGTGGCCTTGTGATCGCAAATCGAGGATATTTGCACATAATTCAATGCCAAAGTTTTTCAGATTAGTACGGAAAGATAACAAAACACAAACTAACTTAAGACACGTACCTAAGCTTTGATAAATTACCGAAGAGTCAACTTTATAAGTTTGGGCAACTAAGACAATGGACGCATAAGGTGAAAATAATTATAGACCCAACTAGTTAAAACATAAAATAGCCCACGTTTATAACAGCACTAAAGTAACTTTAAATTTCTTTTAATGGTGCCAGGTTAATGAGGGCCTCCTTTAAATGTTTTGTTTTAGTTCTGAGGTATCCTAACGTACCTAATTAACTTGTCATGGAGGTGTATATTTGGGCATAATAATTGATTTTTCCTGTTCAAAAACAATGGGCTATTCTGTAAAATCGTTACACGGTTCAGAATTTCACATTAGTTGAAAGAGGAAGTAACACAGTCATTAAAGAATGATTTGTTAAGTTTTATTAATCACTCCTTCAGAGTGGTTTTGTTTTACTTTTTAAGATTTAATTATGTTTACTGCCTTTGCATAAAGAATAGATTTGCCTTTGAATCTAGCATCCAAGAACAAGTCACGGCGAAATTATGCCTTCAAGGCAATCCTGACTTTCCCTCATTATTATCCACAAGTATGCTGGGGTTTCTTCATTGATGGGTCAGTGACAGGTCGATCTGCTGATGCAGATAATGATGTAATGAATGATTGGAGATTGGCGTAACGTGTCACGCCTATGACCTTGGAATTAAACAAACACTTCAAGCTTACCATAAGATCAAAAAGAATCAAACTCTTGCTATCAAAACAATCTTCAGTAATGGCTTGATTCGTACTTGCATAGCAAATACACACTTTGAATAATAGCAATGAATAACTTCTCTACAATTAGATTGGAAAACATGAGATCAATATGAAATATTACCTAACATTACAGGCCCAAAAGCGAGAGCAAAATATTACCTAACTTAATCCCTATGCATTATTAACTAGCTGGTTACTTTTGCAATGCAGTTAAATTTTCTAAGTGACCAAATTATACTGCTATTTTCAACGCGAGCATCTTAAGTAGATATCTTGTTAACTACAATTATCCTTTTTTAATGCACTAACACTTAAATTATGTCCTGGCCTAGAGGGGTTGAAAATTATATATTCTAGTGTTATTATACTCTTCTAAAACCATTTTTATATTTGACGCGAGTAAGAGCACTCAATGTTTTTATAAATAAAACAGATAAATTTATCATTTATGTCAGTACTTCTAACAAAATTTATAAAATAAAAAATGGTAAAAAGCACTATCTATACGCTATTTTATCCTGATTTTTACATTTTAGGTAAACCTATCTGTGGTGGTTTCATCAAAACCAAACTTTTTTTTTATTAAAACAAAGTATTAAACATCAAACTAGCAAACATCCATTATATCAATAAAGCAATATTAAACTGAAAATATTGCTGATCAGCTTTGATGTAATTAAAATGTTCGTAATTCTATTGAATTACAAGCTCATCAATGGAAACATTCATATGTTTATATCTCTGAAAATACAAATTTTAATAATTTGAACAATTCAGTTTGATGCTTGGGTTTTACATTTTCAAAATACTTCCACTTCAAACATTTCGTTCGAGTATTGTTGGTATTTAATTTAACATATTTGCAGTAAAGGTGATTTTTATTTACAAACTATGCTTAGTTTTCCCTTATCGCTTTCCAATTTACGAATTAAGGTAATTATTCACTAATTTAGGATTTAGTGGAATGTTCACATTGTGTCGGATGTGGGCTAAAGTGCATTGAGCTTTATTTTTTAATTCCTGACTCGCATTATTTGCCTTTAATAGGTTAAAAAAAACTGCATACAAGTTATCCCGGCGCATTCGCCATTTTTGATAGAAAGAAAAAACAGCAGGAATGTTTGCCAGAAAGTTTACCCGGCGCATTCGCCATTTTCTAAGAAATAGATTTTAATCACAGTAAGGTTCATTATTTATAGATTTGCTAAAATTTCCAACTTAAACAAAAGTTTTAATCCTAAATCCAAATTGCTTTCTGAACTGTGAACAAATTAAGTGATTTGTTCTGCAGTTATTTGAGAATTATAGTAGGTATTAGAACTGGTTCTTGGAGCAAAGTTAGTAGGGATATTGTAAAAGATTAAGCGACCGTCTATGTTTTTGGAAGCAGCTTGTCTAAGGAAAAAGAACAGCTTTAATTCCGCGACATCGTCGGTTAAAGTTGATAAATTAGCTTCATCAATTAATGGCGCCTCCCTGTTTTACATTATTCGCTTTTCTTTTCTTTGTGGAACTTTCTTATCAATACGGCCTCGATTGCATTAAATACATGCTTTCTGATAACTTATGATTTTGTTTTTCTTTGACCGATTTTTTTATGCTTTTGTTTTTAAGCAACTTCGGACTAGTTAATCCATTACCGCCATTATTGTATATATAATCATTTAAGGGCCAAGGTCTAATTAGTTTAAAAAATTAGATACTTAAATATTCCACGCGTTAAGGTAATTTTGTTGTCAAATTAATGGCTTGAAAATAATTACCCAAGAAAAATAAGGAATCACCTCAGGGGTTAATGATTCAAAAAATACCTGACTATATAATACCTTATTGTGTTAATTGCAGTAATAAATAAAAGCCAGTTGCAAAGTATAGGCAATTATAATTATTACGACTTGAAAAAATGTATTTTTTTCTATTCGCAAATAGTAGTGTGTTTTGATAATTTATTTTTATTACTTAACTGTGATCATCAATGGAGTTAATAATGTTACGGGCATAATAGTAAGGTTTTAATTATACAATTTCACACTTATAAAGTATTCTTTTTAAGATTTTTTTGCAAATTATTGCAGTTTACTCATGCCAGATATATAAAAATATGTTTAACAATTAAATTATATATTAAAAACCTAAAACCATTGATCAAGTATATTATTTGTTATTTTTCTCTATGCTAAAACTTAAAGAAACCTTAAAAAGTTCATTCATTGTCATTAAAGAAAATTTTTAATTAAAATTGTAGAAGTAAATTATTTTCAAAAGTTGTAAAACCATTTTTAATAACGTTTTCTAATGAAGGTTGCTGAAATTTTATATTGCAGTATAAGAAATAAAAAGTTGTTCCTAAGAGTTAGTTGATGAGAAGTGCAACATTATTTTCATTAATAAAAGAGAATTTACAAGTTGTACCTACTTAACCTATTCCCAAGTTTCTCATCTCGAGGCTCATTTGCATGGTAAGTTTGCGCGAACTCTTTGTAATGCATACGAACATTGCATTTTTATTATGTTATGTCTTGGTCTATTTACTTTTACTACACTATAAATACAAGAAATTACGTTTGGTATAAACAAAGCTATGCAATGTTATACTGTATACCCCTTTCGTATAATTAGCGATTTAAATATTATGCAAATCAATAATGCTTATGAATATTACAGGGTGTCTCCAAAAGACTTATTACCACAAGCCTTTATAGTTATACCTATTAGCGCAGTTAAAACACAGACACACTTAAGAGATTCACTTTCAAAAATTATTTATTACTATGGAAGAAAAGTGACCGTAATGTGCTACATATAAATAGAATAAACCCTTTAAATTTGCATATATTACTCGATTTAAATAATTAATTTATATGAAGATACCTTCTTTATATTCCTGATTTAGATTCATTAAAAAGTCGTTAATTTTGAATAGTAAATAAACTATTACATAGAATTAATTTTCAGCTGCGCAACCCAAGGCTCAATGCTTGCCTCCAATCATAAATTATATAATGTAGATAGGTCGCCACAAGTCAATATGATTTAAGTTGGTATTGCGAATTTCTCCATAGTGTACAAAACAAATGTATAATTAAATTTAAAATGTTTAAGTTTGTTCTCCAGGACAGACGTATTTCTTCCAATTTGGTACATTCGTACATTTTGTGTTTTATTTAATCAAAATGTGCGTGTTCTATAACTTTCATAAAATCATTGAGTTAAAAGTCGGATATCATTGGCCCTAATTTTTGGGTATAATTTAATCCTTTAAAACTCGAATTTATGGTTTGTAGGTGATATAATTGTATTATAATCATAGTTACACACCAATCATTTACATAATGTTACATTTTATCATTGCTTTTAATCGCAAATATCATACCAATTTACGTAAAATTATACGATTTTGGATTTAACTGAATGAGCAGATACGCAATAAACCTCTAATAAGTATGGTATATGTCGGTTCCATGATTAATATTATATTATTGTGTTCTTAAATAATTCTTATAAAGCTTTATATTATTCAGAAAAGGAACATTATCTCGCTTAGATCGGTTAATATGTACATTATTATCGAATTATGCCAAATTAAGTGATGTGGAAATCATGTTATTTTTGTAAATGCCCCTGTTTCATGTGAACAGGTTTTGAGTGAAATAAAATTAGGCAAAACTTGGAAAGATATGATCAACAACAATAATCTATATTTTGGGTTGCCATTAGAATTTGCACAGCGGAAAAAGTACATGGAAGTGAAAATAAGGTTTTGCAGTAGTATAGATATTGATTTCATTTTATTACCGGTTAGTCAGTTAACTTTTCTTATCGGCTCATTATAAATCCAGGCCGTTAGCTACCTATATTAGGCATGTTTGTTTTTTATGTTAAATACTAAATAATAATTGTTTCTAAAACAATGGTTTAATGTTACTTGATGAGTGACGCTACAAATAATGATTTCCTTGTTCCATTGTTGATTAGTTCACCTTGTAAAGCGCAGCTCTACATAAAAACAATTTAAATTTGTAGCTGTTTGTCACTTAAATGATTGTAAAATGATAAATAGTATAGCTTCAAAAGGATATTAGCTTCCTGCTTATTCCATTAACGCATTATGCACGACATTTTATTAATTATTCGATGTGGGAGGAAGATATTGATGGGCGCTCATCAGAGCATGTATCTACGGCTATAAACTTTAGAACATAATTAGTACCACCTATTAGGGAAAAACTGTTAATCCGGAAACATGGGTTACGGACTTGTGAAGACTGAGTCGCTCGTACACCTCTTAAATCGGTGAACCTCTAAATCGAATTTATTGTTTACAACATGCTAAGAATTCTTTTTGTCTTGTTAAAGCAATGAGCGTGACATGCGACTCCCTCTTTTTACTCATAATATTTCCTTCTGCATTTTGATTAGTCATTTAGACCAAATTCCTAACAAATTCAATGGCCGGATGCTTTTAAGTGCTCTCCGAAAATTATACATCCCTTTCTACACCATACCTTACCGTCCTAATGCATTCGATCGGGTTCCAACCTACCGCACATGGATCATTATTTAGCTACGCACCATCTTCAACATAGTTTCTTAACAGGAAGAAAACATTGAAAGATTTCAACGAGAATAGGCATATGTTCTTTAATAACTCTCTAGATAGACTTGGCGTAATTAAAAAAAGAGCAGAATGCTTGCAGGAAATTAGATCGATGTTTAATGTCTTTAAAACCAACCTGCAGAGTCGTAAACCGTTTGTCAGGACACAAATGGGCAAGATTTTGTGTAAAACTATCGCGGGCTTAACTATTAGTTAAAATTGAATTCTGACCTTCTGGGGTAACACCATTAAAAAGCTGATATCAAGCGCTAACGACGTATTGAGTTCGAATTTATTATCATGTATTGTGGGGGAGTGTCCCTATAATTATAGCTTTCGTAATCAATTCTTGTTGTATGCAAAAGTGTTTTATTTCAACAAAATTAAAGGTTAAATCTAGCAAAATAACATAATCGTGAGACATTATTAACCGAGCTATTAACACTAATAAGATCTGAGTTGTGTGACATTGTGCCACTCTCACTTATGCCAGCCAACTACCAGATAATAGATAGTAAGTGCATTATCTGGTCATAACATTACATTGGAAAGATAGGCTTAAGTAGCTGAAGTGTGTAGAATTGAACAGGATTAAGTAATATGAAGTAACATAACCTCAATAGCAAGCACGCGCCACTAATAACTTTACAATATCGGAGAAGTGAGCTGCGCCCACGATTGCCTATTGACACACATTCGGTTGACATTTTAAATGGTATATGCTTTTTTGTTTTTATCTAAAACATATTGTATTATAAGAAAGTTAATTGGTTTCTATATTACGCTTTAACCTCTGTATCCGGCACGTCTAACTTTGAGTTACCATTTATGGTGGTCAAATTAAAATACCAAAACGATGAGTTCCTTAGAATTTTAGCTGAATTATTAATGGTCTAAACAATAAAAAAGAAAACCAGTCTACAAACCTTATTTGACATGATTCCTCCATAATTTAAGTGTCTAGTCTGCCCAGAAAGAGTGGTTTTTGAATAATTTATTCAAAAATTGCGAAAGAATGCCAATAATTTATTAGTTCCAACTTTAAATACCATGAAGGTTTCTTTTATGGATTTTTAACTCACAAATGTGGAATTGACCGAGGAATAAAAACCTTAAGTAATAAAAATGTAATTTAATAATTTTGTCGACGCGACTCGGTAAACAGTTGGATATTAAATTGTAATGATTTAAAGTAGTAAAAAGTTTAATTTTGGAAAGCGTAATGTGATAATATAACATTTTTAAAATTCATGAAAAAAGTCTGCAGTGCATTACGGTTGTTAAAAATAAATGAGCACTAAAATATTAAATCCTGCAGTTATTTTTCAAGATTTGAGGTATACGGAACCAAATTTTAAATTTAGTTTTTACATGTAGTTTCCTCCATTAATGTGCAACATCTATAAAGTTTCCGCAGCATAATATTAAACGAAATGTAAGCTAAGACGTCCCGAAGGCAAATAGGTCGTAAGAGAGGAGTAAAGTAATATAATAACTCTAATTTGGAGGCAGGGCAGGTATGAAACCGTTCCAAAGCACGACATAGACTAGAACACTTATAATTTATGTTTATGTATTCCTTCCTAAACGTAAGCGTGGGAACAGTTGATGTCCACCAATTTCACCTTTAACAACCATTACTAAATAACATTATTTATTTAGATCGCACTATAGTTTTCCGACCAGGAACATCCTTATTATGTCCACAAAAAAAAAACAAATTGCCTTATGAATAGGGTGGGCACTGCTTAGTTTTACTTCACTGGTTTGCTTTTTGGTGTAATTTTATTGTCAGGTTTAAAATAATGGCCATATGTCAAGGCGTTTAACAATTTGAATTAATTATTTGGAGCTCCGTTTTGTTAACGAATCTAAAGGACTAATTTTAAAGGATTTGATTTTCCTTTAATTTCTTTGCCAAACGTGCAATTTTTAAATTATTGCAAAATGTAAGCATTTTTACCAAGGGAAGGTACATAATTAATTGAATAAATACAAACCCACAACTGACACTAATTATATGATCTATTATTATTGATTCAATATTGGCAAATGCAATGAGCTGAACATGCCAATTGCGGAATTGTACAAACTGTAAAAAGTAAAGATTTATTTTGCAAGGCAGCACTTAAGATGCATTGAATAAAATTATGAAACCAATTAATATGTATACAAACCCATATTCAATGTGGGCGAATAAGATTTTTTTCCAGGCTTTTCGTTTGAACAAGAGAGGAATTAATTATGAAACAAGTTTAATAAAACATCGAAAGTGAAGGTTTTTATTTATGTGTTTACAGAATAATTCATTAGCACAGGCTTGATAATCATCAATATCAATAGCAATTATACGATTCTATGGTGCAATTACTTATTAGTCTAACTGTATCAATAACATCAGTGCACATACATGCACTAATTTCAGCATAATCATAGTAGGTATTGACTTTAGAACTAAATGTTAACGATGGAGGGAGGGCCCTGGGTGCCGATTGATTGCTTGCTTTGTTTTAACAGTTTGCTCTACAGGATGTGATGTGTTAAATTGGACCACCCTTTAAATTAATTTTTTATCACCAAAAACAAGAAACAAGAAAAAAAAGTCATTTAGAAATCCATTATTTTGTAGCAACCTCAAATTTCAAAGTAATTTAAATAAAAACTTTTAACTTAGTTTAAGGGATATCCAATATTCCCTCTTACTTTGTTTAATACCCATATTGTTTTTATTTATTTAAGCTTAAAGGGAATTTGATATTAGATAATTAGCAACTTACAAGCATTTGCTTGTTAGAATTGTTTTACCTCCCTTATATTTAGGGGTATTAATTCAAAAAATACCTATTATTTAACTTCACTGTTTGTTTAACTAGTTTCATTTCAAACAAAAATTACATAATCCTGTACCCAAGAGCGGAGTAAAAGAGAATTGAAGTTTATGCAAAATACTCAACAGTGATTATGAAAATTTTCACGGTCTGATAACTAATAATATAAGTTTGTTGTTAAAAAACTATTAACTAGTTTAGTGTGTACAGACATTAATTTTCAATGAGACTTAATTTTAAATGTGTAGAAGTGATTATAATAATTTATAATGTGGAAAAAATGCTTATGCAACACTAGTTGCCAAACCTTATGTATTTATATGTTTTAGAATAGTAAAGACCAGTTTTTTGTAAAGCTGTTTAATTTTTTTTGTTCGACACGATAACCGCACCTAACAATCATAAAACAATTATATGTTAACCAAATGAGAAAAGTTTTTTTCCTATTAGCTAGCTTGTGGTCTTGGCATTTTGTTTTCTTGGATTTTTATAACCGTTTATTATGATTTCTCATTTGGCCAATATGCTTTTAATTTCGGGTTGCGTGTTAGCTCTTGATCCAAATTGCATATAACGAAAGCAAAAAGGAAGAAGGCTAGGGGAAATAATAAATAAGTAAGATTTTATAACAAGCGAAGATTAATGTGTTGAATTAATGAACAATATTTCTAAATCAATTGAAGATTGCAGTTTTTTGATTTAAAGATAAGGTGCAATTACCTTGACGCTATGTCAATATCCATAAATTCTAATTAAATTGTTTATCTCATTTTTATGCAGTCTATTATGATTGCAATTTAATTTATGATTAGATGTATAATTTATTATTATCTGTTAATGTTTCATCCATAAAAACATTATTATTGGTAAATGAAGATGCCATATCAAGATAAATATAATTATCAATTATATACCTACGTGACAAAACGCTCAAACACGTCACAGTCGATTTTTTTAAGGCACAATTTTTCTTTAAACACATCTATGTATTTGTGTTTTAGAGCAAAAAAGCAATCTCTAAAATAAGTATCTTTGAAGCTGTGAGCAACATTTTTTTTGTTAAATTTTTTTTTCCTGGTTTATTTTTTTACGATTCTAAAGATAAACCTTTCTGATTGTTAGAAAATAGTTTTTAAAAATTTATTTTTTTGATTAATCTAATTTCTTATCATTTTTAACTGTAAATGATAAGAAATTAGATTGCATCAGAATATAATTATTGACCTACCCTACTGAAGTAAAATTTTAATGTTTGACATAAATACTCATGGTAATGATAGTTTAATTTGATTTTAAAGTTGTTCAATAAAAATAAACACTTTTTATCAGAAACAACAAATAAATTCGGGTCATTGACTGCAGTGCAGATAACAATTTTAACTGCGTTATTATTTTTAAAGCAGACAAAAAATGGGAAAAACAATGAGCTCACATGTTTTTCTGGATAATCAAACTTGGTTAAAAAATTTGCAATACTGGACGTTTAAAATTAAAAAAAAATATGGTATACTTTTTTAAGCTTGCTTAACCATAGTTTAAGTGAATGATTTTCAATAATTTTCCGGCGTTTTTACAGATGTTTCTGCAATCAAAACGTTCATAAAGCCCGTTTTTTAAACTAATAATCCTTGGACATGTTTCCAACAAACTAAAGCGAATATGAAATGCATTTTCTTTTTATCTTCATGTTAAAGTTAATAGTAGTATATGACTGCGATATAGTTTTATGGTATTGATGCAAATTTTTATGTCATGTGATTTTTCCAAGTGAATGAGTTTGAATGGTATTACAGAATTCTATTTCAAATTTAAATTTACCTCTCTCTAAAAACTGATGGCGTCTGGCCTTGATGTTTCTGGAAATTTGTTTTATAATGCGGAGGATATCTAATCGTTTTGGCATTGTACATGACACTTTTGTATCTACTTATCGAAGAAATTTGCATAGACAAAGTATATGTATCTTCATTAGGATTATGTTAAAGAAATGCGAAAAAAAAATGCAATAAAACGAAACTAAAACATTGCCTATGGGTAGCTCATTATAGATCAATTAAATTTCTTTAAATTTGGCATTTTATGAAAAAAATGGCAACCCATCTGCGAAGAGTAACTTTTAACCCGCAAGTAAGTGTAAGTTTAGAACTCTGTGCCCCTTTTTTCTGTTATTTAAGCGTTGTCGTGCGTTATACTTAAACAGATTATTTTTTTCGTAAACAGTACATTATTTTGTTAGTACCTCTGGGAGTTTTTTTTGCTACTCCGCCGTTTATTTAGCTCGTGGGAAATCTTCGCAAAACGTAGCTATGCCCGTAAGACATACATCCCTTGAACCATTTACGTTGAGTGATAAATTTACCTAACCTAGGTATATTTTTTTTTGTTTTACGATAGCATGTTTTTTTTTTAGACATAACAACCGTTTTTCTAAGTTGTAAGTCAAAATATTGGACACCTACACCTAATGTTTTTTGTGCGTTTGAAGAAAGTTTGAAAAAACTGACCCAGCCTGTATTTGGTGATGAATTTGAATGCGTAATGCAATTATTTCATGCGTTTAAAAATGTAAATATAGCAGCCTAATCAATTTAGTATCACAGTGCAAAAACCTTGGATTGGTGCTAATTAAAAAACAAAAAAGTAAAAATACTTCCTTGGCGCCATTTAAAGACATGACCTTGTTTTCCTGATCACATCAACATGTTTAACAACATTACTCCACAACATCAATATTCGTTTTAAATGATTTTTATCCTTGTATGATAAAATATGACAATACACGCGTACGAACAATTAAAGCAGTTGCCTCAGGTGCAATAATGTAAATTCATGAGATGAGATATTAGCATCACAAACAACTTCTGATGATGTTTTCCGGTTTTCATGGCTGCCTTTATTCAGCTTATAAACAATCATATGGATGCAAATTAGATAAATTACTGACCTTTTGCAGCTAACGCACCTTTTGTTATTAGATTTTTTTATGTCTAAAATAAAGCAAATAAGTCGCATTGCATAGTTTATTAAACAAACTTAGATGCTTTAAAAGAATCTATTACTACTAAGTATATTTTAAAATGCCTCTAAAACAAGAAAATGCGGGGTTGAATTATGTAACAAAATGTAAAACCTCCCTTATTTTAAAGCAAACATTTTAAAATGAAACAAAATATGAAACGCGTCAAATTAGCTTTTTGTCTGCCTAATTTTGTAAATGCTAAAAGTTAAGCCATATTTTCTACTTTAGGTACACTGCTTAGTTTTAAGCTACCCTATTTTAAATTAAAGGCTCAACTTTAAGAAATGTTACGTGCCGCCCTAAAAATTGGGTTGTGGCTTACAAAAAACTCAACTAAGAAGCTTAAAGCGATTGTAATTTATTTTTTTAGGCATTTTTCACCGCAGAAATAATCAGTGTGCGTGTATATTTAATTATATAAACTGGGATTTCAAAACAATTTTCTTGTCACATTATGAAAAAACCCGTAATAAATTTAAGAAATGCTAAGAGCGGATTTGGCTGTTTAATATGTAATTTGGGGAGGTACTCGTTGTTTAACACACTTATTATTAGGTAGTGACATTACTTCAACCTAATAGGAAAATAATTACATGGTAGAAAATGTATTAAATTAAAAAATAAAGTCTAGTTCATCGAGGTTGCACGTCAAGTCTTTCACAATCAACAATTAATATTTTGAAATATTACATCCATATCCAGAAGATACAAGAAGATTAAAGGAAGCAATTTCCTCGTGTCGGAAACAAACACTTGATTATTAATTATCACTCCGTATGACCGTGTAGAAAGAAAAATGCTGCTAGTTGATTAAAACGGTAAGTTTTCATAAAGGTCTTGAAAAGACGAACTAGAAACAGTTCATTTCATATAGCGTATGGTTTAATTTGTCAGATTTATCTATTTCTTGTATACTTAGTGGTTTAGGTCAAATCTAATAGGATTTTGGTAAATTGACCGGTTTTACTTAGGATTTATTTAGTTGTATATTAACTCCAAATGATTGTGATAAATGTAATTTAAAGATAACTAATAGGTATTGTTCTGTAACCTAGTTTTAAACAAAAAAACGCCATAATAAATTACACATATGCTGCCCAATAACAAAAGACCAAAAGAAGATAAATTTTACATAATTCGAAGTGAATCATTGCTAACAAACAGCTGTTTTTAGTATTGCGTTTCATTTTCTTTATGCACACATTATAAATAAGTTTAATGTATCTGCGGTTTGTTATATCTGTCATAAAGTATGTCGATGTTAGATAGGAATCTACTATTTACAAACCAACAATAATTATTGATGATCAAAGTCAAAAGTTATGTTTCAAAAAACAGAACTTGCGTGAAAGAAAAAACGTGAATTGTCTTTTTGATAAATTACAAAAATAAATTTAAAACGACGTTGAATCTTATCTGCAAATAAATCCCGTTCAATCTGCGCGCGTTTTGCATAGAAAAAAAGATCCATTTTCTAATTAAATTAATTACCTTCTTACAACAGTAGTTAAAGAAAGCAAGATAAGAGAGCAGGCATAAATAATAGAATATTATCAAATGTTGAAAAAGTTCTCATTAATTACCTCTTTAATTGGTAAAGTGTCAACTCGTATTAGATCTTATAAAAGGTACTTAAAAGGTCTAATTAACTATCGTTTATTTTGAAACAAGTATAGTAAGGCAAGTCAGGATTTTTAATTCTTCATTAGCTACACCCGCTTGGCAATAAAATAAATAATTTATTTCATTCTTGCATTTTGCTGCAAAACAGTTTTTATTTTTTTTTTTTTAATTCAGAAGTACATTCAGTCTTGTATCAGTCAGAAGAACCGAAAAGTGATGAAACTTAAAATGATAGACGATTGAATAACAGGTTTTAACTCCCCTTTTAATATGAAAATAAAATAGAAAATCTGTCGGCATTACCAAAAGACACAAAAACAACACGTTTTAAAAGTATAAAATACTTCATAAAATATAGAAAATAGGGTTAAAAGAAGTCGTAAGATAAGCCCATATAAAATATAATGGACTCTTTCTGATAAACGATGGCTTTTATTGACTTTTATATTTTATGGTATGTTTATTTTTGTTCCATTTATGTTATCTCTAATCAGGACTGGACCTATAAAAAAACCTTAAAAGTTAAAAAAAACATTGAAAAGAGTTGGAGATTTAATTAAATGCAACCAGGTAAATTCCAAATTTCATATAACTTGATAAACAATACTCAAATAAACGCAGAACACAAAGGGATTATGCATAATGTGGTGAAATGAGGATTTAATTAAATTTCAAATGATTCAAATATCAACAATAATTTCTCAGTTACAACTAAAGTTTTAGCTGGAAATACATCAATTATGTGGAAATGCTCAATCAGTCCGCTTTATGAATATTTATAAACCGTTAAATCGAAAAGCAAAGCGGCTTACTTTGACTGTGAATTAATTAGCTTCGTTAGGTAATTCATATTTAATATACCTGTAATGTTCTAAGATTCTAAATTATGTTTAGCTTTAGTTTAGATCTATATTAAATATTTTAGTTCAATTTATCGATATACCTGCCTAATGTAATTAATAAAGCAACAACCACATTAATTGAAGATATCCTTTTACAATGTCGGCATATTTGGTCCAATTATTTAGGTAGACACCATTATTAAATAATTTCTACTTAATTAGCGATTATTGATTTTTTGCCTAAGGTCAGTCAATACTAAATTATCTGACAAAAAATTGCAGCATCTGGTGTTAGGTGTGGGTACACGATTAGTAAACGTGTTTAACCAAGATAAAATAAAAAGATGTTTCTTATACTGTGGTAGATTTATTTTAAATGCTTCAAGTGTCTTAACAAGAAACAAGGATGATCTCGCACAGTTGCATTTACATTCACATCAGCAATAGCAAAGCAACATAATTCTAAATTATCGTTTCGTTTCTATGTAGAGGATACTTAATGATCGGCTAAACAAACAAAGATAAATCATGTCACTGGAAGTAATAAGTTCTATTAAGTTGGCTGTGATTAGTGTGATTTGCACGCAGGTGCATCAGGTGAGCAATTGTTTTAGAACTTGGCGGACGAGCGTTAAAGATCGCAAACACTTTAAAAGTTGCTCGTGGAGTGTATAGCCATTGCGAAAATGAATTGACGTCAGTCAGCAATCGTAGTAGACTGCTCGACGCTGACAATGCAAACCACTCAAGGACATTCGCTAATAATCCTATGCAGGAGATAACAACTCGAACCATATATTTTTTTATTTTATGGTTTAGGAGGTGAAGTGATAAAGCACGTTTGCATAACGATAAGAACTTTAAAACAAATAGTATTATTTATCCAAATATTAAAAATACACGTGCTCGTGCTACTTTTTTTTAATTGTTATCCCAAAAAGGACCTCTGATATTGACATATAATAATCGCATTATTTGTTTTGAAACAATTCAAAAGTCAGCAAGATAATATTGATTTTGTGATTTTTAAAGCAAATTACAATTTATTTTTATTTGTTCGACGTGGAATTAGAACAGCTGCTAGATGTTTTTTATATTTTAAAATGTATAATCTAAAATGCTTTAAACCATTAAATTTAATATTTCATATTAAATATATATTTCACAACATAAAATTGTGACCCGAACTGCAAAATGCTGACATTTATTGCTCTTTTTGCATAAAACAATTAATAACAATAGTTAGAATTATAATTATTACCTACAGTCTCTAAAAAACAGCATTTGCATGAGCTTGCTTCAAACCAATAATTAAAAATCAAACAAGGACAAATTTAATTTATTGTGCCTTCAACTATTGTTTACATTAATATTTAATCAAATTTCTAAGTAAATCATTACTGCCTCGTAGTTAAATTTACAAAAAAAAACCTGTGTACCTATTAGATAATTTTGCGGGATTAGTATACGGGTTGTAGATCACGTATTCGTTTGCATTGCAAAAATAAAACAACTGATGCAATTCAAGATTGATTTAGTAAGCATTATAAAAAAACCTGTGTAGATACTATAAAAAATACTACGCAAAATTTTTTTAGAATCGCTTATCTAAAGTTGATAATTCCAGTTATTTTACACAAATTTATTGGAGCATGCGGTTTTTGGAACTTGAAATGCTTGTAATTTTTTAGTAAATTTTAGATATTATCTCTAGAAAAAATCAACTAATTAGAAAAATGTTCTCAGTTAATAAAACGTTATATTTAAAAAAAATGGACAAATAGATACCTACGAAGCCAATTAGTTAAAATTATCGTCGTAAACATCAAAGAAAAACCACTAGAAATTCCGACAAAAATAACAGTGGTTTTTTTTCCTTCAATAATCGTAATATGCGCAATAACAGCCATTATCATAATTAACTATAAGTATTTAAATTTCTTTAATGTCATTATTTTTTTGTTAACAGCATTTTTTTAGAAACATATACGATATCTAGGAAGCGAAATAAACAATTCCCATATAGTCATTTGATAATGGCGAAACATCAAAGAAGCCGACAATGATAAATACTCCGCCATGGTGATATCATTGATAATGACCGACCTTGCAAATATTCCGAGAAGCACACAATTGCTCACACAATATGGAATTAGTGAGTATAAAAATATAGGAAGCAGTACAACCGCATTCGGCATTGTGCATTTGATGTTTACCACAAAACAACACGATTAAGCTGCACGCATCTAAAAAATGCAATACTGGAAATCACCTCTTTTGACGTCAGCACAACTTCAGATCGATGGAAGCATTGCTTTATAAAAATTACAGTTCATAAATAGTATATTAAAACATAGGAACGTTTTTTAGCACACGTCCAGGTTTGGAAAACAAGCCGCGCTGTGGCAAGTTTTTCAATGGACAAGTACGTCTTAAAAAACGAGTTTTTTATACTATTTTTTATATTTTGTTTTATTTAATTTATTAAGAAGCATTTTTAATTTGAATTAGAAGCTAAACCTAAAATTTTATTTTTATTGGATTGGCAACATTGACATTTTAAAGTAAAAAGTAAATTTAGGTCAGATATATTGAATAATGACATTTGTAAACTTTACTTACTTAATATTAAATGAAATGGCGCTTTTGAGAAAACGTAACCGTTGATATCGTTTCTCCAATTCTTCTAGTTATTTCCTCTACCAAAAAACTATGTCCCCTGATAGTTTAATAGTAAAATTTATAAATAAAAAGTAACTTGCAAGGAAAGAATTCATCTTTATGCATCTGAAAAACCAACTTAATAAAATAAAATGTTAGGTTTAATAATGAAGCAATTCAGCAACCTTAAAAACCAAATTTCGGGTTTCATAATGTGCTTATTATAGAACGCAAATATAAAAGCGATTTTAATTTTAATTTTAAATGTAAACGCAAAAAATGGCGAATGCGCCGGATTGGCAGAAGTGTTATTTTTCTTTTCAATCGTAATAAGTGTTGTGTCTCTAAGCGGTGATTTTTAAAGGTACATTTTCTGTTTTCATTTTCAAAAAAAAATCCTACTTAAATTATTCATTTAAAATTGTTTTTTATAAAATATAAATCGCCTTCCTGACTTTCTATGATTGCAGGAACTAGAAATGTATCGTTTCTAGCCAGCTTGGCTACATTCGAGTATACCTATACTAAAATTACAATTATAAAATTACCCAGTAATTATACTATTTGGCAGGCTTGTACATAATATTATTATTAGCGCGTTTATTATAAAGAATGGTGAGATCATACCTATTCCAATAAATAAACCTACGTTATTTAAAAAATATCCTTAATTCATTTAATTATATTATTTTTTGTTATTTCTCGGACAGGTTTTGATCAAATTAACCGGAATTATTGTCGATCTATAATTAATCTTTTTAAACAACTGCATTTTATTTTATATTTCCATTTACACTGACATGTCAAGTTCATGGCTGATATCCTTGAATGTTCAGAGACGGTAAAAAAATTATTTGTTAATGTAGAGGTAGAAAACAGTTTTATACTGAAAGTGCCAGTAATCAGCAAATATTACTTTGTCATTTAGTTTTTTTATACTACTACCTTACAATAAACATTTATTATTATTTTGCAAAAAATACAGTTTGAATTTATACATACCCCGACTATAATGCATACAGGCAAGCAAATAGTTGTCAAGATCCTAGTAGTTAAATCTATTTTTAATGTTCAAATTTGAGTTAAAAGATGTTTTAATGAACTTAAAGAAAGTTGGTGGGTTTATGTATTAAGAGACATAAAGTTTGACTATTCAGACAAAGTTGTGAAATTTGAGAAGTTTAAGTTCAAATACTATATTTTATTTATGTCACGCAAATACCATAACAATCACGTTTAAAATTGATGGAAGAGTTTTGTTTATATAATCATCTGGAACTAATTATTATGCTTGATGTAGTCAGCTAAAATAGATATTTTTTAATTAATTTTTAAAACAAAGATAACATCTTAAATTACAAAGGATTTATAAATAAGAATATTGTCAGTTGATGATATAAACCTTTTAACATAAATAAAATAACTTAATAGTTTCTGACTTTCATTTTTATAACAAAGTAACTTTTTTGATAAATTTTTTATTTTTAAAAATATATGTACAACCGCATATGAAAAATTTGGGTACAATGCACCCATAGTGATTCAAACCCAATAAAACGAGACCAATGGAAATAAAATTTGTATTGCCTTCTTACTAAGAAGACCAACAAGTAATAACTAGAAATATGCGGCAGTAAAAACAGTACAGAAATGCTTATTTGCTCATATCTGATATAATTATTCCCTTTTATGACGTGAACATAAAGTTATTCCTCTATTGCGAGTTCTTTTTCTCCCATTTATAAATGCATGTTGATATGGAACACCTGCACCTATATTGATTGCTTAAAAGTAATCGTGAGAATGTTACAGAAAACTGCATACCTTTGTGCTTACTTATCCACTTTCTTTAAGGTACAAAAAAGGGGAATTAAAATACTTAGACCATGTTAGGAACCCATTCAAGCACAATATCTTGACAAACATTATTTCATAAAAAATAAGTTGAAAGGTGATAAAAAATTTCAAGAAGAATCAAATCAAAAAGTCTTATTCGTTTTTCGTCAATATTTGAAAGATTTAAAAACTTGGAATTTCAGGATCAGGAACTGTCCCCTGCCAAATGTGTACCACTCTTCCATAGTATGATGAATATTAGGAAAATCATTCACCCTAAAATTGCTCACATTTGCTTTGGACGTCCTGTACAAACTGACGAAATAAGTAGTACCATTAATTATTCAGGCACACTTGTGGAAAATTAAACTATTTAATTTATGTGTATACAAAACGGTATGTTAATTAAAGTAACATGTTTAAATAAATTCCTGTAAATTATTATAGACTGCATGTCGCCAGTGCAAAACAATTTAGATAAAAAACAACTATAGCAATAACCAATGTTTAAAATAGGTACCCACTTCGACAGAATTTAAGGTAGGTACTTTAAATTGTTTATTTTATTATTTTAATAAAAAAAACAACAAAAAAGAGGCGGTATTAGAGACTGATATTGTAAATAACAAAAAGCATAATTAAATTCAAAACTGTGCCTTTTAAATAAAAACTTATATTTATGTAAATTGAAAAAAATATTAACATATCATGTTTATATTATTATGAGAAAAATTGATAACATTTTCTTGTTTTTAAAAAAAGAAACGAACATGCTTGCATATTGTTATTTATCCATCTATGAGGGACGAAGAGTAGAAAATAGATGTAATCAATTTTATACATTATCATTACAATGCATAATAATGTTAACCATTTATGGCAAGAAATAAATTATATTGAAATTGTAATAATATAAATACATAAGTGTTTTTTATTAAATATAAATAATGCTTCATAAAGTCCTGTCACTGATTTTGAAATATTCCCTTTGGCTATCTTATTTGTAAGTTCTTTGATATAATACTTTTAAATTAAATTTAGATTTGTTCTTTTTGTACATTTTTAAATTAGATCCAAATTACAAAATGTATTCAAGTTATGTATTAGAATTGAGCAATTCAACATTGAACTTTAATTTTATCTGTTGTCATCATTATTACCTGTAATAATTACGGATTTATTGTAAAGGATGTGTGGGCATTAATTGCTTAATACAAACTCATGTTATTACTGGCGGAAAAATCATGAAAAGATATTTTTACCCAGAAAACACAAATGTGTCGGTTTCAAATTTAGAAATAAAGGCACAAAAAATGTTCTAGAAAATAAGTAATTGCCTGTAAAACAAATTGAATCAGTTTTAAAAATTGAAAATTGTACTTTGTTTTAGGAACGCCAGCCCTGACACCAATTTATCTGCCTCAAACTAAATGGTTTGTACCAAATAGTTTTCTATCTTTGTATAGCTTAACCAGTTTTTTTTTCTGCCAGATTCTTTAAAGAAATAAAACACATTTGTGTTGATTTTATCAGGTAAACCATAACATGTTTGCTGGGTAAGTAGGTACCTAATCTACATAGATGAGGTGAAAAGAACATAAACTGGTATAATTATGCAATTGAAAAAAGGTCAAGAGTTTGAGTGTAATATGAAATGCACTATAATAAAACCTTGAAGCATATGGAAATAAACAGATAGGTAGTGACAAAGCTTTCTACGCAATAAGCGAGCTACAAAGAATCCAATTTACTGAAACTACGATGATTCATATTACGGTAATAATACTTGGATATTACACTGACTAATTATTCTGAAAGGGATACCCCTCTGTACTAACATTTTTTATTTTCAGCTTAAGGCAACTTTATCCACTCTTTTGTGGATTATAACTCATGTATTCTTTTGTTTCATTTTACTTAGGGCGGTTACAGAATTCTCCCTGTAATTATGTTTTTAATTTTTATTTTTACGGTTTTAGTTTTACCTAAAAAATGTATCAAACAGAAAAACAGAATATAACTTCATATCGTTTTTTTTTAAATCTTGAATCCAAATCTGTGTTGGGGAGGCAATAGGGGATAAGTATAGAAATGTCATTTGTGCATGTCATTCTAAAAATGGTTTTCTCACAAATATTAAACAATATTAATGCAGTAATGAGAAGCTACATAAAAAAAAGATTCCAGAGTACGTATATGGCTGATCCAATTTGTAAATATCTAAATGTTTCTATTAAAATTCGGTGTCCGAAAAACACATTTTTTTAAATGTCAAATATACTTATCCCCTTCTGCCTCCCCAACACAGAAATGTTACTCCGCGTTTTCGACTTTGTCTGCGAGGAGAATAAAAGTCTAGGTTTTATTATTTCACCAATAAAAAAGAATTAAATAAAAAAACACAGACTGGGCGTTTTTATGCAACACCTGATTTGACATTGAGAAATATATTAAATAACTCAAAAAACTATTTTGAATAGAAAATAAAAGCTTCTGTTTTGAAATATTATATTATCTTTTGCCCATAATTTTTTATTTTATATGTTATGAATATTGTTTACCAAATGCAACACTAACAAGATTAAAAGTTTATTACTTGTTAAAAAAGCATTTAAACATTTTATCTCAAGGTTGTTAAAAATGCATTATACAAATCATTTCTTATCTTCCATATTTTTTATTTTCCTTAATCTTTTTAAAATTACGCACTAAAATAGGAAACATTTTTCTTATCTTGTAATTTACGTTTTATTTTCACATTATTAATTTGTAAACTATTATTTTTGACCCGAAAAAGTCACATCCATTATATTTTATCGTCCAGATGTTCAAAATCATGTAATTTTTAACTAGGCTATAAAAGGTGCAGAGCAAAAAGGGCCCAACAATTATTATTGTACAATGATGATAAATTTTATTTATGGAAAGGCTTTTGTTCATTTGATTTTTATGACTTTGCTTTGGGTATTTTAAACATTTCTCTTGAAAGCACCTATTAAAGAGCACTAAAATCGGAAATGATTTAAAAAAGCCATAAAATCAAGTTCAAAAGCATTATTGAAGGAATTGGATGAAAGAAAAACAACAACAGAGTTGTTTTGCTTGGGCTCTTCGAAGCCAAAATAAATTAAATTTAAATATAAATTATTGGTGACATAGAATCTGCAACTTAAAGAGGAATGTCGCAACATAGAAACTGTGGTCATAACGTAATGTTGGTTGCCTAAAATCTACAAAAAACTATTTTCTGGTCATTGCTCAGTGGGTTTATAAAAATCAATTTTAATTAAAAATTGTGCTTACCAACAACATAAATTAACAAAACACAAGTTGCCATATTCTAAAAGCCCACCAATAAGCATTTAAATACAGAATTTTGGCAATTTAAAATGCAAAAAAATAGCTTCTAAATTGGCAAACTAAATCCAAAAGCGATGTTGTAAGAAAAATTTAATTACCTACTGGTTTTTTAAACAATTTATAGAAAAAAAAAATTATAAGAACCCCTGAACAAAATCCAAATTATTTTGGTTGGGTTAAATAATTTGTTACGTACAGCTTTTTTTCTCTTTTAATTAATATCGCAAGCAGATGCTTGTTGCAAATAAAATTCTTACTTGATTTTACGAGCCATAGGAAGTGCAATAATAATAATTGTCGAACATTTAAAAGTATCTAATAGTAGTTTAAATTCAGTTCCCATGACTAGGTATGTTGCTGATGCAAGAAAAAAAAGAAGGTTAAAATAAATTAATTTAAAGTATGCTGCGGTATTTTGCCTTGCAGACCATTTTATATATGGATTAACAAAACAGTTGAGGCTTATTTAGACTTCACCTTGATACTGACCATTTAAATGCATTTTATTTTATATTTAACTGTAATTAAATGTGCTCTACGTTTCTAGAGAAATTATTTTCCCACTGTGCGTGCCTTTTACAAGGTCACGATCATGATCATTGAATGTTATTAACTTAAAGTACACTTCTTAGATTCACGATAACCATTCGTTTAAGTCGGAAATTATTCCAGGTATGTATATCTGCATGTTTTCAATAAGATGTAATTTTAAATTCAGTTATTTCAAAACAACTTAAAGCCCATAGTTTTTTTTACAAGAACCCATAAAGCTATCCAAGCCAACAGGAAAAATAAAGTTTTATTTTAGACTTTAAACTCGCATATTCTAGCATAGTTAAAATCGTGTTGGGCATAGCAAAGTTGGTAAGAAATAAAGTATTAAATGTAACTAACCAAAATAGGGGTTTATAAATTCTTGATTGGTACGTTTTTATGTAAAAGTTATCCAGCCGAGATCTACTAAAAGACATGGGGAAAGAATTATTAGCTCTGGGACATAGAATCCAGAAGAGACTCACATCTGCATGGAGGCCTCTAATCGGCCTTCTTGGATTTATTTGCCCATAAAAGTGATTCTTTTCGACCTACACGCCGAACTTCATTAAGGCTCCCTAAGATGCATAGTTCACATTATTGCCAACATTTATATCCATTTTCACCAGATTTTACATCGTAAATTTTAGCTAACACTCTTCCGCGATATTTTTGTCATGCGGAGTTTTTATACAATGTATTTATAAAGTAGGAAAATACGATCTGGAGGAATAATGAAATGTATTGAAGAGGTGCTTGATAAAAAATATTGACAATAGATTATTGCAAGCAGCGCTTTCTCATGCGTGAAATTGCGTCAAAAATTAAAATAGGTTTTTTTTTCAAGAGAAAGTTAGATGTTTTTGAGGGGTAGATAGTTTTTGCATCAACAATATTACCTAACTAAGTAATTGAAGGATCACGCAATGCAAAACGTAGGTCTGTTCGCCGAATTGTTTAAATGCAATAATTAAAATAAATCTTAATTGCATATGTGCAAAAACAATTGTGAGTAATTCTTAGTTTTATAAAGTTTTTCACCTCATTAACAAAATAAATTGCAAAATTGCAGTGATAATCTAAGATTATTTCGCAATTAGCATTTTTTATTCCAATAATAATTATTTTTAGTAATTAAAAACATCTTATTTTTTGCAAGTAATTTGCTTAGCTAATTAATGGTAAACAATTTTAAAGATCATGTTCTAAGAATTGAACAGAAGTTTTTTATATTATAAGCTGTTGATATTAAATTGAAATTAAAAACTGACCTATTCAAATTCCCTTGTATTAGCTATTCATCAGCATAGACATAAATGTCGAGAGTCATTGGATTAGTTAATATGCAAATTAGGCTTGGCAAAAAATGCACTTTTAATTAAAAAGATATGTTATTCGAGAATGAGATTTCATCTTGACGTGGGTTAGTGCTAGCCAAGGTTTAACCAATATTTTTCTACAAATAAACGCTTTCTAATCTAACAAGGTTTAACAGGAACTATAGGTGTTATTTCCTTAAAAAAATAGCAAGTAAATGTATTTAGATACATAATCTAAGTTATAGTAAATGTTTCAAGAAAATAAATTTTTATAATACCTACCATCAGTGATCATGCTTTTTGACCGTGTCAAAAGTTAATTTATTATTTTGACCTTGGTAATGAAATCCCAATACTTATTCCTGAGTTAAAAAAAATATAACTTACGTCAATGAATAAATATAACGACTAGTGTTGCACCTGGTTTATGTCTAAATTGAACGGAGGCCAAGGTCTGTACTGCTGCCAAATTATGGTAATAGTTTTTGGGACGGATGCTCAAAATTTCTGAGATACCCATCAAACTTGAAAGGATTGTGCCGATTGTAAAATGAAATTATTTTTGATAAATAACACTCATTAATATTTTCCATATGTTGAGATAAAAGATACAACATTTATTTGCTTTGCTTTTAAAAAATACAGAATAATCCACTTTCAAAAATAAATTTTCGTAGAAAATGTATTTTAGAAAATTTTCTTTATTTTAAGTGATCCAGCCATATTTAGGATTTTGAATTTTCGTCAGTTTGCAGATAAAAAATAACATTTTTAAAAAGCTTAACGTTAATTAATTCAAGTTTATGAAGATGACTATAATTATTACATAATAATATTTAATTTAAATAATTACTGTTTATAATAGAGTTAAAATAAAGTGTCTTATGCAAATAAATCAAATTAAAAACATGGTTAAATTAGTATTTAGCTTCTTTATTTCCAAATTATATAAGGTGTTGATAAAAATCACTAGACACGCCCAATTTAAATTTACATAATTAAAATGAAATAGCCATGAATTCAATTCAAAATTAAGGTGGTTCTTGGACCACTTCCAAGGTCAATGTTAGATTAACATTCAGAAGGAGAAGTTGATGTAACGTAGCGAAGCAAATTGGTATTGTCTTGTTATACCTGCTTAATTCGAAATTGAAATATCGTGGTAAGATCCCATTTCGTTAATTTTACAGTGAATTTATTAAAATAATTGTTTACAATGTTTAATTCAACGATATAGCATGGTAATAAATTTTAATGATGACTTTTTTGCAGACAAATATAAAGATCTCAGTTTTTTTATGTTACATTTCGCGTAAAATGTAATTATCACATACCTACGATATTAATTTATGTCTGCGTTTTATGTAGAGGCAGCAGCCAGCGTTGCATATAATTTGCAACTTTAAGATTAGGGATAGGCTACATTTAACTGCAAACAGCTGATTTATTCAACCTTGAATGCCTGCCTGGACCTTGTAGTTTTACTTTAATGATAACATAAATACAGTACAATAATGTAAATATATGCAATGTAACAATAAATTAGATATACATTTTTAAATACAAATGGATTTTTTTCTATATTGTTTTCTCATAAATTATGTATGAAGCATTCTGTTTCTCAAGCCTCCAGAAAAAAAATAAAACTCATTTGAATAAAATTATTATCTTATAATAATATAACTGCTTACTATAAACTATAATGTAGCTTATCTTAAAAATCATAACAGTAGCAAAAAATAAACTCGAGCATTCATCTCTCTATTATTTAAGTTGTTTAGGAAGTATATTTTTACAGGATATATTTCTTAAAACAGTCTTAATCGAAAAATAGTATAAAAAGGGTCAAAGTGATATTACAAACTGTAAAATTAAATTATTAAAATTATATAAGGCAACTACATTTGCTAGAAACTTCGTTTCTATAGGTATGGCGGACACGGGTAATGAAACAAATGACTAAATTGCTGGTCAATTTGTGCAAAAAGTCAGATTTGAACCTAAAACTTATAAAACTTCACTTTTAGTAAAAATGTCGAAAATGGTTCCAAAAAATGTGTTATTTTTTTCGATTAATCGTAGTTTAAAGGAACATTTTACTCTAAACACCTTTTGGTATATATTTTATTATCAAATGCATGTAGATACTGTTGACAAAAGAACTTCTTGATTAGAATTTTCGCCCCATTTTACGGTATCTTAATATTTATATAAAATAAAATATTTTTAAAGAAGATAGTGCTTTGGATGTTTGGAAATAAAAGCAAGATAGAATACTGAAGTCTGAAACATGAAAATTTGGAAATAACGTTTTTTTTTTTAATATTTTAACATTGTGGTAAAATGCAATTTAAGAAACAATTTGTCTATCCAAAATTTCAAATAATCAATCTGACTATACAAGAACAAGCAATAATATGTTTTTCTTTAAAATACATACGTTTTTAATCTATTGGCCACAAATTTACGTGAGTAAACATTTTTAAAATTACATTTTCATTGCACCAAACTTAAATTCTGAATATTTTATTACATTTTAAGTCTGAAAAACTTCGGTCGTATGTTATATTTGTATCATTTTCTTCACCAATAAATAATTAATTATTTTATTATTATTTATTACATTTTATAGAGTTTTTTCAAATATAATTTGCTGTATTTTTCAAAATTTGACGCAGGTGAAGTTTTTAGATTATTATGTCAGAAACACAGAAATTTAAAATATTATTTATTCTTTAACTAGAAACTTAGTAGACTAGTGACATGAGTATTAACTTGTCTCTAGCTCTGTAATCAAATTGACATAATTCATAACCTAAAAAATTTTAAACATTAAATTCTTTCATTTGACGTTTTGCACAAATTGACCAGCAAAATGCTTGGATACGGTTTCCGCTCTACCCATAAATACGTAGTATTTAGATTTTAAGTGCCCTAAAATTATAAAATTATGTGCGCCATCTATACGCTAAGTAAGTATCTCATTTTGTTAGAAATTATACATAATTCCTAGTTTAAAAAGGAATATTTATTTCTCAGGAATCAAACACTATTTAAATATTAACAAGAACATTTAATTTTGCCAACAGTCTTCGGATACACGTCATCATAATTCTTTTCTGAATTCTCTTCTTTAAATTATTCTAATTATTAATTAATTATTCGTTTCCATGACTATTTTCATCACTTCTTTCCAAAGATTACTAGATTTTAATAATAAAATAAGCTGATCGCTTATACGGCCAATCCTGGCACTTGGATCGCCCCGATCCAACCATGGAAATTCATATCCTGATCATTGCATATTAATTATCAAATTCATATTATCATTATCACAATTCAACATTTTTTAAAATCAAACAACCATCATCTTCTTAAAATTCTAAAACAGCAGGCACGAACCAAACATCAAACCGATTGATACGTAAAATAGGTACGTTACTTAACAATGACTATGGCTTATACGGCCGGACTGAATTTTTTTAGAGTCCAAACACAAATAAAGGTTAAGAAAGAAAAGAAAAAAAAAATTATCGCTTAATTTAGTCAAAAATAACAACTTAATATTTGGTTTCGTGCAATAAAGAAAAAGAAAAATTAGTTAATTACTGATACTGGCTTAATTTTACGGTGTTCATGACTTGAACGTATAACGCGTATGAACACCAAGAAGTTTCCAAATATTTAACGTGTCAAGACTAACACAGCCGAAATATTTATAGTGCCCCGCTTACAAACACTCTACTTTACAAAAAAAAAATAACACAGCTGAATTATTTATAGTGCTCCGCTTGCGAACACTTAACGTTACCAAAAAAAAAACAATACAGCTGAATTATTTATAGTGCTCCGCTTGCAAACACTTAACGTTCCAAAGAACAAATAAAAAGAAATAACGTTCCGAAGAACAATAAGAAAAAAATAACATGTTCAAAATGAACACCAGGCATACAACATGTTCAAAATGAACACCAGGCATACTAACATGTTCAAAATGAACACCAGGCATACTAACATGTTCAAAATGAACACCAGGCATTCAACATGTTCAAAATGAACACCAGGCATACAACATGTTCAAAATGAACACCAGGCATACAACATGTTCAAAATGAACACCAGGCATACAACATGTTCAAAATGAACACCAGGCATACTAACATGTTCAAAATGAACACCAGGCATACTAACATGTTCAAAATGAACACCAGGCATTCAACATGCTCAAAATGAACACCAGGCATACAACATGTTCAAAATGAACACCAGGCATACTAACATGTTCAAAATGAACACCAGGCATACTAACATGTTCAAAATGAACACCAGGCATTCAACATGTTCAAAATGAACACCAGGCATACAACATGTTCAAAATGAACACCAGGCATACAACATGTTCAAAATGAACACCAGGCATACAACATGTTCAAAATGAACACCAGGCATACAACATGTTCAAAATGAACACCAGGCATACTAACATGTTCAAAATGAACACCAGGCATACTAACATGTTCAAAATGAACACCAGGCATTCAACATGCTCAAAATGAACACCAGGCATACAACATGTTCAAAATGAACACCAGGCATACTAACATGTTCAAAATGAACACCAGGCATACTAACATGTTCAAAATGAACACCAGGCATTCAACATGTTCAAAATGAACACCAGGCATACAACATGTTCAAAATGAACACCAGGCATACAACATGTTCAAAATGAACACCAGACATACTAACATGTTCAAAATGAACACCAGGCATACAACATGTTCAAAATGAACACCAGGCATACAACATGTTCAAAATGAACACCAGGCATACTAACATGTTCAAATGAACACCAAGCATACTAAATTGTGCTGAAAATAACAACACCAATCGGGTACTTGCTATTTTAAATAAAATTCTTTTTACGCTCGACCATCCTTTATATTTAAAAACCCCAAATAAACATCAGCTTTTCCTTCTTCAAGTATTTAAATCAAGTGCATTATTCAGGAAATATAAACTCTGCATGGATAATCGCATAAAGGAAATTTTCTTTCGTATCAATCACAATCAGTAATCAGGTTCTGAAAATAATGTTAAAACACTAAAACTAAAAACGTTATTATTGCACTTTTAAATTAAAAACTTAAAATGTTTTAACTGTATAGTGGCTTTTCTTTAAAAAGATTTAAAAACGCTTCATCGTTTTATACAAAACTAAAATCAGTGACAGGTTACATTTTTCTTTTTGACTTTTTGACAAAACTGTCAGATTTACGTATGCCAAAAATAATCATAGAAACTTATCTGTGGATGACATGTTTACTCAAACTTCAACTCAAGTCAAAATTATGTCACAAAACTTTCCAACATCGTTACCCTTGCAGTTCAAAGCACATCTTTTTGAAACAACCAAAACAACTCCTCTTTAAGATCCCTTATAATCCAACTCAAGATTCGAGATAAATTCCACAAATGGTTCAATGTCAAACATGTCAGAAACTTCTTATTTTTTCAAAAAAATTTACCAAAATTGTCAGGACTTATTTCAAGTTCAGGGTCAGGCCGGTTTAGGATTTATTCCAAAAGGTTTCAAACTTCCATCTAGCACGAGGGTTGAATCCCACTTCTGATGTTAGAAATTATACATAATTCCTAGTTTAAAAAGGAATATTTATTTCTCAGGAATCAAACACTATTTAAATATTAACAAGAACATTTAATTTTGCCAACAGTCTTCGGATACACGTCATCATAATTCTTTTCTGAATTCTCTTCTTTAAATTATTCTAATTATTAATTAATTATCGATGTGCGCGCCACCTACGTGACTATCGATAGTTCCGCATCGCACACTTGACTACGCGTTGACGTAAGGTTGTCAAAACTAAAATTTTAAACTTTTAAACTGAAAAATGTCTGATAACATAAATGTTACAATAAGAAGCCATATTCAGAGTGTGAATCTGTGAATGTTCCCAAGGATTTCCATTTTTACTAAAAATAACTACAGTATAGTACGTCGAAGACCGAAGTAAATAAGAATTTTGTAATTAACATAAAGAAAATCATATCATAACTTACAGTGTTCGTCCCTCAGCATTATTTATCCATTTATGTCGCCGATCTTTTTCCTAGGACTTTTTTGGGTAGTAGTAAAATGCAATATTTTTACCACAGCCCCGAGATTTGCAATCTGGAAGGCAACATTTTCTTTTTTGCGACATTTTATTTAAATTTTAATTAAATGACATTTGAACGACAGAAGTTTATCTCAAGATCATAGAACAGTTTCGTCACTTTCTATGAACTTGACTATCGATAGTTCGTTTTTGGGGGCGCCACTAGAGATACTTATTTAAGGCAACTACATTTGCTAGAAACTTCGTTTCTATAGGTATGGCGGACACGGGTAATGAAACAAATGTCTAACTTATGCGTATCCAAGCATTTGCTGGTCAATTTGTGGAAAAAGTCAAATTTGAAAGTAAAACTTTTAAAACTTCACTTTTAGTAAAAATGTCAAAAATGGTTCTAAAAAATGTGTTATTCTTGTCGATTATTCTTAGTTTAAAGGATCATTTTACTCTGAACACCTTTTGGTATATATTTCATCATCAATCGCATGTAGATATTGTTGACAAAAGAACGTCTTGATTGGAATTTTTGTCCCATTTTGCAGTATTTTAATATGTATATAAAATACAATATTTTTAAAGAAGATAATGATTTGGATCATTGGAAATAAAAGCAAGATAGAATACTGAAACATGAAAATTTGGGAAGAACATTTTTTTCAAAGTTTTAACATTGTGACTGTGGTGAAAATTGCAATTTAAGAAACAATTTGTCTATCCAAAATTTTAGATAATCTATCTAACCATACAAGAACAAATAATGTGTTATTTAAATACATACGTTTTTAATCTATTGGCCACAAGTTTATGTGAGTAAATATTTTTTTAATTACATTTTCAATTCACCTAGGGTACCAAAACTCAATTCTAAATATTTTATTACATTTTAAGTCGGAAAAACTTCGGTCGTATGTTATTTGTATCATTTTCTTCATCAATAAATAATTAATTATTATATTATTATTTACATATTACATTTTATAAGGTTAATTTTAATATAATTTGCTATATTTTTTAAAATTTGACGCACTTGAAGTTTTTAGATATTTGTCAGAAACACAGAAATTCAAAATATTTTTAATTCTTTAACTAGAAAATAATAGACTAGTGCCTGAAGTATAAACTTGTCTCTAGGTCTTTAATCAAATTGACATAATTCATAACCTAAAATTTATTCAAGATCAAAAGGTTACATTTGACTTTTTCCACAAATTGACCAGCAAATGCTTGGATACGGTTTCCGCTCTACCCATAAATACGAAGTATTTAGATTTTAAGTGCCCTATACTTATTTAGCGTATTATAACCTAAAGGAACCCTTAGTATTAAATGCTCGCCCGGCGCATTCGCCATTTTCACTTCATAGTCTACTCGCCATATAGGAGGAGTTAAACTTTTTTTTGGACCCACTGGCACACCAAGCTTAATCGAAAGAGCTTTTTTTTTACTACCGAAAAAACTTGGTGTCCCAAGCCAAATCATGGGCCTAACTGCGGTAGCCCCTTTTAAAGATGATATTTTAGTGACATTTTCACATTTAATTTTGGGCAAATACAGGCATAAGGTGAACTCTGTGTAAATCGGGACTGTTAGGAGTACTTCTATCTTTTAAATGATATTTTTACCGTCCAAATTGGCCCAATGGGGCTCACAAAATTATCAATTGAAATTAATTGTCAAAACTGACGTCTTCCAATTTTGGGGCGATAAAAAGGCATTTTACAGAGAAAAATACTGAATTTTTTTGGACAGTATTTAAAGAAGCATCTAAATACCTTTCCAAAAATAGCACAAAAACTTTTTACCACCCAATATTAGTTCTTAAATCTGCAAAATATAAAAAACAGATAGTTACGCTTGAGTTATGCTTACGTTTTTTAGTACGGACGACTTTTTTCGTGTTTTTTTTAACACGAACACTTATTGTAAGCTAAAATCTTGGGATTAACATTTGTTTTAATCTTTTTTCGCTGTAATTAAAGATAGATCTTCACATTTGCTCTATAATTCATTGTTTGGTAAAAATAAGGAGCTGTCCCATTTTTATATTATGTATCCCTTTAGTTGGTTGGTTCATATTAAATACTGTTAAAAAAATTCACTATTTTCCACTGAAAACAGCCTTTTTTTGCCCCAAAACTGGAAGACGACAGTTTTTGACAATTAATTGTATTTAAATGTGAAAATGTCACTAAAATATCATCTTTAAAAGGGTCTACCGCAGTTAGGCCCATGATTTGGCTTGGGACACCAAGTTTTTTCGGTAGTAAAAAAAAAGCTCTTTCGATTAAGCTTGGTGTGCCAGTGGGCCCAAAAAAAAGTTTAACTCCTCCTATATGGCGAGTAGACTATCAACAGTTCTTCGTTTTTACATTTTTTTCTGAGAACATTGCCTAAAAAAACAAAGTATGCATTAAGTTTTTGGTTCTATGATTAGCTTTGGGTGTACATAGAAAAGATAACGTTGTCATTGTGACATTATTCTGACAGTGCTGCTTTCACAATTTTGCGACTCAAAGTGACATTTTCAAAGCCCCAAAATATTGAAATTTTCTATAATATTTGTGTTACTCAAATTTAACAGCCCGGTTGAATCGAATCTTATTTTTTATCGGTTTAACGAAAAAAATATCATAACCGAGAAACAACCCGGATTCTTTGCTATTGATCATATGTTTTTGTTGCCATTCCGTTTTATGAAAGCACCCCAACGTATCAATATTTCCTAGATAATGAGGTTCTTCTCCGTAAGTAATGTGTTTACGCTCGTTTTCGGTCCGCTATAACATAACTGTGTGCGAATTAACATAAATTGAACATTATTTTGGATATTATGTGTAAACAAGTGTAAGTGTCATGACGAAACGAAAGCCCACCATTGTTGGAAATTACCGCTTCACTGGAAAAGTTTTAGGAAAAGGAAACTTTGCACGAGTGGAGGAAGCTTCACATGTGATCCTTGGTACTAAGGTAGGATTTAATCTATCTATTGCTTCTAATAACTTGATCCTCATTCAAGAGCTTAATCGTTTTTTTCTAAACGCGCTGTGAAGAAAAGTTTATAAAAATATTATGAACTTCTATCAGTTTCATAAATTGTTTGGCGGTTCTAAAGTTAAAGTTACTGCAAAGCGTAATTGCTTTTTTTAACAACGAAGCGCTACGCAAACTGCAAAGTAGCCATCTCCATAAACTAGGTAACTTTTATAAAATAAATCATCAAAGGTTGATAAAAGACATGTTTCACCAGCCAAGGGCAAAAGAATTTTTACCGCAAGGAATGTAAATACTCGGTTACGCACTGACAACTCATGAGTTTGAAAGCAATGAGGGGCAACATGCTCTTTTATTATTTCAATTGAAACGATGATTGAACGTGGCAACTTTAGAAGCATTTTTGTTGCTGTAACGAATTCTAGGTACAAATATTTTAAGCTACAGTGCATGCTTAGTGTTTGCTATGAAATTTTTGGTATGTTGTTGCAGAAAAAGATTCTCTAACAATTCTGTAAATGTAGGTATATATTTTTTTAAAAGTAATGGTTTTATTTTTCGCCCTTAAATTAGGTTGTCTGTTTACAAAATTGATTATGCAGGTTGTATATCGCAGTTACAATGCCCTGAAGTATTTTATTGTTTATTTTGACCATTTTTTCAATCGAGCCCTACATTCCAAGCTACAGAAATGGACATAAATATTTGCGTAGGAGTGAGATGTTCCAATATAATTTTAATCCAAATAGCCAGTAGGGAGTGTGTAGAGGGTATGAACCTTAGACTCGTGGCGCGACGCATCCCTTTTTCTTGAATACCGCCGTCGTTGCCCCTTATTCCTGCGAATTAAATTTACTACGTGACTGCACTAAAAATGCGAACACCATTTATATTAGGTCTCCAGTCTTTCATCCAAATTAGAACAGTAATTGCGCCTCTCCGAGTCAACCCTTTTTATTATTTCATTGCACTCTTGATTGCGAGGCTTTTTTTGTCTTGTAATTACCTACATGTTATACATTTTTTCGCGCAACACAATTATATAATTACTATTAATTTAATCTGTAATTGCTATTTGCAGTTCTTTTATAATAATGAGTGATGACTTGCAAAACAGCACTTAATTTAAATCTGTTGTGGTATTTGATTATGAATTGAAAGCAAATGCATTAATTAGCAAACAAATTAAACAGTAGCAGCAAGCAACCCCTGACTCAGTTCTTCCTACCATAATATACACCGTCACCTTCTTCATTAATCATTTACCACTAATATATTTATGGCGTGTTGCAGACAAGAACAATTTTCTAAATGAGCTTGGCCAAGCTTTGAGAACGGCGCTGTCAAAATTATTCAGATACGCAAAACTTGCGTAGTAAATTCCTAAAAATAATATTGAAACATTTATTTTCTGGACGTGGGTTAAATTCACAAATTCAAATGATTTAAAGTACTAAAAAATAAAGCACCCACAAAGTACTGACGTGTAATATTGCAAATAGTATCCCGGACTATTTTATCTGTAAAATGAACAGACAATATTTCAATAGAGGCTTAATAACGTCAATACCAACTTGTGTTACCAAACGATGTTATTGTTAAATAGCTTTTATCGAGCATTCCGCAAAAGGTTCACTATTTATTAATCTAATCCCCAATGTTGTAGTTAATGCACCAAATATAATTAATCAACCGAAATTGTTTTAACAACCAAAGTTTCTCATATAAATTACAATAAGAATAAATAAGAACATCTTGACATTATTTATGACTGGACTTTAGTTAATTTGATAGGTTTTTCTTCCTAGAAATAGTGTGAGCAAGGAAATATCTTTTTTGTCATAAAGAAGTATAATTTAATAAGCCAAAGGAAAATAAAACTTAAGTAAAAGTTTTGATTAGACACGAAATACAAATGGCACGAACAACGGTATTTAGGATAGTAATATTCGAAATTAATTTTATACCGACTGAAGATAGACGCTTTTAAAATTGTTTAATCAATACCAATATTTTATTAAATTTATTATTCATATGTATACGGTTCTTGGAAGCGTGTCGAATATATATATTTGTTAAAAGAAAAGTTTTAGAAGGCTGAAATAGCGCGCTGTTGCATTTTATACTGCCATTTTTTCTTGCCAAAAGTTAATTTTGAAATGGGTTTTGTTAATTAATTATGTAGGATTATATTTTTTTTTAACTTAACTTGGGTCTTTAAGAAATGATCCGAAAATGCTATTAGGCTTAATGAATATATTACAACATTAGTCCGTGGGTTAGCAAATTAGTAGGTTCATGAAAATAATGTAAGAGCCTTAAACTGAGAATCCCAATCTAAAGTACGGACATAACCGTAAAAATTTTGAAACTTAGTATACACAAGAAGCACATTTAGGATGTTTAATGCCAATAACTTCTAATACATTTTATTACAGCTTCCTTAATTAAATACCCTGCACGGCTTCGTATCTTCTATGCACTACTAAAGGGAATTTAATATATTTCCACAATTCTACTATAAAGTTGGCTTTAAATTATCTTGCACACTACATACAACACACATACCTACTTCCCCATTGCTGCAAAGTAGGCTCTATATTTGTCGTTCCTGCACAATCGTGATACTTACCCGTCATGTCATAACGTTGCGTTTAGTTTTGGCGTACACGTGCTTCTCGTCAATAAAACCACCCTTATTCCCAAACCAGCATAACGCTGGCATGTCAGCTCATTTCCAGATTAATTTTCCACAGAACACTAAATGGGGCAATGTTAAAGCACCCAACTTGATGACACAAATGTGTTTACATGGAAGCACCATTATTCCAACATACCACATCTTTTTTAATTGTACTCATTTTCACACACCATTTTCACCTGATTTAAACATACCAAACATTGTTGTTGAGGGGGATGAATTTTATTTCAATTTGACGCGTAAACATCATTTTACCTCAAGGGTATTTTGCATGATTAAAAGTCTTGAAATGTAGAATGTTTTATTTAGACAAAACATGGGGAGAATAATAAGCTTTTTTAAATAAAAATGCAAAGTCAAAAAAGAATATCAAGTAAAAATATACCTGGAGGATAATAATGGATTAATCATATTTTTAGTAAGGGTAAAAGTAAGCATTTTTAAAACGGTGCAAAAATAAATAAAGTTTATTTTTTTAAATTTTAAGGATATAAACTTTTGTTCCGGATATTTCATATTACGATTAACAACTTTCCTAACTTAGCGATTAATAGTTTTTAAAAGGTGGTAATAAAACTACAAGATTCTCATTTTTCTAAAGTCGTTAACTAAACCTCATTACGTTTAATAAGGCAGTAAAAAATAGAGTATTTTATAGTTGCTAATCTTTATAACTTCGGGACCTAATAATCCCAGTAAGTTTTACGAATCTGCAGAAATAAAAGAACCATTAGGAAAAACATAAATTAATGAAGGCAGATAATAGTATCCTAGAAAGAGTAATCATAAAGAAAAAGTTTTGATAATAAACGATGTTAACTAGCATTTAAAGCGGCCAGTAAAGGAAAAGCGATCAACTTTTATGTAAGAAATGCCCGTTTTTTCGATTTGCTCAACCTAATAAAATAAGAAGAGGCTTCAGCTCGGGTATTGCGCTGCAGTAATCCGAGAGGATCAACAACGACTTCTCTAATTGCTTGCGGATGCAAATTTAACGCGAATTTAAGACTTATGTTATGCTCCACTCAAAGCAGTTGTTCTTCTTTATCTCGAATTAAAAATACATGCCAAGGGTGTGGGTTGGGACCACTTAATTAAAAGAAAATTGATATGGAATACTCCTACCCACTCGGGGAGGCCTACTGCGAACATATTATAATAAATTATATACCGCATTGCTCCTTTTTCACCATCAGAAATTCATTAATTATGTGTTCCTTTTTAAAGTCAATAAACTTTGGATTTTTACCGAACTGTCTGTCTGTATCGAGCCAGCTACATTGCTTATTGAAATTGAAATTTATGTAGCCACAAAAAATAATAAAATTCGACAGTCGACAGCACCGAACGAATATCATAGTTTATAGCCACGTTGATATCCAAATATTTCTAAACATAAATGGCAGTGAATGTTTTCAGCATATGGAGGGTGGCCTTAACATATGTTACAATTTTCACTCACAATGTGCCAGTTCAGTAAATTCTACAAGCAATGAACGATTCAAGAAATATTCGACGTTACAACATTCTGTCTTGCAAAACACGCGATTTAGACATTGTCCTTGTCTAGTTAGGCCGAAGGGTTTCAATATTGCTTCGGAAAAATGCAAGGAAAGCAACAGGGGTGCAAATTACAGTCATAATCAAAGTTAAAAAAGACGTCAATGCGCTAAACGAAAAGGGAAACTGTTGGAATTTTAAAAAACAATTTAAAGAAAATAATACGTCGACGCATCGTATCATGCGTGACCAATATTTGGTCCTTGAATTAAGTTACCCCATTGTGTATTTTTTTTACCACATGCTTGCCTTAGAGACATTTTTGTAGCTGAAAGCAACGCGTATGTTGGGATTTAAAATCTCATTCTGTTGGGATGGTTGTCACGTCCGCAAGTAAATAAAGTTTAATGAAATATTGTGTTGGGCAGTCAGTTATTCATTTTGAAGTTGGAGTCATTCGGACGGATGGTCGGAGGTCCAAGTAAGAGCCATCAAGAAACACAAACGACTTGCGATAAGATGTGTCTAAGTATAAATGGTATAGAGAAGCATTTCGCTAACGAGCCGCTTTGTTCGATATAAACCATTTAGCCGCCGTTACCATTTCGCTTTATTTATTGCAAAGTGTGTGTGTGTGTATATCGGTCGGGGAAACGGAGCATCAAAGCTGCATCCATTAGGTACAGAACAAGTCCTGATGGCAAGGAAAAATAAAACTCAAGGACATACACCGCACTACAGCTGGTTAAGTTTCAACATTTTAGATGTAATACACTCTTCTTTTAGCTTCGCTGATTACTGCTTTGGTTAAAGGCACTTTATTTTATATCTTGTTGAAAAAGTTTTCTGTAATTTACACAAAATTGAAGTACAATTCTTTATACGTCGACAAAGCTTTTTGTACCCACTTCCATTTGTTTCTTTATGGGTCACCGGATGTTCCAATTAAGGTTTCTTTTTAACATATTCCCTACAAAAGGCCTGACTGACATCATCAAACAATCTGAAGCATGATATTTTTATGAGATCGTTACTGGTATAAATCCCCTTCATCATTAAAAAATATAAGTGGAATAATAAACCTTGTAGGTAAAAACATTTCTCACAAAACCATTTAAAATAAAACGTTATTAGACATTACATTATTAAATACTAAAAAATTGAACATTAAATTCACCAAATTAAAATTTTTCCCAAGACAAGTGTTAGAATCCATTGTTTTTTTAAACAAAAAATTTGTTAATAATGTTATTCATGGGTTTAACATTACAACTGAATTAAATTAATTAAAATATTTGACACGCACAAGCAACAAACGATTCATTAAAATAACACCATAAACAAAATGCTTGAAATTGTGGGGAAGAGATTATTCTGTGAAAAGAGAGAGGAGAGTATATTTTAGTACTTATTTGGGAATAATGCAACCACATACTGCGTCTATGAGCAATAAAAATCCGGACTCGAATGCAAATAACAAACAGGACTGAGCGAATGTCCGGTCCATTAATTCTGGAATATTTGAGAATCATCACAGACGACACGGGTATAAATTGCTTGTGTGCTGCAGAAATTATTACCGGTAGAGCAAATGGAATGCGTATGGCTCCAGTGATGTAACCGTTATTTGCCTAGAATATGGCTGCCACAGGACATGGAATGGCCAGGAGTTACGAGGGACGCAGATGAGACGAGGGACCTGCTACCCAAAATATTTACTCCGGACTGATATATAATATTGCTGACCAAACTATACCTACTGACCATCAACTTGGTCAGTCATGTGCAATAAATTGGTCTGTTAACATAGTAAACAGGATGAAATGGGATCCAAACTATAAGCTTTCTGTTTGCTAATATTCAAAATATTTGATTCTGCTGCCCACAGTTTGCAAATTTACTTGAACGTTGTGGCGGATACGGCAAACTACAATATGATTTTAGTTTTATTAAAGCAAAGCAGTATTTCAAGTTTATTACGCTTTCCCCAGAGGCTAAGGATGCATGCATCCATACCCTTTATATACCAACAAATGATAAAAATGCAAGAACCCTGCACGCACTTAATATTGTTCTAGGTTGCGTTTGATTGTTGCCGCACTGTGAATTTAAAAGTATTAATGGCATAAAACAAATTTCTCAAGCCCCAACTTGTAAAATATGAGTCCCCGTTTTTGAAATCTAATTACCCTAGTAGCTTACTTAAAAAACGCCTTAAATTAAGATTTCTTACATTAGGTATCTAGGTGCATGTCAAAAAAACGCGGCCTTAAATGTGTATTTCTTTATTCTCGCAGGTTTCCTGGTTGTGCGCTGTAATAAGTCACAGACTTTACAAGCCAACTATTTTTAAAAAGCAAAGTACAATATAAAAGTAGTCACGTAACCTCCATAATATTAATACTGAGCAATTTAATTTTTTTACTTCAACAAGCCTATATAAAGTAGATAATATTTCCACTTTTTAATGAGATTTTAAAAGAATGTATAAGTGCTTGCCGGGCAAGCAGATGTACGTGATATTTCAATCTGTAGCTTAAATAAATCAAATAAATGCACGATTAAATAATAAAGAAGAATCACGGGAGGCGTGTGTCCAGAATGTTTCTATGGATCGTCCTTGACCTTAAAGAAATTCACTCGCAATACTTTTAAGGCAATTTAATATATTATACTTTGATTATGTACGATTAAATGAATGTTTTACATTATGTGTTAGACATTTTGTTGCAAACTATGGCCGAACCTTAAAATAACAACCATAAAACTAAAAAATTCCAATCCTTGAAAGAGGTATGGCAAAATTATACGCGCAACCTAACTTTTTCAAAGTGCTCTAATTTAAAAAAAAATATTTTTGGAAAATATACAAATGAAGATTCATATTGTACAACCAAAAAGTATACTACAAAATGAGTTTTAATAAAATCTAAAGCAAATTTTTTTTTGCAACACGTTTTCGAAAATTTGCAACATTTAGCCAACTTTTATCAGCTCTAGAAAAAATACCAAAACACTTGGAAAAAATCTGATTGCAGTTTTGTTTTGTAGGTCTTTTAATAAGTCTAAAAACATGATTTAAAGCAAATTAATTTTTTCGAAATTTTGCTGATTTTTTAGTAAGGGGTAAGGGTCCAAATATTCTCAGTTTTTTATTTGACACGGCCATAAATAATTTTTGCCATCCATAAATGCCATCGATGCTTATGTAAAACGAGCTATTTTATACGATTCTAATACCTAAAAAATAACGACACAGTTGGTTTTATTGCTACGAGCTTTCAAAGGCAACTTCAAACGCGAAACCTGATTTTTTTCAAAGTGCTCTAATTTTTAGGAAAATATTTTTGAAAAAAATCTAAATGCAGATTCGTGTTCTACAGTCAAAAAGTATACTGCAAAATAAGTTTCATTAAAATCGGAGGCAATATTTTTTTTGCAACATAATTTTGGAAATTTTTAAAATTTGACCAACTTTGATCGGCTCTAAGAAAAAAACCCAAAACCCTTGAAAAAAATCCGATTGCAGTTTTGTTTTGTACGTCATAATGAGTCTAAAAATATGGTTTGAGGCAAATTAATTTTTTCGATATTTTGCTGATTTTTTAGTAAGGGGTAAGGATCCAAATATTCTCGGTTTTTTAATTGGCAGTATTGGCACAGCCATAAATAATGTTTTCCAACTATAAACGCCATTTATGCTTATGTAAAATGAGCTGTTTTATCCGAATATGATACTTAAAAATTAACAACGCTTTTGGTTTTATTGCTACGAGCTATCAAACGCAACTTCAAACGCGAAACCTGATTTTTTTCAAAGTGTTCTACTATTTGGGAAAATATTTTTGGAAAAAATCCAAATGCAGATTCGTATTCTACAGCCAAAAAGTATACTACAAAATGAGTTTTATTAAAATCGGGAACAAAAAATTTTTTTGCAACACAATTTTGGAAATTTGCAACCTTTGGCCAACTTTTATCGGCTCTAGAAAAAAAACCAAAACCTTTGGAAAAAATCCAATTGCAGTTTTGTTTTCTACGCCTGTTAATAAGTCTAAAGACATGGTTTAAAGCAAATTAATTTTTTCGAAATTTTGCTGATTTTTTAGTAAGGGGTAAGGGTGCAAATATTCTCAGTTTTTTAATTGGCACGTCCATAAATAATTTTTGCCACTCATACATGCCATTGATGCTTATGTAAAACGAGAGGTTTTATCCGAATCTCATACTTAAAAATAACCGTCGCTTTTCGTTTTATTGCTACGAGCTTTCTAACGCAACTTCAAAGGCGAAACCTGATTTTTTTTCAAAGAGCTCCAATTTTTAGGAAAATATTTTTGAAAAAAATCTAAATGCAGATTCGTATTCTACCGCCAAAAAGTTTACTAAAAAATAAGTTTCATTGAAATCGGAGGTAAATTTTTTTTTGCAACACAATTTTGGAAATTTTCAACATTTGACCAAGTTTGATCGGCTCTAGAAAATAAAACAAAACCTTTGGAAAAAATTGGATTGCAGTTTTGTTTTCTACGCCTGTTAATGAGGCTAGAAACATGGGTTAAAGCAAATTATTATTTTCGAAATTTTGCTGATTTTTTGGTAAGGGGTAAGGGTCCAAATATTCTCAGTTTTCTAACTGACACGGTCATAAATAATTTTTGCCACCCATATATGCCATTAATGCTTATGTAAAATGAGCTGTTTTATCCAAATATGATACTTAAAAACTAACGACGCATTTGGTTTTATTGCTACGAGCTTTCAAACGCAACTTCAAACGCAAAACCTGATTTTTTTCAAAGTGCTCTAATTTTTAGGAAAATATTTTTGGAAAAAATCCAAATGCATATTCGTATTCTACAGCCAAAAAGTATGCTGCAAAATAAGTTTCATTAATATCGGAGGCAAAATTTTTTTTTGCAACACAATTTTGGAAATTTTTAAAATTTGACCAACTTTAATCGGCTCTAGAAAAAAAACCAAAAGCCTTGGAAAAAATCCGATTGCAGTTTTGTTTTGTACGTCACATAGTGAGTCTAAAACTGTGGTTTTAAGCAAATTAATTTTTTCGAAATTTTGCTGATTTTTTAGTAAGGGGTAAGGGTCCAAATATTCTCGGTTTTTTAATTGGCACAACCATAAATAATGTTTTCCAACTATAAACGTCATTGATGCTTATGTAAAATGAGCTGTTTTATCCGAATATGATACCTAAAAACTAACAACGCTTTTGGTTTTATTGCTATGAGCTATCAAACGCAACTTCAAACGCGAAACCTGATTTTTTTCAAAGTGCTCTGCTTTTTTGGAATTTTTTTTTTGGAAAAAATCTGAATGCAGGTTTGTATTCTACAGCCAAAAAGTATATTACAAAATAAGTTTCATTAAAATCGGAGGCAAATTTTTTTTTTGCAACACGATTTTTTTTTGTAAATTTTTAAAATTTGACCAACTTTGATCGGCTGTAGAAAAAAAACCAAAACCCTTGGAAAAAATCCGATTGCAGTTTTGTTTTGTACGTCATATAATGAGTCTAAAAATATGGTTTAAAGCAAATTAATTTTTCCAAAATTTTTCTGATTTTATAGTAAGGGGTAAGGGTCCAAATATTCTTGGTTTTTTAATTGGCACAGCCATAAATAATGTTTTCCAACTATAAACGTCATTGATGCTTATGTAAAATGAGCTGTTTTATCAGAATAAGATACCTAAAAATTAACGACGCTTTTGGTTTTATTGCTACGAGCTTTCAAACGCAACTTCAAACGTGAAACCTGATTTTTTTCAAAGTGCTCTACTTTTTAGGAAAATATTTTTGGAAAAAATCCAAATGCAGACTCGTATTCTATACCCAAAAAGTATACCACAAAAGGAGTTTTATTAAAATCAAAAATAAAATAATTTTTGCTAAATAAATATTTCAAGTTTTTAATTTTAATCAAGGTCACAAATAATGATCTCACATGACAGGTTCTTTTTTTCCTCGTCTAGATAAATCATGTTTACATTTTTTGACCTACTAGGTATTAGAATAGTTAATATCGGATATATAGACCTTTTCCGTTGGTCCGACGTTCATTGTTAAATTTGACATAAGTCATTGTGACACTGGTGGTGACCACCTGTATTACAAATGATTTATGTCAAATTTAACAATGAATGTCGGACCAACGGAAAAGGTCTATACCTACCTTTAATAAATAATGTACGCAAAAAAGTATAATTAAATAATTTTACAATTATCACATTCAAGCCATCTGCTTAGCGACGCGGCGTTTTAGTGCTAAAAGGAATAATTTTATTTATAAATGCTATCGATGCAATAATTTTTTAAAAGAAATAAACTCAATAGCCATCAGACCTACCGGCTTGATTTAATAAATTCTTTGTTGACTATTTCAAAAACATCTTTTCTTTATCCTTTGTAAATTTAGGTAGGAAGTTGATTGGATTGATTTTGAGTAGAATTTATTTACCCAGGTTTCAAGAATTGAACAAAGGTTTCTGTATTGTATTTGACGGACCTTTTAAGAAAATTATGTTATGTAGGTGACCCTTATTAGGTATAAACCATTGAGTTCATTTTAATGAAACAAATCGTTTAGCGAATGTAGCATCTGCTTTAGTTTGTGGAAGAATAAAACCTTATTTAAACTTCCTGATTCTTATAATATATTACAGATCATAATTCATAATAATTTTTATGGTGTAACCTGTAATTCTTCATACTTTGGGAGATAATAAAGCAATTTATAACCAATTTCAATCAATATAGTTTAAGAATTATGTAGGGTACCAGCTAACGCTGTATCAATATTGTATGATTAATTATAGAGAAGATCCTCCAACAATAATTACGAACCTGCTTTAGATAGCTCACGCTGTTAAAAACTATTCTTATTTAAGTAGAACACGTTCCCACGATGCTTGAAATAAGTAATAAAACAAACACACCTCAAGTAGCTGCTTAATTCTTAAAATTGTAAAAGCGAACGCACGAATAATATCGAAATGAATTTAGCAATAACTATTCAATGCAATATCCAAATACATCAAATACTTTGAAGTGGAGTATTTACAAAAGCTCAAAGAGTAAAATACTACCCATCAGCGTAGGCACCCTTCAAAAACAAACATAATGCGTTTCTGCAGCAACACACTTGATGTAATATAACCAAGGGCAATATTGTGGAATTGTGGATCGAACATTAAATTATTGTTGATTTTGCAGTTCAGCCAATTGACCATGAAGCCCAGCAACCAAAAACCACTGCAGCATTATAATAACATCGGGTTGGTTGGATGTGGATAGAAATAATTTATAATAATCACGATGATTTAATAGACTTATCTGCGAATTTCGGTCTACTTTTAGGAAAAGCAGCCGTCGCGTTGGCGTCTTTATTTGGCGTCTATAGCGCCTTGGTCGATCCATCCGCCAACATCCTCGGAACATTTTTCATAGTTTTTGTGTGGGGCATTAACGGGCAAAGTGTCGGCTATCTCTCATCATCGGAGATAAATAGCCCGGAATTTCGATATCAAACTTGTTTGATACGGCCATATAGCCTGACTCCTTGTCGAGGTTTTTTCTGAAGGTGCAATCGTCCGAAAGAAACAATCTGTCAACGTTAACATCTTTTCACAGGAAAGTTTTTGAACCCTAAATCCCCACGTTATAGTAATGACGTGTGTTTGCACGTCTTACGCAACTTGATTAATATGAAAGCACCGCAAACATAATTAAACATTTGAGACAAATTACCAGGCCACACTTAGTACTCTTTAAAGTTAGATGGGGTGTTTATTTTTAGTGGATTTAAGCAAATAATGTGGACTATGATATATTAATCTTCTGTGCGGCGGCCGTGTGTTTGTTTGAGAAGATTCTCATCAGTCCTAAGCAGCGGCAGGAGGGTAATTCATTTTACCCTCACATTTATCAATGTTTACTACAGGAAGTGCGTCTCTCTAATAACGTGTCACGGGTGAAGCACCTTCGTTACCAACCAGGACACTGGCTATCCGTCATACCCTCCATATTCAGTCAAAACGGAGGGTATAAATAAGGAATTTTGATCTGGTTGTAGCATTTAAGGTCACTGGAAATTCATTAATATTGTGCTAAAATTTAAATCAACTTGGTCAGAATAAATTATCTTGATGACTGATACCTCTTTGAAGGAAAGCTGTTTTGTGAATAGCGTTTATGTTTCATATTGCCATTAAACATGACATTTTGGGACATACATGGAAAATGCAATTCGATATTTTAAGTGAAAAGACGTGATATAGGGATGTGTCACGCCAAAGTGTTTCCAGAAGTTATTGTCGAGAATTCGTCAATAAAGAACACTCCGGCATTGTTGCGGCTAAGACACCACATCACCAGCTATCTCATCACAATCTGGTGCCACTAAATGAAAAAGTCATTAACACCAACTCTAATTCTCCAGCGGCTTCCGATTCAGCCTGCCCCGATGCCCCTCCTCACCTCTTTTCATTTCCCAGCAGCCTGTTCGAGGCTTGATGAGCCGCTATTATTTCAGAGATTTTTACCCACTACTTGCTGAGATTCTTTTAGCCTGACTGCTGTTTGTTCAACGGTCCCTTTTTGTCTTATCGGGAAATGAATCGCGCACTGCCAAGCAAAAAAGTTTGTTTTTAAATCGGGGCTGTCTTGATGCTGATATGCCTAATATTCTTACGGCCTTTATGCTGCTTTTTTCCTTCCAAATATCGATTTGACCTCAAGTTTCTCATAGCATTAAATGTTCTGAATGATTTCCTGACTAAATATTAAACACAAACTGAAATTAACATTCAGTTTTAAGCCCTAAAACCAAATTGTTTGCAATTTCATGTTTCTGATGCCGACCTTTTATACCTAAGCGGAGCATTACTTTAATTAACATTTTTATAAACATGACCGAAACCAACAAGTTTAATTAAACCAAGTTAAGGGAGCAGCGAGGGTTACATTTTATTTATTCGTTTAGTAGCGTCTCATGCTTCAGTAACATCGATGTAAATTTACCAAAGTGAGTTACTGAAAGTGAGGGCAGAATGTGGGGCTCGACATGAGAGGCAGCAATGTCCACAACCAGTCAGTTTCCTGCCATATTTAATTTCCCTTGCGGCTTAACATCATCGTAATTCTTGTCAAATATGAAATTCATAAAAGAAAGTGCACGCGACGTATCACCGGCATTTAATCTATTCAATTATGATGCAAGAGATTTAGATTTTTTTGCGCACTGTGATTTTATGGAATTAAATGCTTTGGGGGCAAAAGGATATAGGAGCTAGATTTGATTACTGCTGATTACGTCCTCGACCAAAGCGCCCCGTTTGCCTTAATTACGTTAATACATGTAATATGCTTGAATATTATAGTGGAAATTTAAGATTTTAACTAGCGTCATGGCGACTAATTTCATTTTCCTATTCCACAAAATTAAAACTTAAACAACAAAGTAATTAGCTTGAGCTAAAAACTTTCCTAATAAAAACTGTTTGCAGATGCCCTCTGAAGTTTTACTTAATGGAAATATAGGTTAATGTTCTTTAAAGACCCTGGTAATATAATAGACACAATAAGTGCTTACACGTATTACGAAAATCATTATTTCATTGATACAACATTAACCAAAGTTTGTATTGGACAGATGTTGTTCTACATTGGGGAGATAAAGTACATATTGAAGTGGCAGCAGAAGTGTATATAATATGTGTATAGGAGTCAAATTCTGTAGAGTGAGCGAAGAACGAGCGACCAAGCCGTATCGCACCCCAATATTTATAATGATGAGAAACTTCAATCATATCGAATGACGTGTCGAACGAAGTTTGCTCAGCGGAGCGCCGAGGGAGAGGAGAAGCAATAGTGGCGTAGCAAGCGAGGAAATGGGGTTTAGCTGGGAAAATATTAGAACCACGAGTAAGTAGATATGCTTTATATGACCTTCCCAAAATAGACTAGGATTATTTGATAGCAAAATATGGGAATAATGTCCAGGGCTCAGAGTCATTTATATAATATGGTCGATATAGGAGCCAAATGATCCAGGATAATCCTGATTCCAATGCATTTTTATCTTTTAAGTGACATTTTCACTTAACGCTCCATTCCACGAGTTCTTATTTAACTTTGGGACAGGAAATTTCAATTTGTTTGTGCGCTTCACATCTGCAATTTTTCCAGATATTCTAAATTGAATTAACCTGTTATGGGATAGCATCTTTCCACGGCGAATTCTGAGTACCGATTGCGAGAGAACTATGCTCATTTCATCAATGACATTGGCTTACAGTAAAACACAGTGGAAACGAAACGGATGCATTTCCTGAAATCCCCATGCATTCAGGACTCATTTCTGTATACTGTATACGTGTAGGTATCTCATCGCCAACAGATGAGGAAAATTTGCGTCGCTCTGCTGAAAATTGAATCGAAAATCAATCTGGCACAAACGGTCCGCATTCTGGCCAATCACGGAAGTGCACTGCGATGCGAGTTATGGAACACTTCAATGATGAAATTATTCGGAAAGTCTGATAGTTTCTAGATAACTTCGTAATGATGCGCGGTCGGATCATAGCTGACTCATGTAGTCATTTATCTACGATTACCAGATAGCTGTTGATGGAATATTATTATCACCCCATGTTTATAGACACCTTATTACAGCACTGGCCCATTGCATATGCAAATTGCCCAAATATTTATGCTGATATCTTTCTTGGAATAGCCCAAAGAGATTCTTTATCACCATTATTCGTTTCATATACCTTTAAAACGGCATTTGATGACAATGCTTCATCGTAAAAAAGATATAAACTGCACTATTACCGTCCAAATTACCTCTTTTGAATCAAATGTGCTGACTACTGATTCCTTCACCTGCCACTCTGCTAAGTCCATCTTTTGTTTAACTTTGAAACATAAAAAATGCTGCTCAACAATAAACAGGAAAATAAAAAACAATAATTGAGAAATTATTTTTTTATACAAGGTCTAGTTATTATTTTTTAATTATTGTTTTTTGCTTACGGATTTATGGCAAATGATTTCTTAGCTCAGGTAGGTTCCCAATATGTAGGTACAAGTGATTTTAAAATTTAATTCTATATTTATAAAAGCTATTTCCAGGAACAATAGAATATACAGAAAATAACAAAGCAGTATGTTTTTAATGGAAAACTAATAATATAGAATGCATTGCTTTATTTTGTTAGAGAATAGTTGGTAAAGTATGTTGAACAATACATATGGAAACCAAATAAATTGATGGGTACACACTAATTTAAGCCCTTGTTCAAAATATAGTATAAATTTACAATGGAATTTAAATGTAAATATTTTGGATAAAATAAGTTAAATAAATCTCTCCCTCGAGTACCACAACAAAACCGCATAATAATAATTATAATAAAAGGTTATAAAAGGTGTATCCACTTAAATCTGTGCCTTAAAGGGAAATATGTACGCACCCCTGCGAAATCAATACATCAGCCATCGTAATGAAGACGAATTTCTGAATTCCCTGAATTTATGACATTCCGCAAGGTAGGAAATGTACCCGGGATAGGCAATTCAGAAGTTTAACTTGCTAAAATGAGACTTTAGTTTAAATTCCCCGGCCTCGTTTGAGAATAATGAATCTTTTGGGTTGCCTACGGGATGCCTCTATCATAAACTTTTTACAAAGAATTTACAGCAGTATAGCAACCTTCTATGCGTCGTTTTTAATTTGCATAAATCAAGAGGTAATGTTTGATTTGTTTATTAAACAAACTCTGCAGAAGGATAATCATAAGTATGTGCTTTATAAATTTTAACTGAGCAAAAAATGTATCTACTTTTTTAAAAAGATACTACGCAGTAAACATTGCTGGTATTTTTATTTCAAATCACAATCTAAATAATATTGTAATATGGCGAATGCGCCAAATGAACTTATATAATATGATTCAAACCAATTTTAGAAATTGTGGCGAAAGATGGATTTATCGAAAAGCGAAGTATAAGTTAAGTTGAAAATAAGAAGAGTTAAGATTAAGCGACAGCCCAACTTATGTACCTTTGCAAGAAGTGTTTCTCTTGTCATCTATTTTATTAGTAAAGTACGGTTTAATTACTTTATAAGTTTTAATTATTTTCAGCTAAGTATAAAATGTTCCTTCTGACGAGAAGCTAGGGATTGTCAAAAAGACACTAAGGGAAATTAAAATCCAAACAAACTAGTTTAATTTCCTGTGTAGTCCGTTTCACAAAGTTTTATTGTTAAAAGTTTTAATAATGCAAACAATATTCAGAACCAAACATTGTCTGTATATATTTTGCAATCAGCGAAATTTGAAGAGAAAATAATTACTTTTCCCTTTAGCCCTTTCAGGATAATTAATTATTTTTTTTCTGCATGAAAAAAGAAGCGAGTTTTAATTCGGTATTTTTAAGACTTGTGAAATTAAAAATATGAACCGCAAACCTACACCTTATACAAAGTTTGTTTTTACCTCCATTATGTTTTATTTTTTAAGCTTTTAAGCAGAATATCCACAAATTGTTCCTTTTTTTAAATAGGTACCTACTCATTTTTAATTATTAAGATTTCTTACAAAATAAACTCTGCATGCATCAAAAACAATCTCTTTCTTTACATAAGGATTATTTTTCTTAAAAAATTGAAACATAGACTGGCAAATAACCTAGAATTAGCTATTTATGGGAACTATTGGATTGGAACTTCTCCTTGCTTATTTTTTATTGAAAGGATTCTTCGTGTTAGTTTGTCGGTGTAATTATGGTATGTAATAAAAAAGTGCATATTTATGTGCAACATAAACGCAAGTATTCATAAAAACTCTTTAATATATCACATCAGCTTGAAGATAAGTTGCAATGTAGCTGATGTAGCTAGGCAGTCGCGGCGTCGCGTAGTTATCTCTCGCCTAATAATTACCCAGTCTACTCGACCTAATACCCGTTTAATAGGTGAGTCAATCAGCCGTTTCGGTCGACGAACCCCATCGACTGGAGCTGATGCACTTTATCCTTCGGAGCTCGAGTGTCCATATATGCGATTGGCGAGCACATAAAAAAGCAAAAACACTGCATGCACTGGCTATAGCGTTAAATCTGCTGTCTGCGTGTTCGTGTTTTTTCCTCTGAGGAACTAGGTAGACAACCTGTGCCTTGAAGCAGCGTCGATGCTATGCTAATGGCCTCCAGGCAGGAAATTAACCGATGCTACCCGGAGAAATCATTTTTACGATATGTCTCGCATGTGTCATCGCTTTTAAATGTACGCCTACCGAAATCCAGAAGCGGATTTCATTATTCATATTTTAAGATTGTTCACCGTATTGATTATGCATCGCAAACCCTCAAATGTGAGTTGGGATATTTGACACAATAGGTGGCTTGATACATTTAAAAGGAGTTTGGCTTGTGGAGCGAGCGATACCCGTGTCAACTTTCTAAAATGTTGTCAAAGCCGTATTATATCGAAATGCTTTATGTTTGACCATAGTGTGACATACCGACCAAAGCATTTGCATTTGGTCTGGTAATTCAAACAGAAGTACCGCAAAATATTAAGTAGTTTGATGTTAACTTGAAACTTTATGACAAACTAAATATTAAGTTAAAATTTGTTTTAAAACAAAACTTGGAAATTACAACAAAATTAAATGTTGTCATTGTATTATAATTAATTTAAATTTTCGTGATGTGTGCACCATTTTTAAAAGGCTATTCAAAGGAAGACACTTAAAAGTTTTAGACTCATTTTATATCCAAACAAAATGACTTTTTAATGCTTTTGATATCACAAAATAAATATCAAGCCATTTTAGTTTAAATCAGATAGGTACATGAATTAAAAACAATTCTACAATAATAGAGACCTCATAAATCATAAGTTATTATTTTGCCCTTATTTTACAATAAATATGTTTCAAAAAAACGTAAATAATGCTTTATGTAGGTACTTTATTATGCATTATTGTTCTGGAAGAACATGGCAATGCATCAAGAAGTGTTTGAATAACATTTCTAAGGCGCGATTAACTAATTTTCTGAAAATAACACTTGTCGAATAATGCAAAGTGTGCATTAGACAATATGAGCTTTTCCCTGATTATTTTAAAATAATAATCTTTGTTATTAAGTTCTTAACTATCACGCTACTTTTACATTAAGCAAATGATCTGGATGACTTTATTTATTTTGATTTATTTTTTATTTTTAAATAGCACTCGGTATCGCAAGTTTTATTGACAACATTATTTGTAGAAAATGCAATTGTCGTCAGTTCAAATTGTGTTGACTCACGATTGTTTGAATAAATAATTAAATACTAGCCATGGTCTCCGTTTCTTAAATAAATAATGATATTTTAGAAATGCAACGTAGCAGCCTAGGTCAGAAATATAAGTGCAGTAAATATAGACTTGTATTTCCTTTAAATTTTACAAAAGGGAAACTTTCGTTCTAGGGATAAATTCAGTATTTTAGCGCAAACTTTCCAAAGGTGTTTTCAATGGTAGACTTACATAAACACATAGCTTGAAAACGAGCTCGTTTGCTACGTTTTTCCTGATCAAACAAACTATAAAGTTAAAAGTGTTGGCGGGAGGCTGCAATTCCGCTGCTGGACGTCCGACCTACATCTAAGTAAATGTACTTTTAAAAGTAAACATTGTAAAGAAAAATGGTTTAGAAAAAGTGTTCTATATATTTTTCAAGGATAGTCAGCCTTGAGGTTGCATAACACTGATGACAACCGGAAATTAGATAATTAGTTTTGATTAAGTTAATTCGGTGATGATAATAAAAATTAGAAAAAATAATTATAGCTGACCCTCAGGTTAAACTACCGGATGTCGACACACTAACAAGTCTCAAGACATATTTATAATATTACACCAAATTGTAAACGCTAAAATATTTCAAATTTTTTTTATTTTACTTTAAATTCAAATGAGCTAACCGTTAACGCAAAAAGGCCTGATTGTTTTCAGAAGCAAAATGCAATGCTTGCAGATTGAATAATGAAAGTCACACAAAATGATGCATACCTAATAAATTTATCAAGAAGACAGGCAGGAAATCTATCCTACAATATTGCGTGCACTTCTGCCAGTTGATTGATGTTTTAATATGATGCAATATTAAAATCTATCGAGCCTTTATAATCTTCTCTATACGTAAAGAAACCGCATCTATTATAAAACACAAACAAGCTTGAAATAAAAACATTGTAATAAACAAAGTACTTCAAACAATTTAAATTGCAGTTTAGTTTCTATTAAATAAAATTGACAAAATTAAAGTTAGTAAAGTGGTGTACTTAGTAAGACGTGTTATTAATTAATACGTTTGCGACCGAGTTTGCTAATTTAAATTAATGCAATGTTTAATGTTTTCTATTGTAAATTGACATCTCGGGGAGCTAGGTCGCTGGATTAATTGAGTAAATGATATAGGCCGTTTCAACGTACTTTACCCATTTAAAAATTAACTTAAATATACTTTAGTACATTTAACTACATCATTAATACTTGTTAAGGCGACGTCAACTTCAACCTATTTATGTTTCGCTTTATAGGTATTGCCATACATTATTTTATTGTTTAAAAGGTGCAACAAAAGTATCGTGTTAAAAAACCATTAAAAATGAAACAACTTTTAAATCCCCTTTAAACCAATAAAACTGACACATTCAGGAAAGCAAATTTAAAAGGTTAATTAATAACCCGGCGCATTCACCACATTCCACCCCAAAGTAATTTTTGTAGTATATGGAATTTAATGATCGCCCAAGGAGAGCAAACTGTGCTCGTAGCCTGCGATATGGCGTTGTTTTAATTAGACCTTCTCACACGATGGCTGTCTCGCAAGCAGATATTAGAAGTAATGACAATAATTATTAGATATTTAGGTGAGGGGTTGATATATGGTAACGTGTGGAGGGGTGAGTGAGTCCGGAGGAAAGTGGCCGGAATACACATTGCGTGCAGAGCGCCCTCACTTGGTCATTATACCAGATTAGCTGACCGGTAGCACTTTACTACTACCGGGTGTGCGATCAATATTTGGCACTCATGGCACGCAAGTAAATTTGTCTTTTACACACTGTAGGCTCAAATTACGTTCTTTTCACCAGCAAGAATAGTGAAAAAGATTTAATTAACACCACGTTTTAAATATTAGGCACTGCGGTGGTTTTGCATTTTTCAGGTCCAATTTGTTAAGTAAATTTATGTAGCGCAACTGTCCAACAAAATAGAGGTATTTTACATCTGCCGCATAAGACAAAAATAGTAAGTTTGAATACTTAATTAATGAAACAAATTCCAAACAGAAACTTCGCCCTGCTTTAAGGACAAGACAAGGCGACTGGAAGGTTCCTAATTATTCCGCTCTCGTAAGTTAATATTTAATTTTATCAGGGTGCGAGTACTAAATTCAGCAAAACAATTTATAATTTTGATGAAAAATTAGCCAGTCGGGAGTTGAAGCCAGAATGGGGTGCACCTACAGAATAGCTATGCGTTTCAGATAGCAGCTACATCTAACGAGAGCATCTTTTTGAGTATGAGGTCGGATTATTTTTCATCCCTCTGGCTTCTATTTTATTATGCAGTAGCTTCTTAGTTGAAAAAATCCCTACGAAACCTAACTCCCGAACGGTGTATAAAGTGTCCCTAAATTATAAGGAAATATTGCTTATAGGATTTGACAGGATATTATTAATGTACATGGAAATTATAAGTAATCTTTTGCTTAAATTTTCTCAAAGACGATTTATTAATTCAATTTTTGGGTGACAACGCAGATAAGTGTTTGCTTTATAAAGGCTTCTAGTTCTTATAGCTCCAGCATTCAAACGCCAACATAAAAAGTGCCCCATTTGTATGGAGATACCTAACTAATAAAAAATGTTTTTTAGATCGAAAACTCCTCATAAAAAGCTCGAATTATTCAATACTGACTTCGCGTCTATTGAGAACTTATCTAATTAGGATCTTTTACCAATTTCATCAACCTATAAAAAATACTTTGAAAAGAAATCGCTTAAGAGATAAAGTATGTCAAAGAATTTTAATCTAGAACTGTTTCAGCCAGGACTAAATTGTAGATAAAAAAGCAGTAAAACTGAAAAAGAGCGCGGACGGGAACCTTGAGCATCACAACAAAGTTTTTATGTAGGTTTTTCTCGAAGGAAAATTTATGAAAAGCGGTGCAGTAAATACACCATAAAAATATAGCCCCGGAAACCTGAATAAACCAGGAATTATGGGTATTTGGATGCAATTTGCTGGCAATGATGTTGTTTTTCGCAGCAAGTTAGTAAACTCCCAGGGATTTGGTCCAGTTTCACATTTAAACCTTTTGGCGATTAAACCTTAAAGATATGACCTGAATAGCAAAAGCCCTCTGACCGTTTCAAAATCCCCATTTATTTATATCAGCTTCAATCTAAATCCAACCCTTTTCGGATTGAGATTTCGAATTGTATAAATTTCATTAAAAACAATTTCACAGCAGCCACTTTGTGCCATGAAGTAGCTTAGCTTTCAGCTCATGTTCTTAAAGAGATCTCTTGATAATCGGTCTGAATAAAAAGTCGAGAGTTTACGTTTTGTTTTCGCCTACGTTGCAAGATTTGTATTCAAGAGTGGTCGTGGTGGACGACCAGCAGGATACACTCATCAAGCCGATTCATCCCATGCGAATAAGATGATGTGAGACCGGAGAGATGATCTGCACAACAAACTACTAACGAACAAAAGTAAAAACTGAGCGCCGCCGACTGATGCTGATATCCTTGCTGGTGCATTTTCATTGCTAACGTGATGTGTCACTGACCCACAGACAATATCATGACTAAAAGCGTATGATCATTATAAACAACTTGTGTTGCAGTTTACTCGAGAATATATTTCGTCGTACATCTGTAGTGGAAATACCGCATATTAGATGCAACACCTGCATAGCCTAACAGATTTAAGGTCCTGCCATCATAGCAATTCATAGACACAGCACAAAACAACGTACCTTCTTTAGAGATGGATTTTAAATATAAAAGGGATTATAAAAGTCAAAATCCTGCAATAAAATATTAAATAAACTTGAGTAACAATAAATGTCGCCCGTCGCATTCGCCATTTTATAAAGCCGCATTCGCCACTTTATAGAGTCAATAATCAATTAGAAAACTAAGCCAAATATTAATTTTGTCATTTGATATATTACATCATGTTAGGAAAATTTTTCTTTTTATAAAAATGGTTAAAATAAAAAATATGTTTCAACATTTTCAAAAAAACATAATTTTATATTTTTTTAAGTTTTTCCAAGAATACGAGTATAGGTGGTGGAGAATCCAGAGCTACAATAAGGGGACTGAAGATCCTGAACTTGCGGTGACATGATATTTATTGCTGTCCAGCTTTCCTAGAACTTTACAAACGATCTCAAATATATTATCCTGTAGTTCAAAAGTTTATTCAGATCAGATTGTCCTTCAGATACAAAAGATTTGGAATTGCGTTGCGTTGGTAATACTTACTTTAGTTTTGTATTGTTGAAAGAAAAAAACTTTTATTTATTATTAAAATGTTTTTTTTTCTTTTGAAAAATTATTATTTAACCTATGGACAAAAGTAACTGTGGCATTCATTTTATGTAATGCATAAGAAATTGAAGTAATAAGTTGTTTTATTAATGCTTATTTTACGTAATAGCCTAATTCTATAGGATTAATGTACGTACCTACCAACATAAATAATTTAATTTAATCTTGAAATAAATGCCAGATTTAAAATAAAATGAAGCACAGTCGTAAAATTAAAATAAATAAACCTCAATATAAATATGAAAATGGTTTTTGTAACTATGATTATTATTATTAACGTTAATGCTTTTAACTGATGACTACGGGACGACTTTTATGACAGCATTTATGCTATTAAATACCTAAATGTTTTATTTGGACATATTAAATGATAAAATTTCTAAAAGGTTTGAATTATACACCAAGCCTACTGGGCAATAAAAATCTAATAAAAAATACATTCTCTTCAGTAGAGGGTGAGGCAAGAGATAAGAGCTATAAGTTCGCTTCGTTTGCGTCGGTCGCGCCTGCTAGATTTCTTTTTGTATAAATTAATTACGTGGGTGGTGCGTTTAATAATTTTTCAAAGGGAATGCTAAATGTTGTTACGCATTGTGAATTATCTTTCCGGGCTCATAAATCATCCAACTATGTTTAAAGAAAAAGTTTTGGACCTTATTCAATTATAAAATTATGAACTTTTTGTTATTAAACTTTTTCGGTAGTCATCCTTTTTTGGGCGGAAGAAGGAAATTTAATTAACATCCTTAATTCATAAAACCATCACTACTTTGTACCTACGGGCATTGTGTTTTCCTCAAAGCTCAAAGAAAAGTTTTGCGCATAAAGTTGATAGGTGTCTTATACATACAGGGTGTCCGCGATCAATGTGCTTTTTTTTTTATGGGAGATAGCTGGGAAAAATCCAAGTCATTTGGTAAAAACAGTTTTTTGAAAAAGTGCCCCCCTTCGGAAATAAAGCCCTTCAAACATGTAGACTAAAAACCCTTAATCGTAAATATTTACCAAACGATTTCACCAACCATCATGAAAGTTGTACTATCAATAAATGTAATAAAAAGGGTCATTTTAAATCCATTTTGAAATTTGGGGCCCCCTTCTAAATGGGTTAAACACTAGTAGTGTACATAAAAACTGCATGTAATTTCTTTACCTTTAAGAATTTTGTAATTTTATGTATTTTTTTAAATACCCCAATTTAAGTAATAACTTTTTTACCACTTGAAATTTCTGAGAAAGTGTACCTTTTACGAATAAACTGCCAAAAACACCTTTGATGTACCCCATATTTTTGCATAAGACTAGACTTTCTTTTGAAATTTGTATGTCACTTACCACTGTCACTACATTGAAGTAAGTTTTTTGTCAAATCAACGCAAAATATGGGGTACATCAAAGGTGTTTTTGGTAGTTTATTCGTAAAAGGTACACTTTCTAAGAAATTTTAAGTGGTAAAAAAGTTGTTACTTAAATTGGGGTATTTAAAAAAATACATAAAATTACAAAATTCTTAAAGGTAAAGAAATTACATGCAGTTTTTATGCACACTACTAGTGTTTAACCCATTTTAAAGGGGGCCGCAAATTTCAAAATGGGTTTAAAATGACCCTTTTTATTACCTTTATTGATAGTACAACTTTCATGATGGTTGGTGAAATCGTTTGGTAAATATTTACGATTAAGGGTTTTTAGTCTACATGTTTGAAGGCCGTTATTTCCGAAGGGGGGCACTTTTTCAAAAAACTGTTTTTACCAAATGTCTTGGATTTTTCCCAGCTATCTCCCATTTAAAAAAAAGCACATTGATCGCGGACACCCTGTAGTTTAACACAGATTAAGGATAATCCGGAATTAAAAATATCCGCGGCAGGATTGTGTAGAAATCTTAAAATATCCCAAAACAGAGAGAACGTTTTGATGAGAAAATTTCCATAGAAAACTCGTCACGCAAAAAGCTAAGCTGGATCACCGAGAAAAGGCCGCTCGGAAAGGGTGCAATTAAGGTGGTAATACAGTATGTTTCAGAGATGTTGTTTTGCATAATTACACCCGAGGTAGCTTTTTGTTGTGAAATGAAGTAAATATTCATGTGAAGCGATATATTTGTTGCAATTTTCATGCCGTACAATGTTAGGCTTTTAATTTAATTAGTCGATTCCCAGTATTTCACTTATTTCGCTCGACGGGATGCGGTCGTAGCGCCCGCAAGTTGATGAATAACCAACCAAAAAAAATAAATTGTGAGAAACTCTCATCAAGGGCCTGATACATTTATTAACCTTATACAAACTTCATACAAAAATTCAGTTTTTGTTTTTGTTGCCACTTGGGTATTCCTTCATAACAAATATTTTGTTTTGGTTAATGACTCAAACAAAACTTTTAATGCATTAAAAAAAAATAAAGTACAAATAAGAGAAAAAAAATAAAAAAGGATACGACGAGGATGGGATTCGAACCCACGCGGGCAGAGCCCATTGGATTAGCAGTCCAACGCCTTAACCACTCGGCCACCTCGTCCTTGCTGTTGCGCGCTGCCTGTGTAGTAGTAATGTTACCTACTCACTGCCTTATCTTAATACGTATTTTATGGACCATAAATGGTAAATAAATAATAAAATCAAATAAATTATAAGTACTTAATATGAATTGTTATTATTATTTCTAACAAAATTTTTTTTTGCCAGTCATTTTAGAAACTTTTAAAAATTTACCCAACTTTTATGCATGTGTTCTAGCAGAAAAACGAAAGCACTTGGAAAAGTTGATTGTTGATTTGTTTTTTTACATTTTTTAATTAGCCTAGAAACATAGTTTCAGGCAAATCAATTTTTAGAAAATTTACCGCATTTTTTTGCAAGGGGTAAGGTTCAAGTTTTTTTATTGTCACGGCGTTTACAAATAATTTTTGACATAAGTGAAAACCTAAATGCTTATGTAAAATGGACTGTTGAATCCAAATCTGATAAATATAAATTTACAGCAGTTTTAGTTTTTAAGCTACGGGCTTACAAGGGCAATTTCAAACGCGACACCCGCCTTTTCTTTTGAAGTGGTGTAATGTAACGGAAAGAAAAAACTTTGAAAGAAAAATTAAAATGCGGATTCGTATACATAACATCATAAAAACAATTTACTAATAAAGTTTTATTAAAATCGAAATCAAAAGTTTTTTTTGGAAAGCATTTTTGAAATTTTTTGAGCCAAATTTAAAAAACGAAAGCACTTAAAAAAACGATTGCAGATTTGGTTTTAACATTTTTTAATAAGCCTAAAAACACAGTTTCAGGTATACATCAATTTTTAGAAAATTTGCCGAACTTTTTCGTAAAATTTGGACCTTTACCCATTACTGCAAATATTTGCAGTTTTTTTATTAGCACGGCCACAAATAATTTTTGCCATAGGTGAAAACTTCTATGCTTATGTAAAACGAGCTGCGAATCTGATACTTATAAATTTAATGTAGTTTTAAAGCTACGGGCTTACAAAGGCAACTTAAAACGCGGCACTCGATTTTTTTTATAAGTATTCTAATTGCAAAAAAGGACCTCAGAAGAAAATTAAATGCGAATTTGTATTTTACATCACAAAAGCAATTTACAAAATAGATTTCATAAAAATCTTGGACAAAAAGTCTTTTGCTGAGTTTTTTTGAAAATTTTTAAAATTTGGTTCACTCCACTTTGACGTGCTCTGGCAAAAGAACAAAAGCACTTTAGTCGGTTTGCAGATTTGTTTTATGCGCCTTTTAATTAGCCCAAAAACACAATTAAAATGGCACTAATTTACTATTTAATTGAGTCACAAATTAATTGTCAATGTAGGTATCCAGGCCAGCATTTGGTAGTTTATTAGAGTTGAAGGTCGTCCTGAAATTGCAACCTTGCAGCGAGCGCAGCGTCATCAGCAGAATAGTAACTGCCTATTCCTGTGGCAATATGTATTTAATTGCCCAATGTGTGTGCACATTGGATAAACGTTGGTATAGGAACACGTTTCTAGAAAACGATCAAAGTTTGCTATAGAGACTACGGATGAGTGTGTCTTTATCTTGCCCAAGGGTAGATTCACATACAACACATTGAATCCAGTCATCGTCAACCCAAAAACGGAAACTAGCCATCTAATCTGTAAAATAAACTGTTTTAATGCCTTTGCGTGTCGGGACTACGAAAGCGGACTTCTCTTTATTTTCGTGTTTAATCTACTAGGTGAACTGACCCACAGCGTTAATTTACTTTATAAATCTCGAACAAAGACCCTCGAGCAGTTATTTTAATTAAAAATATTAAAATAGTTGTAAAGCATGTTTTAAAATAATCTCTAATGTTATTTTATACTTAAATTTGCCATACCGCGTTATCTTGTTAATTTATTTTTTATATTATTAAAATAGAAATAGAATATTTTTAGAGAACTGCAAGTAGCCCTACATTTACGGTTATAAAAACACCCCCGTTAGGATTTTTCGGTGGGGTATTCTAAGCAGAGGTATTTTTTATTTATTTTGTATTTTTTTGCTTTGTAAACGGCACTGAATTGGTAAAAGTCCACAGCTTTTCCAAACAAACAAGAAATGACGTCTAAATTCCTAAAACCTAACTTAAGAGATCATTAAATTTGTGCACGCTACCTACTGGCAATAATTAAAATATTTTTACCCTTTGCCATTAATTTTAATTCCAGTGATTTCGTGTCTCTAAATTTGCAAATAATTTCTCCGTTTCAATGAAGGTTTAAATTATGAAATGCAAAAGGCAACATCAATGCTGACTTAGATCCTTTAATTATAACGAAAATACCCAGAATAAATCTAACGAACACCAAACGACAAACGTTTGCTTTTATTATTATTTAGGCATCTCTAAAACGTAATAAAAAGCCATTAAGAAAATTAATGCCTAGAATTATAAAGCGCAACACCTCGAAAATTATAATTTATTGCACGACATGCTTTTTGGGATAAAGCTTTTCCGGGGTAGCATCAAAGTGAAGATTTAGATAAGTTTCATGAAAAGCAAAAGGCCCAGTAAATTCTTCTCTGTTAATGCTCTGCCTACGGACATACTTTTAGGATAAGTGTTTTGTTTTTATTACATAAGTTCCAATTCGAGTTAATTTCTCAAATAAACTTTCAACAATAACTTTAATATCACCATTATTCAACTTGGCTTTAAATCTAATAAAACGTGGCCGGTCATAAATTACAGACGAATAATAGTTCATCCCAAAAGATCTATGTCCGATATTCTATTATAATATATATATTAAAATATTACTAAGCTCATCAACGATGAATAGGGCAAAAACATCGGAATGTGATAGAGGTATTAGTCTTCATTTGATTCAGGCTTTATTACTTTAGTTTTTTAACATTATTTATTTTGTTCTGGGTTTTTTTATTTGGTTGATGGACCTTAGACGGGTCCTTCTTTTATGCCTACGCATTTTACCTGCGTCATTTAATCTGACATCCATCACATTGCGAGAAATGCAACATAACCCAGGAAAATAAAACAAATATTAATGCAATCTGCCGAAAAATTATTTGTTAACTTTTTTCTTTACCATTATCTTTATATTGTCATAATATACAACATATCAAAAGTCCCCTAAGATCCCGTGCCGGCGTCATGCCATTTAAGAGGGTCAAAGGTCGAAGAGGACAGTTTTTGGTGAATAAGTCTCTTTCTATTGGTCTCACAAAAAAAAATGTGATTGTAAATTTTAGATTGGACAATTATCTACAAAAAAATTCATACATATTTTTCCATCGTGCGACCGTTATTGCGTAGTAGTGTCAATTCTGCATGACGTTAATTTATTTTAACACCGGCCGAAATACACAAACGTGGTAAATTTCTTTCAAAATTTTTTAACCAAAGTTTTAATTAAACCTCTAAGATACATAATCGGCAATAAAAGGTCTTGTAAATTATCAACTGCGTGTATACAGGTGCTCCAAAAATGAATTTGAAAATGTCTGTAACTCCTCAGGTTAATAAAACAAACTAAAATTTTTACAAAAAGGTGTTAGCTCTTGTCCTTTCAATGAGTTACAACCCTCTAACAAAGCCCCAAAGCATTTATTAATCTTAAAAAAAAATAATTTAAGAAAATGTGACAAAATTTTCAATACAAAGCAAACTATGTATTGAAGGCCTTTTCAATAAATTGTATGGAATTTTAAAGTGATGGGACCATTATCTTGGGAGCAATAGAAAACATGATCATGTTGAACACTATGTAATTCCATTCAATTTATTGAGAAGGCCTTAAATACATAGTTTGCTTTGTATTAAAAATTTTGTCGCATTTTTTCAAATTATTTTTTTTTAAACATTAATAATTACTTTGGGGCTTTGTTAGAGGGTTGTAACTTATTGAAATGACAAGAGCTAACACCTCTTTGTAAAAATTTTAATTTGTTTTATTAACCTGAGGAATTACACACATTTCCAAATTCATTTTTGGAGCACCTGTATACAAGCAGTTGATAATTTAGAAGACCTTTTATTGCCGATTATGTATCTTAGAGGTTTAATTAAAACTTTGGTTAAAAAATTTTGAAAGAAATTTACCACCTTTGTGTATTTCAGTCGGTGTTAAAATAAACCAACGTCATGCAGAATTGACACCACTACGCAATAACGGTCGCTCGATGAAAAAAAATGTATGAATTTTTTTGTAGATAATTGTCGAATCTAAAATTTACAATTACATTTTTTTTTTGTGAGACCAATAGAAAGAGACTTATTTACCAAAAACTGTCCTCTTCGACCTTTGACCCTCTTAAATGGCATGACGCCGGCACGGGATCTTAGGGGACTTTTGATATGTTGTATATTATGGCAATATAAAGATAATGGTAAAAGAAAAAGTTAACAAATAATTTTTCGGCAGTTGAATTCCTTAATCACTGGGTTAACAGTGATTTATTATTCTGTTGAACCTTTGACGTTTTTTTATTTTTTTAGTATCTACCTAAAATTGACTTGTTAAATGATTCATAATGAAGGTGGGTATTTGAACTTTTGTAGGTAAAGACAATCTTTTTATGTATTATGTCAAATCTATGTCAGCTCCTCTAGCTAAAAGAGCAATAACTATTATTTGACCAATTCGATGTCCTCACCAATTTCGCTCATTTATTGGGGCACGATCTGCGTCCATTATTGTCAGAATAATTTCTGCCAAATCCCATCATCAAAATATGATTATGTAATTATGAAAATCATACCATTTCGTGGAACTAAAAACATGAAAGCACCTAGGGCACGTTTTCAGTTTGAAATAAATTATGTTACAACAATGTTACAGCAATTATTTGGAAACCATTTGAATATGAAATATTTAACGTAATAATAAAATAATTTACTTATTTGAATTTATATTACCAACCATTTCAGCATTTCATACAATATTTTACAAAATAACATGTAGGCATAGTCGTTAGGTACCATCAACTTTGTGTTTGGGTTTAGCTTGTTATAACTAATTCGAAAATGCAATAAATTATTTTTGTTCATCATATTTCCATGCAAAAATTACCTAAATAATTATTCGCATGCATCGTTTGTGTTATTTTGTTTACATTATATTTGTTTGTAAAATTTACATATTTATTCTCTCATATTCATTGATATGGAATTTTGTGAGTGGTAATCAATACAGGCTGCCGCACCTAATTCTGATTTCAGCGGAGATGTGTTCAAATACATTACCCGTCCTCCTTTGAAGCTCTTATGCATAGGCATATAGATAATACCAAACAATGCAACAATAGCTGGAGTAATTTGACCTGTTCTAAGCGGGTGGTTCACAAGGGTCATGGTCGTCACGGTCGGTCACGAATTAGGCCTGATTTAGTTGGATAGTGCACGTCCCCATAAGCCGCTTCATCACGTACTTACTCTATGCACATCCGCCACCACTCGCATCCAGTTGGCCTGACTTGGCAGATAACAATCGCAAGACGCCACTCTAGCTCAGCTAAAGGCAGACCAAGGTTTAATCCCATAAGAGCAGAATCTCATACCGCACCATATTCTATGCACTTCATCCAAAGTATCAAATTATGTAGACTGTTAGAATGCTTTTAGCAGCAACAGATTCGTGATCATCGCGACCTCTTCACTCGTATTTTGTAGTAAATACTTAAATGGGCACCACTTAAAACGAGAATAACTGTACCACACTCGTGGAATACTAATCCCTTCGTTATTTAGATTGATGTTTTTCGAATTGAGTAATTTTCCTTTTGCTGGACCTTTTTCTATCAATCGTAAAATCCCCTTTAAAAATGCAAGCATTCTATTCCTTCTGATCCCTTGTTCAATGACAATTCTGTACCCAAACGCCAAAATAAATAAAACAATTCATTCTCCATAAAAAATATATACTCAAAACAGAGATTATGATGAAGGATTCTATTTGTAGGCTCCATTCCCTCTTCAACCAGTGTGCCTTCTTGTTATTTTAGTTATATTGTTTTTGCATTAGTATTCGTAAAGGTTTGGCAAGGCTTTGTCCCTTTATAATTTAGGCTTCTCTTTACAGTTTAGCACATTGTTATTCCAAATATTGACACAATTTGAAAGCACATCCCTTCAGGTATTAACTTAAACGTGAATTATTAAAATCACAAGAATGTAATCCAGTTAAATTGCAAGCATATGCATTTCAATTAATTGAAAAATTATGAATCACCCCACACCTGACACCTGCTTATTCTTGAAATTTAGGCAGCTCGGTAGTAAAAATTAACTTAAAGATACATGAACTTTTAACCTTTAAAACCACTATTAATTGGCAACAGTTTTAAGATTGCGTTTCACAGATTTTTCTAGTAGGTTTTCCAAGAACCAAAATGCTAACAAAGCTTATATATAATTAATAGAACATGACGTGACGAAAAATGCCTTCTGAAAACTTGGCAAATAAAAGAATAAAGGCAGCGTAAGTCCGGAAATCACAAACCAATTAACTTAATATGAAAGTCTCGTTGGGAGCTATACGTACATTATAAAGCAAAACAGGCAAGCGAACCGTCTAGCTCTTTCGCTTCACCGTCCAATGTAACGAAGCGAACAATAAACATAATTAATGGTGTATGTTTGGGATCGCTTTTCTCGTGGATTACGTATATAATTCCGCTGGTATTACTGTATTTTCGTCTGATGAAGAGATGAATGTACATTTGGGAAAAAAAATAACAATGCTGCTGGGGGATTCGCTCCCATTAGTTAGGAATATGACGAAGAAATTTTTTTCCGCTTTTGCTAATTAGTCTTTGACATACTAATTAAAGCTTTAAAAGAACTAGGAGACATGCGATGTCATTTGAACCATCAGCTTCAACAAGCGAGCACAGCAAAGCCAGAGGTATAATTAAAAAAGCACCAGTGTCTTTGACAAGAGTCGAGGAGAGCTTTTCCTTGCAAATATTTATAAGAGCGCACTTTTAGACACGGCTCCTTTCACAGATGAAAGGATTTATCTTATTTTTATTTCTTAACTATCATTTTTTTCATTTTAGGTAAGATGCAAGAGATGACGCATAGTTGAACAGTCTCAACAAGTCCTCATATATGTAGGGTAAGTTTTTAATTTTTATCTTAGTAAAAGTTGTCAATGATATTGTAAGAGATCTTTTTTAATGTTGAAAGTTTCCTTTTAAATTAAAAGCGTAACACAAAAGTAGAAGCTTTAAACCCAAGCAAAGCGCTAAAATGCGAATCAGCGTTAGAAAGAAAAAGGTAAAAAAGTATTTATCTGCAGCAAAGATTCTCCTTTAATACGTTTTGGTTTTTGTGCCCCGGCAACCGTTAAAATCATTTTAGTTAGTATTTACTTTCCAGCATTCCAAGTTAACGATGACCCTTGTCCGACCAGGGTTTAAACGCCCTAAAATGTAGTTCCTGGTTTTGGTAGATATAATTTTATCGCACCAATTAAAAGAGTAATTACGAAAGCGTCTAATAATGTAGGTAGTGATGAAAAATGAAAAAGCCTAAACTGTGTTAGCTCTGGATACATTCTGCATGGCGTGGACTGATTAGGGGTTACTACTATACGTTCCATAATAATTAATATTGGTTGACGGGAGATGCAGCCTTGCTCACGTTCAACATCCGCGTACTAATCTCACCAGATATACGGCTTAATCCGGCAATGATGGATGATTAAGGCACACATAAATCCGCATTTGCACATGGTTTCGATATCTAAATGCGTTTTAAGCGCACTTTATGACCAGTGCCTCTGCCATGCCCTGGAGTGCCTATAAAAAGGACTGACAGAGTTTGCATTTACTTTACGTTAAATATAGCATAGAATTTTGATCCCTTTTAAAATTTGAATTAGCTTCCCCTATGTTTCACTATTTCACAGACTGCAGAATTTAAAATTCCCCTCAAAATCCTGTTTAGTAACAACCAAAATGATGTGGACTATAAAAACTCTTTTAAAGCTTTTTCTGTACGCTAGGTTTGGATTTTAATATTTCTGTAATACATTTTTTAAGAGTCCAAACATATCCTTGCAAATAAAAACTGAATTTATATTGCACGATAAAGTTTTTTAATATTTAAAACATCAATTTTTTGCAAATGAATTATTTTTGCTTGTCTGCCACCATAATTACCAACATATAAAATGTCCGTTACAACAAATAGTAATAACATTTTTGATATCACTTTTTACGACCGTTGTTTATGCATATGCCTTCAGGACATATTTCCTTATCCCCTATATACTTTTATATTGTCCCTAAAACATTCTAAATTAACCCTTTTAAACCTATCAACCCAATGCCCCACAAAAACAACTCCCAGCGGCTTTCTCCTCTGATATTATTTTCATCGTCCTTCTGATGTCCACTTTAACTGTAAAAACCTTCGTCCTTTCACATTTATCTAAGTAGGGATGTATTCCTTAAGTTATGATCACTAAAAGGGCCCCATAATTGCCTAATAAAAAACCACTAAAGTATTCGAATAACTTTGTTGAAACAGTTTTGTTCTTGTACCTGAATGGTGAGCAAAAAATATTTGCGTTTAGTTGACACTGATATCCAATTATCTACCTATTCAAGTTGCGATGGTATAAATTGTTCGAAGAATTTAAACAAGTTTTTTCTTATACGTAGATTCCACATAAAATAAACCTTTTCTTGTAGACGCATCAGTCACGATAACACAGAAGAGAATTAATTTAATGCTACAACATTGACTTTAATGTGGCTCCAGAGGCGCACTTGTTTGGAATTATTTAAGGTTTTTTGCCTAAAATAAGGAAATGCTTAGGTTTTATTAGGCGGCTCCACAGTTTCTAAAAAAGGCTATTATATTAGATTAAAAGGTAATACGCAGTCTTTGCGTACAATCTGTATCACGTATGAATTCATATAAATGAACCATATTGACACTTTACTTATAAATCAAATTGCTAAATAAAAACAAGCGTTTTTAATTGGGCGATTATACGCCCGTGAGTATTCATAATGTTCAAGTATTTTCAGTAAGAACTCCGGGCTCCGGCACTGCTTCTCGCCAAGCAGCCTGCTATAGTCCGCTTAAAGTAAAATAGTTTTTATTTGAGTACAAGCATTAATCTGACTCGCTTCATTATCAACATTGAGGTGGCTTAAAAGCACACCTGGTGCGATGAAAAGAAACTTTTGAATACACCGTGGCCTATTACTCAAGTTTTTATACACTGCTTGACTATGTACCGGAATGATTACAAAATTGACTTGAATGACTGCTCTATGCGAAGATTATAATCATGACGTGTCTGTTGTGCTTTAATAAGATTACAAACACTTAAAAATAAATTTTATTTAGAGGTCCCGAATTAATGGGATATCAATCATTTTTAGGTAATCGATTAGGATTACAATCAAACCATAATAGAAGGCACAATTTAAGTAAATCAGTTTATCTCCAAGTAAATTAATATCCGTCTAATGCGGACTGACGTATCAAGATGAAATACGCAATAGCCTTTTATCTGGGTGTTTAGAATTATAGGCACGTTTCGAATTTATTGGGTATACTAGCACTCCTTGAAAAGCTTTAGTTTGGCCCAAAAACTTTGCACTCCTCTTCCGTTCCTCTTTAGGCTTTCAAAACTTAGTAAATCCTGTCCCTGATTGCAATCACTGGAAAAGGACAAAACTAAAGATGCAGCTTGGCCCGCGCGCGATGTGTTTTAGGATAAAAGGTCCAGGAGGGATGCTCTCTCCACCTTTCCGGATAAGATAGGACCAATAGATATTTAGTGCAATACAACTTCATGCAAGATTCCTCATTCAGCCATCATTATCTATAAAGTCTAAGGCAAAACCACTTTAGAATTAGTCCAATGCAATTTCTAACTGATTCGAAGGTAAATTATCAAACCTTCTCCTCAAGTCCCGTAATTACGCTCAAAGGTTTATGCGAAGTTTATGTTCGGGTTTTATCAGATCTTCAAAATAATTGACATCCCTTCTCTAGTTGGCTGAAGGCCGGTTTTACTGGGTAACTTCAAAGTGGACATTATTTTAACAACCCCTTATCCCATTCAGAAATTTTATTGCCGACGCACATAAAACCCAAAGGATTGTGATGTGTAGAAGATTTACTTTGCCTTTCTCTTCGCTCACGATTGCACTTTAATTCTTTGAAGGGTCCATAAAAAGTTTTCATTTAATTTCCCAGTAAAGTTTTCACTTTATACAAGTTTAAACTATGCCACATTGTCTTTAAATAACTTAAGTAGATTTATACTGCGGAAGCAGTCAAATTGGCAGTGATTCAAGACTGGATTTAAATATTGATAATAAAGTTAACTCCCGTTAACCAGAAGTAGGTAAAATAAAAAAGAAAGTCTTCCACTAAAATTCTCCTAGAATCTTGCTAAATTTGCATATTGCAAGATCAGTAAAATATAATAAAGTTGGTGACAAAGTCGTCCTCTTTAGTAAGTGCAAACCAGCACTTCCAATTTTATCTTAACAGTGCAACGAGCTTTTTACTTTTATTCCATGACTGAATGCAAATTTATTTAAAAATCATTTCCACGTGAAATTAAACTTTAAAAATCAATTTGTATTAAGAAGATTACTTTTAGTCATGTTCTCTGAAACTGAAACAACGGAATATGTTTATAAAGAAGAACTCACAAATGCACATATTTTGAAAGATATGAAAAGTGCTTTAGTTGAAACATATTCGAAAGGATAGGTTATAAATCAAAATATAAGCATTAAGCACTTTACCTCATGAAAACGACTATACGCTTTCCTCGAAATGTATAATACCTACTCACTTGATTTAAAATAGGGGTATATAGAATAAAATCAATGCCCTGTAACGCACGTCTACATTATCTTTCACCTTCATTGAAAAGAAAAATTTAACTTATGAGTTTAGGGGAAAAATTACTTTGCATGAAAGGCTGAGCTTCTTGGTATTGTTTTTTTTTTTTCAAATTAAAAGTGACTACATAAATTTAGGTCTTGGGTGCGTATGGAACTTCTTTAAATTTCATCATTCTGAAAAATAAATTTTTCTAAGGTTTATCCTAATTTAAGTTTATTTTATTTTTTGACTTCAAATTTCGCTTAGGTGCTAGTTCATTAATTATTCTTAGTCGTATGTTTACACACAACAAGCTGGCTAAAGACTTTTATATTGAAAGCAAAAAAATATAAAATTGAAAATAAAATAGGGTATCCTTTGGCCTTGATTCCACGAAAGGAAAATACGTAGAACAAAAAAGATTACCAATAATTATTAGTCATGGCAAGGAAAAAAATGTGCACGTATGCGTAGCGCGAAAAGTTATAAACTCCATATACCACACCATAACTTAATATTTAAGGTTTTGGGTTACCCCAAAGGCATATTTTTCCGATCTACTTCCCAGCTTTCCCATTTTATTCGTACACGTGCCGAGGGTTTTTAGATCAATACCACATGTAGCTATCTACAAAAGCCCTACGTTCTGTATAGGGTATACGAAACAAGAGCGTTAGGTACCTGTGAACGCATAGCATTAAAATAGTGCTGAATGAAGACTTACTTATTATATTGTGGAAAAGCGAAATGCATATCACGCGGAATTCACGCCAAACGCCGCCGTGTTAATTTAAGTGCTGTATGTTGTTCACTTCCGTACAAAATTCCCACTGGGGGCGTTTTCACACAACGTTGTTTTTGATTCCGGTCACGTACCTTGGCAAAATGATTATTTACTAATTTGTCTTGCAGCCAACATTTCACCCATAATGTGAGCAACCTTCGTCTTATCCAATTTGCCTGAGATATTTATCGACGAGAAAATGGCGAAAGCGCGCTTGGGAGTTGGAATGAGCGCGAGCGCTGTATCCTGTAGATAATGCGCTTTTATTCCAAAAAGTCATTTAATAAGATTTAAGTATAGCTTGCATTTACCGTAGTAAAAGTCAAGCTTTAAAAAGTAAATAACTTCGTTATAATAAACTAAGTTGATTCTGAAAGTTTATGTTGCAAAATACCTTTCGTACGAGATAAAAAGTTTATGCTTGCAGAAAATCCTGCAAACCTACTCGGGAGCTTGCCCAATCTTTTGTAAACTCTCCAGTTTCATTTTATGCAACGAAATAAAAACAAATGGACGTGAACAATGTCAATTTATTTTTAGAGAGTCGATGACATTGTAAATACTCCTGAATATGCTCTTCCGGCCATGTCTTTCAGGAACAAGCAGCACTTTGATTGGACAGATTCGTTGTACCGATGCCCTTTCTGGAAAAGTTTATCGGCTGGCGCTAATTAAAACTGCCTTGGATGTCAAGAGCACACCGGAAGCGAAATAGAAGCCACTCCGGGCATCCGGTGCGTGTCATATCACTTGAATCCATGCGTTTATTTCACTGGCCTGATTAAATTGCGTAGTATGATTCCAGTTGCGTTGGAATTTAGCAATTAACTATTAATTTGGGATCTCTTGAGTCCGGACTTACATTTCCCATTTCGAATAGTATCCCCTATTCAATGTGATAAATTAATGAAAGTCGTTCTTGCGTGTCGCTCCATCCTGGCAATACAGTGTGTTGTAAGCCTCTAACTCAAAGAAATTCTGCAACATAAAGTAAAAGAAATGGTGCGTGTGCGCGGTTCTGATTAAATATGAGCACTTTGTGTTTGTTTCAGCATCTGCATAAGATCAATGATCCGCCACTGCTAGAATTGGAGCAAATAGAGCATAGTATGAATGAGGAGGGCTATACAGAGCGGGACTGTGCGTAACGGCCACCCGTTAACAACAGGCGCCATAAATATGCAGATTTAAAGACCTGGGGAGAAGGAGACGTCCTGCAGTCCCTAACCTATAGTCGCCTTCAAACGTCATTTTCCGCCCGGAAATGCCTTTTACGGAACTTGCCTCAGCTTAATACACTCTTCGATGAAAAAAAGAACGAATTGTACCCCAATTAGGCACCTAAAATCTTAAAATCATCCTTAGGGACAATTAAACTTTAAATCATAAGAATCAACAATATTTCGGTAGCTTGCAGGGATAATAAATAATTCTCTTTCAATTTTTTTCTACTGCTGAACTGGAGAGATTATGACGAAGCGGAGCTTCTACCGGTTGCGAATTTTAAGCCGGCGTTTTGGTTTATTCTTCGGGTTCTTATATACCCCTTAACAAGCTAGATATTGATGGGTGGATTTTGGCTATTAAACTGGAGCTTTCATATTTATAAACACTTCTTTTCTTATAGAGCTTTTCGGATTTTTCTTTTACTTCACCCCAATTTCTTTTCATCAATTGAAGAGCATTAGTTGGATTTTCCTGACCATTGAAAATACAGGAATAACTTCATTTAAAGAACGATAAACTCAGCACTAATCTATCTTAATGAAGTCTTATAAATGCAGGGTTAAGTTGACGTAAGACGAAGTGCCTTAAGGATTATTTTATCTTTCACTGAATCTTTCCATTCCCGCATCAACTCTACAGGACATGCTGGTTGGCAGTAAAAATGGTCGATTAGGGGTGCGGAAATTGCAGAGATTTGCGACATTGATTGATGGCGGATCAAAGATAAATTAGATGGGATGTGTCGATAATATGCGAGTAAAGTGCATGATGGCCGCTCTCGGATTGCATTAGCTCCACACGTTACGTGAGGTCAAGTTTGAAACTACTTCAAAACTGACCATACACTATCTCTATTCATGTATGAAGTTCGCCACATCTCATGATAGGTATCCTATCATGATTAATTGCGGGGGATATCTTAACAACACTCTAGTTCACTCTAGGAACTACCTTCACACGATATAAATCGAAAATATCACTCAGCCTGCTTTTATACTCGGGAACATTCTTTATTACACTGCTGGAATTGTGCAACATGCAATCTAATTTATAAGTTACCTCACTCCTTATTGGATAAATTAGTCTGACAAGTGCTTTTCGTTATCGAGCAATAACAATTACACTTCAGGATCGTATTTTACCTTATCAAAAATTTTTTTGCTGCATTATTTGTTCGTCTACAATGCAGAAATTGTAACAGATATACGAATAAATACGAAATAAAACCACGTCTTTTAAGAGGAATTTGCTGCAAACATGTTTTTAAAAATATTTTTTTGTCACGTAGAGAGAATTCAACAAAGTTCATTGAAGTAGAGCTCGGTAGTCTATTTCCAACATAATATCCATCCAGGCAACGCAGGGAAGTGGAATTGTTATTTGTTGAGTACATCGGAAAAGTAATTATATCCAACAATAGGGACATTTGTATTCAAATGTTGGCAGTAGGCAAGTCAGCACCTCGCTGCAGATCGTAGGCGGCAAACAGCTTTTACGTCGGATTAAGGAAAGTACCCAGCTCACGCATTTTGCTACCGACCTTTGCACAAATTTACAGGGGCAGTCTTTATCCCGGATTTGATTTTGGCCCGTGATAATGGCTAATGTGACGCTGATACGCAATCTTTACGACCCCGGGGTCGGGTCACGAATACACATGCAGGTATCTCACACACTTTATCAAGATATTTTTTGGCCCCAATATCTTCTGCTTCCTAAACCATTTTACTAAAAACCAAACCCATTTCATTCTGCTGTGATGTTTATTGGGGCTGAGGGTTTTAAAGAATGAATAATTTAGAATGGACTACAAATTGCTCAAAAAGAAAAGGCAGCGCTTTAAGTTTTCCTGGTTAGTTAAAAGTCGGTTGTATAAAAGCTCGAGGTATCATTAAAATTCTGTTTAATTAAATACATTCTAAAGTTTAATTTAAGTACACAATTTTATTGTTTAACTATTTATTTACAAAGTAGAGAAACGGTTGGTATGCGCACTTATTTTACTTTAATAAAATGCGCCCTATAAAGCTAATAGACGTGCACATAATTTTACTTTTTACGTAGGTAAGTACTTAATGCCTAAAATGTAAGCGGCATACAATTGTAAGTATAGAGAACAAAAGTTTTAGCTTTTGAAATAAATTTGGAGCATTAAGTTTGTTATAATGCAGATTTTCGAAGGGAGTAATAATGAGTTTCCAAGATGCTTTTCGTTAAATTCACCGAAAGTAGATACATCAAGAGCTCGCAAACAACTTAGCGTAATATTTAATTGCGTTAAAGTTGTCACTGTTTACCATCTAAAAGTGTTCCCTGGTATTCGTTCGATAAACTTATTTAAATTTTCTAGCTTGCTACACTTTGACAAAACTTCACCAACCGAAAATTTTACCACGTCAAAGAAAAACAAGAAACATTTCGCAATATTAACTTCATTAATAACCCCTTATGCACAATGACGTTTTTAAGTCATTTGTTTTTAATTCACTTAAACAGTAACAAGTAAAGTTTCTGGAACATATGGGTCATAGCTGAATAAAACAGAGTGGTGTGTAATGGAATTCCGTATCGTATAAGGCCAAGCCAGCAGTCAACCAGGCTTGTATACCTATCTGGAGCGTACATAGTGGTTTATGCAAGAGTACGTCCTCGTAGTAAAATCACCCATCTGGAATAATTCTCTCATCGCCTAGGGGGAGCAAAGGCCAGAGCCGACATCCATTGAGTTAGTGGAGAAGACCCTCAGTTGGAATCATATTGAATCACGGTGAGCTTGGAAAAAGTGCAATTTCTAAAATGTTTAGCCTTCTTCTTGTATAATCATCAAGTTTTAATAAACGCAACTTCTAATTAATTTACTAAAATAATTATCCCAAAGGTTAACGACATTGGGGTAGCTACCTAAGCAAGGGTGACAAATGATGAATGACTTCTGGAACTTTTTGGACAATCTTTACAAGTTTGCGCCACCTATTCCCCAGAGTCTTGCAAACGCACAGCGCACTTTGAAAGATATTAAAATTTCCATTCGCCTGCTCATGCCTGTGAACAACGTTGGTAAAATGCTTATTTTAAGAAATATGTACTCAAGTATACCGCTAAAGTACAAAAAGCCTCTTGAGTTCAGCTCAACACTCAAACGGCATTTTTTAAGTATGAACGAATGTGATTGTTAAAATCGTTAGGACTGTGAAATATGGAGGGTTGAAATGCAGTTTCAACGCAAGAACTTGTATTGAAAGGCTCTTCAGACGAGACTAGTGATTGCTGGATTGACAAAAATAAGGGTCGTGCTCTCACAAACAAAATGCCACATTAAGAGAACCCCATTGTTAGCTGCGTTCTACTCTTGATGAAGGTACGCATGTGAATATCTGCAAACAATGCGTGCGTTTAAAAACATTTGAATAAAGCAACCCACATGGCTTCAAGGTAACGCACAAGCTAAAGTAAAAGGTTAAAATAATTAAATTTTGCTTACGCAACAATTCTATTTATAAATTAACATCCCATAAGGATACTTATTCAAATTATTCAGCATAGAACGCATTACTAAGTTATTAGAATGATCAGGACAAATAACGTTAATCAGTAGCATTTCCTGGACTGGAATAGGGGCATCCAGCCTCAACGTAAATCAAACGTAATACTTAGGATGAACTCTGTAGCCATTAGCCTCGGCATGGGACACGTTGAAATGCTAAGTAGATTTATGTTTTAACTTGGACGCAACTTACCGAATTAAGATGTTTTGAATAATTAAGACCCTACCAAATTACTCTGCCGGAGAGTTAAAACCGCCGAGGCTAAACAGTTTACCTAAGATTAAAAACTCATGTTTCTTAAATAAAATCATTACCTTAAAGAGATGACGCAAAAAGTAACGAGAAGTTCTTTAAAATGCCATTTTCCTATATTAAATTTTAATATCCTTGGGGCATTGAAGGTATTCATATGATTGAAAAAGCCAAACATCACGACGATTTGTTAAGTATAAAATGCTTTCACAATGCCGGAAGAAGCTATTTATGAACACGTCCTCGATTCAATTCCATTAGGTTTATTTCACAAATAACATATTCCCTGAGCAAGGCTCAAAATGATGCTTCAAGTTCCACCACTTTAGAACTACAGACAGGAATGGGTACCTATCCACTGAAAAAACTTTGGCCACGATTGTAAAAAAGTGACATTTTCTAAAAGCTTTCTAATTTATTCATCTTGTTTGTAACTCAAAGATTGATTCATGTTTTTGTTTCCTCAAAGATAAACGCTGGAGATTTTATTATTAAGTTTAAGTCAACTTTAAAGAATGCTTTGGAAAAGGAAATAAATTGTTTTGTATAATCATAAAACAAAAAAGAAATAACAAGTTATATTTTTCTACGTTGACTTTATCATTTCTTTTGTCCAAATCAAAAATTTGCCAAGCGTGAGATTTCGTTCAGGCCTGTGATGTGTGTCCTTTATTTATTTGTGCGTTGGTATAATCACTTCCGAGTGTTGTCCTGCGACCCTAATTAATTTATCCCCATTCCTTATATTTCCCTTACAGATAATAGCCGCATATATATTTTCAATAGAACCGCAATTTCGTTATTTTCAACGTGTGCCATTCATCAAAGCTTTTTCGCACCAGATCGAAATAAATAGAGCCCAAAAATAATAACCCTCAAAGGAGATAGTAAAGATATCGTATGAAGGGGCGGCAACGGCATGTATTCTGTTGGACGGAACCGCACCGCAATGATATTTATTCATGAAGCACAGATAAGAACATCGGGGATTATTTGGAATTTATACCGTATCGTATGATGCTTAGGGAAATATAAGCCTAGAAGGTTTTGCTCTTTTATAGCTGCTGTCCCTGTGATTTACATATTATCACAACTTAAACAATAACCCCGGCAAAATTGCTTTATTGCCCATTAAATAGAAATTTATAAAATAATCTCTCTCGATTATGCTTCGTTATTTTTAATATCTACAAAGTTTGCACAATAAATATTTACATAAATTTATTACCTGCGCTTTTAAACAAAATAGACAGTATCTCTAAGTGTTTTGTTCCAAAACAAGAGAAACCCACAGGAAGTTAAAGTAATGGGAATATTTAAGTAAAGTTTAACATTTTCTTGGAATAACTACCAAGAGTTTTCATCATTAATGAGGATGGCTGTTAGCAGAAGATACTTAGGGAAGTTGAGTAAATTTTTTAGTGCAAAAGTGCATTACTAAAGTTGGCAGCTTAATCTACACATGTTATAGTGTCTAGCTTTTAGGTCAATTGGCAAAGTTAAGACCGTAACTGCAGGCACTGCATGTGTATCAACTTTTTGAAGCGCTAATCCAAGTCTTCATAGGCGACATTTTTAATTTTATCGACACCTCGCCAATGAAAAAGACTCGTAAAATGCAACGCCGCTAAAACAAAACTGCTTGTAACTACTAGTTTCTTGAATAGCGAACTTTTATACCAACAATACAATTACTTTAACTATTCAGGACTTCGCCTACCTGCCTTAAGCATTAAAGTAGTAAAAAGTTTGCAATTACCCATCATTAAAAAAAGAACATTTTTCTTAACAGTATAATGGCAAATCTCAAGCGGCAGTTTTATTACAATTAAGAATTGCCAAAATCGTGCAAAATTACCCCCAGTGTCCCTAAAAGGATTTCCTTGAAAAACAATTAAATAATGCGTGCGTCTTGTAAGTAAGGGCGCACACATTTCAATCCTGCTCAAAGTGCTTCACATGTAATCACAGTGTGCTTTGGCCATGTGACGGATGATGATTAATTTGACAGCTAATTCAAAGTGACGTGCGCGCCAAGTCCAAGCCCATTTTTTGCAGATTGCTCATGAATTTTGCTGTGTCTGTATGGCAGTCCTCATGAATACTTTATAAAGCTGATGATGGACTCGAGTCAGCCAGTCTTATTATTCTCATTATCCTGCAGCACAACACTTGAGCGGACACGGCAGGCATAGCACTCTAGATGGCGCGACTGCAGTTACACTTTTTGGCATTCTCTTTACGAGATGATACTCGGTGGGGGATCATTCAAACTCCACTTGAAAGCAATGAGTTTTACTATTATGAGGTACTGCACAAAAGAAACGTCCCACTTATTTACGGCCAAAAGGACGGAATAAATAGGATTTCTCGTTTTATAGTGTATTAAAATATACAAAGTTCGTAATCCATCATTGACATCTCGTTTAGATACATTTCAGTTCTCAGTTCAAATGAGCCTGATGTTTTTATTTGCTTTATGTTGTGGTGTATAGCTTCTCATTAATCGCGTTAAATAAAAGCAAAATTCGCTTTATAATTCCCTTTGACATTTATACTCCTATTCGTATTGCGTCTTTGTAGACTGGCTTCAAAATAAAACACATTTTTATGACTATAAGGCCTCTTTATGCTGCTAATTCAAAAGTGTAATTAATCCTATGTAAAGCGAACGTCAATAGGTAGCTATTTGTTGGGAGCATCAGTGCTCGTTACCACCGTTGGAAATTACGTACCATTTACTATGGCATTAGACCTGATACATGATTAGGATTAGGTTATCCCGTTAGAAATACGAGAACTATTCTAGTGCAGCTTTCCTACGGATATATGGGATTTGTTCAACACGATTTTACTCTTGTCTTGTCCAATTAAACTAAATGGAAGTCGAGTTCATAAACATCACCAAATTATTGCAACTCTCCCGTTTATATCTCTCTAGTATGTAAAATAGGTATAAACCCAGGCACCTAGTTTGGAGCGAGCTCATCAGTTCAGTTTATGGCAGCATATTCCAAAATAATAGCTCGTGTCGTCAGTTGTATTTTATTTATTTCCTCCAAGTTATAATGGTTGGTTGTGTGACAATATATCTTATCCGATTGCAGTCGCATCAGCAGGAGCAGCTCCCATAGATCGTCAATGGCTCCTGCACCTAATCTTGGGTATCAATTTCGATAGCGATCAGTGTGATTTGTGGCGAACTCACCGGGAATCAGCACCGAAGCTCGCTTCAGAGACTCTCCTCTTTATCAGCTGTCATCTACTTTTCCAGAAACGCGATTGGAATTTATTGGAAAAAACTCTCTATAACGATATGTGATATGACTAGATAAAAGATACCCTAACTTTAAAACTTGTTGTAAAAATAACCACGCTGAATAAAAAACTAGGTTTCGTCTGATAGAAATACATTCTAGAATTTAGGTATATTTAGTAGATAAATAATTGGGCACGCTTGTAAAAAACCTAATAAACAAAATTCCACTATAAAAATGTTACGACTCTCAAAGTCCGCAATAAAAGCTCATTGTAAAGAAGTTACTTAATTTAACAAAACAAAAAAGGGTCTAGGGAATGTGGCCATATTAGGAAATTTGAATGTAAGCCTGTTCTAATAAAAGTAAGTGAATATTGTCGTGTCAGTGCCGTTTTCGATTTTCGTAGTGTTTGACAAAGCGCGATTGTAATCTAGTCAAACTGCGAGTGCGAGGGTGACCGCCAAAACTCAATTTGGTGCAACGCCACCTATAGTGCGATGCTATTCCCGGAAATAATTACGGGGCAACAATATAAGCCCTAGATTCGTGACAAGCCCTAGCTAGCTGTTTAGTTCTATAAAACAAAAAGTAAAAGAAGAATAAGCTATTACGTTTAGAATAAAACAGCTGCTTTTAAAAACGCCACTTGGTGGCAGGTGTGAGGAAAACGCTATCTTATTAAAACACAATTAAAACTGTTTTTACTGATTTTATTAAACAGTTTTATAAAATAAAAAGGAGAGTTTTGGTCAGTTTGTCATATGCTTTAGGGATTTACGAGCAACCCTACGTTCGCTTGACCTGCACAAAAAACATAAAAATACGTGAATTTAACACACTACCCTATCAAAACTTTAGAGCCCATAACGAAAAATAAACAGGCACGTTTAAAAAAGTAAGGTTAGGTATTTTCGTTTAGGAAAAGAAATTGCATTTTTTTTTCCATGTTTCAGCGTCCTTCTCTCACAATGAAAAGCTTTATTAAATTATTTTTTAATTCCTAAATATTATAAAACTCATAAAAGTAAAACCTTAAATACTTTTATTTAGAAGATACATTTTCGAGAACCCCACACTTGACACAAGATGTTATCTGGAAGAAATAATGTCCTTCGCTTTTAGTACAAATTTAAAAAGAATTCGCTGCTTCCTTTTAAGTAAACAAATAAAAACGTTCGCAACAGACTTGTTTAGAGACAACAAAGGATAATAATTATTGCAATTTGGAGCAGATTTTGACTGTGCATTTTATTTTGTGGTTCTGCAAAATGGATTTTACCGTTTATGTATGATTTTAGTGGGATATTACTGCAATCAAAAGCGACATAATTCCGGTTATTTTAAAGTATTCTAAGCATTTCTGCAAGGCATTTGCATAAATATCATATATAAATTGACTTTTGGGAGATGGCAGCAAAAGCATCATATTCCATTTGCATAATGTAAGTAGGTATATATGCGAATCGCAATATGTAACGAAGTTTTCTTTGTCAGGCATCGCATAACGACTGTCATAAACTATCTGTATCGCCCCAATTAATTTATTCTTTTAACCTTTTATGACTTTATAGTGAATTTACCATTTTAAATCCGAGTTTGAAGACACAAACAACGGCAATAAACTCGTCTACATTGCATCGGCATAAAAATGTTTATTTTTCCAAAGCGGACCCCTGGGAGTATGACGCAAACATATTTAATTAGCTGGCTTCAAAAGTTTAAAACGCTCTTTCTTGTTCTTGTTAAAGCATAAAACATGTACCATTTCACAAATAATTAAATTTATAGGATTGTCGCATACATTGTAGAAGATTACCTTTTTACGATCTTACAACTTTACATTTAATAGTTAGAATTACTACCCTAGCAAATGCGGTCTGGAAGTTAATTTGCCATTTTATTCGTCTTTTGGCGTAGATAAGTGTTAATTTTAAGGACTGAAATAATGTACCAGATTTTCCAAACGTTAAAAATTTAAAGCAATTCTTTAAGGTTTTAAACTAAATGCACACAATAATAAATTTCTTTTTCAAATTGCCACATTATTAAAAAATCAATAAACCTATTAATTCCAACAACTTGTAAGCAACCTTTAATTTGTATGGCGTGATCGGTGTCCATTAGCTCCCGCTTTCCCGATTAGTCGTACAGGAATTTAAGAAGAACTTCTCTGATTGCCTATTAACTTGATGAAGGACCCACTCTTTTTTCTCATGTCCTCAATAATGGAACCTGATGGTGTTACTATTTGATAAAGCCTGCTATTAATGCGAGACACACTTCACCCACCTTTCACATCCCTTTTGGATCTAAAAACGCTTTATTTAATTGTTCTTTACAAGGTTGCATATGTGTCTGTGTCAAAAAGTATTGGAAATAAGCTTAGGTATATCATGAAGGATTTGTTAAAGATATAACTTCACATATCAAGCTATACAGCAGTTTATCTGATATTACTTCCTTGACCTTTCTCTGCTCTGAGTAGGTAATGTATCCTTGTTAGCGTAACTTTGCTGAAAAGTTAGAAATTTATTGAATTTGTTCATCGGGTATCGGAGATACTAGAAATTCTGCGCTAATGTGGCATGAGCTCGTACTTCCGGAATTCCCTATAAGTCGTGGCAATAAAGTAGCTAAATACACCTTGGACATTACCAGTTAGCTACTAAACTAAAGAAAAAAGATCTCTTTAGCATCATTCTAGAGAATATATAAGATGGATATAGAGTCATGCAGCGAACCTAGTCGTGCATCAGGGTCACGCATTTTGACCTCATGGGCCTCTAAATCGTGCGCTTCGTTATTGTTGCCCAACCAAGTACTTTGCTTGGTGTACGTTACCAGAATTTATTTGCAGTAACAACTAATTTTTATCTAAAGTAGGTACTACCTTTCTTGTAAAACAATATTACAGTTTACCGCAAACCGTTTATTAAGGACATGTAAATCTGATCAATTTTATTATTATGAAAAATACGGCCATCAAGCATTGTTTTCATTAGGTTGAAATTTCTCGTGAATTATGCAAGCTAAGCAGAGATTCGAATATAATGCTTTTTTATTCTTGAATTAACATTATTTATCACGCAAAGTGATTTTTTTTTTCAATTAATTGCATAAATTAACATAACTTCAAAATTCAAGACACTTAAAAAGCGGTTACAGTAATTTTTAAACTATGTATTAAATAAACTGTTCCTGTTATCAAAAAATGAACTACAATGATGTTTTAATTTTAGTTTACGTCTGCCACAACAAACATAAATCTCCCTAAAAAAATTGAAACATAAACTCAGTTGATTAAAATGCATAATGTATGCATCCCAACACAATATTCCAACCTAGTCTTATCATAATTTCGTAACTAAGTTTAAGACTCTCAATATACAGAATAAATGATGTAATTTTCCGTCAAGAACTTTGTGGGATAAGATCAAACTTTAAAGATCCGGAGCTAGCCGCCACATGATTTCACAGCGTCGTATAAAAGAAGGAATTTGGCAGAGAAAACCTAAAACTTAATTACGTGAACAATGCCGAATGAGTACGCCCCATAAAACGCAGAGATGCACCTCGTAAAATATAAACCTCATTGTCGCCACAAAGGATGAGAATGGCCCCAAGGAAAAACTATAATTGCAAATTGGACCCGCGGTATCAGGAGCTTTGCCTATACAAACACCATGAAGCAGCCATAAACCGTTTCACTAATACCAGGAGGATTAGACGTCCATAATGCCAAAGAGCATGTATGCGCCTAGCCTGCTTGGATATCAAGTTTATTAGTGTGGGAAAAACAGTTTGCAGACAGTTCTGCAAAGTTTAACTCTGCGGAAACTGCTGCGGCGTTGGAGCATTTACGGGAAATTATTAGGTTACTTTATTTAAATATGTACAGTAATTCAGGTAAGCAGACAAATGTTGTACAATAATGTACAATAATGAAAATGCAATTACTTCTACGTCAAAGACTCAAGTATTATTTTTGACTCAGAAGTTTTACTAATTGGCGGTAATTCCATTAGACGACTCGATAAATAAGGCAGACGCAGTCATGTAGCCATATTTTAACAAACCCTTGAAGTGTTTATAAATAACTAGCAGCAAGCTTTTGTCGCGATGCACCTTCTTTGAAAATTAACTTTCAAGATGCTTTTCCTAGATAATTATTTTCCTGTTACGTTTCACATCGTCCAAAATAATTGCAGAGCTATTTTATGTAAAATTCTTAAATGTAATGAATGTTAATTTAAGTTCCAATTACCTACATTTTAAACGTAATAAAACCATGGTGCACTTGCAAGTAACTTTAATAGCAAGTACTTAGCAGCAAATAACTTATGAGAAGTGGGCACTTTAACGATTTAAGATATTGAACCCTCCATTTACAGTAGCACGCAATAATTTATATAAGTTTTGCACATGACCGCATGCTTGCAACTTACGCCTTGATAAGCATCCATCTAGCTTGTGGCAGCTAAACACTTAACTTAAAGCTCGTACTATTATGCACTTGAAAACTTATGCCTCATAATTTAAATTGTGAAGTGAGGCCGCAAGTTGTTAATTTCTGGTAACTGGCTTGGTGTATTGTGTTTGAGAATGTAATCTCTAAAAGACGATGTTGTGCAGTTTGCGAGGGTTTTAGTTAGGTATAGTTAGGTACTTTGTATTACAGGCAAGATGGAGTTACCACTCTGCTTAGAGGCACTACAACGAAATTAGCAAGTTCCACAACTAGGTACGTTAAGATTCATAGCTTATGCAAGGCACCAAATTTAATATCAAAAAGAGTTGAGAAAAAGTCCTTATAGAAAATGGTGGATGCGCGTTTAACGACTATTGATGGCGGGTTTAGGAAAAGTGACCGACATGTTATTTTTTAAATTATTTTACGCTAAATTTTAACCAATAATAATTTTTCCTTACTATTACAGAAGATTAAACAGCAAAAGAAAAGGTGAATAATTTGAAAATTTACTATTGTTACTTGTTGATATTTCTTTTTCCATTATTTTGCAACAAAACACCTTATTTTTGTTGATAAGTTAAAGAATTTAAGGTGCATGTTCTTTGTGGGTGTATAAAATGAAAGAATCAAACCCAATTACTTGAAAGTGGTGTAAAGGAAACTGTATTAAAGGACCTTTTAATCCTGGCTTAAGACCTTGTTTCTGACGCTAATAGTGGTTGTAAATGCGTATTGAGCGATTTTTTCTGGTCATATTTTAAGCCCAGCAACAAGCATATAGCGCCACGAACTGCCTGAACTCTAGTTACTACTAAATTAGTAGCAGCGTGTTGCACCAGTTAATCGCTTTGTACTAGCGTGCACAATGCATTATCAAACCACACTTTGAATCTATTACTATGCATACGCCTTGAACAATACCTACCCCAATATGTACCTTTAAAATGTCGTGTTTCAGGTTTCATGTGTCCAAATCCTTAATGTCAGTCAATTTTTTAACATTAGTTTCTTATTTTAAATTCAGGTTTCATGATGTGACAAATAACGGGGCTGGCGTTTACATTGAAATTGTGTTCACGCTATTTGTAATGATAAGTATTAAACCTATTTAACAACAAGTCAATACCACCAGGGGTGTCTAAAGATGCTCCCATAGATTAATAAAAATAAATAAACATTGTTTTTCAATTTACATATAAAATGGCGAATGCGCCGGGCAAGCACTGTTTGATTATTTGGAGTTATTTTAAAATCTATTTTTTTATTTCTAATTTAAAATCAAAGAAACAAAATAAAAAAAAAAGATCTGACCCTTTTAATTTTGTAATTAATAATTAAGTTATTTATTTAAAGCCGGCTTAAACTGGTAATGTAATTTTCCTTGTTGACGTTATTTGCGAATAGTGCAGTATAATTTATTCCTTTGAATTACGTTTTCGTTTTGACCAAAGCTGACGTTAAAATTTCAAAAGGAAAAGAAATTACAGTATAGGTATATGAGTGTATTTTACATTCCAAAAAGTAAAAATCTAGATAATTATGGCTTTGTGGACGTTGTAAAAGCTAATAAAATATTAATGTTCCTTTAAATTTACTTTTCTTTCATGTAAAGCCATCATTTAGAATAACGTTCCGATTTTTATCTAGACAAGTAAATAGTTGTTTAGCGAGGTTTTCTTGGAGAAAGACGCTATTGAAATCTTTTTTTGTTTTTAATTTTTGCGGGCGGCTATTAACTGAAAGCTAGTGTATACATTTTTCATTGCATACTTAAATAGTTTCTGGAAGCATTTTGACATCATTTGCAAAGTAAGTTGGAAACCTTGTAGGGTTATTTAGAGGGTTTTTTTTAAATAACAGACTACTGTATGCTACTTTTTTGATTGTTATTTGTTACAAATTAATTTTTGTTTTTGTTTTCTTGATTTTTTTACTGCTAGTTTTCTGCTGAGGGCAATAGTTATCAATTTGGAGTATTAGGCGATACGTAATGTGACCTTTTTAGTACCTTTAGCAGGATTGTCGCAGTTCCACCAACCCGCAACCACAACTCCCAGAGTGTCCGACTGCTAAGCCTCATGTCCGTACACCGGATGCTATTGTACGTATTGTGTAGCGTAGTGATTTATATGAGTCCATAAATTAAGGGGCGCGAACTCAATAATGCAACCGGCGTCCATCGTCCTCCACTCCACGGTAACCACAATCCCTCTTATACAGGCTGATTGATTTATCGCTAAGCGAAGTGCTATACCCCGAAACAATTAGAAATGGAACAGTAGGATAACCTAAGCTTATAAATTATTTATCTATTAAAGTTTTTGCATCAAGACAAATACTGAAATTTATTGGCTCAAGAAACGGTTCGAAAGGCAAGCCTAATTCTGAAAGAATTAATTATTGTTAGTGTCTCTCATGAGAATAGAATGTGTTCAATTAAATTGGGGTTCTTGTTAGTGGGCCAGGTTCTATTTTTCCTCGAAAAAAGTTTCACTAAATATCTTCTTTTTAAAGTTACAGTTTTTGTAGACAGTGTTTTGATTTTGTCTGCAAAGTGTATATAGTAATTTCTTTGAGAAGGGTTTATTTTCCAAAGGCTTTATGCATTTGCGGAGACCTACATCAAGTGTATTATGCGATTTTATCTTGTTTCACAGAGATCAGCTTAATTGTGTAGTAGATCATGTTATCTGATGACTAAAACGATGGAAAACAAAACCGGTAGTGTCTCAGCGGTATTCTAAATGTATTTAAAGTGTCTAGATTAGCGTCTCTTACTTAATCCGCAAATAAATTCCAATGAAAAACTTTATTGCCTACTAGATGGTAGATTAAACGCTTTACACTCAGGAGTCGGAATATCGAGCCAAACTTGATTTAAAACAATGTTGCTCTAAAAATTGCAGAAATAAAATGAATCAGTGGCATTATTTGTTTAGGTGAAAGCTTGAAGCATATTGCATTGATTCCAGCTGCTATATTCGCTTCTTTTTTTTTCAATGAAGTATAGCGCATTATGAGCGGAACTCAAAGAGCTTTACCCTAATACCCGAATCCACGAGGAAACGCACTCAATACCATGATTATTTTATGGCGGGTCTGTCGAATTCGACCTTACTTTATTTCCTGCTACATGTTCCATTTCACGGTTTTAAATTTATTTTTTATTTAAGCCTCGTCTTTGCCTAGAGCTAAATTTAAAAATACGGCATATTTTTCGTACCCATTCTAGTAAGGATCTTGCGAATTCATAAAGGTGCTTGTTTATGAGAATGAAATGTGGTCTCTATAGGTGGAAAAGGAAAGTGGAATGCGTATGCATAAAGGCCGTTATTTTGGGGTTTTAGTGTCCGGTCGCTTTCATGCTAAACTACAATTTAATAATACATACCTACTACACAAAGGCCCGGGAAATTTCGCAAATCGTTTAAATTTTTTTGATCCTAGGCTTCAATAAAAAATTCTCACACAGTGAAGAAGATAAGCGTTTAAATTGTGGTATTTGCTCTTATTGTGGAAACTGAAAACGAAAAATCTTTTCGCTTCAATCATGGCACCTCTGAACATCTAAAAGTAAATTTGATGTGAATGTTTTATAAATCTGCATATAAAATATTTTGCTTCGATTTACTTACACTTACATAGGGAATGCTTGAGAATTGAGCAAACTAGAAATGCAATTGGTTTGTGTAATCCTCTTTAAGCATTTCATCGGCTCTATAAAATTGAGATTGAAAATAAAATGCTTTACTCTAGTGCTCTATACTTTTCATGCTGGAGTAAGATAAATAAATACAAGGAAATGTAGCATTCTTATCTAACGTACTTAGGTAAGTTATAATCCACTTACCATGAGCCTGCTGATCTTAAATTTAAATACAGAGTGTCCTTATAAATGTATCCATCCTAAAACCTATGTATAAATAATTTAGTCAATCTTTTAAACTTGCAATGGAATCAACAAGTTATATCAATTTCAAATTCAAAAACTTCGAAGCTCTACAATTTGTTTTTTAATTTTACGGTAGTACCCGGCGCATTCGCCATCTTCTCTCGCAAGATATCGTCTGGATTCCCAGTTGAATAAACAAATATACTACAGATTTTACTGCAAGTAGTAGAAACCCAATAATAAGATTTTCGGATTTGTTTACGTTTGCAATGTAGACAACGTCCCATATTTTGTTTGTGTTATTCAGTGGTATTGACCTTTAAAGGTTGCGATAAGCAACCCTCAAATTTATGTATATTCTTTATACTGTTATTTGCAAAATAGTAAAACTAATAATGTTAGTAAGAAAGCGTGCCAAGTACATTTAGTGTATATATTTTGTAGTAGAATTGCTTTGTTTACTTGAACAAAGGATGCAAAAGTACATAATACAGATATTTGAGCACTTTAGGGAAAATTGCATATTCTGAAGAGACTGGATTAAAAATATTACGTTACTACTACAAATTATAAACATTAAAATTTTAAGTTTTCAATGCTTTTCCAAGCGGGTAAGTACCACTTAGGTTAATTATTTAATTAACTAAGAGCTTAGACAACATTATCTTCAAGATTTTGCACTTGCATTTTATGAATATTGCACGTATTGCTTTCTAGAATGCCTTTGTTTATTATAGTTTTCTGTCTCCCTAGACGGTTTGAAGGACCTTAAGTACCTTATTGTTCCCACACTGATTCATGTAAGAGCACATTAGTTAATTAACAAAATTTATTGGAATTTCATTGCTTTTATTTGACTAAGCATTCATAATTAACTCAAGTAGTTTCTCAAAAGTTTCCCTAATGTTCTTTATTCGCTTGGTTTATTTGTTTTTTAATTTACAAAGTAATAAAAAATACGTCTCAAAATTTTGATTAAAGTTTTTGGCAACGAGTAATAAAATCCAGAAGGGTTTATTGCTAAATTATCCATGGAAAGTCAGCGGTCGCCGCCGCCGGTTCTGACACAAATTATGCTCCATCATCATATTTTACCATTTAAATGAACTAATTCTAGAAATATTTGGCCTGGAAATTCATTACCGTGTATTCTCTTTCACGTCTGTAATCCGTGTTTACTACTGCTTCATTCAGATTAATTTCGATGTTCATTTATGCGGCACGAAAAGTTAGAATAAGAAAGTACACATCAATATGCTAAGTCGAATCATTAGAGATCACAGGAAGACATTTGGCATCTGCTGTTGAAAGATGTTTCTACAACTTGAATAAATTTATGTGCATGCACTTTGCTTTATTGTGGTAATCCACTTGCTTATTCTTTTAGTTTTTAAGGGGGTCTACAAAATTAGTCCTTATAAAATTACTCATTCCCTTAAAAAAACTTTTTGTTTTTTTGTTGGTTCAAATTACTTTTCGCGTCACGTTATAAATGCAAGGAATTAAAGGATAAAAATTTGATGGTTTAAGGTAGGACATTTTTTTCCGTGGCCTAGGTCTTATGATTTTTTATAGGGTTGCACTTAAAAGCCGCTTTATAACAAAGTATTTATGTGTTGCCGAAGAAACGTAGTATCGAAGTCATTACACGGAAACTGTGTTCCGAAAGCCATAAATAATCTTATAAAAGAAGTAATCCCGCCATATCTTTCGGAGATATCCCATAAAACTTTAAAATAAAACTGCTATCTATAAAGATTCCCCAATTTATTATTTAAAAACTTTCAAAAAACATAATAAGTTATCTAAAATGAGTGCCGAAAAGAAGGTTAAAACCGATACTGGGTTACATAACCTAGTCCCACAGGGTTGCAAGTGAGCAAAGGGCGTGGATCGGTCCTTGGGGACGCTATAGCCAAGATATTGGCAGCTAGATGCCGATGCCGGCCTCGTCGTCGTCACCAAAATATAAAGCCTCTCGGGGCGCTGACTGTCATCGTAAATTCAATTAGCGAGCTGCAAAACCTTGCTGATCTAGTCAGTATTTCTAGAACCTTTTCACATGGGTATATGATGATGTGCGCAGACATTTTACTCTTTTTTAAACAGCTAAGAATAAAGTTCATGCTTATATGCAACTTGTCAGCGATAGATTAATCTTTAACATATGCACCCAATGTGAAAAGTTCAGCGCCAATCAATCTTCCTTATGTGCGCCCGAGCTTTAATTATGACAAATTATTCAAGAGGTATTGCGCCTTGCATCACGTTTATAGTTTTTAGTATTAAAAATCAAACTCGTATGATGTCGAGCTGAATGTATTTACAGAGTATCTGTGCCGAAATGGAATCTATTGTAGGAGATCATCTTACGTGGAGAACCCTTGCAGTCACATCGGAAAGGATGTGCCTTTGATGTAGTGCATTACAGTAAATTCCACATAACCTGCTTGGTGAAAACTCGTGTGGCCAGGTGTTGACATTACACTCCAGGGCATGGTAGATGTGGAACAGCTTCTCTGTGCTCTGCAGATTTAAAATCCCCTATGTGTACTTTTATTGACAGGTCGGGTTTGTGCGTAAAAAATAGAAAACCTTTGAACTTTCTATTTTAAGCCATGAATAGTTTAGGTATAGTTCCCACGAAACCACATTTGCAAAAGTTTTAAGTTTCTACCGCAAAGAGAATTTAAGTTTTGGCTTAGATTTTGTTTAATAGTTAGATCAAAGCTCGAAAAGATTATGCTGACGCCCACAGACGCGTTAAATATTAATTTAAGGATTAGGCATGTGGTATAAGATAGTTTAAAAGCAAAGGTGATAATGAGAATAAAATCATTTGTATTATTTAGCAGTTTGCATAAGCACATCAAGAGTCTAAGCGCGGGCTCATACTCAAAACTCGGGTTACGTAACATAGCCGCTTTATAAATTGAGTGATGAGTTTGTAATTAAAGTGCCGGAGGATATAGCTTGCCGGGGAAAATCCTCGACGTATTTATGCGAAAGCTATACAACTTGACAGATAGAGCTTACCTTTTCGTATAGGTACGTATGGTGCGTGCGTTTGACAAAGCTACTACCGATAATTTCTCCAGAGACCACTAAGTAACAATACCATCAAGATAATAGGTCGGTTCACGGTGCACAACGCTGTCAGATTAGAATACCCATGTGCGAAACAGAAGCCACCTCCTCGCCCTCCTACGTTCTGTTCAACTTCATCTACCCTATAGCGGGCACATAATTATACGGGTAATTTCCCTATAATAGAACTTCCTTTAGTTCCTTTGGATATCTATAGATGCATTCAAGCTTTGGAGAATTGTATTATTAATTAACCTAAATATATAATAGTAACTACAGGCAATAACCTCTAAGGCTTCAGACTTATCCACTTAAATTAATTTAACTTCAACTTATTGCGAACCTACAGAAAAATAAATTAAACAAGCAATAATGGTGACTTATAATTAGGTTTATACATTTTTGTTTGCCTAATTAGCCTTTTGTGGTTTTTAAATTTTAACCACAACGCTTGATATAATAACTCTGATTTCCTATTAACTTACCCCTTGATGTGTGACAAAATTAAATTCTCATCGGAATTAAACCTTCGCTTTTATGTAAATGACAAGAAATTCCAATTTAAAGAGCCCTTAATATTATTTGCCTAATCTAAAAACACAACCCACACCTGCCAACAAAGCATGTCAAAAGATTCTAACAAATAACATTTTCATGTAGGGTTTAACAAAAAAACAAATAAAAGTGATGACTAAAGTCTTCAAACAAATAAATTAGGCAAATACTTACACAAGATAAATCCACTTTCCGGACCAGTTTATTGTTTTAAATTAAATTTGTTTAAGAGCAACGGGAATAAGTCAAAGGCATTAACGTCTCTTAAGGTTGTATCTAACTTCTAATTAGATTTTAGAAATAAAGCATCTATTTCAGTTTAAAATATCATGATGTAATGAAAAGCGTATGGCCCAAAAGTGACTATTTGTAACTACGGTAATTCAGAACTAAAAATAAAATCATTGCAACAACCAGTAGCTCTTTGTAAAAATTATAAAATAACATTCAAAGCATGTATTTCATATTTATAAAGGTTTTTCTTTGATCAGTTGTAAAGTGGACACAAGAAAATTCTTTGCATTACATAAAATGGTGCATAAAAAAAATCAGTTAGCTTTTATAAGCTACGTTTAATTAAATGCGTTGCAAGGTAAATATTAAATGTTGTTATTTTTAGAATCATGCAAAAGGACATTCATTAAATTAAATAAAGCACATTTACTTTGCAAAGGGCGATATTTATTTTTGTCTTTTTCCTAAAATCTTCATAAAGACATTTTTTTAATAAGGTTTAATTAATCCTAAAAATTAGAGAATCGCATGTTTACAAATCTGCTTTTATATTTTTTTAATGGCAGTGAAGTTACAGGTGGGTACTTTTTTGATTAAAATGACTTATTAATGTTTTATTTAAATATTTATCTTGGTATAAAAAATAGGTTTCGGAAGGCCGGAAGGCTCCATTTTTTCAATATTGAATACATCATCATATGAGCGGTGTTTTCTTTATTAAAACGAAATACAATTTTCCTGTGTTGCCTTTTCATTTAGTCATGTTATACATATCAAGCAGAATAAAGTGTTTTCTTTTCATACGCCCCAAAAGTTAGGAAGTTAAAATTCATCACAAAATGTTTTAACCCTCTCCTAACATTAAATTAAATTTACCTTTCCATTAAAATAGGAAACATTTTAAAGTTAGCTATTAGCATTAGTGCCAGGTTGCTCCAGGATCTCCACTATGTCTCAACGTGTAAAGGACTTTGCTCGAGGAGGCATACTAATGCTATAACTCATGATTAAATCAATATTGATTGTCTCGTTGGTAGATGAGGAACTGGAGCTAACATGGCCACAACATAGCATAATTACATATTGACGAATTGATGTCCAACAACAGGATGTGCCTTAAGCGACATCTGTTTAATTTACATGTAATTAGAGGGAATATTCTGCCTGACGTTCCCTTACGATCTGGCCTCTGGAGCATACATTCCGAAGATAAATAGACGCTCAGGATCAAATGCAAAGCAGTTATATCTAAAGCACAATTTTAGGTTGTAAAACATAAAAACTATCCCGGCGCATTCGCCATTTCCTACGAAGTTCTAATGTGTAGGATGGGGTTCGGGATTTGGGTTGCATGGCTGAAACCCAATCGTAAAATGGAGACTAACCGTAAATTAATTTGGCTTAAGATGGTAAACAAAGCTCGCATAAAATTTGAAGGCGTCTTAGATAACGTGCTATAAAGTAAAGGAAGGAGTATACAGTGTGCGGTGACGAGGGTCTTTTGTTTTAAGATAATCCAGAAATGGTGACGCTGGTGTAGCGTCAGTCATCAACAATCCGGATAGTTGTCCTTAATTAACGTGCCAAGTTCAGCGATAACCGGGTCCGGTGCTCGCAACTCCCTGGGGTGTTTTGAGCGTCAACACAATCTCCCTGGCTATTTCTCTTTTGCTCGACTAAATTTCATTTCTGAGAAGCTGCCAATTTATTGTCAAATGAGTTCAGTACCAGCGTGAATGCATATGTAAGGATTCCTGGAATTATACTCTCGATGTTACACAAAGAAAACCGTTTAGTTATAACCTAGTTGTGGATGAGAAGCCAAACATGAATTGCGATTGATGAGTTTTGAATTGTAGTGTTTAGCACCTTTGTTTTGCTTGAAAGCAGACCTGCTACCTCAATCTTAATTGAAGAAGAAAATATTAATGATGTTATTATTTGCCTATTTATATCTTTGTATGTTTTTATAGTTCAAGAACGTGTACTTTTTTATTTCGGTGCTTTTGTTATATTCTAAGAATTTTATTTTATAGCGTATATAAAATGTTTCGACAAAACCGTCTACTCTTTTATAATTTAAAAGTACCATTATCATTATGTTAATTATTTCTCGTAGAGCAGAACACTTCAAACCGTCTAAAATATCCTTAATGATGCAACTGGATGTGGAAAAGGGAATGTAGAGGTAGAAATGCAGCTCTTCCAACTAATGAACGCCGAAATCCTGGAGGCTAGCGGAACTGAAAAGCTCTTCTTGGAGCAGGTGACTAACTGAATGGCTAGAGGTGGCTGTTAAGCTGCTTGCTTGTTAGATTAGATGAAAAATTTAAGACGGAGTTCGACGCTCGCCTCTTTTCCTATAGCATATTGCATTTCCGAATTTACTGTAATGATCTGCAATCCATTGCTATTCATGCCACTGCTTATTTCTACAAAATGCTGCCTTTTTAAAACTACTTGAAGTTAAAGCTTAAAATTGCTTTACTGCATAGAATTTGAATTGTCCACAACATCTTCTGGTTCTTTTGTTGAATTCAATGACGAAGACACTTTGAAACTAGAAATTGCTTACAAAGGATCACTTTAAATTTCTCTGTATTTGCAACTTAACGTTTTAGAGCTTATGTAATAGTTTGGGTAAAATTACAACAAAATTAAAATCATTAAACTATGAAGCGCAGTTGCTGCAATGGAGGACTTAATTCTAACTATTTACTACTTTTACACTCATTAGACATGAGTGCGCTCCTTATAGACTGCTGTTCTGGCCACCAGTATCTAAAACTTCTCAAGTGCCTAATTACACCGAAGCTCTTTTGTGTAAAACTATATTATATTCTGCCCGGACCCGCGTTCGTCGTCATGAGCATGTTTTCCATGATTTTACGGATCATCGTCTCAGTACGGTTTTAGATTAAACAATTAAAACTTATTTTCTCCTTTTGTACCTTTGCTAAATACATTTTCTTCTTGTTCTATGGGGAAACTATTTGCCCAATTAGCAACGTCACTTTCTCATTTGTGTTAAATTACTTTTTAAAGAGAAAACTTTAAAGTGGATCGTTAGAGCTATCCCAAAGTTTTGCAGAATAGAATGCATTATGGGATTTTGTTTCATACAACTGCATTTAATCATTTTTGCATCCTTTTTACGCAAAGAACAAGTGGTTAAACAGTTTTTTAGCAAATCTCCGTTTTATTTTCCAACTTCCCGTAGTCTTATTTATAAGCCAATGGCGGCAAACTATATGAGAAAACTTGGTAACAATTCTACCAGATAAGATATACGTATAGAGCAAATTGGTTTTAAAATTATGTACCCGAGCACTCCAAGTTTCTTAGCACAGCAATTGAATATTAATCTCAATATTAATAAACCTTTCAACATCTAAAGGAAATTATTAAAATTACCTTTTCAAATGAACCGTGAATAGTTTCAAGTCCATTCAACGAATTTAACAAAATCCGTAAATCTTCTTTGGAAAACATACTGCCTTTGAAAAGTAGTTTCCTTTTTGTAGCAGCGTGTTTTGAAGTTAACGTCATCATACAATCTCAATTTAGATATTAAATTTGCCTGCATTCAAACGATTTCATAGTTTAGTTACATGAAATATTAAACGTGGTTTGATATTTTTGACGGTAATTACCATAAAATATTATGCAAAGTCTCTATTTACTTCAAAAGAGAAGAGAAGCCCTCTACTTCCTTAGGGCGTCGTCGGAAACATTATTTTGGTTATAATTTGACAAGGTTCTTGTTGTTCTTGGGTTTTAGTATGATGATCATTCCAAAATTATAGAAATGTTTTAATTTACATCTGGCTATTGAATAAGTTTGGAATAATTTTCATTTTTCGCGTTTTGCCTAAGAAATCGTTAAACATGCACCCCAAAGTTTAACATACGAAATTACGGTGTCAACTGACGAAACTTGACATTGATGAATAGATTCAGGCATGTCCTCTGCTTTGGTATTACGGATTTAATAGAATAGTTATAGTGAAAATCAGTCATGTGTTACTGAGATCTACTTGTCAGGCATTGATTAAAGCATATTACCCCCGTGAATTGTTTACCTAATTTAATCACACGTGCAGCTTATGTAATCCGCGACATCATTTTGAAGGCGCATAGTGTAATCCAGTTTAATGTTAATTTCAAGTTAATTAGGTTATGCATCAAGCTATTAGGCGTAACTGCTTTCTTAAGGTTATCGACTTTCATATAATGCGACAGGATGTTATCCCTTGAACAAATAATGAAGGTGCAACAAAAAATAAGAAGAGCGTTGATTATTTACTGAACGCTATTTAATTTGGTGTAAAGCTGAAGGCGCACAATAACAAATTGTCGGGGGCGTCATTTCACGCGCTAATATAATCTTGTGAGTAATTTTATATTTTATTATAAAGTTTGTGCAAAGGATACAGTATCTAATTTGATGGCTCTGGCGCGGCTGAAAAATTCCAATAAAAATTATTTCGTTGTTTACAAACGATTTATTTATCCCCTTCTGTTTATTTAGTGTACTCACCTACGAAATTGTGTTTTTCATAAGCTCAGCAAAATACATGTGGGAACATTTACTTTCACCTGTGTTTTCTCTACAAACATTAATTTGGTCTGTTGTGATTGTAATTGGGTGTACATTGAAAACAATTTACTTTGGTAACACACACAACTCCAATAAACGACAATGCCATTACCCCAATCAGATAAATTTAATAAAACCACACAGTGTATGAAACCAATCTGTGGCAGTTGATCTCATCGTGAACCACATTAATAATTTCAGCAAAAAGCGCACGTTTTCAGTGACGAGAAAATTATCATAAAAGTTAGACAAAAATAAACAAAACTTAGGGGCGACTGCTCTGGTTAAAGAAGCACAGAGTAGCTTTTAAGAAAAGGGGAAAGAAATATAATATAAACCCCATTTAATTAAAGGGTGCACACAGTTTTCAGCAACTTGATAGTTGACAGTTAAGATTCGCAACGAAACAGCAGCGCTATCGTCGCAGCTGTGCGCCACCCCCGCTGCTTGTTCTTTACTCGAAACCGTATCCGTCAAATGAAAATAACAACTTTGCGTCATTAATCTAGGTGATGCAAGGTGCGGATCTATTTAGATAAAAGCTATGTCATTGTACTCTCGGTGTTTAACAAAATATCTTGGCGACCTTCAAATCCCCGAAGCAGTCTAAGACAGGGGCTCTTTTGGTAGAGCCAAATTAAAATGTCATTGTGACATTCAAAGAGCTTAATTGAAATTGCGGCCAAGCATTGAACACCCGAACTGTTCCGCTTTGAGTTGTCAATAGCTTGGATCGCTGGCTCAAGTAATATATCTTGCCTTTCCCCGCTTTTGATTTGGGAAATGTAAATAAATACCTTTTTGCTACGAGTGAAAGCGCCGCAGCATCCCTGTTTTGCATAAGGATTTATTTCTTCAATGGTTTTTTAAAACCAACAGACAGAGAATTGGCAATTAGAGTCAGGTGTGAGGTCGTATCATTCTCGGCTTATTTTGTTAAGTTACATTTAAAACAAATTGGTAGATGGTGCTTCTGACTAGTTTATAACAGTTGTAATAGTTAAACTCATATTCAGTAATTGTGGTTAAACCTTGGAGAAAGTTTTATCAAATGCAAACTAATTGTTGGCTGAAGTTGTAAAGCCAAACAGATTAAAGTGAGTAGTCCGTCCATGTTTTGGTTGTATTAGTTGCCTCGTATCTGGAGGCATCCTGCTCCCAAGAGGACATTTGCAGATAGTTAATCGTTTGTTGGAATAAATCTAACGAATTGTCCAAGTGACACATTTGGGTCCAATTGCTTGGAGAGTTTCAACTGAAATCGTTTCAGGTTCAAACTTAGTAAATGATCAATCTTTCTTAAAGCAGGTAATTATTCTAATTGACTCTAAACCATCGTTATTGCCATTAATAAAATGAACAGCTTCTTTACCCTAAAACACTTCTTGGTATGGATTACTTTTACTTTTATATATTTTTGTTTTACCGCCTGTCAGCAACTTGATACCTTTGTAAATAATTGTAGTAATTTTTTTATCATCAGTGTTTCAAAGGGATTACAAGTATTTTAAGTGCTACTACCATTATTAATTAGTTCTATTATGTTTCCGCTTCATATTGACATTAGATAGAGCAAATGTGTAAAGTAAATAAACAGCCAAATTAATCTTCAGCAAAGCCAGTATTTAATATGTTTTAGGAAAACACATTACTCTGTCAGTTTAGAAACAAAACTAGTGCGTTACGCACATTTAATTAAAAGGTATTAAATATTTACTTTTGGTGTAGCTTTTGGCTCTGACAGAGAACCTCTAAAGAGTAAAAATGTACCATTTTATTTTAAATGTAAAAGTCATGTCTTATTTTGAAGGGTTAAAATTTTGGCAAAAATAAAATGTGGTTTTGTCGGGAGATGTTAATTATTTATTATACAACTCCCTGCGGTGCGTGCACCCGTTTCCAGTAACAAATGAACAAAGTTACTTTAGTCGACTGACTGCGTAATTGGATAATTAATAAATTTGAAGGATCCAAATATCTAATTATTAGGGGAAACAATAGACGTTAGTGTGCGTCTGTCGTTTAAATAATTAGCTTAGAAAGACGATAATATTATTATCTTGAGACATAATGAAAGCCCATCTACCATTCAGTGTAGGCTGAAACAAAAATAGCTTTATTTTTTGTGTAAAGTATACCTACAACAATGGCGAAGATGAAATAAATCAGAACTTGTTTTTAAGCAGTGTATCTGGTTAAGACAGAATCTTAACAAGTGGGCCGAAATTACCACAATGGTCCTAATGGATTCTACTTATCACAAGATGGTTAACAAAAAAAATTAATCAGTTCATTGGTCTTAGTTTTCTGCGCCTTCAAGAAATCTACAAAATAAGTTTCATTAAAATCAAAAGAAATTTATTTTCTTCGAACAATTTTGGAAATTTTTGAAATTTGGCCAACTTTGAAAAGCTCTACCAAAAAAACCAAAGCTCTTGGAAAGAATGTGTTTGTAGATTTGTTTTCTATGGCTTTTAATTAGTATAAAAGCACCATTTGAAACAAATTTATTTTTTCAAAATTTGCCTCATTTTTTGCAATGGGTAAGGGTCCAAATATTCTCAGTTTTTTAATTGGTACTACTACAAACAATTTTTGCAACCAATGAGTTTTATCAATGCTCATGTAAAACGAGCTGCTGAATCCAAATTATGCATCTAAAAGGTTTCAACAATTTTAGTTTTATTGCTATGCACTTGTAAAGGCATCTTCAAACGCGCAACCTGATTTTTTTCAAAGTGCTCTAACGGAAAGAAAATTGTTTTTAAATAAAATCAAAATGCAGTTTAGTATTCTACACTTAAAATAAAATCTACAAAAAAAGTCTCAATATAATCATAAGGAAATTTTTTTTTTCTAAACAATTTTGGAAATTTTTGAAATTTGTCATCTTTGAAAAGCTTTACCAAAAAAACGAAAGCTCTTGGAAAAAATCTGTTTACAGATTTGTTTTCTTCGACTTTTAATTAGTTTAAAAACATCATTTGAAGCAAATTTATTTTCTCAAAATTTACTTTATTTTTTTGCAAGGGGTAAGGGCCCAAATATTCTTAGTTTTTTACTTGGCACGACTACAAGTAATTTATGCCGCAAATAATTTTCATCAATGCTTATGTAAAATGAGCTGCTAAATCCAAATCATGCGTCTAGAAAGGTCCAACGCTTTTAGTTTTGTCGCTATGACCTTTTAAACATAACTTTAAACGCGCAACCCGATTTTTTTTAAAATGCTCTAATCGGAAAAAAATTGTTTTAAAAAAAAAATTAAATGCAGATTGGTATTCTTCATCAAAAAAGAAATTTATAAAAGAAATTTCATTAAAATCAGAAAGAATTTTTTTTTCCTAAACAATTTTGATAATTTTTGAAATTTTACCAACTTTGAAAATCTCTATCAATAAAACCAAAGCTCTTGGAAAAAATGTGTCTATAGATTTGTTTTCTATGGCTTTAAATTAGTATAAAAACACCATTTGAAGCAAATTTATTTTTCCAAAATTTACCTATATTTTTTTGCAAGGGGTAAGGGTCCAAATATTCTTAGTTTTTCAATTGGTACGACTACAGATAATTTTTGCTTTTTGCTTCATCAATGCTTATGTAAAAGGAACTGCTGAATCCAAATCTTACTCCTAAAAAGTTTCTTTGCTTTTAGTTTTATTGCTATGACTTTTTAAACGCAACTCCAAGCGCGCAACCTTATTTTTTTCAATCGGCAAAAAGCTTTTTTCAGAAAAAAATGAAATGCAGATTCTTATTTGACAGAAAAACAAGAACAAGAACAAGTTTGACCAAAATCAGAGACATTTTTTTTAAGAACAATAAATGTAAAATGGCGGATGCGCCGGGTGAGCACTGCTTATTTTGGATTAAATGTTTATTTTTGAAAAATGTATCGTTACTATGTTTTATGTACTAAAACTATGTTTTATATGTGAATCTAAACACCTTAAGATTTGTGTCAATAAGATAAGCCATCATCAAGAAAAGATAACATCAATCGTTTCTAACTTTTAACCTACTCGCTTTCTTTATAAAAGTATAATAAATCTTCGGCAAGCATGGATAGGTATTATAAATTTATGTTTACATTATTGCTTTTGGCGTCTATTAATGAGAGAAATATAAAATAAAACTCATAAAAACGACAATTTATCATAGAGTAGAGCACGAATCTAAAAGTTAACCATTTCAACTTAAAAATATAAGAATGTAATGCGGGAATTTTTCATACACACTAAGTAGTTTGCATTTGTTTTGGCAGCAACAAAAACTTTTGGCGCGTGTCATTATACCATTTATCATTCAGCAGGGGTAAAGTTGCTCGTAGCGGTGGTCTGGAATTTATTTAAATTGATCATTGAAAAATATAAAAGGTGTCGTTGAGAAATGGATTCGCTGGGCGTATTAGCGGGCGACATTCAGTCTTAAGCTCACAATCTCACATCAGCTTCATTGCTTTTTTTAGAACTTTACGCGCATCCTATTTCCGTTTATCAGCACCTCAATTTGCTGTTTTGTTTGCTGGATTTTTAAATACATAAATAATTTAGTAGTTAGCCAAGTATGCCATGGCATTTTAAAAGCGGTCATTATTTATTTTTACTATACGGTCACTCTTTATTTTAGCAATGAACTCACATTTAACTACTTGTCTGTAATTAAGGTGTATTTTAAGGCAAGACATATAGTTCATGTATATGACCACGTAAAGTTAATACCATTTTCAAGAATTACTGTTCGCCAATAAAAGTTTATGCAACCATTTGAAACGGGTATGCACGTAATTGTAACTATTACATAGTTTATTCTGATGTAGGTAAAGTAGGTGGTTAACTTACCCTCGAAGCAACATAAATGTGACGTTAAGTTAATTGGGTTCCAACAACTAATGCAACATAAACATCAAGGATATATTTATTCCTTTGGGAGGACGTAAAAACTTTAGAAACTCCAGTTTGCTTATTAAGATTACCCAAGTTTATAGAATTAAAATTTTTACTACCGGACGCTTAACAGTTTTGGTGATAATAAAATGAAAATGTCACCTTAAATTTGAATAAAATTGAGTCAACACAGCGAAACATAAAGCATTTAATATGCATTCTAAAATGATAATATTAAAACAAAGTTTGAGAATACTTTTTGACTAGAATGAACATTTCGACAAAGTTGAACAATTTATCTACCTCCATGGAACAAACTTTGAAATCTTAGTAACTAAAGTTCTAATGATAATGATCTACAATCTAAAGAACCGGTATGTTGCTCTGAAATACTAAAAATAAAAAGCTAAAGGCTTCTGTATGCCGTTTTGCTTTGCTTCTTTTGTCTCGCTTTGCATTACATTCTAACTAATATCTTCTGGAACATTGCGAGAAGGTAGTTCAGGTGTCTGAAAAGCTTAACAAAAGAGCTCCCAGAGCAGAGTAGAAAGTTGAGTTGAATGACGTCTGAGAGCGAGGCAATGTCTGCCTTATTAGGCGTACTTACTGCCAGAATTAGCAACTCGTTCTCCAGTAACTATATGCATTAAGGTTCTAGTAAATACAGTAATGGCAGGACAACGATATTTTTTATTGTAATAAACATTATTTCTTCAAAATTTGTTTTTAAGTCCTCTTTTATCAAAAATGCAAGTGTTTCAAAAGCATCAATGATATCGCTTCTTAGTGCACTAAAAGGGCACTTAAGTACACGGAAATATACTTTCAGAAGGCATAGATTCCACATATTTGAATAACTGCGTGACTTTTTGTAAAGTTATACTCTCTTTGAACGATTTTAGTTTAAAGAAATGTATAAAACTCGTATTAACAGTTTAAAGTAGTCTTTATTTTATCTGAGAAACGCAAAGTTTAAATTGTTAAAGTTTCCAAGAAATTGCAAAAAGCACAACTGTACCACCTATAAAACATTTTATAACTTTCTTCCTTCATCACTAAAACTAGATTGAAACAAAAAAAACTATTACTTGTCCTTTAAATCAGAGTATTACGAACATATTTTGACCGCAACAATACATATTTTATACACGTACAGGAATAAAAGTGAAGGCCCTATTTATCAAAATAAAATTTTAGTATAACTAGGCAATATTTTTAAGTCAAACGTCGCTTACACTCAAAAGCGTTTATGAGAAACGGTATTTCTTCAAGCGTCTAAAAGAGTTCAACAATGTGCACTTAACAAAGCCACAAAACTTGTTAAAAAGCTCCGCCTTGTGAAATACTACAACCCTCTTAAAAAAGACGTCAAAACTTTTACCAAAGCAAGAATGTACACTCATTAAAATTTAAGGGGAGTCTTAGGCCGTAAAATACATATTAATCAATTAAAAGATATATTTATTCTGGCAGAAGACACGTTTTTAAATTGAACGTGATGTACGTTTGAGGCTGAATCCGGGGGACAACGATAATGACCCAATTGAATTAGAGGGCTAAATTATGTCGCCTAATGCTGTTAACTAGATTGGGGCGGTCATTGGGCCATCAATACCCTTTGGAGTCCTCTTGACTAGGTTAGTCAAGATTAACGGCATTGATTTTTTTCTATCAAAGGCCTACGCCTCGAATTAAGGTCTTAGGATGAATGCCTTTTAGTAAATAATTCCGCGAGAAAAAAAATAATGACCCACGAATATTGTGTTATCCAATTTAGTACCCTTATGGTTAAATTAGATAAAAATTAGTAATCAAATCATGATGTGTTTGCAACGATGTTGTAAAATTTATTGCGTAGCGTTTTATGTCTTAGAAGGATATAAAACCGCCATACCACACCTGACACCAATTCCCTGCTAAATATTTAAGTAACCAAATAATATGGGTAGTGTTATGTGAGTAGAAATAAACATAAAAAAAAACATTTCCTTGATCTATAAATCTATCGTTGCAGTATCAAGTTTTTTTTTGCCGGGAGTGTTTATTATTAAACGTGATGATACTAGTCCTGGCAACATGTTGAGAAAATATGATCAAATCTACAGGAGCCTTTTGTCCCAGTAGGGGTTTGAAAAGGCTTCGTATTGACCCATTTATTTATGTGTCATATGCGCTCATAAGTAATATTTTTCCATAGTATATAGAAGCAAAATGTTTTGTTGGAAAATAAAAATAACTAATAAAGAATTTTATTGATTGCCCAGAAAATGGAGAAGCTAAACGAAAAGTATTGTTTTACTGTAGATGGTATAGATTTTGTAATAAAAATATTAGAAGCAAAATGGGTTTTGTATTTGAACATGTCTGCTAGATTTAATAATAAAACGAAATCATTTTTAGATTTTTTAAATTGGTTTGTAGTTTAATATTTTATTTATTTTTCAATTGTATTATGGGTTATTTAAATTTTTGGAACAAGGAAAAGCTTTTTTTATTTACAAATCTATAAATTTAAACATCAGGGTTTAAATTATTTGAACATTGACCATAAAGTTGAACTTTACGAGGATAGACCGAAATGTTATGCATTATCAAAGCTCCACAATCCGGAGCGTAATCAATATCCATGGGTCCTTATTGTTGCCGATTATTCCAAAGCTCAAACAATGCTATTGAGAAATTCGCCAAAAGCTATACATGTTACAGAAAGCCCAAAATATGAAACACAACTTTCGACTTTAGTGACTTTATACCATTCATGTTTATGTAAAGTAAGCGAACCGATGCAGAATTTAACTAGCAGGCATATACTATGTTCTCTGAAGGTAAATTTAATCATTCAAACTTGTACATTATTTGCGAAATGGGTACGCCATTATCGTATTTACGTCAACAACATATTTGCTATGTCGTCAATGTTTGCCAGACTTTTCTTTAATTTCCTGTGCATGTACGAATCGAAATCAAAGCCAGATTTTGTATACTTTCCCTTTTCAAAGGATATTGAAACTTGCATTTAAAGAAGCAAAAAATAAAAGAAGACATCAAGTGCCAACTTCTGTAATAGGCTCGGAACCGGTTCCTCTTAACATGCTTAAAGTTTTGAATTAACTTTCTTCGAGAACTTTTTGTTTTGTTACTACAGTTGCCAACCAAAGTTCGCCGATTTGGTTTCAGAATAGAATTTTATTCATCAATAAGCCCTATTTAGTCCTGCCTAATGTAAACAAAGTATAGATTTTTTAGGCACTTTTGTTTTGATCCACTTAAGTTTGAAATGTTGCGTTTAAAAACCGGAAGCACTAGGCTATTTAAATTTAGAGCGAAATACGAAGTTTTTTAACGTTTACGAATAAAAACAAATCCTATTTGAATGACCGGGTACTTTTGTTATCTGCCTGCACAAAATGATAATATGACGTATGTTTTATTTTTTCCAAATAAACCTGCCACCAATTGTACACATCCAATTTAAATAAAACTCGGAAATATAACAAAAAAATAAAAAAACATTTAAACGAAAGACGTAACTATGACGCTCTATTGTAAGGTTTTTCCTCGGGTTTTTCGCATAACCTTACGCTTCAAAAAATTACAAAGTTGTAAAGAAAATAATTTGTATTTCTAACTTCCTAATTATTCTACGGCAGTAATTTTATTAAATGGCATTTATAAATTAGGTTTACTAAAGAATAAAAATGTTATGCATTTCTTTCATAAACATTTTTGAACCCAGTAATTGGAAGTAGATATTTTTTATTTTTATTGCCTTAAATTTGTATTATTTTCATTGCATTTCCAAGAACCATTTAGGTTTTCATGTAAATAATGTTATTTTTCTTAACTCTGTATTTTTCCATTACTTTCTAAACTTATTTTGTATGAAACGGCAAATAAATAGGTATAGAAATATATTATTTATGTTTCCCTAACTTTTTTTTAGTTAGTCAAATAAAAACCAGAAAAAGTTACTTTTAGCTAAGATAAATTTTGTTTATTGTTTGCAAGATTTTTTAATAAGGCGACTTTAATATATTTCTGTCTCTAGAGACAGTTTTTTATTGAGGCAGTAATATGGTAGAAAGTTAAGAGAGTGTATCAAAAGAACAGAGTATACAATGGGCCAAAGAAACTCTAAGATAATGTACACAAGAAAGTTATGTGGAAATTGTTAAAGTTGGAAAACTGCTGCTTGCGATGTTTTCTTATAAAACTGAGTAGCACCGGAAGATGAATATTTCAAACCTGCCAGCGAGCCTCCAACGCTCTCTATAAACGCTGAATAAATACGCTCAACTCGTTTTATACGTACTTAACAATAACAATAAAACTACAGGCTGTGTTGTTTTCCTTCCATAAAATAGAACAAAAAAATAACGCTTCTTTAAAGTTCCACCGGGATGACTGCATACTTTTTATCAGCGCGCTGCAGATAATAAAAAGAGGATCTGTATAAACTATAAAAATTATACCCGCATTACTTTCTAATGTACCATCACAAAACACACTTCCCAGAAGTGTTTAATAAATTTTTATGTCGCACTCATAAACATTTTCAATTTCGTGGATGACCTAATAAAGAATTCTTTAAGGCAGGTACTTTTCTTTTTAAAACATTGTAACTAAAGTCTAAAGTAGAAAAATCATTATTTTTGTGTTTCTGGGTTGTAGCTGCTAATGTTTCATTTCCTTTAAGTAAGGTGAATTTTAGTTTCGAACTTTAATACTTGTCTTATTATTTATTTTCTTTATAGTTAGAGGGGCTTAGGTGCCAAGTTGAATTAGGAATTGCAATATTGCTTTGCTTTCAGCTTCTACTTGATATTAAAGTTTATTTAAGTAGAAAGTTGCTTTATATTAGGCGAAGACTTCAAAATTTATATTGTATTTGGTGAAAAGTAAATATCTGTAGATTATTTTATTCCCTTCAGAAGAAAAGTGGAAGAAAAGTTAAGCGTTAATTTTTAAATTGCAGAAAAAAGTATTCGTAAAAATAAGGAGAAACTTCCAACCTAATTGAAGATTTTGTAACTTATAAACGAGGTAAACCAGGAGAATATAATTTCTTTGTGGATGATACAAGTTTTGTTAAACTTGAAATGAAAACTGCATTGCTTACAAATCCTTCCATAAACAAGGACAAAATAACCCAAATCACAACAAAGAACTCTGGCAAAGCAGGTACTTTGTCATAGCACTATTATCATTTTGTTAAAAATGTTTATCCATTCTCGTGTGTGGGACAAAATTCATTGTGTAAATCTCAGTTATGTAATTTACCAAATTGCCTAGGTATAGAAATTTCGCGTTGGGCAAAGCACAAAGCCCATTGTGTTGTGTCTCTATGGTCGCCGTATACGTTTGCTGATGCTTTGTGAAAATACGTAACAAGAAAATAACAACTATAGAGACATTTAAGGAGTTAAATTAAATGGGCTCCTCAAAGCCATAAAATAGATAGTTGACAAAAAAAGATTTAAGCGTTCTGTTATTAAAACTCACCAAGCAAAGAAAGCTTTAAGTTTAATATGTTTTTTTAGAGATGAGATATTTTGTTGAGTTGATTATCTTGAGTTTTGGATGATGTATAAAATTTCTAAGCAAACGTTCTGACGCTTAAACTACCTTAATATGTAAATTTAAAGACAAACACAACTTTATACTGAAACTTTTTACATTTTAGTACATAAGTTGTTGACGTTAGCATCCGTGAATAGCGAAACTTTAAAGTGGTGTGAACAGATTTACAGAAACAGCAATAATTGAACTTATTTAACATCACTTCAAAGAGATCTTTACACGCAGGAAATGGAGAAGAGTTTTTTTTTATTTTAGATCCTTTACCTTTAGTTTTATTATTTACCATACCAGTGGAATCGGATCACGTTTATAGCTGGATTTCTATAATCTATAGTTCTGAAACTACTCCTATAATAATTGTGCCATATTTAGTAGCCCAAGCTCCAAAGGGATTTATATCAAAATCCCAACGCACATGCATATACACGTGCATGATGTTGTCGGTAACGACTAATTAATGTTTCATTTATATCGTTGATAACCTAGAGCAGCGACGAAATATCTACATATCTCCCTCTAACCAATAGAGGGCTTTAAGCTTTGAATCCAGCCCGTCAATCAACTTACGTATAAGATCAAAGGGATAATATACGAGCACGACTCTGATTACTAATTATTACATAGTTAAATACATGGATTGTCGAACATAATACTATATCTGACTGTCAATAATCGAATGGGCCATACAACTAGAGCTTAATATTCCATTGGAAATGCCTAGTCGCCCTAATAATATATTTACTTGATTACAGTAACCACATACTACTTGTCAGTATTAGATATATTTATTTTTGTGGCTGGTATCAAACAAAGATTAATTAAAGGAAGCTAATTCTCACTCCGCAGGACTCAAGCCAAAAAACAACAATTTATAATATTTATGCTTTATTATCCAAGTTTTGTACACATATTTTTTTTCCAATTAAAGTTGCCGTTCTGCTTTTAGCCTAAATACAAACCGAGCGAGGCAACAATCTAATTTATGAACTTAATAATATTTTTGAGACATATGTTACCAAAACAATTGGCAATTCGCCACACTCAGCTGGAAATTTTATTGTTTTAGTCAAACAGTTATTGTAGGAAAGTAATGCCATAAAATTACAAAAAAAATGCAATAATCATAAAGGGGACCTAAAGCTACGGACCATTTCAGAATTTAAGTGGACGTTTTTTAACTTGACACTCTGGAAATTTTGTATTATTTTTGTCTATACTTTACAGTTTATTGTTTCATGAAGTGAAGAGTTGAATGGATAGCTATAAAGCAACTTCCGTTTTTGTCTTATATTTCAAAAGATGAATCAATAAAAAAATTTATTACCTCGTCAAATTTAACGTTATTAAACTACAGGTGTCCCAGAATTGGCGCACCACCTGTATGGTACGTTGTTGGGGCATGCTCAGGGATCCCCAGAAAATTGTCAAAAAAAATCCATCTCATACACCCTTGAAGATATGAGACCCCAAAGTGCAAAACTTTAAACGCATATACCTTAAAAACAACAGCACGTATTAACGAAAAATATGGTTTAATACAAAGCTGCAGTCTATCTTAAACCATTTCACCAATTTTTCTTCTTTTAAATGGTCAAATAACATTTTTATAATCAATTTAATTTTACAAAATTTTCTTGAAATAAGCTGACAACAATGTCAATAAAATTTTAGGCAAAAGTGTATAATTAAGACTCACAGATGGGATTTTTAGATTTATTTACCTAGACTGTGTAGTATTTTCCTAGACTGTGTTGCCAAATTTATGCAACTTTGTTCACATTTTCCTCAATGAATATAACAGATGGATTTTTTTTAACAATTTTCCTGGGATCCCCAGGCATGCCCTAACAGCGTACCATACAGGTGGTGCGCCAATTCTGGGACATCCTGTATATAAAAAGGCAATTTTTCTGCATATGCGTAAACTTATTAAGAAACAGCACACTTGATGTAATAATGCTTAAAGACGCATATTAAATCAAGCATACATTTTTTACAATATAAATGCAAATTTAAAGTTGCACACGTTATGCGTGCTTCGTAGGGGTTTCGCAACTAAAAGGGGCTCTTTGCATGGCGCCATCTTTACCTCCTTGTTTATAATTAGATGCTTGAACAGCGTGTGTGACACATTGTACCTAAATATTCCGGCAACATTAGTCTTTGTCAAAAGACTTAGCTGAGTTGGATTTGTAGCGATAAACATTTTTAAATAGGTGCACAGGCCGTCCCGTAAAAGTCCGACAAACAAAAATGATAAATAATATTGTGAATAAATTTTTAAAAACAGTTGCATTAACAACAGGTGTCAGAAACGAAACACCTGTTTATTGTAGCTTTAATTTTTTATTCTTGAAGATGCTTATGACTTAAATTTGTGGGTTTTAGAACACACCCTGTATTCTGGAATATGCTGCGCAATTTTTTTTGTGAACTAACCTATTATAGCTTTATATTTCTTGTATGCGTGCTCTTTAAAATGTTCCACATGAAAGGAAAAGAACCAAGCGTAAGTCGTTTTGCTTTTTGAAGTAGGTATAGATATTTTAAATAAACACGGTAGTTGGTAGCTCTTTTATAGTTGCGCATTTTACACATATCGCTTTTGAATAACGACCCTATTTTATCTCTACAGGGTGAATTGAGGTAAATATGCTAAAGATTTTATTTCATTTTAAGTATATGGCTTTATATTAAAAACCAACATTTTAAAATGTTTGTTTGGATAATTTATGTTCTTCTAAAAGCATAAGCGAGTCACCCTGTAGAGCTATACATTTTCAAAATTACAGAAAACTTCAGACTTGTTATTGATGGAGCACAGTTTAAATCAAATGATGGAATCAAGTTTAAAACTAATTTAAAATGTAACCTGATAATTTTTATATGCCGGCGTGATGCAAAAATCAATAAAACCAAGCTCGGCGTGATTGACGTTTAAACAAGCCGAGTTTGCAAATGGAAATGTACTGATTTAAAAACCATGTTTTTTAACACAGAATTGCCCAAAAGTTCTAAAGCTTGTACATTTTATTCGCCAATAAAAACGTAAAAAAATGTTACTAAACCAAAAGGTTGTGTAGAGGTATCTTTTATCAAAAATTTTATCTCATTCATTATTAAGATGAATAACTTTGCATTTTACCAGGATAACTTTACATCCTTGAAGGCTTGAGCAGTGAACTTAATGGCACTTTGCACGCACTGTTGCCCTTCCCCGAGTGACGTCATGACGGGGATCGCATGCATATGCAAAGCCAGGATATGTCATGAAATATGCAGTCGCTGCCACTAGGAGAGTCATGTTTTTTGCCCCAGAGCCGTTAATCGGATTACAGATGATGGAAGCTCCTTGACTCCATCTGTTTTATTTAGTATTATTTAGTACTTAACAAGGTAACATCTTTTCGAACCTTTTTCTTACGTCAGTGTCGGCTACAATGTGAACTTGTTGAAAACAATCAAATAAGTTACTTTTGAAATGCATATTGCGAATTAAGGTATGTACATACAATGTTTTATGTGTGTTCTGTAGAAATCATGGCAGCACCATTACCGTATCTCGTTTGTGAAGCAATTTTAGTAAGATATCGTATTATGATTGCTTTCGTGCGGTTTTACGTAAAGCTTTGTAAGTCGAAAAGTTTTTAGAGGTATTATGGAGGTGAAAATTGCTGCCTTAATTATTTCTTGGCTTGCACCGAGTGCCAAACAGCTAGCTGGTGCAATAAAAGCGAAACGATATAAAACCGCTTTGATAAAAGCTCATTTGAGTGTGATGGCTTTGCTAGATGTTTATGATTTCACAGCCAGCCACGATCATATGTGCACACATTGGATAAGGGTGCACCGATGCATTTTTACGAGGCAACGCTCTGGTCCTGATGAAGTCCTTTATAGGACAATTGCGTTTAAAGAAGGCACTTGGAATGCTGACGATTCCGTTTTATATAGGCTCATAAAAATTATCAATCTTGCTGAAACAGTAGTGAGGCACTCGCTATCGACAGCATAAAAGCGATATGCGGTTTTATACTGTGGAGTTTTCTCTTCTTATTCCCTAATGCCTTTCTCATTGACAACGGCTGATGGTGCTTTGCTGCATTAGCTCGGGTTTAATCAGAAATCACCTGGGATTAAAAGCGTGCTGATGATCATCACATATCCCTACAGTCTTTTATATTGATTTTAAATATCTGGTAGAAGCCTTTTTAGGGTTCTCCTTTTTTCATAGGGATGACTTGTAGAAGTTTTAAAAACAACCATATTTTCCTATGCGCTTTAATTTATCACCAGATTTTTTCTTTGTGTACAAATGATTACAAAGTGACACTCTGAAACACACTGAAAGAAAAAGACATTAGCTTTTATCTGTTTTAGTTGCGGCAACTAAAAGATACCGCATTTTACTCAAAGTGAAAATAAGAATTCATTTACAATTGCAATGCAACTCTATTAGATTACTGAGGATATAAAGAAAGTCTCGAAAACGGAGGAGAATGCACTTATTGTGGTCATAAATTGCAAATAAAGTGTTGGGATGGTGTCAAGCAAAACGTCTAATGTGCATCGTAACTTGTCAGCATTTTCAGCCAAGTAGTAGAGACCATGCACTTTATGCTGATCACCAATCGCTTTTCTTATTTGGCTCGCAATCCAATTGGAACACTTCCGGTTTTCGATTTATTGGCTCTTGAATTAAATTTTAAATTCAACGACGGTCTACAAATAGTAAGGGTGTATATTCAAATTGTTAAGATATACTGCAGCGAGCCAAAGTGAGAGAAAGCGAGACGGGAAGTCAGAAGAAAGAAAGACAGAACAGCAGGAATGAATTACTTTATACGAAATCACACCCTGCTCTTGCAGATTACAAATTTAAAACCGGTATCTCTCTAAATGAAAATACGACGTTCCTATCGCTTTCCGACAACGTGTAATATGCGAACGATTCACCATCATGTTCAGCGGCTGATTTGGACACATGCCAATAAACAGAACCTGGGATTAGGTATTTATATTTGGAAATACATAATAGGGTATCAGCCCCCAATTGAAATTTTTACATATTGTGTGCCAACAACACGTGTTAAAATTTTGCGTTTGGTAATCTGCAGCTGCTAATAAAGCAGGACGAAGAATATGTATTTAATTTTAAAGCTTGATAATGTTTAAAAATGCACGTGCAGTAAATTAACTCTTTACATTCAAAAAAGAATTTGCCAAAGATCTCTGGGTCTTCAATGTTTTTTCCTAAAGCTCTTTAGTTGCGTAAAAAAGCAATACCCGATATAAGAAAGTAGTAGGTATGATCGCTTTCTTAAAAATACATGATAGATTTATTATTTTTAACCAGAAAGAGAAATTTTGCCATTAAAAAACATTGGCAATAACTCATCGGCAAAGTAGCAAGCAGTGATATCGCCCCCCTCACCCCTGATGTCAGGTTTCCATGGTTGGTAAGTATTCGTCTGTCATCTCTATCGTCATGACGCTGTTCATTTCCGAAGTTGAGATATCGATTTCCGTTTTCGCTCCACCTGATGCAGCGGGAGAATTCGCTTAGGCCTAAGTAGATATACTATTGCCTCATTCGCAATGGGGTCAACGAGTCCAAATCGAAACCCTATAAATTAGTTAAGAAGCGAATGGTGAATATTAAATTCGTACCTACAGGAATTTCTAACGTTGAGTAGAAACTGTTAAGCTTTTAGTACAAAAAAAGTCTGCTCGAGTCGTATCTAACAGCAGGGTGCTCATATTTTTGTCATTTTTCTTTTGGAATGTTGGTGAACACAGTTTAAGAGGCTTCGCACAAACTGGAATAAAAACATAATTATTTGGTAATGCGCAGGAATTCGGAATAATATTTCATTTAAAAAGGCTTCTAAAAGTATATTATTTCCCGTCCTGGATAAAAACGTCCATCAGGACAAATATTTAATTTCAACAAAGGCGTTATTATTATTTTCTTTTTCCCCTGTACGAATGTCTGGTATTTGAGTTTCAGTAGTAGATATACAACATGTGAATGATGGTATAAAACGAAATGTCCTAGCTGTGATGCTTTCCACTTCGTGCATAGCATAGCACACTTTGGATGTTATTAATTAATGTCAAATTCGTGTCTGTGCATAAATACGCGACAATACAGCCCACATTATAACATGGTGGCTCATGACAAGAAAGGACCTTATTAAACATCATGTAAACACAATGCTGATGGTTAGGTATTTCGCAAATGAATATTTTAATAAGATGCTTTAGCTTTTAATTAAAAAACACGGTAACTAAACTTATCTTTTGATACAAAAGGATGCTTATTTTTAAGAAATAGGATAGTCAATAATATCGTTAAAATTATAATGTATGCGGAATCAAATCAAAAGTTTAGTCGCAATTTTCCCAACATTTCTTTTAGATGAATGGAGACGAAAATAATAAACGTGAGTAATAAAAGTGTAAACAAATGATGCCACTTGTTTAATAAGAGAGCTCGCTTATTTCCCCCGAAATATTTGCAATTATGTCAGCAAAAAATATATATTTCAGCATTTACTTTATTTACTTCTTTTGTTTCGCCGAGCAAAACATCAACCGCAATGATAAATACCCTGTAGGTTTTATAAAAACATTTCCAATTTATAAAACGACATGCGATTTATTATTGCGCGACATGGATGCGGTATGCGGATTGAAAATTTGAAATTTGCAAAAGACCAAAAGCTTGAGGGAGAATCAGTGTGAGTAGCTCGTTCTAACAACATGTCGCTAATTTACATCCCATTCAGCGGTGTACACACTCCCTATGTCATTTATAATTAATTACCTTGCACACAGCTTTGGTGCTCATTTACTAAATAATAATATAAGGAAGGTAAGGGGATAGCTTTATCTAGGATGTGTGTGTATGTTTACAATTCGCTTTTAGTGCCAAACCACACGTGATTTCAAAACTTTGCTACATCAACAAACAATTCATTAAATTATTTTGAAGGAGGCCTATTAATTAAAGTTCTTGGTGGTTTATGAATCAAACTTTCTGTGTTGCTTTCGCAAGCCAATAATTTCGCCTCAGCAGGCACCCTATACTTATGTTTGAAGGTGGAAAATCGCTCGCAAAATTTGAGTAAAACCACGGCGACACGTGTCGTTACAAGTTTAGGCTTATTTAAAATAAGTTCAATGTGGAAGGACCTTCTGCAAGATTTTAGCAAAAATAGCAAAAACAAGTAGTATCTATCCGGCGCATTCGCCATATTACACATTAAATTTCTTATTTTTTAAGGTAATATAGTTTTGTACCTACAGTAGTTATTTTATATTTTAAAAAGTTAACTGGTAAAAGAATTATTCCGGGTATTGCTAAAATTTTAAAATATTGAAAAAAGGTACCCTAAAGTGGCCTATTTATAAGCTAATGATGTTTAACGTGATACAATTGAGATACCATTTAAAGCAAAAGACATTAGAAAAGCCAAGCAAAGTAGGTAATATCGTTAAGCATATTTTTCTTAAAACGAATTTTATCTGAGTTTCCATAAACATGAAATAAATAAAACACAAAACGCTGCTCTATCCTGTTTAGCTAAAAGCTAAGAGATGACCAATTACGTTCACTAAATTGCGTTTATGTATTCTCTTTGATGAGCTTTTCTGTCATAATGAGTTACAAAGCTCTCTACCGTCTTATAACAAAGTTAATGGGGTAAAAAGGTAACTACCTCGGTTTGTTATTTGCTAGAGAAGCCACCTAATAGGAAACATAGTGGAGAGTACAGTGGGTCCCTGCTGGTTCGGAGGTTGGTATAACTTAACGTCATTATTCCCAAAGACATTGCTGTAGACCGGAAAGCCTTTTCAAATTTATGAAATGCTGTAATGAACATACACACTGAAATTTTAGTTTCCCCAAAAATATGAAGGCACTAACAACATACCTCGGTTATTATTACTCTCGTTAAGGTCTACGAAGCAGGGAGGAAATTGTATAAATTAGGAGTCTCCATGTTTTTGTTATCCTGCTGATGTCCTAAGACTATTAGTTTATGTAATTAAAAGTTTATAGTAACCGGATGAACTCATCTGGAATAATGCCACCGTCAACTTAAAGTTTTCCAATATTTTGTTCGTTATTATTTTACATTTTCCGCGATTTTGCGGATTATTGTTACATCAGGGTGGAACTCTCCCCTGAATAATAACTAAGTTCTCCTTTGCTGAGTTTAACATAAAAATAAGTCGCTTCTTACCCCTATTTAATTATAAACTAATCTAAAAGGGCTATAGATTTGCATTTTCTCAAAGGAGAAAAACCGGAAGGCATAAGAACTGTAAGAAGAAAGTATTATCTAGCTTGAATAAGCATCACTGAGGTGTTTTTGTGTAAGATCCAGTAGGCTCAGCGGGTGGCATAAATTGTGACTGTTCTTGCGTATGCGTTTACTACGTTTCCTTAATTATAAACTAATCATACAAGTTCTGCGTAATTAGGGACGATGGAGTCGGCGTGCTTTTGATGATTCTCTGTGGCTGACGCAGCTAACTGCTCCCTTTTGTTTGCAATTCATTGGGGACACATCTTTAATAAATCAGCCCTAATTCAATTTTAAAACTTTATTTTCCACACAATTTTACGTTTATTGGTGCTCAACCTGCCATATATAAACCTGTACTTAATAAGACGCACTAAAGTAATTTTATTTTTAGTACAAGCCAGGTGCTTTAACATTTAATATGTCATAATAATTACGAAGCAAAAGTGCTTGCTGGAAGAGTGGCATTGTTCATAAATCAAGACGATAACCTCTCGTGTATAAGGTTAGGCACTGTAATAAAATAGCATACTGCGCACAAATAAGTTATACAATGTTTTATTTCAAATCTAAAGTCATAACTTTGGCCAACATTGGACGTACGGAAAATCCAATTTCTCACACATTTAGATACCTACGACTTACATCAGCGTGAAACCCCACGCTGTCATCGTTACTTGAAATAGATCTTCAGCGATTCTCTCTATCCCTTGACACACCGAAACATGCTTGCTTTGTAACTAAAATAAATCTTTTATAAGATCTACTATCTGCCATAAACATTACATATTCAATTCCTAGTTAGAAGCAGAACTGTATTTGAAATAAAACCGGAAATAAAAAACTAAAAAAAACTTATTGTAAGTATCTAAAATAGAAACAAATTTTATCAAAGACCTATTAGCAAATAAAGTTAGATACCTTGCAAGATACTTCGTCTCTAAGATATCAACTTAAGCCTCATAGTTAGAATATACTTTGAGTTTCCCATTCGACAAATTAGTGATCAAGTTGCGGCAAAGTAAACATCAACATGCAAGGCAAAGTTTCACGCAGAAGCTTCCCAATAAAACAGTTAATGTGATGAAGATGAAGCCAACATTAACATTTAACAATATGATCTAACAACGTTCTACCCGAAACAACGAGGCCACATCTTACATCTAACAAACTTGAACTATCTTAAGCCGCGACATATTATAATCCGGCGTTCAGTACAAAGTACCCACCATGTCCTAGAAGAGATTTGAACTTAATCCGTCCGCAATGGTGCGTAGTAACTAGGTTGAGTATCTACACTTAAAACTTCATCAAAAGCCTTGTGCAATATTTAGTTTCTGCTTAAGTTTCAATGCATTTTGGATTTGACTAATCTGTTTGAGGCATCTAGCACGAATTGCACTCGCATAAACTAGCATAATTCATTAATAAAGACACACTGTATATGAGACATAAGTTTTAGTGCTTTTCGATCGCATTATATTGCAGGTTATTCGCATTTGCTTTGATTTATTATTCATTTAATATTGTCGTCAAATAAAAAAGTTATAACCCATAAACGGTGGGTGACATCACATTGTGCCAGGTCGTGTATTGTGCGAGATCAATCAAGTCATAAAAAAGGTCAGTTACCAATCATACTTTACTTAAAATTGATTTTTTAGCCGAGAAAATGGGGATAGTTTTTACCTGCATAATATTATCGGCTATAATGTGCCAAGGACATTGATAATTCGCAATAATGGTCACAGATATTCGAACGCGCGTTGCCTGGTAACCACTCGACGCCGAAGGCGGAGGGTGGTTACCTTTGGAAACGCGCGTGAGGAATCTGTGATCATTATAAGAATTAATCAATGTTCGAGGGATATTCGGTCGGATAATTTTTGAAATTATAAAGAAAACAATGAAACATTTTATTTATTAAAAACACAATTGTTAAAGCTACAATTATCAAAATTAAAGGAAACAGAGGAATTAGTGGAACTAGTGTTTGCACGCATATTGTTGATAATTTTATTGTGATGTTCTTCATCAAGTACCAAGTATGGTTTTATAGAGTTGGGATTTTTATGTCCCGTTATTTTTAGAAGCTGCTGTTCTTCTATCCCACTTTTAGCCAAATTGCTAACTGCTGACGATCTCTTGGAATGATTGGTAATTTTTTTTGATTTGGTGTCTAAACCAATGGCTTCAGCCGACGTTTTTGTCCAATTTAGAATGGTGTTTCTTCCCAAAGGCATGTCATCGTACCACCTGTCCCCTTCAACTTTCCAAAAACGATTTGGGCGCAAGAATAGCCTACGACTAGTAATGTTTTTGCCCCGTTTTAATTAATTTTCCCCAATTCTAAAACACTCAGAGGTGCCGAACTAATCTTACGTTTTGTTGGACTGCTTTGTAACTTTTTTCTGGTTGCATCTCGTGCATTTCGTACTTCCTTAAATACAATTCCCAGAAATGGATTAATAACAATTTTAAATTCGTTAAAATATTTTTCTTCTAATAACTTAGCAGACACATTCCAAATCGTTTTTACCGTGCTTTCCTTAAACTCTTTACCATCTTTCTTATTCATATTTACTGCCCAATCTTTTAGAATTTTTGCTAGTTCTTCAATGGATCGGTTTCCGTTTAGTTCATATTTACGTACTTTACAAAAATGTTCCAAATGTATTTTTTGCTTTGGATCGTATTTTTTGGGGTTGTTTCTTCGATTAATTTGTTTATGGACTCATCATTTTCGTTTCCAAATCTAATTTGAGGAGACGTCGACATTTTTCGTTAATGCGTTTTTTAAATTGTCACTTGACGTCAAAGCATACTTTTGTTACTTAAAATATTTATAAACCATAGATTGTTGCCATAGTGATTGATAATGTGCCTAGGACTGTTATCAGTCTAAGTTTGCTGTGATTGGTCAGTTTTGCACACGTGATCACAAATACGCAAATTTGATTGGACTTTGACATATGTCAAAAATTATCAATATAAGTTTACTAGATTAATTAGTTATTTTTACTTTGTAATTACAAGGCAAAAACTTTAAAATGAAACTTACAATGTTTTCAAATGTTAAAATTCATAAAACTTCATTGTTGTAATAGTTGTAATCCAATGAATAAAGTAAAACTAATATGTATTTATCGCTTCTATTTGGCTAGCGAATGTGCAAACAAATTTCTGTTAAATACCGGATTTATTTACCACTTAAATTCGAATTTCATAAATTCATGGTGGCAATTGTAATGAAATGCGAGTATAAATTTAATCCACTAACATCTTTCGGGTTACGGCTGTAATATGTGCATAAATATTAAAAGCCGGTGCACTTTGAGTACGTCTTTATAACGCATATTAATGCGCAAAGTTTATTTAAAATGATTGTAAAAAATGTCCATAAATCTTGTTTTTACCTCAATTAAATTGTAATTATGTATACGGCTGTAAACCCACCTAATTCTCTTTTATTTTATGGCCGTTTTATTGGCGAATTGCCGAACCATATATTTTTCCAGCTTCCATTCAAAGGTAAAGCAATTTTATCCGAATGGCCCGATTATTTTAAAATTGAATCAAAGTTAATGAAGTTAAAAGCTGTAAAAATAATCAAAAGACCTTCTAAATCAGGATAAATAAATCTAAAGTAAAAGGTTTAGGAAAATAAAAGGAAATGCTACATAAAAAATACAGTCTATAACCCTTTTTAGAATTTATATTTATGTGGGAAAGAGCTTTATTCACTTTACCCTAACTGAAGGGCAAGTTAAAACCCCAACCTGTCACTAATAAATCTTAAAAAAATATTTAACTTTCCTTTTATGTAGAGTTTACGAGCTGCTGTTTTAATAATTGCCCTTATTTTCAGGTGGCAGTGAAGGTTATGGACGTTACCAACATCAAGGAGGATTATGTAATTAAAAATTTATACAGAGAGGCAAAAATTATGTTGCAATTAAAGCATCCCTGTATAGTCTCCTTATTTGAAACGATGCAGGTAAGATTCTTTTAGAAGATCTTGTATTTATAAAACAGAAAAACCAAGTGCACTTAGAAAAATATATCTAAAGAAAAGCTTTTCCTTTTGTGCATTACAAAAGTCTCTCTTGATGTAATACCAAAATAATTCCATAAACGCCTAACTTTATTGTAAAAGGAACACAAAAATATAACCGTCATAAATCTTAATTCTTTAAACCCAACTTTCTTGCTATTCAAAAAATAGCTGATATATGGAATATTTTAATAAATTTCCGGAGAAATTTCATTCGATATTTTTCGTGTCGGATGGGCGTAGAGCATCTAATATTTCACTATCACTTTTCTTACACAATAAGCGAGCTTGCTACATAAAGTAAACAGTTATTTATATATAAAAAAAGCTTTTAAACATCGTTGCATGCGATATTTGGCAACTAATTTTTTTATTGGATGAGCTCATTTTTGACAGAGAATAAATCTGATAAATGGGGATATTTGGAAAAGGTGTGACGTCTAACTAAGTTATTACGCGGAAGTTCCAAATTATAAATAACCGATAATAAATATTACCTAACTCATATACCAAAACCTTGAGTAAAGTCTCTTGTTTTTTAAGAGATAAAAGTGTTTGAAACATAATGCCGATGATGCAATTGTTGAATTCTAGCACCCTAGTTGCATTTAAGCTCGAGCTCGGGCATATAATAATAAAAATGAATATAATGATATTAGGTTCGCAATATTTGTAACAAAGTATCCCATAAGCGTGCGACCATGTGTCCAGAAATTACTTAAGAAGAGTGGAAAGTTTGTTTATGAGTTTAATAAACTAAATCTCAAGCCAGGCACTATAAAAAAAAAAAACATATTATATTTTTTTAACAATGGGTTTTCTATAGTGCTTTAACATTTTATACATTTCTGAATGGACTTTTATATTTTAGTTGTTTTTTTACTTGGCGCATTCGCCATTTCCTAAACCAACGCAAAAAACAAAATTGTGTAACTTAAAACAAATTATAACTACGTTTCTGCTTAAAATTGAATTTGCACTTAGTTTGCCATATCCACATTATTTAGGCAATAAGGCAGGATGGAGGTCATAAAGGACGACCAAAGTGTAGAGTAATGTTTGCGAGGATAACATCTGGCGTTGATTGTTCTCGCAATTCCTTCGGGCTTCGCAGTATATTTTATATCTTTTATCCCATATAATAATGTATTTCCGCAATATTCATAAACAATACTTAATTTTGCCTAATTAGATTACAGGAATAAGCCGAAGGCCTAATTCTCTACAAGTTAAATTTGTAAATAATGTTGCTCATAAAATCCTTTTTAAAAGAACACTTTTCATTCTGTATGTGACTATTCCATATGCGTTGGCAGATTATTATAATAAATGCGAAGCGGAGGCAAATGTGCTGAAATTTTGTATACGCACTTTTTACATCCGGGCGGTTGATTTTTTATTTAAATCCACGCACACAAGATATAAGAATACGACCGCAAAAGTCAGTGTCGCGAAAACAGCATGCATTAAATTCAAGGCGTAAGAAAGTGATTTTCATATAATCTGCAGAAATACCGCGCGTCAAAAAACGCAGTCGATAAGTTTTCCAGAGACGATTGGCACAAGAAGTATAACGCGAGGTTTTATAGCTTTTATATTATGATTAAGAAATTATATGATAAGAATAACAAATACTTTCCTTTCAGTATCATAACGTTTTGTTATCTCTGCTGTACTTTTATATTTGGCAAATCTTAGATTTGGTATATGCATGGGAACAAAAGAATCGTTTTTATTATGTACTTAAACTTTTATGGGAGAGCTCGTAAACATGCGTTTGAAAAGTTGGGAGGGAAATTAAATCCTTCAAATTAAATCGGCGAATGTTTTTTGCCTGAAGTATTTTTCTCATGCTTTTACCCACTTTCGCTGTCATGCTCTTAAAAAGGAGCATTCGTTAAAAATGTTTTTCATATAAGATAGAAAATATCAGATTGTTTTGTAAAAAGGTTCACCAGAGCAATTTAAATTAACTTTCTTGCATGTTTATTTGGAAATATCAACTGCAGCTATAAAACAATTAAAAACAAACTTACTGGTAACTCTTTACAAATAGTAAAAACTCGGGAATATTAAAATTCATATTTAAATTAAATTTTAAAAATAATATTGAACATGCACAAAATTAATCAAGATTCAAAAGAAAAGCAGTTTACAAAAAAACTAATACCTACTACAAAACGCTAGTTCCCTTATAAATAACATAATTTAGAAATTCCGAAAATAGATTTAAATTCTGAATCCAAGTTAATTTAAAATTATTATATAAAATTTGAAACATAATTCCGCGTAGGTAACGCACAATATACCGCAAAAGACAGATCAAAAGATCCAATCTAAATTATGGTCTAAGGTTACCGCGCCGCGCTATAATAAGAAAATCAATAAGGAAAATATTCAAAATAATAATCTTATAACAAGATTGAAAAATCCAATATTATAAATAAAAATGTTTCATAATATAATTTCAATTTTCTTTTTACTTTGTATGGTTTTTAATTCAAAGTTCTTTCTTTAAAGTCAAGATTTTAGTAACCAATTAAAAAGAAGAGTCGTAAACCAGAAAATACCCTTCTTTAGTTATTGAAGAATCTAGATTTAATAGTAAAGTTTATTTAATATCGTCAACACTAGAAGTAGACCAACCTAATTTTATGATGGACGTAAAAATAAAGTCCTAAAGTACTTATCTACTTTAAAATGCGACACATAAAATATTTGTAATTTAACAGGACATTTACATTTTTGAACTTTTTACGTAATAAAATTTAATAAAAAAATTTTGGTAGGTATTCAATATTTGTTCAACATGCTTTTCATTAATTATTGCAATATTTGTTTTATGTTACATTTATACGAGGAATAAAAGTTATGATATGTATGTTTTTGTTTAAATAAGCGCATTTTTATTTTATGCTTTTTTTTTTAAATACAAATAATATCGTTAAAAATATGGGATACTTTTGTGCCCTGCTCCACTAAAAAGTCGTAAAAGTGTTATTAAATAAAATACATTCAAGAGCACTTTAATTTCTATCGTACGGACGGAGTTTTTTTGTCAGTAGAGGCTAAAAAAATTAATATTTTAGTAACGGCCATAAACAAAAATTATTTCCTGTTGTGCAAAAATCAACATTTTGCATAAAAGGTTAAATTAAAACTGTATTAAGTTGTTATCTTTACAGAATTTGAATAAAGGGAAAAGCAAAGTCAAATACATGCACGAACCGCATTATAATTACTTTAAAAGTCTTATTCATTGCTATCAGCGTATCAATTTAAAAAATAAAATAAATTAAACTCTGAAAAACGAACTTTTTATATCGCTCCTGAGGTTTGCTTTTTAATTCCACGAAAAATTTAAAAGTTATAATATATTTCTCGTCATTTTTACTTACATTAAACTTGTGAATACTTTTTCTTTAGAATTAAGTAAGTTTAAAATTCGAGATAACGAGTTAACGCAAAAGGTTATTAATTAAAAAGTATACTTGTATATTTTAGATTGGAAATCGGAAAAAGTTTTCTAATGATTCAACTTTCTAACTTCAGTTTAAATTATCGTATTTTAATAACCTTTAATTTGCGTGAACTTTATTACTTTTTATTGGTTCTGGCTTCTGGTTGTAACTTTCTTTGTAATTTTCAGTGTTCTGATCAAACCTATTATTTGGTAACCGAGTTTGTTGCGGGCGGCGATTTGTGTAGTTTTGTCAAAAAGCAGGAGTCTGGAAAATTGGACGAAGGGACAACAAAGTTTTTTGGCCAGCAATTTACGTCAGCAATTGCTTACATGCACAGTATGGGCATTGTTCACAGGTCAGTACTTTTTTATTAATTATTTTAGTTTAATTATTTTTTGATCTTTTAAAGATCAATTTTTAAGTGCAACTTGATACACGACACTCGAATTTTTTTGTAGTGTGCTAATTTCCGAAAATAGCTTAACCAAAAAAAATATAAATGCAGATTCATATTCTACAATATAAAAGCTACTTACAAAATCAGTTTCATTAAAATCGAAAACAAAAAATATTTTGGCTAAGAATTTTTGATAATTTTCAAAATTTGACCAACGCAAAAAAACCAAAGCACTCTGAAAAAATCCGATTGCAGATTTGTTTTAAGCAACTGTTAATTAGTTTAAAAACATTGTTTCAGGCAAATCCATTTTTAGAAAATTTTCCTCATTTTTTATCAAGGGGTAAGGGTCCAAATATTCTCAGTTTTTTTGTTGGCATGGCCACAAATAATATTTCCCATAAATAAAAACTTACTTGCTTATGTAAAACGAGCTGATGAATCCAAATATGATATTTAAACATTTGCAGCGCTTTTAGTTTTATTGCTATAAGCTTTCAAAGCCAACTTGAGAGGCGACACCCGATTTATTTTGAAATGATTTAATTAGCGAAAAAAGCTTAACCAAAAAAACTTAAATGCAGATTTATATTCTACAACATAAAAGCTACTAACAAAATAAGTTTCATTTCAATCGGAAACAAAAAATATTTTTGCTAAGCTTTTCTGAAAATTTTCAAAATTTGGCCAACTTTAAAAAGCTCTTGCAAAAAAACCAAAGCACTTTGAAAAATCCGATTGCAGATTTGTTTTTTACGTTTATTATTTAGTTTAAATATATTGTTTCAGGCAAATTCATTTTTAGAAAATTTACCCCATTTTTTAGTAAGGGGTAAGGGTCCAAAATATTCTCAGATTTTTTGTTGGCATGGCCACAAATAATTATTGCCATAAATGAAAATTTGCTTGCTTATGTAAAACAAGCTGCTGAATCCGAAAATGACATCTAAACATTTGCAACGCTTGTAGTTTTATTGCTATGAGCTTTCAAAGGCAACTTGAAGGCGACACACGATTTTTTTTGAAGTGACATAATTACCAAAAAAAGCTTAACCAAAGAAATATAAATGCAGATTCATATTCTACAACATAAAAGCTATTTACAAAATAAGTTTCATTTCAATCGGAAACAAAAAATATTTTTGGTAAGCTTTTTTGAAAATTTTCAAAATTTGGCCAGCTTTGAAAAGCTCAAGCAAAAAAACAAAAGCACTTTGAAAAAATCCGATTGCAGATTTGTTTTTAACCTCTATTAATTAGTTTAAAAATATTGTTTTATGCAAATCCATTTTTAGAAAATTTACCTAATTTTTTAGTAAGGGGTAAGGGTCCAAATATTTTCTGTTTTTTTATTGGTATAGCCACAAATAATGTTTGCCAACAATGACAACTTGCTTGCATATGTAAAACGAGCTGCTGAATCCGAATATGATATCTAAACATTTGCAGCTCTGTAACTTTGATTGCTATGAGCTTTCAAAGCCAACTTAAAAGGCGACACCCGATTTTTTTTGAAATGACATAATTACCCAAAAAAGCTTAACCAAAAAAACTTAAATGCTGATTCATATTCTACAACATAAAAGCTACCTACAAAATAAGTTTCATTTCAATCGGAAACAAAAAATATTTTTTCTAAGCATTTTTGAAAATTTTCAAAATTTGGCCAACTTTGAAAAGCTCTAGCAAAAAAACCAAAGCATTTTGAAAAAATCCGATTGCAGATTTGTTTTTTACCTCTATTAATTAGTTTAAAAATATTGTTTCAAGCAAATCCATTTTTAGAAAATTTACCTCATTTTTTAGTAAGGGGTAAGGGTCCAAATATTCTCAGTTTTTTTGTAGGCATGGCCACAAATAATTATTCCCATAAATGAAAATTTTCTTGCTTATGTAAAACGAGCTGCTAAATCCGAATATGATATCTAAACATTTGCAGCGCTTTTAGTTTTATTGCTATGAGCTTTCAAAGCCAACTTGAGAGGCGACACCCGATTTTTTTTGAAGTGACATAATGCGCGAAAAAAGCTTAAACAAAAAAACTTAAATGCTGATTCATATTCTACAACATAAAAGCTACATACAAAATAAATTTCATTAAAATCGGAAACAAAAAATATTTTTGCTAAGCATTTTTGAAAATTTTCAAAATTTGACCAACTTTGAAAAGCTCTAGCAAAAAAACCAAAGCACTTTGAAAAAATCCGATTGCGAATTTGTTTTTTACGTCTATTACTTAGTTTAAAAACATTGTTTCAGGCAAATCCATTTTTAGAAAATTTACTTTATTTTTTATCAAGGGGTAAGGGTCCAAATATTCTCAGTTTTTTTGTTGGCATAGCCACAAATAATTTTTGCCGTAAATGAAAACTTGCTTGCTTATGTAAAACAAGCTGCTGAATCCGAATATGACATCTAAACATTTGCAACGCTTGTAGTTTTATTGCTATGAGCTTTCAAAGGCAACTTGAAAGGCGACACCCGATTTTTTTTGAAATGACATAATTACCAAAAAATAACTTAACCAAAAAAATGAGATAAATTTTCTAAAAATGGATTTGCCTAAAACAATATTTTGAAACTAATTAATAGACGTAAAAAACAAATCTACAATCGGATTTTTTCAAAGTGCTTTGGTTTTTTTGCTATGAGCTTTTAAATGCAACTTGAAAGACGAGACCCGATTTTTTTTAAAGTGGCATAATTCTCGAAAAAAACTTAAATATTAGAATTTAAATGCAAATTCGTTTTCTATAACATAAAATCTATTTACAAAATAAGTTTTATTAATATCGGCAACAAAAAATATTTTAATTTTTAATAATTATTTTTTAAAGACGCAAAAAAGTTTCTCTTTCCATTAGGAAGATTGTTTGATGTTAAATTCAAGCAATTGTATTAATTAATATTAGAGTCTTCAAGTTAAAGTTAAATATACCATTCCCGGCACCAAGGAGGTGCGGTAAAACAAAACAAGCGCTCTCAAACTTTATCCAAGACAGTGTATTTAAAATTTGTTTCAGATATAGGAAGTTAGTATGAGAACAGGGTAAATATTGAAAAGATCATTCTTCAAAAAGTTTTGAAAATTTCCACGCTAGCAAACCTATTCATTATTATTTCAGAGGAGCGCGCTTAAAATTCTGAAGTGTTAGAAACACAAAATCACTCAACTCCTTGCTTCCTTCCACAGTCTTTTGTTTTTGAGTAAGGCGACAGCTTACTTGATAGATTGCTTGACAAATATTTTAGTATTCAAACGAGGCCCAATAAAGTTTTGCGTCGGTAAGCGGCCGTATAATTGGAAGAGATTGAATTTAGGTTTTTATTAATGTCTTTGAAATGCCTTACCACTTTGGTGAGATAATGATTATGCCCCGAGTTGTCAGGTTGGGCGTTAGGGTGGGAATTATTGTTCCTGGCCGAGTTAACTTCTATTAATTTGTTTGAGCAGGAAGCATTTCTCTTTCTGTCTTAATAGCTGAAAAGTGTTCCTGGAAAACAGATGATAACTTTTCAACAACTTTTACTTTCTTAACGAGCTACTTCATCTATTATCTTTCAAATGACTTAATTGATTTCAAAAAACTTATCCTGAGATTCCATTTGGGATGGTTACGATAATGATTATTATCTACATTTGCACTAATAAAGCGAATAATTACTCCATAGAAATTAGTTCCGAATCAATTGAGCCTTTACTAAATTATTCAGACAATCTCATTAAAATATTTGTGTAGGCCAGGTAGTATCAGCATTTCCTTAATTCCTTTAATTTGCTCCTTGTAAACAGATTTAAAAATAAAAAAAAGATGCCACTTTAAGAGATAACACATATTTTTTTTCTTGTATAATAAAACACAGCAAAAGTTACGACGTTAACTTTGCGGTCAGGAGGGACAGCTAACACGCCGCCTTTTTGTTTGATTAAGCATCCTAAAAAAAAGTATAATAAACTTGTATCAAGCAGAAAAATTGCAGAAACAAGAAATGTAAAGCAATCATAACCGACTGGGGAGAGGTTAAAAGTGTAATTATAGCACGTTAATAAGCGCTCCGTGCGTCATCTAGATTGGGCTAATTGGAGAATGCGTCGCAATTACGTGCGTTTGTGGTGCTCCCTAGCGACTGCTAGGCTCAACTAACGGGACTGGATAAAGCGAAAAACGCGCTTTAACGACTGCCATTAGATGGGTGTTCTCTGCTTTACCAGTGTCACAGGAAAAGATATAGAGATTCACGTGGGGTCCTGAATACGAGCAGGTTTGAGTTTCGTACCTCAGGTTTTTGTTTGTCGTAGCTCTATCATACTTTTTTTGAAAGAAATTGCAGCAGGGAAAGTTGTACACATCAAGAGTTTCCAGAAGGAGCTTGTCAAACCAAATTAGTTCAATAAGTATAAGGTTTAAATTCAGCTGTAAGATTTATTGACAAATAGGTATACCGCAAAATCCTCGGCAAAATCAAAGTGTAATTCTTAAAAGCGTTCATTTTTCTCTTTTCCTGCTGAGCTGCAGTGTCTTGATCATGAATATGTCCCTGTCTTTGTTAGCGTCTTTTCTTCTCAGCGCTCAACGCTATTTACGACGTATCCTGTCTATTACCGAAGTGCACATCTACTTAAACCATAGTGGTGTGATTTGGTTTGAAATTTTCCTGAATCAGAAAGCCTTTTCATGATAAAGCCGAATTAACTTTTTGGAAAAAAGTGCATCTCTTTGAAATGCTTCTTTATCCAAAAGGCAAGCTTGCATTATCTATTTAAGTTTACCATCCAATTCGCTCACTCTCTGACACTATTTCCGCTGAAATGGGAACGTTGAATTTAATAAGATTGAGAGGAGTTAACCTTTATTCGATTCAAGTTTATTATGAAAAAAAAAAAGTACAAAAGAGTTTCCACAAAGAATTAATATTTACTGGAAGGGATTGGAAATTAAAAAACGTTGGGTTTAGCACGCCCATTAATATTTTTAATTTGTACACCCTTGAACAATAATGAATATTTGTTTACGAGATCCTATTAACAAGAACAATAAAATGCTCCCTTTTTTTAATAGCTGTGTTGGTTTAGACAAATGATTTTAATTTGGAATTTTATACCCAAATGAAAATTTTAATTTACTATTTAACAATAATATTTAATTTATTTTTTATTTATCTGTCCGTACGTTTTGTGCAATTCCCACTTTTATTTGCAATCTTTTGAATTCAAATCTATACGTTTGATATTCGATTCTAATCTAAAAATACTCGTAAAATATTGTTATTGCAAAAGAACGAATGTACTATACCTAGAACATACAAGCATTTTCGATAACCATAAAAGAAGGAAAATATTTGCATCATGTCTTAGAAGACTAAAGGATAAAAGAAGACGGTACCTATGTAACAGCATTCATAAAATTGCATACTTTGGCGTCTTTTGGATGTGATACGATCCTGTATTAGGTTAAAACGTACCATAAACAAACTTCAAACTAATATTAAAGTGCAGCTGGTACCTTTCTGTTATGACAAAATTCGATAGAAAGCTTTCCTTCTTGTATAGTAACTTTATACAAAGTAGTGATGTTCATAATGACTCGCATCGTACACTTACTTCAAAAAACATGTAGGTATCTACATAATTTATCATTGTTTTAATGGAAAACCCCAGCCAAACGATATCAATTTTTAATCTTTTTCTTTCAGTTACTTTGTAACAAACAACTTTTTTTAATGCGTCGAAACGTCATTACATTCTGGAACGTAAACTTTCAGCAGCAGAAAAGTAACTTAGTTGAAAATTTAAATTATTAATTATTTTATAACCGTGCTTATAACACAAACACGCTGGTAAACTTGTTGATAAAAGTAAAACTTTTTGGTCTGAGAATTTTGTCACCAAGCTGTAACACTGAGCACACCTACCTAGAATATTACATTCTCCAATAGAGTTTTCAACTACTACTAGAGCTACATTGAAATGTGTACTTAAACTTTACCGAAAGCTGAAGTAAAGTTACAAAGTTACAAACCACATAGAGAACTACAGTTATTCCTTTATTTTGTCGCGTCGAAATCAGTCCTACCCTAATTGCTTAAATATCAAAGAGAATTTTTAAACTTCTATTACTCCTTCGCCTGTAAATTTGCGCTTTCAGCTTTTTAAATCACTTCTACAGAAAATTGCTTAACAATTTGCTATTTCCCTTTCTTTAAGTCCTAATTTAAACTATTCAGTTAAAGTAAATTGCTCAAGAAGTTAATTCGCGGCCCTAAAATGCTGTTAGAATCCTTGGGGATTTTTAAAAGGAAAAAATAAAATAATAACGTGAGTAGAGTTGGAAAAACAGAGGGTGGAAAACCGAGCATATTAACGTTTCTGTTTTCTTAAGAACGCCGACTTCTTATGGCTTATCCCTACACGTTGCCCAAACCAATTACCTCGCTACGATCTTTGATTCCGGTGACCGGAACCGTTTCTAATTGAGTTTGGCACAGTGTCTCCGGACGGATAAAACTGCATCGGCTTAATGATTTCCGCTACCTCGAAATGTGATTATTAATTAAAAATAAAGTAGATTCCAGAACTAAGGGCGCAATAAAGATTGTGATTCGCCAACAAAGTCGGACGTCTATGCACATAGACTCGGCTTAATTAAATTAAAACGCGTAAATATTAAATGTGTTTGAGGAATGAATTGCGAAAGACTGGTTTATATCTGGGTCACATCTTAGGGTTTACATCGTATAGAAACGCAAGTAAAGAAAGGCGCATAGTGATATTAATAAAGTGTGGCATCTGAATTTAAATTTGTTTGAGTTTTACTGGTGCTGCTTGCCTTGTATACCATATTTGACTTTCTATTCCATGGAAATTTGTATACAAAAAGTTTTGACTGTGTAACGTGTCGGGCTCGGGAATAAATATGATGTAATCTGACAATTTCAAATGCATCCCACGTTCTCCATTTACTTTGCCTTCCAATAGAAAACTTGCAATTGTACTAGTGTAATAACTTTTCGCGGATATTTCCCAAACCGCAAATCCAAAACCTGGAGACATCCAAGTCAAGGACCACACACGTAAACGCACCGCACCCAATTTAATTTTTATCAGACCATTACCTTCGTCTTAAAACATTTTATACTAAAGTTTTTTTAAATTCTACGTCGTATCACTTGCAGAAAGCATGACTATCAGCAGGTATTCGCTCGAACAGTCTGCATGTGACGTTTTTCCACACTGCAAAAAAAGAAACGTATAAGCTGGCAGATCAATCTCCCTCGTCTTGATAGTCTTATCTTTTAGGATTTAGTCCGTGCCTCTTGGGGGTGTCCGATGGTCCGCTACAACACACAGCCAACCGTGTTTAGTAGGATCGTTTGTCCTTCAGGAACTACCTACCACTGGATATTTTCCATTTAAGTTTATCCACTTTGATAAGTATTTTGTAGCGAAAAAGTTTAGCAGGGGTCGCCCTTATACATCTGGTGGCAGGTGTGTTTTTTGAAGGAAAATAATTGAGCTGTTTGTGGGAAGTAAGTGCTATGATTCGCTTTTAAAAAGACTTTCTCGTATTTTATTGCTTATGTAGCATTTCTGGTTTTCACATTTCTTTGAATATTTCTGTTTAGCAGATTTTTATGATGGTGGAATAAACTTTTGTAAACTGAGAAATATTTATTTTTCTTTTAACAAGGCCTTAAATATTGTTCATACTAGTTTGTAAGAGTTCTATTCTTTTCTGGGAAAATACCCGGAAAACCAATAAATAGATCTGTCATTCTGTTGAATTATATGAAAAAGTTTGTTGTAAAGAAGATCATGTTGATGGAAATAACTTCTTTATTCCAATGTTAATTCATGTGAAAACTTCTATAATCGCATTGTATTTTTTTAGTTCTGCTGGTTTTATGATGTTAACTCTTGCACATAAAAAAGAATTTAAAATTGTAATTTCTGTCCCCTTGTTCCAGAGCCTTACTACCTGCCTACAATTTAATTTTAATAATAATCGCATCTCTGTAAAGCATTTTTCGGTTCGATAAAACTGAATTCCAACACAATTTAATTATATTAAATTGTACCTAATTCTTTTCGCGCCTGACTGTCCCTGAATGAGGCCGTAACTTCCGCTTTTCAATGGTATCATATAAAGTACAAAAAGGTGGATTGTTGACATCAGGACATAATGTCTTATTGAAAATAGACGTCCTTGGCAGCAAGGTTGGCAAATGGAATTGTCCCCCACAGGCAAGCAGCGTTGTCAATTGATTCCATTTTGTTTCGAATAAGAAAGACGTAGTAGCTAAGCTGGGTGGAATGGCAATGCACATTGCCAGGACGCTCGTATATTTATGTAGCAATGGAATCAAGTTGGCGTTTTAAGAATGCACATGGTGTAGGACTCTCGTTGCAATGTTGCATTTGCGACGAAAGTTAAATGCAACGATTGGAAACAATAAACATGTCTCACGCGGTGCTTGAATACCACCTTCTTTTTTAGCGCACCCCATTCAACACTATACTGCATATTTATGCAAAATTGTCTCCTTCCTTGCACACTTCTTGCCAGACGTTTTACGACCTTCGCTGCTTATCTGGGACAATTCCTCCACTTGCATCTCGTCGTTGACTTCCTTCAAGAGCCAAACGCAAATCCTTTTTTCGTGAATTTTGATCAAACTGCTTCAATGTAGGTCGTATTTCATTGCATTAACCCGGTTTATCTCCATAAAATATCAAATTACGCTACTACAAACAATGGCAATTGCTGTACAAACAAAACTTTTCTACATTGTACTGCTTCATGTTTCAGGGATTTGGGGAAAAAAATAATGGATATGTTTAATAAATTCTTGTGCAGGCAAATGACCAACATTTTGCTTCTAAATTATTAAAGTGGCATTTATTAAGCATTTACGAAAGATGATTACGTTTTCCAAAACCAATTGCATTTTCTTTTATTTTTATAAATGCCATCAACTCAACAACTGATGCTTTTACATTAGGTAACTTTTCTTTTGTTCCTCAAGTAATACACCCAATAGAAATGAACAAGCGCTTTGGTAAAGTACAAACATTCACTTTTAATTAGTAGGTATTAAGCCAAATAACAATGTTTTTCACAATGAATTAAATTCCCCAAAGTCCTTTGTGACAGATATTATCAACAATTTTCCATGAATACTTATTATAGAGTAAAATGCTCGTTAGTTACCTCATATGTTTTAAACTCTGCTTGCTCCAGATATTAGGTTCTATCGTGCTGGTGCATTTTAATTAAAATTTGCATGTTGCACTTACCTTCTCTCAGGCAGCTCCCATGCTGACAGTTTAAGCATCTCAAGGGACAAATTGTAACATGGCCATAACCACGGTGCGAACCTCTAGCTAGGATACATGCTAATTTTAACTCACTCATGGAGATTGATGGACATGATTATACAACGTTTTTTTTTTGCTTTTTATTGTTTTTAATAATGTTAATTTAGTAGGTCATGTTTGCAGGATAAGGATTCCGTGTTAAGAGTGCCTGATATCCTGAAATGTAGGCAGCAATGTTTCCGCGTCAATTATATTCAAAGCAAACATTACAACTCGTTTTTAAATTAGGGCAAATCAAATCAGGTTGGCTGGTTTTATAAAATACACATTAAAATAATAACAAAAATGCATTAATCATTAAAATGTTTAATATTTGCTCTCACGTTAATTAAAAACAACAATTTGTTTTTAAATTTAAAATGCATTGTAAATTATTTTGACTGATGCTATTTGATTTGTATTCCTACTCAATTGTATTAAAAAAACGTAATTTCCATAGTTATTAATTAAAACCTAATAATTTGATAACAATATGAATTTACATTTGTTTCGTCAAAGTACCTCGTAATGATTCATGATTATTGCGTATGAATTTTAAGTATCCGCATGCGCAATACATGTCTGTGGTTTTAGCATATCTCTCATTTGGGTAATGCGTTTATATTTATCTTGATAACTCTTTATTGTGTGCTCATCTACAGTATTTACAAATATGCAGATTTCTGGATTTGGCCAATAAATACATCATTAGGACTTGATTGCGAGTAGAGGCAGCTCACCGGCCTAATTTGTTGACTTTAGATCATACATGTTGTTTGTTTTGCAAATGATAACGAGCGCTTCATATACGCTACACGTGCTCCAATCAAATAAATCACCTTCATATAAATGGCTTTTGTGGGATTTATAAGATAAGGGTGCAAAGCGAAATACGAAAGATTAGTAGTGAAATCCTTTACAGGTTTACCAGGGTACTTCATCTCGAGCTCTAATTTATGCATGATCTTGATTATAGAATATCCTTTTGATATAACAATTCGAAATGGTTCGTTTGCCATACGCGAAACGCATTTGCGGTATTATAATAGATATTTAATACCCATTCACGTAGGTATTATTAAGCCAGCGAAGCGCATTCGCCACATTATAATCTAAATGATTCGTTTGACTATGTTATTAACAGTCCCTTTTAGCTAGCCTAGGAAGTTAATTTATAAAGTCTGCTCCTCTGGTAATACTAGCAATAAAAATTAAACTGGTAATACCTAGTTTTTCCATTGATTTAAAAGGCTTTGGAAGTATTATAGATTTTGCAATTAAATTAAGGTTTCCTTTATTTAATGAAGCGATTTATTTGAACTTGAACAATGCCGTCACTAACAAAAGTGACCTATAGTGTCTGGAATATAATGATAAATTAGAAATTCTTAGATGAATGTGTCAAGACATAGACAATTACAAATTGGAATTCTAACACTTGGCCGGCGATGAAAGGTCAAACGTCCCAAAGTATTCACCAACTATCTCGGACATTATCAGAAACATTTCTGACATTTCTCTATAATGTTCCCTTCCAAACATACGTGCTAACTTGCCAAAGTGCGTTAGCTTTACAGAACTTTCTCCGTCTTGTTAGACAGGAGAATCTCATTTGAAAACGCTTCAAGAGTTTTAGCAGCCATCCATTTTGCCTTCCAAACTTTAAATTTATTTTATTTTGATGGGGAATCTTTTGAAAATCTTTTATGTTTATATCAAAGAAAATGGCGAAGGCGCAGCGAACTTTATTTTTCTTTAATTCAATCTTTTGAGGGTCTGTTTTTAAAAAACCTAACTTTTAATGAACAGGTAACGTCGTCCTTTTGCGAAACCTAGTTAAACTTTCCAAAAGTTTCAATAACCAAAATACCAATTTAAGACTGAAATCTTTATAGGTATTTCGAATAGCTTATTAACGTGCTTATTAAGTACAAAAAATCATATCATCATATATAGGCAATAAGTTCTTTATAAATAAAATATTATAGTTTAACATCCAATTTTTTTTTGCAAATTTTAGCGCCAATGCTTCTTATAAAATAAAATATGCTATAAATCCGAAAGCGTGAGTAGCGCCTTCAAGCAAGAATCAATTCGATTGCATGTTCAGTATTACCTTAAATTTGTGAACATGTTGTTGCTAAATGTGGCCATAAAGCCCACTATTTCTAAATTTGTTATGTCAGTTAGTAGTTTCGATAGTCATCTTGAATTAATTTTCTAATCATTTGACCATGTTGCGAGTTAATGTGCTAATAAATTTCGGAGAAAAACATGAGCTGATATTTATATTACATATTACAAGCCGATTACTTAACATGGTCGATAAGCATAATAGCCCAAAAGGAATTTATTGAATGCCTGTTATGTTTAAAATAAGCTTTAGCTTTGAATTCTTTATTTTTTTATTGTTTAGGAGAAACAGCTAATTTTAATTAAAAATAACTTAGAAGCTCGTCTACGTTAAAGCTTGATCCTTCTGGAAAGAAACACTTTTTTATGCCGCGTCACTTCAATTATTCTGCGTAACATAGCAGCATCCTGAAAAGCCTACGCTTCGGCCTAAAACTGAAGATGACACGTGCAACCGGAAGGAAATATGTCGGAAGTTTTTTAGACGCGTCTCTGGTCTGGCTGACCCATTCACAAAAGCTGGTAATGCGAAAATACTTTAATTCACTTATTTGGATACAAAAAGTTTACGCAGGCCGCAAACAACTGACAGCCACACGCTACTGAAAAAAGGTTTCTTTTTTATCCAGACTACACAGTTTTGCTAAACGAGTCCAAAATAAAAATATAAAGAACTGGAAATTTTATTTTGCCAATTCAATGGCTTCCTCTTTGTGCTGTTTTTTAGCTCTGAAAAATTGTATAGCGCCTCCTTTTACGCATTATCCCGTTAAAACTTATCTATCAAACTTTTAAAGAATTTTTTTAGACACCTCGGCTCAAGATTGAATTTGAAAACTTTTAAATTTATACATGAGGTTTATTATATTATAGGTATGTTTTTCTGACAACGAGGTAGCAGCGGCTAAAAATAGCTGGAAAATCTGTAAGCTTATAGAAACGGGAAATAAAAAGATGGTGCACTCAATGGTAGAATATCCGCTTACCGTCTTACTTTTAGAAATTGAAAATGATGTGCAATCCCCTATTTTATTTAAACCTCTCACCGACCTCCATCAGTGGATAATAAGTACACAGTTAACTTTTGGAGAGGCACGTGGAATTTCCGAGCTAAAACGTGTTTTCCCAGGAAGGCTTTCTATAAATACCCTACCTCGCTTCTTCTTGATGCTATTTACACCGTTTATTGATTAAATGAGGTTTTGGTAATGCAATAAAAAGTTAAATTCTATACTTTTGCCCTTTTAGTAATACGTGTACCAGTGGCGGGAAATCCTTTGTTTTCGATACCATACGTGGTGAGTGGTAATAGGAAAGCTATAATTCGATAGGTCACGCATTAATGCAATTTGCCAAATAATAAAGTTGTATCCAGGGCGGTGTTTAATGCCTATATGGTCACCTATTGAAATTAAAATTATATAACCTGGATGGCTTGCGTGATTAATCAATTTATAAATTTACCAAAGTGTGTAACGAGCTTTTTATACCACTTTCTGCCAAAGTTACAGTTTTATTTATACACTAATGTGATTGTCATCTCCATACCGCGGGCTGAACACAAATTGCTTGATTTATTAATAACTATCATTACTGTCCAAATTTAATTACCTCACATTTGGGTGATATTTGTCAATCCATTATTCCATGTAAAAAATTAATACACTAAAGGGTCGAAATTCGAATCATTGCTTGAATAGATGAAAAATTGGTTGCATGATATTGGATACGAAAGAAAAGCAATAACGTCAGAAATGTATCAATAAACTGGTCAAAAAATCAGTGTAGCGTGCTTAGGGATGGCCCGATTGTCATCTGTCTTTGTCAAAGGATGGCTGCCCTTGATACATCGCCCTAACAAATATCCTCGTTTTACAAGACATGTGAATATGCGTAGAGGTTGAGGTTATGTCGCTTAATGCGAGGCAATTTTTATCAATCACAATGAAATAATAAAACCCCTCTTATTTTTCCCTCAACGTATCTTTTCCAGACAAATTCCGTTCATGAGTCCTTTTTTTCTAAAAATAGAATGACCAACAACGGTCCTGCGCTAAAGCACTTTATCCAGAAGTTGAATATTCCTTATTTTATGTGTTTTTATTAAATTTAAAACAGTTTTTAAAACAATGTTTGTTTGCTGAAATTAAAAATTGGGAAAAAGCTATCAAGCGCGAATAAATAAAGGACTTTCACTAGCGACGTCTTCCTGCTGAGTTAGCTGACTCGTGCTTTGGTCACTCTCTTCGCTTTCCCACACCAATATTGATCCCACGATTGGAAACCGTGCAATGTCAGCAAGTTTTCCTTTCCACAAAAAATAAGACCTCATCGCCACATTTTACAGGCAGCCTATGCCGAAAATGAGCTTCATTTGATATTTTCAATGCGGCGACAGACTCAGACCTCATGGTGTTATTCAGTTATTTTTGCTGGGGGAAATCAGAACGCTAATTTTTTTTCCTAATTATTTCTTTTTACTTTTTCTGATTGACTTTTTCCCTTCCTTAATATTTTTATGCTTTTGTAAGTGGATCTTTTAATTTCCTTATAGCGATTGGATATTTTTCCAGTTTTTCCAAGCGCGTTCTTTAATTATTTATCGATTTATAAATATAATAAATTTACCAGACGGTTGACCGGTCGGTAGGGTGGCAACAAAACGTTCAATGTCCAATTGCCCGCATTTAATATTCAGCAGTAGATGTCTGCCAATGTTTACTAAAATATTCACGATGATAGACCATAATTATAATAGATACAGGATGTTTCTTGATACAATGCGTTTTTCAATTTAGACTGATAAAAAAAAAGATATCCTTTATTTAGTAGATGAATTTTTATTTTATGTTTTTACAAACTTAAAACTTGGTTTCGACCCTTAACGTTAAAATACTCAGTTACCACAATGATTTATTTTTTTCCCACAAAAGTTTGGCAACCTTTTGTTTTTGTAATTAACTTTAGCAACAAAACGGCCATCTCATCGCGTATTCAGTAAACATTTATGTAAACCATAAAATAGTTTATTCGCCTCCTTTTCCCGAGGCGCAAAAGCCAAGCCCTTTACCATTTCATTTCGTCTTATCACGTAAAGTAAATCGCATTTTCAAGGGTCCACTCTCTGCGGCCCACATACCTAGAACCCTTATAAGTATGGTTGCTTTTCCCCTTTCAAAACTATAGAAATACACTTCACTTTAAGACATATAAACCATTCACCAATGAGTAGTCTTTCAGTTTCAGAAATTGATCTTTTATAACAATATTTCAGGCTTAATATAAAAAAATTGGCAGGTCAATCCATTGGAAATTTAATGGTATAAATAATTATGCGGGTTTTGTACCATTTCATTTTGTTGCTTTGAAATGAAATACATTTTATGGGATTGTTTTTATTAAATTAGTTTTTGAACGGACTTTATTTATACAAAGTTGTATTAAATTTAAATTAACGTTTGTTTTGCCAGAATAATTAATTATTTTAACAAGTTTATCTAGGGTTGCAAAAACTTGATTTATATAATGACCCTTCGTGCGTTGGTTAACAAAAAATACTGATTAAATTTAGTAAAAAAAAAAACAAAACATGAGCATTAAAAAATTAGCAATTAGTTTATTTTTATCATTTGTTGGTTTAAATATTTAGTAGTGGTAGGTATTATTAAAATGTGTATTGTAGTGTAGGTATTTTATTTATTATATTTTTTATTCCGTGCACATGCTTTTTGTTTGCACGTATAATTATGTGACCCTTTGTAGAAATATTTTCGTTTAAGAATTAAATAATAGACGACGTTTGCATCCAAGTATTGAATGGATCGAATAATGTTTTGAATGGATATAAAATGCTAGGTTACACATATAATAATAACATAAAAGATTTATGTGGCATTCGTATTGAGGAAAAAAAGTGCACGAAATAAAGTAATAAAACATATCTGCTGTGCTTTCTTTCCTGAAAGACCAACTGAAACTTAACTATTTTTAATGCTTGCGAAGTTTCAAAAACTTTAAAGCCCGACAAATAAATCGCTCTATTCACGTAAAGCGTATACAACAGAGCGACTCAATTCTGGAGATGTTTACACCGTGGCGTTATGTATACATCAAGTTTTTTGCCTTGTTTTATTCGTTTTCTAGTGCACAGTGAGATATTTCTTTTGCGAGTGGCTACTCCAATAAATATTCCGCACAATGCAAGAATAGCGAAATGCTTTACATTCTCAAGCTTACATTCAAAAGACCATGAGAGTCCAATAGGGAGATGACGTCACACATGCAGCTTAATCAGAAATCCCATTGTTCAAAAAACAACAAAGAAACAATTCCACTAAACAAATCCTACATCCTTTCAACGCCTCTAAAATTGTTTTTCTACAAATAGAAAATTGGAGCAGAAATTTTTATCCCGTTCAGCAAATAATTGTACCAATAAGAATCACACGTAAAATAAAAGCATATCTTTAGCTTGCTTACTGATTTATTAAATTATGAAACCTAACTACCTAAATTAATTGGGAGAACAGAAATTGCATAAGGTGTTTGCCCGGCGCATTCGCCATATAATTTAGAACACCTCAAGGCACCAGAATTGCTTTGACTTTACATATTAAGCTTTCACGAAATGTTATTAGTTACTTGCCGCCTAGTCTAGCTCGAAATTATTCAGACGAACAAACCAAAGGTGAATTAAAAATTGAATTTTAAACAAGGCAAAATATTGCAGGTATGCCGCCTCCGTAAGTGCAGTTTACAAACTTACTGCTTTATGTTTTTGGGGTTTTACCAAAGGATTAAAATTTAATTAATGATTTTGAGGCGTAATCCCGTTCCCCGTTAGGTATAGTCTCGCGCCAAGAAAATATTTTACATTCCAGCATTTATTTTCATTACTATTTCATTACACTAAGCAAATACCGTTGAAAATTTCTTTATGTTTTCGCCCGGTCTTAAAATAATTATTCTTAATTACTTGCGCAGGTATTTTCTTAGTAATAATTGGTTTAAAGAGGCTTTATTCTTTGCGTTCCTTGAGCTTAAATATTAATTAGAGCTCCTACGGCTGCAAATTTCAAATAAATTTGAACGAATTTATTTGTCGCACAGGTTGTTCCCTAACTCAAACTTGGAATTTAGAGTTAAGTCTAACATTATTAAGGAAATCTAATAAAGCAATCCCTGGTTCCGGTTTGTTGGAGAAACATTTTTAGATGGAAAATGCTAATGGTTAACAAAATTCTGTCATTTCAATTAAAGGAAGATGTATCTACAACAGTTTTACGATGTAATTTCAGGAACAACAGGACCTGATGATGAAAATTCGATTGCTTTAGATTTTCCCTAAAGTGTAATGGGTATTTTGGTGTTAATTACACTTTTAATGAATCACCCTTTGTAGGAAAACTCCCTTCTTTCCATACAAATAACACTAAATTAGGCTTTTTATGTAATCCCTAGTGTAATCCTCTTTCAATTTTAAAACGAAGCGTCAACAATGTTTTTGAGTGCAAAGTGCGCCACATGGCAACCTAAAGGAATAAATTCCAGTTTTAAAGTTGGTAAGAGTGGTCGGCATCTGCCAATAAAGCTGTCCTGCGTCGCGCTGACACACTAAAACATGAGCCAACATTCATCACTTGTGGGCCGTTGGCCCGCGACAGAGGCCCAAATGAAATGAGCAATAAATAAAATGCTGTAAAGTCCAGCAGCTTGCATGGCGGTCATCTATCAGTGCACGGGTGTCGCTGCGGTCGCCAGTTACCATGTGACCGCCATTCTGCTTGCTCCTAGCTGCTGAATACACATTCTACTTTTATAATTCGGGATTTACTAGGGGTCCTTTTCGAATAAAATATTAATATCTGTTAAAATTGCTTTGGTCAACCTTTAAATAACTTTCGAAGCAAATGTTCACATAATATGGCGAAAGCGCAAAGCGAACTGGTTGCCCTTAATAACTGCTGTTGCTAATATAATAAAAACAAAAAAAAGGATTAAATATCTCTTTTATAGGAATTTAAAAAGCACATCTCATTTAGAATCTCACCTCGTAAAAATGTATCCTAATGGCTTTTTTTAAATAAAAAATGTTTGCAAAAGCGCTGCCAACATTAGTTATCTGAATGAGAATCACGTCTAAAAGAATTTCTCGTTTAAGATTAAATGTACAATCGTAATGTTTCGGAAATTTTTAACAGATTTATAACTTAGGTTACGTATTCTATCCATGAGTTAGCATTACCATTAGAGCAAAGATATTAAAATAAATTTTCGTTATTTATTCGACAAAGCCCTTTCTTGATTAATTTTATGACCCTAATAATAAAACGGCAACATTATGTACTCTACCAAACTCCGCGGCACCAAATTGTAATGTACAAACAGAAATGACAAATGCTAAAACTTCGACAATTTTAACGTCTCTGTTAAAATTAATATGGCTTTGTTAAATCCGTAAAAAGGATATTACTTAGTTTTGGTCGTTTTTGTACTAAAAGCATGTACTCGCATCATTCATTTTAAATATCCTAGTTGCAGACATGCCTACAACGATTCCCTATTAATCAATTTAATTTGTGATTCCGAAATGGACATTAACATTTAAATTTATAGTTGCCTTAAGTATATAAAAGTATCTACTTAAAACCGCAATAATGTTTACGACATTATTCAAATATTGAATTGAGCAATAAAATGACATACCTACTAACTTTATAGCCCATTATTGCACCGAGCTCTCACAATGGTCGACAATTTTAATTAATTTTATTACGAATTTTATGTCTTTGAGATACACGTATTGTACGAAAGCAAAGATATCAACTACTTAGCGTGATTAAACAAAAAGGAAATGACCGGGCATTTAGAACTTGTGTTATGCACTATAAGTTGAAGATGCCAATTTTGATGTTTCAAAGGAAACTCTAAGCCAAGGGAATAAAATCCAACGAAACAAACATCAGCTATTGCATAATGCAAATTTGTTTCAGAGATTTGAAAATGGAGAACGTGATCCTGAATTCAATCCAGAATCAGATAAAGATCGTAGATTTTGGCCTCAGCAACGTATGGACGAGCGACTGTCCCCTGAAAACTCACTGCGGATCCCCTGAGTACGCTGCTCCAGAACTTTTCATCACAAGTCGCGTTTATGGACCGGAAGTGGACCTCTGGAGCTTGTTAGTATATCACTACAATAATATTGGTATACTTTGCGGGCCAATTTTTCTATAAGATATTACCCTCAACCTCTCAACGTTATCGTGAACTTTTCGTTCACCAAATTTGCGGTTAAATGCCTTAAAAGGGTTCTACAATCATGAATAATTGCCACATTTTAATCGGGGTCACCCAGGTTTAGAGTCGGTTAGACAAGATTAATTATTTAAACGACTATTTGCCGTTAGATACTGAGGAAACTTTTTACAGTGTAATCACTTTTTAAATGTTAACAGAGTTTCCAAATAACTTTTTAAATACTCCATCTAAGCCAGACGTGTTTCGCTTAAAAAACATTTTGCTTCCTAAGCCTTATCTCGCTGTGTAGCCTCTCGGGATTTTCCTTTCTATAAGGTTCAATCAACAAAAAATACGTCTTAACTTGTACGCTGTACTTTATCTATTTATACGCAATATGCTCAAAATCTCAATAGCACAAGTCAAACATCAGTTTAATATTAATGTCTTGTCCTGAATAGGGAGTCTAAACTTTATTCCCCAATCAAATTTGATTTTCTATTAACTAATCCAACCCAACTACAACTTTATTCCAGGGGAATAATACTTTACGGAATGATCGTGGGCCAACTACCTTTTGTCAGCAACAGAAATGAGCACGTCTCCTCTCAAGAACGTCGAAAATCATTAGTCGCTCAAATAAATAAAGGGATAGCTGCTCCACAACGTAGGGCTATATCAAGTTGTACTTCAGAATATCGTAACATGATGAATCGGTTGCTATTAGCTGACTCCTCGAAGAGAATACGCATTGAGGAACTATTGATTCATCCGTGGATTACGGATAACGGAAAGAAATACGTTCAAACAAATCCACTTCGGAAAGTTGCTCAGAATTTAAACAACAAGGTATAACTTCTCTATTATCTATTAATCCCAACAAATGTCTTCACACAACTTATTTTATAGATGATTAACGATGTTAGCACACTGTACAATTGTAGCGTTGGCGAAATAACCAGAAGAATTGAGGAAGAACCACTTGGAAAAGTTAGTGCGGTCTATAATATTTTAATGTACTCCAACTCTATCAAACTGTTTAACCCAGAAAATATTACTAAAAAATATCCGTCGGCATACCACGTTGCCACGGCTGCAAAACAAATCTCTTCCAAACCCAGAATCAGTTCGGCTACCGGAACTCGTACAATTGAAAATCCATCCAGATCGAACCGACCACTTACAGCTGTTGAATATTTTAACAGAGATCGTCATATGGACAAAGATTCTTTGTTCGAGCTTGCTGAAAAACCACGCCAAAAATCATCTCACCCAGAGCCATCAAGATACCAAGACGTTACTATCGAGCCAAACGTGAAAAAATCAACAGATTCCGACAAAAGCGGAAAAGCCACAAAGACCAAAAGAAGCACTGTTTCTAAAGACCTGGGTATCAACAAGCTGACCAAAAATATAACTGACACAATAAAAGAGATCTACATTGCTACTACTTCAAAAGGTGAAGCGATCTTCAGAAGAACACCCTCGACTACCAAAACAACCAACGTAGTAATTCGGGACAAAGAAATAAAAAAGTTGGCCAAAACAACAGCGGAAGCTGTTAAAGAAACATACTCGGCGATTAAAAACCTTGTCCACAATTTCCACGAGAACGAACAACCATCAGTTTTAGAAGCAAGAAAAACATACGCGGCAGCCAAAAGAGAATTATCGCAAGTGCCAGAAAATCCTCCACCACCAAGCCAAAACAGTACACAAGTTGGAAAAGTTACCGCAGCCCCAATAGAATACATTGCACCACCAATACGACCGCAATCATCCACCAAAAAACCCACAAAAAACTATATCAAAGCAAACATTGAAAATATCAAAGGCAAATTTGTTCCACCCAAAACCAGTCCAGAGAAAGAGCCAGGTCGAAGGGCCGTAACCCCAGGCCCTCAAAAGCAAACCCAAACCCCATTTATAAAAGTACGCCCCAAATCTGTTCAAGTTCAGCGTAATTACGCAAAAATCCGACGAATACCTGAAAGACCTGCATCGTCATCAGCGACAAAAAAACCTCCAACTACCGAAGCGAACAGGTGGAGAAACACCATGGAGCCAATTGAGCAGCTACCAGCAAAACCATCCCTTAACAAATTCAAGACTAAACCCGAGCCAATACCAATAGTTATCAAAACTAGAGATAACGAATTGTGCGTAGTTGGAAAACGAGGCGTAGCCGATGCGTTATTCGTAACAAAAACTGACAAAAATGCCAGAAGCGATATGATAACATCCAAGTGCGTAGTTTTTAAAAGATGTATTGAAAGGTGACTTATTTTCGTATCAGGATCGTTTCCAACAACAATTAAACGCAATAACCATTCTATTTCTTGTTTAGGCCTCCTGTCGTGAGGGAAAGAGTCAGCAGCGGACAAGAAAAATCACGAAGCAAATCAGAACCAAACACCACGAAAAAGCGACCAGTTACAGCCGTGAACCAACCACGGCCATCGTCACCAATGAATAAAGTCAGAAGTCGGTAAGTTAAACCAAATTCTAGAAGTTTAATTTGGCGTCGTCCTTTTATAAAAACACTAGAAGAGTGAGGTATAGTTTAGTTACAGCCACAGAGACGAATAGCGCCTCAAAAGCGACGTATTCTTCAGTAAACACAAACAAAACCTACAGAGCGCACCAATTCGGACCAGGGAACGCCACCCAAACAGTTTTCGAAAGGCCATGCACTCAAGGTGATAGGCCACACAAGCGAAAAACATCATACATAGGAGGACAATCAGTTAATATGACTAAGGGGGGAAAGCTTGGTAAGATTGTTACTTTGGCGAAGAATTTTCGCTTAAACTGAACTAGAGTCGCTTTTTGCAGATGTAATTAAAAGTGCAATAAAGAGCAAGCGGCCCTCTAGCGTTTTACAAGGCAAACCGATTGCAAAATCTATCGCTGACTACATGGGATGTAATGGTCTTCAAAGGGTATGCCGTTGTTTTTTGTTAGATGTTTTATTTTACTCCTGATTTAGTTTTAGAATCATGGCAGATGTTATGGGGACTATTTTGGTACTAACTACTCAACTGTTAATTGCTGATTTTTTTATTTTTGTTCTTTTTTGTGCTAATAAAATATGTGGTAGAAGATATCGAGTAACTAATATAAATATAATTATTATAAATGGTATAAAAATAAAGTATTTTAGTACATTTATAAACCATTAATATGTTATTTTAATACTTAGAAAACATTGTTAAACAATCCTAGTCAAATAATACTGTTTACTGTAATGTTGTTTTGGAAACAACACCGAATCACGAAATATCACAAGTAACATATAAATTTTTAAAACCCTCACAACCATGAATATTCGAATCGTTTCTAAGGATAGATAATAAAATATGAAAATTCAATGAATCCACAGATTAACCCCATTAACCCAATATAAAATAATACTGTTTTCGCTAAATAGAGTTAAATGATTGCCTTATTTTGCGAAATAAATGGGGCGAGAGTAATTGCTGAGTGTAATTAACTCTGATTGGGTGACTTAATTTTGCACCCTTACGATTTGGGGGTGTTCTGGGGGCATGCAAATTTCTGAAACAAAACAAATACTAATTAAAAAAATTAAAAACCCTAATTCGGTAATTTGTGCCAAGGAAACGAAGGAAGGATTTTAAACATATGAAACTTAAATTTTGGATTTAAAACTTTATTATTTCAATATTTGTAATAAAAAAAAGTACATCAAGTATAAAGCAAATTTGGAAAAACGCTTCTATTGTTAACAGAGAGGAACTAGTAAATATGGCATACAATTTTTCGTATCAGCATTAAAAGTAACCATGTCCTTAATAAAAGGTTTGCATTTTTAATAATTTTAAGTATTTTAATGCCACGGAACATCCCGAGGGTTTGAAATACTTCCAAGTTTAATATACCTGGCTGTTTGTGACATTGTAGATTGCAGAGGACCCATGTTGAAAGGCAAAGAACTCTTCTGGCTTTCGTTAGGCACTTGGGACCCATCTCCTTTAAGGACTGCTACGGGTTTCCATGATTTTATCGAATTCACTAAAAAAAATTGCGGGTTAAGTACTTTTACTTTGGAGTTTGGATAAATCAAAAGAATGATACGTACTTTTGAACATTCTGACACATCCATCGTCCCCACTGGAAGCTAGAACCGTTCCAGTTACGTTCCAACAAACTCTCCAAACCGTACAACCGTGATCGTCAAATTGCGCCACGGTCTGTACGTCAAGTTTTGTTACACCACTAATATCCGAACTGAAAATTGTAAATATTGCAAATACTACTCAATCCTTTAGATTTAATGCAATATTTTAAATGAAACCGGACGAAATGCTCTTATTAAATAATCTTACTTGTCGGGGATCAAATTAAAAATCCGAACATCCTTAGTTGCCACAGCCAAAATATGAAAACTGCGCCCCAAATTCGGCGAAAACGAAATGTCGTGCACTGGATCCGTAACCGAACTAATGGTCTCTAACTTAGTCCACCTTCTGCTGTTCTCGCTGTACTCGTAAATCGCAACTTTACCACCGTTAGCCGGGTTTGAATCGTCGCTTCCCACCGCTAACATTTGAGGATGTGCCCTAAAAATAATTGACTATCAAACCTGAAGATAACATGTTAAAGCATTTTTACTTGGACAAACTGGGGTTCCAACTCAAACAACTACACGGCAGTTTGCTTTGTACCTCGTGTTGCAACGTCCATTGAGTTAAATTCATTACATCTGGAGCTTCATAGATTCGAATAATCCCTTCTGCTGAACATGTTGCTAACTGTAATCCTTGGCATTTAGGCCCGAATTTAACATCAGTGACTGAGGTTCTAGAATCTACCAAGTTTGTCCTGCGCACCCAATGTCTTGTGCCCCTTTCACCTGGTCCTGGCGTTTCACCCACTTAAAGAACATTGGGATTAGTTTCATTTACTTATTATAATGTATTAGCTACTAACCTATTTCTTCCCACACGGCCGCTGTTCTATCAAAAGAGCAAGTTGCTAAAACTTGTCCGAATTCCGGATGGGCCCATGTTACTTTCCAAACTGAACCACTGTGCGCCCTCCAGCTCGATGTTAAGGTCCATTTGCCTTCTGAATTTTGATCCCAGACCTATTACGTTAGACACGTTAGTATCGGAAAATATGTAAGAAGTATAGATTTACCTTTACGTATTGGTCACTGGAGCAGGTCGCCATTCTTTGGCCGTAAAAATCGTAAGCAACATCGTGAATTAAATCCTTGTGTTCTGCATTTATTTCTTGTGCTTCGAACATTTTTTTGGTTTATATTTGCTGTTTTAGGGGGTTTTAACTCGCTAGGAGGGTTTACAACAAAAAATTAAAAAACATCTCAGCCGTACAAACATAACCAAAAAGCAACAACTGTCAGTCAAAAAAGACGCTGCGTTGTAGGAATCTTCTTTATCGGCATTTACGCAGTAGTTCATATGCATCTATACAAAAAAACATTTTTGGTTATGTTTTGTGTCAAAACATAAAAAAATCAGGTAATGTATTCATGCAAGTTATTTTCATTTCCATAATTTAAGATATGAAAATAAGCCTTATCTCCTTGTCACATGACTACTTCATTTATCTTTATTGTGAGTATAGGTGTTGGACTTGCTTTAATACTTCTCAGTTTTTATAACAAGGACACCATGTCAAGTTTAAGCCCTTTGGATCCCAGTTCTTATTCGAGGCCGGGTAAGTAAAATTTTGGCTATTTTACATAAACATGACTTAGCAATACTTTTTACAGAATTGGCTGTTGTTACAAACATTCAGCTATACTTGGAGGCAGATTTTACCAAGAAAGTATTTAAGGGCCACACAATATTGTCGATTAAAAAGGTTGCAGAAAATGTTAACGAAGTGGTACGTTATAAATAATTAATAACTTATTCAAACAGAACAAATCTTATCACTTAAGTTGTAGATTTTAGATTCTAAGGACTTACATATCAGTAGCATTGTTGAGACTGAATTAAATCAGGACTTAAAGTTTACCATTGGCAGTCCTGTAGGTGAATTAGGATCAAAACTAACGATTGAACTTCCTGCAAAGTCTTCAAAGGAATATACCCTGAAAATTACCTATGAAACCAATCCTAGCGCAAGTGGATTACAATGGTTGACGGCAGAGCAAACCGCTGGAAAGAAGCATCCATTCCTTTTCAGTCAATTTCAAGCCGTTGATGCCAGATCCGTCGTGCCTTGCCAAGACACCCCTGGTGTAAAAGCCCCTTACTCCGCCACAGTAAGTCCTTAAATTTAATTAGTAAACATTTGTAAATATTTCATAATTTCAGATAACGGCACCGTCAGAGCTAACAGTACTTATGTCCGCGATACGCGACGAATCAAAGTCCAATGATACCGTCACGCATTTTGTTCAAAAAGTTCCGATGCCGTCCTACCTTATAGCTATAGCCATTGGGGCCCTAGAGTCCAGAACAGTGGGCCCTAGGTCTAAGGTTTGGGCAGAAAAAGAACAAGTTGACCTAGCAGCTAAGGAGTTTGAGGATACGGACAAGTTTTTAACAACAGCGGAGGAGATTTGTGGGCCTTATGTTTGGGGGATTTACGATTTACTAGTATTGCCTCCTAGTTTTCCATTTGGCGGCATGGAAAATCCTTGTTTGACTTTCGTTACACCAACTCTTTTGGTATGTGCTTGTACAAAAATATTAAAGTTGGTTTGAGATTTTTGGTTTATTACAGGCAGGAGATAAATCGCTGGTGAGCGTAATCGCGCACGAAATTTCTCACAGTTGGACCGGAAATTTGGTCACAAACAGAAATTTTGAGCATTTTTGGTTGAACGAAGGTTTTACTGTGTTTATTGAAAGAAAAATCATTGGCAGAATTCACTCGCCGCAGTTTCAAGATTTTGCGGCTTTGGGTGGACTTTCCGAGCTTAGAGAAGCGGTACTTAACTAACTAAGTTTGTTTAATCCTTTTACTAAAACCCTAATTTTTAGGTGGAACAATTTGGACCTTGCCACTCGTTAACTAAGTTGGTTATCGACTTAAAAGGAGTTCATCCTGATGATGCGTTTTCCAGAATACCATACGAAAAAGGACAAACGTTTTTGCGTTATTTGGAAAACGTAGTTGGAGGCCCAGGTACTTTAACAACTTTTATCATACTGCAATAACTTACTTTCTTTTAATTACAGAGAAGTTTGAACCTTTCCTCCGTAACTACTTCGACCTGTTCAAGTACAAATCAATCGAAACAAACGATTTTAAGGCATTTTTCCTTAAGGAATTTGCTGGTAACGCAAATATAAGCCAAATCGACTGGGATGCTTGGCTGTTCACTCCAGGAATGCCGTTAATTATTCCCGACTACGATGCCTCTTTGACTGAAAGCTGCAAAATACTTAAAGAAAACCTTGTTAAATGGAACGGTAACTCCGAAAGCATTCCAGTCAGCGAAGAGCAAATCAAAAAAATCTCCTCTCCTGAAATCATCTTTATTTTGCAAGAAATTGTAGACTCTGAGCCCCAGTCCATCGAAAAACTGAAAGTTATGGAGAAGTTATTCCACTTCGATACAACCAAGAATTCGGAAATTTTGTACAGATGGTTGAGAATAGGTCTAAAAGCCCACTGGGAAGAAAAAATAGCACCCACCTTAGCTTGGCTAAATGAGATTGGTAGAGTTAAATATGTGCGTCCACTATACAGAGACTTGTATGCTTGGGAATTTGCAAGACCAAAAGCAATTGAGAATTTTAAGGCTAACCGAAAAAATTATATGCATGTGACTGCATACACCGTTGCTCAAGATTTGCATTTAAATGAGTAAATCAATATAATATTTTGTTTATTTTTGATACGTTCATATTTTATAAAATAAATAAATATTTCACACCATAATTTTGCAATTTTATTTTCGACATGAGTGTTTTTATCTTACTTTACCAATAAGCCACTCCCACATAAGTACTCAGCCGCGCCCCTCCACTTTTTGGCAGTGTCGCCATCTAGAATAGCTTGGCAAAATTGGAAGAATCATATGACAACTTAACTCTCAAGGTCAGGAAAATATAAAAATAAACATAACCTATTAATTGATAGTTAAGATATGAAATCATCTCCTTTGTAACATGATATGAGTATTGAATTGGATCATTTTGGAGTTCGTACACAGTTTTTAGAACAAGAACATTATGACACGTTTAAGCCCCTTAGATCCCAGTTCATATTCAAGGCCGGGTAAGTAAAATTTCTGGTTTTCAAAGCATTTAACAGTAAGGTACCATTTTATAGAATTGGCTGTTGTTACAAACATTGAGTTAAACTTGGAAGCAGATTTTACCAAAACTGTGTTTAAAGGCCACACTATTTTGTCGATTAAAAAGGTTGCAGAAAATGTAAACGAAGTGGTACGTTATAAATAATTAAATACTTATTTTAACAGTACAAAGCCTAATCACCTAAGTTTTAGATTTTAGATTCTAAGGACTTAAACATCAGTAGCATTCTTGAAACTGAACTAAATCAAAACTTAAAGTTTACCATTGGCAGTCCTGAGGATCAATTTGGATCAAAACTAACGATTGAACTTCCTGAAAAGTCGTCAAAGGAGTATACCCTGAAAATTTCCTATGAAACTAATCCACTTGCGACTGGGTTATTGTGGTTGTCGGCAGAACAAACCTCCGGCAAGAAGCACCCATTCCTATTCAGTGATTTTCAAGCCATTGACGCCAGATCATTCTTACCATGCCAGGACACCCCTGGGGTAAAAACCCCTTACTCTGCTACGGTAAGCCCTTTAAATTCAGCAATAAGATAATCATTTATAATCGTAGTACGCTTTTAGATAACAGCACCCAAAGAGTTAACAGTGCTTATGTCTGCGATACGCGACAAATCAAAGTCCAATAATACCGTCACGCATTTTGTTCAAAAAGTTCCAATTCCGTCTTACCTTATAGCTATAGCCATTGGGGCTCTGGAGTCCAGAACAGTGGGTCCTAGGTCTAAGGTTTGGGCAGAAAAAGAACAAGTTAAACTAGCAGCTAAGGAGTTTGAGGATACGAACAAATTTTTAACAACAGCGGAGAAGATTTGTGGGCCTTACGTTTGGGGGATTTATGATTTACTAGTGTTGCCTCCTAGTTTTCCATTTGGTGGCATGGAAAATCCATGTTTGACTTTTGTTACTCCAAATCTTTTGGTACTTAATCTTGTGCCCTATAAAGACATTTTAATAAATTAAACAATTACAGGCAGGAGATAAATCGCTAGTGAGCGTAATCGCACACGAAATTTCTCACAGTTGGGCCGGAAATTTGGTAACAAACAGAAACTTTGAGCATTTTTGGCTCAACGAAGGTTTTACGGTCTTTATTGAAAGAAAAATCATTGGCAGAGTTTACTCGCCGCAGTTTTAAGATTTTGCGGCTTTGAGTGGACTTTCTGAACTTAGAGAAGCGGTACTTAAATCTTCTTAAAATTTTAAAACATTTTACTATAACTAAAGTTTTTAGATAAGCGAATTTGGACCAATGCACCCGTTTACAAAATTAGTCATTGATTTAAAAGGAGTCCACCTCGATGAGACGTTTTCCAGAGTACCGTACGAAAAAGGACAAACGTTTTTGCGCTATTTGGAAAACCTAGTTGGAGGCCCAGGTACTTTAACAACTTTTATCATTCTGCAATAACTTACTTTCTTTTAATTACAGAGAAGTTCGAGCCTTTTCTTCGCCTCTACTTTAAGGTTTTCATGTACAAATCAATCGAAACAAAAGATTTCAAGGCCTTGTTCCTCAAGGAATTTGCTGGTAACGCAAATATAAAAAAAATCGACTGGAATGCTTGGCTGAACACTCCAGGAATGCCGTTAATTATTTCCGACTACGACACTTCTCTATCAGAAAGCTGTAAAATTATTACAGAAAACCTTGTTAAATGGAACGGTAAATTAAAAAGTATTCCAGTAAGCAACGAGCAAATCAAAAAAATCTCATCCCCTGAAATGATATTTATTTTGCAAGACATTCTAGACTCTAAGCCCCAGGCCATTAAAAAACTGAAAGTCATGGAGAAGTTATTCCACTTTGATACAACCAAGAACACGGAAATTTACTACTTATGGTTAAGAATATGTCTCAAAGCATACTGGGAAGCAAAAATAATCCCTACTCTAGCATTTTTAAATGGGACTGGTAGGATAAAATTTGTGCGTCCACTATACAAAGCCTTGTATGCTTGGGAATATGCAAGATGGACAGCAATCCAGAATTTTAAGGCAAATAAAAAAAACTATATGCATATGACTTCTTTTATGGTCGCTCAAGATTTGCACTTAAATCATAAAGTGAGACGGGTATCACTATGATATTTTATTTATTTTTGATACGTTCATATTTTAATAAAGTATATAAATATTTTGGATGCTTTGATAAGCCACACCCACTCAGTCATACCCCTCCACTTCTTTATCATGTGGCGACATCTATAATAACCAAGCAGTACTACTGGCAGACCCATGACCAGTGTCAAGGTCAAGAACATTTAACATAACCTAAAAACACACCTTAGTAAACAAATTAGGTAAATTACGCATTTTTATTTGATTTTTATTGTTGTTTCTACATGTTTATGTAAATGCTCATAATATTTACATTCCTCTAAAATTCAGTCGCTAACAGAACAGTAACTATTTTCAAAATATGCCGTTAAGTCCTTTAGATCCCAGTTCGTACTCTCGGCCCGGTAAGTTAAATTAATTTAAACAATGTAGCATATTCATAACGTTTTATTATTTTTTAGAACTTGCTATCGTAAAAAACATAAACCTGAACCTAAGTGCTAACTTTCATAAAAAAACATTCAAAGGTTCTGCCACGTTAAGCATTGAAAAAACATCAGAGGATGTTACAGAAGTTATTTTAGACACTAAGGATCTAAACATTACCAAAATTGTTGAACTGAAACTTGGTACAGACCTACAGTTTACCATTGATGAAGCTCATGAGTGCTTCGGGTCCAAATTGGTAATCGAGTTACCCGAAAATGAGAGTAAAACTTATACAGTCCAAATTGAGTATGAAACTAGTGCGAATGCAAGCGGTTTGCAGTGGCTTTCAAAAGAACAAACTGCGGACAAGAAACATCCATATTTGTTCAGTCAATTCCAGGTAAATACGAGAATTATTAATAATCTGTTTTAAAAAATTTACCTTTGATTATTATTTGAGGCAATACACGCAAGAACTTTTCTGCCTTGTCAAGATACACCGAATGTTAAGGCCCCATACACTGCCACGGTAAGAATTTAATAAACTTTACGTAAGTGTGTTAAAAATGCAAAATTGTAGATTTCAGCGCCCCCCGAATTGACCGTCCTTATGTCAGCTATCAGAGACGAAACCAAGGAACTCAAAACAGCAAACTTGTCGCACTTCGTCCAAAAAGTACCAATTCCGTCATACCTTATAGCCATAGCTATAGGCGCTCTGGAATCCAAGGAAATCGGCCCAAGATCCAAAGTCTGGACCGAGAAATCAATGCTAAAAGCAGCTGCCTGGGAATTTGCAGAAACTGAACAAAAACTGGCGATAGCTGAAGAAATTTGCGGTCCTTACGTTTGGGGAACGTACGACTTACTAGTTCTGCCACCTAGTTTTCCGTTCGGGGGGATGGAAAATCCGTGTTTAACATTTATAACCCCTACAGTGTTAGCGGGGGATAGGTCCCTTGTTGATGTGATTGCGCACGAAATTGCGCACAGTTGGACTGGGAATTTAATTACCAATAAGAACTTTGAACATTTTTGGTTAAATGAGGGTTTTACTATGTTTGTTGAGCGTAAAATTACAGGGAGATTGACGTCCAGTCAAGGGCAGGATTTTTCGGCTTTTAGAGGCGTCAGCGATTTAAAAGAAGAGGTGATTTTATTTATATTTGAGGGGAATCAAATGCAAATTGTATTATTTTTTAGATTGCTTTATTCGGGGCTGATAATCCATTGACAAAACTAGTGGTTGATTTAAAGGGAGTTGACCCTGACGAGGCTTTTTCCACTGTTCCTTATGGAAAAGGTTACACATTTTTACGTTATTTGGAAAACATCGTAGGAGGACCAGGTAATATTTTATTTTTTGCCCCTCTACTTTATATTCATTTTTTATGGTTTACAGAACATTTTGAGCCATTTTTACGGAAATACTTTGACGCCTTTAAGTACAAATCAATTGAAACAGATGACTTCAAAAACTTCTTTTTATCCGAATTTTCTGAATGCAACGATGTTGAAATAATAGACTGGAACGCATGGCTTTACGAACCAGGTATGCCACCATTAATTCCAGAATATGATACCACTCTAGCAAACATTTGCAACACCCTTAAAGAAACAATAATAACATGGGACGGTCATTCAGAAAGCCTTCAAATTACCAAAGAACAAATCGAGTCTCTTACGGCCGAACAAGTCATTTATCTTCTCCAGGAAATATTAGAGTCTTCTCCTCAACCTGTGCAAAAACTTAATACTTTAGAGGCGCTATTTAAATTTAATAATACAAAAAATTCTGAAATTAAATTCCGTTGGCTCAGAATCGGGCTTAAAGCGCATTGGGAAGAAAAAGTGGCACCCGCCTTAAACTGGGTAAATGAAATAGGGCGAATGAAATTTGTTAGGCCTATTTACAGGCACTTGTATGCTTGGGAGTTGTCAAGGCAAAAAGCCATTGATAATTTTATGGCTAATAAAAAATTTATGATGCATGTTACTGCAGCTGGAATTACTAAAGATTTGCATTTATAAGTAAACCAAAGTGTAATAAAAAATGTGTAAATATATTATTTAGTTTAGAAATACATAAACAAAAAAATTTGTTAAAATAAATCGAAATCAAAAAGTCATGAAACTAGCGTTAGGTAAGTAAGAATTTCTTAATTATGGTAGAGAATTAAAAAAAAATCTTTTGTGGTAATTGTGGAACAAAGTATTCATAGTCCAATATTTCACTCCTAAAGTCAGAAATATTTACTTAACACAAGCTAGTTTAATGAGTAAAACACATTGAATGCTAGCATTTTTAAGATACATTAAAGTTTTTGTTACTAATTTTTAGCCTAGATACTACTTGTTAAGATATACATTTTTACAACTTTACAATATAAAAATTAAAAATCAAGTTTTTCAATCTAACACAAATCGTACGGAATGAATTTATATGCTTTAAAAGTACGGTAATATCTTAAAGAATTATTAAAGAGAATCGTTTTTTAAAATAGAATCCTCTTTATCAATAGGTGGGGGCGCAGTGGATACCTTTTGACTGGGTCCTTGCGTTAAGTACCCTGCAGTTGCTGGCGTACTTCCTAATAACAAAACTGCATTAAGAAACAACAAAATCTAAACTAAGAAACAAACCTGTTAAGTATCCAGATATATTAGTATTTGAAATAAACAAATCATGTTTTTGATCTTTGTACTCCGCCCAGATAGGGCTCTTCTCCAAAATATTGTACACCTTGTCTCCATATAACAAGCTTCTAGCCATTGATTTTAGGGCTTTTACAATCTGAGCTTTAGTCATGGCCGGATTTTCTATGACCTCCAAGCGAGCTTCGAGTAAATCTAATAGGAACTGCACAAATTCAACGTCAAGCGCTTGTTTTACGAGCTGCTCTTGGTTGTTTGAGAAAAGGCGATGCAGTGCTTCACAAGCGACCGCAATCATGTCGCGGCGCACTTGCATTGCCTGTTTTAAGGGGTGCATACACTCGGTTTGTGCCAGAGAACCAACACACAGCTAAAAAACAATAAAGGAGTCATTTTTTAAGTATATTTGACAAGAAAACTTACAGCGCTTGCGGAGAGAGCGTTAAGGATCATTATTGAACATTTAGGGACGACGGTTTGCCTTATATTAGACCCCATTTGTCTACAAATTCTAGGAATATGCCCCATGGACGGCACAAAGTCCAAAAGCACTGGTTGTGCCTGTAACAACGCACACAGCGCCAATGTTGCCATTTCCAACAACTCCGCCTATTAAAAACACAAATCCAAGTATAAATTAAAAGGAAACCGACGGGACAACATGTTTACTTACATTAGGTTTGTCTTTTGACATCATCGTAAGACAAGTTTCAAGCAACTCCGACATGAATTCTTTAGGCTTACGTAACGTCCACGAGGGGTTTGATATAAAAATACGTATGTAAACCCCTCCAATCATTGGCTCGTTTGGATTCGCGAAATTCGTCAAGCCGTTTGTATCAGGCATTTTCCACAATGCAGATGGTGACGACGACTGGTGCATCTGATGCCTGCAATAATTTATATCAATTAAAAACCGCATATTGACACCCAAAAATGTTTCTTACTCTTTTCTTAGCCGTACAACAGTCGTGCACACCCTATCCTTAATTTCCTGGTCCCAGATTAACTCAGGATGTTCATGCTCTGATTCGAATATCGTTACAGCCGATTCAGGGTTGTCGCGCATTGCATCTGCAAAAATAGGCGGCAAAAACGCGATCAGAGCTAAACGCACTTTCGGTCCGACTAGCTTATCACTGCTCATGCGCGCTAACAACTCTGCGCAGGTTTGTCTTAAGGAATGATGCGTTGAGTTACAAAACAAGTCCAACAAATACACTACGGCTCCTTTACTTAGCGCCTCTTTTACGATTTTAGTCGTTGACATTAGCGCGTGCAACGTTTCAAGCGTTTGTATTTGCGAATCTTGCAACGCGTATATTGTTAACAGAAGATAACCTAGAACTTCTGTGTTTGCTATGTCGTTAATACACTCGTTGTTGCGCGTTATTATTCTTATAACGTTGAGCGCCCCTTTTTGCACTGGGGTGTGTGTTGTGTTTAACAACCCGAAAAGTAGTTTAAAATGTCCGATGCACTGTAGTTCAACACCTGGGTTGTTCTGAATTATGTTTGCTAAAGCTTCAAGCACCATAACGGAGTGTTTAAGAGTGTTCTCGATGCTTACTGAGAAGCCTATGTTTTCTAGATTAAGCAAACATTGCGACTGTTCGTTTAAGAAGTGCATTAGATCAATTGTGAAACCTTTTGCATCCTACAAGAGATTAATTCAAATATACCATACTATAAATTTCAAAAAGATGTGTTTACCTTAATAGGAAATGTTGGTTGTTCGTTGTAAATCCGGATAAATATGTCACCAATCTTGAGCTCACCATCATGTGCCGAATATTTAAAATCATTAACCGCCGAGAAATCATACTCGCCTCGTGCACTACGCTGCGTTTCTAGGAAATCGTTCAACTCAGCTCGTGTACTGTTATCCCATATCAAATACGGCGTTTCGCTGTTACTGTTCAATACCTTTAACACCTAAAAACAACAATTAAAACCTGCGCAAACTTTACCCGGAATGAAATACCTCTTCTGGCTTTTCTTCGCCAAGTTGTCGTGCCATAAAACCAGTCAAAAGAGTCTCTAAAACGCTTCGAGCCAAGTTATTAGCGGGTGGCGCGTTATCTCCTTTTAGGTAACCACCTAGAGAGGCACACGCTTTTACTGATTCTTTAGCTAAACGATTGCTAACTTCTTGTTGATTTGCGTCTTCAGAACGTTCAACACCACCTTCTTCGAGAGTATAATCGTACCTAAACATGTAGAGAAGTAAATGCCACAATGCGCCTGATTTTAGGAGTTCCAACTGCAGGATGGAGTCAATTGACAACGCACTAACACATTCTGTCGCCGTTGAGCACAGTTTCGTAAGATGCTGTAAAGAAGACATTAGATCTTGAAGGAAATACCTAAGAATACGATGTGGACTTACATTAAAGTATAAAATACGGCACAGGTCTTTAACCAGTTGTTTCAAATCAACCATCCGTTCACGACAACCTTGGAATTGAGCCGCAACACTAAAGCACTTTGTTATGTGCATGCAGACTTGGACTGAAACTTCTCCAGGTTTTGCCGAGATATTTAATACATTTACGCATCTCGTGTAGGCTTCCAGCAACACCTAAACGATTATAAATTAAAATGAGTCAACGTTAAACAGTATTCAATTACCTCTAGACCGTTTTCTCGTCTTAGTTCCTCAGCGTTTAAGGCCGAGCAATGCACAGTGAAGTAAGCCAACTCACTAGCGGCCGCGAGCAATGGTTCCTTTTTGGAGAAAAGTTGCTCGTCCGACGATTCCAGTTTAATAGTTTTGATGAGTTGAGGGTAGCCTGAGTATTTATACGGTTGTAACTCTTGCGAATATCGATCGAATAAAATACTTTGCGTCCTTAGAATAAGAACAATGTTGTTTGGATTTGGACCGTCCGTATTCCAACTACTCCGACTGCACAGGAACTCGTACGCTTGGTTAACTTGTTCGAACCGTTCCTAGAATTGAACAGTATAAAAAAATCATTTGTAAAAGGCAAATTATGACAAACTTACTCGCCCAGTTGGATTTTTATCCGGATGAAACATTTGCGCTAGTTTATAGTACGCTTTCCTTATTACTGATTCTTCCTGATGGGTTCCGTCCAACCCCAAACTCTTGTATGCTTCTTCAACAGTCATGGCAGGTGGTTTTTTCTCGACTTCTGATTTCCATGCGTCTAGAACGTCTTTAAGGAGACGGACAGGCTCAGGGATGGGCCAATTTGGAAACCGTATTCCATCGCACAAGTGCCGTAAGTAAAATATATTGCAGAACAGTTCGTTTTCCAGTTGAGGGTAGCGAATTGCTGGGATGGCTAAGTACACATATCGTGCCATGGTGTGGCTTCGTAAGCGGGGTGTAAATTCGCAGATATGTGCCGCTATCTTTTCGATTAGCAACCGCCTTTAATAAAATCAAGAATAAAATTAATTAACGTTAAATAATGCAACTTTGGAGCGACTTAAAACGTACCTCATTTCAGTACTCCATATCGCCTCAGGGGTATCGAATTCACCTAAGAATATTTGCGCAAACTTCTCTGCACCGTGGTTCTCTAAATAATAAACCATCGCTTCTGGTAGGAGGTGACCTAAAATGCTTCGTTGCATAATATCCGACGAAACCTACAATAAATAATGTTATTTATTGCGAAAAAACAATCCTAAAACTTACATCGTCTGATTTAAAAGCCTGCTTCATGTGCGTCAGCTGCAAAAACCGTGCAACCGGCAAGACATTACTTCCAGTGTACATGAGAATAAAGTAAAAAACACCAGTCGTATAAAGTTTGGACATTTCCGGGTTGTCGCGCATTATTTCACTAAGTAGCGTGGCTACCTTTTCCACGAGAATAGGATCAAAAGTAAGCAACAATTGCACGATATGCGACAGGCAAGTGGGTTCGGACAGAATTCGTTTCACCTTAGGCAAGGGCCGGATTATTGCATCGTCCGCATCCCTACTAGGAAATTCCTCACACATTTTAATTAATATATTAAGAAGATAAGTGGCAAGTTCGCTCTCGTTTAGCACCGGCGTTCCGCGCGCTATTAAAGTCCACTTAAGCTGCGGTAACTGCGCTACAGTCCTCCAACCGTCGAGTCCTGGCGCCCAACATCTGGTTTTGTTCGTGATCACATTTTTGGTAAATAGTTCTTTTAATTCTGTGAAACTAACTGGGCCTTTACGGCCTTCCTCGGTGTTGTAGTACCACTCTCTTTCTTGGGTCACCTGCATGTCAGGACTGGCCTCTATCACATTGGTTTGAGTCGGTATCACAGCCCTTGATGTGTGTAAATGCGCTAAAGTCATTAAATCTGTGAACAAGCGCACACCACCTGTGTCGATTATGTCGCGTATGTTTCTTTGGTGTAAGATTAAACGGCTTATGAATATTACTAAGCGATCGCGTTCCATTTTGTCCACACTCTAAAACAACGAAGTAAATAGACACATTTTTTAGCACGATTAATTGACATACCCTTTCAAGCATCGAAATGATGTATTTGGTATCGCTAAAAGGTCCAATATCCTCGTAATATCGACCGTAAACTATGGACATCGCTTGAAGACACATGCACTTCATTTCGACTTTTGGAGTTAGCAGAAAGCGATGGTATAAATCGTTGAAAAACTCATACCTAGTCGAAAACAACAAAATTACATCTAACGTTAACAATTCTACCAAAAAACACTTACGAACGCCGAATGGGTGAGTCGTCCTTATGATCGTCCATCTCAAGCAACAGGCGTAAGTAATAATCCCCAATTTTGACTTCATCCGCGAGGCATTGGTACGTTAACTCAAATTCCTGATGGTTCCACGCAACAAGAGACGAACCTGCCAACTCTCTATCGTTTTCGAAGAGTCTTACTTCGGTGTCCAAAGCACTCCGCAGCTCTTCTCTAGTCTTGTGGTTCCATATTAGATTGGGTAATGCGTGATCTTGGTTGAATTGCCAATAAAACAACGGCCAGTTTGCTTCTGATTTTATTCTTTCTCGCCTTCGTCTCAACACGATAGGACGTTCCTTATTTTTCTCGCGACGGTCTAAACTTATCCCGACTTTAGCGCCCCAATGTTGCAGCGCCAAGTTTGTGTAATGCTCCACCCGTTTTTCGACTTGTTTTATCTGTCGCTCAACAGCCAGCCAGTTTGGGTTTTTTCTTGCTTTGGACGCGTGATCTTGGGCTATCTTCAAGTTGTCTCGATGATTTAGCAACTCTTGTTCCGTAGCGTTTGCTGGGATTTCGTCCAGCGAGTCGAGAAAACTTGTTAGACCACGCGGCTATGAATAAAACAATTAAAAAAGTGTTGTTTTGCAGGTTAAGTTGTCTTACAAGTATTCGCTTGAGTAAGCCCATAGCGGTTGGATTTTCCGACACCCACAACCCCACTAAATGCCTGGAAAGTTGTCGATGTGTAAGGAGCCGTCCGTCGGAACCTGTCGTGTAGAGAGCTGCTAACAGATGTCGTGGTAAAGCGCCTTCAGCAAGCGCCAAGTTTTGCATTTTGTTCGCTACCTCAGCTTCTCCTTCTTCGATAAGAGCGCGCATTACTAATCCTGCGCCTTTTACTATTGCCATTGAGGGATGCTAACACAAAAACTAGTTAGTTAAAGCTTAAAAGGAACGCTATTTAATTACCTGGAAAAGTCTAAACACCGTACGGCCGCGTTCGGACACCATTTCTAGCAAAACGTCAAAATGTTTCCCATCAGTTGTTTCGCTATAAGGGACGCAAAGAGCAAACGTAAGGAAATCAAGCATGGCAGACACGACAAGCGCCCCAGTTCCTTGCGTCTAAAACAAACCGTAAATTAATCAAACACAAAATGTAGAAGTAGTAAAACATACAATGTGAGTAGTCCACATATTGAGCAAACTCTCCAAAAACACTTTAGTTTGCAACAAAGAAGATTTATTTAACTGCTCCTGCTTTAAATCGTAATCGTCATGCATTGGATGCATCAGCGCACAAATCATATCGATGGCTGCATGAGTTACTCCGTAGTCATTTCGTTTTAATGCGTTCACTACTTTATGACCAATCTTCTCCCTGAAACTATAAACCCAAAACGTTAAACTTTATCATCCGTAAAGTACGTTATTTAGTTACCCTGGCAGAGTAATAAAAGCGGCATAACCAACTTTACTAGCTAGTAATCTTCGTAAAGCTTGAAACTGGGCTTCCAAATCGCTGGCTGGAATTGTTTTCTGATCACCTTCGCGCTGCACAAGCGCTTGAAGCGCACCTGTTATAAGTTTGTCCTTATTTTCTGTAAATATTCCCTGCAAACAGATAACCATTATGCAGATTCACAATGCAATGAAAAGTAATGAAATTATACAAACTTTTAGCATTGCTCTAATAAAACTAAACCGTCGACTCACATCTTGGGTGACGCTGTACAATAAACCGGAGTAAGGAACGTTTACGTTAAACCGGCGCACGCACTCAGCGAAGGAATGTCTTGGAGGGGGGTTTAAAAGAAATTTGATATGGATGCTTTCGACTTCTTCTTCGACTGGTAGTTGTAGAGGTGCTAAGCGGAAGCCTTTTTCCGTGGGGAACATCTTAATGTGGACGTTTCTGTTCCCAGACGCTCGTACCCCGTCCAACAAAGAAGCTAACAGCGAATCCCTGAAAATCAAATATTTGTATAAAAATGTGCCGACATTCGACATGAAATTAATTACCGATCTGTGGCCGTATACGTCCTAACATGTCCGTTATCGTACTCAATACTAAAAAGTTGTGGGTTGTTATTATCCCGAACTAAGGCAAAAATATCACAAAGTGGTCTCAAGGTACAGATATTGTAAGTTTGAGGGTCTCGCTCCAGTAAACAGGTTTCGGACAAACACAACGTTCTTCGTAGCGGCTCTGAATGTCGTGGTTTGTGTATTTTGTGTACTAAAAACTCTGACACGGAGGTAAGATGTTCGTCATCACTATAAACAGAAAATCAGTCATTTTCTGTTTGCAATAAAATGCTGAAACGTACCTATATTTACCAAACCTCTGATTTTGAAAATCCTCCAACTTAATTGGCGTGCTAAGGACCTTAATCGCAATGCCTAAGTTAACGCTTGCGCTTTCCAGAATTTTGGCTTTAATTTCGTCGAATGAAGGAGCTTGGAATAAATGTAATCTACCAAAACCACCGCAAACGATAACAAATCCTCCAGAATAATCCGAAATCGTACAAATGCCTTCAAAATCCTTGAAACAATATTGAGCTAAAATGTGACTTGTTGTTGGATCTAGCTGATTTAACGAGCAGGACGTGACTTCCAAAATAATGGGCAATCTTATACCGGACCAGTGATGTTTAAAAGCGTGGAAACGCTAAAAAATATTTGATAAGATAAATGACTCATCTGCAGTGGTTAAACCGTACCAAAACTTCTTTAGGCTTATCTAAAAAACAATTTCTGTACATTAGGGCTTCGGTTATTAGCTGCGTTCGGTGATCTGTTGAGAACTTCATCGTGTCTACTTTCTTCTCTTTTTTAACCATTGTAATCTGAAATTCATTGTTAGCTCCTGCGGTACTCCCAGTCCCACGCAATGGTTGCACCGAAATAAATTCATTGTATGGCCACCGATTTGTTATTTCCAAATTTTGTGGGTTGTATGTAGTAATCCCCGAAGATCCAACAGAGAAAATTCTTTTGTATCTAAAAGAGCAAGTACATGAAACAGGTTGATTCTTTTGGGATAATGAGACTTACTTTCCCTTCCAGGAATGTTTCGTTACGAAAAAACAGGCGACATCCTTATTATCCTTTATAGGATCCATTCTTATCTGTTAAACAAAGTTGTTTTGTTAATTGACCATTAAATAGCCAAAGGATAAACAAAACCGACGGCAACAACACGTACAGAATGTGTTATTTATTTAAAAAAAATTGCAGTATATGAAATAAATGTTTGTCTTATAACAAATATTATAACAGAAGCAACTTACCACATGAAGAATCTCATTAAGAATAATTTACTTTATTTATTTATCGCAAAAAAAAACTTTTGGGGGTGTCAGCTGTTTTTGCAGTTTGATGTTCATGCGTCAGTTGTCAGAGAAACGTCAAAGAAAGCGTCCTTTTTTTGCGCATTTTCTGTAATTTAAACTCGAGCTTTCTTTCAATAGATGGCGCTTTCATTTTTTTGAAGTTATGCAACCAACATTACACTTTGGTGTTGAAGTTGCAGATGTTAATTTAGGAGCGGAAAGTTTAAAATAAATAAAAATAGGTAAACATTTAATTATTTTATTTATACAAAAGGTCGAGTCATAAATAATATCTACAGTATTAACAAAATATTTAAACAATAGCCTTAAGTACACATATAATACAGGTTGAGAAATAATTTCTAAATTTTGTGTTTTTATTTGCAGAGAGAGAACTTTGTACATACATAGGTAATAAAATTTTTATATTTAAGTTTAATAGCTATCATTTACAAGTAACAGATGTGTTGAAATAAAAAAAGGCATATAACTAACAATCTTATAAAGAATTTGTTCAGCCCGAAGAAATATTTCTGTTTGGGTGGATAGAGTGTTATAAATGAAAGTCTTTAATTTTCTTATTATTTACAAGATGTTTCATCTGATGTGTTTTATGATGAAGACAAAGATACTATATACAAGGGTGCAGTGTATTGACAAAGATAGCGGCGCTGTGTTCTTGTTTCCGTGTTGCATGGCTGCTGGATGTTCACCTGGAACAAGGACAAAAAAGACTAATTAGTCAAAGCCCCTGTTTCTTTGAAAAGTGGTTTTGTTGTTAGGTTTTTATTTCTCTACCCTTAGATTCTGTCTGGAAACAAAATTTTGTTTTGTTTTAGGTTTCTGTTTTTTGTAAGAACATTAGATTTAGGTACATGGTTAACTATAGGTTGGTAGCTAGATTTATTTTCTCTTATTTTATGATTCGCAGACGCAATTATACTCAACAAAGGAGATTGTTTTGTAAAAGGGTTCGCGTGTATACGTTTTGTATATTTTTTACCACTACGAGTGTCCCGGCGCATTCGCCATTTTAAACATTTGAAATATTTTAATTCTTTTTACTCAATATTGATGCAACAAAATCCCAAAAGAAAATCATGAAGATTTGATTTTCACAACATAAAAGTAATCTACAAAATAAGTTTGATTATAATCAGAGAAAATTATTTTTTTCGTTAGGCTTTTTTCAATTTTTTTTTTAATTTTACGCACATTGAGTGACATTGAAAAAAATCCGATTGCAGATTTGTTTTGTACGCCTTCTAATTAGTATAAAAACATAGTTCTAGACAAATCGATTTTGCAAAATTTTACCTCATTTTTTATCTAGGGGTAAGGGTCCAAATATTCCCAGTTTTTTTGTTGGCAAGGCCACAAATATTTTTTGCCATCAATGCTTATGTAAAACGAGCTGCTTAATCTGAATCTGACCGTTATTTATTTGCAGCGCTTTTAGTTTTATTGCTATGAGCTTTCAAACACAACTTCAACCGCGACACTCGATTTTTTTAAAAATGTTCTAATAGCAAGAAGAAACCTCAGAAAAAAAAATTAAATGCGGATTTTTTATTCTACAACATAAAAACAGTTTACAAAATAAGTTTTATAAAAATCGGAAACGAAAAAAAATTTTGCAAAGCTTTTTTGAAAATTTTTAAAATTTGACCAATTTTGATAAGCTTCACAAAATAAACGAAAGTTCTTAGAAAAAATCCGATTGCAGATTTGTTTTGTACGCCTTCTAATTAGCATAAAAACATAGTTTCAGGCAAATCGATTTTCCAAAATTTTACCTCATTTTTTATCAAGGGGTAAGGGTCCAAATATTCCCAGTTTTTTTGTTGGCACGGCTACAAATATTTTTTGCCATCAATAAAAACTTTTAAGTTTATGTAAAACGAGCTGCTTAATCCGCTTTTAGTTTTATTGCTATGAGCTTTCAAAGACAACTTCGACCGCGACACTCGATTGTTTTTTAAATGTTTTAATAGCAAGAAGAAACCTCAGAAATAAAATTAAAATGCGGAATTGTATTCTACAACATAAAAGCAATTTACAAAATAAGTTTTATGAAAATCGGAAACAATAAAAAAATTTGCAAAGCTTTTTTGAAAATTTTTAAAATTTGACCAATTTTGATAAGCTCCAGAAAATCAACGAATGCTCTTAGAAAAAATCCGATTGCAGATTTGTTTTATATGCTTTCTAATTAGTATAAAAACATAGTTTCAGGCAAATCGATTTTCCAAAATTTTACCTCATTTTTTATCAAGGGGTAAGGGTCCAAATATTCCCAGTTATTTTGTTGGCACGGCCACAAATATTTTTTGCCATCAATGAATACTTTCATGCTTATGTAAAACGAGCTGCTTAATCTGAATCTGACCGTTATTTATTTGCAGCGCTTTTAGTTTTATTGCTATGAGCTTTCAAAGACAACTTCAACCGCGACACTCGATTTTTTTTAAATGTTCTAATAACAAGAAGAAACCTCAGAAATAAAATTTAAATGCGGATTTGTATTCTCCAACATGATAGCAATTTACAAAATAAGTTTCATAAAGTTTGGAAACAAAAATTTTTTTTGAAGCTTTTTTTTTTAATTTTAGAAATTTGACCAATTTTGATAGAAACTAGTAAAAAAACGAAAGATCTTAGAACAAATTTCATTGCAGATTTATTTTGTACACCTTTTAATGAGTGTAAAACATAATGTCAGACAAATCGATTTTGCCCTCGATTTTGCCTAACTTTTTATGGAAAGGGTCGAAAAGATAAAAAATCTTAAAAAAAAAATTTACTTTGATGCGCACTAATAAGTTTAAATTACTATAGCTCCTATTAAATATGATTCTAAATTTAATTTAAATGTTTTTTAAATAACCATGATGTTTAGTTTAAAGTACCATCATGTGAATTAAAGGTCAAAAGCTGATGTGTTTTGAAGTGAAAACTCAAGAGTAAACCTCAAGTTTCTGTTATATAGACTAGAAACTCACCATTAATGACGTGCACATTGACACTTGTAGGGGTTGCGGTAGTGGGAACACACGAGTAGTTCCCCGAGTCCGACAAGTGCACGCCTGTGATGTACAGTTTGGACGTTAGCCCATCAGTCCATTCCATCTGGAACAGAAGCTTTACGTTAAATTATGTACATATATACCTACTTTAAACCATTGCTTAGAGTACACTTAATTTTATACTACGAAGGAAGCTGGTGTCCTAAATAAAGTATACATCTTAAAGCAATTGAGAGTGTTAAAAACCGTTTCTTAAACAGCGGGGATAGTAAAATTTACACGCCTATAATAAGGTAAACAATGTTAAAAGACCTTCTTATTAAAAGGTCTCAGTTCCACAGCTTAACTTAAAATACTGCGACGCCTCTTTTAAGAACATTCTGTATCTGTTTACTTAAACCATTGTTTTCATTCCATTCTGCATTTAAATCATACCTTGTTAATTCAGGTGGTAATGGTAGTTGTTACCTAATATTTAATTTATATCAGTAATGCATTATAACAATTGACGTTTCATGGGTATGTTTGAAACAATTATTCTTGTTTCCACAAAGCATTTTAAGTGCTTTATAGCTAAGTGCATAAATGTTACTCACAAAACAATTGTGGGTTGTGTATAAACCCACTTGAATTGAGTATAATAATATTTCGTAATAATGTTGGTATTGCTTTATAAAAGATATACAATCAAAAATAAACAGATCCATAATATGGAAACTATTTTATTAATAAAACGTTTCCAACATCAGTTAGGTAGGTATATGGGCATATTTCAGGTAAATAAATTAAATACTTCAAAATGTAATTGCTACAATTTTCATTGTATTTTCTACTTTGAACTAAAAGCATTCCACACCCGATGCAATTTAACCTTCTAATAAACAACTTTCTTTTATGATTTTTGTTCTTTTATTATATTTTTTTACGGTTTACACCCATGATGTTTTAATGCCTTTGTATTAACTGGTGAACGCCTAAAAAGACTAAATAACATATTTTCAACACAGTTATGTTTTCAGAGCACTCAAAATAACAATTCATCTATTCCTCTGTGTAATCATTAAACAAATATTGTTGGAGCTACTATTAAATTTTAAAGTTATAAAAGGGCCATTTGGTTTTATATTTAACAGAATAAAACAATTTGTAGACACAGAGTATTGAAAGTGGTTCCATTATAAGAGCAAAGTTATAAAAATGTTTAAAATTGCTTTTTACGTTTCGATCTTGATTTATTTTAGTAATGGAGCAGCTGTTGTTAAATCAGATGCAGTAAAAGAGGTTGTTGTAAGTACATATATTTTGCTATAAAAATTGTAGAGCTTTTGATGGCCAATAGTCTTTTTTTGAAATTGTAGGTAATCATTCAAACTGAAAAACATTTGTTTTTAGAATTAACAAAGTAGTAATCGACCATTTTGAAATGTTCTTCTTTTAATAATGATTTTACCATGTTATGTTACTATACAAAATAATTAAATTATTTCCAGGTTCACGCAACCACTAACACATCGGTCCCATCAATTAATTACATAGTTGATGCCGTACAGAGTTTGAAAACAGCATACATGATCTATTTCGATCACCAAGAGATTATTAGTGCTTATACCCAACTTTATCAGGAATTACATCCTCATCAAGTTTGGAACGCTGTCGCAGGGTACTCGTCTGTTTATCTTAAAGCTAAGTATTATGTTGAAACAATCGTTACCGGTGGAGGTGGAGGAGGACCGGAGAAAAAGGACTCCAAATCGGCCGATATTAAATATTTGTTGTTTGCTACTGAAGGCAGACCAGGTCCTCCAGGACCAGGAGATCATAATGATTAACTTTTATTAGTCAATGATTTTTATGTTTACGTTTTAAACACATCTTAAGTTAAATAAATGGCTATAATATTAAAAAAACAATTAATTTGCTAAAGTACCAAATAATAATTTAATAATGCAATTTATTCTTATTTAACGTGAAATGCACTTCAAAATTAACAAACCTATTACAAAAGCAAAGTTATGCAAATACGCAACGTTATTATTGTAATGTAATATCTATGTTATTACTTTAGCCATCATAGACCACATACCTACATTCAAAATTAAATTAAATATTTGCGTTGTATAATAAAATAAACGTAGTGGTACATAAATGTGACTTAAAATCCAGCAAAATTCAATTCTCTATTGAAGCACATACCGTAACAGCAAGAATGAAAAACATAAAAACTTTTACCATGCCCAAGAAAATTTGTATACTGTCAATTCTTTTTTTTTACAGAGTAACATAAATCTTTGATGTATAAAAAAAACAATCCTTGCAGTTTACCACAACAATACTAAATACTTACTCTACCATTGAATAATTTGCAAAACTCTTTATGTTAGTTTGCACTAAAATGTCTTTTTTATCTTCTTGACATTAAACTGTAGAAAAAATGATTTGTGAGTTCAAAAGTTTGTAAAAAAATAATGTTTTATTACCCTATTGAAACAAAAAGAAGGCATTCATCAAACCAGACACAAAAAAAGGAGGCGCCAGAAAGAATTAGATAAATGAATCTTGGATTATTCGCAAAAACTTGAAAGTTTTAAGATGTTTAGGTTCAAAGATTACAGAATATAGGGCCAAAGGAAACGTTTTTGGTAAATTATTAAAGTTGTCCCAGAAAATCAAGGTAGAGCACAATATAACTAAACGATATTTATAATTTATTAATATGAGATAATGGCGAATGCGCCGGGTTAGCATATTTGCCGATTTTGGTGGTTGTAGCAATATACCAGTACTTTGTGTGTAATTTAATGGACCTATACATTCTAAAGTTTGTTTATTTAGTGGGAAACTTACCTCCTGTTTGACTCTTGGTTTATAGTCAATATCATTGATGTCTGAATGTGTAGAATCAATAATTTCATCACCTTTGTACCAAAGTACAGTTCCTAAATTATGTGGTCCTTGATTAATTATACAAGTTAGCATCACCGAACTTCCAGCTTTCACGTGAAGGTCACTTGGACCCGTAATTCTGGCTCTTGCTTCTGAAAACAAATACAACGGATTAATTATGTTCTATTATTTTCAGTTGAGATCCTCCCACGCAAAAAACCCTTATCTTGTTGCAAAAAGCTTTTATCTAAATCAAGGCGGCTCTTATGTAGATAGCTGTGACGTTTTTTATGCTTGTTTAAAATCAAAATATTTGGAACATTTGGTTTTTTCGAACATGTAATAAGGTTGCACCAAAGTGCTTTTTTTATCCAAAAAACATTCTTGAAGTTTAACCTTTCGTTCTTTTAGGTTTACTAAAATTCTAAATAATAATTCTATTACCTATCTACTTTATTTATACTGCTAAATCCCTTAGAGAAAGATAATGATTATGTTTTGCATGAAACAAGTTTTTACATCAACGTGGACCTTATGTGCTGAATATAAATTGTAAGCGGTTTTGCTTTAACATTTCTGGATAGAAAATGGACCACATTTGGGTTTAAAAAGATTTAGTAGAAACAACTTTGTGCGGTCTACTTCCACAAAATATATAGACACGTTTTTCTTTTAAAATAATCAAGTAAATTTCTTATTACAAAACTTTTCAATAAATGTTGGTGAAAACCTAATGTGAGCTAAAGTTAATTCATAATTGACGTTCAACTTTTTTGCAAAAGTTTGCGCTTTATCAAAATACCTAAATAGTAAGAAAAGTATAAAGAAGGCTTTAACTTTTAAAAAGAGTTGACGATTAAAACTTTGCAAAGCTGTTCCTAAATTTATTTTTAATTACATTAGTTGCACCTCAAAATTGCTTTACGAAATAAACAATTTAAACCATGTCCTCTTACGCAAGAAATCATTAAAAATTTTAATTATTAAACCAAAGTTTATTCTCAGGAATGAATTTTAAATTCAGGATAATATTAAGGATCAATTAATATGTAAATTTTACCTTAGATTTCCGAAAGCAAAAATTAATCAGGATAAGAACTTTCAAAAGTATAAACGAAGTTTGTAAATCTATATTAAAATTATTAACTTTGCTTTGCTAACAAATCAAATTTTGAGTTTGTTTTATAATTTTAATCAAACTTCTACAAGTGATATTTCTAGGAAGAACCACACAAAAGTTTTAAAATTTCTGATTGGATTCGTGGTACCTACATTTTTTTAAGATTAAAACTTTATAATTTATCGCTAAGTTACGAAAACACGAATGCTGAAAATTTGTTTTATTTTAATTTTTAATAAAGACAACAATAACGAAATAGAAGTCTGTTTATATCTTTGTAAGTTTTATCATAGTTGGAAATAAAACGTGGGTTTGAAGAGCTATTTCAGAAAAGTTGTAATAAAAGTAGAAGAACTTTTTGGCTAAGGTTTCCTAAACGTGCTCAGTGAAAATGGAATAGTTAGTTCATTTGAAAGTCTTTTATTTTCTGTTTATCTAATTCCACGGCAGTATCTGAGTCAAAACAGTTGCAGTTGGAGAATCCTTTGAAAACAAACAGTAAATTACGGATAAAGAGCTGCTAGTTCCTGCAACATACTCTGATTTCTGCGGTACATGTAATCCACGTATATTGTAAAATTGGCTTCATCCCAGAAAAGTAAACTCCCGTCTCTGGGGGCAGTGAAGGTCGACCGTAAATTACCAACCATCGTATTGGAATGAGAAATGTCCCGAATGTGGATTTGGAGGGCAAATCCGCACATTATATTTCCACCTAAAGATTTATTTCCGATCTCTCCTTGTGCCGCCGCATACAACCTCTTTGTTTTCAATCTTGCGGTGTCAAATCACAAAAGAGACCCCGATATTAGACCTAAAGAATACTGATCCAGAAAACCAAACTTTTCAAGATTATTCTAAAGTCCACCAACTTTATCTTTTAGTATAAGTCTTTTTTTATCTTGCCCGGTTTTATTTTTTGAATAATCGTTCTCAATTTTGCACATATACGCGCTTTTACTTTCATGTTAAAAATATCCGGTTTAGATAGGACATGTAGAGATAACAACTAATTAAGGGTGGTATATACAGGACTTACCAATAACATTTAATCTAAATGGTAGAGACATTTTAGGCTCGGTGTTAACCTGGCATTCGTAAACACCAGAGTCCCTCAGTTGGGGAAACTTAATTTGTAATGTCCAGTTGTCAGACTTGTCTGGACGAATTACTTGAAACCTCTGGTCAGAGGTGTACGTCAATATTCCTGCTGTTAGGATGTGTAAATCCCTTTTACGGATCCAGGACACCTGAAACAAAAAAACACGTTAATTTGAAACCAAATGAAATTGCCCACATCCTTTATTGCTTTACAACAGCAAAAAGCGATCCATTAATTAACCTAAAATAAATTAGGAAACTTCTCAGAATTCTGCTGAACTGCAAACTAGCTAAAAATATCGATTATGTAGTAATTTATTGGCAATGACTTGAGTCGCAAATCGTTATGGTGCGCTCAATAAGGATGCCGTTATCTATGATGGATAACACGGCGTTCTACAAAAGCGTCTAATTGCAAATGCCTAAGAATACTCGGCTCTCTGCTATCCTTAGTATTTGAGAGGAATTACAGACTCTCAGATTTAATTTAGTAATCCCTACCGAAGGCATAAGCGTAATATTTATAAAAAATTTAAGTGCGGCAAAAATGCAAGCGAAGATTTTAATTTTCCGCGTTAAAACAAAAATTATGCCTCTCAACCCGTCAACACCGCTCTAAAGCACAAAGTACTTCAAAGAGCTAGTTTTAAATGTCACAACAACAAAAGTGTTCATGCTCAATCTATAGCTCACTGTGCGAAACACCATTTTACATGCTAGTTTACTGAAAATTACCGGCTTTAATAATGTCACGATCTATTGTTACTGCTAATATATGGCTTGTTTTTGGTTAGCATTGTCTCCTATTTTATTTTATAGGCTTGCGCAGTTGTTCTAGAAAATAAAGAAATTTGATTTAGCTTCATGGACTCATGTTTATTTTCGAGCAGCGTGTATTTTGCCTGAAGTGGAGTACGGCCCCCACACCTAACACCCATTATCGTCAGCGAACAAATTATAAGTGATTGTGCTCGTCGTTGATGCTTCTACGGATTTATCATTAATGGAATAGGCGTGATAGAAAGCATTGATGATGACGTGCACCTACTTTTACAGCGAGCAAATGTTAAGTCAACTGATGAAAGTTTAAAGGTATAATACTGATACTCAGTATCATATACAACATAAAATATGGAAAGATTTCAAGCGCTACATTTCAAATTAGAAGTTGTTCGTATTCCAGATAAGTACTTAGGGTAAATTGCTTTGCTAACGATAACTTCATACCTACTAAATCGCAAATCCACTCTTAATTAAAATAAATTGTATGGAGTTTTATTCAGAAATAATTTTAAATGGCAAATTGCACTGTTTGCAATGATGCGAACAATTTTGTTGAAATTGGTAATTGGACTTTTTGTGTAATTTTATTCCCAGAATAGTAGGTTTAATTTAGCAATGCAGGTCAAAAATCCTATCATCATTTATTTCAAATGAAGAAAAGTTAATGAAACAAGTAAATAATTTGCTCATGCATAAAACACGTGGATCATATTTTAGCCAGATTGTAGGGTTTAATGAGGCGGAAAAAATTAAATTTTGCATTTTAGATCCTGAATACTTTATGAGAGATGTTTTAATAAATACCTAGATGAAAGTATTATTTCGCCTACAATAAACACTAATTAAAAAGGATTGGAACAACACATTTAAAAGGGTTTACTTTGCCTTATCACTTCACTGGTTGATATCTTTATCCTCTATGCTTTATTTTAAAAAACCTTTTTTCCAAGAGCTCTTGTAACCCAGTTATCTGTAGTATGTTATCTGAGACCAGGAATAATCGGATTTTAAACTTGTATCCTTATTGAAGATTTGGGACAAAACTGCTTGTAGTATATCATTTTTTGTATTTACATAAGAAGTATAATGGCAGATAATATATTGCGGCAGAAGATAATGCAGCTAAAAAGCAATATAGCGAATTTGGGACATTAGATTCAGAGCGTAGAGGCTGGAAGGACAGACAATTTTCCAGGAAAGGCGTTTGACGCGACCGGAGAACCGCATCAAAAAGCAATATAGGATCCTTTAACGTCTATATATTATTATAAAAGAGAGAGTACACAGACATTTTGAAGCTGTCGAAAAAGGGGCGCTATTATGCACTAGACATAGCACTAGGGAAATTGTGGAACAACCGTCACTAGCTCTCTCTACACCAAGGCAGATGCCACCAAATCAATCCGGAAAACTTCTTTCATCTTCTTGACTTTTTTAGTAACCTTCGATTTACAAAACTTTTCAGTAAGATGTCTTCATACAGTTTTATGCATGAATACTTTTTCCTTTTATGATTTTACGTATACATACTTTAAAATAAAGATCGTTTATTCAAAGTTCCACATAAATAAAAGTCCCAAAGCTTTATCAACGTCCTAGTAAAGTTTTAAATTACCAAAAGCTATAGCAAAATTGATACTCCTGCCCTTCTGGTACTAAGACTATTATTAAATTAAAACAAAGGTCAATTAAATCTGACGTCTGGCATAGTTTCCATAAATTTAATAAATACACACAACATTGGAATTCTGGAAAATGATATGGCTTTTAGTTATGCGGCATGATAAGAAAGGTACAGTTTAAGGCAAAGAAAACTCAACAAAGTTTATTTTTAAACCTTTGGTTTGAGTACAAACATATAGGTATTTAACTGAATAATTAAAGGCAATCTGACTAAACAAATTGTTTTAAAACGGCGGTGATTCAAAAAACTGTATCCAATTACTAAAATATCCAATTTCAAAAGGAATGAGTAGCGTTTTCATTAATAGTAACTGTACCTAAATATAATAATTAGGTTTGAAACTGTTGGGCTTCAACTCAGTGTTATTAATATTAGAGAGAAAACAGTTTAAATTATCTACGGTTGTTTTACAACCGTCTACAAACCATATTCTCTAAAAACGTACAACACGTTGTTTTGCTTCGGGGAAGTTATTGTTTAGCTTAAATTTTCGGTCACATCAATTTATTTGTGGGTTTCTTATTAAATGTTATCAATGCGTTGTTTTATGACGTTAGTCGACCTTAATAACTATAAAACACAATACTAAAATATTTAATAAATATGTTCAAAAGTGCCACCGGGGTTTTACTAAACTAGTCGGCAAAGAGGTTAATAAAGGTTTCCATCCTGGCAAGTGACTTTGTTTCGCAAACATTGATTACTTGTTTTATATAACCTAGAACATACATGTATGTTTTATGATAATAACTCCTCTGTTTGCGTTTTCCTCTTTGTTAGTGCTTTAGAATTGAGTAACTTTATTATTTAATATTAATATTCAGCACCAGCATTATTGTTGACAAAAGTTTTCGACCTCTCCAACGTTCAATAACAACTATTTCCGTTAAATTTAAACCCCATTTTATTCAAAATTTAATTTACATTCTGGGAGCTCTAAGCGATGAAGGTGTTAAAACTAATCGAACATTAACTGCAGTTTTCCACCAATGGTACCAGGGTACGACTTCGTCTTTAACAAGCAGATACGTGGTGACCAAATATCCAGTAATGATAAGCGAAAGAAAACTCCATATGGCGCCCTTGGTCCAAAACTTAGAGATGCCAATGCGCTCTCCCTCCATAATGAAATATTTCATTCCAATGACGCAGACCACTACAAGACCAACGGTTACAAATGAAAGAAGCGCACCAATTAGAAAGTTTGATCGAACATGGTTCCGGTTTCTTGGATGCGATGTCCAAAGCCTGATGCTTTCAAATAGGCGATATCTTGGAGTCTCAACTGCATTGTACTGGTACATGCAAAGCTCGCAGTAGCTCCTGCTGGATTGGTTCAACCAACGCTCCAAGCAGGAAAGATGAACATAGGCCAAGGTACCTTTGCAGTGGCATGGCGACACCAACCGTTCCTTTTTTGTGCTTGTGTGGCAGATGCGGCAGGACGCAGACGGTACCGTTGGCAACTTGGTGTTTAGATCAGCAAAGTCGTCCAAGTTAATCTTCTTCGTGTTTTTTACTTCAAGGGCTTGATGGACTTCTTCGCGGATGTCTTTAACAACACCGGCCATTTGCTCATTGTTTTGTGCTGCGGTGTTGGTCTTCACGTAGCTTACGTTACCGCCCTCGAAAATTTTTTGGTTTACGAAAGTTTCGATTTGGCTTGGTGGTACTAGAGTTCTAGGGAAAAAAGACGCAACGCTGTTGAAGCTTTCGTTAATTTTTGTGGCTAAGGCTATTTTTGATTGGTCCAAGTCAGAAGGAGTAAGATTCAGTTTTCTGGAAGGTATGCTGTCCAACGATGGAGATGCGTCATAGTTTGATAGGAAAGGTCCCCTTGCGTTGAAGTATTCCTCGCTGACTTTTGGCTCGCTTTTGAAGAAAGGCTTGTTTTCAACTTCTTTTGGAATATTGCTAATACTGCTATAAGAAGGAGGTGGAGCTTCTTCAATTGATGTAGTAAAAACAGTGGAGCTTTCTACAAAAACTTCACTGTTAGTAGCTGTGGTAACAACATTCTCACGGGATGTTTCCTCTTCTGGCCAAGTATTTTTATTTGTAATATCAACGCCAATAACAACTTTGCTGCCGTCCTGTTGTATTTCCTGAATTTCCAATGAGTCCTGCAAGGCACTTGGGCAGCTAGTTAGGCTCAAATCTTTTAACAAATTAATTGGAGTTAATTCAAAGGAATTATTAGATCCTGCTGCAAAGGGTACGTTGAATAGCTTTTTGGAAACTTCACCATGTTTGGGTACGGGCTTCAAAGGGAAATTATTGGAGCTGGATGCTTTGGAGCATTCTCCAAACTCTGCCGTTTTTGGGACATTTTCAATTTGCGAAACAGCCTGTTTAGAAAGTATGTCCTGTATCAGTTTTGGAAGCGTTTCAAAAATATCCTGCGAGATAACTTCTGTTTCAGATTTTACATTTTCGTTGTCTGATGACATTTCAGACATATGTCATGTTTATAAAAATACACAGAACGATTTTTAAAGTTCACCTTTAAAGGTGAGAAAAGCTAATCCCAAAGTTTCAAAAATGTAATTATAAAATTATACGTCTACATAAGATGACGATGATAATTTTAATTGAATTGAAAGTTCCTTAAAGTTGGTTTTACACTTAATATAAACTTTGGCTTAGTGTGAATATGAAGAGGTGTTGATTGGATATGAACATCATCAGAATATGTAAACCAGATTTAGATCAATATTATTATAAAAAGCTGTGCTATAAAAAAGAAAAATATTGCGCGAAAGCTTTCTTGAAAATTCACGTGCCTTAAGGTATTGCTGAAAGTATCTATTTCCAACATCAGCATTTATTTTTATACTTTCCAGAGTATTTTATAATTTTTTTATTTTTAATATAAGAATGTCTTTGTAAAATATGGCAAGTTTATTTTATAAACAGTCAGTTAAAAACTTCTTTTTAAGGCCACCTTAACGGAAAATTGATTTTGCACCTACAGGAATTCTAGTAAAGCATTCCATTTAAAATTGTTGGAAAATAATAACGCCAGAGTTTCATTTTTAGAAACATTCTTTTGCTTGGTATTTGTGTCCAGCGATTCGTTCATAGTTTCGCCTTTTTCTGATTTGTACCTGTATGATAACGTACAATAGCTTGCTTCCAGTTCGAAACAAACTAAAACTTTGTCCGCTTTTGATTTTCTCTCTAAAGAATTAATAGGTTTTTAAAATTGGAAAAATATTGCCTTGTTTTCATTTAATTGGCAGCCTGTGAAGGCGAGCAACTGGAAAATTATTTTAGTCCTCGCTTCGGCTCTAGTTGTTTTAATGGTTAGTTTTGCCACAATGTTAGGAGAAATCCTATTACAATAATGTCTGGCAATAGATCTTACCGTGTAAGAATAAATTTGAATTTAAATAAACCGAATTTCCACATATGATTCATAAAAATTACGGAAACGGAAACTAATTTTAATAAATGCACCCTGCAGCTGTGATAAAAATAAATTATATTCCCGCTTTGCATTTCCTTTTATTAACTCTAGTGTAAAGTTAAAGGTATTCTAATAAAGTTAAATTTCTGAGGCGCATCTTTATAATAATGGATACCTTATCTAGTAGAATAACTATTGAAATTTTAGGTGAAACTTACATCTGAATTCTTAAGTGACAAGTTTACTACTTACATCTTGCGTCGCATATTGCAGTTCAAAACAACAAATAAGTTTTTGTAGGTACTTTAATTTGAGCCTTGGCATGATGCTGAAATAACAAAGGATTTTATGTACCACTTTGATTTTGCTTTTATTCAGTAGATTGAAACTAAAATGTGCAATGCAATTTCTATGCGATTTTCATGAAATTCTTGTTCATGCATAATGCTTGTTCAAACCGCTCTGCAGGAATTGAAAGGTATAAAAAGGTAGGTATAAGGATTTCAGACTTGAAATAATATTTGTATAAAGTCAAAGTTGCCAAGAAAAGTATGAGAAATAAGGTGAAATTAAATTCTGCAGTTTTTTTTTACCTCAATATCCTGATTAATATTACAATGTAGAGACTAAGTGAAATGCAAAACTTGAAAATATAATTTCCTTTTCCAGATGAAAAATTTGCGAAAGTAGTAAAATATTCTTTGACCTTATTTGCATGGAATTTTAAATTGAAATTTCTCTTAGGTGGGTTAAATGATTTTACCTACAAGAGTTTATTTTAATTTAGACAATTGAAAATCTTATTTCCATTATTTAATTTAAATACTTGAGCAAGACAAAAAAACAAGAAACCATTAGCCTAAAAAATAAATTAAATTCTACGATTTTAGGGTTTTTTTAATCAGCTGTTCTATAAGGAAAACGACGTTGCCAAATTGAACGACGGTCGTTATGCCAGGTACCGACCCTAGTTATTTACAATGGTTGGATGCATTCCACAACTCAGCAGAGATGATTCACTTAGCATTCAATTATAATGAAATAACTTAATTGCTTAACGCAACACAGTATAACTCAATATTATCATCTTGTGTAAACTCTAATAGAGAGGGCGATAGCATTACCATTCCTTTGTTTATTCATGAATTGCCATGTTCTCGATTCTCAAACAATAGTTAATTGCACAATGTCTATCAATTAATTACACGTAGTGGTTCAACCTAAAGACGCACTGTATAACGAGATGCTAATTAAATGCATCTATTGATGCTAATAGTATTTTTTAAGAACAAGAATAACGAAAGGTTGCAAAATGCCAGCATCCATCCAACCTAAAATTTGGTCAAAATAAAAAAAAAAGTGAGCATGTTCTGATAAGCGTAAGAATCCTTTGAAATTAATGCAAAACCAGCTTACGTCTAGTTTTTTAAACTAAACGTATTATTAAAGAATTTCTACAAACCCGACATACATTCTATATATCTGCAATTCAAAGCGGTTATCAAAGCACGTATATTCGAAATATAAAACTATTTTTATATGCATGCACACCAGGAAAAGCATTGAATTGAGCTCTCCAGCATGGCGAAAAAAAAACAGATTTTTATGTACCTGATGTACTAAAAACTCATGGATACATCGGGTTATTGTTGCGAGGCAAAATTTAATGTAACGTATAAAATCTGTTTGAGTACAAATGCTGGACGCATCAGAATGCTCTTTCTAGAAGTTTTATTATCTGCCAGGATGTTGGGGCACGACACTAAAACTGGTACTAAAGGAATATCCTAATTTAGGATTTTATGTGTTATATACCATTCCTATGCATAGGATTAACTTTATGGTTTCTTTAATTTTATACTACAATACCGCAGGAGGTTGATAAGACTAATACCTTAGCTAATACTTTCTTTTATATGCAAAAATCTTGTAAAATTACACTTTTAACCCAGGCTTAGAGCTTCACGGAATAGCTACTACATACAGTATTAAAAATATCTTTTTATGTGAATATGGCGAATGCGCCGGGTGAGCATCACTGATAAATTTTGAGGTCGCAGAACATGAATTGGAGTGGAGAAAGAACGTTTACGTTTAGATGCAATTTAAAACCACGAATCGAATACTCAGAATGCACATCAATCGCCAAGTTTAATAGTAATACCTACGTGAAATGAAAGGCTGGAAGTGAAGAGCATCAAGCATTCGAACAGAAAATTATTAAGTATACCTATGTGAACGATTCCAGAATATCAATATAACAAAAATGTTAGAGTTTAATCGGTGAAATGTATTATAAAAGTAAAAATATGGCGTACTTACTAGAAACGTGAGACAATTTGTTTCTGCCATATGCTATACATCTCTCGTGAATATGAAGTGAGATGAGTTTATTTGGATTTCTTGCTGCACTTAAAGTTTCTGCATATATACGTTCTTAAAGGATATTTGAAAATTGTTTTAGAAGTAAAATCGTTATTGCTAGCTCAGAATTTACATTGGTCTTTGCTTATAGTTCAAGGATTTGCAGCTGAGCTGCTGGAAATTTTATTTTCGGCTAGGTAAGTACCTAAGCAAATTTAATAATAAATTCGCTATGAAGATAATGCTGGGCTTTTCTCTTTTGAGTTTGAACAGATGTATGTCAAACCACATGCGGAACAAATTTTAAAAACATACTTACACAGATAAAATCAGTTTGCCTTTATGAAATGTTTAGGATCTATTTTTTTGACGCTTTTTAGTACATAATTGTATTAAAAAAAGCTTATATATTTGGAATAATTTGTATAACAAGAATAAGAAAGGATTTAAAGCAAAAAAAGTGGATTTAAAAATAAATTTTCAATTATGAAACCTAATTTAAAAGTTTTAATTTGAGTATTTATTTTGGAGTGAATTACTTGGCAACGACATAAATATTCAAAGACAGAAAAGGCTGAAAGAAGGGGAAATATTAATATTATAGCCCAAATTACCATACTAAGACACCAGAATTCGCTTACAAAGCACCTACTAAATGATAAATCTTATTTACATGAATAATTATTTTTGTCTTTTTTTTAGCTTACCTATTTAGCCATTCATCCTTGTGTATTATATCAATATTTACTTAATAAAATCATAAACATAAACATAAAACATATAAGGGGTTATATGATCAAAATCAAAAATTGGTTTAGTGGTAAAGCGTGTAATAATTTCTCATTTAATATAAGGCGAATCAAAAAAGAGCAATTTGTGAAAGTTTTCCTGAAATAACAACCTCGTATGAGAAATTATGAGTTTATTTTCTTACTAAAATACTGAGTGGTTTATTCATTCCAAAATGTATTTTATAATCGAATAATAAAGCCCAGATGGTGAATTCAGGTCTCACAAATATTTCAATCAGCATTCAAGTTGAGAAATTAAGTCAAGGCGTTGATGTCGAAACCGCCGACCATCCAACTTTATTAAAGTGTCGCAGGAATAACTTGGTGCGCCCTCTACCTTTGATGGACCCACTGCAGATGCTTTCTTGACTCCTGAAGTACCTACCTCACTCGCTGATGCATAAAATAATAAGAAGGATAATAAAAGAAGTTCTCGCGCTATGCTTTGGTATTTTCATCAAGTTATTTTACTGCTTTTTGGAGAGTTAATCTTTTTTAGTGCATAATTACTTCCGAAATTATGATGGAACTCTAAACACCTTTGATTATTGCCACTTTTTCAGCATAGAATAACATATCAAAATCAGATGTTTCTTTTCTTAAAATGCTAAGCGTGTAAGCTTGACGTACTTATCCTGAGATTTTTTTTTATGTTTTGCCAAATTAAATTTAGTAACTGTAAATTACTCTTAAACCATTTTAAATTCAAGTTTTTGTACTGACTTATGTTCAATGTAATTAATTGCAACAACTGTTTACAAAACTGAACGTCTTAAGAAAATAAATGATTTCCTCATCATTCAAATGAAAGCTAAGCATCAAATTTCCTTTAAAGCTAAAATATGGCTTTACATAATGAAAATATTAATCATTAATTTATACAATAGCATGACAATAATTTGCCAGTTTAAAATTGTAAACGATCCAACAATGTTTTGTCGTTTTAGGTTAGTAGGTCACATATTATTTAAATACTTAATAATATAATCGGAATTTATAATTTTATGAAATTTGAATAGTTAATAAATATTGTATAAAATGAAAAAAACAGGTAATAAAACAAAAAAGGAATAGGTAGTACTATTGTTAATTTTAACGAATATTTAAATACAAAATTAAACTTTCATTATCTGTTTTGTTATTTTAACAAACTATATGTATTTTGGAAAATTTATGGTACAAATTTTAATTATTGGAGGTTGACGTTGATTAAACTTTTAATAAAAAACCTGCTACTAAAATGCTTTTTCTTTCCAGGACACACTCCTAATCCTACCATATTATACATTTTAATTGCCCAGCGTCTCCTTGCTGGTTCATTTTCACTAATTGTTATGTTTATAAGACTTGTTTATTATTTTCAGTATAAATGAAGTTCATTTTTATTATGTATGCATAGCTAGGTCAGCGCGTCTTTCATTTATCATGATGCTGGAGAGGATTAGCTACGACTACCAAGTGAATTATTATGTCTTGTCTTCTGTATAAGGATAATAAATTATGCATTTTTGAATAGCTAATTAAAAGTCATTTTAGTTACATTCATCTTAGCTCTTTTCAATAAGGTACCTTCGTTTTTGAATTGCCATATTTGTTAGTTTTTGTTTTTTACTTTAAAAAAAATTAATAAGTCTTGGATAAAATTAAAGAAACATTTAATAGCAATTTTAATTCTTCTAATAATAAATATTGAAAAATTCATTATTGTAACCTATAAATCCATAAAATTTATTACGCTATTCAAGGAAGGAACTACTTAAATTTTTATCAAAATAAAATTTTAAAACGTTTTTGAACTTAGCTATAAAAACGTAAGCAAAATACAACCGGTTTTAAAGAAAAATAAAACACTGCAGTTTCGGATTTATTTTACAGGATTAATGGGGCAAAAACAATAATCATTTTTATCCAGAACAAGACTATTTATCTATCTTAACAGGGATCTCAGCTTTACGAAAAGTTCTCGCTCGTCTCTGGCTTAGTTTTATTTACAGTCTTACCGGATTAAATTTTATTCTGTCATTTTTACAATTTTTAAAGGAAATAAGCATTAGTGCTAAACACAAGATATAAGTTTTTACTGCCTTATACCTCCACATTTTTATGCAGCGATATGATATTTCTACTGGTACTTTAAGAAATAAACAATAAACATTTTTAATTGACCTTTTTAATTTTTTTTTATTACAAAAGAAAAACTTACCGCTTTATCGCCGAGCTGCTCCACCCTGCAATGAAGAAAGGCAGTTTGCCCAACTGCGGTGGTGACATTTCGAGGAACATTGAATTCGAAATAGGGATATGTGCTGACGTTCGCACTGAAAAATCCCTCGGCGTCTAAATACGATGCCATTCCACCTGCAAAAATCAAACCTTAGCAAATTGATTTCTGTAATATAAATAAAATAAATTCTATTTGATGAGTGCATAAAACTTTTCAAAGCGAAAAACCAAGCTTTGCCGCGGGTAATGTTCAAAAATTCGCAATCAATAAAACTACCGTTTTTTTTTCAGTAGGACCTGTTGCGCTACAAAATTGCTTTTTACGGAAACTACGCTTTTTTTTTACAAATAAAACAAACATCAACATTTTAAATTATCGAGGTTAACTGCAAGATAATAATTCTGACATTTAAATTATTAGTTTTGTTGGTACCTACTGAGATTTTTTTTTATCTTTGAGGAGCCAAAAAATACTGTTTTGGTGCCCTCTTAAATTTGAAAATTGTCGTATCCTTCCTAAGTCGGTTTATTTTATACGTCCATGAGACATGAGACTGACGAAGCCTATAAATGTGCAATGTAAATGCCTATACAGAAAGGGGGATTTGTTAGCAGTGTTTGCAGAGCACTTCGGTAAGTTCACGCTGTTCTACACCAGGATATAGATGCTTGATGAGTAGAAGAACCGGGAACTTTAGAAGGAATAGACAAAGCTGCCTTTAGGCAACCTTAAACGATGTCATACATAAGGTATAATTTTGCTCTACGGCAAGTGTTAACGCTTTACCTCTGAGAATGATGAGATCATAAGTACTTGGGAAAACTCAGTGGCGGCACGTTTACTGCGTTTTCATTATTACAATACTGAAGCGAGTTAAGAGATCAAACCATAAAATATTATTTAAGAATATGTTCCATTTTTAATGCAAGAAATATACAAGTTAGAGGACTTTTTTGTCCTAAATGCGAGATGATAAAAAACTTACTAAACTACGATATGGTACGTTTTTAATTTGCTATATATATAAATTCATGAAAGCATTATCTGTATTGCCATAAAAAAAATTAGAGTCTGGACTTATCGTAAAAAAGACCAACATTAGGAAACCTAAACTTAGGAAGTAAAAAGTTTGAAAATGTAAGGTAGGTATTTTGTAAACTTTATGAATGTTTTTATTAGCAAACTTTAAAAAAAGATATTGCATTTTGTAAGAAATTTTATGATTAAAAGTTAAAAGTAGCTAAAATTAAACAAGAAAATATTGTTTATGTTCCTTAAAATTAAAACTTTATTGTCTTTCTTACGGAAATAGGTACTTCTATTTTGTTTATACAATGTTTAAAGAGCAAATGTTTTTTTGTTTGCTAAATACAGTGCTTTTGTACTGTACCAATAACGAATTATAGCCAGAATATTATTTTGGAAATAAAAAAAAACATTGCATGATGTTTGCAAAATTGTACCGAGACGCCTCTATATTTTTTCCAGTTAAACTTTACTTAAAAATTCTTTTTTACTGTTGTGTTTTGTACATAAGGGGATGTCAATATTTGCCCAACCTGCCTTTGCTATGAATATTATAAAGCCTGAGGGTGAATGTCCCAACTTACCCTTTGAAGTGATGAGAATTATAGAACGAATAGGTTTATGTGTATTCTAGGAAAATTAAAAAGAGTCTTACAGGTTGGTAGTTCATTTTTTATCAAGAAAGACATCTTTACCTTAACCTTGGAAGATCCAAGATTCCAAAATTTATTTAAAAATAAAAATAGCCTTAACTTATCATTGTTAAGGCCGCATTACAAAACTACCTACGTAATATATTTTGAGTGTAATTATTTTAATTGCCTTAAATAATTCAAAGTTAGTAAAGCTTCTCTGTAATAAAGATTTGCTTTGATTATTAATTAAATCTATTTATTTAGTCTTAGCACAATACAATTAGCAGAAAGTGCTCACCTAAATTTAACCTCATCATCTGAAATGTTTGATTTGAAGCTACATTAAAGTTAAACTAATTTTAACATCACTGAAATATTTATGTCTCTCTTTCTCTAATTACAATTATATCTGAAAACTAGAGATGTCTTCGTTCAATTGGAGTCTTTTGTGCGTTAATTATTCAGCATGGTTTTATATGTTAACTTGAGAGGAAGCGAGGTAAGACAATGGCTTTTTAATTATTAAAGAAACGCTGCTATTTAGGTATGTTGTTTTATTCGTAAGAATTTAATAATATTTTAATGAAATTCCATTACGCTATAAACGTGCGGCGGCGGTTTTTTTTTTCTAGAGTTCATGTTTTTTTACCAATCATGATAGGTGCAACTTCATATGAATGATTGATTGAAATATCCTAAATTTGGTAACCGGAAATTTCATTAGTCGTGTTTGCAAATCATGAAAAATAATTAAAAAAATGCGTTTTAATCAGATTTATAGTGCACCCAGGATTATATCCCATGTTTCATTATTAAATCATAATTGAACTGAACCTATATCCTTTGTTTTTCCAAACAAGGTTTTTATTAATTGTAATTTGGTTATTTCAACGTTCATTTAGTGAAAAATTCAAATAAAGGAAACCATTTTTGTGTACTGGCCTTTTAAAATATTAAAACGAAAAGCAAAAACAACGCCCCTTTATTATTTTGCAAAATGAAATTAGAAAGTTAAGTGAAAACTAGGGAGCTGCTAAAAGCGCAGGTGAAAGTGCTGCATGGTGACAGCCCTCCTTTTAATTAGTGTTTCAACCCTTATTTATACGTCACTTATTTAGACATCAGTGATATCTGCTGAAATTTGAAAATGCGAACGTGCGGGCTAAAAGTTATTATGTCGCTAAAATCGCATCGCAGCGACGTCTTGTTTGCCACTACAAATTTCTGGCGACAAATTGTCTAATTTAAACGAGATGCTCCTACTGTGTTAAAGAGTAGTCATTTCATTAATTTAAACAAGTCATTCTACATTTAGGTTGTTAAGAAGCTCTTTTAAAGGTAGACTAAAAACATGACATTATTCTGAATTGATAGCCCATAATAGAGTCATTTACATTCAGGTCCCCTTGTCGTTTATTTTTTCCCGAGTTATGCTTTAATCGTATTTTCTTTCCTTGACTGACCCGGCGCATTCGCCATTTTATAGTCAAACAAAGTAACAAACAAGTACTTTCAAAGCGTTTGCATAGAATGAAGTCGCCTTCAACTAAATTAAAGAATAAAACCCGTGCAAAGAAGGCTAATATATTCTCCTAAAGTTGACGGAAATGATCAGATCGAGTGTTTTGTTCGAATATATGAACTGATACTTCGAATTCAGCATTTCTGCTTTTAGTTTGAAAGTAGTGTTTTTTAAGAAATCTCATATATTACATTGTTGTTTTGTCGTTGTTGGTGACCTAAATTTAGTTATTTCATGCTTGAGTATGTTCATTATGTTTGTGTATGATAATAATGTTTTTATTTACACAAAAAGGAAATTGCTTACATCTTTTATTCATTTAAATGTATACAAGAAAAATGTATGGCACATATTTTCTAATGGAAGTTTTTAAACATCAAAAAGCTTGATAATAATTGAAATTGATTCGAGTGGGTACGTACACATTTTTTTACAAGAGCTCGTTATTTTTAAAATCTTTTCGATACTTTGTTAAAGAATGATGCTGTGTTGTTTCTTAAAAACAACAGAACTGCCTTTTGTTACCTACCTACACACAAAAGCATTTGGAACAAAAATGTACATTTTTCATAAAAACAAATAGCTACTTGAAAAGCGCAAATAAAAAAAATTAGAAAAATTAAGAATTTCTTCTCATTTGCAAAACAAATTAAAAATCTTTCTAGGTTATAAGTAACATGCTTTGCAAATAACAAAATAAAAATTCGGAATTTTATTTTTTAATTAAAGTATTTGAGAGGTTTTCTTTTCAACTTCCCTCTTTTTCGAAGGGTAAGTGAATGTAACAATATAATGTACAACAATAGGAAGCTTCTAAGGGCCTAAAAAATTAGAAAAGCTTTTTTATGCTTTTAAATTTTATAAACTTTTTAATTTAAATGACATTAGCCCAGTTTTAACCGTGTAAAACTAAGGCACTTTCTTAAGAGGCTGTCGAGGGAAAGTTTACGCTTTAGAAAATTACTTTATCAAATTAATTTTGTTAATATCGCATAGCAGGTATGATTTATAATTCTATTTTCACCAGTATTTTATAACCTTCAGCCCTAATGTTTATGCGCAAAGTATACAAAATAAATGTATTTATGGTGACACTAGCCAAGACGATGTCGTTTATATCCTTCTGATGTTACTGCCGCACAGCAGCAGCAAAGAACGAGCGATGTTGTTCTCATAAGGTTAGACAGGTCATTTTATTATAAATATTGCCACTTGCACTAGGTTTGCATCTTTCTTGATGTCACTTTAAATAAAACCCGACCAAAATGCATACGTACTCCTTAAGACCAACCTTACATTTCAGCCCATGCTTTTTAAATTCCATTTTAACTTTAATCATTAATTAAAACGTAATACGTACGGTTAATTTAAAATATTTCCCAAAATGGAGTTTTTTTTTCTGCAGAATTTAAAATAAAAGCTAGTTTTACAGAAGCTTGCGTATTTCTGTAAAATGCACCCAACTGGAATTTTATCAAAAGAATCTGGCATTTAAAAAAGGTAAAGTGACTAACTGAGTCCCATTTTCGTCATCCACGAACATAACGCAAAATAGGCATGTTGAAGCGTTTTGGTTTTTATTAACAGCTCTTTCAATATACCTCTCAAAAGATGCATCTATAGTTAGAAACTTGGGCAAACTTTTGACATGGAAATAGATAGCTACTTTAACAAAAGACTAATTAAAGTTTGTGCTTTACTTTGTCCCTGCAGATAATTTAATTTATTTATTGGTGCAGAAGCATTAATCTCTCGATGTAACCAAGGTTGAAATTAACTTTCAATTTGTTACTTGTAATGGCCACGTTAAAGTACTAAAAAATGTTTGCGCTCTAATTTATACAACTTGACCTTAAATCTATAACCTCTATAACTCAAGAAAAAGGCCATAAAAACCTTCATGAATCAATATCCATTTTGCGCGCGGATTATATGAAGTAATAAAATCATATAAACTATCAAATAATTGTCGAATATGTTTCATTTAGTGCCTCATATTTTTAAGGCAGGATATTGGATTAAATGCTGTATTTATATCTCGAGTATTATCCAATGTGTTTCTGCAGATTTTTATTGTATAGGGTACTTTATTACGAGAGCCCCATAAATATCTATATTAGTGGCAGCTCGCAGTGTGTTGTAAAAGAATACAGGAAAATGTTTATTTTTTTATTTGTAAGTTGACTGCTGCTCTACATTGTTTGTTACAACATGGCATATCCATTTGGATTCAATTTAGGTAATATTTTATATAAGAAGTCATCTTTTCCTAAAAACATTTACTTCGACAAAATTTGCGGTCGATATAAACAGAAGCACAGAAGAGATATTTTTTTCAAATGAATTAGTTTTTAGTTCCATTTTATACTAATGCAAATATTTAATTATCATTATGATAAAACTTAATATTCAGTTGCAAAGGTAATATCAAAGCCAATGGCATGGCAGGTTGGTAGCAAATTATGTTTGTGAAGTCTTTGAGATTGCTCAGCAATGCTGCAGCAAAGTGAAATCCGTTCTTGTAAATAAATGACATAAATAAGAAACAAAATCCATTAACATCCAAAGCAGGTAAGTATTTAAGTAGGTATTTACCTATTTGTTTTAGCGTTTCCCAAAGGAACAGAGGAGTATGCAGGTGCATCTAATGCTTCGCTTACATCAAGAAGAGAAAAACAAAATGCAAAAGGAATAAAAACCATACAGGTAACATTGCCTTTAAGAGAAATGAGGTACCTATATAAATTTACCTTTGCGCACTTTTACGAACCTAAACATCAATTTTATTTTAAACTACTTTTATTGAAGAGTAATTAAATAAAAACAACACTGATGTAAACCTGGGTTCTTTTAATGTTTCGTCTTTTGAGAAAACGCGTTGAGGAAACAAACTAAAAAGAACCTAACTGTTGAATCCTGTCCAAAGTATGTTTTTATTCACCATAGTCCCGGGAAAGGGCGAGAAAATTAAATTTATCAATTTACCTCACGAGAACATGATCTTGAGCGTAGAATATGCAGGTACGTTGGACTTGAGGCAAAGTTTTATTTTCCCAGTGAAACGAATTTCTTCCCTAGCCGCAGCAATGAAGGACCTTTTTTATTTTGCTATGTGGTCCGCCGAGAACGATTTTTGCCTTCATGAATAATGCATGATTCCTTGCATCAGCCCGTTTGTCCATCGATCATAATAGCTGGACTATTCTAAGGTATAAAATGAGTAAAATGCATTTTACATGTTATAAATATTCTATGTTTTCTCCAAACCCTTGAGTGCTATTCGGGTAGTTTCAATATCCTTGTAATATTTACTTTTCAAAAGCGATACTTACTTAAGCGTTTATTGGTTCCATAAATCAAATTGGAACTTACCAATTTTGTTTCAAGTTTTTTAAATGATTTTATTATGGTAATTTTAAAACTGACTGTTTCTAGTTCCATCAAGCTTCATAAATCATAAATTTTTTACTATTTCGCGTGGATATGTACCGAATTGATTTATGCTTTTTATAGATAATACTCGAATGTTTTATAGATTTCTTTATTATTTATTTAGTTTTGTAATCTACTTCATTTCTGCATGGTCGTAAACATTTTCCAAATTTAGTATAACATAAAATAATGCAAAATATAATATAAACTTTCAGTATATTTTTAGCGCTTAAACATTTATTTCAAAACACCTAGAAAAGAAAATACAAAAAGTTCGAAAGCGATTTGGAAAGAAGCGAGCGATACTACTAAAATATTTAATTTATGTTGGGACTTTTTTCACAAAGTAATAATGTCGTAATGTACCTTAATAGGAAAAATATTTTCTCGATTCCAAACAGTATCCCAGCAGGTTAGCCACGTTATGTACCCCCTGAGACTTTCGTCCAGCACTGCATGAATTCCGAGCAGTTATGCGTCATCTTTCTTGCAAACTTACTGTCCGCCATATTTTTAGAAAACTTTTCGTTATGACCTAAGGCTCTTGGGAAACATAATATTCGATTGTTTTGTAAGCAAATGTTACCTCTCGATATTGTCATGAACTTTTGGAAAGGTGATAAGGTGAACCGTTTTGTTAACATTTAACGCTCCGACCCACCGGTCAGTGGTTTTCATTTCCAGGGTGTTTTGCATGAGTCAATAGCTCCCTCTATGTATGCGCATCCATTTGAATAAGTCAAGCCTATTTAAATTGAACGAATCTTGAATAAGAATGTCCTTGTTATTTGGCTTTATGATTGTTAAAAAAATCAATAAGATAAGTAAATAGACGAAAACATGGAACTTAATACTTTTAGCCAATGCTATGAACAGTAATATATATTTTTGAATGAAAATATAAGTAAAAAAAATAACTTTTACATTTTAGGAAATATCCTGAATTGTTAACTTCATCAACATTCATTTATTTTTGTTAATTTAACTAGTATTTTTATGTATATTGGATCCTCTGCTTATTCTTGTTATTGTGCAGAAACCAAATAATATGTCGCTATTTTTCTCTACTTACTACACGGGGGTTGATGTTTTTTATTTATTCAGCAAATATCCATTTATATAATCAATAACCAGAGAAGATTGGCTATTGTTATTGAGTAAACATACCGAAAGCTTGTTTGGTATTGGTGCCTGTCGTACACAAGAGTATTTCAGGAACCAGAGTTGTAAAACAGAAAATTTCAACTTAATGTTATTCAATCAAAGAGGGTTATTATGACAGGGATTTTCTGCATTTATTTCATTCCTGGTATTCCAATCCGTGATGAGTTTAAGCTGCGTTTCTCTTTAAACTCATTTGGATTTATTCAAATAATTGGTTCTATTAAAATAACAGAACTTTACGTTTTTCTATTTGTTATTAATAAAGATTCTTTTTTTTTTCTGTAGTGGGAACTTGTTTGTTTTTTAAAATTATTTTTTTTAAGAGTAGGTTTCTTTAAATACCATTTTCTAATTCTTTTGTAAATAGTATTTGTTTTTTTATTATATCAATGGTTATTAACCTACTCATTGACGCAGACTATTTTTATCATCATCATAGTTTCCTTTAAATTAAACTTTATTGTGATTGACAACATTTTTACGCAGAGCCTTTTTTTCATAATGTAGTAATGACATTTTTTTTGCATTTTGTACACATACCAAATAAAGCTTGTTTCACGATCGCTCATTCAAACAAATTGGTGTCAGGTGTGGGCTGAGTGCTGAAATATGTTATCGCACCCAGAATTTTATATAATATTGCCTCAATTTCCAATCCATTTATCCTCTATCAACAAAGTAACACTCAAGTTTGAAAGAGAGAGGGTTTTAAAACTTTATTCCCATCGAGTCCTTAAGGTTAGGCACCTTAACGCTAACAATGAAATTACTGAATGTAATAACTTACTTTAAAAGCATTATTATTAGGTAATGGAACAGCGCTAACATGAGCTTTAATCAGCTAAAAATAAATTAATTTAATGGAAGTGTTGATGTAGAAGAATCTATATAATCATGGTAACACGCTATAAGCTTTTAACGACAACTTATTTTTATTTACAGCCCTTATCAAAAAAAAAAGTTTTATTAAAATACGAAAAAAAGCAAGAAAGGTTTTTTTTCGAAGAATCTACAATTTTAGTTTGTTGTTGAAATTGGAATAACATAAAATTAGTCGCAACAACGCCAAGAGCAAAACAATGAAAGTCAAGAAGAAAGGATACCACTGGATGTAGTACATGAATCAATGTTTGTTTGAAAAATTTATAGGATAAATATGCTGTCTCCGACTTTTGTTGTACAAAATTTATTTCCGAGAAACCAAAGAAAACACAAACAAATATAGCAAATTATCCTTTAAAGGGATTAGATAATTTGCCTAATGACACTTTCGTAATAGTAAAATAGTTTAGTCAATTTAAATTGTGGAAAAAGTTAAAAAGCTTGTTTAGTATAATTTAGCCTATTTGCATAGAATTTGCTGCAATTCGCTTTTAGTCTTTGATAAAGTTTAATTCGGTTTTATATGTTGGGTTAACTTAGTTTTTGTTGTTTCCTAGCATAAACTCAATTTAGGAGTTAAAGTCCGTGATTTAGTTATAGATATATTAGTTCTGTGTCAGGACGAGAAGTGCGTCCTAACAATTTTTTACAAACTTGATGCAAATTTCTCTCGAGTCGAGCCAAACTTGGGAAACCCATTCATTTAAAGTCTCAAATGCACAAGTTAAGATCCAAGCAGCAAATGAAAGGATTTATTTGTTAATTCTGCTTTTAATTTAATAAATAGAAAAGTAAACAAAAGGCACTGCTAAAGCTATTAACAAACGCATTTGCTATGGCTAAAGTGTGTGGTGTGTTATTATCAGAAGTAATTAAAGTGATTTGTGGTGGCTTACAGATTCTACACTCTAGGCCATGCCAGGTGTAATTCTCCCTGAGTAGGTAAAGAAACACCAGAGAAAGGTTTCGCTCCTCTGGTACCCTCCGGATGTGTTCTATTTGGGACTAAGCACTTAACCTACATACGATGCGACCGCTCGCTAGTTACCCGTTGTTCTTCATCCTTTATGGGTTTTCTAAACAATAGGTATATTTGTTTTTGCTAACTAAATCGCTACGACAACAAATTAGCACATTAAGGCAACTTTACACCAGATCCCTAATGCTCTGACGCATCCATAAACCGAGACCAAGACAAGCATGCAGATGATGAAAAAATTACTACTTTGTTTTTATTTTTTGGTTATTACTCAAATTTATTTTCGTCCCCAAAATATGATGTCAACGTTTTAAATCAAGTTAAAGAAAAGAGACGGACTGACAGTATCTCCGGGTAACCAAATAGCATGAGCCTTCTCTCAAACAATTACATAACAATTTTAGGAAAACGGAGAATTAATGAACCCAGCAGGACCGTAATTAAAGAATGTTTGCCCAGTTATTAGGACATTCAAGGAGATCACTAAATGTGTAAATATTCAAACAGTTTCAGTGCTCTAAAACCATACCAATGCATTAGGTAAAGCAATATAAACCAAGTTTGCTACCTAATTGAATATTAATTTGCTAGAAATTCCAAATTCCATTCAAACTAAGAAGCATTGAAGGATTTGATCCCATACAGAAAGTTGCACCAAAACTCAATCTGACAAAATAATCAATTTACAAAAGTTTCGTGTAAGCTTCAGTGACGTAATTTGCAACAAGCTTATAACCCATAAGCGTGTTTCTATGTTTAAACATAATACTTGATGAAACTAAGTTTGAAATGAATTAGAGTCCTTCGTCTTGCTTAAAACTATATTTGATTGCACAATTTACGGAAACGCCAGCCAGAGTTTAAACAACTCAACTCAAGAAAGTAATTCTCTTCACAAGTCAAACTTTGTAAAGACATCAAAGTGTAAAAGTGTCGGTAGTTAACTGGGGATATAAAAGTACCCCCGTAAAAGTAAAACAAGCCTCTTGAAATTTATGCCTATGCGCACAGCAAATAAAAGAGTAGATGGGCATTTTCAAGTGTAAAATATGCGTGAAGTTGGATATTTATTAGTTCCTATTTCCGTTCCAACCCTGTCTGAGGATGTGGCAAGGATGCCGAATGCTGAAGCTGAATATCCTAGGGATAAGGCTTCAAGACAGAGTCTCTCTTGTATTGGATTTATAATCGCCTCCAGCAGCTATACGCAATTACAAACGATTTATTATACTCAAAACATCCACTTTGTTATTAAAGTTGAGAGCTTAGATGTTTTTTTTTACTTTTACGGAAGTTTTCTTTCAATTATTGTCACTGTTTGTAGTTTTCATCAAGTGGAATGTTTATTTTTTGTTGTTTTCGGTTTGCAAAAGAGTCAGAGAGAACAAACTACCTGTAGGATTTTTAGCAGGAATTGTTTAAGATGAAAGTCATTATTAAAGTTTGAAGGATTCTTCTCCAAATTCTTATTGTTCTATAAAATTGTTTTTGCTTAACCTTGCTTTTAACTAGACGCCATTTTTATAATACCGAAAAAATAATGCACTTAAAAAAAGTTCAGTATACGGAAAGTTTTAATTTTTTTATTAGGTTTTAGTTATTAAATTAAAAGCGCAAATTTATAATACTGAATGGACGGTACGTTTTTATTATCATTTAATAACATTATTTTTATAATTTGTTATAACTTGTTCAAATTTAATGTATGATAATAAAGACGGTAATGACCCGGCGCATTCGCCATATTACAGAGTTGTATTAAAATTTTAAATTATTGTATAAAATAGCGAGCTACTTTGCAAATTTTGCCATAAAATCGATTTTATACGTAAAAATGTAATCCATTTGATAATAGAAAACGAATCTATCGTAGTTCTTTGCTGCTTTCAATGATAAAGTGCTCCGAACTAAGTTGTAAAAGCTGAGTTGGGGTTGAAGGTATATGGGCATCGTAATTCACATATCGCCGTGTCAAAAGTTTATTCGATCCCAAATTGATATATCTGCCATGTTACGACCATATTTCCACATACTTTATTATCACCAAAAAGCAAATATTTCTGCGGTAAAACATAATTTTTTATGCTTCACCTCAACTAAATTGTATTTTGATTTATTGCCCAAATCTGATCGTTTGGTGCTTAAAATGGTTTGTGGTTTAGTGTACACCAGCATATTTTAGCATGACATAAAATTGTATTTTGGGTTAACCGAATGCCAATGAAAAATGTTCGCCTGCTTATACTCTTTGTAGATAACAAATAAAACAAAAATAGATTGGTTTAAAAATAATATCCGCACCCATTCTAATTTGGTTGCAGTTTTAATGATTTAAGGAGAATGAAGATTTTGTTAATGGTTTATTTTCCCGGTATTAGAAAAATGGTTAATCCGTTCTAACGATGATGTACTCTTATTAAGTGCGCCACCATAAACGAAAACGGGATAAACAAGTGTATAATCTGCCGGGAAAGGATCCAGTCTGCTGTATACAAAATATAATGACGATATACACATGCATACATGCGCGCCTGTTATGTCATAAATTGAACTACATCCACTTTATAAATATCCATAATAATCCGGGGCCTACACGAACTAATCCGGAATCCGAGACGAATATGGCGCTTGTCGCAGAACATTCGCATCTCCATAATTAATTGCGAAACCAGCTTGTGAGATAATGTAGCTCGGTGCCCAACACTGATATTATTATATGAAATTGGCATGTGCTGCTAGATCAAGTCAACCAATGTGGTGGGACACACGATACCGCATATAGAGCAGAATAATTAACATAATGTTCACGATGTGAATTTTGGCACCTACGTATATTTTATCATAAAGCTAAATCAATGAATTGAGTCCGTATTCAATACGAAAACATACTTTTTATGAGTATATCTGGTGCTTTATAACACACAAAAACATGGGATTTGTAAATACTTAGCATGTTTATTAATAATTATTAATTTAAGTTGAACCGAAGTACCACCGTTTTTTCAGCATCAGCCAAAATTAGGATGACATTAACAAAACTTTATTTTTGTTAAAAGGGCGTTTGGTTAAGCGTTAAAACTTTTAAAATTTATATTGAGTCTTTATAGCGTCATATATAACAAAAATAAAACCATGTTAAACATAACTCGATACAATAAACTTATATGAGCTTTTGCATCGCATAAATATGTATAGGTGCTTTAGAAAAGTGCAAAATAATTCGTCCAGCAGACTTTAAAAACGTATTAAGGTTCATTTTATCCTATTTTAAAAATAATATCCTGTTTTTTATGACAATTTACGACATCAAATAAATGTTTCTTAATGCATCTTTACGCAACCAAATCACTTGCAAATAAAAAAAGCCATTATCTGGAAAAACATTTCTAGTGGAAGTAGCGCTTTTTCCAATCACCAAGTAAAAGAAGTCGAGAAATATTGATATAATAACAAAGGCGCCGAAAGAAGGACTTGAAATAAAATAAGCCTTGGCAAGAGTTTTCCTCAAAACGACGTACTTTGTTTTCAATCGATTACGTTATTACACAACTTCTTGTTGACTTGGCTTTTGCACGAAAATGACTAAAGATATTTTTGCTTACCCGATTGCCAATGGAGCAAAGTACTTTTAATTAAATTACATGGGTTCAATCGCATTTTTTTGTTGATTTTTGCATTAAATGCAGAGTATTTTTTTGGCGAAATTGTTGTCACGCTTGATTTAATTTTAAAATTCAAATGGTAAAAGCCTTTTTGCAGAACACTTAGACAAATTTAAAACAAGAAGCTTCCTCGTTTATTGGCGGAATCACTAATGCTATTCCTAAGTTAAGTTGCATTAAATTGTTATGCACCATATTTTAATTCAAAGTTATATGACAGTCTTAAAACTTTTAACAGATAAGAAATTTCAAGGATGATCGTTTGAGAAGTCATAAAATGTTTTATCGATTAATTAAATCTTGCTTATCCAAAGTTTTAAAGTTGTTAAATTTAAAAAAGTTCAAAATATTATTATTTTTAGGAAATAATTGAAAATTAAATCATATTAATTTATCCAGTTTTGGTATTTAATGTTTAAGTATTATTTAAACCATTTCCCATTTGCAAGTCCTTCCAACAGATGTTTGAGGATTTGGAATGCTAGGAATTATCCTTTAGTGGACCGAACGCTTGAGACTGTTATCTTAAATAAATTATTAAGGTTAGAGCTACATGGGCTTTCCGGGACTACGAATTTAACAGTCTTAAGTTTTAAGTATTTATAAAACATCTTAGGTCTCTATCTGTAAGATTGATTTAGGTTAAGGGGTAGTCGCGTTGCTTCTATTTTCCTATTTGGTTTGAAATAAACAAATAAAGACGAAATATTGTCGTTTTTAGAATTGCTATTTTCTGAGAAACAACACTAGGTAGGTAGGTGCACATAAAGAAAACGTATTTATAGAATTTTTATTAAACGTATAATGCATGACATTAAGCTAAAGCTGAACGTTTCATGCACAGAAATAAGGAAAGCCCATTTGAATAAGCTTTTTTTAAACGAATATATTTTTGTAATATTCATGCAAAATATAAAATTTTATGTCCAACTTCAACAAAAGTTACGTGCTGTAGCATAAATATTAATGTTTTGGTTTGTTAACTTTTTTATTATATCTATAATACGACTTGTAATATGTTTAAAAACTTTATTTGAGCATCGCGTCATTTTTTATCAAGCTATTTAAAAATAGCTACTTCTCTTCTATACTTTTGCCAAGGAAGAATTAAATTAACCAAATTAAATATACCACTTGCAAAAATAAATTTAAAATTCACTTCTAAAAAAGGTTTAGCTAGTTAAACTACCTTACAAATAGAAACGTTAAGAAATATTTGTATAGGTCCTCTGATGGGGCAACTTAATTAATAAATGATCTTCCCAAGTAATTCATTACTTATCTTAACCGACCCAAGGGCATTAAAGTTTCAAAGAGTTTGTATTCCTATTCTTAAGTTTCGCTACATGGACCCAGGATCCAAATAAATTACTGTGGGTGTAAGAGTACTTAGCTTTTCTACGATGAGGATTGATTACCTACTTCGCCGGATTTTTCGAGAATGCAGTTGACATGTTTAAGCTAACGGATCAGTTTGAGCGTCTTTTTAAAGAAGAGAACTTTCAATGATGTTGTTGGCATTTAATTGATTATTGCAAAAACTGAAAAGTATTCCATTGAATGAATGCTGTTTTGTATTTTAGTAGATTGCAGATAGCGAATTCATTTGCTTTTAGTAAATCAGAGTTTTCCATTTTTGTTTCATTGCAACGAAATGATTAAAATTCTTCTTTCCTGAATTCTTTTTAGCAACGGAAAACTTAGAAGTGATTACGTTTTTGAATTATTAAACTTCCTGTTTGTATCGCTGACCTTAATGAGCTAGCATTTGAGCTCACAACACGAAACTTCTAATTAAGTTAGGTAAAGCAAAACGTAAGATTTGGAGATATAAGAAACAATAACAAACGAATAATCCCAGCGAAATAATTTACTTCAGGCTTCTTGGGGTTAATAGCTATTGTAATTGTCCCCTTGATATACAGCCCCTATTTACTGGTGACGGTATTTTCAGTCACAACGCCATAAATTACATAACATTAAACTTTTCGCAAACTGTCCAAGAAATAATTGCGACTGTAGGCGTGTAATTGGAATAAAGTTTCTATGTTGCACCTTTCGGAACAACTAGCACGCGGAAAGCTTGCGGCAGTGTATTTCCGAAAACTCCTTCAGGAGCTACAAATACGCTTCGCTTGTTCCCACCTTACGGTGCTAATACTTTAAAGATTTACATTGTTTAAATCGGTAATTTGCTCAATTATTTCTGCAGAGGTGCTTTTTCCCCTTTACGTTTCATACATATATAATGCCTTGCGAACCTGTAATTTCACCGGAGTGAAAAGTAAATTTTAGTTAAGTTGCACTTCCTATTACATGCTTTTACACACGATCATATATAGAATCATACTTATCTTTATATTCTACAAAAAAGGCTCGATAAAAGGTATTAAAAATGGCGAATGCGCCGGACAAACACCGAGTGTTAAATATTTACATATAAGTATTTAGCATGGATTCAGTACGCTTTTATTTTTGCAGAAATATTTGTTTGTTTTGGGTAACAAAATAAAATAGCATTTATTATATCAAAGCACCTAACAAACAGTTGTTTAAATGAACAATCCACGTCACGCCAAACTAATCTGCTGCTTTTTATTCTAATAATAATGAATCATCCATATAACTCTGATGATTCGGCGATATTACAAAATGTGTACGAGCTCCTGTAACCTCATTTGTTCATGAATCCATATGACATAAAAAAACCGTATAGTTTTAAACCCTTTGAAGGTACGTGTTAAATCTGTGCTGTGTGAATTATGGAAAACCACGCGATTTTCATTTTTTGAAAGAGTGACGCCAATTTCATTAAAACGATGTATGCTGCTGGGCCTTTTATTTTTAGATCATTCATTGGAACGCTAATTGATTTTTGATTTAATATTCGCATTCAAAGGTTGAATAGTGAGATAAAACAAATGTTTGAGTTACATATTTTAGGATGTTTATTTAAAATTGAGGGGAAGAGTAAATATTTTCAGAGTCCAATTTGGTTAGTTAAACAGACCATTATTTAGTCGGACAATTAATTACCAGTTGAACTGAACAATTTGCTAAATACAGCACAGATAGTCCCGAATAAAAGAATCCAAATGCACAGCTGACACTAATTGTAGCTTATTTAATTGTCCTTATTAATAAAGAAGAATATATTTTATTTTTCAGTTAAATTATAAATGTAGCATAAGGTTGCTGGAGCAACCAAAACATAATACTAATTGATAGAAGGCTTTCATTTGAGCCGAATTGTGGAAGAACTCCAAAAGCTTTGTAGTGCATATTCAATAAGCGTTTCGAGTATTTGTGGTTAACTGTCTATTGTTGATTTAATCCTTTAACAAAGGGACTCACAGAGCGTTATGTCATTCCGGAAATGTAAGTTGGCCTATTTATTAATATGAAGATAGTGTCTAATCAGCGTATATGTATCTACTGCCATTGTTTCTCATTACTACGGGAGAACATAACAGGATGGGATGCAATCGAGTGGCAGAATCGATTGGGTAAGTTATTTGCCCGTGTAAATCCGGATCTATTGCGTTAGTTTACTGTATACATTTCATTCCATAATAAGAGAAGGTGAATTGTGCCAGTCCCTGCTAACTGGGCACGGGAAATTTTACTTGTAGCTCATTTCTTTAGCAAGAAATTTGACAATAAATTACAACATTTCGAAATAGTTTAAAAGCCTAATAATGCCAATGAGTATTAATGTTTTCAATTAAAATTATTAAAAATGTAACCTGGATACGAGTAATTGAAGGTAATACAAGTAAAATTGTCTTATTATGTGCAACATTAAGGGTACTATATTTCCTCAGAAAATGAACCTAAATGATCGCATTAACGTCATACTTCGCTTAATATTAATTACACTAGCAACATACCAGAAATTTAAGCTCCTTCCAGAACTATGTATTGTGCATTATGAAAACGTGATTCTGTATGTGTAACGGAGAGAAACTTGAAATTAGACTAGGTTGGTTGTTTTGATTTATTTCCTGGATAAATTGTGGCGGTTTGCTTCATGATTTGGTGCATGATAAATTCCCCAAAAATAAGCGTAATTTTCGTGGTCAACATCTGACACGCACTGGACCGTTATTGGCAATCTGTGGCGTAGCCTTTTGTATGTAATCCAATTAACTTAATCGCAAGTTGTCACTGAATTGCGTCAATTAGCACTACCATCTCATCACGTGACTGTGCATTCGTGTCGCAGGACAATTTGAAATCCGTAGCTTTTCATTTTACAACCTTAGAATCCTGAGCGAAATAAAGCTTTTTTCATTAAATAAAAGGTTGTAATTAAAGTTTATTATTACTTAAAAAGGCTTGGGATTTTATTAAATCTCTACATCCAGTTTAAATTAAAACTAGTAATAATAAACAAAATGGGTTAGCATACAACAATTAAACATTGCAGTTGGAATATTGTTTAAATTTTTAATAGGAACACAAAATAATTATTGTTCTTGACGTTATCTACGAGGGTTTTAATAACCGTGTGGGTGTTTTAAAATAACCTTTTTGTAAAAACAAACATAAAAACACTACTTCAAGGCAAATAATAGCAAATATTAACTTTTATATTCACAATGTAGCTCCAGGACTTATTTAAAAACAAAAATACGTTTATTTGTAAAAGTTACCAAGCTTGATGTCCTCTATTTGTATTGTTTTGCATTGTGCTTTTTGTTTAATCCCACACTTTGGTCAGCAAGCCTATTTAATGTTGTTTAAATCATTTGAAATCGTGTTGTTGTTTATATTTGTACTATTAAACCTACGCTTAAAATGCAATCTATATTGGCAATGCGCTAAATAAAATATCTAATTAAAACACCAGCGGGGTGGGTGATTCTAATGCAACAGCTTTTATCAACGACGATAATATTACATGACTGGTACAATGAAAAACTTTTCAAATAATTGAGTATTTTAATCAAGAGTTATCTTTTTTGGAATTCGCTGAGTAATTTCTAATTTTAACAGGAATATTTGCATGTCTGCGTTCGTTAAAATTGGTTTTTCGTTTTGCTTATTTTATACGTTATAATTTCGCACGACCAGTCGATAACAAACATTGTAATTGATTTAACAATCCCCAAACCTTTTATACAGATAAAATATTTATTATGGTAACATTTCGGTTTTTATTTACCAATTATAGGCATTTTAACGTAAGCAAAATATGGCGAATGCGCCGGGAATACATACTTTGTTTATTTACCCATTCAATTTTTTAGTTTTAAAGGGATCTGAAACCAAATGATGCGTTTATGGCATTCAATATTAATAATGGTATCAATGGTCCTTAAGATATTTAATTGTTGTAATATGTTAACATTAATGCTAAATGCGCTGTCATTCTAACATGATTAATTATTAGAGCAACGACAATTCTATCAATTTTCATAAATGTACGTTGCATAACGTTGTTGTCGTTAAATTGTATACTACATAATGATTTAAAGCTATTGACGTCGTTTCAAAGTGCCCTATTTGTTAACAAAAGAATTATAACTGGGCTGGAAAATCCGCTGGTGTCGATTACTGCTTTAAAGGATTCATGTAGTAAGCCGACGTTAAACGACCAATCTGTTAAATTTTTGCTATGAAATGAAATAGTACAGAAATGTGTGGGTTACATTGCTGAAGTAAACATTTTGGTAAAGGTGTCGAATCTAATTTAATTGATGTGTCTCAATTAAACTAAAGCCATACCGAAAAGTAATTACGAGTTCGCCAGAGAACATGGGTTGTGATATTTGGCTGGAAATTATGTTACTATAATTAATTTGGTTTTGATAGAATGGATCACATCGAGCAGCGTTAGCTCTCTCTATATCCTTAATGTGAGCAACCTTAGAAAATGACTGTGGTGTTATGTAACAGAGGTTTACTGGGATGAATCTAACAATTACGCAAATGTGGCTATGGAGAGATGTGACGACAAATTACACCGTTTAGGATATTCACTTAACACACCCGGTAATTTTGTGCTCTATGCTCGATCTGCAATAGAATGCTTTGTTTGACCCAGAAGAATGTCTTCTGAAGCTCTAGAGAATGCGGTGTTTGAGCCATTACGACAAGAAAATCGAGATTTACAATGACTCTTGCGTCTGAATCTTTGCAACTTAATTTAATTAAAATTGGTTCTTCCAGAAAAAAGTGCCTATATGTCTTGTATTTAATTATAATAAAACTTAACTTTCATTATTAAAATTTAATACTGGTTAACATAGATATTAAAATGACGAGTTAAAAAGTTATTTTAAATTCCCGTCAGAAGTGCATCTTTTTATGAAATGCCTTCAGATAAAGTCTTGAGGGACTTTCTTTTTATTTCAACAAAACAAAACTTTTGCGTGCAAACTTATGAAACTTTTTCACAAAGTGTATTAAAATTGCCGCAATAAATCTAACGACTATGTGGCAAGGTTTTAACGTTTGAAAACCTACAGAGCTCAATTTTATATCCAGGCGCACAAATTGCAAATCAATTTAAAAAAAACTTAGCAAAATGTTCAAAGCTTTTAATAAAATGACGCGGAAGTTTAAAGGGGAATGTGAGGTTTTATAAAGTCGTAAAGATTAGTGGTTTGATTTAAGACTAATGTTGCAGGTTAAATGCAGAGGCGGAGGCATCTGTGGTGTATTCGTGAGCTTAATAGTCGAGTTACAGGTGTGACTCGGGGTTAAACGGATGTAACGTATATTTGATTTATGTAAGCTTATGTGGAATGGGTTCTAAGATTATGGAACTTTACTTCGCGTTAGCCTACAATGTCATTTTACGGAGCACGAAAACTAGTCGTATTATCTAACAAATTGCGTCGGGTGTGCGTTGTATAAAACATTTTTTTTTGAAATGTAGGTAAATATAACTCGTTTTTAAATCACAGATAGACTTAAAACCATAACTGCAAAATTAGGTTTACCGTATGCACATAACGAAAAAAAATTATGATGAATAAACAAATTAAGTACAACCAACCTAATTATTTCAGATAACATAGTTTAAAGTTTGTGTTTAATAATACCTTTTACCTTATCATATTTTCTGGATGGCATGGCATAGTAAATTTTATTAACCCCATATTTTGCGATAGTATTATGTTGAAATTTTATAGTTTATATAACTTCTGCAGTTGTTTTAAGTACTTAAACATATGTTGAATTTGGTATCTTTGCTCTTAAAATAAATATTTTATATAGTAGAAATATATGAAAATCTTCCAAACCTAGGTGTTATAATAAATATTTTTTATTATAAGTTCGCCAGTAACCATTTTGTGTGATATTTATGTGGCATATATTTTTTTTAACATTATACGAATGTGTGTAGATATATTTAAAGATTTTTTAATAAAATATGTTTTGAAGGTGTACGAAAAACCCTTTTATAGCATATGTATACCAACAAGTTCCACAAAACGGGTTTTTAAATGTGATAAAAATTTAAAAGATTTATAAACGCAGTCACGTTCCTGGTTCTCGTTACATGTCTGAAACATCTGGCATTACAATTACATTGCCATAACATCTCAACAAAGCCTATCTTAATGCCAGTTTTCCAACACTAAAATTATAAAATGGTGCGAGATTTTTATTCAACGTTAAAATCTCAAAAGAGATCAAAAAACATTTTTTTAACATAATCTGCAAAGTACCATATCATGAAAAAATGAACGTTTTTATTATGGTTTGCTCTGCAATGATATGGCACTGCAGAGATAAAATATATAATATATTGCAACGTGTCATAATTTAACAAATATTTTCAGCAATATTGGATGTCACTTTTTTAATCTGCATAAACATGGAGGGTCATTTATCATTTCCCGTGTTCCCGTTGATGCTTTATGTTAGGCCTAAAATATGATTGAAATTTTGACAAGTTCTTTAATATAACATCAGCAGTCATTGTATATTTCGTTCCAAGGTTGGAAAAGCTTATACAATGGCAAAGAAAATGATTGTTTTCAGCACAATTAATTAACCGGCAGGTAAAAGGGCTGTCGAAGGGTTTGCGGCGCCTTAAAACCTACCATTGTAATTGAGATTAATGCGAAATTGTGTTATCAACTGTAGTCTAAGAAAAGTTGAAGTTTTTCCATTATTACTTTAACTTCTCAAATTTATCATGAAATCTTCAATTCGATTCACTACTTAAAGAGCGACTAACTTTTTAGGGATATTTCGGAAACCATTGTAACTTTTTATTGAACTTTTATTTTTATTCAGAAAAGTTAAGTGTATTTAGCAGATAGGCATCAAAACGCTGACATTTTTAAAGTTCTATAATAAAAAACATGTTTTAGTTTGTACATAACAGAAACAAATTAAATCGTTATGTAAGTACTAAAAAAAAATTTAAATAAAATTACCTGGGATTAAATTTTAGAAAAACATATATTTTTTACGATGGTTTTTATTAAAAAATATGAGTATTTTTTATGGCTTATACGATCCTAAAAACCGTTCATTACATTTTTCTTGATGGGATAATGGACGCATATATATCTGATATACGAGTATCGATGAATAGAACACGAAAAATCAATTAATGTCTGATGAAAACATTTAATAATCAAAATTTTGCTCAATCCAGCAATCCTACATGTCTATATATGTACGAATATATGTATCTACCTACCCTTACCTACCTAAATTTGCTGCACCGAACATGAACTATGTAAATATTGGATTTTGTCATCATAAGCGCTCCGGTTTAATTTCCGGTAGGGTAAAAATGAAATACTAGATTTTTCTTATAAACAGTCGAAAAATATTAACCATAAAACAATTCTATTTATAGAATTAAAGCGCTAGATTTTAAAGTATTTTTCGGAGCAGATAACGTTCTTTCTTTATGCGTTCTATTTAAAAGATTTAAACTCAATTTTTAACATAAATCAAGGTCACTCTTTTGTTTTTTAGGGTCATATAAAGCTAATTTGCTTAAAAAAACTCCTTGAAAATTTATTAGTTTGTGTCAAGTGCGAATAACTCACCACAATGTTTTATTTTCTTATTTAAATAAAAAATATGTTGTTATTTCTTTAAATTAGGTACCTACGGTGCTTGTTATTTTTGTGTCTAATATTTTACACAGTCATATAATATATTAGCTTTTGACATTATTATCTTAGCTAATGGCTAATTTGTTTTTAAATCCCAGATACCAATTCAAAGGCGAATAAGAAAGGAATTAATATTTTAAGAGGCAATTAAATCTTAAAAACGCTTTTAAAATGAAATTTAAACGACTTTTAACGACAATAATTGTTAATGTAAGTGGAATGCTAAGTACTTTTTAGTAAAATATTTCATTTTAAAATTTTATGGACAAATTTTAATTCTGTCTTTTATTTGTGTATATTTATACTTACTATAGAACGATAAGTATCTACTATTTTTCAAATAAATATTGATATTGCACGAGGAAGCTGCTGGAACAAGTAAAAATTTTGATAACATATTTATTATTTTCTTATTCCATTGTATATCTTTTCAAACGATTCGTTTAAGATATTACTAAAGATTTCTTTTATGTGTGGTATAAGTTTAATTAAAAATATTATAGTTTGTTACTCATTAAAAAACATTCGGCGATAAAATAAAGGAAAACAATCAAAACTGGAAAAATTTAAATGTCAGGGACATAAACTTAGAAAATTAAATCCGTACTTCATTTCACGCTAGAAAGATTTGTAGCCGAATAGTTTAAAAATAAAAATTATTTTTGTTATACAGTACATAAATAACAACGCCAGGCTTAAAACCTATTTTATTATTTAATTAAACTTCATTGATATTATACTAAAACTGGAACTCTTTATTTCTATTTTATTTCATAAACATATGAAATGCACTAGCTTTTTTCATTAATTGCAGTAATTTACTGGTGCAGTAAAAAATTCTGTTGTATAATTAATCAAAAGCAATTTTTTAATTAATTCGTTTGTATAGTTTTTAATCAAAGAAATTAAAAAATATGGAGTATTTGCTTTGTTGATTTAAAATTTAGAACTGGGACATTTTTTTAATAATTAATTACCTGCCTATATCCAAACACAAATAATGAGCAAAACAATTAATAACAAAGCCAACTAAGTTTTCATTGTATAAAACTGAGATTACTATTTGTTGAGCAATATACGAGTTCGAATATAAATAGAGTTTCCTTTAATTGAAGAGAGCTTCAAAGTGTTAAAGTGCGGAGTATGGGAAAGCTTTATCGTTTGATTAGTTCGTTTACACTGTTCAATGTAGATCAACTTGATTACGAAATTGTTTACCAAGCACTTTTAGCAGGTAAATAATTCCCATAAGTAAGTGGATAATGCTTAACAACAAGGTTCATTTCATTAACTTGGAAATTTCATTTACTTTCTTAGTTGCAATCTTAAAATTACATCATAGTTTATACGAAATTTAATTAAAAAGAAACTTGTGGGGGTAAAAATATAACACTCTCACCCGGCGCATTCGCCATTTTCTCATTTGCTAATTAATTTAGCTATTTGTACGTAGTCTGAGAGCAGTAATCAATACAATTTCTAAATACCGATAAGACCTTTGATCAAAAGTGATATAAAGCATAGTACGCGTAGATTCAATGAACGTCTATCCAGTAAGAAGGATTTACACGGCTCAAGACCCACATACATCATTAGTGGCGGATTAGACGTGCTATTGGGGCCGTTTCTTAGTAACTTGGCCAATATACTGAGTTACAAACTATCACGGTAATCTATCACAGTTTATTAAAAATTTATTTTTCAACCCGTTTCATTTTACACTGATGCTCTTTAAAAATAAATGATTTTACTAGGTATAAAAAGTATTTTCTGATATGACAAAATGATGAGATGCTTGGCCATCCCTAGTAAAATATAAAATGAAGTAAAGACGATTATGTTAATCCAATTTATGACGGTCGCTTTGGCGCTCAGACTACTAAGAATTTGAGATATAATAATATCCAATCCAATCTATTACATAGCCTGAAGTTTTAATGTACTTTCTACTAACTCTCAAACATAGCTTACAATTTAATTATTTTAATTAATAGAGAGCGAGGCATAGACTATGGAACAAATGTTTTTTGTTAGAGGTTAACCAATCCTAATTTATTAACCTCTTCAACCACCACAGTCCAACCAAGTAATATGTATAGTTTTTTAACTTTGGTCTAATTTATTTTTGCCTCGCCGGCGTTTGGGATAGAATGATTGATTATCCTGTGGTTTAGGTAATTGCTCACAACACAGCACAGAATACTATTTGCTCTCTGCCTAAACTTTTAAACATGAACCAAACTAATGGACTTGGAGAGCACGCGATACAAAGTTTAAGCTGCGAAAGAAAATGCTTTCTTAATATTAAACCACTTTGTAAACTTCTTATAGCATGTCGGGATATAAAATTGCAAGTTCGGGATTATGCGCCTGTATTTATGATATTCAAAGCGAAGGGACTTGAAATTAATTCTTTTTCGGTTTTTGACGTAAAAAGGCTGTAAAGCATTTTTATTAGTATAATGAAATCAAGAGCTCCACGCCAAGGGTTTTAACGCTCTTCATTTCATAAACACGGTAATAACAGCTGTAATTTTACGCGAAGGGACAGTAAATGCACATCCTGGAAAAGATGGGACCATCCCAGGAAGGGTCAGAGGTTCCATCGTAACAATAATTTTCATTCCTGTCATGTATAAAATGAGAACAACGGCTTGCCGGAGCTGGAGGCCAAATGACAAACGCGCCTAAACCGGAAGTTCAAACCAGAGTTTGCGCGTCCAGTTACTTGCGGAAGTGACGTCACTCATATCCCTAATGATGCATGTTATTTCCATCAACAAAATTTGTCGTTAACAATAGCACAAATTTTCCATTAGATTTTGCTGCATGTTGTCTATTATTATAATAGAAAACAAATTGATTTTAATAATTAGTGAGTAATTTCCTTTGACATTGGAGCGCTGTTTAAAGATTTTGATTGACTAGGTAATTGAATTTAGGCTTTAATTATTTAAAGGTATGCATCGATAATAACTTTTTAAAGTTAATTAAGCGATATTGCAATTTTAACCAAATCAGTTTACAGTCTAAACAAAAGTACAAAGGAGCCATTTTGTTAATGTTAGGTTTTTTTATCTATAACTAAAAGACTCTTTTAAAGCCAAGCAACAAAGGATTTTTTGTAAAAAGAACTAGCCAATTCTTCAGAATTTAGGACAAGTAAATAAGACAATAAATGAAAATCCGAAGGATAAAAATCCATATAAATCTGTAATATCTCTTTTGAATTTATTCATGCTTGTAAAATGGATTACAATATTTTGTATAACCTGTGACCGATATTCTCTACATTCGATAACATGTTAAAATATTTCATAACGCGAATAGCATCGGATATTGTAAGCCTCAGGCTTATGAATAAAATTCGATGGCTGGCCTTCCTCTTAGTGTAGGTACGAATAGATAGAAAATAAAATGTGTTTGCAATGGGCACCAAGCAAAGTCTTAACAGTATCCTGACCCTTTTTTAGTACAAAAGCCAAAGCCGCTTGTTATAAAGAAATATTTCTGGCTTTACAAAGTATGCTTTTTGCTAGTTTTTTGTGGGTTATCGATGCTTGAACCATGATAAAATCTAATCAAGTGGAAGGTTGCGTTGCGGAATCGACCAAATATCTAAATGTAAATAAGCCCATTTAAGGGTTCAATAAAGGCGGAAGTTTCTAATGCGATGTGGAAGGTTTAGCATTCTGGAAAAGAAATTTAGGGTCATTTTATGCGGAATATTATTACAAGACAAAGACATAACAAGGCCATGTTGTGGAATTGCAGAATTTATTATTAAAACTGGTTTATCCATTTTGTACCAATATTTACATTCACAAAGAAAAACATATCTGCAAGTCATACACCTGCGGCAAAAAGATAGGGTCCAAAGCAAAAAATATTGTTCCCGGCCCTAAAATGCAAATTGAAGATGGTAACCTTGTTTTTCCGATTGTCATTGTATGTAAATCATTCGTTTTTGTTTGGTGCTCTAATTTTTCTTGAAGTGACGAACTAACGATTTTACGGGACTTAAAAATTCGTATAGAGCTTCATTTTTAATGTAGGGGATTTTCTGCAAACAGATTTCAGAAGACGTGTTGGATTATCCGGCATTGTCTAAAGCGCCATTGTTATTTTAAAGATCCTTGCTTTGTACTTTTTTAAAACAAAAGTGAATTATTTGCTGACACTACACATTTGTTTCAAGATAAACTTCCTATGCTGTAATCTTAGAGAAAGTGACCAAATATCACAAAAGCTTTGCTTTTAGACTTGGTTGCTATGATTTATGGGGTCTTGCTGCTGGCTTGCTACCTACATTATCTTTATATCTTCCGGTTCCTTATCCTTGTATGAATCTCCACCTAATGAACAGCCTTATAAAGAACTTCCTTTCGTGATTCCAGATCTCGACCGCAACAAGAATCAATTATGCTTTTTATCCTTCCAGATACAATGTCCTTGCGTGTTGCCTATGCTGTTATTGTTTTCCAGAATAGACAACATTTCCGCTTGTTTATAGTAACACCACTTCGAAAACTTTCATCCTAATCCATGTAGGTACAACAAAAATCGATAACAGCAATTTTTTTTGTTTTCAAAAAACCGTTTTATTTTGTCCTTTTCTGCAGGGCTAGTTGTAATTATGCTTTTGTGTAAATTGTATTTTGTTTGGGCGTTTTAAGCTTTAAGCTATATTGGTCCTAATCCGACTTCAAACAATAATTTTAATGGTTCATAAAATATGGAAGATTTAGTCTGTCAGATGTGGACATTCATAATCCATTTATTCGAAACGCTTATGAGCCTTATAATTTAATGCGTTAGAAAAGTTGTGTTTATAGGGCAGCCAGATTCTAATTTTCATTTAAAACTTTTACGTCTTGCATTTGTAGTTAGAAGCTTATTGCATCATAAAATAAAAATTAAAAGTAAATTTAACAAATATTATTTAATTGGGTTTAACTTTTGAAAAATACTCTCTTTATTTTTATATCTTGAATTTTACATGTAAGACAACCAAAAAGCGCAAACCAAATTTTATTATAAAATATATTCTTGGCTTGCATTTGAATGTAGTCAGCTTTTCTTCAGTTTCAAAAACAAATCCCTTTTATAGCAAGACAATATTGCAATAAAAAACAAATAAAATACAGTCACAAAAGCGAGCACAACCTAAAGTTTATATAAATTCATTAGAGCTTTATTGAAAATATGAAAGCAACTAAATTACAACGTCTTTCCTATGGTGCAAATTTCTAATAAATTACCCAGCAACCAACTTTCATTTCCAACAAAATATGTGTGAAAGATTTCCAGAACTAAGTTTTCAAACTAGGTAGTTAAGACGTGAGAGTTGCGACGCCACACGTACTTTGATGTCCAAAATAAAATTTTCAACCCTCGCGATTATTAAATAAAAGTAAAAATACAAGTTTTTCAGTCAACATTTCTTTGTTTTTAGTTTTAAAATTTAGTTTTAAAAACAACGTTAAAACCTTTCTAAATAAGATTAAATCAAAACATTCTTATACACTTTAGGAATTTAGACTTATTTTAAAGTTTTGCAGAAGCGCCCCAGGTTTCAAATTAAGTGCTTTTATTAACATTTTAATTGCAAAGTTTGTTAATATAACAACATTTTGATTCAAGCGCATAAAATCTACAATTTATGATAATTACATGCAACGTTTCTTCTAATTTTAAATCATCTAGATACCTGGATGTTTACTCATTTAAAGTTATTTATTACCAGTCCAAATACGTGACCTGATAAAGTTTAGTCTAGATTTATCTTGAAACTGAATGATTTACCATTTACCAGATTAGACCAAAAAAGTTTGTTTTGATATTGAGATGCTGACCTACCTACTTAAATTTTTATAACCAGGTAGGTACCTAATAAAACTGTAAGATTAATATTTAAACCTAATAAAAATGTAGTCCAGAAAAAATCAGTTATTTTATTATTATTAAACAAAGCACGTGCAATTAAATTATGCTAAGTAGAAATCACTTGGTTGGACGGAGCTCAACAATTACATTAAAAATAAAAGTCTTTTCATTCTGCCTACATTCTGCATTAAACTGACAATCTTATTTAATGTAGTGCTGCATTTACTTCGCGTAGGCGTCAAATTAGAAAATTAATAATATATTGTACCTACTTTGTAACAATTATAAACCAAAAAGTTTTAGTAAAAGCTTAGACCAGCTAGTCTTTAAACGCGTAATGAAATTGAAAAGCCGCATAAATTATGGTACTTCGGAAAACATAAGACTCAAAATTAATTTTCTTGCGTGCCTAGGGTATGTTCGGAAGCCTTATGTATTGTTATCGGACGCTAAAACTAGAAATATTATCCATTCATTCAGACACCCTAGCACTCTTTTTGAATAGTTATGTAGAGCAGGAGATATTTATGAGCTTCCACTGAAAAGTTGGCCTATATTCTTAGTTTCAATGCCAAGTCTATTCTTCTGGTCTGGCTTTGTTTGAATCGCAAATTTCTATCCAAATCTTTTGTCTTTATGAATTTTTTGGATGTGTGTGTTATTTTCCGGTTCATTAAGCGCTTCAGAACTCGTATTTTATATAAAGTCTTATCAACTGTAGACATTTGGAGGGCTCTCTAAAGGAATTGAAAGTCTAGACATCTTGAAGTTAACGTTTTAATTTTTTATACGATTTTTACAAGATAGGTTAAATGCTCTTGAGCCCGTTGTTATTTTCAATAAAACAATTTTATGGCTTGAATATTGATTTAGTGTTTTGACGTTAGACATAAATTTCAAGGAAAATATGAAGAACGCTCGTATGAAATATTAAAAAACTTGTCGACAGTAATTGAAGGAAAAGAGAAAGAAAGTCGCTCTGTAGAAAGATTTGACAAGAAACATAAAAATAACTGGAACATTTCTCAAAGAATGGAAATTAGATGGCGACAGTAGTCTCGTTACATTTTCAAGATAGCTGGCGGTCTAACAAGATGCGATTCTTTCTTCACTTTAAATTAGATGTGGCTATTGTCCCGAATTTTAAAGTTGCAAAAAGCGCTCCAGTATTATGTGAGATACTTCTCTTTTTCAAACTTTCTTAATAACTGGCAAAGTTTTACTTTACAAAATAATTTGTTCGTGGGGAGATAATTTATTTTAACGATGCTTAATCATTAATGTAATAAGAAAATTTATATTTTGCATTCAGTGGCTTATCCCTTACCCAGCTTTTAAACTTGAGGTTATATTATTAATTTTCTAAAGAATTGACATACTTTTTTATTTCGTAGCACGTTAGAATTAGAAATACGCTAAATACCTTTGCATGTGAGTTAAAAACGTAACAGCTTTGTTTAAAATGACAAGTTAAGTTACCAACAAAGGACATGGTAGAAAATATAAATTGAAAAGTTAGTCCAGAGTTAAAAAAAACTAGTCCAAAATGGTCAAAATCAATTACAAGTAAATTGCTAGATCCTGGTAAACAAAGTCAACATACGATAAATGTAAAGAGCGAACAAACATTTTTCGTAACTAGAATACGCCGTAGAAGTTAAATTGTTGATATGAAATCCAATTAAGTTAAAGCAAATGTGTAGTTTCACGGGATTCATTTATGCCGTACAGCATTACAGTACGGACAATTGAATTGTCAATATCTAATTAACCTCTAACAATGGCATCATAGTCTTTTAAAATACAAAATAAATAAATCTGCTGCAGTGCAACAAGCATTTAAAATGGCCCTCTTTAGAAGTTATTAAAAACTGTTGGTCGAATTATATTAGCTTTGTTCGTAAAGACCAAATTCCCAGTTTCAAACTAGTCCATGATAGTTTTTAAACTGTCAATGTCTGCGCATATCCATAAAATGTTCTGCGCATGATTTTTGCACCTGTGGACTAGTTTGAAACTGGGATTCTGTTCTCTGCAAACAAAGCTAATATTTGTGCCGCCAAAGTTAACAACGGTGTCTTGGCAATATTCACAGCTTGAAGTTAAGCATTTAAGTTTAAGGAATGAGCGAAATCCTTTTGGTAAGCGAACGTAATGTCCTCAGAATGAGTTGGGTAAAAAGCAGTGCCCAAGCAGAGCTTTGCGGCATATCCTGGCTATAAAGTGCAACTCGGTGAAGATGACCGAATGAACGGACCGCGACCAGTTAAGAAGATCTATGACCAACACCGGAAATTACAGCTCCTGAGAGCCAGATCGTGAAGCTAGTCAGATAAGTGCAGATGAGCGCCAGGGTTGCCAACATATTTCTCTAGTAGCTGGTAATCAACTTCCTTGTGGGATAAAAGCCAACACTTTAGATAAACTCTCCATCTATTTGCTTATTTTCTTTTGTAAGACGAGATACTCGGATCTCGGCGGAGCAACGGTGCACAATTCGATCTTATTGTCTGTCAGTTTTCCAACTTAAATTCCAAAGGCGATAAGCCTCTACTCAGGAAATATGAGAGATAAATGAGCAAATAATATTTTTAGACAGGGAGCTTTACAAAATATTTACATTGTGGTGTAATAATAACATCGAATAGTCAAGCCGGGATCATTTTATTGCATATGATTTTTATGATGGCACCCAATCACAAAAGAAACAATTGCATCATAAAATCAAAATGCCTTCGTCTCAATAATAAAAGTGATAAACTGTTTTCGACGATGTGCACATAATAATAAGATAGATTTATTATGAAATCGAAGCACGCAATGAAAATAAAATATCACCTTAGTTCTGAGTTTTAAAGTAGCATAACATTATGCAATTGGTAGTGCCCCTGACTATCTGAATCTGGTGATTACCAATGTAGGTTACTAGGGCTGAATCCATTTATTTTTGCGTTAGAAATTCATTTTGTACAATCATAGAATATGGCGGATGCGCCGGGTCACCTTTATGAAGAAACTTATATACGCTTTTGTATTATGAAGTTATGAATTTAGTCGCCGTTTAACATAAAGAGAAATGTACGTGTAAACGTCTTGTAATTTCCATTTTCGGTAATAGTCCATTACCAAGTCAATTACTTAATTCAGCGAAAGATTAGACGATACTTTCACGTAAATGAATAACGTTTTAATGTACCGCATTTACACATACCAACGAACTCTGCTTCCGCATTTTATTTTGTAAAAACTTTAACTTTATGCTTTTTCCCAAATATATAACTTCTGCGACAAAGGTTTTAACTTTAAAATGGGAACATTAGTTTTATGTTAGCTATTCGACCCCATTACAAATTTAATTTCATTCCACCTAATATCTTTGCTCCAAAAGTGATTTCGAATACTGTAAATCTTACTACAATAAGACACTTTTATATGGGACTTAAATTGAACTTCTGGAAGTAGATAGGTGAAAATATATAGTATGTTTTAGTTGGCACTTAAACTTTAAATCAAGTCGAACTATTTTATTTCGACTGATCATATAAATTTTAGAACAAAATCCTTATAATTATTATTATCCTTATCCAGAATCTATTTAGCATGCATTTTTCAATGTTTTAAGTTTAAAGTTTTTGAACCATGTGTTGACGAAAATATGTATTTTTCAAACAACTTTACAAAGTAAGTAAGTAAGTAAGTAAGTAAGTAAAACTTTATTAGTTCATTGTGAAAATTACAAAAGTAAAACACAAATACCCCTAGGCGTTGAACGTATCAATTATAAATAATATAAATGTAATAACAATAAAGAAAACAAACATAGTATTTAGTTAACTTAAAAAGTTAAAGCTACGATAAGTATATAATGGTAAAATAATATATTTTTGGATTGTTGATATTTATATATTTAAATTTCACTACTATCTTTAAAGTTTTGTTTTTCAGAGATTGAATATTTGGATGAAATATGCTTATTTGTTCTGGTATTGCTTGTTAGTTGCTTATTTTGTTAGATATCACTTTCTTCTCGTCTGTTGCGAAAAAATGTATACTTTTTTACAAGTATATTTCTAGGCCAGACTTCCGATTTTTTGACATCGTCTAAAATCGAAAAGTTGAATCCAATTTTGTATGCTTTGTTAGAACTTGTATTGAGTTTGTGTTTCTCAATTTCATTGATAGAGAAGTCTTCATTTGGAAAATGTCGTTTGAGATGGTTTAAGAGTTTTTCCTGTGTTGATGTTGGCTTTGCTCTTCCAATAAAAAGCCAAGCTTTTTTCTCGGCTCCTCCAAAATCATCATCGTTGAGATCCGCGTTTCCTTTGACTATGTCCTTATTTTTCCAACGGGACACCCTGGAGTTTGGTGCTTGTGGAAACTGCGCGTAAGCTTGTCGTTTTGTAAAAGGACCATTCGATCCTTGCGGTGGCCTAGGTGGTTCCGTTGTTACGCCACTGGATGTGAAAGATTGTCCGCTGGATAGTGCAGGAGCATTGGAGACTGCGGTGCTGCTAGGTACAGCTGGAGGCGCGTGGTTGTAGTTATTAGCACCGTACTTGCTTAGCGCGTCATCTATTGTTTTAAATTTTTTGTTATTGTCTATATTATTGTTGGCAATTTCTGTTTCCAAAACATTTATTTTTGTTATGAGTTGTGAAACGTTTGAAAGTAGGTCATCGTTTTTTGTTGAGAGTGCATTAATTTGGTTAATAAGTGGAGCACATTGATTTTTTACAGATTCGTTAACTATTTTATCAAGAGATACACTAATTGCGTTGCTTATGGTCTCTAACAAACGATTGTCAGAAAGAACCTCACTAATTAACATTTTTATTTCACTGGATCGGAATTTTACCGTTGTCATTTTATCGAATATTGGTATAGTATGAAACTATACGGAGTAATTAAATGCACGTCCGCGTTGCTCGGCGGTTACTTGTTCTCACAAAAGCAATAAAACTGAATATTGAAGTGCCTGCCAGTGAAATATTGATAATTGCCCATCAGTCATCACTATTGTTTATATAAAAGCCAGGATTAACAAGCTCATGTCAGAACGCTTAACATTAAAATTTCATAGATTCTATTGCATTAAATTCCTAGTGTGTAGATACCACTATAGATTTTCATTTGGCATATAAAGCCTAAATTTGTAATGATGTTGAATGAAACGTCTGAGTTTGATTAGGGTGTAAAATGTGAGTGCGAGCGTTAGCGGATTAGAGCTCGATCTGCTGCCTCAATACCACGCTTTCAACTTCAAATCAAAACCTAAGCATATGTCATAACCAAATAAATACCTACAGGGTACAAGCAAACTCGACAGACCTAAAAAAATTTACAAATTGAATTTTGGATCTACGGAATTACGTTTGGTTGAGTATGTGTTTTACGCAAAATTATTAAATCAAGCAACTATATTAAAAGGGAAGATATTTGAAAAGTGGACTCAAGAGTCGAATCTACTTAAACTACATGATCTAAAGCAGTGGGGCATTCTAGCAAACGAATTTATAGAAAAAGGATAAAGTTTGTAGCCTCTTACTTCTAATACTTTCTTTCAAATGTTTAATGTTAAAAATGTTTCTTCTTTATGGGGCTTAAACTGCCTGAATGCACTCCAAAGGAAGTATTATTTCATTTAGTTTATATCTCTACAAAACAATGTTTATTTTTTGCACACGAACATAATAAAATGAATTCTTTAAAATTGTGTTATTTTGTTATAGTAATAAAGCTACACAAAGGTATTTAAATTTTTTAGAGTAACTCTACGTGACATTGTTTTTTAGAAACGTGAAATTTAATTATAATCAACATAAACAAAATAAAGTAAATATATGAAACAAAGAAATCTGTCCATAATTCCGAGAAATCTATTTTAAAATATAAATACCAAGTCATGTAATACATAAAATTCGCTACTAAGTGCAAGGCAAATAAAACTTAATAATTTACTTATTATGGCCGAGCTTGGGAATACCAATGTAAAATAAATAAACTTCACTGGGAAAACAGACCGTTTTCCATGCAAATTAGTTAATAAAGTTTCAATTCTTAACCCAGTTTGTAGAGTTGTATTAGTGCTAAGTCATCAGTGATAAAAAAAATAATTTTAAAATAAAAGAACAAAAAAAGGCTGATTTTATTTTTCCATTAGAATAACTATTTAATTAAAAAAGTAACATGAGAGTTTTTCTTTCATCATAAATTACTTATTGAGTTACTTAGTGCAATTTAAACATCAAACTTCTGCCACAAATTTAAACACTAACCTAGAAAATAGAACCTACTATTATGGGAAGTTTTAAACTTTTCAAATAAACTTAATTGGTACAAATGTTACCCAAGACAATTTTAAAAGTTGGGTAAACTTTAAACAATGCACTTTTATCTATTAAATTTACATTAACGATTTAGCGTTATCCTTTTATTAAATTAACAAAAAAGCAACTAAAAACAAGCTTATTATTTTTAAATTAACGCTCTAAGCACACTATAGTTTAAAACCTATTTAAAGTTTTGAGACCTTCAACATGTTTTGTAGCTTTATTTAAATGTGCTTTTATTAAAATTGAACAAAAAAAATCGATTGTCATTTAAACTAAAAAAGACATTCTGAATAAAAATACGTTTTATAAATTGCCTTTGTGAATGTTAATCACACATTTTTAAATAAGGATTTTAATTAAAAGTGCAATAAGCACAGAATCTGTCAAGTTTGCTTCACTTTTGAAGACAAATCTGAGATAATTATAATTTAGCAGTTTGAATTAGCTACGATTTTAATCTACCAAGTCATTGTATAGAAGTCTCAGGGCTTTTGTTCCCTTTTATGCAAAAAAGTAATCACTTCGTATTGTAATCGTGTTAGTACGTGGAACAATGCTGGCCAGTTTCTTCCGCTGTTGAAAATGTTGCGCTTTTCTGCTAGCACGATTAATTTTGCTAGAAATTTTATTTTGGTACTCTAATACTCAATGTAAAGCTCCTTTGAGCTAAATCACATTTTTTTTACAAAACAATAAACCGTTATTTTTTTTTAATTCAAGAGTTACAATATTACTTTTTATTCAACAATTTTAGCTGCTTTAAAATGGTGTAACATGTCCATGAAATAATCATTTTTTTTATCAGATATTAAATTAAACTAAAACCCAAGACATTATTTGTATCGATTTTATTCAACCTTCTTGTAAAATCTTCCATTCAAAAAATATTTAATGCATTTTCTCTCAGCTAGCTTTAAAGCCCTTCGGCTAAATCAAATTCAAAGGTATATTTTTTATTTAATTCATTTTATTTTTAATGAAAAAGCCCGTTATTTTTTAATTAAACCATAAATGTATTTTGCAAAATGTAAATTACAATCTCGTTATATTGACTTTTTCAAATCTGCATATTGATAGCGCTTTATTAAAAATTTAGCGAGGACAAACACTTTTATAATAAAAACTGGCTTACCATTTAATATTTTTGCTGCTTCAAAACAACTCTTACCTGAAAAAAAAAAAGAATTTGTTATTATAAGTTTAATATTTTAAAATTAATTAATTGCAGTTGAAATGGCAGGCTTTCTCGTTTTAATTATTTTTACTGTCCAAATAAAAAACTGCTGGGTTGATGCGATTCTATAATTAATTGTCGATAAAACTGAAATAATTATTTTCATCAATCATAAAAGTCTCAAACTTTTTGTGTTTTTAATTTGAATTTAAAACTCGCAATCTGCTTGATATTGTTTCCAATTGATGTGTTAATAATAACTAGCTTTTAGACTAACTTTATTATTCTAAAAAAAGTAGGTGATGTGCGAATATTTAAATTATAAATTTATAAATCATGAGCTCAGTTATAATAAACGTTGACATTTCATTTTAAAGTAAATTGGAAATATTTGCTCTCCGCGTTTAAAGTTTTGGAAGTTAATTCTTAAGATATTGTATTTACTTTTCATTACCTGTTGATTTTAAGATGTTTAAGTTATAAAAAATATTTATTTAAGCAAAGTTATACCTACTACTTTCTTGTAATTTTAACTTTAGTTCTATTTATCCAACACCTCACACCCAGCTTTAAGTTTTTAAATCTGATTTGGTCTTATGCAAGAGTGCACCTAGGAATACAAAAGTATTGAACACTTTTTTCAAAATTTAATAAAAAAATATTATCATAAACATGATACTTTGAATATCATTAAGTGTTAAACAATAACAATTTAGTGTTATAAAATACGGGAGAGCTATAACATTTTTAATTAGTTTTGGAAATGTATTTCACATAAATATAAACAAAATATTTATTTTATTTTTTATGTTATTGTAATAACCTGCATGGTATAAATTTATTGAGTTATAATGCATAATTATTAGTCAGATAATTTCGGTTTGTAAAATTGAAAAGAGAAAATTATTAATGTGCTTTTATAACTGAAAATTAGCAATTCTGAACAAATCGGAAATTATTATGTTCGCTAAATACGAAATGATAATACCCTCCATAATATCATTGTCGCACATTCCAACAAATGAAATCTAATAATTGTTATTGCGGTTTCCTATCACAAAGTTTATTGAAAATGCATCCAATTGCGCTCTTTAGCTTGCATGCGGGTATTGTGTTCTTGATTTGTGCTTTTCCTTTCCCCGGTATTCTGGTCAATATGCCAATATTGTCACTATAATTCGCGCGAATAACATCGAAATTTACTAATGCATTGCTTGGTCTATTGTATTCCAACATCGCTAGGTATTATTTATGGCATACCACCCGAAACTGTAACATTATGCACATAATGCTTCTCGAACATTTATTTACAAACAAACGAATTCTCCTAAAATTTATTGAGATAAGCGACGCAGAATTACATTACTCACAAACAACAAACAAGACTTTGGGAAGCTTCTGCATGTTATTCTACTATTCTAGACATTTCTTTCGGATCCTATTGGTTGTCTTTTTAGGGCTGCTGCTATGGATTCGTTACTCTCTCAATGTTTTCAAAATTGTAATTTTGCGATAAAAGTTTATATTCCTTCAATTGTGACCTCAATAGTTATACAAGGAAATGCCCGATCATATAGAGCTTTGCAAGTTGAGTAGATAAGAAGTTTCCGAAACCAAAAGTTTGTGGTTAATAGTTGTGAATAAATTTAAATAATTTCCGGAATACATTTCTTCTGTTTCATAAAGTTTGACACGATAAAATATAACTTTTAAATGCAAAATTTGTCTTTATGCAAAATGTATCTTCTATCGGGAATTACCATGGGACTCCTTAAAATTTATTGCGAAAGCCGTGTCATTTTCGATTGCTAATAAAACAGAAAACGTTGTTGACCCATAATGAAAAGCTAGGGGAACACAAAACAACTTAGTGTTTTCGGAAACCTAAATTAAAAGTGACAAGTAAATTTGCCTTGATTATGCTATATTGAATGATGACAAACATTTGATAATTATTCAAAGTTTCTGTTTGTGTTTGCTTGCTCCGTTTTATCAACGTCTCATGTTGTCTGAAGGCATAACTTAAAACATTTTCTGGAATTACTGAGCAATCTCATATTTTACGTTTAAGATTCGCCCGTCCGCGAATCAGCATAGAAGGAAAAGATAAAAGACTGACGGATGTGTATAGATAAGCTAACACTTTACAAAATACGGCGACTGCGCTAATTTTTCACGCGACAATCCTAAGACATTTCCGAAAAACAAGAAACACAATTTACATTATTTGTAAAGTAAAAAATTGCTCTATGTTTGCTCGGCAAAAGTACTTTCAAACTATGTTTGGATATGTTAAGTATTCTGAAGGGCATCCCAATTCACCCTTGCTTGGTCTCAAAATACCTTCCGCAGTTTAAAGAAAATAAACCGTATTATTTCACGTGTTGGAAAATGTTGGAATTATTTTCACGTCATTCTTATCATTCCCTAGTGGAGAATATGCGCTCTGATGTTTTTCGTCTATAAAATGTTCAACAAAGTTGCCACTTTCCTACTTGGGTTTCTTTGCACACATTTTCTTATTTATTTGCGGCGGCATGCGATACCTATGCCAAGTTTCACCACCAGCGAATCACAAACTCACAAAAGGGCTTATCACTTTGACACGAAGCTTGCCACAATTTTTGAAGCAAAAATAGAAAATGTTATCCTTTAAACGTTAAGTGCACCAAAGATAGTGATATCCTCTTTGCTTTGCGGGAAATACAAGCTAAAATTGAATTAAAAGTAGCGCCTTGAAAATAGGACACATATTTCTACAATAACAAAGTAGGATTAAGCAATAATAATAATAAGGCCCGAAATTAGTTTAACTTTGTTTAACTATTATAACAATGTGTCAGACTTTCATATACAACAAATCCAATTAGAATTGTTTCCTCTAGGAGTTGGGGTTAAATTATATTCAAGTTTTGAAACTTCTAGGCCACCGTCTTCTATTAGGGCTTTCTAATTATTGCTTGACTTGTAAATATGTTAAATGCTAGGGTGTTTCATTAGTTTTCAAATGTCTTACCGTTAAATGTTGATAACTATGATGGCCTCTGAATGTAGTTAGAGAAGTTTCATATAGTTACAAAGATACATTCACTTGGAATTTAATTCAAAACCATACAATGCTAACATTTTTATTTAAAAAGTGGATTATTTTAGTCGAAAATACAATTACACTGAGCGCACATAAAAAATTCAATTTGTATCTTGTGATAGTTGAATGATTTAAGAATAATATTTCTTTAGCTAAATTTCTTATAAAGAAATGTTGTTTCGAAAAAGGTTTCTTTTAAATTACTTAGCACATTTTTCGCTAAATAATGACAGAAATTGTGAAAGAAAATAAATTGCCTTCATCTTAGCTGCTTTCGTTAATAATAAATAGAGTTATAAATTTAATATTCTGTTCGTAAAGATGACACAATTTTGTGATTCGTTAGGTGGTATACACTTTTAAAACGACTAGATTGGTCTAAAGATGGATTGCAGACTTCGAAACTCTGTGTAAAGAGGGCATGTTGGCCGAATATATCTTGATAGTACTCGATTTGAAATCGAAATGTAGTTATCGCTTTTCTCGTTCAACATGCTTCTTTTACTAGGTAAGTCTGCTGCTAAAATTGAAAATGGCGACTGGATCTAACTCAATTATTGTGAGTAGATACAAGCAAGCATTTGCATTTTTATAAGGGGCATTTTTAAGGTGCTTCCACATTATTCGCCCACAATGCAGACTATTACACGAAAAATTTAGCAGAATATAAATTCTAAACGTGAAATTGTAATATGGCGAATGCGCCGGGTGACAATTCTAATTTAAAAATTCTTGTTGTTTTATTTGGAAAAAGTGGACAATAACTTGTGGCATAAAACATGGCGTTGTTGTGTTTTATTTACCAAACAACCTATAAAGCAATATAAATGTATGAAGTTAGCGATTCTTCTTGCGAAAGTTTACAGCAGTATCCATGTAAGCTGGAAAGTATAAACTAGTTTAAAGTGCCATACATCTCCAAGATTTTTGACGTAAATTATCTAAGGCTCAGCACTTTCTGGTAGCAGGGGGAATCCCCATAAAGACTTTTTATTCGACAATGCGATTAACTTGTCAAAAATTGTATCGCTTTCTGAGGATATCAAACTCTCTGAAGGCTGCTAGCTTCCAACTATATGGAACTGACTAACTGGAAAATAGGTTATTACTTGTCCTTTGCAGACTCATTTTGAACTAGCTCGAATAAATGGATCGTCGCTTGTGGGGTATTCGCGCTAAATTCAATAAACTACATTGCTTTTTTGAAACGTAACAAGTAAAAGCTTTCATGGCATCACACAAAAAAAGGCATTTAAATAATCTAATTTTCGTTTAAGACCTTTAAGAGTGTATCTCTCCAATAGGTTTCTTGGTAATGGTGGTAAACGAATTAGCTAAATTCCGTGCCAACATTCACTGAATCGTAAACATTTGGCACAAGTCGATTTTTATGACTTGGCGTTTCTTGGTTATTGAGTCTAGCGTTCAAGTTGTTGACCGTTGCCCCGTTTATCTAGCTTAATTTAACTGACTTTGCTGAATAAAACTACCTACACTAGCAAATCAAGTTAATACTCTACCTGATGCTACATACTGCCGAAACCTGGATGCACTACATGGAAGCCAATTACCGTGTTTTACTATTGGCTTATTTAGTAAAAGAACTTTTAATATCTTTTATTTTTAAGTGTACAGCTTAGCTTAAGGGTTCACATTTAAATAAATGTATTTTTTTTTTAAATATGTATGCTTTGAATTATAAAGCTTAAAACAATGCTTTATATTTTGCTGTATTTAAACATAAACCTAGGTACTAATAAAACGTAGGTGAAATGAAATTAAAATAGTTTTTATATTTGCGTTCTATAATATGCACATTATGAAACCCGAAATTTGGTTTTTTAAAGTTTCTGAATTGCTTCATTATTAAACCCAAAATTTTATTTTATTGGTTGGTTTTCCTGATGCAAAAAGATGAATTCTTTTCTTGCAATGTACTTTTTATTTACAAATTTTACTATTATAATCAATCGGGGGACATTGTTTTTTTGTAGAGGGAATAACTAGAAGAATTGGAGAAACGATATCAATGGTTACATTTTCTTAAAAACTCCTTATTCATTCAGTATTAAATGAGTAAAGTTTACAAATGTCATTATTCAATATGTCTAACTTTAATTTATTTTTTACTTCAAAATGTCAATGTTATGCTAAGGTTGGTCATAAAAACAAAATTTCATCTTAAGTTTTTAATTTAAATTAAAAATGCTTTTTAATGAATTAAATGATGCAAATATAAAAAATAGTATAAAAAACTCGTTTTATAAGGCGTTTTTTATCACTTGTCCATTGGAAAACTCGCCGCTGCGCGGCTCTTTTTCCAATCCTGGACACGTGCTAAAAAACGTTCCTTATAAAACTCAATGTTTTAATATACTATTTCTAACGTTAAAACTTTGTTAACGTTTCCACCTTATCTTTTGCAATAAACCAAGAAACATCCATTAAACATATGCTTATAAATTTAAACCAATAAAATGAAAACAGCAATCATAATATTATATGTAAATAGTTTGGTGTATAATTTTGCATTGAATGACCGCAATGAATATTTTAGTTATATTGAGAAGTAATGGATAAATTAAAACACATTAAAATAAACCCCAGCCTAACTCACTGCTGTCAAATTTTTCTGCTCTTAATTCTAGCAACCTTCCATTTACTATTTTATTATAATAGCATAATAAAACGTGATAAATTTTATCACAGACTGGAAGCGAGAAGTCATTAAATTAACTTTCCGTAGTTAATTACTGATGACATTAGCGGAGGCAAGCTATATTGAATAGTGGCTATTAGAGTTCTAAAAGCACATAGGTATAGCTTGTTATAACCCGGGCTGCAGACTCACCGGCAGAGTGCTCTTTCCTTACCGGGAATTGATAGGGACGCGGGTGTTTAAGAGCCCAGCCTCTGCTGCAACTTCGTGACAGTACAATGGAAGGAAGTGCAGTCAGCGAAAGATCGATGACAGTTGTACGGAAAACAGGATGCGTTCAAAGTATACGCCAATGATCGCAAGCAAATAAATGTATTATAGGTACCAACAGAGAGATCTTTATGAGTACTTTTTTAAATTTTGCTATCAATCCTTTTATACTAAATAAACCACTGTTCTTCATATCTCAAACGTCAAGGGTTTTAAATATTTATTAAAATAATGTTTTAACTCAAAAAACAAAAACAAGACATGATTTTCAGCAAAGCTTCTCTAGATGGCGTCATGAATTCTCGCTTTATTTTTATGTTTTTAATAACGTTGCAGTCACATCGGTTTATATCAGTAAATGCGAACTAGTGGGAGTATTTTACGATTTTCTCTAATGTAACAGACTATAATCTGTTTGCACTGACTCATCGTATAGTAAAGTAATGTTTTTAAAGGATTTAGGCTAAACACACTTTGTGCTACTAGATAAAAATTGCGGCAGCCAAAAGGAGCAATAAGTTAATAATGTTGGTAGAGAAAGTTAGCTATTGAATTTGTTTGTTTGGTTTAGAAAAGTTTGCTCAATAAATTAGGTTTGAACACTACATTTCCCTAGATCATTTACAAAGTTAGGCAAAAGCTTAGAAAATCTATAAATTGAGCTTTGGACTGACAAATAACCAGGATTCGAGAAATATTTCTCTCTTCAGTAAGTTACTAGGTAAGGCGAATTTTAAGTAGGAAGACTTTGCATTTACCTTTTCTATTGCCATAAAATTTGCAAATACGCCATATAATCTGGACGTGATCGCCCGCATCGTACTTCTTAATAGCTTTTTTAGGGCGCCAACAGCATCTAGGTACCTATGACGTGGATTAAAACCTTTTAAAGTATTTCTGAATACAAATTGCCTTTTTTCATAGTCAATTATCGTATACCATTTGAAGGGTCCGGACGAATATCATTTGCGTTTTAATTAGTACCTCCACAGCTAAATGATAGTTAATGGTGGGGCTAATAGGATTTTCCCCTGTTGAGAATCAGTATCATCTGGAAGCGACACAAACAAATTACCTCTTATAATAAACAAGAAAGCATTTCTGCTTACAAAGCAGCTACATCTCATTGTTTTTTCATTGCCTATTTTTCAATCATAAATAACTTGGCTTTAATTTCATTACTGCTGCTGGATAATAAACAAATTGTTTTTACATAAAGAAAGAAATTAAAACAAACTGGACTTCTTTTTCAGTAATCTTCAGTTCTCTTGGGAAATCTATGACAACCTTATTCGAATTTAAACTCTCCTTTATCCTTTACAAAAGGCTATATTTTTGCTATTGCCTTATAAAGTATTGAAAAAAAATGTGCATGAGACAATACAATTCTGAAAATGCCTTTTCGCTTCCCAAAAGTATAGAACAGAAAACAAAAAGCAGAATCGATAATTCCTTTAAGATATCGAGGTCATCGTATCGTATAAATTTCGATTGAGTTTGCCAGATGTGGGAATGGCAGTTTGCTAACTCGTTAACCATTATTTTCCTCAATTACTTACCATTGGTGAGTCTAATCCTTTGTGTTCTCAACAAATGATTTTAATTCCGCTCACTTATCATAATTTCATTTCGGAAAGTAATAGTAGCCAATTTGGACTTCAGCTAGGGTTTCTTGAAATATCTGTTACATTTTCTGCAGAGAAATAATATTTCAGGTAATTAAACTTTATACAGCTGCCGTATACAATCTTTAACCTAATTAAATACACAATTACATAGGTCACTTCCAATCTAATCATAAAAGTTTCTTCAATGTAGCTGTAGAGGTACTTTCTTTACGATAAGTACTTAATGTCTTTTGTTTGGTTTATAATATCACTAAAACATTTTAAGGACGTTTATAGAATTTCTAGCAATAAAAACTGGTTAGCTTATGTCTATATCTTGTGTTAAACTTTAAACGTTGATTAATTTCGAGAAACTTTTCTGCCCTTCAGGAACTGGGTTCTTAAATGATTAACTTTCATCAAATATTTAAAAACCGAATAGCTTCACACCCAACCTATTGATATGCACGAGCCGCTTCTGAAGACGGCAGCGGTTTTGCGAAGCAGAAAGCACTTTGATTACAGACCGCAGTTCCCGACATCGATTCAATTATATACTTGGAATTTTCAAGGAATTTGAAACTTTGTAAAACGCCTAAATTGTGTCCTTTTTGTATGAATTAATTCCAGGTGACACTTCCTCAGGTAACATTAACTTAATTATCGAAATTTAATAATGTTAAAATGCAGTTTTTTACCGAAAGTTCAATGTAATTAATTTAAACAACACTTGTCAATTTTAATTCCCTTCGCTACATTTCTAAACTTCCACCATAAATATTAACGAAAGTTATAATGTTTAATAAAGATTGTAAATTACAAGTGTTTAAAGTTTTAGCACCAATTTCGTCAAAACTTTATTTTAAAAATTAATCTTTACTATTCTTTAACCAAACTTATAGAGTTTGGAAAAGTTAACTTTTGGGCATAAATTATGGCAAATATAAAAAAAGCGCTTGTTAAAATATTCTTTATAAAAACATGGAAATCCTAGTTTATTAAAACGAGGTAAATGACAATAAAAAAAAATCTACTAAACAAATAGCTAAATCACTGAAAAAAAATCCGCTCTGTCATAAGATAAAAACTGGACTGACATTTATAATACAACCTGAGTCAGTTATAAATTCAAATGATATATGACCCTGCAATTGTTTAAAATCCCGATAGACTTTCATCGACGAACAAACATTTATATCCATATCTAAAGAAAATCTTGAGCTGATAGTAATAATTCATTCGGATTCAAAACGCGAAGTCTTTGCTTTTGAATTCATCTCCAAGTACTTTTAGGTTTATTTGCTTTAAAGTTTAAAGTAAATTATAAGTTAGAGACTCCGCTATCTACTTGACACTTCTTGATATGGAACAAGGACTCTTAAAATTCTTTTTATTAAATTATTCCTTTAAATGAACTGCTCGGAATAAGGGACTAATGATGATTTTAATTTCAAGATAGGTGTCTTAATTTAAGATCGGTCATTGGCCACTTTGATGTTTAAAACTTTTCTTCTTTTATGCTATTTCCAGCTTTTACGTTCTTGAAAATTAAAACTTTGTAAATTTAGGATTTAATACAGCACTAAAACTGTTTTCTATTTTAATTTCATAATAATAAAATATTTCGTAGGGAAATATTTTGGACATGTTGTATTGATATGTTTACCCGGCGCATTCGCCATATTTTAAAATGTCCAATATTCATATTCTGACCCCAAAGAGTTCTTTTAATGTTTTGATCTTCCAAATCAATTTATTTATCAGAATTTACATAAAAGACAAAGCATTGGTAGTGACAGCCTAAAATGACTTATCAATTTAAACGATTGGGTATCTCAAAATAAGCTTTTATTTTTCAATAGTTAAACGATTGTACCAAGCGTAGCTCATTTTTTCCTGCAGTTGATCGAAATATTTTGTTTGTTTTTACGTTTGTAACGTGAAATGAAATCATTATATTAACATTCAATTTTGGCGTGCGCTATATTGATATACAAACAGTTTCTGAAAAATAAATCTCAATGCGCCTTTGGGTATTTCATAATTTAAGTATTGCTACAACCTTTTTAGAAATAGGTCACATGTCAAATACTTTATTTAAAATGTGTTTGTAACGTGGGCTTGGATTTGTAGGAAAATATTCATGAGTTAGTAGAAGAAACTGCCAGTTTCTTAGCACGGCGGCTGCTTTTTATTGGAGTAACATACATCTTTCTGTTTGTATTCACAAACCCTAAATATCACATTTAATATTCAGTTGTAGAAAAAAACTAACATGATAAATATAAAACATGTTTGGATGGATTGAATTACCTTTGAATTTATTATAAATGTCAGTGTTTGTTTCAAAAAACACAAAACATGCAAAATTGAATTCATTAAACTTTTAATGCATTTAAAAAATAACAATGCTGTTGTAATGTTTTAAATAATTATTAAAATTAACCATTAAGAACTTGTTTAGTTTTAAATGGAGTAATGGTGATATGTTTTAATTAAAGCGAATAAATTTGTTTAAGTTGTAAAACAAATTGTGTTAGAACCTTAGAGCACACTTTAGTGATTGTGAAAATGCTTTTCTAGAAGCTGCTGATGTTTTATAAAGTACTTGAACTCAACCCTGGGACTTTCATTTAGATAATAACCATGGAGTTTATTTAGCATTCATTTCTAAAAGTTGCAAGTAGAAAGCTACATAGGAGCATTTATATGATTTAATTTAAAATGTTTTTTAGTGCAGGTAAATAATAAAACGAAATAATTTTAAAACATTTTGTATTCATACAAACGCAACAATGTAGTTGTTTTTGGATTCTTAAAGGGCTTATTTTCCGGAAAATACTTTATTTATTACCAGCAGTAAAATTAAATAGAAGATTCCTGACGTTTTGTAATTTATTACACGAAAGGTGGATTGTGCCATTCCCATTCAAATTTGCAAGACGTAATCATTAAGCTAATGTTCCTTTATAATCACTCTTACAAAACGCATGCAAACGAAACCTGTGGCTCTAGATTGATTATACAGGGTCAGACAGATTTTCCAACAAATCCTTGCGGTCTTCAAAAACATCAAAGGATTTTCTATATGCATCAAAATGCTATGTTTCGGATTTCCATGTTTTGTAAAATACACCTTTAATATGTTTTTCTTTTATGTTAAGGTTCGAAGTATAGCTAAAACGCAGACGGAAAAATGGTGTTTACAGTTTTCAAGTCAAAGAAAAGTCAACATAGTGCACATTGTTTCCCGTAAAAGGAATGTATTTTCCAATTAAGATCGAGAGCTCTTGATTCTCTGTTAAAAATGTTGTCCGGCTTCTAAACAGGATTATCGATACGAGGGAGGTGAAATTGGTGGTCAATTCAATTGTGTTTTTTGTTCCTTTATACCTACAAAGTTGTAAGGATTTGCGGCACAGAACATAATGTCCGATATTTTTATTTGAGTTAAACCTAATATGGGGTTTAAATTTTTTATTTACTAAGAGAAAATTGAAAACATCTATTGAGCTTGTGGATACAATTAAATAATGATTGTTTTGTCTTTTCCTATAATTTAACTGATTGTGGAATTTAATTACACGTATTGTTTTCCTTTCAATGCTTTTAGTTTTTAAGCTGTTTAGGTTAATTTTTGTAATTGTTATTTTCAAATAATAATTAAAGTTTAATAATGCAAAAAATAAAAATTGTATTTTACATGTTGTTTTTAAGTATTTGTTTTGCACATGTTGAAAAGCAATGCACTTGTCAATTGCATTACACACTTACAAAAATTGATCCTATTGCTATTGACGGCAAAACTACGGTATAAAAATATTTCGCTTAATCTGTAAGTATATAAGCTTAAAATAAAGCCATCATCAGCTTTAAAAACAATTTTATACATGATCGTAAAACCAAGTACAAAGTTTACTTAAGTGTCTGCAGCTTGTAACAAGGTAATAATTTAATAGCTTTAAAAGCATAAAAGCAAAAAAAATGTTAACCAAGCAAAAACTACGCGGGAATAGCACTCTACGTAATTGATTTTTCAACATGCAGCAGCTTTGATGAATGCATCTGATATGATTATATCCAACAATGCGGAAGATTCACGATCCACCACTTGTATCTGGTGAACACTTCGAGAGTAGTTGGTTCGACATCAATCTCTCACTCGTTGAGTGACGTGTTGTCACCTGCAGAAACCACACTTAGAACTAATGCGACCAAATGTTACGTATTGGATCACTAGATGTCGAATTCTGATAACATGAGCTTGCTATAAGGGCAATTAAGGTAAAAGTTTGTTGGAGTGTTTACAAAAAAAACTCATTAATTATATGTGATACAAAAAGGACCGAACTATCAAAAACTTTAGACTTATTTCATTTTAATAACGATGTGTGTACAGGGTGTCCCACGTAAGATGACCCAACCCCTTATCTCAGGAACTAAAATTGCTAGCAAATTTTTTTTTTCGCAGGATTGTTTCTAATAAACCAAATTTTTATTTTTAATAATGTTTTACTCTACAGGATGTTCCATTTACTCGAAATACACATCCACTTCCTTATTTTAAATGGAACACCCTATATTTTTTTATATTTTTAAATACTTCCAAAAATAAGGATTATTTTGTTAAAACTTTTTTAGTTTAAACAAAAAAAAAATTTCTGAAATTTTTGCCAATTGCAGCAGTTATAAAAAAAATCATTGCGCTTTTCATGGCTGATATTTTGCATGAAATTTAAACAACGTATAACTAAGATGCCTTAAAAATATTTTCAAATGTAATACCACGAATGATGAGAGGATTGCCGGTAATACTAAATTTTATACGAAAACTTCGTTGCGTAGCAATTTTTACGAGTCAAATTGCCATGACAAAAAAACGAGTGCCTAGGCTGCGAAGCAGCCCTTGCACGAGTTTTTTTGTCAATGTCAATTTGACGAGTACAAAATTGCTTCACGCAACGAAGTTTGAGTAAATTAAAAATTAGTATTATCGTGCAATACTCGATTCATGAGTGGTATTCGAAAGATTATTTCCTGACAGAATTTAACTTACTTACAGTTTTTTTTAATTAGGATAAGAAACATTCCAAATTTCTGCAAAATTTAAGTAACCATTTCAGTAGCATTACAACAACATTTTCAACGCAAATTTTTTCGTCTTCAGGTATTAAATACATAGTTTTCCACATAATTTCTTTATTTTTTTGCAAAACACGTGTACCGAACAAAACGCATCTTTGCATTCATTTTTAAACTGTTTTTTAAGAACCTTTCAACACATCAAAAAAAAGTGCAAGTTATGTCACTAATGTCAACTTGTAACATCAAGTCTGCTTATTGCACAGATCATACTGTGATCATAGAACTTACAACTCTCCCAAAACATTATCCAAAATTTAGGTTGATATAGGACATAGTTATTTGGGATAAGGAATACCAGAGGTAGTCCTGTAGTGGAAGACATAGTTAAGTGTTTTGAAGAAAAGAACGCTTAGCCATGCCTAAGTGATAACACCACGTAGTCATAGCAACGTTGTGTTATCGCTGCGATAACACAACGGAGTCATAGCAACGTTGTGTTATCAGGCTAAATCGCAGGAAATGCAAGCTCAGATAGCAGGAGATGACTGGAAGGAAATAATCATTTAAAATTTTACCAAAAATCGTAACCGGAAGTGAAAAATCCACAATTGAATATCGATACAGTTGAATTCACATAAAAGTGGTACAGTGTCAAAGTTGTGTCAAACTTGTTTAATTAAATTTGGCCTTAATTTTGCGATAATTTAATTATATTCCTGATGGTTGTTTCGTTGATTTGCCATTTTTTATGAATACTGTAAATAAACAACCAGAAATTAAGACATTAATGCTAAATTTATTAAAACAAATTTGACACCTATTGACACTGTACCACTTTTATGTGAATTCAACTGTACATTAAAACCGTTTTATTTCTGAAAAATTAAATGCAAAGCTATATTTTTTGTTGGCCCATTAAATTTACTTTTTTATTTCCTTTCATTTAATACCCCACTTCTCTATACCTATCCCAATCCCTTTTGGAGATATTTGATAAGGGTAGTTTTACGAATAGTTTTTACCCCAATTACAAAAAATATATCACTTACATGTCCCCTTTTAAAAGATAATTGACTTGTCTTAGCCTTTTTTAAATTAAATTTAAATAATACATAATTGGGGTAAAAACGGTTCCTAAAAGCACCCTTATCGAGTATATCCAAAAGGGTTGGAGATAGATATAGGGAAGTGGGATATCAAATGAAAGGAAATAAAAAAGTAAATTTAATGGGCCAACAAAAAATACAGCATTGCATTTAACTTTTCAGAAATAAATCGGTTTTAATGTATCGATATTCAATGGCGGATTTTTCACTTCCGGTTACGATTTTTGGTCAAAGTTTAGATAAAAATATTTTTAAAGCATCTTAATTATACGTTGTTTAAATTTCATGCAAAATATCAGCCATGGAAAGCGCAATATTTTTTTTTAAAAACTGCTGCAACTGGTAAAAATTTCAGAAATTTTTTTTTTTGCAAAAACTTCCTCTTACGTGGAACACCCTGTACAAACTAACGTTGTTATGTAATCGCAAAATTACTGTTTTAATGACGTTTATTTAATAACCTAGCTATCCCGGCGCATTCGCCATATTATACATTAATAATACCATGTTAGCGCATTTGCCATATTTTAACCCATACCAAAATTAGTGGTAATAGAAATGCCTCATCCTGATTAAAGCTTTATTTATGATGATTTAAAATTGGCAAAACTTTTTGGAGTAGTAAAGGCTTAGCAAAATCAATAATTATTTGCAGTTAGGATATCTAATTTATAAAGTGAAAGCTACTAAAACTTTGCATTGTAAGCTGACAGTTAAAAATTATAGCAATTTGGGTTGAAAGACAATTTGCAACGAGAGAATAGTACCCCGTTTGTATTGTACAACTTCTATATAAATATAATGAAATATTGGTGCGGTGGCAAGTTTCTAAGTTGTTGAAGTTTGCTTTCCTTAGAATCTTTAAAGTTGCGTTCGGTGTACTTGCCGTAATACTTAAAATATAAAAACTTAGAAAAAGTTTTATTTGAACCAAAAACAACCCGTTGTTTATCTGTTTTATATCTGCAAATTTTTGTGACATCTTTAGTTGCTAAAAATGCGTAAAATTGTCTAGGTTATAAATCGATCGCACCCCTTTAATGTGACTATTATAGATTTAAAAACTTTAACAATTGAGAGCCTAACAAGCGTACTAATCGCATCTTTTATTCTGTTACCCTTTATGTAGGATAATATGGTAAAAACTCACTAAAATTAATGACTTGTCAGCCCAAACAGAACAAAAGCTGATATGAGTTTTAACCTTAGAGATGTCGCGTGTTGGCTCTAAATATCACGGGGGAGAATATTATGACTAACCATATATCATGATATGAACAGGATGGTATTTTATTTTTACCCCATTTCGAAACCCCAGTTGCACATGTAAAGGCCAAACGAGGTACACTGTATTATTATAATTTTATCGTTTAATCAAGAATTTTTTTGGTAATGGTCTTGTCAGGACGTCATGTTGTCAAAATCATTCTTCATTCTTAAATTCATTATTTTTATCGCTAAAACCATCGCACAATGCTGAAAAGAGCTTTTAAACGAAACGAGATTGACTTTGCTATAATTAATAGCGCTACTGTTAGTGAAAAAGGTATTGAACGTTCTTTTTTTACTGTAAATAGGTGAAGTTTCATGGTAGGTAGTTTAATTGTTTTTATGAAAAAGTTTTGAATAATACGTTTTGTTAAAACTTTTTTAAAGTTTTAATGGTGAATAAAAGCTACTAAATTCGATCAAAATAATGCATGCTTTTACTAACTTAATTTTGCTTTACGTAACTACGATAAAACTCCATTTTATGCGTTAATAATCCTAAGTTTTGTTCAGAGATGGCATCCAAATCTTATATTTTCTCACTTTCTTAGCAATCAAGATTTATTAAAAATTTTGTTTTGACATTCATCCTGCGAACGACAAAGAAATTTAATGTCTTAATGCTCTAATGAGTTTTTTACAGTTGCTGCTAAAACGAAATTAAAAATATGAGATTCATTTACGTATTTTATAAAAAAAAGTACTGTGGTAGTTATTAACATTTGCTTTGGTTTTATTAACTTTATAAAAGTCGTGTTTTTCACGGTGAGAAAAAGCAGATGCTTAAAAAACAAACACAAGCCAATCATTTTTTTATCCTCGCAAGTAGCGATCAATTTAACACATAGGGGGGAGTCCATAATCGAATAAGAACGAACAAATGACTATTCTTTTAACGTATTGTCTTCTTTGGCTCAAATCATTGATCTGGATAATTGGCTCATCTTTTTCTATTACATGTTATATTCTTACAGAAAATGTGCACAAGTTTTATACAAACATGTCTAGCCAATTTAATAAAACGTCGTACATCCGAATGTTATAATGCATCTGGATCTGATGGAAAATTACTACAAATTTCCATTTCGTAATGAATCTTTCCTTTGGAGACACTCTAATGAGGCCAACCTTTTTAAATTGGCTCCCCTGGGTATGCATCTCAGTCTAATGGAATGAAGCTACATTTTTGCGTTACAAAGAACATTTCTACCTAGGAGATTTTTACAAATTGTACTTTGAACATAATTTATCATTCAAACTGGAATAGTCTTACCTTTTATAAACAGCAGAAATGGCAAAGCCACCAAAATTGCCAGCTTCTTCATGTCTTTTTAGTTGGGGTGCATTGAGTTATAAAAACAGCATGTTACATTCATAATCACATTTGGGGAAAAGGGTTTTTAAGGAGCCAACGAGCTGCTATTATTCTTTAAGTTGTTTTAAACTACTTGCTAAACTTCACTTGCAACAAATTGCGTTTCACAGCAATTACACATTAGTTTTTGCGTGCGGGGCAAATCACAGAAAATTAAGTCCACTGCGGCGGTAAAATATTTCCTTAAACGATTGGTTATTACACTTATTCACTGTTCGATATTTGAGAAAATGACTCTTTAAAAAGGTAAGTTAGATTACAAAGACACTGGATAAAAGTTTGGTAAAAGTTTATAATTTATATTTCGCGCTGAATTTGTCCGGCGGACTTCGTAAGTGGCTGGAGTGGGACGTAAGCATAACGCGAAGTTACCGACACGACGCCATCAAACCAAGTGGCGTCGCGATGACTGGCGATGCTGGGAGCATCAGCGCTTGCGTTCCTTTTCCTAATATCGTTATGATTGCCTTTATTGTTTATAAGGGCTCATTTTTACCGACAGTTATGAGACATTGGATAAATGAAATACGTGACAGGTTTTGTTTGTGGATGAAGATTATTACCTTTTAAATTATAGTTTAGGGTCAATGAAAATTATCCAAATCATATATTACAGGTATTTATTACCCTAAAAAAGGTCAGGGCTGCAACATTATTCAAGTAATAAAAATAGTATATTAAAACATAGAGTTTTATAAAAAAAAACCTTTTTTAGCACGCGTTTTGGTTATTTTAGCAGCGAGTTTTTCAATGGACAAGTGCAAGAACTCCTTATAAAACGGGTGGCCACATTGACATTTTGAAGTAAAAAGTAAATTTAGGTCAGGCAAGTGAATAGGCATTTTTAAGAAAATGTAGCCATTGACATCGTCTCCTCAATTCCACTAGTTATTTCCTCTACAAAAAACTATGTTCCCCGATAGTTTATAATAGTTACATTTGTAAATAAAAAATATCTCGCAATGAAAGAATTCATCTTTTTGCATCTGGAAAACCAACCTAATAAAATAACATTTTGGGCTAAATAATGAAGCAATTCAGCAACTTTAGAAAACGAAATTTCGGGTTTTATAATGAGCTTATTATAGAACGAAAATATAAAAATATGTTTACAAATATTTATTCAATATTTGTTGTCGCTTTTATAATATTATTTTTCAGCAATCGAATAAAATTATTTTGTAAATAAAGCATTGTCAGAAATATATAATTAAAATTTAAAATGGAATGAATATACCAATTAGTATTGTTTTATTACACTAGGAAACATTACTATATAGTATATTAAGTTTGTTTTTTATACCACAAAAAAAGAGCTCCAATTAATAAGGTATTTCGGTTAATGCGTTTTAGTTTGTTTTCTCTTTACGAACCTAAATGCATTATGTTTAATATTTCACATAAGATTTTTATTTGATAATTAAATTAATTGACTATTAAAGTGGTCGTCAACTGACCTGAAAAGTTTTATTTGATTCCAATAAATATGTAAATGTGGCATGGCGTCTGGAAAATTTCGCATTATCGAAACAGCATGTAAAAGTGGAACGCATAGTTATAAATAACTTTTATTGGCTAAAATAATTTGATATTTATGCATATATAAATAAATATGTATTTATTATGTGTCAAAATAAAATCAATAATAAGAGCATCAAATATGGAAAATGTTGTCAACATCTCATTATTCTCATGAGCAAAGTTTAGTTCAGAAAAACTTTAACATACCTTTTTGTGTATCGCGTTCAGGAAATAATTCTTAAGCTTTAACATTTAGTTTTCGTGTTTTCTTGGTTCACGAGTTAATAAGGATTTTTGTAATTTTAATTATTTGTAAAATAGAGCTATGTATGCACGTTCTGCATAACTTCTTTTAATCTTCCAGATACGTTTTATGGATTTTACCGTTCCGGTAAGGATAAACTGATTCTCTCAAGTAATACGAGCATGGATAAACGCATTATACTTGCAAAGTAAGTCTACGCGTATCACATTTTAAGATCCGTCTAATGGATTTCCTGTAATGTGCTTTTATATTTTCTCCAGTTTAACTTTTGTGTAGTTTGTAATCATATTAGATGCAAACCATTGAAACTTCCAAGATAATTGAAATGCCTTCTTTTCATAGCCACCTCAGCCCCAATGTTAGATCGAAAAAAAACTTTTTAAGATATTAGTATTATTACTTTCCTGGTTTATGTGTCTTTTTGTCACTTTTTATTTAAATTCATTCTTTTAATACGTACTAGAATAATGTAATATGGAATGACATATTATAAAATATTCATGAAATACTACTGTAAGCAGTATATAAAATGTAATAACAATCAAATATGATTTAGTTTATATAGAAAGTTATTCAAGTTCCCATATTTACATGCCACAAATAATCATTAAGTTATTTTGGACTAAATACATGCCTTTGGTATCTGTAAATCTAAATATTCAAAAACAAAATTAACCCCACACCTGCCAGGAGTTATTGTTAGTAGAATAAATTCCACCCCACAAAATAAATCATATACTATTTTGATTTGAATGATATGAATCAGACTGAAATTACTACTAATTTACCAAAACACTAAGTAGCGTTATAAATTTATTCGTTTGGTAACAACACGTAGATGGCATTCACAGAAAAAACTAAAAACGAAAAGTTCAATCACCTTTGTTGAGTTTTTTTTTTTAAATTTCGAAAATTTAACTTTGATGTGCTTTAGTAAAAAAACGAAAGCACTTTGATAAAATTTAATTGTAAATCTGCTTTTTACACCGTTTAATAACCAAAATACAGAGTTTCAAACAAATTAATATTTACCAAAGGCGACTTTAAACGCGACACTCGATTTTTTTTAAATTTTGTAGTTGGTAGAAAAAAAAGATTTTTGAAAAAATCCAAATGCAAACTTGTTTTTTATGCTATAAAATAAATCTACAAAATAAGTTTTATTAGAGTCGAAGACAAAAATTATTTTTGTTAAAAAATTTTGTTGCATGTTGCAGAAAGCATAATCTGTCAAATCTGTTTATAGACAGTTTCTTTTTTATAAAAACAAAAATAATGATGCCAATTACTAAATAAAATTGGTTTGTTTCAAGGATTTGGTGCAAATTACCAAAAGTAATTTCTAAACCATTTGTACTTCATTAATGATTAACTTTGTAAATAAATCACGCTGGCACAACCCACTTAAAAAAAATAAGTCAGCCTTCAAACATCTGCTAAAAAAATAAGCAGGAATGAAGCAATTTGTGAGCAAAATAAATGACTACTGAAACAAATGAGAACTACCTAACGTTATCCATTACTACCTTCCAGTTGGGGAGTAGCAGGTCATTTCAAAATGTTGAGAGGGCGTCCAACACGCCATTACAAGCATTATAACAGAAATCATATTGCAGCAGGAGTTCTGGCGGCTACCGCACTTATTATTTTTCCAGATCATATAACTCAGAAGTCACAAATCACTTTTTCTGCACTTACACACTATTGTCAAAGGAGATAATAAAAAAGTGAGTGATAATGCAGACGGCGAGGTAGAGATAGGGCTGCTGCCGCCGCAATAGAATGTCCTGAGGGAGTTTTATTGAAAGAGGGTGCAGCAGTAATGTTTATAGCTAAATAAATTTCGCAGATTTTCGGATAAATACCGTGATAGCGCGGTATAGTGTTTTGTATAAATTATAGTGCGGAATGATGTCATGTTTCCTAAACTATTTGTTGTATCGCTTATTCATCAGTTTTCATCCTTTTGTGCTGGCAAATCGAACTATTTTACATTTTTCTTTTCATTCTAGATAGGTCGTATACAGAACCTCTGCGTTTAGTTTGTGGTTTAAACAAGTGGAAATAAAAGTGAAAAAAATAGCGTAATGATTGTTTTATAAATACAAATTTGTATAGCCTCATTCTAAAAGTGGTTGGCTTATTTATATGTCAATGTCCTATTGCCTTAGGAGAACTTTCAAATAAATGGAATATATTTCAGACATCACGTTAAAGGCCAGAAACAAATTGATATTTCTTTAAACTCAGCTTAAATAAAATGTTTCACTTCGCGAGTTAAAATCAAATGAAATAATTTTATGTTACAGGCTTTCGTAAGTCTGCTCCAATATTGTTCCAGAAAGATTAATTAAAAACAATTCATTAGACGCTTTCTCTAACGTAAATCTAATGAATGACTTTAATATCTGGTGCTTTATTTTAAGAAGATTGAAACTGCGAAGCTTTTGTGTCTTCTATTCAGATGCAGACATTTGTCGAATGATTTTAAAGCAACGATATCTTGTAAAACTACTTTAAAATAGGCATCTCAATTGTGCCGAGTTTAAGTCGGAAAATTGTTTTATTATAAATGACTGCAAATTACTTTCTTAGACTTCCGTGCTGATATTATGCATTTTCATATCAACTTTTGAACAAAAGTTTTTGCATTATATTTATTCTTTTTGTATAGATACTGAGCCACCGACATAATTTTTAAACACGTAGCCAATTTCGTTTTTTTAATCTAAACCCCAGATAAACCAACAGGGAATTTTAACTCAGAATTTCCAGACGATAAAATGAACCTAGTCAATTTAATCAAGCGTTATAATAATTTAATTATTCATCAGTAAATAAATCCAATGCATTTGTACTAAAGCAAGTAAATAAATTTAAATTTGCCGTTCATCTTATGGGGAGATTATCGATGCTTGTTCAAGATATTTAAATTGATGAATCATCTACATGAACCCAGTTACTTGTGCTTAAACTGCTCAATAGTAATCGTTGCAATATTATTTAGTGCTCCACATTATTAATTATACTAGGTATGGTTGTTTATCCAGGTTCAATCAATCCTCGATATGGTTACGAACAGTTTCAACTCAATCAGGTATCATATCAACTCATGTAGAAACCGGTAAGCTAGTTATATAATATCAGCATATTAACATACATTATACCTAATTAGAACAGATAGCCTAAATATTGAATCTGTTCCATATATATATCTACTTGATGCGTATCACACAACTATAAAGGAAGTCGGATGTGAATTCCCTTACAAATATTCCCATTTCCCAACCTGATGTAGGATTATTATTTGATACCTAATACAAAAGCGTTTAATTACAAACACAAAATAACAAAGATGTCTTCGTTCAAACCAGGAGCTTATTAAGGCGGCAGTTAAGAAAATGATTGAGTTACCTCCGAAATGTTGTCTTGTCAACGTATCTAGCCTTTCCGGAGTCGTGACATCCTCCCAATTCTTGGATGCTCTATATAATTAAAATGCATAAAGCCTCCTTCTGTTTATAAAATCTAATAGCGTAGTCGAACCTCATCGCACGGCGGCGTCTGCAAAGTCATCTCAAAACCAACGAAAAGCCTTTAGTATTGATTTTGAAACTTCTAAATTCCAAGCTTACAAAAAAGTCGAAACTTTTTAAAAAGGTTTGACATGCTGTCGGAGATACGTATTTTAATGCGCTTATACAGTTTTTGTAATTTGGATTGCATTTCTGGCTTATAAGATAAGAGAGTCAACAAAGCGATTTTTAAAGGTTGCGATTTTGTTTTGTTGCCCGGCGCATTCGCCATTTCCTAATCACACAGTGCTTGTAACTTTCTAAATCTGAAATTAATTAAAACTTCCCAATTTCTTTGAAAAGAAAGTTTGTTTTGCACGAGGATTACTATAAAAAAGTAACGGCGGCAACGGCTGCAGACATATTTTATAATAATTCTAAATAAGCTACCCAAAGTTCAATTCAATTTATAAAGTAAATATTTGCGAATATCCTTACTTCGAAGGATTATTAAAAGAAATTCGCTTAGAAAAGAAGATAAAAATATTGTTTATGTTGACAAAATAGGAGCCAAGGGAAAACAAACTCACAACATTAATTACCCCTTCTGATAGCTGCTGCACGCTGACACTTAATAAATAAAAAACATAAATTTATAAAAGTTGCTTTTATATACCTTTTTTTAATCATTTAGTGCAGCATTAAAAGTAACGGAAAAACCTTTTTGTAAATAGATGATTAATTATTTGATACGTTTGTAAAATAAAACAACTTTTTTAATCTTTATCTGTCATCACCAATGAAATATCAATTTTTTTAATGCATTAAAAAATGACGATGTTTTTTTTAGCACACTGTTTTAAAAAAGAAAGATTTTGCAGTGGGTTTTTGGTTCATAAGCAAAATTAGAATACTGACGCGCCATCCAACAGTTTGGTTAACAAGAAGGGTTGAGATTTTCATAACTTTCCTGACAAAACGCAATAACAAGGCAAGTTCTGGAACAAAGTATTTAATTAGAGAATTATTATTGTTGTCGTTCTTTTCGCATGTTTTGATAATGAACGCAAACAGGCGGGTGCTCTATTTTCTTTGGAATTAGAACATTAACCAAAGCTCGAGTATTTAAGCTGGATGTGCCCAAATATTTCCTTTTTTAAGTGCCACGCTACGCAATTTTATACCCTGAATTTCAACTGAAATCTTTAACGCTTTTGAGTATACGTTTGACACCAAATCTAGGTTAACATTTCTTGAGTGGTCAACAGGGACTGTATTTCAATACAACGTCCTCAGTGATAAATTTTAGCAAGTAAAGAGAATTTCTTTAGTAAAACGCAAATAAACTTAGATCCTAATACTGTCCGGTGGGAAATAAAGCGGATTTGCCCTCCCTTGAGCTCTTTTGATTGAACCCAGTTAACTAGCAACGCAGCCAACTTTGAGTCTTGCTGGCTCATGCAACCTTAGTGTTTACCTAAATACCTTCTGTCGAGAATAACAAAGTTTGATCCTAGTGCAATGATTGGCATGTAAATCCTTCTTACCCAAATGCTGCCACAAATAATGTGTTGCAAAATGAAAATTTTATACGGGTTCCAGGTGGAAAATTACTTACATTTTATTATACCTAGGACCTGGGTAAAATATAACGCAAACGTAAAGTTAAAAAATGATTTGGTTTGGGTTTCCAAAGTAAAAATATTTATATCTACATAAACGTAAAACTGTAAAAGCATTGAGAGCCCGAAGATCCCGAAGGACTTTAAAAGAGACTTTTGCTTAATCTCCCGAGTTTAGGCGATAAAAGTAAGTTATGCTACGAGGTACTTCGTGCGCAATAGTTTTCCCAATGTTTGACTTTAAGTCTAAAACTAACTAAATTTTATGCTTGCCATAAATAAAAGCCATAATGTAGAATGCATCATATTGCAAAATGTTGTCCTTTTCAAATATTTATATTTAGAAATTACTTCGCTATTCGCTCATAATCTCCTACTGATGCTCTTTAGGCATAACAAAGTTATAAAACACTTTATTAGTGCTAAGATTAATGGTTTATATTTTTTAGTTTGCTAGAATCCAAGGTAAATTAACTTAGCTGTGCGAGTAAGGAGATTTACTAGAGGATTATGCGAGCAGATTTGCTTGAAAATATGATTCCTTGAGCAAACGTTCAAATTTAACAACTTTACTAGGATTAGGCAGTACTTAATTTAAATAATCTACATAGCTGAACACCTGTTTTGGCGGTATTTCATTTGCAAATGTCCCCTTACATGAATAGCTTACAAGGGAGCTTCTCTTGAGACTTAATTTTCTCTAATTGACTCCAAGAAGTGACACTAAAAATTAATAAATTAATTAACCCATTTGTAAACTTACCTTTACAACAGTAAGTAATATTATCTATCTAGGTCAAAAAGAAATATTTATTAGACTAATATTATTATAATATATTCTTCGCAACAAAACAAAATGTGGATTAAATTGTCAAAATAAAATAAATCACGAATAAAGTAAAAGGATGGTAGTACTAGTAGAGTATTCGACCAGTTGTAAAAATTAATGTATGAAGAAAGAAGACTACAATTTATTATCTGCGCTGATTTAAAGTGCAATCTAACTGGGCGTTGAGTAAATTAAAACTTGTAATAGGTGCGAGATGAAAATTCCAAGCGGAAAATGTTTTAATCTTGGATTGGTTGAGCTACCACCTAGATAGTTTTTACATGAGAGGAAATGCGCAAAGATAATGCTGCTATAAATTATCCAAGTGCTCCGTGACAAACACACAAGCCTGGGCTTAATTACAAGATATGACTAATTACCACAGAAAAACGACAGAAAAAGACATTTTAAAAATTGCACCAAAGCAAAATTACTCGACCGTGTACGCGCTTCGTTTGTTGCGAATTTGTGCCTGCAACCTGACCGGCGACCGGCAATGTTTTAATTTAATTATTATCAGATGTTATTCTCACTTTAGCCAATTATCCAACTGAACACTAACCCGTTTTCAGCGTATCCACATTAGACACATTGTGGGTTGGAAAACCACTTTATTATTGTTACTCCGGCGGACCATATCTTCCTTTCGCAAATCCGAGCAAAATAATGAACAATTTTTCATATCTAATATTACATTTTTGCTACAAATAAAGGCTGTTAATTTATTTTGCGTCCCCTTTTTTGCAATAATGAAGTCATTTCTCAAATCCTTTTCAATTTTAATAATTGAATTTTTGATTTCATACAAAGAAGTCATGTATACTGATAAAAAAAATTAAATAGCTTTCTATAAAAAATAATATTCACGTAGGATAAAAATAATTATTAAATTAAATTTTGTTTCTAAATGAAAAGTAGAGCATCTCATCCAGCGTGTTAAAAGTGGCCTCTAAAGATAAGAAAAGCCCTTAACAAAAACCCTTTAAAACGAAACAAAAAGTAAAAAACATTTCAACCTAAAAGATGTGCTCGCTAAAATATGATATAAGCGTTAAAGAGAAAAATAGTTTTATCTCTGACTGCACAATTACAATAAAACAAGGTTCTTATTAGCGCTAACAGGATTTTTTTGAGATATAAAATTAATTCCAACAGATTTTCTTTTGTGAATTGTGCTTAGTAGAACAGTAAAGAGAAAATATTAAAATTAAATGGTGAGCTTTTTGCTTTAATTAAACTTTTTTCTCACAATTATAAATAATATAGTCTATCTTCATGCAGTAGGTTAATTAATGGATTATTTATCTACATAAAGCGTTTGAAGTGCAAAGTTTGGTCATACCACAGGCAAGATCAGGGCAAAACTTTAAGTTAACTAAAGTTTTGGGACTGGTCGGACACAAACAAATATCCAAAATTTATGTATTTCAATAGTTTCCGGGCCTTAACAAAGTTTATAAAGCAGGATTCTAAATATTAAAGGAGCGTATGTTTAAAAGTTAGCTAAATGCAAACGTCTCAAAATTAATTGTTGCCCGTACTTCATACGATCTCTTAACAACCAAATTTGTTAAAAAACAGGAAAACATTCTCTCAAGTAAAGATTATGTTTTTTAAACAACATATAAAAATCTAGAACAAACGCTTCAAGATTTGGAACTTAATGCAAAAAATCTCAATTTGAAGCTTGGATGGCTACCCCAAGGAAACATGTGTAAGTACAAATGCCGCAGTGGTAGACAAGAGAAACCAAGCGGTTAGTAATCTTGGGACTTCCGAATAAAGGGGTATAGACAACGGCATGTTAGACCAATTCCCAAGGATTTAGATTCCTTTACACATTCTAAAATACATATTATTATAGTATTGGTATTTCGGCGCATTCGGCATTTCCTTATCGTGCTTTATTGCAGTAAATGCTAACCCGGCGCATATTCATGTAAATGATTTTAAATAAGCTAAATGTGATTGTTGGTGGAACAAGCTTATACGCCCTCGTGTGTTTATAGCGCTATGCCGTGACCGATCCGTGTCTCCGACGTCGCGTGACGTTCTGCAGCAGTCCCACCTCCTTGTTGAACTCTTGTATGTTTTACAAAAAAAACAATACAATGTTTGAAAATCCTTAATGACATAAGGTGCCAGGACTGCCAGGATTTTTTTTATTTATTATATTATTAAATTTTACACGACACAAAAATATGGTAAGCATAAATAAACGATGTTTTTTTATTTTAAATAGGACGGCCTCATAATGAAGAGATGTTTTTATGTTGTGATTTTATTTTTTCTTATCCTTTTTTGTAATATTATTTATAAAGGTGTTTCGAGGCATTGATGGATTTCTCTTTTATATTGCGCTCATTTGGCTTCGTTCAGTGCTCTTTTCTTATAGGCTCGACAACATTTTTTAACAAATTCTGTAAACGTGTGGCACATAAAGTTGTGAATGGGATTAATTTTTATTTTAGCGAAAAAAAACTTTTGACTGTCAGTTAAAAGTGATAAGAGTTGGAAAGAAGAATGGTAGCCGAGCAAACAAATAAATTTAATTCCAACCAAACTTTGTCCATTTAAGGCAACTCTCTCAATTAATTTTAATAATCTAAACCGCCATTCTGTGCCTCTTACATTAATCATGGATTTTGTTTTATATGTGATGGAGCCAGTCATGAGGTGCTAATATTATAATAAATAATAACCAACCCCGAGACCACAAGACATATTTATATCCTGGGATAATATATTGCTTATATCAGTGAAAAGTTGTGTGATATTTTGGGTCATAATTTGCAATTTGAGCGCAAGTTATTTCAACACGAATTCAGGATTTATCGAGTCGGGAATGCGTGACAAAATTGAAAGGGACGCCGCCGCCGCCAAGATATGCTCGGTCAAAAAGGCGCTCTGTCTTTAAAGCAGATTCCAGGGAAAATCCTTCTTCTTCGATACGTCTTTAATAGGTGTAATAAATCATTGAAGCCTGTATACGTTCAGGTGACCAGAGGAGTGTGGTCTTGAGAAATATGGCTCAGCGATCAATATTGCTCTGCTCTGTCTCCACTAGTCTGCAGCTTTGCAAAATGATTTTGCTACTAAACACCACACAATACAGAATGTCCAAAAATTACGACGCATAAACGGGCTGGTACGTTATTGGGGAATCCTCAGAAAAATGTTTAAAAAATCCTGCTAATTTACCCTTGGAGATATATGAGGTCCTAAAGTGCAAAATTTTGAACGCTCATACTTTGAAGATAACAGCACATATTAGCAAAAAGGTTTATTACAAAGCTACAATCTATCTTCAATCACTTTACCATTTCTTTATGTTTTAAATGGTATAATTACATTTTTGTAATCAATTTAATTTTACAAATTTAAAATTTTACTATAAACGTGTAGGGCATTGTTTTTTTAATGTTATTTATCTAAAAGTTTCACGATTTTATTTTGTCGGCCTTATAATAAAGCACGCAATGTAGCACATAATAATATTTTTAATTATATTTTTGCACCTTTTTTATGTCAATAATAAAAAAAGCTGACGCAGAACTTAGTGTAGTGTCGCAATAAAATATTACGTTTAGTGATTTTGAGAAATTTTAGCCATAAAAATGCTCCGTAAAATTTATGTGTCATATAAACAAGAGTATTAAATGTCCGTCTGGTATTTTGACGCAAAGGTAAAAAAACTTTATTTAAAAGATTCGCTTGCAAGTAAATGGATGTTATTACATTTAGTCTGGCAGTCTGAAAAGCTCGATTACTGATTTGTTTTTTTTTTAATAGAAAGATCACAAAAGCTCATTTTCAAAGAACAGCGGGATCCTTTAGATGTAATGGTTTGTTTGTCAAAAACCTCAAAATAAATACCAACGTTCAACAAGCAATATTGTGCAAAGAATTCAAATACCCCCGTGTAATTTGCTAAAAAAATACCGTCTATCATAATAAAAAATTAATGTCATTACCTTAAAAGACAAAAGTTAATTTCACGTCGTGATAATATTTCTCCCCATAAACACCCTCACTTTGAGAAGCCCGCAAAAACATCAGGGTGAATATCTAATTTCTTATCCGCTTGGCATATGTTTTATACCTTTCAAACAGGGCAGTATCCAACCTCTTACTCTGAGCCTAAACACAAATTGCATTAATAATGATGTATTGACAAAGTTCATGAATACAGTCCTGCAACAAAGTGGCTGGATGTTCACAAACCGTAGTTTGTGGTCCCCTTGAGGTTACTTAGATTCCATGTTTAGTGTCAAAATTCAATCAGAGTGGCTTTGGCATAGTCCTTTTCCCCTAAGCCACAGAACTTGCATGTCCTGGCATTAATAGAAGTGAGCTTGTCCTTTCCTTGAACTAGAGCTTTGCATTAGAATATGCATTAGATGACCTGTCTAGGCAATAGGCACTGAATATTAACAATTAAGGTACATTTCCGATCTAAAATGGACTGTCAGGAGACTCGATGTTATCATGAACGTTAAGCGTTTTTTAAATTTGATTTCCTGCCATTCCGGTGCACCATAAACTCGAAATAAATGTGTGATTTTATTCGAGTCATAAAGAGCAATGAAATAATTCGTTTAAACGCCAACAAGCATGTTTTTGTAAGTAACAATGAATCATTTTATTTATCTAAATACGTGTTTAACCTCTGGTTGGTAAACGAGGCAATTTCTAAACTAAATAAGCCGGGGGCTTTGACAAATATTTACATGCATTTATGCAGCTGGTGGTCAGATTTGTCTGCGAAACTATTTGGTCACGGGAAAGTAGACAGAAAATCCCCCATCAGTCATAGTCACTGTTGGAATGCCAAATTATTTCCTCTGTCCAGTCCTGCACCTCTTGTATCTTAGAAACCTTTTCCCGCATTCCAAATATTGCTTTGGAAATGCAATCTCATGAAATAAACCACAACAATTTACTCGAGTTCGGGACAAAATCAATAACAATAGATATTGCAATATTCGATAACAATAGTGAAAAATGGGGTAAGGTGTGAGTTGATTCTTCAATTTAGTTTTTACCATTTTGTAGTTTTTGTAATTATACTTCGATTCGGTGTTTTATTTTACTTGGGCGCATAGAAGCAGATGTATTAAATTGGGATAACAACCCGGTGCTTTTATTTTTAGCTTAAAATTCAGGAGATGGTTTCCAAATCGTTCAACGAATTGATTTTTTTTTTTTTTTTTCTAATAATATAATTAATGGGTTTGTTAAAATTTTGCAACATATTATATTATTACAATATAACTATTTTGGATTAAACATGAACATTTCTTCTTGAGAGACATTAAATTATATATTTTAAGGCAATTTTAATGCATTGCAAACAAAATTCAGAATTTCAAAAAGCCTATTAGAATATACCGTAATTAGTATTTGCGACATTACATAATTATATAATTAGAATCTAAGTATGTGCTTATCCGTAAATCCAGTGTTCTCATGTTTCACATCTATTTTCCATTATCTTAGAAACCTTTGAATCATAATTTTGCTAATGCTCCAACTATAAATTTTAGCTAGTAATAAAAAAAAACATACAAGTAAGATGCATCAAAATTAAATCATCATCAAAATTACGTTTTTCTAACCATAAAAAAGGGTACTTTTTAGGAATGGTGAGTAGAAACTAAGACAAACTTAAGAATAAGAAATGACACTACATAAAAGGGGGACTAATATGTCTTTTGATTTAATTATTCTGCAAAACAGCACTTTATTTGCCTCGTTGAAAACATATTCCATTGTGAAAATTGATTGAATATTTCTCAATATATCAAGTAATAGGTGTTGACATAAGAAGCGAGATATGGGGTTTAGCAACCTAAAACCTGCGGGCTCCGTAAACTAAAACCCAAGAGATGGGAGCGTCGCTCTGTGATAGATTACTTTAGGCGCTTTCAGACCGGCACTATCCCAAATAGGATAACCGATAACAGAAAGCATTGCCAAAACGATTCTTTAATACTTTTATAAAGCTCGGTTAGGAACTTCAAACATGAATTTGTTTTTGTAGAGAGCAAAATAGTTTCAAACAGGTTACATACAACTTTGGTTACAACATAAATAAAGTAGATCTCAATTGTTAGAAATTCTGTTGGAATTTCCTAAAAAGATGTAAAATTTTACTTTAAAAGTTTTAGCAAAAAAACGAAAACACTTTGAAAAAATCTGATTGCTGATTTGTTTTCTGTGGCTTCTAATTAGCATAAAAACACAGTTTCAGGCAATCCTATTTTTTTTTTTTAAATATACCACGCTTTTTTTATAGGGGTAAGAGCCCAAATATTCCCAGATTTTTAAAATGGCATGAACACAAATATTGCTTCTCACCAATGAATGCCATTAACACTTTTGTAAAATGAACTGCTGAATTCGAATCTCGCAGCTAAATATTAGCAGAACTTTTAGTTTGAATGCTATGAGCTTTCTAAGGCAACTTTAAACGCGCAACCTAATTTTTTTTTCTTGTGCTCTGCCTCTTATTAACAAACAAATTGTGTTACCAGGAATTAAAATCCAAATTCGCAATCGACACTAAAAAAGCAATTTACAAAATATGTTTCTTTAAATTCAGGGACAGACATTTATTTTGCTAAACAATTTTTAAAATTTGAGAAAGTTTGAAAAGCTTTAGCAAAAAAACAAAAGCACTTGGAATAAATCTAATTGCTGATTTGTGTTCTATGGTTCTAATTAGTATAAAAACACAGTATCAAACAATTAATTCTATTTTTTCAAAATTTACCTCATTTTTTTGCAAGGGGTAAGGGTACAAATATTTTCAGTTTTTTATTTGGCATGACCACACACAAATAATTTTTTCCACTAATGAGTGCCAGTGATGCTTATGTAAAACGAACTGCTTAGTCCGAATCTGGCACTTAAGTAGTTCCAACACGTTGTTTTGTTGCTTTTAAAGGCAACTTCGAAAGCGCAACTCGATTTTTGTTAATGCTCTTATCGGCAAAAAAATATTTTCGAAAAACTTAAAATGCACATTCGTATTCTACACCAATAACGCAACCTGCAAAGTAATTTTTTTTAAATAAGAGACAAAATATATTTTTTTAAAAGTAAATTAATTGTTTAGTAAGCAGTTATGCGAATGTTAGGTATTCAACGACGTATAATAATAGTTTCTTTTTTTATCTTTTTGTTTCTTTGGGGTTCGTAAGAATATTTTTGGGGAAACGGCAACAATTTTATGTATCTCGTAATACTTTTCTACCAGTTCAGTTAAAGTTTTAACAAATTGCCTTTGAGTTTGTGCATCAAACAAGAGAAAGTTGTTAATGCAACTTTAACACTCTGGTGTATTGTGAGTAGAATAATCCGTAAGATATATTGTTTTACTGGAAACTGCATAAAATAATACGAAGGATTCTGTTCTACATAGTATAACTTTCAGATATCATAAGTAGGTATGAAAAGCACCTAATTTAATTTTGAATTGTAATGCAACCAAGCAAAATAGTTTTCATATTAAACTTTTCAATCCTTATTCGCAAAAAAAACAACCAAGCAACTATGCCTACCGAAAACATAACGCTATCCTTACCGCACAATCTGGACCCTTACAGCAGGAAAAATGCAATTTTGGTAACTTCCGAATACTTAAATTCTTGTGAATAACTGGAAATGTCAAATGAAAAAAGTTTCGTAATTAAAGCAAATGTTTGAGGCTCGGAGCACCGGTGTGCTACACCTGAACCGACCTATACAAAACTCAGGACGCTTATTAAGCTTATTAGGCCAAAAGTTTGTCTAGACGAGACACAAACAACTTGCAGTAACTTTGTAAGAACGTTCCCTTTTGGTTAGCGTTTTTCATTAAAAAAAATAATTAAGTATACGTAAACTGTTGTGGGTTAAGATATCAATTTGTATTCAAAAAACATGTTGACAAATGGCTCTTTAAATATTGTCATAATACCAAATGATTTGTGCTATTTAGGGATATTTCGTGGTTAAATTCATGTTCAAAATATTTCATTTATTATCATGGAAAGTATGCTACCATATTTAAATATAAAATTTAATTATTTTTGATTGCAAACACATGAAAACTCAATTAATGCGTTAAGTGCATATTGTATAATACCATTATTGATGTCGTCGTTATTCATTGAATCGGATATTAATTTTTATTGGTACTCGTATTGTTATTTTTCCATTAGGTCAACACCAATCCCGTGCGAAAAATAAAATATTTTTGTTTTTAAACTATGTTGTAAATAATTGGAAACAGTAACGTAGTATTATTATAGCTCTAAGTATAACAATTTATGACAGTTCTTAAATATTTTTTTTTCTTTCTGACTTTCTGACGCAAAAGAATTTAAAAAAACAACTCTGGTTTCTTACATACAGATTGTTCTTAAAATATTTGTATTTGTGTAGAAAATGACAAGGGCTCTTAAATAACGTGAACACAACGCACTTCCAGCTTCCAGCGTCAAATTAAAATATTTAAGCAGAATTGACATTCCAGAACATGCTTAATTAAATTTCTTTTCTGTTGTTCGTTGTTGCATTTTTGCTAAAGGGAATCTGAAGTGGCAAATAAGACATAAACCGCGAATTGAGTTTCTTTATTCCAGGCGAATAGCTTGCACAATACAAACAGCTTAGAGCTTATTTGTAAATTTTATATTATAACAGCAGCACTCAACGTAAATGTTATGGAGACATTTTCTATCTATTCCAAGTGTGTGCTATTTGAATAATGCCAGTATCTTGTTACTTTCAGTCTTGAAAATTTGAAGAATATCACAAGAAACGTATTCCTTTAGGCTGCTTTGCACGGCATGCAAGACAGTTTTAATTTTAACGCTTTTGTTAAAAGATGATGGTATTCTTTTATGTTTATTTTATTTTTCAGAATGCTCAGCAATATCTTTCTGGATTTTATACTGCACAAAAATGCCACCTGGTGCTACAGCGACTCTAATAAAGATTTTGTTGACCTAGTCTATTGTTTACTGCCATACTAGACTTTGCAACGAAGTAATATGGAAATTGTGCCCAAAATAAGTTTATCAGAAATTTAAATGACACTTATAGGTACATTTGTTTTTAGGAATGAACACAAACAAGTGAGTACCAAATTATAGGCTTTTTATTGAATTATAAGAAGAAATATAGGGTGCTACTTAAAAGGATTAGATAACTAGGGTAAACATATTTATTTTTAGGAGTTTCCAGTGTCATATAAATTGGTTCTTCATTTTGGTCGAGCACTGCAGCCAGACACTACAGACTATGCCTTATTCTGGAATATTGTTATCTGACTATATGCATTTGCATCTGGAATTGTCCTTGTCGATATATTGGCAGTGCCCATCTTTAAATCCTTGCGCACGACAGTGGGGTTCACAATCAAGAATGTGGCCCTCGTCACTCAAAACAAAGCAGCGGCTTCTGCTACCAATATCAGTAGCGTTGCCTGAAAATACATGTATACATTTATTTAAAAAAAATGACACTAAAGGGCGATTTATAGAACGTTACTTTCACTTTACTTCGGCGTAACTTCACAAATTTGCTTGATTTATAGATTGTAAAGTTACGTGAAATGGGGAACAGGTATGCGCATGTGTCTGAACACGCGACTTCTGACTATATCCACCTGGGCCGTAATTACGGAATATCGCTTCGTACGAAACCTACATAAAAAGACCAGCAGGTTTCGTACGATGCGATATTCCGTAATCACCACCCTTGACAATAAGGGTGAATATCTCATTTTTACTTTTACTTACAGCTAAATGAATCAGCAAAGTAGCGCTAAAGTGAAGTATAAATTTGCTAATACATTCCCATGCATTTTATTTAATTTTCTGTAAAGTTACGCCAAAGTAAAGCGGAAGTAAAGTGAAAGTAACGTTCTATAAATCGGCCTTAATAATTTATTTTTGGAAATAGTGGGTTGTCCACTGTGCCTCAATCCTCCCCCAAAAATGATTCACAATGAAAATTAGTGTAAGAATTAAGGTAGCTTGCAAGAGCTTGAACTATGTATTTAGAATGTATCATTCACTATGAATTAGCTTGCATGAGCCAATTCATTGTGAATGATGTGGCTTTAATACATATTTCATGCTTTGGCAAGCTACCTTAATTCTTACAAGATGCAAACTAAAAGCTAATTTTGATTGTGAATGAACCTTCAGGTCTGATTAATTTAAATTAAAAAAAAATTGGAATAAAAAATATTTTAAAATTAACGTAATTTCTGAATTTTAAAAATTTAATACTGACAAATCCCAGGTAGATTGTAGATCTCTCACTGTTTCCTTGATTTAAAAAGATCTAACAATATTAATTTTTTTTAACTCATAACGCATTTTATTCGTTTTTAATCCTATATTCTTACCCTCTGGCACAGAAGTGAACAAGATCACACTTAAAACTAAAAGACTTGCTATTATGAGTTTCATGATTAGGTTCTGACTTAGTTGAAAGATTAACAGCCCTTTTATACTATATGTTGTTTGCCGATTCGGCTATTAAATTTTGTAAAAATAAGACTTTTAAAAAACAATTCGTGCTTCTATTTAATTATAGGTATTTGTTTTGGTTTTTTAATTTTTTCTAAGATAATATTTAATAATGTAATAAAATTTATCTGGTTTAAAAATGATTCAACCCTAGACTCAACAACAAAAACATGTTTTTCAGGGATAAATCTTCGCTTAGAGGGTGTCCAAAAATTGGAACATAAACGGGACGCTACGTTATTGGGGCATGACTAGGGATCCCCAGAAAAATGTTTTAAACAATCCGTCTTATACCTTTAGAAAAAAATATGAGTTCCGAAAGTGCAAAACTTCGAATGCTCATACCTTGAAGATAATAGCACATATTATTATCGAAAAAAAAAATGGTTTAATACACAGCTACAGAATATCTTAAACCATTTCACCATTATTTTGATTATGTTTTAAATCTTTAAATTACATTAATTTAATTTCACAAAATTTTCATGAAATGAAGCTGACAACAATGTCAATAAAATCTAATGCAAACGTGTATGATGGGATTTTTAGATGTATTTTTCTAACCCGTGTTGCTAAATTTATACAACTTTGTTCGCATTTTTTAACTATTTTCTAGGAATCCCATAGCATGCCCCAACAACGTACCATCGCGACTATGTGCCAATTTTTGGTCATCCTGTATTTGAAGTTTAACAAAACGCTACTAGATGGTTGTTAAAGTTAGGAAAATTAAGTAAGAACCAAAACAACTAATTAAAGAAAAGCACGATTTGTTTTTAAAAACATATTTTTTTTAAATATTGTTGTGTATAATTGCCGAATGGATAAACAAAATATGGTATAAAAAGGCTTCCAGTCCTTTAACTAATACAAGTCAAAACCTAATCATGAAAGTCATACTAGCAAGTCTTTTAGTTTTAAGTGTAATCCTGTTCAGTTGTGTGCCTGAGGGTAAGATTTTTAATATTAACCCTTTTCTTCATGTTTTTGAATCCGCAGAAAAAAAAATATTTGACTGTTTTTTCTTACTAATTAGGCCTTCTTTAGAGATAATTTGACAAAAATTTATTTTTTGTTTCCGTATAAATTTTATGGCCACGTATCTTTGAAGATACATCAAGGGGTTACTAGAGTTTTATACATGTATCTCTGAAAATACATTTAGCAGTTATTAGGGTTTAAATCTTGTATCTCTGAAGATACAATATTTAACAGTTATTAGGGATTAAATCTTGTATCTCTGAAGATACTTTTTAAGGTTTTAGAATCTAATAATTATTGTAAAGGCAAATAATTAAATAAATAATTCAAATTGGATGTTTTTTTGCCGTTTAATAGGAAACTCGTTAATTGGTGTATTGGCAAGTTTTTGTGTACAAATTCTTTACAAGAAAGCGATATTTTGATGCTGGTTGTGCGTCTTCATCGGGCTTTAACAATAGAAATGAAATTTTTATGAATTTTTTCAAAAAACAACTTTGGTTTTAGCTTACCTAGTAAAGATGTGAAATAAATTTTTGCATGTTAGAGGGTATAAAGAGAAGCTTTATCCATATTTTCTGTTATTGAACCATTTAAAAAATAAAAAAACTATTGAAAAACTGTAAGAGCAAAAATTATTTTGGAAAATCATAAATAATGTTAATTTATAAAAATTATATAAATATCTAGCCAAAATAGTGAATACGTCGTCGTTTCTTCTAAATAGTTTTTTTGCATTTTGCAAAATTAGCTCTGTTCTTGTTTTAGGCTAAAAATAATACGGCTTCGTTATTTAGGTAATTTATAAAGTAATAATTCCAATGAATGAAGTGTTGTAAATGGAAAAAGTATCTTATAGGATACGAATATAAATGTCCGACCACTTCACAAAGTATACATTAGGATACACATTTGGTTGCCGGGGTCCCTAACGGTGTATCCTTGAAGATACGCGATTTTCAAAGCAATCTCTAATTTTTTCTAAAACAAATATCAAAAAAAAAATCTTGTAATATGTATTCTAAGAACCTCATTTTATTGTTGGAATAAAGTAATTTCCATTTATTTACATAATAACCAATATTTTGGAAAAAATCTTACCCGATGCATGATGAAATCGTCATAACTTCACACTTCAACAAACAAAGCCATACTAAAAAGCATGCCAAAACCTCAAAAATGCATTCTTTGCCCTACTTTTTTTCCATTGGTTAATTTATAGGTGCCGTCAAAGATACAATTAGCAAAATCGAAAAATTTTTAAATATTTTTCCTAAAAAAAAATTCGGTAGTCAACGTATCTTAAAAGATACAAAATGAAGAAAAGGGTTAAAAACGCAAAATATGTTGCCTTACGGAGAATTTTTTTATAAATGTTTACTTTCTACCATAATTTACAAACTAATATTAATTTAAATTATTTTTTTATACCTATAATAAGAGTAAAAAATATCACCACTGGTAGGTCTAAAAAAAAATAAGTTATTGATATCAAATTTCTCTACCATAACTTAATGTATATTTTCAGGCAACGCTACTGATATTGACAGCAGAAGTTCCTGCTTTGTTTTAAGTGACGAGGGGCACATCCTTGATTGTGGACCCCACTGCCGTAAACAAGGATATAAAGATGGGCACTGCGAATACATCGACAAAGAAAATTCCAGATGTAAATGTACATCTGGAATTACAGATAAAAATATACCACAATCAGATTAAGGTTTACTCTGTGATTCCTTGCATCTGCAGTGCTCGACCAAAATGAAGAATCAATTTATGACACTGGAAACTCTTCTTTAAAAAATATATGTACCCATACCCACATTTGCTTGTTTCTTTATTTTATTCAATAAATAAACTCACCTTGAAATAATGACTTGTTAAATTCATCTTTATTATATGTGGTTTCTGTTTATTAGTCAATTTTGGCTAAAAAATTAACTATAAACTAGAGAAACCTTAATAAGTTTACATTAATAATTACTAATGATCATTTTTGTGTAATAACTTTATAACATTACATGCTTAAACCATATTTCTGAGATCCTCTTGAATGCAGCTATGAAAATTATATTAAATGTATAGTATGGTCATTACAGATTACAGTACAACGTTAAACAACGTATACGAGCGCATATAGCCTTTAAGATATTCGTTAATTAGTGTTTCAATTTGCTAGTTTACATAAGGCCGATTCATAGATTAATTAATATATAAATTAACTCTTTTAAACTTATCAACAGAAAAATATATCAAGTACTTACATTTTTTCTGTAAAAGCTCTTGAATTTCCTTTAACATTTGTGATAAGATAAGAAGTTTAAGAATAACGCACAGTCAAACGAATTCAAGTAAGGGGTTTACTCGAAATCAGCCTTTATAATATCGTAATAAGAACCTGGCATGTTCTTCCCTAAGTAGCATTCTCTTGTTTCACAACAATTTTCTATTATCTAAGAGCATTTTGAAACATAATTTTGACAACAATTTCCCTTGCTGTATCTTGTTGGGTTTGTAATCTGTTTTGCAGCTAAATATTAAGGTTTGGTTAAATTAAATAATTTTTGTAGAATTTAAAAAGAAAACGAAAAGTAAAAATATATTTTGTTACCGACCTAAAAGATACCTACTCGTAATTTGTAATGGGTTGGTTAAAACACACCTGCAGGTTATACAAAAGGTACACACTAGAACGCATTCGTATACAAATGTAATTCTACATTTTATGTTTGCTAGTATTGAAATGTTGAGTGTCGAACTAGACAGCTCACATTCCATTCAATTTATTCGACACAATATACACAGTGCACTTACCTATATTCACCAGACTTTATCGGGTTAAAATCTATAGAGGATTTATTGCTATAAAGCATTTTTTCAGGAGTTGGCAGGATAAAATACCGGCGGCGGCCTGATATTCTACGTAAGCCTTTATATAAAGGATATTATGATAAGCTTTTAATCTAAAACACAATATAAAGTTATTTAAGATATATGGGATGGTTCAAGAGGATTATTACGACTTTAAGGTTTAACTTAAAACTAATCGTTTTTCTGTTATAAATTAAATTAATAAGTTTTGATCATTTGTAGTAATTCTGTTAACTTACAGAACTTTATATTTTTTAAATAGACCAATCTGTATTGCCTAGTTCTACTTTATGAGTATTGTTTCCATTCCACTATCGTTCAAAGAATGTATTTAATAAAATAATCAACATAGGCATATGCATAATCTCAAGGCAAATCAAAATTAATGTGATTAAGCACATAGAAATAAACTTATAAGGCAATGGACATTTTCTTGATTGACCAGCTTATTTTTATAAATTACTAATTATAGTTTAAATAATTGCTCGTGGTTCTGTGTTTCCTTTTTCTTTTATTATACTTTATTAATAATAAATTAAAAGCAATCGTAAAATCATAATTAAAAACGAACAAATAAATATGATTTTATTTTTAGGTAGCCTTATTTTCAAAATTCAAGGATCAGCAAATGAGTAAATATTATATTGCAATTTTGTTTTAAAATATGAATCTGCATAAAGTAAAAGATGAAATGAAGTTTTTTTTGTGTAAAAAGTTGTTGCTTTACAATAAATATACATCAACTTCACGACATGTATCACACGAGAAAGAAAACTGCATTTCTTCCAACCTCGGAAACTACTTAGAGCTGATGAACCGGAAAATTATTTCAAACTTAAAGGACAAGATGTGATACTCTGATGCCAATATTTAGACCAAAGTGATAAAACAAAATAACAAATCCCAATACGGTATCTTTCGTATCCAATTTCGAACAACAAACTCGTGTATTTGGAGCAAACATTCAAAAATGGTTAGTAGCTACATATGTCCAAAATTTAATTAATGCCATTTCGCATTTGGAATAGGTACTTAATTAGAGCAATGACATAATGACGAATTATATCTGGCAAAACCAATTTCCATCAGCATAATTATAAACAAGAATGTAGCCAAAACTAACTCAACTCATACATTTATAATAATATTTCATGTGGCATGATATACTTAAATGGATTATAAAATAATTGGTAGTGTTAATATTAAATCCACTGGACCCGTTTTGGGTTTTACAAAGTGTCCAAATTTAGTCAAATTAATTGCAATTAAGGGTTTTAATGAGTTTGCTTCATCAAAATGCAAAATAATAGCCCTACGTCAACACTTTAAAAACTATAACAACATTTTTGGTAGACATACTTTATACCTAAATACATAAAATGTAACATGATAGAAAAACCGAAGCAAATACCACAACGTCCGTTGTTTAGTACAATATTTTTTTACTGAAAAACAATAATCGAATAAACAATTTAATAACTTTCTTCAACCACAAATTTTCACTCGCTAATGTTATTAGTTTTTGTGTCAAATCAATTTGCAGTATGAGTCGTTTTATAGCGTATTTTTAAAATAATAATTAAAGTATCCACGAGTGAATTAAAAAAAGTTCTACACACATTAGGTGCAGAAACATTGTACGAAGCACGTAGAATAAAAATAAAATGTCAACAGCTATTGTTATAAAGCAAGTATACATGCCCGAGCTATTACGGTTTGTTTTGCTTCCGAGATACATGCTTTACAGCGTTTTCCTTCCGGGTTTTTTTATTTTCTGTCGACAATAATTAGTTACGTAGAGAAAATTTGTAATTATAATAGAGATGTTTTATACTATACTTATAAGAGGCGCAAAAAGCTCGTTTGGTGAACCGAGCTATAAGTTCCTTGATTTTTATTATTTTTATATTCATAAAATTAATTTTACAATCTTTTATTATTGCCATTTATTTTAAAAATCGTTTTTCTTCATTGGAGCGTACGCTACTGATTTCTACCACCACCGGAAACATCCAATATAGCTTAAAGCAATAAGTTAACTAAACAAAACATTAATTGGTAATTGATATAGACGAGAACACGTTTTTAATCAGTGTTTCAGCACTGCTGATGTAAAATGTGCATTTCCGGTTACACCAAAGTACCTACCTGCCTAACCCACTTATAAGATCTAATCAATGAAATTTTAAAGCATACGGAATCACCTACGTAAAATGTTCACTAAACTTTTGATTTAAAAAAATCATTAAAAATGGCGAATGCGCCGGACAAGCATTTCTTATTTTTGCTGTTTTCCGGATATTTAAAATCCACTCAGCAGTGCATTTATAAAAGGCAGTTTGTTTCGTTGATAGACATTTGCAGTTAGTTCCATTTTCTTACCCATTAGATCTGATTAACTGTATTTTATGGTCCAACGTTACGCCTTTCGTTTATTTGGAGACCTTTTAAAAATTCATTTGCATGCTAATCGAACGTACAAACAACTAAAGTATCAATAAATTGTCCACCTGCCCTAACCATGCAGTTTGCTAAACCAGCATTCATTGGCAAATAATTCACGTTTCTCTCGTGACTGACCCAGTTGTTTTGGTTAAATCTCAAGTATCTGACCATTGACTATCTACTTTGAATGTATTCAGTCAAGGAACATTACTTTGCTATGCATAAACGGTCCACCTACGAACCTTTGTTATGCAAAACTAAGGTAGGTAGTGGAACACACAATAAAAAAATATTTATAAATAAAGCAATAGACTAGGTCAATAATTCTAAAGGAACTATCTTATTGCAGGTTAATTAATTTGCAACTGTATCACAGTTACGTTGTCTGTTTAATGAGTTGACAAGCTTTTTTGTTTTTCTTTATTCTGAAATAAAATTGCATAAACAGTTCTTTTCGGCACAAGATTGTGGTCAAAAATATTATAAGCTAATAAATACTCGTATAAAAAATACAATTAAAAAAATTATTTTTTTAAAAACTAGAAAATACTTACGTATGTACAATAAGTCGTTAAAAAGAAGAGCAATATATAAATATTTAAGGAGCAGGACCCTCGTAATTTTTAAATATATTATAAATGTTAAATTTGGAGTAAAGTAAAAAAAATAAAATTATTGGCAAAACATTTTCAGGCACATCTTAACCTTATTTATGATTGGATCTTAAAACCTAGTTGAAGCACAAGTTATAAATCAAATTATTTCTTAAAATTAAACCCCGTTTCAAAATCATCATCGGCGGCATAACCCAAGTTGTTATTTTGAATCCGTGTATTCTGCTTTCGTCGTAACCACTTCGCCTTAATCATATCGCTTCCTTTCTCACCTATCATAATGGTCGGAGCGTTCGTGTTCCCGCGTACAATCGTAGGCATAATGGACGCATCAATAACTCTGAGATTACCAATTCCATGAACCTTTAACTCATGATCTACCACTGCCGTTCTATCCTGCTTAGGTCCCATTTTGCAAGTTCCCACCGGATGATAAATAGTAGCGGTGTATGAACTTATGAGACAGGCCCAATAATCGTCAGTTCCAAACTGATGTTGAGCGCAAGCCGGGAACGGCACAGTAACCAAACTCACGCCAAGTTTAGCTAAAGCTTGCGTCCGCAGCAGATTCAAACTTTGCTTTATCCCTTCTACAATTCGGAATAAGTCAATCGGCTCCTGGAAAGTATTAGGATAGATTAGAGGATCACCGAATATTGGGTCGCTTCTGTTCAGCATAACCATACCGCGACTCTTTGGGTTTAATAACACCGGTCTAATCATAATACCGTCGTAGAAGGCCAAAGGTAGAACGTTTGTTTCAGCCGCTAATATAGGATCAGTAACGAAATTACGGACGCTAGTCGAGTCTATTGAATACTGGATATCTGGGCGGTCTTCCTCTGTTTCGAAGCGCGTTTGGACGTATGCATTGATTTGTAGTGGACCCGTTGCCGACAGAGGGCCTCTTCGAGTTTGTCTGTAGGAATACATTTCGTCGGATTGTTGTTGATCTGTGACGGTTGTGGCTGAAGCATTTGTCAACGCAAATATAACGCCATCGTTTGTGGAGTGGTCATGCAAATTGTAGCCCACTCTCAAGTTTTGTAGAGTCTGTATTCCTAAGCTGCTGAGCTCCTCTTCTGGACCAACTCCGCTTAGTTTTAGGATTCGCGGCGAGTCTATAGAACCAGCTGACAGTATAACTTCCTTTCTAGCAATGGCTTGGATAATCTTTCCATTTTTAATGTACTCAATACCGTATGCAGTTTTGGTGTTGGGGTCAATCAAAACCCTGATAACACGCGCTTCAGTTACCAAATGCAAGTTTTTTCTACCTCTTATCGGGCGAATAAACGCAGCGTTTGCGCTGTGACGCTCGCCATCTCTGGTTGTATGTTGCATAAGCATGGTTCCAACTTGGCGCGGTGTGTTTTGGTCCAATTCCGGTAAACCAAGCTCCTTAAAAGCAGACAGCATAGCCACAGCGTTGATATCTTGGTAGGGGAATGTCTCAACACTCAGGTACCCACCAGTTCCATGGTATTCAGGCACAATTCGCTCAGGGTTTCCGTTGTCTTCGGATTTAATAAAATACGGGAGAACTTCCTTGTAGGACCAACCAGGGTTGGCTTGAGCCCATTCGTCGTAGTCACGTGGTCCACCTCGCATGTAGATCATGTAGTTGAGGACCGATGAACCCCCCATGACTCGGCCTCGAGCCCAGGCGCAACGACCGTTGTTTCGAGCAAGACAATTTGTTGGTTGAGGTTGAGTTTGGTACGCGTAATCGATGTTCGAACTTTGTAATGTAGGGGCAAAGGATGGCACGTCAGCGGCATCGGGTTCTTCTATTCCTGCTTCTAGTAGAAGGACCTGCAATTTTAAGAATTGTTAAATGATAAGTTGCAATGTCACGGATAACATTTAATAGTGATTGCAAAACATAATCTACCTAAATTTTATAACCGTGCTTAATCGGGTATTTGGAATTAGATTTTATACTATGCTGTTTTACTTTCTAACAATAAAATATATACAACCGGCGTCCAATATCCTTATAGGTTAATTTTATTGTTACTCTTAGCATACGGAGTAAAAGCGAGTAAAAGTTTAATTTTTTACAATTTAAAACATCGCTTTTAAATTCCATTTAAAATTTGTTGGTGTGTCGTTTTTCTTAAACCCCTCTTTGGGTAATAATATTATAAGACCTTTTCTAACAGTAAAAGTCGAGGTAAAAGTTTATAAAGAACATATGCCTAATATTATTCAAATGAGCAAAACTTATTCACAAAGTTTTGGAAAGATAGGAAGGGACCATTTTATTTAACAAAATAAACTAATATTAGCCCTTATGCGAAGAGTAACTTCTGTTTCAAATTTCTGACTCACTGCTACTTATAAAATGTCAATGTTACCTACATATCATTTTTAATACCTTTCCAATCAATAAATTAATACAAATTGCTTATTTATAAATTACTAATGCAAAACCAAACGCAACTAACCAAAAAAAAAAATACATTCCGCGTGAATGGTTTAATTATTCGTTTGGTAGCGTATGTTGCCCTTAATTGGATAATTTGCTTTTTTACCTAAACTTTATTTAACGCTAAGTACATGGAAAATCAAAGTAATCATTAATGTTTAGAATTTTCGTTTTATTCGCAACTGATGAATAAAAATTACTAATTAGAGAGGAATCAATAACGTACCTTCCGTTTATGGTAATAAATGTAGATTTTATTGCAAAAAATTAATTAGGTAAAGGGTAAGTGCAGTAACAAAGAAATCTTCTGCTTATCTTTCATTAACTCATAATTCTATGTTTTTAATTAGAATTTCCACAAGAAAAATTAATAGATAAAATTATGCATTTATTACCTAGATAACTGCAATTGTTTAGCGCAACTGCATTTACAATAAATTCCCATATCTAATTAAAACATAATTTTTACACTTTACGAAAGTAATCCTTGAATTATTTCATGGTATTTTTATAATTCAAATCAAAACTCTCAGCAATTGTGTATAGACCATAGAATTTCCACTTCAATAATGTGGGTAATATTAATAATAATATTAAATTGTCCAATGCTATTAAATCGATATAGGCTTCTTCGCTTTTCTCAAAAGTGGAGTAATTTATTTCACATTAAACATTTATTAAAATTCTTTCTCATTCATATTGAGGCATATTCAATTGGTTTAAATTTAGTCCTTGCAATTTATTATTCTATTTTTTTGTGTGTTTTAAATATTTAAAGCATGAAATGATTCAGTACCGGGTATTTCTTCATTATTAAAGAAAACAAAGGTACCTTATAAACGGTATGGTTGTTTTAATTAAGTTAAAAACTTTTACGGTCTATTAGGTAATTAATTTTATTATTCTAATTGTTATATAAAAATATTTTAATTTTACTCAAGTAAAATGAAAACATAATAAGTGCAGTACGCCCCAGGATAATAATTCCTTTCCTTTTGTTATGTTTTTTAATGATCGTTTTACAATTAAATGTTTATTGACTTGTTTATTTTAAAGATATAAAAGTAGAAAAAACTATAAAGTATGCATATTCTGCTTAAGTCCAGAATTTTACTAAAAGTCTTTTTTTTTATTTTGACCTTGATTTTGACCTAAGGGGTAATTAAACGAATTTACTGGCATAATTTGTGCCTGTTTTAAAAACTTTAGTTCGTTAAATTTCCTGCTTAAAAAATTTATATTTTAACTTATGAGATTCAATTAATTAGCAACAGAAAATTATAACGTTCGTCTGGCAGCCTTTCCTTATATCGATAAGTGCAGTCCAAAGCACAATTAATGGCAATTGTATTTCCAGTATGCTTAATTGTACACGACATATTCATAATGTAGTTAAGCAAGGTGCTTTAAAATAAAAATTTTGTAACTAAGGTCGACCTTTTACTTAATATATTTATTATCTGCGGTCTAATTTCTGGAGCAATTTTGCAAAAATACTCCTTAACTTAAATTTAAAAAAATACTCACATTCCATTCGCCAACTTCAGTCAGACGATTCGCCACAACACACCCCGCACTTCCCGCTCCAACCACAATAAAGTCATACATCCTTTTCGGGGACCCATCCTGGAAACCAGGTTGCGGCCCGAAGGAGTCCTGATAGTTCGGCCCCAAGAACTGGTTGAACTGGTTTTCGCTGAACCCGAACCCGTGATCCGCCCTCGACTGGGGGACGTCCCGTGACCGGCCAAAAAGTCGCACTACTAATTCCAGGAACATAAAAGTTGAGGGTTGACATGTTGTGATCGAACTGTAGACCGCACAGGATTCCGCCAAATTCGGCGGTACCCAGGACATCTTGCTAATTAATTTTTAGGAACCGACACACACCACTTACTTGGGCTGTTGAAAGTGAAACTGTTCAGCATGCAAAGAACCGAGCAAAGTTGTGGGTAGGTTTATTGTCTATTGGTAATTGCTTCGACTTAGCGGTTTACTGCATGCATTTTCTTATTGTTTTCTCAAGACAAGAACTTTTATATTAGTTGGCACCGCACAATTGGTTCGCTTAGCCACCGACTTCGTGGAACAGTATGGATCTAAAAAATACCACCACATGTATGAGGCATCATTATTTGGGTTTGGTAACTCATTTGGAAATGTTTAATAATTGTCATTGGTTTTTATCAAAATCCCTTCCCTGATATTCCCAACACTTGGTAAATATCCCAAGTGCAAAAAAATTCACGGTCGTTTTTGTTGTACCTTGTACTTATTAGATTCATTAAATTGTTATTAATATGAAAAAAGGAATAAAGCAGTAAATATGTTCACAACAAATTGACTGCATAAACAATACATTTAAATGAGTTTGTGGTTTTATTTAAAAAAATTAAGTTATTCATGTTAACAATAAAACTTTTCCTTAAAAATATATGTAGTTGATTCCTAAATTATTTATAATAAATCTCAAGTCATGACATAATTGCGCAACATGTTTTACAAAAAATAAATTACATTATTTATATGAGACGTTATATTTTTACAGATTACTTTTTTTTATTCATAAATTAATACTTTTTTAAACCGTGAAAAATTATTATTTCAAGTTAAAACTTGGCATTTTATAAAAATTAGATTAATCGATTTAGGCCAAGGTTTTTTTTTCGAATTAGGTATTTAAATATACATTTAGAGCTTTTAGCTTTGCTATATACCTACGTATATCTAAAAGAACTATTTGTAAATCCTCTTTGCGTCCTGTTGGCTTAACATCCTTTAAAGTTTAATGTGCCCATTCGATTCGTCCTTATTATGTTAACCCAGAATCCAGAGGAAAGTCAGTTTTTTTTTTAATCTTTTCTTTTAAGAGTTGAAATAGATATAAAAATAAACATTAACAACTTAAGTTAGATGCATAAATAACTTATGTTTAGATGCGAAAGTACGTGCTTACTGGTGATTGAACAAAAAGTATTTACTTAAAAAAGTAAAACGTAAATTCCAATTTGACCAAATTCTAAATGTGGTTTCCTTCTACAGAATATTATGTTGTTTAGAATTTTAGCCACGTTTTCAAAGAGCAAAGGTAATTTCAAACGAATAGCACTTAAATGTAGCTATAAATGATATTTCCAGGGGATGGAAAATAAAATATTTGAAGACGAATGTTTCTGCCTACGCCCTGTGATGAATGAACATTTTATTAATTTTATGCAATTACAATGGAAAACAATAGTTAAATTTAGAACATACTTTAATAAATTTAAACAATGAAAAAGCAAAAATGTGTTATTATTTTATTTTTTGTTAAAATATAAAGTACCAATATACCTAGATATTTTCCATGATTAAAAACGAGATTTTTGTGGATGCTTTTTCCGCTGATTAAAAATAAAACGTAATTTCATTTTAATCAAATACAAAATGTGGTTTCCCATCTACAGAAAGTTATGTTGTTTAAAATGTTAACCACGTTTCCAAAGAGCAAAGGTATTTCCAAACGAATAACCCTAAAATGTGGCTATAAATGATATTATTTTGGAATGGAAAATAAAATACGAAAAATACCCGAAGATTGATGCAAACGCCTGTGAATTTAAGTAGTAACATTGTATTATTTTTCTGGAAAACCTACAATAAAAATAAAACTCCCATAAATACGATATAGTCCTACTGCCTAGTGGAAAAGGCAATCGAAATCGATATCCTAAAATGCCTTTTTACCCATTTCATAAAATACCTCTGCGTGACCACAATACCTAGTTAACTTCAAATAATACGTAATGGTTTTTTTCTGGGATTAAACATAGATATTTGTTTTTAAATAAAATAAATGTTTGTTTGGACATATGTACCTACATTCTTATTCTTACCGAACTTGTGTTTACTCCCCACAACTCACAAAAACAAAAAAAAAATGCACAAGTATTTTAGTTTCAAATAAAACTTAGAAAATTGTGTTCTGGACAAATAATGACTGTTTTAGTCCTTGTTACTGTCAGATAAGGTTTTTTATTTTAAGCGCACATTTCTTAATGAGATATTTAAGTACCTATGTGACGGACATACATTTAAAATGATGCAATAATATTCAAGTTTTTTTAAGTTTGAAATTTTTATTGATACTTTTGATTCTCACTGTAAATTATCAAGGGTGATAAATTTGTATGCCTAAAAAGTCCAAAAGTTTTTGTTTTGTTAAACAGCTCACCCACGCCATCTAAGTGTTACTAGGCAAGATATAAATAGTCCTGCAAAACGCCGGCATTGCAGGAATATTAACACAGACATTGAGTTGACCTTAATTGTGCTTATTTTATAACGAGTGCAGTTGTGATTGTTGTTGTTGCACTTTCTAACTCATAGAGGTCCCCTGTTTTAGTTTTTATTTAGTTAAATAAATTTGTTTGCTCACACGATTTCAAAAAGATTATAATTTAATAATATATGCGTTCATTATTAAAATTCAATCATAGCTTAAAACCTGATTTTACTTTTTAAAATTAAAAAGTGATTCGAAATCTTTCTCGTTGTTCGTGACACCATCCTCGTCGCTTTGCAGAAATGCTGGTTTTTGGGTTTTCTTTAGCCACTTAACTTTGATTGCGTCACTTCCTTTCTCCGCAATCATGATAGTAGCAGCGTTTGTATTCGCACGTACTATTTTTGGCATTATGGACGCGTCAATAACTCTTAAATTATCAATTCCATGAACCTTTAATTCATAGTCCACTACAGATGTCTTATCCTGCTTAGGTCCCATTCTACAAGTCCCCACTTGATGGTAAATAGTGGCGGTGTACGAGCTTACGATGCAAGCCCAATAATCGTCACTTGCAAACTCGTATTGTACGCAAGCTGGAAGCGGATTGCTTACTAAAGTCACTCCAAGTTTCCGCATGGCTTTCGTCTTAAGCAAACTTAAACTTTGCTGTATCCCGCGTACTATTCTACGTAAGTCTATGCGTTCCTTGAATGTGTTGGCGTAAATTAACGGAGTACCAAATATTGGATCTGAACTATTCAGCATGATCACTCCACGACTCTTTGGAGTCAACAGAACCGAGCGTACCATAAATCCGTCGTAATAAGCCAAGGGGAGCACGTTCGTTTCCATTGTGAGTATTGGATCAGTTATGAAGTTGCGGACATTAACTGCATCAATGGAGTACTGAATATCTGGACGATCTTCCTCGTCCTCGTATTTGGTCTGGACAAGAGCGTTAACCTGTAGGGGTCCAGTTGATGCAAGAGGACCACGCTTCGTTTCTCTGAACTTATACATGTCTTGAGTTTGTTGCTCATTTGAAACCGTAGTAGCACTGTAGTTAGTCAGAGCAAACACTACCCCATCGTGTGTCGTGTGGTCGTGTAAGTTTTGCCCAACTGGAAGGTCCTTTAAAGTTTTAATACCAATGCTCTCGAGGTGCTCCCTTGGGCCAATTCCACTAAGCATGAGTACCTTGGGACTGTTAATAGTACCACCGGACACTATAACCTCTTTGCTCGCTAACGCTCGTACCATTTTACCATTTTGAACGTACTCAACGCCATATGCTGATTTTTTGGCAGGATCGATCAAAACTCGGATAACTTGCGCTTGGGTTATCAACATTAAATTTTGGCGTTTTCTAATTGGGCGAATGAAAGCAGCGTTCGCGCTTAATCGTTCTCCATCCCTGGTGGTGTGTTGAAACAACATGGTTCCTATTTGGTGCGGTGTATTTTGGTCAAACTCAGGTAAACCAAGCTCAGTAAATGCCTCCAACATAGAAAGAGTTGGTTTGTCTTGGTACGGAAACGTCTCCACGTTCAAATACCCCCCTGTGGAGTGGTACTTAGAACCGCCTAATTGATGATTGTTTTCTGATTTAAGAAAATACGGAAGGACCTCTTTGTACGACCAACCTGGATTATGAGCACCCCATTCGTCGTAGTCCTTTGGGCCTCCTCGGAGGTAAATCATATAATTTAAAACGGATGAGCCTCCCATTACACGTCCTCTGGGCCAATCACATCGTTGATTTGGTCGGGCTAAACAACTGTGCGGTTGTGCTTGAGTCTGGTACCCCCAATCAATGTTTGATCTTTGCGTTGTAGGAGCGAACGCTGGAACGTCTGCTGCATCTGGTTCTTCGATTCCTGCTTCCAGTAGCAGAACCTGAAGCAAATATATTTATGTAGTATAAAATTAAAAGGTATGAAAATAAATTGCGTAAACTTTAATGGAAGTAATTAATAAGTAAAAGGTAGTACTTCCACTATAATGGTGAGAACTTAATAACCGTATACAAAGTGTAAATTAATAAAGATAGAATCTGATGATTCTACGTTCATTCATAAAAGTGTAAGTACCTAATGAAATGGATAATTTATAGCTTTTTGCTGTGGTACTGATGACCGCTTCTAGCGCTGGATTCATTGATGTAGTACTAAGATTACTTTATTAAACCGGTCGGTGTGACAAGTTGAAGTCTATTAAATATGCAAGTAATTTAATCCTGAGACATAAATTCTTTAGATATGTTTTACTTGCAAGTAGGTACTGTTAATCATGTTCTGGTACTGAAAGCAAATTTTTTACTGCGATTTTTTTTCCTCTAATAATTTTATAATTGTCCCATTTATTAAATGTTTTACAATTATTATTCTGTAGGTACAGCAAGAAACTTTTTGTGTTATACGGAGTCTGTAATACAACGGTACTATTAACCAAATGCCAAGTTATAGGTACTTAACTAGTAGTTTTACAAAAATTAACTTTACATGTAAGTGGAACTAATTCATTAGTAGTAGGTACCTGACAAATATGTTTATATTATTCATTCAATTTCAATCGGTTATATTCTAAATGTTGTGCAACCATTTTTTATGGCATTTATGACTAGACTAGACGTGGATTGAATTTTATGTACTCTGTAGTATGGTATGGGTATTTCAGATTCTAATTTTAATTAAATACAACCAGACGTACTTTCGCAAGAAAACTAGTAATGTATAAGCTATAACAAAAACATCCAAAGTACAAAAAAAGCTTTAGATACTACTGAAATTTGGGGGTCTAGGAGAATTCACCACCCACAATTCACCGCCGACAATTCATCGCCCACAATTCACCGATCCACAGTTCATCGATCAGACAATTCATCGACAAGTCAATTCACCGCCACACAATTGTTCGATGGGAGAATTCATCGCCTAGTATGAATATTAAAGAAATGATTTTAAACTAGAATGCTTTCTGATAACGTGTTGGTACATTTTTAGCATAACAACACCGAGGACAACACCTAGTAATATGTCCCTCAGTGTAATGCACACAATTTTGGACGCACTGTTAGGCACCGACATAGCTAGAGTTGTTTATATTTTCGTTTTAGCAGCAAAACTTAACCTAACCTACCTAACCTAATGTCCCCCAGTGGAAAGTGTCCCCCAGTGCTTTCATATAAGTCAGTCTAAAATCCTAAAATTCAAAAAAAAGTATGCATATTGGACTATATCTAGGTAAAAAAATTCCATTACCTCTATCCTTTCCGTTTTTGAACATTTAAGTCAGCAAATATTCTAGGTAAATAAATATCCAAGAAATTTTAATAAAATCATTAGGTAATTATTATCTATAATTATTTTGGTGGCAGGCAATATTCTAGGTAAATAAATTTCTCATTTTATTTGTTCATTGAATAAACTAATATTCATACTAGGCGATGAATTCTCCCATCGAACAATTGTGTGGCGATGAATTGACTTGTCGATGAACTGTCTTATCGATGAACTGTGGATCGGTGAATTGTGGGCGATGAATTGTCGGCGGTGAATTGTGGGTGGTGAATTCTCCGGATACCGAAATTTGGTTAAAAATCCCCCAAAAATAGAATATTATTATCGACTTTTTCTTAGCCAAAAATGAGACAGTTAAAATTAGGAACCACCTTAAAAAATATTCCACGTATGGAATATTTTTTTACAAAGTAGCATAGTACCATTTTATTTTTTGCATTTAACTATGGGATTAAAAATAAAAACTCACATTCCATTTTTTTATTTCCGTTAACCGATTTGCAACCACACACCCTGCACTTCCCGCCCCCACTACAATAAAGTCAAAAGTATTGGTTTTTGCCTCCCCACTTCCCACGTCAAAACTCTCCCAAGAATAATCACGTCCAAAAGCCTGCCCAAAATCTTCACTACTGAATCCAAAAACGTCACTTTTAGAGGATTGTGTTGCGTCTCGCGACCGCCCAAAAAGCCGTACTACCAACTCCAGGAATATAAAAGTGGAAGATTGACATGTGGTAATCGTAGTGGAAACTGCACAAGATTCAGCCAGATTCGGCGGTACCCAGGACATTTTGCTTATTATGCACCGAACTTACTAAAATGCATTTTCCAATACTTTCTGCTACAGATTTTTCACCCCACCGAATTAACATAAGTGTGGGTAAATTAATCCATCAATTATAACATAAGAATGTTGTATAATGCAGCAGCTGGGAACGTAATACTACGATATTTTGTATTATTTTCAATTATCTTGGTGCCAAGTGTAGCAATTATTTTAACAAAATTATTACAATTTGTTTTAAATACTGGTTTGCTATTTAATTACAACTACTGCATTTTACAAGCAAAATTTACTTCCCTGTTGGCACGTGCTTGGAATTTAGTTCAAGAAAACTTGTCTTTTTCTGTGAATCGAATTTATATATTGATTACATTTTTAAAAGTGTGAATTATCTATGCAAGAAACTTTAGTTGATTCCGGTTGATTCGTTGACCACAAACAAATTACCTAATACCTGTACAAACTTTTTTTGTTGGTAGGTAAATTAGCAGTTTGGAGGTATACCAAAATACCAAAAATACAATGACTAGAAATGAATTGCTTATAATCATAACATTACCAGTGTGTCGGTCCAAGATCTGAAAGGCTATCATAGGTAAGTTCCATTGAAAACCTTTGTTTATTTACGTCTACTTACTCATTAGTCCATATAACTTACATAGGGTAAACAAAAAGATCTTGGAGCCAAACAATGAATTTTTATACCTTCTCTATGGTAAATATATAGTCTCTTTGAGGTATACCCTTAAGTATCAAACATAGATCCGGTTATAGTAATAGTACGTATGTTATAGTAATAGCGCAAAAGTTAAAACATACTCAACGCGTGTGCCAATAAATAGTTTGTGCTTAAGCATCTATGTGTTGATACACGCGTTGCATATGTTTTAACTTCTGCGCTATTACTATAACATACGCACTATTACTATAACCGGATCTATGTTTGATCCTTAAATTACAAAAGTTGTAAGCAACAAGGTTAATGCCAAGGTCAATATCACCTTGAGAGGTCCATTATTTATTTTGTCATATTCCCCAATTTTCGAAAAAAAATTAAATTAATGGCGATTTTTTAAAATATAGGTAAATAAGTTAAAGGGAAAAGAGAAATGCTCGTACTTTAAAAAACAATGCAACGCCATCTACACTTCATGAATGATTCCTGCCATGTAGCAGGAAATCTGTACATACATGCATTGTAACAAAAATATAGATTCCACGATTTACTATTTGCTTACGACAGAACTCTGCAAATTGATTTTGCAGGATTTTCTATCCTGCAGCAGCAAAACACCGAAGATGTTTGTTTTTGCAGATAGATGCCTCCACTTGTAGTCCTAAACAGTTATTAATAACAAGTGGTTTTAAATTGTTGCTTAAATTTAATTTTGCGCAAAACCAAGGCAGAAACTGAAGTTATACTAAAGTTTAAAAAAAAGCTGGCGACTTTCTATAGATATAATTTTGCAACTATGTAGACAAATTTTGAAAGCAAATTGTTCTGTAATAATTATTTCCAAAACAAAAAAAATTATTTTTAGGTTGTAGCATAGACTAAATGTTGTAGTTTATTACGCAAGCATTTCTTTTAAATGCAAATACATATTTTGGCCTAAAACTTATCATAAAAATATACAGGTATTATTAAATTTACATTTTAAATTATAGTACTTACTACTTATTAAAATAGATAACAAATTTACAAATAAATCAACATAACATTTTTCCCCGTCTTAAAAATTTTATTTTTAAATTCTAACAAAGTCCTACAAACTCTGGATTCCTGTACAATATCTGATTAGTACCCTTCCTGCAAGGAATTGGTGGCGTAATAGTAGCTGTTTGGAAGTAGTTACCAATATTTTTAAGGTAATTAAAGAAGCCCTTAAATTTTGCATTTATTGGGTTACTCAGGGGGACTTTAGGAACTGCAATTCTTTGTAAATTACGATTATATTCAACGGTACTAACGCCCATACTATCTCTAGAGCTAGTTGGAACCTTGCTGATTTCCGAGTATGCTAATTTCTCCTCCGGAGTCAACCACTTTTCCTTAATAAAGTCACTTCCTTTCTCGCCTATCATTATTGTAGCTGCATTCGTGTTAGCGCGAATAACTTTCGGCATAACGGACGCATCAATAACTCTCAGATGGTTAATACCATGGACCTTCAATTCATTATCAACAACTGCGGTAAAATCTTGCTTAGGCCCCATTTTGCAGGTCCCCACTAAATGGTACTGCGTTCCGGTGTACTGCATTATGATACAACCCCAGTAATCATCGCTACCAAATTGGAATTGTTGACAACCTGGAAGAGGAAGCGTCACCATTGTAACGCCAAGTTTACGTAGCGCTTGCGTTTGCAAAAGATTTAGACTTATCTTGATTCCGTCTACCATTCTATCCAAATCTATACGTTCTTGGAACGTGTTAGCAAAAATTAAAGGAGGTCCAAATATCGGGTCGGTACTGTTAAGCATGATGTATCCTCGACTTTTTGGATTAAGGAGAACCGATCTTATCATCATGCCGTCGTAATACGAGGTAGGAAGAACGTTTGTCCCTGATGACAAAACTGGATCTATGATAAAGTTTTGCACATTAGCGGCATTGATAGTCCACTGGATATCTGGACGATCTTCCTCATTCTCGTACCTGGTCTGGATAAAAGCGTTTATCTGCAATGATCCTGTTGAGGCTAAGGGACCACGTCTCGTTTGTCTGTAGCTGTACATATCTTGAGTTCTTTGTTCGTCAGTTACTGACGTAGCAGTGGTGTTCGGTAGAGCAAACAAAACCCCATCTGCTGTTGTGTGGTCCTGCAAGTTTTGACCAACGCCTGGATGATCCTTTATGGTTTCAATACCTAGACTTTCAAGGTGTTGTTTTGGTCCAACACCACTTAACATAAGGAGTTTGGGAGAATCGATAGTACCGGCGGATAGAATGACCTCTTTGCGCGCTAGTGCTCGGAAAATTTTCCCTTTTTGAACGTACTCAACTCCATGAGCCGTTTTTGTGTCTGGGTCGATTAGGATTCTTACCACTTGGGCTTGGGTTACCAGCTGAAGATTTTCACGGTTGTTTCGAATAGGGCGAATAAATGCAATGTTGGCGCTGTTGCGTTCCCCATCTCGTGTCGTATGCTGCATGAGCATACTGCCTACTTGTCGAGGTGTGTTTTGATCAAATTCAGCCAAACCAATCTCTCTAAAAGCGTCCAACATCGAAAGCGTAGGTCTGTCCTGGTACGGGAATCTCTCCACGTTTAAGTACCCTCCAGTAGCATGATACTGAGTACCGCCAAGTTCTGGATTGTTTTCTGACTTAAGAAAATATGGCAGCACGTCCTTGTACGACCAACCAGGATTATCTTGAGCCCACTCGTCATAGTCCTGAGGACCTGATCTCAAGTAAATCATGGAGTTTAAAACGGATGAACCTCCCATTACTCGGCCCCTTGGCCAATCGCACTGCTGGGGACTGAAAGCTAAGCAGCTGTTTTGTTGGGGTTGTGTCTGGTAGCCCCAATCAATGTTTGATCCTCGGAGTATGTTTGCGAAGGCTGGAACGTCCGCTGCTTCTGGTTCTTCGATTCCTGCTTCCAGTAACAGAACCTAAAAAAAAAGATGTAAGATATAGTAATCAATATCAAATAGAAGGAAATTGAAGAACTAGGTCACATATAGGTGCAAAAAAAATTCCCATATTGATCATTGTTTTATGTTTCATTGATGTTTTACCTTATAAAGAAAATATTTAATTGCGGTTTTCGTTACCGCATAATAAAATACCGATTTCATCCAAACGATATCGTCACCTAATATTCTATTTTTTTACAAGGACTAAAAGAACAACTTACGGTTCTTCCTGTGTAAAATTTAACTGATAAGATGTACTTTCGCTACTGACCTATTTATAAACTACTCAAAATTTATAACTCTAAATTTTTTTTTGCCAAAGCGAATTAATATTTAAATTAAATTAATTATTACTTTCCAACAATCACCAACTGTTCCTTTCCAAAAAACGCTCATAATTTACACTTGCAGATTAAGAAATACTTGATATTTGCATTCGCTTGTTAAATTAATTAATTTTGTGACAATATTCGGCATTTAATTATTTGAATGTTGTCGTTCTGCCTATATCTGCATATGAAATTTCGTGTACCTTTCCAATTCGCAATTAATTATTGCAATAAATTGTTTTTAAATTAAATGCTACAAAAAAATATCCCTATTTCAACAAATTCAAACGGAAACGTGTCAAAAAAATATGTTGTTTGGGCGTTTGGTTAATTTTAATGTATGTAGTAGGTCTATGTTTGTAAACTAGAAGAACTAGCTGAGTCGAGGCCGGTAGAACCGACTCTTGAGTTCATTTCTAACGTATAAATTCATTTTTTTGTTAGAATTAAAGCGTTTCCTGATGATAGTTCAGTAGATCCAAAACATAAAAACAACCTTTTATGATTTTAAAGACATGTCCAACATTTACATTGCATTTAACTTAACATAATTTTTTAATAATAAAAAAAATGCTATTGACCTTACAAACAATATGACCTTGACATGACCTTGAAGTCCTGTCTTTTGGTTATCCATCCTCCAAGTTTAAAACTTTAAATTATTGTTATGTTTGAGATACTCGAAGTCAAACTATAAATCGTTTCTTGAAGATGGCCTACTACATTACATAAGAACAGCCTTGTATGTATTCAAAAACATGTCCAACATTTACCTTGCATTTAACTTAACATAGATTTTCAATAATAAAAATGCTAAGCCAATTAAAAAGGTATGACCTTAACATGACCTTGAACTCCTGTGTCTTGTGTATCCATCCTCCAAGTTTTAGATCTCTAACTCTTGTAGTATTGGAGCTATGTTCATGCAAACATTGACATTTAAAAACGTCATAGCTTTTTTCCTAGACATAGAATTTTTTTTTTAAAGTTTTAACACAAAGGGCTCCGTGAAAGAATATTTTTAAGCAAAAAAAATACACAATATTTTGGGCTAGATTTTTTTTTGCATGCAATATCTTCTAACCTTAACCAGTGGTCAGTTTGACCTTCAGGTCACCTTGACCACAAGACTTTTTTATTTCCTTATTTTAAGTTTGAACCTTCTAAATGGTACCATAGTTGAGTAAATTACAGTTAAAAAAATACACAAAAGTGATATTTTTTAATTACAACCCAGTGGATGATCCGATCGATATGATTCTATTATCAGAAGATCGGGAATTTTTTGTAGCATTTTTCCAACAGCATGAAGTATTCAAGTATCTTGCTTCGTTTAGGCGCAATTGCAAAAAAACATCGATTTTCAGAAATTGCAATTACAATAGTACATTTCCTTTAGAGAAATGAACTAAAATTGTTCAAGAAATATCATAATGCGAAGTATTATTTACTGCCTTTAAAGTATCACGTTGCGGAATAAATAAATACTTATTTTTCTTACAATTATGTCATCTTGAAGAAATGAACTAGATCAAACGAAAGTGTGTTACATTTCTTTGGTGTACTTTACCAAAATCGGTCACATTAACCAGACAAGTATTTACTAATAATATAATATTATATAACTAATATTAGCATAATGATTTTAGTAATAATAATTATTTGTTCACAATAATGTGAACTATTATTTTATAGCCTATTATTTTTGTTTTCTTTATTATTTAATTAAGTATAATGATTAAGCATGAAATGTACCCTATAAAGGCTTATTTAAATGCACTTTTTTTGAAAAAAATTTGGTCGGTAAAAAAATAAACTTATTTTTTAAATAATACTTAAAGTAAAATTTTCTCTCTTGGGAAAATTTTGTTTGCCTTAACCAAGAATTTAAAAAAATGTTTGTTGATAAGTTCGGTTCTTTTTTTATAGATTTTAAATGTAGTGGAGATGGGGTTATGCAATAAGTTTTTTTTTTTTAATTTAGCATTTTACAAAATAGGGTTGATGAAATATAACAATGCTTGTGCGAAAAAAAAGTAGTAGACGTTTAGTACACCGAGATTTTTGCATTACAACAATTAAAAGAGTGGGTTTTTACCAAAAACCGGCAATAACCTCGCAATAAAAATTAAAGCATGTAAAAAATAAAAAAAAAAGGATTTTTTTTAAATTGTTACCGCTATCTACAAAAAAAATTCCTAGTAATAAAAATACTTACATTCCATTTTTCAACTTCCGTCAATCGATTCGCCACCACACATCCTGCACTTCCTGCCCCAATCACAAGAAAATCAAAAGTACTGCCTTCATGTTCCTGATTTTGAAATTCATCCTGCGGCCCAGCGGTGGCACTCTGGTAATCTTGATCCTCCACCTGCACCAAAAACTCCTTAAACGTCTCTTCATTAAAATTAACTCCAGGATCCTGATCCTGTCTTCTTTGACGGGTCTGGGGAGCGTCACGTGACTGTCCAAAAAGTCGCACTACCAACTCCAGGAACATAAACGTGGGTGCTTGACATGTTGTAATCGTCGTGAACACTGCACATGATTGGGCCAGGTTCGGCGGTACCCAGGACATTTTGCCTATTGAGCACCCAACAAGGCATTAGGTGGTTTAATACGTAAACTGATAGTATTTTACCCCACCTAGGAAACGTACCGTTGTGGGTTGACTCAAATTTCTTAATTCATCTTAATACAAATATGATTAATTATAATATAACAAGAATGTGAAATAGTATAGAGCTGGGAACGTATATTATTTCTTTTTGCTTATTTTATATACTTGCACTTTTCATACATTAGTATTGCAGTGTAATTATTTTAATAAAATAACGCATTAATTTGCAATTTGAATTAATTTAAGTTTTTTAAACAAAAAAGTAAACATTAATTGTCAGACATGTGTTTAAAATATTTCGGTTGAAGTATACTTAAGTACAGGTGCTTAATCTAGAACATTTCTAATTTATTTTCTTATATAATAAAAAGCAAAAAGTTTGTGACCTGGTAACCTCCAGAATTTAGTAAGTTCAAAAAAGGGGAAATATTTAAATAAGAAAAACTTCTAAATTTTGTTAAAAAACGTTGCTTTCACACCCTAAAAAGTTATCTTGTTCGCCATCTCCAATTTCCTGCTTGAACTTTCTCTTCAGCAGGAATGAAATAGTCTGCTTTACATTGCTTTTGTTTTGTATAAGTTTGGTTTAAATACTAGATGGCACTGTTTGTGGCATTCTACCGGGACCTTAGATTCTAATAATTGAAAAAAATAAAGTTCTACCTGTTTGGTTCTGTTTAAATGGTTTAAATAAGTTGAACAAACAACTGCTTTGCAGTTCTATTACTAAGTTTTGTATGCCCAAAATCGTACTTATAGGTGTTAATAAAATTTCTTTGGTTAAAGTTAAACTTTTCAAATTCCAAAAAAAAACTCTTTTATATAATAACATTTTATTTTACACATAAAGACATCATTAACTTAAGTATGGAACAATTATTTTGTTAAATTATAGCTCTAAATAAACATGTAATAAACAAAATTAAACTTCTACTTTAAAACGTTTTCTACAAAATAGTATTATACAAATAAATATATTATACATTTATTATTATTGTTTGTATACAGAAAAAATTGTCAATGGCGTGTCGTTCTACAAAATCCAGTACACAAAGAATTATTTTCACAGTACAATGTTGTCCAATATGGAGCCTGTTCAGCAAGACATTTTTAAAAGTTTTCTTTGTACAATTTTACATCGTATACATAAAGACAAGTACCTACAAATACTGTGTGTCCTATCAAAAGTTTCCGAGAAGAATGCTTACGTTTACTACTGTTTAACGGTTGCAAGAAACTTCTTTACATAAAAACCTTTGTTAGGGCAACGTTATTTTTTTATTTTGAGACAAATAAATATTTAAAACAAGATATTAGTCCTTAATTTATTTAATTAACAACACAAGTAAATTAACTATTTTATCCAAAAATTTATCAAAAATATTTTAAAGCTAACGCTGATGAAAAGGAGATGCATTTTTCATAATAATTAATAATAGTTTTATTTGAAGTTGTATACTCTTTAATTTCAATCGTATACCAAACCCAGAGATTTAAATTTCTGCACAAATAAGATTTATTGCGATTAATAATTAACTTTTTACAAAAAGATACCTAAATAATAAAATAAGTACGTTTAATATAAAATCATTTCTGCAGGATATGGTTATCCAACACATTTTTAATGCCCAAAAAAACGTGCATACCATTTTCCTAACTAAAATAAAAACTAGTATACAGAAGCATTATTATGAGTATCGTAGTTTATTTGAAGGTATGAAGGGATGGCGGCGTTTAGTTCCGACGCCCTCCGTCGCAGCGCTGCGATACTGTGGCCACGCCAAACATCCTCCTCAGGATCATTTGGTGATGAACCGGAAGCGCCCGGAGGCGATCCGGCACTGGAACATGGGACTTGTGGTGATGGAGAGCTTCCGGAGCCGTTTCCTGTCCCGCTTGTATTCGGAACGTTGCCGTTGTTGCAGTAGGACATCATACTATCACCTGAAAATAAAAAAAAATGGTCTCAATATAAATTAGGTTTAGATTGGCGCATTCGCCATTTTTTACATAGGAAGTTTTATTGATCAAAGGTAATGAATTTATTAGCTATAGTTTAGTTTATAATTAATTGTTGTTAAATAGCGTTAATAAGTTGTAATTAAAGTGTGTATTCATCCAATCAATTTTTGGAATTTGTCAGAATTACGATTAGTTATCACGTATTTAAAGAGTTATGTAATTAACTGATTATTTCTATTAAATAATGAATTACATTAATTAGCACTGACAGATGAAACTTAAACGATTCATTAGCGTGATATTACACATTAAAATCTATACCTAGTGTGGTATTGTTTTAAACATTTCACTTTAAACTGAATCCTATACCAACTGGATTTCAAAATTAGTCATTTACAACTTTGTATGTTATTAGCTTAAAATGGGTTCCAAACACTCGTAAATGCGTTCAGTTTGTCTGGACTTGTTCAAAGTCATAAACAGCTAAAACAAATACGTTTTAATGCGATGTTAATGTTATTTTAGTAAAATCAATTTGCATAAGCCATCAATTATTCATGTATACGAATGGTTGTTTCAAATTAATCTTTTTGTAAAGAATGAAGAATTTTCTATGGTAACACCATATATATGTCTCATTTAAACAAAACTAGCTTTTAAATAATGCATTTATTGTTATTGTAGACAAAAGTAATTTTTAAAAATAATTCATACACTGGGTGTCAGGTGTGGGGTCAAGCAATATTTTTTTAACTGCTCTTATTGCCACTCTTTTATAAAAATTGAAATGCAGATTCGTATTCAACAGCAAAAAAGCAATGCACAAAATAAATTTTATTAAAATCTAAAACAAAAATATTTTTTGCTTAGCACAAAAATTTTTAAAATTTGACCAACTTTAAAAAGCTCTAGCAAAAAAACGAAAGCACTTGGAAAAAGTCAGTTGGCTGATTTGTTTCTACGGCTTTTAATTAGCTTAAATAAACAGTTTCAAGCAGATTTATTTTTTAAAAATTTACCTGATTTTTTTGTAAGGGGTAAAGGTCCAAATATTTGCAGTTTTTTGATAAATATGACCAAAAGTAATTTTTACTACCAATGAATGCCATCAATGCTCAAAACGAGCCTGCTGAATCCGAATCTGGCACTTAAATAGTTGCAAAGCTTTTAGTTTTGTTGCTATGAGCTTTAAAAGGCAACTTTAAACGTGCAACCCGATTTTCTTTAAAATGTTTTATTTGGTAAAATTTTATTGTTACGAAAAAATAAAATGCAGATTCGTATTCTACAGTAACATAGAAATCTATTTAATAAGTTCCATTAAAATCAGAGACAAAAAAAATTTTTGCTGAGCATTTTTGGAAATTTTTAAAATTTCACAACTTTGAAAAGCTCTACCAAAAAAACGAAAGCATTTGAAAAAAATCAAATTGCTGATTTGTTTTCTACGGCTTATAATTAGCTTATAAACACCGTTTTGGGCAAATTAATTTTTCCAAAATTTACCCCATTTTTATCTAAGGGGTAAGTGTCCAAATATTTGCAGTTTTTTGATAAGCATGGTCACAAGTAATTTTTGCTACCAATAGGAGCCATTAATGCTTATGTAAAACGAGCTGCTGGATCCGAATCTGGCACTTAAATTGTTGCAAAGCTTTTAGTTTTGTTGCTAGGAGCTTTAAACGGCAACTTTAAACGCAAAGCTCGATTTTTTTTTAAATGCCTTATTTGACAAAATCTTGCTTTTACAAAAAAATAAAATGCAGATTCGTATTCTACAGTAAAAAAGAAATCTATTTAATTAGTTTCATTAAAATCAGAGACAAAAATATTTTTTTCTAGGTATTTTTGAAAAATTTTAAATTTTCACAAACTTTAAAAAGCTCTAGCAAAGGAACAAAAGCACTTGGAAAAAATCGGATTATTGATTTGTTTTTTACGGCCTGTAATTAGCTTAAAAACACAGTTTCAGGCAAATTAATTTTTCAAAAATTTGCCTCATTTTTATCTAAGGGGTAAGGGTCCAAATATTTGCACTTTTTTGATTCTCATGGCCACAAGTAATTTTTGCTACCAATGAGTGCCATCAATGCTCATGAAAAACGAGCTGCTGAATCCGAATCTGGCACTTAAATAGCTGCAAAGCTTTTAGTTTTGTTGCTATGAGCTTTGACAGGCAACTTTAAACGTGCAACCCAATTTTCTTTAAAATGCTTTATTTGGTAAAATTTTATTGTTACGAAAAAATAAAATGCAGATTCGTATTCTACAGCAAAAAAAGAAATTTGTTTAATAAGTTTCATCAAAATCAGAAACAAAAATATTTTTTTCTAAGCATTTTTGAAAATTTTTAAATTTTCACCAACTTTATAAAGCTCTAGCAAAAAAACGAAAGCATTTGAAAAAAATAAAATTGCTGATTTGATTTCTACGGCTTATAATTAGCTTAAAAACACAGTTTTAGGCAAATTTATTTTTCAAAAATTTACCCCATTTTTATCTAAGGGGTAAGGGTCTAAATATTTGCAGTTTTCTGATAAGCATGGTCACAAGTAATTTTTGCTACCAATAAGAGCCATTAATGCTTATGTAAAACGAGCTGCTGAATCCGAATCTGGCACTTAAATAGTTGCAAAGCTTTTTGTTTTGTTGCTATAAGCTTTGAAAGGCAACTTTAAACGAAAAGCTCGATTTTTTATAAATGGCTTTATTTGACAAAATCTTGCTTTTACAAAAAAATAAAATTCGTATTCCACAATAAAAAATAAATCTATTTAATTAGTTTTATCAAAATCTGAGACAAAAATATTTTTTTCTAAGCATTTTTGAAAATTTTTAAATTTTCACCAACTTTGAAAAGCTTTAGCAAAAAAATGAAAGCACTTGGAAAAAATCAGATTGATGGTTTGTTTTCTACGGCTTGTAATAGCTTAAAATGACAGTTTCAAGCAAATTTATTTTTCAAAAATTTACCCCATTTCTATCTAAGGGGTAAGGGTCCAAATATTTGCACTTTTTTTATTAGCATGGTCACAAATAATTCTTGCTACCAATAAGTGCCATTAAAGCTTATGTAAAACGAGCTGCTAAATCCGAATCTGGCACTGAAATAGTTGCATAACTTTTAGTTTTGTTGTTATGAGCTTTGAAAGGCAACTTTAAACGTAAAGCTCGATTTTTTTTCACATGCTTTATTTGCCAAAATCTTGCTTTTACAAAAGAATAAAATGCACATTCGTATTCTACAGTAAAAAAGAAATCTATTTCATTAGTTTCATTAAAATCACAAACAAAAATATTTTTTTTTAAGCATTTTTGAAAATTTTTAAATTTTCACCGATTTTGAAAAGCTCTAGCAAAAAACGAAAGCACTTGGAAAAATTAGATTGCTGATTTGTTTTTTACAGCTTGTAATAAGCCTAAAATTATTTTTCAAAAATTTACCCCATTTATATCTAAGGGGTAAGGGCGAAAATATTTGCACTTTTTTGATTAGCATGGTCACAAGTGATTTTTGCTACCAATAAATGCCATCAATGCTTATGTAAAACAAACCACGGAATTCGAATCGGGTACTTAAATAGTTACATAACTTTTAGTTTTGTTGATATGAGCTTTGAAAGTCAACTTTAAAAGCGAAACTCGATTTTTTTTAAATTGCTTTATTTTGCAAAATTTTAATTTTACCAACAAATAAAATGCAGATTCGTAATCTACAACAAAAGAACAATCCAAAAAATAATTATTAGTTAAATCAGAGACAGAAATTTTTTTACCAAGCATTTTTGAAATTGGATTTTTAAGGGCAATAATAGTAAAAAAATCGTATTAGTAAAATTTCTTTCTTTGCAAAAAGTGATAATATTTAATTATTATAATATCAGTAATAAAGTATGGACATTATAACATGCTACCGTAACAAAATATAACGATCATTAAAAAGCTGTTACTCGGGACCTATTTGACTAAATTTTTTTAGTGAAGATTTCTCATCGCACTGCACCGTAATAATAAACATTTGCTGTTACCTAGCAGAGTCGTATAAATCCAAAACAAACAAATCCTACGACATTTACTTTTGACACCTTCTCTCGAAAGTAACATCTCGGTGCGGCATTCCAGTGGTCGCTCAGGAGCAAGGAGGGCAACCGCGGGGTCCGGACGAGAATACAACACAAAACATACAATTAGCAGTGATTAGAAACCTGCCTCGTTATTCCATGCTACCGAAATACGCGTCAAATAGTCTAATTACTTCGGTACACACATTTTAACATTACATCGATGTTTGCCACATCTAAGCAACATTGAAATACTTGTATTTACTTTAAATAACCTTTTAGCTTAAATTTAATGGGCACCGCACGATATTTAAGACAGTTTTGTATTTATTGTTAAAACAATATCACAAACAGTGGTCTGTATTTTTGGTGTTGGCCATTAGTAACTCGATTATAACGTTTTTAGACATGAATGACTAATTCGGAAATGTTTAGCCTTTGTTACAAATAAAAACCTTCATGCGCAACAAGGTATTTGTTTTAGCTATGATGCATTTTTCAATTAACACAACTTTACCAATTTTACCAAAGAATAATGTATGCCTACACTTAAAAGCCATCATTTTGTGTAACTCAGGTTTGTTTGCTTAATTTTCAATTTGTGTTTTGATAAAATTAACATATGAGTGCTTAGATTGTTCATTTAACTTTCATATTTCTTAGAAACGAATAGTGCCTCAGCAGGGAATATACACATTTAAATTTTCTAATAGCTCTTTTGCCGCGGGGAATTCTTTCTGGGAACATCAGTGTAAAAAAAGCCAAACTTAATAGCGAAAAACTTCTTTATAACGCTAGACCCTAATTGCAAACTGTAAAATAAAGGTTTTCACAAGAAAATACCGATACTTTAATTATTGTCGCAAACCTATAGTGGCAAAAGATATCTAAATTAAAATCTTTATTTCTTTATTTTGTTGTGGTAAAAACTAATTTACTAAATACCTCTTACATAGCAATGTACACGTTGTATTACTCAATTAGTATAGTTAGTACCCCATAACTCATGAATTTAAGTGCTAATGAGATTTAATCTCGCAATTAATAATAGTCTACACTGCATCTCTAAGCGATTAAGTCTGTATCATTAAATGTAGTAGCTTACCCAGTGAATTAAGACCATAATGGGCCTGATAAACAGTACTTGCAGTCGTAATGGGTAGCGCCGGACTTAACCCGGAGTTTTGGTTAAGTTGACCTAAGGACTGACCGAAACCACCCATAGAACTTTGACTCAACTGCCCGAGACCTGAAAGCAAAAAATACTTCGTAAAAGACACATTAGTGCTAAAAGGTTTGTTGTTTGTTTTCTTCAAAAAACACAAAACATGAACAAAACGCAATTTTATTGCCCTGTTTGTTTAGGACCGGCCGACTGTCAAAAATCAGTGTCCTTTTACTGGAATTTTGTTTTCACAAAAACATGTTAACAAACATATCTGAACAAAGCGAAACGTTTGGTAAATATTTGTCCTTACCAGTGGCCATCCCAGCGACGCCCCATCGAGAATCGGACGTGCTGAACATACTCGAGCCGCAAAGCCCGTCTCCCATCGCCCCAAAAGGGGGCAAACCATGCGAGGGCAGGAGGGCACCAGGAGTCCTAAAGACATTAGTCGTCTTCTTCCTCTTCTTCCACTTTGCCCTGCGGTTCTGAAACCAAACCTGAAACAAACAACACCATCAATAACAGTCATAACACTTTCAGGAAACGAGGTCGTTTCAACTTTGTTGACTGATCGCTGCCTCGTAAAAGTAAGGAATCGATTCTAATAAGAGCCCATTTATTGGATGAAATCTAAAAGTAATTTTGAACATCATGAAAATAAAACTTCGAATGCTGAAATCAATTGCAACGTCATAAAGTGAATGGGGTGAAACGTCGTAGAGACTAAACTTTGTCAGTATGGGGCTTAGAGGACTAACTTTAAGACCCCCGATCGGGGGTGTGGGAGAGTAGGGAGGGTTGACGGGATAGGTTGGAATGGCTTCTGCCGCCACCGACCGACGGCGGCAGGAACGGTTTCTGATTTTGTGGCCATGCAGCGCAGTTCACTGACACCGCCTCTCGCTCAATAAATTCTTTGGAATCGTTTCTAAAATGGAGAATACAAGTTGTATCTACGCTAAGTAATTATTATAGAGTATTAATTAACGATTTATTGTGGGTAGCGCACCACATTTATGTTCTATAAATTATATGTTTTAAAAACACTCGTATCGTATAGTAAAGTAGGAAAAGTTGATTTGGCGCATCCACCATTTCCACTTATTTTAACTGCTTAAAACTTTTTTGTTTTAATCCCAAATTGTATATTCTTTTATTTAATTAAAATTTGTATGTAATATTGCTGGTGGTAACGTCAAATATTTAATTTTGTAACATACGTATAAGTATAAATTAATAATTAACAAACTAGTAATTAAACTGTAACTGCAATTATAATGAGATGTATTGGCGATTGTTAAACATTATTATTAGTTTTAGATAATTTTAAATTAGCTTTATTAATAAATTACCCAACTCCCATATACCCAAACCTCTTTTTGATTGCTCATTAAATTTATAATTTATTGTTCCCTTGTATTTAAAATTGCACCTTTTTTCATTTAAAAATTGAACCACGAAATTAACATTAAGCGCATTAAAATTTATATTTAAAAAAAGGTGTAGCGAAATTCTTTGTTCCAAAAAGTTAACTTTCAACAATTTTCGCAAGCTTAACAACTCCCTCACAAAGACATCCAAAGTTGAACCGGACCCACTGACATAAAAACAGATTTTTGCACTTTATGTAGTCCCAGTTGAGGGATTTGCCTTGGCCTCAAGAGAAAAATGACGGTGAAAGTGAGTCTATCAGTTTGGATATATGTATGTTAAATAATCCAACATTATTAATGCATTCTTCTCTAGAATAGAGTAGAGAATCCACTGGTATAATAGTCAGTATTGTGGCATCTGTTACCAAAGCAATGTCCATAGAGATTTCTCCCCATTGCCGCCGCAAGTTGATGGAGCATTTAAATAAATGTCTATTACTTAAATGCATTTTCAGGTCGTTTGATAAATATTCTTATTAAAGAAATGTCCTAATTTAACTTTAATATAAGAAGTAACTTTTGGGCCACTTCAAAATTTAATTTAAGTTATGAAAACTGTTTAATTTAAGAACCTTTCCCTGTTTCTTGTTTCAGCACGTGAAATTGTGCTGAAACTTTAGAAGAGGAATTCACTCAAGTCAAGCTTACAACATTCGCCTTTTAGCTCTGCTTCTAATCCTGCAATCCTGGTGATATAACTGAACTGCTGAACTTTACTAACTCGTCCTTAATTAATATAGATTGAATTTCATTGTCTCTTTGTATACAGCTCGGGAGCTTCTGTTTTGAATATAAAGTTTACGTTCATAAGTTAGGACAATAGGTTTACCAAGTGCAGCTTTGTAGCTGCAATATCAATACCAAATCCTTTTGACTAAAAGCCAAAATTATCTACCTATTTTACATCAGATTTCCACTTACTAAACGAACTAAAAAAATGAGTATTTCTCTCAAAGAAGTGTATCTACGCTAATTTATTCAGCATCATCATGTGTCAATTTGTAAAAGGTCCTATTGATTTCCACTAAATCTCACTTTGTTTCCCTGTACCCAAAACAAATACATTTTAACACCTATTATTTGGTAAGACACCACGTAAATAAATAGCTCCTAAGATATTTAGGGGGTGTATTTCGTAGTATATTCCTTGTGAGTGATTTATATCTAAGGGGTTAGTACACAGCACTCCCCTAAGGCTTGCAACTAGCCGAATAACTACAACATAACACCCTCCCTTTAAAAATCACGCTTCATTATGTAGTCAAATGCCTGTATAAATGTTTAATAAAGAGTGGTGATTTTGTTTAAGTTGGATTTAAAAAACTCATTTTAAATTTGATTGGTTTATTTGGAGGCCTAATAACACACAGGCTTTTATGCATTATTATTTGTCTCTAATCTTCATCATTTTTGTACATTTTAATAATTATTTTATTAATTAATTTAATTTTGTTTTTTTTTCAATGATGGAACTTTAGAATAACTTTCATGAATGCAAATGATACACTTTTGGTATTAAGCCTTCTTTTTACAAGCAGATACAAGATACTAAAGACAACATGTGATGGATCACTTTAATAAAGTAAGAATGTATTAAAAAACACAATAAAAATTAAAATCAATAAAGAATTAACACCCTAACCAGTGCACGTAATCCTTATTAAACAAAGAAAGTAAACGTGCCGCATAATAAAAGTCATCCTCAATAATATTTTATGCATGTTCATAGGAAATAGCTATGTTTGTTCCTCCGTCCACCGTCGATCCCTTAAATGTCTAATCACGAAGGCATTAGGTGAAAGGGGCTCGATATTGCACCCGTGCTGGGCTAGACATCAGACAGATGAACCCCGTTTCCAGTGGTGTGAATCACGAACTAATTATTGATAAGCTTTATGCATGGGCAGCAGATGAAGGTTTAAAAGTTGAGGTCAATGCGGATGACCAGGTGATTTGACTTCTCATCCATCTGCTTAATTGCACAGCGTGATTGGGTTTTAATAAACCACACACGCATTAACTATGAATCATGATCTGCTTAACTTCTTACGATGCCAAGAGCTGAACGTTGTTTTCGCACAAAAAACGGGCGCTTGCAACCGTTTCGAAAAAACAAAAATCGTTACCAGTCATCCTATGTAAAAGATTGGGATTAATTATTTAAATTTGCTATAGACTTTTTCCAATGTACAAATGATAAAGGAATCCTCGAACTGTTAAGGGATCTTAGAACGTAACCAGGATTGCCTTTTTAAAAGGAAGAACCACTGATACTTTTCAGCTGGTTAGTTTCCTACACGATGACGTTTTTTTCAAGACCATGTCATGAATTTCTATAGCGGATTAGGCTTTACGACTTTCGATTACCTTTATGGCACCTCTAAAGCCCGATCACCGCGTTATGTCATAAAATATTACGATTGTGGTCTCAGACTTGCATGCTTCGTTTTCTACCCTAGCCAGACTCCAAATTTGGTATCACATAAAAGTCTCTAAATTTAAAAGTAATTATAGAGGCGTCCAACATGATTTTTTGGTTCATTTTTTCGTGTAAGTGTAATTTTTATGAGAAGTGCTAAAGTATAATAATCCATAGTTTTAAAACAAAACTTTGAATACAATTTAAAATTCGGTACTTCCTGGTTTTGCACTAAAACATATTTTAAACTTGGATATTTTACAAAAACAGGAATTTAGTTCTGTGCTAGTAGGCACAACTAAAAATCGTAAAAGGTTTTGTGCTATTTTTTGTCAGTTTTCATTAACCAACCATGTCACTCTGATGCATTGTTTTAGATACATAAAATGTGCATACAAACTGATGCTGTTCCAGCATTTTTGCTAAAAACAAAATATGTCACAACTAATTTATTTTCATTAAATTTTAGAATGAATTAGAAAATTACTCAACAATAGTTAATTGAAAACATTGCTTTTTACTTTGTTTTAATTCAGTATAAATTTTAGTTTTGGACAATATTTTATTGCAAAGCTAAATACAATTTTTAAACAGGTAAGTAAAATAAATTTAAATTTTAAATATTGAAAATAAACCAGATTTATAGCTGGTAATTTTAAAAATACTAAAAACTTAATGTTGCATTTAAGAATCCAATTGGATTTATTTTTATGGTTCATTTCGCCTTTTATAGATCGTTTGAACTATTTTACATGTAACATAACCCAATTTTAAGATTAGAATATGATTTTTTAAAGGTACTATTGTTACATGTACGGAGTGTCCAAAAAATGGCGCAAAAACGCGACAGTACGCTATTGGGGCATGCATAGGGATCCCTTGAAAAATGTTGAAAAAAATAATCTTATATTACCCTTGGAGATATGAGGTCCCAAAGTGCAAAACTTCGAACGCTTATACCTTGAAGATATCAGCACATATTACCAAAAAAAAAGGTTTAATACAAAGCTACCGTCTATCTTAAACCATTTCATTATTTGTTTATCTTTTAAATGGTGGAATTACATTTTTACATACAATTTAATTTTACAAAATTTTCATACAATAAAGTGACAACAATGTTAATAAAATCTAATGCAAAAAGTGTATGAACAAGACTCATAGATGGGATTTTAAAAGTATTTTCCTAGACTGTTTTGTCGAATTTATACAACTTTGTTCGCATTTTTGACAATGAGTATAACACATGATTAATTTTAACAATTTTACAGGATTTCCTAGACATGCCCCATCAACGTACCATCGCGTTTATGTTCAAATTTTTGTACAATTGTATGAAAAAAAAATATTTGCCGACATGAGTTTTCGCATTTGAGGGTTTACCAAAATTTTTACTTTTTTATTTGACTTATTCTTGAATAAAGGATTTTTAAGTTCACAAACAGATTAGATTGTTCGTAAAGATTACAAGGTTACAAATCTAATAACATCTGTTTTTCTTTCAAAATCAAGTGTGAAATTTTGATACCACTTTTAATCAAGTCCTAAAAAAGGAGCACAAACTGCGCATTAATATTCATAGTATACTTAATGCAAATATGGTTATTTCAGTTCTATTCCTGCTAATATATTGCAGTTATGTGCATCCCTGAAAAAATAGGGCGCGGAGTGTAATATCTACTGCAGCAGGACGACCAGCATGCCTTAGTTTGCAGAAGCAGCCAGATCATACATCAACCGCGCCCCATTAGGGATTAATGATGCCAACACCACCGAAATTAAGTCCCGCCAGGCTTACCACGGCAATAACGTTAACATATTAACCATTTGTTAGGATGCAATATACCCTCTACTGTACCGCCACCACATTATAACTCCCTTACTGGCCTTGGTGGGCTTTGTTGGACTATGGTGAGTTAGCAAGGGTTGACCATACCGCTAAGGTATTGCCTTGGAATATTTGTTTTTGTGGTCATTTACAAAGTCAACACTGAATTGTTTTACTGCTTTTAATAGGATTTTAAATCTTTTTTCAGGCTCGTAAATTAAGAAACTTTGATGGTTTTTGTAGAAGAAAAATAATCTAATACTGGAAGTAACTTATCTTAAGTGTGATCTATACTTTTTCTAAGAACGCATAAAACAAGAAAAACAGAAAACCAATTTGTATTTTTGTCATTTACTTTAATAATGTGTGAACACCTAGCCAGGAATATTGCTTCTTGTTGGTTTAATTACCAATTTTAGTACTGATGGTTAGGTAAAAGTGTTAACTTCTGTATGTATTAATTTTTATAATATTTACTGTCGTTTCTGGAATCCAAAAGTTTATGTCTTACCGTGTATAATTGTGTAAATTACTTTGAATTACATGAACAGTAATGTTAGCAATCAGCAGGCATTATTTGCAAAAGACAGAGAGTTTTAAAGTACACCATTTCAACCAAAAATTCGTACGCGGTAAGTAAAACGTAAAATAGCTTTAATTTAAAAAAGGGTACCCACAGTGAAAATGTACAATAAAAAAATTATTTTAATAGCGCAGAACTAATTTTGGACACAACAAACACAGTAAATATTTTCCAAACGAAAAATTCAAAAGCCTCCGTTTAAATAGTACCATCAAGTAACTTTAACGCCCTGTACAAAATATTCAAATATGTCTTAAGCAAACCAAAATTTTATTACCTATTTCCCTTTTTAAGTACATGTTGCAGAAGCATTTTAATTTTTAATATGTCAATTGTCAATATTAGCTTAGGCCATCACAGGATTTACAGCTAACATCAAATTGAATTTTTGAACATTTTGTCGTGTTCGTCTCGTCATGATTCAATGAAAACGTGCCGACGCGACGGACAACGCATACGCAACGAGATTTTCACATCCAGTTGTAGAATACCACATTTTTATTATAAACAGGTACACAAACCCCTTTTGGAAAAGTAAACATCACGGACTTTTGTTCGATAGCAAACATTCAAATAATGCCAAATATAACTACATTTTGAAGCATTTTATGATAAAAACTGTAACTTCTGGACCAATCATTCTCTCTTTTAAAAGAACCCCTAAAAAAGTCATTATTTTAAGGATGTTAAAGTATTTTTGTATTATTCTATCATAAGGTATCGTCGGCAAAATCAAAAGTTTTGGTTTTTCACACCGGAAGGGTTAGATTACTATGCTCTTATGCTTAATAAAACATTACCATTAGGTCATTTTTATGACTGTGATAAACCACCCAGCAGCTGCCGTTTGGTCAGTTACAACTTTATTACCTCTTATAATATTGTACTTTTCAGGTAGTTTACCTGACTATAACTCCTCAATAAGGTTTTTCCATTTCGCATTAAAACCTATGTGTTTAAACATCCAAAAAGATTTGTGTTGTTTTACGGACATTAAGGACGTTTCTTCAGTATAAAAAAGATAAAAGGACTAACCTGGACGCGCGATTCAGTCAATCCAATCCTCATAGCTATCTCCTCTCTCATAAAAATATCAGGATAATGTGTCTTGGAAAAGCATCTCTCCAGTTCGTTTAATTGTGCTGGTGTAAACCTCGTCCTGTGTCGCTTCTGTTTTGAAGGTTTATCTCCATCGTTTGAGTTGCTGCCGATGCCACCAAGAGGCGGCAGATTTCCGTCGCATAAACCACTAAGCCGTGGTTGATCAAGAAGTTTTAATTCGTTTTGGTGACGTTTTATGTCTTCGCCGCACATGTCCTTTAATCCTGCAAAGAGCAAAAATTATGCAGGAATTAGAAATGATCCTTAATGTCCAGATTGTATTATAAGTAAGTGTGAACAAAAATCTGGGCTCTTTGTAAAATTTTTTAGTTCACATTGCAGTAAAAATTTAGTTGGTTATTTTTTGCACTATTATCTTTTAATAATATTGTCACAAGAATAAAAAGAGATGATTTTGCTCTTTTTTTTTAGCCAAGAAATTTAAAAAAAATACATACCGACCATCATTACAACCAAAAAAGCACTGCTTTATAACTTGTTCTTTTCACAAGCATTATCACTAAATAATTTTTGGCACTAGCCCTACCTAACCACTCTCTCAATTTAAACAATTTTTAAAACCACTTTGCTTGAAACCTAAATGTTTAATTCAACGTAATCGATTAATTCAAATTAATTAAGTGTACTAACGAACTATAAATAATTAGTCTAATTAATTTACCGAAGATCTAATCGTGTAAACGTTTAATGAACAACGGTTAGCAAATGAATGAGCCACGTCTTAAGACATGGTCTGCCATGTCAAGAACCGCAAAAGCAAAACTAAAATTTAAAAAAGAGTGGAGATTGTTCTGGTAGTGTGTCCTATTCGCACGTAATTACATGGCCTACCGGAGCAGCCCAGCAATATTGGCTTAATGAGGGCGAGGCAGCTTCAATTTAGCCCATTTAACTAGCCTATCGTTAGCACGCTGAATCACTAAAGACTTTAGCGTCAATTAGTGCCCCCACTAACTTACCAGCAGGGCCCAGATTGTTGAGCATGTTTCAGCCGCTATCCTGCAGACGGTGATATGTGACGCACTGCACTGTTTATTTAATGAGTACTGATTTGATACTGAATTGTGAATATGTTGTGGAACTTGGATGCCTGTCCGTGGGAGGCAAGCCGATGGGGAGCTCACCCCCGCCTGGGCGGAGCCATCCTCAAAGAGGAGGAGTCGTGAGCTTCCATTGCTTTTAGGTGGGTGGGAAAGTTGAAAAGACGACCGGTGTTGTAGCAGTCGCTTGGTTTGACGTCCCGAACCGGAAGCGGCGGCATGCCTTTTCTCTTCTCTCGCTGCTTTTCAATCAAAAATGTAATTAAAGTTGGGAGATAGGTGCACGCTGCTGCCGCCCGCCGGTGAATAAAGCAAGTTAAGCGATCCTTATTCCTGAATTAACATCCTGCAAAAATCGTACTAGATTAAAGTGACAAAAAAGCATTGAAAAAAGTGTAAATTGTCAGTTTTTTGGGTCAATGTATTTTTGCATTATTTATTAACTCATTAATCAATGTTATCGTGAAGATACAAAGGCACTTTATTAAATTTTTAATTAAGCGAAACAATTTAAATTTAATTTTTTTATTTAGAAATAAGAAAATTGCAGTTTTAAATGCCCAAAAACTTATTTCATTTAAAAATCACTAAATTGAAAGAAAATGGCGAATGCGCCGGTTTAGCCAAAATGAACTTTCTTAATGGTTCCTTTCGTAAGGGTTGATATTAAATAATTTCATATTTTATTCTCATTTCGTTTTGTAGAATTTTAATACTTTTTTATATTTGCGTTCTATAACAAGCACATTTTGAAACCCGAAATTTGATTTTTTAAGGTTACTGAATTGCTTCATTATTAAAACCAAAATTTTATTTTATTAGGTTGGTTTTCCAGATGCAAAAAATGAATTCTTCCCTTGCAAGGTATTTTTATTTACAAATTTTACTATTATACACATAGTTTTTAGTTTTTTGTAGTGGGAATAACTTGAAGAATTTGAGAAACGATATCAACGCTTACATTTTCTCAAAAACGCCTATTCATTCAGTATTAAGTGAATAAAATTTACAAATGTCATTATTCAATATGTCTGACCTTATTTACTTTTTTTTTGAAATGTGAATGTTGCCAATCCAATAAAAATAAAATTTTAAGTTAAGTATTTAATTCAAATTAAAAATGCTTTTTTTATAAATAAAGAACTCTTCTTATAAAGAGTTTTTTAGCACTTGTTCATTGGAAAACTTGACGCTACGCGGCTCGTTTTTCAAACCTAGACGCGTGCTTAAAAATGTTCCTTATAAAACTCCATGTTTTAATATACTATTATTGCTGTAGTTTTCTTTAAAACAAAAAAGTAACATAAGATACTGATAAAACAATTATTTTTCCCCAAAATGAAATTCTGAAAATGCTTCAAATGACTGTTGACATGGTTTACAATATTTTGATCGCAATAGTATACAAATATGAAGCATCATTTTAGGAATGCAACAACGTAGCAACGAGTTTAGAATTTGCTTTGCAAGCACTCCAGGTTAATAGGGAAATGTTTTACAGCTTATTGCGTTCGTGTTTTGTTTCTTTTATCTTCTACAAAGCGCTTGCTTGATTTTTTAAATCAATACAAATGCCTCCGCCAAAACAAAAAGAAAACAACCCTTACCTTGACCCTGAGGATACATGATTACACGAAACGTATAATTTCCAAATTGCATCGTTTCGTTACTGCAAGTAAATCTTAGTTTTTTGCATTGTTTGAAGTATTAATTCGAGCATTTGATGAATTATATCAAAACTCGAGTTTAATTGGCGGATGAATACAAAAGGGAACACGAAGTTTGAGGCTGGTTGCTAGGCTACAATGCAGACATCAAGGTAAAAAGTATTCCACTTAATCAGCAACAGAATGTTTATGAAATTCCCCATGCGTTTCTTTGAAGCTCAAACATAATGTAATTTTGATGGAATCAGGAACGAGTGACATCAACTGGAACTATGGAAGCTTATAGAAATGTCTTGTCTTATACATAATATCTTCACATTTTGTTTATGAAAATTACGTGGGTATATGCGTTTCACATGCGAAGTTCCTTAGCAATTCATCCCGCATCCTGCTTTAGGGATAATTCAAGTCATAAAAGATACAAAGGAAGGAAAAATGATGCGCCTGATGGGTTGATTGATTGAATAAAAATATTTTAATGTTCTAGCACCATTAGAGAAGGCAAAAGAGTCAATTTTCAACGTGGGGATGAATAACACTTTACTGTGCTTTTGAAAAAGCATTGTGGAGTTTCTTTATCGAACTGGTTTTATTCTCTTCTCTACCCTATATCTATCTGTACGGCCGCATTTTGGCTCCCGTGGGACGCAAACCGAGTGCTGTTTCATGTCTGCATTATTCTTGATTTCCGTTGCCGTCACGGCCTACTTCGTTCGACGATTCGCTTTTTTACTCACTTGTTTTTGTTTCTTTGAAATTATAAAAGTATATTAAAACATTGAGTGTTATAAGAAACGTATTTTGGCACGCGTCCAGGTTTCAAAAACGAACCACGCAGTGGCGAGTTTTCCAATGGACAAGTGCTAGAAAATGCCTTATAAAACAAGTTTTTTATACTATTTTTTATAGTTGTTTGTTTTAATTTTTTAAAAAGCATTTTTAATTTAAATTAAAAACTTAAAGTTATATTTTTATTGGATTGGCAACATTGACACTTTGATGTAAAAAGTAAATTTGTCAGACATATTAAATAATGACATTTGTAAACTTTACTCACTTAATACTAATACCAAATGAATAGGCATTTTTGAGAAAATGTAATCATTAATATCGTTTCTCCAATTCCTTTTGTTATTCCCTCTACAAAAATAAAGTAAAATTTGTAAAGAAAATGTACCTTGCAAGGGGTTAGTTCATCTTTTTGCATTTGGAAAACAAACCTAAAATTAAATTTTGGGTTCAATAATAAAACAAGTGCAAGTGACAAATGCAGCTAAGAAAAAGGCGTAAGTCCATACTTTGACGTCATCCTTTACCAAGTAAAATAACCGTAAGTGCGGATTCGTAAGCAAAATTACTGATATGCTAAGGAAAAAGACCGCAAGTGTACATAAACTTACGGTTTTTTTGCTTAGTAATGGTACTTACGGCCTTTTTTCTTGCAAAATTTATGACGTAGTGGACTTTACCGTTAATTTGATTCAAGCAATAAATTAATTTTCTTTTCAATAAAATCAATAAACGCAATGCCAAAAATAAAAAAAACTCAATTTCGTAAAATTGGGACTTACGGTCTTCTTCCTTTGAACGGCAGATTTTTACGAAGCCAAACCGTCAAATTTTTAATTCAAATTCATCTCTCCTAAAGAAGCTAACTTCTGAATTCAAATATTGGCGTCCTTAAAAACGTTCATGTTTATCCTTTAATGAAAAACGCTCCCCATATTAGTGACTCAAATATTTAATATCAAAATCTACCTGTCTCATCGAATTAGCACACAAGTAACCATAAATAATATTATTTAAGCCCCTTTATGCCTGATATTGGTATTTGAACAAGAAAGATACATCAATAAATATTTTCCTGATGGGCTTTTTTATCACCTGCATCATGCTGAGAATTGGCGGGCACTATAAACTGTCCAGAGGGATGCGTCTTAGTGCACGTGACAGTCACGTGCCTGATGTCGACGCCTATTTGATTGAATCATCAATTTACCAAATGCATCTTGTAAGTTGTTTATTAAAAGCATCCCTCTATGTAAAGGGCATATACAAGCTGGACGCGTCATAAAATTTAATGACATGATTATGTGGAGCTGGCCGCATTTTACTGCATGGGTCATAGTAGAGCTGGCCGCGGTACTTTTTCTACCTGCTGCCATGTTTAGCAGGTAGAAAAGGAACTGTCTCAGAAGTTTTGTGGAAGGATGAGTAACACCAAACGAATTTTATTTTTATAAAATAACAACGATAACTATCAATATTTTATTGAAAAAATGATTTACATTGCAGTTTGGTGACAAGCACATTTGTTTAAATATTCTTTTTAGCAGCAAAACTTACCCTAACCTACCCAACCTAGTGTCCCCCAGTGGATGTGTCCACCAGTGCTTTTAAAAAAGTCTGTCGGTAACAATAAAACTTAAAAACACATGCATTGAGTACTTTCAACGTTGCTGACTTGTTTTAATGATAATAAAAGTCTGTATATTATCCAAAAGATTCTCTTTTTTATAATTTTCTAATATCATAACTTAATAAAACATCGGATACATTAAAATAAATCTAGGTAAAAGGAAGTTAATGAGACGCGGCCAGTACGACCAAACTAGAAATATTGCGCGGCCACTTCGACCAAGCACCCTGCAATTAGGCACGGCTAGCTAGTAGTCTTTATAGTTAGATGCGGCAAACGAATTTTATTTTTATAAAATAACAACGATAACTATCAATATTTTATTGAAAAAATGATTTACATTGCAGTTTGGTGACAAGCACATTTGTTTAAATATTCTTTTTAGCAGCAAAACTTACCCTAACCTACCCAACCTAGTGTCCCCCAGTGGATGTGTCCACCAGTGCTTTTAAAAAAGTCTGTCGGTAACAATAAAACTTAAAAACACATGCATTGAGTACTTTCAACGTTGCTGACTTGTTTTAATGATAATAAAAGTCTGTATATTATCCAAAAGATTCTCTTTTTTATAATTTTCTAATATCATAACTTAATAAAACATCGGATACATTAAAATAAATCTAGGTAAAAGGAAGTTAATGAGACGCGGCCAGTACGACCAAACTAGAAATATTGCGCGGCCACTTCGACCAAGCACCCTGCAATTAGGCACGGCTAGCTAGTAGTCTTTATAGTTAGATGCGGCCAGTTGGTATTCTCCCTATTTAAAGAGGGGTTTGATGTATACATTGTATTTCTTAATTTTGTACAAAAATTATTTGGGATTTGAACCCAGTTTATAGTTTATGTCCTGCTGCGTATTTTTTGCGTACGAACAAACGTGATTCAATATGATACATTTTAAAGTACAATTCTCTACGTATTGCGTTAAAATTTATGACTTAACATAACAATAGTTTGTGCATTACCCTAACTATGGATCACATAAAGTCATATATCACAACTTTATACGTTGTGGCTGTCTCAGCAAGGATAGTGACAGGTAGTCCTTAATTAATATAGCGCAGCACTCCGACCTGCTTTTCACGTCACAGCTCTAATGGATTCCTACCCCCGAATAAACTTTTAAATTACCTTCAGCATAAATCTTACGATACACTATTATGACATCATGATATGCCGTCAACGATTTTGCCTTCTTTGCATGCTAAAGATGAGTCTGTTTTTAATAAAAAGTTTTACTTTATTGGTAGTACATTTATTTAACGTTTTTTGGCTTCTAGTTTTGCAGACTTTCCTACAGATTGACTATAAACTGAAGTGTCAAGTTAAAAAGAAATTGTTTAGTTCCCTAAAGGTAAAACTTTGATTTAATTCTTTATTGGTTACATGGTATTTCACCAAAACTAATAACTGCATTACTATCAGTTATTACTATTAATTCTAGTTCACAAGGGTAACTTGTATTGCATAGTAACCCCGGTGGTAATGCGGGGCACGTGACCAAGTCTTACTTAATCCCCAATATGTTGTCGTTCTGATTTATTGATACTGACATGAACTCTTAATTAGATCTACCGATATGGTAAGCGTACTAAGCGATTTAGTATTTATTTTTTAACGTATTGGTACAATACAAAATTCGATGTTATTTAGGAATAATAATTGAAATTTGGAACTAACAGTGCAGTGCTTTTAATTTACTGACATGCCAGACAGTTTCACACTTTTCTAATTTAATTCAAACGAGTGGGTGTGCTTTATTCAATCTGTACTTGACAGACTCATCTGAACAACACTTTCAATTTACGCTGGTGTATTACGCATTTGCAACATTGTAGTCTAGTCTAGGTTTAAAAAGAACAAAGTTAAAAAAGCAATACAAAACGTATTAAGAGGCGACAACTACGGAACATAATTTACCCAACTTTGATTGCATGCCAACAAAAAAAGGCAATTTTTATTCTCCCAGCGCCTACTCTTATCCTTGGATGCTTTATTTTATTCCTGCTAGGGAAGCAGGATCAAAGGATAACTCTAAGTTACTACACCGTTTTGGGGCATAAAATAAAGCTCATAGCTTACAAATTAAATAACTTATTTTGTATTCACATTTTGTTTCAAATGTATGTTTAAAATGACCTTGATTTAAGTTGATTATTTAAGGATTTAAGGAACATAAAATTGGCTTTATTTGTTACCAGATTACAAGTTTGGAACAGCTGCTTCATTTATCGCCTTAGAAAAAGGGTGCATAATTCATTTTCTAACTACATACCTAATTCTAACACGATCGATTTTATCTACTATACATTAGTTTTTTTTCTGATCCTTAATTTGCTTCTATTATTTAATTTTTGATTATTTGTTAAATTTCTTATAATGCATAAAACAAACTATTTGTTTGAGTTAAGTGTTGAGTGTATTTTAAAAGAGAGCAAAGTAAAAAGTAAATCTGTGTTTTAGAAACAAGGCTCTAATTAATAGGTAAAGGATTCGGCAACAAATGATGTCCTTCAAGCTTAAGTAGCTATCGTTTAACGCGAGTCTAATAATTAATAGGTTATATAAGTATTTAGTGTTTTCTAGGTAGTACTTTACCAGACTAACAGTACTTAGGAAAACATATTTTCTATGGTGTAACTATTACACATGCATGCAAAAATTCCAACTTAACTAAGTGCTTTTTATTTAACTTTTCGCAAGACAAAACGAAGAGTCTTAGAAAAAACCCAAAGTGCTTGAAAAAAAGAAATAAAAGATTTGTATTGTACGCTCACTAATAAGTCTAAAAAAAAGTCTAGCGCTAATTATTTTTCCCAAAATTTTTAAATTCTTTTGCAAGGGAGACCTATTAAGGGTCCAAATAATTTTAGACTTTTTATTGGCACGGCTACAAATAATTTTTGGCACTAATAAAATATTATATGCTTATGTAAAACCAGCCGTTAAATCCGAATCTGGCACTTAAATATTTACAGCGCTTTTAGATTTAATGCTATGAGCTTTCAAAGGCAACTTCAAAAGCGCCATTAAATTTTCTGTATGGTGCTCAAATAGGAAAAAACAGTTTTATAAAAAAAAAAAATACAGCATAAAAGTACTTAACAAAATACGCTTTGTTAAAATGGGAAACAAAATTTTTTTTCTAAGAATTTTTGAAAATTATTAAAATCTGGTCAACTTTGATTAAACTCCACAAAAAAATCCAAGAGACTTGGAAAAAATCTGATTACAGGTTTTGTTTTGTACGCTCTCTAATGAGTCTAATATAGTTTAGGACTTATTATTTTTTTCAAAATTTTTCGTATTTTTTAGTAAGGGGTAAGGGTTCAAATATTTCCAGTTTTTTTGTTGTCACGACCACAATTAATTTTTTCTAACAATGAAATCATACATACTTATATAAAAGTAGCTGCCTAGTTCGAATCCAGTACCTAAATATTTACAGGGCTTTTAGATTTACTCTATGAGCTTTTAAAGGCAACTTCAAACGCGCATCTCGAATTTTTTTTAAGTGCTCTATTTTCTGAAAATCACTTTTATAAAAAAATCAAAATGCAGATTTGCAATCCATAGCATAAAAGTAGTTTACAAAATAAGTTTTGTTAGAATCGGAAACTTAAATTTTTTTTTTGTAAGAATTTTTGAAAATTATTAAACTTTGGGCAACTTTGATAAGCTCCATAAAAAAATCCAGAAGACTTGGAAAAAATCTGATTTCAGTTTTGTTTTCTACATTCTCTAATGAGTCTAATAATATAGTTTTAAGCAAATTTATTTTTTTTTTAATATTTTGATTTTTTTTGCAAGGGGTAAGGGTCCAAATATTTCCAGTTTTTTTGATGTCACGACCACAAATAATTTTTGCCACCAATGAAATTATACATGCTTATGTAAAACGAGCTGCTGAGTTCGAATCTGGCATCTACAGGGCTTGTAGATTTAATGCTATGAGCTTTTAAAGGCAACTTCAGACGCTCAACTCGATTTTCTAAAGTGCTTTCCAATTTCCAAAAAACACTTTTATAAAAAAATCTAAATGCAGATTTGCAATCCATAGCATTATAAAAGTAGTATACAAAATAATTTTTGTTAGAATCGGAAATTAAAACTTTTTTTCTCGAAATTTTTAAAAATTATTAAAAATTGGTCAATTTTAATAGGTTTTAAAAAAAATCTAAAAGGCTTGGAAAAAAATCCGATTTCAATTTTGTTTTGTACTCTAATGAGTCTAAAAACATAATTTTAGGCATATTTTTTTTTTCAGAAAATTTTACTATTTTTTTGTAAGGGGTACCTAAGGGTCACAAATAATTTAAGCCACCAATAAAAACTTACGTGCTTATGTAAAACATGATGCTGAATGAATCCGAATTTGACTCTTAAATATTTACGACACCATTAGTTTTAATGCTATGAGCTTTCAAAGGCAACTTTACATGCGCAACTCGGTTTTCTCTGTGCTCTGATTAACAGAAAAAATGTTAATAAAAAAATCTAAATACGGATTTGTAAACCCCGTAAAAGTAATCAGCATATAGATCTTATTAAAGTCTGCAACAAAAAAAAATTTGCCCTTTATTTATAACAATTTTAACCAGTCTCTTTTTAGGGTATGATAGGTTAAAATCAAGGTCAAAATTTGGTATAGCTCTACCCTGTTTCAACTTAAAATCTTTTAAAATCTGCTTCTACCACACACATTGTTATGAATGTACAATGTACGGACGGATAATTTTGTAGCGAATTTGAACCAAACACGTAAAAGCCATACTTCATATTGCAACATCGTCGAGCCCATGTTTGTTGCAAACTAATGCTATTGCCATATTGTACATCAGAGGTCGCATCCCTGGCTTATGGATGGTATTACGCTTTACCCATAAATCTGCAAGATACATAAGTCTCCTGCGGGATCAGTGTATATGAGACTGAAAATGGAAACAGGAATTCTAGTCCTAGAACAACGTGTCCACCTATTTATGGTTTGGATAGTGTTATTTCCAATGTTTTGTTCATTGTTGCAACTAACATTATATCATGGAGACCTGTTTCGAATAAAATTGCAATACCTTCAATGGGCATTTTTATTTTTTATCAAAATGAACAAAGAAATTCAAGAATGCTTTTTTGTAATTCCCTAAGTTGGTAAATGGATTTCAATTGGAATTTACTAAGGTAACTTTGGCAAATAAAAGCCTTTTTAAACTCCTGTTTTTATAGGTGTTTGCCCAGGTACTTAAAAAAAATATCAAAATACAGAGTGTCCCAGAATTGGCGCACCACCTGTATGGTACGCTGTTAGACCATGCCTGGGGATTCCAGGAAAATTGTTAAAAAAAATATATCTGTTATATTCATTGAGGAAAATGCGAACAAAGTTGCTTAAATTCGGCAACACAGTCTAGGATAATACTACATAGTCTAGGAAAATAAATCTAAAAATCCCATCCATGAGTCTTGATTATACACTTTTGCACTAGATTTTTATTGACATTGTTGTCAGCTTATTTCAAGAAAATTTTGTAAAATTAAATTGATTATAAAAATGTTATTTGACCATTTTAAAGAAGAAAAATTGGTGAAATGGTTTAAGATAGACTGCAGCTTTGTATTAAACCATATTTTTCGTTAATACGTGCTGTTGTTTTTAAGGTATGCGTTTAAAGGTTTGCACTTTGGGGCCTCATATCTTCGAGGGTGTATGAGATGGATTTTTTTTGACATTTTTCTGGGGATCCCTGGGCATGTCCCAACAACGTACCATACAGGTGGTGCGCCAATTCTGGGACATCCTGTATACAGACCAAATCTTTCCGCCTTTAAATTACAAATAATAATGTCCAATTTCTGAATCCCTAAAAAAACACAAAAAAGTTTCGCCCAACGTGGGGCTCGAACCCACGACCCTGAGATTAAGAGTCTCATGCTCTACCGACTGAGCTAGCCGGGCTTGTGCACTTCGGTCTTATCTGAATATCTTTATGACAAAAATAAATTACCTATTATAAAATTGTTAATAATTATAAATTATTCAAATATCAATAAATAACTAAAACAAATCAATAAATTCCTTGGGAATTTGTAGCTAAAAATTAAGCATGAGAAATAGAAAACTGAATAATTGCGTGTAGAGACATCTAGCGGCGAGAGTATGAACTTGAATTATTTTGATGTAAATTCCTGTATAATCTATGTGTTTTAATGTTTCTACTTGATACTAGATGTCAACAGGTTTCAAACATTTGCACCAACGAACTTTGATTTAAATTCTTGTAAAAATCAATACAACTCGAAAAACTAATAAAAATTTCTTGTACATTTTTTTTTTAATTTAAGTAACCATTAAAAACGGAAGTTATTTTTCCTGCTAAACCATTAGTTCTTTTAATTGAATAAAGAGACAAAAAAAAGCTCAGATTGTTGATAAGTATATTTTTTTATTATTTAAAAATAGTGTTACAAAAATTCAAATCTTTTACTTATTTCTTGTAAAATAAGAATTATACTTGTACTTTAAGATAGTAAGTATTTCTTACTAAAATAATAAAATAAACCTGTTTAGGGATAAATAATGTTAATTGTATAAAAAAAATAATGGTTACCAATGAACTTATTGAAGATTAATAAAATGCACCATTATTTAACTTACTTATTTGCTTATTATAAAAATAAATACAAAGAATTAAATAAATAGGTAAAGCTAAAGAACATTATAATGATTCTACAGATGTGAAACCTATGTTAACAATTTGGTTACAATACTATACGGTTTGTTAAAAATTACCCTGATGAAAACTTAAATAATACCAATTACTACGTACAACTATTTAATTTATTTCGCAACAGGACCTGTTCCTCCAAAATAAGCTCTGCTAACAATCTCATGGCACGGTCGATTTGTTTCGGCGACGCCTTACTAAAGGACGCCCGAATATAATTGCACGCTTCGGAAGAATCCGCCATAAAAGCGTGTCCAGGTGCTAACGCCACATTTTTCTTCAAACCTCGCGTCATGACCATCTCATAAACGTCCGAAACGTTACGGACTTTTATCCATGCGAACATGCCACCTTGTGGTATCGACCAATCGCATAATCCTTTGAGGTGACGTTCCATTGATGCTACTGTCAAATCCCGTCGAAGTTTGTAGTAGTTTCGGACGGAATCGAAGTGGGCTAGGAGTTTTTCGAAGCCCCATGTTCGTAAGAGGTTGTCTGTGATGGCCTGGAAAAAAATAACCTTTTAGAAAAAAATGCCAGCAGAAAAATGTTATTAGAGGAAAAGGCGATTCGCTTTCTAAAACTGGAAAAAAAGAAACAGCATCATCATACAACATTATAAAGCAATTTTTTTTTTGATAAATCATCCGCTAAGGTTATCGTTAATAATTCAGGATCAATAATAAAAAAATATTAAAACATCATCATTTTTCGAAAATCGTCTTCCTAGTCTGCGACATTCGTAATGGTCGTGAATTTTTAAATATTTGATATTCCTAAATCCTAGATTGCTAAATATACAGATAAAGTAATCATTATAATAAATTAAAATTGGCACGAAATTGATAACATTTAATTACCATAATCGTATAGAAATTGATTTATGAATATTGAAAAAAAATTGCGCAAATACGAAGTCATTGTTTTCAAATTTTGAGTCTAAAATTTGCAAAATTATGCATATGCATTGTAAAAACAATGACACCTATTTTTGTAAAAAAAAAACCAAAATAGGTCGTTGCTCCATCAGAAGAACAAAAATTATTTCTTAACTGTTTTAAATATGCAAGATAAAAAAACAAGCATATCAATAATTGATTTCCTAACCTACCCAAAGTTACAAAATATTTGTTAAAAAACAATATTTAATCACCAATTGTTTAATTTTTAATTGATGTTGTTTATTCAAAATCTGGTCATTCTTTCACAACTTTAATGATAAGAATTCTAGTAAAATTCGGGTCTGATGCTTTCAAATTTTTCCACTTTTATTATCACTTTATATTCAAATAATTATTTATTAATTTTCTAAAAACTAATCTTACCTGTGTCAAACTACTCGTATGCAAATATGATCCCATAACATGTAGCTCAATATTATGTATCAAAGGCTTAGGTCCTGTCACCCATCCAATCCTTAAGCCGCCACCAAGAACCTTGGAAAAGGAGTCAAATCTCAAAACTCGTCCTTCAGTGTCTAATGACAAAAAGCTCTTAGGCCTTGATGAATAATCCAAGAAGTAGTAGGCATCATCCTCCAAAATAAGGATATTGTAAATGCAGCATATTTTGTAAATTTCCTTCCGCCTTTCCAGAGGAATTGTGGTTCCTGTTGGGTTCGCCGCTGTAGGGTTGAGGTAGAATATCTTTGGCATTTTAAGTGTTGGATCAGTCTCGCACTTATCCTTCCAGTCCTCCAGAACGTTTAGCAACTTTTGCGGGATTATTCCGAACTGATCCTGTTCCACTGGAAGTAGTGTCACTTTGAATGGTTTTAGCTGCAAACAAAATCAAACATTGTAACATAATTCCTTGTTTGTTTAATGTAGTCTAACTTACCACAACTTCCGTTCCAGAGTACAAAGGATTCTGGACCAGTACAGGACATCCTTTTTCAACACACATCTCAATAGATTTGTTTATACCACATTGTGACCCGTTGGTAATGAGGATCTCTCTGTCTTCCCATTTTGGTGGGTCATGAACGTACTGTGTGAAGTTCTTTAAAGTTTCGACGAGTCCTGGAAGTCCTTGTGTGGGAATGTATTGCATTGCTGCATTTAGTTGAGGTCCTTGAAGTGTGTATGAGGAGCCATCCTTCAGGACGACGTTTATTGCTTCGAAGGGAAATGTCGCTTCGCTTGGCATTCCTTCTGCTAGAGATACTGTTTCTTTTGGTGCATTGTAAAGCCGCTTTGCTAAAAAAATAACGTATCTTTAGTACCTTTAAGTTTGGGGCTTTTTAGGGGTTTTTAAGGGTTAAAAACTTACTTAATTCTCTGGTCAGGGCTGGGCGCCTTCTGGAGGAATGGGTGTTAATAAAGTAACTGTAGTCAATAGTTCCCATTTTTGAATTAAATCACTTTCACTATTATTTTATTTAATTTTATTATAGGCACTTAATATGGTACCGTCTTTTATTTTTTGTAATTCAGCGCTATTCAGTTTCTAGTCCTCATAAATGTTAAATAAAGAGTGTAGCCAACTGAAGGTTTATAGTATGAATGAGCTTGGAAGTTGCCGCCGAAATATATATAGCCTTCAAAGAGAAGCATCGTGGCTGACGTAATAGTGCCAAAAAGGAAGATAAGCTGCTGATGAAACTGTTTCTATAAAATTGTCATTATTTTTCTGTTTTGTTGACTTTTTTCTGCTATTAACAAATTAGAATAATTTATTTTGGATATTCCAAAATAAGCAAGGTTCAACGCATTTTTAAATACGTAACCATCAATATTTATTGTTTAATTTATTGCCAAAATTGTACCTATAAGTATAGTTGATTTATTTATTTAACAATATCTTTTCCGAATCGCAATTTCCCAATTAATTATGCAATTATTTTTGCAAAGAAAAATTTAAAAATCTTTAATGTGTCTATAAAATTTTGGATTTTGTTTGAAAGTCAAAAACTAAATAAATTATAATTATTGCACGTGACTAAACGCTATTTAAAAATAAAATTTATCAATTCAACTTTTTTATTTTGAGTTTTTATTTTAAAAAAAATATGCTTGTCAGTTAATACAATTAAAAAAAAAATTAAAGTTGAAGGGTTTGTTTAACGTACTTGTTGCTTTATTTTTTGTATTAACATCAGTTTTGTTAATTTATGCTTGAGTCTTGAAGATGACCCACTTAAGAAAATTAAGAACTAACGAAATATGAATGAAGATAAAAAAATAGTCTATTTTTATTTAGTTTTGAAATAAACTGCGTCAATCTATTATTGTTTCATTGATAATAATATTGACATCGGATAGTAAAACATTTACAAAGAAAAATAAAACATCCTATAAGTACAAGATTCTTTTATTGTTTTCTTGATTTATTTCATGACTCTTGTTTTTGTAATATTATAAAAATACTTAACATTGCACCATTATGATTTATTTGATTATTGTCATCCATAAAAAGTTCAAATCCAAAAATATTTACAAGTTATAATTTCATTGTTTTTAATTGGGAATCTACGTCAATCATTATTGCTTTTATTGGAATTTTTTAATAAAATTTTCATATTGGAATTTTTTTTTCGTAATTTAAACTTTGCACGTAGAATCCGTAGAATTATGACAATATTTTGGTATTTTGCATTTTGGTAAACTTTAAACAAATATGATGCAATCCGCGTTGTGTATTGATAAAGATTTAAAATTACAACCAAAGCATAAGCCATCTCTTACCAAAACGACGTACTAACAAATATCAAAACATAAATGTAAAAGGACGCGCTTTTATTAAACAGGGAAAAGTAGAGTTGCGTAGAAAGTCCAAAACAGCCCTCAGTAACACCCTACAAATACAAATTTATATTCTTTATTCGCGCTTGTACATTGGCTTTAGTTCCAGCCTTTTATTTAAGAGGGCAGTAACGACTGAAATTTATTTAAGAAAACCTTAAGAAAACTTTAAAAGCAAACTTATATGGAATGTACATTTTGGTAACATTGAAATATTGCACCTAATTTTTTATTTATGGGAATTAATTAAAAAAATGGCGAATGCGCCTGAATAGCATATTATTAAAGAAAAGTTGTGCAAGTTTTTATAAATATCTCCTGTAAAAGAACAAAACTGAAATAAGATTATGTTTTAAATTTTTTTTGCAAAAAATAAATCCTCGATGAAATTACATTCCTGGCCATATATCAAGTAGTAAATTGTTAAAAAAAAACAAAATATTTTGCGATATTGGATAAAATGAGATTTCTACTTGCTGTCGTATTTTTACCTTAAAAGTACGTAGAATAAGAACGATAATTTCCGTCAACTTTGGAAATGAGACACGAATTGAAAACTAATTTCAATTTCATCATCCGCTGAAAATTCATCACCATCTTTTAATTTACTGCTCTTAGATTTTAATTATCTTTATTCAATTAACGAATTATTACTACTTTTTCATTCCAACATTCTAAAACGGTATCGACTCAATTCAAATTTAAATAGGGCATTTAGCAGAAACTTCAGAAAAGAAAATTAAAAAAAAAAACTGCGCGACCTTTAATTAACACTTTACTTCTCTTTATTTCCTCTCTTATTTAAAATTAATTTAATTTTCAATTTTATAATTAAACTTGGCGTTTACTTTCATGACAGAAATTAATTTTAAATTGAAATATTTTTTCTAATATTAAAATAATTAAGTTGTAATTTCCATTAAAATTGTTTCGTGAAGAGGGGTAAAAGGTTATCAGCATCCACTGTCAAAAATCACTTTAAACAAAGGAGACTCTATTAAAATTCAATCGAATAGAGAACCCCAAAGGAGTCAATTAAATTCTTGTCCCTATCTCGTACACAAATGATCAAGTAATTTGAGTTTGCCAAACATCCTCGATGTATTCCTCTAACTATTGACTATTCCCTTTATTTATACACAAATATCGTAGGGCGAATTGACATCCCCGTAGGTTATACACTGTATAAAAGAGAGATTCACCGCTCGAGCAACGCCACGGTCCCCTAAAGCTAAAGCACGACGTAATGATTTTTTGAACGCAATTAGGTTTGTTTCATAGTTTATTGAATTGGACATCATACAGTAACATTTGTTGTGGGTCGCAACATGATTTTTATTTAATTATTGCAGATTTTATGGTGTATTATTTTGACATGATGATGATGCATTGGGGCTGAAAATAATGGCAAAAAACATAATGGATAAAATAATTGCATAATGTTGCGAACAAATGTTATTTCACGATACATTTTTCATTTCCGTTATTCACATGGACCGCTCTGGATCAAATAACCTGACATGACAAAATGTACTAAAGTATTGACAACTGAAATTAACTGCAATGGCTTAATTTTTGACAGATCTAGTAGCTAGTGTGCGCCCAATGACGTCATAAGTGCTTAGAATTTAATTTAAGTGTGCTTAATGATTTATTGTAAACAATATCAATCAAGTTATCAACTATCTGACACACAACTGTCATTGAAGAAAAAAAATTGTTGCAAACATAATTTCTTGCTTCTTTTTTCGGTTTTACATAATTGTTTGCTAGTAAAACAAAATATTTTAATTTCGGCTTTAATATTGAACGGCTGTAGAAGTGTAAGTGTATTTGGGACACTTAGTATCTTCAGTAAAACCAAATGATTATGTTGCCCACAAAGAATCTGTGCGATTACGAATATAGGTAATAACTTACTAGACGAAACACATTTACGAAATTTATCACACATATTATGTGTCGATTATTATGACCCATGTCCAGAAAATGAATATAGGTAATAAAAGGAAGCTTAGAAATAACCTGTTGGAACCCGATGAACGAAATAATGTAAATACTTCCCAAGGTTAGTAGACTGTGCCTTCTAAATCCCGCTTTTCTCAAATTTAAAAAATTAAATTAGAAATATAAGTGTCTTGATTAGATGGCCCCTTTTTGATGCGATTTTTTAGAATTTTTTTGAATGGTTGTCCATTTTTTATTTTCATTTAACTTTAAAGTTTTATCGAGAGTTTTATGTATGGGAAATTTATAAATAAAAAATATTATCTTTTTCTGTTTACCGCACAAAGCAAGTCCATTATTACTAGAGTGCCTTGATTTTGACAGTTATTGTCGCCTTATAAGGAACAATAACTGTCAAAATCAAGGCACTCTAATTATTACGGTTTTAATTTATAATGAAGTTTTTACTTTAAATTGTCACTTTGACTTATTTACATGCACTAAAAATCTAATGTAGCCCGCCCAGCTACTATCTCAAGAATCTTAAAATTGCGCCCAAAACTTAAATTTGGAAGTTATCTCGTAACGCTAATTTCAGTTGTCAGGAAAAAAATAAGGAGGTGCGAACAAGATACTAAGTGTTAAATCTGTGCCCCCTGCGGGGTTAATCGGCGTCCTGCCCCATTGTTTACATTTTTGTATCAGACCGCTTTCGAGCCATTCTTCTAGACAATACGAGCTTTTTGTACATGTTGTGTGTACGACAGTTCATAGCGTCTCGCCTCACCGCAAACCGTCATTCACTCAACCGGCTTAAGCCCACTAATGAGGTGTTTTTATCCTGTTTTCTCAGTAGCGTAACCTGAAAATAAACAGTTAAATAGTCAATCCTTAATATTATAAAAAACACGACGCTGAATCAACAAAACATATACAAATCTGTTTGCATCTATAACCTTCTAAATCTTAATAATACTTTTCAACTAAACTAGCTAAAGCACTATTTTATTCTAAGACACAAAACTCGACGAGTCACCACTGCCGCTCCGGAATATTTACTCTTGTATCAAGTTTACTATTATAAAAGGTGAAAACATTATTTACAGATCGACGCTTCCTAAAAAAAGGTTCTCAACTTGCATTGTTATTAGTGAATTCACACTCTTCACCAAGGCAATAAGGGGACTTTATTGTGCCGTAATAATGACAATGTTTATAGCTAAAACCATTCTATTCTATAAACGTGTTTAAATAATGGCGACTATCAGGTAAAGTTTCAACCTCAAAAAATTTTAATAATGTAATCAAGATTTTTGGATTAGCTACTTATCTCATGTTGAATATAATGGGGCCATTATTAACGTACTAACGCCCGTTTTGAATCCATATAGAAGTTTTATATTAGGTTTCAGTTTAGCTACTTGGTTACCTATAACTTAAAAAATTTACTCATTGCTGAAATGTTAATTTTAATAGCGTCAAATAATTGTTAAGGTGTTCAAAGAAAATAATTAACGTTTCAGAAAATCACCTTACTGTTATTTGAATCTCATTTACAAAAAAACATGCTTAAAGAGGACACATTTAAAACAATAATTACTAGGAAGAAAAAGCATAACACAAACATTACTTTAAAAATAATGACAAAGCATATTTTTTCGTCTCAATCTTACAAAATTATCCAGCTAATCTCCACGAATATTTTTCTAACAAACCTAACTCAGGTAATAAACACATAAATATAACGTGTCAGTTCAAATAAAATTTGAAACATCTACTTAAGATGCCTGAATGAATATTGTATTATGTCGAACTAAAACACCTTTTCAATCCAGAAACCCTTTAAACAGTTTAAACCGAACCAAATAGGGTTGATTGAAAGGGTAGATAAGTCTCAATAGAAATTATTAAGGAATTATCATTTCTGAGGCAGTTTTATGCAATCTAAGTGATCTCCACTTAGAATAATGGGATGATAACAGAATGAAATGACATTGCAGAAAGGCTGCACGCATTTAAACACATTATTAGTAATCTTTATTGGATAGGATTCATGTTTGTCGATGATTTCGGGTGATAATACAAAATAGGCTTTGTTAAGCTCCCATAAAACGTAAGTTACCACTTTATTTAATTGAAATTATCGACACGACGATTCCATCCACTTTATATTATTAACTCTTTATTATATCAAGATTAAACAACTTATTTTGTTGATTTATTTAAACCTATTTTAAACTATTAACTTAGAAATTGCAGCTGACCATACTTCTGTGAGCATCCAACCAATTTTAAAAGAACTCTACAAATTATGCAAGAGTTACGCCGGGGGTATAATTTTGAGATTTATTTCAGCGTATATTATTAACCCTTATGTTGATTAAAGTATCTCCTGCTGAGACACTTTTACAAAATGACATCTGGCAAAGAGTGATAACATTAAAGGTACCTTCAACAATCAGATTTTACTAAACTGTCATCAACAAAAAAGGGGGCCTCCAAACCTAAACTTATTATTAAATTGGACTGCCACACCCATTTAGGCTTCATTAAAATGTTGCTAATATTAAGTTAGGTTAAGCAGGGTTTTGTCATTGTGAAGGCATGTTAACTCATACACATTTATAAAATTACGCTTTTTTGTCCTGAACATAATATGGTGGATGCGCCGGATTGGCATACCTAAAAGTTAGGTTTAGAACTGAATATTTTTCATCGGTATGTGCTTTAATGTGCTGTTAAAAAAATAGTGTCTGCTTTTCAGATTTTAACTAAAATGGGTCCTACAAGACCCTTAGTTTTTTGAAGCGATTTAGGTCAAAATAGAGGTGCGAAAGCCTAACAAAACACACAATGTCCTCTCTATGTGGAAGTGTTATAATAAAAACTACTTATGAAATTCTCCATGCGCTTATATCCATTATGCGTAGCTAATCCTGTATTTAGCAAACATATATTTTTCGGCTTAAACCAAACCACTCACAACATTTCATGGTAACAAAGTTCTATAGACTGCGTTAACAAAAAAAGTAAAAGCCTAATAGGGCACATAATATAATGAAGCGAGATCTTCTGGTCCTGGTCAGAATCTGCAAACACAGTAGCCACTCTTAATTCCTTTCTAAGTATATAATATGCTTGTTTCTTTTGTGGTCAACTTGAAAAGAACATGGAATAAGCAAACATAACCCGCACTGTTGTCTATTATTCCACATTGTCGGAATATTACATTTCAGCAGTATTCTTTATTCCATATTTACAGTATCTTTGCGGATCTTGCAACTATCAAAAAGAAGCTTAGCCGACGTTTTCAAGGATCTTGGCTATTGTTACATTGGTTTGTTTGAGGTTTGAGAAGCGTCCCGGGGTGATGTGGCCCGTGTCTCAGGAAATTTATGAATCGAATCTTGATGTAGCAAATAGGAAAATATATCTCTCCATCCGCTCTTCTTACAATTAGACTGATTCTTTAGTTGAGATTTTGGTGCAGGAAGAAGCAGATGCATTTTGGTACTTATGATATTTTTATCTGGAGCCTGCGATCTACTTACTCAAGGTGTAGCTTAAGATTAAACCAAATCATAATAATAGAAGTAATAAGTGATAACAATTTTTGAAAAATCAATTTTTAAGCTTCACACCTGACACCTCAATTTATCTCAAAAATGGCTGCTTAAGTATTAAAAATTACCAAAACGTTTAAAAGTTGTTTCAAAGTTTTCTTTGTGGTAGATAAGATATAAAGTAGAGACAATAAAGTATATCAGTAAAAGAGAATGAAAAAAAATAAAGAAGTTGAAACAAGCTTTCAATAATAAAGTTTTGGAGAAGTGATTTCTAAAGCAATTTCCAATCAGGTTCAATCATTGAAAGCAGTTGAGTCAATAATGGAGTCTAACTGCGGTTGCAGTCATGATTAGTGATTAGTTCTCCGTCTGTCCGCCGCAGGGCCGCGGGGACGCGGGCATACCTACATCCCATTACTAGCGTGGTAATTACCATAGTCATGTGGCTGGGCTACAGGAAATTAAATCGGTTTATGGGCCTCCAATATTTGTGTTACCAACATTTATACAATTTAATACCATTAATGCATCATGAAGTTTCACCTCATACGAGCTAATAAGCGGAAACTTCAATCCCAGTCGACTTTGATATTGTTTATACATTCTATATTATAAACTTAGTTATAGTTTAATTTGGTTTATTGTAGGTACAGGTTTTAATTAGGAAATAATTGCTACACGCTGATTTTTAGTGACTCATTATTTAAGAGGATATTAAGAAATATCTCCACTCAAAGACGTCAACTTTACATGCATAAGTAACCCCCTTTTTATATTAAAATTAGTAGTGGCAGCTATAAAATGTTGTGACTTCATTAAAATTGGTTATTTTTTGTGATGAAAATTTAAGTTCAAAATCACATTCTTTACTAGTTTTTTTATTATAGCTTTGGCTTTTTTGTCACTACAATACGAATTTAATACTTGAAAGGTTTTAAAGACAAAACTACATAGACATTCATTGTTAAATTTAAAAAGACATATTTTTTGTAAAGTTATGAAAATTAATCAATTAATTCTTTATGCCATAAGATAAATAACTTGCAGTTTATCCCAAAGTCCTGTGATTGTACTCTTTATTGAGTTGAAAAATTTGCCTATTCCTCCTACAAAAAAAATAGTTACTTGAAATATTTGCGAAATAATTACCACTTATTTAAGGACGTCATTATCACTCGAATGTAATATTTACAAAAGAATTTTTTAACTACAAGTGCGATAACAATATTTTCCAAGAATTTTTGTACAAAACAAAGTACATTTTAATTTTTTTTTAATGTATAATTTTTGTTATGTTTAGCATTTTTTAATTTATTGTTAAATTTGCAAAGAACTTTAAATGATGCTCATGGCAAAATACTAATGGTTATCGTAAATTCTGCCAGTTTATTATCGTAGCACCACTCTGACTGTCATTTATTTTGAAAAATAGCAATTTTTAACTTTGCCATAATTAAATTTTACGTTTTTAATAACTTCCATGCAACTTTTACTGTTTTTCCTTAAATAACAATAAAACCTAATAGAAAATAAAACAAAACTATTTACTCAATGCATTTTATTTGTAGGAATATGAAAATATTAAAATTAAAACTTTGTATAATATTCACAAATTTCTATCTTCTTGACATTGAAACAGGCATAAACTTTTTAATTTGCTCCAAAATTTGCTTTAGTATGTTAATTACTGGTTCTAGCATACTCATCATTCCTACAAAAAAAAATGTTTTAGGTATTTGTTTTTAAAAAAATGTGATTTCGTGTAGACACGTTTTTTAAAGATGCTTTCGCTGTGATTTAGAATATTTTGTTAACAAAAAAATCCATCAATTTGCTTAATAAAAAATTATTTCGTAATAACAAAAAAATGGTTTTTTCTTTAAAAATTTTGTGACCTTAGTAAATTGTACATTTATAAGGTTTTTAAAATAGTGAAGAAATTTAAAAAATGCATTTAAGTTTTTTTTTAATACGTAAATTTTTTTTATTCTTACCTGACATATCCGGCATTCCTCCTCCTGCTGCATCTCCTTCTGCTTTACACAGGAGACAAGTTCCCAAAAGCACAATCACCAAAGCGAACAAAACAAATTTCATCTTGAGTTATTTAGTACAACTGTTTACAAACGCAAAAACCAATTGAGAATTTGTCATTTTTAACTTTTCAGCAAGTTATATACTTCTAACAAACAAAAGATATGAAGCCTTATCAGTGAGGTTAAGGGGGGTTTAACATACAATTAGGGTTATCAGGAAGATTACTGGGGTATTATTAAATATTCAAATGGTATATTTTATTGCATTACTCATGTAGTGCCCACTTTTTAAAAAAATAATTATAGCAATTCCAATTATGACTTACGCAGGCCACGTAATGTTTTGTGTAATTTTTTGTTTGGAATTTTTTAATTGTATAGTTATTGCAAAAACAAGGTTTCTTTCAGTTTTTTGACAAACATTTGACTCTTAAGTTTCCAATCTATAAATTAGCTTTAATCGCACACTTATCCTTTTTTGTTTTCTATAAACATTGGTAATGTATTTTGTCGTATAAATTAAATGTTTTAAAATAATTTTTTGTAGTTAAGCTGATATAATTAGACCCAAATAATAGCAGATTAGTAGAGAAGCCCGCCTCGGAAAAAGCAAGGAGAAAAAATAATAAAGCAAAATCACGATAACTCAATCTAAAATCTGCAAGCTTATAAAAGTCGTTAGGGCATAAAGTAATTTATTTGTGATTAAAAACACTATCGCATCAGCAAATCGAATTAAGGACATCACAAAGAATATAAAACAATCGTAACATTCGCATAACAGGCCAGAGCGGCGAGAGCCTAACAATGTGCCAATTTGGCCCTAAACGGTCCATTGTATCTAAAAATATAATAAAAGCATTTTTATAGAGGCTCCCATCTGCCGTTCTATCTTGGAACTAATCTGATTACGTACTCCATTTTTGAAACGCCCTGCCTCCGGCGTACAATTCAATTTAAAAGTCATTTGTACTATGCACGAATATTGTTAGCATCGTTAATAGTAATAATAATTTTATTTAGTACTCAGAGCATAAAAGAAGATTACAGTGACGCCGTCCTGTTAAAAATGAACGATATTATAAACTCATTTAGTGCCGGCATTTTATAATTTACAACACCTTATAAAAAGGAAGAAAACTTTGCTGATGCTGCATTATTATCGCAACTTTTTATTCGCCAAGCTCAAGAGGGGTTTTGTACTTTTAAATGGCATTTTCTTATGCAATTATCAGACAAATTGCTCAAGCTATCCTTATAAAACTCGTTAATATTAAAACTCGTAAAGTTTTACTTCCTTTTTTTTCGCTTTCGTTATCTCCTAATTATTTTTACTTACGTATTTTACCGCGTAAAAAACAACAATCCAACAACAAAGTCGTCACCACTCATAAATATAATAATATATTTTTTTCCATAATGTCTATATTAAGAAATATTAAATTTGTTTTGTAACTTTTTAACTTATAACAATTTTAAAAGCGTTTTTCCTATCAGTAGTAACACTTGTGTTTCTAATATATTTGTATATTATATAAATATATTAATTTATAAACAAATGCCTTGATAAAAGCCTTCATGTTTAGTTGGATCTAACATATAATTTAAAATATATTTCCACTTTTCGCTTCAAAATTCCAAACAACCAGCTGTACTTGCTAAACGTTAATAAGCAATATCAAACTGTTATCAGTTATCACTACCAAAATTGGGGCACTAGGTAACTAGTGAACTATGTCAAATTATATGTCAAGTTAATGAATATTACCTACCGGTTCTAATAAAGTAAATATCGCCATCATGATCACCATAGTTGATTCATTTATCTTCGGTAGGCTGCAACCACTAATGACACTTTTCGGTCAGTAATTTCTCTTGGCGTTATGCGTATGCTTGGGATTAATATTTTCATTAACAGAGAATGTCGCGAAGCATAAAAACTGTGATTGCCTACAATCAACAAAAACAGCTTTTGGGCATTCCTCAGTAGGTTTATAAGAGTTAATTCTAATTAAAAATTGTGCTTACCAAAAACATAAATAAACAAAGCATAAGTTGATACATTCTAAAGGTCCATCAATAGCGTTTAAATACAAAATTTTGGCAATTAAAAACGCAAAAAAATGGTGCTTCTAAATGGCTAAAATTCTGTATTTAAACGCTTATTGATGGACCTTTAGAATAAGTCAACTTGGGCTTTGTTTATTTATGTTGCTAGTAAGCACTATTTTTAATTAGAATGAACTCTTATTAACCCACTGAGCAATGACCAGGAAGTGCTGTCTTTTGTTGATTTTAGGCAACCAACATTACATAACCATAGTTTCTATCCTTCGCGATATTTCCCTTTAAGGTTAAATTTGCTTGGTCTGTAGCTATAGCTGTTTTCTTATACATATTTTAGTTAAAGTTAAGTATTAAAGCCAAATAGGAACATAAAAAAGAAGCGTTTTACTGTTTAATTTAATGAATTTTCTCTAAAAATATGGTGCAACCTCACACCTGCCACCTTTGGGCATAATATGAAGCATTCGCCAATTATTGCTGCTGATATATTTTTTTTTTAGTTTGCATGGTTATACATTTATTACAAAATTGAGAATTTAATAATGCCTTCGTACGTTAGTATGGCAAGAAAAGCAACTTTTTTTAAATGGATAAAAGGAATTACAAAAATACGATTTTGGAAAACCTCCGACCAATATTGCGGCATATGAATTAGTTATCAGTGTCCCGGCGCATTCGCCATTTATTGATAGCAATTGAATTTCCATAGTACATCGTTTAGAACTCAAAATACAATATTTCTGTACAGGTACCTAATTAGATAAAGATAAAGCTAATAATACGTGATTGGATAACTGTGCTTTACCAAGTAACAAAACCAAACCAGGAACATGATTGACTTAATCCAGCTTGTTGACGGCAAGTTTGCAGCGTTTACACTCTAATTTCCAAGTCCTACATAGTTGATAGGCATTCTTCTGTCTTCATCTCGAGCTCCAGTCGACTCCATGATGGATGCACCGGTGCTCTCATTGGCGGATCACTTGGGGAAACGCCCCATCTCCGCCCATGGAGCAGTAGCTCGTAAAGGAGCAACGGCAGTCTGTTAGAACCGCGCGATGGAGTCGGACCGATGCAGTGCTGAAGACACCTCAAGTATGCTTGGATACGGAACAGGAGGCGTCGATGTTAAACCTCTTCGGATGATGTCTACTAGTCCTAATTTGGGACCGAGGCACACCATTGATAATATTCTGGGGCTTGCTCGCAAAGAGGACCATGAAGAGCGGTCCATCACGCCAGGAAATGGTGAAAGCGCGGGTAAGCAACAGCTTTATCTTTTAACCTTTTATTTTTTAACTATAAAATGAATAAGTTCATATTCAAACTAATTTGCACAAAAAATGGGGGCACAACCCCATTGGCTTTTTCCTTAGTCCGCTTAAGAGAACCATGTACATCTTAAACTATCTTCTTTTTAATTATTTTTTTACCTTAAGTAGTATAAGCTGTAGATATTTTTGCAAAAATTAATATGAAAAAGACTTTTATTCCAAAAATTTGAAAACTTTTATCCTAAAGTGTTTAAATATGAAAATGGCGAATGCGCCAAATTAGTAATTCCTGTATTTGTTTTCGTGTAATTATTTTAAATTTTTAAACAAGGTCGACAAATTCGATAAGATTAAACATTTGGTGTTTGCTGTAGGTAAGAAAATGTACACTTTTTTTTATTTAAATGCTTTAAAAATTACATGTCCTTCCGACGGATATGGGTAAAAAAGGGATGTAAAAAAACAATTTTGACCAACCAATTGCCTTTTTGTTTAATAAATTAAATTCTTCCATCACCAGAATTTTATCGCTAAAAATCAGGTCCTCATCTCTCTTTTTAATTTCATTAAAAATTTGCCTAATTATTTCACTAATCAATAAATTGTGTAATTACTATTATTAATCTCAACGCTTACTTCTCTACCTAAGTAGATATTTTAAGATCTATCCACGCCCATACTTTTAAAACGTCATTCGTCATCATATGCATATTTAAAAGATCTTATCTCTGCATCGTTTTCTCTAATCATCGATTTATTTTAAAACACAACTTAATTTCTCAACTAGTATTAATGTTAATTAATATTCCTATAAAATTTAATGCATTAAACCGTAACTAGATAATTGCCTTACACATCACTCAAGTAAATAATGAGTTTCTTACTTGTTTGATGTCTTTATTTTTTCACATCGGTAATAAATTAACTAAAGTATTAATTATCATAAAAGTATGTACTTAATGAAACCTAATTACAATAAACATGTGTAACGATATAATTATGTTGCAAAAAAAAGTAATAAATATGTTTATCACTATTTAATTATTCAAAATGTGGATATGAACTTAGAATTCCTTAGTCTAAGGGAAATTTATAAATCAAAGTATCAAGTTATCTAAGTGGTATTAGTAACCATTAACTACGCTTTTCATTTGTTTATTATTGTGACATTATTATGTACACGCAACCTCTATAAAACATCAGCAATATGAAATGGTAATTTCGCTAGTTTAAAGTGTTTCATTCCAGAATAAATTGCGTTCCAGAAGTTCCACAACCGAAAACTTAATTTGTTGTTGTTTGATTTTTTAAACGCAACGTATTTTAGCTATAAATCTCTCGATAAATCTATTGAAATATTACCCCTAATCGTTACAATTGTGACAAATAATTAGAGCAGGAAGTAAAGATAACAATAACAAAAATTAATTACACAAAACAAGTAGGTAGTATCAGTTGGTTTTTTCCCCAAAAAGAGCAATTATTTATTTTTTTGCTACCTTATCTCTTACATCGACTAATGACACCAAAATAAATACCACCAAATTTCGAATTAATTTGTTTAATAAAGTGTTGTTTATATGGTACGAGGGAGCGATAAAAAACAAATTAATATTCTTGTAACTAAACCTACTGGCTTATTTCCACATTGATTAATAATTGAAAAAATTGAGATATAATGCGAGATTAAGGGATCATTAGATTAGAAACATGTTTACTGCAAAAGGGTAGAAATTACTCTTCGTATTAGGACAACCTTTCTATAAATAATTTTAGTGCCAACTATTTGGTTTATGGTGTCCGCGAAGAGTAGAATAATAGATCTTTGAATGTGCGTGTTTGCATTGTGTATTATTTAGTATTAGGTATTGTCGGTTGATTGAGGCCTGGGGACAGGTGTGATTCCGCCTAATTACCTTGTGTTACCAAACAATCGATTTCGGTTTTGTATTTGTCGCATTATCTACATATATAATAGAATTATATTATTTGTTGCATAAGAGACAATCTAGCACCCTATGCCAACTAATTACCCAGTAATTTATAAAGGATTTACTTTACGTTTCTCAGGGAGAATACCAACTGGCCGCATCTACCGGAGAATACTACTAGCTGGCCGCGCCTAATTGCAGGGTGCATGGTCGAAGTGGCCGCGCGATATTTCTGGTTTGGTCGTACTGGCCGCGACTAATTAACTTCCTTTTACCTAGATTTGTTTTTCTGTATATGATATTTTATTGAGTTATGATATTAAAAAATTATAAAAAAGAGAATCCTTTGGATAATATACAGACTTTTATTATCATTAAAACAAGCCAGTAACGTTGAAAGTACTCAATGCATGTGTTTTTAAGTTTTATTGTTACCGACAGCCTTTTTTAAAAGCACTGGCGGACACATCCACTGGGGGACACTAGGTTAGGTAGGTTAGGGTAAGTTTTGCTGTAAAAAGAATATTTAAACAAATGTGCTTATGTCACCAAACTGCAAGGTAAATCATTTTTTCAATTTTTGATAGTTATCGTTGTTATTTTATAAAAATAAAATTCGTTTAGCGTTTATACTCATCCTTCCACAAAACTTCCGAGACAGTTCCTTTTCTACCTGAAGGTAAACATGGAAGCAGGTAGAAAAATTACCGCGGCCAGTTCCACCATGACCCATGCAGTAAAATGCGGCCAGCTCCACCTAATGACCCCTCATTAAATTTTATGGCGCGGCCAGCTCGTATATGCTCGTTTCTCACTGTAAAGAGCAAAATCCTGCTGCACATATTGTTGAGAAATAAACAATCAAAAATTATAAATTAAGTAACGAATTAGATCGTGACGTGGTAAAATAGTCAATTTGGCCACTTATTATAATGCATTTAATTAATAAATTAGTTTGAATTAAGTGTTAATGCTGCCTCATACTTCAGCTGTGCACCTTAACCACTTAGCCAAGAAAGAAAGACTGACAGTAGAGATGTTTATCTTAATATGTATTCTGGATATAATTTTAGTCAATAAAGTTTAAGCTTCACTATTTAGTATAACCCAGATGTAATCTCACCCAATATGACATTTGATTTGGGTCTTATAATGTTTAAGGATATTAAACAAGTCTAGTTTTAATTGATAACAAAAAAATTATTTTCATCGAAATGTGTAATTAACTATGCAACAAAGTATTAATTTTAATCACGTTTTAATTAAATGCATAAAATCATGGTTACATGCTAAGTATACGTCACATACTATAAAGATTAAACTGTAATAATATGATTAGATTTCTCACCCGTAATGTTCTTTTTTGTAATCATGCAAAATTCTAATAAATTCTTAATGTAATAAAAGTCACATTGTATTTTGTTAAATTTAAGTACAAAGAAAAAGTGAAGCAGTTCATTGCAGGCTGTAATTATTATTGCATTATTTAAATTAATTCACTTAGAGCGATAAAAATTAACAACTACAAAAATACGAAAATATTTTTTAAAGTTGCAATAAATTACAACTTTTTTTATCTTAATTATGGATCTTAATTTAGCTTTAATACTTACCTCGCTTAATCTGAAATTATTAAAATAAGTACCTCTAAAACTTTACCAAAGTGTCCACAATAAATTTATTTTTGGTAAATGGTATTTTGGAAATTTTACACTAAATTGTTTACTTATTTTTAAAGAAATTAAAGGATTGGATAGCTTGGGTAAATGTTTTTTTTGCAAGTTTTATAAATTGAATTTGCATGTATATACAATTTATAAATTCTAGGCAGTTGACATTTTAATTTTTAAATTCAGAACCAAAGCATAAAAGAAAATAATTTCATTATTATTGGTAGGTACTTTTTCTGCAGTAGATTGAAATTTAATTACATTTTTTGTCGAGAAATATTACTTGTTAAATAACAATCAAAAACTTAATTTAAGTTAACCTTTTTCCGACATATTTTAATGAGTCTTAACACCATTTAACAAAAACCCTACAAGGGTATTGACCGGTTCCGTTAATGAAGCTATAAATTAGCATATTTTTAAAGACAAAAAGAACATTAGGTAATTTAAGTACACAGTATCTCCATCTGATAGAGCTAATTTATAGTAGGAAAACAAAGCGAATTCTCTTGAGTTTAAGTTAACTTTTACATGTAGTTAGGTATAATTGATTATTTAATTATGCTCATTGATCCGGAGGTAGTTTCGTGCTATCTAATTGCTTTGCATTAATAATAAACACAACAGATTTGCGATAAGAACTGCCGTAATTGTTAATTACGTTTTTGCATGCATGCGCCCAAAGTACCTATAATGACTGCCGTCGGAATTGCTACTAAAGTGTCCCTTGTTTATTTTATCATGTTAAATAATTTAAGCTGTGTCCATTAGGTTACTGCAATTTCTTGTCTGCTTAAAAATATCTCTAAATGTGTTTATAAATCCTTGAGTTTTATCTACAGTGGAACGTATTTATATGAATTCCTTTCCTATGTAAAATCTTCTTTCAGGGCACTTTATATCATTTTAAATTCCAGGGGTTGATTAAGATTCTAAAAGTGTTTGATTACTTGCACTTTTAGATGCGAATATCTTGTTTTAATTTATCATGTTTTCAATCAGATTAATTATCTTAAGTACAAGAATTATAAGGCAAAACCACTTTGCTCTGACATGTGTATCTTTCGAACCATCTTTACATCGACACTTTAACTGGTTTTTACTACCTTTCAAGCTTCTTATTACTTAATCCTCAGTCACACATCTATAATCATGATTATTTTTAAATCGCAAAAAATACTTAAGACATTTTTGTTCAATTTGTTGATAATCTGAAATATTTTAAGGTGAAGGAAGTTGCAACTCAAACGACGGAGTATCAGAGCTGCGATACGGGAAATTATCAAGCGGTAATATTGGGAGCGGATCCGAGGACGAGGGAGGGGCCGGGGGTCCGGAAGGATCAGAAGGAAGTTGCAAGAAAAAACATCGCCGTAACCGAACAACATTCACAACCTACCAACTACATGAACTGGAGCGGGCGTTTGAAAAGAGCCACTACCCTGACGTGTATAGTCGAGAAGAACTAGCAATAAAAGTTAATTTACCAGAAGTTAGAGTACAGGTAAGTTAAAATTACGTTATAGGGTTTCGCAGGAGGTTTAAATACGTCCAAAACAAACATCCAACTTTATTTAAACCAATCAATAACATGCAATTTGTTTCCATTACTCCATTAGTTAATTAAAATTTTTATTGGACATTTGTTGTGCCGCGGTTCGTGAATTTTCAACAACAAACAATGTCATATCCGCATATTAACGAGTTTTAATTAAGACCTTTTTGTTAATGGTCTTTTGTATTCATTGTTTTGTTTGCAACATGTTTTTTTTATTGGACGAACATTATTCAATTTACGTCATGCTCAATTGAAAATTTTGTCCTTTTTAGCATTTATAAATACAAAAATTTCAGAATGAGTTAGGTACAGGCACATTTTTTTAAGAAATAAGTTTAAAATAAACGGTATTGGGATGACGTGGGTTGCTCAATAAAACGCCTATTTTCCTCGTCAAACTATACGCAAATTGAAGGTTTCGTACATTGATGTGCTTATGGAAATTTACCCACTCGTAATGCCGTTTATAAAGTATCGTCAAGACCTCGTCACGATTCAATATACTTTAACTCGTACGGAAAATTCGTATAAATTGAATAACTTTATGTCTTTTTATTTTGTTTGCTCTCACAACTCATATTGGCTGGCTGATGGAATATAAGAAAAGCCATTTTCTGAAGTAAAAACTGAATGTCCTTAGGCGTAGCAACAACTCAAGACATTTTGGAAATTTTCCTTTGTTTTATCCTGTGTTAAATTGGGTAATGTGAGATAAATTAATTTTATTGCCAACTAAACATCGGGAAGAAAATTGTCAAGCCGTCACGCGACATGGCAAGTTAGGGGTATTTATTTCTTACATGCACGATACGGGTTACGCACCACCAAAGTGTCTATCGTCCGCCCCTGCTTAAATCTCAAACTTTAAATTAAATTTCCGCTTTTGGATTGCACGCAACCCACCCAATTTAGGTGCTTTTTAGTGTTTCCGTGAATTTAGTGTGTAATTTTCTAATTTAGCAACATGGTCTCGTACCCCAACGAACTATTATGCTTTTCGCTAACTAAAACAGTTTTTTTTTTTCACCTTTAAATTATTTTCCAATTAACCTTACCGCTAAACGACTTAGTCTTAATCAAAATTGTTAAAGGATTAATGGTTTAAAATAATCCATTCGATTCCCATTAACTGAAACTCAGTAAAGCTTGCGGGATACGCACTTTTGCGCTTGACTGCGCATCGCAACCCCTCGATGTATCAAAAGCTCGCCGACTTGATCCAAAGCATTCAACAACTCACGCAATTGTTACATAATGGACCTAATAGAAATCCATTGTGCGGCTAAGGACCTGATAAAAAAGGGTGATTGGAATAAACCAGCCGGTATTTTCAAAGGTGCCAACTTTTAAGAGATACTTAAATTTTGTTACTCTTTGATTCTATTCAAGGATTTGATCTATGCTTCATGAAATCGGAGCAATTTGTTTTCTCCTATTTTGTTCAACTGGAAAGTTTGATCAATATTAAATAAAAAGGGGCGAACAACTAAATTGTTTTGGTTTGGGTAATCGGTATGCTCAAAGCTATTAAGTGATTATGCAGTGGAAGTAATGCGAAGACTATTTAATTCCAAGCCAAACGAAATTTTTAATTAAGCCTACACCTTACACCAAACGTGTCGTGATTTACATTTTTAAATTTAATTGGAGCTTTGCAAACGTATTAGCGTCATCTCGGGTAGATTTTGAGAACGTCACTCCAATAGTCCGTACAAGGATTCAGAATGTAATCCGATTGTCTCGTTAGGGATGTCTTGTTAGTTCTGCGCTTTGATAAATTGGCGCCACAATCGCAGGTGTGTACGACAAATCATACAATTTTGTATTCCCGTCATTCTATCAGGAAATACACGGAAAAATTCGTTTTATATCCTGCGACAAAATTGGTTTAGATTTAAAAATGTATTTGTTGAAATCATTGTACAAACATTGCAATTTTGGGTTTACAGCAGTGTGTGAAGACTTATTTCCACAATTTGGTTTCTAGTTTATTAAATTTGCTTTGTATTTAAATTCTTAAGGTTTGACTAAAATTATTTTTATTAAATTATGATACTTTGTCATGTGACAAAAGTTTTGTAAAAAACTGGTTATAACCAACAATTTAATTCAATGTTAGAATCGACCCCGAATAATATCAGGTAAATTATAGCGTATAAATATTCTTAATGATGTAAAGAAAACAATAAATAACGTTAAAACTGTTTAGGGTTGATTTCGTGACTGTTTTAGTCAGCGTGTGCAGGTGCGTGTTTAAAATCCCCACATACTAAAATATTTTTATTTAATATACCTACTGACTTATAAGCTTTATTAAATTTAGGCAGATTAATAGGAAAGCAAGTCGTGCACCAGGTAATGAATCGAATTAACTTATAACATGGTTTAATACTTATTTAAATTGCACCCTTATAAAATATTTACGAAGCAAGATAAAAACGTTATTTAATCATAACGTAAAAATGTTATTACCTTCGTAGGTATACACAAGTGTAAAAGCAATAAATTAAATTGGTACATCAGTGAAAAGAAAAACGTGAAAACAATTTTCCTTGGCGCATTGAGTAACGTGTCGAAAACCCATCAACCATCTGCAAGTCTACATCTAGAGGGCACGTAAAGGCGCTAAATAGCCGGTAAAGTGTGAGGAATATAAAAAGAGGCAATACAGCGATAAAGTTCCAAGTAAAGAGCATCTAGTGTGGGAATTAGACCAGACGGGCGCGAGGCAGTCATCCGAAAAATTCGTTTGTCGAGGAAAATGGAAGCGCTTTTCTAAAGACAAATGATGTACGAAGCAGGGGAGATATATCCATGCTAATGCGATGTTTTTCTAATAGTTTATCTTTAATCCACAGTCACACAAGAAGCACTAATGACTTTATTTGTGTGAAATGCTTCGGCAATAAAAATATTATTAGGGGCTATAAAAAATATGTTGATTCTCATCACGTTGATCGTATTATCCCCTCGTAAATGCACAAAAGTTTTATTTATGCTTTGGTGCTGCACTTTATCAAATATACTGTTCTTACTTAAGCTAATAAAATTCCCCATTTTTCTGCATTACCAAAGGAAATTATTCCGGCGCATTCGCCATTTTCTTTAAAACTTGCATAACTCAGAAAATGCTCACGAAATCGTTCCAGAAAATGACTTTAATGTTTAACTTAGTTGCAATAAATTATTTCTGTAAGTTTAAACTCAGCATCGCTGGAACGAATGGTACGTATCGACCAAATGGAAACTTATTTAAAAATCAGCAGGAGGTATAATGGAGAATCGAAGGTAATTCAATTTAAAATGTTTAGCATTTGATTTGATTCGAAAACGAGCTGATGAGATGGATGATTAAATTTATAAAGTGTGCGATGAGAGCGGCCAGATGTTTAAGATACGCTGCTACAAGATGGCTGGAAAACGTAGCGTCTACGACGTTGTATACTCCCTGATTAGTGTTTGTAACAACCTTCATTAAAACTTTGATTAATAACCGCTAAATTGAGTGTTAAATTCATTACACAAAGTGAATAAATTGAAGATTAATTAACCATTGATAATTTAAACTCGCTAGGCCGTGGCTTAACGAGGTTAAAATTTGCATTTGAGGACGGAAAGCACTTTACAGGCATAAACACAATTAGGAGGGATGATCCTGGGGTTGCGGGCGGCTTGGCCCTTCGCTTACCGGCCGCAGCTGCCCTTGACTTTATGCTAAATCTAAGAGGTAAAGCGCAATTTTGCCTAGGTGCCTATGAAACATCTATTAACATTCAATTTCACAAATAACTATATCATACCCATTTTTTTTTTCATTTTGGCCCCATTTTTTTAATAAACATTATATAATTCTAAGAAACCCAGGTACTAAAAATTAAGTAAAATAAATCAATATTCCGTTACAAAAAGTTAAAGTGCGTCTCGTAATCACCAAGAACAAAAAGTTTACACAACCATTATTCACTTTGGAAAAAAGAGATAATTACATTTCAAACAAGTTCTAAAAGCATAAAAATAATAAAATGAGGTAATTGAAAATGTAGTTTTATTCTGCAACGAAGCATTTTCAAAAGGCATTAAGACAATACAAACTCTAATTACATTTAAAGTCAAACAAAATTAATCGAAATTACCTACAATGTTATAACTTGATTACTCTTTAAAGCAAATAATGATATTTGTTTTGCTATCAAGACACTTATATTAACTTAGAATTTATAATAAAGCCTAATGCAACTTGATCCCTCTAATAGCATTAAACCCCTAACAATCAATTTGATACGCAAAACACTGAATAAATACAGGTGTTTCAATAATACTCTAGAGTATAAAATGTTTTATTTTTGGCGCAAAATGTTTCTTAGACAAAATTGTGCTGTATTCAAAAAGAAGTATTTGACACCCCTGTTTGTTTATGAATGTAAAATCAAGGGTCGCTGCAGCAAGAAAGCCGTCTTAAGAGGGGGAGATCTTTCTAAAACCCTCCTCTAAACTAGCAACCCCAGATGATTATACGTATTCTTTAAGTTTCCCCTAGCGCAAACATTCGACCATTTTAGTCCCTAATGCCCTTCGAAGCTTCAAGCAAAATTGGTTTTCTACTAAACTCTATTTAGTGAGGTCTGATGCTTTAATTGACAATTTTACGTCATTCTTTATTCGTTACAAATAGCGGAAGAAGGTGAAGTACAAAATTGCCTAAATTGCTAAATTGAATAAAAAGTTTCAACTTCAGGCATAAAACCTTTAAACCTCTTTAGACACTTCAATTTTTGTTTGTGTAGGAAATAACTTCAATTTTTAAACCATGGCTGACGCATTATAATGTTTCTCGACTCGATTCTTTTTATTTTTCGTCCTTAAATTTTTATTAGTCGCAAACTTAAATTACTTTGTTCATATTATAAAATCAAAATCTAGCTGTCAAGAAAAACAAACATTAATTTCCTAAAACTAACTAAAAAAGGAAATGCTATTACAAGCCATGCTTATTTTAAAATTAAAAATAAATTGCATCAGGTGGCGTTTAAGTGCACGCGAATCCTTTTATTTTAACGATGAAAACTCTAAAAGCAAACAAAGCTTTTTATCGTTTTTCATAATTGCTTTATATTAGATCAATAATAAGCTTGCAATAAAAAATAAAATTACAAGAAAAGTAAGATTAGCATAATTATTGTTTTACTTTAAAAGTCACAAGAAATACAAAGTAATTGCCAAATTGATAAAGGATCAAGTAACATGCATGTTATGGAATAGGGAAAACGGTGATTCGCATAATTAATTGGACCATAATAAGCTACGTGCTGGCACCGTCAAAGAAAAGGCTGTTTCGCACAAAGCTCCGTGAGGTTAACCTCTTTAAAGTTTAGAATTACGCCTTTTTCTACTACCAAGCAAATCCTAACAAACTCCAAATAAACTCAAAAATTAAAAAAACGTCCCTACGAGTTTCTAAGAGTAAAAATAATAAAGGGGGATATCAAATTGTTTAATTATAAATTAAAAAGGTATAACATCACATATTCGTTGAGCAAGTCAGCCTTTATAGCGCGTGATAGCTAATAAATAGCAGGAAATAAAGCAAGGTCCCCCATGCGTCCCAAGTTGCTGATAAAATAATTCCAAATGTCGTGTCTAATAACAACGTCGCTTCGGTCACGCGAATGAATAAGCGCGCCACTTAATTCGATCTGCAGCACCTTCGCTATTAGCGACTTGTTTTAAGAAACATTTTTTCACAAATCGTATTTTTATTTTTCTTAATATTGAAGAAATTCGCCCGGCGCATTCGCCACATTATACACTTCATTTTTAATGCAGCAATCCTAAAAATTGCCTTAAAAGATCAAAATAAACTAATGTTTGTACTACATGCTCTTAAACAACTTTAGGTAAAGAAATTAGCTTAGTTATAGTGTGTGTAAATAGAGCATGTAATTGCCCTGTTGTAAATAATCCTTTAATGTTCTAATTCTTAATTAGCTACCCCAAAAAGAAAGGGTTAACCGGAAGTGTCAAGAACACGCTTATTTCCTCTAAGCCTTCCTCTTAATAGCGTTGAGTCCATCTGCAGACCTGCCATCTATCAATCACCCTTACATTCGATAATCTCTATTCAATTCAAAGTTCAAAGACTATTTAAGTCTCGCACTTTCCCCTTTATTTCCTACCTTTCACTAGCGAGTCAAGTTGCTTTTAAGTGCTCTTAAATATCAACTAATGAATGATGAATTAAACATTTTGCTCACATCATGTGACGAATTACAAAGACACTCGATTAAAATAATGAATCACGTAGGTAATGCTTTATTACATTAAAACGGTAAATCATCTAAGTAAATAATAAAAGATAAACTGGTTTTACCCAGTTGAAATTGCAGTTAAAATATTAATGCTAGAAATTAAGCGCGTTATGGCTAATTTCCGATTTATCAGATTCAGTGGCCGGTTGAAATTTGGCAGTTTCCTCTGGCTTCCATTGGTAGTTAGTTTTGTCGGCAGTTATTTTAAATGTAGAAGTACAAGATACGTCAAGCTGGGCCGCTTCCCCAAGACGTCACTCGCAGATTCGTGCCGTAATACAATCTCAAACATAATAGGACCAATCCGGCTGCTCCCGTGTTATTAACGATCACAATGCGCTTTGTGAGATTTAGTCTACCAGCATCCAAAACTAATGTAGCACTCTAAACACAATTGCAACTTTTGATTTTATCGGCAAGAAGGTATTTATACAGCGTTGTAAAACTAAAGGAGAAAATAATATAACAATAATTTTTGTTCGTTGAAACGTTTTCCGCTGTTAAACAAAGTCAAAGTTCTAATATTAAATTTATCTTCATTTTGATATTTAATTATTTTATCCAAAGCTTTGTCGTCAAAGCAACGCGCGTTGATGTAACTCCAGGCCGACTCAATTAATGACAGTAATTAAAGATACTTTAATTAATTCTGACTCGGTTTCTAGACGCTGCTCGCTGATTTGGCTTGTTTTGCGAAATTATTTTCTATTTTTGTTGCAAATTATTTCATTTATAAAGTTTTCTTTCATCTTAAAGTTGCCTGGTGTCGGTTTTAAGTATATTTTATTTCTAATAGTTTCTTTAACTGATGATGGATTTGGATTATTAATATTAATATCCGAAACCGGTTCCAATTAATAACAATTTTGTTAAAAAACACTGTATGCTAAATCTTTACCAATATACTAAAAACTAAAAACTTGACATTAAGATCTCGAATTTGACCTTGCAATGATGAATTAAAAAGCGTATAGTAAGAAGGCATTTTAAGTACAGTATAATAGAAATTGCCGCATCAGATCTTTAAAGCGGGTTCAGTTTACTTGGATCAAATTTCAAGCTACTGAGATGATCATATTGTCCGCCCATTTAATACTTTGCCGCGGATGTTAATATGAATTCAAAAGAATCATGTTTTGTATACCTGAAATGCATAGCTATAGAAGCAGCTTGGCTAATGCGTATTGTCGGCCCCTTAATAAACATATTAGTGCCTACCTTAAAAGTACACCCGTCAAGTGTCAAGTTTTTTTCTTATTTGAGTACCTACGGTTTTTAGGGCATCCGTGAAGTTAGCAAATAAATTTCGTCAATAGAACCAAGGTGCTATTTTGAAATAATGTAAAAAAAAGAGATGAGTTATTTCACTGATTAATTTTCTAGACACATCCTTTTCATAGACTAGAGTAAATTAAATTGTATCTAACGTTAGAACCAATAAAGTTAGAGTAAAGTGGAAACGTCGTTGTCAGTTAATTGCCTTAATAGAAGGTAATTAGAAGAGGCCTGGAGGTGGTGCCTTGATTCACCCAGTCTCTCTATAAACAACTTCTTAATGCTTTAGCCTTGTTAATTAAATCCTCAGTTAACAAACTACGTTGCTTTGTCCTCATGTCTTACATGGACCAAGCTGCAAACCCAATAAACTGGCTTAGTGTCTTTCGTAAATTTAAACTTAGAACAGGACCATGAGAAACATAAGTTCATCCTAGAATTATCTTTGTAGCAGAAAGTAATTATTTAGTTGTTATAACAAAATGTTTTAGCAATAATGTGATACACATTTGGTAAGTTGGTAGATCCTACCAAGAAGTAGGTAATTAAAATATTGCCAACTTCAAAAAGCTTTAGCGAAAAAACCAAAACTCAAAACTGGAAAAAATATGATTGCAGATTTGTCATTTACACCTTTCAATTCGTAAAGAAACATAGTTTTAAACAAATCGGTTTTTTGAAAATTTGTAAGGGTAAGGGTACAAATATTTTCAGTTTTGTATTGTCATTGACACAAATAATTTTTCTCACAAATGAAAACTCTTATACTTATGTAAAATAAGTTGTTAAATTTGAATCTGATACTTAAACATTTATCGCGCTTTTAGTTTTAGTGCTGCGAGCATCCAAAGGCAACTTAAGATGAGTCACTCGATTTTTTTCAAAATATTGTAATGGCAAAAAAATCTTAATCAGAGAAATCACAATGCAGATTTGTATTCTTTGCAATAAATGCAATCTACAAGACAAGTTTTTTACAATCGGAAGCAAAAAAAAATTTGCTAAGAATTTTTAAAAGTTTTAAAAAATTGGAAATAATTAATACGCTATCAAAAAAACACCATAGCACTTGAAAAAAAATTAATTGCGGATTTGTTTTCCATGGCATCTAATTAGTATAAAAACATAGTTTCAGTCAATTCGGATTTTTTTAATTTGCCCCATTTTTTCGTAACGGGTAATGGTCCAAATATTTTTAGCTTTTTTATTGCCATGTCCACAAATATTTTTTCCCATAAATTAACACTCTCACACTTATGTAAACAACGCTGCTAAATCCGAAGCTGATACTTAAACATTTAAAGCGCTTTTAGTTTTAGTGCTACGAGCTTTTAAAGGCACTCGATTTTGTTCAAAGGTGGTAGTTGCCAAAAATAAACTTCATAAAAAATCAAAGAACAGATTATTTTTTTAGAGCATAAATGAAATATAAAAAATACGTTTTAATAATGTCGGAGGCAAAACTATTTTTGCTTGGAATTTAATAATTTATGACGACGCTAAAATTAATAAATTTTGGATTTAGCTAAACATACCAGTGAAAGTACTTTACCATGCCTTTTTACAATGATCGTTAAACTACAAATAAATTATGTGCAAAAAAGAGCGTGTTAATCTCAAATCCAAACAGTAAAACGCTTGCAATATTGGCTAACAACTTCAGCAAACGTCAAGGCCCATTTTCCTGCTAATTAAAGCCTGTCTTCTTTACACCATACGTTATTATGCCACACACGACAAACAACGAAACAACAGTCCTTACATTGTATCTAGCTTTAAAAGAATCAGCAACGTTGTGCCTCACGTGTATGCCACGCGTCATTGCAAATTACCCGTCATATGCCTTATTAGTAGGCTTCTACACAAAGAAGGCTTTGGTGACGGGTGACATTGATGTGTGTAGCTACCAATTTATTAGCAGGACCACCGTCAAATGTTTCCACCCCCACTATCCACCACAACGTATAACGAACAGCCCTAATAGTAGACTTTCGGTGGTATTAAGTATCAGAACCCGTTATTAGGGAAATTAACTTTTAGGGATTTTTGATTTGGGTATGCGATACGTGGGAGAGTTTTAGAAAACATAAACGCAACTTGGGTTTTTGTCGATTTAAGTGCGATCAAACTCACACCTGACACAACTTAACGCGACATATTTTATAATTACAACTTTTATATTTGCGTTCTAACTATAATAAGCACATTATGAAACCCGAAATTTGGTTCTTTTAGATTGCTTAATTGCTTCATTATTAAATTCAAAATTTTACTTTATGAGGTTGGTTTTCCAGATGCAAAAAGATCAATTCTTCCCTTGCAAGGTACTTTTTATTTACAAAGTTTACTATTATAAACTATCAGGGGACATAGTTTTTTGGTAGAAGGAATAACTAGAAGAATTAGAGAAACCATATCAACGGTTACATTTTCTCAAAATCGCCTATTCATTCAGTATTAAGTGAGTGAAATTTACAAATGTCATTATTCAGTTTGCCGGACCTAAATTTAATTTTTACTTCAAAATGTCAATGCTGCCAATCCAATAAAAATAAAATTTTATGTTAAGTTCTTAATTCAAATTAAAAATGTTTCTTGATAAATTAATTGAAACGAATATAAAAAATAGTATAAAAAACTCGTTTTATAAGGCATTTTTTGACGTTTGTCCATTGGAAAACTCGCCGCTGCGAGGCTTGTTTTCCAGACCTAATGCGTGCTAATAAACGTACCTTTTCTCAATGTTTTAATATACTATTTAGTTCTTCATAACTAGCACATTAGAGATCGTATCGCACCTTACAGGCGTAATTATAACAGCCTATAAAACTAGAATCATAAATCAATGTAAAATTACATTTTTTTTTAAACCACCCCATTTTTTAAAGTAAAACATTTCATATTTATTTTTCCATTATGAAATGATTATATAGCAGCTACAAATTATCGAAACAAAAACACACATGCAATCTCAATAAATTCAAATCAATTAAATGTGACATGCCACTAATGCAACAAAGCATTATTTTACCCTTTACAAAAATACCAAAACTTGCTTTTTTGTTACAGGTTTGGTTCCAAAATCGTCGCGCCAAATGGCGACGACAAGAAAAAATGGAAGCAGCTCGTCTAGGTCTCAGCGAATACCACGCCGTTTCACAATTCTCACGAGCAGCCGCGGGTTCAAGTCTAGCTCTCCCAATGGATCCGTGGTTATCACCACCACTTCTGTCTGCTCTACCAGGGTTCTTAAGCCATCCTCAAACAGGATATCCAAGCTACCTCACCTCCCCAATTGCCAGCGAGATCAATCGAGTGTCACAAGTATCTCAAGTGTCGCATTCTCCGGGTTCGACCCCGCCGACGGATCTTAGGACCACGTCTATTGCGGCGTTAAGACTTAAGGCAAAAGAACACGTAGAAAATATAACAAAGGGGTTACAAATGGTTTAATATAGCCTTGGGTTACAAAATGTATATATGTAGTTTAAGACTTTTTCAATATTGGTCCGCCAAGTCATTTTTCAGTTCTGCATCTTTTACACCGTTTTTGATAATGGTTACTAAGTATATTTAAAACTTTGTAAATAAGGTATGTGTACATTATTTAGCAGCAAATGTTAAATTTTTAAAATTGTCGTCTTGTGTATAATTAGGTATATAAAATTAACGTCCAATTTGCAATTTTATATTTCTTTTATTACTTTGTTTTGTTCGAACAAATTTATTGTTTTATTACCCTATGTGGGTTGCCCCCGTTCCGTTTATAGTTCTTTAAAACTGTACATTTGTAATAGAACCCTTTGGTATATTAAGTTCCTATATAAATGAATTTAAATAGGACACTGCAATTATACAAATTATTATAGCGACAATTAAGTACTGTGTAATTTATTTCTTTATTTTAGAGCTGTGAATTTTTGTAAATAAGCACGATAATAAAAATTATAATTAACAATTTTTTTTTATTTACCTTTTTTAAGACAGACGTACAACTTGTTATGAAGCATGAGCAATGTGTTAATTAAAATGAAAACTGTTTCCTCATTTTGCAGAAACAAAATTAAAGCAAAACCATTAGAGAGGAGAATGTTTTTATCATCATCATTTTAACGAGTTATTAAGTCACAGAATACCAAACACTAGGAAATGAAAGATAATTGTGTCTCTCTCTCATTTAATAAGTGCGACCAATAGCGAGGTTTAGTTAATACAGTAGACATCAAAGAGCACTTCAATTTTAATTCCACTTTATCTAGAGGGCGTAGAGAGTCTGGATAAAGCAATAAAATGCTAATATGTGTTTGTCGTTGCTAATCAGGCGGCACGACAAGCGGCACGAGCGCAAAATCTTCTTCGCATTGGAATCCTCATAAAATGACCTAAAATTTGTAAGAAATATATAACAAAACTTTTTGGAAGAATAAACTAAGTAAAGAATAATATTTTGTCACAAATCCTTCTAATATAACTTAAGCCCCTTTGGAGCAATTATGCAAAAAATAATCGTAAGGATAAATTGTTGCTTCTAAAGCTTAAGAAGATTAGTTTGTGCTGTGATCTCAAACAATGTTTGCGAGAGAAGACAAGGTAGAACCGCTGGCGCCAAGAGGATAATCTTCAAATCTCTTTTCTTGTGAATTGCACTTTTCAAAACATGATTCTCTGCTACTGGTTTAAAAGCTTAATGCATGAAAAATTGCCGTCAAAAACTAGCGGTCAAGTTTAAAAAAAATATAATTATTTAGGGAATTATATGCGCATACTTCTAGAGGAAGGAAATTTTATATTGCGTTTTTTTGGTTTAAAAAATTGGTTATAAAAACGTGGATAAAGTTCCTTGCAGGAAAATAAATTAGAAATGAAGAAAGTTAAATGAGGGTGAATTCATTACAGTAGAATAGTATAGGTATTCAGCGAAGCGTTAGTTTGGTTAAATTTATATTAGCTCTAACATTAGATGGAGCGGGCGCAAACCGCCGGCAATAAAAGGGCAATTAGCATGGTTGGGCGGTCTGGAAACAGTATGATTAAAAAAGAGAAGGACCAGATAGACAGGCACAAACCAATAAAGTAATAAGAGAGAGTTAATTATCGCGGCTACGGGGCGAATGATCAGCGCCCGACAACAGTTGGGGGAAGTAAACGACGCAACGAGGGTTGATTTTCTATTTGGACCATTTGCGCAACTAAACGCTCCTTAGAGGGATGACAATGACTAGGAAAAACAACACGTTTACTGTTTCTTTGGCGCCTCGTTGCTTTTCATTTAGTTAAACACCCTTACACCTCCTAAAGTGTATACTTTTTCAATTTTCACTAAACTGTAGCAAAGTTTTCAATTTGGTCTTATATTTTGTTTAATTAAAAAAAACATAATTTTTCTAAAATATATTGGTGACGAATCTTCTTCATAATTGTGTTTTTTATAGAGTTACAAAAATTAAATAATCCCTTTCAATTTTAGATTCAAATAGGTGGAAAAATATAAGGCCGAAGTTAGTTTAATAGACAAGTAACTTATTTAAAATATGAATGGATCCAATAAAACCCACCGCCTCCACCAAAATATTTTGGTGGGTGCGCCAATTACCATTCTAAACAACGACAGTTTAAGATTTAAATTAAATAAAGAGCATTACCATAACTATTAATATAATAAATATGCACCAGCGCACACACTTTTCAATCCAGAAACTTTCAATCAAAGCAATCTGAACCTAAGTGACATCTAGCGGACGCGCAAGTAACTAAAATCCAGCTGCTGTTAAATTTAATCCTGCGAACCGTAGTTCGTCCTTTTGCACAGAGATGTCATCAATGTTATTTACGTGATATTTTTCAAATGCGTAACTTAAAAACACCGATACTCAACAAAAAATATTTATAATTTTAGCAATTTAAAAACACCGGTACGTTTTTCTTCATCAATTAAAAAAAGCAGTATATTTACGGCAAATTATGTTTTTTCTACAAACTGCGTTACTACATAGATAGGTATTCATGTCAATGTGCTTTAAAAAACATGCGACTATTTTATTATTTAAATTAATAACGATTCAGGATAACGAAAAAAGACCATTTGTGAAATTGTATGATTTCATGATTTTTATCTAAACCAAAATCGGAAACGATTAGTTCACAATAAAAATTAAAAACGCATTACATGAAACTCTTTTTGATCATTCTACACACGAAAAAGCTACCGAGTATTTAATTAGGCTAAGGGGCGTACACACCAGTTAGGGTTAACTTATATATTTCCTGGCATATTGCTTTACAACGAAAACAGTTTTACCATCAGATAACAAGCAACAGAGGTATAGAAAATAAAATAGAACTGTAGCATTTCATTTGATTAAGCGAGAGCGAGGTAATGACATTGTCGTAGTAGCAAGATTAGGATAATAATGAGGGTAATTCTTTGGGGGTAAAAAAAGAGGAAATAGGGTGGTTGCACGGCTGCACGACGGTCTCCCACGGTCCAAATGGCATTACAGTAATCTGATACAATATTAGAAGCAACTATTAGCTACTAAGTACGTGTTTTTGCAAATGAGAAACTATTTATTAAATGAACCCTGAAACCATTGTTAGTTTACGATAGAACAGATTTATTTAATGCTGCAATTAAAACTAAAGGCTATTTTAAAGGATAAATTTTGCTTTTATGGGTGTAAAAATAAAATAAATAAAATTGTGATGTTCCACCTTTTATAAAGACATCTTAAATTTTAAGCTTTTCAAAATATTGTAGGAATGCACCAAAATTGTTTTTGGCAATTTATTTTCGTTTTCGGCACATTATTACACCATCAAAAGCCATATATTCCACGAAATTTGAGCACACTTATACCATTAGTAGGTTATTTAAAAATATAGATGTTTATCTCTGGACTAGCATCTTACCCAAATATTTTACATTGAAAAGGTGATGTTAGAATTTTCAATTTTACAGGTATACAGATAAAAGGGGCTTATTGAATGAAAGAGTCCGTATCTTTGACGAAATGGAACCGACATGGGCGTTCAGGCATAGTCTTCTTCAGCGCTAATGGACCGAAACGCCGACTAAGCTTACTAGATTAAAAAATATAACTTCAACAGTGGGAATTGTCGAAAACAAAATAGCACCTAGCAAAACTAAAAATATCAACGTTTCAAGTTACAAGATACTTTGTCTATCTTCCATAAAAAAAAACTAAAGCATAATTTTGGAACGCCTTTTAGAATTATTTAGTCCATTTCAATCCAAATTCATGATTGCCCATCTACAGGTGTCCAAAAAATGGCGCATAAACGCGATGATATGTACGTTGATGGGGCATGTCTAGGGACCCCCATAAAATTGTTAAAAAAATCTATCTCATATACCCTTGAAGATAACTTTAAACACTTATATCTTGAAGATAAAAGCACATAATAAAGAAAGAAATGACCAAATACAAAGGAACAATCTTATTAAAATTATTTGACCGTTTGTTTATCTGTTAAATGGTCAAATTACATTTTTATAACCAATTTAATTATACAAAAATTTTATGAAATAAAGCTAACAACAATGTCATTATGATCTTAATGCAAAAATGTATGCTCAAGAATCTAGATGAGCTTTTAAGATGTATTTAACAAACTGTGTTGCCGAACTTATGCAACTTTGTTCGCATTTTTCTCGATGAATATAACAGATGAATTTTTTTTACAATTTTCTAGGGATCCCTGAGAATGCCCCAATAGCGTACCATCGCGTTTATGCGCCATTTTTTGGACACTCTGTATATTTATTTGCATAGTGACCTTCTCTCTTAAAAATCATACCCCTTTCTTTAATATTTTCTCATCCAAATCAGTGTAGATAATTATAGAAAAGCCATACTCCAATGGTTCTTTTAGGTCTGTAAATCATGAATGAATATTCTTCAGCGGGACAGCAATGTAGTAATGTAGACTTACACGGTGTATTGGAGACCAATGAGCTGGTAGTGCGGGGGTTAATGCGTCACGGGGGGCCACCAGGTGTGTTTGTAATGACCCACCCGGTTTTACTTTCTTGTTTACGTTTGGTGTAAACCACAAGTGGGATCAACACTTATTAGGGGACAGATTTTTGAGTGGACGCTCCTGGTTACCGTTTTATTAACTTTATGATAGGGGTTTTGCTACCAAAAAAATACACCCTTAAAAATAATGCTTTGTTGTACAAAAAATAATTACGTGATTTTATTTTATAAATTGATTTAAATATTTTTGTTGAGAAGTGTAACTTAATAAAAGCTTTCTAGTCTCACCCTCTTTATATACCCCAAAAATCCAATTGTTATAATGTATCAAAATTGGCAAACTAGATTTTAATTATGTCATCGAATCCTATTGCAAATCCCTGAGCTGTATCGTCCAGGTGCTTTACTTTTGCGGTAAACATCCACATAAAATACAATAACACATTCAAAAAGGTATTAAACGTTATTAACCAGGTAATTTGAGAATAGGTGTAAGTTATATGGTATTGAATTCAACCGCGGTAAAAGACAGCCGCCTATTCAGTTTGAAATTCAATACATCAACATATTTTATCTTCGTTTTCACATGAAAATAACTATAGCAACTTATGCTTTTGAAATGGATCATCCACAGATATTTGGTAATGTTGATACTGTTACGTAAATCTTAAATGCAATACCTATTTCGTATACCTGAACCTGACAATTTTATGTTTTAAAACGGACTGCGCTGCGCATTCGCCAAATAATGCATTTAAATTAAGGACCATTTTATTTTGGCCTTAACACTCTGTATGTCTGAAATTAAATATGCAATTAACTCGTAATAAACTTCAATATTCTGAAACCAGTGAGTTTACCCAAAGTATTTAGTGTCAGCTAAAAAGCCTAGGGCGATCAAAGGGCAACCAAACATTGATGTCACAGACCGAGCGAGAGTCTCATATGGAAATTGCCCGTGGCAGGAATATCTCTATGCACAATAGCATTAGGGCAACTTATTACGTTTACATTGATCTCGAGGTTTATATTTTTCGTTCCCGTCGTATTTGTCTTTGTATTTGAATTTGGCACATGAAACTATCATCCTTTTCTTAGCCGTATTTCACCCCTCGCTTCATAAAGCAAGGCTCTTGACACTGCCTTTGTGTTTCCCTTTACTGGATTCAATTTGACGGGTTTATGAGTAATTATTTTGGATTTAACGCTCGTTAAGACGAAATTGATGAAATCAACCGACGATATGCAATTAATAACAGTTTTCATTTTTTGTAGACTTTAAACAATATCTAAAAAAGTACCTACTGAGTGACTCCTTTTCCAAGGGTCAAAGTGGTCAAAATATTTTTAGTTTTTCATCGCCACAGCCACAAATAATTTTTGCCATAAATGAATACTCACATGCCCATGTAAAACAAGATGCTTAATGTGGTTCTGATAATTTAACATTTCTAGCGCTTATAATTTTATTCTTATGAGCTTTCAATAGCTTATGTAAAAGCGGCACTCGATATTTTTTCTCTTACCTTATTTATTGTACCAGTACTTTTAGAAAAAAATATAAATGCGAATTTGTATTCGTATTATACAACATAAAAGCTACTTACAAATTAAGTTTCATTAGAATCCGGAACAAATATTATTTTTTCTTCAAATTTTTTAAGTTTTTTAAAATTTTGCGACCTTTGAAATGTTCTAGCAAAAAAAAAGTACTGACTGCAGATTTGTTTTTAATGGCTTATAATTTTTATAACAACACAGTTTCAGCCAATTCTATTTTTTCAATATTGTTTAAAAACAATGTAAATACTACTAAAGTAAGGGGTATCGGTCAATAAATTTTCAGTTTTTTTTTTTCACCCAACAGCCGCAAATAATTTTTTCTATAAATAAAAACTCGCATGCCTATGTAAAACAAAATGCTTAATCCGAATCTGACACTTAAACATTTGTAGCATTTTTTGTTGCATTGTTATGAGCTTTTAAAACCAGCTTTAAACGCGGAACTCGTATTTTTTCAAATTTACATAATTGGCAAACAAAAACTAAACAATAAAATCTAAATGCAGATCCTATCTACAACATAAAATGCCCCTACAGAACTAGTTTTATTAAATCGGAGACAACAATTATTTTTGTTACTTAAGAATTTTTAAATTTTGTTTTTAAATCAGGCTAGCAATCCCAAAGTTTTCGTGCTCGACTTATTCGTCTCATACCAGATCCTTAGGTGGTCCCAATTCCATGCAAATTTAAAGAAATAAATCCAGAAACGAAGGGGGTACATAAACGCAGGTTGTTCCCATTCAGTGAATCGAATATAAATGTTGTTAAATGCTCCCTTTTTTGTAATAAACTAATTGAAGTGTGATCTGGCAATAATGACTTAGCGGCATCAATCTCGGTGGACCAGCACGGCGGGTGTCGGCGTGCAATGGTCCGGATCACCAGCTCTCATTAACCATCAACGACGTGAGAACGAGACCGCCCTGCTTTAAATGCTAGAAACATATTCCATGGATTTGGAATCACCTCGTTTAAGTATTGCAAATTGCCCATGCATATGTGGGGTATTATAGCCCTAAACATACGGCATTTTATTGAAAAACATCGATTGATACCCAATTATTTATGGGGGTTGGAGCAATTATAATTCTTGGATGTCGCACACAATTTGTATAGACTCTAAATATGTATTTAAACTCTAAAATATGCAGATGTTCAATATGTTTACATCATAAAATAGATGCAGCAAAAATTTATCAAGTATCAGACCATAAAGCGCTTAAAAATAAATAAAAATCACCGCTGAGTTAATTTGGCGCATCCGCCATTTTTTTACTATGAAAAAGTCTTACTAACAAAAAGATTGTTTCCCCGGATTTTAATTAGACGATAAACTCCATCCCAAATAAAGGCAAATAACTTCACCATAATACAATTTAACATTATTAAAAGCTTAAACAGTAATGTCGCGAAGCATAGAAACTGTGGTTATGTAATGTTGGTTGCCTGAAATCAACAAAATACGGCACTTTCTGGTCATTGCACAATATGCTTAAAAAAGTTAATTTTAATTAAAAATTCTGCTTACCAGCAACATAAATAAACAAAGCACAAGTTGGCATATTCTAAAGGTCCATCAATAAGCGTTTAAATACAGAATTTTGGCCATTTAAAAGCACTATTTTTTTTGCATTTTAAATTCCCAAAATTCTGTATTTAAACGCTTATTATTCGTTGGAATATGTGCTTTGTTTATTTATGTTGCTGGTAAGCAGAATTTTTAATTAAAATTATCTCTTATAAACTCACTGAGAAATAACCAAAAAGTGCTGTTTTTTGTTGATTTTAGCCAACCAACATTACACAACCACAATTTCTATGCTTCGCGACATTCCTCGTTAAGAAGTGTATTTTACTTTTAATATTTTTAAATTAAGAAAGTAGCAATTCAGCTAAGAGTAGCATTATGAAGAGTTTATTTCATTTTCATTAAAATTTTAATTGAATCTAACAATGAGACTGCATATAAAAGTTAAAAGTACGCGCAAAAGTTGAGTGCCATTCAAAAAAACAAAAGACCACTTTAGTAAGGATCAAAATTTAAATTGAGCTTTTATTTGCCTACAGGATCGGCGTTAAGCCACTTATAAATTTAATATGGTACCAGCTATAATATAGTTGCCTCGAAAATGTAAATATATAAGCTCAACCAATGCATCAACGTGGTTTTTGTTCGAACATATGAGCATATTTTTATCTAAGCAGATTATAAATTAATTTTTGTTAAAATGCATAATTCGGAAACAAAGGTCGAGCCATCATTTTTAATAAGGCTTACAAACCAAATATACAAAATTCATTAAACAAAACGGATAAAAAGTAAAGTTAGAAAAATCCAAAAAACTCTTTTTTATTAAAAAAACCCACACCTTACACCCATTTTGTTTGTTAAACGTTTTTGTTAAGAATTCTGTTGCGTCTAGCGCGAAGCAGCTTAATAAATAATTCAAACAGACATGTTTTTGAACATGGCTTCCTAAATAGCATTATAGTGAGACTTCTTTTGTGGTATTAAGATTTTTATATGGCTTTCATAATAAATTTTAATGATTTATGCATACTATTAAAACGAAATGACAACTCAATGAATACGGTCCAATTTGATCGGATTTATCTCACTTTGAATACGTGCTTACAAGATATCCTTTTGAGATGACAAAATCCGTACTGTCTGGGGCACAAAAATAGACATTTTATATTTTAATAATGCATGTTTATTTGGCAAATAGCTGATGACACAATTTATAAATTGCTAAAATGTGTACAAGAACATTAAACGTAAGTATACCCTATACATATTAATTGCTAATAGGTATCTATAATTAAATCACTTGAAAGAATAATATGTACAATAAAATAACTTTAATAAATATGTACAATAACTATGTTAGACAAAATAAAATTTCTACGACTTAAGTTGCAACTTCTGCGTCGCATTGGAGATCATCATTTCCTGGCTCCTAATCCTCAAGTTTTCCAGCGCTGCAGGCGACAACTGTGACGGACTAGAGTTTTCAGGGCTTGAGCTCCTCGACCTGTCTTCAGCCGAGGACCCCAGAAGATGCAGTTGAGGTACACCTCCTCCAAGAACGTATTGCGACAGAAGAGCGTGGAAGGAGGGTACATTCATGGGTGCTTTTGGCGGCCAGGGTAGACCAAGAGCAGGATTAAACATTGGAGGGAAGGGTAATTGCGGCCAGAAGTGCTCGGGCATTTGCGTGAGCCCCATTGGGTTGTGCATTGGGAATTCATGGGGCATGCCAGGTTGATCGCTGTGGAGGAATGGAACGGCCTCGCGACCCATTGCCTTTTCGCGCTTGCGCCATTTTGCACGCCTGTTTTGGAACCAGACCTGTAACAAAAAATATAACATAAGAATTGGAAACTAAAGACAAATCAAGTACTTAGGTAATAGTCATTTTAAGTTTGATTTAACGAGGAATGTCGCAAAGCATAGACTCTGTCAACAAAAAACAGCACTTCCTGGTTTATTTTAGTTAATTTTAATTAAAAATTGTGATAACAGTAACATAAATAAACAAAGCACAAGTTGACATATTCTAAAGGTCCATCAATAAGCGTTTAAATACGGAATTTTGGTAGTTTAAAATGCATAAAAATAGTGCGTCTAAATTGCCAAAGTTCTGCATTTAAACGCTTATTGATGGACCTTTAGAATATGTCAACTTGTGCTTTTCTTTATTTATGTTGCTGGTAAGCACAATTTTTAATTAAAATTAACTCTTAACCCACTAAGCAATGATCAGAAAGTGCTGTTTTTTGTTGATTTTAGACAACCAACATTACATAACCACAGTTTATATGCTTCGCGAGATTCCCCTTTAAAGAATCTTAAAGAAGCTTGATTTTAGTCGGGGATACTCTGAATAAGCCTTAATAATTTTAATGGCTTCAACGATTGAATTGAAAGGCTTATCAGATCGAATCTAAACGTTTTAATTTAAAAAAAGAGCGTTCCGTGTCCGTCAATAATTCATCGCGCTTGGTTGATGTCCAAAGCTAATGGTAGGATTACCACGGGGTTAACATGAATTGCATCTTAATTGGTAACAATTTAGATAATTAATCTGGCTTGTAACAGCATAAGTAGCGGGGCAATTGGCCATTGTTCGTTACAATGGAGGTAATCGGAACCGGTTCCGGCCCCACGGTCTGATCTCTCATTTAAAGTGGCTGTGCCTATCCATCTGAATTGCCCTAATACCTTATCAACTCCCAAGTCTCTTTAATAATCAATACCGATTTTGTATTTGTTTAAACGTAGAAAAAAAACGCGTAATTCGGTTGTGTTGTTGTCCTAATTGAATTATTTTAAAGTGGTGTATAGGAATTTTTGTACATAGTTATTGATTTGGAATTTCCTAATGTGTTTAATAATTAGTGTTATGTCTTTCTAAATTAAACAATAAGTTAATTAAATAATCATTTGTGTAATTTATTTAATTTCCTACTCGTTAAAAAAAATGGGTTTTAACGCACGCACGCATAAGCGGAATTTTTTAAACCAAAGAGGTAATTTACCTGCACTCTTGCTTCGCTAAGATCCAGCATGGAAGCTAATTCCTCCCGAGTAAACACGTCAGGATATTGAGTTTTCTCAAAAGCTCTCTCAAGTTGGTGTAATTGATAGGTGGTAAACGTAGTTCTTGATCGCCGGATCTTCCGGGGTCGATTTTCAGACAAATCATCTACACCTTCTTCGAGCATCTCGCTTTCGCTTATCGAGTCCACTTTTAAGTCGACATCATCTAGAACAAAATTATTATTTAGTATAATATAGTAGAATATGAGGCTAACGCAAATTAATTCAAGGCGGAAATCCTATTTTATTTTCGACTACAAAAATGGTATTCATGAAATGTTATTAGCTCTATTCAATTTACCAGCCGCATTTTATGAAATTACGCAGAGTGACCCTTTGCATCCCTTTGTTTCAAGCACACAAAGCTCAAACGTTGCCCAATCAAAATTAAGTTATTATAAGCATAACGTGTCCGTTCATCTAACTAAACTGATATTGGAGATTAACATTCAATTTCCATAAATTAGTGGACGTTGTAAATAGCGTCGCTTTTACATTTCAGAAATGAAACTTCATGAATACTAAATACGCAAATATTAAGCAAAGTTGGCTTTGTATAGAAAGGCTTGGACAAAAGAGGACCACTGATTTACTCCATGTTAAATATGTTTAAATTGCAAGCTTAATCTTATTCAAGTACGTGTTTTGACCACTTCATTATTCATGCAAATAAAAGTCTTATGTCGAGGGCAAATATTAATGCTATATTCCAATGTAATAACGCAAATTTATACCCTTTTGAAATTTGGATTTAGTCCTGAACTTTCTACGCTGTTATTTAGTGTATCAAACAAATTTTGAATTTAATGCAACTTTTACAATAACCCTACAAACATTATTCGCTTTTTAAATTACTATTTTAATCCCTAATTATTTTGTTATTTTGTATTACCCCAAATTAAAAACTGGATACCTAATTAATCTGTTTTGAATCGGGATTTAACACATGATAGCACTTGTAAAGTAGACCCTGATGCACGTTTGACTGTAAATTAAAGGAAAGGGCCACAACGCTAAGGGGAAACATCTCTCAATTGACGGAATAAAGTCGTAATCGACTGTTAGTTGTTTACGACACAAAAGGGTACTTAATTCTTTCTATATAATACCTGGGATTAAAAAGAGCTCAAAAAGACTTAAGGTAAAATCTGATAGCCCTAGCATAAGCACAAAAAATTATACTAATTAATTCAGCAGGTTTCCCGGCGCATCCGCCATAATAACCAAACACGACTTAATGACTGTTAAAGCCTGCTAGATTGTTTGTATTTAATTATATCTAATCACGCAACGGCGTTTTATTCAAATAATGCAAAAACACTAAAATACACGTGTCGGAAAAAAATTACTAAAAGAAATATTTTAAAGGCGCAGGTAATTTTTTAAGACGCGTATAATTACATTAAAAGTGTCGTTATGATGTTTAAAAAACCGCCACCTAAAAAACACCCATTTTCACATAATTACTTATAGTAAAAATAAAATATTATAAAACGCAGATATTATGGTATGTGGGTAATTTATTGAGAAGTTTTTAAAGCAAAACAAACTTTTTACTATAATGAATCAATAAGTTAATGAGCCATTTACTTTTATAATTAAAATAATTATTCATATTTTAATACAAAAAAGTGACACATTGGAAGAATCAATTTATAGACATAATTTAATCAAATTTAATGTTGTTTTTTAATTATTATATTATTTAGTAAATATCAAAACCTGTACATAATTTTGACCAATTATTTATTGCATTTTTTGCGACACTTTCAACGTTTGTAGATTTTATTAGAAATTTTGAGACATGCACATGTGACTCACGTTTTTAAAGGGGTTGAAAATTAAGTATTGTGTGTAACTTAAAGGGGTTGCCTGAAGCTTCCCCGCTTATTTATTTCCTACATGCAATTATCTTTCTAATTATGGTCCTTGCATGTGAAAACGTAATTGTCCTTAATTTTAAACGTTGTTGTACCCTTTGCTAATAAACACAGAAAATTGCAATATGCGCAAGCGTACTATGCACTTTTTTAGACAAAAAATTTAATTAATGTTTAATTAATTATTTGTTTTTAAGTCAACACTATTTTTCCTTTCAATAAAAAAAAAGCAAAAGGTACTTTTAAAATTGTAAAAAATTGTTTAAAAGAATTTGTGTTTTTTAAACTTGGTTGAAAAAAAAGGTACTTACTTTCTAAGTTTTTGGGACACGACGAACTAACTCCCAAAATTTGATCAATGCTGTAAACTCCTCTAGGTCTCATTTCTTCGGTTGCTTGAGACATTGTTTTCTTTCAAACACGATTGCACTAAAGCAGTTAATTCACAAACTTGTTTTACGAACAGGTGTAAAGAACTAGATGTTGCTACGCTGAGTTTTAAAAGCAACTGACTACATGAGTAACTCTCGAGGGTATTTTGTGGGGTATGATCTGCCGCCCTTCCCCAGATGCTATCCAATCAGAAAATTGAATCAAGAACGTTGTGGTTAGGCGCTTGCGCGTTATTTCAAACCACGCCGCCTTCGCACTATTAATAAAAGTAATTCGAATAATACCCTATTTCATTAATAACTATAATAAAGTTAATTATGATTTTATCTAGTAATTTGCCTGCAAAGATCGTTTTACAAGACAGTTCTACAGTTTTACCCCACCAAATTTGAAGTGTATATTCACAGCGTTTTGCATTTTACAATTTTTTTTTGTAAATATCTAAAGTGGTACACTGATAACGCATTTTTTAAACAATAATTGCAGTTTTTGTTCCACAGACAAAAGCTGGTGTTATTTAAACTTTAAAAAAATATATCTTGAGGCGCATCCACCATTTTCTACTAACGTCATTTTTTAAAACTGAATACTTTTCAATTCCGAAAAGGGTTGTCCCATCAAAAACTTAATTAAATTAAAAAATGTTTTTTCTAGTCGATATTTTGGTACTCTATTTTAGTATGTTTACCTAAACTCTTTTATGAGTTATTGTATTTTCCTAATCTAATATTTTTTGGGAAAACGCAGGTGTGTTTCTTTCATAACGTAATAGATGCCAAACAAATTTAATATTAATTTATATAAACTCATTTAGTTCAGGGCATATTAATCTGTTAACTATTATTTTGTGATAAGAGTAATTTTCTGCATAAAATAGCGTATTTTACCATTCGCAAGAACATCACTTTTTATTAACTAGGCAACCTTGAAATAATTTATTGCCAATAAAGGGTAGGTATTATTTTTAACAACAAAAGTAATTTGAATTTTTAAAAAGTGCTTTAAAAAGATGAAACACTATTCCTTGTCATTTTATTTGGTATTTCTTTTCGATGATTAAAAAAAAATTGGCGAATCATGCGCATTAAATACCTAATCTTTCTTGAAACATTAAATTTTCGACAAATCCTCAAATTTTAAAATATGCGTAAATAAAATAGGTATCAAGTATTTCCTTTTTTTTCTCCATACCTATTTAAAAAAATTGCTCTATTTCTACTCCAAAAGTGTCGCTTTTTTCTAGATCTAAAAAAAATAGTGATTGATTTAATGATTTAATTTGTTTACTTCGTTTTTTTACTTTAATAATGTCTAAATTTAAAAATTTGAAAATATTTATTTAGAAAACTGTTATGGTTATCATAAATTATTTTTTTTTATGTTTTTAAAAATAAGAAGTATTATACAACAACCAAAAAACAAAGAATAGAAATTTGAACTGTGTAAAGAGCAACTTCTATCAATTTCAAATTTTAAGCAGCTTCCAGCTATTTATTGCATTATTTTATTATTCATTCAATAAGGAACGAGATTATTCATAAAAAAATCCAATTATAGTTAATAATTCCTTTGTTATTTCATTTTTAATTAAATCATAATTTATTACCCCATTTATATTTTACAAATGTATAATAATAATTGTTTTTAAAGGAATATTGATTCAATTAGGTTTGAACCATAAATTTTATTGAACATTAAAATTGTTGGTTTAATATTGCAATTATTATTAAACTTTGCAATTTAACGAATTGCATATCAACCGTTTAATTAATAATTGCAAAAATAAGTCGCAAAACTCGCTTGTCAATGGTTATTTAATTTAAATTATCTACCCACAAATATGGCAACCATGTTTTTATTCATTTGTTCTGATGACGTATATGCTTCTGGAATAAAATCAAGTTATTTATTTTCACTTGTAGTACCAAATTGTTTTTCCAAGAAGACGAAAAGTTCATTCATGGATCGGATTCAAGAATTAATCTGCTGTTCAAACAGGAAATTTGTAATTAATTATTATTCGAATAACTTTCACACTAATCCCACTAATAAACGGACACAATGGGATAAGTTTGTACTTAAAATCATCATTAGGATGAGAAGGCTTTCGTATCAAATTGCAATGTTACAATGGGGGATGAAACCAACTCGAATCATGAGCCTAATAATAATCTCACCAAAAGTAACCAAGTGCTTAGAAACTGATGGTCAGGTACGGATGGTAATTGTCTTAATCTCGGATGCAAACTCATGGACTAAAGAGCTTATATTCGGGCTTCGTAGCAATGTTTTGCACCCACTTTTTTCCTTACTATTTTACGCCTCATCAACTTTATACCCTTCTTAATATTAGGCAACAATACGTATTTACAAGGAAGATTAGTATTATCACATATTTTCTTTATATTCTTGGGCAAAATCCTAAAACGAAGAGAATGAAACACTGGGATCATTTCTAATGGATAGTTTCTTAATTTTAGGCTTTTGTGCTTAAGATTTAAAAATAATATTTGATTTAAACAAACTAGAGGCTGGACAGCTTTTAGTGTAATTTTTTTTAGCAGACACTTTTGGGCAATGCGAAATTTAAGAAAACCCCAAACGTTTTTATGCAGAATTTTGTTGGTTCATTTCGGATCTGTCTGTCTGGGAACGGTATAAAAAAGGTAAAAAGACGTAAGGTAATATTGTACGTTTATTAAACTATGTTAGTGCTTTATCAAAGCAATTTGACTTAGTTTCTATTTAACGGAGCTTGTTTAATATGAAGATTTCCTAAGAAATGTAATCTTGTAAGGACAACATCGACGTTATTAACTTCAACTGCGTTTATTATAACTTAACAAGATTTCAATTAAACTCTGCGAAATATTCACGTCAACAACTGTATAACGTTTCGAAAAACATTATAAAATAACACCCAATAATCGGAATAAATAAACAATAATCCAATATTGAAAAACACTCTAATCAAAATTACTGGTAATAAATAAATTCAGCGCCTTTGAAACACAATATTATTCCGCCGACATTTGATTTGAAACAGAAATATTCGTGTGAATATTGTGACTCTCAAAATAAATCAGATTGATTCTATCGTCAATTCGTAGGGGTTTATGTTAAATAAATGAAAATTGGTCATGCATTCAGTGACATCGTCTAACAAAATGCAATAACGAAGCTAAACTTGGTTTTATTGCGTTGAAAGAGAAAAATTGAATTCGTGTGAATAGTATGTTGGTTCAGAAGGCCCGCGGGCCGTCTTTGGTTGGGCCACGCTCCACCATTCTTCGTATGTACTTTACACACATCAGAATGCAGTGGCGGGTTTAGAACAATGCAAAGATAATTTATAAATCTTCGGATGTACCAAACCCCCCTTAAAAACACCTTATGCAGTCCTAGATACGCATGGTTTCACTGTTGGTTTTCGACAGGAAAACTTTATTTATCAAATTCTAAAGAATTTGGTGCATAGGACCCTTTTAAGAGTGTCGTCACTGATAGAAAATAATCCCTCTATGACAAAGTTTCCAGACCAGTTATTGGTTTTTACGAGATAAACATGGCCAAAATTAAATCCCGAGGCGTGTACACATTCACTGCAAAAACATTTCGATATTTAATTTTCACTTAATTTACGATACTTTTCCAATGACATAAATAAGTATTTTTGTTTACTTTATTTCATAATCAATAAATCGGGCAAACTTGTTGTATTCTTTTGGGGATTTACCCTTCGAGCAGAAATTGACAAAAAACGATATTTTGCCAACTCTAAAAAGCTCTGGAAGAAAAATAAAGCATTTGTAAAAAATCTAATTGCAGATTTGTTTTCTATGGCTTCTAATTAATATAGAAACAAAGTTTCAGACAAATCTATTTTTTAACAATTTCTCTTATTTTTATGTAAGGGGTAAGGGCCCAAATATTCTCAGTTTTAAAATTTTCATGGCCACAAATAATGTTTGCCACCAAAGAGTGCCACTAATGCTTATGTAAACCGATCTGCTGAATCCGAATCTGACACTTAAATAGTTTCAACCCGTTTAGTTTTGTTGCTATGAGCTTTCAAAGCCAACTTCAAACGCGCAACCCGATTTTTTTCAAAGTGCGACAATCGACAAAAAAATTTTGTTTATAAAAAATTTAAATACAAATTCGTATTCTACATCCAAAAAGAAATGTACAAAATAAGTTTCATACAAATCAGAGACAATAAAATATTTCGCTTGTCATCTTTGAAAATTGTCGAAATTTTGCCCACTTTAAAAAGCTCTAACAAAAAAATTAAAGCACTTAGAAAAAATCAGATTACAGATTTGTTTTTTACGGCTTTTAATTAATATAAAAACTCAGTTTCAGGCAAATCTATTTTTTCAAAATTTACCTCATTTTTGTCTAAGGGCTAAGGGTCCAAATATTTCCAGTTTTTTCATTTGCATGGCCACAAATAATTTTTGCTACGAAAGGATGCCATTAATGCTTATGTAAAGCGATCTGCTGAATCCGAATATGGCACTTAAATAGCTGTAACACGTTTAGTTTCGTTGCTATGAGCTATTAAAGCCAACTTCAAACGCGCAACCCGATTTTTATCAAAGTGCTACAATCGACAAATAAATTATGTTTACAAAAAATTAAAATGCAAATTCGTATTCTACAGCCAAAAAGAAATGTACAAAATAAATTTCATAAAAATCAGAGACAAAAAGTTTTTTTACTAAGCATTTTTGAAAATTTTCGAAATTTTGCACACTTTAAAAAGGTCTAACAAACAAATGAAAGCACTTATAAAAAATCTGATGACGGATTTGTTTTCTACGGCTTTTAATTAATACAAAATCACAGATTTAGGCAATTCTATTATTTCAAAATTCTCCTCATTTTTAAGTAAGGGGTAAGGGTCCAAATATTCTCAGTTTTTTAATTTTTGTGGCCACAAATTATTTTTGCCACCAAAGGATTTCAATAATGCTTATGTAAAACGACATGCTGAATCCGAATCTGGCACTTTAATAGGTCCAACACGTTTAGTTTTGTTGCTATGAGCTTTTAAAGCCAACTTCAAACGAGCAACCTGATTTTTTTCAAAGTGCTACAATTGACAAAAAACTTTGTTTACAAAAAATTAAAATGCAAATTCGTATTCTACAGCCTAAAAGAAATTTACAAAATAAGTTTCATAAAAATCAACGGCAAAAAAATATTTTGCTTAGCATTTTTGAAAATTTTCGAAATTTTGCCCACTTTGAAAAGCTCTAGCAAAAAAATGAAAGCACTTGGAAAAAATCTAATTACTGATTTGTTTTCTATCACTTCTAATTAATGTAAAAACACAGTTTCCTGCAAATTTATTTTTTCAAAATTTATTTTATTTTTATCCAAGGGGTAAGGGTCCAAATATTCTCAGTTTTTGAATTGTCGTGGCCACAAATAATTTTTACCACCAAAGGATGTCATTAATGCTTATGTAAAGTGATCTGTTAAATCCGAATATGGCACTTAAATAGCTGTAACACGTTTAGTTTTGTTGCTATGAGCTATTAAAGCCTACTTCAAACGCGCAACCCGATTTTTTTCAAAGTGCTACAATCGACAAAAAAATTATGTTTACAAAAAATTAAAATGCAAATTCGTATTCTACAGCCAAAAAGAAATGTACAAAATAAGTTTTATAAAAATCAGAGACAAAAAATTTTTTTACTAAGCATTTTTGAAAATTTTCGAAATTTGACCCACTTTGAAAAGCTCTAGCAAAAAATACGAAAAACTTGAAAAAAATATAATTACTGATTTGTTTTATATGGCTTCTAATTAATATAAAACCACAGTTTCAGGCAAATCTATTTTCTCAAAATTTTCCTTATTTTTATGTAAGGGGTAAGGGTCCAAATATTCTCAGTTTTTGAATTGTTGTGGCCACAAATAATTATTGCCATCAAAAGATGCCATTAATGCTTATGTAAAATGATCTGCTAAATCCGAATCTGGCACTTAAATAGTTCGAACACGTTTAGTTTTGATGCTATGAGCTTTTGAGGCCAACTTCAAACGCGCAACCCGATTTTCTTCCATGTGCTACAATCGACAAAAAAATTTGCTTTACAAAAAATTAAAATGCAAACTCGTATTCTACAGCCAAAAAGTAATCTACAAAATAAGTTTCATAAAAATCAGAAACAAAAAATTTTTTTTACTAAGCATTTTTGAAAATTTTCGAAATTACGCCCGCTTTGAAAAGCTCTAGCAAAAAAACGAAAGCACTTGGAAAAAATCTAATTACTGATTTGTTTTCTACCACTTCTAGTTAATGTAAAAACACAGTTTCAGGCAAATCTATTTTTTCAAAATTTACCTCATTTTTAACTAAGGGGTAAGGGTACAAATATTTTCAGTTTTTTAGTTGGCATGGCCACAAATAATTTTTGCTACTAAAGGGTGCCATTAATGCTTATGTAAAACGAGCAATAGCAATAGCAATTCTAACCTGGCTAAAATAATTCCAACACTATTAGGTCTGTCGCTATGAGCTTTCAAAGCTAACTTCAAATGCGCAACTCGATTTTTTTAAGTGCTCTAATCGGCAAAAAAAATTTTCACAAATAATTAGAAGGCAGATTTGTATTCTAGACCATAAAAGTAATCTGCAAAATAATTTTAGAACAGTCGAAGACAAAAATGATTTTTGCTAACAAATTTCACTCTTGGAAAAAAAAATTCTCTTGACTTGGAAATATAATTCTAGAAACGTAACATTCAAAATTGCTGAGTATAATAAAAGTACTTATAAAGTCATTTAATCTCTTGGGGTTAGGTGTGCTAACCCTCTAAATAAACAAGTCGAGGGATAGTGGGCCTCTTTGCCACAATTTAATGCAAATTTTATAAATTGTCAATTGACTGATTTGAGTAGACATCAGTTAATATGTTCCCAAATATCCACTCTCCCCTACATGGACCATCAAATTAAACTGCGACTTAACATATCTCAATAAGTTCCAATCTCAAAATGTGTGCGGTGAAAATCGCTACATTGAATTCGAAACCAATACGGCATTCAATCGACATCTCATAAAAAAGGATTAAACACATTATACCGGTTCTATCAAAGGATTAATCGCCTATGCGATCTTCATATTGGTTTTAACAGATATTGGAAATATTATACCAGTTTTGGAGCAATATCAGGTTTTTAAATAAAATGCCATTTTGTAATAAAAACGATGGAAATAAAAAAGTCTGAAATTGTAGTAACTCGTTAGATGAGTGTATGAAAAAAGTTTGAGAATAACTGGATTTTTTTCCAGAGCTTGCTCTTGGCTTAGCGTTAATGCACATTTAATTTGACAAAAATTGGCTAATTCCTATTCATTCTGAAGTAGCGGATGCGATGCATTGGGAATTCTTGTGCTTTATTAGGTGATGTAGCTTCCATTTCATTCAGTGGAGAAGTCAATAAAACCTCCGGGTGCAGAACGTTTACGTTTACACCAGAATAAATCCACTTTATATTCTTCATTGTGCATACTTATTAGCTCGGTTTCCAACAAATTAAAATACGACTTTAAAATTTAACAACATGATTTTGCGTCTCCAAAATTTTTCCTTTGTTAAAATTGGTAGACAAAAATAGTAGACATAGGTCAGGGCTACAGTTACTCGTGGTGAGAAACCTAATTAAAAATAGTATTTAATTGTTGTATTTATTATTTTCTTCGAATTCCATAATGTGGGGAAATTTATAACCCCCATTAGGATGTGAATTTTTGAATGAAGCTGCTTACTGACAATTAAAATATCGTACAAATTATTCATTCATGGGGTTTAACGATTTCTGGTTTATGGAAATATATCATTAAGTCGCATTAATACAATCAAAAGAGTCGCCACAATTATTTATTTAAGTTTTAGTCAACAGATTAAAAAGTCAATCCCAAAATTTAATTAACATTTAATTGTTGGTTTATGTAAATATGTTAGGTACCCGTTATCTACCTGCCTGAAGAATAATTAGATATTTATTCGATCCTTACAAAATCATTAGTTACCGAATTGCAATTATTTCCTCTTTTAGAATTAGTTTAAACTTTAATAAAAATTACGCGTGTAAAAAAAGGATTAAGTCAAATAAAAGCAGTTTCAGGAACTGTTTCCATAAAAGTCGTCTGCTAGAATATTAAATTTATAAACTGCTTTAAAACGAAATGCAGACATTATGTGTTCATATCAAAAACATACATCAAAGAAAATCTGTTAGTGTGATAAGATAATTGAGAGACTCTCGTGCAAAATGTTTTCTATAACAAAAGAGCAAGCAACAATAGATCCGCGTTCAAATGCGCAACATCAAAGTAATCTGCCAATTCAATATAATACAATTATTATTAATTTCACCTAAATTATTAAATCAGACACTATAGATGCTTTTCATTATGTTACTTAACGGCGTATATTTGCAATTATTACATTCCACTTGCAATGGCGTCGATTCTGGGTGAATTCACTTCAATAAAACGTAACACCTAATATGAGACTAAATTATTTCAAAATTCAATTTACATTCTCTACGTTTATATTAATATCTCTACAGTTTTTCTTCTCTGTTGCGCTTTTTAATTAAGGGAAACGGTTGCTTTATTAAATTCAGCGAATTTAACACAATCACCACAACTCACGAAACTAAAACTAGAACATTCAGAAAGTGGCGAATGCGCCTTAAACAAAGTAGCGTGTATTCTTACTGCATTTTTTTCTTAAAATAAGCTTGTTTTATTCGATCAATGTAGCTAATTTTGGATAAATTTATTAACGTTATAAACGGTTATGAGAGGTATTATTGGTACAGCGAATATTAATAATGCTTCCTCTCAGCAGGACACATAATCGCTGGTTGTCAGCGCCATCTGGTCCTACTAATAATCAAGTTAATAACCCTCTCATTACCTATCTATTATAATGTTTCTCAACAACTGCTTTGAACTGGTCCTTCGTTTAGAACCAAAAACTTAACAATAATTAAAGCTTTACTCAGAGTTTAGGAGCCAATTTTCTTTCGTAATTATACTCGTATTTGAGATGATGCCTACACCAAAATGATTTTCTTGGCTAAAAGTAACTACGCAAAAGTCGATTGAGTGGTGAAATTAAAAATTTATTTTAATTTACTGACATAGGTAATACTTCTTCGAATTTCTTAATATGGGGAAATTTATTAACCTTCATTAATAAGTGATTTGTGAATGAAGCTTGCTTCCGAGTCTGACAATAAATTATCGTACAATTTTATTCATTCATGGGGTTTGATTTCAACGAATTTTGGTTTATAGAAATATACCTACCTAAACCATAATCCTCATTAATACAGTCAAAAGAGACTCCATAATTATTTATTTAAGTTTTGGTCAACAGATTAAAAAGTCAATCCCAAAAGTTAATTACCATAAATTATTGGTTTATGTAAATATTTTAGGTACCAGTTATCTACCTGAAGAATAATTAGATATTTATTCTGCCCTTACGAAAGCTTTTGTGCTATTATTTTTCAACTTTAAGACACGTTTAAACAAAATAGCTAAAAGTTTTAACACCAAAAATGGAATGTAGCGCCGAAGTTAGTATATCTTTCGAAAATCGAATCAAAAAACGTCCTTGTATTAATGTGCCTATGTCTGGTTTTAACTTATGCTCAATTACTAAACTTCTGGCTTGAAATTGTGAGCAGATATACACAAAACCAAATTGATGTAATTTAGAACATTATTAGCAGCAAAGATTTACCATTAATGGGAAAGTTATCAACCCCTAATGGTGGTAATTGGTGGTACAAAGCGACAGTTAGTCACTGAGCGAAGAGGAGCCTACTGCGATCGCAATGTTTCCTTCCGTTCCATTCCGAACCATTTCCCCACAATCAATTCTTTGCTGTGTTCTTTCGACTGCTTTTTAACAGAGCCATAAAAAACACTTTAATAGATAGAGATAGATGTAATTCTCTTCACAGAATACTAGCTAATTTTTCCTGCAGCGCACAATTATATCTAATGACAATTTTTGAAACAAAACAATAAGTTTTTTAGTTACAAGATAAAAAGAGTGTCCCCGAAAATTATACCTTATTAAGCATTAGTGACCAAATGTTGCGTTCTGAAATTGTTCTAAAAAAAGTCTCTATCGTTAGTGCAAACCATAAAAGAGTGGCTGATAAAAGACAGAGGAAATAAGTCCCAGAAAAGAAGGTGACGTAATATAAAAGAGCATAAAGGGCTTATTGCGTGGGAGGCAAAATGATTGAAGTATTGAGAACAATACGACCCATTACAGGACATTAGCGCTTCTTTGAACGTTTGCTTGCTGCCTAATAGCGGCAGTTCTACTGGCAAAATGGAATCCGGCCGTTAGCTCTTAACAATCAGCGTTATTCAATTTTTAACTCTGTTCAAGTATCTTTCTGCACTGCCTTTCGGTCGTTGCGATATAAGATCCGGAAAGTAGGCTTTGCATGGATAAGAAACAAAGTAGCATCGAATGCGATCAATTCGAGCACCCTCATACATAGGATTTTAATCACGATTTTACCCTGCAATTAAAACCATTTTCTTCCGCTTACGAAATCGTTTTGTTCGTCGTCAAATATCGACGAAAGCAACAATTAACCATTGTTGTCCATTACTACATTTTGTAATAAAAAACTGGAAACTGTAAAGTAGATTTATTAAACATAGTTCAGTACGGAATTTATTATAACTATACCTAAAATAATATTATATTTTTTAAATGTAAACATTTTAAATTCTGTCTTCAATTAATTTCTGCTTTAAAATTACTTAAGTCTTAAGCATGTTAGTAGCAACTCATGTAAAAATATTGCAAACACATTGTATATTTATTTTTTATATAGGGATTTAAAGATTTGCTTAATTGCGTTTCTAAAACTAAAAAAACGAGGAATACAGTTTAAATAATGTCGTCAAAAAATAACAGCAATTTTAAAACAATACAGCGACATTATTTGGATCGCAAAACTTTATAATTTTGCTCTGCTCAGTCATTTTGTAATATTTATTTTTTAAAAACCACTTTGCGCAAAAATTTGCATCAAAGTAGTTGTAGTCAAGTCCTTTGAAAATCTCCTTACACTTTCGTCTTTGTAAACTTTATTCGGCATAAAATTACACCCGACGTATTTATGAACAGCCACCAAATTTTTATCACTATAATCGTACAAAGCACTCGCGTTTTTCGGCTCCAAAGTTTTGTAAATAACTTTGACATGATTTTCAGTCTCCACAAAAGTGTTAACGTTTTGCAGAATTATTGGCTGAAAGGAATCATTCTGATCTATGCAAAACTTTTGCACTGGAATGCTTGTTTTTTCAACTGCAGTATTAGAATTTGTGAGAAATAATAAATTGTACGAATTTTTTGGGACAAGAAATTCGTTTATTTCTAATGTTGTTACGAATTTGCTTTTTGCTGAGGTTCTAAGCAAACAATCAGTTTCCACCAACGTTTTGGTCAGGGAATTATCATACTTGGTCGGAAAATTGTAGCTCAAAAACGCTATTTCTACCTCAAGTCGTGTAGACAAATTTAACAACATTTTACTTATTCTATAAGGAATATCTTGGTTGTAAAATATAAACGATGAAATGCCCATCAGTTTATGAAAACTAATAAACTCAACTAGAAGCTTTTTATCAAAACGAAACGGAACAACGCAAATCGTCATGCCTATAGTTTCTTTAGGCACTTCCTTAACTTTGAGCATTATTTTAGACAACCCCACGTACCTTTTTGATTGTCCAAAAGAAACTGCGTACGCCTTATTTTCAATTTCCTTTACAGTGCAACTGTACTTAAATGCACTTTGTTTTCCACTCCCGCTCCCAATTTTTGTCGCCTTAAAGTGGCCAATGGAAGGTTTTGCCTTGTCTTCATTCCATACATAACAGTTTTTCGGAGCATACAAATTTTCATCATAAGTGGCTACAGCTTGTACTTCGTTCTTATCGAGAAACGCAGAATAAATGTAGCTTAGTTCATTGTCCTGCCATACAGGTTCAGGGCCCCAATCCTGGTGATTTAGCACCAAATCCGCGTGCTCCAAGTCAGAAAAATTGCAAGGATGACCAAAGAAGTTAAACACCTCTAGAACGTAGTGTAGCTTGTTGTATTCATGGCGGTAAATTAGAAAAAGCGTCAGACTTGTAACAGTAAGAATTAAAAGCAATAACTGGTTGTATTTCTTCATGTTGTTGTTGTTTATTAGCGCTAGTACAGCCCCATTTTTCGCGGTTGTTTATTTTTCTTGAAAGTAAGGTTATGTTAGACGTCAAATAAAAACTCCGTGCGTTGCTTTTGACCTACAAGTGATTTGTTTGACCTACGAAATTAGAGATCAATTTTTTTTGTTTTCCTCATTTTCTGTTTTGTCTGCCAAGTTTTGTGGGGCAAAAGTCCTTATATTAAATTATTAGTATGAATAGTCATTAAAATACATAAATGTGTTCTTTTTTTGCGAATAGTACATCACAATGAGTTACATTAGCGATTTATCACAATCTCAGGAATATTTAAGTTATCGGAGTAGCATACCACAGCGAAGAATTGTGGTCGATACCGACAACAATAAGGTATTTCATGAAGACATTCTTTAACCAAAACAAGCGTTTAATGGTTCTTTTGCTAGGGATGGCGAATTTACGACTGTGGCCCCAAAAATGTACGTTGCCCCTTAGTTTGTCTACCCCCGGTGTCTGGGACAGCAGACATATTTTTTAAGCAGGCTTTGTCCTTGTCTGCGAAAGGTATACGTGTTATATCAGCAGAAGCCCCAGTTTATTGGAGCGTACGTGAATGGTGTGAGGGTTTTAAAAAGTTACTCGATCATTTGGATATTGATAGAGTACATATTTTTGGAGCCTCATTAGGTAAGATCGTGATCTTGTGGTCAATGTTTATAATGTTGAGACGTAAAATCTTATCAGAATTATGCGACCCTGTTGACCCCAAAATACAAAAACAAAATTAACGCAGAAATTAACATAATTATGAATGTTTACTTTCCAGGGGGATATTTGGCTCAAAAATTTGCGGAATACACCTCGAACTGTCCAAGGGTAGCATCCCTGATTTTATGCAATACTTTTACCGACACTTCCGTTTTTAATAATCATGAATCCGCTGCCATTTTTTGGCTTATGCCAGCCCTAGTACTTAAAAGACTTATCATGGGAAATTTCGCTTCGGGGAAAGTAGACCCGCTTATGGTGGAGGCAATAGACTTTATGGTGGAAAGAGTAAGGTAAAAAAATAGTTTAGGTCTCTCGTTAAAGTATTTTTCTAGCTTGATAGCGTTCCCCAGGCAGAATTGGCCAGCAGACTTACTCTAAATTGTATTAGAGGATACGTAGAGGCCCACAAATTGGCCGATTTGCCGATAACTATAGTGGACGTTTTTGATGATTATGCCCTGTCAGAGGGTGTTCGAGAGGAATTGTATAAATGCTACCCCCAAGCAAAACTTGCTCATTTAAAATCAGGGGGAAATTTCCCTTATTTAAGTCGATGTTCTGATGTGAATCTCCATTTACAGGTAAGTTAACACCAGGGGTCTCTTTGGGGTGACATAAGTAATACCTATTTGTGTATCTTTAGATCCATTTAAGGCGTTTCGATGGAACAAACAGTTCAGCATCAGACAAACCTCTTATTTCTGTTCCCAAGTAAAATCCTTATGTTAGTCATTTTTTATAATGTAATGTCCTTTTACAAATACCTATTTTTACAAAGTTTTCGTATACAAATACAATATAAAATATTTACTTAAGTATAGTCATTAAAATCTCCGTTAAAATAAGCTAGTCTACGAACCTTTAAATAACTAAAATGTGATATCAAACATTGTTGACCAAAATCAAATAAAATCACATATTTTTAAAAACTTAGCTTGATTTTGTTAGCCTCCATGCTGGAACTTGCCTAGAAAAAAAAACCTCAGTAACAAGATACAAAATTAACATAATACTTACAATTTAGGTACATAATTAATCGAAAAAATCTGGTTGAATTTATATTTTTCTTCAGGTTTTTGTTTTTGAATCGTGCGTTGCATCCATGTTTTTGTGGGCTGCAACAATCTTTTTGGGTCTCGTGTAACTTGGCATGATTTAGTTTTGCGTACAATTTTTTTATCTACTGGTTTTGTTTTCTTTTTGTTAATGTATAAATCGTCCTGAGTTTGAAAAACTTTAATCATTTTGTTTGCTTCTACTGCCCTAAAATTTGTTAGTTAATAACCGTATTTTTTTTCTAGTTAGTGCTTTTTTTACTTTAAACGTTTTTCCTTTTCATGAATTGTTTTAGTTTGTAGCATTTTTTCTTTTTTCTCTTCTTCTTTTAGCCTTCTCCATTCAAGAACAATTTTTTTTCTTTCCTCTTGTGATTTTTTGCGCTCGTTTTCAATTTCTTGTCGACGTATTTTACTAATTTTTATTATTTCATTGTGGCGTTCTAATTCTTCTTGTTTCTTTAACTAAGTTTTTTGAATTAAAAATGTCTTAAAAATAATTTTGCATACTTACATTCCATTCGAGTAAAGCTTCTTGAATGCTGTTGTTACTTTTACTATTTTTGTTTGTGGGTTCTTTTTTAAGGCGGGATTTTTCTTTGATAATTGGCGTAAACGAGTCGTTTGAAGTTGCTTCCGGTTTGGTTGAATCGGATTTTAGTTTTGATTTTTTCCAGTTTTGTATTGAGGTTTTTTGAGATTCTTTTAATTCCAAGTATTTGCTGTACCAGTCGTTGTGCTTAATAATTTCTTCTTCGCTTAAATCTGAAAGGATATTTTAAAATTAATGATTTCTAAAATTACATAAGAAATTACCAACTAAGCCAATTTTAACATTTTTAACAATCTCATCAATATCTTTGTGCTTTTTTCTTATTTTTAGAAAATATTGGTGATTACTGGATATCCATCCGTTTTGATGTCCTCCCGATTCCCTAACAAAACCCATAAAATTTTTAGTCTCCTGAAAATAATAAAACATTTAACAAAATCAAAAAAAAAACTTCAAATGGCTTTACTTTGCTGATAGATAAGTTGCGTTTTTTAACAGTGCTTTTGGCAACATTTTGCGTAAAATCAATTTTAACTGGCACCATCCATTCGCCAAGTTTATCGTTAAATATTTCCAATTCTTCTTCTAGGGCAACTTCTTGAAAACGAAGTTCACTTAACTTTAATTTAGAAGCTGATCTTAAATTCTGTATGTTGTCCATGATATTTACCAGATCCTTTTTTAACAGTTTTAAATCTTAAATATAATTTATTAGATGTATGAAATTTGTTTATTCAAGTTTATTTACCTATTTCATGGGCTGTATCATCGCGAATTGTTTTTTTAGTTTCCCCCAATTTATTCATAATATTTATGACTTCTTTGCGAAGCTCCTGCTGTTCTGAAGATCTTAAATAGAAAATTAGCTAAACTAACTGCAAGGTAAGTAAATTTTACACTACAAACCTTTCATCTACCAATTTTCGTAAAGCTTCCGAGTTTTTTATATCTATACCATATTTATCCAAATGTTCAAGTATAATATTTTGCGTTTTTTCCAAACTTTTAATATGATTTCCATGTTTTATAGCCTCTGTTACGAAATTTGAGCTCATTTTCACAAAATACTTGCACAAATGTCGCTTTGACAATTTATTTGATGTTTTTATTTGTATTTGGCGCGTTGTTAATAGCAACAACCATCCTGTTCAAATTTGGCGCCGTTTCTACTCCGTGCCTCAAATAAAAACTCCGTGCATTTCAGGCATGCGCAAAAGAACTACTAAAGTCACAATATTGGATTTTTAGGTTATGAACCGATTTAAAAACATTCTTCCAATTTAAATAAATCAAAATAATGTTTAGTCGCACGGTTTTAAATGCAAGTAAAAGTATTTTAAGGGTAAGCTAATAATAACACTATAAACTTTTTTCTAATGCACTATTTTACAGCACTCTGTAGCCGAAAACAGGCAAGTTCAACTCATAACTCTAAGATGCAAATCGTACACCCCCATAAATACCGTAGTCATGTTCGTGCCCCAACAAGAGGTAAGAGTAACATTTAACTATTAATCACAGTTCTAATAGCAAAGTTTCTAGGCATGGATAGTAGAGAGAATGGGTAAATTTCACAGAATATTGGAGCCGGGTTTAAACATACTAATACCACTCGCAGACAGGGTAAAGTACGTTCAAAGTCTTAAAGAAATAGCTGTCGACATCCCCAAACAAAGTGCCATAACAGCGGACAACGTAACACTCAACATAGACGGTGTTTTGTATCTAAGAATAGTGGATCCGTATTTAGCCAGTTATGGAGTTGAAGATCCAGAATTTGCTATTACACAACTTGCGCAAACCACTATGAGGTCTGAATTAGGTACAATTTCCCTGGATAAAGTCTTTAGAGAACGAGAGAACCTAAACGTTGGAATCGTTGAGTCAATAAACAAGGCCAGTTTAGCCTGGGGAATGACTTGTCTGCGGTACGAGATTCGTGATATTAAACTGCCTCCTAGGGTCCAGGAAGCGATGCAAATGCAGGTGGAGGCCGAACGGAAGAAGCGCGCCGCTATTCTAGAGTCAGAAGGAGTCCGGGAGGCCGACATTAACGTAGCTGAGGGTAAACGAAAGGCCAGAATCCTTGCTTCAGAAGCCGAACGTCAAGAGCAGATAAATAAGGCTTCCGGAGAAGCAGCAGCCATTTTATCTGTGGCTGAGGCCAGAGCGGAAGGACTAAAATTAGTAGCTCAAGCCCTACAAAAGGATTTAGGAAACAGCGCCGCTTCTTTAAGTATAGCAGAACAATACGTTCACGCATTTAACAAATTGGCGAAAACTAGCAATACTCTTATTTTGCCGGCGAATGCTGGAGATGTTTCTAGTTTAGTTGGTCAAGCGATGTCCATTTATTCTACTATTACCAAAGCTCAGGAAAAAGAAATAAATGTGAACAAACTTTTAGCGAAACCAACGGATCCTAAACATGATGACCATTTGGGGGAGTTGTTTAGCGATGAGGAAGATAGACAGGAGCACAAAGCGTCAAAAAATATCCTTGAGAAATAATGTAGTCTTCGAAATATTAAAAGAATAAATATTCTATTTATGTTTTAATAAATAATCGTGTTTTTATTACGTTAGCTATTTAAAAAATCATATGATCAAGGAAGGTCTTGCCAAGTTGTCTAAATAAACAAAAGAAATTACAGTTTATTTTTTCCTCGTCAGCATTGACAGGTGCTTTCAAACTATTTTACAATTTTATTTTATTTTTTCACAAAGTTAAATCCTTGGAGTGTATTTACTTTAATTTTTGTGTTACCAACTCGGATATTACATTGCGTTTTAAAATTCCCGCTTACTTGAAATTTTGTATTGATTCCGGTTTCCACCTCTAACGCGCAGGTGCAGGTTGGAGAAGCGAGCGAGGTTTCTTTTTAGAAACAAGACGACGTCTTGATTGATATTTCTTTGAGCTCGCGTGAGGTGCTTTTCTACAACAGTTACATCGTAAGTACTAACATTTAATAAAAAATACTAATACGACATTATGTACAATAAGGAATATCAGTAATAACACAGCCCATGCGGTTTTCTTAAGTGGATCTCGGTTATTAATTCATGTTTGTAGCTGTAAAATGGATGCCGCCGCGATTTCATGCTTGCTTCTTGCAAGATAATGCGTTGCAATATATTACCTTTTGTAACCTTGCTTAGGTAAACATGCTAAAAGATATTAAAATCATGAATGTGTGAACAATGTTGCTTTTAAAACATTTTTGACGTCGAAGGTTGAGCAATGTCGATGACCTGTTTTGTTCCAAGATTGCCGTTATTACCTCCAAAGAGCCTTCGTATTTTTTTTGTGGTTTCACCTTTGCAAATTTAAGCCCTAGACGACCTTTAACACAATATTCTGCGTTATTTATGACAAGAAGAAGCTTTCTCATAAACACCTTAATTCCAAACTAAAAATTTGCAAACATCTTCTAAATAAATGCTCCTAATCTATTTCATATTGATCAAGGTTAAATTTCTTAAAAATTTCATCAATTTTTGTTGTCTAGACTGAATTTGAAATGCGTTTTGGAAGAATGTCTTTGTTTTATGCTCGACAAGAAAGTGATTCATAATTTCGTCACATGTTGATAGTGCTCAGAGTGTGAACATTTAGAATAAATTATGTTTAACATAACAAAAACAGCGGAATGTTAATGCTTTTCTTTTTGTCCCCAGAAATTTTTGTATGAGTCAAAAGGTAGAAAAACCAGTTCTATCCGGTCAACGCATCAAGACCAGAAAAAGAGGTTTGTACATTTTGAAAAATTATTCAGTTTTATCCATAAACTATGTTTTGTTCACGTAGAAATATGAAAAATCAACATTTTGGATGCAAAGGTTCTGTTTAAAAAAGGTTTTTCGTTTCAGATGAAAAAGAAAGATACGATCCAGTGGGTTTTCGTGATGCAGTAATAGCTGGACTTGATAAATGTACTAACGATTTTGAAGCAATTTCACGATATTTGGACGGTGCAGGAAATAAACTAGATTATCGCAGATATGGAGAGTCCCTGTTTGACGTTCTCATCGCTGGAGGGATCCTTGGTAAGAAAGACATAAAACCGGCTATTTAATTATGTTAAGAAACTATCCATACTTTTAATTTTGTGGCCTTTTTATGTGCACTTTTATGATGTGTGATTTATCGGAGTTGTATGAGTCGTTTAGTTTTATTAGATTAGTAAAATTTTATAACAATAAGCTAGTTATTTAGGTCAAGCTAATGTCGGTCATTTAGTAATTATTTTTGCAAACATGCACTAATAAATGAGTACGTTTTTTGCTAAAACATAAATAGGGCAATGTTACTTTTATAATAATTATCCATCTTGATAATTAGTAATTACTAAAAAGTCAAAAGTATTTAATGATCAACTTATTCATTAAGCCATTTTCAAGGATACGCTGCATTTAAATAAAACCTTGCATTTCTTTTTAGTTTATAATTAAACCAAATTTTATAGCGCATATTTGGGTTTTGGTATTTTACTTTTGAACTTTTCCTTTCAGTCCCAGGAGGTGCCCTGTCACAGGAAGGGGAAGGTCCTTTTAAGACAGACGCATGCATCTTCAGCTCACCTGATGAAATCAATATGGAGATAATGAAGAATTGGGAACAAGTGTTTATAAAACTAATGCGTCGTTATAAATATTTGGAAAAATTGTTCCAAGTACGTATTTTTCTCAAAACACAATTTTTCTGGCATCGTTGGCAATATTCTTATTAACGATTGTTTCTAGGATGAAATTAAGAAAATCTTAGTTTTTGTAAAGTACTTTACGCCAGCCGAGCGCCAGAAACTGGCCGTCATGTTGTCCTTGTGGATTTCCAACGGCAGTGTCGCTTTCCAATCGGTGACAGTGCTCAACAACTCTTATCTGGTAAAGGACCACCTCGCGCTTGATTTTCTGATTGAGATGTTCAAGTATTGGCGCCAGGAAAAAGGAGTTAACTCACTTTACTCGGCCATTAAGAAGGCCAACATCGAACAGCACTTTATGAGCTTCGTACCCGACACTAAGCAGTCCCAGGTAACTAAAATCTAAAATCAGTACACTTTGAATCATTACCTCTTTCTGTTCTCTAATACAAATGAATCACTTTTTCGGGGGTCTAATTGTTTGGTTGTTTTTAGATCTATTTCAGAACTGCTTTCAAAGAGAACGGCCTAGACGAAATCCTTAAATTGTACAATGATCAAAGCCAACAGTTAGCTAAAAAGGAGATGCAAGTCCTCCTTGCCGATAGCATTGCTGAAAACAAGTCGCAAAGAGACATTATAACTGATCTTCGTGAAATGGCGACTAAGGAAGATATTCAACCCCATGAAACCATTACCATTATCTGGAGAACGGTTATGGACATTCCTGAATGGTCCAAAAAAGAAGTAAGTGGTAGCTCTCGTCATAATATTTTAGCTGAACTCCATTGACAAGATTTTTTGACTAATTCTCTTTTGTTTTGGTAGGAATTGGTGACTGACCAAGCGGTTCGCCACTTGAAGCAATACACAAGCTTATTCAAAGCGTTTGTTTCCGAAAAAGCCGAAATTACCCTGATTCTGAAGGTCCAGGAGTATTGCTACTCGAACATGACGTTTATGAAGGCTTTTCAAAAGATTATTATGCTTTTCTACAAGACTGACCTCGTCTCCGAGCAGTCCATTCTCAGATGGTACAAGCAGGACTACAATGTGAAGGGGAAAATGATGTTTGTTGATCAGATGAAGCAGTTTGTGGAATGGCTACAAAATGCTGAAGAAGAGAGTGATTCCGATGCAAGCAGCGACTAAAATAATGTGAGAAGGCAGTTTAGTTCGTTGGTCGTTTAAAACGCCGAGGAAAGATGTGATAAAATTACCTAAAAAAGCGCGAGGTATATCGATGGGCCACTTCTGAAGCAGCTGCGACAGCCCCCCTCTAAATATTCCTAATAAAAAGTGTTTTAAAAAGTGCGCCATCAGTATAACTTGTGTTTTTTTATCAGTTGCCTTCGGCGCATTATCCGACAAATTAACTGTGCCCCCTTTTTGTTTGTTTATTTTCTTTAATTTAACAATTTTTTTCTGATTTGTGGCAGATTATCAACCGCCCTGTTAAGAAATCAGTGCCACCTCATACCTTTAAAAAAACACAAAATCTTTATTATTTTTTCCAATGTTTTACATGTAATATTGTATAAATTTTCTGGTGCCTTACTCCCCATGGAATGAGATAGACCAGGGATCCGAATCACTGACTAAGTTTTTATTTTACGAATTTTTTAATTATTTTCATTGGAAAAAATGATAAATTTATCAATTCGCCAATACAATGGAAACTCAATGTTATATAATAAATGATTTATTGTCAATTTTTTTAATATACAAAGAAATTTTTATTTGTGTTTCATTTATAATTTAAAAAAAAGTTCCATTTTGCGTTTTGATTTCAAAAAAGTGCAAGTTGTCTTGTAATTTTAACGTAATTGCGTTACGCATTTGTAAACCAACCTTAAAATGCGACACGGAGTTTTTACAAAAACCTATTCCATGCGTAAATGAAAGTTCTATGAAAATGTCCATGCTGCTTAAAAATGTTAATTTCCTTGCAAAATAGTACAAATTATAAACAAAAACAATACAATCTTCTTTATTGTAACGTTTTAATTACATAAAACATCCAATAACAGCCACTGCAATAGAAATATTAAATTTGTTACGTTACAAAATGTGTGAACTATGCTTTAAATGTGACGCTGCCACGGAGTTTTTGATCCATGTTTTAAATTTCTATGGCAATGCGCAGTAGTCAAAAAAGTGTTTGACGCGACTGTCCAAATATTCCGGTTTTCTGCTAGATTTTAAGCAAAAATATTGCGAATAAGAAACTTCTTGCAGTAATTTCCTTATTTTCCCAATAAAATATTTAATTTACTATGGTAAGATATAATCTTGCTTACTTTAATTACGTTGTAGTATAGAAAATCGCTTAAAAACAAGATTTGTTGGTTATGTTTTTGGAGATGCTTCGTCATGTTGACTCTTCTAAATACTGATTTTACTTGTTTTAGGCACGAAGGTATGATACAAGAACTACCATCTTCTCCCCAGAAGGTAAGGTAAAAAAAATTATCCATTACAACAATAAAAATATCGGTTTTCTCTTCAGGGAGATTGTACCAAGTTGAGTATGCAATGGAAGCTATCAGTCATGCAGGTACTTGCCTTGGAATATTGGCCAAAGATGGAATATTACTAGCTGCAGAAAGGCGTAACACCAACAAATTGTTAGACGAGGTGTTCACCTCTGAGAAGATCTACAAACTTAACGAGTACGAATTGGTTTAACGTCTAAATTCGCAAATTTACGTTGCTTGTTTTAGTGATATGGTGTGCAGTGTTGCTGGAATTACATCGGACGCTAATGTCTTAACAAATGAGTTGCGTTTAATTGGACAAAGGTATCTTTTCCAGTACGGAGAGTCTATTCCTTGTGAGCAGCTCGTTTCTTGGTTGTGCGATGTTAAACAGGCTTACACCCAATACGGAGGTACTTTTTCCACTATTTTTTGCTCAGAAATCACTTAAACTTTTGTAGGAAAGCGTCCTTTTGGTGTCTCAATTCTGTACATGGGCTGGGACAAACACTACGGTTACCAATTGTACCAATCCGACCCAAGTGGTAATTACAGTGGATGGAAAGCAACTTGCATCGGCAATAACAGCGCTGTAAGGTTCCCAGATTAAAATTATCTATTGTGGTACAATATTTGATGTTTTAGGCCGCAATTTCAAGCTTAAAACAAGAATACAAGGAAGGAGAAACGACTCTTAAAGAGGCCAAAGCTTTGTCTATAAAGGTTTTGAGCAAAACCCTTGATATGACCAAGCTTACATCAGAAAAAGGTACTATAATTAATAAATAAAATGTCTCAATTATAAATGTATGCTTTTTTTAGTTGAAATGGCAACTTTAACACGTAAAAACGATAAAACAATCATCAACATTTTAAATAATAAAGAAGTTGAAGCACTAATCGCTGAATTTGAGAAAGAACAAGCTGCAGTCGAAGCTGCTAAAAAGGACCAGAAACAATCTGCCTAAAATAAGTTAATTTTTTACATTATATTTAATTTTAATTAAACGGTTTCTTCTAAAACATAAAACATTTTTTTGATTCCCTAACATTTGAATTTCCCGCGCGTTTGAAGCAACTACCGCACATGCGCAGTTCATATTCCACAGAAATGACTACAAATAGTTTTTGTTTTAATTACTTTCCAATAATTGCTAAAATAAATGTATAATGCTTATAATTGCATAGTTAAATGGCCCTAACGCTTAGTAGAGCGTCCGCCCCAATGAATTTTAAAATAAAACTTTTCTATTTTTAAAATTAGTCACGTGACCTACTTGTCATCGAATTCGCGTTTCCGACTTTGCAGAGCATTCTGGGACCGACGTACTGACACGGTCCGTTCTCCATCTTTTTGAGTGCAGCGAAAAGGTTGAAAAAATGTCTCTCCTATCCGTTCGTTTGGCTGCCAATGTGGCTAAGCGTTTACCCAACACTGTCTCACAGGTAAGATAAGTGTTTCTTTCTGATATTTAAATGGTAAAAAACGTGTAATTAGCGATAAAATTGCGAAAATTAGGCGTGAGATCTTTGCCGAAAGCAGTGACATAACCATTTGGACTTTGGTGAAAATAAAGTGTTTTGGGCATTATACAGCAAAAGCAAGAAGTGAATATGCTTCAAGAATTAACATCTACCCAAGAAGTGTCTTTTCGGTTGATATTTTTAGCTAATTTATTGTAAATGGTTGCATGTTATGTAACAGGAGTGACTTTGATAATGGGTTTAAGTTGACCCCTAAAAGCTTAAAGTTTACATTTTAAATAATTAAAAATGGTTTCAGGTTGCTGGTGTCGCTTTCCCAGCTGCCTCTGTTGCTGCCCGCAAAATCCATCTTGCCACCCCAAACCATGGTGCCGAAATCTCTTCCATTTTGGAAGAGCGCATTTTGGGATCAGCCCCCAAGACCGACCTTGACGAAACCGGTCGAGTATTGAGCATTGGTGACGGTATTGCCCGTGTCTACGGTTTGAAGAACATCCAAGCCGATGAGATGGTTGAATTCTCCTCCGGTTTAAAGGTATGTATAACAATCAAAAATAATGTTTTATGCTGTTTTTTTATGGCGTTGTTTGTTAAATAGGGTATGGCTCTTAACTTGGAACCCGACAATGTCGGTGTGGTAGTATTCGGTAACGACAAACTTATCAAGGAAGGTGATATTGTCAAGAGAACCGGTGCTATTGTCGATGTCCCAGTAGGTGAACAAATCTTGGGTCGTGTAGTCGACGCTTTGGGTAACCCCATTGATGGTAAAGGCCCCCTTAACACCAAGACACGTTTCCGTGTTGGTACCAAAGCCCCAGGTATTATTCCACGTGTGTCCGTCAGAGAACCTATGCAAACTGGTATTAAGGCTGTCGATTCTTTGGTGCCCATTGGTCGTGGTCAACGTGAGTTGATCATTGGAGATCGTCAAACTGGGTAAGCATAAAAATGAGGTGATATTTTAAGGGACGCATTGTACATCTAAGCGGTCTTGAATCTCGTTTAAGGCTGGCAAAGTTCAGTGCAAGAATAGCGCAAGTTAGAGTGAAGACTGTCTTTTTTAAATAGACGTTACTTCTCATTCGCTTCCAACAGTTTATTTAAAACGAATTCTTTTTCTAAAATAGTGGATATCGCTATTTTCTAATTGTTTTTTTCCTTTTTTAGTAAGACCGCTTTGGCTATTGACACCATCATTAACCAAAAGCGTTTCAACGACGCCGAAGACGAAAGGAAGAAGTTGTACTGCATCTACGTTGCCATCGGTCAGAAGAGATCCACCGTCGCCCAAATGTTAAAGCGTCTTACAGACACCGGAGCCATGAAATACACCATCATTGTTTCCGCTACCGCTTCTGACGCCGCTCCTTTGCAATACTTGGCCCCATACTCTGGTTGCGCTATGGGTGAATTCTTCAGAGACAATGGTAAACACGCTCTCATTATCTACGACGATTTGTCTAAACAAGCTGTGGCCTACCGTCAAGTAAGTTGTTAATTTTGTGACAGAATAATTTGGCATTGTATAATCGTTCTAGTCCGAAAAAATACCTTCGAGGCTGGCAAAGTGCAATGCAATAGTGAAAGTCAAGCTAGAGTGAAGAATAATTTGTTTTAACCTGAGTTTTTCTTCTCATTCCCTTGATACATTTATATTATGGCTATTTTTTGTTTTTTTGGAACAACGTTACGGGATTTGGACATAGGAAGAATGTTTTTTGATTAGGTCTTATTATGTCCAAATTTCATACGTTTTTGCAAACTTTTCATCGGCACTTTTATACTCTTAATAACTAGGTTCGCAATCCACGTTGAAGGGGAATGTCGCGTAGCATAGCAACTGTGGTTATGTAATGTTAGTTGCTTAAAATCAACAAAAAGTGGGTTTATAAGGGTTAGTTTTAGTTAAAAATTGTCCTACCAGCAACATAAAAAAACAAAGCACAAGTTGACATATCCTAAAGGCCCATCAATAAGTCTTTAAATACAGAATTTTGGCAATTTAGAAGCACTATTTATTGCATTTTGAATTGCCAAAATTCTGTATTTAAACGCTTATTGATGGACCTTTAGAATATGTAAAATTATGCTTAGTTTATTTATGTTGCTGGTAAGCACAATTTTTAATTAAAATAAGATCTTATAAACCCACTGAGAATGACCAGAAAGTGCTGTTTTTGTTGATTTTAGGCAAGCAACATTACATAACGTTAAAGGGTTGTTCTTAATATATTTAAATTCTAAAAACTCTACCTATTGAAGTAACCCAGATTTTTAAAACGGAATAACAATACGCAATAGTCAGGAATTTTATTAGAGATGTGCTTTTTACCAAATCATTTTGGTGGGGTCAAAATCTCTGATCATCTTAATACTGTATTTGTACGCCTAAATACCACTGAACCAATTTTATGTAAAAGGCAATAGCTAAAATAAGACAACAACATTAAAAATTTAGCAAATAGTGGCAAATTTAAAAAATATTTAGAATTTGACCGAGAATTTGATCAATTTCACCAAATTTGGGTGATTAAAATCGTGGTGAAATACCACTGGCACATTTCTAGATTTTATAAAATTAATTTTTTTCAGATGTCCCTGCTGTTGCGTCGTCCTCCAGGTCGTGAAGCCTACCCCGGAGATGTGTTCTACCTCCACTCCCGTCTCTTGGAGCGTGCCGCTAAAATGTCCGAAGCCCACGGTGGTGGCTCCCTTACCGCTTTGCCCGTAATTGAAACCCAAGCTGGTGATGTATCAGCCTACATTCCAACCAACGTCATCTCCATTACCGATGGACAAATCTTCTTGGAAACTGAATTGTTCTACAAGGGTATTCGTCCCGCTATTAACGTCGGTTTGTCTGTGTCCCGTGTAGGTTCTGCTGCCCAAACTAAGGCCATGAAACAGGTAAGAAGTATGGGATTGGGTAGTGGGTTTGCCAAGTTTTTTTCGTAAAAAAATGTTACACTATTTGTTGGCGTTTTAATAAAACTTGGAATAGCAAAGACATTCGTACTGGCATCTAGCGAAATCCTAGGTTAGATGTTATCGAAATATGTTACAACGCTTTAAAAATCTTAAAGATAGTCTTGAATTTATTTAAACATCGATTAACGCGGAATGTCGCGAAGCATAGAAACTGTCTTTATGTAATTTTGATTGCCTAAAATCAACAAAAAACAGCACTTTCTGGTCATTGTTCAGTGGGTTTATAAAAGTTAATTTTAATTAAAAATTGTGCTCTCCCGCGGCATACATAAACAAAGCACAAGTTGAAATATTCTAAAGGTCCATCAATAAGCTTTTAAATATACAATTTTGGCAATTTAAAATGCATAAAAATAGTGCTTCTTAATTGCCAAAATTCCGTATTTAAACGCTTATTGGTGGGCCTTTAGCATATGTCAACTTGTGCTTTGTTTATTTATGTTGCTAATAAGCACAATTTTTAATAAAAAATAAATAAAAAATATCTTTATTGAGTTAAACTCAAAAGGCCATTGACCGAGGTCCTTTAGCCAAATTACATGTCATTAATTAATTATAGATTAACAAAAACATAAAGAAATAATTGTGAAATATAATGCATTGAGTAAAAAAAAAAAGTTATGATTAGAGATGTAGTTTTAAAAGTTCTTCATAAATAGTCAATGTTTGAATTTGCTGGTTTGGTTTGGTCGGGTAATGAATAAGTCGGTAGTTTGTTCTATAATGGGCGAAAGTGAAAATTTTGATGTTAACTTTGGACGTCTTCCTGCGATTGCTTGAATATTAACAATTTTTAAATAAAATTAACTTTTATAAACCCACTGAGCAATGACCAGAAAGTGCTGTTTTTTGTTGATTTTAAGCAACCAACATTGCATAACCACTGTTTCAATGCTTCGCGACATTTCCCTTTAAATACAGTGGTTTAAAATGCTTTATCTGTTTCAAAAGGTCGCTGGTTCCATGAAATTGGAGTTGGCTCAATACCGTGAAGTCGCCGCCTTCGCCCAATTCGGTTCCGATCTTGATGCCGCCACCCAACAGCTCTTGAACCGTGGTGTCCGTCTTACCGAACTCTTGAAACAAGGACAATACGTCCCCATGGCTATTGAAGAACAAGTCTCCATCATTTACTGCGGTGTTAGAGGACATATTGACAAACTTGACCCCACTAAAATCACCGCCTTTGAAAAGGAATTCGCCCAACACATTAAGTAAGTTGAAATACGTGTTTTAGGGTTTGGAAATTAATGCTTTTCTGTTTTCTAGGACCAGTCACCCAAATATTCTTACGAGTATCGCCAAGGAAGGCAAAATTACAGATGAAACCGATGTTCAACTTAAGAAGGTTGTACAAGACTTCGTCGCTAACTTTGTTTAAACATCCTATGTAATGTAATAGACTTTTGAAATATTTTTAGCCGACAATTGTGCTAGGTTAATTAATAAATTATATTATTAATAAATGTATAGCTAAGGTAAAACTAGTATGCCGTACAATATGTTTAAATTGTCGACTAAAAATATATGTTTAAAAACAGTATCAGTCACATGTTAGTCTACTTCAAATTTAAATTAATCAATATTCACTACTGCTAAACGATTATTATAATTTTTATTTACTTATTGTTATTGCGGAACATCTTGTACAGCATTTGTTTTTAATATTTTCTTTGTAATGTAATTTTCCTTTCTGAAAATAAATGTTACAAAAATTTAAAAAACTTTGTTTAAATTCTAAACAAAATATTAGAATTATCCAATAAGATATGAGTACAAACAAATTAGCCAATTTGAATTTGGCGCGCAAATTAGTCGTTATTTAACCGTGAACGCAGCTTTATTAACGAACCATAGAAAATTGTGACTACGCACTTTTTGCATAAAACCTGTGCTTGTGTGACTTCCGTTTCAGTTGTAAAGTAGGCAGGCATGAGTCCGCGTGCCGCTTCACTTCGTCGTTTGCCGCTATACACTTGTGCTTAGCTCTGCAATTACATTGCAAAAAAAGGGTTTTACGCATTAACATTCGATTTATTGGTATTAATAACACCCCTTGGCGCGCGTTTCACACCAACGACAAGAAATCATTGCTTAGTTTTCGCTGACTTGCCTTCATTAGTGAACATAAAACCTTGAAGCACGTGTAGAGTAGTCGGCGTCGTTGATTAATTTTCCCGCAAAGTGATTAACTGAACAAATAAACACAATGGCTGATGAATGGGGTGATGCACCGGCAAACGACACGAATGTAAGTACGCTTTTAAATCTGTTTGCAATAATTGTTAACAATTTATGTTTTTTTGGTCTAGGGATGGGGAGACAGCAACGGCGGCGGAGTGAAATCCGATGGCGGCCGCACATTTTCAGGGGGTCGCGGTTTTAAACCTGCAGCTCGTACAGATGACGATGGAGGATGGGGCGACTCCAACTCGAAAACTACCAGCTACAAGGAAACTTCTGGTTGGGGAGATGACGCCGGGGGAGATGGGGAGTTTAACGGCGGTCGTGGAAGAGGACGAGGGGGCCGCGGTGGTGGAAGAGGTCGCGGAGGAAGAGGTAAGTTCACCTGTTTAAATGTTTTGCACCTGCCATTTTTAACATGTGCATATTTTAATATTTTTGTGGCTTAAAACAGGTGGATACAATAATGATCGCGGCAATGACGATTGGGGCTCCAGCAACGGCGGCGGTGGAGGCGGCGATAGTTGGGGAGACAACAATGGCGGCGAAGATGGAGGTGATGGTGGTTTTGGCGGCGGAAGAGGAAGAGGTAAGATCAGGTTTCCTAATTGTAATCTTTAATTATGTTTTGCGTGTTCGGCAGTATTTTATCGGATTAAATTACGTTTTTAAAACTAACGTATTATAAAAAGGCATCTACCATACATAATATTAAAATTTAGTGTTTTTGTACTTGGACAATATTCTTTTGTTCTGCGATTAAACAGTAACTTTTTAAAAACACATTTTTAGGCAGAAAAGTTGTGTCTTGATTTATCATTATTTAATTTCTCTCTAATTACGATTTATATTTTTAAACTAATTTAAATAATTACTAAAATTGTTAGACACTGACCCCAATGTATTAAAACGCAATATTTCGTGAAAATCACAAACCTAAACTTTCTTTATTCCAAAATAAAAAGTATTGAAATTGCTAAAATGTTAGGGTAATAAAAGTTAAAGAAAATAAGCAGATGTGAATGTTTTGTATTTTTAAAGCACGCCGCACAACTAAAAGGTTGACATTTATTGGTATTTATGACCCATATTTAGAACTTTTTCTAATAAATTAAAATAAAGGCAAATATTCTTAGAATACATTATCCCTTTAAAATATTTTGTTTATGACGAAATTTATTGTAAACACTTCAAACACTTTATCATCATCCTTTAACAAAACATAATTTCCTCTGTGTGAATAGTGTATATTGTTTTATCTGACTGTTTTTATCATAGTTTTTGCAGGGTCATAATTAAGGTCTTTATTCCAGTTTTTGTTTAAAAAAAAACAATCTTGTATCTACTTCATTTTTTTAATCTTGAATCATTACTCGCTTCTATTTATTATACTCTTCGCAGACAAAGTCGAAGAGAATATTGCGATTGGTCGGACCTTCTCTAAAATCGTTAATGTTCGTCCTAGAGCAAACATTTTTGCAGATCCGTTCGTTTCATGACTTTTTAAGACTTTTATTTTTTGTCCGTCTGTCTGTAAAACTTGTTATCACGAGAGTTCAAGAACGGTATATTCATTTGACTTGAGATTTGGCGCAAAAATCAATCAGGTTTGGGGGAAGAACCTTATTGTTTTTGAAAGAAATTAAATAATAAATAGAGGGTAGAAACTACCCCCAAAGTTTAAAAAAAATATTCTTAACTAAATTAAAGATTGTATTTTTCCCTATAAAAAAGCATCTAGTAATTTTTTTGTATCCACACTCGTTTACAAAAAAAATAAGTTTTACGTTTTTTTTTAAATAAAATAATAAATGGACCTTTTTAATCATCTACTGCGAAGAGTATCATATAGAATGTGTAACAATTATATATAAATAAAAAAAATAGTAATAAAAAAAGACCTAGGTATCTGCGTAGTGCAACTTTTTAAATCATCTATCCCACTCACTAATTTAATCCATTCATTGATCTAACCCGCTCTTGTTCAAGGTTTATGTTTAAAAAAAACAATCTACTTCCTTTTATAATCACGCTTTTATTTATTTTATCTTATTCTGAAACGCACTGTAACGCAAAATCAAGTACTTAAAATATAATTTCTTGTTTTGTTATTTCTTTTTTTTAACTCATATTTGTTTAAGGTCGCGGCCGTGGTGGACGCGGTGGCAGAGGCCGTGGCGACGGAGAAGACGGTGGCTTCCGTCCCCGCGGCGGCGGACGTGGAGGCGGATTTTCCAACGGCGGAGGAGACGGTGACGGCTTCGGTGATGGAGGAGACGCCGGCGAAGAGCGCAAACCCGTCGAACACTACGTCCCCGAAGAAAAAGAAACCGTCGAAGACTTGTTCTCGTCTGGTATCTCCAGTGGGATAAACTTTATGAAACTAAGCGAAGTACAAGTTAACGTAAGCGGTGATGATGTCCCTGATCCTATTACAAGCTTCGAAACTTCCGAATTGCGTCCACTTTTGGTGGAAAACGTTGTGCAGTCTGGATACCGCACGCCGACGCCTATTCAAAAATACTCGATTCCTATTATTCTAAAGGGGCGCGATCTCATGGGCTGTGCCCAGACTGGCTCCGGAAAGACTGTAAGTATCTTACCAATCATCTTAACGTAAATAATGTTGTCATTTTCATATTACAGAAATACGCAGTTTGTACAAAAACGTAAGACCTTAAATTCAAAATTTGCCGTGTGTTCGTTTGCGTTTTTTGAGTGATTTTTCTTTACGCGCATTGCCTGTTTTCTATTTAATTATTTTGTTGTTTCTTTTAGGCCGCATTTTTGCTCCCAATTATCAATTATTTGATGGCCAATTCTTGCCCCGCGATCAGCGACGAAAATGGCTCCCAACCCCAAGTTGTAATCGTTTCACCAACCAGAGAATTAACTTCCCAAATCTGGGGGCAAGCCAAAAAGTTTGCCACTAACACAATTGTAAAGGTCGTTCAAATTTACGGAGGGACCTCCACTCAACACCAAAGAAGCCAAGTTTTGGCGGGTTGTCACATTTTAGTGGCTACTCCAGGAAGACTGAATGATTTTGTCAAAAGACAGGCTGTGAACTTCGGGTCTGTTAAGTTTATTGTTTTGGACGAGGCTGATCGTATGCTGGACATGGGATTCTTGCCTACTATTGAGGCGATGCTTAGTGATCCTTCAATGACCGCCACGGTAAGAGAAATATTTTATAGTCCGCGAGATAGCAACATGACTTTCAATAATGAAGACACTGAACTAGGACGGCATCGGAATACATATACAGGAGTTAAAAATAATAATTTTTTACGCCCACAGATTTTTATAAGACAGTTAATTACGAAATATTAAGCTAAAAAATAAAGGCGTGACTGCACCCATTATAGAAAAAGCAAGTTTTATAAAGCTTAAAAAAAATTTCAACAATTTTAAATTTGAAATTTTTTTGACTACTGATTTTTATGAGATATTCTTTTTTCATGCCAGTTTATTTTTATAAGACTGAATAATTAGAAAATGCGAAACTGGAAAATGAAGGTCTGACAGCGCAATTGGGATGCAGACGAAATAATAAATATACAGGGGTTCAAAAAATTACAAAAAAAACCAAATTTTGGTGCTGACAGACCTTTTTTTTTAGCTTAATACTTCCTAGTTAACTGTTTCATAAAAACGTGCGGGCGTAAAAAAATTATTGTTTTTTTTTGAACCCCTCTACCACAACTGTGCCATTTTTTTTCTTGGTTGAGTAACTTCCAATTATTCAGAATTTATAAAAATTAGGTGTCTTCATTATCACTTATCGATAATTATCTCCTGGGTTTTCCTAAAAAAAACATGCTGTTTAGTTTTTACGCCAGTTTCTAAAACAATGTTTATTTTCAGGGAGAGCGCCAGACGCTCATGTTCTCCGCGACATTCCCCGAAGAAATCCAGCATTTAGCTGGTAAATTCCTGCATAATTACATTTTTATCGCAGTCGGAATCGTAGGAAGTGCCTCGGCTGATGTCATCCAAACCTTTATCGAAGTTGACAAGTTTAGCAAACGACAGAAACTCCTAGAAATGCTACGAGAAGGTACTAAACATTTTGCACTACTTTTACACTTTACTAATTTTCTTATTTATATCAGGGGGCAACGAAAGAACGTTGGTGTTCGTAGAAACAAAGCGAACGGCAGATTTCATTGCCGCTTTTCTTAGCGAGAACGACATTAAGTCAACCAGTATTCACGGAGATCGTTTACAACGTGAGCGTGAATTGGCGCTATGGGACTTCAAGAAAGGGATCTGCAACATTATGGTTGCTACTGGAGTCGCCGCCAGAGGTTTAGACATTAAAGATGTTCAACATGTTATTAATTTTGACTTGCCTAATGGAGTTGATGAGTACGTTCATAGAATTGGGCGAACTGGACGTGTTGGTAAGTAAATCTCTTATTGTTGACCCGCTAACTTTACAGTCTTTTGTCTCCTGTTATATTCTAAAGAAACATTAATTTTTCCTAGGTAATAGTGGAAAAGCGACAAGCTTCTTTGACGCTAGCCGCGACGCAGCGCAGGCCAGCAATTTCGTTAAGATAATCCAACAAGCCGGGCAGAAAGTGCCAGACTGGCTGTCTACCGGGGATTACGCATCCGCCGGACAGTCTGGCAGCGGCTTTGGAGGGCGCGATATCCGTGGCGACGATTTCGGACGCGCTCAAAACTTCACTGCCCAACCCGCCGAACAAGCTGACGAAGAATGGTAGTGGACCGCCCGACTAGAAAATCTCTTTTGTATAATACAGGTCGTAATCTCACAGTTCTAAGATTTGATTTAGCTTTAAGAATAACTAGTTGTTTACAGTATTTGTTGATGTTGTTTCCGGTTATGCCTGTATTATAATTTATATGATAGTTTAATTAGTTTGTTATTTTTTATTATTATAAAATCGACTTTATTTTTTGTACTTGTTCTAGGATAAACATTTGTGTTATGTTACAAACCGAAGTTTGCGAATGAAAAACTGACTGTGATATCAGTAGTTTTTTATATATTTCGACTTTTCTAATAAAAAAAGTTTTTGATAAATTCTTTGTTTTATTTTTTAAAAAAGCTTTTATATTTTTGAGCAGATAACTTAAAAAAAATACATTAATTCAAAAAAATCATCATACAACAATACAAATTAATCTACTATTTTTTTTTTGTAAAGATTTAAAAAAAATCAACATGTTTAAGATTACGTAATTGGTGTACTACGTTGCAAATTAAACAAACTCACCTTAAGTAAAACTGTTTAATGTGAATTCACCTTTAATATCTACGTTACGTAAAATACCTCAATTACCATTACGTTACAAAATGCTGTGACTTTTTAATTTTCTTGACTTAAAAAAGAACGTAAGATCTTAGAAACTATGCTTAAAACAAATTAAATGTTAAATTTCAAAAGAAAAAGTCCCCCAGATTCATGAAAATGCTTTTATTCTGAACTTGAAAACAAAAATTACGTTACATAACAAGCAAACTTACCTTTAGCAAAAACTTCGTGCTAAAAAATTATAAATAATCCTACGTTACGTAATAAATAAACTCACCTTTCATTTTTAAAAAGTCCGTACCATAATTTTTTTATAAACAAAATAACAGAAATCGTGCACAAGATGAATAATAATTAAAAGCGCTAAAATGAATGAAATTCGGGTATGTAAATCCATTGCATCGCTTTCCCACATTATTATTTTTTTCAATTTTAGGGCATAGTTACAGCAGTCAACGAACATCTCCTATTTTTTGTAATTGATCGAACCACGACTGTTCATGCGGCCCGATATTCTTTAAAATATAACAAGCCCCTTATGCCCGCTTTGAGAACTCTTGTTCATATTCGACATTATCATATTTTTGAGGAAGACAGAACTCAAATATTTCTTTGTCCGAAAGGAGTAATTTCGCTTTGTCATGAAAAAGTAGATCCAGAAAAATGTACAACAGTTATAAGTTTGCTTCGGGATCATAATCTGGGGGTTAAAGACTTGTGGAATATTAAAAAAATGTTTGATTCAATAAGTGTAAGCTTTCCGCAAGCACCAAGTAAAGAAGAGTTGAGTTTATGCATTTTCCAAAATTTGATAAATTTTAAATGGATGAAACCTATTATTTCCGACGATTCTTGTTTAAACAAAATTCTGCATTCGGTTAAAATTAAAAATGCCTCTGATTTACGATACGTAGACGCAAAATCAACAAATTACCCTGATTTTCCTTATTGGTCGTTTGGAATTCACCGGTCAAGAAAAACAGATGTCTTGCTAGGGTTTATGTTTTTGCACCCTAACTTTGGTGCCCCGTTTTTTAGAGACGCAGACCATCGAATGGTTTGCATTTTAGTCAATTCAAACGAAAAAAGTGTAGCGGATTGTATGAACCAGTATGTGTTAATTACGAAATTTGTTGTAATAACTGAAATATATCAGGAGGAAAATATAGGAAATTTAGAATTTATTTTAATAGACATGCAAGATATCAATGTTCTAAGTTATAATGGGCAAGAAAACAAGCCTGTAGCAAACCTGGTTTATGAAGTAGTGCCTGAAAACTTTAGTTACTGCTATAAAACCACGTTTCAGTTAAAATCCAAAAGCACTGTAAGAAACTTCTCATAGCAAGATTTTGTAAAAAATTGACTCGTAAATGTGCACAGGTTGGAATCAATTTGAAGCAGACCAAACAATTTTGGATTGAAATTATTATAATAGAGAGTGATGCTCTTCAAACGAATGAAACAGTATTTTTATGCATTAACGAGAAGTATTTAACATCTTGGTATTTTTTGGAGTTGGAAAATGTCTACCAGCTTTTGTATTCCAAAGAACTGTAAGCATCCTACTTAACCAAGCAAAAGTTTTGAATAAATTTTTTAGAAACGCTTTGTCGGATGTAGAATTTATAAGAATTAACCAAGACCAAAAACAGTATGGCTTACATTCGCAAGACAATGCAATTTTTGTTCTAAAGGAAAAAGTTTTAAAAAATGATTTAGAAATGCTAAGTACTGAAAACTTGAGCACTATTTTGGCTTCAGATGGTCTTGTAAATTTTAAAGCAAAACTAAAATTCAAAAAGTTTAACGATCCTAATTCATCACGAACAAGCGAAAGTCCAAAATGTCCAGCATTCGGAACCCCGGGTAAGAACTACAAAAAAAAAAGAAAAATATAATTATTAATTACATTTAATAATTTTAGGCCCCAAAACAGTTTTGCTAGACTTTGAAATACAAAATGAACCGGTGAAAACTCTAGTCCTTTATTTAAACAACTGGGAATCTTTACTAACTCCTTTCGCTCTTATCCCTGAAGTTATCGTAGAAGTCCGAAACGTCATAGTGCAGAAAAATAAATATCTTAAAACTACAGCCCTTACCACTATACAAGTTACAGAATATAGCCCCAAAATTCCATACCAAACCGCTAATTTGTAAGGCAAAAAATAACATAAATAAAATTCGCGCTATTTTTTTCTATTTTAGATATAGCAAGGCTGTATGCACTTGGGGACAAAAATACTTTTTAGGGTGCGAAGACGACATTCCAGATGGGGTTCTTGTTTGCTGTACCCCCACAGAAATCAAACTGAGATCACTAAGTATTAAGTATCTTTGTTCAGAATGCTCATATGTGACCAAGTCAAAAGACGAAAATTGTTTGGATTGCGAAGGAGATATGATATTCATATATAAAATGACGTAAGTGAGTTTTTTGTGCACTTTATTTTAAATTTTATTTCTTTTATCGTAGCCTTTTGGTTAGTGACGAGAAGGGCAGGTCAATTGTCATACTTAAAAACCCAGATCTAATAAGAAAATGGCTGGAATTACCAGTGGACATGTGGAAGTTTATGCAAAACCATTTCAAAAAGATTGGGCGTTACACATTCGACCGTAGAGCCGATTATTTAAGCACAATATATAATCTGGTAATTTTGTTTTTATGGTTTAATTTTTTTTTACCAATTTATTCTCTGTTGCAGCATGAGAATTACGGCAAATTTTTAAACTCTTTGACGGGCGTTATAATTAGCTCTGAAAATAGTTTATTCGTTAATGTCACCCTAAAGTGCAGAAAAATATCCTCTGATCGACATGATGGCAAAAGATTGCCCCTATGGTTTTGCGTTGACGCCAAAAACATTATCGACAGAACTCCTTTAATTTATTAAGCCCCATTGTATTGTCAATTAATTGAATTATTATTATTATTATTAAAATATTTGCTTTTTTATTCTTACATTTACTTACAGAATTGTTAATTTAAAATTACCTATTAAATTACATGAGTACGCCTGAGGTGCAGGGAGTTTCTGCTGGATTTGGTAAAGCCGGAAACGGGCCTTGTGTCCACATTATAAGATTGTGCTCCGGTAATTGTGATGCTTGAAAATGGTCTTTTAGTAACGAATTTGAAAAATCAACGTGTCGGTGGTAGGCTTCCCGTTCTCTTTGGGAATCGTTGCACATATGATAGAGATCTAAAAAAAAGCAATCAGAACACTACAATTAGGCAATAAAGGATTAAATTTGGCATAAGATTTACGGTTAACTTTCGAAATTAAAGGTATTAAAAGATATTTTTCGGAGGTACCTTTTAAAATTGCAGATGCCCAGAGTTGAACATGTACGTCTGGAATTTTACTAGCCAACTGCATAGCAGGAGTTACCATATTCATACTTTCTCTACTATTCCCCAAAGAAAGGAAAATATGCCCAAGTAAAACCAGACTACAAGATGTCAAACGATTAAGATCTTCTGCGTTTGCCATTTTTAAAGTTTCTCGCAAATAACGCCTAGAAAAAATAAAGTTAAACGGGAATGTCGTGGAGCATAAAAACTGTGGTTATATAATGTTGGTTGCCCAAAATCAACAACAAAACAGCACTGTCTGGTCATTGCTCAGTAGGTTTATAAGAGTTAAGTTTAATTAAAAATTGTGCTTACCAGCAACATAAATAAACAAAGCACAAGTTGACATGTTCTAAAGGTCCATCAATAATCGTTTAAATACAGAATTTTAGATTTAGAAGCACTATTTTTTTGCATTTTAAATTGCCAAAATTCCATATTTAAACGCTTATTAATGGACCTTTAGAATATGTTAACTTGTGCTTTGTTTATTTATGTTGCTGGTAGGCACAATTTTTAATTCAAATTAACTCTTATAAAGCCACTGAGCAATGACCAGAAAGTGCTGTTTTTTGTTGACTTTAGGCAACCAACATTACATAACCACAGATTCTATGCTTTGCGGCATTCCTCGTTAAAGTCCCAGTAATTAAATAATTTGCAAAACGTACTTTGCTTCGTTGTATCTTCCTTGGAAAAACGCTTGCAACCCTTGGACGTAATACGCTGCGGCTCTTAAACTATGCGAATGCGATGGCAACGTTTCTGGGTTAATTTGTTCAAGTAAAGAATTAAAATCAACGTCTCGTTTTCCCCTTAAGTACACAATAGCCAAGTTTAAGTTGGCAAAAGTCCACAACTCTCTTTCTTGCGACGTCTGAAATTTTAATCATTAAATACCCTCTAGAGCAAAAATTAATGTTTCTTACGTTTAAAGCCGCTGTGAATTGCATTTCAGCAGCTTCCATACAATTCATGCTCATCGAATAAAGCCCTAAAAGTGTGTGTAATTGCGGCCCATGCGAATCCACAAGCCGCGGATTTTGTCGACACAAACCAACAGCTGTGTTTATTTCTTGCAAGGCTTGTGTTTTATTTCCCATTACAAGTCGGCACATTATTATGTGTTCGAGGAGCATTAGTTGGAAGACGGATAAGATTGGTTTGTTGTCCACAACTACACAATAAGAATATGTAAAATGTAAACTAAAAAAGTAGGACAACTCACTTTTTAATTTTTCAATCTGCATTAAAGCCTTGTCAGTATATTTCTGCGCTTTTTCCATATACCCAGCCTGCATACTGTGCATAACAGTAACCAAATACACTAAAACGTAAATATGTTCCTTCGGCATCCATAAAAACATGTCCCCAGCGCTAGGGCCGGTAAAAACATCGTCAGTTGCCATTATTGTCTGAATACTTTGTTGTAGCTGCTTTAAACACGGTTTTACGCTTTTAACCTGTCCTCCCATTAGAAAATTACACACTTGAAGCACTAGGAGGTAAACTTTTAAATATTCTTTCTGGTAATTAGCACCGGTCCAAGTTTCTATAAGGCTGTTTGCTTGGTAGAGGACGGGTTGCACTTCTTGGAGTTTCTTATCAATTAATAATAACTAAAACATTAAATTAGACAATTTATTAACATGTTATTTGGTTCTTACCATTGCTTTGCTTAGTAAAAATAATACTCGAGTGTAATAAGCGTTTGAAATGTGGGCATAATCTACCCCAACCCCAAGCAAACTGCTGGCCAACGCGTAGTCCTTCTCCGTTGCATGAATTTGCTAAAACACCAAACTATAACACAAGATTTCTCCTTTAACTTTGTACACTTACAGCTAATTGAAATATTAATCTACAATGCCAATAAACGTTATGCTGCGACAACTCTATAGCCTTTCTTAAAATAGGTTTGGACAACTCTATTTGTTGTTGCTGCTCGTACAGCTCAGCTAAAACACTTGCAGCTTCAAATTTAACATCATCAAACGAGCTAATGCCTTGCGAAAGGTGCCACTGAAACATAAAAACACCATAAGACTCTTATGTTGCTGTTTTCCTTCTGAAAACGCTTACTGCTTGTTCCAAGTGATTTTTGGCTAGGTCAATGTTTTTTGTGTGTGTCAGTAATATATTTCCTAGTTGTAGATGTGTCCTAGCTTCCACTCTGGGTGGTGGTTTAAAATTAAAAACGGCTTGTAAACACTGAATGCACTGTTTGATTAACGGGGGGCTAGAAGTCCTAAAATACTCGGCTAGTCCGAGCAGGGATAAATACCAAGCGTCCTGTGATGAAGCCATAACGTGTGGGAGGTTTATTTACACTTATTAAATAATAAATGGTTATTTAATACATTTTTTACACGGGATAATTACAATTTGTAACATTTTTGGTTTGTTTTGTAAACGAATGAATTTTCTGAAGTTTATCAGAGCTGCCAACCTCTCAAAAATAAATTTTATAATTAAATATGTGAAAGCGCTTACAATAGAGAAAAATCATTTAGATAAATAAAGAAGAGCTATTTGAAATAATCTTTTAAGCAATTATTAGGCCAAAATAATGATAAAATGCGTAAATTCAATACATTTCACATTTGATAATTTTTCGTTTAGTTGGTAGACGTGTAAAATTATTGTTTTGACAAGAGGCTGATTGATGGCGGCTACGCTACAGAGTTGTTTTTAAAGCGTTCTTTTACCATTAAAAAACCAAATAAAAAAACCGGAGCATGTAAAATCTGCTTTATTATTTAGAGGAGACGTCAAGGGTAAGTTTGTTTATCGCTTTTAAGTGTTCGTGTTCTATAAAATGCCCATTAAAATAGGTTCTAATTTACAAAGTTCTATTCGATAAGTACCCCCTAAAATAGTTTAATTTTTAGAAATAATGCCTGGAGATCCAAACGAAACCCAATTCCAAATAGACAAGAAACGAGACCGGTACCCCTGCTGCATAGTTTGGACCCCAATTCCTCTGCTAACATGGTTATTCCCCGTTATTGGACACATGGGCATTGGTATGTCCAATGGGGTTATTCGTGACTTCGCGGGGCCCTACTATGTTTCCGAGGATAACATGGGTTTTGGCAACCCTACTAAATATTGGCAGCTAGCTCCTTCGTTAGCTAGAGGAGGTGTTGCTGGTTGGGACCGTGCTGTGACTGAGGCTTCCGATATTTATAAGACTCGAAATCATAATTTGTGTTTTGATAATTGTCATTCTCACGTTGCTACGGCTCTTAATTTAATGGGGTATGATGAATCTAGTTGGAATATGGTTAAGTTATGGTTTTTAATTTTGCTTTATGGGAGGTATGTTAGCTTTGGGGCTTTTCTTAAGACTTGGTTGCCCTTTGTTTTTATTTTTGTGTTTTCCCTAAGTGCGGCTCTGTTCTTTGGGAAATAAATACTAAGCGACCAACTAAAAACATTTGTTATTTATTAAGTTTTATTTCATTATCAATAAGTTTTTGTACAAAATTAAAATAAATAATATTTATCACTGCATTGTTTTAACTACTTTGTTCGGTTAAAAATATTTGTAATTTCATAGCTCCAGGCTGTTCCATGTAAAGTTTAACCATTTTCCCGTGAACTATGCTACATAAAGTTCGGCAATTATTAAGTTGCATCCCAGCTAAAAACATTAGAAATTTCTTAACATCGATTGTCGCGCTTACTGTTTGATTATCCTCATTGTCTTCATTATCAAAATTGGGGTGCAACGATGGCAGTAGACCAACTAAAAGATATAACTATTTGTATAAAAATAAATTTAAAGTGTAGAAAAAAAATACCTGCGAAACTTTCCACGTTAAGGTCTGGAAAGTGTGCAGACAATGTAACAACACTGGTCTTAATTTTTAAACTCAAACGACCGAATTTATTAGCAGAAACTATTAAAGTGGGGCTCATAGTTTTAAGTCGGTCGGCTATGTTTTTAACCAGTTTTAAATGTGGCATTTGAATGGACACGTGAAATTCGCTAAATGTTGGTTCAGCGTAGTTGCTCCAATGTTTCTTTGCAATCACATCGACAGGAATATCATGAATACATTGTCTGCTTTGTATTTCTCCGGGAAGCATGTTCATTTCCAAAGTTAAACAAGGTTGTTCCTTGTCCGTTAGTTTAATTTTTAGCTGCTTTATGTTCTGTTTTATCGCTGATAACGATCGTGCCAATAAAGCTAAAAGCATTGTTTTAAACAAATTGTTGTAAAAAGAAAACTTTTAAAATTTTACCTGTAGACAATTCCAAATAAATCTCATTGGATTCTTCATTAATTCCTTTAACGTTATATTCTTGAAAATAAAAATTAACAGGGAGCTCACACCACACTAGGGGCATTTTGGGTCCATTATCTTCGCTCGATATTATAAAATAAACATTTCTTACTGTTATTCTCATAATACATTCTTTTGCAAACTTGGACAAACTAACTGCAATATCTAAAAAAATATTTTTAGAGCAAATACATCAGCTTTAAAAATTACATACGCATAAAATCAAGCATAGCGCTATGATCAGTTAATACTCCTCGAAATTTCATGGCTTAATTTTATTTTACACTTATATTATTTTAAAAATATTAAAAAAAAACAACGATAAACAGACATTTTTTTAAAATAACCTTAAATTGAAAAATGGAATCGAACATTTGAACTACTGTGAATTTTTGCTAAGGCTTGGTTTACATATGCGTAACGCAACAAAGCTCTTGCGGTAGTTGATACATAATGCGACCATTATCCACGGAGTTTTTTTAATGTGAACGCAGCTTTAAAACTGTTATAAAACGTCATAAAAAGTCAAAATAATTTAATTTTGTTTATAAAATAAAAAATACTCAGGTATTTCTGTTTATTTAGCCTAATTCGACTTAAACTTATGGGCAAATTGTATTTTCCAGTAATGAAGTATTACATAATGTAATTTTAATTCAGCAACAATGATGGGAAGTCTAAAGGCAGGCGGTCAAATCACCAGAAAGAAAGTCCAAGTTTCAATGGTGATTTGCGAAGCCGAGGAAAAGAGGCACAGATCTGGAGTAAATGCACTTCAAATAGACCCAGTTTTGAACCGATTATACTCCTCAGGACGAGACTCCATAATACGAGTATACGAAAATGAGAAGTATTTTCATGGAATGGAACACCACACAGACTGGGTAAACGATATCATCGTTTGCTGTGGCGGCAGGCATTTAATATCCGCTAGCTCGGACACGACTGTTAAGGTTTGGAATGCACACAAAGGCTTTTGCATGTCCACGTTACGTACGCACAAGGATTACGTGAAGGCGTTGGCTTACGCTAAGGACAGGGAGCAAGTCGCTTCGGCAGGACTAGATAAATCAATTTATTTATGGGACATTAATACTCTTACCGCGCTAACAGCGAGCAACAACACAGTTACAACTTCCAGCCTGATGGGCAGTAAGGAATCCATTTACAGCTTAGCAATGAACCCTCCTGGAAACGTTATCGTAAGCGGATCCACTGAAAAAGCGCTGCGACTGTGGGACCCTCGTACGTGCGGCAAACTATTTAAACTCAAAGGACATGCTGATAACGTTAAAGCCCTTGTCGTATCAAAAGACGGCACGCAGTGTGTATCAGGGAGCAGCGACGGAACTATTAAAGTATGGAACTTAGGAAACCAACGTTGTACGCAGACCATACGTACACATACTGACTCAGTTTGGGCGCTTCTGGCAACAGAAAACTTCACGTATGTTATTTCGGGTGGACGCGACAAGAAAGTTATAATGACAGAGTTGAAGAACACAGCCAACAGCCTGGTTGTGTGCACGGAGCAGGCTCCTATTCTTAAACTGTGCTTCACTGCCGATCAGTCGGCGGTGTGGGTGTCGACAACTGACTCCAGCATACGGTGCTGGAAACTACCAATAGATAAACACTTTCGGGGTGAAGCCACAATGCCTCTTAAGCCGGTGTCGTTAATTCCTGGTGGCGCGGCGATTCAGCACGCCACCGTTCTGAACGACAAGCGACATATTTTGACGAAAGACAGTAACGACAACGTTGCGCTGTACGACGTACTAAAAGCGATGAAAGTTGAAGACATTGGTAACGTAGACTACGAGGAGGAGCAAAAGAATAGATTTAAGATGATACACGTTCCCAATTGGTTCAACGTTGATCTTAAAACTGGAATGCTGACTGTGCACTTAGGCCAAGACGAAGTGGATTGTTTCTCAGCGTGGGTCAGCGCGCGCGACGCTGGGTTAACGGATTGCGTCGAGCCCGACACTAAAGTAAACTACGGCAAGATGCTTCTGCAAGGATTGTTAGAGCACTGGCGCGGGGGTGTTAACGTCGACCCAGAGTGTAAAATGTTCTTCAGTATTCCACGACACACACCTCTTATCTTAAGCGAGGTTGGAGGCCGCACGCTTTACAGAGTGTTGGTAGGCGACGCCGGTGGTGAAACCGAGAACGCTCTTCTCAATGAAACCGTTCCCAACTGGGTCACATCAATCATTGAAGACAACTGTAACGGCAAGTTTATAAAAGTGCAATTCTTCCTGCAACCGCATTCGACGGTACCTGTTAACCTTTTGAAGCAGGATCGGATGAAAAAACCGGATCGTTTAGTTGCGAATGACTTTATTCAGTGTCGCAAAGTAGCGGAGCATGTTTTAGAGAAGTTGTTAGGGGATGGGAGCGCAGGTTCGCCAGGAGGTGACGCAGGGGATGCCGCAGTTGTGGTTGCAACGACAAACGGATATAGCGTCGACCAAATTGAGTTAATTTGTAATGACGTAGTCCTAGATCCGCTTATGGATCTGCGAACAGTTAAGCATTTTATTTGGAAAAACACAGCAGATTTAATTCTTTTTTATAAAATTAACGGCAACAAGTAATTGGTTTAAAACAGACAAATTGGTTTATATATATTTTTAATTATTATCTCAATTATTAGTATTAAATTTCTTCTATTAGGAAAATAGTTTTTTGTACATACTTATAGGTTATATGAAATATATTATTTATCTGCCAAATTCGAAATACGGTACACAGTTTAAATTTAAAAAGTTGAAAAATACTGTACGCTGTTGATTATAAAGCTGATAAATATTATTGACTATTTCAGGATTTTAAGAATTATACCTCACACTTTATTTTTGTAAAGAGCGTACTCTATTCTTCGATCGCAATAGTACCTTAATTTTCAGTAAAAAATATATTTTCTAAGGTATCATTCCGTTGATGTAAATAATAATATATCTTAAAAAAAAATGTCTATTTTTTACCATCATTGTCATCATAATTAAAAGCAAGGTAACAACATTTTAATAATTATCTGTACCTACAGTGTATTGATATACAAAATATCAATTGATAAGTAAAACAATCTATTGTACTTATCAATGCGCTAATCCGAAATTTCTATTATCCAAGTAGAATTAAATACAGATCAACAAAAAATAATGTTTGAATATCAAAATGTTTCGCGTTTCGTTTTGTTGCTTATTCGTGGCTGTAATTAGTTATGGTGAGTTTTTCTTCTTTGAAAAGTAACTACAATGTTTTTTAATTTTTTTGTATTTTCAGGAAATTCAGACACTACTACAACTGAGGTTAATACGGTTACCACTGATGTTCCAACTACCACAAATACCCCAATAGATAATACCGAAACTAAGGAATTGCCAAAAGATGAACCTGTTAAATTAGAATTAACTAAAACAAGGCAGATTATTTTTACAACCAATAATGGTTACATTTCAGGGATAGTGAATTGCGATATTCCATATAACCCAATTAGTAACACTGGGGGATATTTAACTATAAAATCTGGTACGTAACAATGAAAAAAAAAATAACAAGTTTAATGTACACTTTTAGGCACTAACGAACTAAATGAAAAAGACGACGGTCGACTTTTTTACAACGTTAAAAACACAACGTTTTATTTTTACTCTGATAAAGTTTTTCTTGATTTTTTTAATGATGGAACTGTTCCCCTAGATACTTTTAAATGCGTAGTGACTTTAAGAACTGAAGGTTAGTTTTAGGTATACACTTGTACTGTAAAATCTGCAAAATTCAATTTTTAGAAAACGATATCGTTAATGTAACAGAACCACCAACTTTTGTAAATCCGCCTCATTTAAATGACACTCAGTATTTTTTGGGGAGCATAGGTGGCAAGGAATTAATTAATTATGTGGAAGAAACCATCCTAGACTTGAAAAAATCAATTTTAAACATGGCTTTTAATTATTTGGATGATAACATAAATCCTTGCAAACCAATAAACCTTACGTAAGCATAACTTAGATGGTTTTTGGTAAATTAAACTTTTTTAATTTTCCTAGTGTTGCAAGCATTACAATAAGCTTTCTTCAAGAGTGTCCAATAGAATGGCCCAATTTCCAAAAATGCGTACAAGTCTATTTTTCTGTTCCCGTAAAAATAAAAAACACTGAACAATGCTTCGTATCTAAATCTGGGGGTTATCAACTAGATAAACCACATTTAAAGGGAATGTGGGAGAAATATGGCGACGAGGAATTAAAAACTATTGGCTTGGAAGTTTTTAACAAACCAAACTACAACAGAAATACTATTTTTTGGTTGTTAGTAACTCTTCTCAGTTCTGCTATATTTCTAGTTTTTGTCGGAGGCCTAAAATGTTTTAACATGAAGCCCACTATGAAAGTTTCAAGGTATTTTTTACACACCCACAAAGAGTGCTATTGTGCCATGTTCAATTCAATATGGCGTCTGGCAATTCACATCAGCTGATAACTTATTATTTTAGTATCCCATTAAAGAGACAATTCTCTTCACGAGAATCCAAACTAAACAATGAAATGGATCCCCATTATTATCAAGATTTACCTGATTTATTTGAGGGCCAAGTTTCATACAATAGCCTTGAAAATTCCTCCAAAACTACCTTTATTGAGGGTGAGGTTAATAAAGGTAGGAAACTAAAAAAATCAACTGGATGAGCAATAATTAATTAATTGATTTTTGTAGGATTTGAGCGGGACTTTTTTGAACTATGATTGGTGCTATTTAAATTAAATAATTTATTTTGTTTGTACTAAAATAAACTTTTTATTTTTTAAATTTGTTTTTGAATATTGCGACGCCACTGATCTAGAATAATGCCTTGGAATTCACCTACGCCACTGGAAGTAAGAACGCTCCGCTATGAACCGCTAGAGGGCTTTTGTGCATTCCTTTCTAACGACCATTAAAAAACTCAAATGACGTGTTGACTGTTTGCTTTATTTAAAAACACAGTGTTTTGTTTATAAGAGTGTGCCCCATTTTGATTCACCCCATTTCCTGAATTAAAAATGCATCCCAGCAGGCGGCGCAAAAAGCGTCCTAATTACGGAATACGAACTGTAGAGGTAAACAGAGGTCCCAATGGTTTTGGTTTCACAATTTCAGGCCAACAGCCGTGCATTTTATCCTGTATTGTAAGCAATTCCCCTGCGGACCAGGCTGGATTAAGGGCTGGTGATTTCCTAATATCTGTAAATGGTGTTTCCGTGTCGAAAATAGCACATGATTCTGTGGTGAACCTTATTGGAAGTAGCATAGGCCCCATTAAGATGACTATTGCTGAGAATTACTACTCGGACAGCAGCGATGAAGACCTAGAAGTAAGCCGTATGGCCAACACCAGAAAACCGAAGTATATGCACAAACCCCGAATGCACAGGACGCATAAACTGGACGCAAAACGGGATCACTCCACAGGCTGCGGAAATTCATTAAAAAACACCATAAAGATGAGGGAATGTGTCCTAAAACACTCGGTAAACAACGCCAGTATGAACGCCAATATTTTCAAAGACGATGTTGCTGAAACAGTAAGTAATTCACTTAACATTTCAAACCCGATTCCAATGGACGACGAGGCAGGCCCCATTGAGTATAAAGCCCTAGTTGGCTATTTAGGAACCATAGAAATGCCAAAGCAGCTTCTTCCAAGCTCGCGCTTACACACGGTTTGCAGTTGCATCCGAAAACTAAGGCAGGAAAAGCGGACCCCTACAGCAGTGTTAATGACCATTCTCCCTACTTGCCTTACGCTAAAAAACGCCTCGAATCACATTCTGGCAATTTACCCCACAAACAGGGTCGTGTACGTTGGCTCAACCACAGATAAAGAGTCGCGTTACTTCGGCTTGGTAACAAGTGCAATTTGTGACACCAGGTCACTTGACGACACCCCACCGCATGAAGAAAACAAAAAATTCAACAACAAAGAAAGTGAGATTGAAATATCCAACAGCTGCCATGTTTTTGTGACCGATCCAAAGCTGATAGACCACTCAGTGCACATCAAAAAGGCCGACAATTTTAATATTCAGTGCACGATCGACGTGGTCACAGGTAAATGCTTGGAATTTCCAAGGAACGCTCTGTACATTGTAAGCATAATTCAAAACATGTACAAACTCCAAGGCGAGCCTGTACGACGCCCAGAAGACCCGCTTTTGGCAAACTCGCCCCAACCCAGCGCGTCCAGTAACTCAGACTCCGGAATCGGGTTTCGGGACGATTTTGGGAATATAAGCGACAGAATAGTGGTTGTTGAATTTCCAGCCCGAGAGGTGGCGCCACCTATAGCCGAAGCCACGCCCCCCAGCACTTCAGAAAGCGTAGAGCCTTTACTAAACAACGAAATACGCTGCAATAACCTTAATCGCTCATACAGGTGCAAAAACACACTTGATGTGCGCCCAAACGACTTATCCAAAAGCTTAATCGAAGCCAAACCATTAAATAACCTGAACAACATACGTGCTTTCGATAACATCAAGAACGTACTTGATAAAAAGCCAGAGTATCTCATGAAACAAAACAACGACGTCGATTGCAACAGATATTTCGGTGGTGAGCTCAGAAAAACGGCGTCAATGACAAGCGTCACCAGTTCTGAGGATAACACTCGAAACGCTGACGTTGACACTGGTGAAATTTACGCAGAGCGCCCTATTGATGTTCCTTACGACATGGGATCACCTCGCAGCATTCTGGAGAACTCTCAAATTCACCAAGTGGAGACCTTTACTTGTTCCGATAACGTATCGATGCACAGCTCTAAATCGCTTGACTTATCGACATCCAAACCAATATTTAAAACCCCCAGTTCTAAGCTATTTGACAGGAAAACTAAGAAGAATCTTAAACTTGTTAGTAGTTGCGACAATTTGGACAAATACGACAAGTTAAGCCCTAAGGTTTACGGGGTGACGAAGCCAAATTATAGTTATGAAGAACTTAGCAATATTGATGGGTTAGAGCCAATTGGTTTTGGAAGTTTAAACGAGATGTTTTGTAATGGGGGAAAGCACATTGCGCAAAGTGAGCCCGACGTTCGGATTAAAAGGAGTCATGATAATTTATTGGTGAGTTTTGTAGACGTTTGGTATTGCTTTGGTAATTGGTATGGTATTGTAGATTCTTAATTAAATTTGTAGCACTAACAATATCACAACGTTTGTCGATTATTAAAACAAAACGACATAGGATTTGCCTAAAATGAAATTGTTTAGTAGCGGTAATTCTTCGGGTAACTCATAGGAACAACTGCGGAAAAAATAATTCTTAAGCGAATGCGGAAAAGAATACTGTAAGTTTACGCTTTACTTGGTTTGTACTATTATATACCAAGCACATTATTTTGGGTTGAACGAAAACATAAGTCGTGACGTCTATTGTACTAAAAAATGTAAGCTTTCTATTATACCCATGTTCATAAGATTAATTGTATCAATTTACGTAACTGAAAAATGTTAAAATTTGAACCTTGGTTTATACGGAAGGTTTCAGAAAGTATAGCCTAAAAACCAAGATGAAATAGTGTCAATATATTCTAAATTACCATTTAAAAACAAGTCATGAATAATTTAAATGAATTGTCCAAGCCTACACTGTAAGAGTTCGAAGGAATTGCTTTCTGAAAGACATGTCTTTAAGCAAGTTGGAATGATATGCAAATATAGCGTTAAAAATACCAAATGAGATGAGATTGCCTCTGGTATCGGTATATTTCATTATTTCCATTCTTTAGGTTGCTTAACTGGTATGCCCGTTATTTTATTCCATATGGGATTTTATTATCTTGAGCAATATCGGATCGATTTTTTTTAAACAGGATAGATTTCTTTTTACGACTAATCGCCTTCTTTTTCTTTCAATTAGACAATCTAAGTTAATCTAAAACTGAAAAAAACCGGACTGAATTACGCATTTAATAACCTTGATAACACAATGTAAAATAGGTCCTAATTTTTTGTTAGTGCGACTTTTAGCACTTTTCTTTTTCAATTTTAAACCTGTTTCTCTCAGGTCATGTACACATGTAAACCTAAAGAGAAAACAATTTAAATAGCCCCCTATCTTGGTCATAAAACGTAGACAATAATTTCCTTATAAGAACCGCATTTTCCAACATTGATTACCGATGACCTTAACCGGTTTTAATTTGTTGACAATTTGATACCATTACTCACATTACTAGTAATGTAATGTTCCAAGTAGCCCCACTAAGCAGCTAACAATAAGGAATAATGGAGGGCTTCTATGTCATTCAGAGAACATCGCCGGTTCAGTTTAGAATGTGAAACGTGCTGCTTCAACTGTTTCTCTACGAGGTCGCGTCATTCGCCGTGGCTCTCTTAAAAGTCTTAGATCCGATTTATTGTGTGATACTGAAGTATGTCGACCACTTATTCTTAGTTCTTTTCTTGTTTATCGAGATCGTTTTTTTTGTAAAATGTGTACCAGTTACAAGTTTAGAAAATAGGGTTTGTTTTGTTTATTGAAAGTTGTTTATTTACCTGTAGTTTTGTGCGACATGGAAATATGCCGGTAAGTTTCTATTTTGTTAGTTGTTTCGGTTTTGACTTTTGTAGGTTGTAGTTTCTTGATTAGCGGCTTAATTATCGGAGATATTTTAATTGGGTTTAATTGGTCTCCTGCTAGCTGTTGACTATTTAATTGTTATTTCTTCCCACGACCCTTCTTCTTATAAGGCTATGTTCTTTCGTGTTTTTCTACGAATTTCGTAACGGTAATAAACCTGTCTTAGTGTAAGTCACGTTTTTGGAACAAACCTAAAAATAATGAAATGTTGGGAATTGTTTATGGGTAGAATTATTGTTTAGGCTAGGCTTTAAGAAGTGACTTTTGTTAAATATTTTAAAAGGCATTTATCCACCTGTTGTCCACCTGCCCTATTTTAAAACATACTGCACAAAAATGAGAATTTATCCTTGATGGAATGCAATAATTTATGAATGAATACGATGCCACACAGAATCTATGTTATTGTTAATATTAATAGATTTCATGGCAGTAATAAATATTTATTATTACAACATTCCAGCAAGAACCCATCAATCTATAAATATAAACAGTTTAGGTATATAAAAATACAAAAATAATGGACAAAATCAATGTATTCTACTAGCTATTTCTTTGTTAGAGAATTACCAAGGGAATTACAATGATATAAAAAATCGTATCAAAAATGATGATCTCATTTTATGATGTATGTTTAGATTCACATAATTATGCAAGAGTAAGAATCATGCTAGACAATAATACATAGTTGGTGAATAACAGTCATTAGTATAATTTTCTTGGAACAACTAACTTTTTTTTTATGTATATAAAAAACAGCAAACACCAATGCATGAATACGTTTAATACGTAAAACACTACGTAGTATCTAATCTAAATTATGTTTACCAGAATATTTTAATTTTAGACAAATTACTTTAAACATTTTGAAAAAATGTAAACAACCATTAGATAATTTAAAAGTAAGTTTACGTAATTAGAATCAAAAAAGCTTGTTGCTACAGTACATTTATAGTTTTTACAAATTAACAGAAACTTCCATAATTTGCAGTTTTTTATTTGCGTAGACTGTTAAATTTAACATCTACGTAATTAATTTTGGTATCTGACACTTAAATTTATGTTGCACTTAGATGCGAGAAGTTTATTGCATTATAAATAAACGTGTGAAAGGAAGGAAAATGATAAGATGGTTCGCAGAAATACCGAAAATTTAAATTTACATTTTGTGTTAATTACGCGAAGAGAAAATCTAGAAATGCAATTATTATTTCCTGGGGCGATTAATTAATAATGCACATACTAGAAACTTATTAAAGGGCAAGATTCTTGTGGTTGTTTATTTATAAAAGATAATTTTTTGTAGAGCGTCCTTCGGTGTTGAAAGTAAAAATTAATGTGATTTTATATTATGAGTTATAGCAGCGTGAGAATAAATTATGCAGATTTATTGCACTCAGTTACGTAATGTCTATGAAAAAGAGGATCAATGCTTGGGGCTTTTCGCAAAAAAAAAATATTAAACAAGAACGATCTTCAGAGCAAATTATCATAATTTTAAAATATTTTGCTATTTTATAGGTCATAACTGCAATTTAGCAGACTTTTCCATAATTTATTTCAAAGCTTGTTATTTATTCGATAGTTTATATGTCGAGGATTTTGGCGCCATTACTTTCAAGTTAAATGCTTTTGATTTTAATACTGTCTGATGCATTTCACATTTTGTAAATAGTTTATCAAAAAACAAAAAGAAAATTGATATTTTTGTAAGACAAAAAGTATGTTTAGTTGAAGATCTTTAAAGTTATCGAAACTTTTTATTTAGGACTTTGTAAATAGCATAGGTATAAAAACACGTTTTTTGTGGAACAGGTTAAACATACCAAAGCAACATTTCGATAAATGTGGTTTCACAGATAACTCTAAATTTAATTAACAAAGGGTGACTTCTAAATTAAAGGCAGTTAAAAGTAGTTCACCTGTTCTGTTTACCTAAACCAAACCGAAGTTAATTTTCCATGGTGCACCACACCATATGGAACGTTTAATACGTTGTATTCATGCACCATGCATTTCCGTTTTATTGTAGAAGCATTGAGTTATTTTTAAAACGAATTAGCATTACTTGGTCATTTTCAATAAGTATATTGCCGCAGGCACTTCTGCTCCTAAAACTGTGTTTCAAGTGGTTTTCCGAACAACATGTTGTTTAAAAATATGTAAGTTTCTTGTTAGGGTCTTGAGAAATAATGTAAATTAATAATTTGCAACATTTGGTTCTTTGCAATTAAAATCAACAAAAAATGTGAACTTTGAATATTTTTTTAAACTGTTAATTTGACTTAGATAAAGTTATTTTTAGAATGTTTTTCGTTAAATTAGTAGTAAATCTCAAGAAAGTTGTAAATAAGTGCTAATTCAATCTTCAACCAATCATTATTGACAGTCTTTTTTGTAAATATTTTTTTTTCTTATATCTGGTTTTTTGTACGCATTTAAAAAATTAATAAAAAAAATATAAAGCTGTCCTTCTGCAAAATTCTCTATTATAAAAATAGTCTAAAAAGTAACAATCAATGTTTGAAAAGTGCATTACAATGTAAGTTAAATTTTATTGTTTATTTAAAAAATATAACTGTTTCCAATAATTCTGAAACTAAAATGTTTATTTTATTAAACAGAGCGAAAATCTAAATGTTTAAATACCAGTTTTCATAAAATCAAAAAGTGGACTTTGTATAATAATAAAAGATTTTATTCGTTTAACAAAATTTTAACTAGAAACCGATGTTTAAAAACAATAGAAGGAACTCTTTACAAATTAGTCATTAGCTTAGAATTTTCGTTAATTTTTATTCAAGTTTACGAAAAAAAATTACACAATTGACAATTTACTAAGAAAAAGTAATTATAAAGATTTTTAATAATAATAATTCTTTTATTATTTATTTTGATCTCCGATTTTAATTGGCAATTTTGGGATCATTTTTGAACCGAAGAGTATAACAGTTAGATTTTTATTATTCTGTGTTTTTAAAAATAAACAAGGGCAGGTGGAACGGAATGCATTTAAAATAACTCCAACATAAAAATCATTGCACCGAAACCGTGAAATTTTTTCGGGGAGATGACTCTAAAAGTATTTTATTTTTTCAAATTTAAATTTAATTTTAGAATTTGCTACAATAATGATGCTCTCTCTCTGCTGTCTCCCACATCTCAAACGTTTTATTGTTTATACAAAAAGTGTAAATTTGTTTATAGATTAGATTATCGTCATTGTATTCAGTTTGCTCTGAAAATAATTATTTAGTATTTTATAAAACATGAGCTATTGCGGATGCATTGTCTGAATTTTAACCGCAAACACATAGTGTTTTCCGTCTTTTTTATTTACTATTTAAATTTTGTGTCAACACCAGTGGAGTATGAATAGTTTAACAAAAATTTGCAACGCTTTTCTACAAGACACATTTTTAAAAGGGTATGGTAATACCAAAAACAAATAAAAAAATCATAAATATTCATCAATGCTTGTTTGTATAAAAATTATACAAAGTGATGTTAAATTTTTTAAATGTTTTACCAGTTTATGGTTATTTTTAGATCTGTACTAATTATTTGATTGTAGGTGCTTTATTTAAAGGTGTTAAAACAAATTAAATTTAGAAATTAAGTACCTGAATAGTTGAATACTCATAAATGATCTAATAAAATATTTGTAGGTACGTATTATAGATAGGAAAAAAAGCATATGATTAAATTAGTGTATTGTATAATTTAGGTATTTTTTACGATCGGAAAATTTTACATATTTTGCCATAGAGTTAATAGGTAGTTTCCCAAAAAGGATTAAGCTTGATTGGAAAATTTTATATAGCAACGCAACAATGGTTAATTTTATTGCAGTTAAATAAACTGAATATAATCCTTCAAGTACTAAAAATAACAATACAAATTTAATGAATGTCCACGGTCAATGGCATTTTCTTTTATTTAGCGAATGCCAAAGGAGATTATTTTCGTGCAATAAAAATTATTGTTAGATACAGGGTGCTACACCTAACAAGAAGTCTATATCGAGATTTGTGTGAAACAATTTTAAAATGTTCCTTAAAGGGGAATGTCGCGAAGCATTGAAACTGTGGTTATGTAATGTTGGTTGCCTAAAATCAACAAAAAACAGCACTTTCTGGTCATTGCTCAGTGGGTTTATTAGAGTTAATTTTAATTTAAAATTGTGCTTACAAGCAGCATAAATAAACAAAGCACATATTGACATATTCTAAAGGTCCATCAATTAGCGTTTAAATACAGAATTTTCGCAATTTAGAAGCACTATTTTTTTGCATTTTAAATTGCCAAAATTCTGTTTTGTTCAAACCCAGTTGCAAATGTGGCATCTATTAAAATTAAGAAAATTGGATTTTCCAAAGTACCCTCAATAATGAAATAGAACAATGTTGTCGATATCTATTAGTGTAGCATAGATAATACTAATTAAATTAATTGGGGCATGTGGTGTATTTATTAGAGATGGTCGGGATATGGGCCACAGCTTGGTGTTGGCGTTCCGGCCCCCATTTCAACGCTTCAACAACTCTCTGCGACTGGGGGGCTCACAGAGAGCCCCCCGACGTCAAACCTCTTTCCGGATGTTAAGCAAGCCAGATGTTGTGCCACAGGTATTGATCACCGTTAGATTTAAAGTGCGTTAAGTTATGGGAATATTGCACGAAACTTTACAATACAACGGATTTTGATTTATCAGTTTTGAGGTTAACATCAGTTGTTAGTTAAGGTTTACGGCGATATTTCTTCATAATTTAATGCTGTGTGCTGCATGCTTATCATCATTTTGTGTATATTTTATTAGCAATTAGCGTAGTTTTGACAAATTTCAGTGTTTATCTTTTGCAGGATCTTGACCCCACCTCACTTCATTTGTGAAAATTTGCCCTCATGACATTATTAAAATTCCTTTGCGGCAATAATAGTTTATTACAATATTTTTTTCACGTAAAACCTTATGAACTGTTGTTAATTTTAAAATAGAAAATTAATTGTTTGGAATTTCCTATCTATACAAATTTTGAAGTCGTAAATTTGTCCAAACCGAAGTAGAATGATTAAAAAACACGTTAAGCTTTTCCGGGAACGCAATCTGAATCACAAAAAATATCATTAAATAAAAACCTTGATAAAAATTATCATTGCGTCGCACATTTTACCTATGATATGATAAAGTTTAGCATGGCACCTTTGCTTTTTAGTTTAAAATTAAATATGGTAAATTGTTGTACACAAATTTTCTGTTTTATGCACCCGAGTTAAAAAAAAATTCTATTTTAATCTTATTTATTAACAAAGCAATACAGTGTCTCAATGAAATTTATTAGACTAAATTGCCTTTAATTAACTTCCTACAAACATATTTTCATTGACGGGCTAGTCCATGCGGGCTTCACACAACAGAACTGAATCCAAAATTTAATTTGTCTCGACTGTCTCGATTTTTTATTAAATGCGTCACAACTACAATAATTTGGCTTTTATCTAAAATGCACACGTTATCAAACTATTGTTAGATTGCAATTTTTTATTTGTTGTTCGCACATGATTAGGAAGGAATCTACGTCTCAATTTACTTCTTTTGTGTGTGGCCCTTTACGTGTCTGATCCTGTTAAGCGACATTACAACAACTCAGCAAGCCATGACAGCCTTTATTTCATTTCAATCATTCTAGCTTTACCAAACACACAAGTCCTCCTCAATTCAACGCTAAATTCAAACGTTTTTGCGCATTTGAAATAAAATAAGGTCATGAATTTAAGTGCTCATACTCAGTCTTGAAGTAATTGTGTTTACATCAACATTATTCCATAAAAAGCTTTTCGCTTCATTTCAATTTGCGGCAATAAAAACTTGTTAGAATGATTGTGCTAATTGACGGACGTTTTTACTTGCAGTGTGATCAAAATGTTGCTGCTAAAAGTAGCCAGGATGCTGTCGCAGGATGGGCGTTATCCTTTGAAAAGCTTTTGGAGGACCGGGTTGGACTTAAAGTTTTTAGTGTAAGTATTTACCCCACCCGAAAATTAGCATCTAGTTTTTAAGACATAATTTTAAATCGCTTTTTTAATTTTAGGAATTCTTAAAGAAGGAATTCAGCGCCGAAAACATAGACTTTTGGTCAGCATGCGAAACTTACAGGAAACTCCCGCTAGGCGAGCAAAAAACCAAAGAAGCGCACCGAATTTACCAACAGCACCTTTGCAAAGGCGCCCCAGAGCCAGTAAACGTCGACGCCCATGGGCGACACTGCACAGAAAACGGACTTAAATCCGCAGACAACACCCTTTTCGACCAAGCCCAAAAACAAATATTCAACCTCATGAAATTCGACAGCTATCCAAGGTTCTTAAAATCAGACTTATATAAACAATGCGTGGTAGAGGCGGAGAAAAATGCAGGTGCATTAACACCAAGCGCGCCAACGAAGCTTAAAAAGTCGCTTAGCAACGCTGAGGATCGTAGGAGGAAAAGTTTATTGCCCTGGCATCGGAAAAATAGATCCAAATCTAAAGATAGAGAGGCGGTTGAACAGAGCAAGGTCGAGGATGCTAATGCTTCGCAGGTTTTTGCAAAAAAGGACGAATTACATAGCAGCAAATCTTCCCTAACGTCGCTGGACTTAGCCATTACGACTATAGCCCAGGTACAACATTAATAACGACTCTCCCCCTTAACAATTAAATATGTTTCAATCCTACAGCTCATTATTTATAATTTCAGGACGTGGTAAAAGGTTCTCGTGAAGAATTGGCCTCCGGAAGAACAGCTCTATGCCGAATTAGTTTAGGAACCGACAGCACAACAGTAGTACAAATAAAAACGCAAGAAACCATTTCTCAGCTCGTCCATCGACTTCTGGACAAGCGCGGGCTCACCTATAACTCATTTGAAGTCACTACAGACAAACACCTTAAAGTACGTCGCTCTTTACCATCTCAAAATACTCCAAATTAATCTCTTTTTTGTTATAGCCAATGGATATAAATCATCGCTCCCTCAAACTAGCAGGTTGTGAAGTCAAAGTCGAGCAACGTGTAGTTTTCAAACTAGATTTACCGAATAAGAAAATTATTTCAGTAAAATCAAAGTCCCGGAAATTAATAGTAGATGTTTTACGTCCGATATTACATAAGTACAATTATAACTTAGACCAAGTTAGCGTGTTGAATAAGACAAACGAATTAGTTGATGTTCATCAGTCGGTTACAACAATTGATGGAGCGAGACTCAACATTCTTCTATGTGAAGGTAATTACCACGGACTATATGTTGAGAAAATTGGTTTTATTGTGTTTTTGTTGCAGAAGCAAGTATTAACGAGAGTAAAAACGCATCAAGTATTAAAGCTAATAAGTTAGTTGAAATAACTAATCAAGTTTTTGAGGGGATATTACAAGAAAAAGCGGAAAATGCCCATGCGAAACAAAAGTCTGACAAAGGATCCGTTAAAGTAAGTAATTTTTAAAGTCTTGTATTGATCAAAAATTAATGTCTTTATCTGTTGCAGAGTGAAGATTGGGGTTCCGAACATTCATCAATTTTAGGAAAACTGCTTCGAAGAGATTCTGGCGTGCAAGAAAGGCGAAAAAAGTCTCAAATGACTAGACCCAAAAGCGTTTTCACTAATCCAACTGCACCTGAAGAAAACCAACAAAGCAAAAAGCCATTAATTGCCAAATGGAAAGCGGGAGTCAACAAACTACAAGTATCGCCCTGCAGCGAAAGCGATGGTACTTTTTTGCTCAAACTAATTTTCCAACTTACTAAAACCTTATTTGTTTACAGAACTAGTCGAAGGTTTAACCCGAGCGCAAAAATCCCGCCTAGAAGACCAACGTGGAACCGAAATCAATTTCGAACTCCCCGACTTTCTAAAAGACAAGGAGAACGAGAAACTCCAACAACAAAAAATGGAAGTGGACTCGCAACGACCATACTCCTACCCACAAATGAACATGGATATCACCCCCACTAGTTCGACCTCTAACACCCCTACAAAGTCGTACAACTTTTCGCCAAGTAATTACGAAAATAGGACAGTTTTTCTGCAAGAGCCTTCCGCAAATTTGAACAATATGAGGGTTTATCCTGCGACCTCGGATGAACCAATGAAAATTAGTGGCAATTCTTTATCTCCCAGTAAAGGGGGTAGACGGGAGTACCACGGGGAGCCGCCCCCGTTGCCCCCTAAGCCTAAAATAATTCCTATTAAGCCTTCAAATTGGGGGTTTTACTCTTCGGGCGCGGGAGATTCCAGTGATAAGCGAAGGAAACAGGCTTTGTTTTTGGAACAACCCTCTAGCAGCTTTGTTTAAATTTAATATTATATTTAGTTGTATTGATATTAATTGCAATTTTGTTTATTACTACTTAATTTTGTTTATTTGGAAGTATTATTTTATTTGTGTTTTCTTTTATTTTTGTAGATATTTAAATTGTTGTACCAGTGTACCTTTCACATATTTTATTTATTTGAAATATATTTTTATACAGAACTATTTTGTTTTATTAAAATTAAGCAGTTACCAACTCTGGTTTTTTCGCATCAACAACTTCTGTTGCTTCCGACACAGTTTCAATCTTTTTTACTTCTTTTTTTACCGGTGGTGCTTCGTCAACTTTTCTAAACGTAATAATTGATGGTTCTTTGGGTGGCAGCCAATCAGGAATGATTTTATAATGTATTCTCCACTTCCCATATAAGCTCGAAATGTGCTTTTCGAAAATTACGTATTCCAACACATCTTTTGCCAATATTTCGCTTCCATGCATCAAACGCCCAAAGCGATCATAAATCGCCAAAGTCTACAAAAACAAGTATTAAATGCCTGAAATTACCTAGTTTTATAGCTTACTTGTTGTGTATGAAAGCGCACAGTAATTTGAGCGAATATATTTTCTTTCGTTACGACGTTTGTGCATCTAGCGTGAGCCACTCTGGGTAATTCGACATTCTTAATGAATTTCCAGTGAATGGTTTTATTTCTTATGTTATGCATTACTTCAGGATATGCTCGCTCCGTTACATAATCTCGAATCGTGTACTTATCTTTGGCTGCCATACATTCGTGCATTTTGATGTAGATATCTTCCGCGTGCTTGCAAAACTCAGGCGTATCAAAGTCATCCTCGAATGAACGTATTTTTCTTATCGCGAGCATTGTCTTGGATTTCTTTTCAAGAAACTCCAGTTTTTGTTTAGCGCCCTGGAAACCTCGCGATTATTAATGTTTAACGATGAAATGGAGTACAAACCTGTGTGGTGATTGGGGACACTTTCCCGTCGCCTTCTGGAGGAACGTAAGGTTCAAAAATACTCCCAGTGGAGGTAATATTAAACTCCTTTTCAATCCAGGGTCTTGGTGGCAACATTCCCTGTTCTTTAAGCTTACTCCTAATTTCTTCTTCAGATAGGTCGGTCATCTTTTCGTTGTACTTTGGAAGTTCGACTTTCATAACTTTGGCACGACGCATCCATTTCCATTTGGGGTTCCAATGTTTTGTTCGTCTGTGGCGAACTATCTCCAAGTTTACGTTATTGGAAATGGGGGCTAAGAATCCAACCGCACTTTCCTGTTAAAATAAAGTTATTGGACGGTTTGGGTTAATTTTATGATAACATACGTGTAGTAGCTTTAATCCTAAAGTATTTGCAAGTCGTAAAGACATTGTGGTAATAAAATAAAACGTTTTTTAAAAATTATTACATTAGGGATGACAACATAACCTCAATTTTTACCATATGACATTTCAATTCACAGAAAAGAAAATCAACAAAGATCACCAACTCAAGCATAAAAATTTGGTTCACGTTATGCGACACCTACAATTTCTAAATGAACTAAAAAAATATTTTTATTTATCTTGTTTATTATTTTAATTTAAATGCTTTAAGATTAACCTTGTAATAAACATCTGTTACGGTTTGTTGTAAAATTATTTACAAAAAGTTTAAAAAATAATTAGGTACCTACAGTTTCAAAAATATAAACATTAAATAGCTACTCATGGTGTAAGTACAAAATACCAATTTTTTCTAATAAATCGAATTAAATAAACTTTTCATGGTTCTTAAAAACTACAATCTCTTCTTTGTCTAATTCTTTTCTAGCTATGTCAATATCGTTATTAATTTCTTTAATAAGTTCTTCAAGAGAAGAAAAATTTCTTTCTGGCCTAACGTATCCAACCATAATGACTTTCATAATTTTTCCATAAAAATCATCATCAAACTTATGAAGAATATGCGTCTCCATAGATTTTTTCTTATTGTTGTAAAAAGGGTTCCATCCCACGCTCATGACCATTTTGTAAACTGGTCCATTATTGATTTTGGCGTATCCAAAATACACCCCAGTTGAAATACTATCAGGTAAATGTTCCACGACATCTTCTGGAAAGTTTGCAGTTGGAATTCCAAGCTCTTTTGATCCTCTGCCAAATCCCTTGATGACCTCGCCCTCTGCTACGTGCGGCAACACTGCACTAGGGTTCGACATCCGTAAAAAACGTGTAGGTGTCGCGTCTGTAAAAGTTTGTCTGTGGTTGGTGCAGTGCTGTCAAGCCCTCAGCTTATTCTTTAAATCGGTTTTATTTTTATTTATTTAAAAGCGTAATTTACGATAATTACTGTGCAAAATGCTGTCGGTTGAATGTGATGATGAAAAAAAGGTAAATAACTATTTAGTAACTTATAAATAAACGTTATCACTCGAGTAATTCGGTCTAAAAACGGCTTGTCCTTCCACGACCTCTACACAATCAAAACTAATACTTATAATAATAAAAGATACCTACTAAAGCCTGCAATTCCAGTTCGTAAGAATAATTATTCATTAGATAGCAGAAATTATAAAAATACATTCTTTTTCTAAGTGGACATTTTAAGTAATTTTATTATCAACGAGTCTTAAATAAGCCAACACAAATAAAATTTGATAACACTGGTATTAAAAAAAAACACCTTTTTTAAATAATCCTTTATAAATGATACCAAATATTATAAAACAAGGTTTTTTTTATTGATAGAGAAATTAATCTTATGTTGGTGTAACTTCTTTAAAGCTGCAGCTTTGTTTTAATTTTTTTTTTTAATTGACTAATCAAATTAAAAATGGTTTTTTTAATAAAAAGAACAAAAATATATTTAACTTTATTGGCGGCAAATAAAAATTACTGCAAAATCCAACTTAATTTTTTGTCACGTATTTTTCAAATTTTTTCAAGCTCAAAAATACAATATGCGCAGAATGTCATTGCGCCTTGCCGGCAAATGTAAAATTTTAAAACTGCTTCAGAATTCTACGTAGGTAAGATAATTGACTACGTTATCTATTAACCAGCTGACAATGCACTATTACAAACAATTATTCATAAACAATAGAATCCCTCACATTATTTTTTTCTTAGTTTAAAGTTTATACAAATTTTTAATTAATTTTTTTTTTGGGTCATCATTGCTCTTCAGCCAATTTTAGAAGTAACCGGAAGCGTTGTAAAATAAAAGGGTCATTTTCCGGAAGAGATAGGTCCCAAGTCCGAAGATACTAAAAATAGCGAAAAGGAAATACTCCAAATTACATATTTGTTTGTATTTTTTTGTACTTATAGGAAGAGGTTATCGCTTAACTTAGGTTATATAAGTACAATGATAATGAATCCTTCTATATTTTACTAAATCATTGTGATCTCTCGCGTATTTAATAGTTTGTCGTTTGCTTTTGAGTTAGAAATACAATGGATACTTTAATCAAGGTAAAAAAATAATGTACTAATTATTTAAATCAACATTTTGCTTACACAGTAAACTATTTTTATAGTATAGCTACTTTGCAAAATTGTTTTTTTTTAATCTGCCTAGAAAACAAGCCAAAAAAATATTTTATTTACCGTTTACCCTATATTTACCAATTTTTTTTTTCTCATATTATTCGGTATATCATAGTTAAGTACCATGACAAAACATATTTATTGAGTGGTGCAATTAAAAAAACAATCGTAAAATATCTCAAAAATATGACCTTGCTAGCTAACAACTAAAATGCATTACAAAAAATTATGCAATTTTTCTATTTTTGTTTTTTTCTTCTAAAGCACATTTTATAAACATAAAATTATTATTTTAGCATTTTCTTACCAAATTGCTATTTTGATTTTAAAGTAATCGAAAATAATTGCGCACTTCACTAGGGGGTCAAAGTTGAAAAAAATAAATGTTCTACCTTTATCAAAAGATCCACTATTTGTCCCCCCATCATAGAATATTTACATATTAATTTTTTTTAATTTTAGTTAAAAGGAGGGCACAGCAGGGCACCCAGCGGTTCCCGCGAATTCATCGAAGCCACAAAAAAAGAAGCCTTAATTCACCTCCAAAAAGAACTAGACGCCTTAGTACAAACAGCCCCCCAAAACGACAGAACCCAAATTAAAAATGAACTTGACGGTTTCGCCTCCCTTTACGAACGTTTTTTGCAAGAAACCGGTCCTTCAGTCAAATGGGACAAAATCGAGAAACTACCCGCTGATGCTGTACGAGATTACAACACTTTACAAACCCCTACCACATGTAAAGTACATGAAATGCTTCAGAAATTAGTCGTTGTTAAGTTAAACGGTGGGTTGGGTACATCGATGGGGTGTCACGGACCTAAAAGTGTCATTGTCGTAAGAAATGATCTTACATTTTTGGACTTAAGCGTACAGCAAATTGAGGTAACTATCAAATTCTGTTACAACGCTTTAAAATAATTATTGATACCTTTTTTAGCACCTAAACAAAACCTACAACGTCAACGTACCACTCGTTTTAATGAACTCCTTCAACACGGACACAGACACTCAACAAATAGTCAAAAAGTACAAAAACCTTTGCGTGGACATCCGCACCTTTAATCAATCCTGTCATCCAAGGATAAACAGGGATTCTTTAATGCCAATTGCAAAGGACTGTAACGTAGCACAAAATATGGAGGCCTGGTACCCACCTGGTCACGGAGATTTCTACGAAAGCTTTAGAAATAGCGGTTTACTCCAGAAGTTTTTGGACGAAGGCAAAGAGTACTGTTTTATTTCTAATATTGATAATTTAGGAGCGACTGTTGATTTAAATATATTGGATTTGTTGCTTAATAATCCTGGGAAACAACACGAATTTGTAATGGAAGTTACGGATAAAACTAAAGCCGATGTTAAGGTATAAAATAAAAAAAAAATGTAAAGAAAATGTTTACAAATAATGTTATTTTATAGGGAGGTACTTTAATGTACTACGAAAACAAGTTGCGTCTTCTTGAAATAGCCCAAGTACCAAAAGAACACGTTGAAGATTTCAAATCAGTAAAAACCTTCAAATTTTTCAACACCAACAACTTGTGGGCCAAACTAGACGGTAATATTTCCTTGCCCCTTTTTTAAACCAAACAAAACTAAGTATTTTCACAGCAATCGATCGAGTCCTCAAAGAAAAGAGTCTAAAAATGGAAATCATTATCAACAACAAACATCTAGAAAACGGTTTGAATGTAATCCAACTCGAAACGGCAGTAGGTGCAGCGATGAAGAACTTTGAAAACGGGATAGGAATAAACGTTCCTAGAAGCCGTTTCTTACCCGTGAAGAAAACCTCCGATTTGCTTCTCGTTATGAGTAATTTATACAGCATGAACCATGGTTCATTGGTAATGTCGTTGCAAAGAATGTTCCCGACCACACCTTTAGTCAAGTTGGGCGACAATCATTTTGCCAAAGTGAAAGAATTTTTGGCTAGGTTCCAGAATATTCCTGATCTCTTGGAGTTGGACCATCTGACCGTTTCCGGGGATGTTACATTTGGGAAAGGGGTGTCTCTTAAGGTAAATACAATTATAATTGGGATTTGTAATTTTCTAATTTTTTATTTTTTTTAGGGCACAGTTATTATAATAGCAAACCACGGAGATCGGATTGATATCCCATCAGGTTCAAATTTGGAAAATAAAATTGTTTCTGGTAACATGCGCATATTAGATCATTAAGTGTTATTACGATTTTAAAATATTATACAAATTTATAGATAAAGTGATTATGTACGAGATTATTTGTTATTAAAATTTATTTTTATATTTATTTTATTTAGAACCAAAAATTTTACTTATTTCTAAATCCACTAAATTAAGCATTAAAGTCATTTTTGATATCTATAATTTGTTTATTCTTCAAAAATAGCACATGAAAAATGGATGGAGTTAAAACAAATCATTTTTTGATTACTTACCCTAATAATGTGTAATAAATAGCCATAAATTAATGGGCAAAAATCAAATACCTGAAGCAACGATTTTTCTTTTCGCTTTATTTAATTATGTACAACAATTTTTCCATTCATTCCTTACCCAAGTAACTCTCGAAAATGAAGTTACAGACGGTACACATTTTGCTATGTCTGATTTTAATATCAAATGCAAACATTTTAAATCATCAAGACCACAAAAATTCGTTACTCAAAGAAGTGTTTCAAGATATTGTAGCCCAAAATGTAAACAACGGAAACGGTTTTTTATTAATTGACAATAACTACGATCAGAACCTTGTTACCCTAATGACTAGTACCATTTTTGATCAAAAAAGTCCCATAATTATTTGCAAAATAGACGCTATCGCACCTTGCAAGGTAACATTTTAATTTTAAATGGTAACATTTTTCATGGTACCTAAATTACAAAACATATTTTAGGGCCTCAAACAAAATGCAAACATTGTTTTTACACATTCCGAAAACATAACATTTTTTGACCAAGTTCCTGAAATGTTTGCTCCTCGACCAAAAATAATTATTATAACAACTCAGTTTGATAACATTGAGGAAATATTTGAACAACTTTGGAACGAAAAGTATTCAGACATCACTATAATTTTTGAACACAATAATGCAATTAAAATTTTGACCTATAATCCATATTTGCCAAAAACTACGCGTATAGTACAAAGTTTAAGATATGACAAGAAATTACCAATGAACAAATTAAAAAACGTAGAGGGAGCACAAATTAACACCTTGCTCGCTGCGAAAGATTTAACCAAAATAATAAGCAGCGAATTACCAAACGGAACTAAAGTTTTATCGGGGAAAGACTACAAAACCATATCAGCAATTTTTAAACACCTTAACGCAAAAATGATGGTTATTGACTGTGACGATATTTTTGAGAATCCTGGGGAAGATAACCCTTGGTATATTTCAAATAATAACCCTAAGAAAACTGAGGTCAAGAAAAAAATGTTAAGGGAATATAATCTAACCATGATGCTACGTTCTACGACATTAATTGAGCAGGATACGACTTTGGAAAATGCTTATCCTCATAACCAAAACGATATTACCATTGTTGTACCAAAAAGTAAAGCCGTTGAAACGAGAATTCAAATTCTTAGTGTCGCTTTGTTTGCCTTTGGACCCACTGCCATGTTTGTTTGCGTTTGTAAGTTTATTTTTTTGCAGACCAAGGTTTGATTTTATATTTTCTACAATCTTTTTAAGAAAAAAATCTCCTCAGTAGATTTTGTTAAAACGGAATGTCGCGAAGCATAGCAACTGTGGCTATGTAATGTTGGTTACCTAAAATCAACAAAGAAACAGCACTTTCTGGTCATTGCTCAGTGGGTTTATAAGAGTTAATTTTAATTAAAAATTGTGCTTACCAGCAACATAAATAAACAAAGCACAAGTTGACATATTCTTAAGGTCCATCAATAAGCGTTTAAATACATAATTTTGGAAATTTAGAACAACTATTTTTTATATATTTTATAATATTTTAAAATATTTCCAAACTATTTTTTGCCAAAATTCTGTATTTAAACGCTTATTGATAGACCTTTAGAATATGTCAACTTGTGCTTTGTTTATTAATGTTGCTGGTAAGCACAATTTTTAATTAAAATTAACTTTTATAAACCCACTGATCAATGACCAGAAAGTGGTGTTTTTTGTTGATTCTACGGAACCAACATTACATAACCACAGTTTCTATGCTTCGCGACATTTTGACCGTTAACACTTTGCATTTTCAGTTTTTATTTTATTACGCCTACTGATAAAATTCATATTCAAAGAACCTTTAAAGATTAATGCTATTGGAGACACAGTCCTAGATTCTGTGAATATATATATCAACGATGCATTTTTTCAAACTCCAAAAATACCCCTCGAAAAAATATTAGTTATAGCCTGGGTTTTCTACCAACTCCTAATAGTAACACGGGTAAAAGCAAAAATCACAAGTATCTTTTCTCTTGATATTTACGACCCTGAATTGGATACCATTGATGATATAAGCCAAGGTGACTTCCCAGTTTTTGGACTTTCCTCACATGTTGAAGAAATAAAACAAAAATATCCGGATGCAAAGTATGCCAACTTTATGGATAAGATAGTTGGAGTTTCAGTTGATGAAAATGTAGTTCACACTTCGATCTTTAATTATGATCTTGATCTTATAACTAATATGGGAATAATCACAGAAGCAGATTTGGCTTTGTATTTTTCAAGGACTCGAATATACAGAGAAAACGGTAAGCTAAAAGAATCTAAGACGTTTTAATAGGAGCAATAATATTAAAAATATATATATTGTATGTATTGAATTAATATAAATAATATGTCCCGATTAAATTAACAAATAATCATCTGCAATTCATTCATGAAAAAATTCTTCATTTTCATCAAAACTTGCTCTTGCAAATGTTCATTACCAAGGACCAATGCAATAGCTGCAGTTACAGTTCTTTCATTAACGCAATTTACCAAAAAGTTGCGAATATCTTCAACCAATTTTTGGCGTTGACGAGGCGTCAAATCTTCTCTTATTATTTGAACAACTGATTTAAAATCATCGGTCAGCAACATTGCCACAATTCCGCCAATACTGGCACCTAAATAATAACATCATAAAGTTTGGTTAATATTATTAGGATCCTGACACGTACCTGCTAATAAGCCAGTTTTTCCGCCAATTAATCCTCCAAGAATGGTTCCTGTAGCAGTGAGCGCAGCCCCTTTGCTAACTTCCTGAATTGTAACTCGTAAGTTACGATTATCTGCTAGAACACTGCACATTTGTAAAATTTCACTGTCTGACATAATTTATTTTGTTGTATTAATGGGTATTAAAAAGTTTTTAAAATTTGCTAAATAAAGGAAGGATATCTATCCCTCAGTTTTTATAATCGGAATAGGATGCTAGGGACTTCCCCTAATTTATACTTCAGACAATCTATCTCCAATCACCAAACTGAATTGATAATACATATTACATGCAAGTTTTATAATTATTAGGTAAAAAGATGCCAACAATTTGTGATACATATTTTTTTAATATTAGGATATTTTTTATACAGGTTGTTCAAAAAATGGCACATAAACGCTATGTAGACATAAATTTTGATTCTAAAACAAATAGTTACATGGTATTAGGTCATTAGTATTAAGTCTTAAGATTCTAGTAGAATGGTTGACAAATAACCATTTCTAATTCATTCAAAAAAAATCTTTTAATTATCTTTAAAACTTGCTTTTTGTAATCCTCATTTACAAGTACAGACTCCGCAGCTACAGCTTCATCAGTTTCTTCAACGAAATTGGTCAAAAAATTGCGGATATCGTTGATCAATATTTTGCGTTCGGTAAGCGTCAGTTCTTCATATATTATCATAGACACTGATTTAAACTCATCGGTCAGCAACATTGCGACTACACATCCAAGACTAGCACCTAAAAAATGAAAATAGCTGTTAATTATTTGTAAGTTAATTGCACATAGGTACCTGCTAATAATCCAGTTCTTTCGCCAAGTAATCCTCCAATAATGGTTGCCGTAGCAATGACTATAGCGATAGTAATTTTTTTAACTTTTTTAACTAAAACTCGCAAGCCCAAGTCTTCTGCCAACATGGCGCACATTCGCAAAATTTCATAATCTGACATGTTAGGCATTTTTTGGTACATAAAGTAGAAAATGATCTTCCTTGACTTTGGCTAAATAAAAGATGCCACAACCACAGTTTTTATTATCGGAATTTAAAACTCCCCATAATTTGTATTAGAAACAATCTCTAATCGCCTAATTGAATTTAATTGCAATGCAATTATTGGGTATACAAAATAACAAAAATTTCCGATAAGTATATGTTTTAATAATATGATTTTAAAGGAACTAGGTAAGTCCCTTTCATAAAAATTATTACTTATTCACAGTACATTAACAATTCTTTCAGGAAAAAACTCTTAATTTTATCCAATACTTCTCTTTGCAAAGAATCATTTTCATTGACTAAAGCAATAGCTTCAGCTATAGTATGGTCATTACTGCAAGAAATTAAAAAGTTTCGAATTTCTTCGATCAACTTTTGATGTTGAACCGGCATTAAATCGTCCTCAATTATTTGGTAAACCGGTTTTAAATCGGGGAGCAAGGATGTGGCCATACTTCCAAAGTGCGCTCCTAAAAAATAACATTTAAATATTATCAATTGCTCTTTGATGATTTCACGTATGTGTACCTGGTAATAATCCCTTTTTTCCGCCAAATAATCCTCCAAGTAACATTCCGGTGAAAGTAACGATAGCCTCATTCGCAATTTGTTTTGTTACCCGTAAATTGTGGTCTCTAGCCAATGTCACACACATTTTTAGAATTTCGCTTTCATCTGACATGGTTTGTGTTATTAACGTAAGACCTTTACACCCAAGTAGAATTAAACAAAGTCACTATAGTAAGCCCTTAAAACTTCTTTAGCTAAGCTGACTAAATAAAAGGTCAGTGCGTGGCGCAAGGACAGTGCATAGGGACTTCCCCTTAGCTTCATATCAAAGAAAGTCTGGAAATTTTAAGCAAACATACATAATATTGCTATTTAATGCCATATTTTAATGCAAGAGGGCACACGATGTTCTACTGAATCAGACGGCACGGCATCATGATATGCTAGTAATTATTTGAGTTCTTGTCATGACTGCCATTCACGCAGCTTCTTGCTAGCTTCTAGAAGCAGCGAAGAAGCTAGCTTCTAGAAGCTAGCAAGAAGCTACGTGTAGTAGACATCAGGGGCCAAAGTTTTATTTAGTTTAAAACAAGAGGGGGGGTAGATTAATGAATGGGTTAGATCAATGAGTGGCATAGATCATTTAAAAAGTTACACTTCGCAGATAGGTTATTTTTTTATTGTTATATAATTGTTACACATTCTATATGATACTCTTCGCAGTAGATGATTGAAAAGGTGCATTTTTTATTTTATTAAAAAAAACGTAAAACCTATTTTTGTTGTAAACGGGTGGGATACAAAAAAAATATTAGATGCTTTTTTATAGGGCAAAATACAATCTTTAATTTAGTTAAGAATATTTTTTTCGTAAAATTGATATTAACCGAAATATGATTTTTTTTGAACTTTGGGGGTGATTCCAACCCTCTATTTATTATTTGATTTCTTTCAAAAACAATAGGGTTCTTCCCCCAAACGGAATTTATTTTTGCACCAAATCTCAAGTCAGCTGAATAAACCGTTCTTCAGTTATCGTGGTCACAAGTTTCGTTACAGACAGACGGACAAAAAATAAAAGTCTTAAAAAGTCATGAAACGAACAAATCTGCAAACATTTTTGCTCTAGGATGAATATTAACGATATTAGAGAAGGTCCGAGTAATCGCAATATACTCTTTTGCGAAGAGTATAAAAATAGCCTTATTTTTGATTTCAGGAAGAGCAGTATTTCACGTTCCTCGAGAAAGTCTATTCCCGACATTCCAATGTTTCCAATTGGCTTACGGCTCTCCTTTTCTACCAATTATAAACAGAAAATTGAGACAGCTAGCCGAAGGAGGTTTTTTAAACCTATGGAGAGAGCAAGACATTTTTAAATTCACAATAGAGGGACTTCTTTATCCAGATGAAAATTATGTGGATACTGTTCCGCGAGCGAAGGTTCTTGATATGACCATTTTCATTTTTGTAATGAAACTCTACATTTGGTGTATTATAGTTAGTTGTTGCGCATTCGTTTGTGAGATTGTTTATTATTATTTGATTAAGAAATGCATTAAAAATGTAGAAATGTTTAGAAGTCAAAACAAGAAGTAATTTTCTTTTTGCAAATCACTTATAATTTTAATAGAAATGTTTGGTACATAGCTGAATTTTTTAAATATTTATTTGTTAGTAATTATTTTGTCAATTATTAGAAGTATAATAAAACTGCGTTATTAGTACAAACCCGGCAACACTGGTTTCGTTTATTGATAAAATTAAACCACCTGAAAGTCTGTAAATCCCCTATGTAAGAAAAACATGATTACCAACTCAAATAGTGAAGTTATGTAAATGCTCCACCTCATTTTTCTTCAGGGAAATGTTGCTTTAAAACAAGAACAAGTTTTATTTGCTTTCTTCATCTTTTTAAACGAATAAACGCTAAATTTTACTTGATAACTGCGAGTGGTATTAAAAAAAAATATTCATGAAGTTCCACTATGTTGGTAGCATGTTTTAAGCTAACGATAAGTAGGCGTCCTGTATAGGTTTGTAAAGTTAAAACGTGATTTAGGGTAAAGTTAGTACAAGGCCGACGTGTGCTAACACCACACATAAATCGTTTACGAAACAGGAAAGAAGCTTTCTGCAAAAATACTTTCCGATAAGTGCAGATAAAAACCCCAGGATATAAGCATAATTTTTATTTTAATGATTATAAAATGTGTGTAAGCTTAACAATAATATTTCTGCTACGCTTAAGCAAGTGGAATACTGAGATTATTTTGAAAAAACTGTTTCACTACGACTAACACTTTTTCTTGAAGGGGGTTACTTTGTAGAACCATCTCAATAGCTACTGGTATAGTTGCCGCAATACCATTTACCAGAAAACTTTTAACAGCTTTGACAAACTTTTGAAGTAATTCGGGAGTCAATTCTCTAATTATTTCAGCAACAGTTTGTTCATTAGATAGGGCTATTGCGAGCATTCCTCCAAGACCGGCTCCTAAAAAGATTACATTTAAGAAAATTATTTAAAACTTAATTTCTCGCTCGTACCAGCCATGAATCCTAATCTTCCACCAAGAAGTCCCCCAATTGCACCCCCTGTGGCTGTAAAAATTGATCCCATTGTTGATGCAACTACTAAGTTATGATTATCTGCTATGGTTTTAACCATTTGCACAATTTGACTGTCCGACATTTTGTTTGTTTTATGTTCTTAACACAAAAAGACTATTTGAATCGAAGAATAAACTGACAATAATTCTTTAACTGTACTGAATGTTGTTAATGGAATGTGTAGAAGGGGCAATGGCGACTCCAACAGAAGCCGCTGTTGCCACATTTCTGTGGTAACCAGTTAATATAAACTTTTCAAATAAAAGAAAAATAATAAAATTCCTGAGCTCCTACTTGCAAAAAAAATGATTCTTAAAAAAACCAAAATTCAGATTTACATTCTACTACAACACTTTGGGTTTAATGTGATTGAAGATTTGTCTTCTTGGGCATTTAAAAAGCTTATAAACGCAGTTTAAGACAAATCAAGACAAATCCACAAAATTGTGGATAACTTAAAAATTAAAAAGCTTTTTAAAGTTTTAAAGCCAGCATCAGATCGGACACCTAATTCTATACAACATAGGCTATTTTAAAAGTCAAAATAATAAGCAATGTCAAAATAATTTGCAAAAAACTAAAAAACGATTTGTTTTTATTACTCCTTAACTACTGTATATTTTGGGAATCTAAACCACACACTATATTCCCACATCTTTTAAGAATCCATACAACAGCAAACAACATTCAAAATTGCTTTTGTTGAGCTTTTTTCCATGAAATGCTGTTGCAATCCACATTTAATCTGAGCGTTCTAGATTTCGCATCTCCTCTTAATCTGAATCTGGTACTTAAAAAGTTCTAACACTTTTGGTTGGAACGCGATACCCAATTTTTTTCAAAGTGCCCTAATATCCAAAATATTTTTTTAAGAAAAAATCTAAATACAGATTATTGTTCTGCAGCAAAAAAGTAGCCTACAAAATAAGTTTTATTAAAATCGGAGACAAAAATTATTTTTGATGAGCTTTTTTGAAATTTTCTAAAAATTGTCCAACTTTGAAAAGCTCTGACAAAAAAACAAAATCACGTGGAAAAAATCTGATTGCAGATTTGTTTTCTTGGGTCCAAATTTTCTCAGTTTCTTAATTACCACAAACACAAGTAATTTTTGTCAGCAATAAATGCCATCAATTCTTATGTAAAACGAGCTGCTAAATCTGAATCTGGTACTTAAAAAGTTCCAACACTTTTGGTTTAATTGCTATGAGCTTTTGAATGCACTTCAAACGCGACACCTGATTTTTTCCCAAATGCTCTAATTTCTAAAATATTTTTTTAAGAAAAAATCTAAATACAGATTCTGATTCTGCAGCGAAAAAATAGCCTACAAAATAAGTTTTATAAAAATCAAAGAAAAAAATTATTTTTGATGAGCTTTTTTGAAATTTGTCCAACTTTGAATAGCTCTGACAAAAAAATGAAAGCACGTGAATAAAATCTGATCGAAGATTTGTTTTCTTGGGCATTTAATTAGCTTATAAACGCAGTCTAAGACAAATCTATTTTTTCAAAATTTACCTTATTTTTTAACAAGGGGTAAGGGTCCAAATTTTCTCAGTTTTTTAATTATCACAAACACAAGTAATTTTTGTCAGCAATAAATGCCATTAATTCTTATGTAAAACGAGCTGCTTAATCTGAATCTGGTACTTAAAAAGTTCTAACACTTTTGGTTTAATTGCTATGAGCTTTTGAATGCAACTTCGAACAAGACACCCGATTTTTTTCAAAGTGCTCTAATTTCCAAAATATTTTTTTAAGAAAAAATCTAAATACAGAATCTCATTTTGCAGCAAAAAAATAGCCTACAAAATAAGTTTTATAAAAATCGAAGACAAAAATTATTTTTGATAAGCTTTTTTTGAAAATTTGGCCAATTTTAAAAAGCTCTAACAAAAAAACGAAAGCACTTTCAAAAAATTTGATTGCAGATTTGTTTTCTAAAGCTTTGAATTAGTTTATAAACGCAATTTAGGACAAATCTATTTTTTCAAAATTTGCCTCATTTTTGAGTAAGGGGTAAGGGTCCCAATTTTCGAATCGAATATGAAGTTTTAACAGTGTCGGTCGGTCAAAAAGAAAAGTTACTAAAATTGGTTTTAGTGTTTATTATCTCTGAGATTACTTTATATATTTATAAAACATAGATAAATTTACATAACCAACAACAGTCAGATTATCTATCTAAAATATAGACTATAAAAAACTTATAAACAACATTCCGACACTCTGCACTCTTAAAAATATAACATTACAATAACAATTCGATTTAAGTGGTTATCATACCCATTTCCCTAACAAGAAAATTACCCAATTCTTTTAGCACTATTGCTTTCAAAGGATCCGAACTCATTAAAAGAGGTAACACTAGCATGATATTTTCTTGCCTGCCAGCGTTTTGTAACGCGTTGGTTAAACACCCTTCTAGTTTCTCCCTTTGAGCAAAAGTCATATCATGCCTAATTATTTGTGCAACTGATTTAAATTTCTTGCTGGAAAGGGCTGCAGCAGCACCCCCAATTGTACCCCCTAAAACAGTTCTTTTAGTAACAGAAAAAAGCTTTTTGAAAGGTGTTTCTTACCGAAAAACAGGCCAACGGGGCCAGCTACGAGCCCCCCTATTAAAGTCGCAGCAGCAGCGATCAAAGTCCCCTTTCCCACTTCTTTAAACGTAACTTCCATATTTTCTTGTTCTGCTAATAAAGCAACTATCTCCAGAAAATCATCCTTAAGCGATACCGACCCCATTTTGTTTAATTCTGGACTTTATTTTGGCCCAAATCATAAAAAGAACTATAATTTGCTTTTGCCAAAATATACCAAAACAAAGACGACCAGTATGAGCAACAAAAGAGCAATAAAAGCACGTCTACCACACACTTTTGTTTATATTTATAAGAATGTTAGGTTATGTTCTGTATTCAAAACATAACACAAAATGAGTAAAGATTACCCCAATATAATTTTGCTACTAAGCGGAAAACGCAAAAGTGGAAAAGATTTTATAGCAGCCAAAGTTAAAAGCATGTACGTTACTTAAAACTAGAGCAGGGGTCATTAAATCTAACTTTCTTAAACAACACACCATACTTTAGGCTTTAGTGGACGATTTACAAAGACATGTCTTTTTGCAGTTTAAAAGAAAAATGTTCCATAGTGCGAATCTCAGAACCAATCAAAAGGCACTACGCCGAACAAAATAACCTAGATTTAAACAAACTGCTTGGCGATAGCAGTTACAAAGAAACATATCGACTTGCTATGATTAAATGGAGTGACGAAGTGCGTTCAAGAGACCCCGCCTACTTTTGCAGAGCCGCCTGTAGTCAGGGTAATAATCGGCAACTGCGCAGCCTTTCTGCGCAACTACACTGAGCCTAGACTCTAGGAGATCTCTTTGCTCACCTATTTTGGGCTGTATATTTATCGTAATCCCCTTTTTGCAGCTCCTGCTGTTCCAATATGGATCGTTAGTGATATTAGACGAAAAACAGATGTACAGTTCTTTAAAGAAACGTACAAGGACATAGTCAAAATTACAAGAATTAGTGCAGACTTACCAGTCAGGGCCGAGAGGGGCTGGGTCTTCACTGAAGGTAGCTGTAAAACCAATAATATAAACCTTTCTTAATTTCTTTGGATTTTAGGAGTAGACGACGCCATTTCAGAATGCGGTTTAGATGATTTTGTAGAATGGGATTTGGAAGTTTCTAACAACAATTTAGAAGAGTTTAAAGTTGCTGTGGATTTAATATTAAAGATATGCACCTCCCAAGAAACAACTTTCTGAGATTTAAACTTATCAAAGCTAAAGAAGCAAGATTTTTTAATTTAAGTGGCTAGATAAGTAGGTTTTTGCACTAGCTTTGAGTATTATATTAAATATTAGTATTATTTTACATTTTATACTTTTATAGATTGAATAAAAATCATTTACTATTTGTTTTTAACCAAGCTGCTTTCACTGTAGCACAATTTAACAAGAACTTCACTTTGAAAAACATTTTTTCACATTTTAAATTAGAACAGAAAGTCGAAGTAAACTGTTGTGACTTTTTTTTTTATTGTGACTTCCTTTTATTTTCCTATGTTGGCTATGGTTCGTTACAAATTACAATACAAGTTACGGTAACGAAGCTCATAAACCGGCCTTTACCAGAAATTCCGTGTATTTTTTAGTAGTTCAAATAATCCAAAGTCATTTATTTATAGTGACGTTTTGGACGGGGTGTTTCAAAAAAAGTGTTTTTTCCACAATAAAATGTATTTTAGTGCTAAAAAATCACTAAAAGTGCTTTAAATTAAACTGCAGGACGTGCTAGTCTAAAATGTTCTTTTTTATGGCTCCCGGATAATTCGCACCTATTAATAATGAATGGAACAGAACATTTTGATGATGAAATGATTGATAGAAGACCAATAATTACATGTAGGTTAAAGTTCAATAACACATCTATTCTTGAATAATGCATGTCAATTTCAGGTGCTGGAGAACTGGAAGTATTTTCCTCGATTGAGGATAATTTAATACAATCACTTCCTCAAGATACTTCAGAACTAAAACGATCCTTAGGACGACCAGCACGATTGGTACATATTGGAGCTAGATTCACCCCTTTTAGCTCCATAGCTCTACCCAAAGGAACTCAATGGGACCTCATAAGACAACCCCTGTTTCACATTTACTGGACAGAATGCTCAGATGTGGACTTATACAAGTCGAGCCTAAAGGACGACATCGAGTTGTGGTTGAAGGATCTTACAACTAAAGACATACAAGATTGGCTTATTGTAGTAGTGGAAAACTACGATGGAAAACGGGCTAATAAGCTGTTACCGAGGACAACGGTTTGGGACAAGATTAAGGCTGATTATGCTCAAAAACAAGGAGATAGATGTATTTCAGTAATCAATCCTGGGAAGGCCGAATCAAAATCAACTGATTCTTGGAAAGGACTGGTTAATAGGATACGGCATTTATTGTTAGTCAGTTTTGCTAAGGCGCTGACTCGACTGGAGGATTATGTTCGTAAACAACGAGAAAAAAGAAACGAAACTGGTTGGAACTTTATGCGCTACTTTTATCTACAAGTAGGTTTGCTTAAAACAATCATAACCCATCTCAAAAACAATCATTAATGTTTTAGGAGGAGCTAGCTCAGGTATTAGAAATGCTGGGGCTTTACGACGAAGCCTTAGTCCAATACGACGAGCTAGACGCTCTATTTTCGCAGTTTGTGGTCAACGGAATAAGTTGCAAAGGCGTTGAATGGCTTAATGAGTTTCAAAAACCGTTAGACCGATGGCATGCGCTTAGACTTGGCCCTTCAAAATTACCCAAAAGCCCCTCGTTACTTGAACTGAGGGCATATTTGTTCGCTAAGCAGGCGCATATGCTTCTGCTAACAAACAAAATATGGGAGGTAGGTTAATTTATATTTCTTTTTTGCACTCTTTAAGGCGAAGTTTTAGATGGCATGCAGGTGTTTGCCATTTCTACATACCTGCACCAGAGAATTAAACATTTTGGAAATAGTGTCGCCTCCAGGCGCGCTTGCTTGTTGGCTTTTTTTAGCGTCGATGGAAGTTTTGCAAACATGTGATAAGTTTAACCACGCTGACGAAGTGGCAAGCTACTCACAACATACGGCGAGTTTATGGGAATATGCAAGTCAAAAGGTATGTTTAAAAAACATAACGCGTGAAAATGGGTTATTTTTGAGACATTTTTAGCTAAGGGCGCTGGGCGACTTGTGCGGGCTTTTACCAGGAAATACACCAACTTCAGAGCAGCTGCATTTAGTAGTTGGGTTGTCGGCTAGTATGGGTGATAATCACGGAACGCCGATAGCTCCTTCGCCAACCGATAAGTTAAAGGAAGCTCTATGTTCGCAAGAAGCTTTTAATAAAACGTACTTGGTAAGTAAGGCAATGAGTATTGACTTCTGATGCTTAAAAACAGGTTTTTTCTTACAGGAAATGGCAGAATTAGCAATGGGCACCTACAAGCACACCGGTCGGTTGCGTAGAGCGCGACTAGTCGGTCGCGAAGTCGCCTCATTCTACATGCTAATGGGTGAAACCCAAAAGGCAGCCGCGTTTCTTTGCGACGCATTTCGCACCTTCGAACAAGACGGATGGCATGAGCTGGCAGCCCAAACCCAAATCGAACTAGCGGATTGCTACCGCAAAGCCAACGACGTGAAGAAATTCATCCGCGAAAGTGCTTGCGTTTCATCCGCGCTTGAAATCGACACTTTAGTCCGATGGACGTACTTTGACGAAATGAAAAAAGTGCTAGAGCAACTTGACGTCGAACTAGTGGTGCCTTTTAGTAACATAATCAAAATACAAAGTGTTAAAATATTAAACGAAGGTGTAGTGATGCAGGACTCTGACATAAACGTTGAACTAACGGTTGAGTGTAACTTTCCGCGGGAGATACTGTGTACTCAAGTGCAAATTGCGCTAGAACAAGACGTTACGAAAAACTCGCAGCAACACCCGTTGGCGAAAGTATTAACGGCAAAAGACTTAAAGGAACCAAGTCCCATGTTAAGGAGACTTAAAATTTGTAGGCACTTGGACTACAAGCAGGATAAACAATTGGCTAGCGCGAGTGTTGTGTGTTCTAACAAAGATTTAAAACGAAAAGATAGTTCCGCGCCTGTTGTGTGTGACTTTAGCCATTCATTACGAGTTAATAAACTGGTAAGTTATTTTAGTTTTAAAGTGGGTTTTATTAATTGATATTTCTTGTAGCCGTTGTTAATTTGCCCTGGAACGAATATAATAAGACTGAACGAGCAAGCAAACAAAATAGGGCATTTTAACCTTGGGCAAATAGCCCTGAATTTTGGGCATTTGCGACTAATTTCACAGCCTCTTATTCCGCGTATATCTTTGGAAGTTAGTCAACAGGAACCGTCAATATTTTTGAATAAAAACGCTGCACCATTACTTTATGACATTGAGCAAAATATGAACCTAATTGTAACCATGGGAAGTTACTCTGCAGACCCTGTAAGTAAACCTCTTTTGCAAATAACACATTTCACTGGAATTAAAATAATTTATTTGGTAGGCATCAACAATTCGCCTTACGGCGACGCCTGGTCTAACGCTCCAAGCCGACAAATCCCTTAATTTAACGTCCGGTATTGAACTAGAGTTAGGAAAACAAGAGCCTTTTTCAAGTACGCGCACAATTTTACGCGTTTTGGCAAATACGCTTTCAAAAAATCATCAAATCGTAATACATTGCTCCTGGGAACCTAAACCAATTCCTGTTAGTTTGAGTTTTTCCTGCCCTCTGACCTCAACGTGGAAATTGCATAGCGTAAAATATGGAAAATTCGTTCAAGTCTCAGTAGTACGACAATTTGATTCTGAAGTCGTTGTGCAAAAACCAAAGTTGGTTTTGTCAAATAAATGGACAGTTGTTGATAGGAATGTTGAAGACTCTTATGTAAGGTTTTTTTAAACCCATTGGATTGTGGTTTTATTTTATTTTGTTTTTAGGTTCTAACAAATGCGGAAACGTACACGTATATGTGGGAAATAGTAGTAAATTCTAGTCAAGAAAACCCTACAATAAAAGCTGAGTTTAGTTTAAATTATGAGATAAAGGAACTGAACACAGGGCTTAAGACTTACCAATATTATTTTGACATCAACGACTATCAGGTAAAATAATATAAACTGCACGCGTGACCTTGAAATAACCCTGAATCTATTCTGTTCCTTTTTCTTACATTTTAAGTTTTCTTTTAAGTTTCTGTAACTGTTTTCAGACCCTATACATGCTGGAAGCCTCAGTAGAACCAGCAAAAGGAAGTGAATTCTGTAGAGTAGGAATTCTGTGCCATTTACACTTAATAATACAGAACGTATCACCATCACTTGAAAATAAGGAAAGTTCCGTGATGTACGAGGTGATAGCAGAACAAAGCGTATGGGCAGTTTGTGGTCGAACTGCCGGTGTTGTCAGTTTTGATAATGGCACCGAACCGCAAAGTGTTGTCCTGGACGTTATGCCGTTAACTAGTGGACATTTGCCGTTGCCGTTGGTCAGGATTTCTAAATACATTCCTGCTGAGTATAACTCAGGTAAGAAACAGTTTTAAGCGCAAAAAAAAACGCTCGAAAAAACCTTAAGAACTAACCTAAATGTTGGAAGAGACTTCTGTTAGATTTTTTTGTATTTATTTTTGCAGACAAACCTGGCAAAAACGATACTCCGCGTCTCCAGCCATTTAGTCCGGGACAAGTTTACAATTCAAGTAAAGGAAAGCAAGTCCATGTCATTATGTCCGCTTCCGATGGTGTAACATAAAAATACCTCGATGAAAAACAAGGTTAATAATTTATGTCTATTCAAAAGCCATGAAATACCAAAAACAGCCTCGATATTATTAATTTTCTAATACATAGATGGTTCTAAAACTAAGTATAATTAAGCCATATTGTAATGCTCAACTTTATTACTTTATAAGTTATTTAGGCTTGCCGGTGTTGAACAAATTTATGACAAAGAAATACTCTACATCATCACTTTGTGCAATTTAGATAATAAGGCCAAACTTTGGTAAATTTTACGTCTTCTTAAGTCAAGCTGATGTACTTGGTAGTTTTATTGGTAGAAGGAAACTTATTTTTTATATCACTCCCTTATTTTCTATTCTGTACCTTATTGATGTAAATATGAAAATATTTATAAATAAATGTATATTTTTTTGTTTATTGCTGTTTTTATTGTTAATTTTTAACAATACAAAAAACTACATTAAGTAATGTAGTTATTAGGCCAGAATTGCCCACATAAAATAAGATGATTTACATATTTTAGTTGTGATTTGAGTTTTTATGTGGGCAATCCAGTACATAAAAAACAAAAATATAAAGTTGTAATTGTAACAAAATATGCAATAAGTACATTTTAATTGTGCTAAAACTAATTTGTTAATTTGTCTAATACATGGCATAAAGAGGCAAAAAACTCAACCACAAAAAAGACTAGACAACGAAACTAATATCTGAAAGTACGTCAAGGTAATAAAAATTATTGCTTTAGTTTTTAAATGGTAGAGTTTTTGTAACATTGACCGCAAACGTCAATATTATAGTTATTTCATCACAATTTATTGCTAAAACTAAATACAACCATGTTAAATAAAAATATGCATGAGGTATTTAACTGCATAAAAATTATGCATGACATTGTAGTTATAAATACAAATTTCAAAATTTTACTTTTACCAGTCAACGCAAAAAATATTCAAATTCAACCCAAAACAAAAAAATCTCTAATCGTTTAAAACGGTTAAAAATGACGTGTGTATCACCCTGTGGAAATTAAACATCAATGCATTTTTAAATTTACCTATCGCAAAACCGGTTGTTATCACTTTTAAGATCACCACCAAAACAAAAAAAAGCTGATCCCTCGCAAAAAGAGGTATAAGACAGGTGTTCCAAAAACTACTACTATAGTCTTCTAAAACACCTATTAAATAATATCATTCCTATCCAAAAAAATGATTTTGTTAGGCTATTTTTTAACAAAAATAATATTTTCACTTATCTATCTTACTTAAGTAGTTGATTTGGAAGTAGCTACCGGCTGTAAGCCTCCAGCATTTCAAGGAAGAGTTTGTTCATGGGCACCAGATCCTGCTGGTGCACATTCTGCCAAAATCGACGCACTACATGGTTAGCTTGCCGAAGTGCTGGCATACAAAGAAGAAGCTGCTGAATTTGATTTAACGCTCCGGAGGGCCTGCAAATATCAACAAGAGCGGGTTAGATCAATAAATAGATTAGATTAGTGAGTGGGATAGATCTTTTAAAAAGATAAACATCGCAGATATGGGTCTTTTTTATGACTATTTTTTATTTTCATTTAATTGTAAAAATTGTTACACATTCTATGATACTCTTTGCAGTAGATGATTAATAAGGTCCATTTATTATTTTATTAAAAAAAACTCAAAACTTATTTTTTTTGCAAACGGGTGGGGATACAAAACAATTACTACATGCTTTTTTATAGGGAAAAATACAATCTTTAATTTAGTTGGGAATATTTTTTTTCGTAAAATTGATATTCACCGAAATATGAATTTTTATCAACTTTGGGGGTGGTTTCTACCCTCTATTTATTATTTGATTTCTTTTAATAACAATAGTGTTTTTCCCCAAACGAGATTAATTTTTGCACCAAATCTCAAGTCAATTGAATAAGCCGTTCTTCAGTTATCGTGGACAAAAATTAAAAGTCCTAAAAAGTCATGAAACGAACGAATATTTTGTTGCTCTAGGATGAATATTAACGATTTTAGAGAAGGTCCGATCAATCGCAATATACTCTTCGACTTTGTCTGCGAAGGGTATAATAAAAAAAAATGGACGTTGCCAAATCAAACCATGTAAAACTTACCGCAAGATAAATACTGTGTCTGACAGGGAGGTAAGAATGGAATCCCGGAATTTCTTCAGCGAGTGGTACTCCTCTAACCGGACATCCGAATTTGCTAATACTAGTGCTTTCAGAAGGTAATATTCTTCTTTTAGAATAGACAAGTGGTCTAGTCTTTCAACTACATGGCAACACTGCAAAAGATAAAACTTTAGAACCTTCAAACCCTAAGAAGTTTCTTAGCTTACCGTTTGATATAAGTCTATAGCCCCACAATCCCTAGATTGCTTCTCATCTAAAGTAAAATCATTAGCAAACTTCAGCCGCTGCAAATTTAACAAAGGTAAACTCCTATACGCCAGCGTTAAAGTGAGTATTTCGGCCCATGTGCTTTGCAATAAGCGCATTTGGTCATTAAGTGAGAGATCCATGAATCCTGGAATTTGTTTCGCCCATCCGATTATCCCAACCAGTTCCTTATCGTAAAGATCACTTAGTATCGAGAGTGAACGATGCTTTAGACTGTCTAGTGCTGAGTTTATATCCAGGGGGTCTGGTTCGCAAGAAGCTAGAGCTTCCAGCATTTTGATATCTGAAGAAAAATAATTATTAAAAGGATTATGAAAAAAAGCATTACTAATTAACTGATTAATTGTATAATTAAATAAAAGTCTCGTGTACAATTTTTGCCATTTTATATTTTCCTAGTACCGTGCCTTACCCTCTAAATACATAATAACAAAAAATTCAAAATGTTCATAAGTATAAAATATTTACTTTAAATTGGATAAAGATAGTTACTTTCAACAATATTGATTGGGGCAGTGTACATTTACAATATTTTTATCCAATTTACGGTAATCTGTAAGTAATATATGTATAAAATAAACTTGAAAAATAGCTACAACCAAGTCAAATTAAAATTAAGTAACAAAACATATTCTAATTTTTGTTTAAATCAAAGGACTGCGTTTTTTTTTTGCTAGATAAATGTAAAGTACGGTTTAATAGAAATTATTGTTTTTTCTGTTTTGTTTCAGATAAAAATTTTGTTATTTCTTAGACATTTTAAATTATGATAGAAAATTACACAAACCCAAAAATTAATTTTATTCTTTTTATAAAAATGCCACCAACCGCGACTCACCCACGAAAAAATTAATATTTTCAATGCTTTAAAATCAAAGCAAATGTTTTTCTTTTATGTGTAAATTATTTCATACTTTGCTAAAGCAATGACCATAAAAGATGGCCTATATGGTAACTATATTAAATCATATTTCTTTTTAAAAAAGTAAAATATACAAGTTTAAATTTTATCTAAAGTTAGATAATAATTTTCAGATTTCTATTGTTGATTTACAGCTTTCTAGACCTTGTTCGACTTTCTGCTTCTTCGTGGCCGTTTCGCCGGTTTTTCCGGCACTTCCTCAAACTTTTCTGTCTTGACTTCTCTCTTCCCGCTTTCGTAACTTAGGGAACCATCCAGCCCGTCCAACCCTTCAATTGGTAACTCCGTTGACGACTCGCAACGCTCGTGAAAATAATCCCCGAATAAATACTTCGTTATTGGGCTTTTCTCTGCAACGTTTCGTACGTTGGGCTCCAAATTAGGGACTATTGCGAACCGTCTGTGCATTGAAATATCGTAATGTGCGTTTAGTAACATCTTTTCTGCGTCGTTTAGGCATTTAACTGATTGTCCAAGCGTTGCGTTTTCGGCTGATTCTTTTAACAACTCGAGGGCATATGTTACTGCAGTCGCGGCTTTTCCTACTTTCTCCTGTATTTTTGCGACGAAACAATCTGATTTTTTCTGCCGCTGCGACATAAGTAGTTCAATCTCGACGTTTAGAACCGGTGCCTCCAATTCAAGACAATTGCTCGGCGTTTTGTAGTCGTTCATTAGTTGTTTAACTGATTCTTTGTCGGTACCTTCCGTCAATTCCTTTACCCATTCTTTGGCAACTTCCTCATCCAACGGTGGACCTGTTGGTTCAACTGATGGTACGTCAACTGCTGGAGGAATTTCTTCCGGTTCATCGTTTACGTACACCTCTTCGATTTTTATTTCTTCCGGTGCGTCCCATGATTGAAAGTCGCCTAAAAAACGAGACATTTATTTAAGGTAGGATTTTTTGCAACTGCACGCACATTGTAGTAGCATAATTGTTTTTGTCACCTGCACATTGAGTAGCATAAGTGACAAAGGATATTTTTGGACACCTGCACATAAAGTAGCATAAGAGTCTGAATTTACGCAAAAATTTTAGGAACAAAATTTAGGAAAAAGAACAAAAATCAACGTTTTATTTTATGAATATTAATAAGAGTTGTACTTACGTTTTTTAAACCGCTAGATTACATCTTGAAGCTCACGTTACGTCACTTAATAGTTAATTAATATATTTTGTGGAGAAGGAAAATAATATTTTAAAAAATGCAAAAATGTTTTCATGTCGCTTTTTTCTAGTTTCTCCGCAACATTAAAATAGAATGATATGAGACGTTTGATCACATTTGAGAGTGAAACTACTAGTACAGGCTCTGAAAATTACGTAAAATTGGACAAGAATCCAAACCTATCAATTGTACTACTTCAAGTTGCACTCTTAAAAGTTATGTTTTTTTTGTATGGTTTCTTGTAAATTACCTTCTAGTTGCATGACCGGCCGTTGCGCAGCAAGGACCTGGATTTGATAAGGACTGTCAGGATTTCTTCTGTATTTTTGTCTACCGCCTCGAACCCTGTCCAGCCGGACTCCTTCTTTGAGCATGCCGGATCTTAAACACTTCCGGAAACGACAGGCTTGGCAGGCTTTTCGTCTTCTTTTGTTTATTTCACATTCTCCTGAGGCTGGACATGTGTATTCTATGTTTCCTGGAACAAAAATAAAATTACTATTAATATAAGGTTTTTCTGAAATAAAAATCAAGGTTACCTTGAATGGTTCGTTTAAAAAACGCTTTGCAAGCTTCACAAGAAGCCACTCCGTAATGAAAACCGGAAGCTACGTCGCCGCAAACTAAACATAACCGTCGTGGTACGTCTTCCTTTAAATCCTGAAATGAAAAACGAAAAAATAAGATAGGTCACAGAAATATTGCACATATTGTAGATTAAAAAAAAAAAGATTCTTACTCCAATTATTCCTATAGGCAAGTCATTTATTGTAGTAGACGAACAGAATTGTTGTTCCGGACTTCCTGGCATACTGACTTTGTTTTCGTACACTTTTACCTCTGATGTAAAATCCGATATCTGTAAAAGATTATTTTTTGTCACAATCTGGTTGCAGTTTTTTTATATTAAGATACCAAAACAGTTAACAGGAACGTTAATAATGTAGTTATAAGTTATACATTATATTTCTGTAAACGTTTGCTTTTAATTTACGTTTATTTATTGTCTTTGCAGAAATTTTATTCTTTAGCCAGAATTTCTGCAGTTTTTATAGAATTTTTGCAACCTAACTGCCTAAACAAATTAGGGGACCAGGCTAATTTCAAGTCAATAAATTTAGAAGCAGTGCAAATTTACGACGTCGCAAACGACATATTTTAGTCTAAAAATGATAGTTTTCGTAAAAAAAAATCTGTTTTAATTAGTCAGTTGTATTTATTAATGCGTAAATTACAATTCTATGCCAAAAAATCTTTACTTTTAAACAAAATAGTGCTGCAACCGGGTCGCAACTTTGCACTACTGCTTCGATATTTTTCTGACTTGAAATTAGCCTGTTAGGGTATATTTTTCGTAGTTAAAAAATGGAATCACGTTCTGATATTAATATTATTAATGAAATGGAAAAAATTATTCCTAGCAAAAATAAAGATAATAATTTTCTTTAAAATAGTATTTCTAACGCAGTAAACAAGCGTTTTTTTTTGTTAATTTCCATTAATTATGTTTATATTTTACTATGAAAAATAACTCCTAGTATTATTCAGATATTAATTAAATAATTATAACGCTATTTCAAGACCAAACCTTTGTATATGAACATATTTACATGAACGAAGTTTTCAGTAAATACCTCCCAAATACTCACATTATTTTCCTGAATAACTGTAGTTGTGGGCGAATACAAATTGCTATTCGATGGTGAACATTCCGCAAAACCAGCATCCATCTCAGTTTTGATTTCCGTAACTTCGGCTGTAACCCCCGGATCTGTCATCATTGAGACCTGCAAAAAAAATAACATTTTATATAAAACCATTCATAATGTCCTTAAGAATGAAAAGTCGCCGCCGCGCCGGTAATTTATCTTTACAGACAGACACGTTAAAAACAAACTCTTTGTTGATGTTGACAAAGGTAAGAATTTTAAACAAAACCATAAAAAAGTAATATAATAAGCAAGTGCAATGTTAATAGAGTCTGAATGAAGCTATTATTTTCTGGGGAGACCTTGATTAGATCTGACGTGATATTTTTTATTTCTTTGCCAGTTCAAGTGCAAGGCCAACTGCTACATCCTTTTTTTAACCATTTATTGATAAAAATAAGATGCATTTGCAAATTGTTTAACTGATGAATTATTTAATTGTTCTTTTATTATTAAAGTATTTTAATATATTTTCGTGATGTGGAGTAATTCTCCCTTTGACAAAATGAGTTCCATAAAATAATCTCTTATCGGTTTCACATGGAAATTAATTTGTTTATCACTGATTCAATTTTTCCAAAATAGTGCAAATTTATATTATTTAAATGTAAATATTTTTCAATAATATTATGTGGTTTACGTAATAAGCTGATTTTTATTTTATTTTTTTAAATTGAAATACGCTGTTTGATTTTAGGACTCACTAAAGGTCATAATTTTTTTTCTGTTCAAATTTCGAAACTTTTTTTTTTAAATTAAATTTTAAAAATATGATTTCTCTAACAATTGCGTGTTGAAGGTATTACTTTCCACACTTGTTAGGGAAATAACTATTTCCGAATCCTAATGCGTTTTATTTATCTAATATAAATGCAAAGTAGGGACATTTTTTAAATTGCAAAATTAAGAATGCTAATAACCATAAAAGTGCAGCAAAAACAAACACAACCCAATAAAAAATGGGTGGTAAAATTTATTCTTATTTTCTTAATAATATTTATTTCTGAATCATTGAAAGCGTAGGTGCAACAAGTTTTATTGCCAAGGCCTTGACCATTAAATTCTGTAAACACAAAAAAGAAAACTTTTTTTTTTATCTTTTCATTAAATCGCGTTCTCAAATCATTACTATTTTTCAAAAGAAAAAATTAACGTTTACTCAAGGTGAATAATAGACACGTATTATGAATATTTTGCCCCTTAAAAGCATTTTAATGGAACCTAAAAAATGGCAGACTAAACAAAAAAGCTGTAAATAATGATAAACATCTATCGATGATTAATGGTTGATGAAAAATATTTATGTTTCAAAACCCAAAAATTTAAATATAAAATGCAGTGAGGTAGGTCATTTTCTATAAAATTAGAATTCACCCAAAAAATTATAAACGCAATCTGTTATCTTTAGGAATTTCTCAGAAATATTTTTTTTGGCATTGGAACTTTTTTAAAAAAAGAAAATTTATAAAAAAAAATTAATAGGAACGTTTACCTTTTTTCTAAAAATGTCATTAAACGACGCATTGCTTCCCCGAAATAAATTGTAAATATCTTGCTCCTGGTAAATAATTTTTTATATTGAATGATTTTAATGCATTTTTAGTAATGCAGTTTTTATCACAAAGCTTTAATCTGATAAAAAATGGGTTTTTCTATAAAATAAGAAAGTGAACCGAAAGCGCATTAATGTTATAAAAATTTAGAACGCACTTTTCCAAGGTTATCCACTACTTAATTATATTAGCCTGGAGTTAGAAAAGTTAATTTTTGCAGCAAAAAAAAAGGCGCCACTGAATGGAATTCAAGAAATATCAGCCTAGTCAATAAATAAACAAAAGTCAAACTTTTGAACAAGATAAATAACTCTTCTGCTTCTTGAATTCCACAATTAATCAATTAGAATAATTCTCTAATTATTCGACAGGTGCATAACTCTTCGGGCATCCTAATTATGTGGGGCCGCCTCTACCTGTCTCCGGCATCTACCTGAATTTACTGATTATTTCCTGAAATCTCACACACTCGTCATGTTATAAATTTTGCAAACATAGCCGGCTTGGCAACCGGATTATTCAAGATCAAGGCCAAACAAATGCAGTCGAATTGAGTGTTGTCCTTTTCTTATGCATGCCTCAGTGCACTTGGATTATGCGGTGGCCTCGCCGCCGCCTCTGATTTCTTTATGAAGCTGCATCTTTTTCTAATATCTATTTTCATTCCTTTATTATTATGCATACATGTGTTTGATGTCAGTTTTTTTTATTGCTGCATCGTGAAATAACTTGTTAAACGAAATAGCTAAAATCAGGGGATGTAGTAGTATTTATTAAACCTTTAGAGGGGCACACCTACGCCCTGTTAATTTTGGGAGAATATTAACTGGCCGAATCTACCTCAAAAGACTACTAGCTGGCCGCGCCTAATTGCAGGGTGCTTGGTCGAAGTGGCCGCGCGATTTTTCTGGTTTGGTCGTACTGGCCGCGACTCATTAACTTCCTTTTACCTAGATTTATTTTTATGTATTCGATGTTTCATTGAGTTATAATATTAGAAAAATATAAAACAGAGAATCCTTTGGATAATATACACACTTTTATTATCATTTAAACAAGCCAGCAACGATGAATGTACCCATGCATGTGTTTTTAAGTTTTATCGTTACCAACAGACTTTTTTAAAAGCACTGGAGGACATTTTTCCATTGGGGGACACTAGGTTAGGGTAAGTTTTGCTGCTAAAAAGAAGAATTTAAACAAATGTGTCACCAAACTGCAATGTAAACAATTTTTTCAATAAAATATTGATAGTTATCCTGTTATTTTATCAAAATAAAATTCGTTTGGCGTTTTTACTCATCTTTCGACAAAAGTTCCGCCACAGCTCCTTTTCTACCTGCTAAATATGGCAGCATGTAGAAAAAGTGCCGCGGCCAACTCCACCATGACCCATGCAGAAAAATGCGGCCAGCTCGACCTAAGTACCTCCCATTAAATTGTATGACGCGGCCAGCTCGCATATGCCCTTAATTTTACTTATTAACCCAAAATTGCTACTGCAGACATCTTATAAAGACATCACCATTGCCCCTAAATATGTCAAGTATTATTGTAATAAATTATGTGGCAGAATTATGCAGGAGCTCGTGGGCGTTCGAAAAAAGGGTGATGTCTCTTGTTTTCTAGTGCCCATTTGGAATCCTGCATATGGCCACGCTGTCTAGACAAAAGTCAAGGCCATCCCGTTTAAATAGATCTGTTTCTCGGAACTTCATTGTAACAAGGTATCAGATCATCTGAATAAACATTACCTGGTGGCATTTAAATTGCTACAATAAATAATGGATTGTCTGGACCCAAAATAATCACACATAAACATGCAAATGACAATATTTAAGCACTAAGCAATAGTTGTTTTCGGTAGAATGTGCAAATACAACCTACCTCAAAATAAATTAATTAAACCCCACTTTGACTTACCAATATTTAATAGAGCGGTTAGTGAGATAAACCCTGGACCCTGGTTTTTTATTTTTTTTGTTATTTAAATAACATTCGTGATCAACACTACTTTTATTATCAATACACTTTCCTAAAATTGTTCAAAATCACATGATTCCAATAAAATCTTATTGACTTTCCACAACAAAAATTTTGCAAACCAAGCTCAATAAAATAAAGTCGCCAATATGAACATAAACTTTTTCTATAGGTGGAAAACTACGTCAAACTTTAAACACATAACTCCAACCCGAACCTATTCCAATATTTGCAAACATTTAAAAATAAAATAGACGGTAATTAAAATAAGTGCTTTAAATTATCAAAAACACATAAACTTTTATTAGAACTACTAATGAATAGAAACATTCAAAACTATCTTGAAAGCTAAACTGAATATTTATTTTCAAACATAGAAAATGTTGTGGTCCTACAACTTTTTTTAAATTTAACACAGGGTCGCTAAACAAAAATAATTGCAAGGTCAGTTTTTCGGAGTAGGTAACTTTTTTAGTTCAATTCGTCAACGAGCGTCTTTCAAGTATGAAATGAAATACATAATTAAAATTTGGCAGCTCGCAGATGCTTCTGTATAAAAAAAAATACATTTGGACACTTTCTCAGAAATTGAAATTTAACTGCTATTTTTACAAAACATGCACTATGCACAGTAATTAAATTTTTCTAAATTTAAAAGATCTCATTATTTAAAATGTTGGACAAGTAATCGCTAAATTTTAAAATATAAATGGCACCTATTTGGCCAAGTGATAAATTTAATAAGAAGGGAAAACTAGGAATAATGGAGCAATACCATTCGTACCAAGTTTGCCTACCTAATTTATTTTACTACTGTGACCAAGGATGTACAATTTTGGGATTTATTTAGTTTATGATTTAAAGGCATAATGGTAAACAAGACATGGCATTTTAATCAAAATAAGATTTATTTAGAGGCGTTTTTTAAAAAAAATATTTTTAAACAAAACAGAAATTACACTTTTTGTGAATGATCATCAAAATATCATGCAAATTGAATGTAAATTCAAAGTGAAGCGAGTGGTAAATATTTATTTTTATATGATTTACCCAAAAAAACTAGCAAGAACAAATTGTTGTTGAACCGAGTGTTTTAATCTTTTGCAAATAAATATTCTTTTTGTTTGTGTTCCTATCACAATAAAAAAAACATACCACATCTTGCATCCAGCTGTCCATTTCGAATAGTGGACCAACACACATGTATTAAAACTAAAACCTTGACAGCGAATTAACACCAACAAATTAACTTCTAATATCCAATAAGTCCAATATATGTGATCGCACAGGTTTCGGGAAATAAACCTTTCGTTTTTCAAAATCTGGACCACGAAAACCGTATGCTATCTGCTCGATTAGCGCCGGCCGAAAAACGAAAAGATAGACCGATGTTGCGTTAGGCAGATCGCAGATCCGCTATACTAATGCCTAATCCAATGAAAATAAAATGGGGAGCCACGTGCCGTCTTGCTGTAAAGTGTAAACGAAGCCCATGCGAAAATATTTCGAAAACTCGCTCGGACGAACCCGCTTGGACGAACCGTACGCCGCTAGAACCATGTCTATGCAAAACACGGCTTTTCTATGTTAGACTAGAGACATCACTGTCGTCACAGAAACTGAAAGTGGGAAGCTGATAAAATGCATTTTTACAAGGCCAACATTTTACATTGCACCTCTATTTTTAAAATATTACGCCTAACACCTGTTTTTTTCCACAATGCCTTTTTAAAACCATTCCCAAAAACCATTAAAATCAAGTCGCAACAAACTAAAAATTGCGTCTTAAAAAGTTGGAAGTTTTATAGCTTAAAAGCAATTTCGGATAAGTAATATTACTCAAGATTTTGCTAGTTAATAAATTTCGTAAATATGCAATAGATATTCAAAATAGACTGCGTCAAAATTAGGAGATAAAGCGACCCTAGTTTTTTGATTGCTTCAAAAGGTCACGGCGATGAGAAATGTTTATAAACTTCCACAAAATCCAGTTTAATTGGAAATTTTTGATTTTTGTCTACAAAAAAAATGGTTAGCACAGTAACATCTTCCTAAATGTATAATAAAAAAAAACATTTAAAGTACCCTGGGCAAATCCTATAAGACCTTCGCTTTGCGACTAATATTAGCAAATTATAATATTTTCTTCATATAAAAAAAAGTCCTTCTATTTTCGCTTTTAGATTTTTTTAAAACACAGTATTTTTTTTTAGAAAAATCACTTTTTGTTTCAAATTAAGAGCAAAAAAATCAGTTAATATTTGATTGTGCCAGCGAAGACTGCAAAGAGTATAATAATGTTTTGGACATCACTAAAATTATTATGCAACTCACTACTAATCAAAAATCAAATTATAATTTAAAAAGTATAAAACGAAATTGATGGCGCTATTAACTTTTTAAATAAAATAATAATCTTAATTTTATCTTTAATAGGAAAGGTCAGGGCTTAAATCCTATGTAACTTGATAAAAATTACACTTATGCAACATGAAAGTACCTATCTAAATTATACCCAAGTTTCTATTTAAAAATAGCACACACCTTACACCATAGTTTGTATAAAAAAAATCTGTATTGATTTTGGTACAAAAAAAAACAATTTTGAAGCCATTACAGGTTCTTAACATAAGCATTGTTTTTTTCGAGGTTTTTTTAGGAAAAGTCCTAAACCTACGCGTAGAATTAAACTTGTTTGTGCTGACTTTAAATAGAAAATAAATAGTCAACTTTTTATTTCGCAATGACAACATAACCAAGGGCTAGGGGCCCTCTTAAAGAGCCTTTAAGTGTTAATTTTCCAATTAATTATGCTCTCTTGATACAGCCCTTCACATCCATCTACCAATGTGCCCAACCACAAATTAGTTTAGATTACTGAGATAAAAAATACTTGGTTGATAACCACTATTATTGTTTTACATGCAACTATTAATTGTTGCATAAGACCAACAGATTTATCGCATTTCATTTCAACACTGTCGTCAACTGTGCTCATTCCCAAAAATGCCCGCATTTTACAAATACAAAGTAGCCTTACGGGCAAAGCTACTGCACTTTTAATGCACCAAAGTAGCAAAGGAATATTTGGAACTGCCTACGCTTATTATTGTTTGTTCATGGATCATTTTGGCAAACTTGCCAAGTAAATCATTTAAGTAACAAAGCAATGCATTACATTTGATGCAAAAATCCTTTCTAACTTTCTAATCCTCATCGAAATTACCCAACAACAAACAAGGAGAAAACATATTAAAAACTAAAAGTCTGCTCACCTTAGTTGATCCTGTATCATCAGAAACAGAAGCTTCCATGTTAAAAACCAGTTCTTATCAGTCACTTGCAAAAAATCACGGTTTAAATCGAAAAAATTTGTATTTATTTATCTTAGGAAAAAAGCAGATGACCTGCCATTTTGTAAATCTAATTTGACAATTTTACCATTTAAGGCATGTGGCGACAGCTTGTAGCGCACTTAGAAACAACAGCTTACAGCGAGCTTTTTTACCTTTGCGCCAGTTTTCAAAATGACAGTTAAAGTGTGACTTCTTTTTGAATTTGTGACTTCTTTTTAGTTTTTTTACATTTTTTAGCTATTTTTCATATTTTAAACAAAATGATAAGTGCGTTTTCAGCTGAAGAATTAAATAAATGGCCGGATAGTTGGTGGCCGTACATTACGACAATTTTCGTCAGTCTTGTGTCTGCAATAAGGTACGAAGAAAAAAAAGTCACCCCATTCGGGTTGCTTATCCTTTTTTTTGTTAGATTATATGTTGGTGGAGCCCCTTGTACAAGTCAAAACCGAATAGACGGTAAAATTGTCCTTATTACTGGAGCTTCAGGTGGAATTGGTTTAGAGGTTGCACAAGAACTCGCGTTCAGAGGGGCTTTCTTAATATTAGCAGTTAGAAACGCGGAAAAAGGAAAACATGCGCTTGAAAAGATTATAAAAAGATACCCAGACGCCAAAGTTGTGCTGAAAATAATGGACGTGTCCGAATTTGCTAGTATTCGTGATGTATCAAAGCAAATTTTGGAGGAATTTGATCATATAGATGTGCTTATAAATAACGCGGGGGTAATTCAGCCTTTTAAACTAACATCTGATGGAAATGAGCTTACAATGGCCACTAATTATCTAGGTAAGTAATAAGCCTTAGAAATTGAATAATTTTAAAACTAATAATTTAAATTAGGGCCTTTTCTATTCACACATCTTTTACTTCCTTTACAAAACGAGTCAAAAAACGGAAGAGTTATAAACGTGGCATCGGATTTAGTTCCCAAACTCAAAATCGACATGGATTCTCTACCATTTGGAAATTTTGTTAAAGAAAATGAGGCTTTTGAGCAGAGTAAACTGGCCGTTGCAATGTTTACCAAACAAATGTCTAACTTGTATAAAAGTATAACAAAAAATCACTGAATTATTAGTTTTAATTTTAAAGAGGCTTTTCTTGTACAGGAAGCAAGATAACTTTCAACAGCGTAAGTCCGGGATTAGTACGAAACACTAACTTTTGGAATAACTCTAAAACAAAACGGCTAATCATTTTGCGGAATTTAACCTGGCCCTGGAGATGGCTAACAATGAAAACGCCGCAAGAAGGAGCTCAAAGCATTGTATATCTTGCAACTGAACCAACTTTAGGCAACATTAGTGGACAATTTTTCAGGTATGTTTTTCTTTTAACAAAACGAAAAAAAAACTCAATTCTTTGATTTTCTAGTAATTGCCAAATAAAAGATACTCCCAATGTTCTAAGCGACACGAAATTGTGCGCTGCATTGTATGAAAAAACTTGCTCTGTTGTAAACGTTAACGGAAAAGATATACGAAAAAATGTTTTAAAGTCTGGGTTTTTGGATAGTCATGTTATTATGTAAAAACTCTTTTATTAAACATTTTGCAACAATATTTTTAAATGATGTTTTGGTCAGATAGTCGTGTCCACTTTTCGCTAACGGACCATAACCATTTGGCCAAATTTTCATCTTCTGCAGTTTTTACAACTTCTGATAGTTCACAATTGCTAAAAATATCTTGTTATATGAAGAAGAGTCCAAAATTGTAGTTGCTTACCTAAAATACTGTCCAGTTACTTTTTCCAACTCTGGTTTAACCGCTACATAAACCGTGGTGAAAGCTCCTTGCCTTGGACTTTTAATAAACGGCCATATAAAAGGTTTAATAAAAATTGCAGCGATCCAACTATTGAAGAAACTCATGTGCCTTATAATTTCCGTGTCTACTAAACCAGGGTGTACCGCGTTTACTGTTACTCCCGTTCCTAAAATTTTAAAATAGGTCAGTTTTAAAATAGGAGCAGGTTTATTTTTGGTACCGTCGAGTCTCTTAGCGAGTTCCTTTGTAAATAAAAAATTTGCTAGTTTGCTTTGACAGTAAGCGTCTCCCTTATCATACTTTTTATCACTGTTCAAGTCGTCTTTTTTGATAGTTCCTCGTTTGTGTGCCACACTTGAAAGATTGATTATTCTACTCGGTGCACTGGCCTAAAATTTTGATTCTCAAAAACCTGTAATGCTTCTTTAAAATGACTTACTTTTAAAACATCTAACAATAGATTTGTCAACAAGAAATGCCCCAAATGGTTCACGCCAAGCTGCATTTCAAACCCGTCTTTCGTTTGTGAGTGAGGGGTTCTCATGACTCCAGCGTTGTTTATAAGAATATGTAGCTCTTTTTGCTCGTTTTTGAACTGTTTAACAAATGCTCGGATCGAATCCATTGACGCCAAGTCGCATTTTCGGCAGTAGACGTATTTGTTTTTGGTGTCTGTTACTATTTCTTCTCTTGCCTACAAAATTTGATGAGTCTTTTTTTAACATTATTAAAAAGGTGTGTTTACCAGATTTGATTTTTACCTCTTCGCATTTTCTCATATCGCGGCAGGCCATGTAGACTTTAGCCCCGCGTTGTGCCAGTTCTTTTGCTGTTTCTTTGCCAATCCCGGTATTAGCCCCAGTAATGATTACTATTTTGTCTGTGGCTAAAACATCTGGCCTGTATTGCATACCCCCGGTTGTTTCTCTAAAATTAGGGATGTTGGAGAAAAAAAAGGTGAAGTGTTTGTATGACTTACTTTATTATTGTGGCTATACCAAAAGCGGCTACTGCTGCACTGCCATATAAAATTGGTTTTGGAAAGTTTACTTTAAGATTTTTAAACATCTTTGGGGTTTTATTTGTTGGAAATTGTAGTCTGAACTTGAACCTAACCTTACATTTTACACTTCTTCTAGTTCTACGTCTATTCGCGGACATGCGCAGAAATGTAGGAGGGGAAACAATAAACTTAAAAGTTTAAAATTCTTTTATTGTCCTTCCTAAATAAGCTAAAATCACAGTTGATTTGATTCATTTCGTAAACTAATCCGTTTTTCTAATTTCTTCGTCTTGTTTCCTTTTAAATCCTGTTGTATTTCTTCCAATGTTCTGCCTTTAGTCTCAGGGACCAAAAACAATGTCATAGCCGTTGAGATAAAACAACTCAAAGCAAATAATAAAAACGGTAAATACATGCCAACGTTAGTTTCCAAAACTTGAAATATCTTAGTTACTGAACTAACCATTACACCAAAAACAATATTCATAATACACAAGCCTTTTCCCTTGATACTTTGCGAGAATAACTCGCCAAGCATTAAAGTAGGAACAATACCCATGCCGAAACCAAAAAGCACGATGTAAGTCATCATTCCAGCAAGTGGAACCCACCGCCACAGATCCAAATTGATGTCAGGGTGCAATTGATCAATGAAAAAGTAAATAAATTCGATTGAAAGTACGATACCGCACAAGAATACTGAGTATAGGTAGGATTTCTTACGGCCGAGCCGTTCTATTGTAAAACTAGCAAGAAAGTTTGTTGAACAACACAATGCGGTTACTATAATTGACGATATTTGTGGCGATACATTGCCGCCTGATTTTTGGAAAATGTATTGCGTATAAACAATAAAAACGCCTATTCCGCCCAGTTGTTGCGACGCGCGTAGGAAAATCCCAGCGTACAAAGCCTTTCTGTTACTTTCTATGCAAAACAAATCTTTCCACGTTCCAGATTCTGACAACTGGCGCTCTACATCGTGTTTTATCATCGCGAGCTCGTCACCAACGTCGCTAATCCGCCGAAGACGCTTTAGCGACGCTCTGGCGTCGTCAAACCGTCCCTTTGCAACCAGATAATAAGGCGTCTCAGGCATAAACATAAAACACACACCAAATATCACAGGTACTACTAAAAAAATACAAGCTGATTGCCTAACGCTACAAAAACTACCAACAACGTTAACAACGAATTGCCCAAAGTAAATAAAAAACGTCATGGAGTTCCCCCACGTTCCCCTTACAGATGGGGTAGCTATTTCGCTGATGTAGACCGGTAGGGTTGAAAAAAGGCATGCGTCGCCGATTCCTGAAAAAGTCCGCGCAGCGTAAAGTACCCATTTTGAGCTGGCGATCGATATCAGTATCCATGCCATAGAATGCGGGATGACCATCGATAGAAGCGTGAACTTTCTTCCGATTACGTCGTTTAGTCTGGAGAACAAAAAGCTGCTCAATAAAGATGCTACCGGAGGTAGAACGGTGAAGTATGAGGCCTCTTCTAACGTAATGTTGTAGTTGATTTTGTCGCTGATTATTTGCGGAATTGCAGGCGAAGGCCATCCGAAAAATATGCCGCAGGTGAACGATGTTAACGAGCCTACGAAAAAACGTTATGTAAACTTTGGTTTATTGTTTTATGTTTGCCAAAGATTTGTTGCATTGCGTCAGCGCATTAAAGCTTGGATTTAATGCCTATGTTTATTTTTTTTTTTAAGAATATTTACCGATTAGTATAGCTGTAATTTGGAACCAGTCTTTAGTTTTTTTGGACGGCGCTTTTTCATTTTGTTGAATTTGAGGTAGTTTTTCACAGTCACTGTCCATTTTAATACAGCTAACTCACATGATTTTCAGATGGTTAATCGTTTGGTATAAAAATAGCGTATTGGTTATGTGCAATTTAATTTAAATCATTGTTTAAACAAGCGTTGGGTATTATAAACAGAAATTTAAAACTTTATGAAGCGATTTTATTAAAATTTATAACAATTATAGAGTGTATAACGCTAAAAATTAATATACAGCTGACTAGTCTAAGGTTAAGGTTATTGATTTAGGTACATCGCGATGTTAGCTTGCGTTGAAAGCACGTGCAAGTTTTTTGGCAAAAATACAGGCATATTTATAATTCCGATGTTTCCCACTGTTCCACGGAAACTTTTTTTTTTTTTTAAAATTTGGTCAACTTTGAAAAGCTCTGCCAAAAAAACGGAAGCACTTGGAAAAAAACCAATTGCAGATTTGTTTTACGACTGATAATAAACATAAAAACAGGCAAATCGAAATTTTTAAAATTTACCTTATTTTGTAGCAAGGTATGGGTCCAAATTTTTTCGGTTTTTTCATCATCACGACCACAAGTAATTTTTTTGCAGTAACGAATGCCATCAATGCTTATGTAAAACGAGCTGCTTAATCCGAATCTGGCAATTAAAAAGTTCCAACGCTTTTGGTTATTTTGCTATAAGCTTTTAAACGCAGCTTCAAACGCGCAACCCTATTTTTTTCAAAGTGCTCTAATTTTCAAAATATTTTGTTGGAAAAAAATTCCAATGCAGATTCGTGTTCTACAATGAAAAATCAATCTACAAAATTAGTTTTATTAAAATCAAAGACAAAAAAATTTTCTGCAGAGCTTTTTTGAAAATTTCCAAAATTTGGCCAACTTTGAAAAGCTCTAGCAAAAAAACTAAAGCACTTGGAAAAAAATCCGATTGCAGATTTGTTTCCTGCGACTTATAATAAACGTAAAAACACAGTTTCAGGCAAATCTATTTTTTTCAAAACTTACCTCATTTTGTAGCAAGGGGTAAGGGTCCAAATATTCTCAGTTTTTTAATTATCATGGCCACAAGTAATTTTTCTAAACAACGAATGCTATCAGTGCTTATGTAAAACGAGCTGCTTAATCCGAATCTGGCAATTAAAAAGTTCCAACGCTTTTGGTTATTTTGCTATAAGCTTTTCAACGCAACTTTAAACGCGCAACTAGATTTTTTTCAAAGTGCTCTAATTTTCAAAATATTTTGTTTAGAAAAAATTGGAATGCAAATTTGTGTTCTACAATAAAAAATCCAATCTAAAAAATAAATTTTATTAAAATCGGCGACAAAAAAATTTTCTGCAGAGCTTTTTTGAAAATTTTCAAAATTTGGTCAACTTTGAAAAGCTCTAGCAATAAAACGAAAGCACTTGAAAAAAAACCAATTGCAGATTAGTTTTCTTCGACGTATAATAAACGTGAAAACACAGTTACAGGCAAATTTATTTTTTCAAAATTTACCTCATTTTGTAGCAAGGGGTAAGGGTCCAAATTTTCTCAGTTTTTTAAATATTATGGCCACAAGTAATTTTTCTCAGCAACGAATGTCATCAATGCTTATGTAAAACGAGCTGTTTAATCTGAATTTGGCAATTAAAAAGTTCTAACGCTTTTGGTTATTTTGCTATGAGCATTTAAACGCAACTTGAAACGCGCAACCCGATTTTTTTCAAAGTGCTCTAATTTTCAAAATATTTTGTTGGGAAAAAATTCGAATGCAGATTCGTGTTCTACAATAAAAAACCAATCTATAAAATAAGTTTTATTAAAATTGGAGACAAAAAAAATTTCTGCAGAGCTTTTTTGAAAATTTCCAAAATTTGGCCAACTTTGAAAAGCTCTAGCAAAAAAACGAAAGCACTTGGAAAAAATCCAATTGCAGATTTGTATTCTGCAACATTTAATAAACGTAAAAACACAGTTTTAAACAAATCTATTTTTTTTTTATTTAGCTCATTTTGTAGCAAGGGGTAAAGGTCCAAATTTTCTCAGTTTTTTAATTATCACGACCACAAGTAAATTTTGCCACCAACGAATGTCATCAATGCTTAAGTAAAACGAGCTGCTTAATCCGAATCTGGCAATTAAAAAGTTCCAACGCTTTTGGTTATTTTGCTATAAGCTTTTAAACGCAGCTTCAAACGCGCAACCCTATTTTTTTCAAAGTGCTCTAATTTTCAAAATATTTTGTTGGAAAAAAATTCCAATGCAGATTCGTGTTCTACAATGAAAAATCAATCTACAAAATTAGTTTTATTAAAATCAAAGACAAAAAAATTTTCTGCAGAGCTTTTTTGAAAATTTCCAAAATTTGGCCAACTTTGAAAAGCTCTAGCAAAAAAACTAAAGCACTTGGAAAAAAATCCGATTGCAGATTTGTTTCCTGCGACTTATAATAAACGTAAAAACACAGTTTCAGGCAAATCTATTTTTTTCAAAACTTACCTCATTTTGTAGCAAGGGGTAAGGGTCCAAATATTCTCAGTTTTTTAATTATCATGGCCACAAGTAATTTTTCTAAACAACGAATGCTATCAGTGCTTATGTAAAACGAGCTGCTTAATCCGAATCTGGCAATTAAAAAGTTCCAACGCTTTTGGTTATTTTGCTATAAGCTTTTCAACGCAACTTTAAACGCGCAACTAGATTTTTTTCAAAGTGCTCTAATTTTCAAAATATTTTGTTTAGAAAAAATTGGAATGCAAATTTGTGTTCTACAATAAAAAATCCAATCTAAAAAATAAATTTTATTAAAATCGGCGACAAAAAAATTTTCTGCAGAGCTTTTTTGAAAATTTTCAAAATTTGGTCAACTTTGAAAAGCTCTAGCAATAAAACGAAAGCACTTGAAAAAAAACCAATTGCAGATTAGTTTTCTTCGACGTATAATAAACGTGAAAACACAGTTACAGGCAAATTTATTTTTTCAAAATTTACCTCATTTTGTAGCAAGGGGTAAGGGTCCAAATTTTCTCAGTTTTTTAATTATCACGACCACAAGTAATTTTTGCCACCAACGAATGCCATCAATGCTTAAGTAAAACGAGCTGTTTTATCCGAATCTGGCAATTAAAAAGTTCCAACGCTTTTGGTTATTTTGCTATAAGCTTTTAAACGCAACTTCAAACGCGCAACCCGAATTTTTCAAAGTGCTCTAATTTTCAATATATTTTGTTTGAAAAAAATTCGAATGCAGATTCGTGTTCTACAATGAAAAATCAATCTACAAAATAAGTTTTATTAAAATCAAAGACAAAAAAAATTTCTGCAGAGCTTTTTTGAAAATTTCCAAAATTTGACCAACTTTGAAAAGCTCTAGCAAAAAAACGAAAGCACTTAGAAAAAATCCAATTGCAGTTTTGTTTTCTGCAACATTTAATAAACGTAAAAACACTGTTTTAGACAAATCTATTTTTTTTTAAATTTAGCTCATTTTGTAGCAAGGGGTAAGGGTCCAAATTTTCTCAGTTTTTTAATTATCACGACCACAAGTAATTTTTGCCACCAACGAATGTCATCAATGCTTAAGTAAAACGAGCAGCTTAATCCGAATCTGGCAATTAAAAAGTTCCAACGCTTTTGGTTATTTTGCTGTAAGCTTTTAAACGCAACTTGAAACGCGCAACCCGATTTTTTTCAAAGTGCTCTAATTTCCAAAATATTTATTTTAGAAAAAATTCAAATGCAGATTCGTGTTCTACAATAAAAAACCATTCTACAAAATAAGTTTTATTAAAATTAATAATAATAATAATAATAATAACGTTTATTGACACAAAATAAAAATATACAATAAGTTTCACAAAATTATCCAATAACGTAAGCTACTCACGAAGCACATACAAGTCTTAATGACTGTATGTGCTTGTTTAGTGAAAGAAACATAATTAAATAAAACTGTAAATAAATCAAAACCCACAATAATAATAAAATAAAAGAAAGTCTTTCTTAAAAAATCAAAATTTTTAGTTAACAATTTTTATTTAGGTATTTATTTATTTTTTATTTTTTTTTTTTTTTTAATTTTTGGAAACAAAAAAAATTTCTGAAGATCTTTTTTGAAAATTTGTAAAATTTGGGCAACTTTAAAAAGCTCTAGCAAAAAAACGAAAGCACTTGGAAAAAATCCAATTGCAGGTTTGTTTTCTACATCGTATAATAAACGTAAAAGTTCAGTTTCAGGCAAATTTATCTTTTCAAAATTTACCTAATTTTGTAGCAAGGGGTAAGGGTCAGTTTTTTAATTATCATGAGCACAAGTAATTTTTGCCAGCAACAAATGCCATCAATGCTTATGTAAAACGTGCTGCTTAATTTGAATCTGGCAATGAATAAGTTCCAACGCATTTGGTTATTTTGTTATGAGCTTTAGAAGAGAACTTTTAACGCGCAACCTGATTTTTTTCATAATCTTCTAATTTTTAAAATATTTTTTTTAGAAAAAATCTAAATGCAAATTCTTATTCTAGAACAATAAAACAATCTACAAAATAAGTTTAATTTAAATCAAAGGCGAAAAATTTTTTTTGTAACATTTTTTGTGCATGACATTCATATCTACGCCAAATAACTACATTCATTTAGGAAAATTAATGATATGATTATTTATTTTATTTAAATGGCACATTGTGGTAACTGTTAAACAAATTAAAAAGGAAAAAATCATCTTTTAAATAATTTATTACATTAACTTAAAGCTAATTAATTTGCTTACTCATGATTATACAAAAATTATACTACATTTTTACAGGGTGTTCACTTGTATAGAAATATTAACAGAAATCACATTTTTTTTTTATTTGTTAATTTGTTAATCAGTCTAATCGATTATGACCTTGAAACAATTTTCAAAACTAACTAAAATTGTTTTTAAAAAGTTTGTAAACAAATTATGATACTATGATTTGGACACTTTATTTTTTTTCTTGGGATCATTTCCCTTAAGCGCTTGCTGAATTTCCTCCAGGGTTTTTCCCTTTGTCTCCGGAACGAAGACCATTGTCAAGGCAGCTGCTACAAAACTACTAACCGCAAAGAACGCAAAAGGACTATACAGTCCAAAGTTGGTCTCCAAGACTTGAAACAATTTCGTAATACTACTAACCAGCAACCCGAAAACAACATTCAAAACGCAAAGACCTTTACCCTTGATACTTTGCGAAAACAACTCGCCCAACATGAGCGTTGGAACAATACCAAGACCAAAACTAAAAATGAACACGTAGACAATCATTCCCGCTAGTGGAACCCATCTAAAGTCCAACAGGTTAACTTCTGGGTAAAACTGATCGATGAAAAAGTACGCGAATTCCACGACCAGTAGTAAGCCGGACAAGAGCGCGGAGTAAAGAAACGATTTTCGGCGCCCGAAACGATCAATGGTAAAGGCAGCGCAAAAGTTAAGCGCCGCGCACAGCCCTGAGAAGATCATTGATGAACTTTCAGCCGAAACGTTACCTCCTGCTTTTAAAAAGATATACTGACAGTACACCGCAAAGACAGAACCTCCTGAGAACTGCTGTGCCGTCCGCAAAAAAACCCCAGCGTACAAAGCGCGTCTATTGCTTTTAATGGTAAACAAATCTTTCCATGTTCCAGATTCAGACAGCTGTCGCTCTACGTCCTTTTTAATCTTAGCCAGTTCCACGTCAACGTTTTCCATACGACGAAGCCTCTTTAACGAAGCTTTCGCGTCATCGTCGCGACCTCTCATTATAAGGAAATACGGCGAATCTGGCATAAACGCAAAACCTACGACGAAAACTATAGGAACAACCAAACAGATATACGCCGTCTCTTTAATACTAAAGTAACTGCCTATGATGTTAACCAAAAACTGTCCGAAAAAGATAAAGAACGTCATCGAGTTGCCCCAAACGCCTCGTACTTTAGGCGTCGCTATTTCGCTGATATAAATCGGCAGCGTGGAAAACAAACAAGCGTCACCAATTCCACAGCACAAACGTGCGACGTAGAAGACCCATTTTGACTTCGCTGTGGCTATGAGGATCCACGCTAAAGACTGTGGTATGGCCATGAACATAAGTGTGTACTTGCGTCCAATGAGATCATTTAGCTTCGAGAACAGAATACTTGAGGTTAAAGATGCGATTGGGGGAATTACTGTGAAGTATGATGCTTCTTCTAAAGTGATGTCGTAGTTTATTTTATCGTTTATTATCCTGGGAATTGATGGAGAAGGCCATGCGAAGAGCAAACCGACCGTCAGAGACGTAAGCGATCCTAGAATAAAAATTAGTAAATATAACAAAAATATGCAAAAGAAAATTGATAAAAAAGGAGCAAGAAAATGGAGTTTACCTATGAGTATAGCCAGGATTTGTGGCCAAGCCTTGGGCATTTCTTCCTTTTCCCCATTGCATATCTTGTCTTGCTTGACGATATTTTTAACTTGAGTTTTGCACATTTCTAAGGAGTGTTTAATTTTGTAGCAATATCTAAACCATTTCACTTGCTACTCTATTAACAATAATACTGACTTCACAGACTTTTAAATTCACCATTATAAACCATATCTTAAATTTGTATGCTAAACTTTGCACATTACTTTTAAATTTAAATTTTTATTTTATAAAAACATTAATTAATTGTTCATGACATTAAAGTATCTCGGGTTAAGCCTTACGTTATTAAGGCATGATTTAAGCATTCTTTTAGATGGTGTAATTGCACGAAAGTATTGCGCGATTTAAATTATTTTATTTTACATACAACATGATTATTTGTTTTATTTAAACCGCGCGCTTTGTTTGCTACTCGTTTTGGCAAACTGCTTAACAAATTAAAAGGAACATATCATTTATTACATTAAATTACGAAGCATATCGTTAACTATAGCTTATTCATGGCTGTACAAAAATTATTCTAGAGATAGTTTACAGTGTACATGCCTTTATTGAAGTATAATATTACATTATTTCACAGCCAAACTTAAAATTAATCAAAACGACTATAATACAACGACAGCCATTTTTTTAATACCACTTTTAATTTTAGTCGCGTCAAACTAGCATTTCACCTCTAACTTTGGGGAAACTCAATGGATTGACTTAATTTTTTTTGCAAAACATTCAGAAATAAATTTAAATCAGTAATAAAAACTAAAATTGCGCCGCTAGTCCTTCCTGAATTTTTTATACTCTTCGCAAACTATAACTTGCTTAATATTAAAGCTACAGAAAAAATCATTCTTATGAAAATTAAAGAGAATAAAATTTTGTAATAAAAAAAATATTGCCTGTCCCCTCCGAGCTCCGCCCCCTTATAGTCCCCCAAATTTTAAATATTTTTTTTTCATGCTTATTTTTTAAGAAACAGAAAAAACGTACATTAATTACTAAATTAAAAAAAAATGCTCCCCCACTATGCCCCCCCAACTTGGAAAAATTTGTATCTCGCTTATTATTAAATATTTATATCAATTTTTTTTTTTAATTTGGTAAATAATGAATGTTGATTTTGTTCCTTAAAAAATAAGCATAAAAAAAAATTACTTAAAATTTGGGGGGTTATAAGGGGGCAGAGCTCAGAGGGGGGCGGGCAATATTTTTTTTATTACAAAATTTTATTCTCTTTAATTTTTATAAGAATGATTTTTTCTGTGGACTTAATAATAAGCGAGATATAGTTTGCGAAGAGTATAAAAAATTCAGGAAGGACTAGCGGCGCCATTTTAGTTTTTATTAGTGATTTATATTTAATTCTAAACGTTTTACAAAAAAATGAAGTCAATCCATTGAGTTTCCCCAAAGTTAGAGATTTTAAGGTTTTTCATGCTAGTTTGACGCCACTATTTCACCATTTTTAAAATCTACTTTAAGCTATCTTAGTATTTATTCTTAATTTTCTTTTCTTAGGATCATTTCCTTTAAGTACTTGTTGAATTTCTTCAAGCGTTCGACCTTTTGTCTCAGGCACGAATAAATGTGTTACACCAGCGGTAAAGAAACAACTAATCGCAAAAACCAGAAAAGGGCAGTATAACCCAACGTTAGTATCCAAAACTTGGAATAGTTTAGTAACTAAACTAACCAAAATACTAAAGGCAAGATTCAAGATACAAAGCCCTTTGCCTTTAATGTTTTGAGAAAAAAGTTCCCCAAGCATTAAAGTTGGAATTATGCTCAGTCCAAAACAAAAACCACAAGCGAACAGTAGTAGACCTCCCAAAGGAACCCATCTATAGTTTTCCAAATTAACATCAGTTTGGTGCTGATCTAGGTAAAAATAAACGGCTTCTACCAGCAGTACGAACCCGCAGAAAAAAGCAGAATAGGAGTATGATTTTATGCGGCCAAAGCGATCAACTGTAAAGATAGCAATCATGTTCAAAACTGTGCAAAAACCTGTGAATATCATGGACGACGCATCAGCTGAGATATTTTGGCCAGCTTTACGAAATATGTACTGGCAGTATACCGCAAAGACTGCAGCACCCGCTAGCTGTTGCCCAATTCGCAAAAAAACACCAGCGTACAATGCTTTCCTATTGCTGACAATGGTAAACAAATCTTTCCACGTTCCGGACTCACTTAACTGACGATCCACGTCCTTTTCCAATTTGGCCAGTTCGTAATCAACGTCGTTAAGGCGCCTCAACGTTTGCAGAGACAATTTAGCGTCATCGTGTCGTTTTTCCATGATTAGGTAGTACGGCGATTCGGGCATGAACACAAACGTTATGGCAAAAGCAATGGGGACCATTAAACAAAGATACGCAGTGTGTTGAATGCTCAAGTAACTCCCCACAACGTTAATGGAAAACTGCCCGAAGAAGATAAAGAACGACATTAAGTTTCCCCATGAACCTCTGATGTGCGGCGTTGCTACTTCGCTTATGTACGTCGGTAGGGTTGTAAATAAACACGCGTCTGCAATTCCGACAAAAACCCTGGACAGGTAGAGCGTCCAAATTGAATTAGTACTCCCGACAAGTATCCAAGCCATGGAATGAGGCACGGCAATGGATAACATGGTCCATTTTCTTCCAATAAGATCAATGATCTTGAAATACATAAACCCGCTTAACGCCGAGACAACCGGAGGGATAACAGTGAAGTAAGAGGCTTGTTCCAAGGAGATGTGGTAGTTTTCGTGGTCGGATACTATTCGAGGGATTGTTGGGGAACTCCAGCCGAAGTGCATGCCACAAGTCATTGCAGCAAGCGACCCTAAAAAAAACATTAGGATAAGATCCGAATGGTCACCTGTTTTCCGGTGCAAGAGAAAAAGAAATACACAACACGTACGACAAAGTTAACGGGTAAAAAGTAACAATTCGGACTTTACGCTTAGTACTTAAGTTTAAGAGGTACTTACCGCTGAAAATGGCCAATATTTGCGGCCACACTTTGGGTATTTCTCTGTTATTGGTAACTCCATTTGGTAATTCACCAGGTACTTGAATTTTGGTAATTTCTAGCGTTTCTCTCATGCTTTAAAAAATGTTGATAATTTGACTTCTGTATAGAGTTAAATAATTTATACAAATGAGTTAAATAATTGTTATCAGATTGCATAACATTGTTGTTTCTTTAATAGTAAAATCTTAAATATTCACGCGGCATTATGGTTCATTTACATTGTGATTACATTTGGTTTTATACCGCGTATGTTAAACATTAAAACGTTATTATTACCACTGAAAATAATACTTACCTTTCATAGAGTTTCGACAATGTTTTTTTGAAATAAAAACCCAAGTTGTTTTTACCAAAAATCATACTTTTAATGCTTTAAGATGGAAAGGTTTAATACGGGCCTTAAGGTGTAAAAATAAATATTTGGTACTTTTTTTTAAGTTGACGTTTATTTTATTAATGCCGCTTAATCTTTTGGGACATTTCCACTTTTAATCCCATGCAAAAACACAAACACGTAGGTGCATGCAGGAAAAATAAACACAATAATAATTTTAATTTTTATTATCAAATCTGCATTATTTTATAATTCAGAATCACTAATTTTTTTTCTTTTGGGACTAGATTTTTCCATCGATGAATCCTGAGACTTTTTCTTCTTAGGATCATTGCCCTTAAGGCCTTGTTGTATCTCTTCCAATGTACGTCCTTTTGTCTCAGGGACGAAATAATTCGTCAAAACCGTAGTCATAAAACAACTAACAGAAAATAGCAAAAAAGGACACCACATTCCGAAATTAGTTTCCAAAACTTGGAATAATTTCGTTATGCTACTAACAAGTAGCCCGAACACAATGTTCAACACACACAGCCCTTTGCCTTTAATACTTTGCGAGAAAAGCTCCCCTAACATTAGCGTAGGAATTATACCAATCCCAAAACAAAACGCAATATCAAATAACACCAAACCACCTAAAGGAACCCACCTAAATTGCTCCAAATCTATCTGAGGTTCGTACATATCAAGGTAGAAATACGTGCTTTGCACAAAAAGTAAAACCCCGCAGAAAAACGCGGAATAAGAAAAGGACTTTTGCCGACCAAGGCGCTCGACCAAAAACCCTGCACAAAGATTAAACAAAACGCACAAACCTGCAAAAATCATTGAAGAGTACTCGGCTGAGATACTTTGACCGGATTTAAGGAAAATGTACTGTATATACGTCGCAAAAACACCTGTCCCAGCTAATTGTTGCGTCGTACGAAGAAAAATCCCAGCGTACAGAGCTTTACGGTTGCTTTTGATCGTAAACAAGTCTTTCCACGTTCCTGACTCGGACAACTGTCTTGCTACGTCCTTTTGGATGCGCGCTAGCTCATCGTCAACGTTTTTGAGGCGCCGTAAGTTCTGCAAGGATGCTCTAGCGTCTTCGTGACGATTCTTCATGATCAGGTAGTACGGCGACTCGGGCATGAAAATAAACGTAGCGCCAAAAATAACGGGAAAGATCAAACACAGGTAGGCCGTGTTCTGGACGCTCAAGTAACTACCGATAACGTTAATCATGAACTCCCCTAAGTAGATAAAGAACGTCATTGAGTTCCCCCACGTTCCCCTAACTTGCGGGGTTGATATCTCGCTGATGTAAATCGGCAGCGAGGCAAACAAACAAGCATCTCCAATGCCGTTGATTATTCTTGCGAGGTAAAGAGTCCACAAAGAGGTCGTAGTTGCAATAAGTATCAAGGTAAGGGAATACGGAACTGCCATGAAAAGTATGGTGTACTTCCTACCAATTATGTCGTTAAGTTTTGAGAACAAGAAACTGGACGATATTGAAGCAAGAGGTGGAAGAACTGTAAAGTACGACGCCTCGTCCAAAGTGATGTTGTAGTTCACTTTGTCGTTTATTATTCTTGGAATGGAGGGCGAACTCCATGACAAAAGCATTCCAGCCGTAAACCCCGCTAGTGAACCTTAAAAAACGATAAAATGATATCCCCAAAGTTTTTATTAATTAAGTCCTTACCAATGAGTATGGCCAATACTTGCGGCCAGCTTTTCGCTTCTTCATTTTTTGGCAATTCACCCTTATTTTCATCAGTCACTACTGTAGTTATGTTTTTTGTTTGGACATTGTACGAATCTTTCATTACGACTACGGTAAACTGCAAAAACAACTAACGCGATAAAAATGATACGCGATATGATTTTTGCACACTTATAATGCAATAACAACTACTTAAATGTACCAAAATCTTTGTAGTATGCTATTTATCAACACGCTGTTAAATCATTAAGACAATTTCAACAAACTGCTCTACAGATTATTTTAAACAGATTTTATAAAAGTTATCTCAATTTATAAATAGGTTGATAATCAATTAAACTAGTTTTTGTGGGTTAACAGATACTAATGTTACGTATTTGATTTTTTCTGATCGTTTCCTTTAAGCGCTTGTTGTATTTCTTCCAGCGTTCGTCCTTTTGTTTCTGGGACAAAATAGTTGTTTAAAACAGTCGTCACGAAACAACAGCCAGCAAAAACCAGGAAAGGACACCATATCCCAACTCTCGTTTCCAAAACTTGAAAGAACTTAGTAACTGTACTGATCAGTATTCCAAAAACGATGTTCAACACGCAAAGCCCTTTTCCTTTCACACTTTCGGAGAAAAGCTCCCCAAGACTTATAGTTGGGATAATTCCCATACCAGCGCAAAAAGTAAACGCGTACAAAATAAGCCCGACAAATGGTACCCAATGCCAGTCCTTCAAGTTTACATCAGGTTGAGTTTGCTCCAAAAAGAAATACACGCTTGTCACCAGTAAGACAATTCCAGAAGTAAGTGCGGAATACTTAAAGGACTTCTGCCGCCCAAACCTGTCAACGGTAAACGCCGAATAGAAAATTAATAGCGCGCATAATCCAGAGAAGATCATTGAAGCATCTTCGGCCGAAACGCTGGCCCCGGCTTTTATGAAAATGTACTGGCAGTAACACCCAAAAACCGCAGCGCCAGAAAGTTGCTGCGAGACGCGCATGAATATCCCAGCGAATAATGCCTTTCTGTTGCTTTTGATGTAGAACAAATCCTTCCACGTTCCAGATTCGGACAGTTGTCGTTCCACGTCCTTTTTTATGCCCGACAGTTCGTCCTCAACGTTGTCAACTCTTCGTAAGCTCTTTAGAGCGCTCCTTGCGTCGTCGTACCTCTCTTTCGTGATTAGATAGTAAGGCGATTCAGGCATAAATATAAAGCTAATGACAAACACTGCAGGGAATACTAAGCAGATATACGCGGTATGTTGTACGTTAAAGAAACTTCCAATAACGTTAATCATGAACTCCCCCAAGAAAATAAAGAACACCATAGTGTTTCCCCATCGACCTCTAACTCTGGGCGTCGTTATTTCGCAAATGTAGCTCGGCAGCGTTGAAAACAAACAAGCGTCGCCGACACCAACCAGAAACCTCGCAAAGTAAAGCATCCACAGCGACGTACTGCCACCGATAATAACAAACGCCAGCGAGTATGGCACAGCCATAAACAAAACGGTGTACTTTCGACCAATGAGGTTGTTTATCTTGGAGAACATGAAGCTGGACGATATGGCAGCAATTGGAGTAATAACCATGAAGTACGAGGCTTCCTCAAGATCAATGTCGTAGTTTACTTTATCAGAGATTATTTGCGGGATCGCTGGGGACGTCCATGTAACGTGTAGCCCGCTTGTGAAGGAAATAATCGAAGCTACAAAAAAAAAACGTTTAGGATACAAAAAGCAATCAAATTCTTTTTGTTGTGCAAAAGTATGAACATAAGACATGGTTTTTTTTTATCACTTGTACTTACCAATGAGAATTGCCAAAACTTGCGGCCAGCTTTTCGAATTGTCTTCATTTTTGTCATCCTTCGTCGTTTTTGTGTCTTCACAATTAATTGTAACTGCTTTAATTGGTTCTTTCATTCTTACGGCTTCACTTTGACTATCTGTTAACTATAATTTACTTGCCTCAAATAATAACAAAATAATTTACATCGTTCGCAGAAACAATCGAAGTTATTAACGTTTGAACCTTCTGAGCAAGGTCTGCGGGAAGAATACTAATCTTTTTATTGTTTAAAAATAGTTCACGAAAAGTGATATTATATTTAAAAGTCTTAAGTTTCGTTTACAAAAATGTTGTTTAGTTATCAATTTCTTGTTGCGAAGAGGTTAGTACATTGTATGAACGTCAAGACTAAATCATTGTTAAATAATACAAATATCCAAATATTATTTATGGATTCGTCTGTCGCTATTGTTACGGAACTTTTCGTATTATTTTGGATAAACATACCTGACAGATAAAGCCTACGTAAGGTCGCATAAAAATTAATTTTGTATGATTTTATAAAATTTGGCGCGAAAAGTATTTGAAAGTTTGTAAAGTTTAATGCGCATGTGCACCAGTTAAAAGATATTTGAAATATTTAATCTATTTGTAAATATTTACTTATGCAATTGAAATAATTAAAATTTGCTTATTAAATCTTAGCTTAAGTTTATTAATATTAAGAAAACTCGTGTTGATAGCAGTATTAAATATGGTATGTTTTATTTCAACTAATTATTTTGTTTACCAATTTTTTATTAATTCTTATAATTGTAGACAAATTTTACGTTTAGAGGACTTATAGCCCCAGTTTTTACTGCATTTAAAAATGATTTGTAAGTAAAATAAATTTTAAGATAACAAAAAAAAAAGCCTGGGTCAATCGGCACAATTTAAATGGTACATTTTTATTGCAAAAAAAATGTTTTGCATTCTCATTGCATTTAAACAACAAAAATAATTGCAGGTCTATTAATTTGGAAATAATTCCAAAATATGCAACATATCTATCAAACGCCGGAATTAAAGGAATTTTAGGTAAACTTATTATGGCTTTAGTAAAAATTACCCCTTTCACAAGCAAGTTTTAGTTAATGGCACGACTGGAGAAGGAATGTCGCTTAACGTCGAGGAAAGAAAAAAGTCAACAGAAAAATGGGTTGAAGTTGTGAAAACGACAAAACAACACCTTATGGTGCAAGTAGGGGGTGTCCCACTTCCCGACGTTTTGGAGCTAGTACGAATTTTTTTTAATAAATAAATGGGGCACATATAAACATTTTTTTAGGCAAGACATGCGGAACAAGCTGGAGTTGACTCAATTCTCTGTCTACCCGATTTATACATGAAACCGAGTACTTCTTCGGATTTGATCAGATATTTGGGCATTGTGTCTAAGGCAGCCCCAAGCACCCCTTTGTTGTATTATCACATTCCAAAGAATACTAACGTTAACAGTAAGAGAAATAGTTTTGCATTTCATTAAGAACAAATTGTGTTCAAAGAAATAATTAAACTGATAGTTATTTTTTGTTGTTTTTAGTTCATATGGGTAAATTCTTAAACGATATCTCAAACCAAATCCCTACTTTTCATGGAATTAAATTCACGTCAACATTGCTAGATGAAGGAATCGATGCCCTGAGAGCTCAAGATGGAAAATTTGCAGTGTTTTTAGGACCGCATACGGTAAATATTTTTAACCTGTATTTATTTTAACTATTTTTATAAAATTTAAGATTATGGCAGGCGCATTTGCACTTGGTTTTAATTCAGCGATTTCAACAAGTTTAAACATGTTTCCGGAATACGCAAACTCCATTTTAAATAATATCTCTGAAGGAAATTTATTAGAGGCTACCAAACAACAGAATAAATTAAACGACACAATCGATGAAATAACAAAAAACGGTAAGAACACATGTTTTTGGTTTTAATTGATTTAACAATAAACAAATTAATAGGTTCGTGGGTATCAACAATGAAAACTGCCATGAATCTAATTCAACCAATTAATTGCGGAAATGTCCGAGAACCGCTAGTTCAATTAACGAAAAACGAAACCAATAAGATAAAACTGGGTCTAGAAAATAAACTTAATATTAAAAATATGTATTAACAAAATATTTACACAATAAACTTAAGTTAAAATACTGGTTTAGCAGTTAGAATGTATTAATTAGTCTTGATGTGGCGAGTAAAATTTCGATGATAACGCAGGCGAAACCGGTCCGCTGCCAAAACGCCCAGAAAACGATCTATTCGGCGAGTAGTACTTGGTTTCAATAACTTTGTCGAAAAATCTGGATAACTTGACGGCGTTCGATGTCCCAGCTGCTAAATACCTGCTTTGCGTGCAATCTAGCAGAATTTCGTCAGCTCCAACCTGACTTGCGAACTTCCTGTTGCCTTTTTTCTTGTCGTCTACTTGGTTTAGTTTTGTTCCGATTACTAACATTGGTACTTGGCTTGTCCCTAGAAAACTCTCGCTGTCCCATTCTCCCGTAGAGTCGCTGCTTGTTACCAAGATCGACGGCGAAAACGACGAATTATTACAGTCCTTACTCAACAACTCCTGTAGCCACTTGTGTAAATTATCCTCTGATTTACTGTTGCTTAAATCGTGCACCAGAATAACGCCATGACAAGGATTGTAAAAAACATGTCTCTCGTTCCTATGATTGTTACTTCCGCCTATGTCCCACATCTCCACGAAGTACGTTTTTTGGTCTTTCGTTCCTTCTTTAAATTCGTGTAGTTTGACTTCAACGGAGCAGCCAACAGTCCAGCTTGGGGCCCTAAGAGGCTCATTATTAGCCACTAAATGCACTAGCGAGGTTTTACCAACTCCTGAGTCACCAAGCACCATTATTCGAACACGATCAATTGCAGTCATGTTAATTTTGTTTAAATTAACCAGTGCACATTTTATTTTGTATTTTTTTACTTGATTTTTGATGACATCTACAAAGTTTTGAACTTTTTTGAGGTTAGTAGTTCAAATGTTATAAAACTCCGTGCGTCAGAATCGTATTTTGAGGTTATGTTTGTGTCAATCGTTATTTTTTTTAAATTTTGTGTTTTTTCTGTAAACGGTTGTAAAAATGGATAAAACTAGTAAAGAATCTTGTTTATCATGCAAATTAACGTCGATTACGTGTTTATTTGGTGTTGGGGCTTATTTGCTTAAACTTTCCCGTGGTCAAAAAAGCAAAACACTTTTTGTAATGGGGGCAAGTAAGATCATTTAAACAAATTTCATAGCGTTGTATTAAATTGTTCATTTTAGGTTCTTTAACGCTAGGAATTGGTGAAATATTCGACAAATCCCCTTTTAGAAACTAGCTTATCTATTTTATAAGCAACAAGGTATTTCTAAATGTGACTGAATATTTTATTTTTTTTATGAACTTTAGGCTAAGAAAACATTTTATATTAAGAAGTAATAATAAATTATGAAAAATGCTCACGCGTCTCCAATTATCTTCCAACTTTTCCTAGTCTGGTGTCCGTTTTGGGATTTGCAGTAATACTTTGAACTGCAACAATTAATTCATTTGCCTTGGTTTGTAGGTCTCTCAAATCGTGAATGTACAACATGCGTAAAATTTTGGCTGCTTGTTTTACAGCTAAGTCAGTAATTTCAAAACCCAAGTCACTGTTTTGCAAAGGATATGGGGTACCCTAAAATTAAAACCAAAAGTAAATATTATTTTTTAAGGGCGATTTCTGTAATATTACTTTGACGATGTATTTTTCGGGGTGCGCTAATGCATCAGGGTTAAGTCGAGTTGAAACTAGAGAGCTGACTGCTTTTAAAGTGATGAGTGGGTCAGGATGTGGCGTAATTTTTAATAATCGTGCTACGTTATTTATTCCTTCAACAAATTCGGGGCTGCGAACTAAAAATAAATGTTAACATATATCGTAACATATTCATTTTACTTACAGTCAAGTTTGTCCAAAGGATTCTCAGCTACAACGCTGGGAACATTCGTTATTTTTAAATTATCAACTGCATGTTTTAAGTAAACGTCCTCTAAAAAAAGTTCATTAATAATGGAATTATGCTTTTAAACAATCATTTCTTACTATTTTTTTGTGTTTCTATTTGCACTGCTACTCCCAAAATCCACCGGAGAGATTCTATTTTTGTCCCCAAATTTGGACATTCCAGCTCTATTTTATACTTATCAAAAGTGGTGTACCAATCATTTGAATTTGTATTTTCTAACGCTTTTAATGTACCAGGAGTTGCTTTATTTATTTTGTTCTTTTCCAGCCACACGACAAGTTTTTTAAATGAGGGGTCGTCTTTAAAAAAGCGGCGTCAGTTTAATCTTTAAAGAATGATTTAAACTTACCGTTTATGTTTAAAGAATCACTTTGTGGATATTCTAAAGCACTAATTAGTCTTTTTACCATTGTATGTCTTATATTAGGGTTGTTTTTGGATTAAAAATCCTTTGCAAAAGGCAGAAGTCAATACTTTTTGTTAATTTTTTGGTTATGTTGTTTTCGTAAACGTAAGAAGTAAAGGTAAATTTACTATCACAATTGTTACGTTAGGTGGCAGTAAATGCACCTTTATCTCATTGATACAAAAATCTCCGTGCGTTAGCTTGCGTTACGTTACTGTGAACTGGGCTTTAAAAAAGAGTTTTTGAACTACTAAAAAAAATTGGCAGCTGTTGTCACTTCATGTTTTGCATGCGATTGCGAAGATTTTAATTTTACTAATGTAATGTTAAACAATTAATTTGTTTGATAAAATATTACAATGAAGACACGTTTTAATACCTTTGATATTGTGTGTGTGGTGTCAGAACTTCAAAAGTAAGTAAAGTGATAATAAAAAAAGCATTTGTGAAACGTAAACGAATCCTGTTTTAGATATGTTGGTATGCGAGTTAATAACATCTACGACATAGATAACAAAACGTATCTAATAAGACTGCAAAAAACCGAAGAAAAAGCTATTATCCTTCTGGAATCTGGCAACAGGATTCATTCAACGGCCTTTGAGTGGCCGAAGAATGTTGCCCCCTCAGGATTCAGTATGAAAGTATGTTTTATTTTACTTAAACAAATTATAGTTTGTAATGAATATGTTTTTAGATGCGAAAGCACTTAAAAAACAAGCGTTTGGAGTGTTTAACTCAACTGGGCACTGATCGTATCATTGATTTGCAATTTGGTTCAGGCGAAGCAGCTTATCACGTTATTTTAGAATTATACGACAGAGGAAATATAATTCTAACCGATTTTGAATTAAAGATTTTGTATATTTTACGTCCCCACACCGAAGGCGAGAAAGTCAGGTTTGCAGTTAAGGAAGTTTACCCCCAAAACAGGGCTCGTGAGGCAGAAGCTTTATCAAAGGAGAAATTACTTGAGATTTTGCAAAAAGCTAAGACAGGAGATCAGCTCAAAAAGGTTCTAGTACCAAATCTAGGTAAATATTCCATATTTCCAGTAGGAAAGCAAACAAAGGTATATTTTTGTGAACAGATTATGGACCTGCAATTATAGAACATGTTTTATTAAAAGAGGGATTCAGCAATAATGTTAAAATAGGAAAAACGTTTGACATTGAAAAGGATATCGATAGAGTTGTAAGAGCCTTAGCAGAAGCCGAACTAATATTTGCTAGCGGCACTACTGGAGGAACTAAGGTATTTTTTGATTTCTCCTTTTACCGAATGCTTTAATGTGACTACCTTTAATTTCAAGGGTTTTATAACGCAAAAGAAGGAAGACAGAGGCACTACCGACTCAAACGAACCAAACTTCTTTCTATCAAACCAAGAATTTCACCCAATGCTATTCGCACAACATGCTAACTCACCGTATTTGGAATTTGATACTTTCAACCAAGCTGCGGATGAATTTTTCTCAGCTGCAGAAAGTCAGAAAATCGAACTTAAGGGTATACAACAAGAACGCGAAGCTTACAAGCGATTAGACAAAGTGAAACATGATCACTCACAAAGGCTTGTTGCTTTGGAAAAGACGCAAGAAGTTGATAAACAAAAGGCGGAATTAATTTCGCGAAACCAGGAATTAGTGGACAAGGCAATAATGGCTGTGCAATCGGCCTTAGCCAGTCAGGTATTTAAGATAAAACATATTTTAACACTTGAGAACATATAAAATTTTAGTTATCGTGGGCTGACATCGGCGATTTGGTCAAAAACGCTGCAGCAAATGGCGACCCCACAGCTCAATCTATAACAAACCTTAAACTAGAAACAAACCACATAAGCATCTCTTTAACCGATCCTTACGCCGCCGAAAATAACTCAGACAGCAACGAAGAAAATGATACAATTCCAGCAATGACCGTTGATATTGATTTAGGCCTAACAGCGTTCGCAAACGCTAGGAAATATTATGACCAAAAACGATTCGCAGCCAAAAAACAACAGAAAACCATAGACGCGCAGAGTAAGGCTTTTAAATCCGCAGAAAAGAAAACCAAACAAGCTCTAAAAGAGGTAATTTTAAACCTAAGCGCAAGAGTATTTGGTGATTTTAATTTAATTACAGGTCCAAACAATAACGAACATAAACAAAGCCAGAAAAGTATACTGGTTCGAGAAGTTTTTTTGGTTTATTAGCTCGGAGAATTACTTGGTTATTGCGGGTCGAGACCAACAACAAAACGAGCTAATAGTTAAAAGGTTTGTCACTTAATTTTGCAATAAATAGCACATGAAATAAGAACACTTATCCATTTACAATTTAAAGAAAACAGAGCAGGTAAGCCATAGTGTGACAGATTTGACCCTGTATATTGTAATTATTTAATGTCACTTGTGTTGGCTGGTTATGTAAGAAGACTCAAAAAAATGCATTTAAAACATGTTCTGGGCATTAATCAAAAACAATGGTCTCAACATATACAAAAGTATTTATTTTTTATTAAATTACTTTATAATGCACTAATCATTAAACCATTTAAAAGTTTACACAAAACAGGAATTATTTATGTAAGTACTCACTGTTAAGAATTCCTTTTAGGTATCATATGATAAATAAGCACTTTTAAAAAAATGTCTACACTTTTCTTTATAAATTCTCACATCTCAAGCGCCGGTTTTATGTAATTGTCGTATTATTTCTGACATTTTTCAATTTTTAATGACAGAAAATTTAAAATGTAATGCCAACTTTAAGGAAAATTCAACTTTTTAAAAATAAAGATTCTAGTTTTCATAGGTGACTCTGGTTTTTTTAAACTGTGAATGGATAGTAAGTTCACTTTTTATTGTGACTTAAGTTGCTCACAATTACATGTATAAAATTACAGATATCTAAGAGCAAAAGACATCTACGTTCACGCCGACATTCACGGAGCATCCAGCGTAATTATAAAAAACCCATCAGGCGAACCAGTGCCTCCAAAAACCCTAAACGAAGCCGGAACTATGGCAATCTGCTACAGCGTAGCATGGGAGGCAAAAGTGGTAACAAACGCGTACTGGGTTTGGGCGGAACAAGTCAGTAAAACAGCTCCAACAGGAGAATATCTCGCCACGGGTAGTTTTATGGTCAGGGGCAAAAAGAACTTTCTACCTCCATCGCATCTTATTCTAGGCATGAGCTTTTTATTCAAACTGGAAGATGGTTTTATTGAGAACCATAAAGGGGAAAGAAAAGTAGTGGCTAATTTGGAAGATATTGTTGTAGAGGACGATCCAAAAGATGAGGTCGAAGTTGAGATTTTAGACGAAAGTGACGGTAGGTTGAAGAAAATATCGTTTTTTAAAATATTATGGTTAATTTATGCGTAATTTTAGAGGAAGGTCACGCAGAGGTCAAAAAAGACGACAAAATCGAGGATACAGCTGCGCTTGAAACAGAAACCAAAAGTGATATTAAAACGAATTTGGAAGATGAAGAGACTCCAAAATTCCCTGATACTCAAGTCAAAATTCAACATTTCGGCGGTACAAAGTAAGTCATCTCTTTGCAGACAAGTGTTCGTTTGATTCACCCTAAAGCAAAAATCTTTGCAGATTCATCCGTTTCATGACTTTTTAAGACTTTTATTTTTTATCTGTCTGCAACTAAATTTGTAATTACAATAACTCAAAAACGGTTTATCAAATTGACTTGAAATTTTATACGAAAAACAATATTATTTAGGGGACAAAAAGTATTGTTTTTTGGAAAAAATCGAACAATAAATAGGGGATAAAAAGCACCTTCAAAGTTGAAAATAATTTATATTTCTGTATTGATTTTATCAAAATGAATTTTTCATGAAATTAAAAATTTTTCTTCTATCTATTAAAATGCATTTTTCAATGTTTTGTTCACCCACCCGTTTAGAAAAAATCGAATTTTAACTATTTGTAATGAAAAAAAAATGCGCATTTTTCTTGCAAATAGTAATGCACTAAATTATTACTGCAAAGAGTATCTTATAAAATGTCATTTAGGGGACAAGATCCATTGATTTTGCAATAAATCGAACAATAATTAGGACCCCAAGTTGAAAAAAATGAATATTTCGGTTGATATTACTTTTATCAAAAAGAATTTTTTATGAAATTAAAGAAGCTTCTTTTATGTATTTAAATGCATTTTATAATTTTTTGTAGCCCACCTGTTTAGAAAAAAAACAAATTTGAACTATTTGTGATGAAATAAAAAAATGCGCATTTTTCTTGCTCAAGTAATAATGCATTAAATTATTACTGCAAAGAGTATCTTATAAAATGTTTCCTTTTATGAAAAAAAAACACTCAAACAAAAGCAAAAAGTATTTTTTTTTACCCATTCACTGATGTAACCCACTCTTGTTTACTTTCAATCCTTACCAATCGAACTATAACAACATTTTTTTACAGAATGAACATTTTAACAGAATCAACTCTACCAAACAAGGACCCCGAAAATGAACGAATAGTCTACTTAGGCGATAATAAACCAGTAACGTTAAACACAGCCCCAAGAAGTAGAATGAACAGCGAAACTAAAAACAAACAGACAAAGGAACTTGCAGAAAAACGTAAGAAAAAACAATACCTCAAATAAAAATTATATAACAACCTTATTTTTTGCAGCCGACCTCAAAGAAGATACTTCAAAACAACAGGCAAAAAGGGGCCAAAAAGGCAAGCTCAAGAAAATAAAAGAAAAGTACAAGGATCAAGACGACGAGGAAAGACAACTTCGGATGGAGATTTTGCAGTCGTCAGGCATGGGAAAAGACTTAAAAAAGTCAAAAAAGGCAAAGGACAATCCAAAAAGCAAGAAAACAGAGCCTAAAATCAAGCGTGAACCTCGCCCCAAGCAAACAACCGAAGAATCCGGCGGTGTAGACGAAGATGAACCAACAGTTCAAGCCGAAGTCGATATGATCGACGCTTTAACCGGAATTCCATCTCCGGAAGATGAACTCCTATTCGCCGTGCCTGTTATTGCCCCTTATAACACATTGGCTAATTACAAGTGAGTTGTTTATGTTTATTATTGAAACAAAGTAATAATTAACTTGGTAACTAATTGGCTTACAATTAATGATTAATTTGCATTGAAACTTGACGCTGAGGTATTGAATATTCGTTCAAAAATAGCAATTTTCTTACTCATTTCTTGTTAGTTTTGATTTAAAATGTTTCTAAGGGCATAGTTCTTGAGGCATTTACTTCCGTTCATAATTGGAGAGCAAACCAACGCCTACAATCTAAATTAGAACAAATCCTTTTTTATTTATGCGTATTAATTGTTGTTGTAACAATAATAGAAAGTTGAACTAGATTTTCCAGAATGTTTGCATTTTATTTTAATTATTCACAAATAAAAAAATTGTAAGGCGTAATAGGATAGGCATCTTGAGACGCATTTACTGTGAATTTTTAAATGATTTAACTTAAGATCTTAACCAATGATTTAATAATTAACATCTTATTTTCGCTGTCAGGAAAAGTTTAAAAAATATTCATAAAATATTGATTACATATTATTAGACTATCACTATTTTTTATGTTTTTTTTTGTATAGCACAACTATTTGTTTACAAAATAACAATTTTTTGTCAGGTTTAAAGTAAAACTTACACCTGGTACTGGAAAACGAGGCAAAGCTTCCAAAACAGCACTGGCCATGTTTTTAAAAGACCGCACTATAACCCCAAGAGAAAAGGACCTCCTTAAAGCTGTTAAAGACGAACTTCTAGCCCGAAACCTACCTGGTAAAGTTAAACTCTCAGCACCTAGATTGATGGCCTTAAAAAAATAGCTTGTTTTGATTTTCTACTGGTTCATTAACTCAATATTTTAAGGCGGCGGCAACACGTGTTTTTATTACACACACTTTTTGCAGTTGTTATTAATATGGTATGGTAATGTATTTGCAATTTTCTTGTACATACCTAAGTTTTTTGTTAAAAAAAATATAATTTTTATAATTGCAAACCTTTTAATGAAATTAGAACTACCTAAATACGTCAATGATCAAATAAACAAACATTAATACGTAATTTGCTAAACGTAAGCATTAACAAACTTATAAAAAATCTAGTCGTCTTCATCGTCTTCCTCTTCTTCGGCCTCTTCTTCTTCTTCTTCCCCGCCTTCAGCTTTGACCGGTTTCGGTTTAGGAAGATGTGCGATGCGATATTCCTCCTCTTCGGCTCCGGTTGGATCAGATATTTCCATTATTTCCGGACCGGATGGGTAATCCTGTTGAACTGGAGGTAAAGGTTCAGGCGAAAAATTATACGATTGGTATTTTAAACCGTTTCCTAAAAAAATTAAATTAAAATTATATTTTGCTATGTAGGCCAGGATAGATAATTTTTGACCTTGCAAAAAATATACAACAGACAAGTTTTTTATGTGTTGGAACATCTATTCAGGAAGCTAAATCTACAAAATGTACACAAATAAAAGTTTAGGGTTGGCGTGGTAGTCCCTCAGAAAGCCCCCTTTCATTTGCAACAATAGCACATGATGGATCCGCACCAAATTTTACAGATAGGTGCTAAATGAGATTTTAAAGTGATTCTTTGATAAATTATTTTTCAAAAAAAATGTATTTTCCCCCTAAGTTACTCCCGAAGAGAAGAGAGAAAGAGAAGATATTTAATCATGTTAGATTTACGCCAAACTTTGAAAATAGATAGCAAAATAAGAATGAAGATTTTTTAGAAAAAAACTTATTAAGTATACGTTGTTTAGAATTTTATTTTGCAACTGTTTACAAATTGCATATCGCTCTTTGGGGGCCATTTAGGGGAGGAAGAAATTTTGGTGCAGATTTAATGTTACAAATTAAAGGAGAATTTTTGAGGGGCTACCACGCCAACCCTAAACTATTATTTGTGTACTTTATGTGGATTTACAGGGTGGCCACTCTACCTGGAAAACCTGAAATGTCAGGGAATCGTAAATGAGCCTAATTAGGTCAGGGAAAGTGAAGGAATTGATCAAATTTTGAGGAAGTGCCAGGGAAAATTTATGTTTAGTAAGGGAAAAATTTTAACCTACTTTTTTCTGCAAAATTATTTCAAAAAAAAAAATAACCTGTAGACTTTGTTTATTTGAAAATCTTAAAAAAGTCGGGGAAAATTAAAAAGATAAAAGTCAGGAAAAGTCATGGAATCCAATAATTAAATTTGGGTGGTCACCCTGAATTTTAGCTTCCTGAATGTTCTAACACATTTACAAAAATCTGGCTGTTATATAGTTTCCGCAAGTTAAAAAATTGTCTATTTTGGCCTAAATTATTGTTTAATTTTTTTAATGAAATAATCATTACCCAAATAAACATTTTTAAAGAGTTTCCCTTGCGTGGCAAACGCGTAAGCCCCAGGCCAGATATGAGACCGCACAACCGCTGTAGCAAAGTTCTCGATAATAGCTGAAGAACATCGGACCGACCACGCTGGAACACTTTCCACTGAAGAGTCCTCAGACAATGGGGTAAGTAGCGGAGGACCTGTTTCTGGCTCTGGTCCTCGTTGGACTGCGGCATCAGCTCCTGCTTCTTCTTCCTCTTCTTCGCCTAGTTCTTCGTCATCGGCTTCGCTTTTTGCGTCTGGGAGGGTGGGACTCCACCAACTGGTCCGTCCTAAGCACAAAAAATTGGTAAGTAATATCAATATGTTTTTATTTTATTTCATTTGATTTTGAATACTGTTAGTCGTCTTAGAGCGTGTTACGGACGTTGCAATATGTTATATAAGAATGCACTTCCTAGTCCAATATGTATATGTGGTAAATCTTCAGAAACTATTAAATATGTTGTAGAGGACTGTCCAAATATCAATTTTAAAAGGGATAATTATGAAATACATAATCTGACTCCAAAATGCATTAAATTGGATATCAACTCTGAAATCTCCGTTATTTCGGAAATTTATTGTATCTTGAACTTGAACTGATTCTAACTCTGGAGTTATTTAACCTATGGTTTCTCTGTTGACCTTAAAGCAGATGCTTTATCAGTAAATGAACAGTTTACCATCAACATCCCAAAAAAAACATTACATTCTTTTATCAATTTTTATAAATCATACGAATCCATTAACAATTAAATATTAAAAAAAAAACAGAGCAGGCGAGCCATAGGGTGATAGATTTTACCCTGTATATTGTCATTAATGTAACTTGTGTTTGCTGGTTATCTAAGAAAAGTCAAAAAAATGAAAAAATGCATTTAAAAACATGTTCAGGGCATCAGGATCAAAAACAACATATACAGAAGTATTTCTTTTTAAATCACTTTTAATGCACTTAATCATTAAGGGTGTTCTTCGATTCCACGATAACGTAATGTCAAAAATTTTAAAAGTTTACAGAAAATAGGATTTATTTATGTAAATACTCAAAGTCCTTTCAGGTACCATAGGATAAATTAGCACTTTTACAAAAATGTCTATTCACCCTTTCCGTTTGTACCGAAGTCACCGGTCGACACAGCTCAAAAGCCGTAAGATTGACTCATTTATTTCAGACGTATTTGGACGTATCTGAGATGCGTCCACAGGTGACTTCGGTACAAACGGAAAGGGTGAATAAGTTTCTTTATACATTTTCACAACTCAAGCAAAAATTGTTTCGTTTTTCCGATTTTTACGCCTGTTTTATGTAACTCTCATATAATTTTTGGTATTTCTTAATTTTTAATGACAGTAAATTGAAAATCTAATGCCAACTTTGTGAAAAATCCAACTTAAAAAAAAAGGTTCTAGTTTTCATAGGTGACTCTAATTTTTTTAAACTGTGAATGGATAGTATAAATTTTATTTGTCATGATTACCTTGTCGTAAAATATACTGCGCATGGTGGACCCAGAAGGACATGGAGCCGTCAGTAAGGTCCTTTAGTGGTGGAGGATCATATTTAGGGTTTACTTTATAATTGGTTTTGGTCCCGCCAATTTCGGCCTCTTCGTCCTCAAGGTCCTCTTCTTCCGCATCCTCGCCTCCTTCCCCTCCCCCAGCACCGAAGGTGTAATATCCAAGTGGAGAAATTTGGGTACCTGTGAAGTTTGAAGAAGTAATCTCGAGGTATGTATACTTTTTTTTACAATTATTGCAGACAAGTGTCAAAGAGTATATTACGTTTGGTCAGACCTTCACTATAATCGATAATAAATTATCTTAGAGCACAAATCTTTGCAAATTCGTTCGTGTCATGACTTTTTAAGACTTATTTTTTGTCCGTCTGTATGTCACGAAATTTGTTAACCCAATAATTTAAGAACGGTTCATCGGATCGACTTGAAATTTCATACAAAAATCAATCTCATTTAGGGGAAGATTTAATTTAAGGAATAAATCGAACAATAAATAGGGGTTAAAAAGCACCCCCAAAGTTAAAAAAAATTCATATTTCGACTAATATTAATTTTATTAAATGTATTCTTAATACAAAAATAAATCTCATTTAGGGGAAGAAGCTTATTATGTTTGGAATAAATTGAACAATAAATAAGGGGTAAAAAGTACCCCCAAAGTGGAAAAAAATTCATATTTCGGCTAGTATTAATTTTATTAAAATGTATTCTTAATACAAAAATAAATCTCATTTAGGGGAAGAAGCTTATTATTTTTGGAATAAATCGAACAATAAATAAGGGGTAAAAAGCACCCCCAAAGTTGAATAAAATTCATATTTCGTCTAATATTAATTTTATAAAAAAGAATTCTTCATAAAATTAAAGATTCTATTTTTATCTATCAAAATCCATTTTACAATTTTTTACACCCCTACCACCTGTTTAAAAAAAAAATAACTTTGATTTTTTTTTAAATAAAAAATGCGCATCTTTCTTGCAAATAATAATTCATTGCCTTATTACTGCATGGAGTATCATATGAAATTTTTACTTTTATAAAAAAAACTTAACAAATTCAATTTTTGCAAAGTTTATGTTCTAACCCATTCTGCACTGATCTAACCCACTCTTTTTTAAAACTTACCTGCGGATATTCTTGCAATTTGTGCTCTTAAGTATTCTTTCTCCGAGCCAGGAAATTCAGGATATGTATTAATGGGTTGTTCCAGGTTTCCAGTTAAAGCTTTGTAAATCTGTCGAGCTACCCTTATGTGCTTGGGTTTAAGATCTGGCAATTGAACCCACGGTCCATCAATATCGTTGCTAACGTAATACACCTAAAAAAAAACAAGAGCGGGTTAGATCAATGAATTAGTTAGATCAGTGAGTGGGATAGATCGTTTAAAAAGTTACACTTCGCAGATAGGTTTTTTTTATAACTATTTTTTCACTGTTATATTATCATTAAATATTCTATATGATACTCTTCGCAGTAGATGATTAAAAAGGTGCATTTGCATTTGCAAAAAACGTAAAACTTATTTTTTTTGTAAACGGGTGGGGATACAAAAAAAATACTTGATGTTTTTTCATAGGGAAAATACAATCTTTAATTTTATTAATAATATTTTATATCGTAAAATTGATATTAACCGAAATATGATTTTATTTCAACTTTGGGGGTGATATTTACCCTCTATTTATTATTTGAATTAAAAAAAAAACAATAGGGTTCTTCCCCCAAACGAGATTGTATTTTGTACCAAACATCAAGTCGAATAAATCGTTCTTGAGTTATCGTAATAACAAGTTTCGTTACGGACAGACAGACGACAAAAAAAAAAGTCTTAAAAAGTCATGAAACGCACGAATCTGCAAGAATGTTTGCTCTAGGATGAGTATTGATGAGTTTAAAAAAGGTCCGACCAAATGCAATATACAATAAACTTCGACTTTGTCTGCGAAGACAGAGATAATTTTTGGCCATTTTAGAATTTTTTTTATGTTAATATTTAAGAATACTTTGCTGTTGATTCCAACACCACTTGGTTCCGCCGGGGGTTCAGGGGGTTCCACGAATAAATTCTTGGGAGCAGGAGGATACACGCGGGGTATTTTTTCAGAGGCGGAAGGCATATTACTTTTTAATATTCTGTGCAGTGCTGTCATAAAATGGTCTAAACCTGCGTTGGGATCGATGGATTTTTCGTCCACTACGGGTACGGGTGGTGGTGAAGATTGCTGCTGCTCTTCTTGGTATATCTAAAAAAAAAACTAATAGTCCGATAAAATCTTACAAAAAATCCTTGTTTTTAAGACATTTTTCGGGCAGCACAATTTTTGTGGAAAAATTTAATATTTGATAGATACCTAGAAACATAATTACCTGTGCGCAATGCCCCCTTTAATTCGTAATACTAGATCATTGTGGATCTACACCAAATTTTGCAAATAGACACCAAACAACATAAAATATTTTCGTAAAAAAAATTCTTCACCCCCTAAATTGCCCCAAAGGGAGTAATATTTATTACGTTGGATTTGCACCAAATTTTACAAATAGATTCATGATAATGTTTTAAATGACATTTTAAAAAGAAAAATTCTCTAAAAAAATTTTTTCAACCTCCATAAAAAATAGCCCCACAAAGGAGCAAACATTTTTTTTTGAGGAACATATCAAAAAAAGGTTTTGTAAATCTAATTTTGCATTTGCTTGCAAAGTTTGGTGAAAATCCAATCTGATAAATTGTATTTCTCATTTTCAGGCTATTTAGGGGGTGATGGATATTTTTAGTAGAATTTTTTTTATGAAAATCTATTTAGAACTTGTTTGATGTCTATTTGCAAAATTTGATCTAAATCCACTATGATCTAGTATTACGAATGAAAGCGGTATTTTTTGGGGGCTCTAGCACAAAATGCTAATATGCGCATGAGTGCGCACATGGTAATTATGTTTCTAGCTATCAAATACTACATTTTCAAACAAAAATTGTGCTGCCCGAAAAATGTCTGGGCCAAATGTAAGATTTTATGGAACCAACTAATTAAAAAGACTTATTAGAAAATATTCTTATTAAAAAAACCTTAATTTTATTTTTAATCTACAAGTTTTTTTTTTAGTTTGTAACTTACGGCATTGCGTTTAAGGTATTCCTCCTCTTTTAATTCTGATTCCATAATGTAATAATTTTTATATAAACCGTATATTACTCCCCAAAACCTAAAAAAAATCATTAATTACCTTGTAGGACAACAATTTACATGTCAAGCGTTCTTTTTTCAATTTCCATTTTATTTTGAATTAAAACGCATATATTAAAATATTACGTAGTTAGAATAAGTTTCAATGAACATTTTTTAATATTTATTAATAACTGTTTAACGTAAACGTAGAGGTAATTTCCCTAACAACTTAATTTTTATAAAAAAAAAGACAAAAACAGCAGAATTAGCAGAACATAGTACCTTATTGAGGAAATTTGTTCCGTCTGTGTCAATTTTCGCAAAGAAAGCATAAGACAAAACATATCAGTCCTTGGAAGTCCTAATCCAACCTGTTCAAAATATAAGAGGAGTTGCAGCAAATCATTCTGGGACATATCAGCTAAATTCATATCCGCAGGATCGACCGTTGAAGGTCCTGCAGATTTTATTGGCTAAAAAATAAATGCAATGTTTTTCAACATAAATTTTTTTTTTCTTGTTATTTATTTTGTTCTGAAGCGAGACATTGTAGTTAATTAAAAAGAAAAACCCATTCTTATGAATTTAGTCCGCGTTTAAACTTATGGTTTTATTTTTTCTCTTTGGACTATATTGTTAAAAATTTTATGGTTTGTGGTCCAGACTTTTTACAAAGGTCGATAAATTTTGACAAGGAATTCCCGATTGGTTGGGCCTTATCCTAAGAATGATAAAAATGAACAAAAAATGCAATCTTCCATGTATCATAAAGTGAAAGTCTTAGAAGCTTCAGTGCTTCAGAGGTTTTTTTTACCGCAATAATTGCGTATCTATTTATAATTAATAATCGATGGAAAACTTTGAATTTGATTGAGAAAAAATCACTTTGATGCAAATATGAATAACAAAATAAATTAAATACCTTAATAGACTTGTTAGAATCATAAATGATGGTCCAAAAAGTCAGTTAAAAAAATGTTTTTTGTTAATGACGACAATTTTTAAGAAAGTATTAATTTTAAGAAAAAAACCACATCGACATATTGGGTTTTTAAATTCGTCAGTATTTATTATTTTAGTGTCTTTTTATCAACTTCCCAATCAATCATGCAAAGTATTAAAGAATTTATTAAAATATATATTATTTTGTTCCATTATTTGCAAATATTTATTTGTTGTTAAAATTCACATGCTCATTAGTTGTACTTTTAAAGAATATTGTTATCTCGATTTTTATTGATACATTTAACCTTGCAATGCCCTTGATTTTTGTGTCTAAACATTTTTACAAGACAACAATGTCTTGCGTAATAATAGGTTAATAAAACCGCAAAATCTATTAACCATATTAAATCATTTTTAAATAATTAAATATAGAATTATTGGAAGAAAAAAAACCTTAAGCAATGTCATCGTTCTAGTGGCCAAATTAAATCGTCCTGGCTCCACATACATGTCCTCTAAATGATCCAACCCAGAAACAAATCTGCGTTCCTTAACCTTACGACTGTATTCCTCAAAAAAGTCGATTATGTTTTCAGGGCGCTCGGCCAGAATTTTGTTTAGTACCTCACTCAGGTGGTCATACCTATATAAAAAATACTTTTGCAAACCTTTTTGCGGCTTAATTTTTTACTTACAAATTATCGCCAGTGGCCGTGCTAGCTTTTTGCAAATAGGACTTCGCGTTAACGAACTCATTTTCAGGATTAATTGTTTTTTGATCATCTGGTTCTGTAGAGTCATCTTCAGCGCCGGGTGCTAACTCGTAATCGTAAATCATGGTTTTTTTAGGCTTATTTTATTGAAAAAAATTGGTATGTGACTCAAAAAATGTTTAAGTCGTTTTTGACGTAAAACATAGAGAAGCGTCATAGATAAGTAAAAACAATTTCATTTTTGGACAACTTGATTGATGAAAATATTAACAATGGATTAAAAATATTCGTGATGTGTATTTTTGTAGCAAAAAAAGCTAAGAGACACATAAATAAGTTATTCCAAATATTATCTTTTTTTTTTTTTAATAATGGGTTTATTTTTTTATTTTAAGTTATTGTATAACAAACCTGACAAAAAATTGTTTAGTCATTTTTTGTTGGAGTACGTTTTTGAAAATATATTCAAACTTATCAAAAAAAGATGAATGAATTTTATGTTATATTTGCAGAAAAATGCTTAAAAGTTTGCTGAATTATAGCTTTTTTTCAACACAATTTAATTTAAAGAAAAAATTGTACTTTACATTGTTAGAGTGCACTATTTCGTTGTATTATATTTAAAGGTATGTTAAATTACAACAAAAATTTGACCAGTAACATATGTAGAATTTTGTAATGGCCGTAATAAATTTTTTTTTTCCATTTGTGTAAAAAAAATTGTATTGGTTTTATTCGATCGATTTTTGGAACAACCTATACAGTTAGTATTTTTTATCATTCCCAGCTTAAAAGTATTTCCAAAATGATGCTACGCAAATGCGTACTAGTTTTTCGCCCCCGAAAATACGTCCATTTAAAAGGTTGTAATTTTTTAAGAGCTTCAGTCGCTGAAAAACACATCCCGTCTTTTATTTACCTTTTCTTGCACTCAGTAATAAAGTAATGGTATCAAATTGAAGGACAAGGTTAGACACCGTATACAGAAAACTTATAAAGCTTTTGCATAACCATTCACTCTTTCCAGACTCAAAGTATCCACGACTTTTAATGTAACCGTTTTTTTTTAAATCGCGCGGTATTGAAATGGTATGAGTTTGGAAATACGTCCAGCATCAGTTTTAAGCTTTTCCAAAATGCGGGGTTTTATTTTTAAGTTATTTGTCCCAGTTATCGTGTCTTGTGTTTTGGTGAATGGACAACATGAATCTGACTTAAAAGGACTTTTTCCCTCAGTGCCGGTCGGTGTTTTAAACACGAACAATGATTTGTGCAACAGCCAGAGTGAACTTTATGTGAACAGTTTGAATAATTTAACGTTATGGGCCAACGAAAGTAAGTACTGAAAATTATGTAATTACAAAAAAATTATGATTGTTGTGATTTTGCTTCTTAACGCACCGTTGAGCTTTCCAAAATTTGATGGGTATAATGGAACATTTTTATAATTAAATAACTGAGATGATCTGATCTTTAACTTTGCATAATTCACACGCAAACCAGGATGCAAAAAAACATCCTAATTTATAAAAACAAAATTAATTTTCCATCAGTAGTTATTGTTATTTTTATTTAATTTGCTTTCCGTAAAATTAAGTGTACCTACATTATAAACCGCCCATTTTTCTAAATAATAACGTTAAATTTTTTTATTTTTCACTGGCCTGAAAATTTTTATTGCAAAACCAATGTTTTGGTAAACAAATGCAGATCTACTAAGTAATCTAGGTAAATAAATTATAGAAAAAAATCTGGCGGGATAATTCTGCAGTAAAATTGCTACCGGTCATTTTAATTAGTTGTTTTTTTTCATAAAGTAACCTTTTAGCATTATAAAAAAAATAATAATTTAAAACAATTTTTCCAAATGAGATTCGCATCATGCATTTTTGTAATGGCTAAAATGTTTAAAAATCTAAAATTAGACTTAAAAAAAACGAATGTGCACTTATTTTTTTAATAATTAGCTTTATTAAATTCCATGTTTTGTTTTAAATCCTTATTATTGATCCTTAATTCCACATGAATTCAAAATTATAAATCAATTTATAGACACGTTTTAAAAATTGCTGGTAGTAATTATTTTTTTAATGTAAAAAGCAGAAGCTTTTTAAGTTTTTATGCAGCATAATTTTTTAATGATTATTAAAAAACGAGTAGGTCGCAGACTATGTTGCATCAGCCAATTTTTTTGTCTAAAAAGCTATAAATTTTACGTACTATTTTTGTAGTATCTCATAAAAACATTTATTTTTTTTAATTTTTAAAAAACATACCTATTATAAATTTGAAATGTTATCTGATGTCACACTACTTCTTTTATAGAGATTCTACATTGACTTTTATTGACAATTTTTTTTAGTGTGGGATTCGTCAGCGAAAACGTCGACTTCTGTTTTAAGAGGGAGTGTTTTCCAAATGGGCAGTTTTTACCAATGTTTGTCTGCAAGAGCACCTTTTCCAACGCAGTATTGTTTAGCCACTGTGATTGCCAAAATTCCACGTCCAGACGTAGAACGTGATGAAAAATCTATGTACTTCAGTCCGTTTTCATCTGTCTTGGAAAAACTTTACGTAATAATAAATTTGAATATACATACAGAGTGTCAAAAAATGGCGCATAAACGCGATGGTACGTTGTTGGGGCATGTCTAGGGAGCCCCAGAAAATTGGTTTAAAAAATCTACCTCATATACCCTCGGAGATATGTTGCCCCAAAGTGCAAAACTTATATCTTGAATATAACAGCACATATTACCGAAAATACGGTTTAATACAAAGCTACAGTCTATTTTAAACCATTCCACCATTTGTTTATTTTTTAAATGGTCGAATTTTGTTTTTATAATCAATTAAATTTTGCAAATTTTTCATGAAATGAAGGTGACAACAACGTCTATAAAATCTAATGCAAAAAATGCAAGACTCATGGATGGCATTTTTAGATGTATTTTCTTAGACTGTGTTGCCGAATTTATGCAACTTTGGTCGCATTTCTCTCGATGAATAAACAGATGGATTTTTTTGTCAATTTTCTAGGGATCACTGTGAATACCCTAAGAGCGTACCATTGCGTTTATGCGCCATTTTTTGAACATCCTGTATTTTAAAAAGAGCTTTTTTGAAATGTTTTTTTAAACTTTACGTTATTGTATTTTTTATTATCTATTTAAAAAACAATAACTAATAAATTATTCTATTTTTTATGAGTGCTAAAAAATAACTAGTTTTACATTGTTCTTAACAAAGACAAAATTTAAAAACAACTTGTTTATGCCATAATGTTGAAAAAACAGTAGCATCAACAAATAAAAATATCCTCATTTTTAAGCAATTTTTTTCAGAAATATGATGATGAGTCGCAACAATCACGAAACGTGATCAACGTAGCTTGGTGCGTACCAGCGAGCTGTAAAGCCAAAGATGTTGAGGATTCTCTAAACGCGCATTTAAAAAATGCTGACCAGATTCTTTTTGAGGCTGAAAACGTAACTTACGCAGCACAAGTAAATGAGAATTTTTGCCAGACTGAAGATGATTATAGCAGTTTTGATGGAGTTGATATTAGCTTTTGGTACGTCCTTAAATACCTAGCTTAAATCCAAAAAAAAAAAAAATGTCACAAAGTTTAAGAAAAAATTTATTTTTTTGTTGAACTAATATTACTTTATTTTGTTACAGCTTTGTCTTTGCCATTCTTGTTCTTCTAGTTATTGCCTCAACGATTTATGATTTTAATAAAAAACCACTCAGCATTTCTAAAGTTACCACCAAAAGTAAGTATCTAATGTTCCAAAATACAAGAACAAATTTTCTAAATTCGTATATTTTAGAATCGCTGCAAGAAAGACTATATCTGACCTTCTCCTTAAAGGTTAACTTTCTTGACTTGGGAAATCCTGAAACGAGGAATCCTGCACTGAAAATTCTGAATGGAATCCGAGTTTTTTGCATTTGTATGATTATAACTGACCATCGTTTTGGAACATTTGTTTCGTCAGCTATACTTAATTTTCAATATATTGAAGGGGTAAGTTAAACTAAATAACGGTCCTTAAATAAACTCCTGAAATTAAAAAAAACTGCTTCTTCCTTACGCATTCCTAATAGGTGTTATAAAAAAAGTTTATTTACAAGGTATACCTACGAAATACTTTTAATTAAATTAACAACTATTTAGTGTCAGGTTGCATTTGATTCATTGCTGTTAATTATTCAATCAATGAAAACTCCTGTTACAATTAATTACTTCATTACAATTACTTTTTAGAAAAACTAATAATTTTTGGTAGGTCATGGATTTTTTAATAAACATAAAAAACGTGACAAGGTTTTTAAGTACTTGTAATGTTATTGTTTTTTGTTTATTATTACATTTTTTGCAGGAATACCGTTCAAAACTCACCTCGATTCTGTTTCATGGTGATCTTTTTGTGGATTCATTTTTCATCATTGGAGGAATTTTAGTCACGTATGGCCTTTTAAGACAACTAGATAAACAACGAATAAACCCCGGCATGCTGATTGTTTTTCGTTACATTAGGTAAGTTCATTAATTATGTGTTATTATTTTAAATAAATAAAAGTATAAGCAATGCATTTTATGCATTAGTACATAATAATCTTATTAAATTATTATGTCTGCGTAATAAATTACACTTTAGTTAATAATTATATTTAGCTAGGTTGTTAAGCGGAAAAAAAGGGGGTCTATCTGCAAAATGTGACCGAGGTCTGAAATTTACAACATATGATCTTTAGAACATTTAAAAAGAATTGGTTGCTGGAGCCCTCTCGAAATTTTCATAGGAGCCCCACTGGGGCCCCTTCTTTTTTCACTTTTACATTATTTTTTTACACCTTTGCATTTCAACATTTTTACATGAAACTTCATATTTGGATTCCTAAGAAGTTCCATTAACTGCTTTTAATGTGCAATGCCTTCAAATGTTTCCATGGGCCCCCCTAGAGCCCACTGGTACACTTTCTTTCGAGAGCATTTGCAGAGGTATCCAGTTGAATTTAACCTTGTAATTTGAAACATAAGCTTTAAAAATCATACTTCAGCGATCAATTGCTGGAGCCCTGTCGAAATTTTTGTCGTAACCCCCCTGCGCCCCATTTATTGTTATTGATTATTTGACACCTCCTAGTTATTGGATTTTCACGAAAACCAATATATAAGATTTTTGGATCCTACTTTACCATTTCTAATCAAAAATTTGTTGCAAAAAATGACAGGGGCCCCATTAAGCTCCAAAGAAGATTATTTAAGAGTTTCTGTTTTGGTAGGTTCCCATATGCACAAAGCTATGAAAATTGGTATACACAATGGTATTAATGTTCCATAATGATTCATAGGTCTAATTTACCCAAAATATTACTAGGGGCCCCATTATGAAAACCTATGTTTAAAATTTAACAGGCGTTTATCTGGTAGCTCAAATTTAATTTTGGGTAAAAGTATGATAGAATGTAAAATTTAAAGTATCCTGTCACTATATCAATGTTAAACTAGCGTTAAAAATAGGTAAAACCCCTTCTAGGAGCCCCCTTTTTAATAGCCTTTTTAGCAAATAAATGTGTTCTATGCAATCAAAATGTGATTTTTTGAATAAAACTTAAAATATTTCAAAATAAGAACAGCTTTTAATAATATTTATAAAATTTAAGCCCCAACAAATAAAAAACGGCCCCCCTATGTTAATTGAAGTATGATATGTAGCACTTATTGGGGTTTTCATTCTTGATGATTAAGGAACATCATCATGGTACACCTTGGTCAATATGAGGATGTACATCTGAAGTTTACAAATTATAGATGGAGCCCAAGCATGTACCCCATTTTTGCACTACAGGGTAGTTTTTTTGCTACATTCCACTCATGGATGTACTAGGTAGGTATAGATTCTAAAATAAATATATAAAGCAAATCAAAAATAGTAGGTTTACAGGTAATCATATCTTTATTACTAGTGTTATAAAGAACTACCCTGTAGTGCAAATATGGGGTACATGCTGGGACTCCATCTATAATTTGTTAACTTCAGATGTACATCTTTATACTGACCAAGATGTACGATGATGATGTTTCTTAATCAAGAATTATGATAACCCCAATAAGTGCTACATTTCATACTCCAATTAACATAGGGGGCTGTTTTTTTTTGGGGCTTTAATTTTATGAATATTATTAAAAGCTGTTTTTATTTTGAAATATTTTAAGTTTTATTCAAAAAATCACATTTTGATTCCATAGAACACATTTATTTGCTAAAAAGGCTATTAAAACGGGGGGCTCCTAGAAGGGGTTTTACCTATTTTTAACGCTAGTTTAACATTGATATAGTGACAGGATACTTTAAATTTTACATTCCATCATACTTTTACCCAAAATTAAATTTGAGCTACCAGATAAACGCCTGTCAAGTTTTAAACATAGGTTTTCATAATGGGGCCCCTGGTGATATTTTGGGTAAATCAGACCTATAAATCATTATGGAACATTAACACCATTGTGTATACCAATTTTCATAGCTTTGTGCATATGGGAACCTACCAAAACAGAAACTCTTAAATAATCTTCTTTGGAGATTAATGGGGCCCCTGTCATTTTTTGCAACAAATTTTTGATTAGAAATAGTAAAGTAGGCTCCAAAAATCTTGTATATTGGTTTTCGTGAAAATCCAATAACTAGGAGGTGTCAAATAATCAATAACAATAAATGGGGCGCAGGGGGGTTACGACAAAAATTTCGACAGGGCTCCAGCAATTGATCGCTGAAGTATGATTTTTAAAGCTTATGTTTCAAATTACAAGGTTAAATTCAACTGGATACCTCTGCAAATGCTCTCGAAAGAAAGTGTACCAGTGGGCTCTAGGGGGGCCCATGAAAACATTTGAAGGTATTGCAAATTAAAAGCAGTTAATGGACCTTCTTAGGAATCCAAATATGAAGTTTCATGAAAAAATGTTGAAATGCAAAGGTGTAAAAAAATAATGTAAAAGTGAAAAAAGAAGGGGCTCCAGTGGGGCTCCTATGAAAATTTCGAGAGGGCTCCAGCATCCAATTCTTTTTAAATGTTCTAAAGATCATATGTTGTAAATTTCAGACCTCGGTCACATTTTGCAGATAGATTTCCCTTAACCACCTAGCTAATTACAACAAAGTTGTTTATTTTGTTCTTTAAATGGTACACGCTTGTGGTCAAGTAGTGTTATAATTTATAACTTTTTATTTAAATTTGATGAGGCATTAATTTATTGGAACTATTTAGTGTTTGGCTAACTGGAATTTTGCAGCGATTAAATCAAAACTTTAACCGTCATTCTTGGCTTTTGATATAAATGATATAATTTTAAAATATTTGCCTGTGAAAATTATATAAGTTTGAGATCTTTTTTTTTAATAACAGAATTTTAATTTGTAATCTAACACGTGGTCATTTTTTACCACAAATAAAACAATGATTTGTAAATTAATTTATTAATTAATATATACACAGCTATAAAATAGCTTTGGAATCTCATTTAAATTTAATTCTAATTATAATCGCCATTATAGTGTAGGCACTTAATATTTTATTGTGTTAAAAAAATATATTATGGTAATAACAAATAGGATAATACAATGACAATTACTTTTAATTAGAGCAACATACAAAATACGTAGGAAGTTTGTTAAATTCTTAGGTATTAAAAAGTTTTAAAACGCAAAATGCACTCAGCTTTTTTTTGCCAAAATTATTTCAAATAAGAATAGACTTTATTGTTCTTTAAATTATAATAAACATAGAGGTCTCTTTGATTTTATATTTGTTATTTTAAATTTTAAACAAAAAAAGCTTTAAGACAGATTTTTGCATATTTAAGTAATTTTTTTTAAATAAATTGAACTAAAAAAATCCTATTGCTAATGAACCTATAATGGAAGGTAAAATAACTATAGCATCATTATAATAATAATGCAATGCTTCTTAGCAATTATAATTCCTGATTGTTGTTTATCCTATACTTTCGATTATTATTTAACCGGATTTTGCATTATTTGTATTTACTTTAATCCCAGTAAAAATCCAACATTTGTTTCCTTTTTTTCAGATTAACCCCAGTATATGCTTTCGTACTTTACTATTATTCAACATTATTAAGCCATACAGGATCAGGTCCCTTATGGAAATTAATTATTGGCGAGGAACGAAAGGACTGCAGAAAAAACTGGTGGACCAATTTACTCTACATCAGTAATTATGTCAACGCTGATCATATGGTAAGTTGACTAAAAAAATAAACGATTAAACTTTTGAGATGCAATGAAAACTTAATTTTTATAATAATGTTTATAATTATATCAGAAAATGCAAATATTGTGGGTCTACATAATCAGGTGCATGTCATGTATCTTCGAGATAGAAAGGAAATATGAGAACTTGACTTTAGTTATGACTTCTAGTGCAATATCAAGGTCTCATTTTTAAAAAGCATTCATTTACGCTATGATTCAATATTTTGCGTCTATAATTAGTTTTTCTCGGTAACAATACCCAACTACTCAAGAGGGATTTGTTTCTTAAGTATGAAAGTAGTAATGGGTAAATTTATTTCAATTTTTTAGCTACAACGGGACTTTTTATGAGGTAGATACTTTTATGGGATTTTCTGAAATAGTAGCGATATAAAGCTCGTAAATAATTTTTATTACTTATTGGAAATTATTTCTATTTATCAAGAAATTGCTTAAGTCAAGTCAAGGGGATTTCCTTATAAACATGATGAATTTGTTCATTTTTTACCTACTGTATTATTTTTTTAGTGTATGGTTCATAGCTGGTATCTTCCTTGCGATTTCCATTTTTTCATAGTAGCGATTGGGTTATGCTATATGATTAAAAACAATAAAAAACTTGGCCTTATTTCTCTCTCGCTGGTCACGATAGCGTCCTTAGTAATACCGTTTATGATCACGGTTGTTTTTAAACGTCCAGCGCTTCTACATTTTTACCCTGATTTTCTTACGAGTCCTAAAAACCACCCGGACTTTTTGTTGACTTATAGTAAATCGCACACAAGAGCAACACCTTATTTTTGCGGAATGTTTGCTGGGTACATTTACTACAAATTAAAGGACAAGAAACCCCACATTTGTAGGGTAAGTTTTTCATTTTTCTCAATGCATTTTTTTACATAACACTTTCGCCCTTCTTTTAGATACGGTCTTACATAATCGTAGCCTCTTCAATAGTAATGCTGATAGCATCTATTTTATCAGGGGTTGTTTTCTACGACCCTTATCACAAGTACAATTCAATTGAGTCCGGAGCGTACGCATCGTTGCATCGTCCGTTGTGGGCGATTGGAAGTATTGGGCTTTTATTCGTGGCCAGTTACGGTCATGGTAAATTCATCAAATCAATTTTGTGCTGGGAACCCTGGACGCCAATCAGTAAATTAGTTTATTGCGCCTATTTGGTGCATATGAACTTTCAGCTTAAATCTGCAGGCGCAACTGTAGCGCCGAGGTTGTTCAATTATTACGAACTCGTAAGTTTGTGCTTGTAAAATTGGGCATTTTAATTATCTAAATTATTTATTTATAGTTAAGTTTGGCGGTATTTGATATTGTCCTGGCCTTCGCATCAGCATTAGTTCTTTATCTAACAGTGGAAGCACCATTTAAAAACATTTTTAAAGAAATACTAATGCCCGATCCCGAAACACCCAAGAACGAGATAAATATGAATCATGAACCATCAATGGAAAACGTAAGAGAAAATGGAACTGCACAGAAAATCAACGAAATCGACAGTAGGTTGTAGTATTTTTAGTCTAGTTTATTAATAATCGAAAATGCAATTTAGATTTTAAGACTGTAGAAAGAAAACAAGTTTAGTGATCCTATTTATTAGTATTTTAAGTATTTAGTCAAATAAAACTACGTTTTAATTTTATTTAATTTATTGTTTATTTTATTTCATATAAATACATTTTATTTTCTATTGTTATAATAATTTCTTCATATTTCATAAACGTTCTACATAAAGGCGATTACCTGTATTGGGAAATAGACTTTTTCTATGCTATACAAAAATACTAATTAATCAACCGTAAAAGATATAAAATTTATTTAATTTTAATATAAAAATATATTGGTATGTTATTCACAATCAGTTAAAAAAATATATTAAACTGGTAAAAATAAGTACGCAATCAATAATAAAAATAACAAAAATGGCCTCACACGATAATATATTAAATTATTTATTTAGCACCCACTTGCGCATTGGCTTCATGAACCGCTTTAAAAATATTAGACAACTCATCAAGTAAGGTTTCATTTCTAAAAGCAACGCGAATATCCGGCACGTTAGTGCGCGCAATATCATTACCTGCAACCCCTTCCTTGGTGTAATTAGGCCCCAACCAGTACTGCTTGATCTTGTGCGGAAATCCAGACATTAAAACACTATTCCTCGCAAGTTCGCACATATCGCAACTTGACAACTTCCACACCTGCGCGGCGATACTATACTCCTCCATGAGCGGTTCTTTGGTAAAATGAAACTGGAGTGGATCATCAGTCGACAACGAAACAACCAAACCCCTTGCCAAGTACTCAGGCAACGGGTTACGATGGTAGTTCAAGAACAAACTGTTATTCGACAGTGGAGACATCGCGATTCCAATTTGCGCCAAGTAGTAAAGATACTGTAGCACTGGCACTTTACGTAGTAATAACCCGTGGGATATATTCTCGGAAAGCATGTAACCGCACACTAAATGCTGCACTGGCCCGGCTTCTCCGCAATGTGGACGAAGCACGAACGGATGCAAACCCTTAACCACTCGTAAGTGATTCAAAGTCGCAAGGTTTGCGTACATAAAGTACAAGTAATATGCGTAGTTCGGGTTCTCGTCTTCAGCCCAGTTTTCTGGATGTGGGCTGTTCGTGTCGAAGTGCGGGTTTTCCGGCTTGCTTTCGTCGTCCACTGAATCGAAACCGATGACGTATTGGAGGAAACGGTGGAGTTCTGGGTGGGAACTTGGACGCGCTGCCACCTCAAGGAGAGGAAGGAAAATGTTGTCTAGAACTTGCTGAAAGTTGCTTAGCATTTTGTTTAGCTTGAAGATGTCGCTGAAATAAACAAAAATAGTAAATTAGAACTCTTACTACTAGAAAACCGGCGGTAGGAGAGAAAAACTACGATTTGTAGTTAGCAAAACCTTGTTTAGTCCGTTCGCATAGCGGATAAATCGTTCACGTTAACTTAGAGCATTGAAATTTTGACTCTTATCACATTTTAAATATATTGACCAAAAATGGTTGTCGAAGTGTGGCCTATTTCTAAAATAATAGGGCTTCAAAAATTAAAAATTTACTAGGCTTTTTGTAAATTTATAATCGGCAGCCAGGCTACTCTCCCGTACAATTTAAAAACAAAGTAAGTCTATTTTGACAGTTCTTGTTTAAGCGAGGATTGGGACAAAACTGGAGGACCAAGGTTAGAACCAAAGTTTTATAAAGTTTAAAAATGTAGCTTTCCAAAAATGGCTTTGGTTTTAACCTAGGACCTCCAGTTTTGGCACAATCTTCGGTTAAACCCAAACTAACTAACTAGAGTTACTAGGTACTCGAGTACTTTTCATTAGTTATTCATTTATAAAGACATTTTTTTTGTTTGTATCTTGGCAATTTAAAAAAAGACCCCACAAATATTAAGCAAAAGTAGTGAGTTAATTAAGCAAATCGAAGTTAATTCCTGTTTTGTGTAAAAGGATGCGAGAAAAAATGTATTCTCCCTTAGAACGCACTACTATTGCTCAATATTTGTGAGGCTTTTATTTTAAGTAACCGTAATACAAAATGAAAATTTTTTTTCATGAATAAAGAAAACTAATGGCTGCCTATTAGAATTTTACAAAAAGCCTAGTAAAGGGTGTAAAACTAATTTTCAATTATTGAAACCCCATTATCTCAGAAATTACAATAATCATTTTTGTCAAATATTTTTTAAATGTGGTCAGCAAGGACCCAAATTTTATAGCTCTAAGCTTACGATTTTCATGAAATTTAACGGTATGCGAACGGGTTACATATACTTACAAAAGTCTCGGAATCTGAATAAGCCATCTCACGTTATCAGAATAAACATTCGAATCAATCGCCCATTTAGCCAAATTATCCCATTCGTTCCTGTTTTTCCCGTAAATACTAAGTCTAAGCTCGACGTTTTGATATTTCGATTCCTCCAAATCACTCGCCACTTCTTTGATAATCCTGGCGAAGTACTTCCCATTTAAATAATTATCAGTTTTCAAAAACACTTCCCTTAGTCTACTTTCACCTATTGGATTATATTTCGCGTTAAATTTATCGAATCTGTGGAAGGTATTTCGGTCGGCGTGCACGTCCAACATATCAACGGTTAGGTCGTACGTTGTTAAATTCATAGACTGAAACAATAAAAAAATAAGTAATGTTCTAAAAAAATGCCGTTATTTATGTTACCTGGAAAACCTTTCTCAAGGTCATAGGAACCCCACCGTTCTTGGATACCACTTCATCAGCGTGGTTTTTTAGAGTTTTCTTGATAAACCGAAGAAGATGTTTTTGGTTCATGCACGAGGCAGCGTGAATGTGAGTATCCACTTTACGAATGTTGTAAAAATCGCGATGGGGCACTGCTTTTTGGGATGCTAGCTCACGCAACTCGTTTAACAAAACGTGGAGCTGGAATTTTGACGAAAGGTAACTCAAACGACGGTAACAAAATGATTTTCTGCAAAAAAAATAGTTGGGAAATTAGGCCAGTCGCTAGCAAAAAGGGGTGGTAATTTTAGACAGATAATTACGTTACAATTAATACTTACAGGGGCCCATCGGCAATCATATTGCACATGGTATTCATGTCTCCAATAAAAGTGACCAAATCAGGATAGGCAAAATCACACGGTTTATTATTTTTCAGATCTGCTGGCGTTTCAAAAATTTCAAACACTCCTCTGTTTGACTGGAAAACGTGGGCGGTATCAGGAACGTCTGGGGCCTCCCATGGATGATGAGTCGGTGGGTCGACACCATGCTCTAAAGTGAAACAAAATTAACTTTTTTGGCCCTGCGTTTAAAAGGTTTGTGTTAGTAAGTGATTTGTTGTAAGTTGGTGTGTTAACAATACAAAAAAATACACTAGTATACCTAAATTACTGGGTTAAAAACAGTCCACATTGCTAAAATGGAACCGGTCGAATTGGCCCGTTGTGATGTCTACCTGCTTATGTGTAACTTGAAAAAATGTGTACAAAAAAACGTTTATTTTTATTTCCAAAAACATGAGTTTGTGCTTTGTTTCTGGTGTTATTATGTTGTACCAATGTGCACAAAAAGCAGGCATGATTACCTTCGATAATTTGATCGTTTAGAATAGAGTTCAGAAAAGTTTCACTTAAGGTGGGCTTGCACAAATACTCGTCATCAATTGAAGATCTCGCTCTATGCAGGAAACTCTGGTAACTCGAAGTGCTTTCTTCGAAGAACATGCAAAGGTAAATATACAAAGAGGGGGCAAGATCGATATTTAAACCTGGAAGCTCTAAGGCAAGCTAATAAACCATTAAATATCGATCAAAACTTGACTAGTCTAAAACAGTGCATACACGAAAAAATCCCAAATCTGTGCCTTTTGAGATTCTTTTAAGCGTAACACCTTAAGAAAATAGTACGCACCTTCGATGGTCTGCTTGTCGTCATGCTTAGCCTCTTCTTTGTTAGGGTCCAAGAATCTCCCAGCAGTGGTTGCAAAACTCTGATGGCTCATTTTCATGTAACGTCTTCTGATTTCAAGAGCGTTGACTAGAAGCCTTGACGCTCGTTCAAGATCCTCCAAGGGCACCTATAAAAACAAGATTATTTTACGTTAGAAAAGGCTTTTTTAAGCGCGGCACCCCTTGGTTAAGAAGGTCACAATTAGGAGAAAAAACATGCGTGGCAAATTTATTCAAAACATTATCTTCGGATTCGAGTTCATAAGTAGCATCCACTATTTCAGGCATTTCTTTATGTGAGTTTCTTGTGCTTCCATAATCAGACGCAGTTGGAACAAAAAAATATTTTTCTTCGGTTGGATCTTCTTGGTCTGCATGGCTCGTGCTTCGACCGGCATGATAATTTGACATTTTTTTGGACTGTTTTTGACTTTTAAGTTGTTAAAGAAAACGAAAAGTTCTATGGTAAAGCGACATTTCGTGGGCGACCGCGAGCAAACAAAATAGTAAAAAAACTTGAAAAAAAATCTAAAAACTCACCCCACTTGTATCTTCGCCCGAAATTGATACTCTTTGAAAATGTGGCACATAAAGATCTTGTTCGTCCATGCCAAAAGTGGGTTCTTCGGCGGCGGCTGGTGCCAAACTTGGCTCATGATGACTTTTGCGATCCTCCAAAACTCTGCAGGCAAAAATTTACTATAATTTAGGAATAAAACATGGCATGTTGAGAAGTGCTTTTTCCCATACCTTGTCAAAGATACACCCATAAATCATTGAATTTTGACAGCCCCGTTAAGCGCACTAAAGATATTTTTGGGTTTTTAACTTTTAGATCATTTTCGCAAAATGATTTTACAGATTTTAGATCCAAAAATTATACCTTTATTATTTTATGTTTACCTTATTGCAATAAAACTATTCCACTCGATTAACGTAGCAAACATAAGGGATGTTATTTATTTTTCACGTTGCGGGTAACACACCTCTAGCAGAAAGGAAATGGCATTGAAATATGGTGCGATTATTAGAATAATGCATCCTTATTACGGCAAAGTTTATTGATATGGCTTCTAGTGTTTACACCAAGAATTTACCTAAATTAATGTGTGTCACTAAATAACTTCTTTATTTACGCTACATAAAATTCGCGTGAATTATTTTTATGTGTTTAAAGCGTAGATTTTGGTAATAAACAAGTCCAAAAGTGCGACTTATTTTAATATTTTTTGATTAATAAAATGAGATAAAATACCAAACCAAAAATGTAAATAAAACATTAAGGAGGAAAAATACTGAATCAAATACTAAAGAAATAGGTTTCATAATTAAATACTTACTTTACGTTAATTTGTCTCTGTATGGCCAATTTAGTCTCGATCTGTTCGATGGGAAATTGGGGCACTTCATACGGTGCCGAAATTTCATTTGGAAGTTCAGGTTCTCCTTGGGCAAATGCTCCAGCAACACCAAACGAAGGGCTTTCATTTCCTTGAATAAAATAAAAAAAATCATGTTAAAAATAGAACCATTATCAAAAATTTGAACTGTGCCAAATGACCGTGAACCAATTTAAGAAATATCAATCAAAATGCGTTTGAACGAACAATGAACTTTTAAAAACAGAAGGCAATTTTTTTGGCTTGGTAAAAATATCATTTTCTTGACTCGGTAGGTGAATAATTTGTGTAAATATATAAATAATTTTTGGCAGGATATAAATATTTTATTAAAATATTTTTGTAAAATTCCTTTGAACTAAAATAACTGGGTACGTGTTTACTTTACTTCGATTTGTTTTAGTCAATAAAATTTATTTTGGTGAGAAATTGCAAAATTTCCGATGCAATATATGGTTGCACTTTATCAAAATGTAAATGTTAAAATTTCTTACCTGATTCTAATAAATTATTTTCTGAAATACCGTTGCTATTATTATTATTATTTATTAACTCATAATCAATTTCATTGTTATCAAAAGAAAATCTTGACGAAACACTATTTTTTCGTTTGTCCATTACGATGCGACTATTCACCGTTACAACACAAATAAAATTAATTTGAAAACAAATAAGTACGTAGACGTATTTTAATCGTCAGAAAGTAAGAAAATATTAAAGCAAAAGTTAACAGTCAACATTAAATTAACGAACTTTTAATGATAGCGAGTTCTAATCTAATGTTATAATTTGAATGATTTTTCATTATTCAAATATTTTAATTTTGTAATAATTAGGAATTTATTAAAATTTTAATCCCACTTACAATTTTGTAAACATATACATATTTAAAAAATATGGATATACTTCCCTATTTAATAGTCCTATTAAAAAATTACACCTAACTTACATTTGAATGTATTCCTATTCCAAACTATATTTAGAAAAGATTTAAATTTAAAAATAGAAAAATTACTCAAGGTTGATTATAGTTACTGAGGTTTTTTAACAAAAAATGGCAAATTTTTTGCTATTTACCTGATCTAGGAGCATCAAGATCCACAAAAGAATTCACCCTCAAAAAACTAGGGCCATTAACTAATAATTCATTATTATCAGGTGAAGTGCAATAGCCTCTCGAAGACATATTTTACACCGAGATTTTTAAACTATTAACACTTAGTAGAACAATTTTTTAAACAAACAAAAAGCTTTCGTATGGACTGGCAGCACTTTTGAAAATAAACAAGCACTTTCACAAAGGAATGTAACAAAGGTTCGGTCAAGTTTAATTTTAAAATGAACAAAAATAACTCGTGGAAAACTGTCTATCTTCCAAAATTTGATCTACGCCTATTTTTTGTTAAAGCAACGCTCTGTTGTACATTTTATGTGCTCCAGTACTGCAAATGGAAACTTTTTATCTTATATTTAAGTGGGTAAACTTATAAAACCATAAATATAATGACGTCACCCTGTTTGCTATTTAAGAACAATTGTTTCTAAAATACAAGTGATGCTAACAGTTCTAATTAGGTACTTAGGATTCATTTAAGCTCTAATAAAATTCGCGTTAATTAAAATGCCGTCCCTAATTAAGGCCCTTAATCGTAAATTATAGGGTGCCCCCTTAAACTTCAGATATTACCTTCCTCTGCATCAAAGGATAGAATTCCACGCAGTGCCATTAGTAGACAACCCTACTTCATAAATTCGGCTTTTAAAACCATTTAAAAACGTGTCGTAAAAATACAAAATAAAAGCAAATTTTGATGTGGCTTGTCAACCAGCCTTTTCCAAAACTAGCTCCTTTCAAATTGCTAAGATGCCGGTCATGCTGTTTAAAACCCCGCTTATAGGACAAATTATTCAACATGCATAGTTTTAGAATAAATTCCTTTCATTTAATCAATAATTCCTTACCTATTTAATGGAAAATAACCGTGAAAAAGTAACTAAACAATCACAATAGATGACACATAAAAAATGTAAATATAACCTATATTTTCTTAAACGTCACGGTGACAGCTTGCTTTGTACTTTTGTTTTTTTTTAGCCTACTTACCAATGCGTTCTGCAATAAGTTTTTTCTCATTTTCGTTTTCTTCGTTATCGCATTCATCAAAATATCCCATTAATTGCTGTTCCTTCACCCCATTTCTGTAAACATCGGCCATTCTAACTGGGCCTACGAATGTAATAAAGACGTGCTACAGGTAATGTAAGTATAACTTGCTTTTTAATTAAATAAATAATTCACTTTACACTGGTATGACAAAATTAATGTAGGAAATATTTCTTGTAAAAATAGGACAAGAAGTTGCCACGATATATGGAATATAATAAAGGTGCGTGTTCTCACATCCACTGTCGAGGCGGAAATATTGATTTTGGCAACACTATTCCGAACGAAAGGTGTTTCTAACTGAATCTGATACCACTCTTGTAAAGTGCGACGTAATTTGAAATGAATAAATTTAAAAGTCCGATAATAAGGATTTATTTTATCGTCTTCTTGTTATACATTCCTATTGTATCTAATATTTATTCTATATTTTATTTAATTGTTATATTTGTGTAAGGAATACATACTTACAACAAGTAAGCAAATCTTCTGTTCTGATGCTTATATAAATCAATCTAATTTTTTTGGACATGAGAGATAAGATAGCTTTACTGTTATTAGTTATTTGGAACATTTTAGGCACCTACATTATTTTTTAATACATAGATAAGTTAATTAGAAAGTACATACATAATATTGCATTTTTATTAGCTTTATTACAACATAATACTTTCTTAAAAAAAAAACTTACTGCACCCTTCATTACTGTTTTCACCTTCAACTTTCCGGCATAATTTCCCCTTTTTTCGCCTAACAGTCAGTTTGCGAACAACGCTTAACATATTTTACAATTTTCACTGTTAAAAAAATTACGGATTACTAAAATCAAAGTCACTATCATTCGATACTTTAGCTTCTTGTGCTGCACTTTCCGTGTCGGTATCCAACATTTCCATTAAATTTGTGGCTTTCTTATCGTTAGTCATGTTTTCCTCTAACGGCAAAGAATCATTTTTAGTATTAATCGATATTGAATCATCAATTTCCTGATTTGATTCGTTTTCTGGAGTCTTAACTTTGCTATCAACATTTTCTTGATTATTTTCATTAACTGGTTGATTATCGTCTGGTAATTGTTGAGTATTTTGATCGCCTTGGTCAGCCTGTATGTTATCTTGTTGAGGTGGTTGATTATCATCACCCTTTTGATTATCTAATTGTTGCAAAACCTCCTCTTTTTGTTGCAATAATTGGCCACTTTTATCATATTCTTGTTTTGGTTGATCATTATTATCGTAATGTTGCAACAACTGGCCGTTTTCATCGTATTGCTGCAACAACTGCCCATTTTCATCGTATTGTTGCCAAGGTTGACCATTTACATCATATTGTTGCAAAGGTTGCCCGTTCTCATCATATTGTTGCAAAGGTTGCCCGTTCTCATCGTATTGCTGTAAAGGTTGATTATTTGCATCATATTGCTGCAAAGGTTGACCGTTTTCATCATATTGTTGCAAAGGTTGACCATTTTCATCATATTGTTGCAGAGGCTTTCCATTCTCATCGTATTGCTGATATGGTTGACCATTATTGTCATATTGTTGATACAGTGGTTGACCATTTTCATCGTATTGCTGTTCGCTGTATTGCTGAATAGGTTGTCCATTTTCGTCAAATTGTTGATTATCGTATTGTTGCAACAATTGACCGTTTTCATCGTATTGCATCATTGGTTGACCATTTTCATCATATTGTTGATATGGTTGACCATTTTCGTCATATTGTTGATAGAGAGGTTGGCCAGATTCATCGTATTGTTGCAGAGGTTGGCCAGATTCATCGTATTGTTGCGGAGGTTGGCCTGATTCGTCGTATTGTTGAGTAGGTTGGCCCGATTCATCGTATTGTTGCGAAGGTTGGCCAGTTGCATCGTATTGTTGAACAGGTTGGCCCGATTCGTCGTATTGTAGAACGGGTTGATTATTCTCGTCATAATTTTCAACAATAGGTTTTTTGTCATCATATTGTTGATTTGTTTTTTGTTCATCTTGTTGCAGTGGTTCACTAAATTGTTGAGGTTGATTATCGTCATTTTTGGATTGATTTTCGTATACTTCTTGATTTGTTTTGATTTGGTTTTTAATTTGTTGAGGCTCAACAACTGACGCACTAGGTTGCTCACGTTTTTGGACTTCTACTGTAACATTAACTTCTATATCGGCATCTTTCTTATGTTTATCCGAATCATTAGTTTTAGAAATTTCAACCTGCTTTTCATTTGATGTCATTTCTGATTTGGTAGGTTGATCTAGAGGTTGATCATTCTTCTGAATATCATCATTTTGCTCTTTTTCTGATTCTTTTAGTTCAGGTTGAATATTATCAACCCCAGCAAAAACGATGGATTTATCTTTATCATTTTCCAAAACAGGTTGATTAAACGTTATAGCTGTTGATGTGACCGGTTGAATTTCAAGTTGAACAGGTTGACCTTCAACAGTGTACTGTTGTATTAGATCACCGTTTTCAGTAAAATGTTGCACTGGTTGACCTTGGTGATCGTATTGTTGGATGATTTGACCTTGGTCATTGCGTTCTAATATTATTTGCCCGTTTTCGTCATATTTCTGGAGAGGTTTGTTATTTTTGGGTTGATCGTCTGGATACATTTGTTGAGGCGGTTGATTTGGGGCTACCATGTTGAATTCTTGATCATCTAACAGTGTTTTGTTTCTGTCCAGTTGTTGTAAAATATCTTGATACTGTTGATCACTAGCTGCTTCTTGGTTGAATTGTTGCAACAATTGCGAACCGTCGTCAACAATGTCACCTATTTTACGTTCCATATTTGTTAGGAAGGTGCTAGACTTGGGCTGCGACTTATTTTTACCACTAGGGTAGACAAAATCTTCGCCAGATTCGTCACCATTTAAATGACGATGCTGAACAACGTTTTGGGCGTCTTTAATTCTCTTTAAATCATCCTCATACCCTTTGTAAGCTGCTGGGTTTTTGGGTTTCGAGTAAATCGTGTTCATTATATCGTCGGCAACGGAACCTGGTTCGTTTTGGCGCTGATAGTCACCACCACTATGATAATCGTAATTGGAACCACTTGGTGCGTAGGTTTCACGCATTGTAAAGTTCGAAACGCTTCTTGGAGTTCGGGTAGTCGGACCTAGGGTGTTGAGATATCTGTCCAAGATTTCGTTTTGACCACGAATATGTCGGACATCGTCGCCAATGTTGTCGTTTGGTGGTGGGATGATGCTAGGGCATGTTATTTTTACTGACGGGGTTGACTCATCGATACTGCATATTCGGCGAAGGTAGGTTTGGTATTGGTTTTTTAGAGTTTTGAAACGCTCGGTTTTTGCTTTTAGGATTGATATTTTAAGCTCGACTCGCTCCAGTGCGCGCAAAATACTCTCGTTTCGAAATTCGCGTTGCTTTTCTTCTTCCAAAAAGTGTCGGTATTGATGGCGTAGCCGCCTGTAGTGTAGCTGCTCTCTACAAGAAAAAAATTAGTATCTTTTAAAGAAGTTGAAAATGTTGGGTCACTTACTCTTCTCTGCTTTTTTGCTCCATTTCGTTAAATCTTATTTCCAAAACTAAACTTTCTTCTTCACTGCAACAAAAATAATTTTAAAAAACAATAAATTATTCTAAATAAGGGTGTTATATGTATGACACACTAACATAATTTCAATACAAACAAACCGTTTTCTATAATGTAACGTACCTTTTACGTAATTTTTCCTGCAATTCCAAGAACTTTTGGTAATATTCTTCCGTTCTAAATGACATCTTTGTCAATTACTAAAGATTGTAGTGTACTAAATAAAGTGTTTGTATTGCACTTCTTATTATATTTGAAACGCGTGAATGAACACCAACCCTAACCAAGTCAAGTTCAATTTGTTTGTATCCCGATTTAGCTTGAGATAATTAATTTTGATACAATAAACACTGGGGTTTCATGTAGAACTGCAATTTAGTTAAATTTTCATCTATGCAATTTTAGATTGAATTGCAAGTAATTAAATATTTAGGAAATTTCTAATTACGAAGCACGAATGCAGAAACTTTAATTACGATAAGTGATTGTTGTCGAATATTAATCTGCACTTTTTTTTTTATAAATAATTATCTGGTTCACAAAAACCGATATGTTTCTGGGCTAAAAACCACTATCGAGAAATGAAGAAAATAAGGGTAGTTATCATTTCAAGTCAAAACAGTTTATGCAAATGTTGATAAAAATAATAAACAGAAAAGAAGTGTAAAAGCTTCGCTGTTTTTGTAAATATTAGTCATGACAAAATGAGATATCCTTTAAGAACTATTCGTTAGCATTGTGTTTTGTATTCTACGATATATTGACGTCAAAATATACAAAATTTGTAAAGGCTATCTACTTCCAAATTCTGTAAACTATCATTTTACTTATCTATTATTTCCTAACAAGAAATACACGCGATGTCAGTTCCGTACCAGGACAGGATGAGCAGGAACTTGACCTTACCCCATTTCCCTATAACTTGAAAAAACCTTTGTTTAGGTATGTATAACGACATTAAATACCGCATTGCTTATTTTATAAAACCAAAGCATGAAAGACATTTTTGCATGATTGGAGAAATGCCAAGAAAATCAATAGGTACATAAAAATCTAAAACAGAAAAATAGTTCAATAAATTTATTCTTTTCACCATTTTTAATAATTACAACACAAATATTAACATTAACTTTGATATAATATGGCAGTAACTTAACAAAAATGGTTATATTGTTTAGAAAAATATATACCGCCACCATATTAACTTTTAGTTAAGAGGCGTAAGAATTATTTAAAAAAGCGCTTTAATTATTAAAGCGAGTTAAGTTACTGTCATTAAATAAAATTATAATGTATGCTTTAGGAAAAATTAATATTGTACTTATAATTTCAATGAGACAAGCACTAGTGGTAAAAAATTATAATTATTGTATAAGATAATTTTATTCACACGTTCTCGTGGATTTTTTAAATTAATTCTTTGAGTATAATTTTTAATGAGAAATAAAAATAATTGCACAATATTTCAATTTTAAAACAGTGCGATGTTTTCTTTGGATAGGATTTTATTCTGTTTTTAACTCAGTCAGTTTGAAAGATTGCAGAAATTTATCACATTTAAAAAAAACAATTATCACAATTTTAATAAAAAAAAATATTGTATGTAGATTGCAAAGAATATCATTTGAATATTTTTTTAGATATGTAACCGGGTTTTTTTATGTAAATATTCGTTTAATCACCAGGTACATCGGTCAATACTTTTTGTCATTATATTCGTATTTGACTATGCAAAAATAAACAGACTTTGTTTTAACTCTTTAAAATGTTAAATAGCACAATAAAAAATAAATAGTTATACTAATAATAGTTAATAATGTAATAAAAATATTGCATTTGCTTATTTAAAATATATCTAAATTTGCTACTATAATTGATCATTAGGAGGTGCCGTATTTGCCATTTTCAAAAACACCTTTTCTGAAAAAAGGCGAAAAGGCAATCAAGGCATTTTTGGTAACAGGACCACCGTAAGCTAAAGGACAAGATGGGTGGTTTCTACAAGTTTCCAATAATCTGCGAAGGTACATTTCTAATTGGCGTTTTCTTGATTGTGCAACAGACTCCGTGTTTGCAAAAAGTTGCTTGGACGGAAATGGAATTTTTGATACCTAAAAATAGGTGTTTTTTTTATTACATCATTAAAAAATAATTATATGGTCGCAGAAATTTAATGTTAAATAAAAAACTTACTCTATCTCCGTATCGAGCTTTCATAGCAATATGCAAATCTCTAAATCTGGAATATCGTCTCAATATACACCATCTTTCGTCAATTGTAATAATTCTAACTTCATATTCATAATGTGTTTTACTTCCAGCTCCTCGAAGACAATAACTTGTTATCGATATTGTGTTTTCGTTGTCATCTAAAAAAAACATAATTTTTTTAAGCTTTTTTAAAATTTGACTAACTTTGAAAAGCTTTAACATAAAAGCAAAAGCACTTATTATTTATTTAAAAGCAAAAAAGCAAAATTATTTATTTAAAATTTTTCTCATTTTTTAGTAAGGGTTAAGGGTCCAAATATTTTCAGTTTTTTAATTCGCATTTGCCACCAATAAGTGTCAATTATCCTTATGTAAAACGATCTGCTGAATCCGAATCTGACACTTAAATAACTCTAACGCTTTTAGTTTTATTGCTATGCGCTCTTAAAGGCAACTTTAAACGCGAAACCCAATTTTTTTAAAAGTGGTCTAATCGGCAAAAAAAAAATTTCACCTAAAATCAAAATGCGGATTTGTATTTTACACAGAATAACCCAGGAAAATAAAACAAATATTAATGCAATCTGCCGAAAAATTATTTGTTAACTTTTTTCTTTACCATTATCTTTATATTGTCATAATATACAACATATCAAAAGTCCCCTAAGATCCCGTGCCGGCGTCATGCCATTTAAGAGGGTCAAAGGTCGAAGAGGACAGTTTTTGGTGAATAAGTCTCTTTGTATTGGTCTCACAAAAAAAATGTGATTGTAAATTATAGATTGGACAATTATCTACTAAAAAAATCACACATATTTTTCCATCGAGCGACCGTTATTGCGTAGTAGTGTCAATTCTGCATGACGTTGGTTTATTTTAACACCGGCCGAAATACACAAACGTGGTAAATTTCTTTCAAAATTTTTTAACCAAAGTTTTAATTCAACCTATAAAATACATAATCGGCAATAAAAGGTCTTGTAAATTATTAACTGCATGTATACAGGTGCTCCAAAAATGAATTTGGAAATGTCTGTAACTCCTCAGGTTAATAAAACAAACTAAAATTTTTACAAAAAGGTGTTAGCTCTTGTCCTTTCTATAAGTTACAACCCTCTAACAAAGCCCCAAAGCATTTATTAATCTTAAAAAAAGATAATATAAAAAAATGTGCCAAAATTTTTAATGAAAAACAAACTATGTATTGAAGGCCTGTTCAATAAATTGTATGGAATTTTAAAGTGATGGGACCATTATCTTGGGAGCAATAGAAAACATAATCATGTTAAACACTGTGTAATTCCATTCAATTTAATGAGAAGGCCTTAAATACATAGTTTGCTTTTTATTAAAAATTTTGTCGCATTTTTTTATATTATTATACTCTTCGCAAGACTAGGTCCGAAGAGTATATTGCAATCGATCAGAAAATCCTAAAATCGTCAATTTTCGTCGTAGAGCAAAAATTTTTGCAGATTCGTGCGTTTCGTGACTTTTAAAGATTTTCATTTTTTGTCCGTCCGTCTGTCTGTCTGTCTGTCTGTCGGTCACGTTTCTTGTGGTCACGCTATCTCAAAAACCAAAAGTGATATCAAACTCAATTTTTTAGGAAAAATTTACCTTTATAAGAGGAAGAACCCTATTGTTTTTGACGAGAATCCGGGTACTGCAAAGCCCCCTTTTCAGCCCCCCAAATGAAAAAAAAATCCTAGCTCGACTATTAATAAATTTACAAAAAAAATTATTCGACATAAAATATAGACAATTTAATTCTTCATAAAAAAGTATTCTTTAGTTTTTTTGTCCGACCCCCCAATTACCCCCTAGCACAAAAAAACCTCCTATCTTTGTTATTATTCAATCTACAAAAAAAAATATTTTTTTCAAAATTAATAAAAATTTAATTTTCTATAAAAAATATTTGTTTGTTTTTTTGTAAATGTAGACAGTGAGGTTAAAAAAACAAAATAAATAATGATTTTAGTAGCAAAAAACTTCTAAGTTCAAATCGCGTCACGCGTGTGTCAAGAAGGCCATGCCAAAAATATTTCAAACAAAGAAACAAAAGTAGCAGACTGCTGTCAGAACTAATAACCTCAAATATGTTAAACGTCAGAACTGACGTTTATTCTCTTCGCTTATGAAATTCTTCGTGTTTTCTGTTAATAGTTAGCACTCTTCGCAGATTTTATTTGCATAAAATTAAAAATAAAACTATTATCTTGTAATAATTTTTTAGCGAAGAGTATATTATAGAATATGTAGCAATTATATAAAATTTCGATTTAGCTTTGACTTAAAAAATATAAAATTAGACTTCTACTGATTTCGAATTCTATTCGAGCTAATCATCTGCGAAGAGTAACTTCTACGCATTTCGACTTCTACCCATTCTAGTTTTTTTTTAAAGATTAATAAATACTTTGGGGCTTTGTTAGAGGGTTGTAACTTATTGAAAGGATAAGAGCTAACACCTCTTTGTAAAAATTTTAATTTGTTTTATTAAGCTAAGGAATTACAGACATTTCCAAATGCATTTTTGGAGCACCTGTATACACGCAGTTGATAATTTACAAGACCTTTTGATGCCGATTATGTATCTTATAGGTTTAATTAAAACTTTGGTTAAATAATTTTGAAAGAAATTTACCACGTTTGTGTATTTCGGCCGGTGTTAAAATAAACCAACGTCATGCAGAATTGACACTACTACGCAATAACGGTCGCTCGATGAAAAAATATGTATGAATTTTTTTGTAGATAATTGTCGAATCTAAAATTTACAATTACGTTTTTTTTTTGTGAGACCAATAGAAAGAGACTTATTCACCAAAAACTGTCCTCTTCGACCTTTGACCTTCTTAAATGGCATGACGCCGGCACGGGATCTTAGGGGACTTTTGATATGTTGTATATTATGGCAATATAAAGATAATGGTAAAAAAAAAAGTTAACAAATAATTTTTCGGCAGATGAATTCCTTAATCACTGGGTTAAGAAAGGGTAAACTACAAAACAAGTTTCTTAAAAATCAGAGAGAAAAAATATTTTTGCTAAGCATTTTCGAAAATTTTTAAAATTTGGCCAATTTTAAAAAGCTCTAACAAAAAAATTAAAGCACAACGATTGTTGATTCGTTTTCTACGGCATTTAATTTGCATAAAATCAAAGTTTCAGGCAAATCTATTTTTTCAAAATTTTCCTCATTTTTTGGTAAGGGGTAAAGGTCCAAATTTTTGAACTTTTTTGATTGGCATGGCCACAAATAATTTTTTCCACCAATACGTGCCATCAATCCTTATGTAAAAAGATCTGCTTAATTCATATCTGACACTTAAATAGCTCTAACGCTTTTAGTTTTATTGCTATGAGCTCATAAAAGTAACTTCAAACGCGCAACCCAAGGAAAACTTTCACAAAAAATCAAAATGCAGATTCGCATTCTACACCAAAAAAGAAATATAGAAAATAAGTTTCTTTCAAATCAGAGAAAAAAATATTTTTGCTAAGCATTTTTGAAAATTTTCAAAATTTTTCCAACTTGGAAAAGTTCTAACAAAAAAATTGAAGCACTTAGAAAAAAACCGATTAATGATTCGTTTTCCACGGCAATTAATAAGTATAAAAACAGAGTTTCAGGCATATCTATTTTTTCAAAATTTAACGCATTTTTAAGCAAGGGGTAAGGGTCCAAATATTTGCAGTTTTTTAATTGGTATGGTCACAAATAATTTTTACCACCAATTAGTGCCATCAATCCTTATGTAAATCGATCTGCTAAATTCGAATCTGACACTTAAATAGCTGTATCGTTTTTAGTTTTGTTGCTATAACCTTCCAAAGGCCACTTCAAACGCGCCCCGAATTTTTTAAAAATCCTCTAATTAGCAAACAATGTTTCTTACAAAAAATCAAAATGCAGATTCGTATTTTTCAGCGAAATAACAATCCACAAAATAAGTTTCATAAAAGTCGGAGACAAAAATAATTTTTCCTAAAAGTTTTTCAAAATTCTCTGAAAAAAACTTACCTATTGTCATGGAGGGCATCGACCTATAAAAACTACGGTTGTAGGACATTCGTTCATGTTGGAGCTAAAAAAAACATGTTAACACTTTCTTAAAAAGCAAGATTAGGGAAATATTACCTGGTAATTTGGTGAATATAAGGCAGAAGTAGACCCAGTATGTAAAGGTCTTATTGGACTTGGACTGTCGATTTCTTGTAAGGGATGTTGGTCAACAGGGGTTAAAATACATGCCCCAAATTTTTTGACAGACATGTATTGTTTTTGGAGATCTTGCAGAACCTTTAAAAAACATTTTATAAAACTTTATAAATCGCTTATTTGAAATATTTTAATTTTTTCGCCAAATCAAACATTTCTTGTTGTTAAATTTCGACACGTTATTTCTAAAAGAGTATTACCGTAATTTGGGAGTCGAGATAATCTTTGTTGTACCCAGAATCCAAACTTTTCACAATGGTTTGTTTCTGGAGCGAAATTTTATGCGTCAAATTCCTTAATACATCACTATCCTTTCGTTTTTTACGGTGATCAGGCGATCGATTTTCTGTTGAACTAGACGTACTATGTTTATCACTAACAACCTAGAAAACAAACCACATTATCGCTTTTGCACTTACGATAGGCTTATCTTAACCAAATTAATAAATCGTGTTTTATCAGGTACCTTATTTGATTCAGTACTGGATAAATCGCTCTCGTCTTGTGGCACCGAATTCGGTCTTAGTTCGACTCCACTATCACTCATTAAAGCATCTAATTTTGTGTCCGAACCAACGGGCGAACAACTTGGAGCGGTATGATACGTATCGCTACTTAAGGTGCCTTTTTCAATGCTTGACGTATAGTTTACTTCGCAAGAATCTGGACTTTCTGATGAGTTAATTCGTTTGAGATTTAGTTTAAGACTAGAGACAGAAAATTCATTAAATATCCTCGAAAATAACAATAATTTTTAATGATCTTACCCCTGTTTTCGTTCTTCAATACGGTCCAACTCGTCCTTGGACCTAGACGCTAATGACTTCTTTAATTTCAACAATTCGTTAGTCTCCGGGTCGCTGTTTAGTGAAAACTGTTCCTCAACCAAGTTTACTAACTTCTGGTCTAATATTTGTACAGCTTTTTTGCGTTCTGCTAATGTTGCGACGCGACGGTTTAATTCCTCTTGAAGATCGGACAATTCCTTTCGCTGTAATTTGTAAAATTATGTTATTAAAAGTATTAAAAAAGAGGAAATTTGACTTACATGTTTCGTTACTAATTCCTGAAGAAGTGATTCGCCTTTCACGTTGTTTAAAACACTAACCAAGAGATCGTTTTCGGAGTCGGTGAGTGTTGAATTTTCGGATTTTGACGCAATTTCCTGAAATATGAATAAATTACTTTTGAACTTAATAAAGAACCTTGGTTCATGTAATATTTACATGTTTATCTAATAACATAATGACCTAAATATGCAAACATAATAATAAAGTGGGGATTTCTTTAAATAATAAATTAAAAAATAAAAATACCTGAAAAATCATTTTACTCCCAGGATCAAAAAATTCAAAATCATTCGCATGTGATGACACAAATTGGCAGGCATTACTCAATTTACACAAAACGTTCGACTTTAATTCTTCTAAAGTGTCACAACTTATTTTAATCTACCAAAAAAAAAATAATAAATTAAAATACACCAATTTTACAAAAAAAAAAAAATTGTGTTACTTACATCGTTAACAAGTTTATTTCGCTCGCTTTCTAGCTCTTTACGTTTAATTATAATTTCATTTTCACGAGTGCGCATCTCGAATTCTCGTTCCTTTTGCTGGGAAGTCATGTGTCGCCAGTCTTTTTGGATTTGTTCGTTCTAAAATCAAATCATTTAGAAACTTTAACAACATTTTAAAAACAGTACTTGTTCATGATGTTTTTGCCGCATAACTTTCTTCTCAGCTTCAAGTCTAGCTTGGTCTTCTTCCAGCGAACGTTTTCTTTGCTCGAAAACTTCTTGCTCCTTTTCGAATAGTTCTTTATCCTTTTCTAGGTTGATTCGTTGAGTTTCTAATTCAACTTTGTCCTCCTCTTTCTCGTTACTATAAAATAATGGTTAATTAAGCGTAAAAAAAGATAATAGTTAACGTACTGGTGTAGGTTTTCCATTGATCCGCCCAAATCCGGCGTAGACCAGCTCAAAAGACTCAAACGAGATAAATTATACGTTTTTTCACCTTTACGCAATTCGGCTGCTTCTGCCGGGTCGTTGAACCTTTAAACACACTTCATTAGCACCAAAAAACGAGGCAAATGAACTACTAAGGCAAGCATTACCTAAAGACATGCGCTTTCCCCAAGAATATTATACACCCTTGCGACAATCGCGCTGGGGATTCGATCATAGCATTATTAAGCATAACATGCGCGCCAGGTTGCGGCAGCAACGTTGCCACGCCGTTATTAAACGTTATGGCGCAGTGTTGCGGCTCCATTCCAGAACCTCTTAACTCGATGTCTTGTTTTACGTCCGAGTCCTCAGTTCCTATGGTAGTCATGCCTTCCTTTAAATGGTACAACGTAACGCCAGTGGTTAAAGGGTCGTCGTCGATTGCGACCAAATGCGGTCGGTCTGAGTCTAGTACGACTCCTGGACCGGATTTGCGCAGTCCTAGTGCGCGCTGCTCGCGTAAAATTGCTTGCGCTTCGCGCCACTTCCCGGTCCATTCTTCTGTTAGTTCTTTTTCTCGCGCTTCCTTTTCGTGGAGTTGCGCCAACATATCGGACCTTTTTCTACAAGAAACATGTTTATTTTAAACTAAAAGAAAAGGTAATAGTCTTACATTATTTGCTCGCTGAACATGAGCGACTTGAGCTTGCTAATCTCGTTGCGCAGCTCGCGTATAAGCTTAACATTCGGATCTTCATTAACAGTTGGTTTGTTTATGATGTTCTTGGCTCTATTCGCGTATCGTAAGGTGCTTAAAGTCTCGCCGTAGTTGCAGTCTGCAGGGCTAATGGCGGCAATCATTATTGTCTTGGAATTACCGCCCAAACTGTCTTTTAACAGCCACGTTAACACTGAGTCTCTGTACGGTATGAAAATTGGTTTTTTCTCCTTTTGAGCGTTGCTTTCGGCTGAGAATTCAGCCAAAGCGGATATGACCGATCCTAGAGTGACTAAGGATTTGTTTATGTGCGCTCCTTCTTTAAGACGTTGCCCTGTTGCGCCGGTAGCGTCCGCTCTTTCGCTTCCAGCCAAATCTACCAAGTGTATCTGGAAATAGGTTTTTTTTAGAGTAGAAAATGTGTAAACTTTGGTTTTTATAAAAGTCAATTTGAAGTGACTTTTGCTTACCTTTGAAACTGTTTCACTAGGTACTCCGTCGCAATAACCGGCTTGTACGAAAGTTATGGTAAAAATAGCGTGGCTTCTACTGCTTACGTCGTTCATATTAGTCGACGCCGTGGTTCGTTGCGAGTTTCCTCTAAAATTGACTACATAAATCTGTTCTCATGGACATTTTACCAAATTTTACCTGTTCATACATTCCTGAATATGTCCATAGTTAGTCACCAAACAAGTGGTTAATCCTTGAACGTAAGGCCCTTTCTTAGGGTGTTCTCTAACCTTAAGCGACGAGTTATCCCGTCCGCTTAAAAGATCAGCAACTCGTTCCTGGTATATTTCCAAATAACTCACTTGCACTCTGTGTGTGGTCCCCAATTTTGAGTTCTCGGACATTCTGTCGAATAATGCTTTGCAAATACGTGGAATTAGACCTTGGTTGTCTGGTGAACCCATCATGGTAAATGTTTTTCCACTCCCAGTTTGTCCGTAGGCAAAAACGCACGCATTGTATCCCTCAAAAGCGCAATCCACGACTTCTGTTCCCAAGTCTTTATAAACTTGTTCTTGTGACGCATATTCGGGTGATTCGGAGTCGTGGGACCAGTATGAGTGGTCAAATGTAAATTCTTTGTACCGTATGTTTTCGTCTCTGGTGTTGGCCTAAAAAGATTTAAATACGCAATAAGTGAACAAAAGTAAACATGATAGGCAAGTTATCTGATAACCTACCTTACTGTTGAGTATGCCGGTTATTTTCCCATGCATTTTAATTATTAATTCGGCATCCATGTCCATCTCCCTGTAACAATAAAATTAGCATCTTGTAAATTAGCCCCAATGTTTACTGAAGCGTCAGTTCCGTTACTTACCTTTGGTTAAAGGGCCGAACCCTTACAGCTACTTTAACCGAAGCCATTTTACACTTATTTACAAAAGCACATTAATTAAATCATTTATTTTTTATAAAATTATATCTGTTTTGATTTTTCAGCTGTTTGTCAGTCATAATACAATTTTTGACACAAGTGAACTCTTTACCCTCCTCTCAAAATGGCGATGACAATCGTGACTCTAGAATCTACGTAACGTAAGATCATACGTAACCGGAATTGTATAAATAGACCTTTATAAAAACTCCGTGAACTAAAGGTTAGTTTATTAAAATTTTATTGCGTTACGAATATTGTAAATAGGGCTTAATATAAGTGCAGTGAGTCATTTGAACTACTAAAATTGAAAATGGGTCATTAAGGGCAAAGTTCCCCGTATCAGCTGTTGCTCCTAATAATCTTGGTCAACAAATCAATTAGTTTATTTTTTACAGTCATGACTAATGAAAACACACATAAACATATTTATCATTGCCTCAAGACTTGATATTATGCTACTCTACAAATATTCAATCATTCAGTAAGCAAGTGCATTCAAAACAATGGAAGAATTAGATCTGCTCTTAGAAAACCTTCCCTCAGGTGCAACTGCTGAAGAAATAAATCATGTGTATCAATCATTTAGCAAATTGGAAGTGAACAAAGGAAGTGCATATAAATTCAATGAAAAAACCCTACCCAAAATAATGGGACTTATAAAGGATGAGGTAATAAAAAAAGACATACTTTACTTGTCCCGTATTGCATCGAATAATTATAATATATTGGAAAGCATCATACAATGTGAAAACGAAAATATTAAATTCAATTTGGAAGATGGAACCTCACTGTTTAATTATGGATTTTCCACTAAGAAGCATTGGTTTACAAAAGTTATTGAAGACCCTAAGGAGGTGGAAAAGATTTTTGAAAAGCCAATACTTGATAAGGTAGTTTTGCTTAAGTGCATTCAACTTACTAACAAGAAAATAACCGTTGAAGAAATAGAACAATGTTTAGATCAACTTAAGCAAAGCGAGTTTGATGAATTTTGGAATTTCTACTGCAAACAAATTGAACGAGTAGTAAATCTGGTAAAATTTCTTAGAAAAATCAATCCAACGTTAAGCGATTCGGACACATTTACACATTTGCTTGGGCATACTTTACTGCAAACGCTTTCACGTTTTTCGGATTTGCAAAATTCGACAAATTGGGACAGCATAGTTAATCATTTAAAAAACGATTCCCAAAATGCAGACCAAGCAGAAACTTTTACCAGTTTTACAATATTAGCAAGCGTCTTTGAAATAATTGACTTATGCAACGGAAACGATAAGTCCAAGACGGAGAAAATAGGCAACAAAATCGAATATGTTAAAAGGAGCATACTAAGTTTAAAAATCCAACAACTACTCTTAGAACTGTTAGAAAACATATTCTCAATGATTTTTCTTAAGAACACACACATTGCCACAAATACTAGCAAAGACGAATATTTTCTTTGTCAAGAAAACGAAATACGTTCAATCCTGTATTTACTAAAGTACGTTTTCGAGGACATTAAAAACAAGAACACTATAACTAAGGATAAAGAGGATTTCCAAAGATGTTCACTTTTAAATAAATACCTGAGCGATGCCTTATGGAGACTAGATCTAATAACCAACGTTAAAAAAAGCAATAAAATCCAAACTAAGATGTTACAGTACATGTTAGCCCCTCCGGAATCCCTTATTCAAATGTGCCTCAAAGATGGTGACTTTGAGAGAGCATATCAAGTGATAGAGGTAAGTTTTGAAACTATTTTATAAATTATGCAAAGCCTTTTCAATACGTTTATAATAATATCTTTCGTATGCGGTAGGTTGGTAAGTAATTATTTTGTCGTTTACGTCATGATAGGTTCCAAGAGGGTTTTTTGCAAAAAATGATTTTACTTCGTTTATTGAGTCGTACGGATTGCAAATTTTGCACCAGCAGCAACAACAGCACCAACCTTAAAAGATATAATTAAATTATAGTTAAGGGATTGTTTAAAATCACCTTTCATACACCATAGGGGTATTGCGATGATTACATATAAGGCTATCCAAAAAATGATAATTTTTACGATTTTTTTGCCGAGTCTGTGCTTTTCTTTAGGAGATCCTTCTAGATAACATTTTACAGCATCTAGGCCTGAAAAAAAGTTTAATTTAGGTTATAAATTAGGTTTGTAATTTGGCAAAATACCTATTCCTTTTATTTGCCCAGAAGTACAATTAGGCTCCTGCTTTAATTTTGCCAAAATTCCAACTGCTTCTTTAATGGATTCGTCCTCTTTTACTGCCTTATACTTAAAAGTCTCATTTAATGCCTTTGATTCGTTTACCTGAGCCTCATATTCTGCCTCCAGTTTGTCAAAATCGTATTCAGGTTCAGACTCGCGTGGTAGCTCAAATTTTTCTCTTTTTTTTTCGTCAATTTTTGCATTAACCAAATTTTTTGCCATGGTGTTTAAATACAAAACGTTATCGTTGTCTTGTTTAATAAAACTGCCTTTTGAATCCACAAAACCTGCCTGCCACGGTTTGAAATCTTGCTCATCATGGTAAAAGTTTCTTTCTTTTATTTTCACAACTTTGACTACCTCTCGTTTTGCCTCTTTAGCATTTCGTCTATTTGCGATTTTGTGAAGGCCGAATAATTTCGGTTCTTTAAAGTGAAGTTTCTTAAGCTGTTCTTTCTGTATCATTTCGTCGTCATCGTCATAAAGTCCGTCTCCGAATATTTCAATTATTTCAAACGTTTGATTCGTGTGCAAGTCTACTTTATACGGGGGCTGCCAAATTGGGTGAACGCCCCTTTTTAAAATAAGAGCAAAAAGTAGGATTTTAATTAAAGACATTTTGAGTCATGTTTTGACATAAATTGTTCCAGATTTTCAACATCTACGACACCAGCATAACGCAAGAAATAAAATTCACTGAAAAGTGTAATTTTCTTAAAGCGCACCTAAAGCGAATACGGAAATTTAAGGAGCTTAAAAAAACAACTCCAAACATAGCACCGTCTTCAAATTGCGACCAAACAATCAGTGCAGCTGTTGAGGATTTCCACAAACAAAACCTGGTTTTTTTGAATCAAAATGATGAAGATTTTTTGAACTCAAACGCGGAAAAATACCCTCAAATAACGCACTTTCAAAGCAATAACGAAGTTTTTATGAACACCTTAGATTTAGCCATAACGCAATGTTTAAATATGGAAGAAAACGATGTGTTCTTACAATTGGCTTATGATTTTAACTCCTTAAACACCAATATCGCTTCTAACTATTCCACTTTTTGTAAAAAGCTGTTCGACATTTGTAAGGAAGTTTGCCCCGAGAAAAGCTTAACAATACCTGAAGTCTTGCTTGAACCAAATATACCGCTTAATTTAGAAAAGCACAGACAGAACGAAGACTTTTATCGAACACTTGAAAACCTATACGAACATTTTATGATACAGCTTAACCTAAAGGAAAAAGGCGTTTTAAACAACAACCACCCAACGCATAAGATAATTCTGAAAATGAACCAGCTTTGCAATAAGAACAGCAAACAAAAAAGCAACGTTAGGTATTTGTCCAAAATGTTTAATTACCTCAAGGCGTTTTCAAAAGTTCTGTACATCGAACAGAACACCTCGAACATAGTTGCCAAAGGCATGAACTGTTCGTTCTTTGAGTTATTGAACTACAATAGATCTGAATTGATGGGCAAACTGCTTTTTGAGATCAACTTAGACCCCAGCGAGTTTGAGATTTACTTTGGTAAGCTTAAGCTTGATTACCTGTACCACGTCGTGGGTAATTGTTTCCCAACTATTAATTTACATACAGAAGAAACTATAACAGCTGAGGAATTGTACCCAGAACACCATTTATACGTTCCAACTAAAGGAATAATAAACTACATCCAAAAACGAAACTGGCTTCTAGCTTTCGTCTTATGCGAAATGCACTCAGTGGAAAACATCAAAATTGACGAAGCGCGAGTAAGAACCTTCCTAAATTACAAAAACTTGCCTAAAATTAAGTGCCTGAAACCCATTTTCGACAACAATGAGATCATAACCACTTTGCAGAACGAAATAAACACACAAAAAATAAAAACATACATCAATAAAAATATTTTAAAACACGAAGAAGTTTTGGATAGTTCGCAAATAAGCAACCAGTCCAGTTTTGAAACGGCTGAAGAAATATTGGAAGGTGAATTTAAATCCACGGATTGGAATGAATTATACGGAATATTACAAGCTTTACCAGAAAATCAGCAAAAGCACAATAAAGAAATTATACATTTAAATGACATGGTGCTCTCTAATTTGGTTCATGACGGTTTCGAGATTGAGTTTTACAAATACGTTCAATTTATTTCAAATAGAGATCTTCGTATTGATACAATTTTTAACAGTATACACGGATGGCCTGGTGAATTTTGTGTCAACGTTATCAAATCTGAATTATCAATGCTGAAAAGCAGACCCAATGGAAAATTAAAGGAACTGCAGTACTTATTGGCTGAAATAAGTTTGTGTAAAGACGTATGTATTCTAAATATTTAATTTTGCTTTTGTATATGAGTTTTTTTAGCTGAAAATTATCCTAAACCTACCCAACTGGAGTAAATGCTACAGGGAAATTTGTACCAAGAAAGATGAGGTTTTTGAAAAACTTTTAGCTACAACTGAGGTAATTTAATTCTATAAAAAAAAAACAAATTACTAAATTTTTCTTCTTAGATTGATCTATTGATAAAAATAATCGAGTTACACAAACCCAGCGAGGAAAACCTGAAGAAAATAAACGAAGATTACATTATTAAAATATTCAAAACTAACCCAAACTTTAACAGCATTCAAACTTTACTGGACTTTCTACCGCAAACACAAACAACAAAAATCTGCACGGCAATGCTTAGCCTTCTCAAAAAACTAGACTACCTAAAATTCACAGTAAACTACTTGTCCAACATCGTAAGCGATGGAAGCCTTACAAATATCCAAATAAGCTTAAAAATGCTTGAACATTTTACAACTTTGGAACAAGAACAATTACTCTGTCTTATCAACACACCGTTAAATATAATAGAGGTTCTTATTATGAACACCAAGCTCGACAAATTAAGCGTATTACTCAACATGCTTAAAACCGAAGTCATGTACCTAAACGATGAGTATTTAACTATTGAACAAATCGACGAAATTCTTCGTCACTACGCAGAGAAAAGCCTTGATTTTAGAGTTATAACGCAACCATCACCTAGACTTCTTAGAACGCCAGAGTGCAAATTAATGCAATCTTTTGACTCGCTTAATCTAGGCTCAGACAAACGGTATTTCATAATGCCGGACGTTGTCCCCACTAAAGATGAATGGGTTCCAAATACCGAAGTTTTAGAATGCCTTTGCTGTCAGAATGTGGTGTTTTCAATGTTTAATCGTCGTCATCATTGCCGAAGATGCGGACGAGTTATTTGTTACAACTGTTCGCGAAAAAGAATGCAGGTAAAGTCAAAAAAACGAAATTCGTGTATTTATGCGTCCATGATTTAAATGTTCATGGTGTGACGCTTGATAAAAGACACGCCTACTGTGCATTTAAACTATGGCGTAGTTCAAATGAGCATCTTTTTTAAATAACCGTTTTCATGCTTTTAGAACTGATTTCAATGATTTTTTTGCTTAGGTTCCTACTTATGGCGATATTTTGGTGCGTGTTTGCAACGACTGCTACGAACAAACAATAGGCGACAGTATTTCTTCAGAAAAAAGCGATTCGCTGTCTGCAAAATCAGTTTACGAAGATTTTTGGCTTCTGACCGATGATGAAGAACATAACGTTATAGTGAGGGACGAATTTTCTTTTGAGCATGCGCCTAGTGTTTCGCTTTGTTTGTCTATTTTGAAGTATCATTCCAAAACCTCAGAATATCCTAAGTAAGATCAATGATAAAATCAAAATTTCGCATGTTTAAAACGTTTTTTTAAGGTTTTTATTGGACCAGTGTAACGAAATGCTTAAATTGTTGCAACCAACTCAAGAACCGATTCAAGAGATTGATTACATGCTTGTTATAAAGATGTTAAGGTAAGGTTTAACAAAAAAAACATAGCATTAAAATAACGTGTTTATTTTTTTAGGTCTTTAGCAATTGCGGCAAAAGTTCTGTCCCAAGATTGCGGTCTACCGTACGGAACATCGTTAGCAGATAGAATTTTGTCTCAAGCTGATCTTTTGGGGCTTTTAGCAGAACGGGGCTGTTTAAGTTTGCTTCCTATTAACACATCAACAAGTGCGCATGCTCCGTATATTGATGCTTCAATTTTAAGACGATTGAGGGACAAATTAATGGAACGGGAACAGTGGAATTTGGCCTTGGAAGTTTCCACAAAAGCTGGGCTCGATAACACAGGTAAACATTTTTGATTGTTACAAAATTTATACTTTTGTATTATACATTTCATTTAATTCTTTACAGGTGTTTTTGCGGCATGGGGCAAAAGTTGCCTAAAAGCAGGCAGCCTCTCTTTAGCTAGAGAAAAATTCCAAAGATGTTTCGACAAAAAGGGCGGCCATTACGAACCCGTGCCCGAGGACACACAAGAAAATCGACCACGTTTTTTGTCCAAAATCTCAAACGTTAGCTCCATTTCCGAAAACAAACCTGCCAAAAATCCACCGCTCCTAAATGAAATAATTTATATCTTGGAATCAAAGACCGAAACCATAGATCAGGAAATATTAGACGACGCCCAATCAATGCGCATGTCTGGCTCAGTTTTAAGTTTGAACCAGAGTCTAACTGTACCGTTCCAAGTCGATACCGCGGTTTGCATACTCAACAAACTCAAAAATCTGAACAATGTCGCTGCTGGAAATTATTCGTTCTTAAGAGAAAAGGACAAGAACAATTTCGCTACGAACAGACCCGGTATAGACCCAGTATTTTACGAGGAGTGCATTTATTATCTAAATCGCTACGGAACATACTTGAGTTTAATGGAATTTTACGTAAAACACGGAGAAATACACAAAACTCTTAATTTTATCGTGGACAACAAAATGAGCTCGGAACTGTTTATCGAGATCTACATGCGCTGTTTAAAGGACGGAATTGTTAACATCCTACAAGAAAACATGTCGAAAATGGACTCTACGTTGGACATTTGGAAGGTGCGCAATTTAAACCGCGATTAGTCACAAATTAACAACTGCGCATGCTCTGTTTCAGGGACACTTACGTCACATATGCCGCCATTTAGAAAAGCAGGGTTTGCTCAATTCGTTATACCAATTGCAGCAGTTTATGGGCGATTATATTAGAGCAGCTATGACATGTATTAGGTTTTACCAAGAAAACGCCAAAAGTTTTACGGATCTTTGTGGTAACGTGAACTTCTTGCACAAGGCTGAGGAACATTTAAAACAAGTGCAAGAGCAGGAACAGTGGGTTGAAGTTGCCTCAGGTAAATATCTCTTTGAGAAGGTGTTTTTTAAATAAAACCTAATTAACTTAATAATCAAAATAAAGAAAGTATTCATTTTGCCTTAGTGCGAAAGGTTAGTGAAGGTTCCAAGACAAGTTACGAAGAAAAATCAATCACAAACCCATCTTTAGTCATGAAAATGGATTCAAGAAAAATAGACAATCATATTAATACGATTTGGCGGCAAAACGAAGTGGCGTCATTTTTGGCTGGAGCTGAAGCACACGGGTACAAACCTTTGGAGTTGTTGCCGAATATTATTCCTCCTGAAGGTATGTTTAACGGCTTTAAGTTTCGTTTAAATGGGACACTTATTTGTGTTATTTTTTGCAGATTCTGATGCTTCAAATTCAGGAGAAAATGTAGTCATTCCTACTCTTTTTGGATCTACTGTGGATAAGATTCGCCTTGCTGTTTTAACGATTATTACCACCCCTAATATTGAGGGTGGATTTTCCATTGCTACTAGGTAATATTGTCTGCAGTTTTTTTTAACAATAATAAAAAATATCTAAGAAAACTTTTTTTTAAATTTCACTATTTTCTATCATTGTTTTTTAATTTTCTAGGATAATAGAAGAATTTAAAATTAAGCCCATCAAAATCTGTAACCAAGCCGGAAAACAGCTAGCAAAACTAGAAAAGTTCGAAGAAATCGCTCAACTAGTAAGCTGCATAAAATCCTCATCGGACAATGACAAAATAATATCCGATATGTGTGACGAAATGCTAACATTAGCAGTCGTTACATTAACAAAAGCAAACGCTTCAGGGACAAAAGTCGAAGATCTTATAAAACTGATCTCAGACAAAGCGACAAAGGTATGTTATTTTTATCTTTATACGTCGGATTACCTAAATTTTTTTTTGGCATAGATTTCAGCATATATTGAAGCTGGGCAGCTCAAATCTGCATACATTTTAGCAGTGAGATACAAACGAATTTCTGATATTCGCCGTATTTTGCGAGAGGCAGAATTGAACAATGAACCAAATATAAAAGCATTGTGCCAAAGAGTGCTACAGTCACATTCTCATGCACCCGCACATTCTAAGCAATAATAAATTGTGATTGTTTTAAAGAATTGAATAGACTTATATTATATTTATCGTTGGCTAGTGATTATAACTATATTGAAATATTTTTTTATTAAAAAACTCATATTCATAAAAAATGCTGTTTATTTATATTATTAGAAATGTTTGTTTAAAAAAGTACAAACATATTGCATGCAATGAGTATTTATACTTAAATTTATTAACAAAAAATAAAAACGTATGAGCTATCGTAAAATATCACAAGGACTATAACAAAATCAGTTTAAAATAATCCAACATTGCGATGCCGTAAATAATATCAAAAAGGGTAGACGTAAATTAAATAATAATAAAAAATAAAAGGCTTACATTAATCTTCTAGAACTTCTTCTCCGTTAACCAAACCGTTAACTTGTGGAATTCCGCCTCCGTTTTCTATTTCGGCGCTTAGTTTTTCGAAAAAAATTGAATCCATCTCGCCCAGCTGCGTTAGAAAAGACTCTTTTTGCTCTGGGGTCCATTGCAGAAACCACTCTTTAAAAAGTTTAACCTAGAAATGATCCGTTCGTAAATACAAAGACGCAAGAAAAATTAAAGACACTTACTCTACATTCAAAAAGCGACATGGGTTTATCCCGGCACTCCACATTCGAAATACTGTTAACAATTCCATTAACGTAAACTTTATTAGCATATTTCTCAGCTACAATAGGCAGAAAATCAGATTTCTGCAAATCACTCCACTCTTGGAACCATTGCACCAAGTATCTTATTTGGGCCTCACTACTCAACATTTTGAAATAATCTGAATCAGTCTCAACGCTCCCAAAACTTAAACTAAACAAAGATATGCGTTATAGTACCAAAATAAGTGAAAGGAAATCTGTAGGTAGCATGACCTAGCAAACTGCTCTTGTTTACAAAAATAAATTTAACACCAAACCGCCCAAACAATGCATACTTACACAAAATGGAATAAATTAGTCTGGTTGGAATGTTTGGCTACGCTCGCACTTTCTTAATTAGGCATATTTTCATGGAATTGTAAATGTATGGCTTCACCACTAATAGAAGTGCAGTTAGAAGCCTAGACGTGTTTATAGGTGTAATGAACCGTAGTGACCTCTGTTAAGTGAAACGACCTTGACCCATGTCAATATTTGAAAGGTTGCAGCTGATTTATGACAGACGCGAGACGCGCACGGAGTTTTTGTTTTGGTGTGAACTGGGCATTAGACACAACCTCCGTGCGCACTGTGACAGCCAAATTTGTTTTGGAAGAATTTTTCTGTAAATTTGCAAAAAACTTTAATTATTTTGGCTTAACTTACGTAAGTATCATGTTTAAATTTATTATTAATTATGTTTACATGTTTGGGAATCATTTTAAATGATTTTCTGTCCGTTTTAATACTTTGCGATGACATAACCATAACCTCTTTTTACCAAAGTTTATTTTCGCTTATTTTAGCCAAGAAAATGTCTTTAAATCCATTTTTCAAGTCTCCTTTTACTGATTTGACTGGAGCTATTATCTCTCATCAATACCAAGGCCCTTGCGCTGATCTTGAGTTAAAGGCTGTCGATTGTATGGAAGCGTACGGCATTGATCGAGGAATCAAAAAATGCGATGCCCTTTTGAAGGATTTCCAAGAGTGTTCGTTAAACATTAAACAATTTAAACGAATCATAGCTATGAGGACGGAAAGACATCGTCAAGTTGCAGCTGGAGAGAGGAGCAAAGAAGATTATTATGCCAAACCCCCCCAACATGAATTTTACTGAGGGGGACTTAATAAATTAAAGTAAGTCAGTTAGATTTTGATTATATGTACATAATATTAGGAAAAATAAAGGCAGTTGAATGTCGGAGTTTGTTTGAAATAAAACACGGGTTCACATGAATAATTCAAATTTATTATTTGTATTGTACAAAAATCTGAGAAAAGACAATTATTAAAAAGACACTAATTGTGCAATTTTAGCTGTGTGCAATTATGTTTAAAAGTTAGAAAATGTTTTGATTTTAGTGGATGATGAAAATAAAGTTTAATCTGCACTAAAAATGGACAACTCCTTGATATTTCGTTTTAAACAGTATGTATTAATGTTATTCATGTTTCTACAATACTTTTTAATTTTACATAGTACTTTTTGAGTTTAAAAATTTTAATGGTCCAATATTTGTTTGGCATTCCAATTTTTGTCCATTTTTATTTACACAGTGCTCGTGCAACATGATAAGTTTTTTAACGTTGCTTCGCTCATTTTTTTTAACTGTAACACCACCATTAAGGAATTTTTAAAAAGGATAGATATTTTCATAGTTATAAACATCAATATACGATGTACAATCATTAATAAAAATTCATTTAGGTATAATTATGTATAAATTCATAAGTAAGAAACACTTATAACGCTTGTTCATAAGAATAATAATAAGCATTATTTTTTTTTAATAATGTAAGTAGGGTCCAATCACAACTTTCACGGCCCAGCTTACAGATATTTTTATTTCCATAATACGTTTTTTTATGAACACATTAAATTGACTATTTATTGGTTGGTAATTTTGAATGAAGAAGTCGAGCTTTTTCTAAATGGTGTTTCAGATTAACATTAAGAGGGACCAAAATCATAGGCAAATAATTGGTCGTTTCGGTGTTTAAGATTCGCGCCATAGCGAATGACTAAATACAAAATTTAAACCTATTATTTCAAAAATTGATCAACAAATTAATAAGACCAAAAATCAACAATTGTCTTATTACGACCAATTTTTGAAATACCAAAAAACTACTCCACAAAGGTGGAGGAATTTCACCAAATTTATGTATAATTTTCTATTTAATATAGTTCTGATAAAATTTATGCAATACAAAAACATAATTATTTACAACAGGTCTCAGTTTCAACTCATAGCTAAATAGCTCTTTTTACAAAGAATATTTTTTTTCGTCTTATTATATTTGTGCATTAGGTATCCAGCGTACAATTTAAAATAAATTTAATTACATAAAATAAGAGGGTCATTATAAATTCGGGTTAACAAAGAAATCATCAGGATAAAAACATGTATCACATCACAATTTAAATAAATCTTAAACATGGCCAGCATTATCAAGATTACCGTTACAATTTTTTTAAGTCTAAATACGTAGTATCACAATAAAATATATAAGATTCCAAGGAAACGGAATGTTTTAAATTTTTATACCTATTTCAATCACGAGCCGTTTTGCTTCCGTTCATTTTTCCCATTAGTTAATATTAATAGCTAACTAACTAATTTGGCTCTACGATTTTATTTTGGTCAGAATTATATAGTATTCTGAAGGCATTTAAATAAGCAAAACAAAATAAAAATATGCGAATACATTTTCGATATTTTTATTTATTTTGTAAATATAGGTGTCCCGAGAGAGGTCCGCATTTTTAGTACTTTTCGAAACCCCCAGAATAATTCTCAAAATGGACGATTTTTAATTGCAGAAATATAAAAAGGTTTATTAGGTATAGAAATTTGTTTTAGTACAAATTGGAAACTTTTTGTCTTAAGCATCATTGCAATTCGTTCGTAAAGACACGATTTAATCGGTCGAGTAGTTGCTGACAAAAAAGAGATATGCATTTTCGCCCAGGCACCATAAAATCACAGTGATAAAACAAATTAGATGCTGCGATCTAAAGTATCTTATCACTATGTCTAAAGTTAAATAGTTTAGAAATTCTCGTTTGATTCTCTGTAAGGAAACTGTTTAAATGTGAGGAAAGATTCATAGATCATAGTAACAACCCCAAAAACTATAAAAACCGATAAAAATAACCTGATATGTTTCCATGAAGTTTCCGTTATGTCTGCACCAGAATATGCCATCGGGAAATCTGCTCCTGCTGAAATTCTTTCATGTCCATCCAATGTGAAAGCTCCTCTGCTCCACTCGAGTTTAACCCAAGACTAAACCACCCAACCATTTCCTTTTTCTTGGCCATCCCCTTGCGGTTATACACAGAAATCATAAGCGTGACATCCGCTAGTTGGAACAACGCAACTTGGAAAATAAACGTTTCTTTAAACAGCGGATTAGGTTGGCCTCTACGAACGGTGGTTTTGCTATGCGCCAGTTCTTGTCCCGTGCTGCTTACGAGGTTGAGTTTTACGTAAGTGTCAGGTGCTCTATTGAGGGCCAAGTTGCGGAAGTGAGAGCCTTTAACGACTTCAACGCTTAGACGGCCCGTTGTGGCATTGTAGCAAAGCCCTAAAAGGAGTTCAGGAACTCCGCCATGTTGCATGGAATGTGTGGAACCGGTGCTGTCTGATCTGGCTAAACTCATTAGGTCCCCAGTGCACCCTGTCAACTGGACAAAATGTACAAGATAAGAAATAAGCTCGGTAAAAAGCATAGGTAGAAATTTGAAGTTGAACGCTCTAGGGCAATCCTGACTGAACATTAAAGGTTACCTATTTTAAAAGAGGACGTTATCAATCAGTGCTAAATTAAATTACTCTTTGCCTTTGATAGAAAAAATGTTAAATTGCAAGGGAGAATACTAACTGGCCGCATCTACCTGAAAAGACTCCTAGCTGGCCGCGTCTAATTGCAGGGTGCTTGGTCGAACTGGCCGCGCGATTTATCTGGTTTGGTCGTACTAGCTGCCACTCATTAATTTCCTTTTACCTAGATTCAATGTATCCAATGTTTCATTGAGTTATGATATTAGAAAATTATAAAACAGAGAATCCTTTGGATAATATACAGACTTTTATTATTATTACAACAAGCCAGCAACGTTGGAAGTACTTTTTTAAAAGCACTGGAGGACACTTTTTCACTGGGGGACACTAGGTTAGGGTAAGTTTTGCTGCTGAATAGAAAATTTAAACAAATGTTCTTATGTCACCTAACAGCAATGTAAATCATTTTTTCCATAAAATATTGATAGTTATCGTTGTTATTTTATGAAAATAAAATTCATTTGGTGTTTCTACTAATCCTTCGACAAAACTTCCGCCACAGCTCCTTTTCTACCTGCTAAACGTGGCTGCAGGTAGAAAAAGTGCCGCGGCCAGCTCCATCATGACCTATGCAGGAAAATGCGGCCAGCTCGACCTAAGTACCCCTAATTAAATTTTATGACGCGGCCAGCTCGTATATACCCGATTGCAATCGATTTAAAATTGACAGTAGTAGTTCCAAAACTAGGAAAAATGTAACTTACTGATGTGTTGGCACGGGGTTCCAAATTCAGCCAAAAATTATTTTCTAGTTCCAGGTTAATATGTGCAAAACTAACAACTGCTTCTCCAATTAGGCGCTCTTTTCGCATTCGTTCGCATCCATAAAGTCTTAGACGTACCCCCATCGAATTTACATCCTCTACAACAAAAAGAATTGGTAAAAAAAACTGTTTATAAATTAATTTGTTTTGGTGTTACCTGGATTGACACGGTGTAACAAAAAACTTTCGATGTACTGTGGATTTTCCCCAGAACGTATTTTCGTCTTGTGTTTCTGTTTTTTGCTTGGCAGGAGTAACAACCGCACCTAGAAAAAAGTAATTAATTAATTATGATACGCCTTGTTTCGAAAGATGAGTTTCATTTTATAGTTCAGTAGTTATTAGTAATTGTGAAATGGACACTGTTGCAGGAATCGATTTTTAATTAATAAAAGTGGGTTTGTCGCCTCTGCATTCATTAATTTTAAGTTTTAATTAGAGGATAGGACATTGTAAAATGAGAATGGTTAACAAACTTATTGACAATTAAATTTGTTCATGTTGCTCGTAAAGAAATTTCGCGAAATATTTTTAGACCAACATAAGAGTTTTTGCAAAAAATATATAACAGCCAAATTTTTTATGTGTCGGAATATCTATTTAGGCAGCTAAAGCTACAAAATGCACACAAATAAGAGTTTAGGGTTAGCGTGATAGCCCCCCAAAAAGCTCCTTTAATTTACAACAACATTAGATCACGATGAATCTACACCAAATTTTACAAATAGGTGCTAAATACAATTTTAAACTGATTTTTGAAAAATTCATTCCTTTAAAAAAGATTTTCTATTCCCCTAAATGGCCCCCGAAGAATAATATCCAATCATGTTGGATTTACACCAAACTTTGCGAATAGATGCAAAATAAGGTTCTAAAAAACTTGAAAATTTTTTTTAAGGGCTCTCCTTTTAAATGGAGTAAAGAAATTTATTTAAAAAAAAATATTAAGTTTGTTTAAAACCTTATTTTGCATCTGCTTTCAAAGTTTGGTGTAAATCCAACATGATTGAATATTATTCTCGGGGGTATAGAAATATTATATAAAATAAATGTAAATATAAAACCTCTTTGTTTGGGGTCCATTTAGAAGGAGAGATAATTTTCCTAAAAATATTTTTAACATCTTATTTAGCACCTACTTGTTAAATTTGGTGCAGATCTAACATGATCTAATGTTGAAAATTTTAAGGGGTTTTTGGGGGGCTACCACGTAAACCTTAAACTCTTATTGGTGTGCAGATTGTGGATTTAGCTTCCTGAATAGATGTTCTAACACATATAGAAAATCAGGCTGTTATGCAAGGTAAATGCAACTATCTTCTTGGCCTATTAAACATTCAACTTTTTTTGGTAAATTTTTTGTTAGGGGTAAATTGTCTACCCTGTATACTAACCTGGGTATGTGTGGGTTGTCCTCTATCTCTACTAGGTATATCACGGGCTTGCAATACATGAACAGTCATTTTTCGCATAGGTGCATCATATAGAAGTGCAATTTCCAAATGACCACATTTGTTTACAATCTGCGTTTCAGGCTCCGATCCAATAAAGGACATCATGTCGCTTCTTTCTTCCACTTCGGGATGCATCACAACAATACACTTGAAAATAAATACATTTTTATTCATCTCTTATTTTTCAACTTCAATTTATTTTATAGATCAAAAGGAAAATTTTAAAAAGCAATGTTTGTGGAAATTTTAGCACGCAGACATGATCGATTCGATAACTGGATTCTCTTGAGATATCTCGTAAGATATTTTGCTAAGAAAAGCATTACTTTGTTGTTGTTGACATGAAGTATACATATTTCTTGTAGAAGTTTTCGTTTAAGAAGAAGATACTTATACAGAGCTCAGCTCTACAACGCAGTTTTTAAAAGAACAATTTGTGTAGTTTTTTATGCATGTTACATATATTTAAATGTATTTTAACTTTATAATAATGCATATTACTCTTCCCGATTTAAAATATTACATCTTGTCATGTTTGTAAATTTTATTATAAAAAAACCACTTGAAGAATTTTTAAAAGGGTTTTTCTCGTAAAAAAAATACTTACATCTCGGTTACTATTAATGTCAGTACGATCCAACGTTGGAGAAGTCTGAGATTTATGGTAATTTATTCCTTGATTGTCTATTTTCGTCTCTCTTAAATCGATTGGCGTCCTAAAATCGTGAAAATAAATTATGTTTTAAATTCACACAACAAAATTTTGCGAGGCAATCAAATACAGAATGTCCAAAAAATGGTGCATAAACGCGATGGTACGCTTATGGGGCATTCTCAGAGATCTTTAGAAAATTGTAAAAAAAATCCATCTGTTATATTCATCCAGAAAAATGCAAACAAAGTTGCATAAGTTCGGCAACACAGTTTGTTAAATACGTCTTAAAAGCTCATCTAGATTCTTGAGCATACATTTTTGCATTTAGATCATATTGACATTGTTGTCAGCTTCATTTCATAATATATTTGTAAAATTAAATTGAAAAAAATGTAATTTTACCATTTCAAAGATAAACAAATGCTTAAATAATTTTAGATAGATTGTGCCTTTGTACTGTACAATTTCTTTCATTAATATGTGCTGTTATTTTCAAGATATAAGCGTTTAAAGTTTCGCACTTTGGGGCCTCATATCTTCGAGGGTATTTGAGATAGATTTTTCTTAACAATTTTCTGGGAATTGACATCGCGTTTATGCGCTATTTTTTGGACACCCCTATATCTTGTTAAAGGGTCCTGTATAAGAAGAATTTATAAAAATCCAAAGGTCGCCGATTTAAAAATTGGTCTTTATTGGTTTTGATCCTTTCCTGCTATTTTTCTTATTATTAAAATGGTGATGATTCTTGAAATAAAAACAAGACACAGAAGAATATCTAATATACATTTTGTCCTTGTCCCACCTTATATTAAAACCCCCCAAATATAAAACACATCTTTAGGACAAAAGGTTTTAAAAAAATGTTTCTTGCGGTAATTTAAAATGTTTTTTTTTTTACAAAATCTTACCGCGAAATACAATCATTAATCTGAACAGCAGCAGTCATTCTATTATCAACCACCATCCCATGTTTGTCGCCAATGGAACTAGTTGTGGAACTACAACACGAACTATTGCTACTTATTCCCATTCTTCCTTTTTCGACCAATGATATAAGGTCCTGTAGAGGTCTTGGGGGGTACCCTGGGCCCACTGTCCCAGACGGTAGACTAGAACTATGTTGTCGTGGTTTGGGGGGACACATTTCAGACTCGGAACTTGAGTCCGCTGCATCGATGGAATACGTTTTGACTGTGGAAAATGCTTAAATATATTTTAAGACAAACGCTAACAAAAGGCAAGAAAATCTTGTTGCAGAAAATCATTTTTAACGGGGTTGTTTTGAAATTTTACCGATTTTTCTTGCCAAAAAAATTGCATTGTTCTTAAAGATTTTAAAATAAAATATGGGCTTAAATTGTATTTTAATACGTGTTTTTAAAACAAACTGTGTAACTTTGTAAAGGGCAAAGAAACCATTAAAAGTGGCTCTAACATGATAGTCAATTTACTAAAGGAGCTTGTTAGAATTTAATAAGCAGTATTGAAACCTATCAGGAATAATAATAGCATTAGTGTATCATATTGAAAATGTCAAGGTTGAACTCTAGAGTATTGGGCTGGTTAAAATAAAGTTTTTGAATTTTTATTACGACAATTTGTCTTCTTAATCTAACAGTTTAATTAAAAGCTTCAAAAAAGACGTTTATAATTAACAAGGAATTAAATTTTATTTAATTTTACAGGACATTATTTTTTCTGTAAATTAAATTAAATCTTTTTTATACGATTTTACTTTAATTGGCTTTTTTTGCTTGAAATTAGGATGTTTAAAAAAGGGAATAGACTGACGCATTTCTTAAACAAAAACATTAATAAAAGAGGATTTTAGTTGTAGATTTTGAGGTAAGTACTAAACTGTATAAAAATCTAGCTACTCTTTTATAGGTATTTTCTATAAAAACTATTAGGTATTTTTACAAGGACAACTTTTGCTTTGAAGGATTTAACGTAATTCGTGTTTTTTTCTGATTACCTACGTTTTGTGTGCGTAACTATACCATTGAACTTATTTCTACTCCTCCTTTTTTGCCGATTATAATAATTATAGTATTACTTATTTAAGATCCTATTTTGAAAGAGCGTTTGTCACGTGTATACAAACCACGAGTACATATTTTCAAGGTAGTTTTACCTACGTCAATAGTATTGTATTATTATTCTATAAAAATCTTTTTAGGCTTAGTTGAATTTTCCACCTTTGATCACTGATAAAAAACAAACTTGAAATATTTTGCAAGAAAGGCATTGCCATAAGAAGCTTATCAATTTCAATGAATGTTTGTGAATCATAAAAACACATTTACCGAAAGGTACAAAGAGTCCAAAAATAGAGATTATAAGTCCTTTAAAATGTAAGTATTTTTAGCAATCTTTAAACAAAATTCGTACATGAAAAATCATTTTACATTTACTTACTTAGTTTATGTTTGGGTAAAGGCCGTTCCATAGAAGGTGGCAAATTTCCTTGTGGGGACAAATTAGGACGTAAGGACATTGGAGGACAAACTTCCTCGCAGCAGTTGATTCCAACAACGGATTGTCTCCACCATTGTTTATTTCGGACGTATAAAAAAAATACTAACATTACACCTCCTAGACAGGCTAAGGAACCTAGCAGGATTGTTCCACCTCCTGCTCCTGTAACAAATCAAAGCATCCTGTTTACGACTTTGTGAAATAGGTTACAGGACACAATTATAATGGATTTTTAATTGCGTTCTTTAAAGATAAAAACAAGCCAGCGGAAACGAGTTGTTTATCTCAACTTTTGCGTTGTTCGATATAGAATTTCTTTTTAATTAACGCCTAAACTTAACAAAAAAAAACATTAATTAAATTTAATTAAAAGGACCTTTTGTAAAAAGGTTACAGTGTAAACATTTTTCTTTTTTTAATAAAAACATTCTATTTCGGTTGGGCAATTTAACTTTTGTCTAAATTAAATGAAATAAAATAAGTCAACATGGTATGTTAGAATTACATTTTTCAATTACTGGGATACGTGTTTCAATCTTTCGTAGAAGCACAACAAAATAAATTCTACAACTACGACGCAAAATGAGAATTTATCTTACTTAGCGAAAATCGTGCATTGATTACGAACTAGAATTGCTTAAAAACTAGAAAAACATCTTAAAAACAATATATTTCTGTGTTATAAAACTTGAAGAAAATTTAATTTTTGTTATAAAACATCAAAAGCAAAATTTTGATTCATAAGAAAATTAATAATTGAAATATTAACGCGAAGCCTAATTAACACTGATTTAAACCCATCTCCGTTTTCGCTTTCTTTAAATCGTATCTCCAGCAGTTATTTAAAAAGCAATTCCTGCCAATTAGCCAAGAAAATTTATGACTTTTCGTGCTTGCTTAGTATGTACTACGTAGTAGTTAAAATGAAGTTTCTTTTAAGTATATTCCCAAAGGAAATTAAATTCAAACTGCATTGCGTTGCTATTTCTATGACCAATGCGGAATATCGAATAATTATGCAATTTTAAATGCTGGTAAAGAATTATTTACAATGTTGTAATATGGCGAATGCGCCGGGCAACACCTTGAATAGAATTCTTAACTTAAATTAATTTGGTGCATTGCGGTTTTATTTTGCAATGTCACTTGCAGAAAAGTGATTAATTTTGCAGATATTTAAAATATCTACATACATAGCTAAGTATTAAATCATGTTAAGACTTACAAAGTAACAAAGTTCTAATTTGTCTTTTAGAAATTGGCGAATGCGCCACTGCTAATTGGTGTCAGGTGTATCAATGTTAAAATAGAAAAATCTAAATTAAATTTGTATCTACGTAAAACTCATTATTGTTAAATGAATGCATTAGGTATTTTGAGCTAAAAATAAATTTTAAAGTTCCACTTTTTATTCATTTGAAGCGGTGAATGAATTCAAGTACTTGTACACGGAAAATGTTGTTTTGCTTTGATTCTTTTGCAAAAAAGAACTGTAAGCACTTGTGACGTTGATTCAATTGAACCTTTTTGATGAAACGTACGTAAACATGATGTAGCGACTAGAAATATAAAAATAGCCAAAATGCATTACCAACAAATCTAGAACGCATTTTAGTAAAAGTATAGCGTGGGCGCGACCACTTGTTGTAACCTCACTTCGAAAGCTCCAATAATGACCTACATAGAACATGTCAAGCCTTTCTCAATGCACCGCATTTTACAAACGCGGAAAATCAATTTCATTCACTAGCGAAGTCACAGCGCTGAAAATTTAATTTGCAAAAGCCTAGGCGCTTCGATCTAATAAATATGCTTCGAAAACGCAATTAGTAAAGCTTTTAGAGATGGTTAGGCTATTTTTGGAAAATAAATTAAGTTAGAGTCTAGCCTCATATGAAATGAGAAGTTTTAGTTGTCCAAAAGTTTTCTTAACATGGGTATAATTGTTACAGAAATATCTGTATACGAAGGTAGTTTATTTTATGAATGAAAGTTTAGTTTTTAATTGAATTTAACAGCAATGTTTAAAAATTATATATAAAATACTTTTTTTGATCAACGCGGAATGTTGCATAGCATAGAAACTGTGATTATGTTATGTTGGTTGCCTAAAATAAACAAAAAACAGCACTTTCAGGTCATTGCTTATGGGTTTATAAGTCTACATTTTATTTAAAAATTGTGCTTACCAGCAACATAAATAAACAAAGCACAAGTTGACATATTGTAAAGGAAATACAGAATTTGAGCAATTTAAAATGCAAAAAAATAGTGCTTCTATAAATTGCCAAAATTCTCGCTTATTGACGGACCTTTAGAATATGTCAATTTGTGCTTTGTTTATTTATGTTGCTGGTATAAGCACAATTTTTAACTAAAATTAACTCTTATAAACCCACTGAGCAATGACCAGAAAGGGCTTCTTTTTGTTGATTTAAGGCAACCAACATTACATAACTACAGTTTCCTCGATAAATTAAAAACCCGTAATTTTTCTTGTAAATAAGAATAAATTGGATTATTACTGTAAAAAGTCTTTTAAATTGTTTATTAAAAAAAAACCTTAAAGCGTCTCTGCAAAGTATTTTCAAGCCATTCACTGTTTATCGATTGCCTGTAGTCCTGTAGCATTTTAAAGAAGCTTTAAAATATAAAAACCTTTTATAGCAATACTAATTATCTACAGCAAAGCAAAAGTCTTAAAGAATTTAAAATTCCAACTCATTCAAGCATACTTTAAATAAACTCTTTCGGCCCCAAGATAAAACTTCCCAAACTTTCGACTTTCGCGCGGAGAGTTCACCGAAAGTATGTATCCTTGGTCCAAAAAGTGAAGTTTCCACTTTCCTTACACATGTTCTAGGTTTATTGTGAAAGGAAAGCCACTTGCTGGAACGACACGCGCTAGCGTCTTCCCCCTAGACGGACGCCCACGCAAAATGGGGCTTTCCTTCCCCCACTCCTAGCCTCTATCGATCCCTCCCTGCCCGCTCCTGCTCCACCAGTTCATTGAACATCTGCAACGCTCCGTATATTGAGGCTCCCGCACTGTGTAGCTTACCTGTGACCTCTCTAAGGTAGCGCAAGTGTTTTCAAACAAACACTTGGGAAGGATTAAAGGATTTGCTGTTTTCTTAATGAGGGAGTTTGCTTTAGATAAGGATGTAAAGGCGCGCCATTACAAAGGAATAAAGCAGCAGGAAAATAATGGAAAATTTCGCTACAACCATAAGAATGCCCCTAAATTGAAGCACTACATGTATGCTACGTTGTTGAGGCATGTCTTAGGATCACCATAAAATTGAAAATTAAAAAAAAAAGTATCTCTTATATCCTTGAAAATATGAGGCCCTAAAGTGCGAAATTATGACCTCTTATGCCTTCAAAATAGCGAAAAAAATGGCTTAACACCAAGATCCAGTCTGTCTAAAAGTATTTTACCTTTTCTTTTCTTTTAAGTGGTCGAATTCGTTTCTATAATCAATTTCATTCCACCTATTTTTTTTATCTATTGCAACAATTAATTTTTTTACATGTAGTTATTTTTCTATACCTACATTTTTAGCAAACCTTATCGAACTTCAACTTAATTTTTCTCATAAATTAGAAAATATTTTTTAAAACAATTTTTAAATGTTCCATGCATCAAGAACATACCATACAAATGGAATGCCAATTTGGGGACAACTGCTTAAGACTAGAGATTTAATTTCACAAATCTTCAAATCTGTGCTTCTAGAAGCTCGTATAAGTCATCTCCGTTGAGTTCCCGTCAATTCTACTAAATAGCACATCTACATGAGGGCCCCAGCGTATATTAAAACTAAATGTAGTTTCAAAAACTAATATAATAGGGCTACAAACTTATGGTTTTATATAAATCGCACATTTCTTTGTGTCGAAAATCTGGCTTTGAAAATCATTATAATATTTTTGTTTTTTGAAGTCAGATTTTCGACACAAATAAATAACCGATTTATATGAAACCATAATACATTTGTAACCCTATTTTTCTAGTTTTTAAATCTACATTTAGTTTCAATATACGATAGGGCCCTCATGTAAATGTGCTATTTAGTAGAATTGACGTAAGCTTAACGGAGATGACTTATTATACAAACTTCTAGGAGCATAGATTAGAAGACCTGTAAATTTGAACCTCTAGCCTTAAGTTATCCTGTATACCTAAACTTTTGAAATTTTACAATTGGGTGCCTATCTTTTTAAACCTAATATTTTATGAATGCGGTTGAATAGATGCTTTTTTAAAGCTCTCCCTATAGCAATTTCCACACTACATTTAACATTTATGACACAAAATTGCAATTTGCTAATGTTATCATATTTTTCCAGGATCTTGTTTCAATTTTCCATTTAACAAATGGCTGAACACTGTTTCTTGTCCATAACGCTTGTGTAAATAAAGCGTCGTTGAAATTCCGCTTCGTTACCTACCCTTACAATAAAATCAATTATTTTCAATCGAATATTTCAATGTCAGGTTTCCTGTTGGTAACTGTGTTAACCCTCGTATTTACAAGGACGAATTGCATAAGTAGAATAATGGAAATGGAATAGCCAAGAAATCACGTTTTCTGTTTTGTGTCGTTATATTTACTTTGCCAATCACATGTTGTTTATTAGATTTTCTTTCAGGATAAAACGCTCTTATTTGCACGTGATTTGTTGGATTTAATTGTGGCGAGAAAGTCCTGCCGACAGCCATCACGTTAAGGTTTAATTTAAAGGATCAGTAAATGACGTTTTGTTGAACTGTTTACGAACAACTTTATTTTACTTTGGACAAGGCCATTTGTATATTTTATACAACTAATACGTAGAATATATCAAGCAGTTAAAGAACGCTTTTGAATCCTTTTTCTGGATTAGAAAAAACGCTAATTTTATGCTTAAACGTTTTTAGATTCAAAGTGGATTTTTTATTGCTTTGCAAAAGATGTAATTCTCGTTTCTGCTTTAAAGATAACGTCTTGAATCGCTGACCTAGTAACTCTAGAAACCCTAAAGGAGTTAACGTAAAACTAATAAAATGGTCGAAAAGAGGAATCTAGGTCAGATCAGAATATGCTTCAGCGTCGTAATTTAGGGAGAATCCATCATTTTATAAAATGTGCAGTCTTTTCAAAGAACTGTTTGTTTAGTAGCTATGTCCTGAATTTAGCATGTCCTGTTATTAATTAGATATGATTTATGCGCAAAAAAAAGGGTTTTTATACAACAAGAAATCTTTTTACTAACCTCTAATATGTTCAGAAATCATCATTTTTGCTACAGTTGTAAATACCAGCTAAAAGTCTACAAAATCACATGTTTTTACACAGTTTCGTTATCAATTTGCCTTATCGAATTGCATTTTTTTGTCACGTTCAACATTTTCTTTAAAATAAACACGTAAAACATTTGAAATAAAAAAATAAATGGTATCACTCTCAATGTGAAAAACTGCAGTCACACTATCGCAATATGTTAACCATGGCAAATTTTAAGATACACTGAAGTCCCAATTGCAGGATTTATGTATGAGGGTTTAAAGGACGTATGCGCATGCGCTAACGTTTATTTAACATCCTGCGGTTGCTACGTTACCATACATAAAGCAGAAACAAAAGGCAACGGACAAAAAAAAAACAAAACATAAAGTGGCTGCAGGTTACTTCATTCTGCGTCAAAGGATAATAGCAGGATTCCGAAAAAATTGCGATTAGTATAAAATATACAAGATTTTTTTAAAAAGCTGCCAATTTTTTAGTATGATTTTAAGATAATTTTAGATTCATTATTGCATTTGAGAAAAAAATGCATTTTTCGATTTCCAAATAAAAAATATTTGTAATAATACATCTTCGTAAAATGTTTGCTGAAAAATTTAAAAAAAAATCATTCTTGTTTATGTCTGAGGAAAATATGATCAATGTTTGATAAATTTGGTTACTTTGTTAAAAAAACTGCATTTAAAAACCCCTCTATGATTCTTGATCTTACCTTTTTGCATCAGATTTTATAGACATTGTTGTTAGCTTCATTGTATAAAAATTTTGTAAAATTAGTTTGGTTATAAAAATTTAAATTGGTCGTTTAAAAGATAAACAAGTGGGAAAATAATTTTAGATAGATTGTGGCTTTACATAAACCATTTTTAATATGTTAATATGTGCTGTTATCTTCAAGCTATAAGAGTTTGCACTTTGGAGCCCTATATATCTCCAAGGGTAATTGAGATAGATTTAATTTACAGTTTTCTGATTCTAAGCATGCCCTAACAACGTACCATCGCGTTTATGCGCCAATTTTTGGACACCCTGTATTTTTGGATACCCCAGCAAATTTTGTATGAATATGGCCTCAAATATGGCCCATTGATTTTTTTTCGAATGAATTTATCTAAATGTTTACTACGCGCTATAATATTGCGTACACCAAATTTAAATCAATTCCAAATAATCTCCGGTAGGTACACAAATGTTTGTATACTAATGATGTAATATTTATTTCAAATAATATGAAATCACCAATAGTTACAAAATTACAGTAACAGTAGCTTTGCTTCCTGCAATAATAATTTCATGAAAACTTGCACTACTTTTTGTCCATCCCTTAAGTTAAAATTCAGACAGATCTATTTGTCAAATTAATAATTTTTCATTGCACATCGAAAATTATGAGTGATTCTGGAATAGTGCAACAGTATTTTGAGTTAATACCAAGAAAAACGAATAATATTAGCATAAAATGGAAATGTAAGTTCTTTTAAATAAAAATGTTTTACATTTTCGCACCTAAGTACAAAACTAAATAGGTATTTAAGTAATAAGTGCGCTTAGTTGACAGATTGCGCTACAGTGCAAAGAAAACCTGAAAAACAATTTTACCGAGGTTTATATACTTTATTTTTTTTTCAGTGGGCCATTACCGAGGTTTATATACTTTTTTTTTTCAGTGGGCCACATTACATTAGTGATCCTCACCGCTATAATAAGTTTTTTGTCATACTTCGCATCCACAAATGTGACGAATACATTTAATAATCGATGCATTTTTGGTCCATATCTTAAAAACATTTCGGAGGATACCTATATTAGACTTCCAGTTGTGGGAACACGTGGAGGACAAGTGACAAGGATGAGTTTTAGCGAGGCACAACAAATGTGGGCTCATTACAACAAGAAAATATCTTACAGCGAGAAACCTTGCCATTTCATGAAGCTTTCTTTGCTGTTATCAATGGTTTGGAGCATCATTTTTACATCGTTTTTTATTCTGTGTTCTAGAGGGGGCGCGGGAAAAGATTCTGATTTGTGAGTGAAAAATGGTTCTTTAAAGAATCACATCATTCGAAAGTCGTTTTTTAAAACTTAGGGGAATTGTGCTTAAAATGACAAAGTTAGGTAAAACGACATATTGAGTAATTGGTGGCTTTTAAAAATTCCACTTTTATTCTTTTAACATCGCCAAATGACTTGTGAAAAGTTTGGTAACCGTATTGCCTACAATAAACCAACAGCACTTGTTTTTGTGTTTGGAATCCTCTTAAACTTTTTATCTTGTGTTCATACAGAGTGACCAAAAATTGGCACATAAACGCGATGGTACGTTGTTTGGGCATGTCAAGGGAGCCCCAGAAAATTGTTAATAAAAATGTAGCTCAGATTTCCTCGGAGATATGAGGCCCCAAAGTGCAAAGCTTTAAACGCTTATATCTTAAAAATAACAGCACATATTAACGAAAGAAATGGATAAATACAAGGCACAATCTATCTAAAATTATTTTACCATTTGTTTATTTCTTAAATGATCAAATTTCATTTTTATAATCAATTTAATTTTATAAAAATTTTATGAAATGTAGCTGACAACAATATCAGTATGATCTAATGCAAAAATGTTTACTCAAGAATCTAATAAGTTTTTAAGATGTATTTTACAAACTGTGTTGCCGAACTTATGCAACTATGTTCGCATTTTCCTTGATGAATATAACAGATGGTTTTTTTTACAATTTTCTAGGGATCCCTGAGAATGCCATTTTTTGGACACCCTCTGCGTTAACCCATAAATTAATAAATTTCTTTAATCTCAAACAAAAAGTATGTCGTTTAGGCACAATTCCCCTACAGTAATTTCCATTATTTTTGATTAATTCATTTTTTCCTTTTTTTAGATATAATCGGCCTTGGAGAATTGTCATGCCTTGTATAATTTTTTCTTCAGTAAGTAGTCTAGTAATGGGTGGATGTTATACCGTTATAGTTGATGCAAAAGAACTACTTTGCAACTTTTTGTGCAATGCAGACTTCCATTTTGATAGGTAATTTAACTTAAAAGAGTAATTTTTGAGCTCGCCTTAAAAACCACATTTTTTATTTTTTGAGCTCCAAAATCTAATACAATTCTTGTTTAATATTGTACAAGTAAACATTTTTCCGCTTTGCACATTTTAGACATTGTTGCGATACCGTTCTCAAGGAGTTTGCAGTTAGTTACGGAAAATCTAGAGCCGATGCAGAATATGGCAACAAATCATGGAAGCAATGCAGATATTATACATTTACGTTGTTATGTCTTTACATTGCACAGTTAGCATTATGTCTTTTTCGAATAATTCTTGTAATTGATTTTGAAATGAGATTGATTACAGTTATAAAAAGTCCTAGTAGTGGGGTAAGTTGTCAATAATAATTTAAACACATTAGAAAACCTATTCATTTTTAGATACAAAAAGTTTCAACACTGAAAAGAAAATCTATTTTGAAAGCTACTACTTTTAACGAAGACCAATAAAAATTTGTACCGATTTATGTTTTGTATTGTTGAAGAATAAATATGTTAAATAAAGTTATAACTTTTATTAAATACAGGCTTTTCTATTAATTAAAACACTTTAAAACGAACAACCACAAATTTCAGAACAACAATAATAAATAATTTTAAAATACATGTATTATTAATTTTTTTAATTAATGATATCGTCCGGGTGTTGCGTCCGCAAATGCTTATTACGATCGCCTTTTTGACGAAACTCTCGACCGCAAACAGCGCAAGGATACGGACGTTCATCAGTATGAATTCTTTTATGATTATTTAACGCATCAGCTCTGAAAAACCGCTTATGACAGACCTATAAAATAAAATCTTAAAAACCGAGATTTTGGATACCTGCGGGACGGGACATTTCATATAAAATCACCGAATCATAGAGGCTATTATTTGATTCGTTTTATGGTGGGTACAGTCCTTACCCATAGTGACGGTGATAAAAAAATGTTTTCGAATTTTTATAATTTCTCTTGTCTTGACAGAAAATTGAATTTTAGAATTTTGCGATTTTGTAAGATAAAAATTGGTAGTAATTTTAAGTTAACAATGCACATTTCTTTTTATTAAAAAATCAGGAGCTGCATATTTGCACTCCTTCCCTACCAGTTAGCACCTCAAACTATGAAAAATGATCAAGTTTAGGTCCAAAAAAAGCTATGTGGGAGTGGGTAGATTTTTTTTATTACTTTAAAATGTTACCAAATACGTTAAATTTAAACTAGATCGAATAATTTTAAATTCTTGGAAGATTAAAATTAGTAGTAGTTTTTAGTTGAAAATGGACACATTTTTTTTATAAAAAAAAAGTATGAACCGCATATTTGCGCTCCTTCTCTACCAGGCAGCTATAAAAAATGATCAAATATGGCACCAAAAAAATTATGTGGGAGTAAGTATATTTTTTTTGATAGTTTTAAAATGTTTATGTGGTAATAGAGGCGCATAAAAAAAAATTGCTTTATGATTTAACTTCGTTAAGAAGCAGCAACTGTTTTAATATGCTACATTTACACAAAATCGAATCACAAGATCGTTTATATTTTTATTTACAACTGCATATGAAATGATGACATTTCTGACTCTTTAAAAGTTAGAAAATGTCACTTTATTGGTTTTATTAAGCTGTCACTTTCCACCCGGGCGGAAAGTAACTACTTTCCGCCTGGGTAATGAAAACAAGTCGGATTTAACTCTTTTGAGGGAGCAAATCCTCTTCGGCCTTTTGAGCACACTCTTTCAATTCTGTACATTCATCATCACTATCCGACATTATGTTTTTTTTAATATTAGTTGGTTTAAGACTTTAAAATAATGCGAGAAATGACGTTTTTTAAAAATTACAAATAATTATTTTTTTACTTCAATGTCAAGCAATTGTAATGTAACCAAGGTAATAAATTAAAAAAAAATAATCATGTTAACTAAGATGTTAAAAATGAATAATATTAATTTGCAAAATTAAAGCTTTTTAAAATTAAACATAAATATAAGCAGTTGTAAATAAAATAGTATACTAACCTCGGTGGAAATTTCCTTTCTGTCTCGAGAAATGGTTTACCGCGGCGCTACGCGCCTTGGTAAACCATCTTTTTCTCTCGACAGAAATGAAACCCTTTCCACCCACGGTAGTAATATACTATTTATTTACAAATGCATATGAAATTATGACATTTCTGACTTTTTAAAAGTTGGAAAATGTCACTTTATTAGTTTTATTAAGCTGTCACTTTCCACCCGGGCGGAAAGTAACTACTTTCCGCCTGGGTAATGAAAACAAGTCGTATTTAACTCTTTTGTGGGAGCAAATCCTCTTCGGCCTTTTGCGCACACTCTTATAATTCTGTACATTCGTCATCACTATCCGACATTATGTTTTTTTTTAATATAAGTTGGATTAAGACTTTAAAATAATGCGAGAAATGACGTTTTTTGAAAATTAAAAATAACTATTTCCTTACTTCGATGTCAAGCAATTGTAATGTAACCATGGTAATAAATTTAAAAAAAATAATCATGTTAACTAAGATGTTAACAATGAATAATATTAATTTGCAAAATTAAAGCTTTTTAAAATTAAACATAAACGTAAGCAGTTGTAAATAAAATAGTATACTAACCTCGGTGGAAATTTCCTTTCTGTCTCGAGAAATGGTTTACCGCGGCGCTACGCGCCTTGGTAAACCATCTTTTTCTCTCGACAGAAATGAAACCCTTTCCACCCACGGTAGTAATATACTATTATTGCATACTTTGTCCTTGATAATAATTAATCCTAAAAATAATAAAAATTTACTCACTCCAACAAAGCTTTTTTTAGACCTAAATTTGATCATTTTCCATAGTTTGAGGTGCTAACTGGTAGTGCAAATATGCACCTGCTTTTTTTTAATAGAACGAAGTTACCAGGAGTAAGCACTGGACTAAACCTCAAAACGATTTTAAATTGTGCAGCAACTCGGAAACCGAATTTTGGGTGATTTTACTTGTATATGGAATAGGCCCTACATTTTTTTAACGTTATTTTTATTTTATAAAAATAGTTCTACTTACATCGCAACCATATCGTCGATCATTGGTGTGAATAAGCCGATGCTGGTAATATACTGAACCAGTCAAAAAACATTTATTGCAAACCTCGCATTTAAAAGGCCGCTCTCGGGTATGGACCTTCCGGATATGATCCTTAAGATCCGGCCGGATTGTGTAGCGTGCTTCGCAGCCTTCGTGCGGACACGCGAATGGTTTAATCCCTGAAATTATATCAACACTATTAGACCGGGTTGTTAATGCCTGACAACGCCCATTTAAGAGTCTTTTGAGGTTACAAAAATGGAAGGAAAAATATCTCTTTTAACCCAATTTTATGGTGGAGCCTTTGTTGTAGTTTCCCACGAAGGTGTAGATGATGAAAGAAGTCACGTTGGTGTGTGTGTTTATAAGATGCGTATTCCCTGAGGTGGAAGAACTGCTTGAAAGCAAAAAATCGTATAAATTTTAAGCCCTTTTCAATTTTTTTCTTGTTTTTATGTTCGGGTATAAGTTTTTGTAACTTACCTTGGTGAAACCGCATGTGTTGCCATAAGTGGGACGTCTGCGAGTAGCTTTTTCCGCATGTGTCACAAACGTAAGGTTTTAAACTTTTGTGGGCTCTGCTGTGAATTAAAAGAGCTTTTGCGCTATGTAGAACCTAAAACAATAAAAGTATTAATGTTCTAGTAGTTGAGTTTTGAATCTAAAGCTATAATATTGTACAAGGCGATCTAAAATTTGTTTATTTTGGACTTAATAACCAGTGTTGAACCAACCGCAATACAATAAAAGAGCCCGACACTCAGTCCTTATACCATGTAGAGAGGCTACGGGGTGCGGTAGCCAGAATAGACTAAAGACTAGTTGAACAGATATATTTTCTTCATGAATATGCGTCTAGAGTAGCCACCTACCAGCCGTTAAACCAGAGAAAGGCTTGACCTTGGTCGTATTTGGGATGCTACACTACGTTTTTATGCAAATATTCACAAAACTTAGACCACAAATATCTTAGTTAATTCTTATCCGATTTTGAAAAACTTGGTGTCATTAAAAAGATAATTTATTTTATAATACTTATTGTTTTTTAAAAATCGATTTTGGGGCTCAATTTAAGAAAGAAAACTAGTTGTTTTTACTATAGTTTCCCCTTCTTTAAACTGCTATTTTTGCTAAACTAGGGATTCAAAACAAAATGTGCCAAACAATAATTATTTTAAAAGGAGCTAACATTATATCGTCGAAACAATTGCTTTAATAATAACGCTAAAAACTGCGGTCTAAGTTGTACACAAATTTGCATAAGAGAAAGTGGGTAGTCGGGCTTTTAATAGTTTCCTAAAGATGATTTTATGTAAACTCGAAACGGTAGCCTTTTAACAACTGCTTGTTTTTCCATTGATCCTTTTCCTGCCATTTTCTTTTAATTTATAACTATGGGTTGCAACAACAACTTGTTAATTTCTGTGCACTGTAAGTATTTCAAAAACTTGTCCATTTACCTGTCCGCATTCGTCACAATTATAAGTAGCAGCGTGTTGTTTCTGCCTATGGAACTCCAAGTCCAAAACGCCGTCCCAAACTTCCCCGCAACGTTCACACTGATATTTAAAACCTTCCCGATCGACAGCTAGTCTCTTCTCCTTGAAGCTCACTTTAGGCCACTTCCGCTTCCGGCCACGCCTTTTCTTTTCAGGCTCCTCCCCACTGATACTCTCCTGCTGACTGTCGCTCTGCTGGCCGCCCCAATCCTCTAATTTAACAGAGGATATCTCAGTTATTCCGTTTTCGTGGTTGTTTTCCTTTAGGATGAGCTGTTTGCTTATTGGTCGGTCAAGGGTAATTAAAACGTCTTCGATTAGTTTGTTTATTGCGTTGTTTGACTTGTCCTTAAACTACAAGAAGATTAAATATTTGCAAACTAAAATTCCTAAATACTTACGCTGTTGCTTTCGCTACATTTCGACACCTCGATTTCCTTATGAGTTTTATATGTATAGTGCTTCTTTTTCCCTTTATGGGTGTACAATAGCTCGTGGGATTTAAAAGTCCGGTCGCAGTACTCGCAATACAGAAGCTTAGGCAAGTAGAACAAGTTTGCGTTTTTGTTGCACATCTTGAGCCAGTGTTGAACGGCGGCAATGTACGACGAAAAACACTCGCTGCAGTTCACACATTCATAGTTCTTTTCAGTTGTGTGTGTTTTCTGGTGAAGGAGTAAGACCTTCTTATCGGCGTAGGTGCGATTGCAGAATTCGCATTGCAGTAAAATCTCAGTCAGTATCTTCTCGACGTTTTGGTTTTCTAACATGCTGCTTTTGCCCAAAGTTTCGTCATTGACTAACGAAGCTGCGCTCTTTATTTCCTGCTTAAGGAACTCCAGACTCGAGTTGTGCTCGTCCGTTTTTTCATCGTATACAAAAACGAGTTCCTTGCATTTATCCGAGTGTAAGTTGGCCATGCCCACTGAGGAAAACACCTCATGGCATTTTTTGCACTTCCAAACGGCAACGTCGCTACGGTAAAACTTGGAAATGTCCCCAGCTTTCTTGCAGTGGTTTTCCTTGTGGATTCTTAAGCGGTTTTCGCTAACGAATTGCTTGTTGCAGTGCTCGCAAATGTTGCTCTGGGTGTTTTCGTGACAAGCCTGATGGCGGTCTAGATTATTCTTACTGACAAATTGTTTTCCGCAAGTGCTGCAGTCGTATTTAATTCGCATGCCCTTGTCGATGTCTTTGATATCGGCGTCGGGCTTAAGCACAACCTTTTCTGCGTTGAATTCGCACTGATGCCTTTGGTACTGATATTTTGTCGGGAAATTGGTTTCGCAGTTTTGGCATCGTATCATTGTGATGATGTTTAGCATTGCGTTACTGTCCACTTTTAGGAAATTGTGATTGTTATTAAATGGCCGTTTAGCAGTTGCATCATTGCAGTCCGGAGCGGAAGGAATGGCTGGTATGATGGTTTTTTCTAGTTTAATGCTTACATCGGACTGAAAAGGTCCCTTATCATTTTGTTCAAAGTTTATAAAGCTTAAATGCAACTTCTTTAAATCTATATCGTGGTGGTCAACACTTACTTTGTTCGGAGCTACCGGCGTCTTGGAAATTATTTCGTATGTGTTCATGTCCTGTTCGTATTGGAAGGAATTGATAACAGTTCCATTTCTTATTCTGATCACTTTAAAAGTAGTTGTATCTAAATAGTTATTATCCATTCTAAACCACTTGATAAAAATAATAATTATTTTATTTTGGTATCAAAACAGCTTTGCTTCTGAGGCTACTTTTGAAAAAATTAATCAAAATCAAACTGTTGTCTTGTTACTTGTTATTTAAAAACAAATGAAAATAGAATATTTCTCATGGCAACTAGAAACAAAACAAAAACGTTTTTGAAAATAAAGAAGGCCATGTTGGAGTATTTGATCTACTAATTCAAAATTTAAAGCACGGAGTTTTCTAAAGTGCTCTGACCTTTAGCCATGTTTGCGGTTACGCTACGACTAAACCTAGCATTAGACACAGCTGACTTGATTTTTTTAAAGGTCATGTTTGTGGAAAATGGATACCAAATTTGAAAAACATCAATTTTTTAACACCGTTACAGGAATTGTTGGTGGTCTGGAAAATGAATACACCATTGTAGATCTAAGAAATGAATCTTCAGTTTCTGGAAAAATCAAAAAAGTGGATGGGTACATGAATATTGACATGGAAGATGTTATTTTTCATGACTCAAGAGGTAAGTACGATATTTTTGTTTTAGCTTTTTTTAATATATTTAATTTCCAGGAAATAAACACACATTTGAATCGTTTTTCATAAGCGCAAGAAACGTACGGTACGTGCATATCCCTAAGAAATTTACAGCTAAAGAACTCTTTGATAAGCAGTGCCAAAAAATAACACGCGGAAAGCCAGCAGAGAGAAAAGAGCGCACATTTAAAAAATCCCGAGCCCAAAAATACCAACAAGAAACCCTTAGGACAGCTTATGCCCCACAAGATTCTTAGATTAGTTTTTGTATTATTATTTAATATATTTTTAAAACTTTAATTGGTGTTTTTATTTAACAAAGAACCTTGCACACTTTTTTAAAGTGGCCAATAATTATGGGTGAAATAACAACAAAATAATTAATTCATATCCATTTATTAATACTCAGAATTTCAATTGTGAAGCTTAAAAAATAGGTACAAAATTATCTCAGCCTTTAAACTAAAAATTAGGTTTATTTTGAAGCAGGTATTAATAAATCTTAGTGACCCCCACGAAGACGTAGGACCAAATGTAGAGTAGATTCCTTTTGAATATTGTAGTCGGATAAAGTACGACCATCCTCTAATTGTTTACCAGCGAAGATAAGACGCTGTTGGTCTGGAGGAATACCTTCTTTGTCTTGAATTTTGGCCTTAACGTTTTCGATAGTGTCTGAGGGTTCAACTTCCAAGGTGATGGTCTTTCCAGTTAAGGTTTTGACGAAGATTTGCATACCACCTCGGAGACGAAGTACAAGATGGAGGGTAGATTCTTTTTGGATGTTGTAGTCTGACAAGGTACGGCCATCTTCAAGTTGCTTTCCGGCGAAAATTAAACGTTGTTGGTCTGGTGGGATACCTTCTTTGTCTTGGATTTTAGCTTTTACATTTTCAATAGTATCGGCGGGTTCGACTTCCAATGTGATGGTTTTGCCGGTCAAGGTTTTTACGAAGATTTGCATACCACCTCGGAGACGCAATACCAAGTGAAGTGTTGATTCTTTTTGGATGTTGTAGTCAGATAAGGTACGTCCATCTTCCAATTGTTTGCCGGCGAAGATGAGACGTTGTTGGTCTGGTGGGATTCCTTCTTTGTCTTGGATCTTGGCCTTGACGTTTTCGATTGTGTCGGAAGGTTCAACTTCCAAGGTAATGGTCTTTCCAGTCAATGTCTTAACGAAGATCTGCATACCACCACGGAGACGCAACACCAAATGGAGGGTTGATTCTTTCTGGATGTTGTAGTCAGACAAGGTCCGTCCATCTTCCAATTGTTTACCGGCGAAGATAAGACGTTGTTGGTCTGGTGGAATGCCTTCTTTGTCTTGGATCTTGGCTTTTACATTTTCAATAGTGTCGGAAGGTTCAACTTCCAAGGTGATGGTCTTTCCAGTCAAGGTTTTGACGAAGATTTGCATACCACCACGTAGACGTAATACCAAGTGAAGAGTGGATTCTTTTTGGATGTTGTAGTCGGACAAGGTACGTCCATCTTCCAATTGTTTACCGGCAAAGATAAGACGTTGTTGGTCTGGTGGGATACCTTCTTTGTCTTGGATTTTGGCTTTGACGTTTTCGATAGTGTCGGAGGGTTCGACTTCCAAGGTGATGGTCTTTCCAGTCAAGGTTTTGACAAAGATTTGCATACCACCACGGAGACGCAAGACCAAGTGAAGGGTTGATTCTTTTTGGATGTTGTAGTCGGATAGGGTGCGTCCATCTTCCAATTGTTTACCGGCGAAAATAAGACGTTGTTGGTCTGGTGGGATACCTTCCTTGTCTTGGATCTTGGCCTTGACGTTTTCGATAGTGTCGGAGGGTTCGACTTCCAAGGTGATGGTCTTTCCAGTCAAGGTTTTTACGAAGATTTGCATACCACCTCGTAGACGCAATACCAAGTGAAGGGTTGATTCTTTTTGGATGTTGTAGTCAGATAAGGTGCGTCCATCTTCCAATTGTTTTCCGGCGAAGATAAGACGTTGTTGGTCTGGTGGTATTCCTTCCTTGTCTTGGATCTTGGCCTTAACGTTTTCAATTGTGTCGGAAGGTTCGACTTCCAAGGTGATGGTCTTACCAGTCAAGGTTTTGACGAAGATTTGCATACCACCTCGGAGACGTAATACCAAGTGAAGGGTTGACTCCTTTTGGATGTTGTAGTCGGATAAGGTTCGTCCATCTTCCAATTGTTTACCGGCGAAAATAAGACGTTGTTGGTCTGGTGGGATACCTTCCTTGTCTTGGATCTTGGCCTTGACGTTTTCGATTGTGTCTGAGGGTTCGACTTCCAAGGTGATGGTCTTTCCAGTCAAGGTCTTAACAAAGATCTGCATACCACCACGTAGACGCAATACCAAGTGAAGGGTTGACTCCTTTTGGATGTTGTAATCGGACAAGGTGCGTCCGTCTTCCAATTGTTTACCGGCGAAGATAAGACGTTGTTGGTCTGGTGGGATACCTTCTTTGTCTTGGATCTTAGCTTTTACGTTTTCAATGGTGTCGGAAGGTTCGACTTCCAAGGTGATGGTCTTGCCAGTCAAGGTTTTGACGAAGATTTGCATACCACCTCGGAGACGCAATACCAAGTGAAGGGTGGATTCTTTTTGGATATTGTAGTCGGACAAGGTGCGTCCATCTTCCAATTGTTTGCCGGCGAAAATAAGACGTTGTTGGTCTGGTGGGATACCTTCTTTGTCTTGGATCTTGGCTTTTACGTTTTCAATGGTGTCGGAGGGTTCGACTTCCAAGGTGATGGTCTTTCCAGTCAAGGTTTTGACGAAGATTTGCATACCACCACGAAGACGCAACACCAAGTGGAGGGTGGATTCCTTTTGGATGTTGTAATCGGACAAGGTGCGTCCGTCTTCCAATTGTTTGCCAGCGAAGATCAATCTTTGTTGATCTGGGGGAATACCTTCTTTGTCTTGGATTTTAGCTTTAACATTTTCGATGGTATCAGATGGTTCTACCTCCAAGGTAATGGTTTTACCAGTCAGGGTCTTCACGAATATCTGCATTTTTCTGTAAATAAAAGCAGGGCGTTAGTAATTTAGGTCAATCAAATAAAATGGACGTCGCAAACACAAACAACACGTATTGATTAAATAGTTAATCTATTGCAAGGCCAGTCTAGCCGCCATGTTGAATTTTACACAAAATTGGAACCCCAAGAATAAAAACGTACTTACTATGACGGTTATTTAGTAGTAAAACGTATACAAAGAAAATTTTGTTATTTTCAACAAGAAACAGTTACTTAGAAACCAAAAAAGTAAAAAAAACAAGGCAGCTGATTTGAAAAATGATTTTTAATTTTACGTTGTTGCATTCAGCAATGGGTTTTTCAATATGTGTGAATCAAACGTAGATAATTCCAGAATAAATGATGCAATAAATTACCTTTGTAGTGCAACACTATTTCACACACAAATTAATTAGTTTCTGTCTGCTTCTCACAAATTTTAAACTTGAACTATGGCAGGAAAACGACAAGCGACGCTTTTATAACAATCACTTCTCCCACTCCTGTATAATCTCGTACCCAAACCCAAGTGTTCTAGAAAGTTTTACGTTTTTGATTTTAAGAGGCCAAAATGATAAAATAATCAATGCAAATTAAAAAATAAAGCAAAATCTATTGTCTGATATTAATATTTTTGCATAATTTTGCTTAAAATCGAATAAAATAGGTGCAAAATTCGCATTTAGGGGGCAATTTGTGTTGGTATCACTTCTAGTAACTTTTTGTGACGTCAAAACATATGATTGTGACAAATGGTCTTTGTTTGGAATTTGGATTTCTACGACTTTGTTTTTATCGGAAAACTGAACAAAAAACAATGCTTTTCTCAAAACTAAAAGGATTTCTTATTTTAGAATCAAGGATTTAGAAAAAATAAAAAACGTAGAACAATGTTGTTGGGTTAATAAGATTTAACCTTTCGTTTTAATAAAACAAAATTTAATTTAAAAATATATTTTATTGATTTTTCTGAACAATAAAAATATATAAGCACCATATATACAAAAACATATCACATAAATAATATAGGCAAAGAAAAATACTTAAATAGAAATATTATTTTAGCATTTTGTAGGATAAAAACTAAATAGGAAAATAGCTACATTTTCAATCTCATAAATAGCGTATACAGGGTGGTCCAAGCAAAAGTTTCCACCCCCATTATTTCCTGAACGAATTTGTTCTGGAGGAACTGCCGTGACACGTCATTTTTTTTTTGGAGGGGGACTTCTAATTAGGGTATTTTTTAATTTTTTTGTTCAACCCTCCAAGCGGGGTGATTACCCCATCAAAATCTTTAAATGGCACTACGGGTCAAGTGGGATCTTATTTGAAAGCTACAATTTTTCTCTTTTAAAAAAAAAACATTTTTTCAAAATCGGGCGAAAATTTTTCAAAATTTTTATTTTTTTGAATTTTAAATTTAATTATATTATACTCTTCTTAAAAAGAAAATGCTTAGGCAGGTCGATTTTCTTTCGAAGAAGAACATCTAACAACATATTTCTTAATTTTTTTCTTTAACCCCCCAAGCGGGGTAATAACCCCATCAATAATCTTTAATGACCATTCTGGGTAAGTGGGGCCTTATTTGAAAGCTACAATTTTTCTCTTTTCAGCAAAGTAAAAAATTTTAAAATCGGACAAATATTTTTCGAAATTTTGTTGTTTTTTTTATTTTAAGTCTAAAAGTAAATTTACACAACTAAAAATTTTGATTTTTTAAGAAATTATTCTTAAAAAAGATCGAAAATGTTATTTCAAGAATACTTTCTTAAAAAATTTACTTTTAGATTATTAGATTTAAAATAAAAATAAGACAAAATTTCAAAAAATATTTGTCCGATTTTAAAATTTTTTATTTTACTGAAAAGAGAAAAATTGTAGCTTTCAAATAAGGCCCCACTTACCCAGAATGGCCATTAAAGATTATTGATGGGGTTGTTACCCCGCTTGGGAGGTTGAAGAAAAAAATAAAGAAATATGTTGTTAGATGTTCTTCTTCAAAAGAAAATCGACCTGTCTAAGCATTTTCTTCTTAAGAAGCGTAAAATTTGATTAAATTTAAAATTCAAAAAAATAAAAATTTTGAAAAATTTTCGCCCGATTTTGAAAATATTTGTTTTTTTGAAAAGAGAAAAATTGTAGCTTTTAAATAAGGCCCCACTTGACCCGTAGTGCCATTTGAAATTTTTGATAGGGTAATCACCCCGCTTGGAGGGTTGAACAAAAAAAATAAAAAATACCCTAATTAGATGTCCCCCTCCAAAAAAAAAATGACGTGTCGCGGCAGTTCCTCCAGAACAAATTCGTTCAGGAAATAATGGGGGTGGAAACTTTTGCTTGGACCACCCTGTAATTTAAAATTCTATGAAATGTATCGTTGTACTTTTATTTATAAGGCAAAACATTTCTAGGAACTTAAAATTAATAAGGCACTTCATTTCATTATGAAACTAAATAAATTTTGATCAGTTTAAAAAAGCCAAAAAAAGCTGCCCAAAAAACTATTTAATACGAAAATAAAATATGAATACCCTACTTCGTAATATTTCGCAATATCCAAAACACAGAACGTAGTCGCTTTATCAAAATTATAGTTTAGTCTAGAACGTTAGTTGAGTCACCGTATAATATGGGTAATATTAAAATATAATTTAACTGTTAATTAAATAAATTTCATGCACAAGAGCGTTCTTTTAAAATTTTGATTTTTAACATCTTTTTTTTTGTTTTTTTTTTCGTTGTCCTGTTATAACAATTAACTAAATAGGATTTTTTTTATTGTGCAATTATGTAATTAACCGAATTTCAAAAATTGCAAGAAATGTTAAGTTGATAACCCAAATACTTTTAAGGCATTAAAAGATGTAGCTAAGGCTACTTCTTCGACAGGTTTTTTCATAAAAGCAGCAATCATTTCAACAATGGCAGGAAGAGAACACGGTTCGTTTCGTTGAAAAGTGCAGTAACGATTTAAAAAAGTTAGGGATCTGAAAAAAAATAATTACATAAAAATTACCTTACCCATAAAAAATAAATAAAAAGCAAAATAAGGTCATAAATAAATACAATGGTAATGGAGTATGATATGATAAGGTTTAAGTACTATTGTTAAACGTATTTTTTTAGCTCCCAAAAAGGCCCCAATCTTACAAATGCTAATGATACAATAAAAACATTTTTTGCCCCATTAAAATTTAAAAACAAATTTAATTATTAAACAACATTTTTTTATGCAGTGGCACAATTTTGTGGATAATTTATTATTAATTAAATCAGTAGAAATAAAAGAGTATATTTTAATATTAGATCGTAAATAAACAAAATAATCCGCAGTAAGTAAATGTTAATTGCTTTGTTAAGAAAATAGGATTATAAAAAGGTTTCCGCGAAACGAAACAAATAAGTTCTATTTTTAAACCATTTACGCCTAAGAAATAAATTAGATTATACGTATATTTTACAGATTAGTTGCGTTTTGACGAAAAACTGTTGAGTATAATTTTAGAATTTTGCCATGAAAAAAGCTACGTCAGAAATATAAATAATTTAATAACTAATTTCCTCAAATTTAAAAACCAGAAAACTTATTTTCTTTCCAAATGTTTTACGGCTAATTTTTAAACAAAATTTAGCCACTAAGGTTACAAAGGTCATTCCAGTATCTTTAAGTAAATTATGATAACAAAATAAATATTGTTAACATGGTCCTAATTCCTAAGTTCAAGGCTTGTTTATTTGCACCGCACAAAAAAATAAAGCAATTAAATTTGTTTACTTACAATTCGGTTAGACCATCTTTTACATGTGGGGGCAACTTCGAAGCCCTTGTATTAGGGAACATAAAGGGGGCATCAGTCTCTACCATTAGTCTATCGATAGGAATTGCATTTTCGGATAGTAATTTACGAACTCCATTATCTGATTTATCTTTGCACAAGTATCCTATAAAATAAATAATTGTTTAAATATGTTTATAATAATGTAAATAATTATTGTTTTTGCAAAAAAACGAATTATTTATTATCTGCAAACAAGTTCCTTTTAGGTAGTTTGAATTAAAGTATAAATAAACAGTTACCTGTAAGTCCTATGTAAAACCCTTTTTCCAAATAATTTTGTGCTTGTTCATACGAACTTGTAAAGCAATGTACTACAACAGCTGGCAGTTTATTTTCGTATTCGTTTAATATTCCAATTAAATCCTCGTAAGCATCACGTTCGTGTACAAAAAGGGGCTTTTTCACTTCAATCGCTAACTCTATCTGTAAAATAAGGATTAATTTAAGATAGTGATGTTAATTTACCGGTCAAAAACGTAGTTAGCCAAATTGACCGGTTTTTTTACCGGTAAAAAATCCGGTCAAAAATGATTTATTTTTTTATTTCAAAAATGGATGTATTTTGCCTAGGGGATTCTAAAATGACCAAATACATGTAATTTTTTTGCCCACATTTACCAAAATTTGTAAAAAACCTTAAAAAATCAAAATGTTGCTATACATTTTGTCTGCATTGGTAATTACATATAAAACTAAGATAACCTTCGCAAACTAATTTCAATAACTTAATTTCCCATTCGTCGATTTTTTTATTATTTTTATTTTAGGTTTTTAAACAAATAAAAGTATAACTCACAAAACCCCCCTTAAAAAAAATCAAAAATTGACATTTGACAGCCATTTCTTCTTCTTCTTACAATTGTTTTAGCTTTAGAATCATTATTAGCCAAATTGACCGGTCAAAATCATTTTTGACCGGTAAAAAAACCGGTTAAAAATCCGGTAAAAAAACCTTCTCACAACACTAATTTAAGAAGAGTGGACCTCAAAGCAACTTACGTGTTTCCTAAAAACATCTCTTTGTACTTCAGGCTCTGAGTAATTTCTGTTGTAATCCAGCCCGCATTCACCGACAGCAACGCATTCTTCGTTTGATACTATGCTTTTGATTGTGTTCCACTCGTCTTCAGTATACGATTTTGCATCATGGGGGTGTATTCCTTGAAAAACGTTCTGTTTAGTCACGTAATCTTGAAGTTAAAAGACATTAGCCTTACCTGCAGTTGAATACAACGTCCCTGGATATATTCTAGTTAATCTTAGGGCTTCCTTACTTGTCTTAACCGATGTACCGGTTACCATTATTTTTTGAACTCCTGCAAGTCATAAACTGTTACAGCATCTGTTCCTGGGGTTAAATAATATTCCTCACCTGATTCCTGAGCACGTTGTACAACCGAATCTAAATCCCTGCTGTATTTTCTGTTTGTTAGATTTGCTCCAATATCAACCAAAATATAATTTGCATACAGTTTCTCCATATTTGCTGCTGATTTTTCTGTAGTTTCGTTATTGTTTGATGCCATTATTTCTTGTTTTCTTATTGCAAAATGTGAAAAAACTGTTGCCCAAGGATTGCAGAATGTAGTTCAAGTGCATTGAGTCATTTGACCTGGTTTGACCCCTGTGTGGTTTCGATTACAACCGCTTGTGGCGCTACTGTTTCCATCTTATATTTCGATTTTAGGGCGTTTATACGCTGTAAAACTATTTGAAGTAATAAAATTAGACTTATTAGAAGATTCTTTAATTAAAAACAGTTAAATAAGAGAATATATGGGGCTAATTAACGAATAATTAACATTTTTTGGTTTCCAGATGGCGCTGCGTCCGTAGTTCAAATGATCATTTTCCGTCAATTGACACATGTTGAGTTGACATTTGACATGTCACGCTTCGCACACGTTCCAAGTTGTGTTGACATTCGTATGATTCTTTTTGTCTTCTATTTTTAAGAAAACTCAATTTTTGAGCCAAAATCTACGTAAATAAGGATGAGTGATGATGATCGGGACATCGACGTTGAAAGTGATGTAAGTTTAATACCTGAAAAAAGCCCCAATTTTATGTATTGCGGTGTACAAATTTTATTGGATCAATATTGACGTACTTTACTTGATTTTAGGAGGATGATTCAGATTCGCGTCAGGCAAGGCAAGGTGGCGCGAACCAGTACTTTTCCCAGGTAATAGATATGCGATAATGATTAGCAAGCAAAGTTATAAATTGGTAGCATTTTCAGGCGGAAAAGCGGGCGCACCACAATGCCCTTGAAAGGAAGCGACGGGATCATATAAAGGATAGCTTCTGTAGTTTGCGAGATTCAGTACCAGCATTTAACGGCGAAAAAGTAGTACGTACCACTTATTATTACAGTGTTGTTGTTTATTTTTTGTTTAATCATTTTGGTCCATAGGCTAGTCGGGCGCAAATCTTAAAAAAGGCAGCAGATTACATTCTGTTTATGCGAAAGAAGAATTCATCTCACCAGCAAGACATCGAAGACTTAAAGCGCCAAAATAATCTTCTTGAAGCGCAGAGTTAGTACTTACACCTTTTTCTAAAAGTAAATCACTAACCCCTTTCTTTTTAGTCCGTACTTTAGAAAAGGCTAAAACATCAGGGTCATACCTTTTAGAAGGGGACAAAGAGGCTTCATATAACGAAACTGAATCTGATACCGAAGGTGAGGAAGAATCTATGCAACAGAGAAGGGTAAAAAAGATGAAGGTGTCGACGTATCATTGAGGGAGTAAATGTAAGTTAGGGCAGTTTGCACTGACTTTGCAGTTTGGTCATTTCAATACAGTACAAGTTAATAGTTAGGTATTTTCTTGAAATGATGGTAAACCATGCATTCAAGAAGTTGTTTAAAATTATTATTGTTCTAGGTTAGTTTAAGGGATAGAAGCTATTCACTTTAAAAACTTATTTTTGGGGCTATCTCTAAAAAATTTTTGTAAGCGGTGAAGGAAAAAAAATGCTTAAAAAATTAAATAAATTTCCACAAGTGCTTTGAAAAATTGGTGTTTACAATAAAAAGTTTGGGCTAAAATTGGCACTTAGAAAAAAGTTGCCAATGATGTGTAATATTTATTTTTTTGCTTCAGTTTACATCGATTTTTTTTTGTAGAGATAGCCTCTTTTAAAGTTTTTAGGCTTCTATCCTTTATAAAATAAAAAAAACTCTTAAGTTTTCAACAAAGACGTAGAATTGTTATTTTGAACAATAAAGCTTAAGTTGTAGGTATATTTTATTTTTATTATTTATAATTTAATTTGTCCAACATTTTTAATTTGTTTATTATGTACCTAAAGATAGTTTAATTTCTGTTTGTAGTTTTATTACAATCATTGTATAGATGTAAGTTAATAAACTTTTCTCTTAGAACCTTTCTTTTTCTAATACTTTAGACATTTTCAGGACTTAATTTATTCGCGGTTTTTTCTCAGGAGGAGGTTTAATCTTATCCTGTTTAATATCACTTTTTTCTTTATTGCCGTCCATCGGTCCGTTTTCTGTGGTTTCAGACTTGACGTTCGTAGGTGGGGCTTTAGGTTGTGGAGGGGTAGGTAAAGGGAATTTCTTGAGGAGCTCTCCTAGAAGCATATCAACTCGTTTTCGTTGGAAAAGTGAACTGGGTTCCTCTCTCGGTTTTTCCTCTTTGGGTTTTGCTTTATCAGCAGCAGGTTTTTGGGACTTGAAGTCCCATGAGTACCCTTTGCTGGGGTGATATCTTGCAAAACCGGAAGCTTCTTCAAATGACGATTGGATGTGGTGGACAGCCGATAACTAAAATAAAAGTTCATTAGTTTATGAAGCAAAAATATGCTTATGATTTTATTGGGACTTACCAAACGTGAATTGAGAACGCTTGCTAAATCAGGTGCCTGGTAAACTACCCCAGCTATGATGTAATAATCGGTTAAAGGGGTTACTTGTTGTGGCTGCTGACCGTGTCGGTGCTGTTTTCTTATAACGTAAAGAATCGGTTCTTGAACGTGAAGCAAAACATATTCTAGACCAGTCATATTCCTAAAAAAAGGGGCCCATTAATATTCCATTAATAGAACAATTTATGATCTATGCTGCTTGATACTTAGAACGCTCTTTATACTTTTTTTTATGGAAATGGGGCTTACTGTAACTGGTCTGGATTCAACCGTTGCATCTTAACAATCTCATTGTTACATGTCCGATCAAAAAACGGATTGGACCTCTCTGAAAAATAGTCCATAACGTTGGAAGTGTTCAAAATTGGAATCCAGGCTGAATCGTGCCATGATAAACTAAGAGGGTTATCCGGGAGGCCTGGATTCAATCCCCCAATGCGACTCGGCATCATTTTGCTTTGGTACAACACGGTTATTAAGCAATGTTTTTGGATTGGTTAATATAAAATAGAGCAGTGAGTTTTCTTCGAGAGGTTCGCAATCTAAAAATAGTTGCTTTATTGACGATGGCGGGGCAGATAATTTGTTCTCATGTTTAAAAAATGTGAGCCCCAATACGTGGACGTTTTCCTAAAAAATAAAGGTAACTATTAACCAGTAGAACTTGATATTTTTAGTGATTTTGTTTCTGATTAGAATAGCAACTAGTTAGTAAAGTCAAAAATATTACCTATTAATTTAGAAGTACCGCATTTTTTGTTGAAAAGGGCTTTTTGCAGGCAGTTTAAGCATAAATTATTGTTGTTCAAAACAAAATTTTCAAGTTTTCATTTTTGAGGTTATGTTTGTTGTCAAAATACTCCGTGATGCCACGGAGTTCTCCTAGTAGTTCAAATAGCCCATTGGCGCGAATATTTAAACTTTTAAAACATTCTTTTTTTGCAGATGCCCCTTGTCGTCGAGTTATTGCATAAAAACCTGCACTATTTAATGGAATGCTGTAATTTAATAAATAGTGAATGGCCAAGAAGTAACACAGCTCGACTACGAAGCCTGGAAAGTTCTTGCGATGATTTACCAACAAATTTAATATTATTAAAAGAAAAAGCTCTAATAGGACATTTAAAATTATCCAAAATACCAAGCATAAAAAACGCTTGTTTTGTTGAAACAGTAATAATATCAAAAGCTTTACGAGGAAAAGGATATGGTAGTGTTTTAATGCAGAAAGCAGAAGACTATTGTAAAAACTGTTTGCAAGTTAAAACTATATTTTTGTCGACGCACGGACAGGAGCAATTTTATAAAAAATTAGGATACACGGTTTGTGCACCTGTTTCAATTTATGGGAGCTTTACTTTACCTTATGTAAATATGGCAAGTACAAGAAAGGTTGAAGACAAAATTAAAGTTTCTGGGCCACCTGCTCCTCCGATGCCAAATTTAGTCAAAACGCAAAATGTTAAAACATTTATGAAAAAGGATTTATAACAAAACTTAAAAAATATGTTCATATGGAATCAAAGAACAATAGCTAACACTTTTTTTTATAAACTTAATTTAAATCGTATTTTTAGATTTTCAGCATTTCTATTATGCCAAAGTAATTAAAAACTTGTAAAATTGTGTTTTCCTGATTTGCATTTTAGAAAAAAAACAACATTTGTTTCGCTATTGACCAAGTTTTTAATTTATATTGCCATTATTATTAAAAGAAACATAAATATTTAATATTTTCAAATCTTTTCTGTGCATAAATACGATTGGCATAACATTGGTCCCTTATGAATTATGTATTAAAAAATATTAAAAATAATACAATCGCAAGCATCTAATAAAAATTTTCCTTTAAACACATTATGCATTTTATTTCGACTTTTGAACTTATTTTGGTAATGAGGAGCAAATACCGCATGTTTTTCCGTAATAGTCCGGCTGTATTAGGCAATCAATTAAGAATTTTCCTAGGTCATGTTTCGATACAACTCGTCGATCAGTAGCCCCATCCAATTTAATTTCATACCCGCAAGCTTGTTGATCTAAAATAATAAAAATTAAGCCTTTATGCAATCTTTCCAGAAAACTGAGCTTACCAGCGATGTGTGGTGGAAGAACAGCAATATAATTTAACCCAGAAGCCTTGAGAAGATCATACTGCCTCAAATGGTCAGCATTCAAATCTTTAAACATTGGCGGAACCTTTTCAGGCTCAAAAAACAAAAACCCGGATAAGCACACACTGATAATCTTAACGTTCAACTCATGCATGGCTTTCAGGATGTTTTTCGTGCCTTCGCTTAAATCTGTCGTTGGTTTTAGATCGTTTCTTGTACCCAAAACAACGACAACGCCAGTTACATTCTTAATAGCATTTAAAACGTCGTTGTACTTTAGAACATCCCCCATAACAACTTCTACGCTGTTTCTTAAGTGGTCGGGAAGCTTATCAGGGTCACGTACAAAAGCTCGTACATTCAGGCCTGCAGAAGTACTTATATCAATTTAAAAAGTCCATTAATAAGTGAAACTAAAAATACCTTTGTTGACTGCAGCTTCAACGGCACAAACGCCGGTCATTCCTGTTGAGCCGAATATAACCACCTTTTCCATTTTGCCTGATTTAAGTCGATGAGTAAGTTAAAAAACGCTCAGTAATCTGCAACAAACGACAAAAAAATCACCACCGACTACTGTTTTGACGTTTTTGCTAGTCACAGTTCAAAGGTCTTGCAATCAACCAATCAAATTTAAGCGTCACGTCACGTGACACAAGTTAAAAATCCAATTGGATGTTTTTACGTTTACGTGTTGTGTAAACCGACCTTAATTTCACGGAGTTTTTTGACGTATCCTCAAAAGTAGGGTTATGTTTTGTTTTATAAGCGATTTGTGAAAGTTTGTTGTGCAAAATTAATAAATAAGCCGTTATTTATTAATTTGTGGTTTTAAAACGAAACCAACACGTCAATATGAAGGTTCTTCTTAATAAGAAAGAAATATTGTGCCTGGAAAAGGGAGAGCATGTCCATAATATTAAGTTGCGTCTCTGCAAAATTTTGGTAAGTAGAATTCTTGCACAAAAGACTTAAGGTTCTTCTTATTTTAAGCAATATTAATGTTTTTTTTGCAGAATTGTTCACAAGAAGATTTCTACTTAACTTGCAACGGAAAATTATTCAATTCAGAGTCGCCCAAACTAGATCATGATACAGTTTATTTGGTGCCAAGAACTCTTGGTGGGAAAGGAGGATTTGGGTCAATGCTACGTGCCATTGGGGCACAAATTGAGAAAACGACAAATCGGGAAGCTTGCCGAGACTTAAGTGGAAGAAGATTGCGCGATATTAACGAAGAACAACGGTTAGTTAATAAAAAAAACTTGTAAAAAAGAGCTATTTTTCATATTGTATTTTTGTAGATTAAAAGACTGGGTAGCGACACAATCAGACAGAGAGCGAGAAACGGAAGAAAGAAGGAAGAAAAAATTGGAAAGGTTATGCCAGAAACCAAAACATGAGTTTAAAGATGAGGCTTACGACAAGGAGCGAGAAGAATTGCCAGAAAAAATTGAAGAAGCAGTTTTGAAAGGTTTAGAGGCATCTTGTAGCACATCTAAACGTAAATCTGAACCTTCTAAAGTTGTTCCCAAGAAAAAACCTAAGCTATGGTAAGCTTTTTATTTCTGTCCATAAAAAACCTTTATTTTTGAATTATTTTGAATTTAATCAAATTTTTATGTTTATTTTTGTTGGTGTTATTTTGTGGGTGCAAATTCAAAATTTTTACTAAAAATGAACGCACGTGTTCCTACAGGTATTTATCATTTATTTTCACAATATTTCATACATTTCAATTTTACATTTTTTTATAATTATTTAAAAAAAAATCATTTTGTTTATAATGTAATTTTTTGTATTGCTTTTAGGGTTGATTCTGAATTTGACGGTTTAAGTTCTGGATCTTCATCAGATGAAGAGGACGTGCCAAAAAAAGATGTTGAAAGTATTGCACAGAAGACTATTCAAGAAAAAAATATGTCTTCAACAGACACTGACGAAAAAATTTCAGATACAAAATAAATATTTATTTTATAAGTCTTACATTAAATCGCATATGAATAATATTTATTTATGACCCCTAGTAACAAAGAAAAAATTAAAAATAAATTTCTGTGTTTTTAAAAGGTGTAAAATAATTAAATATAAAAAAAAAAAAAATAATTTTATTGGCTGAAGGACCTCGGTCAATGGCCTTTTGAGTTTAACTCAATAAAGATATTTTTTATTAAAAATAATTTAATTATAAAAAAGTTGGTCTGAGTGGATAAAAAATAGGTATGAGCACCAACCGCCATTTTGAGTCCACATTGACAGTTAATACAAAAAAAGGAAGCACTAATGTGTGGGTAAAACTTTGTATAATTTAAAAAAAAAAATTCATGTATTAAATAAATAATTTTTAAAATACCTAAGAAAAATATGCTTCAAAAATATTTCCCGCTGATACTGAATAATAAATAAATAAAATAAAAAATATCTTTATTGAGTTAAACTCAAAAGGCCATGATACTGAATAAAAATCGATTATTTATTGATTTCACAATAATAGTACAAAAAAGCAAACAATAATTTTGAAATGAATTAGCATTATTTACCTGCATCTAAACTGTGATTAGTTATTATTAATAAATATAAAACTTATGCAAATTAAATCATGACGTCCAGTTAAGTAATTATTTTTTATTATTTACATGTGTTTATCCTAGCGTACCCGCGGCGTTTATATTTTACCAAATGCGGTATTTCCAAGGCAGTCGAGAAATATAGTTTGTTAAGTTGATAGCCACACAGATTATAAACTTACTTTAGCATGGGTCATTTCCAATAATACGATTTTTATCTTTAAAACTTGATTTCGTTTTATTATTCATAACATTAGTTAGTGTGCATCTTTGGACTTTGTGATAAAATGACTTATATTTTAGGATTTGTGGCAGTTTTTTCGTGTTTTGTGATCTCTCATGGTCGTAAGTATTTTTGTAATTATGTATTTATCTAGTTAATAAGAAATGGATACCTTTTGTTGTTTATTTAGAGACGAATTTGTTAAGACAAAAAAAAAACGCTTTTAAAGAAGTTATATTTAAGAACGTATAAGGAGATATTTTGCTTGGATTTTTTTTGTTTAAACTATAAAAAGAGTAAATAGACAGTAATAATAATAATAATAATAATAAATCGATTTATTGAGACATTAATTATAGTACAAAATGGAACATGAATACATAAATAACAAAAATGTATCTCAAAGGACTGAGTTAAGACACGGTGGGTTGCCCCACTGAGCCTCAATCTTCCCTCAGCCCTGTAATGTTTGATATTGAAAAAAAAAAAACGCATTGACTTGCGCCACATCTGTTTTTGCAGATAATATGTTTTGCAGTTTTGTTTTTAAAAATAAAAAAATATTTTTTTTTACAAGTTTTTAATTTTTGATAGCTTAGTGCTTAAAAAAACGTAATAAGTTAATCACGTATTCTTTGTGGATACAAAGTTGCATTTTTCATAAGATACATTGCGTCATTAAAAATTCTTGTACTTTATCCATCCAAGAGGGAAAAACCGTATTAAATTAAATCGATTTAATATTGTCTTATTGCTCAATAACATTTTTCATTTTTATTTCCTTTTCTAGCATTCAATTTAAATAAATCAGAAAACAAATAAACTTTTTGCAGATCAAACAAATTCCTAAAAAGCAAAACTGCAAATTCTGCAATTTGCGCAAAATTTGAGTAGACGCATTTTTTTTATAGAACTTTATGAATCTTGCCGAGGAGAAAGAGAAAAAAAAGCTTTTAAAGAAGTTATTTTTGAGAACGTAGAAGGAGATATTTTCGAGGATATTTTGCGTGATTTTTTTTATTTATTATTTTTTTTTTGTCTTAAATATAAAATCGGTAAAAAGACATAAAGCGAATTCATGAACTTTATTTAACAATTAAATTAAGAATTAAGTTAAGAAATACGGCTGCTCATTGGTCTATTTTTTGAAATTGAAGTTTATCGTTTGTCAATGTCAAGTATTAAACCAATGAGCAGCCGTATTTCTTAAATTAATTCTTAATTTAATTGTTAAATAAAGTTTATGAATTCACTAATACTTAACAATAAAAAAAGAAACGCGTGACTTGCGGCGAACACAAATAAACTTTTTGCGCATCAAACAAATTCCTAAAAAGCAAAACTGCAAATTCTGCAATTTGCGCAAAATTTGAGTAGATACATTTTTTTTGTAGAAGTTTATGAATCTTGCCGAAGCCCCGACAATCTACCTGGCGAATGCAAAATACTAACCGACTGTCCGTCGCTCTACAAAATTCTAACAAGTAGACCAATCTCTTCGAAAGACAGCGACTTTTTGCGCCAATCCCAATGTGGTTTTGTTGGAACATTACCGAAAGTATGTTGTACGGATCGCTCGTCCACAAGTAGTTCTAGCGAAGAAATACCTTCTAGACCGGAAAATCAACGACCTTCTCAGCCATCTGGATCAAGTAATAGTACGTTTTTTAAATAATGGTCCAAAATCTGATTATTTGAATTTTTTAGGTGGTAACAAGCAAAACTTGCTTCCAAGTAGCTCTGAATGCGGAGTGGGTAACCAAGATAAAATTTATGGCGGGGAGAAAACTGATATTGATGAATTTCCATGGATGGCACTTATTGAGTACGAAAAACGTAGGTGGTATTTTTAATTATTAAATTTAAATTTTTTTTGTTTTAAATTATTTGTTAAAATATTAAATTTTTTTTCTTTTTACTTGGCTGAAGGACCTCGGTCAATGGCCTTTTGAGTTTAACTTAATAAAGATATTTTTTATTTTATTAAATTTTTTTACAGCAACTCGCCAACGTGGATTTTATTGCGGAGGTGCCTTAATCACCAAAAGATATGTTCTAACAGCTGCGCATTGTGTAAAAGGAAAAGATCTTCCTAAATCATGGAGAATGTAAGTTTTGAATGCAAGTTTAAAAATAAGTAGGGGAATTGTACCTAAAATGACATACTCTTTGTTTAAAATCAAATAATTCAATTAATTTAGGGGTTTATTCTATATATTAAGGGTGTTACAGAAACATTAATTAATTGGAAACAAAATTAAGAAGAACAATAGTTATTTAAATAAAAATTAAACATGTGATAAATTTACAGAAAAAAAGTGTAGTTTGTCCTGATTATTGCAAAGAAAATGATGCTTCCATTCTTTATTTTTGATTACACTTTTATATAAACACAAAATAAAAACTTTAGGATGGTTCCAAACACAAAATCAAGTGCTGTTTATTGTAGGTAATACGACTACTAAACTTTCTCACAACCTTAGAAGTCATTTGGCGATGTTAAACGAATACAAACGAAATTTTAAAAGCCACCAATTACTCAATATTGACACTGATGACGTTTTATCTGACTAGGCCATTTTAAGCACAATTCCCCTAAAACTTAAAACATATAATCAGCAAAACAGTTCAGAAAAACAACCATATTTTCGGAATCAATAAATATGTAATACTTATTATGCAAATTATATTTTTTACGCTTGAAAAAACAATTTTACGATACCTAGTTTTAAATAATTTATTTTTGCAGCGCAAGCGTCCGTTTAGGAGAATATGATACCGATACCGATATTGACTGTGTTAATATTGGAAAAACGCAAGAATGTGCTCCTGCACCTTTGAATGTTCCAGTTGAGGAAACAGTAGCCCATGAGAATTATGATCCAAATGACTCTAATCAGTACAACGACATTGCTTTGCTTCGGTTATCAAGCGACGTGTCGTACACAGGTTAGTTCCCTTCTGTTCCCAACAGAGGGCAGTAATGTTTGTTGTCCCTTTTACATTTCCACGTATTTTTTACTAATACTAATAACGTTCTATTGAAAATTAATTAACCCAAAAATTAATGAGATCTGAGATCACAATAAGGTGGTTGATTCTGATACTTAAAGGTGTTTTTTTTCAGAATTTATTCGACCGATTTGTTTGCCTGTTTCGACACCAGAGCGAACCAAGTCTTACGTGGGCGAAAATTTATTCGTGGCAGGTTGGGGAAAAACAGAAACGCGATCTGAAAGCAATGTTAAACTTAAAGTTATCGTAAGTATGCTTTCAATGGCATATCCATAAAAAAGATTTGAATGATGTTATATAGGATGTCTAAAAAGATAGTGCGTAAACGCGGTGGTACGCTCTTGGGGCATTCTCAGGGATCCCTAGAAAAATCTGTTATATTCATCGAGAAAAATGTGAACAAAGTTGCATAAGTTCGGCAACACAGTCTAGGAAAATACATCTTAAATGCTCATCTAGATTCTTGAGCATACATTTTTGCATTTAGATCATATTGACATTCTTGTCAGCTTTATTTCATAAAATTTTTATAAAATTAAATTGAATATAAAAATGTAATTTGACCATTTAAAAGATAAACAAATGGTAACATAATTTTAGATAGATTGTGCTTTCGTATTTAGCCAGTTCTTTTGTTAATATGTGCTGTGATCTTCAAGATATATCTAAGCGTTTAAAGTTTCACAGTTTGGGGCTTTATATCTCCAAAGGTATATGAGATAGATTTTTTTTAACAATTTTCCGGGGGTCCCTAGACATGCCCCAACAACGTACCATCGCGTTTATGCGCCATTTTTTGGACATTCTGTATATGAGGTTGCTTACTATACAGGGTGTTACCAAATAAGTAGGAAAAAATTCAGGGGGTAATTCCTGAACCCATTTTAAGAAAAAAAGTTCCTATAAACATATACCCGATTTTGACTTTTTTTTTTCTTACAGCCCCCTAAGGGCCCCCACTATTAACACGTTTTTTTAAATTTTATAGAGGGGAAAATATTTTTAGTAATTAGATAAATCAAAAAGGTCCTATAAATTTTTTTGAAAAAATTATTCTTTTCGAAATTATGACAAAAAAACTGATTTTTTAGGGGTTTTTGGGGGGGCTGTATTTCAAAAACGAAGGATTTTTGGACACATGTTCATATGAACTTTTTTTCTTAAAATGGGTTCAGGAATTACCCCCTGAATTTTTTCCTACTTATTTGGTAACACCCTGTATCTCTTTGGTAGGTGCCAGTAAAATCCCAACAAGAATGCAACACGATATACAACGCAGCAAACAGACAACTCGGTGACGGGCAACTTTGTGCTGGAGGTAAAAAAGGAAAGGATTCTTGCCGCGGTGATTCTGGTGGTCCTTTAATGACTCTTGGTAGAGGGCAGGACGTGGCAGCTTGGTACATTGCGGGAGTTGTTTCGTTTGGACCTTCTCCATGTGGATTGCAAAACTGGCCCGGAGTTTATACTAAAGTTTCTAAATACATTGATTGGATCTTAGAAACGATACATTAGATTTTGATTCTAATGATTTTATGGATTTGATTTTTGTCTTGACTAAATTTACGAATAAAGAATTTAATTTTAAAAAATGTGTTTTATTTATTTTTCAAACGTGGAGAAACATTATGAAAAAATTTTAATCTTAGAAAAATTTTCAATAAATAATGTGAAATTTTGCTAGATGGAAAAGATTTTTTGTGTTTTTTAGGCTTAATTAATTAAAGCTACAGCGTCTTTTTATAATTTAAAAACATTTGATTTTTCTACGTGATAATAAAGGTAGTTTGCTTTAAAATTATTTAGACTTATACAGAGTATCCAAAAAATGGCGCATAAACGCCATGATACGTTGTTGGGGCATGTCTAGGGAGCCCCAGAAAATTGTTTAAAAAAATCTATCTCATATCCCCTTGAAGATATAAGGCCCCAAAGTGCGAAACTTTAAATGCTTATATCTTGAAGATAACAGCACATATTTACGAAAGAAATGGCTAAATACAAAGGCACAATCTATCTAAGATTATTTTATCATTTGTTTATTTTCTAAATGTTTAAATTACATTGTTATAATCAATTTAATTTTACAAAAATCTTATGAAATGAAGCTGACAACAATGTCAATATGATCTAATGCAAAAATGTATGCTCAAGAAGCTAGATGAGTTTTTAAGATGTATTTTACAAACTGTGTTGCCGAACTTATTCAACTTTATTCGCATTTTTCTCGATGAATATAACAGATGGATTTTTTTTAACAATTTTCTTAAGATCCCTAAGAATGCCCCAAGAGCGTCCCATCGCGTTCATGCGCCATTTTTTGGACACCCAGTATTAACTTGTAGTACGTTTTTCTGATATATTAAATTCCTATGAGAAAACGGTAACTCCCGTATATCTCTGTCACTGTTAAAAACGTTTACACCAGATATTGTCACAAGCAATAAATTGATTTGTAATAATGTAAGAAAAACACAAAATAAAGAAGTATAGTGCGTAACAACTAAGGCCGCATTACAAGATTTATTGCTGATCTATTGGTATATGTAACGACTTCAAATCTCTGTCGTGATACGTCAATGTCCATCGAACGTCCATAAATGTTGATTTGTAAATATTTCAAATATTGAAAATTGCACTTAAGGTATAGAGTTATTGCAAAAAGACGGCGGGTATTACTTTTATTTCTGACCTGTATTAGAACTATTTTTTTAATTTAATACTCTTGAAGAATGTAATTGTTTTATTGAATAGGGCGAGGACTAAACTATTTTATTATGACCCACCTTGCAGTAAGTGACTTTTACAATGTACCGAGATTTTTTAGTTTATTTTTACACAAGGTGACCAAAAATTGGCGCATAAATGCGATGGTACGTTGTTGGAGCATGCCAAGGAATTCCTGGAAAATTGTTAAAAAAAATCCATCTATTATAGTAATATGAGGAAAATGCAAACAAAGTTGCATAAATTCGGCAACACAGTCTAGGAAAATGCATCTAAAAATCCCATCTATGAGTCTTGATCATACACTTTGCATTAGATTTTATTGACATTGTTGTCAGCTTCATTTTATGAAAATTTTGTAAAATTCAATTGATTATAAAAATGCAATTCGACTATTTAAAAGTTGAACAAATGGCGGAATGGTTTAAGATAAACTGCAGATTTGTATTAAACCATTTTTTTCGTTAATATGTGCTGTTATCTTCAAGGTAGACGCGTTTGAAGTTTTGCACTTTGGGAGCTCATATCTCAAAGATGAATTTTTTTTAAGGATTCCTAGACATGCCCCAATAACGTACCGTCTCGTTTATGCGCCAATTTTTGGACACCCTGTATGTATTGTATAGTTCCTCACAAAATTTACTTAAATTCACTAAAAATAATCGGCTAAAAAGTAAAATTATCTCTTACTTTTTAAGTTTTTGCGTTCTTGAGTATTAAATTAAAATCAATGGCTGAAATAAAATTGACCTATATTCACATCAAACACGAAATAAATATGCACTTGACAGAATCCTTGAAAACCAACAAATCAGATGCAAGATCACAAAATCTTAATTACCACCACTGGCTAACTAAAATTGCAAAACCATACAACACACTGCTGAATTATTGAAAATATATCCCACCCCATTCGATAAGAAATAGTGAATGGCTGAGAAATTGAAGTCCGTCCTGCCTACTTGACTTGAATTGACTGAGATGAACTTATGCGGCCGCCAGTTGCTTTGACCAAAATCCTTAGCGTCCGTTAGATTCTAGACGCATGTTTCGATTACTTTTAGTTTCATCTTGAAATTCAATCATTAACAAAAGTGTTAAAAAAATGTCGGACCAAATGAGTGCTCTTGAAACCCCAGTGCCTCCCATGCGGAAAAACAGTGGAAATAAAAAACAAGTGCAGGATAATAAGGACTCTTCGCCTCCGGAAAAAAACAAACCTGTCGTAAGCGAAGCCCTGGCATTAAGGCGCAAGTCCTTATTACCAATGTCTAGTATGGAAGAAGAAAATTTACGCGAACGTTTGCATCTCGCTCATCTAAAAAAGTGCTCCGAAATAGTGAATCGCGAAGAACGCCATACTAAGGATAGTTTTCGCAGACTTTTCCTCGATAAGGTATGTGCAACTTCATACTTGGATTTTTCATAAATTGCAATCAAATTCTACCAGGTCGTTAATTGGATTTAGCATTAAAAACAGTAAATGCTTTCCACGCTTTTAATTCCTTGGAAGTAAATTTTTCTAAAAAACCATTTATATAGTCGTTTACACCAATTAATGATTTAGCTAATGAGTGTCATAAAATACTTGAAGTAAGTTAATAAACGGGAAAAAATTATGCAGATTCCGGACAAAATATTTCAAAACAAGAACTTATGTAGACTGAATTGCTTTAAAGGAATTGGATAAAAAAGCTTAAAGACACATTTTATGAATTTAAAGACACATTTTTTAATTTCAAGATTTTAAAATATTCAAGAATGTTCTAATGATCATCCTAGAGGTATAAGGAATTATAACCAGAATCAAATAATTTAATAGTTTTTTTAATGTCTTGAGGTGCTTATGAAATTAAACTAATTGCAAGTTTTTTTTCATCAGGTTAGACTTTTAATATTGCTTTAATACATTTTGCTACATAATTCTTAAGATTCTTAAACTTTGATTAAAAAATGTAGTCAACCCAAAAACTACATAAAATTTGGATTTATTTTTAAAGTTTAGATACCTAAATACTTAGAAAAGATGTTGAGGGTCCTGTCTTATAAAATATCAAATCGGTATACACAAATGGCAATAAATTAAAAAAACATTTGCATCTTTTACATTATTTAACATAGTGGTAGCATTCATTAATAATAAACCAACATTATAAATATTTAAACTTAAACTTGACAATATTTTTATGCTGTTGAAAATATAAGTTATTAAACATTTTTTGTCGTAAAAATACTTGTAAATTAAAAAGAATTAAAAAGGCAATATTAAAGAAAAATTAATGGTTTTAAATTTGTTTAAAGTAGCGCAAAAACATCGTAGTTCAAAGAGATCTTGGTTTATTTTTTCAACATCTTTTTAAACATCAAGTCAATTAAATTTAATGCGTACATTTTATAAGTTGTAATTACGTTATCTGATTGCCTTTAGTAGCTTTCTGCTCATTTGAACATAGCCCATGTTACTCAAATGAATGTATTCTGATTTTCCTGACCTAAAACGCCGAGCAGCGGCTTTTATTAAATATCTCCCGACAGTCCCGACATAATCATACAAACTAATACATACCCTTTTATGCATTTATGCTAATATATTTGAAATTACATGCCTATCAAAAGTCACTCAGAAAATATCCACTCAGCATCTGTTACGAGAAATAACGCTAATATTAATACCTAGTGAGCTTATTAAAAAACGGTTTGATTGCCGACAGGTTATTAATTACCTATACGATTGAGTATCCGCGCCTTTTGTGTCCGAACAATAATAGGACGTTCAAATAGGTGCGTGGAGGTATTTTTCAGGATTTAAAACTGTCGGCTTGCACAAAGGATTGTTGCCAATTCTTAGGGTGTCAAATTAATATAATGGTTTTGATTTAAAGACGCATCTTATCTTCAGGAAGAATAAATCAGTCTGATTTATGATCCTTGTAATTGAGACATCAGATTTTGGTATAATCAATGCCGATAAAGATTCCAAATTGGCTATTATGGGGATCGTTATTGAAAGGCTTAGTTTTCGAGAAATTTACCTATAAAAATTGTAAGCGAAAGGATGATTACTGTTTTTCGAAGCATGTATTTTTTACTCCGCATTTTGTAGAGCATGATGACCGTAATTGTGTAGTTCTTTCCGGGTACACCCTGTATTTAATGACACCTCAAATTATGTAAGGCTTTCATACAAAATAATAAAATTAGCAATTATTTTTCAGTAGCATTATTATGTTATTTCAAAGCCATAGATATTAAATTACGTTATAAACATAAAAGGTAATCGTTTGTAATTTGTGCACACAATCGATTTATAATAGGATTAACAAGTAAAAATTAATCCTAATTTATTTTAAGGAATTTTATTTTTAATCTTTACATCCTAGTAAAATAATGGTTGCCAATGTTTTGTGCTTATATTTTTATAAATTAAGTACCTTAACATAACCTATCTCAATCCAGCAATCACCACGTACAATTAATAAAAAAAACGTCCTGAAACACGTTTCTTATTTTATCGATACTATTCCTACGCATTTTAAGCGATAGTAATAAAAATAAAATAAACTATCCATTGACTATCGCTGTCGGTAACGAACCGTTAAACAATATTGTTCCGGTTTAACAAGCTTGCACCAAGAAATTGTTGTTTACATTTTTTCTAACACTGCTTCTTTGAAAGGAAAAATGTACTCGTCAACTGTAAAGTTCTTTTTGTTACCCAAATAATGGCGTTGTCGTTTCTAGGCCTTAAAATTAGCAAATAATTTAATTAAACAATGCTCTTTTATTGATTTTTTAATGAAATTCTATTTATGAGTTTTATTGGACCCATTAGAACCTTCATGCTTTTACACTTATTATTGTTAAAGATGCAAGTGTTTTGATGTTACATGAATCTACTTTATGGCTAGATGACTAAAACTCATTTTATGTTGCATAATATTATTTGAAGCACAGAAATCTAATGTATAGTTTTAATTAAATTTATTACCAAATGCAAGGTGTTTGGAAATTTTAAATTGGCAATTTTTATCTGCAAATGTTCTCAATGAATTCTTTTAATAAGTTTCACCGAATTGCTTTTTCTTTTTGTACACATTCCGTTGTATTGGATAAGTTATTGAATACAAATATTGTCCTTCATTTAAGCAGAGAGGTGTTACAAAACAACATTGTGTTTTCTTAAAAAATGCAGACGTTATCAATGGTTTTTAAGCTTTATTCCCTTTAATTGGCTTATTATTTTTAACGAACCAAGACAAAAACATATTGGCTCCAAAATAAATATCGTGACAGAGATTTCGGATAACTGTTAGCTGTACCGCCAAGCGCTACTCCTTTTCTTATTTTGATTAAAAGTAAACACTTTAACATAATACTAATACCGGTCTTTAATTTTTTCCACTCTATAGCCAAAAACTAGTTTGAAATAAAAACAAATAGATAGTAGTCATGATCTTAAAACAAATTAAAACGTTAAGTTCTTTAGTAGTGCTTTCCGTGCAAAATGTAATTAAATTTTAAATGCAGGGTTTTAAAATTAAAATTAGAGGTTGCAGTTTCAAGTCACGAAGTAATTAGTAACCTTTGGGTTTTAATTAGTTACTTAACTTTGAGAATGTGGATATTAAACAAAATCATAATAGATTTATCTTGCAAATTATTCTTTTTAAAAATAGAACTTTCACTTAAAGAACCCTTTTTTTCAAGGTCAATATTTTTCACTTTCCGAAAACTTTTTTGCTTTTAAACTTTTACTAAAAACATTAAATAAGTTGCATAATGAACTAATAACCATAATAATTTCTTGCAAATCGTTATTTCTCAAAATATTTTTTTTTGAACTTTTACCAAAAAACCCTTTTTTTAAAGTTTCATATTTTTTACTTTCCGACAACATTCATGCTTTTAAATTTTTACCAAAAACATTAAATAAGGTGCATAATAAATTAATAACCAAAATAATTTCTTGCAAATCATTATTTCTTAAAATATTTTTCTTTGAATTTTCACCAAAAAAACCCTTTTTTTAAAGTGCAATACTTTTTCCTTTCCGAAAACTTTCATGCTTTTAAATTTTTACTAAAATCATTTAATAAGGTCCATAATGAATTAATAACCAAAATAATTTCTTGCAAATCATTATTTCTCAAAATATTTTCCTTTGAACTTTTACTTAAAAAACCCTTTTTTTTAAAGTTCAATATTTTCACTTTCCGAAAACTTTCATGGTTTTCAACTGTTACTATAAAACTTTAAGACGTTGCATAATGAACTAATAACCAAAATAATTTCTTGCAAATCATTATTTTTCAAAATATTTTTCTTTGAACTTTCACCAAAAAAACCCTTTTTTTTCAAGTTCAAAATTATCTACTTTCCGAAAACATTCATGCTTTTAAACTTTTACTAAAAACATTAAATAAGGTGCATAATTAATTAATAACCAAAATAATTTCTTGCAAATCACTATTTGTTAAAATATTTTTCTTTGAACTTTTACCAAAAAAACCTTTTTTTCAATTATTTTTACTTTCTCTGCTCTAATTTTTTAAATATATTTTTTAGGAAAAATCCAAAAGCAGATTATTATTCTACAACAAAAAAACAATCTACAAAATAAGTTTCATTAATATCAGAGGCAAAAAATATTTTTGTTGAGCTTATTTGAAATTTGTCCAACTTTGAAAAGCTCTCGAAAAAGAACGGAAGTATTTGGAAAAAATCCAATTGCTGATTTATGTTCCATGTCTTCTAATAAGCATAAAAACACAGTTTAGGGCAAATGAGTTTTTCAAAAATTTGCCAAGGGGTAAGGGTCCAAATTTTCTCAGTTTTTTATTTTTCACGACCACAAGTAATTTTTTGCAGCAATAAAGGCTATCAATGCTTATGTAAAACGAGCCATTAAATCCGAATTTGGCGCTTAAAAAGTTCGAACATTTTTAATTAAATTGCTATGAGCTTTCAAAGCCAACTTCTAAAGCGACACCCGATTTTTTTTAAAATGCTCTAATTTCTTAAATACCTTTCTTAAAAAAAAATCTAAATGCAGAATCATATTCTACAACAAAAAAGTAATCTACAAAATAAGTTTTATTAAAATCAGTGACAAATTTTTCATTTGTCGAGATATTTTGAAATATTTAATGTGCTTTTCCCGGTATAAGCAAGTACTGAGTAAGAATAATAATTAAAAGCAATTAACAACTGATTTCCTAATAACGGCAATTAACGATTGAATCAATAACATTACACCATATGTTCTTTAGATGGAAAAACTTATGAGGTTTATGAACTATATATAAAAAATGTAAACTCCACAAATAAGGAATTTTTTAAGCATCAAAATCTTAAATTAAACATTCATTTTCATAGCGGTGACAAAAGTCACCTAGTGTTACATTTTTTCTTAAAATTGTTATTACTAACAGCCAACACAATTTTCAGAGCATAAAAAATCCAATAAATAACTTTTGCATACAGTACTATAAACAAAAATGTATCCTGCGGCAACTGGCTACAGTTTATGACACATATCCTTTTGAGTTTTGAATCTATTGAATCGTATTTCTAACTTATGATTATACCCGAAGGCGTCGTAAAAGTAAAACTAAAGCAACACTATATTTTGAAGGAATTATATTGAGTAATTTAATAGCTATATCCATATTGGGCAAAGTGCATCCATTTTGGAGCATTTTAATCATATGAATTATCTAAAATAATAACTAGCCAAAGTTGTGTTATAATTTATAAATAATAACACTGTTTAGGCGAAAGCTTTGTTGGAAAATTGCCTGGGTAGCATCAGCGCGGTAAGATAAATCGAATAAAGAAATTATGCAGTTTCTGGAAAAAATAAAATAAAAGAAATCTCTGTTTTAACTAAATTCTTATTATTTCTGTTAGTGACTCATACCTTAGTAATGTTCATTACAACGATTTTTTGAACATTATTTAATGAGAATTATCTATGATTTTTTAGCCCCCCGTTAGGAAATTTTGATTATAAAAGACGCCCCATGAACTGACAAAGAAACTTTGTAAAGAACCTAATTATACGATAGCTATAATCTTAAGAAGAATGGAGAATGATCTTAATTAAGGTATCTATAATTGTTCAAAGATAAAATTAAAACGAATTTCTTAGAGTAGATTTAACAAAGCCATTATAAAGTTAAATTTAAGGCTACCCAAAACATTTTAAGCCATAATACATTGTTGGCTTTGCTTGTAGACTTTGGCTACAAAATGATTCGTTTTGCTTAGTCCCCAACGTGATTTTACAGCTTTTTCTATTGGAGACTTTAACGAGTCATCAAGCGCGAAAACCATTATCCTTTATTTTGAAATGTACATTTTGTGGAAAGGCAATTGATCAAAATCACACTCATTAGTTATACCTTTACTTAACTATACTAGAAACTAAAAAAATCAATTTAGAACCATAATCAATCACTACAACACCAAGTGAAGGATTTCTTTCAAAGTAAATTTTGAATAGAATTTATCTGCTGAATGAACTGATGTAAATTACAAAATCTTGAAGATATGTTTACACGGTAATGACAAGCAAATCAATGAAGCGTAAAATTTAATTTATTGTTTATTGAATATTAGTTACGCTGTCTGATGTCTGACGTTGGACCTTTCTTAACCTAAAGAAATGTTGAAAATGATAATTGACATTGGTACATTTTTATACCGAATTTAACAAGGTTTTTTATTTAATTTTGGTTTTAGTCATGCTGAGAACTGTTTAAAATTTTGTACATTAAAGCATTTTTTAATAAATTTAGAAGCGTTTGTAAAAATATCACGTCGAAGAAAAGATTTTACCAAAGATATCCTTACAACAAGTCAATTTATCTTGGCGAAAAACAGTGTATTTGAACAATTTATTTGCAGATGTTGATTGTAATGTTATAGGAATCAGGTATTCCCTGAAGCACACTTCTTATTTTGCGGTAGAATAAGGAATCCAAACTATTGAGCTCTTTGCAATCGATATATTTTATTTTTATCGAAAGTCTCTAGGGGGGCTGGGATTAAAACTAAGGCTTTTATTAATTTCTGTTGCATATGTGCTGTCAGGAAGATACAAGAGGTATTCCTTATCGGTATCGATGACCTGTAAAGCTTTGACATAACATATTGTGATGCAAGATCTGAACAATAGATTTCTTAGGTGCGTGGGGTTACACCTTAAATAAAACCGCCAACATTCAGTGACATTATTTTAATGGTGCTTATTTAACTTCATTACTTTAAGATTATGGAAGCAAGAAATATTTTGCGGCTCCATTTGAAATAATCTCATGATAAAAGTCTTTTAATTTTAAAATCGCGGGTCCATTAATTAAACGTTAAATCAGAGTGCTAATCATAATTTATTTTTATTTTATGAAGCGTGGGCAATGCAGGCTTTTACTTTTGGTGTTGTGTGCATTAACTCGGTTAAAATTGGTGTGAAAAACAAGATAATTTTAATTCTTGATTGGGCTATAAATAAAGTTATCTAATTTTAATAATTGTTAGGTGTTTGATCGTGGTAATATTTCATATTGCGTAGTCAATAAATCACTTCAGTACTGCGTGTTTTTTTGGGCTAATTACTTAATTTCTTCACATCATAAAGCTATCCAAAAGAAATACTGCATGATCCTGCAAGATAGTGTTTTGATGAAAAAAATCAGAGCTCATTTTCATAGTTTTTTCATCTATTCGCGTTGGTTTGGTTTATGCGTTTCAAAGTTAAACGTAAGCTCCCGTTTAGGCGTCAAATTGTTCGGAATGCTCAACATCTTGCAAGAATTTCCCTGCTGACAGAAATCCACGATTTAAAGGTGGTATTAGAGTCCATAACGTCTTTGCGGTGCATATCCAGAAGTTAGTATGTTCATTTAAGAATCTGCCGAGCATTCCATTTGACATCAGTATCGAGAGCTTCGCGGCGAATTCTCAAACCTTTGAAGCAGAGCAGGTTATTATTATTAGGTAATTTAAATTATTACTCTTGTTAAATATATGTATCGTAATTTTGAATTTAATTTTTTTAAGCCAATTGGAGTTTCTTTGGACTTAATGCTTGTTAATTAAAGATCAATAAGACTTTGGTTTAGTTGTATTAAAATATGTGTAACTAATAAAAAAGCAACTTTTCGGAATCCATTTTTTATGCATCCCACTTTAGTTTACATAACTTTGTATTTTTTCTAGACAAGAACCAAAAGATCTGTGTAAAAAGTGCTTTACGAATAGCAGTTGTATTAAATTCGTTCGTCGAAAACATGTTTAATGTATTTAATGTTTTCTGTCCTAGCATCACCAACTTTAACAGTACGGAAAAACGGTTTCTCAGCTATCTTAACAAGAATATATCGATATAAAGCACCTTTTTTGCTATCACTTACATAAACGTCAATTATTTCGACACTATCACTGCGGTTGCATGAACGAGACATACTAAAACCTTGCACGCATCTTCACCGTTTGCCCCGATACTATTGATTGATTAATGAGCCCGATATAAGTATAATTTAAAACAAAATTATTACTGACAAATTTCAGGTCTCATTAGCCATGAGAAGTGAATAGAGATTCTAGGCAATTTATTGAAATAATCTCCTATCTGACACGTTATAAATAAGATCAAATCAGTTCTATTCACTTGGACAGTGTTGTAAATGTTTAGTATACAACACAATACGAAAACGCATTTAAATTTAACAGCCTGAAGGCTGAAGAATGTGTATAATTAGTCTATGATACATTGAACGTTCTTAAATAAGTAGTAGAAAATATTTTTTAATAATAGATGTTAGGAACTGCTGGTTAAAAATGACTGAAGGCGACGAAACGTTTCTCTTAATTCTAATACTGTACACTTTAAAGGGGAATGTCGCGAAGCATAGAAACAGTGGTTATGTAATGTTGGTTGCCTGAAATCAACAAAAAACAGCACTTTTTGGTCATTGCTCAGTGGGTTTATCAGTGTTTATTTTAATTAAAAATTGTGCTTACCAGCAACATAAATAAACAAAGTACAACTTGACATATTCTAAAGGTCCATCAATAAGCGTTTAAATACATAATTTTGGCACTTTTGGCACTATTTTTTTGCATTTTAAATTGCCAAAATTCTGTGTTTAAACGCTTATTGATGGACCTTTAGAATGTCAACTTGTGCTTTGTTTATTTATGTTACCGGTAAGCACAATTTTTAATTAAAATTTACTCTTGTGAACCCACTGAGCAATGACCAGAAAGTGCTGTTTTTTGTTGATTTTAGGCAATCAACATTACATAACCACGGTTTTTTATATGCTTCGTGACATTCATCGTTAAATTCACACATATAGCAGCCAAAAATGTAAGTTAATGGATGTTAAAAATCGTAAAGTAAGCAAATTTGTATGTACAACTCTGTCGCATGTTTTTTTCCACGGAAAGAAATGTACCTAACAACAAATCTAGAGATTGTAACTTTGATAATCGTCAAGATCATCTTAATAAGTGGAGCATGGGTGTAGACTTTATTACCAACGACCTCTAAAGTAAATCAATCGAGCACGAGATAATTTTAAAACAATAAAAAGATAGTAAACAATATTATAGGCGATATAAAGTCTATAAAGGATTGGTAACAGTTGAGTGATTTCTTCACGCTTATTATGTGAATAACACGGTGTTAGATGGGTATCGATTTGCAATGTAATGGTAAGCACAACAGTGTTAAGTGCCCCTGTATTGAATTGATACTATCTTTGAACACAATAGATGAGGAGTAAGCACCAATAGCTTTGAAGAAACAGCGAGTCATAAATTATAACTTAATCCGCTTTTAAATCTAAAGAACTAAAATATAGTTCGCTAGGCGCATTCGCCATATTATTGCCTGACAATTTCCACGTTTTGTTCCTTACGTTAAGACAATTTTAAATAAGTATATTAGGCCAAAGTTCATAATTATTGCTGTATACTTCTTCGATTTTTGAACACGTACTTCACCGAAAATTCTTATGCAATATGAGGTATTCATGCACATATAATATTAAGGCAGGTGATTGGTGTTTTCAAGTAGAAATGTAATTGGTTATAACCTGGCCAACATTCTAATGTGGTCGCCCTTCAGTGTGCTCCAGATTAACTGATGACTATAAATAATCATGTCATATCTTTTTTATAGCCCATAAAACACAATACTAAATCATTTAAATCTATTTATACACCATGTTTTTAAAAGTCTTTCTGTTGTTAATAAATTTAAACACAAGTTAAAGTGTTGATACAATTAGTCAGGCGACATAAAAACAAATAGAAAAATGGGACATTTTCCTAAGAATTTTGGAATTTTTTTAAAATTTGGTCAACTTTGCTGAGCCTTAGTAAAAAAAACTAAAACACTTGGAAAAAATCCGTTTTGTTTTTTACGCTCTTTAATTAGTCTTAAAACGTATCTTAAAGCAAATTAATTATCTCAAAATTTCCTTTATTTTTTGTAGCTAAGGAGTAAGAGTACAAATAATTTTGTTTTTTTTATTACCACGACCACAAATAAGTTTTGCCATAAATGACAAGTCTCATGCTTATGTAAACCGAGCTGCTGAATTTGAATCTGATGCATAACCATTACAGCGCTTTTAGTTTTAATACTACGAGCTTTCAAAGTTAACTTTAATCGCGACACTACATTTTCTTTGAAATATTATATTTGCGACAATTCAGATTCAAATAAATATCAAAATGCAGATTTGTATTTTGCACCATAAAAGCAATCTACAAAATAAGTTTTATTGAAATCGGCGACAAAAATAATTTTTTTTAGCATTTTTGGAAATTTTTAAAATTTGGCCAACTTTGATGTGCTGTAGAAAAATAACGAAAGCACTTGGAAAAAATCCGATTGCAGATTTGTTGTATACACCTTTTAATTAGCGTAAAAACACAGTATAAGGCAAATTAATTTTCAGAAAATTTACCTCATTTTTTACTAAGGGGTAAGGGTACAAATAATTTTGGTTTTTTTATTTCCACGACCACAAATAATTTTTGCCATAAATAAAAACTTGCATGTTTATGTAAAACGAGCTGCTTAATCCGAATCTGATGCTTAAACATTTACAGCGTTTTTAGTTTTAACGCTACGAGCTTTCAAAGGCAACTTTAACCGCGCATCCCGATTTTTTCTTAAATGCTCTGATCGGCTAAAAATTTTGATAGGAACAAATGTAAATACTGTTTTTAAATCAATAGTGATCTACAAAATAAGTTTTCTTTTAAATGGAAGCAAACAAATTTTTTTTTTAAATTTGAGCAACTTTTATAAGCTTTAGCAAGAAAACCCAATAATACCAGTTGCATAATTGAGTTTTAAAAATGTCTTGTGTATGTTTAAAAGTCATTGTAAAATCAGTATAGCAATAAAAGTTTACTGTTTAATTTTATAGTTTGGCTTTCCTGTGTTTGCTTGTACCGGACATCCCGAAAAACACGTTTTTTTAATCAAAATAAAAGCAACAAAATAATACAATCACTCGAGGTCAAGAGCTCTTAAGTACCATTCGCACGTATTAAATCTTCGAACCTTTTGTAGTTAATAAATTGCCAAAAATAAGATTCCTAATTGGAATACCACTATATGCTTTTAAATACACTGAAAAGAATTTAGATCGTTTTTTTATGGCCTCGTTTACTAATCATCATCCGAATAATAATTATTATAAATTCTGTAAATTTTCTTAATACCAACCTGTCGGTAAAGCAGAAATTAAATTAAAATTTCCGGACAACTTTGCATGGGAAAATCAATTAAAATTTGCTGCGTGATGTCTTCCAGTTAAGTGTTGAAATCATTTGGAAATAAAACAAAAATTTAAATATGCTTGGCGTTTCCCATCGCAGGTAACGTAATTTAATTGAATAAGGATCATCGTATAGCAACTTCCTTTTGTACTCAGGCTTTTTGGCAAGGAATTAATCGAAAGGGAGGAAGGTTAATTAGCATTGCACCTGAATATAAAAGGTTGGCTACAGAATTAAGATTAAATTAAATAAAAATTGTGTTGGGTAAGTTTTTGTTATGGGCTTAAATGAATAAAATAAATCCGGCTAAGGAAAAGATTGTATATTAAACACAAAATTGGCAGTACATAAATTCAACTGTAAAATAAGAAATAAATGGCAAAATTATGTAAATAAAATCCTTCAAAACAAAATAGGCATTAACAAATTTAAATCGTACATAAATTCACTTAATTAAATAAACCGAATTTTATAACAACATAAATTCTGAATTTCGCAATAAAAGCTTTTGAATAAACTTTAATTACTAAACAAATAAATTAATTGACTTGTATTCTGAAACGCTTTAAATTCTATTGACCACACCCTAAAATAGTTCTTTTTCAAAATGGGTTTAATTTTTACACAAAATTATACTATTGGCTTCTAATGTCTTTTAAATGAATTTACTGAATTATTTATATACTTTTTGACTTTAAAATAAAATGCAAAATTACCTTTCAACAAATATTAATTTACCTTACCTTATTATTCACTGAATTTACTGTTTAATTACTTAAATGCTTTTTATCTAAATGAATTTAACTAAAAATTACAATTAATACAAAACTTAAAGAATTTTAAAACCGCACCCTAATTATGAATCACTACATTCTGAAACTGACTGACAAGGATTCACCTTGTGTTTATAATCAAAATTTTTACTAGACTGTCTTCTCCTGAAAGGAGTGTTTTCGTATTTATAGCCAAAAACTATTAGGTACATTAAAACAAAGAAAGTGGTGGCAAGATTTTGGATATGGCCCATCCTTCAGATCTGGAGATGGAATCGCCAAATATGGTCTTCTATAAAGTAAAAATAGACCAAAGCATCATATATGCTCTACTTCCTAACCTTGAGTACACCACTATGCCTGAAATCCTAATGTTACAAAAATAGCCTAAACACTGCATAGATTTTAAGACAACTTGCTAGCTTAATACTTTTGTATAAATATTCCTTTTACAGTATCAAAGCATAATTATTTCGTTTATAAATCTATAGCCCTTTTTATCATATGGCAATAACTGAAAATATATTATTTTGTTAAATTACTACAATACTTAAACTCAGATTTAAACAATAAACTTATTATCTTTTATTTAAATTCACGCAGTGCAGTTATTGTGCTTTTAAGATAGGTACCTAGTCAACCACTCTGGCTATACCTATTTATATCTTAGATACATTGCTTTCACACAAAATAAGCTCTGCTTAGAATTTGTTTACTTCATAATTGTAGTAAATCGGTATTTAAGCATTTATCAATAATCAAAATATTAAGTTATGAAATTAAAATATTACCATATCATAAAAATAAAGGGCGTACATTTTGTATCGCCACAATCGTTATTTCCCCAAAAAAAATTTTCTTGCATAAGAGAAATTTTTCACACTGATTAAATATTTGATTAATATAATTGACACACATCCTAATTTCCTACTTCTAATATCTAAGGGGTTAATACATTTTCCAAACTGATTAAATATATTGGGTTAATATAATTGGCACACATTCTATTCTAAAAATTTTCATGCATAAATTCACTAATAAACTAAATCCTTACATACTAAAATATAGTTCGTATATCAAATGAGAATTCACCATCAAAGTCTTGAATATTGTCTTTCAATTAACTCACATGACATTCCATTCACCAAATGATCGACGAGTTTCCATTCCATTTCCATTTTCTTCGCAGTTTCGTTTCCATCAATAAGCTTTTGACTCTTAAGCTTACAGGTTAAGTCTGTCCGGAGGACGTGTAGAACGGGTTGATCTACGTACCGCTCCGCTTGTAGACGCTTGGCTTGAATCTTGACCTCTGGGTTCTCTGGTCATTGAAGTAGCATCATTTCTACCATGCACGGTAGATTGATATGGATGCGACCTTGTTGCTGGCATTTCCAGTTTAGTCTTTCCATGTACAAAAGACTTAAGGCGCCCAAACATAGATTTTCTTTCTTCTGAATTTGGGGTCCTTGGGGTTGTAGTTTCTTGATAAGGGTTTGTTGACTTGGGTGTACTTGAAACTCTACTGGGAATTGATTTGTTTCCAGCAGTACACCAATCATGGATTAGTTTACTATGTACCCTGCATTTTCCTGGTTCACAATTTCCATGGGGTGAGTCATCTCCAGGTTTTTGTTTGTCTGGTTTTCTTGCTTCATGAGCTTCCATCATAGTTTCGTCTTCTTCTTCACTCGTAACATCGGATCCCAAGGTAGCATTTGCACTGAGATAGTTAGTGTCATCTCCACCTTGTGAATTCTCCAATGGGCTGAATTCATCACTGGAGTCCAATGGTTGTGATAGTTCTTCTTCCAAATCCGTTTCCAATTCACTCATTGATTGATTTTCCAAATCCATTTCTACTACATCCATTGATTGATTTTCAAAATCCATTTCCAACCGATTATCCGAATCAATATCCGATTGATTTTTCGAATCACTTTTCGACTGCTTTTCTGAATTATTTCCCGAATGTCTGTTTGAATCACTTTCCGACTTTTCTTTTGAATTGTTAGCCGAATGTCTATTTAAGTCACTTTCCAAATGTTTTTCCGAATCACTTCCCGAATGATTTTCCGAATCATTTTCAATTTTAACACGATTGTTTGAAAGACAACTGCGATTTGTCTTTTTTATCAAAGGTTCATCATCTTCTGAACTGCTATATCCATTTACGTATGCTGGACTACAATAACTATTTGTAAATTTTCTTGGAATTATGTCATCATTTTGTCTCCTGGTTCGAACTGGCTTCTTAACTTTTACGGCTGCTTTATATAATTTCAATTGGTTTTCGTGGACAACTTGTTCTTTTCTTCCTTCTTCTTCTCGTATTTTGTAAGTAACAGGACCTAGTTTTTGGATTATCACATAAGGTCCATTATATTTACGATGCAATTTTTCAGGTATATTGTTTTTTACTGAAATAGCTGGAGTATAAAGGTATACTAAATCGCCTTCTTCAAAACTTTGTTCCTTGGTCTTGTTATTAAACATTTGGTTGTCGGCTGCTTGCTCAATGTTGTTCTTTGCAAATTCATAGGCATTATGCATTCGCAATTGCATTTCGACACTGTAGTCTTCACTAAGGTTGTATGGAATTCGTGTTGGCTTGGTCATTTTATGAAATGGTACCTCCATCTCACGTCCATGTAGCACGAAGTAAGGTGTTAACTTGGTAGATTTATGTACTGTATTTCGAAGAGCCATCAATGCAAAAGGGATCCATGTGTCCCAATTTTCTCCATCTTCGGTAACGTAATGGCTAATAAATGTTTTTAAAGGTGCATTTATTTGCTCAACAATTGTATTCCTTTGTAGCTGATATGGTATTGTTTGAAGTTTGTTGATTTGTAGAATTCGGCAGATTTCCTTGAATAGTTTTCCTACAAATCGACTATCACAGTTAGTTAGAATTTCAGCAGGCACACCATGACGTAAAATTATTTCAGTGACGAAGGCTTGTGCCACTGTAGTTGCAGTAATGTCTGGTAGTGGTATAGCTTCTGGATATCGAGATAAAAAGTCGACACAGGTAAGTAAGTATTTGTTTCCTTGACTAGTCCTTGGCATTGGTCCAACAATTTCCAAACTAATTCGTCCAAAAACTCCATATGATGTAGGTAATGTTTGTGCATGAGCAGGTGGAACGTAATGTTTCTTCAATAAATTGCAGGAATGGCATTCCTTAATGTAGTCCTTAATATCGGCACTCATCCCAGTCCAGTAGTAGTTGTGTTTTATAACCTCCATTGTTTTATGATGACTAGCATGACGAGCTATAGGTGCGTTGTGATAAATGCGCATAATGTCCTGTTGTATAATTTTAGGTACTATAAGTTGATCATTTCCAAACAGCAAAGTAGACTTTTTGTATAAAAGTCCTTCCGAATTAATGTAGTATTGCTTGTTTCCAATTGTAAATGCTTCATTCATCACTGGTATTTGCTTAAAAATGTTTTGTAATAGAGGGTCCTTTTCCTGATAGTCCTTAATGGTGGCTTGTTCCCAAATGGCATCAATAATTGGCAGATTTATATCCTCTTCTTCCATATGAATGTTTGCTACAGCAGCTTGGGTTTGAAGTAGCTTTGTATTGGCTTTATTATCCTTATGATCCTGTTCTTCCTGGTTATTTTCAAGTCTTGTTAAGGCATCAGCTTGATTAAATTTTCCTTGTCGGTACTCAATCTTGAAATCATAATGTTGTAGGTACATGGCCCATTTTGACAATCGACTGCTTACATCCTTCAAGGATAATACGTATTTCAAAGGACGATGATCAGTGTATATGGTAAATCTTGATCCTGCTAAGTAAATGTTGTAATGTTTCACACCGTAGTAAATTCCAAGGCATTCTCGTTCAATGGTGGAGTAATTTCTTTCAGCAGTATTCAAGGTCCTGCTTGAAAAGGATATAGGATGTTCACCATCCTCGAACATTTGACTAAGTATCGCAGAAATTGCAGAGCCACTGGCATCAGTCGTTAGTATAAAAGGCTTCGTCAAATCGGGATGCTTCAATACAGGTGAAGTCATTAATGCCTTTTTCAGTTTCAGGAAAGCATTTTCCTGTTTTTCCGACCAAACAAATTTGATATTCTTCTTTGTTAAGTAAGTTAAAGGTAGTGCAATGTCGCTAAATTTTTCGATAAACTTTTTATAAAATCCCGCAAGTCCAAGAAAAGCGCGAATTTCTTTTGAGTTTCGCGGACGAGGATAATTTTCAATTACTTTTGTTTTTTCAGGATCCACTTGGCATCCTTTTCCCGAAATAATATGGCCTAAATATTTTGCTTCCGATTGCATAAAGTGACATTTAGTCGGTTTAAAAGTTAAATTATTATTTCGCATCCGTTCAAAAATGTTTCTAAGTTTTCTTAAATGTTCGTCCGTATTGTCTGAGCTAAAAATTATTATGTCATCTAAAAATATTAAACAATCTATTCCTGTTAGTCCTGAAAATATTGTATTCATAAGCCTCTGATAAGTCGAAGGACTATTCTTAAGTGCTTTTGACATATGCTGATACTGATAGTGATTATCTTCAGTAGAAAATGCGCAAATTTCCTTTGCATTTTCCTCCAACTCAATTTGACAAAATTTACTATTAAAATCACACGTTGAAAATAAACAATTTCCGCTTAATTTATCTATAGTATCTTGAATTCTCGGTAAAGGAATGCTATCCGACATGGTAATTGCATTTAATTCGCGAAAATCTATACACAAACGATATTCCGTCTTTTCTCCCGAATGGTTTTTCTTTTCTATTAAAAGACACGGAAACGACCACGGACTTTCCGATTCAACAATTACACCTTTTTCTAATAATTTTTGTATTTCCTGATTTAAAATATGTTTTCTATGAAACGGCACACGATACGGCCTTTTAACAATAGGTAGCACATCTTTATTTAAAACAATTTTATGTTTTACTTTATTCTTACACGTAAATTTAGTAGGTTCGTGAAAAATATCAATAAATTCGATAATCAAATTTCTCAACTTAATTTCCCTATCCGTTTTTACATTACATAATTTTAACTTTGCTAAAATTTCATTTACATTTCCGCATTTTACCTGGTTTACCTGTTTTTCACTAAATTTTTCTTTCTTTCTACTATAATTTTCCATGCAAATTTCTTCAGTTGCATGAGCATAACCTAAAATAGTATTTTTCTTAATAAACTTTGGACATTCTGTTACATTCATAATACGTAGTGGTACTCGGTAAGTGGCTTTATTTAAGCTTCTTGCTACCAATATTCCTGGTGTGACGTCATCGATTGGTTCAATTACTACATTTTCCGTTAACCTACCAGGACCTCTGATTTTTCCGCGGCAAATCATTTGGATCCTTGGTGGAAGAACTAAATCTTCAGATGCGTACACGGGTAATGAATTTACCTCACTTGAATTTGTTTGACTAGCAACTTCACAAACCTTTACTTTAGGTATTTTATGAGAATTATTTTTAACCTTTTGAATTTTTGCATTAAAAGAGCTTGAGTTTTGTTCCTGTTTGTTACAAGATTCTTGATCAGGAATCTCGCGACTGTCGCACACCGAATTGGCCGATTTGGTGTGAACTTTAGAAAACTGAACTTTGCGCTTATTTTCACAATTCTTTTTGGATTTCACATTTTGGACATTTATGCCTAAAGATTTTTCGCTGTGCTTACTTTTGCAGGATTCTATTTTTAGAATCTTTTGACCTTGGCCTACCAAATTGTCCTGTTTGACTGTTTTGGTGCAATTAGTGCAAGACTTACTAGCTTTACTTTGTTTTGCATTTTCCTTAGTGATTTTTACAATTTTCTCACCTAAATTTCCTACTACATTATGTAACTTAATAATCTCATTTTTCAAAAATTCAAGATTTCTGTCTTGATTCTTGTAATTAATCTCCTTTTCCTTACAATCAAAAATGTTTCCACTATTAAACATATCATTATCACAATAACTAACTTCACGTACCTCACGTGTTTCTTTACCATTATTTCTACTTAAAATTTCCTGATTTCTAAAAATCTCATTTTCACTAAAATAATCATTATTCTCAAAATAGTTAGCACTTTGATTTTTACTCATTAAATTTGTATCACACATAACATTCGCAGTTACTTTTTCTCGATAAAATTGGTTTTCTCGACATTTTTCATTTTCTAAATTAATTTTATGCCCTTTTAAGTATACTTTTGAATTATGCCAATCAACGATTACCTGATGCTTGTTTAAAAAGTCCATACCGCATAAAATATCGGCTTCGAACACTACTGTCGATGCTATGATAAAATCGTGTTCGATTACGTTATCATTCGACAGAGCTATTGGAACTCTAACAAGTCCTTCTTCAGGAATGTGATTACCTTGCACATCAGAAAGTAAAATATTACCTAAAGGTTTAATTTGAAAATTGAACTCCTGAACAACTTCAGGTTTTATTAAGGATACACAAGCACCCGAATCAATTAATAAAGTCACCATTTTATGGCCTATATTTAATTTCATTAGATTTCTCGATTCATATCTATCATAAACACTGTGTATCCATACCTGATTTTGTTTTACTGCGCGGCTAAAACCCGGAGTTCTAGAGTGGCCGCTTGGCAGTTTAAAGACTTATCCGGATTTTTAGCAGATACTACTTCTGCATACGCTCGACAATATTTATTATTTTCCACCTCTGGTGGTTTCCAAGAATAACGAAAATTCTCCTTAGAATTTCCTTTATAATAATTAAAATTTGTTTTATACTGTTTTTGCTGATTTTTCTGATTAAAATTATTTAGTTTACGAAATTGCGTACTTTTATTTTTCCAAAACTTACTTTTACCAAATTTTCCTGAATTCTTTGAATAAAATTCTCGACTAACATTTAAAACTGGATTTTTAAAATTTGATTTTACTCGCGTTTCTGGTTGTTTAAAATATGGTTTTCTAAAAACTGGTTTCTCCTGAAAATCCGAAAAATTAACATAATTATAATTTAAAGGCTGCGTCATAAGTTCGATCTTTTCTTCTTTTTCCGCTAAAGTAAGAGCTTCCTGAATTGATTTAGGTTCCGCTGACAAAACTCTTTGCTTAACTGGCATTTTTAAATTATACAAAAATTGACTCAAAATTTGACCGTCTAAATACTCTTGCTGAAATTGTTTCTTTTCTATAATTTCCGAAAATGTTATTGTATCTAATGCTGCTAACTTTATTCTAACCAAAAATTGCCTAACCGTTTCGTCATTATTTTGTTTAATACTTAAAAATTTGTAAATTGATTGTTCCGGTCTCTCATATTGCTTACTATATAATTTTAAAATGTCACAAAATATATTCCAATCGCACGTAGCAGATAATTCATTCTCGACTCGGAGTAAACTTTTTGCATAACCTGTAAATTTATATTTCGCGATTTTAACTTTTTCTTCGCTATTCCATTCTGTAATAATTGAAGTGTTTTCTATTTTCTCAATGAACTCTATTAAACTATTTTTTCCGTTAAATTCCGGGATATCACTAATTAATTGGGGAAAAACAAAACTTTTAAGCAATTTATTTTCTAGTGTAACTGTATTTATCTCCATTTTTGAAATGATTAAAAATTTTCTGGCAATAATAAAACTTGACTGTGTGTATAATAAGTAAAATATTAATTTTCCAAAATTTGTATTAACTGATTATCAATTCACACTTGGCAATATTTCTTTGCTGGCGCGGGACCGTCAACTTCACAAAAATCGAAAAATTGCTAAAATGTTCGAAACAAGGTAAATTTTCTCGTAATTCTTCGTCTATTTTATAATGTTCTGGCAGATTTTTCCAAATATCTAATAAATCATGCGACTTAACAAATTCTTTTAAATAAATAATTGGAATAAATTTAAAGTCTGAATTTTCCAAAAGTTGAATGCGATTTTTAATTATGAAACTTAAAACACTATTTACTTTTTCGACTGTACTATTAATTTCCATTCTAAAATGTATTAGTAATAAATAAAATTTTGAAAATACTTGTAGAGGCCAAACCTTTTCACTAAAATACTTTTATTTAAAAATTTAAGCCAAAATGTCGTAAAAATTTAATTTTAACCTTAGAAAATGTAAATTTTTTTTCCTAAATCGTGTAAATTCCTGGAATAACAATGTAATTAATTTAAAATCGGCAATAGTAAAATGTTAAATTTCTTAAACTCTGTAAAAGCTTTCTCTGAAAACAAACAAAATATTTTAAAATTTACCGAACGTGGACTTTTGGTAAACTATTTAATTTTTCTCAATATTTCTACCGAAAACGAATTTTTGGAGCTGTTGTACACAATTTAAAAATTATTTTTCGCAACAAAATGTTTAAAAATTGTTTTTATAAATTTTAGAAAAGTTTATAGACGCAAAATCAGTGAATTTATGTTGGTTATCTCAAAAATTTACTTTTTTCAATATGACTCGCTATTTCTTGTTTTACTGCTGTTATTTTACTGTTTAAAAATTATTTTATTGCACAAAAGAAAATTTTTCTGAACAATATTTTTAGCAATTTAATTTTATTCTACCCAAAAACAAAATAACTTTGACAAATTTGAAACCATTTATGGCAAATATTTTATTCTGCCCAAAAACAAAAATAACCCCACACCTGACACCATTTATAGCAACTTCCTTTTGTACTCAGGCTTTTTGGCAAGGAATTAATCGAAAGGGAGGAAGGTTAATTAGCATTGCACCTGAATATAAAAGGTTGGCTACAGAATTAAGATTAAATTAAATAAAAATTGTGTTGGGTAAGTTTTTGTTATGGGCTTAAATGAATAAAATAAATCCGGCTAAGGAAAAGATTGTATATTAAACACAAAATTGGCAGTACATAAATTCAACTGTAAAATAAGAAATAAATGGCAAAATTATGTAAATAAAATCCTTCAAAACAAAATAGGCATTAACAAATTTAAATCGTACATAAATTCACTTAATTAAATAAACCGAATTTTATAACAACATAAATTCTGAATTTCGCAATAAAAGCTTTTGAATAAACTTTAATTACTAAACAAATAAATTAATTGACTTGTATTCTGAAACGCTTTAAATTCTATTGACCACACCCTAAAATAGTTCTTTTTCAAAATGGGTTTAATTTTTACACAAAATTATACTATTGGCTTCTAATGTCTTTTAAATGAATTTACTGAATTATTTATATACTTTTTGACTTTAAAATAAAATGCAAAATTACCTTTCAACAAATATTAATTTACCTTACCTTATTATTCACTGAATTTACTGTTTAATTACTTAAATGCTTTTTATCTAAATGAATTTAACTAAAAATTACAATTAATACAAAACTTAAAGAATTTTAAAACCGCACCCTAATTATGAATCACTACATTCTGAAACTGACTGACAAGGATTCACCTTGTGTTTATAATCAAAATTTTTACTAGACTGTCTTCTCCTGAAAGGAGTGTTTTCGTATTTATAGCCAAAAACTATTAGGTACATTAAAACAAAGAAAGTGGTGGCAAGATTTTGGATATGGCCCATCCTTCAGATCTGGAGATGGAATCGCCAAATATGGTCTTCTATAAAGTAAAAATAGACCAAAGCATCATATATGCTCTACTTCCTAACCTTGAGTACACCACTATGCCTGAAATCCTAATGTTACAAAAATAGCCTAAACACTGCATAGATTTTAAGACAACTTGCTAGCTTAATACTTTTGTATAAATATTCCTTTTACAGTATCAAAGCATAATTATTTCGTTTATAAATCTATAGCCCTTTTTATCATATGGCAATAACTGAAAATATATTATTTTGTTAAATTACTACAATACTTAAACTCAGATTTAAACAATAAACTTATTATCTTTTATTTAAATTCACGCAGTGCAGTTATTGTGCTTTTAAGATAGGTACCTAGTCAACCACTCTGGCTATACCTATTTATATCTTAGATACATTGCTTTCACACAAAATAAGCTCTGCTTAGAATTTGTTTACTTCATAATTGTAGTAAATCGGTATTTAAGCATTTATCAATAATCAAAATATTAAGTTATGAAATTAAAATATTACCATATCATAAAAATAAAGGGCGTACATTTTGTATCGCCACAATCGCTATTTATTTTAATCGTCGAAGACTTTTGCAGTGACTTCTTCGCGCTAGCGTGTGACTTGATAAGATTGGAAAATTATTACCAGTATCAGCTTTAAAGACATTTCTAAATCGGCAAAAATAAATTCGCTTGCATGTTAAGTAACATTAAATATAAAGGAATCTATATCTGGTATTTATTAGCACTTAAAATAATTGGTTGAAGAGATTCCTCAAGAGCTCTATGAGGAATTCAAGTGAAATATTTTAAAGCAGGTCGGATACATTTTATTATAATTATTTAATTTTAAATAACTACTTAATCCTAGCATTAATTATGTATAATATTATAGTTTGTGTGGCATCTAGGTAAATGTCATAAATTTATTTAATTCAAATTAAATTAATAATAAAAAAAGATAAAGAAGTTTTAGATATTTTAGATTAACTAGATATGCGTACAAAAACTGTTTTCAAAAACTTATTAGTCTTGGGCATGATTTTTTGCAAGTTATGCGCTCTCTTGTTGATGAAAAAAACCACATTTTTTTTTAAATAAACTGGTGTAGCCAATGTATGAAACTTTTATGCACTTAAGTGGTTATAAATATCACGACAATTACTGCATTTATTTAAAGTGCCATAATTAATCATCCTCTAATTTGATTTCGTATGCAAAGCCTTGCAATTTGTCAACTTAAGTGTAGCGGCACCAAATAAGCTATACATTTATACAAGTATACTTATTAAAATACGATACCATGTGTTAATTTATTTCTTGTGAATATCCGTAACTAATTTCATTTCGTTTATACATGAATATATTATGCAAAGATATTCCTGAAAGAACTTCAGGCTCGTCATCATTTAAAAGGTTTATTATTAATAATGATATCTTTGATTAACTTGAAGGGCACTTAAGGGGAAAAAAGTTAATGAATGAGATATAAAGAAAATATGGGAAAAAAGCCGATTTCAGAAGGTGCACATGACACCGAAATTAGTATCCACTATGTGTTTTGAGTACGGGCTTTTTTGTTGCAGTAAACCAATATTTTCAAAATGCTCCAAAGGGTTAGTGCTTTACCTTAAAGTTTATGAACAGTTTTCTAAACTCTAGATTTCATTTTCATAATTTAATATTATCCTAAGGTGCAATTTAATTCGTGTTGCTTGTGATTTCGAAGCGTGTGCGCTTGATTATTAGCAGAAATAAATGTTAATGTATTTTATGATTTTAACAAGAATTGTGCAAATATTGTCAACAGCCACCTAATTGACATAAGGTTCCTTTTATGGAATTATGTTAAAGCGCCTACTCTATCATTGGGTTCTGTTAATTCGCCAATCAGGATCAAGTTTGATTTTTAATCTAGTTGTCTTCATAATTGCGATTACGAATAAATCATTTTAGATACAAAGTTGCGAGGAATATTTTAAAATCAAGCTTCTATACAGGATTGATTTGTAAATAGATTAACTGTACCTTAATAAAACATAATTTTCAATCAAAAATTGCAATTGCATATTTTTTAAATAATGTTTTATTTTTAGTTTTTTTTGTTGAATCTCTGTAAATAGAAGTCTCCCATTTTAAATGATGTTTCTTGAAATATCTTAGCTCAGATTTTATTTAAGATCGTTACAGTGGACGCCGCTTGCATACTAAGCAAGCAGTTTTTAAACACATGTTTACTTTTTATTATAAATTCATTATGCAATCCCTGAGCGTACACAGATATTAAAAAAATTAGAGCAGATTCATTTATTCCTACAAGCCAATTAGCATTTTTTTGTACATGTTTTCTTAACCAGTACCTAAGCATACACTTTTTTTAAACATTCCTTCGTTCGCTTTTTATGATAATAATTAATAAGTTTCGAAATGGCGAATGCGCCTCATTACCATTTTATTTAAATAAAGCAACTCATCATTTAATATTAATTAGGTATGTTATTACAGACCACCCAACTGGTATAATCCAATTTCTCCTTTTAGGGTTAATCAATAATGAGAACTGGTATAATTAAGGCAAAAAAAAATACAGTGAATTCTAAGGAATACGCATTGAAAAACAAAAATGACGGAAATTATAAAACAAAATTGGCAAAGCATGAAATACGGACTTGCAATAAAAGCATTTTGATGGTTTATCATAAATTAAACGGGCTGCTTATAATATTATTCCTGCTCCAAAAAACCTTTTTATTATACCATTAATCGACTTTAATTTATAAGTAATTTTACACGACAATCAATTTTCATTATTTTTTAATCGCTATGTAACTTTGTACACTCAATGTTGGACCACCCAAAAATGGGAATCCTCAAGCAGCGATTTTGCAAATGACCACTAATTGTATGTAATTTGAGTTATTATGCAGAGTTTACCCAACATCTTTATTATCAGGATCTTTAGCTTGATTTAATTTATACATTAATTTAGTCCTGTCTTGGTGCTTTCCTTAGAATTACGTACTCAATGCGCAAAAACTTGATGCTTACAATGTTAAAACATTGAGGATAGAATGTAGATACATTAGAATAAGAATTTAGAGTGGGTATTTAAATTACCATCGGTACTGTTTTGTCGGCAACTTGACCACAGTTCTTAATTATAATTAACGATGCAATTCAATCCTAATTTAAGCGAAACTATGGTAGCATCGACTGCTAAACAAGAATTTTAACGTTGAAGATGCTACGGCTTAAGTGTATTAATTAAAGTTAAAAAATAAAATTATTGTGGACACCGCACTTAGGCGCAGGAAGGTTTTAGCCATGCAGAAATAAAAAAAATGCACGCGACAACTTTATAAACGAATGGTAGGAAGCCGCGATAAATTAAAGATAAGATATAATTACAGACGGACGTTGCATTCTCGGTGTTCTTACCGAGACAGCAAGTATTTAAATTTATTTTAATGTCTGTATTATAACCAAGATCTTCATTACCACAGAAGTAAAAAAATACCCCAAATTTTAGTTAAATCCACACTTTAATAAATCAACCTAAAAATACCAAACAAAACCTAAGTATGTACTTAAAAATAAATAACCAAAAACACTATTATTCGTAATCCTCAGGGTAGTTAGCTAACCGAATACTATACGGTATGTTTTCTATGTGATTAAACGTGTGCACCATTTTCTTTGCCAAAATACTATTAAACAGATCTCTCTTATACGCATTCCACTTTTTTTTCTGCAAGAAGTTTTTAAAAATCGCATTTGTATCTGGTATTAATCTGCCCAAATCACCACACACCCTGTTCCATTGCTTATCAACGTTAACTTTCGGGTGAAAAAGCCACTGTCTTGGAATTAACAAGCAATGTACCTTTTCCGATTTAGCGACAATCATTCTCCGGTGCAGATTCTCGCCTATGTTAAAACACGCCAGTTTATGAAAGGTGCAGATTCGTATAAACGCAGTTTTGACCCAAGGTGGAAGTTTTTCAACCTTAAAGTGGTCTGTTCTAGATCTAGCTGCTGCAGGTTTTCTGTACATGTCTTCTAGCGATGGAATCAAAGAAGCGCGTCGGATGGATGAAGACCGCTGTCCTCTGGCTTCGTACAGCTTGTACTGATCGCGCCCGTCCCAAGTGTCCTTTTCGTACAGAACGTACTCGACCAAGTCGCACGACCCTTTAACCACGAAGTAGACATAGTCCCATTTTCCTATGTGATCAGCTAGGATTAAATCGTCCATTTTAAACTTCTTGAACTTTGACACGATGCAGCACTCGGTCAGCATTTCCTGGTCGTATTTCTTGAAGTAGAGGAAGTTGCTCATGTACTTACGAAGCTTTTTCTGGATGTGGAGGACGCTGTCAGTTAAAATGCTGTTAAAGTCGGTGTATTTGATGCGTATTAACTCGCAGTTCATGCGTACTACCAACGTGGTTGCACGAGGCATTTTGGTGTCGAATAAACACTCCTGGCCGTATACATCTCCTTCCTTGAGATGGCATATGTCCTCGACGTTGTACGTCTGGAAGTACTTATCGAAGACATACGCCCTAACTGTTAGAACGCCGCTTAAGACGAAGTACAAATAAACTGGCGGTGAGTACTGCCTTACGATGACTTTGTTGGCTTGGTAGTACACGTAACGGCTCACTGAAGCCAGGAGGTACTTTACATTAGCTGGGTACTTGCGGAAACACTTCAAGTTCGAAGTCGTTTTAACAAGGAACTCTGTTTGTTCGGCGGTGCGGTACTTGGGATGCAGATTTAGTACTTGTTTTACTGCGGATGGAAGCGCGCTTTTCATTTTGCTCTTTTTGGTTAGTAAGCGTACGTTCTTTAGCACGTTGTCGGTTAGATCACCGTCTGCTATGTCTTCTAGCCAGTCCATATTTGCGAAAATTCTTCGGACAAGCGCCCGCATTAAGCGACGTAGGCGCAAACGACGGATTTGGCGCTGCTCGGCTGTTTCGCCTCTTTGGAATTTCATCATTTTGAGCAGAACGTGTTAAATAAAAGTGCAATAAAAGTTGCTGTAGAGAGGCACTAGAGGTAAATGTATAAACGTGTAAAAAATTGGGGTAAATGGTTTGACAAAGCGTCAAATACTGACGCCAACGAGATCCGTATTCTCGGATAACGTAAAAAAATTGGCGCATGCTAAAATCTACAAAGATACAGATAATTAAACTTCTTTTCAATGTTGGACCACGCATTTGGTTATTCATTATAAAAGCGCAAACCTTTATCTTAAGGCCACAATAAAAATTTACTGCCAAACAAGAAGAAAAGCGGTACTTAACTTGTACCATTAAACCGAAATGTAATCTCGCAAACTATAAATCGTGTTCCTTGCCGCGGCTCATTTAATTTGGAAGCACTGAATCTTTTTATTTAATTTTATCTTGCCAACATATAAAACAATATTCCTTTGCGGTTATGGTTTGATTCGTTACTGCTAATTAAATCATAGGTTAATTGTCCTAATTTGGAACAAAAGAAAGTCTGAATTCTTTACTATGCGTGCGTGGGTTGAAAACTTATCATGATGTTACGATATAAAATCTACCACAGAAGCATTTATAACCTGAAGTGTAACGTCTGTTCTAAGCGTTAAAAAAGAATAGACATTACAGATTCCAATTTACAAATGTAATTGCAACGGACAAACATGGTGATGTATTGCGCAAGAATAGAGTTCTTTTGTACTGGATTCCCTTGATATCAATTTTGACAGATTTGTCACCTTATCGAGGTATTGATCTTTGGAACAACTTTTTCTTGCTTTTATGGATTTGTTACCGTTGATGCGAGTGACATTTTACTATAAGTTAATAAAGCATTGTAGACCTAATAGAATCATTGAACTTTGTGGTTTTATACTGCTTAACTATGAGAAAATGTTTGCCCATACCGTTTCTGTAAGAAATTATAATAGTAAAGACATTTTTTTTGATGGATTTTGAAAACTAATGTGATTACTTAAAACTGCAAGTTTCGTAAAGCTTTATAAACACTTAAGCTTCTTTTCCCGCTGTGTAAAAGACTTTACAGCGCAAATTAAGTCCTTACAAACATATTTTACAACAAAATATTAAAGTTATTGAAATTGCTTCTCGCGTAGTAAAATTATTTACATACCATGATAAATATTTACTATCATGCTTTGTGGAGCATAAGTTATTGTACAAGCTAAAGTTGTAAATAATGAAAATGCATTTACATGAATATAAAATGAAGATACATCTAACATAGTGTGATTTTAAATTCATTTGTCTTAAAACCAAGGTTTTTGTCAAGTTTGGCTTTGAAACAAAGTATTTTTTGTCGGTATGTACTAGTAAAAAGGTGTTTTAAAATAGGAGCAGCTCCTTAAAAGGAACATTGCACTATGTCATACTCGTCAATGCACTTTGTACAAATTTACATTTTACGTTTGCTCTACATATTCAAAACATGTTACTGAATTTGCATGTCATAAATATGCATGCCACATTAGATTAAACATTAAATAACATACCAATAAATCGCAGTATATACCAGCACTTTTTTTCAGCACTAGGTACAATAATTTTTGCGGTTCTCAAGCTAATTATTTTAAACCATTCATTAATTCAAGGAGTGTATAAGCAAAGATTTTAAATTATAGTCTTTAGCGTCCATTATCTATGCGTGCATTATTATAAAACTTGAGATATCTTGATGTGCTGAAATGTATGTCAATGTTTATTAAAATGGACTCAATTGCCTATATTTCCAATACGACCTTTTTATTGGTGCAGCACCATTAAATAGTGGGTTATCATGAACCATTATAAACCCAATTTAGCTGCAAGAACTACTATAATTGCTCCAGATACATATAAAGAATGCACATAAAACGTGAACAAAAAATCGATTTATTGGAATGTTTTTAAATTTGGTTTTTCAATAAACAATGTTAATTGTCAAAGGCACAGCTCTCAAGTTAAAGAACACGGTTTTTATTAAGGTACAATAAAAAGTGTCAATGTTTGCTGTTTGATTGATTTTATAATATTTTTTGTGTGCGAATATAAAAACCTACCTTTAAAGAAGTAATAAAATAAAAGCGACTTTAACAACCCAAAACTACATGCTAAACACTTAAAATCTTAATAAAAAAACTACTTTATTATTCATTTAACACTTGGTTTAAATTTTTTAGCATTTTATCACCAAATTTCTTGCTTAAACTAATTTTGAATGGACTAAAACAGAAGTGACCGCATTTAATTCTACCCACCTTATCATAAAACCAATCGATATGTTTGTTTAAATTAATGTCTGTGACTTAAAAAAGTTTAAACACATTAAAAACAACCCACTTTATCATAATTGAAGCTGATTATTAACGTGCTTGAATTGGCTTGTTTTTAAACGTGAATTTTTTTGCGATTGAACGTTTTCTGTCTGTCTTTCTGTCTGAAGTCTCTCCGTAAAAGTCCAAATAAACTGAAATATGATATGGGTATGGTAAAATATGCTAAACCTCAGTGTAATAGAAATGTTTCTAAGCCATAATCATAACTATTTCCGATATGATAACGATCAATGGATGTTATATCATTTGCAGATCAAACAAATTAAATTTGCAATAGGCTTTCAGAGAGATTATTCAAGTTATCGTTACAATAATGTTTGCAAACGACGTTAATATTACACTGCAACATATTAAGGCTTAAATAAGAATCGTAAAGTATGAAATTAATATAACTGACTTTATTTTATCGGTATTAATAAATTAGTAGTACCAGCGGTTACTTTATTGACAGGAAGCTTGTTGATTCTCTAGTAATTATAGCAACTCCTTGATAGGATCGGATTAATTACTTAAGCACTTGTAACTGATAGTTGTACCGATTGTAATTACTTATCTTGATGATGATGCTATAAAAAGTGCTCTTAATTAGAAGTACTTAACTTTCGTAATACCAAATCGTAAACAAACGGATATTGGAGCAATTTTCAGGCAACACGTTTTTTTAGTTGTAAATTAGCCTTATAAAATTGGTTTCCTGGAACGTTTTTATCTGGAATGATTGGCTTAAATGTAACAAGTTCTCATCAATATAGGTATTTAATTTTTAAATTTAAAGCCGCAGTTAATTTTATGAGTACCATACCTGAACGACGAAAACCGCGAAGCGATAATGTAATGTTAGTTGCCTAAAATCAACAAAAAACAGTACTTTCAGGTCATTGCTTAGTGGGTTTATAAGAGCAGCAACATAAATAAACAAAGCACAAATTGACATATTCTAAAAGTCTATCAAAAAGCGTTTAAATACAGAATGTTAGAAATTTAAAATGCAAAAAAAAAGTGCTTCTAAATTGCCAAAATTCTGTATTTAAACGCTTATCAATGGACCTTTACAATATGGTAACTTATGCTTTGGTTATTTATGTTGCTGGCAAGCACATTAGCACCCACTGAGCAATAACCAGAAAGTGCTGTTTTTTTGTTGATTTTATGGCAACCAACATTACATAACCACTGTTTCTATGCTTCGCGACATTCCCCTTTACAGTGAAATAGCATAAATCCGCTCATAAAAAACTTATCTGTTCGTTTTTGCATCGTTTTAACTAAACACAATATTTAATTTCGTTTTAAACGCTTATCAAATTGTACGTTAAGTAACCGCTAAAAGTTTAAAACACTTCTTGGATGTAATCAAAAAATAATAACTTAATAGTCCGAAAATATCGATAATTCTCTAATTATACCTTGTTATAATTGTGGTTTTTAATACAGATCTGATTCAGATAATTCTAAGAAACGAATTTAACTGGGTCAAGAATCGTCTTATAAACAGTAAGAAAAATATTATTGAACTAGGTCTAAACCTACACTCGAAATATTGACATGCGTTCCAATAGTACAAGGGCAGATTACTTTTACTTTTTAATCAAATTTATTGATTTTCCACTATCATAACCTGAAGGGCAAGAAATAAATTAAGAAAAATGTAACCTCACGGACCTAAAAGAATACCAGAAGCAAAATGACTTATCAAAAACAAAATGATCAGCAACTTTGTTAAAAAAATGTTTATGTACAGAGTGAAACAGCTTTTTTTCATGTATGTTTAAGTTTTTTGTATCACCATGTGTACTAATTTAGCCTCGTAAGTAACTCGACAAGGGTCCAGTTTTTAAAGCAACTCATCAAGCTCAGTAATTAACATGCGATTAAGATTTTTGATTTTAATCTCGCTCCTTTAGATAATTACTTTTGTCCCACTTGTAACCGAATTTAACGAAACCAAATTAACAGCCGTACTAAAAAAACTGATGCGAGTTAATTAAAATTGTAAACAAGTAGGTAATAGCACAAAAAAAAACCTTCATTATTACTTTAACGGACAATGCCATTAATCATACCTAATAAAATGTTGCATTAGATCAATTTAATGTTTAATTAAATTAATGAAAGCCACCATTATTTAATCTATAACAAGATTATTGACGAGGCATCATTCTTAAATAAATTAATTAAATATTATCATGCCCATAGTAATTGAATTTAAAGCCTGTCGTATTATATTTTAAAATGCCTTTAAGGATAAATATAAAGCCTTATTTACAATAAAACGGTTGATCGGGGAATGTCGCGATGCATAGAAACTGTGGTTACGTATAATGATGGTTGCCTAAAATGAACTAAAAATAGCACTTTCTGGTCATTGCTCAGTGGGTTTATAAAAGTTAATTTAAGTTAAAAGTTGTGCTCACCGGCAACATAAATAAACAAAGCACAAGTTGACATATTCTAAAGGTCCATCAATAAGCTTTTAAATACAGAATTTTGGCAATTTAAAATGCAAAAAAATAGTGCTTCTAAATTGCCACAATTTTGTATTTAAACGCTTATTGATGGACCTTTAGAATAAGTCAACTTGTGCTTTGTTTATTAATGTTGCTTGTAAGCATAATTTTTAATTAAAATTAACCCTAATAAACCCACTGAACAATGACCAGAAAGTGCTGTTTTTTGTTGATTTTAGACAACCAACATTACACAATCACAGTTTCTATGCTACGCGACATTCCCCTTTAATGTCTAGATGGTTCATTTTTTGATAATACAAGCCTATGTAAACGCTACTTAAGCTAAGTAAACAAATTAATATTTGAATAGATTAAAAATGGGCAGTGGATAACACTTCATAATTTTTAATTAATAAATCATACTACTTGAGGATTTCCAGACGATTTCATAATTCTATAATGATTACGAAATTGTACTCTCGTATATTTTTTTAAGTTGTTTATCTAGTAGGCGGTTTCTGTCTACTTGTTGTGCTCATTAAAGAGTTTGTTAAAAACAACTTTTTATAAGGTTTTATGCTTTGAGGTCTATAATACAAAATTCCATAAACGGGCGTCAATATGTCTGCAAAAACACATGGCAGACTGCTGTAGCACGTTTACAGGAATCTATTTAGTTTTATTTTAACTTTTATGTAAACTTTAACGAGTTAGAAATGAACGAATGCAATTAATTAATCTTTATAAATAAGGTAATAATGTTATTTTTCTTTTTTGAGTAATGAGAGTGTCTTGTTTACGCAGAAAATAACTAGTATTATTATCTATGCCACTTCGAAAGAAATTATCTTGATTTGGCTTCAGGCCAAACGACGATTGCATAATTGGTTGTTTCAAGATGAGTTAGACTCCATTTGGTCATCAGTATTTAGATCCAATTTAAGATTAAATAGTTTTTTGAAAAGTAATAGTTGCAGAAGAGTCTCATAAAAAGTCCCTTAAGTTCCTGGTTTGAATAAGAAGTTAAAATATGAGTTACATTTTATGTAAGCTGCTGAATTAAAGTACCTTTATTAAAATAAGTAAGCTTGTTTGCAAGTCAGCAAATTTAAATGGGCAATAATTTAATGGGCTTTAATTTTAAACTTACAACTTCTGTTGTCATAATTTTGCAGCTAATCTTAAAAAGCATGTTTTTATTTATGCATAAATATTCACTTAATAATACCGGATCACGCACAGACCTGTGTTTGCTTTTGAAAACGTTTTTTTCCCAGAAAAATTAACGTTTTTGTATAACTGCTTCATTTAAAAAAATGACTAAATTAACGTGAATTTTAACTCCCTAAATGTTCTTTAAATTGGACAAAGGATGAACGAATCCTCAAACATTTCGTGATACCGTAAAGTATAACTAAACATTATTTAAAATGAAAATAATGACGGTGTAAAGTAAATTCTTACCATTGAACCGTCCGAATTTATGTTCACTAACTGGGTCCGCCGGACTATTGATAAATGAAATGCAAGTCTTTTAAATTTAAATCTTGGCAGTCTGGTCCAATTAATTCGACTTTAAAAAAGATTAACTACATTGTATAGTACGACGTACAAAGCTTTAACTGCATTAAAATAATATTTGCATGTTATCTGAAGCATTCGCATATATTTTCCTTCGAGAAAAGGAAGCCAAGAATGCCATGAGAGTCATTAAAGATTGGGCTTCGGAAAATGATTGGTAAAAAGAAATCAGAATTCGTTAATGAGATATTTATGAGGTGAACCAAAATGGCAGACTAAAAAAAGTGTCAAACACAGTTTTTGTTCGGTAATATGTCTACACAAGATATTTTTTTTGGTTGCTTTAAAGTGAAATGGCTAAATCGGCTCTTAAAATCTAAGAATCTTACCTCTTCCACAGTGTACCTAAGTGTTTTTTTTTTATGTTCCATCCGAAGAGATTGCGTGATCTTGGATATCAGGGCCCGTATCTCATCTCAGCGAGACTTCTTCTTAATAATCCATAATGGATTTTTAATGACTTGTTTATTCAACCTTAAATAATTTTTTATCATCAGATAAAAGCCTTATTAAATTTTATATGGCGGAATTCAAGCTTAATATTTCATAAATTTGCTCCAAGATGTTTGCCACCATAGGTAAAGCGATCTTTAACTTTTAATTCTTATGAATCACGGCTATCAATATTGGATCTCATGAGGGGATTTTGGACCCTCCAGAATTTTTCTGCGCCACCGCATTGAACCAAGTAATAAATCAACAGAGTGCCATTAATCAGATTTAAAAATAAACACCAGTTTTGGTAGCTTGAAGCCTCAAAATCCTGCTTTAGATAAGCCCGTGAAAGTCAGCTTGTAGGTGGTCCTTTGAAATTATTAAACCTGCTTAATTTTTCTGTTTTGGATAAGACAATTAAGACAAGAACAAAGAAGATATAAGATAGTCCTGAAATTAAGAATGATTGCTTTTTAATTCCAACTACAGACAATTAAATATCATAACTTAATTTTATTTCACGATAAATTGCCACTGAAATACACAGTAATTCTATTTTCTAAGAAGTTGTTTTTTTGCAGGATTTATTAGAACAGCTTTTTCTTCTATTCGACCAAAATGGAAACAAGTTTTTAGAACAAGAGAAATGGATAGAGTTTTTAAAGCAACGTCTAACGTAAGTCGATATTTTTACCCCATTTTTAAATTCTGACGAACACTACTATACTAAACAGAATTCATTTAAATTGTAGGGACGAAAAGCAAATAGATTTTGCCGAACAAGTCGAAAGCGTCGCCTTTTGCTTATGCGGCAACGAACCAATTCATCTAGCCTCATTTTTTCAAATTTTCCACACTAAAGGGGTACGTACCAACTCTAAAAACGTACTCTCCTAATTTCTTGTTTTCCAGATAATAGAAAAATTATTTAGGTTAATAGACCAAGACAACGCAGGAACAGTTTTGTCAGAAAAGATCATGGAATTCCTCGCCACAATCACGAATAGCAGGTAAGCCATAAATAATTCCTAGGCGCTTTGAAAATATGGTAAATCTGTTGTTTAGATTAAAACATATAACAAATCTCGACCCCATGCTGAACACTGAATATGTATTCGATTATTACAACTGTGTAAATATGTAAATCCCGACATGCAATTCGCCCATAAATTCAACTACATTATCTGTGATATTGTGAACTATTCTGCATACAAAATATAAATCCTATTCTGATTTTTGCAGACCACGAACTGGCTTCGATAAGGAAAGCTTGGAATGGCTTGAACAGCTTTTCAGACAAACAGTTGGCAACGAGAAGGAAATACGTAGAGAAGACTTTAAGAAGATTGTGATCTCGAAAAATGTAAGGCGTTATTGATAACCGTTCAGAAAATCAATCGTAATTTAACCAGTCGTGAGAAATTAGTTCAACCAGCCGAAGTTGACGTTATCTTTATAACAAGTTTAGTTATTTTATTGCAGCCATTTTTCAACGAGAGGGTGTTCCAAATCTTTGACAAGGATAATTCTGGATCTATTTCGCTTCAAGAATGGTTGGACGCTATGCATCAATTTGCAGGACAAACGCCGGACGATAAAATTAGGTTCCTTTTTAAAGTCTATGATCTCGACGGTAAACATTTGTTTTATTTTAAATATTAACGGGGAATGTCGCGAAACAGTAAAACTGTGGTTATGTTGGGCGCGAAGCATAGAAACTCTGGTTAGGTAACGTTGGTTGTCTAATATCAACAAAAAACAGCACTTTCTGGTCATTGCTCAGTGGGTTTATAAGAGTTAATTTTAATTAAAATTGTGCTTACCAGCAACATAAATAAACAAAGCACAAGTTGACATATTCTAAAGGTACATAAGCGTTTAATTACAGAATTTTGGCAATTTAAATGCAAAAAATAGTGCTTCCAAATTGCCAAAATTCTGTATTTAAACGCTTTATTGATAGACCTTTAGAATATGTCAACTGGTGCTTTGTTTATTTATGTTGCTGGTAAGCACAATTTTTAATTAAAAGTAACTTTTATAAACCCACTGTGTAATGACCAGAAAGTGCTGTTTTTTGTTGATTTTAGGCAACCAACATTACATAACCACAGTTTCTATGCTTCGCGACATTTCCCTTTTGCCGCAATAATAGATATGCGAAGAGTATCTTCCGGCGCTTTTAAACTGTACTCTCCGCTAGTTTTTATTGTTGGTTTTATGCTCTCATTAGCATATTTAATCGATGAAATTCAATGTCGCAAGGATCGCGGCTTCCACAACAAGCATGGTGCCAATTATTACGGGTTTTAGGTGATGGGTTAATACAACATAGAGAGTTGCAGCACGTAATGAGAGCCTGCATGGAAGAAAACGGCATGCAGTTTAGTGAAGACCAAATTGATGAATTAACAGTTGCCATGTTTGAGGATGCTGACACCAACCGCAGGGGGGCTATTACCTACGAGGCGCTTAAAAGTCAACTTGAAAAGCACGGGGGTCTTCTTGAAAATCTCTCTATAAGGTACAGTCACGCTCGTATAGGTAGGGGACAGTGCAACTTCGAACATTCGAAAATTTAACCCCATTCTTTGTCCCATGTTCAAAAGTACCCCACTCTCCCCTACTTTTTTGGAACTTTACATTTTTTGTCTTTTTTTATGAGCAATAACGAAAGTTTTTTGCACTATAAAAGCAATCTACAAAATAAGTTTTATTGGAATCGGAGACAAAAATTATTTTTTCTAAGCATTTTTGAAAATTTTAAAAATTCGGCTAACTTTGATGTGATGTAGAAAAAAACCAAAAGCACTTGGAAAGAAACCGTTTGCAGATTAGTTTTCTACACCGTTTAATTAGCGTAAAAACAGGGTTTAAGGCAAATCGATTTTCAGAAAATTTACCTTATTTTTAAGTAAGGGGTAAGGGTACAAATATTTTCAGTTTTTTTATTGTCACGGTCACAAATAATTTTTGCCATAAATAAAAACTTGTATGCTTATGTAAAACAAGCTGCTGAATCCGAATCTGATATTTAAACAAATACAGCGCCTTTAGTTTTAATGCTACGAGCTTTTAAAGTCAACTTTAAACGCGACGCTCGATTTCTTTTCAATTGTTATTTTTGCGAAAAATAAACTTTAAATTAAAATGCAGATTCGCATTTTGCACCATAAACGCAATCCACAAAATAAGTTTCAGTAAAGTCGGAGAAAAAAAATATTTTATTTAATAATTTTTAAAAACATTTTTTTTTTTCAGTATTGATAGATGGTTGGTGCCCCCTAAACCCAAAGCACCCCCCACAACTGTAATTCGAAAACTAACATCCATGCGTCCATATCAATTTTCGAAACCCTATTTCAAAAACAATCACGTGTACCTCATTTTTCTTGGGGTTTTCGTGTTAATAAACGCGGCCCTCTTCATTTCCCGAGCTATTCAATACAGAAATTCCAATTGGTTTACAATATTCGCTAGAGCGTGTGGTAAGTATCACATAACTTATAATTATTATAAAAGCGCCCATATGGGTGAGTTATAACGCATGAGACAGCTTGTTCAAATGTTAAGTATTTATTTTATAAAGTAACACAGCTTAAGGTAATAATACTATAATAAAACGTGAGAAATGTTTGGTTTATTCTCACTATGCATTATAATTAGAGAAGTGTACGTATTCGGCTTTACAAGCTCTTTATTTATTAGTTAAATTAATCATAAATTTCAACAGGTGGTTTATAAATTGTTTGCAATAATTAATTACTATGTTGCTGAATTATTAGCACTCGGTACCTTCACTGCGAATGGGGGTTTTTAATTAAATTTTGCCAGAGATCATCATTATTGATTTGAATGTGTGATATTTATTGATATTACAATCGATTGGATTTGCAATCAGTTGTAAATTTGATGCTTTCAGACTGGTCAGATTGAGTACTGTTTATTCCGGTGCCCATTTTAATTAAAATAATTTTTAACTGTGAGAGAATTTTTTTAATCGCAACTTTAAAATGGTAAATCGACCTTTTAAAATACTGGATAAGAAAAATAACTTTGCGGTAATTATTAAAATGCTAAGTGGTTTTTGATCCTTTTAAAATTGCATTTATCCGATATTTTTACGTTCCAGAAATTTTTTGATTCGTAACTATACTTAAACAGGTTTATTTTTTTTCACGAAGCAACTTTAATGAGGAATTTCGCGAAACATAGAAACTGTGGTTGTTGATTGCCTAAAATCAACAAAAAACACCACTTTCTGGTCATTGCTCGGTGGGTTTATAAGAGTTAATTTTAATTAAAAATTGTGCTTACCAGCAACATAAATAAACAAAGCACAAGTTTACATATTCTGAAGGTCCATCAATAATCGTTTAAATAAAGAATTTTGTAATTTAGAAGCACTATTTTTTTGCATTTTGAATTGCCGTAATTCTGTATTTAAACGCTTATTGATGGACCTTTAGAATATGTCAACTTGTGCTTTGTTTATTTATGTTGCTGGTAAGCACAATTTTTAATTAAAATTATCTCTTATAAACCCACTGAGCAATGACCAGTGCTGTTTTTGGTTGATTTTAAGCAACTAACATTACATAACCACAGTTTTTATGCTTAAAGACATTCCTCTTTAATATACCAAACAAAAATACCTAATTATTTTGCATTAGAAGAGCGACATGTGTATTTAGATATTACATAAAAATACAAGAGATTTTAATAGCGCGAAAAAAAACTTATGATTTTTTCAGGACAATGTTTAAACTTCGATTGCATGTTTATCTTGGTCCTGATGCTGCGGCAGTGCATAACTTTTTTAAGAACAAGAGGATACAGTTCAATATTACCTCTGGACCAACACATCTACTTCCACAAACTAACAGGAATTCTTATTTTCGCTCTCAGTTTTTTCCATACCGTAATGCACATCTGCAACTTCAGTAAGTAATACTACAACCTTTTTTTAGTTAAATTTCAATGTAAACAATGTTAATCTGTTATAGCCGTGCTTGTTGTACATGACCCCATACTAAATGCGAAGAATTTCACAACAAGCGAATGGTTGTTTACCAAAAAACCGGGACTATTTGGTCTAATCGGTGGGCTTGCGAATCCTACAGGGTTTGCACTGCTCGTCATTCTGATTATTATGTTCGTTTGCTCGCAGGCCTTTGTCAGACGAGGTGGATGCTTTGAGGTAATTTGTAACTGACATGTTGTCGTAAATAACAGATTCTTAAAATAAGTCTGGTAAATGTTCTGGTGCGACATTTTTTTATTTTTAACACTTAAGCCCAGTATCTCGAGCGCCTAAATTAATGATATTTGAAAGTACTATGTATCATTTTTGGCACGCCAAGATTACACCCAACGTATGACCTTTTTGGAATTTAAATGAGCGCACGATTATTAATTTTTTCTTACAGATATTTTACTGGACACATTTAATGTACATTCCGTTCTGGATTTTGCTTCTGTTACACGGACCACATTTCTGGAAATGGTTCTTAGTACCCGGTATTGTGTACTTAGTTGAAAGACTTTTGCGGTACTACTGGATGAAAACTGAACGTGGAAAAACGTACATCAGTTCTGGATTACTTTTACCATCTAAAGTAACACACTTAGTGATTAAACGCCCTATGCACTTCGATTTCCACCCAGGAGATTATGTTTTCGTCAGCATACCCACCATTGCCAAATACGAGTACCATCCTTTTACGATAAGCAGTGCTCCTGAACAAGAAGGTACGTACATTTTTAATGTCCAACATTTGTCTTAGATAAAATTACCGTTTCTAGATTACATGTGGCTCCACATACGAGGTGTCGGACAGTGGACGAATCGTCTATACGATTATTTCGAAGCCGAGCAAGAAAAACTGCACAACGGTGAAATAGCCCCTTTGCCTCCCCAATCATGCAAAAAACGAACGTCGAACGGAAGTATCGACAACAACAACCAAAACCCAATCAAAAGCATTAAAGCCACAATTGCACGAACACTGTCCGGTGACAAGGACAAAAAACCTGGCGTACAACTTGTTGGTTTTGCAAACGATGGATTCGAAAACGATTCCAAAAACGGTACTCCTTCTTGTAGCGACACAGGTAAAAGCATTAACCCTTTATGTTCATAACTTGACGCAACTTTTTCAGAGCAAAACGGGCGCCCAAGAAAATTAACACCAGAGAAAAAACTGCATAGACTTCTGTTTACGGAAAAGGCCCCACTGGAAAAATCACTCTCAATGCCCGACATGCAAAATAAGCAAAAGAAAAAAGAACGTCTTCTTGCGTACGTTTAACCCCATTAAAAATGTCTTCAACTTTAATTTTAAGCCCCTTTTTTTTAGACTAAAGGAATATATGCGATCCGAATCAGAAAAAAGCTTTGACGAGTGTCAAATTAAAAAAGCGCGTATGAAATCCTTAGGTATGGCGTACTTTAGTCCACAGAACAAATCGTTGGCGCAAAGTTTTAGGTACATGAGGCATAAACCAACTATTATTGCGTTCAAAACCCCGAGTTTAGAAAATTGTGAGCAACACGACTCGTCCTCCTCTTTTGGATCAACGTACGATGGTAAGAAACTTCCAAAATGTAGTGAATTATTACTGAAATAATGTACTCCAGGTCCTAAAGGTCTCTCCCCGGAACGCTTAGCCGAAGAGGGAAAAGTCGGGGACGATTTACCATTCACCCCAACTATAAAGGTCAAGGCCATGAACTACCCTGTTGGAAAACCTCTAGAGGTACTTTAAAACCATTCTTTCTGCTTCAGAACGTGCATTACTTTGTCGTTTTAGATTTATATCGACGGACCGTACGGCGCCCCTTCTAGTCACATTTTTAGGGCACAACACGCCGTCCTAATAGGCACAGGAATTGGCGTAACTCCTTTTGCGTCAATTCTTCAATCGATAATGCATCGATACTGGAAGGCTCGCCACACTTGCCCTAAATGCAAGTTTTTCTGGGCTAGCGATATTCCTCAAACGATAATGAATCTACGAAAAGTGGATTTCTTCTGGATAAACAGGGACCAAAGATCGTTTGAATGGTTTGTTAACCTGTTGTCGCAGTTGGAGATTGAGCAAGCCGAGTTAGGGGGTGCTATGGAGCGATTTTTGGAAATGCACATGTATATTACGAGTGCCTTGCAGAAAACTGATATGAAAGCAGTTGGGTTGCAACTGGCTTTAGATTTGTTGCATGAAAAGGTATGCATTTCGTGCTGGATGCTTTTTTTGTTAAACTAAAAGCGTTTGTTACAGGAAAAACGTGATTTAATAACCGGGCTTAAAACCAGAACGAACGCTGGGCGCCCTAACTGGGACAAGGTTTTTAAACAAATAGCAGATCAAAAGAAAGGAAAAGTAACAGTATTTTACTGTGGTCCACCACAATTATCCCGTATTTTAAGAATGAAATGTGATTTTTACGGCTTCAATTTCAGAAAAGAAACGTTTTAGCACCTCATAGAAAAAAGCTAACTTATTTGTACATTTATGTAAAAAATACTTACCATTTAAACACACCCTTGTATTTTATTAATTCCATTAGTTAATTTTGTTTAAATTTTGTGTTCTTTGTATAAATAAATATATTTTATTATTTTTTCGCTGCATTTTAAATCCTGCTACACGTTACGTATGATATAAACCCAGCTTTATAACAACTCCGTGCGCTGTTTGAGGTTATAAATTTGACGCCTAATTGACACATAACCTTAAAATTAAACATTAAGCTCGCAATCGCAGATCCCTTTATGGCATTTACCGCCAAGCTATTAAAGCATTCTAAAGACATACAAAGGGTCGGTGACTCTATATGGGAAGGGTACGTTAACTTTTCTTTCTAATTTGATAAAATTATAAGCTAACAATTTCTAGATTCTCTGTGATGGCCACTAACAACAAATCTGTAAAACTCACCAAGAAAATAGGCACACACAGCGGTGTTTTTCACTGTGATGAAGCGTTGGCATGTTTTATGCTTAAGCAACTACCTGAGTACAAAGATGCGGACATAATTCGTACACGAGATCCAGCGGTAAGTGCGAAATTTTGGTTGGAGGCGCAGTTACAGTTGCTATTTTTAGGTTTTATCAACTTGCGACATCGTTGTAGATGTTGGGGGCGAATACAACCCAAAAACGCATAGATACGACCACCATCAACGCGATTTCACGCAGAATTTAACGCACGTTAGGCCCGATTTAGCCAAAAACAAATGTATCAAGTTGAGTTCAGCCGGTTTGATTTACGCTCACTTTGGTATGGAAGTTATTTCAGAGCTTCTAAAGAAAAGAAACCTACACGTTAATAGCGATTGCATTCGTAGTGTGTACATGCATGTTTACGATGGTTTACTCGAAGAAATTGACGCTATAGATAACGGCGTTCCAATGTACTCTGAAGGCAAACCAAAATACCGAATTAACACACATTTGGGAGCAAGAGTACATCGCTTAAACCCTGAATGGAACTCACGAGACACTTTACCTGAAGACGAGCTTTTTGTAAAAGCTATGAGCATCGTTGGCGAAGAGTTTTTGGAAAGTGTTTTCGGCGCGGTGCAGGTTTGGTGGCCGGCACGCGAAATCGTGAAAAAATCGCTTGAAAACAGGTTTTCAGTGCAAGACGAGGGTGAAATTTTCATGCTAGAAGAGCGATGCCCTTGGAAAGACCACTTATTTTCACTTGAAGAGGAGCTGGACATTGTGGGACAGATTAAATTTTGCATATTTCACGATAATACTGATTCGTGGCGCGTCCAAGGGATTCCAATTCAACCTGACAGTTTTGTGTGTCGGTTAGTACAATTTTGTGTGTTATTTTTTTCAAAAATTTGTAATAATTGATGGTTTGTTGCAGGGTTTTTTTGCATAAAGCATGGAGAGGTGTAAGGGATGAAAAGTTGGAGGAAGTTTCTGGTATAAAAGGGGCTATTTTTTGTCACAGCACTGGTTTTATTGCGGGGTGCAAAACAAGGGAAGGGGCGCTACAAATGGCCCTATCCAGTCTTAAGGCAGCCCCTTGTGATAGGGAATAGTTTTTTGGGTAAATATATTATTGAAGAATAATAGTGAAGATTTTTATTTTGAACCTTTTTCTTATGTTTTTGGTAAGTGATTTTGTTATTATTTATATTTATTTCTTCAATATTTGTCTTTAATAAAAGTCATGATACAACGCCATAATTTTAATGTGCATACAATAATACAGGTATATACATATACACTTTTTAAACATACGTTTGGAAATATTTGGACAGAATATTAACAATATTTTAAAAACAGTCAAACAAAACAATTATTAATTTAATTAATAAATACTTTAACACAATGTGGAAAATCTGGATGCAAGTTCAAACGCATGCAGAGTATATTTTCCTACTTTATACAGCATTAAGATTTTTGAACAGCTCGTAAATAAAGTAGAGATTGTCTAAACCCTATAAATATTTAGTTTCTTTTAAAATGAAAAGCAATTTTATTATTTTTTTTATTATAAAAAATATAGTTACCGGTCAAAAATCTTAAAATTGAACACACAGTGTCATGACGAGTAGTCATAATATCTACAGATTGTATTATTTTGGGTTCAAAAAAATATAAAAAGTTGAGCTACATTTATTGACATCTTGATTAAAATTTTACATGATCATTGATATAAAATGAGCACACTATTTTGAGACATTATAAAATTTAAAATGTACACAAATTTTATTAGGTCTAATTTATACTTTGAAGGTCTTTATTACCAATTATAATAATGCTTTTATCTAAATTTAATATATTTTTTCTAAACATTTTGCAATTTCCATTACCTTTAAATAATTACTCTCTACGTGAATAATTTCAAATAAAAAAAACCTTTCATTATTAAGCATTGAAAATAAAGATCTCGGCGGCGGTGGTTTATTATGCAGTAAGTTAATATTGATTATGATTAATAATGATGAATAGATAAATTAAGTACAATTAACATTTATGGATAAAATTGTGTTACGCTCAGGTACGGGTAGGGAACGGTTTATAATAACATAATTAGTGCCTAAGGTTGAGATTTTTTAAAAATTCAACTTTAATCTGATAGGTACATTTATAAATACGATTTGGAAAAATACCTGTTTTTTGAAATTCTGAGAATACATTTATATTATTACAAAAAGTACTACTAGGCGCCTTGCTAAACCTTCCCTTTTCTAAAAAACAGCCTAAAATGGTTTGGGTAGTTTTTTAGAAGAAGCCTGTTTTAAGGACCCCTAGTGTTGATAAATTTTAAAATATTTAGTATGAGAGAAATGTTTAGTATAATAAGAGGTATTTTTTCTACATGTAACTTATTGCCTACTACACGTCCCCTCTACAAGTAGCGATGCACTGGGGTTAACAAATTTGGCAAATGTTTAATAAATTAATAATATACAAATAAGCTAGTTTTAATCAACAAGCACCCGAAAAAATACCCATTTTAAAGCGCGCAGAAATTATTTTGCGCGCTATGTCGACCTCTGTTGATTAAAACTAGCACAATGATAACAAAACAAAAATAAATAAGGAGTATATACAAAATTTACAAGCATTTCCTAATATATGTTACATGACACTAAACTACAGCGACTAAGATAAAAATGTTTTGGCACAAAACACCCAGCATTTTAACGGCTAAAATAGTTAGTTTCCAAGATTATTTCGTAATAAGTCATGTCAATGTTAGGAGCTAAAAATAGAATAACAGAAAAAGCAAACACGTTAATTTAATATCTTTTCTAAACACATCCATTTTTGGTTAGGTAGTTCTAGTTACTTAATGAAAAAACAAACTAACTAGCTGAATAAAATAAGGGGCTGAAGCGCCCCATTTTCTAAATACAAACTAAAACCTCTCAAAATCTAGTGTCAAGTTACATACTTATAATAACACGTGATCTTAATAAGTTTTGTGAACTGACGGACATTTTTATAATATCACAATTAAATGCTTTTATAATATATTTAGGCCGTTTTGAATTGAAGTCGAAGTGTGCGTTTAAAAATATATCATTTTATGATGTAAATTTCTGGTTGGAATGTTTCCATTTTGATTATACTTCTTTGATTTTTTTTATCACAAATTTCTCTTCGTTGTTTCACAGGAAAGGGATTTGTGTACACTTTTTTTGGGGGTGTTCGCATTGATACGGCGTTAAATATAGGGTGTCTAAAGAGGGAATAACAGGAGATAGGCTGCTGAAAAATGGCCGCCAGTTCTGAGGTACATTGAATATAAGTTAACAACGATTAATTGATAGGTCTGAGCACCTGAAATCTAGTTCAAGGCCGCCCAAAAAGAAACCCAATTAGCCACTTAATTAAGACACATTTTTCGGTAAAAATCAAACTTTAAGTTGGATTAGATAAAGGAAAATGATTTCATGAAAATTATTACGCATTTTTAAAGTTCAAAAAAGAAGTTTCTTCTGAATTTGTGCAAACAATATAATTGATTTAGACTTTTCGACGTATTTGGGTCTTAATTTAGTAGCTAATTTAGGTCAGTTTCGGGCGCACCTAAAATGGCTAACTTAGCCCTTACAGCAGGGCGCAAGAATCGATGTGGGGGGTAAGTTGACTTATCCTAGATATCTCATAATATTACGTTTATTTTGAAAACATACAACATGTCATAAAACATTCAACAATTCGATTATATTTTATGGGTAATAAAGCTTCCTAACGCTAAATTTATCGTCTTTCAGACATAAAAAACATCAATACATAAATTACGACAAAAATGATATTAGATTGTCATTTTTTATGGAAAAGTTTTGCCCCCACTCTATAAAAATTACGGTAAACGTAAAACAAAAAATGATTTTAAATTCCCATTTAAAATGTCCAAATTTAAAAGTGTATGCAGTAATTTTTATAGTTGTCTCGTGCGCCTGCGCTCTAATTAATATTTCTATTTTATACAGACGACAACATGTACATACAAATATTATATGTTAAGAATTAATGTAGATAGATTCAGTAATAGACTTTTCAAAAGATCACAACACAGAGTAAAGAATATCTTTTAGTACTCGAGTAAACCAACAATTTTATCACTTTGCCTTCTCTTCACTTCAAGGCATATTTCGTTTCAGGACTATTAACACAACTGCCATCTTTTAACACTTCGTGGAAGGTTCCATATAGAAACCTGTATTTTGATAAATTTGAGCACCCAAAGCAAATTGAAGGCATTGCAATAATTTTGTTGCACAATTTAAATTACACAGAAGTCCCAAAAAAACACTAACCCCTCTTTAAATCATTATTGTGTTTTCTAAATGATGGGATACCTTGTGAAAAATTTATTGTATTAAATGTCTTTATTTGCTTTACATTTTCTCCCGAGGAATTGGAATTTTTTTGGGATCTCGTGTATTGTTAATATTAATGGCCAATATTATTTGATATATGTATTTGATTAAAGAGAGTTCAGATCTATGTATTGCTCACTCAAAATGTAAAATACGTATCACTTTGATACTAGTGTATGAGCATTTTTCCTTTCTAATACTAGAAACCTGCAGAATTCTGTAACTTGAACCAAAAAATACAGTTTTCGTTTAAAAAAAGTGTATTTTTTGGTGTAGTAACCATGGTAGTGTCTCACTCGACTTTCGAAAGGCACTAACGTTACTAAAAGTAACGTAACACAACCCCTAAGTATTAAATATAAATCTCTGTTATCTGGGTGTATTTTGTACAACTACTTACTATAATTTTACCCTACGTTTTGTCTAAACTTGTTAAATTTAATTTTGAGAATTTTGATCTGACTCTTACAAATTTGATTGCCTTTTTTGTCTTTATTTTTCAATTTACCTAAGAGTATATTTTCATGGAAACTTGCACAACTAACAACCATTAAGTAGTCAGGTAAAAGGGATACAAATTTGAAGGATCAACATTGAAAAACTTTCAATGAAAATATCTCTTCCTTCAGTAACGGTTAATTTCATAACAAATTTGAGTACAAATATTAAATTTACAAAGTATTATAAAAGCTAGAAGTAATAGTTTAAGAAAAATAATTTTATAATAAATGTATTACGAACTGTGTAGGCTTGGCACGGATATATCATAGTTCGAATTTAAAGAAATTGATTCTTTGTCCCTGCGTTTTATTGGTTCGGCGTCAGGGGGCCGGTGGGACTTCATATGCGCACTACGGCTTTTGATTTTAGTAAATACTCTGAAATTACAGTTATTTAGAGCGCTAAAACATCCAAATTGGCGTAGGACTCATTTTCCGATATTGCATTAAAACTCAAAAAAATTTTTGGTTTACGTTAACTTGCAAGCGATAAAAATAAGCTTTCTTATGAAAATGTTATATATGTATTTCAGGAGTTTAAAACAATGTCGGAAAACTATGTCCTCCAAAGCGTTGCGCTTTATTTTTTCGTGTTTTTTGTTTAAGTGTATCCATTTTCCAAATATTTTGAATGATCTCTGATTGGTATGTGCTTACTCACGTGCAAAATTTGTGTTTTTTTTAATGTAAATCACATTTTTTAAATAGTTTTTTTATTCGTCTTATAAAATGCTATGTTTGGGAAGTTGGAAGTGTGTAGGTTCTAGTATCCACTAGATAGTTAAAGCTTAACATAAACAGTGGATTTTCTAACATTAATGCTGCAGTTTTTGCAAAGGAAAAGAATCGCATGCTGAACTAAAACGTAATGAACAAAAAATAAAATAAGGCACAATTATTCTTCAACGTAACAGCCACATTACGAATGCTTCTTTTTAATGGCGTTTTTTTTTGTTGAGGTGTCTAATGTTGCTGTTACGTTAACTAACATTGCCGTTGTTGAAAAACAAAAAAAAAACGTATAAAACCAGTTCTTAGTAAAGTTTTGAAGGTAGAACTAATAAAATATACCTTGTCCGCTCATTGGATGTTGAGATAAAAGATAGATTAGCACGTAAGCAGAGTATAGATACCAAACACCGATCATTACCTTTATTTAGTTATGCTGAATGGCTATGGTTGAAACTTACTTCCCGCAGATCTTACACGGATAATCTTCTGTGGAATCCGGGTGACAAAGCGGACTTTGAAGTACTTTCTTTTCATTGATTTGGTGGCCTGAAGGAGTTGGAGAATTCCTCGCCGAACCACCATGAATTCTTATGTGACCATTTAGTGCAGCGCGGGAATTGAAACTCTGAGGAAAATAAATGATTTTGTACCTTTAGTGTGAGGTGGGTGAAAAAACTTACCGCCGAACAATCTGAATATTCACAAATGAAACTTCTAGCGTCAGGAATTGGCATCGGGGAGCCGCTATCCACAATCTGCAAAACATTGGTAAACACAAAGCACTCATGAATAGTTAGTTGACTTACTCCTAACAACTTGGCATCTGGAATTAGTTTCTCATCAAAATCCACATCGGAAAGTTTGGAATTGTTGAACCTCCTGTCTTTTGCTAGCTTAAGCCTCCGATATTCATCAGCGCAAACTTTCTTCCAAATATAATAAAACTGAATACACTGCTTGATAGATTTAGTCCCAATCTAAAAAGCAACAAATGTTTTAAAGTTTAACTTTTTAAGAGAAGCTTCGTAAGTGTTTTTAGAGTGGCACTTAGGCTAAGGATTTAATGAAGTAGCGAGCTAGTTTACCTCTTGAGCAATACTGTTGAAGTCTTTGTCGTGCTTAAGAAGCGCCCGATGGAAACTGTCAGTTTCTTGCGCCGTCCACTTGTCGCTTTCTGTATACTGGTAGCTCAGAAGGGGATGCTCGGCAGGCAGGTTTGGGGATGGCTGCATAAGTTTCAGCATCGCCTCCTAAAACCATCTCTTTAATTATATTGTTAAAATCAACTTTCTAATTAAGTAATTGAATTACAAAGTTAAAAGAGTTCTGTTTTAAACCCCTACAATGAAGTTGTACGTACTATGGTTGTGTTCGGAAAAAGTTAGCAAGTTCTACATTTGACTTAATTGAATTCAAGGCGTTCAGTTTTAAAGTTGGAGTATTCTAAACTTTATATTAAATATTACCAAGTACGAAGCGGCGACGGCGGCGGATCCACCGCGAAAAACTTAAAATTAAATTCAAACGGATTTGATTATCTTACGTGAATATTTCCAGAGCACATATGAAGCAGATGCATGGCATATTCCTTATTTCTACCAGCTCCGGGAACAGCGGCGCAACACGCAAACTCCAGATACATCTCAACTACACGTAAAAAAATATTAATCATTAAAATTTGGTGACTCCAAACTATTACCTTCAGTGTTGGTGCATTTGGTAATACCAGGATCCCATAAGAGGTCTTCATACTTCCTATCTCTGTAGCTTCGACTACTAGCCGGGTGAAAAGGGGAAACATCACATTGAAACTGAGAACCAATATTTATATGGGGTGTAGAATCACTTTCAGGAATCGAGTCGTTGCTGCTTACGTCTTCTTCTAGAATTACAAACGTTTAACCTAACCCTCACTAGTTACGAAGCCTTACCTTTGATTTTTATATTGGTATAGAGTCCTGACCCTTGTCTTTGCGGATTAAGAATCGGTTGAGGGGTAAAAGAAACCGATCCTTGCGGTTTACTTCGCGTAGCTCTTAGTTTCGATTGGTGTAAGATTGGTAGCTGTAATGGCTCTGATCTAGGCCGCTTTCTCGATAGACGAACTGGACTGGCTGGAATCCTGTAACTAAAAATGTTTAATCCCAGGCTTATGGGAAATGAAGTAAGCTTACGTTGTCGGACTTAGAAAGACGTCGTTGTTTTCCTCCCGCTTTAAATCTATGATTTGTCTAGGCCGTGCAAGTATTTGCTTCGTTGGAATTGAACAGTGGATAGTTTTGAGTATCTTATGCATTCGTTGCACGGACTTGTCGTCCGAATTTCCTTGCAATAACGAAGTATTTGCCACCAGTATGTTCTTAGCTTGAAACGCGCTACTGCCAGTTTGAATAAACTTCAACTCGCCATTGTTGTCGACCAAAATCCCAGCAAAGTTTGAGTTATTTAAGTCCAGCACACCGTTGTTGCTAATCAGTCGCAACGGAACACCGTTGAATTCAAACTTCTTCTTCGGGAAATCCTTAGGGCTACTCGACAACAGGGGGTCGTCTGAGTTTGGCAACATTTGCGACTGGAGACTGTAGTGCGGCGACATTGGAAAGCTTACTGTGTTGGCGGACGGCGTAAAAGTTGTCGAAGCATGCGATCCGATAGTTGTAGTGGAAGTAATGTGAGGAATTGGGGACTGCACTGGAGTTAACCCAATGGGTGATTGAGGCGTTGGAGAATTCGACAACGGGTATAAGTCATCAGGAGCGATTGTTTCGCCTGGGAGCACTTCTTCTAGAGCCTCTTCAACGGCTTCGGAACTAGACATGGTGGAGGTAAAGAACGCAGCAGATAAAGGCGACGACGCTTGAGGCGGTTCGTCCAAACCACGCTCTTGGATTTGTCCAAACTCATTCTTAGGCGAGACCATGTTCATTAAGTTGTTCTGGCCGAAGCACGGACTCTGTCCTTCATGACTGGCTGGTGGAGTCGGATACGCGAATCCTGGCGAATCATGCCGAATAAGCGGCGACTGCAATGGTGACTGAGCTGTTATTGAACCCGCGTATTGAGCCGGTGATTGCGTCTGATACCCAGGAGACGACAAGCTTAACCCTGTTGTTGAATGAAACGTGCTAAATTCCGCCAACCCCTCAGGAAGCGGTGAGTCCAACACAGCTTGCAACTCCTGGTTGACTGAGTGACTAGACTGATACGATGGCGATGCGTCCTGTAGGCTTGTGTAATCATCCAAAGCAATGTCGCTTTGGTCTTGCAGCAGCGAGTCCGCTTGAAATTGTATCGATGCCAGCTGTTGGGCATCCACGCCTTGGAGCAGCATTGTATCCGGCACTTGAGTAAATACTTCATTCTGTAGCGTGGGCGATAAGTACCCGTCCACTCCGCTTAGAGTGAAGGAATCGGGCTGGAATTGGATTATTTGCGGGGATCTTTGACCAGGGTCGGACGTGGTGCGTTTCACCATTACATTCTCGCGTTTGAGGATAAGATCCGCTAAAGCTTCGGCTTCTTGTTGGGTGGTAGACGGGGTCCTAGTTGTGAAAACTTCTGCGTCGGAGTGTCGGCGGGATTTCTCGTTTGATTGCTGTTGTTGCGGAGGTGTCGGGACTACAAACGATGTTATTTTCTTATCCAAGTCATTAGTGTTTGCGGTGGAGTGCACCGTTAGCGGGAATAATGGTGGCGCTTTTGTCTTAGGGTCATCAGATGGCGGCGGTGCAGCTTTTGCTAGTTGGGTGTTTGTTGTGCGCTTGCTTATAATTTTTTCTTCAATTAGGGCCCTGACGCTAACGCTTGCTGTTTGAAGCGGCGGCGCGTTAACGTCCTTTTTTTCGCATTTTTTATTGTCTGCATCCTGTATCAACAAAATAGCATTAGAACCGTGGACCTGAATCAACAGTAGATATTCCAGAATGCATTATTACCTTTTTAAAATAACCGCCATGTAGCCGCATGTGTCCATTAAGCGCCGGTATATTTTTAAACTTTCTATGGCACAAGTTACATTCAACTGGCTTGGGCTCGGGCTTATTTGGTGCGGGGGTGGTTGTGGTTACCTTTTGCTGAGTACTGGTTGAATTGGCGCTGCTTTTATTTGATAAAGTTTGTTGCGTCTGTAAACAAAATTAAGCTCTAATGTACACATTTTCTCTTAATTAAATGGGCCTCATTTATACAAACTTTATACATAAACTAAACCCAATTATCGTCAAATGCTAGCTAATATAATTTTGTTGTTATTTTAGTTTGCAATGCATTGGAAACGAAACGGGGCGGTGAGGGGAAAACGTTAACTTTTAAAGGCTACACCATGTCGAATGGAATAATAAAACTGCGCTATTATTGGGAATGGGGGGCGCCAGTATAAATATTAACTAGTTGTTATTAATTAAAATAGATACCTATTTAGTAGACTAGGCTAATTTATCATTTGCATACATAATCAACCCCTTCCCCTCCACCCATTTTGCCTGTAGAATTGCAGAATTAGCTAAACCCTCTTTGTGTATATTTAACAGATTAATCCCGCGAATTTTGTGTTTATAAACAGCGCAGCGCTCATTGTTTACTTTTGCGATAAAGGTTTTCAACAAAACTCCATTTTTTGCACACAAATTTGCTTTATTTTCGGTTGTTTAATACAATAGTCGTTAAATTATATGGATATTGCCTAACAAAAACACATTACCTTTTGGTAATCATAATAATTCCAATAATACATTGCGAACGAGTATTGGTAGTTAACATTGTTTTCAACAACACTGCACTAACTTTTCACATTCGGCATCGAGAAGGTTACTAAATATTTCATATTTTGAACTCAGCATCTTCGTAACTTTGAAAGGGGAAGTTAGGGAAGTGACTAGTCTTAGAAATAAGACGAGGTCCAGATAACCGGATTATGTTTAAAGCAAATTAAATTTTTATCTTCTCCTTTTAATGTTTCTTTTAGTCATACAGTGGCGCGCCAAACATCGTTCGAGAAAACGGGAAAGAAAATCTTGAAACTTTAAGTTTGGTAGCAAGCTCATATCTAATTCTATTTGGACGTTCTTTTTGAATAAATAATTTAAAAGTACTTCATTAAAAATGATTCTGTGCCTTTTATATATTTATACAAGCGATTTCTAATTAGAAAAAGCAGTTATCGGATGTCTTGGAAAACTAAATGAGCTTCCAGATAAAGTTTCCCCTGGTTTAGTTAATTATCATCGACATAAAATATTTAGTGACGCCTCTGGCTTCCGCTGACCCATTTCAGTGGTCATTCGATCAAAGACAGCTAGGTGGAAAGGGCGGCATGAGAACTGAAAACCCTTTTCATCTGACCAAGTGCAGTGGTCGGCAACTTTGGCGGGATGCTACCCTTCCATTTATAAGGCGACTGGTCACCCTACGTACTGCATTGTTTATTGACGGAACACTAAATCATTAAAAATCATTCCGGTTTCCCGTTTCATTAAATTCAGGACTTTAGTTTTATTATTTATTCGTCTTTTGATTTGCTTCAGTTCAGCGCAAGCAGTTTCTCGTACAAAGTAAAATTAAGAATTTTATTAAGTTTTCAAGTCAAAAGCAGTGCCATTTGCTCGAATTGAAAGCAAACTTTGAACATAAAATAACTATAACAGGCTTTTTAACTTTTAGTATAGTTGCTAGGTACTTAGTTGGCATTTTATAATTAATAGATGAAAAATTTTAACCAACTAATTGGATAGCTAGTAACCATCACAGTAATAAATTCAATTTAAAACTAAAAATTATGGAAGCTTTACATAAAGTTTCCCAATTAGCTAAAAAGGATTAGTATGGTCAAAGCATATTGTAAAACCCAATTATTATTTTCATGAAGTTCCCTATCAAAGCCGTAACGCCAGGTTTTTAATTAGAGAAGTATTTATGTAATTTCAGTTCCAAACAGGATAATTATTTTGAAATTCCCTCGTTAATTTGTAATTAAATGATTTTGCGTTTTGTGGGATTTTTTTTTATAATTTTCGAACAGTGGTGTCCTACAAAAGTTGGAAACAAATAAAAGTTTGATTTCATTGTCGATTTTACATGAGTCCTTAATTATTTTCATTGAACAAAATTACAGATATTATAAAGAACCTTTAAGCCAAATAGGTAGTTTAATTAAAAATTGAAAACGCACGTTCGAGTGCACTATTTAATTTATAGGAAATATTGGTACCTATTTGAAATCGATATTCTATTTCAGGCACTTAAATTTTAAGTATTAAACTGGAAGAATCTAAAATGAGATTTTTTTAGATTTTTTAAGAGCTCTCTATCTTACAGTATCAGTTTCCGCATGAAAAATCGACCTAATTATTTTTAAAGGAATCAAATAAGAAGAAAATCATGCAAGTTAAAGGTCTTTGTTGGGCCAAATAGAAACTTAAAATGCACCCTCTAAACATTATGCTTTTTATATTTTAAAATTACTTAACTTTGAAAATACTACAGCAAAGTAAGGGTATTTAAATAGTCGAAAACTTTTCTAGGGCTTTTGAACAAAAGGTCACATAAAGGCTACTTACAGGTGATGACCACGATCGCTGTACTTTTGGGGTAGTTTTCGTAACAACTTTAGTCGTAGGCTTGACAGTTGCAATGGTTTTATTAACAGTTTGTGATTGTCGCTGTGTTTGTTCCATTATCTGATGAATGAGATCCAGTTGCTGTTTAGTTAACCCGTCATTGCTGCCACCGCTGCTGCCCTACAGTCACAAAGTAAACATCTAATTAAAATTACAACTTCCCTTGGAACTAACACGCTATCACGGTTTGTAACTTTAATGAATATCCCTTTACATTGTAGAAACCTATTTTGTTAACTAAATGTTCTATGTGGCAAATTAATTTGCCTTAGATTTTTTCTAGCCTTACACCTGAACTTAATTAACGGACTGTTCAACATTTTGCTCCTAAAGTGCGAAAGGAAATACCACTTTTTCAGTAGATATATTTTACAAAATGTCAAACCATTTTTTTCTGCTCTAGATTCCATCTCTTTGGAAAGTAATCTTTTAAGAAAATTACTTGTGTCATTCAACAATAAATTTCGAACATAATAAGCTTGAAATCCTTTTGAATTTATGTAATAATGTAAGTACAGGTAGCTTCGTTTTATATGAAAAAATATCTAATTTAATATTTAATTCAAAATGCTTGTATTATTGTCGAGTAAAGGGCATACCTCCCAGTCATCAACGTCGCTTTTTATTAAATTCAGTACTTTCTATGTGCTGATGGAATTTAATAAAATGCAAAGTTATTTTTGTATTTATAATACGAATTTAAATTGAAAATACCCTTGCAAAATAAGAAAAATGTTTTGAACTCCTTCAAAGCAAACTTAATTATAAATCATTAGAAGCACGGGAAAGTTATTTATAGGGAAATCATTTATACTTTGCGGAGAAAGCCTCTTACTGAAGTTTGCAATCCAAGAACAATAAAGATGTAAATGGGTTGGTTAGTTTTTCATCATGAACGAAATTAGGTGGAATTTATCACAGTTTTTAAGTCGAGTGTGGAAAAAATTTACCTGGATGTAAATCTAGGTGACAGAAAGAAATTTATAATGCTTACATATACTTGTGACACGACATTCTGATGGAGCTTTTTTACAATAACAGAAAGCAGGCGCGGTAGATGTTCATCTTCGTAAATTTAACTTCCAAAGTCAAATGAAATAATACAAGTTATTATTTCGGATCTCATGTCATAAAAAAAGCCGAAAGAGAAATGTTATGCTTTACAGAAATAATTAGAGTACAATGGAATTTTTGTTGGAAAGACATATGGAAAATATAAAAAACAGGTCGGCATTCGTCTTTTATTATTATATCATAAATAACTCGAAAGCATAAGTTATTTGACTGTAAAGGTGCATCTTTTTGTGTCAAGTTTCCACATGAGAAATGTTTTCATATTAGTAAAAATGACGGATATTTACGGGCCTCTTAGGATGACAAAACATTCCCTTACCTTAGCCGGTTCCGTCGCCAACAACTGCTGCAACTGACTCTTTCCACTCGATCCACTTGTAGTACTGGTTGGCGCAGGCGCGTACTGAATACAACTGGAACCATGCGGCGATGCAGCGTCGCCAGAAGCGGCCCCTTGTGCTGGGGAAAGCGTCGTAACGGCTGCGGTTTGGCTACCGGGCGACATGGTACTCGAAGCTGATCTTGGGCTAGGAGTACTTGACGACGAAGGTTGGTGGTGGGTGTTGGTACTCGTGCTCGTTGTAGTGGTACCACTGTGATGGTTTTCCGTGTGCCGTCGGAGAGAGCGAGCGTCGCAGTAACTTTTGCCACAGCCGTCTGCTTTACACTCGTACGGTTTCTTATTGCGGTGCGTTAACATGTGACCATTTCTGTGCAGGAAAATGTGCAGATAAGTCTACGGGTTTTGTTTTAAAATAGAGGAGAACTTTCTTTACTATGTAAATCAAATTACATGTATTTTATTTGTCAAGAGATTTAATGATAATTTTATCAGGAATTTTTAGAGCGTATTGCAATATACATAGACAGTTAACTTTTTGATGGACGACGAATAATTTTATGGCGAAATTCTGTCACTAATTTAATTATATACTTACAAATGGTCTTGTCTTTTAAATGCTTTTCCACACATAGTACAAACGTACTTCCGTTCATCGCTATGCGTTAATTTATGCTTTGCTAAAGCGGATGCGTTCCCAAAAACTTTGGAGCAAACCTGAAATGAATAATATGATTATTGCCCAAAGCTACCTCAATTATTTATGCATGAGTATCATCGCAATATAGCCAGTTTTAAATGAACACCATGTTTACATAGTTGAGAGACAATAAAAAGATAAAAAGTGCTTTATTTACAAACTCAGTTGTAATATCTTTCCGAGAGCAGTTTATTACACATTCTTCAAATTTTGTAAAGCGAATGATTTCAGCAAAAGTATAGTAGAGGTTTTTAATAATAAAATCTCGAAAAATGCAAATGTATTTGCCTTTTTAGGGAAACTTACTTGGCACTGTTGAGGACCCTGTCTGTTTGGCGAGGCAGCTTTCGGCCGCGCTCTTTTCACTGTTAGTTTAACAATTTCTGATGCGGACGTAACTGATATTTTTTTATCATCTGTCGTGGTAGAAACTGAAACAATGGCTTTTATTAATAAACAGAATAACAGTAAACAATAAAAAAGAATGGCATATTGATGATTGTATTGAAAGTCATAAAATAACTGCGTTCATCATACACGGTTCAATATTATTGGATTTTATAGCGCCTCATAAAAAGAACAATAAATATTTTCAAGTAGTAGCAAAGAAAATATAAATCAATATAGCAGCGTTGGATCTTTTTTGTAGTTTTATGCATAATAAATTATATTCTTGTTGTTTTCTCGGAAACACAACTGGCATATAAATATTCCTAAGATTGTTGGTTTTGGGTATATTTTATTCAAACGAATGCATCTCTTAAAGCCATATTTTTTTAAATTTTTTCGTTTATTTGTTTTGACGCTGGCATAGCCAACACCTGGCTTAACTGGAATGTATTTCTAAAGCTGGATTGTTTTTGGCAGACAGATGGATGAGAAAAATTGATACGAGAAATATAAAACACAATTCAATTGTAACCCTGATGCATAAAAACGAAAGACAAAAAAAAAACATTTTATGGTTTCAATCTTTCAAATAGGTTTTCTTTTTCATGCATAAGTTTCTATAGCGAAATTACCAATTTGTTTTACTTTTAGGACCGTAAAGTTTATTTGTTATAAAATGGTAAATTGGTATTGTCTTTATTGTTTGAATCAAAGTATAATTATTTTTAAAGTAATGAGATTTAAATTCTAATCAAATAAAATTTTTATTTTTATAAGAAGGTTAGTAATTATGGGGGCGGCGTTTCAATAATAATTTGATTACAGTAATCAATAAATTGAGTGACAGCTACCCCACACCCGATACCCTTTGGTTTGCTTTCTAATTTGTGTTTAAACCAGCTGATCGATATCATTTTTTACTTATTTATTAAAGACGTTATTTTTTATTACTTGCTTTTTGTAGAACCTTAACAAAATGTCATAATCTTATGGGTCGTCCGCCGAGTTGCAGAAAGTTTATCTGCCAGTGACTGGAAGCGAATTACAAGCATCTTCTCATTCAAAGTAAAATGATTAAATTTTATGTTCTTCTAAAGTAAAAGAGAGGTCAAAGAGGACTACAAACTAAAGCTATTTCGTAATTGATTCGCTTTAGAAATTCAACTAATTCCGCTGATGAAATTCTTTTGAAAAGACTCGAGAACGTTCGGTCGAACTCAGCAGGTTGTTGTGATAAGGACTAGTATAAAAATTGAGTTATGAAATGAAGTCTTCTGTTGGTAACTCCCTGAGGAAATAAGTTGTTTGCGCTAACTCGAGCACTCCATTACTCGCCTCTCGCGATCGACGTGTGTCAATATCAATAAATGTTACCAACGCACCGTCGACTCACATTGGTTACCAAATTGCGATTTTTTAATACATTCAAATGGTTTTTATACCTACAGTTTGTCACAAACGAAGCGTCTTCGCTTTGACGACAATTACCCATCTATATAAAGCTCAGAAAAAACCAACGACATTCGCAGAAAAAGCTTCGGGACGTACTTATTCAAGACATTAAGCTTATTTTGCTACAGTCTAAAAGGAAACAAACGCATATTAGCATACATCAATGTAAAATCAATAGTGCTTTAGAGTGACTTTTCTCCTCGTTATTAGGAGCGCTCATATTACAATTTGCCTTACTTTGTAACGTATTTTATATCCCTTTGACAATACGTCGAACTCAAATATGTTGAGTTTCCATTTGCAACACTGTAGGGTAGATCTAACACTAAAATGTATTTCAATAAGCGTATATATCTTCATTGTGCATTTATTATACAAAAATGGAATTTAATTATTTTATTCTAAAGTTCTTGCTTAATGCAAATTTACTTATTTTATTTCAAATTTCTTGCTTAATGCATACTTATGAATATTTATTTTTGGTGTTAGCTCAACCCTTTTTATGTTGTGCTAGCGCAGTCTTTGCTCTTGTTTATTTTTATTTGGTAGCAAAATAACCTAAAAGTAGGTACATTTATTTATCCCTTTTTTTTTTCTTTATATTTACTGTTGACGTTTACTTCTTATCACCGCACATTACCTATATATTTGCTATCATTTTATTGATACAATTTTTTTTTTTCTTTTTTTAATTGAACATATTTTGTTTTATTCCTTATTTTTAGCACTTATTGCTAGTGTCTTTTTACACACTATGCATTAACTAATAAATTATGTTCTTTTTTACAGAAGTAATAAATTAATATGTTTGTTGCTCAATTAAATGTTCGCTCACTTTTTCCTAAAATTTTAGATATACGTGAACTTTTAAGAAAGAATAATTATGATATTTTGTGGATTTGTGAAACATGGTTGTCTAATAATATACAGGATGATGCTCTAACCGTTGGTGGATATCAAATTATTAGAAAAGATCGAGTGGTTGGCCTAGGGGGTGGAGTTTGTGCATACATTAGGGAAGGTATACATTTTTCTGTTATTAATTTACAAACTAACTTGGAAACACTTTGTATCCTTTTGCGGATTTCCAACAGAAAAATTGCTTTCGGTGGTTTGTACAAGCCCCCTTCTCACGGCTATGCAGACTTCGTTGTTCAATTTGAGGAGCTTGTATCCTTTTTATTGCCTCGGTATGATAATTTGGTTTTTTTGGGAGATTTCAATATTGATATGCTTAAACTGGATTCACAGGTAACTTTTAAATTTAATGAATTGCTTTCAGCTTATAATCTTTCGCAGATTGTACAATGTCCTACGCGTATTAGCCTTTTATCGGTAAGTCTTATTGATTTAATAATAACTAGTAATCAGGATCTTATATCTTCTGTTGTGGTGGATAATACTTGTGGCTTGTCAGATCATGAATTAGTAGCGTGCAATTTGAAAATACCTAAGGCTATGCAGAATGCTGTTTTTAAGACAATTCGGAATTTTAAAAATTTAAATCCTCATAATTTTATTTCTGACCTTAAATCAAAAAAATTTTCAGAGATGTTTTACGTCATAAATGTGGACGATAAGTTGTCAATTTTAAATAATGCTATTTTAGAGACGATGGACAAACATGCTCCACTAAAAGTTGTAAAACTAAAAAAGTCTCGTCCTCCCTGGTTGACGGATAACCTTTTGTTTATTCATTCTCTACGAGATAATGCAAGATTTAAGTGGGTTAAGACTCGGTCAGTAAGTGATTATAATTACTACAAACAGCTTCGTAATTTTGCTACACTTTCTCAAAGAAATGAACAAAAAGCATATCTTAATCATCAGTTAAGGTTAAATGGGGTAGGTGGACTTTACAAAAATTTGCAACTTCTGGGGATCAAGTCTGCTAATAAATTGATTCCTGAGCATTTAAAAAAAGTTAATGAACTCAATCTGTTTTTTGGTACATATTCTTCTGCAAGTACTACTGCCAATCAAGATCTTTTGGATTTTTATAACAGCATTGAAGTTCCTTATGAGCTTTTTAAATTTTCTTTAGTCTCCTTAACAGATGTGGAACATATTCTTTTAAATTTAAAAAGTAATGCAATTGGTATTGATGGCATTACTTCAAATGTGCTTAAAATCAGTAGTTCCGTTATTTTGCCATACTTAACGCATATAATTAATTATTCACTTGAACAAAATGTTTTTCCTGACTTATGGAAATACGCTTTAATTAACCCAATATCTAAAAAGGACAATGCGTTATCTTTTGATGATTTAAGACCAGTCAGTGTTCTGCCTTCCCTTTCAAAAATTTTGGAAAAAATTTTGGACAAACAGCTGCGTGATTTTATTACCACGAATAACATTTTGCCTCAAATGCAAAGTGGATTTAGACCTGCGCACAGTTGTGGTACGGCCCTGTTGAACGTTTCGGATGACATATTCAGGGGTTTGGATCAAGGTTATATTACTGTTTTGGTTCTTATCGATTATTCAAAAGCATTTGACACTCTTAATCATGACATTTTGCTCTCCATTTTGCGTAGCATTGGTCTTGAGCCAAGTGCTATAAACATGCTTAAAAGTTACTTATCTTGTAGAAAGCAAAGTGTCATGATTGGTGAAGAATATTCTGAACCCCTGAATGTGTCGTCTGGCGTTCCACAGGGTTCAATACTGTCACCATTATTATTTTCCTTGTACACGTCACGTTTTATTAATAATTTAAAGAAATGTAAATTTCATTTATACGCAGATGATACCCAGGTATATATATCATTTAAAATGGAAGAGCTTGCTGTGGCTGTTGAAACGCTTAATAATGAGTTAAATAAGTTACTTGCTGCTTCAGAGTTGCATCATCTAAAAATAAATCCTTTAAAAACCAAGATGTTACTATTTGCACCTCCAAAATTTAAAGATATACTTCCTGATTTAATAAAAATATATTTGGGGGACACCTTATTAATGTTCAACAATTCTGCTAAAAATTTGGGGGTAATATTTGATCCAAAACTACGCTTTAAATCCTATGTTAATTTGTGTATCAGAAGGGCATATTTGAATCTAAAATTGATTTATAACAGCAAGGATTTTCTTGATGTTGCGCAAAGAAAGTTACTCTGTGATTCCTTGGTTTTGAGCATATTTAATTATTGTGATACCCTGTATGGCCCAAATCTTGATAGTGATGATGTGAGAAGGATACAAGTTGTCCAAAATAGCTGTCTAAGGTTAATTTATGGTATTAGAAGGAGACATCACATATCTCATAAACTAAAAGAAATTTCCTGGCTTAATATGATAAATCGCAGGTTATTGCATTCATCTTGTTTGTTTCATAAAATTATTTTACTTAAAAGTCCTACGTATCTTTATAATAAAATCACATTTAGATCCGATGTACATACTTTGAATATTAGATTTAAAGGACGACTTAGTCCACCTTTGCGAAAAACCGAATTATTTAGGCGATCGTTTACATATTCAGTTTATTCAGTTTATAATGATGTCCCAGACAATTTTAAGCGCCTATCGCTGACTACTTTTAAATCTAATATGAAAAAGTATTTACTTTCTAAACAATTTTTGTAGTATTCTTATTTTGAATTTGTGTTAAGAACTGATAAAAAAAATAAAGTAAAAGTAATTTCGTATTATTAATTTGTTGCATTTATTTAAGTATTTAAAGGTTAATGTGTGGTGTGTTGTCAAACGTCAATAGGCTCAATATTTAAACTACTTTATTTTTGCTACTAAATATTAAAATTTCTCTTTAAATGTTTCTTCTGGCTTAAGGTAATCAGAGGCAAGCTACATTATTGTGATTTGCCACCTGCCCTTCGGCTTTTTTTCTTCTGTTATCTAGATGCTAACTTATTTTTTCATTACTGTTGTATTTTTTGTGAAGAAAAATAAAGAAATTATTTATTTATTTATTTATTTATTTATTTAAAATGAAAATTGCATTATCTATAAATGTAGGTGTTCCTCTTCAAATTTTAAACCATTTTTAAAAAGTCGCCTTTTGCGATGTTATTTGTAAACACTCTAATTTAGAAACGAAGGGCCCAATTAAATTTGATTTTCTTTTATGTCGTTATTTTGAACAGGACTCGAATGTGCTTGTTATGTTTGCGGACTAAATTTTAAAAATGTTATCAGTTTTCAGGAAAAATTTTAAGCACTACCAATTTGTGCAATTATAATCCTTGTCTGTCATTGGAAGCCTTGTTGGTTAACAAAGTTAGGTGAATAAGAAAATTCAAATTTTCAATATGGTTAAAGAACAATAAACAATTTATTACAAAGCATCCATTGAAAATGATAGATGTTCTAAAGTGCAATCTAAAACCTTAAACTATCCAATATTTCATTTCATTCTTTTATAGTTTACTCTTTTGTAAAGTAAGACGTGATCAAATTGCAAATATTTTACAACTCACATAAAATAAATCGATTAGAAAATTTTTATTATTATGTTGTCGCTTGCACCTCTGCCATATTTCACATCTTTTAGTAGAAGGAAAAAGTCATTGTTCGAAAACATAATTGAAAAAACTAACAACAAAAATCATTACTTTAACTTGGTTTAAGTCCCTAGGCGAGATTCGTCCGTTCTTTTTTCGGTTTTCCCTGAACGTTATTATTTTTTAGCCCGAAATATAACGATGAAAAGAACTTGGCCAAAGCTGGCTATCCACTTCATATTGCTGAATGAATGGAGATAAAATAAACTTGTACATGGGTAGAGTTGGAAACAAAAGCGGAGAGCAGTTGGTAAGTCTATTAGAGATATTACAAAGTCCGCTCACAGGACGCAGGCCGCACTTGTCATTATTTCAGTCAGGAAGTGACATGGCTGGTGTTTTATTTCCGGCGAGCAGCGTCATTAGTGCTCACGCTGAGTCGAATTTCAAATCTCAGAGTTATTCAATTCAATTGCCTCAACCCAATGCCGCCGCCACCGACTTCGAGTCTATCGTTTTATTTTAAAGGATTTATATTTCTCCGCAAGAAAAATGTTTTTTGAAAAGAAACGGGCATCTTTGTATGTAGCGAACCTTAGATTACTTCTATGTAATTGCTATATAAGTGTCAAAAAAAGACTAGACCGCTTGATCGGGGTTCTTTATTGATATTTCAAATTAATCCTGAAAAAAAGGGACCTGAAACCATTTTTGTTTGTGATTGTCAAAGTGGCTTCCACTTCAATTTCTAAGCCATTTTATTCCAAACGTATTGAACAGATGGATTGGCGACAAGGCCAGAAATAGCTGGATTAATAAAGCTTGTCATGCCAATTTGAAAAAGAGCAAGTAATTCAGCAAAAATTGTTCTATTATGCCCGAAAGCACAAAATATTTCACGTCATGTTAAATACGCTGGGTTGAAACCAACTATTGTGGTGAAATTTAATTAATTTTGCACCAGCAAATCAAATTGTACAACTGTCTATTCATAAAAACATAAACGATTTAACCGCTGCATTTTTACAACTATCTGGAATGGATATTTCTGTTGAACAATTTTGTTTTTAAATTACGTGTGTCAGTCATCCAATAGGTACTAAGGCTGATTTAGAAAATGCCTAAATTAACTTAAAAATTTAAAATGTTATTTAGTAAAGTTTGGCAATCCCTTTAAGCGATTAAGGAAGACAAATAAGTAGTTAAGAAAGAGTTAAACCCTTGTTATGTTCCCCTATTAAGCATCTTAAGTTACAAGTTTAAATGTGTAACAGACTTAATTTAGATTACGTGCACTTCGCAAAGGTAGAAAAGCAAGCCGTATGAAATAAGAAGTCAAACCTGCATCGTTATCCGTGGGGACACCCAAGCTGTTCGAGTTGTCGTTGATAAAGGCCTCAGCTGAGTTAGTAAAGGTCTGTGGGGACAGGGTAAGGTCCGGGCCACTCGACGAGTCGAACAGGTCGAAGGTAGCTGTGACTGCTTCGTTTCCACCTGAAATCCAAAAGAAACCCTTGAGAATTGCACAATCTTACGTACTGAAAATAGAAAATGTTAGGTATACGATCTTTGGCTCAATAAAGTTACCCCATTTATAAAATATGTTGCACAAGTTCGAGGAGGTAATAATATTTCCAGATATCAGGAAAACATAATGCTAAAGTAATTATTTGCCCGGTACAGTAGCGATTGTACATTAAAACATTTTTTTTTAAAGTGCTCTAATTTGCAGAAATATTTTTTTTCGAAGAGTCCAAATGCAGATTTATATTTTTCAGTCAAAAAGTAGTCTACAAAATGAGTTTTATTGTAATCGGCGAAAAAAAATTTATGCTAAGCATTTTTGAAAATTTTCAAAATTTGACCAACTTTAAAAAGCTCTAGAAAAAAAACGAAAGCTCTTGAAAAAAAAACCAATTGCGGATTTGATTTGTGCGGCTTTTATTTAGTCTAAAAACACAGTTTTAGGCAAATCTATTTTTTAAAAATTTACCTCATTTTTTAGTAAGGGGTAAGGGTCTAAATTTTCCCACTTTTATAATTGTCACGGCCACAAATAATTTTTGCTAACAGTAAATGTTATTAAGGGTTATATAAAACGAGCTGCTGAATCCGAATCTGGCATCTAAACTATTCCAGCGCTTTTACTTTCTTTGCTATAAGCTTTTGAAGACAACTTGAAACGCGACACCCGATTTTTTACAAAATCCTCTAGTTTGCAGAAATATTTTTATTAGGAAAATCTAAATGCAGATTCGTATTCTACAGCCAAAAAGTAGTCTACAAAATAAGTTTTATTGTAATCGGGGACAAAAAAAATTTTTGCTAAGCATTTTTGAAAATTTTTGAAATTTGGCCAACTTTAAAAAACTCTAGAAAAAAAACGAAAGCTCTGGAAAAAAAACCAATTGCAGATTTGGTTTGTACGGCTTATAATTAGCATAGAGGCACAATTTCAGGCGAATATAATTTTTCCAAATTTACCTCATTTTTTGGCAAGGGGTAAGGGTCCAAATTTTCCCAGTTTTTTAATTGTCACGGCCACAAATAATTTTTGCCACCAGTACATGTTGTCAAAGGTTATGTAAAACGGGCTGCTGAATCCGAATCTGGCACCTAAATCGTTCGAGCGCTTTTACTTTCTTTGCTATAAGCTTTTGAAGACAACTTGAAACGCGACACCCGATTTTTTTGAAAGTAGTGTAGTTTGCAGGAATATTCTTTTTAGAAAAATCTAAATGGAGATTTGTATTCTACATCCAAAAAGTAGTCTACATAATAAGTTTTATTGTAATCGAGGACAAAAAAATTTTTTGCTAAGCAGTTTTGAAAATTTTCAAAATTTGGCCAACTTTGAAAAGCTCTAGAAAAAAAACGGAAGCACTTGTGAAAAAATCGATTGCAAGTTCGGTTTGTACGGCTTATAATTAGCATAGAGGGACAGTTTCAGGCAAATCTATTTTTTCAAAATTTACCTCATTTTTTAGTAAGGGGTAAGGGTCCAAATTTTCCCACTTTTTACATTGTCACGGCCACAAATATTTTTTGCCGCCAGTAAGTGTTACTAAGGGTTATGTAAAACAAGCTGCTGAATCCGAATCTGGCACCTAAACCGTTCCAACGCTTTTACTTTTTTTGGTATGAGCTTTTGAAGACAACTTGGAACGCGACACCTGCTTTTTTTCAAAGTGGTCTAGTTTGTAAAAATATTATTTTGAGAAAAATCTAAATGCAGATTCGTATTCTACAGCCAAAAAGTAGACTACAAAATAAGTTTAATTGTAATTGAAGACAAAAAAAATTTTTGCTAAGCATTTTTGAAAATTTTCAGAATTTGGCCGACTTTGAAAAGCTCTTGAAAAAAACCCATTGCAGATTCGATTTGTACGTCTTTTAATTAGCATACAAACACAGTTTCAGGCGAATTTATTTTTTCAAAATTTACCTCATTTTTTAGTAAGGGGTAAGGGTCCAAATTTTCCCACTTTTTTAATTGTCACGGCCACAAATAATTTTAGTCACCAGTAAGTGTCATCAAAGGGTATGTAAAACAAGCAGCTAAATCCGAATCTGGCACCTAAACTGTGACAGCGCTTTTACTTTTTTTGCTATGAGCGTTTAAAGACAACTTGAAACGCGACACCCGATTTTTTTCAAAGTGGCCTATTTTGCAAAAAAAAATTTTTTTAGAAAAATTTAAATGCAGATTTGTATTTTACAGCCAATAAGTATTTTAGAAAATAAGTCTCATTGTAATCTGAGACAAAAAAATGTAATTAGGCATTTTGTGCTCTTTCCGAATGCTAAAATTTGCTGGGCCAACTTTTTAGATTTCGCAGATGGAACAATATTTGCTATTTTCAATTTATTGTCCCGTCATTCTTATTGTTTACCTTTTTAATAAATTCTATGTCGGACTTTTATAGATAAGAAGCTTTTGTGAAATGGAAGATCTTTATTTTTATGTATTTTTATATAATACGTTACTGCTTATTTTCCCTTAAGCGTATTAGCAAATAAAAGCTTTGCGTCCACTTCAAATAAAGTTTATAAATTTTTCAGGAAATGTTGTATAAATAAATAAATTCTGTGTTGGACTACAAAGTTTTGTGATGGCTTAGCAATGACGGTTTTGATATTTTAATAATAACTACAAATATATTTAAATTCCCATTTTTTTTTTGTTTGAAGGGTAAAGTAAACATGTTTAGGTAAAGGTAATGTTTTTTTAATGACTGTTTTGACCTACATTGATAAACTGATGAAAATACTCCGAGTTAATGCAGGAAAATTCCACAATTTTTCAGAACAAATCGAGCTGTCTACTTTTTAATTTTACGGCTAGGTTACCTTAAGTGGGATTCACAATGAAAATTAGCTTGCATGCGGTAAGAATTAAGGTAGCTTGTAAGAGCTTGAAATATGTATTTGGGATATACCATTCACAACGAATTAGCTTGCATGAGGTAATTTATTGTGAATGGTATATTCCAAATACATATTTCAAGCTCTTACAAGCTACCTTAATTCTTACCGCATGCAAGCTAATTTTCATTGTGAATGAAGCTTTAGTGTGCTTTCATATTTGGAGGATGATTTTTAGGATTCAACAAAGTGCGCGTTGCATGGAATGGACATCTCCAATGATGTATAGGGGTAATTTACGCCGGACCAGCCAACTATGATATAGTGCTTCCGTGTGGAGGCTCTTGCCGAGTCTCTCATCCAACCGATGCTGGATATACGAAGCTCATTTAAAGCAACTTCTGCTATAACTTAAAGCCCTTCTTTCTAAATGTGCACTAAATGCATTTAAGAGATTTAAAATATTACTATGGTACTTTACTGAAGTTTCTTTGATGTAGATCAGCTCATTTATTGTAATTTTGTTTCAGAAGTAAAAATGTTGTCGTAAAAACTTTCTTTCCGAAAAAGTTTGGAAGTGGAACGATTAGGACTTTCAACTTTTGAAATTTTTATTCAACTCCTTTTAAAATAAATGAATTCCGTAAAAGATCTTGCGCGTATGGAGCAGATAAAGTAAGTTTAAATCTTTTAGATTTGCTCGACCAAGTGGATCAATAATCAGTAAAAAGTTTTGCATGCCGAAGCAAAAGTTTTGGTAGTAAGTAAAATTATCGAATGCTACCAAGTCCTCATTACAGATTCCTGGAGGGTTTTGTAAAGTTTATAGAGCGTTCTGGAACTGCTTGGGACGGAATAGCGCCATTTGCACTCTGCACTCGCACGGCGGGGTAGGTAAAGTTGCCAAATAACTAACCAGAAAAATTAGGTCATTTACTTAGCGATCTTTGCGATTTACGGAACAGGTGCGAAAGAAAACGCATAAAACATCAAGTTGTTCCTAATAAATTCAGAGTTAGTATCAGATACTTTAGAAAACTAGTAAAACTTTATAGCGCGCTTTGAGAAACGGCTCAGAATAAAAATAATTGCAACTAGGATCAGCGCGGAAAATAAGATTTGCACGAAGCAATTTATTTTTTTGTTCGTTTACATCACGTAGTTACTTTAAAGTCACTGTATATAGTGCCGTAAGCTGAGCTCAATTCTCAAGGATTATTCTTATATTTTTCCTGTTTTTGTCACATCCCAGCAACTGGTTCCAGCACTTCTTGCTGTTTGCATTATTGAAATTTGTTGTACAAAAGCTAACTCTATTTGCCAAGTAGGACTCTTCCAAATTGAAAAGGGAACTGAGTCAACATTTGTTATGGATTAGGATATAACAAAACAGAATGTTTGTGAGATGATATAGCGCTGCGAATGTTTTATGGAGTTGGAAGGTAATAGGATGTGGTAAATGCAAAAACAATAATGGAAGAAGGTCACATCTTGCTTCCCATTGTGCCGTTTGAGTTTCATCCGATATTGCGGCAATAAATTGAAATTAAACAATGCATGTTGTTTCATTACTCCACGGCAGAAATAATGAAAGAAAAAGCTCTGTATTTAGACCGGATTTATGTGGGTAAACACATTTTGTGTAATAGAAATTTAATATGATTTAGAGCAGGCAAAGCAGCGCCGTTTGCGAAACTGATTTTCATTTTACGGCAGTTACTTAGATAGTCCTGCCTTTATGCATCCACTTCTAAGAGTTGAAATTAATAAACACCATCACAAAATAATTGCCGAGTCAAACAAAATTTAATTTAAAGTCATATTTCATATTTTATGAGATCGAGGGTGTTACGGAATTAAGATCCATTCATGAAATGCGCGGCCGAATCGCTCCACAGCACAGATCCGTTAAATGGATATTAAATTGGATTCGGATAGGTAAGGAGATAACCGATGATGTTCCTGTCAATTTATCTGCTGCGCCATACTTTTTGAATAACATCATTCAGACGAGACAAACCCAAATGCGCTGTATCCTCCGCTTTAGTCCTTTTACAACTTCGGAAATGTTATCTAAACGTTTTTGTGTCGGTAAAATCTAACCCCGAACCATTACTACAAATAAAATTCGGTCTTGTTAATGTTTCCCTTTTAGTACACGCGCCCTGATGGGGTGCTCTTTAAACAAGCTGGGTCTAACTAAAAGCAACAAAAACAAACCAAAGTAAATTGGAGCATGTACATATGCTTTCTAATTAGTAGCAGGTGCTGCTCCAAGGTTTTCCAAAGCTATGGATTCGCATACTAAACACCAACCAACATGTTACCTAATCCAGAAATTTCAGTTCAGACAATATCGCTTCGTAGGAGCTGAACCCTGTCTAAATGGATTAGCCTCGCGAAGAAAGGATGGTGACGAGAGAATCACTTATTCTGTCAGTTAAACCGCTGTTCCTTGGAAGTGGAAGTCTACTTTTATTTCATGTTGTCACGAGCTACAAAGACCTGTTTATCCATTAAGATCATTAAAATTATTAATGAAACACCAAGGAAACCTGAACAGGTGGATGGAAGCGAATTAATTCGTGACACGTTTCGTATGCAGTTGTGACTATTCATTGACTTGAAGAACAAAATATTCTAAATAGGCTTAACATTTAGAGACTTTGCAAAAGGGTTAAACACCTTATTTCCTCCGAAGTTAAATTCGACATCTATTAAAATGTCGGACAAAATGTACTTGAAAGAAAAGCAGGAAATTACTTGATTAGCAATACCCAATATCTTATAATTTTGCAACAAATTATGCAAAATAACTTAATATTTCAAAGAAAACCTTTTCTTATGGGCACATTAAATTTTACGTGCATGCAAACGCTATGAAAAGTTTCCAGTCAGTTGCTAAATAGCTTCTTTTATTTCAAAAGTTGTAGTTGACCTCAAACCTGCACAAAATTGCATTTTTATATGCATTACCTACATACCTTTTCAAATTATTTACGATCTTCATAAAATTTCATTACCGACTATTATTAACGCAAGTCCTGCAGTTACATGCTTCCATACGAAATGTGAACAAGTTTTGTTTTTATAGCGTTCTTATTTTTAAATTAAAGACCTATATAAAGTGTTTACACCAGAATGTTAAATAAACATTTTTATTGTTGAGTTTAATATCTTAATAGAGATTATTTTGCTGAAACGTAGGTAACCCAGTTAGAAGCGCTTGAAACTTGGCTTAATGTTTGATAAAAATCAGTATGTCTCTTTAAAACAAAAAAATGTACCAAAACGGGGTAATCTGGAATTCTTATTGTTTGCTAAATGTTGCAGAATGCAAGTGGCCTGAGGGTGTAATCTAACTACATCTATAACGAGCACCCAATAAAATTTAAACTTCGCCATTTCAAAAGCAACTTTCTGGGGGCTCTTTATATTGCCAAGTTAAATGCAAATGGGTGCGATGTGAATTGTTCGAGATTTTAAGTATGGTGCTAATGCATTTCCTGTTTTCTTGCAAAGTTTGGCCCAAATTGGACAATATTTTAGTAAAATTATCATTTTATCTCCATTATAAAATTTGGCGTCGAGTGGAAAATGCAAATCTCCTTAAATTATCGCCCGGCTATTATAAGTGGATAAGCCATAGATCGACGAGTCAGATGCTGGTCTAAGCTGTAAATTATCGCTAATGCATTTTTCGTAGTTGGAATTAAAATATTCAGACAATTTAGTGCCAGAAACGCTCTCCAATCCACCAACTGATTGTGATTTGTGGAGTCGATAATGGGGTTTTGCTGTATTATATTGGCACAGTCATATATTTGGTATTTGTTTTTAAATTATTATTCCTGAGCGGTATCAATTTATACCTTCGAGGCTTTGAGTTCAAATTTACTACAAATATCCCTGGATAAACCTAGATATAATATGGGTCTCACTAATTAAATTTCATTCATTCGTATATGTCGCATATACATAGATGTGTTTTCTATTAAATCGCTCTTTATTCCAATTTGCGATCTAAAAATAAATTGATGTAGCATAAATAAGAGAAAATGGATGAAATAAAATCCTCAAAGGATATTACGTTCAAGCCAAAGTTTCACTTACTTTGACAACTTTGCTATTAAATATTTAAAGGGATTATCCTAGTGTATCATCTGATAATAATTTATCATCTTCTGGAAACGCTATCTATGTCATTTGACAACTTAAATATGTAATATAGCTCCATCATCAAGTTTAATCAAGTAAAACTTTACATAAACTTTATAACATCAAAACAGGAGATATCCAAATTTCGAGGACGAAGAGCCCGCATTTCTGCCACTGCAGACAGCATGCCAAACGAAGTGGAGTAGCGGGTGTTTTAAAGAACTTTATTCTCACAAATTTAAATTACCTTTTTTTTATTTTATAAAAATTAATTATTCCTAGTTATTACTGCTAACTCATGCACCTAAAAAATGCATTAAGCTTTTAATGGAAAAAAATAAAACTAGATTTAATATTGATCCGCCACGAATTAAAAATTAGGCAAGTGGATTTTCCAATATTGGAAAATTAATGAAAGTTTGCTTTATAACCGCTACCATTGCGGCTTTTATAGGTATTCCATTTATTAATTTACATTATTTTATGATTATAATCTTTGCGCTGATGCATACCGGGATTATACCACTACTATCATAATTTAAAATTTATCAAATTCGTATGGTAATTTCTCCCATCGAAATGATTATGCGCAACCAAATTTTGATTGCAAACAGATCGTTGTTATATTTCACAGAAGTATTTAAATAAAGGTGGATCAACTAAGCTTGCTGTTATCCTTTTATAAATCCTGGCAAAAAGTTGAGAAAATTTACGGACTTAGGGTCAGATGCGAGGTGGAAAACGAGTTTTTTATTCTAATTTTATGTGAATCTGAATTTGTAAGTACGGCGCTTAATTATCATTTCGACAAAATTAGTCCCTTTTAGTGATAACTTTTTTACACTTTGGGTTTTTTAAATTCGGTTATAATGGTTATTGACTTTTGAGGCTTAAAGCTGTCTGGTTTAGGGTGGGTTTTATATAAAGCTCTAAATTTACTTTATAAGGTAATTCAAATTTTCGTTTTTGGCCGCAACTTTTAATCAATGAACTAATCAAATTGATATTATTGAACTGACAATGTTGTGTGCCTACAGGAAATTTGCGTAATTAATTTAGGCGTTCCATGTTCATAATAATGAGTCTAATAAATTTGGTTTAATTGTTTGGGCCGTAATTTAGAGTCATTTGGCCACCGATTTATTTTCGGGTAATTATCATTTAACCCTTTTTAAATGATTTGTTTGGCACGTTTTGAATACGCACTGGGGATTATCGCTGGTGGTTTTAAAGCCATTTTAAAGCTTTGTTATAGCAGGTCATGGCTCGGGTTATGTTTTGAGTCATGACTAAAGTAAATTCCATAAGGTATTCGCTTTGTAAAAATTCTTATATTCCCAAGATGAAGTGTATAGTGTGGCATTTGGAAATTTAATAAAGAGGGTGAAAATATGAAAATCCTGACTAAATAAACTAGAGCGGAACCGTTTCTCGGCACCATAGCTATAAAATATTGTTCCTTCAATGGTAAAAGTGAACCAAATTTACCATTTTATAGCCATGTGGCTTTATCAAGTGATGGCAGCACGCTGCTTTAATGTGACGTGGTGCCATGCATCGACTTTACTCTCACAGAGAAGTTTTATGACCATAGAATCCAGATGCCGCAGTAAACTGGCGAAATGTGCTTGCTTTTGGCACTCCTTGCCACTTGAGCTTCTGGCTGTATATATTTACTCAAGAAGTGCTACACGACCCATCCGTTATTTTTGCGAAATATCATTATCGGAGATTGGATTTTTGATGTATGGATGGGAAGTATTTCCCGAACTCATTACGTGTGAAGTTTTACAAATTAAGTAAAGTTTCATTCGTAAATCATCGTGCTGTGAGAAATAAGTTTAGTTTTCTTAAAGAAAACGTGTTTCGTCGGACTTTATGACAATGCAAACGAGTCCAAATTAGCAATTCGGTTAACAGGTGCAGCAATTAAGTCTGAGTAATGCCGCTGTAACCACAAACTTCCCTTGCTTCTAACTTTAAAGGCACCACATCAGAATGACTCGTTTTAAACGTTAGCAATAAACCAAGGATTCTTGATCAGCAAATACATCAGCTGGGTGGAAACTTCTACCGCTAACGAGTAGCGCGAAGTCATCTATTAATTGCGTTTCCTCAGTCTAGCTTTACCGCGAAGCTCGTTAGTTGATTACGTGCCACCCTTTTCATAGTTCACAAAATTGTAAGAAAAATTCGCCTCGGAAATTGGCTTATCATTCCGCTGGCATTATCGTCAGCTTCTCGCTCAGGAAATTGTTACACGCCCTTGAAAATTACATGAGGCAATATCCTTATATTAAAACGACATCAAAGTTTCAAGTAGTTTAAAAGTTCTGTAGTTTGTCTGACTGTATAACTAATTTGTACATCAAAATAACAATGATGGAGGCACTTTGTGAACGAATGTGCATACGTATGGCATTTTATCTGGCACTAAAACAAGTAGTTCGCACTCAAATGAAGGAAGACTTTAAATTCTTCTTTCTTGTTTGGTTTTAGATGCATTCTGGCGTTTTATAGTTATGCCAGCAGTTGGGGAACTCACATAAAACAAGTAAACAAGTTGGGAACAATGTAAATTATTGCAGTTTAGACAGAACTTCCTACATCATGTTGAATCCAAGTGCATTCCAAAGAGAGCCAACGATGTCTGTGTTTATCAATGCCTTGTTAAGTATCTCATACAAAGCAAACCTCGTATGTAAAGTAAACTAGCTTGAAGTAATGTAGATAATGTATTTTGTACAAATATTTTAATTTAAAATAGAGCATCATTAAACTAACATACACATTATATAAAAGGAAATAGCTTTAAGGAATCTAAAGTTTTACATTACCTACGATATGTTAGCTTGAGTAAACTGCTTGTAAACGAATCTTGCCCCTTAAATATTTTACTCACTGATGAAATATCGATATCTCAAAATAGTTCAGCATCCGTTTTAACATCCCTTGCGAGTTTTCCGCATAAGCCTGTTCTCAATACGAAATAGCTAAAGTCTAAAGCTAAAAAAGTAAAAGTGTTAAATCAACGGCAGCAGTTTTTAAAGAAAACGTGCTCAGCCTAAAAATACAAAGGAAGTATTGAATAGATGCACTGAAAGGGTAGCATCTACTTGAAAGGAAAACCAAGGAAGTAGGATCGACAAAAGTGAAGTTCGCAGTTCAGTAATTCTTTTGAATGCTGCTTAAATTTATTGTTAAAAATTCTATTTTTGTACCAAAGTTCGAGCAAATACATTTTTAACGTCTACGCTGTAAGTAAAGTTTGATTTGACTAATGTTCGTGTCTGCAAAAAAATGTCTGTCGCATAATCATTACAAAGCAAAATAACAGCGCTTTTTCGAATATTTCATAAAACATAAGAATTTTATAATATAAAATTAGATTAATCGTAAAGTATAGGTAAATGCCTAATTTAAAATGGCGAATGCGCCGGGTCAATGTACCCCGCTTTAGTTTTTTTGTAGTTCAAGATACGTTTTTATGTACGCATAAAGTTTTTATGTCTTATCTTATGTAGGTGGTAGCACTTTAAAAAGATTTCTATTTTCTGAAGTGGCCCCTTATTTAGCGAAAAATTGTTTTAAAATACTATTTCGTAAAAGCAAAACTTTAGGTGCTTAAGTAGAATTCTTGACAATAGATCATTATATTTGTTTGTAAAAAGTTTCAAGGATTTTGTTTTGCAACTTTACATCTTGACGTATTTTATCTTCTCAACGTGCAACGGAAAACTTTTCATGCTTCTGTTATTACGCTATACATTCAAAATAACAGAATAACTTTTCTTGATGACAAATTTTAGCACTTTTGCTATCGGTCTGGATCTATATTATTTCAGAAAAATATGGGGCTATAACTCGGCGTTTGAGTGCAAAGAAAATGTGTAATAAACTTGTTTAACAGAAAAGTTCCCCTTTAATAAAATTATTAAGTATTGTTTTCTTGAAGCAGAGCTAGACAAGCTAAAGGGACCTTAAGGAACCCTTAATATGATTTCCAGAGTGAGGTCGGACGAAACAAATGCTTGGAACTGGAAGATACGATTGAAAGCAACATTCACCAAGAGTTCTAGTCCAGATTTTGAAAGCCAAATTGATCCATCAGATTTGTTTTTGCACCCATTTCTAATACATGCGCAAATCGCTATGCATTATCACTCAGGATTAAATATATTTAAACAGAATTTGGTAGACCACTTCGATCGTATTTGCAATATAATCGGATTTAGAATGGATTGTGTTTACACATTATAATGCGTTGTAAACCATGCGATTAGAGTTGCTTCGGCCTCTTCTATGCGAGCTTTTGTAAATCTGTTCCCAACACAATTCGGAATTGATTACAGTATCTAAGCTTTATAAAATCAACCTTGAGAAATAGTCTACACTTTTTAACCCTCGAACAAAAGTTTTCTACTTTATAAACTTGGGTAAGCCATTGCGAAATACGTGAACGGGGTACATGCTTCGCGTGAGCTAAGTGTTAAATATAGTTCTAAAACACGAAAATATAGGAAAGCAAAAATGAACTAAGTCTACACACGTTTTTTTTTATCGACACGAATTCTGATGGTTGCCTATAAAACGACATTTGCCCTCGTCGTCTATGCTACACATGCTACACTTTGACAAGTTAGTTATTTTTTGAGTCTAAGGGTTGGATTTCCAGAAGGAAACATTTAAACAACTCCCTGAGATATTTCATAAACCCCTGAACGCAATGTTTAGTTAACACCGTGTTTAAGGAATGATTCTCCAGTTATACTAAATTGTGGCTTTGAAATTCTGTAGGCGTTGTTTTAACAACTTTTCTTTAGTCCTGAGATATCACAGTGGTAAATATTAAACTACCTAATTGGATTAAGCCCAAGGGGGGGTCGATAAAATTTGAAATTTAATTAACGCAGACGAACATCGGCTCTGGCAAATAAATTGCGGTAAAGACAGAGCCAAGCAAGTTATGAGCAAAAAGCAAGCAGAAATACTGGTTAAAGTTTTCAGAAGAAATTTGTTATGTAAATCTGTTCTATATTGCAAAAAGTAGCGCCGAGTTGAACAACTGTAGTAGTTATAAAATCACATTTTAACACAACTCACGGCCACGCTTTGGCTGTTCAAGTTTACGCTCGACCGCGTGGAATATTTAGTTTTCTTTGGCGAATTGTCTTTCTTTTGACTGGAAGTACTAATCGATTAGAATGCTGCGTGCCGCCTGATGCGTGAACTAAATCGCGAATCGTGATCGCTAAGACACGTGAACCGTGACACAACCAGAGATTCGCACCCAAACTACAAAGGATGCTTCTTATCATTTTAGAAATCACATTATGAATTCAGGAAACAACACAAATTCAACTGATGCCTTCCAACTTTGCGCGCTCATTCAGGATGGTTTGACATGACATTGCATTTTAAGCTTTTTTTTGTTGCGCCTTGTCAATCATATTTAATTTAGGTGTGCCATCGTTCATCAGAAAGTTTTCTACCCATCACTTTAAAGTTCTGATACATTCGATGTTTTAAAAGAGATAGAATCAGGTAAAATAAACAGCAAAATTGGAAAACAAGCTCGGCAGCGGAGGCGTAGCGGTAAAAACCCAAATCTACAAAACTTTAACCTTCTAATGAAGAAAAACTTCATCCAACTTTTTAAAAAGAACTACAACACTCATGCCAACTTGCCCGAGTTAGAAAACTTAATCTTTTTTTGGCTAAAAACATACCGGAAAACAACTGTACTTGGCGAAGTTGGTCTATTATAAAAACGTTGATGATACGCTTCACAGTTACGCGAAACATGTTCCTGAATCTTGGAAAATGTCAGATTAAAAGAACTAATGGTATCAAACATATGCGAAGTTTCTTTTCTATTTACGAGCTTGACACGTTTGACAAACCCAAGCAAAAAACTAATACCACTGTAAAAGGATCATAAAAGTAATAAATGAAAGCAATTTTCTCCAATAGGATAGAACATTTTATCCTATGATCCTATTTGCTTTTATTAGCTATTGTCGAAGACTAAAGTTGACTATAGTCGCCACTTGGAAATTTTATTTTTCAAACTTAAAGCTTTCGAATTTAATAATCAGAGTAATTGAACAAAGCGACGTTAGCAAAATTATAGATCAACTAAAAGATGTAGTTATTAAGGGAGAATACCAACTGGCCGCATCTACCTGAAAAGACTACTAGCTGGCCGCGCCCAATTGCAGGGTGCATGGTCGAAGTGGCCGCGTGATATTTCTGGTTTGGTCGTACTGGCCGCGACTAATTAACTTCCTTTTACCTAGATTTATTTTTCTGTATCCGATGTTTTATTGAGTTATGATATTAGAAAATTATAAAAAAGAGAATCCATTGGATAAGATACAGATGGTATTACCATTAAAACAAGCCAGCAACGTTGAAAGTACTCAATGCATGTTCTTTTTAAGTTTAATCGTTACCGACAGACTTTTTTAAAAGCACTGGAGGACACATCCACTGGGGGACACTAGGTTAGGTAGGTTAGGGTAAGTTTTGCTGCTAAAAAGAATATTTAGAAAAATGTTCTTATGTCACCAAATTGCAATGTAAATCATTTTTTCAATAAAATATTGATAGTTACTGTTGTTATTTTATAAAAATAATAATAAAAAAAAATTCGTTTGGTGTTCATACTCATCCATTCACAAAACTTCTGAGACAGTTCCTTTTCTACCTGCTAAACATGGAAGCAGGTAGAAAAGCTACCGCGGCCACTTCCACCATGACCCATGCAGTAAAATGCAGCCACCTCAACCAAATCACCCCTAATTAAATTTTATAGGGCGGCCACCTCGTATATGCCCGTTATTAAATATACCAGAAATTTAATTTAAGCACTTAACCTGCAAAATAATCCAACGCTTTATAGTTATCCATAATCATAAACTATTCATTTAAGCGGCTTATCTAAATAAAATACGAAATGAGTTTGCTTCGCATCAGATTAACCCTTAATTAAAACATTACCTGCATTGGCAGTTCCGCTCCCAAGAAGGACGTCAATCCCATCTGAGAGCATATCAGTGTCCTGATATGATATGGAGAAAGTTGCGTCATCGTGCAGACGTGCCAACATGGCCGCCAAACTGGACCTGTCCATATCATCAGGTTCTTTAAGCTGAAGAGTGACATTTCCGTCCGCAGCTGTACTGTACATAAACACGGCATGTCCTCCCGTGTAGGGCTGAAGGGGTAACCGTACCCCGGTTAATTCCCCGTGATGCACACCCTGCAAAAAAAAACGGTTATAAAAGCAAAGTTTTTGAAACAGTACTTAAAAAAGGAGGTTTCCAATAAGACTGCGCCATACTAGTAGTATAAGTACCAATATGGCCAGACCAAATAAATACTGCCTTTGGAAAGTCTAACTACACTTTTTGAAAAAATTGGCAATGGGAGTCGATCTCACAACAGGCAGGTTAAACGTTAAAGATTACTGCCCAATGATTAACTGGTTTTTGAGCTAGTAGTAACACTACACGTTTTTAGCTATAAAATTACTCTTAAAAACGTTAATAAATGAACCGTCATCTAAACTTTAACCTTTTATTACCCGTAATTAAAAAGAGATTCAGGTTTTATTTGCCTTTGGCATATAGCGATCAAGCATACTTATTTTTGTTTGTTTAAAGTTTATTGTATATCGAGCATAAGGTTAATAAAAGCCCTTTAAAGTTCCTTTTGCAAGAGGCCATTAAATCGTTAATAGTGCTTTAGAAGCATTTCCTGGGCTTATTTACCTCCATATAAAACATTCAGTCTTATGTTTTAACTTTAAACATGAAAATACTGCAGCTTAAAGCAATCAAATCTGAATTTCATACCATACCAAAGCGCAAACAATCCTAGTCATATATTTAAATTAAAATCTTAATAATAAGTTAATGCATAAAACACAATAATAAAGGCTGTGTATACGGTAGTAAAGTTTTGATTTAATTCAGTTGGTATGCAGAGCAATTCTGTCTCGCTTCAATTACACAAACACGGTCGATCTAATCAAATTTCTCCTCTCTAAATTGCGGCCCTCGTAAAATATTACGATACGTAGATAGGACTTCAATCTCATGCAGAGGTATTTGATTTATTGCAGTCCAGTTAATAAATCCCAAATCAATTTATTTTTATTACAGGTATTAAAAAAAGGATGTTGTGCAACACACTGGAAAAACAGAAATGTAACTTGTAGGTATAAGAAAAAAGAATTGTTGTGATAAAAATATACTGTTTGCTCTCGATCCAAATAAACTCAGACAAAATGTCTTAGTAAGAGAAGAGTAAGAAAAACTCAAATTAATGATTCGTATGTCCCATAAACGAGTTGAATCATCGAAATAGAAGTTTTGGTAGAGTTTCAGTCCCAGTTTTTGTAAAGTTTCTTCAACGAATAACACAAAATTAATTATAAGAGACAGATATAGGTCAAAATAAAATAGAAGTTTCCTTTTTACGCAAATGTTAGTAATGGTAACTTTGAAATAATTTATCATTTTATCCAACCAGAGAGTGTTTCTTCAGTCACTAACGCCCAAATGTAATAAATGATCACATTTACGCAAATATACCTTCACCTCAGATAAAATAAGACAAATTGCGAATCTCCATACTTCTTACAAATTGCATAAGCTTAGAAACCTACTTACTTTGGGGTTTCATTTAAAAATCAATTTACTTTAGGGTTTTGTGAGGCCAATTTGATAAGGTTTTTAATTAGTAAGCAGAGAGAATTTAAATGTATTCCGCCAGGTGGAAAATGGTTCTGGTCCGATAGCCGAAATTTATTTCAGTGGGATGTTTTCCGCTCAGGTCTTTGCAAGTCGGCAATTATTGCAAAGCTCTGTTTTAGGGTGCACTTAGTTCCGTCTCATTATTTATACAAGAGTGCGTCCCTTTTTCCTCGTGTTTTTGTTAACTTAATGGCCAACTACAAAAACAATTTTCAATTAAATAAAACGGGTCATCTAGATTTTTCTACCAACAATAAATGCACACCTTGATGGTCGTTTTTAGTTGCCGGCTGTAATTACCTGAGTAAACGTTCCTTTTACTACTTAATTTTAATGGACAGTAAATATTGAAATTCATTAAAAAAACTTAAATTTTAATACCAAAATCTCTGTTTAATGAGCAAAGACCCAAAGAAAAAATTCTCGTTAAGTTTGAAAGGGTTTCAGCGCTTTGTCAATAAGAAAGTAATAAGCACTACGGAACAAAGTAATTTGTTCTTTTAAACGGAATTAGGTCGACCCACTCAATTAAAATTAATTGAAGAAAAAAATAGAAAAAAGAACTTTTGTTAAAGCAACGTCTCGAGCAACGTTGCTTCTTACGAATTTATATCTGACGAGTGGAAAAGGTTTAGTGAAAAGTTCTTTTAACTGTGAAGAACTTTCAAAGTACATTCAGTGGAGCACAACTTGCGGGTGGACTCGTAAATATCCAGCGACCATTAAGTCAATCTTTACAACATTAAAAACTCCCAAGGGACAGACCACATTTCTGCAGTTGTCCGAGAAAGTCACCTTCTCTATTACAGCACAAGGATCAAATGTAATTGGCATAATTGAAGACTGAAGTGGTTCTTTCTTGGGATACGATGATGCCATTATTCAATTTCTTAGGCTCAAACGAATGATCTAACAAACTGTTCAAAAACTGGATGGATTAGATCATTAAAAGGGTCAAACATAACTCTTCGCATCTGCGTTACATTGTTGGTTACTTAAGGATATTTTTTTGTGCAAAATAAGATTTTTTGTCTGTCATGGTTTTCACATTGACTGTGAAGAGTAAAATAATAATTTACTATTATGTATGTATTTGTATTGAATCAAATCCGAATGTCAAAAGCCTGAAGAGTTCTTAGGAAAATTATTTAATTGGCCTAATTGTACAATCCTTTCAAGGATTCTGGAAAATGTGAATGTTAAACCCCTTGAGGAAATTATTTTCTGGATATACGTAGAGTTATAATCTGCAAGTTAATTTCATTAAAAGAACTTCATTTCTGCTTTGCTTTCCTAAATTAAATGTAGCAAAGAAAGAAGCTTTCACGGAAATTAATATACCTTTGTTGTTTTATATTTTTGATACAAAGATACAAAAGCGCGGGTGGTTTTAAGTTAAGATAAGATGCTTTTTGCGTTGTTTTAAAAGGTTATTTTCGTTTTAATATCATCATTCTATTGATATTTCAAGGGGAGTACATAGAATCCAAAGTGTTGTTAAACAAAACAATGTTTTTAACTTCCTGTAAGTAATGGATTCCATTGTTCAAAAATGCAGTTTTTAACTGAAAATTGAACCGAAGCAATATTGACGAAACGCAAAACAATAGAATGCTTAGGTGCTTTTGTTGAAAAATGTAGGTCATAGAGGCAGAGGTACATATACATTCTATTTTTGACTTGATAAAAAATATATATGAGTTTTATACAACTAAACTCTAAAAGGAAATTAAATCAGTTCATATGTTGGTGAGCGGTAATTTCGTTTTTTAAAAAAAAGCAGCAATTTAAATAATTAAAAACGAAACAAAATATATGGCGGATGCGCCGTACAGTTTTAGAAGGATATTTTTCAACACCAATATTAGTTTTAGATATTTATTACAATCTGTCCTTGGGCATAAAAAACAAAATTAAGTCAACCATTACATAAATGTTTTATTTATAGCCTAAGATTAGTTTTAAAGGCCGATTTATACAACGTAACTTTTACTTTACTTCGGCGTAACTTCACTTCCACTTAACGTTACAAATTTGTCTAATTTGCAGATTGCAAAGTTACGTGAAATTGGGATCAGTTAAGCGCATGTGTCTGAACTCGCGACTTCTGACAATTTACACCTGGACAGTAATTACGGAATATCGCTTCGTACAACACCTACATTAGAAGACCTAACCAGGTATCGTAAGAAACGATATTCCGTAATCACTTCTCTTGACAATAAGGGTGAATATCTCATTTTTGCAAATTTTGATGACCAAGCTCGGGTCTCGAGTTAGTACGACTTTATACGACTTAAAGCTAAATGAATCAGCAAAGTAGCGCTAAAGTGAAGTATAAATTTGCCAATACATTCCCATGTATTTTGTTTAATTTTCGGTTAAGTTACGCCGAAGTAAAGCGGAAGTAAAGTGAAAGTTACGTTGTACAAATCGGCCTTAAAACAGAAAACGAAAAACTAAAAAGCGTTTGCGCAAACACGTGCTTCCGTTCAATAACGCTGTCGCCACGCGGGCTCATAAAACGCAGCAAACATCAAAATTAATTTGCAGAATCGTAGGTACGTACCGTCTGCGTCTAGTTAATTTATTGTCTGATTTCCTATTGTTTCAAACTCAAGTCTTTATTATCATTGTATTGAAAACATGTCTTTGTCTAATGAAAACACAATACAACCTATAAAGACAGGCCCACGTGTAAAATACTAAAGAATTCCAATTCTTCAACTCATGATAGTGCCCCAAAAAGCTGCGAAGTAATGTCACTTAAATTGTGTTGCTCTATTATTCAGTACCCCAATTACCAATTAGCAGAGGGTGCTTCAAAGAGTAGGAGCAGCCTTAAAATTTTCTTTAGGCTGTTCTCCCTTATCTTAAATATCTACTGGTGGGTGTCAATATTTACCTAAAACGGAGAAAGGTCTTGCTTCGGTTCAAAAGCATCGGGACCAACTTCTCAAAAGATTGTATGTAGAACGGTTTATATCAACATAAAGTAAACTTAAATTATAGCGAAGGGCTTATTTAACAACTTAATACTTTACTTCAGACCCTAAATTTTGGGTAGTCTAAAGGGTTCAAAAAATAGGAAACCAACATATAGATCAAAAGTGGTGTTCTCTGAAAATTGCACAAAAGATGCAAGGTCAACTTTTTTTCATTTTGTTAAAAAATAGGTGCAGCAACAACTACTCTAAAGCTGCAAATAAATGGCTTTTGCATTAACTTTTTATGAGCGTTTAATTTAATGCATGCCCATAACGAATTTTGCAGCGTGCTCGATTATAAAAACAAATAGAAAAGTAGTACAGGTTTCATTTAAAAATGGTAATGCAGGTTTTGCTTTATGCAACGACTATACATCTCTAATAGTACAAGTAACGTTCTTGTAACTGTATTCAGACGACATCTAAGAAGTCGACATCATGCCATTAGTGTCTGGGATGTTGCAGAAATATCTAGCAGTTTGGTGATTTGTGTGAGAATATACAAAAGTTTCAATCAACTCTAAAAATGTAAGTACTTTACTTTTTGTTTGCTTTTGCATATCAGTTTTATTTTGTTATGTTTTTATTTATTGCGTTTATCATACAGGGTGTCCAATAAATGGCGCATAAACGCAATGGTACGCTCTTGGGACATACTCAGGGATCCCTAGAAAATTAAAAAATTCATCTGTTATATTTATCGAGAAAAATGCGAGCAAAGTTGCATAAGTTCGGCTACACAGTTTGTAAAATACATCATAAAAACTCATCTTGATTCTTGAGCATACATTTTTGCATTAGATCATATTGACATTGATATCAGTTTCATTTCATAAAATTTTTGTAAAATTAAATTGATTATAAAAATGTAACATAACCATCTAATAGATAAACAAATGGTAAAATAATTTTAGGTAGATTGTGCCTTTGTATTTAGCCATTTCTTTCGTTAATATGTGCTGTTATTTTCAAGATATAAGCATTTTAAGTTTCGCACTTTGAGGCCTCATATCTCCGAGGGTATATGAGATGAATATTTTTTAACAATTTTCTGGCGCTCCCTAAACATGCCCATAGAATAGTATCCTATAGAACAGTTTTGGACAAGTGCGCATTCAAATTTCGTGCGACTTCATTGAGCCTTCTCTTTTGATCTATAATTGTCGCCAACCCTAAACAAATTCCCCAATGTTCTGGTTTTATAAGGCATGCCAACCTTTAAAAATCTGGTTTTATCAGGTATACCAACCGCTTAAAATTCCCCAGATATGTGTCCGACTTTTGCTTTTGCGTTATTTATAGCGACAATAATTGATTATTTTAAATAATTTTGACAAAATATAACTTCTATAAACGTACATAACACTTTTATTTAATTATCACCAAACATTATAGTATATACAAAGTTTTAAAATTCGCGCCAACAATCGTAGATGAAAATGTCGGATAGAAAATTGGGACTAACGGTCAGATTAAAGACCTGTCTATAGGATACTATGTCTATGGACATGCCCCAACAACGTACCATCGCGTTTATGCGCCATTTTTTTGACACTCTGTATTTATTTTCTAGAAGTTTTTTTTATATTTTACCGGGGTATTGATATGAGAAGCAATTTATTTGTTTGTTTTAATTTATGTAAGGGGGACATCTACCTATTATTTTAGTCAAACAAATATTCAGTTCAGTACATTTTAAGTTATGCAAGGTGTAATGGAATTTTTTTTTTGTAGGATTTGTTTTTCATTTCTGCTGTTTGTATCGATTATAAGCATCTCAAATTCCACCCCAACAACTTGTAAGTGCTGGGAAGGATACAAACCCGAATTAAGCAATGGCAGTATCCAATGCGTCGGCATGAGCATTAACCACATTATGCCTTGTAACATGGTTAGATCACCTAATTGTCTTTGTTCTGGACAAGTGAGTGATATAGTCAAAGATCGAACTGGAACATGGTGTATCCGTTTCCAAAAAGGCGTTGAATTGATGCGATGGCCTTGCGAAAACACTAAGGAGTGGGACGACTTTTTTAAGAAGAATCCTGACTTTATTTAAACATTAGACAGTAAGACATTTTTCCAAAGATATGGTTTTATTAATTTAAGTTAAGTTGTTATAAAAATAAAGCACTTCACAACTGGTAAATCATAGTTTTATTTAGTGCCATATCATTCTTTCAGGGTGGCTTTTAAAATAAGCGTCCCAAACATTTTTAGGCTCGCAGTAAAGTGTGTCCATTGGGTTTTCAATATTAACGCAGTTTAGTTCTCCCAAATCCAAATCTATAATTTCGGTTCCACGCTTACATTTACAAATTGGGGGTTTCTCTTCGTTGCAGGCAAAAATACGACTGTGTTTTTTACCGCGACAGAATATTTGATTGCCTTCTTTTTCAACTTCAAAATCTTCCCAACATTTGCAATCTTCTGCAGCGTGCGATAGACCAATTAAGGTTATCAAAAGTAGAAAAAATGTTAAACGCATTCTACAAATAAAAAAAAATTAAAGCAGTTTGTACTATTTTAAATAAACGTACTTACATGCTATATAATATTAACCAGCGTTCTTAATAAAAACAAAGCTTGGTATCGTCTAAACGAATAATATTTTGTAGCTCTTGCCCTTGGACTTTCCGTCTGCTGATAATAATTTATAACTTAAATCAACATAATTATTTATTAAACAATATTTTGGACTAAAATAACGATTTGTAAACATGAATTATTCCTAATCTTAAAAAATTAATATTGTATCCTGTCAGAAGGATGTCGCTCATAATACGCTTCCCAGACATTGGTTGGTTCGCAGTTAACACTGTCATATCTTCTTTCGATGCTAAAACAATGCTTTTCACCCATATCCAAAGTAATTGGCTTACCGTTTATTCTGCAGATACATCTTGGTGGCTTTTCTTCGTTACATTGGAAAACACGAAAAGTCTTTTTTCCACGACAGAAAACTTTGTTTCCCTCACGAACTACCTCAAAGTCTTCCCAGCATTTACAGGGAGTATTACCGGCAAAGGCAACGACACCAATTAACATGAATACGAGAAGGGTAAAGCAGAATGTAGCCCTGTGAAAGGAAATGTTTTTATTGTTGGAATATATTCAATTAGAGGTATAACTTACATGATTTGTTTTGAACTATTTTATGCAAACATACTTAATTGATTACTACGTTATCGCGCTGTTTTTGCATATGATTAACAAATTGTTAATAACATCAACAACTGGTTTTTCTAATGATAGTGCTATAAAAATTACAAGCGCGCGTGATAAAACAGCTATTTATTATTTAAAATACAAAATATTATTCCGAGACGGCTGTAGGAAAAGACACGAATGTTTAATAACCCGAGGGTGAAAAATACGGATGTTTGGATTTAAATTCCTCCCACTCGTCCTTATTATCACAGAAATCAAAGAAGCAATCAGTTTCACCCAGATCCAATTCTACTTCTCTTTCATTAATTGAACATTTGCACCGAGGAGGCATTATTAGATTGCAGGGAAATATTTTATTATTCCTTACGCCTCGACAAAAGAATGTATTATCATTTCTTTCCTCCACAACGTAACCCTCCCAACATTTACATAATTGTTTTTGATCAGTGTCTGCAGTGGTTTCAATATGTTTTAGCGTCGCAAGGATAATGAAAAGAAAAATAATTATTGATTTATCCCTGCAAAATTTTACGTTAACACAAGCCTTATGTTTAAAATTGAATTACTTACATGTTACTTTAGACAGCAGGTATAAAAGACAACTAAACACTAAAATTTTGGTTTGTAAACCTCATTAACTAAAACCAGTTTAAAAAAAATCCAAAGCAAGTCTATTTAAAATCTATATTTAACAAAAAATGTAGCATGACACAAGTTACAAAATGTTGTTTACAAAACTATTTACTACAAACGAAGGTTGGGGTGTTTATTGAAAAATTCCTTGAATTGGTCATTATTTTCACACCACCTTCCATCGTCCTTAACAGATAAACAGTTGGTCTCTCCCAAGGCTAATGTGATGACTTGGTTGTCTACTTTGCATTTACATAGAGGTGGTTTTTTCTCATCGCATTCAAAGATCCTTTTGTTAAGGATTCCCACGCATTGTTGACCTCCTTCAGGAGCAGATTCGGATTTGAAGCCGTTCCAACATTTACAGGGTTTGGTTGGGGATGCCGCTTCACTGAGGGCTATCGCCACGATTACGAAAAATGCAAGGAATACTTTCCTAAAAAAAATAATGCATGTAAAATTTTTATCAAGATTAACTTTTTTTGAAAAAATAGTGGAACGTCAAAGTTTCAAGATGTTGAAAATGAAAAATTTAATAAAATTGGCTTGTAATAAGTACTTACATTTTGTAAACAAAACAGCAATTTCTTAAAGGTAATGAGAAGTACAGATTTAATATGAGGTATAAGCCGTATTTTATCTCTTATATAGACAAAGTCACTTACATTTTTTTAAGTTTATTTCTTAAAGAAAAAAATATAAACAACATAAACTTAAAAGTTTGCTATTTTAATAGCTCAACGTGATATGTAAGTTCAACAATTGAACTTGAAGCAGATTTTTATTGCTCCTGAATTTTTTTATAAATGCTTACTTAGGATAATTTCTAATAATTAAAACAAGTTTTATCTGAATATTTATGCAACATAGCAACAATAATAATAATAGAAAATAATAATAATAAAGTTGGTTCTAGTTATGTATTCATCTAAGTTGGTAGTTTTAATATAGGATGTGTCTTTTCGAAACGCTATAAATTAATGTTAAAATTTGATATTGCAGAAATACAGAAAAATTAAAGAACACCCTATTAGATGCATATTATTATACTCTTCACAAGAGTATATTGCAATCGATCAGAAAATTCTAAAATCGTCAATTTTCGTCGTAGAGCAAAAATGTTTGCAGATTCGTGCGTTTCATGACTTTTTAAGATTTTCATTTTTTGTCCGTCCGTCTGTCGGTCGGTCGGTCGGTCGGTCGGTCGGTCGGTCGGTCGGTCGGTCGGTCGGTCGGTCGGTCGGTCGGTCGGTCGGTAGGGTGTATGTCACGTTTCTTGTAAACACGCTATCTCAAAAACCAAAAGGGATATTAAACTAAAATTTTAAGGAAAAATCAACCTTTATTACAGGAAGAACCCTATTGTTTTTGACAAGAATCCCATCACTACAAAGCCCCCTTCTGGGCCCCCCAAATGAAAAAAAAATCGTAGCTCAACTATTATTAAATTTACAAAAAAAATTATTCGACATAAAACATGGAAAATTGAATTCTTTACAAAAAAGTATTCGTTACTTTTTTTGTCCAACCCCCCACTTACCCCCCAACACTAAAAAACCTCCTATCTACGTTATTATTCAATCTACAAAAAAAGTATTTGTTACAAAATTAATAAAAATTTAATTTTCTATTAAAAATGATGGTTAATTTTTTGTAAAGTTAGCTAGTAAGGTTAAAAAAACAAAAACTAAAAGATTTCAATAGCAAAAAACTTCTAAGTCCAAAACGCGTCACGCGTCGGTCAAGAAGGCCATGCCAAAAATATTTCAAACAAAGAAACAAAGCCAGCTGTCAAAACAAATAACCTCAAATATCTTAAACGTCAGAATTGACGTTTATCCTCTTCGTTAACAAAATTCTTCGTCTTTTCTGTTAATAGTGTCCACTCTTCGCAGATTTTATTTACAAAAATTTTTGTTTATAGGAAACTATTAATTATCCTATAATAGTTTTCTTGCGAAGAGTATACCATAGAATGTGTAGCAATTATATAAAATATTGATTAAATTTGATTTAAAGGACCTAAAATTACACTTCTACCGAATCCGAATTCTACTCAAGCTACTCATTTGCGAAGAGTAATTTCTACGCGTTTCGACTTTTACCGATTCCGACTTCTACATATTCTAGTTTTATTTAATAATTGTAGCTATTAAATATCATATGAATTTACTTATTTACAATAAATTAATAATTTTTCCATCTAAGTGATCACGACTGAATACCTCCCGTAATAAGTTGAAATCACTACTAAGGTACAATTTTACTTGTTTTATTCTTTCAATACGGATTTCTGGAAAATTGATGTCTCAATTTAAATGTGTTATTGTTGTTTTATTGCAATATTGGCACGAACAAAGATAGTATAAAGTGTGTCATAAATCTTAATGTCTAGATTTTCACCCCTCAAGGAAAAATTGAAAATATTGTGAAATTACATTTTTATGATTAGTTTTCTGCAGAAGTACAAAAACTGCCTTGCTGCACGAACATAAACAAAAGAAGAAACGATTTGTTAAAAATGTACGGCTATTGATTGAATCACATTGTGGTATAACGAAAATAAATAGCAACATTGTGACTGAATTCATAAATTAAAAATTAGCCATGTACTACACGTAGCTTTTTTATATCTTTTCAGGGAGTAAGTCGAGAAGTAAGTGCCAATTCCGCTATTAATTTAATTTTCCCCAAAACACGTTTCCAATACGAACTAGTTGTCTTTGCGGGGATAGATAATTCGATCGATGAATGAATGTAGGTTAATAGTATTCCAATAGAAAAGACCCTTTACATCAGCGAAAGGTTTTATTAAAATCACTAACTGAATCGGGCTAAGAGCCATAAATCTCAATGGTGGGTGCAACGGGCACTAGCAAAGGACACTAACCGCCATCTTAAGGGAAACGTTAGTGCTCCCCAAGAGGGTATAATCCCTTATATCATTACGCTACTCGCTCACCCGTTAAATCTTGACCAAGTGGAAAAATACTTGCAACCTTTCTTTTCGTCCGTTACATGCAAGGTTTTCTTGAATAACGATGACTTTTAGAAAAAATCAATTAACGCCTCGGTTGGGACGAGACGAAATCTGTTCACAATTAATTAAGTATTTGGGTTAAATATTATCCACTTAAAACATCGTTTGTTTTTTTGGGTGAACACGTTAACTAGAGCAAGTCTAGAGAACATAGCCAAAATTCAAACCAATGTAATTTTCTACTGCTTGGCCACCAATTGTCTGGAAAGTCAGTGTAAACTAGGTTATCTTTGGAATTTAAATGTGACGTATTGATGTTGTTGAATTCTTGGCCATATATAAATAAAAATGGCTATTTGATTCCAAAAGAAAATCGATAGCTTCTTTGTTATTTTAAATTCAGCTGAGCAAAAACTAGACAACAAGATAAAAATAGAAATGGGATACTTTACTACAGCACGCAAAGCCATAAAAATATAATTTAAAATTTCAATTTCACAGACAATTTAAATTTAAAACATTTTACCCGAAAAACATTTGCTTGCAGAATGCAAAAGCCAGGTCAATGTTTTTTTTTTCTGGTTGGTGTAAATCTGTGAATACGCAATGGGAGCTGTATTTGCATTACATAACTCTAGGAAAGGTCCTACAAGTAAATCTACCCTTGGGGTTGACAGGGATTCGAATACTTTACCAACTCTAGCGCACATAATTCTGTTACAGACATTCGAAGACTTCTAAATTTATTCTGTGCTGTCTTTTTCATGGCTTTTGGTCTTTGACCGCTTCATGAAATAAAAAGCTGGGGCTTTCATTGCATATTGATTCAAAACGTACAATTTCCATATGGGTAGACTTGGGTCTTATTTTGGGAATACTTTAGTATTGAATCTGTATTGGAGTGCAAATTCCGAAGTAAGCCTGTACGAAATGGTTTATAAAATAGTTTTCAAATATGTTTCATCAGCTATACTAATAGCTTAGCAAGTCAAGTTGCACAAAACTTAGCTACATACAAAGCAGTTTTAGTATAGTTTGGCTAACTTTCTCGAACACTAATCACAACCTACCGCAAGTCAACCATTCGGACTTAAGTTAACCGCCCCTTTCAAGTTGAATTGTGTGTGCTCTCTGACGAATTACACCGAGATGCTGACGTTACAACTTTACATAACAACTTGCAACTCTGGAAGGACGGATTTCTACAACACGTGCCCGATAAGCACTTCTCTGAATATAAATTTCCAGATTCCAGCATGTGGAGTACGTTTAGCTGGCACACTATTGAGCTAGATTTATATGCGGGTCACACGGTTTTGCTAATTCTCTTAGCATCTTCTCATGCCTTGATGTTAAACGTCTAAATAACCCTTTCGGGGGAGATCAAGCCTAATTTTTTAACGATAAGTTGACATGGGTTTGTCGGTTCTGACCTACATAACGTACATTTCAATTTTGAGCAGTTAAGGGTAATGTAAGGTCCTGAAAACATGCATAGAATTTGCATCAAAATTTCAAGTTTAAAGTTTGCCTTTTAACGGTTCGGAATACCAAACCATGTGACGTTTGTTTTTAATATTGGGGATGTCCTTCCCCATTGTTTAAAAACACTTTCAATTTAATAGACACAAAATTAATTCTATAATTAAACACTGAAAGCTCTAAGCGAGTTTTACAGCCCATTAGTTTATATGTTAAATGCAAGAGTAAAGTAATAGCTGGCCATACTTTCACGAGAAACAGTATATTCTTGATTAATAGCAACAGTGGAACTATACATTGCTGTGCTTGAGTTAAGCTCCTTAAACTTAAGAAATTTATAACACGTGTAAGAGTTATGGTAACTTGTTTCTATGCAGTTTAAACTATAGTTTGTACAGTGCTTTAGGCTTCTTAAGTTGGTAGTAAAGTTTGATTTGCAGTAAGACGAAAAGATACAGATCATATTTTTCAAACAAGCCCTTTGGTTTAGGCGTCCTAAAGATAGGTATAAAAATAAGGAACGGTTTTGTAAATTATGGTGAATGCGCCGGGCAAATATTTCTTTAATTTTTGTTAGGTAGATAGTTTTTAAGTTCTATTTATTATAATATTGTAAAAATATATAATAAAAGTAAATAATAATAATATTTAAGTGAACTTAATCAATATACTTTTCCAATACTACTAATGGCTACCTCGTTTAACATAGTTAGTAAAATAACTTTTAAATCTATATCTGACAATATCATTATACTCTCTAATTGGCCTAACATTATTTTCTAAAAATGAAATAAAAATAACAATTTTATAACACAATTTAAATAGAACTTGTTTCTTTATTAAATAAAGAAGATATCACGGGTTATAAGCAATTAATTTCGAAATTAAGCAATACCCAATTTTTAATGTATTTTGTAACAGGTGAATTGTTTAAAAGTAAACTTTAAATTAGGTTGTTAGGTCGGAGATTGACCTTCTGCACCCTTTACATGTTCAAAGACACAATAATAATAAATTAAAGTTGGATAGAAGCCAAACTCACAAGGTTATTTAACTTAACGTGTTTAATTTTCTCTATCTATGAAATTTCGGTAAAATGTGCCACCGACGTGTTGAATGAGCTAATGAGAAATTAGATTAATGAAAACCTTTCACCGTTTCATTGTAGGTTTTCGAATCCGCAAACTATTTATGACCTTCTCGCTCACAATCTGTTCAAATAGAAGCATATATGAGGTTACCTTCTGTTCGAACTTAAACCTATTGAAAATCATGAAATAGATGTATGGTATAATGTTAGCCTAAATGGCTGTTAAGACAATATGATTTGTATATTTAAACTGTTATTGTAGTAGCGATACAAAATATGAATAAGTTTCGGTTACAAAGCTTGGCTTTGGAATAGAAAATAGGGTTTTCACCCTAATTTTATGCATTAAAGCCTAATTCCAAAAATGAAAGCCTGTTCTAGTCTCATTTGGTGTAAAATATGAAACTTGACAATAATAAAGTTGGGTTTTGTTGGCCGCTGGCGTACACACGGAACTTGTGGAAGGTAGTAATTCATATTGTCATCAAAACTCCGAAGTAATACAATCGCGGAATAGAATAGAAGGCTGGAAAACAATTGAAAGTTGCAGTTAACGTTTCTGTTCCCCTGTCACGAGCGGAAAGTGTAGCAATTTACACGTTAATGTGCGCACTGATGTTGGTAGTTGTGCCAAGAAAGCTTTAAAATTGAATACTCCATTTTGAGAAATTTCAAATTCAGCGGCCTTTAGTCTTTAGAGCATAACGCGCTTATATCTAGAAGTTCACTTCAACTAAAAGTTTGAACGTAAATATGCCTAGTTAGCTTCGCCTAAGCACTTCAATCTATTTAGATTTGGGTTCTAAAATTACTAATAGTTCGGTATAAACCTTTAATAAGCAATAAATAAACATTAAGATCATATAACTACCAATAATGTACGATATTTCATTTCAAAGGAGCCAATATCAACTAAACCCGATGCTTCAATTCGAAACTAATGACCTTCCTCTTGTGCAAATATTAATATTGCAAGTATCGCCAATCACTTAAAACTACCAAGCTGGAAGTTTTATTTTTAGCAGAAGTTGGTGATTTACGCTCAATTTATCTTTTAATTAAAAATCTTGTGCGACGCAAACTTGGTGTATTACCAAATTTGTGAAAATATGACCTAGCTTTTTAAAATTACTAACATGTTATGAAGTGAAGCGTCTTCGCCAATTTTATACATAAAAAAAGAGGCCAAAGCGCTTTTGAAAATATAATTATCCTTTGTGTATTGTGCTTCAAATATTGTTTTTTTATGAAATGCCTTTTTAATATTTCGCTTTCATTTCGTTTAAGTTCAAAATTGTTTTTTAAGTTTTATGACCCATATTCGATAAGCATGCATTTTTTTTTTGGTATGGAAACGGAAACATGACTTTGTCTCTATTTATAATAGGCCAAATAAATAAGAAAGTATTTTGCAAATGGTTTTACGTCTATTCTATAGCTGAAAAGCTCAAAGGAGATAAGAGTGGTATCGAGTTGCTCGTTATTTAAATTGAATGACTTTAGAAGATTTTAAGTAATAAGGGTTCTGTTGGTAAATTCCAAATCCTCAAGATATCTAATGGTAATTCAAGCTTCGAAATAGTCATCCAAGCAATCTAGTAACGCGTGCTGAAGCTGCAGAATTTTCAATGAAGATGTTCGTGCATTAAGCAAACGACCCCGCGAGCATTGCAAAGTTAATGCGTTTTCTATGACTGTAAATCTGCATCAAATGGGATTACAATGTTTACATTATTGAAATACATTTCCTCTTTACGTTGCAAAACTAAAAATAAACAATTTGATGCAGCACGTAGCCACTGTAGCTTCCTCAGATGTGTTTGGTTACTGACTGATGATGTTTGGTATTTGCTTAAAATGCGCTTTTATTCGCTAGTTCTTCTATTTACCATGCATTTTTAATGTTTATTAACATTTTATGTTTGCTTTTAGCACGGTGGCCATGCTGAAACTTTATAATTCATAAGAGCAAGAGCCACTCTATAAAAGAATTAATTTTTAACTACGTTAAGATTGTTGATTTTCTTCTTAAGAGTACATAAATTAAAACTAAATATGCTTGGTTTGTTGCGCACAATGATCTGACGCGTTAAAAAAATTAGTTTTTTTCAAACGCTACAACTCATTGTACGTGCGCAAAAAACACATAAAAAACAGCCTTTATACAAACCTTTTTCTGCATGATGTCTATGTCCTTACCTGCAACCAAAATATAAAATTTAAACACATAAAAATTTCAAGTTATTGCGCTGTAAATTTAAATCGAGTGAGGTATTTAAAATATTTGGTTTTAAGAATTCAAGCTAAAAGGTATATAGCGCGGAGGCTAAGCTTAAAATATCTAAAGGAATCTGCATTTTGGTATTAAAGCATGAAATTTGGAACATATATTCCTTAAGACCCCCAAAATCGATTTTGCCTTGGTGCTCACTTCGCAAGTACCTGTGAGCCCCCCAATAGCCCCCCCTTTCTAGAAAAAATTACGTTAAAATTATTTATGGTGCGATTTGGCTCAAATTTAAAATATATATCCTTTTAAGTACCCTTTAACGATGTCAATAAAAAATTACACCCAAAAAAGCCCCATAAGCCCCCTAATAGGATTCTTTAGTAAAAAAAATGGAAAAAATTACTTTTCTTAGAAATAAAGCAATGTGGTCAAAAATTTTCAAAGTTAAGACCCTATAACTTTTTTATAAAATGTTTTGGACCCCCTCCCTCCTAAAACCACCCTTTAACCCACTTTTACTTATTCTTCAAAAAAATTATAAGTAACACAATTCAGCAGGTTTTTTGAAATAGCATTATATATGTCAACAGTGTCGTTTCTGGTATTGAAGCATGAAATTTGGAACATATATTTCTTAAGACCCCCAAAATCGATTTTGCCTTGGTGCCTACTTGGCAAGTACCTGTGAGCTCCCAAATAGCCCCTCCTTTCTAGAAGAAATGGTATTAAAATTATTTATTGTGAAAGTTAGCTCAAATTTAAAATATATGTTCTTTTAAGTTCTCTTTAACTATTTCAATAAAAATTATTCTTAAAAAAGTCCCATAGGCCCCCAATAGGGGGGTAAAGTAAAAAAAAAATTTAAAAACTAACTTTTAGCAAAAAAAATGCATTTAATTTTATCGAAATGATTTTTTTGTATTAAAAAAAATGATCTTTAAATACTCTTTCCATAGATTCCCCCCCTTGTTATTAATATTATAAATAGAAATTGTCTAAAAATTATTTATCTTGAGAATTGGCTCAAATTTAAAATGTATATTTTCTTATGAACTCTTTAACTATTTCAAGAAAAATTATTATTGAAAAAGTCCCATAGACCCCCAATAGACTCCTTTAGTAAAAAAAAACACCAAGCTTTATCAAAAAAAAAATAATTTAGTTTTATTTAAATTATTATTTGAATCACAAAAAATATTACCTTTAAATACCCTTTCTATATAATAGTGCCTCCCCTAGTTCTTAATATTATATGTATATTTCAGAAGGGTCATTCCGCCAGATATCAACAAATATTAATTTATTTTGTCGCTCGGTGTTTCTGCTTTTTCTCCATATTTTGCACATTGAATTCTACGAGTGTAGAGATGAAAAAAAAATTCATATATTTTTTTTAATCATTTAAGTTTTTTATGGAGGTCCTTATGAAAATTTATTTTGGTCGGATTTTAAAATTATGTAAAATAGTCATAACACAAACAATTGATGTTCTACTTAAAGAAACGTAATTGTGGACCCATCATGTTCTTTAATAAAAATATTGAATCTTCTAGAAGCATAAACGGGACGAAAAACTACATAGTCATTTTTACGTAAATTAAGCGTATTTAGATCGCCTCCAAAATGGACAGGTTGGTTGCATTTTCGGATTTTTAACAGGTAAATTAAACAATGGACTTTTTGCTTTATTCTGTAAAAATTTTAACTTTGTACTATACATTTTATATACTTTCGCAACTAGTCGATTTTTAAAATTTTGAAAAGTTTACGAGCTCGTAACTTTTTTGGGGGAAGTTGCAGATTTTTGCCAAAAAATAATTTATTGGTGTAGAGTTAGAGAAGCATTAATCCAAAGTTTTGAGCTGTGGTTTTGCATAGTAAGTAAATTACAGGCTCCCAAAAAGTGGAATATAGGGGATTAATTCAGGTTCAAATCTATCTTCAGGCTGATGGAAATGTTGCGCTATTTTTAGCATAGTTTAACAATTTAGCTTCTATTTTATTAGTGACACAGATATTTTTAAAATCTGAGGTAGATGTGCCTAAAATACCCACCCTTGTCGCTACCCTAAAATCTACTTTTTTCTTATAACCATCTAAGTGGATTAAAACAAAAACCACAAATATTTTTTTTCATGTATAGAATAAGCATGGACATATAATGTTAATACTAGAATTTTGACTTTCTACAAGTTCCCCCAACCGAGATACAGATAGCCAAATTTGGAATATTTTTAAATTTTAGGCTACTGTATTTCAGTAAACGTTAAAACCTTAAGTTAGAAATTTAACCAATTAATTAGTAAGCCTTAAATCTTTAAAATTTGGTAATAGTTCCTTTCTAAATTTTCTGGTTCAGTAAATATTGCTACCAAAATTGGAAAAATTTGCTAATTTTTTTAATTGGATTAATTAATACAAAAAAACTTATTTTGGGCAATTTGTTCACATGTCATTAATTGGGTGATAGCATAAAATGTAATAAACCCCAAATTTTAAAATTTTCTTACGGATTGTAATCACAAGAGATAAAAGTTATTTAAGATGTCAACATGAATTATGCCTCAAGCTGTGGAGCTTTTGGAAAAAAAAAGTGTACATATTTTTTTTGAGATATTACTAATTTAATTCCCAAAATATAATAAAAATCTAAAACGGTCGAGCGGCATGGGTTTGTTGATTTTTCATGGATTTACCCAGAAGCGTATTTTAGGAAAAAAAATTAAAATTCATTTAAGTTTAATCAAATTAAGTTCTATATATTTCAGAAACAAATATAATATTTATAAAGTAATTTTTATTTTTATGCTAAAAACTAAAAAAATTTTTGACTTAAAAATAAATACCTGCTGAATTGTGTTACTCATAATTTTTTTTAAAAATAGGTAAAAGTTGTGGTTTTAGAAGGAAAGGGGTACAAAACATTTTATAAAAAAGTTATAGGGTCTTAACTTTTAATTTTTTTGACCGCATTGCTTTATTTCTAAGAAAAGTAAATTTTTCCATTTTTTTTAATAAAGGATCCTATTAGGGGGCTTATGGGGCATTTTTGGGGGTACTTTTTTATTGAAATCGTTAAAGGGTACTTAAAAGGATATATATTTTAAATTTGAGCCAAATCACACCATAAATACTTTTAACATAAATTTTTCTAGAAAGGGGGGCTATTGGGGGGCTCACAGGTACTTGCCAAGTAGGCACCAAGGCAAAATCGATTTTGGGGGTCTTAAGGAATATATGTTCCAAATTTTATGCTTTAATACCAGAAACGACACTGTTGACATATATAATGCTATTTCAAAAAACCTGCTGAATTGTGTTCCTCATAATTTTTTTGCAGAATAAGTAAAAGTGGGTTAAAGGGTGATTTTAGGAGGGAAAGGGTCCAAATCATTTTATAAAAAAGTTATAGGGTCTTAACTTTGAAAATTTTTGACCGCATTGCTTTATTTCTAAGAAAAGTAAATTTCTCCATTTTTTTTACTAAAGAATCCTATAAGGGGACTTATGGGGCTTTTTTGGGATCATTTTTTATTGAAATCGTTAGAGGATACTTAAAAGGATATATACAGGGTGTGCAAAAAGTTTGGAATATCGCTCCTAATTTCGTAAATACTATTCCTAGAAGGTTGATTTTTTCGAGGTCGATTTCTATTTTTTCAATGTGCATCTTTTCAACCTATATTCAAACATACAGGGTGTCCCAGTTTCTCAGAAGACTGGACAACTTTCTTATTTTAAATGGAACACCCTATTTCTTATTTTTTTTAATGAATTTAGATGTCATTAGCAGTTCAACGATATGTCGCTTGCTACCCTTATGTTACTAAATGTTACCCCTTTTAACAGAATTTGTTTCTGTGTTAAAAAGTTTGGAATATCGCCTGTAAAATCGTAAATACTTTTCGTTGAAGGTTAATTTTTTCGAGGTTTATTTCTATTTTATTAATACGCATCTAACAAGCATACACTTAACTATACGGGGTGTTCCCCTTTTTTAGGAGACTAGACAACTTTCTTATTTTATAAAAAAATAGAAATAAACCTCGAAGAAATTAACATTGTACGAAAAGTATTTACGATTTTACAGGCGATATTCCAAACATTTTAACTCAGAAACAAATTCTGTTAAAAAGGGTAACATTTACTAACTTAAGGGTAGCAAGCGACATATCGTTGAACTGCTAATGACATCTAGATTCATAAAAAAAAATAAAAAATAGGGTGTTACATTTAAAATAAGAAAGTTGTCTGGTCTCCTAAAAAAGGGGAACACCCTGTATAGTTAAGTGTATGCTTGTTAGATACGTATTAATAAAATAGAAATGGGCCTCGAAAAAATTAACCTTCAACGAAAAGTATTTACGATTTTACAGGCGATATTCCAAACTTTTTAACACAGAAACAAATTCTGTTAAAAGGGGTAACATTTAGTAACATAAGGGTAGCAAGCGACATATCGTTGAACTGCTAATGACATCTAGATTCACAAAAAAAAATTTTCTAGAAAGGGGGGGCTATTGGGGGGCTCACAGGTACTTGCCAAGTGGGCACCAAGGCAATATCGATTTTGGGGGTCTTAAGGAATATATGTTCCAAATTTCATGCTTTAATACCAAAATGCAGATTCATTTTGCTTAACACCCGCACTAATAAAATGTATTGGCAGTATTAGCAAACTGTTCATAAAACTATCTTTTTTTATGCTCTTCATAAATTACTGTGGAATGTCCTTAAAATGGTTCAGCATAATAAAGCAACACATTTCATGTAGGAAGTTCTCTAATAATCGATGCATTTGATTGATTTTCTGGATAATCTCCAGTTTTTTGAGATAATAAATTAACTAAATGAAGTATTTTTACTTTGTTCTCATTCATTCAAAAATGTTAAATGTTTTTGTCTGGATAACATTTTTTCTATCCCATTAAACCTAAAATAATAATTATTCATTTTAGTCCATTAACATTTTTTTCTAGTTGTAAAAATAAATAGACTTGGATGTCTAAACCAAAAAATGTTACGTCAGCAACTATTTAAGCGGATTTTTATAAAAATAGAAAATTTACAAATGACCCGGCGCATTCGCCATTTTCATCTTTAAAAATGTAAATTCAAATGAGACTTTGCAAAGTGTTTAAAAAACTGGGTTAAAGTAAAGAAAGAAAACTTAAAATCCCCAGGGATGCATTCATAGTCCTCTTTTGTTGTCCTGCGGGACCCATAATTTAGAATTAGATAATAAAGCCCTAAATCCAATGATGCCTACGCATATGACAAGCTTGGCTCGTATGTGTGCTACTGAAATATTGGAACTTTGCAAACACTTACTCTTTGTAAATTACATGGAGACATACGAGTAGTTTAGTATACTTTCGAGGACACAACAAGGCCTTTCCAATGCTGGAAAATAATAAATTATAGCCGCAATTGTCATCATAAATTTTCTCGCATCCTTGAAACCAAACACATAATAAAGTGAAAGTTAAAATTGTTTGTTCAGAAGACAAGCATGCCCTAACTTAAATTCTATTTTATCCAACATTTCACGTTATCACATTATTTTTATCAAAGTACTTTTAAAGCAGTAAATGGTCTTTTTATAATAAGTGTAGAGCCATAAACGTTTTCAGCTCAGTGTTGGTAATTTCGTCCCGTTCATTTTGTTTTATGTTTACAAAAAGCTCGAAAACGCTTGAAACTTTTTAACGTATCGCTTACGCTTCCAGCACGTTTGACGTAAATAGGTCGCCCGTGACAAATTTTTTTGTTTGTATTTTTAAGGAAAGCTTTATTTATCGCTTTGTGTTTTCTAAAATGCCTAATTTATACCATTTCTCGCTGCTTCGTCATCGCTAACGAGCATGTGTGTTTTCTTTTCGCTCTTGTTATTTTGGATTATGAAATCTAGGGTCAACATGAGATTGTTGATTTAGGTAATTTGCTGTTTTGGTTATAAATGCAAAAAAAACAAACTACTTGAAACTCAAGGGGAAGGGATCTCTTTAAAAAATGTTTTTATAAGTCGGAAAGAGCTAGAGATACTGGAAAAGCACCTCTCGTTTTTAAACATTCTTTCTCGTCTCATATATTTTTTTATTAAACTAGGTAGTTCACTTTCATGTATGTTGTAAAATAAAAAGCTCATTATTTTTAACGCTATACTTCAACCAGCCCATATCATGTTTTCTTCGTCAACAAATGCCTGTCTCAAATACAAGCCCGGTCCTTAAAGGGTTTTTAATGTTGCGAAAGATAAAAACAATAGATTAAGATATAGACTCCGTGTTTTTAAATAAAATAAGTTTAAGTTTAAAACATTTAAACAGAAAATGAAAAGCTTCCTTCAAAAGTTCTCATGCGCAGCAAGAGCTCGAAAAATTGTATTTCGGAAAATATGAGTTTATTTTACAAAAAATTAGCCCTGAGGATCATTCATTATTTATTGCAGACAAACAAAATAAATATATGAAATTTTAAATGAAAAATATCGCATGTAGGTATATTAAAATTGGTATGTATACATGCCTGACTAATACTTATTCAGTGAATAGAGTTGACATTCCCATTTGACTCCTTTACACACCAAAGGTTTTATAAAACTTGGCACCGTAGATCAGAGAATTGAAATCTTATTTTGACGTTCATCTATAAAAGGAGTTGTCATAGCGCCAAACATGAAGAAGTTGAACAATCGTTTTATTTCCCGTACAAATAAAATGCTAGGCATCAGCTTGACAGAACTACATTCAGGATGTTTTTGTTGATATCGAGAAATGCTAGATAATTTTAGTGTTGTCGTGCCAAGTCGTTTTTTGGTAAAATTAAAACTTTAGAAATATCCAAACCTAAAATATCATTATTTTTGCTGTATTTGTTTGTAATTTAAAAAACCCAATGTAACTTGTATTTATTTGTTTTCCACAGTTGCAGAAAATATGATAAGAATGCCATCTACTCATTAAAAGTGGTATTATTGCGTCGACGCCAATTGTCCGCTAGATGGCACACATACTTTACATCTTTTGAAGCATTACAAGCATTTATACATAAGTACATGCTTTTATTTTATGCTTACAAACAAACGAGTAGTCATATATAACCATTTTAACTGACCCATCAAAACAGAATGGTAATAGCTAAAGGAATTAAGCCATTTCGTTGGAAAAATAGCGTACTAAAAACAATGTGACTCATCAACATAAAAAATGGGTCTGCAACAGTTAAATGGAGTTATTATAGCAAGCTATTTGAGCATAAAATAATAACGAGCTCTTAGAAAGTGCTTGTCCTACATCTCAGAGCTGAGGAAAAAACAATTAAAATGCCGAAGGCATTATGCAAATAAGGAAAAGTGGCAGGCAGGTACGAGCTTTAAAGGAGGAGGACAAAGGGGAGGGGGAAGGTAATGTTTATAGGAGGCGCAGCTGTTGTCTCCCAATTCCCTCCATTAATGCAGTCGCCCTTTAAAGTAGCTTACAGCCCAGTATTAACCAAGGCTCATGTATTATTCGCTTGCTCTTAAGCATTAGGGCCGGCTACTAAAAGCAGTTTGTGATCACTTACTTATAGGTAAATTAAACAAATGTTAATCTATACTAGGCATCCTACACACAAGTTTTAAAACTGAAGTGTCTCTCCAAACCGACCGACGCCAAAGTTTTATGCCAATCTAAAAAATAGTAGTGCAGATTCGATATTAGACCATTTGGTTTTAATAGAATTGTTTTCCATTTACTATATCAGACAATAAGGGCGGGTTTTTAGGGCATCTATTCTATAAATGACGTTGGATCGCAATCTTAGCCTACTTTTGCAATACACATAAAAAGATTCTTGGAACTTGGGATGACATGTTTCTTGCGATTTTCTTTTTCAAGCACCATGTTGAGTATAGTAAAGATGCCATATCAGTAATAAAAAAAAGATAAGTTGTCCGCCCCTTTATGTTGTAATCCAGGAGATTGGAAATATTGGACCCACAACCCAACGTCGTTTTTGTTTTTTATTCAGGTTTAAAGTTTTACAATGAATGCCGGCGGCGATCCTAATTTAACATGAGAATTAATTACTCGCCGTACCTAAATTATTTAAAGAACAATGAAGCTGAAAACATTGAAAAGCGTTCGTGCACCGAAACAAATCTAAAAATTAAAAACGTCCGTTTTAATACTTCTGCTCTTGCCGTAGTAATTAAATGTTTTTACTATTAAATAGCACTCGCGCTAAAAATACAAACCATTTCGAGAATGTTAATGTAATGCGGAAATTAAATTTTTAATATAATTTAAATATGATGCTGTATGTTTTGTTCTGTTTTGCTTGCTACAACCTCGGCAGCAACAGCATCGAGCATTAAAATAAAAGCCGCAAATATAAAGTAATTTACTCTAAAGCTCTTTGGGCATTTGCGAGGACGTGCTTGGTTTTTAAAAACTACTTGGAGCGCTGCTTCAAATGGATTTTCACTGAGAAAATGAGTAGACCGAAAAGCATATGTAAACCATTACCGCGGTTAGCAAAGAAAAAAGCAAACGGACTTAAACCCTAATGAGAAAATTCTCATAGGTAATGACTCGTAAATTGTTTAAAAATGAAACAGTTTTTCTCCAAAACTTTAGAGTAGTTTACAGTATAAATACTCGCTTTTAATGCATTGGTAATTCAGGACGATGATAAACGCGCCATAGGTATGATAGTTACCTTTGCGTTAATAGAATATTTGATATGATAATGTTGGTAACGAGTACAATGAAGTAGCTCAGTGGAATTGTGCCCTAAGACTCGCTTTTAGGATAGTACACACTAGGCAGATTCAACTACAAGATCAAAATGCCACAACATTGTGTAAACATTGTGTTCTGGAAGCCCTTATTTACCATATTGTAATTCAATCAGTGTTTCCTCTGATAGTCCTGAATCGATTATAATTAATTAGATCCACCTCGCATAGGGCTCCTTGTTAGGTAATTATAACGGCAAACAACAGACGGATTTTTGCATCTTAGATTTAACAGATGTCCTTTCCTACGCACGTAAATTTTGATCTTGTTATATCCTGAATTATTGTTTTCAATAAAAAGACATTGGGTGTCGGTCGTGCGGTTTTAAATTATTAACGATGTACTTCAGAAGTTTTTTTCAAAAATGAGCGTCATTAATAATGTGACCTGATTCCCACTAGGCATTAGTTAACGCCGAAGGTACAAAAAAGAAAACGCAATATAAAGAAACCTGCACACTACCGCGCGCTTCATCATTTAAAACTCCCTTGACACAAACCGCCGTTGAAAAGAAAAGGATGAACTGGGAAATCTTTAAAATAATTGAATATAGAATTGTGGAAAAAGGAGCTGTGAACTTTTAAATATTTAAATAATGCGAATGACAGCGAAATGGTGTCGCTTCTAAAATAGTCGGTTGCGACGAATTTGGACTCTTTGAAACCTGTCCGAGATGATAAATTCATAGACAGGAAGTGTAGATAGGTTCTCATCGGTGATGTATTATAGAAACTGGGTTGCCGCAACGGGACCCTTTCAACTTCTAGAATCACCAGTTACTACGTTTACACCTCTTTCACAATTTTTACTCTGTTTTCTTATTTCCATGGACTTGAAACATTCAAAAGGCAGATGAACCTATGGTTTTGTGTTTCGATACACACACAATGGCGCGGTAATCGATCCTATGCGTATGGAATGTTAATGACTACAAAATGGATTGTCCTGTAAACGTAGTAAGATACTTATGAGACTCAACATAAGATCCTGCCAATTTCCTGCTCGAGCACATATTGTTTTCCCGTTGGCGTAAATTTCAGGAACGAAAATAATTTACATTTTAATGCATGTGATAAAAATGATCCATCAAACGTTTTTTTACGTAGACCGTTGAAAATTTAATTCTGGATTGGTTGATGGTTGAGAAATTTATTCAAGTATATAAAAATGTTTTTAAATTATATGGAAAATAAACGTCCTGACTAAACATGTTCTTTATTTTCTTTCGATTTTTTTAAAACAGTTCTGCAAACATAAAATAAAGTAAACGGAAATCTCTCGTTTCATAGCAAATAGAAATATTGTAAAATAAATCTTTTCTGGTTGCAGATTGGTTCTACGCAAATATACGTTCAGAAACTTAAATAAATACAGCCCGCCTGTAAAGATCCAAGAAAATGACAAAATAAAACCGATTCCGATCTTGAAAGAGTAAAATGGAAAAACATTATTGGATTATTTGTTTTAAGGGATGGCCCAAATAAATACTGTTTTGAAATTAATAACGAAAAGCAAATGACAAAATAACTGGCTTTTACTAAGCTAATTAAGCCATTGATTCACATTTAATACGAGTTCGCAAAGCTAAAATAAAGGTTTTAATTTTATTCATACCTATTGCCTCGTGTATTCAATAGAAGTAGGTTTGCTATTATTTCTGAGCATCTGAGTTTTCTTTTCTGTTTGTCTTTTCTTATTAAAATAGACAAACAACCAGACGGGACCTTCTTTACGGATGACCTTTCTATGTTTACTCTTAGCTGGAAATAAGATAATTCAACGCGACACTGGAAAAAAAATGACACCACTCAGCAGCACCCAATCTTTTCCCTTGTTAAGTGGAAAGGTTTAAAGGACCTGTTCCTGGGTCCTTAATAAATTGGCTGAAATTTAATAAAGGAGTTTTCGTTTTCGCGTAGATGGTTTTAAAAAATGAATTCCTTGATTAAATTACATGGTTAAAGTGAAGTTACATTGAACAAAAATATTTAGGTAATAAAATGATACTCGTTTGTTAAAGTAGAATAAAGGGAATAATACATAAGCACGATGTAGTCTTAGATGAGAAGTACCAACAACAAAAGAACGCGCACCGGCGGCGGGTAATTTGTCTTCGTCGTTTACATTTCAGGGTCGGATTTACTTTGATTTACACTCTTTTATGTTTCGGGTGAAGCATATTGTTTCTTTCATCTCGTAGCTCCTTTTACATCCCCTTTTTGTTCGAGTTCTACTTAAGGGTACTTAGAACACACTTCAGTTTTTAAAAGTTAATGGGTAAGTAATGGGTCAGCACACATTGTTTTGTTGGAGAAGTGAGGAAAAATGTTGCTTCGTCTTCAACAACTGGTGTTGGGTGTGGGAATTTAGAACGAACTCGTATAAAGGGTGTTTTAGGTACTTTTAAAAATATCAAATTTTGTGGTTAAAGATCCTGCTTATGGGTATAAGTTTTTTAACTTTCCGAAAATATTTATGCTTTTTAACTTTTACTAAAAACATTTTATAACGTTCTTAATGAATTTGTAGTTGAAATAATTTCTTGCAAATCATTATTTCTCAAAATATTTTCCTTTGAACTTTCACCAAAAAACCCCTTTTAAGTAAGTCACATTTTTTTACTTTCCGAAAACATTTATAGATTTAAATTAATTCAAAAACACTTTATAAGGTGCATAATAAATTTATATTCAAAATAATTTCTTCCAAATCATTTATTCTCAATTTTCAAGTTTTACCAAAAAAACCCTTTTTTTAAAAGTTAAATTTTTTTCTTTTTCCGAAAACTTTTATACTTTCAAACTCATACCAGAAACATCTTATAAGGTGCATAATGAATTAATATTTAAAATAATTTCTTGCAAATCACTATTCTTCAAAATATTTTTCTTTAAACTTTCACCAAGAAAAGCCCTTTTTTCAAAGGCGCATCCAATTTTTTTTAAAGTACTCTTATTTTTAAAATATTTTTCTAAGAAAAAATTATAATGAAGATTCCTATTCTACAACAAAAAAGCAATCTCCAAAATAAGTTTCATTAAAATCGGAGATAATTTTTTTTTGTTGATCTTTTTTGAAATTTGGCCAACTTTGAAAAGCTTTAGAAAAGGAACGAAAGCTTTTGGAAAAAATCCGATTGCTGATTTGTTTTCTATGCCATCTAATTAACGTAAAAACGTTAAAGAAAATCAATTTTTATTGACTTTTTTCATTTTTAACCAAGGGGTAAGGGTCCAAATTTTCTTAGTTTTTCATTTTTCACGGCCGCAAGTTATCTTTTTCAGCAAAAGAGGTCATCAATGCGTATGTAAAACGAACTGATAAATCCGAATCTGGTACTTACAAAGTTCCAACACTATTGGTTTAATTGCAATGAACTTTCAAATGCAACTTTAGAAGCGACACCCGATTTTTTTTTAGATACTCTTTTTTCTGAAATATTTTTGTTAGAAAAAATCAAAATGCAAATCCTTATTATACAACAAAAAAGCAATCTACAAAATAAATTTCATTAAAATCTGGGACAAAATTTTTTTATGTTGAGCATTTTTGAAATTTGGCCAATTTTCAAAGCTCTAGAAAAGGAACAAAAGCTCTTGGAAAATCTAAATGCCGATTTGTTATCTATGCCTTCTAATAAACCTTAAAACACAGTTTAAAACAAATCGATTTTTTAAAAATTTGCTCCATTTTTAACCAAGGGGTAAGGGTCCAAATTTTCTCAGTTTTTTATTTTTCACGGCTACAAGTTAACTTTTTCCAGCAATTAAGGCCATCAATGCTTATGTAAAACGAGCTGTTAAATCTAAATCTGATACTTAAAAGGTTCCAACGCTATTGGTTTAAGTGCTATGAGCTTTCAAACGCAACTTAAAAAGCGCAACCCGAATTTTTGTAAATTGCACAAAAAGGCAAAAAATATTTTTAATTAAAAAACGAAATGCAGATTAGTATTCTACAACATATAAACAATTAAAAAAAATAAGTTGCATAAAAGACTGGATCAAAAATTATTTTTCCTGAAATTTTTTTTAAATTATTCCCAGACTAGCCTCTTGACAAACTCGATTTTGACTGTGTCTTCTGTTGCAAATTCTGTCATGAATTTTAAGCTTGGTTACTGCAGTTTATTTTATACTAAATAAAAAGGCTTATACAAATATAAAAAAAATAAAAGATACTGAAGTTAATCGTTAAACATTTTAAAATATTTAAAATTTTGTTTGTGCACCAAAAAGAATTATTTATTCTTTTTTCATTAAAAACTTGAATAGTAGTCTAAAAATAAACTTTTATTTTATGTATTTTGTTGGACGGATTACGTTTAAAAATTAAACGCCATGTTATAAACTAAAAGCTTTAAAAACGAAAGAGCTTAAAAGATGGATAAAAAATATCACTTTGGAAATAATGACAAAAAAAAAACGTTTGAACTATGTTTCTGTTAGAAAGACAGGTTCTCAACTACTATTAGGCGTTATTAATGATTGCCATGGTAGAAATCTAAGGAATAACAAACGGCAATCATAAAGGAATCTGACAAGAGGACAAATGTGTCCAGTCCTCGCAGTTGTGGCAAGTTGTTCACTGATGATTATTTTTAGTTCATTAGTCGGGTGGCGCCCCCATGCGGTTATAGTTGACATCACATGCAGCCACACACATCATGTTGAAGTTTTTCCTGATTATCCTTTTCATTTCCACAATACAAGCAAAGCGAGAATAATCTGGGCGCTATAGCATTTGTCTTCATTACAACTTGGATGAGCGTGTTACACTTTTTATTTTACTCTCTTCAATAAATAACTTTGCGCAGGGTGCAGCACGGTTAGAAATAATTTCCTCGTTTGTGCTCTGTTGTAAAATCTCCAAATGTACAAGCCATTCGTTGTTTAATTAAATAACAGGAGTTACTCGAGAAGTGCTCCGTAATTTATTTTTAAGCTTAGCTAGTTTAAAGTCACTTATTTTTTACTGACGGGGCATACAAACATACATTTCTCTCGCATTTTTCTTTGGGGCGTTTCTCCAATTGACCTAACGAACCGTTTTATTTCATATCTTCATTTTGACTTTGATTATACACGCTTTTCAGTTTAGGTTGTAATAGTATTTTGACGTAGGAAATAATGCAAGTTCTGGTTGCGCCTGCAAGAATTAATGCATATTCAATAAGGTAAATAATAATAAAACGTAATGAGAAAACAGGCCTCTTGCAAAACTCCGCTATATCTGCAGGATAAGTGCATTTTCCTTAAACCCAAGAACAAAGGTTTCTACTTTACAGAACAGGAAGTAGGTTGCTAAAGCACACACAAGCAAAAGGGATGTTACATTAGATAGGTAGATGTCTGATATTTTAAGGCAGAAAATGTGTGTATGGGGGTTGGTAAATTCTAGAGCGTAAAGTTGGAAGATTGCGGATGTGTGAGGGGTACAACGGATGCAATCCCAAAAGTATATTTATGGCCTCTAAAAAATACGTAAAATAAAAGCCAAATAAAGTCCTTGGTTTGGTTTAGAAAACCACATGACACAATTTTTAAATCTGAATAAATGTGCACCTTTTATGTTGTTTTGTCTCGCCCGGCGCATTCACCATATTATAATACTTCTTTATTATCTACAAAAAAAGCGTCTCGCCTAATGCTTTTTGTCGGTTCAGACATAAATAATGATATTTTTAAACGCGTTGGTCAAAGCTTTGATCACTTGAGCGATATCTTGTATTAAAATAATATTTTTGTTTTAAAACCTGACATCAAACGGTGTCTGTTTTTCCCCTATTTTGGAACTGCATATTCTGCTAAAGTTAATGTTTCAAGTGTTTGATAATTAATAATCTAGTAAGTTAATGTGCTTTAAGAGTGACAAGGTCCTTTAAGCGGTCCCCGATCCTGGCAAGTGCTGCTCAACTAACAACGTACCATTTAATTATTAATTAAGTTGATGCATTGATAACTGAAGCAGCTTCCTCTTTTGCATTAATTAATATTGTTGAAATTTGTGACAAGTGCTTATTAAATTCAGCCAACCTTATTCTCCTTGAAACAAAATCGCAAATGTCACTGATTACTGCAAAACTATTGCCACTCCTAATTTATTTTACGCCTGACGTCATTCCACATTACGTTTTAATTTACATACCTACCTTCTACTTTTTGTTTTGGTCTGTTTTGCGCTTTGTTAAATAAATAAAGTAGGTAATTTCAGTTCTAAAACACTTAATATTATTAAAGCGATGCTGAAACGAACAAAAGTTTTTTTTTATGTAAAAGTTGTAATGAAAGCGCTGTAAAATGGACATGTCTTAATTATTATTATAAAGCGAATTGTTTCTCGCAAAAGTCGTCTTAAACAAAAGTAAATTTATCTTCCTTTACAGCAAATTTAAACGAATGCACTTAAGAGACGTCAGAGCTGAGAAAATTTGTTTCTTTGGTGACTTGTATTCTGCATTCAGATACGCCATTTAATCAAGAAAAGTACTTTACTCCGGCCTTTTGATGGACAAAAATCACCGATTTTCTTAACACGGAACATCTTCCCTACATTTCTTGTCTTGTTTTTGGATTCTTTATTTTCTTGATGAATTTAATATCATCTTGGGACGAATAAAATACGGCGCTATAATTTTTATTATACAGACGAATACAAACTTTGTTTGCGATATTAATCTTTTTAGGGCAACATACCACAAAAACGTCTATCTGAATATTTGCTTTTCGTTAAGGTTCTTGTGAGTTATGCTTTTTGTTAATATGCCTTATAAATAACAAGTTTTATGTGACTACTGTTGACTTGTTCTCAGTCCTGATTAAATCGAAATTACCTATTTAAGGACCATTTTTACTTTGGGTAAAATTACTTTGTTCTTCATCAGAATTAAAGTAAATGTATTATTTAACATTGAAATAGCTATGAAGATTGGATTGCTATGGATTATGCAAAATATTGAATCCATTTTCATTACCAACCGAATAATTTTTGTCGTTAGTCTTGCAAAGCAAAAAATTAGTCGGACCACTTGGTGACATCTCCTTGCTCTTATTGCTGCTCTTGGTTTGCTGATTTAATTGCAAAATTTAGTTTTGAGTTTGAAGGATCACATCAGTCGAGGCATTAGCAATAGCCCATAAATTTTCAATTTGCATTAATGCAGGAAAGTGTAAAGCCAAATGGAATGAGTCTCATCAAATACATCAATCGCTCCAATACGGTTTTAGGACATTCAAAACAAACACTTAAAGCGACATGTTTGATGTTTACGCAACATACTGAGTGACCCTTGAATAGCAATACTCTGCCTTAATTAAATTTTCATTATCCAGCAGAGAAACGGTAAAAATAGCTTGAAAAAATCATTAAAATATTTCATGAGAAAAGAGGTGGTGTCAGAAAGCGAAAACTTCTATTAGAGCCAAAAGTTTAAAAGATTGATTTGGAAACCCGCCACAAACTACTCTCCTTCAAATGCACTTGCTTCGAAGAAGGCTCATAAATTTTTATACAGTTTGGTACTGCGTGCGACGACTTTTAATAAGCTTTAGCCAAGACATCAATTTTCAACAAGACCCTTCAATTATTTAAACAATGTTGAAGCTTTCAGTTTTTTATTTATTTTTGGCAAGGTGTTAAAATTTATGAAAAATGATTAAATATTTTACTTAAGAAGAAAAACCATCTAATATTCAGAATTGTAAAAGCGAGGTAAGTTTTTTAACATCAAAACCTTTTAAGTAGAAGTACCTCAAGAAGCATTTCTTGTTAACTACAAGTCAAATAAATTTAGATTAGTTTTTCTTTTACGTTAAAGGGCAGCTACATTTTGTTTAGTTTAAAAGTGATGTTAACTGCAAATCACTTTTAAAGTTATAGGTACGCAAAAGGGTAATTAAAACTTTGTCATTAAATAGGTTTAACTTTTTAGCTTATAATCAGCCCTTTTCAATAAAACTATATTGAATATTTTCTAAGCAGCGGGCAATTATTGTTTTGTATTTAATCCCATAATTTAATTTTAATTGTTGTTGAAATGTATGTTAACGTGTGCACCCTTTTTTTCGTTTATTTCAACTTGGGCTTAAAACGTCATACTTTAAAACATTGTTTTGTGTAGCTTTTAGAATTTGTGGTATAGAGTAAAAGTTAGTCTGACAAATGGTCTAAAAACTTACCCCATTAACTGCTGTCATGTCTTTTGAAATGGGTGCTGTTTTTGCTACGCTATCATTCTGAAAAATAAAGAGAAACATTTATTTAATTCGTTTTTAGCAATGTAGAAGCAAACTTTTGATTTTATAAATTAAGGTCATCATTTTGGGCGGGTTTTTAACTCTTTATTAGGGCAGTTTATGGCTCTTTTTGTTGCAAAAATGTGAAAACTTCTAATGATGTTCGTATGTATTTTAGCTAATTTTTTTTAAGCATGGTAATTATATCGTTTAGTGATTGAACTGAAATTTCGAACGCAGTCTTTATAGGTACAGAAATAACCTATTAGTGCAGATATCAGATATTGTATCAAATAATGGTGTTGCATTATCGTCTAGGTTGATTCTCGAGTTTGAGTACCCCATCATGATTATTATCATCGAGCAAATATGGGAAACTAATTATTTCGGTTTGTATAAGTTACCAATTAAACAGTATTTCCACTAATGGGAAGTTTCCAATTATTGGAATAAGGCCACAAAACGTCATTCTCTTTAGGCTTTAGTCTATTTTCAGATTATTGGGTACTTGAACGAAGTTAATTATTAAAAACCATAAAAATAGAATGTCTAGAAATGAATTGCTTATGATAACATTACCAGTGTGTGGGTCCAAGATCTAAAAGGCTAACATAGGTAGGTCCCAAAAATGAAAAAGGATGCCGGTCACGTTTAGTGGAGAGATATTTGTATCTCAGGACACCTTCGTTCGAAAGCGAAGTAAAGCCGGTACTCGTGCACGTTAAAGATCCGAACCTGAGGCTGGAATTGTCTCGGGTCTCATTGGAGGAATGTACAATGGGCCCAATTAAGAGGCCTAAGTGCATCAACCTTGAGTTGACCTCTACTTAAATCCAGATCCAGATAGGTAGGTTCCATTGAAAACGTTTGTTTATTTACGTCTACTTACTCATTAGTCCATATAACTTACATTGGGTAAACAAAAGGATCTTGGAACCAGACAATGAATTTTTATACCTTCTCTATTGTAAATATAAAAATGCTAGTATATCATTATTGAACAATTGATCAAGATATAATGTTTCTTAAAGGGAAATCTCGCGACGCATAGAAACTGTGGTTATGCAATGTTGGTTGCACAAAATTAACAAAAATCAGCACTTTCTGGTCATTGCTCATGTGTTTGTAAAAGTTAATTTTAATTAAAAACTGATTTTACCGACAACATTAATAAACAAAGCACAAGTTGACATATTTTAAAGGTCCATCAATAAGCGTTTAAATACAGAATTTTGGCAATTTAGAATTCAAAAAACAGTGCTTCTAAATTGCCAAAATCCTGTCTTTAAACGGTTATTGATGGACCTTTTAGAATATGTAAACTTGTGCTTTGTTTATTTATGTTGCACAATTTTTAAATAAAATTTACTCTTAGAAATCAACTGAGCAATGACCAGAAAGTGGTGTGTTTTGTTGATTTTAGACAACCAACATTACAAGACCACTGTATTTATGCTTCGATACATTCCCAGTTAAAGAAAATTTAAATTGAAAATATATTCATTTTTACATTAAACGGACTATAGTATCTAATCCGTGACATATCCGGCATAAAGTTTTGCTTGTTTATTTTAGAGACAGGATGGAATTCCAAAGGGAGCTTTTAAGAACTCATGATTGCTTAGCCATCCGCTGAGTTTTGAACTACTAAACTTTTTTATTGTTATGACCCTCCTATAGTTATACGAGAACAGTTACTGCGCTTCACTTATTACTTTTAAACTTTTGACATCATTTTGGTGCTGTTTAAAAGCCCATATATTTTATTATTTCAGGAAAATACCGTAAAAATATTATCTTTTCGCACAGTGCTTGCCGTGCAAAAATTTAATTAACCTTTGTCAAATTCAATTTAAGGTTAATAAAACTGATTTATTAAGATAGGCAACGCGTATTGCTTTATTGTCTCACAAAATTTAATTATTAAAGTAAAAAACAAAGATGGAATAATGTGGGCTGATATAATATTTGGCTTGGATTTCATATAACTCATTTTATAGTGTTTTTACGGCATAAACAGCTGTTTTGTAGTATATTTTGTTTCAAATACGATGTGAGATTTTCATGTTTGGAAACAATAAACATAAAATTATTATTTTGTATTTACTTAGAAGTATTAACTTTTTTTTTGGTTATAAACTATCTTTATTACAGATTTTATTTCTTAGTAGAATCAAGGTTATTTTAAATAACACCACACACTATTGATAAATAAGGCAGATAATGTATTATGTCTCTAAAAAAAAATTCTTGAATACACATATATTTACCCGGCGCATTCGCCATTTTATTCGTTGTATTTAAATGTAAAAATCGCTTTTCCAATGTGCTACAAATTTATACATGTTATTCAGCATACTACAACACACAAGTAGTTGGATTGTATTTCATTTTGATAGCTAAAAACGTATCATAAATCATATTTATCCCCAAAAGCTTTTATTACATTTTAGCGTGAATTTCCAGAAACTTTTTTCATGCTCTAGAAATATAAAACGTATCACCACAACCCACAACCTACATTGATATTTAAATTTTAATCAAATGATAAAAATATGTATGGACGAATTCGGAAGCAATTGCTCGTATTGTTTAAATTAAAAGTCAAAGCCCACACACATTAGGCAAGCTTTGTGGAGGTGATATTAATAAAACGCAGTAAAATTAAAAATAGGAACGCGTGCGAAACTCTGATAAGCTGATTGAGTCGTGCATACCCTTAGTGAAATAGGGGAGAAAGGAAAATGATGAGGGAAGAAATTTTCGTGATTATTATAATCTGGTCAATAATGACTTGGGTAGGAAACACCTTATCTTGTTATAGTTCGTGAAAATGACCATCCGGCCTCTTTTTGTCGATTAACAATACTACGCTAATGCGAAAATGATTTTATGTTCATTATGAGAAAATTTAACACAGTTCTGTATTAAAAAATTCTTATTGTGTTGGGGGTTCCTAAATGGACTCCTCATACCTTTGAATATAAAATTATTTTATGACCTAAATATTGTCCAATATGTGTACAGATCCACAAGAGACTTATAAAACTATTTAATGGGTCGGAAACAGGTGGAAAATGTTATTTGTTGCTAAAAGAGAAGCATTATATCACTTAATAAAATAAGAGCCTCCGGTGCATTAACATTTTAGTGCTTAAACAGTAATGAGAAAATAACGTGTTTTGTGTTCGTTAAAAACAACTTATAGTGGACGTAAATAGAAAATAAAGTGCTTCTTCTTGAAGTATTACATATGTGGTTCATAATTGTTGAGTTGCTATAATCTTGTTAACTATATTTTTATAGCATGTTTCCTTTTTAGGTATAGTTTTAACGCCAAAACTCTTTCTTGGGAATTTAATCTTAAAATAACCCTAAAAAGAAGAGTACAACCTGTATATTTTGTCCCATATTGCGAAAGAACATTTTGACGACATAGTAGTAGTTGGCTAGAATATTCAAAATAACAAATTAAACCGCACTTAAAAAGAATAACCTCCCATATTTTGACTCCGGATTTAACTTATCTCAGCAGCGTTAATTTAATTTATTTTAAAGTCGTTTTTTTCTAATTTCAGTGTCATTTGTTACATTGTCGACCTTGTTGGAATGTTTTTGGCCGAGATCATTGTTTGGTGTTACATCGGTATTTGGCAAATGCCTAAAATATATTTCACTAAATGTACTTTTAAACCCGATTGTGTTTTATTTTTACGTTATAATATTTGGCAAAGCTCTCAAGCAAATGCTGTACAAATAAATTAATTTTTACGATTTTTTTTTTAACTTGTGCTTGTGCATATTTCCGGAAGCTTACATACACGCGATATATGATGTCAAATACTACATTGACGACAGCAATGTAAGTCATTCTAAAAATGAAAAAGTGCGCCAATTTGTTAGACACCCAAAAATACCGCGATTTAAATAAATCTGTGTTACAATTAGGGTGCGTCAAGTTGTATTTTGGTTGTTTGCTTTTTGCGTGTTTATGCCTGAATGGCGTGTAATTCGTGTCAAATTCCTGGACTTTTATCGACTTCCTGGGTACTAAATTTTGTGATTTTAGTTTAGCGCCACTTGGAATAATTACAGCGACCTAAATGAAAATATTATTGCGTAGACTTTGCGTTCTAAAATGATTTAAATGCGAAAGTAACTACTTAAGTGTGACCCAACTGAAGCAAAAAAAACTTGTTTAATGAAATAATACATTTTTTTCTTTAGATAATTATCCAAAAGAATCCTTGGTAAACTATATAAGAACATCGTTGTGTCATAAAAAGAGAGCATTTGCTCAAAATCGGGTAATTAGCAAAACCTTTATTTTTATGCCTGCCTCTCTAAAAACCCTTAATTACCTCATGCTGTTGAAATGTAATTTTTGCTTTTAGACTTTTCATATGGTGATGGCTACATTTAATTAACGTCAAATATTACGCCGCAATTAGTTACTCGGGTTGCGCTCCGAATTTACCTAATTCACACTAAATTATGTGAAGATAACTCCAAAGTTTATTAAAATGCTTTATGTAAAGGTAGATTAAATGTGAAATATGTTTTATGTCCTATTACTTAGTGTTAAATAGTTTCCATTTATATGACAAAAGATTTATTAATTTAAATTTCGGGGAAACTTTGATTAAACTGGAGATTTCCAGAATTAATATCAATAATTCACACTAATCCCAACAAAGCTGCATTATTTAACCAAACTGGACTTTAAATACGTTCGTTAAGAACATGCTTTGCATTCATTAATTACTTTTTGTTTGTTCGTAGATCGTGGTCAGTCTTTTTACATTTACAACAGTAAAGTTGTGCAGCCATTTTAGTATTCTTAACACGTCTGATGGCTTAGATGAATGCCAAATATTTTAAGAAAAACGTATAAACCCATTCAGTCCAAAAAGATTTTAAAAATTTATTACACTTTTAAAGGACTTGCAAAGCTCAAAAATTATTTACACTGCAAATTAATTTTTCCTTTTCACTCATGCTTTTAATAAAACACAAAAACGTGGTTTAATTACAAAATTTATCCATTAGCGCTTTACATTACAGCGGTAACAAACATAAATTGGAAAGAGTTGTAAGTTTTGGTTAAATTTGTGGGAATAAACTGTTACCAAAAAATTTAATTTAAAAAATAGTTTTTTTGCTCCACATATTCACAGTAATTGTAAGGTTTTGTTTGTTCCCCTTAAAAAAGTCAGGTTACTGACGAATTAAAAATCCACTAGGTTGAATAAATGCTTGTAAAATTATTATTCAAATAAAAGAAATGTTTTTCTATAAAAACTAGGACACGATTACGCTCTAGTTAACAGGAAGCCTAAATCATCAAGAGGATATGTGGAAATCTCCTTTTCATATCTAAAATCTATTCTTCCCACGTACTTTTAGCTCTCGAGTCGATTTAAGTTGGCCCTAATTCCAACCTTTTGCACAAATTTTCCTGAATACCTCAAAGGCCAGAATACCAATTGGTTTATTTTAAAATTAAAAAGAATTAAACCTCTTATTGTTTATTTTTAATTTCTATGCATGCAATTTTAAAACTTTTATTTTGCAAAATATGGTTGTTAATCTTTTTATTAAACATTGAAAACGGAATGGCTTCCGGCAGCAAAATTTAATTATTCTGCGTAAAACCCAACATACAATTATGTAATTTTAGCTTTTGTTTTAGTTTGGGTTTTGTTACGTAGAAATATAAAATTTTATAAATAGTGCATTGTATAACATTACCCGAAATGCATAAAAAATGTTGTTTAATAACCCAATAGCTAAAAATTGCAGCGGTGGTTAATAAAAAGTTCTTTAATTAAAATTGGCCATCATATTTTTTTCAGAAACTAGTTTATCTATCTGATTAATTACGGCACAGTGATTTGCACAAATTAAACCAAATAAAATCAATAACTAAAACCAACAGTTGAAGCTATGCTTTATCAATTAATTGTTTATTTACTTGTTTACTTACGCCAACCATTTTCATTAAATTAGGGAACGGAACAACCTCGAAAAGCAAGCATTTATTTAAGTTTGTATTACATGTTAACAATATGAATTTTAGAACAAGAGCACTAGGCAAATTTAATAAAGAGAAAACAAACTGTTTTAAAAATGCTTGCTTTAGTTGGAAAACAAATGCAGAATTTTAAAAATGAATCATGATTAAAGGAGATATATTGTAAGTAAATTCGTGTAGGTATTATTTAGCCAAATACCTAACATTTTTTTAATTACGTTCTATCTGAACTTCTTTATGGTAATTGAAAATAAATGCGTTGCAACTTTAATTAGATTTCGCATGAGCTTATCGTTTATTAGAATATAAATCAGAGGTTATAATTGTTGTTGTAAGCTTTAAATGGGCTTAGGCAAATCGACTATTGGGACTAATTACAGTCCAACGCCTATTTACCTCTAAATGCAATCACGAAATCGAAGAATTGATGAATGCTAGTATCGCGTGAGTACAATACTCTGTGGTATCCATAAAACTAAATTACGCCTCCTAATGCACAATTCCTTGTCACAAACACTTTATTTTTATTGAATATTGAGTGCCCACTAATTTCACATTGAGCTTTTTTTAATATTGATGTTTCAAGAGCTAAATTGAAAGGAAATGCATTAAGAATTAAGGACTAAGTCTTAATAGAAGAATAAATAAATAAAATACGTGATTTAGCCTTCAATGTGTTCAAATATAAAATTTTAAAACGTCGATACAAATATGTATGTTTGAGTGACCCGGCGCATTCGCCATATTCCAACGTTGGCTTAATTTAAAATCCATTATTTTGTATTTGTATTTAAATTTATATTTAATTCAAAATATAATTTGTTAAAATGAATTATTTATCTTTCGTTGGGTACCTCCCCCTCTCCAGGCAATGGCTTAAAAACAAATCCACAGAGTAAACAATAATGAAGCTAAATAGCATACCTATCTCTACCTATATAACACACACAAAAACTGATTTAATGCATCGTCCTTTGGCTTTGACATAGCAGTTTTGAAGCAGATATTGATTTATGCCCTACAAACATGTGAACATCAACATCATAAATATTAATATTTATAGCTAGGAATAAAAATTTACATGCATAATTTTATATTCCTGATGGTTGGAAATGGCTTTTATACCTTATATCGGGCCATAGCCGCCGCACTCTTGGAAATAAAATTGCACATCGGGATTTTCTAAATTTATCACCATCCTGGCAGGTTATATTACCTAAGTTATCATTGCAGGAAATCTTGCTTTTATTGATGGCTGACCCAAATTTTTTAATCTAAATGCACTGAGTTATGCACCATTTTATATCAGCATCATTTATTAACTTGAAAGCCTTATTCACAATTACCTACATTAATTAAACTTTGACTTACCTGAAAATTAACTTTGCCAAACAAAACTGATAAATGTGCATATCTACAAATTACATAATTTATACAGGTGTCCATAAATTGGCGCATAAACGCGATGGTACGTTGTTGGGGCATGCCTGATTCTGTGAAAAAAATCCATCTGTTACATTCCTTGAGGAAAATGCGACCAAAGTTGCATAAATTTGGCAACACAGTCTAGGAAAAATACATCTAAAAATTCCATTTATAAGTCTTGATCAAACTCTTTTGCATTAGATTTTATTGACATTGTAGTTAGCTTTTCTACAAAAATTTTGTTATATTAAATTGATTAAAAAAATGTAATTTGACGATTTAAAAGATAAAAATATGAAATGGTTTAAGATAGACTGTAGCTTCGTATTAAACCATTTTTTTTTGTTAATATGTACTGTTATTCTCAAGGTATGAGCTTTTGAAAATTTGCACTTTGGGACCTCATATCTCCAAGGGTATATAAAATAGATTCGTTTTAACATTTTTCTAGGGATCCCTAGATATGCCCTCTTAACGTACCGTCGCGTTTATGCGCCAATTTTTGAAGATATGAGTCTTAAAAAGCCATAGTCATTATTTTCAAAATAAAACCCATTTTACCCATAAGTAGTAAAACTTTATCTCGACTATTGATTGCTCAGTAAATCGCATCAAGAAAAAGGCGAACTTTCCTAAAAACAGCTTACCTAACCTAAGAAGAATGGTTGATTGGAAATCGCATTTCATGTCAATGAAAACAATAAAGTCTCACAACAATAGTGTTTGTAAGTTTAAGAACAATAAAGATGACGTGTTTTCGTTATAAATCAAGCCCAAACAAATAATCTTACTTTGAAATCAGGTTTTTTTTCTTTAAATTTAAGTTTCGTAAGATTTGTGCTACATTTTCCCTAAAGCACAAGTTGGCATGCTGCAGTGAAAATATAATGTCATATTTCCTTATATTTTAAAGGAAATTAATCATAAATTTTGTCGCGTTCTATATTTCAGGACCAACACCGGAAAAAGCAAAGCTAAACCATTTCATATATCAGTGTTTTTTCCGTTTTGTAAAACGTGAATTTTTAGAAAACATACTGAATTTTTCTGCCGCATTTGTCATTTAATTTGAAACAATACGCTAAATAAGTATCTCTAGTGGCGCCCCCAAAAACGAACTATCGATAGTCAAGTTCATAGATAGTGACGAAACTGGTTCTATGATCTTAAGATAAACTTCTGTCGTTCAAATGTCATTTATTTAAAATTTAAATAAAATGTCGCAAAAAAAGAAATGTGGTCGCAATTGTTGCGTTCCAGGTTGCAAATCTCGGGGCTGTGGTAAAAATATTGTATTTTACCACTTCCCAAAAAAGCCCTGGGAAAAAGATCGGCGACATAAATGGATAAATGCTGTGGGCCGAACACTGTAAGTATATGATATGTTTTTCTTTATGTTAATTACATATTTCTTATTTACTTGGACGTACTACTGTAGTTATTTTTAGTAAAAATGGAAATCCTTGGGAACCTTCCAAAAGTTCGATGATATGCAACCTCCATTTTGAGGGGGGAAAAAAATTAGAGCATCCGCACAAAACAGCTTATAATCCTACAATTTTTCCTGGTAGATGTGAACCTGGCCCTGCTCTGAGTGAAAATGGTAAAGTTTAACTTTTCTTTATTTTTTTTTGTAAGCGGAAATTCTCCATGAATATTTTTGGATATTGATATTTTTAAAAAGTTGACAAATTTTGGGGATAATTTCGTAGGAAATTGGATTTCGAATAGGAGTGGGCACGTGAAAAGAGGTATAGGATGGGTGAATTTCCTCTTCATTATTCTTGTTTAAAATTTTTTTACAAAGATATTTTATTTTTGAACATTTTTAGTTGAAAATACAGTGGATAATGTTGATGTTTATAATTTAAATGCGGCAACTCAAACAAACGTAACAAATATTTCATCTACACACGATGTTCGAGTGGGACCATCAGAACGATTTAGACCAGGATTTATGGGCTTCTCAGACATAACTGACGATGCAAACATGAAACAATTAGGGGGAGTTACATTGGCTGTCTTTCAGATTCTTCTAAATTTTGTGGTACCTAAAAGTTATGGGCAGCCAAATTTTTTCAGAAAACTCAATGCAGAGAATAGATTACTATTATTTTTAATGAAAATGAAATTGGGATTGTCCTTTGCAGCCCTTAGCCTATTCTTTAACGTCTCACCGCAAACTGCTTCATCAATTTTCGACAGCGTCTTGGAGACCATTTATGAAAATATTCAAACTTGGATCTTTTGGCCTAGCAAAGAAGCAATAAAAGAAACGATGCCAAGCACATTTTTTAATTATCCCAACTGTCGGGCAATAATTGATTGTACCGAAATAAACACTGATACTCCCCCGACAGTAGAGCAACGAGCACTGATGTACTCGAGCTACAAAGGCCACTTTACAATCAAGTATTTGATAGGTATAAGTCCGTCAGGACTTATTACATTTGTATCAAAAGGATATGGTGGAAGAAGTACCGACGGATTTATAGTAAACGATTCTGGTTTTATAAACTTGGTCGAAGCTGGAGACGAAATCATGGCCGATAAAGGATTTCCTCAAATAAAATCGGAACTCTTTAAACGGGATTGTGTCCTTATTATGCCCCCATTTGCTTTTGATCCCCAATTTTCAAAAGAGGAAGTTATGGAGGGATACAACATCGCAAGTGTAAGGATTCACGTGGAACGGGCTATTCAAAGAATTAAACTATTTAAAATTTTGTCCCATGTTAATATTGAATTGTTTCCCAAAATTGACAAAATTATGCATGTTGCGTGTGCCCTGGCTAATTCAAAAGAACCAATAATAAAACCGGCTAATACATAAAAAAATACTCGGTTTTTTCTCAGAATCGACATGAAGCAAGGAGATGGGTTACCAACCAGGCTCTGTTATGGTTTTCTTTGGCCAAAGAAGTAAATACTTTACCAGATTATCAAAATCGTCCATGGGCTTTCAAAAATGAACACATTAACATGTTTTTTTTATGACAATAAGCTTCAGGTTTAATTGTTTTAAATAATGTCTAGTCCTAAAAAAATAACTATATTTTACTTATTTCAAATAAAAAAAAATATACAACCAACAAGGCTTTATTTATTTTACTGTCTAGAAAATCAAAAAGATAACATGAGATAACATTTTATGTGTTGGTTCTATAAAGATTTAAAACTGTTAAATTATAAATTTCCAAAAGTAAAAATGTATACCGGTTACATTTAGTGGTGAGATAAATGTATGTCGAAATGCTTTCGCTCGAAGAACGAAATAAAACGGTAGTAATGTGCAGATTTTCATCCGTGCTTGTTAAGCAGCTCTGCTTAATTTTGGAAAAGGTCAAGATTCGGTTAAATTTCCTGCTTGGGGGGAGTCTTCCTTATAGCATCGATAGTAGGCCATAGTCGCAAAAACCGATTGATGTAGAAAAAAAAAAAAATTTAAACTGACCCTAAATTGGTATAGTGAGATTAGGTTAAATGTTGATTTCTGTGGCGAATGTTTAATTTAAAAATCACAAAATAAGGAAGTAACGATCAGTTTCAGGCATAACCAGAAGTCGCTTGACCTAATTGAATTTTAAGACCTGTAGATTCCTTGTCCTAGCTAAGAATTAATAAATGAAAAACAAAATCGCAAAGTTAAACCGTTTTCCGGATACTTCTAATAGCCCCATAGACTTGCAAAAAAAAGAAGTAGGAGCATCTTATATCGACAGACATGGTCTAGTGGCTTGAGATACCAAGCTGTTAAGCAAGAGGCGCGGGTTCAAACCCCACGAGGTCCAAAAAAGGAAAAAAGTCTATAGATCGTGGATCGGATTACACGTTAAGCAGGAGGCTTCTCTTGTTCCTAATCCGTTCAAGGTCCTTGAAACAGGATCAGATAAGGGAATGGACCATAGAGTTACAATGCACAAATATAAGACAATGTACCTCGATATTGTTCCTAGCAAATAATTGGCAAAAAATATTTAAAATAAAAATGTTCAATAGATGGTACAATGGTTTGAAGAAATTGATCATTTCTTTGAATTTCAAGTAAAACGTTATCTTTTGATGAATAAATAAACAGTTTGCAAATGCTCAAACCAGTAATATAAAGAGAAATTTGAATTTGCGTATAATAAATATGACTGGCCTTAAGTTCCGGCTCGTTACTGGTATTGGCAACTAAATATTTAACAAAGGAAATCCCTCTAGTTCGATCAAAGATTACCGAATCTTTACAGGAAAAAGGACATTTTATTTCCACAAGTTCAGTATTCCCATTATTGGTAATAATGCCATCTGGACTACAGGCTAAAAAGGGTTGTGCTAGGCAGATCACAAGACCAGAGTCGTAGACGTGTTGTTGAATTACTTCAGAAAGTTTGGCCTTTGCCGTTGATTCCATATTCAACCCATAATGCATTGCCTCAGTTAATTTACCGTTATATTTGTTGTTTTTAAACTGTTCCGCTAAAATTTCAAAATTTCCTTTTCTGGTTTTGATTCTGTGGCTTTTGCTGCTTGCAGTTATTCTAATATGCCTCTCTTTAAACCAGACCGCCGTTTCCGATTGTTTAACTGAATTTACAAAAATTTGGTTCCATTTTTCAAAATCTACGGCGACATTTGCTTTATAAAATTTCTCGCATTCTTTAGAACAGGTCAGGATAGTTAATTTTAATTGAAGGTTGTTTTTAATTTCGGACTTATAGGCGTGGTACACTTTAAAATTTTGACTATTTTGAATTTTTAAAAGTTCTGAAAGTATTTCCTGAATTTCATTTTCTTTAGACAATTTTGTAGCTTCCCTTTCATCCCTTGTGTTAATGCAGTTCACTTCAGCTTGAATCATTGTTGATAAAGCACAATTTTCATTTATAAGAAGATTTGTATTTTTAATGTCATTAAAAGAAAAAATAGGTTTTTTTGAAATTGGGGTCCCTTCTTTAAGAAACATTTCCTCAATTGTTGATCCTTTTTTATATTTATTTAACTGGACCTCCGGTGGTCGATTCCACACCATAGGGATGTCGGTTTTTGATCTAGTGGATTCCTCATTCACGTAAATGCAGATTGCAGCAGCGTGTTTGCAAAAATATTTTCCAGCCTTGCAGCTGCAGTCTGCATCTGCCACTGTTCTATCTTGATTAAGCTATAATTAATTAAAAAAATGGAGTTAGGAAAAAGGAACTTGATGGACATTGGACAAGGATTTTTTTTAAGACGAAAAGTTGTAGTGATTTTGACTACTGTAAAAATTTATTTCACTATTTTAATAAAATATTTCACAATAACAGAAAAAGATCTTACAATGTTTTTATATTTGACTAGAAACTAGACATTATACTTGGACTAGGTTACATAATTAACTTACCTCAACAACTGGAAAATACACATTTTCGTGTTTCCTGCTACTTGAAGCCCCAGGTGTTTCTCGCAAACAACAGCCTTTTAAAAATACACTGTTATCACGCCGCTCCTCTTTAACACTGCTAACATGACAGCTTTTAACTAAATTTAAACCTTTCGCTCTGCTTTTTTTTCTAAATTTATCAACATTCACACTCTGAAAATGGCTTTTTATTGTAACATTTATGTTATCAGACATTTTTCAGTTTAAAAGTTTGAAATTTTAGTTTTGACAACCTTACGTCAACGCGTAGTCAAGTGTGCGATGCGGAACTATCGATAGTCACGTAGGTGGCGCGCACATCGATAAAATGAGATACTTACTTAGCATTAAACCTCTTTTATTCTTGGCTACAATACCACTATCTTGCAATGCTGTAACTAGTTCAAAAGATTTCAATAATTTTAAAAGGATTTCATTGCCAAAATAACAAGAAATTCAGACCACAGTCTCAGTGAACCACCACAGCCAGACATTGTAATTAAATAAATTAAAAGTGAATAATAATTTTAGACGTCCACGTGGTGTTTTGGCACTATTTTATGCGCGAACTGACTTCTGCGCAACTTTGAAACTATTTGGCAAACTAGAGCATTTAGAGTTTATTTGGGTGAACGTCTACTTTCAAGATATTTACACCTGTTCAATTCTAAATTTTACGTTTATTTATTGATGAAATTTTATACACTTACTTATGCTTGCGTAAACATTTACTTAATAGATCTTTAAATAAAGTTAGTAGCGTTTGAAGGTTCTTAACGGAAATTGAAAATAAAACCTATTATAACCGTTAAGTAGGGATGTGAACAGCATTTTTGTACATAGTGAGGGTAAAATTAGGTCAAAATAATAAACATATTTACACTTAGACGGCGGTCTTGGAAATGAATAAAAACATGTTGACCCAAGAAATTTTTATTGCCGAAATTAGTTTGTGTACCCACTTACTTCAGACATTTTCTAGATGACTGATCATTATTTTGAAACAGAGATAACAAGTTACCCAATTTAAACTGAAGAGCACCCTATTTGACAAAATGTAACCTCTTCGATTCGTACTACCCTCAAGAAAATATTTTATTAATACGAGATAAATTTATTCCAAAATAGTATACCTACGTGCTTCTTGTAACTTTTATTTAAATTGAGTTTGTTGTATGACAATGGAGAAGAGCTCCTCCTGAGTTGGAAAATCTCAGGCTATTGTGAACAATAGTTTAATTAAGTTTAATTATGGCTGGAAAAGATAATGGACAACAGGCTGATAGAAACATTAATTGAGCTGCAAGATAAAGCCGGGCGTAAAAGAGGTCTCATGAAGTATTGGGTCATCATTTAGCCCCCTGGCGACTGCGTAATGAACAAATGGGCCATACCGCCTCATTGAGTTATCTTGTTCTATGGCCTTACTAATACACGAGATCTAAAGACTGATAAAATGGGTATCTGGTTCATTTGTATTCTCGTAAATCGTTTTGCTAATAGTCCTGAATGCTGGCCTCTTCGAGCGATTGATTTTTAAAGCGCTATAGAGAGGTACAAAGCAGCCCTCTTGAGTTCATTAAAAGTTTATTTTGTTTTTTTCCGCCCTTCGTAAGACTATGGATTATGGAATAAATTCTCGATCGATTTTCTTTTCTTTTAAAGCTCTTTTAAGAAGTACTTAAAAATAATTGTCGGGATTTTAGATAAGCTCGCTTTTAAAAGAATTAAAATTGCTTGTTTTTGTTTTTTACTGATGCAAAATAAATTTGTTTTCTATAAAAATTCCATTTCTTTGGTCCACAATGTAAGTATTCAGTTACTACGTGTGGTTTGGCATAAATCAAATCCAGCATGACAAAGTTTACAACTTTATGTCGGTTGCTCAATTCAATGTTGGAAATTTGCCATATTGCTTATCTTTTTAGTGCATTCTTTCAAGCTGTAATGAAAGTTCACTGCTTCTGCCCGCAATCAGCAAATATGAGGAACATATTTTATACATCTCTTTTAAAAGGATTTGCACGAGAATTTACATAAAGAATAAAAAAGAAATAATCTAAAAAGACTCATATAAACAACTTTGTAAGTAAAAGTATTCCTATGATCATTATAGAAATCTGCTTTGCTTTCAACGACAGTAACCAACAATAATGTTTATTTACAACTGCATATGAAATGATGACATTCCTGACTTTTTAAAAGTTGGAAAATGTCATTTTATTAGATTTATTAAGCTGTCACTTTCCACCCGGGCGGAAAGTAACTACTTTCCGCCTGGGTAATGAAAAAAGGTCGGATTTAACTCTTTTGTGGGAGAAACTCCTCTTCGACCTTTTACGCACACTCTTTTAATTCTGTACATTCGTCATCACTATCCGACATTATGTTTTTTTTAATATTAGTTGGTTTAAGACTTTAAAATAATGCGAGAAATGACGTTTTTTGAAAATTAAAAATAACTATTTTTTTTACTTCGATGTCAAGCAATTGTAATGTAACCATGGTAATAAATTAAAAAAATATAATCATGTTTTCTAAGAACAATGAATAATATTAATTTGCAAAATTAAAGCTTTTTAAAATTAAATATAAACGTTATAAAAGCAGTTGTAAATAAAATAGTATACTAACCTCGGTGGAAATTTCCTTTCTGTCTCGAGAAATGGTTTACCGCGGCGCTACGCGCCTTGGTAAACCATCCTTTTCTCTCGACAGAAATGAAACCCTTTCCACCCACGGTAGTAATATACTATTTCATGTTTATACGAACTAATAAAACCTCAATAAAATATAGAAGAAATTATTGCATTAAAAGGTACCCGGCGCCTTCGCCATTTTATGAGTAGATCCTAAAAGTTTTAGATAAGTCTGTAAATACCTCTACATGAGACATATATGGTATTAAATATTAGCAACTACTACCTATATATATTATAAAACTATCCAGGGACAAAGGCTGTGCATCTCACTTAAACTTTGGTAATGGATTACATTGTATACAGAGTAATAATTGAACGTTCATTCTACCTAGTGGTGGCTTGTTTACGTTGTGTAAGCAGGGTACCATTTTCGTTTAGTAAAGATTTAATTAAGCTGGGTTAAGCCCCTTTCAGCTATGCACAAAACTTTGAGAAAGTACACACAAACAAAAAGAGCAAAAAAACACCTTATATAGAAACTGAAGTTTTTAGATAATCGTTAGGCGCACCATTAAAACTTTGATAATTTAAATCGATTGCACGTTGTTTTGTTAAAAATTTAAAGCAACTACTAAATATTAACAAGCTTCTTTTTTATAAAGCATAGTTTACTTTGTTTGAGTTTATGTTTTATGTCCGTAAGGTGGCGTTTAAGATGCAGGTCGTTTAAACTTGGAAAAGCGTTTTTATATGTAAAGTTGGACATATTTTTAAGATAATATTAATGCATGTTGCAGAAAAATGTAGAAAACATGAACCTGTGTCTGATTTCATAAGGTTGTTATGTCGTCAAATATTTATGTATGTAATATTAGACTGCCGTTATGTAAGAGCAATAATTGAACAGAGATGGTGTTACTTGCTGTAAACAGACAATGGTAGCAGGTGCTTGGTTATTTCGGTCCAGAACTTCCAACAACACATTGTAGTGACTTATGATCATTAATATTTATATGTAGTAGTTCTAAGTATCTTAACTTTAGACGCTGCTTGCAACAGCTTTTAATGACAAAAAATACTTTAAACCATGCCATTATGCAAAAGGGTGCGGAGAGCGGAATTCCTAGTAAAGTTAGTTTGCCCTATATTTATAAGAAGCAGTATAATTTGGGGTAACATTAAAGAAACTGTCTTAGATTTAGCCCAATAAAAAAATGATTTTTTATAAAAAATATACTTTTAAGGACACCATTCATATTTTTAGTGCATTGCAGTATTCAAATAGAATTATCCATAAAAAGAAAATGGCAAAAGTTAAATTGTCCTTTTCCCTTACAAGAATACAAAATTCCAAACCAAGAGTGGACTTTGTGAAAAGAGATGGCCAACTATTTATGCTCCAGATTTCCAAGTATAATCTAAAAGACTTTTATTTATCCAAAAAATTTCAAACGCTATTTGAATTTAAAATTTATAACTTGATAAGAGACCAATAACCAATCTATATAACTGGATTTGAAGCCATATGCTTTCCAAACAGTTCGTATGCGGCAATTCTAGCAACTGTTAGGTCGATGACTTGAAATAAAATGGCCTAGTAAGAGAGTAAAGTAGTTCTTTTAAATCTATTTTTATGTTAGTATAAGCAAAAATAGCTTTAACTCTAAAACGGAAAGATTCGTATTGGAATACTCAAGTTTCATTATTGTACTTTAGAAGATCTGTTTTGCTTTAAACTTTAAAATATTTATGTACCTATTTTGTCATGGAAAATGCAAAAATAGTCGCTAAGTGGGCGAAATTACTTTAGTTTTGGAAAACTTAAAAAACAAAATAAGTCAACACTTTTAAGATGTTCCAAACACTACAATGTCCTTGAGACAACGTTATTTATGTTAAATTCATTTTTTAGGTTTGTCTACTTAAAATGTAATCATTTATCTTTCTTAGCCTTTGTTTCAAACGTTGTTTCTAATTTTGTTTCCAAGAATTTTTGAGCCTTGATTTATACCTAGCAAATTTAGTTAACAATAAATATAATTATTATTAAAAATAAAATACCTAATAATGCTTTAAATATTCCTACACCTTTGGAACACAAATCTTATTCCACGTTTAAGTCAAAAAACTTTTTTATTCATAATTTTATCTGTGGGATCATAGGTGTAAGTGCAAATAAATGTGTATTTATAACATAATACCGTGATTCATATGCATGATTCATAAATGTTTCTCTCTCGCTTTTTTAACTAAAAAAGTCGACTTTGCCAAAATTTTGTGTTCACCTCACTATTTGAAATCACGTCATGTACGTGCATTTATTACGAGACTTTTAAATTGCCATTAAACATATGTCTCTACATTAAATGGGAGTTTAATTTGGGAGAAATGTTATTTTTGTAACTCTAGAGATTTATCTCTGCGTAAGAGGTAGTAAGACGTATTGTTATTTTTACTTTGTTTTAAAATTTAACGAGTTGCTTAGGCGACTTGGTCCGTATTCATTTTAGAATAGTCTTCACATTCACAAACAAAGTGATAAAAATCGTCCTGGCGTTAGTCCAGAATCGAATGCTCCCTCTGATAAAAAATAGCAGGGAGCATCGGCGAAAATATAAAAACTAGGTTAACTGCGTAGGTCCTTCCATTAAATGAATGGTTTTAAAAAGAGTTATGGCCCTGCGTTATTGGTTAATTTCTATTGAGAATCCTAGCCCGAAAATTGATAAAATTTATGTCCCTAAAGTAAAAAGTTTTTACTTTAATATTTTTATACTAGGACTTAGTTCAATATCTTTTGTTGGTGCAAAATTGAAAGGTATGACGTGGGTTCTATCTATTATTAAATCGGGCCTTCATCTTTCGCGTATTTTTACCGCCTTGTGACAATATAATATTATCTTCATTGCAATATTAAATTCCACTTTGATGAACTCATTTTTGCTGTTCAGGAAAAAACGCAGCTACACCCTTATAATATTATCAAATTAAATTATGTTTTAATTAATAACACCTGGAGTTGTTTTTAATTATAAATAAACTATGTAAATCCAGGTTCTACCATTACCAGAAGTAATCCAATACGCTTAATGGCTGAATTAAAATAGATTTAATTAAAATTTTAATGCTGACATTAAAATATATATTTTTAATTGATATTGAATATGACTGACCAGAATGGCTACTCAATTGGACTAATAATGAAATTCCTACAAATTTATTTTTAATGAAGTCACCAATCACAGTAGGGTTTTAATATTTTATTTCAGCCCTCAAAACTACCTTGGAAACTACCTGTAGTAAAAAATTACATGTTTTTCTCCAGCTAAATAAAATGTTATTTAATTGTAAACTTTGCTTTTCACTATAAAATTATAGGCTAAATCGGTGTAGCCTTGAAGCTCACTACTTATTAATTCTAGCAATTAATTACCTTTTTTCCGATAAATCCTTCTGATTGACGTCGTAAAACACGCTTTATCATATAATCCGGAAAATGTGCAGGAAGAGAAATGGTGTTGAAGACACGAACCCTTAATGAAAAAAACTTCTAAGAGGATTACTATATTGATTTATGATAATAAAAATTATAGAACCTTCTTTTAAAGTAACCAAACAAAGCATGGAAGCCTCTACAAAAGAACAAAGTTTTGTTATAAAAGTAATAAAAATTAATTATAGACTACGGGTTTTACTCCTACCGTGAACTTTAATAACTTGGGCTCTACTTTGTTTTTCTAGCTTCACAAATATTTGGTCATACTTAATTAAGATTTATTGCAATTCTTAAATTAGCAATTTAATAAAAATGGTTTATTTATGTTTTAAACGCAGCGATATTTTTACTGCATTAGGGTAATTTTTGTAATTAAAGGATGACCTAATTACAACAGTCCTAGAAATAAATCTATTGTAACACGTTTGTTTATAGATGAATCATAGTCATTTAACAGAACCAAATCTATTTTCAGATTGTTTGTTTTGTTTTCCAAACAATTACATATCTGCTTTTGGTTTGGACATTAGCTATATAAAACTAATTACTTTTTCAATTTTAAAATGTTGATAATTATTATACGTTTGAATTAATGTTTGAATGAGACTTTTTGCTCTCACCCGGCGCATTCGCCATTTCCAAACATCAAATTTTATGTTGATCTTCGTCCTTTTAACGGTTTGTCTGTTTTAATATTTTAAAGTGGCACTGAAGATTGAATACTTAAGGCTTTCCGCAAAGTTTAAAAAGTTAAGTAAATAGTCATATGCAGGCACTTTTCTTGTATGATGTAGACTTTTTGACAGTGTAAAGTTTTTCCATTAGCTCATCATCTAAGAGGTTTAAAATAACTGTTTCAAATATTCTCATATTTCAAACTTTGTACATCAAAATATTGATTAAGAAGTAAGATTTTGTAAAACTTTCCTGCTTCCGAGTGCTATTTAAAAGACGTCCATTTCCATTTAAAGTTGTAAACTTTTTTCCAAATCAAAACTTTTTGCATACTTTTAAATTTAAATTATTATAATTATAGTAGGAACGTTTTCTCATTAAAGACATTAACAAGTTTTTTTCTGAAATTTGAGAAATAATTTATGAGACTTCATTCTTAATAAACTAAAAAAAGTTTCTGCATTAAATGCTTTAAAAAGCGCATAAAAATTAAACTGGCTGTAATTGATGGCTAATTTTTTTGAATTACAATAAAACTGAAAAAAGTTTTATTAAGTTTCAGAAAAAAAAATAAAAACCAATGTTACGGATGCGGGTATACTTAAGATGTTTGACCATAAACAATTACCTAATGGAACAATATTGAAAAACATCTTGCTAGTAAATACCGCACAATATTTTTTTTGGAACTTTTCCAATATTTCGATAATAGCCAAATTGCCGTAACTTATGCGATTTTATGTAATCACATTAAACTTAACCCACCTTTTCTTTTTTTTATTATCTTAAAGACTATATTAAGTAGACTAAACTTTGTGGTGCATTTAAAACTGCTATTTAAAAAAAAACTGCCAAGTTTTTGTCACAGCGCTTTCAGTAATTATCGTAAACAACTTTAATGTAGGTTACTTTACCAGCAATAAAAAGAATTAAGAAAGGGATAATGAAAAGAAATGGTGTCACTTGGAATTATTCTGATTTAAGAAAACTTCAGTTTTATTGCGTAAGTACAAACAGGCACGTATAAATTAAACACACGAGTAGCAACAAAAAACGCAAAAGTGTCGCATATTGTTTTAAAATAAGTTATTTTTTGTGCAAAAAATATTACTTTTTCAGTCATAAAAGTCGTCTAAATAAAGTTTAAAATAGGCAATGACCCAGTCAGTGTAAAGAAATATCCTCTGACTGAAAGTACCTCTTTTACGGTCAGGTTACGAATACAAAAAGCATGAATAATTCAAAATTGAGACGGCTTCAACCTTCGAGTTGGATAAGAAGTGTTATGCTACGATTCTCCCGCTGTAACAGTAAAATACACAATGTGGAATATTCCACATTGACTATTCCCTAGGCGCTTTTCTAATAGATACCTATATTGTTAGTAATTCCGTTTCCGCTTTAGGGCACATGGCTCGGCTTGTCTTGGACGAGATCTAGAGGAATTGCTTAAGCTTTTCATCATAAAATGACATCCCTTCGAGACGAACTGAACCAATAAGATGAAATCGATAGCTTTAGTTAACCGACGGTTTATACGATACGGGGTATCCTTAAAAACGTCCGTTAAACAAAACGTCAAGCTGCCGAGATACATCAATTTAATAGAGGCTATTTATTTAAAAGTGCGGTCCACAGAAAAAGGACTCTGAAGGGATTCTTTTCTTTGTAACGTTAACTGCACGTATTTTAAAAACTTAAGATTTTAAAGGAATGGCAACTTTTTCCAAAGCATCCTATATTTGCCTGCTGTTTTATACTGCCTATAAACGCCTTTTGCGTAAAGTTTAAGAACCCTCAGTGTGCTAGTTTCCCCCCAACAAAATGGCGGCAAATTACCTTGCAAAAATAAACACAAGGTTTGACTTTAGCGCTTTCTAGTGTTGTTTGTTAACATCACAAAGGGAGAATAATTAAATAAGATGAAATCTATTGACGCGTACTCCCTTTTGAACTCTAAAATAAAGATAATAAGAAAATAAATAGGTAACTCCTTAAGAAGCCGAGATGAAAGGAAACTGTTTTGAATATTAGCACAAAGTAGGTAAATGTATTCTGAAAGAGGATACAAAGATGACATAAATACACGTATTAAAAATTTAATAAAAGCGTCATGATTTATACGCGTAGGCGATATTATCAAGAATCTGAGTTTTCATAAATACGGCATAAAGACTTTCGCTAGGTGCAGCAAACTTTGCGTACCATTTTCCAGATGTAGCACATTTAATTATTCCCACAAGGTGGGTTTGAAATATAGCTGAATTCTAGGCCTAACAAAACAAAAAACCTTTGTACAGAATTTATTAATTATGTTTCTAAAATAGTCCCTAGTAAGGTTTCAAACTCCGGTAGAAAACGTAGCTTTTATTAAACATGTTTTACCTTGTTATTAATGTGCAGCCACATTCTGGTATTACTTAAACTTGTTCTGTTAAATTAAAAAGAAAGTTTTGCAGAAATAGTACATGCATGTGTAATGTGGTCTTTCATCAAGTTGATCTTTATATGTAGGTATGTTGGGATGCTATACTCACGGGGCTTCTAATTTTAGACATAAACACTCATTAAATCTTATGCCACACTACTAACAATAATAAAACATTACACGCTTTTCATATTTCAACATAGTTCTTAAGACTTTTCACATTTTATATCTTCTTTGCCATATTATGTAAAGAAACATAAATTATTGCATCCATAAAAAGCATTCGACGCTTTCATCAATGAATAAAATGTTTTTTGCACAGCGCCGCACAGTTGCAGAATATAAATTAAAATAATGTTGAAAAGGTCCAAAGTTTTGGTTGTAATGGTCGTAAAACTAAAAACATTTGATATAAAATTTACAACGCGTCCAAAGTGAGAAAAGCATTTTATTAGGTTATAAATAAGACTGTAAAAATCGTTAAAATCTCAGCAAAAACAAAACATCAAGCAAAGCAACTTTCTTGGACATTTTATGCTACCATGAATGATATTTTGTCGGTTTATGGGTCTATTTTTGACTTGAAGAGGTTATGGCAAGACTTACCGGTATGGAGGCCTTTTCCTCGGAGGTGGTTCCCCCGTTTGGTGGCACATGTCCGGCCTTGGCGACGAGGCCCGCCGGCACCCGCACCGTGAGGCAGTCTGGCCCACTTCCCCACTGTTCACTCGTGGCCCCGCTCACTTTTTAGTGCATTACACTCGCATCTACACCCGCGGCACTCCGCTGTACAATAGCCTGACGCAGCCCCCTTAACTAAAATACCAGTATGTATCTGAAAGCGTTTCGCAATATTCAGCATTCAGTAGATTTGGCACGTGTGACCTACAAAGTGAGGGATTTTGTTTTGTCGCGTGTTTGGCTGGAGTCGGTTCGGAACAGAGCACCCTACGCCGGGAGAGGTTGTGCGGCACTGCTGTCCGACGCCGATATCGAGCGACGCCGACGCCAGAGCGCAAGTCGACGCGCCGTCGCTAAACGTCCTACTACCTGTCGCGTCGTTTGCTTGGTTACGTTTACTTCTCGTTAATAAATTATCATACTTTCCTATGTTTTATCATTAGACATCACATCACGTCAAATTTGCCCTATTTATTCTCATTTTTGTTGGCTTTGGCACCTTAACTAAGGTAAGGGAATTGATCACCTTTCTTATAGAGGTGTCGGACTAACAGTAATTTACCGTATATAGGGTAAAGTGTAGGTACTTAAAACATTCGGCAATTTTTTAAATTAGACGGTAAGTCCAGAAATTTCTATAAACCAGCGACACGAATGTGAAATTTTAAAATGTTTGTAATTAAATTTTAACACCTGCTGTAAAACTGAGCTAACATTTCAAATAAATTAAACAAATAATTACTTTAGAATGTGTGGGTTTTATTAGAGGAATGTGTATAATCATTAGTAAGTAATGTAATACTTATAAAGGGTGTACAGGAAGTTATAAATTTCTTGTGATAAATACTTACGTACGTAAAAGTTTTAGACCTGACCCCAAGGAAATAAAAAAGTTGAAGTTTCAAATTTTACACCCTGTATATTACAATAAAAAACAAAATTTTTATTTTGCGATAGATTATTCTTTTTCTTTTTGTACAGAGGAATAAACCTAACCTTTGAGGAATATTTTAATTTAAATAAAAATACAATACTGCATCTTCCAAGAAACTGTTTTGTATTATTTCTTCGAATCCATTGCTGTGTTTAAATCAAAATGTCCTGAAGACCTGAAATGTTTTTCTGTAATACCTTTTTTAAATAGACAGTTTTTAAAGCAAACTCTTAAATTTCATATTCTTTAAAAATCAATATCTTTACCAAAACTATATGTGACGATGTGATTTTTCCACGAATGCACATATTTTTATGAGAACTATTCGTTTTAAATGCTAATTTTTTAATCCTGACAAAAATTTAGTTTCTAATTTCAAAATTTTTCGAACAAATTAACGTTATGTGTTATGTAAAAATCCATGACAGAATCTTTGTAAAAGTTTGTTCAAATATATGTTAACGTTTTTACCGTCTGCGCTCGTACTATTATATTTACAAAGATGTAATTATAAAAGAAAAGCTACTTTCATCAAACTTACACTAAAAAGCTCTAAACATCTAAAAGATTTGCCGGTTTAATTCTATTTCCAGACCTTATCTTTGACGAGGATTTGCTTTTAAGGCTTTTCCACTTTTATTAAAATATGTAATATTCAAACACAGCATTTCACATTTAGATAAATCCCAACTGAATAGAATTTCCCATTGTATATTAATTAAATATAATTTAATAATATAAAATTACCGTTTAGTTTGCTGTTTCAAATAAGTAATAATATATTATATTCAGTTGAATTTAATATTTAGGCCAATTTAGATTGAAAACAAAAATAAAGGACAATTATTTAATTTAATTAATAATTAAAATATTTAATTATTACTCGCATAGTTGGCATTTTTGTTCAACGAAAATAATTAAAATTTATTTTGGTGTAAATTTATCCAGCTGGTTAAAAATCCATTTTTGAAAAATCAGCATCAAGCTTCGATATTAAATTAATTATTTTATAATTTAATGCATAGTGGCACAAATATTGAATAAAATTAATTAAATTAAAAAACCTCAATGACTTAATTCCAAAAAAAATCAGTTTGGGGGAAATTAAATCCTAAATTTGGTGCCTTATTGTAAAGTCGAACTTCCGCGACACACCTGATTTTAAACTGGATATTGATTTTAGGTTATTTCCACATAATGCCTTACGATAATGGATATATTGTGTTCTTTTGCTACCAAATTAAATTTTTCTATATATATCTTTAACATTCCTTTTTAGAGACATTGTATAGGACATCGCCTTTAGAAATACACTTACCCTTATAGCGTTTTTAAAAATAGAATTTATATCTTATAGCAGATTTTAAAACCACCACCCATCGTGAACTTTTAAATCAATCTTTAAAGATCATGACTAGTGCTTTTTGGTTTTTATATTTTAGTAGGAAATTCATTTTTCATGGCGGAGCAAAGTTACATGCTAAAGTCAATTTTTTTTAAGTAGAATTTAATTTACTTTTAACTTGATAACTGCAACTTATTTGCACGTTTGTGACCAGATTTTTAAAGCTTGATGTTAGTTTTTTAAACGTCATAATTCTGTCAACATAAAAATGGCAACGCGTATTAAAAAAAAAACCAATCCTTGCCAAACCCCAAAACTATGGATGCACTTATCCTACGACTGGAGGGAAGTTATTTCCGGATGTGCAGATGACAAAGGTCCTTCAAAATACACCAAAGCAAACCAATTCAGTACGTTACCTAAACCTCCCGCAAACAAATTTCCATTAGTCGAGTTTAAAACATTGACATCTTATGAAGGAGAATGGGACCAGTTTGGTATCTCCGGATTTGGAACCTACACCTTCCCTCATGGAGTTAAATACGAGGGGGAGTTTCAGGACGGAATTTTCCATGGAAAAGGAGCCTTGATCTACCCCAACGGCCAGCGCCTAGTTGGGGTGTTCAACAAGGGGAAAATCACAGCTAATCATCAGTATTTAAGCAAAGGTCAAAATTACGGCACACCGTACTTATTAAGCCAGACGAATGATCGTCGTTTTCAAGTGGATGGATTTGAGGGGCTTCAGCCCGCCGGCAAGGAATTCCTTACAGCAGATCAGCCAACTAAGGAAATTCCTCCGAATTGTTATGACGTTAAAACTGGTTTTTACTGCCCTAATCTGAAAAGTGTATTTAGTTCCAAAACGCCCGCTGACGTGGATTACAAGCAGATTAAGGAGACGCACAAGTATCTTCACATGGACAACACGTTGATGAACATTGTTAAAGTTTCTGAGGGCCGTAAATACGAAAAATGGATTGCTAAAGAGTGTCGAAAAGGCAGCGACGAAAACGTTGGGTATCGTCGCCGTGAGTTTTACAAAAAGTGGGTGAACGGAAGAAAACCTGAACAACCCAGTGCAAAGGATCCTGATTTGATTTCTTTTTATGAACAATGTCCACCTTTAAAGAGAAACCAAAAAAATATTAAGCGAAAGACACTCTAACATTTACAAGACACTTTTATATTATTACTTTTTATATTTTTATAAGCCTCAACTGATTTTAATGTTTTCTGCAAAATATAATTTATTTTTATTTTAGTATCTGTGCAAGTAATATAACCCAGAACCAGAACAAAAAGGCCAATTAAAACTCTAGTCAACAAAGCTCGCTGAAAACATCCCGTCGAGTATTACACAAAGATTTTCCAACTCAAAATAATTACTAAAGAGAAACCAAATTAAATAAAATTTGTGTCATTTCCATTTAGGCAATTAAGTAAATATGGAGATTAAAAGCGGAACCTTTTCCAAATTATAAAACAAGAAAGATCACTGAAGCATCGTAAGAGTGGTAATTTAAGGGATCCTGAATATTTTCTTGTGAGCCAGAGGAAAAGTTACTTTGTACGTGTAACATCAGTTTGATGCGGTTCCTTGAAACGTGATAGCTGGCTAAGTGATCAGGAGGGTTGGGTCTTTATTTAGCTTTGGGTATAGCAAAACAAACATTTTACTAATTAAGGAGCCAAGCAACAAACCTTCTAAGAAACTTAATAAAAAAAAATTGGATGATAAGTATTCAGAACAGAATTTCATTTATTTCTATTCTGTAATCATATAAGCAATCCACAAAATAAGTTTCATTTAAATCTGAAACAAACATTCTTTGTGTTAAATATTTTTGAGAATTTTTAAAATTTTTGATTTTACTAACTTTAAGAAGCTTTAGAAAAAAATAAAAGGCACTTGGAAAAAATTCGATTGTAGATTTGTTTTCTACATCTTTTAACAAATGTAAAAACACAGTTTAAGGCAAATCAATTTTTTCAAAATTTACCTCATTTTGTAGTAAGGGGTAAGGGTCTAAATATTCTCGATTTTTTAAGTGGCATGGCCACAAATAATTCTTGTCACCAATAAGTGCCATTATTATTGCTTATGTATAACAAGCTGCTAAATCCGAATCTGGCACTTAAATGGTTCCAACGCTTTAAGTTATAATGCTATGATCTTTTAAAAGCAACTTTAAACGCGCAACCCCATTTCTTTAAAAGTGATTTAATTGGCAAGTTTTTTTTGTTACAAAAAAATTAAAAGCAGATTCGTATTCAACAGCAAAAAAGCAATCTAGATAATAAGTTTTATTAAAATTATGGACAACCAACATTTTTGGAAGGAATTTTTAAAAATTTATAAATTTTGGTCATCTTAAACTTAAAAAGCTCTAGCAAAAAAACAAAAGCACTTGGAAAAAATCCAATAACAGATTTGTTTTCTACGGCATTTATTTGATATAAAAACACAGTTTCAGGAAAATCTATTTTTTCAAGATTTACCTGATTTTTTAATAAGGGGTAAGGGTCCAAATATTCTCGGATATTTAAGTGGCATGGTCACAAATAATATCCACCAAGAAGTGCCATCATTGCCTATGTAAAACTATCATCTTAATCCGAATCTGGCACTTAAATAGTTCCAACGCCTCTATTTTTATTGCTATGAGGTTTTAAAGGCCACTTCAAACGCGCAACCCCATTTTTTGGAAAGTGCTCTAATTGACCAAAATGTTTTCTTACAAAAAATCAAAGTGCAGATTTAAAATGTGTGACGAAAAAACCATGTACGAAATAAGTTTTATTAAAATCAGAGAAAATAATTTTTCGAACAAAATATTTTTAAATTATTTTTTTACTTTACCGACGCCTTTATTAACCTCTATTTTTGATTGAGTCTTTTGCCCGAAATTCACTTTAGTTTAACGTTTAAAATTATAAGACAGAGAATATTTATTTTGTACTCAGAAAACACTCCAGAGATAAATGTATAATTTACATAAGGACTGCAAAAAAAGGTATCTGTATTTAAATGTACGAGTATACCTACAAGGATAAGGGTTCCTTGGACCATTTTAAAAATCCATGTTTACCCAGAATGTTATATGCTTTGAATAGAATTAATGCAAACATGATCACCACGTTGGAGGTAGATGAATGTTGAGGAAAGATACAACTGTTGTCGTCGGTAATAAATAAACACACATTTCCATGATGTTAAGCGACGGACAGCTAAGGGGATTATGCAAATGTAATCATTGCATAGAATTTCATGCTATTCTCGTCCAAAATACACTCTGGTAACTGCGTTAGATGGTCCTAACTCTGATGCACGCCTTGGGACGAAAATCCCTGTGATGTACTTTGAATAACATTGAATAAAGTTGTTCTGTGGTCAGTCAACAAACTCTAATATTCAAATAATACTTTAACAAGATATAAGGATTTGCCATTGATTTATTTTGTCATAAATTTTATTTAATTATGTGGAAATAAATAATTTGAACCTGGTCTGTTGAAATCTGAGTAAAACTCGTTTTTTTTGTCATGGGCAGGCGCACTTTACAATTTAATAGATATTTAAGACACTAGTACTGAAAGAAAGCCTTTACAGGACGAGTAAGATTCCAGGACGAGTGTGTTAAATATCTATTAAAGAATTACAATACAGGGTGTCCAAAAAATGGCGCATAAACGCGATGGTACGTTGTTGGGGCATGTCTAGGGAGCCCCAAAAAATTGTTAAAAAAAATCTATCTCATATACCCTCGTAGATATGTTGTCCCAAAGTGCGAAACTTTAAATGCTTATATCTTGAATATTACAGCACATTTTAACGAAACAAATGGTTTAATACAAAGCTACAGTATATCTTAAACTATTCAACCATTTGTTTATTTATTAAATGGTCGAATTACATTTTTATAATCAATTTAATTTTACAAAATTTTCATGAAATGAAGCTGACAACAACGTCAATAAAATCTAAGGCAAAAGTGTATGATCAAGATTCATAAATGGGATTTTTAGACTTATAGATGAGATTTTTAGATGTATTTTCCTAGACTGTGTTGCCGAATTTATGCAACTTTGTTCGCATTTTTCTCGATGAATATAACAGATGGATTTTTTTGGACAATTTTTTAGGGATCCCTGAGAATGCCCCAAGAGCGTACCATCGCGTTTATGCGCCATTTTTTGGACCCCCTTTATATTATGGTTTTCAACTCTGTTTGCAAAAATTAAAGTACAACAAATTTTAATACCAATTGGCAAAAATAAAGATACCAATAAAAAAGATCCATTATTCCTCCGCCCACGTTCGCAAGCACACAGTAAAATAAAAAATTCCCTTTATTAAAAGGTTAAACAATCATTGTTCTCTTGGCTGCCTTTGTAAAAATAGAAACTAATATTAAAACTTTTGTTTCATCCCAAAGAGTAAATGAACATGGATTTAATACAGTCGGTATAAAAAAATGCTTTATTAAAATTACCAACTTTTTTTAAAACTTTGTAGCATTCATAGCTTTGTCTACCTGAACCAAATTTGCTTTCATGAAAAAAATTATACGCATCAATGAATCTAATTATTTTTTAAATTTGTCTTGGTTTTTTGTCGTTGCTAAACAAAAACTTCAAACCCAAGGCAATTTGTAAGACTTTCATGTAGTTAAATAGAAAAATTATTAGAAAAGGTACAACATAAAGGACCGGCCACAATATAAAATATTGAGTTTAACATAACTAGGTAACCCGGCGCATTCGCCATTTTATATTTTATTGGTTTTGTTCTAGAATACAAAATTAATAAAGTTTGCCCAAAAAACGTAGTTTTATGTATGTTTTAAGTGCAAGTTTATTGTTTACTAGGTATGACGTTGCATTTTATGAACGCAGTTTAAAACAATACAAAAACAAATAAAAAAGAAGTAGCTTGTAATAAAGCCTTTTAGGTATTTGGGTACCTAATGCAAATTAAATCAACATATTTAATGTAGGTAGGGTAATGCATGGATGAATACTCGGCATCATCTACATTTGTAATTGAAAATTGCCTCGAATAATTTACAAATTCTCCACGAAAGTTATTTTAGCCAGCAAAACAGAAACGTTATTTGCATATCATCAGTTCGCGTTAGATTAAAGATTCAAAAAATTTACCCCTATCGCCGGTATTTTTAAACCAGTATTTTTTGCCATAGCTTATTTTAATTGATTTTTAGATAAATTAATACAGGTAAGTGAGATTTTTAATTAAGATTTGATTACCAAATGCAAACTTAGACGCTTAATTGGAAAATCTTTTTTGCATAAAAGCACTTGAATATTTTTATTTAATTGCCTTTTATCTTATGAAAAGTTAATCTTGATGCACTCTGAAGTGCCTTGTGGTAATTTGTTTACCTGAGTTAAAAGAAAATTAGCAGTAAAAACTAGATATTATTTTAATTAAATCGGAAATTTCTAAAACAAAAAATTGTACTTACAATTTTTTTTAGTTTGAGGAAAACATTGGTGTGGTATTGTAGATTTTTCGCTTTTGAGAATATTGTTAATTATGTTGCTATTTTTAAATAAGCTTTTTTAAATTATATTGTTTTTTTGCAACAAGGATATAAGGATTGAAAGGTTTTTTTCAAAAATAAATTATTTCGTTTTCTGCATCTCATCCGGAACATAAAGGCTGAAACGTCAGTTACCATAACTGATCTCCTTTGATCGAACTGCATCAAGACGTTTGAGACACGAAAGATGAGAAGCCGCCTTTGACCTGTAAGAGAAACGTGAATCCCCAAGATTGACTTTTCAAGACATTATTCCTCATCAACTTGACGTAAAAATCTTACTTTAATCTTTATCTCGTTACCTTAGTATAAAACTAAGTTCATTTGCCGCAACTGAAGCTATCACAAAAAGGATAAAAAGAAATAATCTCATTGCTATACGCGACCTCCTTCTCCTTGCTCGCTATAGGATTAATTTTAGCTCAAGCTCCTTTCAGATTAATTTCATCACATTTATTTAACAAGACATTGATTTTTTGTTCGATATCGCTCCAGGTATAATTCACTAAATATCATTTTAGACACTCATTAAATCTGTGTTTTAAACTATTATTAAATCATTCAAAGCCCCTTTTAAATACACTTTCCAGACTCTTCTTAAATAGTTTTAATTACAAACCTATTATAAATAAATAAATTATATTACAACCTTATACAAAGTCAGTTACAATTACATAAAATGTGTGCACCCTTTAAGAAGATACTCACGATAACAATTTTGTTAACTTTTTAGAAGAACTTGTGCAGTGTTAAGATAAACGTCTCTTTTGATGGGTCTTAGCGACAACGTCGTAATTGGTTAAAGTGTAAGATTAAAGTAGTAGGAGGTTTTATCTCTTGACGTAAAAGCGTAGGGAAGGGTTAATAGCACTTTGTACCATTATTTCACAAGAATACGCGAAGATACGATAGCATTTTGCTGAGCTTGGAGGCAAACTAAAGCAAACATTTTTAACGCTTTTTAAAAATAATATGACTTTAAAATATCTGTTTTACGTGGCCCAAATAAATCGACAATAAGTCCTAAAAGAAATATATTATTTTAATTTTTATTAAACCATAAAAACGTTTAAATATAAAATCCTAATTAATTACCAATTATAGGAAATAATGTTGATTTTAATTAGTATTCTGCAGCACTCAGAGGATTGGTAATTGAAAGTAATTTATGTGAAATAACTGAATAGTTATAATTCAAAGCAATATTGTCAGCAAAACTATTATTCTATATTCATTGCATGTCTATTAATAATAATAATTGCTTCTACTAACTGCCTTTCAGACAGTAATCAACTGCAATTTGTTCACTCACCCTTATCAGATCTAACGCATTGACCATATTGATTTAAATTTTACAAATTAGACATAATTGATTTTTTTACTCTTTAAAAAATGTCTTAAGAAAAATAATTTAAATGGTTTTTACATATTTCAAGCTAATGTGTTTGAAGAAACGTGTTTATAATTTATAATTACAAACTAGTTCCTTAAAATTCCACTTAAGTTGCAGCTGTTACCAGAAATATTTCGTAAGTAACATCAAACAAAGTCACGGTTTTTATGTTTACGGTATATTAACTTTTATTTTTACTGCAATATAATGAAAATTAATGGCTACAACAATTAAATAAATGCTCCAAAATTGACTGCAAATCAAACTTTTAGTAGTTAAAAATTAAACCATAAAGCTTTTGTTTGGGTCAGATGCCAATAAATAAAATAAATTAAAGTATTAAAAATTACATAAAAATCCAGGAATGATTTTTTTAGTTGTTAGTAAAAACACTAACTTAGGAAAATATTTTATTGATGAAGAAAATAAATAAAATTATTCCATCTTAGCAAAGTTTTAATAAAATGGCGAATGCGCTACGTTCTAAATAGCAAAACTTTTTTAATCTGTCGTTTCTTTTATAGGGAAGGACAGAAACTCTGGTTATGTAATGTTGGTTGCCTAAAATCAACAAAAAACACTTTCTGGTCATTGCTCAGTGGGTATAAGAGCTAATTTTAATTAAAAATTGTGCTCACCAGCAACATAAATAAACAAAGCACAAGTTGACATATTCTAAAGGTCCACCAATAATGCGTTTAAATACACAATTTTGATAATTTAGAAGCACTATTTTTTTGAATTTTAAATTTCCAAAATTCTGTATTTAAACGCTAATTGATGGACCTTTAAAATATATCAACTTGTGCTTTGTTTATTTATGTTGCAGGTAAGCACAATTTTTAATTAAAATTAACTCTTATAAACCCACTGAGCAATGACCAGAAAGTGCTGGTTTTTGTTGATTTTAGGCAACCAACATTACATAACCATAGTTTCGATGCTTTGCGCCATTCCTCGTTAAGAAATCTTTTTGTAATGCATCCAAATCATATTTAATTAAATCTAGGTCATGCTTAACAGGAATTAACAGACCGCATGATGATGTTTATGACCGAGAGAGAAGGAAGGTGTTGGCAGCTGCTGGGCGATACTCAAACACAATAGATGTCATCTTAATTAGTACGCGATATCCACAGCTATGAATTCCTTCTTATTGTTAACTCACATTGACGTTACGAGATATTGCCCTGTCCTATTGTCTGATTAATGCATACACCTCTAATTTATGTTTTCTCTTATATCCTGCTTAGATTAGAATCTTATTTTGAACACTGTATCTATAAATGTTTGTAAGGAAGCTGCAAATTGAAATGTGTTGGGTCGCCGAGATTGCGGACATGTAATTTGAAATATATGTAACTTGTTTTCATCTTTAGAAAATACGATTTTGTGAAGTATCAATTGGAAGTCTCAGTAAAAGATAAATCCCATTCAAGTATGATGTGGTAGCACTGACGTGTATTTTTGTTATAAAATGTTTTCTAAATGTTGTGGCAGAAAATAGAAATAGATAGATTTAATCCTCAATCCTCGCTTGTTCGTATTGATTAAATCACAAAAACGACCAGGGTAAATTATCACTTCCAGAATTCTTTTATTTTGTTTCTTTTCAACTTAGGTTTTCTTTGCCTCGCACAACATTTAGCGAAATTGCATTATATCAGCTATTTTCACGAAAACGGTATCCTTTACTAATTTTTATTTCAATGGAGAGCTTTCACGCCATATTTCCAATTATCTACCCTGGTTATTAAGCTTTTCACAAGAAAAAACTTCTATACAAAGGTAAATGTTTAAAAAGTGTAACATTTTCTCTAGTAACAAAAATGATATTTTATCCGTAGTAATATTTCTCTAGGATGACAGATGATACCAACGGTTGTGGTAGAAACTGCAGTAACTTCTCCTAATCCATTGTGATGCCAGCGCACAGTGGCAGTCAAGTTATAGCCAAAAGCTCCGGTCCTAGTGAAATATAGAACTGAATATCCGGTTCCAAAAGGTCTTCCCAGGTTTAACGCTTATCTCTCAACATCTTACAACTAGCACCAAGATTTGCGTTAAATTATTAAAACGTTGTCTTTGGATTTTCACAAATTACTTATTCTACTTGTTAAGGACAACATCTGATTCTGTCAGATGCTCCAATTAAAATTATAACAAAATTTTAATTTAATTATAAAAGTTCGAATCTTTAAAAGAAATTAAAAAGGACAAAAGGACTAAGTAAAACTTAAATCAAAAGAATTGATGTGGATAATCGCCATTAAAAATTTTAAACTTTTTAATTATTAGAGATTTAAATTGCTTACTGTGAAGTCATTAAAATACAATAAAAGGAAAATTATTATACCTACTTAACATTACTACTGCAGGAGAATTTATGTTGCTTTGACGGTAATGGTTGTTTACAGTCAGCTGATCGAAATTTATAACTTACAACCTACTTATTTTAAAAGTAAAACCATTAGGTTTTTTATTTATTATGCCACTGCTTAGCAGTGAACTTGCCTATTCAAAATTAATTATAGCTAACCTAAAAACATTGGATACAATTGCATTCAATATAAACTTGATTAATACAAAGTTTCTTGGCCTTTTTTCCAACGCTGTAATGTGGATGCATATTTCATAGGCACTTTTTGTAAATGTCACCTTAGAATATGCAGTAAAACAAAGGTCCCAAAGGAACCTTAATCTTCCTATTCAATATAAGTGTTTGAAGGGATGACGTTTTTCATTTTCATATTGAAAACTTTTTGATGAAATGCTTTTAAAATGTATAAAGAAAGGCTGTAAAAACCATTGTACGCATTGGTACCTCTTTAAATCAAATTTAATATCAGAATTAAACGGAAACATTTTATTTAATATTTAATTTCCGAAGTGTAAAGCCTGACGCGATTTAAATAAAAGGAAAATGTACCAATCCATCCGCGATATAGAAACGTCATCCAGGTTCTTGTAGTATATAAAAATGTACTGTATATGAATATTAAGTTTTGTATCCAAGAGAGATAAAGACATGGATAAATATTTATGTATGTCTAAGGTACCAGCTTAAGTGCTAGAATAAGGTGTCGCAGGGTTGTTTACCCTTCCAGAATTTTCCTAAAGTAGGCTAAGGTATGTGGGGAAATGGGAATAATTCGGATACGGGCACAGCTGTTCAGTTGTAGCGGTCCCAGAGTGCACACACTTATTTTGCCATTTGAAACACCGGCTCACATTATCTGCGAGACTATTAATCCCGTTCTCCTTTGTTGCGAATGTTTTTTGGTGGGCGTCGCCATAGTTACGACTTCCGGTTGCCAAGAGACGCGATGCTTTTCGCCCCTCTCCATGCCACGCCGACGCAAGATATTCGTGTGTTTAGCACAATTGCGTGAATGATGTACTATTTTTAATTGATGTTCACATTTAGTTTTTCAGTTTAAATTTTAATCAATCTTCCTAACCATTTTTCAGGGTTTTAAAATGACAATGGCTTTATCTTTTAATTGCGTTATTAATAAGGCTTTTACATTGAGCATGTTGTAAAGTCTTGTAGCATTAATTAGACAAATAATTTATTTAAATGCAGCTAAAAAATAGTCCTGGGGCGTGAATAAAGCATTATGCTTTTCAGCGGCATTTTTATCCTTTTGATGACAAAACTTTAAGCAGTTTTTTTTTAATTATTAAACAATTGGCTCTTTGAAAACAAAAAACAGCGAAACTCTTTGTTTGAAAACATATTTGTACCCGACCATACAAAACCAGTCCAGAGCAAATTTTCCTCTTTTAGAGTTTGTCATCATACTTTTATGTAATAAAATGCGCGACTTCATTTGCTTGATGTAATAAAAGGTTGTTTCATCTTCCTAATAAAACAGACGCACAAGTTTCGGTTCTCAAACAAAGATAAAAGAATTATGAAATTTGAATTTTAAATTCGAGGCTTTCTCATTTAAAAGTATCTTTTCGCTCTAGGTAGAATATGGCGAATGCGCCGGGTTTCTCTTTGTATTTAAATAAATGAAAAGACAAAAAGTTTAATTTGATCTTTGTTGGTGTGTAAGTAAGTGGAAATGGTATTTGTGACTTTTGTACCGATAAAGAAATGGTTAAATGAAGCGTGCGCCTAACTTTATTAAATCTAATTCTGCCCAATTAAGAGCTGTCATCCTCTTTTGTTTTGTTACTCCGCCGGATTAAATCCCTTGTGTACAACCAAAATGGAAAATGACCTGACTTTGTCACAGTGTAGGTAAAAGTCGACATGCACGATAACATTTGAAAAGAGGTCTTATTTTGACGTAAATGCCCCGAGGTATGAATTTCTTTGTGACCTGAATATTTCTTACGTACATTTTGTTTCCTCCCGTGGCTACGCAGTTTGCGAATGAAAATAAAGCAGGATTATATTATTTCTAAAGCTACATAAAATAAAAGCGATCCACCAACAAAATTACATACTCGAAATCGTTAAAAAATTTAGCCCTGCGAAAAATTATATGTTTTTAGGATAAAATCTACAATTTTCTTTGGTTTTTTCGTTGATAACGTTGTTAAATGATCTCTCAACTTGTTTTTCATTTTACAAAGTAAACGAGTTTGTAATATAATGATCAAAGTTAAAGAAAATTGAAACGTTTAATTTATCAAAAAGATGACTTCAAATAAAGACGGATATTAAATTTTCCATAAGCGTTTTAAGCATTTTCCCAACCCATATTTATATAGGTACCTACTAAAGCTTAGTTTTTGCTGAATAAATATTTCCTTATGCACGATTCGGAAGGCTTATTTATGGTTGCTTCAATGTAAGCACGGCGTAGGTATTTATTCAAAAATAGGAAAATATATTCAACAAGTTCAAATCGATAACTACCAGAAAATGCATTTTATTTACGATTTCCATAAAAATTTTCAGGTGGATTGACAAATATATTTTCGATTTTCTTTCTTTCGGAGCTTCAAAGAATGGAATTTACTTTAGCCGCTTTAGCTTAAATCATATTTCTATTGTTATTCGGAATAAAGCGGCATTGAATATAAATACGTTTAAAAATTAAATTTAAAAATAAATCTTCTCCACCTACGGTTCTAAAAATCGTATTTATTGCCTCGAAACCGTTTTACTGAATTAATTAAAACTAACGATAAAATTTTATGTTGAAAAAGAGCATCAAAGAAACTTATCTAATTTATGCAACTTGCTGGGATTAAAAAAGCTCAGTATTAATTAATTTTTAATTTACAATATAAAGAAACTTATGGAAATTCATGCAGATAAGAGGAAGCTTTGCAAAAGCTAAAATACTGCTTTGATTTCACGTTGCAGCTGACGACATCAGACATGGAAAAATTTCAATATTAAAAGTTCAAGAGCTTAAAAGCTTCTTATTAGCTAAAGAGTTGATATTCTAAAATAGCTGCATGCAAGATTTTTATTAAAAATGTACCTGAAACTAATTACTTTCGTATTAAATATTATATATCCAATTTTGAAATATTTTATTCATATTTATTTATATAATAAAACTACAATATGTGAAGTCATTTCTAAAATATTGCTTTTAGTAAATAGTTTTTTATTTCATGTATGATGTTTTCAACTTTTGACGTCATAAGGCAGTTTATATATTAACGCGCGTCGTTACTAATTGCCTTTTAACTAAATATTTATAAATACAAAAGATGAATGGAAATAAGACGCATTATACAGGTCGGTAAATTCATAATCAGACTAATTAGAGTTTGTGAGCCTAATTATTTAAGAGCTTTTTGAATAATTCCTTGCAAAAATGTTTCAAATGTTTGTGTAAAAATGTCCATATATTTTGTCGCTTTAAAACTTTTAATATTTGGAAAATTGTTCCAGAAGCTCATAGGTCAAGATACTGCATTGTTCTGCTCCACTTAATATTTGGCTACAGCTTACATTGTGGTTTCCGAAGTCAAACACTTTTAAAGTTTATATCTGAATCCTCGTTTTGTTCTATTGATTCAGCCATATATTTGGGACAGTAGTCAGTACTTAACCAACAAAATAACTTATCCAGGGAACAAAAGAGCATACCTTCAAATTAAAGCGAATCTGCCCCTTATCTAAATTAGAATCAAGATAACTGTCCCTTTAAATCCAAAATATGTATTAAAGCAGAGTATGCGAAATTACTCGAGATAGGGTAACAAAGGACAATAATATATTATCTAGTAAATTTTGAACGTGGTTTACATTTGTAGACTGGTCTAGCAATCCTAGAGCACGCTAAAATTTAACTCCGACGCCTTATGAGTAGAAAAAGGTGCGTGGCGTTTGCCGTTTCCCTAAAACGATTCATATAATAAAGTCATAACAAATTCAAACGTGTTTATGAGCTACACCAACAAACAAGCGTTCTCCTAACGGTCTAATAAATAATTTATTTCGTACTTTGTTCAGGGAGTAGGATTTCCCATCTCAACAAAAGAGAAATGATTTTTTTTCTGGTAGAATATACAACTTTGTGGACCTGTGTGTGTAACAAAATAACGCTGTGAATCTTGTGTTATTTTATGTATTATATACGTATGGCGTTTTTGATATATGATATTCGCATTTGTGTGTGTCTGCTACAGCCTTGTAAAACCATATTGGGTTATGGAAGATAATGCATTTATAAACAATGCATATCTCTGAAACTTGAATAAAACCAGTTACAACCTTGTTTATTTAGATGAATAAATAAAATGTGTTTGTTTATTTAAATAAACAAGTGTAACTAATACTCGTATTTTATTGATGTGACTTTTTTAATAAATAACAATGTATTGGCATTAATGCAGGATATAAATATTTATAAACAAAAATTTGGATCAACAACAATATATTAACCTTTTTATATTGGGTAATTTTCATTTGTTAGAAACAAAACAAAGCAAATAAAATAAATGTGCACTGGCGCAATTATTACCTCCCATTATGCATGCACACCGAATAGTAATTAAAATGCAAAAGCTTTTAATATTTATTGCGCAAATAAGAATAATAATTTGCTGGGATTGTTTCCACAAACATCAGTGCTGTTAGCTTAACATTTTTGTTATTTATACACTTCAAAAAACATGTTTTAACATCAATAAAAGTGTTGATTGCTTCTTCTGAAAAAGAACCAGTAATGTTACTCCTGAGGGCCAACAATAATAAAAAGAAAACATAATTTACTTGCAAAAAAAACTAAATTTTCATTTCAGTAAACTGGTATAATATTTATGAACCAAATATCAATCTGATTTTGGATACAATGCGAAAAACAAAATGAGATTCCCTTTGCCAAATCAGCATTTTTGATTGAGAGTAAATCCATCTATTCATCGATAGGTATGTTTGCAGAATATTTATGACAATGACAACAAAGCATTTGAACAAAATGCGCATATAAATTATCAAAGCAAAATAATTCAATCGTAACATTTGGTAATATATTGTTATAATGTAAAATATGGCGAATGCGCCAAATAAACTACGATAAAAAGCATCAAACAGATTTCATTTTTCTCACCAAAATAAATTGAAGGAAAGTTTAATCAAAAATGAAATATGAGGGAATCTTAAATCAGAGCAATTTTTTACGTCGGTGCCCCTATTCATTCAGCAAAATTGACCTCATTCAGGACACCTAATAACATAAAAACGAAAGCCCGCGTCTCAAAATTAAGCGAGGCAAAAAATGAGATTGCATTTTACCGTTTCATTATTGTGACAGATTCAAATAAAGAACGGAGCATCAAAAAGCATTAAGGTAATGACTCCAATGCATTATATATGCCTATAATTTATCACAGGAGTGTACAGGCTCTTGTTAATTTAAGCTAAAAAATCCTAATGAAGTTCTGTAGCAGACTAAAAACTTTTTTTTTTTGTAAATAATGTTTCTTAACTATATGGGTAATTTTATTTGTTGCCATGTTCGGTGCCTTAGGCAGGTAACCTTCGTAGTGTTTATCGGTGGAAAAGATAACAATAAATCAAACCGACGGTCTGAACTCCAGGAAGAATGGCGCTATACGTTACGTTGTTCTGGTTCAATACAGATTATCAACATTACGAGGTATAGGTTCGATTTGGAGTCGCGCTGCGTTATTGAGCCATAAATTAGTGAACACAATACTGACCATTACCGGCGGGCGGGCAACGACTACGTTGTTTCTAGATAAAAGCACAAATGCGCCCTTATTCATTGCACACTAGATGTTTTATAATCCATTTTCAGTTCCATTTCTGTGATTTGTATGCTGGACAGAGGTCACTTCAAATGTGTAATTTTGCCATTTCGTAATATGTATGCAGTTTATCCCAAATGAAGACTAAATGGTTATTGTATACGTAGTCACGTTCACATCTTTTTTTAGCTTATTTTTGCAAAACGACCACTGAAGCTAACAAAACAAGTTTCTTTGATAACATGCATTATTTAACATAGCGTTAAAATTAAAGTGCTCTACCCGTTCCCTGGACCATCATAAAAAAACTGGTTGTAAAAAGTATACTGCAGAATTACAAATTTATCCTAACAAGAAGCTATTAAGTGTGATTTAGAGTTAAATTAAATTAACTCAACGCCACTCAAAGCTTCTTTACTCCACTTAACTTGACGCGACTAAATTAAGGCATTTATAGTATAAATTTACACGTTTGTTAACAACAAGCTAATTTAGTAAACGCCATCTATCGGTAAATGTTAGAATCGTCTTATTTACAGAAATTCATCTGAAATTCTTCAATTATCTTTGTAATTTTAAAAATTTGGTCTAGTAGCCGATAGATGGCTCTAGTGAAAGGCTTACTTTACATTGAATTAGCTGAAATTAACCAAAATTAAGAAATAGAACCTTAAGTAAACGTCAAGTTAAGTTAATTGGATGTGTAAATGCGATTTTATCTTTCGTATAATTTATTTCAGTCGCGATACGTTAATTATAAGTGAAGTTACGCTAATTCATCTCTAAATCATGCTTTAGTTCCAAACTCCAAAATCAATATCCAACGCATAAAATTAATAATAGCCGTACAGAAACTTACCGAAAAAGAATCCAACCAGAAAACAATTTAAAGATAAAGTTATATCCCCTCGAACATATCTTTAACAAAACAATTAGAAGCCAATTCTTTCAGTATCCTCTTTCTGATAATGTTTTCCAGCAAACATTTTCGGCCCTTTCCAAGTTTCTTGTGGTTTTCGCAAGAATTATTATACTTTGGAATGTCTAAAACATTTAAGGGTTGAACTGTTAGAAACAATAGTCGTGTTGAAACCATAAACCATTTCAAAAGAGGGTGTACTATTAAAGCTGTTAACAGGACTCAAATATTTTTGAATAACAAGCTAAGAAACAAATTTCCTTACTCACTATACTTATTTTAATCCCAAACTGGGTCAAAATAACTGAATACATATTTTATGCCTCTATAAAAAATAATGCAACTTTTTTAGTGTACGCCGTTAAAAGTCGAAAAGGTAATTTTATCACAAACGGTAACGTACCGCGCCATTAAAAAATTAATTGATAAAATTATGCAGCAAATTACAAAGGCCCGTGATCCCGTAGTATTTGATTTGACGTTGCAGATAGTGTGGCAAATCCCAGTATGCTTTGAGCAAATGTGATGAAATGATTGTTTGACGTGGCCTGTGATTGACGAGTTAATCAATTGCACCGCGGGTCGCTACTCCTATATAGTCTAATCCAATTTACTGCCTAGCTATTACTAACTGCTACCATGTGTCGTGATTTTTACACATCGTCAGCAGTCGTTATTGCAGGAAAATCATGAAAAGTCACTCACAAAGCGGCGTTTTTGTGCTTTGAAGAATATGGCGAATGCGCCGGGTCGCATTTACATTGTAATTTTAAAACAAAACGTTTTTGTTTTACGATAACGCTGAAACGTCCAAATTAAAATAGTTTATTTCTTTAAACAAAGCGGACCTTCAAAGTAATGATTAGTGGTTTATGGTCAGCTTACGTTTACGAATCAACAAAATTCTTTGTTTGATGCCAAGAAGATGGTGAACATGGGAATAGGTATTTCAAAGTTATTTCTTTGTTGCTTTGCTCATTTAATTTGTAAGTCTTTCATTTTCTATCGTATCGTTGCTTTTCACGTATAGTACCCCCGCAGCCATCAGTATGTACTTTGCAGGAATGTTCAATAAGTTAAATGTATTTGAAATAAATAGTGCTTATGTCGAGAACAATGAATATAACTTCTACCGGGCGGCGTTACCAATTTTTACGATGCATTATTTTCAGTTCGTGTTGGAGTTTAAAAAACGTAAAGGCTTTTTATAAAATAAGCACTTAATCTTGTGGGAGGACAATTAAGTACGATATATCAGAGTTGGATAAACGTATCGACGTTTGCAGCTGCGACTTGGAATAGGCGGACTGCAACTTTCATTCATTGTGTCGATTAGGGAGTTTTTAAACTCAAAAACTACCTTCCTACTTTCAATTATTCTACAGTTTCAGTTCGAGTCACGAGTAAATACCTATTTTGTTTTATTTCAGTTCCTGTTTTGCCTTTTATTTCATTCCTGCACGTTAATTCACGAAAGCCAATTTAAACTAATTAAATTCCGTAATAAATTGAAAATAAAGAAGCTTTATTCATTATATACAAAATAATTAGCAAAGCCTATTTACAAAGGACTTGCATACTAGTGGTTTAAGTATGCATCAAAAGCTTATTTTGACCGAGCATACAAGGCAACAAACTGAATGCAAGTTACACTGTTCGGTTGGTTAAGGATTAATCCTGCAACATATGCAAATGCGAATATGAAATCATTAGAATAACCACTCTATAGAGCTTTTGCAGATTCTCTTATAATGCTCCTTGCTCGTATTATGCTCTATTAAACCTATTTCTATACCGAAATAGCAAAATTGGTGCGCTTGAATGTGTAAGTCAAAACGCTTATAAATGAAAGTTCAACTGTTTCAGGATTATCTTCCGTTACTAGGGCGTATAATGATAATTGGTTGCAATTTCAATCAATTGGAAACTTGTCATTCGAGAACCTTTCTTTTGGGATTTATAAATAGGAGCAATAAATCCATCAGCTATTAACTAAGCTCTTTTTAAATTAATTGTTTTATAATGTTATTCTCTCCGTTATTCATCAATGCGTAAACTAATATAACAAGATATGTATATTGTATACTGACGTAAATCAAATGGATTGACACGTTAATTGTTCAAATGTTCAAATTAGATTAGATATTTAGGCGGATTATAATTAAGGAAATTGACTGATGCCACCTTGGGCTATTCTGCAATTAGCATTATTACAGAGCAGCAGAAACAAAAAAATATTGTTTGCCTTTGTTTTGCAGCTTTTTGAAATAAGATGATTAATTGTTGTTTTTCCAGACATTTAACAAAAATAAAATACGAAATTAATTTGCTAAAATTATTTCATTGTTCATTAGTTGTTGAAAACCGTTAACAAAGAAAATGGAAAAAAAATTAACGAACCATTACAAACAAGCAAAATAACATAAAATCCAAGCATGAGTTTTTGTTTCCAAACATTGATAAAGTAATTTTGAAATAAATGATTTGGGATAGATTTTTGTTGCACACACATTGTTAACTATATTTTTTTTGCATTATCTATGAATATAAACGAGTTATTTCATAAAGCCGCTATCACATTCCGGTAAATCTAGCAAAAACAAAAGAAAAACGAATGAAAAATGAATGAAAACGACCATCAGCATGAGTTGGCATTCGCACTAACAAAATAGAGTGATTCTCCAATGACGTGTAACTGCATCGTAGATAGCGTTTGCAGAGCTATAAACATTATATTTAGCTTTTATGTATTGATATTGATTTTATGTTTGCTTTATGTTTTGTGCTCGTTTGCCTAATTTGATGCTGTCCGATATTTTACCATCATTTTCGCGTGCAGTCATTTAATTGAAAAGGTCGCTGTTTTCACGCTTCAAAATAGCCTACCATTATTAAACTACACCAAATTGAATGGAAGTAAAGAAATGAATACCAAGACTAAAATTTTTAATCTTAGTGCTATGAGCTTTCAAAGGCAACTTCAAACGCATAACTCGATTTTTTTCAATGTGCTCTAATTTACAAAATATTTTTTGTGAAACAAAATTAAAGGCAGGTTTGCATTGTACACCCAAAAAGTTGCTTGCAAAATAAATTTTATTAAAATGGAAACAAAAAATTTTCTCGCGAAGCTTTTTTGAAAATTATTCAAATTTTGTCAACTTTGAAAAGCTCTACCAAAAAACCAAAAGCACTTGGAAAAAATCCAATTGCAGATTTGTTTTATACGTCTCTTTGGTAGCCTAAAAACACAGTTTCAGCCAAATCTATTTTTTCAACATTTACCGCATTTTTAACTAAGGGGTAAAGGTCCAAATATTCTTAGTTTTTTAATTAGCATGGCTACAAATAATTTCTTTGGCCAATAAGTGCCATCAATGCTTATGTAAAAGGAGCTGCTGAATTCGAATCTGGTACTTAAATAGTTGCAACGCTCTTAGTTTTATCGCTATGAGCTTTTAAAGCCAACTTCAAACGCAAAACTCGATTTTTTTTAATATGCTCTAATTTACAAAATATTTTTTTAGGAAAAAAACTTAAAGCAGTTCTGTATTGCACACCCAAAAAGTATACTTTACAAAATAAGTTTCATTAAATTCGGGAACAAAAATTTTTTTCGCAAAACTTTTTTGAAATTTTTTAAAATTTTGTCAACTTTGAAAAGCTCTAGCAAAAAAATGAAAGCACTTGGAAAAAATCTAATTGCAAATTTGTTGTATACGTTTCTTTAGTAGCCTAAAAATACAGTTTCAGGCAAATCTATTTTTTTAACATTTACCGCATTTTTAACTAAGGGGTAAGGGTCCAAATATTCTTAGTTTTTTAATTAGCGTGGTCACAACTAACTTCTTTTACTAATGAGTGCAATGTAAAAAAATGCTTATGTAAAACGAGCTGCTGAATCGGAATCTGGCACTTAATTAGTTCCAACACTTCTAGTTTTAGTGCTACAAGCTTTTAAAGGCAACTTCAAACGCAAAACTTAACTTTTTTCAAAGTGCTCAAATTTGCAAAATATTTTTTTAAGAAAAAATTTAAAAGCAGTTTTGCATTGTACACCAAAAAAGTAGTTTACAAAATAAGTTTCATTAAATTCGGGAACAAAAAATTCTTTCGCGAAGCTTTTTTGAAAATTTTCAAAATTTTTCCAACTTTGAAAAGCTCTAGCAAAAAAAGGAAAGCACTTGGAAAAATTTCGATTGCTGATTTGTTTTATATGTCTCCTAATGAACCTAAAAATGCAGTTTTAGGTAAATCTATTTTTTCAAAATTTTTCGCATTTTTAACTAAGGGGTAAGGGTCCAAATTTTCTTAGTTTTTTAATCATCATGGCCACAAATAATTTTTGCCACCAATAAGTGCCATCAATGCTCATGTAAAACGAGCTGCTGAATCCAAATCTGGCACTTAAATAGTTGCAACGCTTTTAGTTTTAGTGCTACGAGCTTTCAAAGCCAACTTTAAACGCAAAACTCTATTTTTTTTAATGTGCTGTAATTTGCAAAATGTTATTTTAGAAACAAATTTAAAAGCAGTTTTTTATTATACACCCAAAAAGTAGTTTACAAAATAAGTTACAAAAATATTTTTACCTAAAATTAAAAAGCGGATTCGTATCTACAGCAAAAAAGACATCTAAAAAATAAGTTTCATTAAAATCAAAAACAATTTTTTTTTAATGTGACTTTTTTCAAAAAATTTCAAACTTCAAACCGAACTTTTTGATTTTTTTTAAGATAATATGAAATTTAGTGCGTGCTTTATAAAATTTTTCTAAAATTAGCAATAAATGTAGCCACTTTACATCGTTTAATAAATTTTCATATTCTAACCCGCATCTGCCACCATTTGTCACACATGGAAGCTTTCAAAAGCTTAATCAGAATTTACCAATTTAACTTGCAGAACATAATACGATTACGTTTATATCACGCAATAGAGTGAAATTTGCTTTATAATACATTTGGGAAAGATCAAAAAAGTGACTGTTCTAAAAGGGGTTTCGGTCAGTCGCAGAGCCAAAGCTTTAGGCATTTTTGCATTGCGCCAATTTTTGAATACCATCGTTAAAAGAAAGTTTATTTTGCGTAAAAAGGTGCCCGTTTTTTTGCTTAAATGTCTTGGCTTTATGCAGATTCATGGGTTGCGAAAAGAGTGCGCCCTGTTGCAATTTATGTAAAACTAAAGAACAAAATAAGCAAACACTATAAAGTCACGTTTCCTAGTTATTGCAGTAGTATATCCGGATTGTTCATAATGCTTAGATAAGTACAATATAAAACAAAGTACTCTAGGCAGTAAAAGGTAAAATTGCAAGATAATACACAAATAGTCATTATATAGCTACCGGCAATTTTGTTTCAAGTTAATGCAACAGAGTATAACTTGTTTAAAACTTTAGAATGGTGTATCTAAGATGACTTGATGGATTATTAAAAGTTTTAATATTTTCCCACTGTTCATCACGTTTTGCACTTTATACAAAGTTGTTAAAGTGAGCTGGGTACGCTTTTGGATTAAATAGTTTAATTGCCACATGATTTGAATGCTTTTGTTTCAGTTTATAGTTTACACACAAGACAAAAGCTAGAAATTCTGAATTAATTAACAAACGCAAAAACGTAATAATTAATTCGACGTAAGACGAAGAATCGTGCTAATTAAAAAGTTAAAAAAAATCGACGAGCCATAATAAGGCATGTTATTGCACAGAGAATGAACAAAACAAACGTTTGTAAGTAATTTGAATAAAAAAGGACTCATCTACTCTGCCGGCGAGCCTGCGAGGTAAATTTGCATATTCAAATTTTGTGGCAACCGCAATTACGTCATAATTGAAATTGTACAAAAGAGACAACGCCCCTTCCAATTGGCCATGACCAACAACTATCTAACGATCACATAATAGAAGCGACAGTTTAACGCTTTTATCTGCATAGATACCATTTTGGTTTCGTTTTATTACACGCTTTAGTCCTTACAAGAATACATAACAAGGAGCAGACTAATTATGTTTTATATTCTTCTGGAATTATTAATTTTAAACAACCAAACTTCTACTTTAAAAGCTACTTTAAAGGTCCCTTTTTTCAGATTGTCATAATTGCCTTGTCCACACCACGTTTTTTAGAGGTTTCTAGTTTATTTCTCAAAGGAAGCAGTAAAATAATTCCTTTCACGCCAAGCTTTCGAAGCTTTTGTGTAGTGTCACTCATGCTCACCTCACGTCCGGTCGCCGCCGCAAACTTTCAGTGCGTTGGTGAATTTATCATTTTCTTGTGCCCCCCAGCGAATTGCGCCTTGAATCCAAACGAAACTATAGAAACCTGTCTAGATACGACTTTTGAAAACAACTAATGACTCCGAACTGTTCCAGAATATGAATGATTAGAAGACACCTTTATCAGCAATAAAACAAACTGCTTTAGCTTCACTGTTTAAAACTAAAATATGCCAGCCATTATTTCTTGTAGTTTTATCTCCGTTGAAAGTTTTAAAGTTCAACTCGAAGCACATCGTCTTGAGCAACAAAACGACAAAGACATTTTCATTAAAGCTCTAGTTAGCCCGATTTTACATTTAAATAGGGCTTGCAAGAGTAGATGGGTAGGTAAATACAGGTTAATGATTATGCGACGATGCAACTGCAGCAGCAGAACAACTTAAATTGAAATAACTTGCCGTGTCTCATAGTTTGAATAGAATTCTAGTTTTACCGGGAGGCATTTCTCTAATTTATGCTGTAAACAAGTAAAATAATTTAGCAAACTGTCAATGCGTTCCATAAGCATTAAGATTAACATCAAACAAAATTAAGCAGGAATTAAAAAAGGGCGGACCATCATCTATATTAAATCTTCACTAAACAAAATTTTATATTACGAATCACTTAAAGATATATTTGCTAACACTAGTAAACATTCTCTATTCTCCTAGATTTTAGTAGAAAACGTTAACACCCATTAGTTGTGTCACAGAAAAGCATCTTAAGAGGATTAAATGTGCATTAGTGTTATTAATAATGGCGAGCTAAACCTTATAGCAAATATAGTTACAGCTTGGTACAATCTACTTTTCTCTGTTGCTTTTCTATTTGCGAATGTTTTGTCAACAGTCAACACTTTCAATCTTATTACTCCAGTTTGCTTGGCTAAAAACAATCTTAAATAAGAACATAAGCAGCCTTAAAATCTTCTAAAAGTTTTTTTGGGGACCCCGAAATAAAAGAAAATAATTATAAAAATGGTGTTTTGAGTGTTCTGGATCTGGATTAAGGTAGAGGTCAACTCAAGGTTGATGCACTTAGGCCTCTTAATTGGGCCCATTGTACATGCCTCCAACGAGACCCGAGACAATTCCAGCCTCAGGTTCGGATCTTTAACGTGCACGAGTATACGCACACGGAACCACCCGCTTTACTTCGCTTTCGAACGAAGGTGTCCTGAGATACAAATATCTCTCCACTAAACGTTACCGGCAGCCTTTTTTCATTTTTGATCATTCCTGGGGTTTGAACCCAGGTCACTTTGGTTAGGAGTCAGACACTCACTCGCTAAGCCAACTGCGCGGTTTTGAGTGTTAAAATTTTAAATAAATTGCCCGCGGCAAAATTTTTACGATCACAAAAAAGTTTGTGCGGGGGCTCCACAAAATTCAAATACGCCAATGCGGTTGCGGCCTATTGTAAAGGTTTGCTTAATGCAATTAATGCGTCAACCGCATTTTGGAAGAAACGCAATGTGTGGACCGGGAATATCATGAATTGTTTCATGAGGACAGCAGGCAGTAGACTTTTCACTCTAGTTATAAATTAAATCGACATTTATGACCCACATTTGTACTGACAAGTGTCAATTAACGCCAAACTTAAACCTTAAAAATCAAAGTCACAGATTTTTTTAAATACTTCTAAGGCCTTCTGCGATTAAAAAAAGCGCACCCGATAAAAGCCCTGCGCTGTATATCTATATATACTTGATTAATGGTAGTAGTATAATATGGCGAATGCGCCGGGAGACACACTCCTAAAATATTAGTTATCGTCCTTTTTTACTGTAAATGGATGACTTGAAGTTAAAAATGTAATAAATTATGTGCTTAAGTCTTTTGTTAACCAGTGTTAGCATAATCCTGAACGTTACAAGAAGAATCCTGAATAAGCATCGTTTAGAAACACACTACATAGTTATAACAACAATGGCTACCGGATGCGACGGACGCGAATGATGCTCCAAATGGTTTAGTATTTGACCACGGGGCGCTCATCAGTGCACTCATATCCATTCCACGTGACCCGAGACCATCCTTCCAACCGGAAAATAAACACCACGGGACATCGCCTTTCAAATCCTTATTTATGGAGCACACCAGGATCATCATTTAGTGCTGAAAATTGTGTGGAAACATGCATAGCCAGGGGTTTTAACAAGAGCCAAATGTTCCAGAGAGACATTTACGTTGTGTTTTAGTAACATAAACTGACGCAAACTGCACAAAAGCTTTAAAAACGCAAAACGAGAAAATGGCGAAGGCGCCGGGTTAGCCATAATGATAAAAACTGTCTACAAAGAGTTTCTTTCAATTTTGGAGCCTTTTGAATGTCCATCAGTACATAATTTTTAATAAATGCAAGTTATAGTTGGTTGAAATGTAATATAAATTTACATAATCTATAATTCCTGATCATTTCAACCAATACGCGTACCTAGAAACCCATTTTAAAATAGAATATTAATTTTGTTTCCGTACCTATAAGCTCAATATGCATACAGAACGCAGTTATTGATTCTACCATTACAAATTGTAAAATAGAAATGACATGCAATAATGAAAGTTTAAACTACAAAATAACAAAAGCTCCACCAGGTTTAAATTGAACAATTCCAAACTTTGTTCTATCCGTTTTGGCGGTGCCCCGCGGCGGGGCCACCAATATAGAATTGATTAATTGCATTACTGTTAGGTTGGTGGTTTTAATTAAAGGATATTCTATAATTAGTTGTCATTTCTCATTACAATTTGTGGTTGTGATGGAAATACTTCGATATTCTGAAATCAATGGTCGCGTTTAGTTACAGCAAACTGCAAAGTAGCTTACATGTAGCTTTGTCACTTTTTTCCAAACTGTTTCTTATTTATTCTTATGTAAAAAGATGCATAAGAAAAGTTTTGACGTTAATCTCAAGTGAAAAAGCGGTAACAACATTTTTTAAATTCTTTCTGCATTGCTGATCATGGTTTAAGTATTTAAAATAATAATAAGTATAATAAAATATTTTTTTGTGTAAATCATTTTATAGGGGAATGTCGCGAAGCATATAGATTGTGGTTATGTAATCTTGGCTGCCTAAAATCATTCAGTCATTGCTCATTGGGTTTATAAGAGTTTATTTCAATTAGAAATTGTGCTTGCCAGCCACATAAATTAACTAAGAACAAGTTGACATATTCTAAAGGTTCATGAATAAGCGTTTAAATACAGCATTTTGGCAATTTAAAATGCAAAAAATAGTGCTTCTAAATTGTCCAAATTCTGTATTTTAACGCTTATTGATGGACCATTAGAATATGTCAACTTGTGCTTTGTTTATTTATGTTGCTGGTAAGCACAATTTTTAATTGAAATGAACTCTTAAAACTCACTGAGCAATGACCAGAAAGTGCTGTTTTTTGTTGATTTTAGGCAACCAACATTACATAATCACAGATTCTGTGCTTCGCGACATTCCCCGTTAAACAAAAATTTAAAACATGATTTCCTAAAATTATTTTAAGGAATTTAAGGAATGTCTGCTTATTTTGCCAAGTTTAATTTGTGACGTAATTACACAATACAATATGAATTTACGGAAAATCGTGCGTCATTCTAACGATGCTACTTCCGTTTTATATCATCAGAGGTTTTGTCCTCTAAAAGTTTTATTTGGACAAGGATAAACATAGAATTTAATCCTAGTAGGAAATATTTACTTCATACTGGTAATTAATTCACTACTATTTTTTCTTTTGAATTTTTTAACCTTCCTACCAAATGTAAAACTCAAACAAGAATCAGAATCACAGAATCTGCTTTTTATCTTATCAAACAACAAGATAACTCAAATTATTTTAGCCGGCCTATTGTTTTATTCTTTCTTTTTCTGGTAGTTATCGACGTTTTTCTGTATTGTTTACATTATAATTTGGTAGCTTGTATTTTGTTTTGTGCGGTAAATAAGCACCAAAAACTAAGGAAATGGAATGGAAAACAAACAAAAACGTACCTAATTTTTCGCAGGTGATTCTTTGGTTTAAATGTAGGTATCCTTAGTTCTTTATTAAAATAATCTAAAAAATTAACTTAAAATTAAAGCTTCACCAGCCGTGACACTGCTGTTTCTAATTTTAATCTAATTTTTTAAAATATAAACAAACGATGAGTTAACTAGCATAATTTTAAACTTACATAATTTTAAAAATACCCGGCATTGATCGTAACACAAACCGCAGCGCCACCTTACAAGCAACCTGCGCACTAACGCCTAATTAAAATAAAATTCAACATGGCTGATAAAGTGAGACAACGTAAACATATCCAAAATCCTGGATCTTCCGTCCAAGGTACATTAATTTTACTAATTCTATTAATTAGTGCATGTATTTCTGCAGCATTTGATTATATCATTTGAGCCCCACTTTTCCTAATTTCCTCGAAATGGAAGCATTAGATTGAAAGCTCCAAGTACAATGAAATAGCAGAAATTGCGCGTAACATCCAATTGGCATCTTATTTTACATTAATAACTCATTAGAACACCACATTATTCGCAAATTATTCCGCAACTAACATAAATTAGGTCAAAGGTTAACAAATTTGCTTTAATTTTGCCTGAGAAATTATGATCAAGATGCATTGATTGTTCGTGAAACAAAAAAAAAATACACGCTCCCAAACTTGACACATGTGTAACTTTGACATGAAGCCTGCCAAAAGAAGTTGTTGAAAATTTCCTTTTTTCAGATATTGTGAGTAATGAAAACAGCACAAAAACTGGAAAAATGACACCACGACCAGTGCAAATAATTGTCTCAAACAATGACCACACATTCACCCTGGATGAAGAAGCTCTAGCAGAAATACTGATGAAAGATGAAGTAAAAGACAGAAATGTAGTAGTGGTTTCAGTTGCTGGGGCCTTCCGCCACGGAAAATCGTTCCTTTTGGACTTTTTCCTGCGTTACATGAACTCTAAGGTAAGCCTAACCTATTTTCTTTATTACCTAATTAGCATATGGACCAAATTTGTAGTATGTTCTTCAACAAAACACTTCAGACTGGTTGGGTTCTGAAGACGACCCTTTGAAGGGGTTTTCATGGACAGGGGGCTCAGAAAGAAACACAACGGGCATTTTAATGTGGTCCGAGGTATTCTTAACTGAAAGTGACACTGGGGAAAAGTTAGCTATACTTTTACTGGACACACAAGGAACATGGGATAGCAAAAGTACGGTTAAGGAATGTGCTACCATTTTCGCATTAAGTACCATGCTTAGCTCGGTGCAAATATATAATTTATCTACCAACATCCAAGAGGATGACCTTCAACACTTGCAGGTACGCCTAAAATCACTTCTTAAAGCGAATTTTGTTTGCAATGCATTAATTTCTAGCTATTTACCGAATACGGTCGGCTTGCGCTAGCCGATTCCAAAGTAACCCCCTTCCAAAGACTCCAATTCCTGGTCCGAGACTGGAGGTTTCCATACGAGGCCCCATACGGTGCTAGTGGCGGACAAAAAATCCTCACGAATCGACTATTGATTGAGGATCACCAACATGCCGAACTGCAGTCGCTTAGAAAACATATTCAATCGTGTTTTTCTGAAATAGCATGTTATTTAATGCCTCACCCAGGTATTAAAGTGTCAACTAGTCCCACTTTTGATGGACGTCTTGCCGAAATAGACTCTGAATTTAAGGACCATTTGAAGGTATTTGTGCCTATGATTTTGGCGCCGGAAAACTTGGTGTTGAAGAAAATAAACGGGCAAAAGGTTAAAGCGCGGGATTTAGTACAATATTTTAAGTCTTACATGGATATTTATAAGGGAAATGAGCTTCCAGAACCCAAGTCTATGCTTGTGGTGAGTATACTATTTTTTGTTGTTGTAATATTGTTTACAAGTGGTTTTATTTTTGTAGGCTACAGCCGAGGCAAATAACCTTTCGGCAGTAGCGGACGCAAAAGACGTATACACAAATCTAATGGAGGAGGTGTGCGGTGGTGCCAAACCGTACTTAAACCAGGCAACAATGGATGCTGAGCATCGTAGAGTTAAAGACAAGGCAATCGCTACGTTTCAGAACAAACGAAAAATGGGTGGGGAGGAATTTAGTGAAAAATACAAGGACCAACTCGAAAAAGTAAACATTTTATGGTTTGCCTTGTGTTCTTTTGGTTATATTCAAATGTTTCAGGACTTGGAAGAGACTTTTGGACAATTCAGGAGCCACAATGAAGGCAAGAATATCTTTAAAGCGGCGAGAACACCGTCGGTGTTTTTTGCTGTCGCAGTTTTTTGCTACATTTCATCTGGAGTTTTTGGTCTTTTCGGTGCTTATGCCATTTCGAATCTGTTCAACATGGGAATGGCAGTGTCGTTTATTACATTGGCCATGTGGGCCTACATAAAGTATGTTATAATAATTCCCATAATGAAAAAAGATTTAATTTTTTGTTTTTTCAGGTACAGCGGCGAGTTTAGAGAGTTTGGCGTTCAAATTGATGAGTTGGCGAATCTTCTATGGGATAATGTAAGTCTTATTTTACCAATTTCTTTAATTTGTACGATAGGAGTTTTTGTAATGCAAAATCTAGTTGAGCAGAATTATTTTAAGTTATCCACTACAGTTGGTTAAAACCTCGGATAAAACTAAGGTTTAAATAGTTATTTGTATACAGTTTTTTTGGCAGAAACAAAGCATAGGTTTCGGCAAAGACTCGGGCAAATATTGACAATGAAAAAAAAGAGATTTAAACTAAAAATCTTTTTTAGATTTGGGGTCGAATGATGGTTCAAATTATTTATTTGCTGTTACACTTTTTGATTGACAAAGTTTCCGCAAGGCGCACAAGACGCACAAGATTAAGATAATTTGTTTCCACTTAAAAAATCTGTATACAAATAAATTTATTTTTTTAATTTTTATAGCAGCATTGCAATTTTTACGGTTCTCTGTATTTATTTGTTTTTATTATCAGAATTGCGCCAAAAATTATAATGTATTAGCAAATCTTACTTTATATATCTTTTGTATTAACCAAAGTTTATTTATAAGAAATTAATTTTACTTGCTCTTTTAGTTGCATTTACAACAAATAATTTTTTTCTTAGCCAACCTATTTAATATTGCGAAAAAAGAGGAAATGTAGGTACTGACAATCTGCATGCTATTTTTCTCGCACAAAATATTTAATTGCAAAATTTTTTAAATACACAAATAAAAAAATTAGATGTCTTTAGACAATTGTGTGCATGCTTTTTGTTTGTCACCACTTTCGCCAAAAAAATCACTCTTTTCATTTTATGCTTGCCTAACTTTTTAAGCACTAATTTAGCTAATATTTCTTGCAGTGCCTGAAACCAATTTACAAAAACTTCATCGAAAGCGGTATGCAGCAAATGGCTGTTCAAGCAGCTGAACTAGCTGTTAATAATGCAACAGGAACAGCCACTACTTCGAATGGTAAAAAACAAGCGTGATGACCAGTCTCTCTCTCTAGTCTGCCATATTTTTAATTCTAAACGTTTCGAACAATGCTACATGTTTGCCCAATGTCTGCTTTTCAGTAATAATGTTTTTAGAGATCTAATCACTTGTGCGCAGGCGCATAATCGAATGTACGGGTTGTGCGCATGCGTACTAATTATAGCATGGATTTCTGTTGAAATTTTTATTTTTATAGCCATACAAGATGGTCTGACGGTTTTTTGCTATGTTTCCTTTTGAAATGACGTGTAGCATTGAGATTTTTGTGATAAAAGGCAATGTTGGTATTAAAATACGTATGCTCATCTGTTTTATTTATTTTGAATGTATATAACATTTCCGCGGTTATGGCTATTTTATAAGGCCTAGCTTTTAGTTTTTTATTTTTTTAATTATTGGTGTACATCATTCTATGATTTATTATTAATTATTATACAATATTTTACGCTATTCACTTGTTTTGTACATAGTATGCAAATTCTAGCTTTGTTCCTATTTTAATTTTGGCATTTAATTAATAATTCGTACTAACATTGCAATAATTTAATCACCACAAGTGCCTGATGATAATAATTAATTGTTATTTTTTTGTGTTTTCGTTGTAAAATTTGAATTTATGTGTATGGCGTTTAGTGTAGTTGATTTTATGAAATTGAAGTATTCCATGTAAAAACTTCTAATACATTTTTGTTGGATATTGCTCAAGCAAGTTCGATCAAAAAAACAATGTAATGTGGTTTTGGTAAATAAATTATTTTTCAAAAAACAAGGTTTAATTTCCCAAAAAAAAAAACAACAGTTATTTAATGCATTTATTTCTTACAGGTAAATCATTGAGTTAATAAATAAACGTGTATATTGAGAAAATCGACACATTAGTGCTTTATATTTTTTTCTGTAAAAAACCCCCGCTAAGCCTTACTTATACTAGAAAACATTTTCTTAACCATTAGATCACATTTTTCATTACTTTCCTTTAACTTATTTCTAACAAAATCCAAGTTCTCCAAAACAGCCTTGTTCTTAGGCTCAAAGTTCAAAACCTTCACTAAACACTTTTCAGCATTTTCGTAATTTCCTTCTTTGAGAAAAGCCACCCCAAGCTTGTAATTTGCTTTCGAGTTGTTGGGATCTACCTTTAAAACTCTTCCACACATTTCAATAACAGTAAGCCATTCTTGTTTTTTGAAAAAGCAAGCTGCTAAATTGTTGAAAAGCTGCGATTTTAGAAGCTCTATGTCTACGATTTGGACTGAATCGATTTCTGTTGGGCGATTTGATACACTTATTGGGATGGACGCAAGAATTTTGAGAGCTTTGTTGTATCTAAAACCGGCTTCACGAATTTCACCTTTTGTGAAAAGATGCTTGCCTTGGTTTTTTTGGAAATCGGCGTAGTCGAATTTTTGCTTTGCATCCCATTCGTAAATGAAGCCTTTAAACTGGAGCTCCTCTAGCTCAAATGTGAACTTAACTGGAGCCTCTAGGTTTAGAGTAAATTCTGATATTTCTTTTTCGTACATTGAGGAAACGCAGATTTCTACAAGTCGCCCCAAATCGGAATCAGTATCACCAATAGTTAAACTTAAAAACTGTTCTACAATATTGTCGCCCTCAACTAGTCTAATTTTGCAAACGCTACCTTCGCTAGGTTTAAAATTAAAATCACCAACAGAAATAACAGTTTTCTTGATTTTCCCATCGGGGGAGCCCCATTCTTGCCCTGTGCCTTTGATTAACATTCTGACTCAGTGTTGAAGATATCAGCTAGGATTTCTAGAGTTTTGTCATAATATTCCTTAGCTATTTTGTCGTTCGATGCTATTGGACTGGGTAGGGACAGCTTACAATCGGAGTAATACTGTCCTGTTGATCTGTTTGAGGTTATTAAGGCGTGCAAAACACTTTGCGCGCCTTGATTTGGACGTTTTACTACGACCAAACGAATGGGGTACTGAATCGCAAATAGCCAGGGGTTGCTAAGGGCTGGGTAGTGTCGGAAAATCGCAGTTTCAACGTTTCCAGGGTTTACCGCGTTGACTATTACGTTGGTATCTAAAACAGAGTATAAATTAACAAAATGGTAAGGGTTTATTAAATGATTTATGTTACTGGTAAGGCGTTTAGCAAGCTCCCGCGTAAAAAGCACAATAGCCAGTTTTGAAACACCATACGCAACAAAATGGGATCTAAACTCGGACTGGCAGTTCGTCACAGCTTTTAAATCGTAGACGTTAACGTATCGGTGCGATTCAGAGGCTACGTTTATTATCCTAGCGTGATCTGCTGCTTTCAAAAGGGGCAATAGATTGTGTGTTAAAACTACCGGGCCTAGAAACAGATATTTAGCGCTACAGTAGATTCAAATGTAAGAAACTTACCAAGGTAGTTGGTCTGTAGCGTTATTTCAAACCCGTCAGGCGTGATCGTTTGCGGATGATAGAAAACGCCCGCGTTGTTAACCAGCGCGTAAATTTCCTCAAACTCAGTCTTAAGAACGTCGCAAAACTTGATAATACTCGCAAAGCTAGCCAAATCCAGGAACTTAATCAGGATCTTAGCTGACGGAACTTGGTTCACTATTTCAACTTTTGTGTTGAGTCCTTCTTTAGTGTTTCTGCAAGCCAAAATAAGCGTAGCGCCTCTTTGTGCAAGGTTAAAAGCTAAAGCCTTTCCAATGCCTGAATTGCCCCCAGTTATCACGATCACCAAACCGTCTAGGCGTGTTGTACAACTGCAAGACCCTCCACCAAAATAGCGCCTACAAAAACATTAATTTATTAAAGTTCATTGCCCCTAAATAAAAACTCACAGAAGCCCATAAGTCGTAGTACCAGCTACAGCAATTCCTGCCACATATTTCCACATGTTTATTTTGAATATTATACCAATTTTTTGTTTTTTAAGCCATTTATAATAAACCTGTACAGGTTTTGTTTATTTTTGTGAAATATTTTGAAACTGACTATTGGAGCGGCGCTAAATAAATGAAAATGTTACCTGATCTATTTCTTATGTAAGAAAGTAGTAAAATTTGTTTATTTTTGGGTTTATTTATAGATTTTTCGGCAAAAAACGTTAATCATATGCTTTTAGGAACAACAATTTAATCTGTCAGTGTTAAGTTCAAACGTCAGATTCGAAATCCAATTTGAAAAGGTGCGTGGCGTTAGCACCTTAAGTTCGACTCGGGGCTGAAAAAACAAAATCTAACAAAAACACCAGTTTATTGTAAAACCACATTTTCAAGAGTGTTCATATGAGAATTTTATTTGTAAAACTTTGTAGGTATACCATTCCAATAAAATAAAATTAGCAATAAAACTGTGGAGCTCCTAAATTCCAAAATCAATCATTCTTGGAAGCACTGAGCTTTGTTTTGCTTTTGCGTACTTCAGGGTTCTTAAAATCACCCGCTATAATGTTCTGGGGCCTTGATTCGACTGCTTCTTTGTTTCCAACCAAAGAGCTGATCAGCGAAGTTGGTCTTTCCTTCTTGGATTTAACCCAATCGTTCTGGATAACTCTATCCAGCGTAAAACGCAAAGTAACATCGGGCTCCAAAAGGTGCCTTACTAAAGACTTTACACCAGAAGAAATCTTGTCCCGTACCCTCGATCTGAATACCCAATTTTTCGTAATTTGGTCTTTAAGCAGTTTGCGCAAGTTGGAATCATCAAAAGGCATCGACGCGTTCAGCATTATGAACAAAATAACGCCGATCGACCACACATCGGATAGCTTTGGGTTGTATCTGGTTCCATTCACAACTTCCGGTGCTGCGTACGCAGCAGAACCGCAATAGGTTTCACTGAGAACCCGGTGACCTTCGACATCAACGCAAAAGCGCGCGAATCCAAAATCGGCTAACTTTACGTTGAATCTGCGAGACAGTAAAATATTCTCGCACTTCAGGTCTCGGTGGGAGATGTTTTTGCCATGAAGATAGTGCAGCCCGCTTGTAATTTGACGGAACCAGAACCTTGCTTGGTTTTCTGGGATAACCCCGTGTTGTTTTATAAAGGTGAGCAAGTCCCCATTGTCGGCGTATCTGAAAAATAACGTTAAAGTGTTTGTGGTAGAGGAAATAAAAAACACCTGATGCAACCTTGACATACTAATCCCGATTAAAACAAAACTAATAATAAATAAATATTTTAATTGTACACTGATGAATAAGACTTTCACAAATGAGATGATACGATTAAAAACAATCACAAATGTAAAAAATGTATACGCGTAATGATTTAGAAAACTTAAGCATCCTCTTCGCCCAATCTCATTTCCCGTCGTTTTAACTCATTTTGGTAATCGCCCAAAACGACCGATGCTTCATGATTCCCATCCGAAACTCCAGCAGCTCGTGTTGTTTGCGGCGCGGAATGCACAATCCGTCCCAAAAGAGCCGCACCACCATCTCTCCTTAACTTAGACCACTCATGCTGAAGCGCTCGTTCCAAGGTCAAACGCAAGGTCAAATCAGGTTCCAACAAATGTCGCACCAAGCTCTTAGCGTTGCTTGACAACGAGTCCCGGACGCGAGATCTAAAGACCCATGTTTTGGTTAGTTGGTCTTTAAGCAATTTCTTTAAATTGGCGTCATCGAAAGGCATACTGGCGTTTAGCATAATGAATAGGATTATTCCAAGTGACCATACGTCTGACAGTTTCGGGTTGTATGGTTTCCCGCTGACGACTTCCGGCGCTGCGTACGCTGCCGAGCCGCAATAAGTGGTGCTTAAGATTCTGTGGCCATCTTCGTCAATGCAAAACCTGGCGAAGCCAAAGTCGGCAAGTTTCACGTTGAATTTGCGGGAGAGTAGGATGTTTTCGCATTTTAGGTCGCGATGGGCTACGTTCTTACTGTGGAGGTAGTTGAGACCGGTGGCCATTTGGCGGAACCATATTTTTGCTTGGGTTTCTGGGATTACACCGTTTCTTTTGATAAAGTCTAATAAGTCACCATTGTCCGCGTACCTGTGCAAAGAAAAAAATTATTACATTATATTACTGCGGTCGCTAGGACTTACTTTTGATTGAGTTAAATTGTTCCAAAATTTTTGCGCGACTCATACGATCCAGGTTTTTTTTTAGTGTTTGGTAAAAGTATTAAAATTGCATCAGGTGATTTGGTTTTTAAACAAATCTAATGCTTACCTCATAAAAATGAAGACTCTCGGGCCTCTTTGAAGAATACTGTGGACTTGAATAATGTGCGGGTTCTCAATTTTCGTCAATATTTCCAACTCTCTTGGAAAGAACTTTTCCAAAAAGTCCTTAGGCGCTTTCTCTTTGTCAAAAATTTTGCATGCTAGACGCATTTTTTTGGGTCCGGAACTATCGACATAGTCGGCGAGGTGAACGGTGGCATACGATCCCTGTCCAATTTTTTTACCGATTAGGTACCCTCTCTGCTCCAAGGCATTGACTTCGGAATTTCGAGGGCTCAAGCGAGCAGCCATGTGACAATTTGTGTCTGTACTTTATAACTTCGAAAAACTTACAGGATTTTTTTTCTTTAACATCCATTAAGTTGATTCACTCTTCATATTTTGAAATGGGATGTATAATGTACTAAATATTTTGTTCGTACGATGAAATTTTGTCAAACAAAAATTTGTTAAAGCCAAAAACGACAATTTCTTATGACAGTTCAGGAATATTTTGTCGCATTGATGACTAGATCATTTTAAAACATTTATTTCACAAAAATATTGACTAAAATACAGGCTTAAAAAATACATTAATAAATAATATCACAATTAAAAAATACACAGGGATTATAAAAGAAACATATAGACATAAATTGAACACATTAACATTTAAAACAAGCCCAAAATATCTAAAAAGAAAGAAGCGACGTCAAAGAGTTCCAGTAAAAAAAATTTCGATGCGTTTTAGCTTTGTCAAAAAATAAGCTGTCTTCAATACTTCTCAAGTGGACTGTCGTTTTTTTTTATTTCAGGGGCTTTAGACCGAACTTCTGGTAAATCGTGCCCAAAATCTTCCTCATTAACATCACTTTGTTCGTCATCCTCAATGGTTTGCCATTGTGAAGGAAATATATTCCCAAAATATTTATATTTGGCCAGCATAATTTTGACCCGTTTTCTACCAATGACCAAGACAAAAAATATAAATATGCCCTGCATTGAGTTGAGTACATCTGTAATCTGGAAAAATAGATTTGTTCCAGATGGGTCGAACATTGCAGACAAAAGTTCAAAAATCCAAGAAATGCCCATTACAACGTACAGCTTTAGACACAAAAAAAAACTAAAAAAATAAAATATTCATGAGTTTTTTATCTTAAAATTGAGGTTTATAATTTACCGGTAACGCATTGTTTTAAGTTTTCGTCCATCGTATTTTTCGCTGTTTTTCGAAAGGCCCAAAGTGGTTCCAATTAAATAAAGAATATTGCACAACAGTAGAAACGCAATGGGACCATAAAAATAAACAAATGTGGCCTCAATAGCTAAAAAGAACAATACAAATAAATATTTTGGTGGGCGTATAATTTTAAGTTTTGAAATGCAAAAAAATGTAATTTAAAAATGAGAACAAATAAAATGTGAACAGATAATTGGCCTATTATATTATATTTCAAGTTTGCGATTAATTTATTCAATACAATTAATTTATTCAATAATAACAATTATTGCTATTAATATGCGTAAATCTAAATGTCAATAATTCAATTAAAAAATATTTTAATTTTTATGTTTCCCCAAGAATGCATTTTTGTTTAATCTAGGTAAAATACTTACTACTAAACCAGCAACTTCCGATACCAATTCCAGGAGCAATCGCATAAAAATCTGTATGATGCGAAACCAGCAAAATTCCCAAAAGTACAAGCGGACATCCGCTTCCATAGACATAGTAAAGTATTTTCCAATTTATGCGTTTTGAACTAAACATTTTTAAATTGCTAAAAAAAATGTAAAACATAAATAAACCAAGAATTTAATATGAAACAAAAATAAACTTACACAGTCGTCCGAAAAATATGGAACGAAAATGCATTGAACCAAAAAAAGGTGTACAACCAAGAAAAGTACACGGTGTATGCGTAAAAATGGCACAGGACATCCGAAACCGGTACATGGAGTTTGACAAGATTCAGGACGAAATATGCAATCGCTAGGCCAAATATTGAGTGCAGAAAACATGTCGCCTAGAAGAAATGGTTTTAAAAAATTTGCGCCAGAATTTTTTCTTTATAGATTAATAAAAACAATAAAAAAAAGATGAATAAAAATGGATGCGTTTGAATAAATAGATATTAAAAGTACCTACCTGTAAATCAATTAGCTTCGGCATGATACAATAAACAATTATGGTCAAGATCAAAAAGAAAACAGAAATCAAAGAAAAAACTATAACGATCCTTTGTAAAACACTATAGCTATTCTGAAATTCCAAAGTTTCTTCCAAAAAACAAATTAAAAACATTTTTTCGCCATTTAAATCCTCAGTAACGCAAAACTCTTTTTTGGTAATGTTAACTCCATCAGTATTAAGTACCCCATCTTCTTTGTAAAGAGTTATTTTTCCCTCACTGGCTTTTCTTATGTACATCCCACAAGTAAAATTATCTTTGTGGTTCCCATCGACGCATCTTCGGCTCGTTAGATTTAGCTTGTTGTCTTTTTCGCAACAATTTAAAACATCGCTTTTCGCAAACGACAACAGCAGCGTTAAAATTATTATAATTTGCAACATGTTTGTCTAGAATTAATAACAACAAAACGTTAATATTAAGTAATTAAAAAATAATTGTGAGACTCACCTTTTCGACGCACTATTCTAGAACTGTTACCACAAAACGTTTTGCTTCAGTTTTTAATTTCACTTTGGCATGTTGCAGGGAAAACACATTTGTAATTAAAAACTCAAATCAACAAATTATCATTATTAGTCTTTAAACTCAAATTTAAATTGATGTTATGCTTAATATTAACATAAATCATACTGCTGGTGTTTTATGAAAACAAACTGAATGAAATCAGACACAACACTTTAAATTAAAACTGGTAAAACATATGGCTTGGAAAATTAATATAAACGTTTACTTTTAATTTTAAATAAAACGAATAAATACATTTTCATACCGACACTCAACGCAATTCCCTAAGCAATTAAATTTAATTTATAGTTTTTTTTACGTCGTCATTCATTCAAAAAAACGAGATACTAGGAAGAAATATTAAATAAAATGATGTACAATACAATTATTTATTTAACATCGTATTGTGTGCGATTGATTCATAAAGACAAAGACTAAATACTGTAAATGGTAAATATGTCTACGTGACTGGTTTTGCGTTTTGAATAACTTAGTGTTTTATGATATGAAGGATAGCTACACCTGAGGCGTTATAGGATACAAAAACATGCCGAAAAAAACGTCCTTCCTAAAGATTACGTCATTTAGCATTCGGTGTTTAGTTGGAAAAGCCAATCACTAAATTTGGCTTATTATACTCTTCGCAGACAAATTCGAAGAGTATATTGCAATTGGTCGGACCTTCTCTATCGTTAATATTCGTCCTAGAGCAAAAATTTTTACACATTCGTTCGTTTAATGACTTTTTAAGACTTTTATTTTTTGTCCGTCTGTCTGTAACGAGAATTGTGACCACCATAACTCAAGAACGGTTTATCGGATCGACTTGAGATTTAACACAAAAATCAATCTCATTTAGAGGAAAAGCCCTATTGTTTTTGGAAAAAATCAAGTAATAAATAGAGGGTCAAAAACACCCACAAAGTAGAAAAAAATTCATATTTTCGTTAATATCAACTTTAAAAAATATTCCTAATAAAATTAAAGACTGTATTTTTCCCTATAAAAAAGCATCCGATAATTTTTTTGTATCCCCACCCGTTTACAAAAAAAAAAATTTACGTTGTTTTTAATAAAATAAAAAATGCACCTTTTTAATCATCTACTGCGAAGAGTATCATAAAGAATGTGTAAAAATTATATAAAAATAAAATAATAGTCATGGAAATGAGCCATCTGCGAAGGTTTTAAATGATCTATCCCTCTCACTGATCTAACCCGCTCTTGTTATTATCAAAGAGATTCAACCGCACATAATATGTGAGAAAGCGGGTTTTATTTGGGTATTTTATGACGTATTTTTTGTGCAATTTGTTTCTCAGAACCAAGGTTAAAAAAACACAAATCTTGTACGACATATTTTCACTTTTATAATCGCCGCAAAAAATAAAAACATTTTGTTTATTTATATCTCGCCTTATACTTATTTTAAATTAATTATCCTCAACCTCCATTCTTTCTGCGCTCTTATTAGCTTCCGGCATCGGTTCATCAATTGGTTCATCACGAATAGGAACCGGAAATTGTGGCTTTCCACTTTCCTCGTCTTCACTGTCTGTGTCTCTGTCTTCGCCCGGATGTGACGCAATAATTCCTTCGTGTTCTTTCACTTCGCAATCACCTGGTTTTTTCCAATTTTGTTGCGTTTGCTAAAGAACAAAGTCCTAGTTAAAAAACCGCATTTTTGCATGGGAAAAAACGTAACAGTACCTGGTAATAGTCCTTCATTTGTTTTACGCGCTCCATATAATATGTGTACACAAAATTGGCCGTGTGCGTCATATCTTCCATGATCATTGGGTTATCTACTTTTAAATCTATGCGTCTCTTTGTAGGGTGCACTTCGTTGGGAACTAAATGCAGTTTTTGTGGTCGACGCATTAACTAAAAAGTTAGTTTCATTGCATGAGCTTTCAAAGGCAACTCCAAACGCAACACCCGATTTTTTTTCAAAGTGCTCTAATTTTTGAAAACGTTTTTTTTAAGAAAAATCTAAATGCAGATTAGAATTCTACAGCTAAAAAGTAGTCTACAAAATATGTTTCATTGTAATCGAAGACAAAAAAATTTTTTGCTAAGCATTTTTGAAAATTTTCAAAATTTGGCCAACTTTAGAAAGCTCTAGAAAAAAAAATGAAAGCACTTGGAAAAAAAACAATTGCAGATTTGGTTTGTATGGCTTCTAATTAGCCTAGAAACAAAGCTTCGGGCAAATTTATTTTTTCAAAATTTTCGTCGTTTTTTACTAAGGGGTAAGGGTCCAAATATTCGCAGTTTTTTAATTGTCTCGGAGTCAAATAATTTTTGCCACCATTAAATGCCATCAGTGCTTATGTAAAACGAGGTGCTGAATCCGAATTTGGCACTTAATAGTCCCAGCGCATTTAGTTTTATTGCTATGAGCCTTGAAAGGCAACTCTGAAAGCGACACCCGATTTTTTTGAAAGTGCTCTATTTTTGATAACGTTTTTTTAAGAAAAATATAAATGCATATTCGAATTCTACAGCTAAAAAGTAGTCTACAAAATAAGTTTCATTGTAATCGGAGACAAAAAAAATTTTTGCTAAGCATTTTTGAAAATTTTTAAAATTTGGCCAACTTTAGAAAGCTCTAGAAAAAAAATGAAAGCACTTGGAAAAAAACCAATTGCAGATTTGGTTTGTATGGCTTCTAATTAGCCTAGAAACAAAGCTTCGGGCTAATTTATTTTTTCAAAATTTTCCTCGTTTTTTACTAAGGGGTAAGGGTCCAAATATTCGCAGTTTTTTAATTGTCTCGGAGTCAAATAATTTTTGCCACCAATAAATGCCATCAGTGCTTATGTAAAACGAGGTGCTGAATCCGAATTTGGCACTTAAACGGTCCCAGCGCATTTAGTTTTATTGCTATGAGCCTTGAAAGGCAACTCTGAAAGCGACACCCGATTTTTTTGAAGGTGCTCTTATTTTTGATAACGTTTTTTTAAGAAAAATCTAAATGCAGATTCAAATTCTACAGCTAAAAAGTAGTCAACAAAATAAGTTTCATTGTAATCGGAGACAAAAAAATTTTTTGCTAAGCATTTTTGAAAATTTTCAAAATTTGGCAAACTTTAGAAAGCTCTAGAAAAAAAATGAAAGCACTTTGAAAAAAACCAATTGCAGATTTGGTTTGTATGGCTTCTAATTAGCCTAGAAACAAAGCTTCGGGCAAATATATTTTTTCAAAATTTTCCTCGTTTTTTACTAAGGGGTAAGGGTCCAAATATTCGCAGTTTTTTAATTGTCTCGGAGTCAAATAATTTTTGCCACCAATAAATGCCATCAGTGCTTATGTAAAACGAGGTGCTGAATCCAAATTTGGCACTTAAACGGTCCCAGCGCATTTAGTTTTATTGCTATGAGCCTTGAAAGGCAACTCTGAAAGCGACACCCGATTTTTTTGAAAGTGCTCTTATTTTTGATAACGTTTTTTTAAGAAAAATCTAAATGCAGATTCAAATTCTACAGCTAAAAAGTAGTCTACAAAATAAGTTTCATTGTAATCGGAGACAAAAAAATTTTTTGCTAAGCATTTTTGAAAATTTTCTAAATTTGGCCAACTTTAGAAAGCTCTAGAAAAAAAATGAAAGCACTTGGAAAAAAACCAATTGCAGATTTGGTTTGTATGGCTTCTAATTAGCCTAGAAACAAAGCTTCGGACAAATTTATTTTTTCAAAATTTTCCTCGTTTTTTACTAAGGGGTAAGGGTCCAAATATTCGCAGTTTTTTAATTGTCTCGGAGTCAAATAATTTTTGCCACCAATAAATGCCATCAGTGCTTATGTAAAACGAGGTGCTGAATCCGAATTTGGCACTTAAACGATCCCAGCGCATTTAGTTTTATTGCTATGAGCCTTGAAAGGCAACTCTGAAAGCGACAACCGATTTTTTTGAAAGTGCTCTTATTTTTGATAACGTTTTTTTAAGAAAAATCTAAATGCAGATTCAAATTCTACAGCTAAAAAGTAGTCAACAAAATAAGTTTCATTGTAATCGGAGACAAAAAAATTTTTTGCTAAGCATTTTTGAAAATTTTCAAAATTTGGCCAACTTTAGAAAGCTCTAGAAAAAAAATGAAAGCACTTGGAAAAAAACCAATTGTAGATTTGGTTTGTATGGCTTCTAATTAGCCTAAAAACAAGGCTTTGGGCAAATTTATTTTTTTAAATTTTTCCGCGTTTTTTACTAAGGGGTAAGGGTCCAAATATTCGCAGTTTTTTAATTGTCTCGGAGTCAAATAATTTTTGCCACCAATAAATGCCATCAGTGCTTATGTAAAACGAGGTGCTGAATCCGAATTTGGCACTTAAACGGTCCCAGCGCATTTAGTTTTATTGCTATGAGCCTTGAAAGGCAACTCTGAAAGCGACACCCGATTTTTTTTAAAGTGCTCTGATTTTTTAAAACGTTTTGAACAAAAAAATCTAAATACAGATTCGTATTCTACTGCCAAAAAGTAATCTCCAAAATAATTTTCATTGTAATCAGAGACAGAGACTAAATATTTTTGAAAATTTTCAAAATTTGGCCAACTTTAGAAAGCTCTACAAAAAAAATTAAAGCACTTGGAAAAAATTGCAGATTTGTTTTCTACATCTTTTAATTAAAAAAGAAGCACACTAACCTGTTCAAAAGCCGGAGTTAACTCGTAGCAGTTCTGGAAAAGGGAGACCCTTGCAAAAATATAAAGACCCAATCTAGCACGGGAAAGTGCAACTACCAATCTTCGAACATCACGAAGATGTCCTACAGCCTTTGTTCTAACCAAAGACAGTAAAATGTAGTCGTTTTGTTGACCTTGATATTTGTCTACTGTCGTTATCTGAAAATTAAATTTTATTTAGACTTGAGTACATTAAACCCAAATTTTACTAACGTACCTTATGAGGCTTTCCAATTAAAGGGTTATTAGCGCATCTGGTGTTAACCACATCCCGTAAAAGATGCTTCTGCCCATTATAAGTTGTTAAAATTGTTATTTTATCAGCTGAATAACCAAGCAAACGCATGTACATAAAAACAGCAACGCAATACTCGGCTTCGGCTAAATTTTGGTAAAAATACGGGCTAGGTTCGGATTCACCAACGTTGTTAAAGTTTTGCACATCTATGAGTTGGAAATCATACGCGAAACCTGCGTTTGCTGACTGATACTCATGCCACGTTTCGACATGTTTAAGATTCCCTAGTTTGTTGTACCTCCAGCGATACAAATGGCAAATACTAAAACATTTTATTATATTTTCTGACGTAATAAAACGCGAATATTCACTTACCTAGATCTGGCACGACCCTGTCCATCCAAATCAACAGTCGGCACTCCTAATCGAACCAATCTTGTGAATAAACTCTGCTCCATGTTTGAATACTTTTGGAACGCCATGTTTTTAATAACGGGTGGTAACTGGTGATGATCTCCTATCATAATCCATCTTTTAAGGCGATTAAAACCGTCCTGTGGGTTTTGCAGCAACAACGGGATGAAGGTTTCTATTTCCAGAATCTGTGCAGACTCCTCCATTAAAATATTATCGTACTTGAACCCCATGCGAACTAATTCCATACGTTTAAGCGCGGCGTGAGTACACGTCATTGCAATTATTTTAGCCTCTTTAACTAGTAGATATTTCGATCTGTCTAGGCCACTTCTAAGGAGCTCAAACGCGCGGAATTCCTCGAGCTCGTTAAATACGTGTTGAATATACCGAAAACAACTGTCCGCTGTTTCTAGATCCTCCTCAATTGTTGTGCCTTTAAACAAAGGTTGCGGCGCGTTTTCGAAAAACGCGCTGAACGGAAACTCGCTAGAAATCACTTTAAGTTCGACTTCTTTACCGTTCTTGGGGCGCACTAAACTCTGGTAACTTTCCCACCGCGACAAAACCTGGTACAAGTAAAAATGCCCAGCAGTTTCGCATGTATACGCAACATCTCCGTCGACCTTTAACGACTCCTGAAGTTTCTGTACTTCCATTAGAAGATCCAAACGTTTGGCTAGCACATAGTTGACTCTCCCGTATCTGCTAAAGTCCTTTTCCGTTTCTAAGGCCTCTTCTCCGTGACCCAGACGAAGGAGATGTCGTTCGTCGATGTCTAAAGCGACGATCTTCTCGAAAAGCTGATTAAGGGCTTGATTGGAGTGCGTGACTATTAAGGTTCGTTGGTTTGGGAAGTTGTGATAGATGTTTGATATTATTTGGACGGCTACGTCGGTTTTTCCTGTTCCTGGTGGACCTACGACTAAGGTAAGTCCAGGTTGTGTGCCTGATTTTATGGCCTCGACTTGTGTTGGTGTGAATAAGATTGAGTTCCTGAAAATTAATAAATATTTTTTTTATTTTTCTCAGTTTTTTGTAGAGATGGCAATCGAAAAGTTTCCAGTTTGGGAATATTCCCGGAAATTTAAAAGGAGGACGGGATGATTCGGGAAGATTCAAAAATTTTAATAACAATTTATTAAATTTTGGTACCATTTTTAAGTTTTATGTTGGCATTTTGGCAAATTCCGAGCTTATTCCAGAGTGTTATCGTTTGGGAAATTCGTGAAGGAAACTTTCAATATATCTCTGGTTAGTTAATAAAATTTTAATTTCTATCCGTTAATTTTTACATGGAAATATTACCGGCAATATTTCTTTGGGAATATCTCGGAAATATTTCTAAAAAATTTCATTTGGAAACTTTCGGGAATATTTCCGGAAATACTTCCTTATGGCAATTATTGTCGGCAATATTTCCATGTTTTTTTTTTTCTAAAGATTAAAATTTTGTTAATTTGCCCATCTCTAGTTTTCTGTAAGGAGTAAGTTTTCCCAAACATTCTGATTTTTTATTGGTACGACCACAAATTATTTTAGCTAACACTTAAACATGAGCGGGTTAGATCAATGAATAGGTTAGATCAGTGAGTGGCATAGATCATTTAAAAAGTTACACTTCGCAGATAAGTTTTTTTTTATTGTTTCATAATTATTGTTACACACTCTAAATGATACTCTTCGCAGTAGATGAGGTGCATTTTTTATTTTATTAAAAAAAACATAAAACTTATTTTTATTGTGAACGGGTGGGGATACAAAAAAATTAATAGATGCTTTTTGATAGGGAATAATACAATCTTTAATTTAGTTAGGAATTTGTTTTTTCGTAAAATTGATATTAACCGAAATATGAATTTTTTGAGGGTGGTTTCTACCCTCTATTTATTATTTGATTTTTTTCAAAAACAATAGGGTTCTTCCCCTAAATGAGATTGATTTTTGTACCAAATCTCAAGTCAATTGAATAAACCGTTCTTCAGTTAAAGTGATAACAAGTTTTTTTACAGACAGACGGACAAAAAATAAGTCTTAAAAAGTCATGAAACGAACGAATCTGCAAACATTTTTGCTCTAGGATGAATATTATCGATTTTGGAGAAGGTCCGAGTAATCGCAATATACTCTTCGACTTTGTCTGCGAAGAGTATAACATGCATGCTTATGTAACGAGCTACTGAATCCGAATCTGGCATTTAAAGATTTGAATCTCTTTTAGTTTTACTGCTATAGGCTTTTATAATTCAAACGCGAAACCTAATTTTTTTCTGCTCAAATTTCTAATTAAAAAAAAAATTTAGAAAAAATCAAAGGCAGTTAAAATAATGATAGAGACAATGACTTACTTTTTGGGCTCGTTAAAATGAAACGGTCCACGTCTGGGTACGACGTGCGGTTCGACCACGATAACTTTTTCCTTTTTTTCATTATCTCCTTTGCCTAAGTCTTCAAATGTCAGTTTAAACGGACGCTGCAGCTTTTTGGGGTCGTCAGTCTTGATCCTTATTTCATACTCCGGGAAACACGAACGTAAATGCTCCATGTCAATAAACGTATCGTTAAAATCAATGGTAGATATCTGGTTCGTCATTTTGGAGTAGTGCGCCGCGCTTGGGTCGCCATACCCCAAAATAATATCATGTAACCAATCCGGAACGACGCATTCAGTGTTCATTAACTCACGGATTGTTTCAAGCACGGCTTTGAAGTTGTTTTCCTTCGGTTTACGGCGCATTAAGATGTTGAAGCCTTCGTAAACGTCTTCCTTGCCTTGGTTGGTGTTGTTCATGTCTTCTCGATATTGGTTGCAGTCCAGCCAAACACGGTACGTTCTTTTGTCGCCTGGGATGTTTGGCCTTGGTTCCGGACCGTCTTCGATTACTCTTCCGTTTGTGTCGAGCATCCCTTCGATCTCACAACCGCGAATGCACTCGAGGCCGACTTGTGGGATAAAGGGTTCCTTGTAGTTGTATCTTGTGCCTGAAATATATCGTTTAGTTTGGCCTAAAACGAGTTTTAAGACGTACCTATGGTGTTTGGAGGGTTAACGGTTATCAAGAAGCAAACGTCGTGCTTTCTTAAGTTCTCCCATTCGGTTTTTATCTCAGGGCGCACGTTTAAGTGAACTGTTACGTCAGCTCGTACTCGACTTGGTCTAGTCTCGCCTAAAATATTAAATAAGTACAAATTTGCGTTAAGAGCCCGACACTCAGTTCTTATACCATGTAGAGGGGCTACCGCGGGCTGCGGTGGCCAGCATAGACTAAAGACTAATTGAACAAATATATTTTCATAATGAATATGTGTCTAGAGTAGCCACCTACCAGCCGTTCAACTAGAAAGAGACTTGACCTTGGTCGTATTTGGGATGATGCACTACGTTTTTATGCAAATATTCACAAAACTTAGACCACAAATATCTTTGTTAATTCTTATCCGATTTTGAAAAACTTGGTGTTATTAGAAAGATAATTTATTTTGTAATACTTATTATTTTTTAAAAATCGTTTTTGAGACTCAATTTAAGAAAGAAAAATAGTTGTTGCTTTTAGTATAGTTTCGCCTTCTTTAAACTGTTATTTTTGCCAAACTAGGACTACAAAACAAAATGTGCCAAACAATAAGTATTTTAAAAGGAGGAAACATTATATGGTTAAAATTTTAAAACAATTGCTCTAATAATAAAGCTTATAACTGCGGTCTAAGTTGTACACAAATTTGTATAAGACAAAGTGGGTAGACGGGCTCTTAAGATTTGATTTTAAACGTACCTATGTTGGGTTTGGCCACTTCTACGACCGCAAAATTAAGTATGGGCTGCGCCATTCGAGCCCAACCACCCCAGTAAACTGTTCCTTCTTCTGATTTCCAAGGACTGAGTCTGCTTACCGAATCTTCAATATCTTGCCGAATTTCATCTAAAAACCAAAAAAATTAAAAACAATTTAACTTGCCGTTTGTTAACTTACAAGTAGACTCTAGTCTAAACAGATTAAAATTTCTCAACAAGTAATCGTGCAGAGTCAAAAACTGTAAGTTTAATTTTGGCAACGCTAGACACCCTTCCCCTGAAAAATAAGCAGTCGGGACCACATTTTCATCCCATATTATGTCTTCTGTTGGGTACAATGGCATTTCGTTTAATGCCACTAGTTGGGAAACACGTTTTTCATGTCTTGACACCTTAAAAAAAGTTTCAGTAAAATTTTGGTTTATTAAGAAATGGTTTTTTTTACCAAAAGTTCACGCAGAAATTTTTCATCAAGTCGACACCAAGAGACTTCTTTTTCTGCCTCTGTTGATGGTACCAAATTGAGATACGTTGCGATTTCACGAAGTTTGTCCTTACTAAAAAAAAAATAAATATTATTTTGCTTTTTTTTTTAATTTATTCTTACCTCAAGGGTCCAAAATGTTTTTCCAATGTTTTCCTTGTATCAACGCTTGCCACATTTGCAAGTGCAAAATTCTTCAAATCAGGAAACTTTGCAAACGCTGCTTTCTACAACAATACAAATTTTTAAAGACTGTTTTCTTGAAACTAAAAATTGAATTTTACCTGTAACGACGTAATTCTGGAATAATGCACCTCAGTCATATCATGATCTGTTAAAGGATCTCCAGTTTCATCACTTATCTCAAATCTAGCGTAGAATTTTAACATTTCCAGGAGCTAAAACCAAAAAAAAGCGCGAAATAATAAAAACTGGGCAATTTCAAATATACCAAGGCCAAAATTGTAATGCTCAACTCAACAAGACAAAGAAGAACTAAATTTTGACAGGACTGTCAAACTAACCTCAAAAGTCGACGAACTGTCACGATTTGTATTCAATTCCCGTTTTTATCATAAAAAACAATTATTCAGCATCAATTATGGACAGAAATGAGTAATGTGATGCTACTACAATTAAATAAAGCATTGTGATTTGTTGTGTGCTTTAGAATTAAAATTAAAAATTATAACTTGGAGGCCACCTTACAACAGGAAGCTAATGTTTATACAACAATAATAATAAACATTATGAAGTGCGTACGACAATATAATGTACTTAATATTAGGTTTCAAGAGTAAATAAAACAATAAACATAACCGCCAAATGTGAAAAATGGAGTACATATCAATTTTTTTGATTCTTTTAAGTGGTATAAACTTAAGCCATGAAAACTATATCATAGGCCAGAATTATGCAAAGCAAAATACAGATGCGGCAAAAGGAAATGACTTAAACGAACCAGTACGCGTTAATAAATGTTGCGAGAATAATGAACTTTACTTCGGGAAATCGTGCAACAACTATAACAATTTAACCAGACGCCACGCTTGGATTCCGAAATTTACGACAGCAGACAACAAAAGTGCCTTAGTTCGGAACTATACTTTCATTAATGGGGCACCGGACTGCGGTTCAAGACAATCCTGGACCATCTACGACTACGAGAATTCTTCCGACAGGTTAAGGTTGTTACCTAACGGAGTCCTACGGCACTATTTTGACCCCCCGGCGGGTTTAAAGGATGAAAACATTAACGAAAACAGTTTATACTTCGAGTATGAACATGGAAAATATTGCATGGACAAGGTAACTTGCTAAAATTAATCAAAAAGTACCCCAAATGAGTTTTTGTTTTTTAGAAAGTGGAGGGAAACAGGCAGTACGTTTTTGCTTGGGTCTGCGCCCCAGAGCATCAACACGACTGGACACAGACAGAGTTTTTAATGCGCAACATTATAAGCCCTACAACACACGGGTTAAACATTATTTGCTTTTTGGCTATTGCAATTATTTACTTCATAATGCCGACTTTACGGGACTTGGTCGGAAACATTGTGACGACGATTTGTATGTGCCTTATTTTGAGCCAAAGTGGAGACATAATTCGACTTTTGACTGTGTTCAAAAGCCACATTAGCCTTATTATTACCGGTAATTCCTTTTAATAACTTTGTACTCCAAAAACTGATGTAACTTTTTTTCTAGAAACGATATGCTACGTCAGTTTATTGGGGGCCTTTTTCTGGTTAAACAGCCTGGGTTACTATGTCTGGAGAACATTTAAGTATGTGTTTAGATAGGAATAAAATTACATTTGTTCATAATGACGATTTTAGGGCACGTAACGTTTACTTGAGGATAACGGACGGGAAAAAGTATTGCTACTACTCTGGGTATGCTTGGTCTTGCACTATAATCTTGGGGGTATTGGCAGTTTTTGCCCATTTTACTATGGACTATCCTGAGTTTGGTGAACCAATGGTTGCTACACAGGAACGCGAGGAAATTGGTAAGCCAAACTCTTTAAAATTGTATTTAATCTTTGATGACAATGGATATTTGATGATTTCTGTGGCGAATGTTTAATATAAAACAAAGATTCTCTCCAAACCACACTTTATTTAGAAAAATCTGAATACGTATTTCGACAGCTAAGCTGTCATCTTCAGCAGAAGATAGAATTCTATCTTCTGCTGAAGATGACAGCTTAGCTGTCGAAATACGTATTCAGATTTTTCTAAATAAAGTGTGGTTTGGAGAGAATCTTTGTTTTATATTTGATGACAATGTTTATTTTTTAGGATCATTGGGAATGATTATATTTTTCGTACCAGTCGCGTTTACTGTTTTGATTAACGTATTTTTCTTTTCAACCACCATAAAAGCGATAAACAGATTAAATACCTATGGAAGGATACATCATAAACTACGACACAGGTATTTAAAATTGCCCAAATATCCCCTTTTAGTTCTAACATATTTTTTTTTTGCAGTTTTCGCATGTTTTTGCTGCTACTTCTAACAATGACCATAACCTGGTTATTTTTTCTTTCATCATTTTCAAAATACGACGGACTGGTGAATTGTTACATTATCGTGAACGCGTTTCAAGGCCCCATAATATTATACGTTTGTGTATTCAATCAAAAACATGTTTCTTATTTAATTAAGAAGACATGTTGTTACACGAATTGCTTTTGCGCTTGCTGTCGCCCTGATCCAGAGATGGAATGGGGAGACGAAATGACAGCGATGCACAATGGAAACTACTGAACAATAATTTAGACGATAAGATGCTCAAAAGATAAGATACTTAATTTAATACTCAGTTAATTGAGGCAGCTTGAAATGAGGCCTTATTTTAGTGCCTTCTTAAAATTAGACTTACAATGTGATTGTAGCAAAAATAGACTTTAGATGTACTTAAATTTAACTATTTTCATATTTAATATTTATCGAAATATTTATACATATTTAGGACATAGTTTTCATATTTGTAGTACTAACCTTTTGGACGTAAGATTATTTACTTTATTCTTTTTTTATTTTTATATCACCTACGTATTTATTAGCTCAATAAAAGCAGCTACCTAACAAACCTGTGTTTTATTAAATAAAAGCATAACTTACCTGGCTAAAAAGATGTCCCTCTGGTCTATTAATTAAAGCAGACAATTGGCATCTTACAACTAAGTGGCAATCATCCAAAACTGTGTTAAAGAACCTTCTAGTTGGTAGAAGAGCTTCTAAATCGGTGACTAGCTCCAAAAAACGTTCACAATAGTTTACCTTCAAAACAAACAATTTAATACAACATTTTAAACGAATTTAACAATGCTTCGTACCTTATCTTTGGGACAAATCCCGTCTTCAGTAATGCTGTCCAATACGTCCATGAACTTTAACATAAGCTTTTGTAGAAACGTTCTTTCCCACGTAAGTTTGTCCAATTCTTCAGCTTTATCCTTTTTTTGTATGGCTCGCCAGTATTTCTTCCATTTGGGGTATTTTTTAAATTCCTGTTCGCGCCTCGCTGGCTGTAAGGAAACCCACATTGACAACGAAACTAATCGCTTAACTTGGTCACGACAAATTCCTTCTTCCATGCTATTAAAGCAGTGATTAAGAAAAATAAGCAATGCTGTTTTTTCGCGTATGTTGATGAGAAGATCGTCTTCTAAACTGGCACGCATGAGCTGTTGAAAAAAGTGTGGAAAGTTGTCGCTCTGCTTTCTAAACGCCTAAAAACAAAAGAAGTTATAATTTCTTATCTAGTCTAAAATTGGGGATTATTTACCTGCCAGACTTGAACTCTTTCCCTGAACTTCTCATTTACCATTATAACAATGGACAACATATGAGCATAGGATGCATTTTCAGAGTAATTGGGCCATAAATAATTCTCCAAATATTGGCTGAACTCCAATATCATAGTTCTTCGTATAGAGAAGCTAAAAACCACCATGTAAGCGTTTTTACGTTTTTAACTTATAGCAACTTACTTGGAACCTCTAATTTCTTGCAAATAAATATCCTCAATAACACTGGGGTTGTATTCCGAGTGGGTTGCATGGGAATGCGGCGACCAGTATTTCTCAGCAAGCTACAACAAAACGTTATGATTTTATTGTTTTTATTTCAGTATTAAAGTAAATTACCTCTGTAATTCGGTCTGAGCTAATTTGCTGCAGAGTTGGAGCGATAACTTTTGTTGCATTATTTTGATTTGTACCCATTTTTTACATTAAACGAGTCGTGTTTGTAAACGTTTGTTTATGAACGAAAATCATGAGCATAACCTCACTTTTTTATCCAGCCAGAAAATGACAACTGACAGCACTGACGCTAATAGGTGCGTGAAGTTGATGCAATTTTTACTTTTTTGTATTTAAATTTTACAGAAAGTATAAAGTAGCCTAGAATTATTTATGCAAAATTAATATAATGTTAAGTTTGCACAATTTAGCACTAGCTTAAATTTTAAAGCAATAAATTAGGAAATTAATATAATTGGACTTGTCTTGGACGCTACATTGTAAAAGCAAAACCAAATAGTTCAAATAGATCAATTATCTTTGTGACGTCATGTCAGTGTGTTCGCGTCATGAAGCAAAGTAATTTTCCATTCTGTTTTCTTTTGTATTTGTGCTTATGTTTACAATGAAAATCGATTTAGAACATTCACAAAATCAACAATTATTAATTATTGCTTAAAGTTATGGTAAGAAAACACCTATCCTACATTTTAAACTCGATTCGATTGTTCAAATTTCTATCTCTCCCAACATTAATGCGGTAACACCGCATACCGTGTACTTATTCAGATTAATATAATTAATCATTTTGAAAGCAAGAAACTAGAAACAATAATTCGTTCGAACCTTCTGGTGGCAATAAATTATGCTTCTTGATTAAATGAAAAATAGGCCACACACAGTGGGTTTAAAACACCCCTTTTTGTTATCTGATTTTAGACACTGGAAATATGATTCATGATAGAATGAAAGTCGTAGGAGTTTTATACAAGTATTTTATATTTATATCATAGCTTGATGCTTAGAAAGGTATTTAAAAAAGTATCAATGTCAATCCTAAAGGGCCTCATGAGTCATGACGAAGTTTTATTAATTATTGTTACTGATTAAGCAGCCAAGTTCGAAGTAAATTCATCTAACAACTTCCCAAAGTTCTAAGCTACAGGATCACAATAAATTCTCTAAAATACTAAAGATAATTTCCCTTGTAGTGTACTTTCTTGTTTCGCATTAGAAAGTGCTTAAAATCCGGAGAAGCTTAAACAGCCCTTTGGAATAGACTCGAGCATATGGGAATTCGTATAGGGGAGGTTTTGTGGTCTAAAGGTATGGCATAAGCTACATCGCGCGACTTGATACAGAGGCACCCACAAGTTAATTTATTGCTAACGTGTATCAAGATCTTGGTCTATACGGTTTATAAATTAAAATTTATAGGTATTACTAGTGCTTTTGCTTTGAAAGCTAAAACGTTTCGATTCAAGGGCGGTAAACATCCAAAAAATTATTTATTTTAGTTCTTATGATTTGTTTTACAGCATAATAAAGTAGACTTTAAAATAAGTTTAATTAAAATCGGTCGCCTAGTATTTGTTTCCTCTCAGGCTTAACCTGTTCACAACTTTGGTATAAATTTGTAGGGTTCTATAAATGGTTAATCCCTAGTGTAGTTTTACACTTCTGGACGATAACTTATGTGAGATCATAAAAAGCAATGTACGACAAGACAATTTTCATAAAATCTGCAAAACTTTTGGTGCTATTTGTAAGAATATAACTCAAAGACAAATGCTCCCTCATAATAAGAAATGAGGTATGGCTAAGACGTGACGCCATTTCCTTGAGACAATGACAAAAACCAAAAGATATTTTAACTTTTTATGTAAAAGATTTTATGCAAACTCATATGGTTTGCCTATGGAGATGTTCCAAACTTTGTAAATAATTTAAATATTATCGACGAATACGTCAAAAGCTATCTCTGCTCGTGTATGTTTTTGTCATATCAAATAATACTTTATTGTAAGCACGCATTGGTTGGGTATTGTACAATAAAACTTTTATTTCCTTTTTCAATCACCACTATCGGGTCTATTATAATTTATTTCGCTAAAACTAGGCTATTTATCAGAACGACCTGTTTCATGGATTTTCAATCATTGCTACAAAGCGGACAACGGAAATCCTCTTTTAAATTCCAATAGAGAATCATTCCGAAACAGATTTTGCAAAAATGAATAAAAGTTTAATACTTCAGCGTGTGTAAGCTGCCATTATTTTTTTTTGAAAAGCCGGATTAATTAAAAAAGGGTAATATTGAAATTTTATTCAAGCATTAACCAAATTTTGAATTGCACTAAACCTGACATTTTTGTTTGCTTTAAAAGTATGAAAATTTGTGCACGGTTAGAGCTTCTTACTTACTAGTTAAAGGATAAAGTAAAAAAGGACATTTTACATCAGATTTTATTAGTCTACATAAGCACAAAAATGATCATGGCTGCAGGCAAGCGAAGCTCGGACGATTTTTATTTTTATGGCCCTTCCGCAGGAAAGCGAAAATAATATTTCGGTATGACAAGATTTTTAAAAGGAAGGCAATAAATACACCAGTTAATAGAACCTTTGTTTCAGTGCGAAATGAAAAAAAGTCAAAGCATTAGAGGGTAAATTTTATAAAAGGGTGAGGTAAATAAGACTGCTTTAGCTGATGAAAAATGCTTTATTTTTCTTTTCAAACTGCGAGTTAATAGGTACAATTAATTCCAAGGGATTTGGCCTGTCTAAGAAGTGATACTTACGTCGAAATAAGATAAATTGTAAGAATTAAACTTTTCCATTTCCGATTTTGCTAATGCACTTTATTTAACTTCATTGACCACGTAACCGCCGCTATTGTATACTCCGTCTGGAAATTTATAGCGCTCTTCAATAAAGCTAATGAAGTCCTGAAAAACATAAATCTGGGCCAAGTACACAAAGGAACTATTCATAATTCTTATAAAGGAATAAAAACAAGCATACAACAACGGATAGGATGGTGAATCCAATACATCAAAAAAAGACTTTGCATAAAGCGAAAGCTCAAGATTATGCGGACCTATAAAAAATGTTAAGGAAAACAAGCCAATGCATAGTATTTGTGGCTATTAGAGGACCACCCGCAACTTAACTTAAGCAAACGTAAAATTAACGTTATAATTTTTTTTTTGGGTGCGTTAATCGGAATTTTTTTTTAACTCGAAATGCAGATTTGATTTCTACAGCATAAAAGTAGTCCTCAGAATAAGTTTCATTAAAACTTCAAACGCAACACCTGATTTTATTCAAGGTGCTCCAATTTTTGCAAAGTTTTTTTTAGAAAAAAATAAAATGCAGATTTGTTTTCTAGACTCTCAAAGCAATCTAAAAAATGGGTTTCTTTATAATCAAAGACAACACAATTTTCTGCTAAGCTTTTTTGAAAATTTTTAATATTTGGGCGACTTGAAAAGCTCTAGCAAAAAAACAAAAGCATTTGGAAAAACTCCAATAACAGATTTGTTTTCTACGGCATTTATTTGGTATAAAAACACAGTTTTAAGCAAATCATTTTTTTTTTTTAAATCTACTTCATTTTTTTGTAAGGGGTCAGATATTCTTAGTTTTTTAATTGTCACGGACAGAAATAATTGATGCCACTAATGAATGTCATCGTTACTTATACAAAATAAGTTGCTCAATCCGAATCTGGTACCTAAACAGTTTCAACGCTTATAGTTTTATTGCTACGAGCTTTTAAACGCAACTTCAAACGCGACACCTGATTTTTTTCAAGCTGCTCCAATTTTTGCAAATATTTTTTTAGAAAAAATTAAAATGCAGATTTGTTTTCTACACTCTTAAAGCAATCTAAAAAATAAGTTTCATTAAAATCAAAAACAAAGAAATTCTTGTTAAGCTTTTTTGAAAATTTTCAAAATTTGGCCGACTTTGAAAAGCTTCAGCAAAAAAACAAAAGCACTTGGAAAAAATCCAATAACCGATTTGTTTTCTACGGCTTTTCTTTGGTATATAAACGCAGTTTTAGGCAAATCAATTTTTTCAAAATTTACCTCATTTTTTTGTAAGGGATAATAAGGGTCCAAATATTTTCAGGTTTTTTATTGTCAATTTCACAAATAATTTTTGCCACCAAGGAAAACTTAGATGCTTATGTAAAACGAGCTGCTTAATCCGAATCTGGCACTTAAATATTTAAAGCGCTTTTAGTTTGAATGCTATGAGCATTGAAAGGCAACTCCAAACGCGAAACATGGTTTTTGTTTTAAAGTTCTAATCGCCAAAAAAATGTTTAAGGAAAAAATTTAAATGCAGATTTGCATTCTACAGCATAAAACAAATCTACAAAATAATAATTTTTCTTTTCAAATTCATTTTTAAAATTAAAAAAAAAAAACAACCAAAAAAAAACTGCACTTGCAATTGCCTGGAATTTTAAAAACAAAAAATGTTTTTTTTTTTCAAAAAGAAATCCTTTATAAGAGCTAAACGCTCTACATGGTAAAAATGCTTTATAATTTTATTTTTTGTTCTGTCAGCGTGAATTAGAATTAACTGAATACCTAACAAAAAACAAATAAAAATACTTGCTTTTTATTTAATCTGTCTTGGTAAAGTCCAACAAAAATGTAAAACAAAGCAACATTAATAACAGAGAACTGTAGTTACTTTTAATTTTTTTGTTTATTAGCTGTTTTAGCCGCGAAATTCCATTTACTAAGGGTTAAAGTTATAAAGGGATTAATTTTATACATAAAATAAGAGCATGATAATAAAGTGTCTGGATTGTGGAGTGCAATGAGCGTTGCAGAGAGAGGCAAGACCCTGCTAACTACTTTATTGTTAAAATGCGGCGACGGCGTCCGTTGAAAGGTGATAATTACAGCATTCAGGCATTCCTGAAAAGCTGAAGGCGTCCTTACACTCACGAAGCCGGCGTGCCAGTCTGTGATTAAGTTCTGACAAATCCTGCAACGCTAAACATTCGTTTGTTAAATGGAAAAATTATCAATTCCCATAGGTATTTCTTTTTTTGCTAACTTTACACTTCTATACACAATAACCTTCGGTTTAGATCATTTTCTGTAGCCAGACAAGAGATTCATTTTTTCATTACGCAAATAGACTTGTTTTTTGCCTAGAAGCGATAGAAGTTGCTACAAAAATGGATTCGATAATCCTCTATTTGGAATTTCACACGCCATTATGGCTTGAGAAATGATAATCCTGGTACTTTTCTATTTTTGCAGAACCAATTTACATTTTCTTGTGAACAGTCAAAAGTACAACAACAAAAAACATTTTTTTATTTGCGTTCTATAATAAGTACATTATGAAACCCGAAATTTGGTTTTTTAAAGTTGCTGAAAATTGCTTCATTATTAAACCCAAACTTTTATTTTATAAGGTTGGTTTACCAAGTTACCAAGTGCAAAAACATAAATTCATTCCTAGCAAGGTACTTTTTATTTACAAATTTTACTATTATAAATTATCGGGGGACATAGTTTTTTTGTTTTTTCTCAAAAACGCCTATTTTTTCAGTATTAAGTCAGTTAAGTTTACAAATGTCATTATTCAATATGTCTGACCCTCGGTCTGACCTAAATTTACTTTTTACTTCAACATGTCAATGTTGCCAATCCAATTAAAATAAAATTTGAAGTTAAGTTTTTAATTCAAAATACAAATGCAATTAAATGAAGCAAACATAAAAAATAACCAAAACTTTGCGCGTGCTAAAAAACGTTACTTATAATACACTATATTTTAATATACATATTATTTGCAAACCATCTCATAAATAATAAAAATAACTAGTACTATATTTTTTTTTAAATTTCTAATTAGATTCCTGAAAAAATAACTTGTCCAATGTAAGTTTAATCAAAATAGTGATTTATTGTTACAATTCCTAAATATTTTTTCTGAAGTATTGCTTCGTAGAAAGCTTATGTTAATGAAAAATGTAAATAAGCCACTGGACTCCTAATCTATAATTACAAGCACTTTATTATTTCAATCCGCGTCTTCAAACCTATAAATCAAGGTAGTTACTTTTTTTTATTACAATGCCATAAACACAACCTCCTGTAATCAAATTATTATAAACTGGCTCGGATGGGATGTTATCTTTTTTAATGGCCTTGTCGCAGTTTAAAGTGTTAACCAATCATCCCAAATTTACATATAAAATGTATAGGATCTTTAATAATAGTAGCTGTACGTCAACGAAAGCTACTCTTAATGGAAGCTGTTTGGTTAGGATAGTAAATGGCGTGAAAAAAAATGATACGTTGTTAAATTTATTAATTCTAATTGGACTTCTTGAGCTCCTCAAGTAGACGTTTAATTTACAAAGCAGGCAGGTTGGGGAAATATTGATTTATTTGCAAAATAAACAAGGTCTTAGCCTTGCAAATATTTGTTCTAAAGCCAGTATTTGTGCGGGGTTAGACCATCTAACAATTGACACAGCAATGTGTGCTTCTGGAAAATGACTTGGCTTATACAGCCGATGGAAATCCATTCTGTTTAGCACACTAATATAATGTGAATAAATGCATAAATGTTTAACAACAGCAACAAACATTTAAAATTGGCGATTTATCATCAGGTTTTTTAATGCGCATGCGTTTTACTGCTGCGCAATTCAAATTTGGTTTAAATACCTACGTTTCAAAGCAAATCCACAACAAAATGGGTACACACAGTGTAGAAAACAAAAGTAATTACATCATACAATATTTATTCAAAACTTTAACAGAATGAAAAGCTTTTGCATCGTAACTTTTAATAGGTAATACAACTGAAGTACAAAGCTTTTAAAAGTTTACAGAATACATCAAATAATAAGTTTATGAAGTGAAATATAACCAGTGGAAGGTGTTGACATATAAGCATCGTAAAATATATCCCCCTTCTTATATGTCTCTTTTAATTATCCCTAATAAATTATTACCGCAGTTGTCTTATGTTATAGCGTCTTTCGTTTGTTAGTTTAATTAATTTAAACATATTACGACTGCTCTAAGGGTTTATAACATTTATGTTTAGTGTGGTTGCTACCCCTTTGTATGCTCCGACGAAAGTTAAACTCATCTTAACAAAGCTCCATTCTGTTCTGAAATTATTTATTTAACAAATGTTCCTGCTCCTCCCAAAAATAATTAATAATTATTAAAGTTAGACCCGAAAATAACAGTTTTTTTTAAAGAGCGCAGTATTTAAGGATCATTAAAATGATGATAGAACATTTATGGGCTTTCTTATTTCATAAGGCTTTGAAAGTGAACCGTCGTTAAAATATAACCTCCTAATTGGTCATATATTTTAGTATTCAAAGGCTTTAAATCATATGTTATGTTTTATAACTAATAGGTATTCTTGATGGGTGATCTTATTCTTAAATCTTAACAACAGCATTTTTAATATGCTCTTTAAAATATGTAAGTAGTTATGCCGCAGGAGTATGGGTTACACGATCATATTCCAACTTTAAATCGGTCATACTTTTAATACCTACTTGCCACAGAGATAGCAGCTTGTTACAGCTAATGGAGAATAAAATGTGTTTTTAAATATTGTAGTTAGTAGTTATTTTGGGAGAATATTAACTGGCCGTATCTACCTGAAAAGACTACGCTTAATTGCAGGGTGCTTGGTCGAACTGGCCGCGCGATTTTTCTGGTTTGGTCGTACTGAATGCGACTCATTAACTTCCTTTTACCTAGATTTATTTTTATGTATCCGATGTTTTATTGAGTTATGATATTAGAAAATTATAGAACAGAGAATCCTTTGGATAATACAGACTTTTATTATCCTTAAAACAAGCCAGCAACGTTGGAAGTACTCAATGCATGTGTTTTCAAGCTTTATCGTTTCCGACAGATTTTTTTAAAAGCACTGGAGGACATTTTTCCACTAGGGTAAGTTTTGCTGCTAAAAAGAAAATTTAAACAAATGTGCTTATGTCACCAAACTGCAATGTAAATCATTTTTTCAATAAAATATTGATAGTTATCGTTGTTTTCTTATAGAAAATATATTCGTTTGGTGTTTATACTCATCCTTCCACAAAACTTTCGCCACAGCACCTTTTCTACCTGCTAAACATGGCAGCAGGTAGAAAAAGTGCCGCGGCCAGCTCCACTATGACCTATGCAGTAAAATGCGGCCATCAGCTCGACCTAAGTACTCCTCATTAAATTTTACGGGGCCAGCTCGTATATGCGCGTTATATTGACCTAAAGTTTATTCTGTAGACTTAAGCCAAGATCAAAAACAAAATAGTTTTCAAGGACTAAAACACTGTGAAACTCGATTAGCATATTGTTTGTTTAATTGCAAGGATGCCTACAAGAAGGTCTAGCTCTAATTAAGTAGATACACCTCTGCGGTTATCCGCTACGAGCTTAATTACGGCCAATCAAGTTTATGTGTGAGGAGAGGCTTTTGTATACCATATAAATTATACTGAAATGACCATCCATGTCCTTTGTGAGGGCCATGCCACCAATGTTTATCGCCCATTTAAACTTTACTCAATCACGGCGCCGAATTCAACACTAATGCTTTTGTCTTGAAGTTTACCCACTAACCTTTAATTGGACGTCAAAAAACATTCTTTTGAACTTTTGAAGAGTCGTTAGAATAAGGGCGGTTGCGCTTAACAAAAAACCACCTGGGTTTTGAGCAACTTCAATGATAATTTATTGAAAGGCACAAGCCGATCTAAAAAAAGAGTCTACCGTCTACCTACATCAGAAGAACGGATGCATAGATTAAAGATAACTTCATCAGTATCAGTCCATGTTAAGAATTCACTTTAAACCACGATCCCGTCAATTATTTCTTGTCGAAAGCGAATATCCTTTTTCAGACATATAAATAGAAAAGGTATATCATGGAATTGGAAACTTCTTCAGATAGCGTGCTTTGAGTTGACTTGACAAGCATTTACTTTGGAACGTGCCGTCGCAATTGCAATGTTTGACACAAAGCACCACGTGGATTATAGGCGATCAGTTTTGTTTCTTTTCTTAGCTGCCGGTGGTCCACTTCATTCAGGGTGTTCCTGCAATGCGGCCCTTAAGCTTAAACACATACTTTACCTTATTAAATCAAGAACAAAAGTTACTATAAACTGTCTATTCTTACCCCATTTCTAAGGGGCATATACAAGCTGGCCGCGTCATAAAATTTAATGGGAAGTACTTAGGTCGAGCTGGCCGCATTTTCCTGCATAGATCATGGTGGAGCTGGCCGCGGCACTTTTTCTACCTGCTGCTTTGTTTAGCAGGTACAAAAGGAGCTGTGGCGAAAGTTTTATTGAAGGATGAGTAGAAACACCAAATGAATTTTATTTTAATAAAATAACAACGATTATTTCATCTATAGAGGTATGTCAAATTAGAGGTTTATGCCAAAATTTGAAGCATTTTACTGCGAATTATACTGGAAATCACCCGTAGGCAACAACCTGAACTGAAATAGCCCGTTGTCAAGCACTGACAGCGAATTAATTTACCTGGATAGAAGACAAAGTTAAATTTTTTTGTTAATTTTGTCAAAAATTGTTCTTTTGGTTAGTCGTATTCAGTGTTTAAATTAAATTAATATTATTTTTTTGAGTAAGTAGTATTTATAAATGAAATAATCGTATCTAATTGCCCTCGTGCTCTTGATAAATTTTCGATTTTTAAAGAACTCGTGCTTGTTGAATACGCAATGTCCCTTAAACGTAAGGGTGTTTTCTTTGAATTATTCACCTGGTGCTTCGCACTCGGTAAATAATTAAAAACCACCCTTACTTTTGCGGGACATTGCTATGCAACAAGCACTCGTTCATTTAATAATCGATAATTCATAGAGCACACGGGTTATTACTACTGATAACTATCAATATTTTATTGAAAAAATGATAAACATTGCAGTTTAGCAGTTTGGTGACATAAGTACATTTGTTTAAATTTTCTTCTTAGCAGCAAAACTTACCCTAACCCACCTAACCCAGTGTCCCAGTGGAAAATGTCGTCCAGTGCTTTTAAAAAAGTCTGTCGGAAACGATAAAACTTAAAAACACATGCATTGAGTACTTTCAACGTTGCTGGCTTGGTTTAAAGATAATAAAAGACTGTATTTATCCAAAGGATTCTCTGTTTTATAATTTTCTGATATTATAACTTAATAAAACATCGGATACATAAAAATAAATCTAGGTAAAAGGAAGTTAATGAGTCGCGGCAAGTACGACCAAACCAGAAAAATCGCGCGGCCAGTTCGACCAAGCACCCTGCAATTTGGCGCGGCCAGCTAGTAGTGTTTTCAGGTAGATGCGACCACTTAGTATTCTTCTTTTCTAAGTAACATCTCTTTTTTGGGTGAGAGTAAGATTAATCTGCGTAAACAGATCCGCATGTGTGTCGCCCTATATTCGGTTTATTTTTACCCAAAAGATTAATCCAACACTACAAATCCCCGCTAGAAACTGGAAACGAGTCATTTCTTAAAGATAGAGTAGCAAGATAGTGGATACTTGATCCCCATTCAGCATTCCGGTAGACATGTTTTATATTCTACCGAATCCTCTTACTAATTAAACCTCAAGATAAGAATGTACCAATAAATAATTGATAGCGATGAATCAATGCACACAGTATCAGTGATTTTATCTTTTTATTAAATTTGTATTCAATAGTCGTAGTATTAAAGATGCCAGTTCGAGTTACTAGTTAAATGGTTGGTTTGAAATGTAATAATTAATGCATTATAACTTCTAGTGTTTTTTTTTTTCGAGACAATTTATATCCTATGTCCTACATGAGCAGCTATTTTAATAAGTATACAGCTTCTTTTTTTAGCTCCTGATTGGTTGAAACTTTTTAACCATTTTCTTGCTTGATGTACAAATAGCTATTGGCTTGGCTATTGGATTTAGAAAAAAAATAATAAGAATTTATGCCTCCAATTCAAAAGGACATCACTTTAATGTCTCTTTTTATGAAACGCCATCCGAATTCTCAACTTAAACTTATTTTAATTTTCAGCGCTTTTCTCCAGACTTTCAATAAAATTATAAGTGGTTTTTTATTCTCAAAGCAATGAAAAACTTTATGGTCAAAACGATTTTTCCATCCGCTCTAAGATTTATTTTTATATCTCTCCTATTCTCCTAATTACAGTCATAACAGTTTCCATTGTAAAAAGTGCCATAGAAGAATGTGAAAAAGCATTGTGATGTAGAGACGCATAATGGATGTTTAGCCGAGGGCAAAAATGAATGATACAAATTGATTTGGCTAGGCTGACGACCGTGAGTGCTGACGCCAGTTTTGACAGTTGCCGCATTTAGTAGGCGCTGCAAAACCGGAGTTTTTGTGGGAGGAAAGCTTTGTTTTGTAGACATGTCGGCTATTTACAAATGTCCGACCATTTTACCATATTAGCTCTCATTTTCTGGGATTTGGTTTAGCAACTTTTAGCATTAACAATTTTATTTTGCGACGTACCCAAATTGACTTAAAAATATTGTCTTCCGAAAATGACAAACCGCTCCAATGGCATATTGGCTTTTTAGACCAGGGACCAACAAATAAATGAGAAAGAACGATATCCTACCCGAGCATATTTTACACATAAGTATTGACACCGCCATCGATATGAATATAGATAGTGACCCTCACACACCACATTTTCAGATCTGGAAAGATGGACGAGTGGCATTAACTCCTTTTCCATATTTCAGGCTTCAGACACTTTCAAGGTGGCGCCATCTATCCATTTGCCAACACCACTGTGTGAATACCGCGCGATGGATTGGGTAAACATTTTTATTATGCACATATTTTCCGCTTTTGTTGTCGGTCTTTTTAAATATACATCTATCAACATAATATGAATAATTATTTAAATAAATAGAGAGACAATGAGAAAGGAATCAATAAACGAGTTGACGAAGTCAAGACGCATAAAAAACTGTATTTTTAACGCAACCACGCGAAATGTGAAACAAAGTGTTAAAGTAAAAAAGTCCTTAGGCTCATATTGTAATGCCAAATGCTATCTGATAGTTAGGTATACTATATATAGGCTACTGTAAATGCAGGCTTTAATTTTCAATTATTTAGCACGTATTTATTTGTCGCTAAAGTGTTGATATCAGATGTAAAAGTCGCACTTAAGGACGAAGGCGTGAGTTTAGTACAAAAACACTATAAATCTGCAGTGATACTATAAATATGTCCAATTTTAACCGCCGGTGAAATGCACAGAACTAAAAAATTCAAACCACTACTCGTGTTTCTTTCCAAGAAGCTGATTTCGTGATTATCTCGACCGAGATTTATTGACGCTTTTTTGGTGTAAAAGCTCTTTCATCCCGATCTAAAAGCACAGACAATAGTTCTATTATTATTCCTAGGTTTGGATACGATCTTAAATTGATTATTGTTTTTCAGTAGCATTCGAATCACTTCTCCTTTTTCTATCATAACATTTTTAAAGCTTGTAAAAAAGGACCCTTTCTTGTCGAAATCAAAAGACTTTTTAAGAGCCTGACTGCTCATTTTCTCTTATGCAAACTTGTGTACAACAGACCGCAGTTTTTAGCGTTATTATTAGAGCAATTGTTTTAAAATTATGACAATATAATGTTAGCCCTTTTTAAAATACTTATTGTTTGGCACATTTTGTTTTGTAGTTTAGCAAAAATAAAGGTTTAAAGAAGGAAAAACTATATAAAAAACAACAACTGCTTTTCTTTCTTAAATTAAGCCCCAAGGGCAATTTTTAAAAAACAATAAGTATAACAAAATTAATTATCCTTCTAATGACACCAAGTTTTTCAAAATCGGATAAGAATTAACTAAGATATTTGTGATCTAAATTTTGTTAATATTTGCCCAAAAACGTGCTTCAAGCTATAGAATTAGACCAAGGTCAAGGCTCTCTCTAGTTGTACTGGTGGGTACTGTAGACACATATTCATGATGAAAACGTATCTGTTCAACTAGTCTTTGGTCTATTCTGGCCACCGCAACCCGTAGCCCCTCTACATGGTATAAGGACTGAGTGTCGGGCTCTTAAGGTTTTCTATATAAGAACCCGGAAAAGCAGATAAATATAATATGTCATGAATAAGATTTGGATCTAAAACAAGGGTTACGTTTGGTGATGAAAGGTGTAAGGACGACCCGGCAATTCACGCCAATCCTCACCAACTAAAGAACTAGCGACGTCGGGTGCAAAAGCTGATGTCCATCCAATGCAGGATGTCCGGCCGGTGCGCTTTTTCCAATACCGCTGAGGTCATCTATCACGAAGCCACATTGCAAACCAGCACGGTCCAGCTTCCCAAAGATTAACTATTTCAACCGATAAAAAGTTTCTTTACAGTTTTACAGGCAAAGGTTGTTATCTGATAGAATATCACGTCAGGTTGGGGTGAGAGCAGTTTTGATACCAATCTGGAAGATGTTTTACAGGAGAAAGCTTTTAGAAGACAGAAAAGTTAAAACAAAATAGGATCGATCAAAATTACCGTCGCTCATGTGTCGAAAATTCTTGCATGTGTTTCGTACTCACCTTGGTGGCATGGAGGTGCTAACGCACGTGCCAATGTCTTTGGGTTCAATTCCCAATGAGATCGACGTCTTTTTTTCAAAGAAAAACATTCCTTAATATACAGGGTATCCCACCGGGAGGTTCCAGTAGAGATATCTCAGGAACGGTTTGCAATAGTATAATTTTGTATACATAAATCTACTGCAAACCGTTCCTGAGATATCTCTACTGAAACCTCCCGATGGGGCACCCCGTATGTTTAAACTTTTTCTTTGAGATTTGGGAGCCCGACACTCAGTCCTTATACCATGTAGAGGAGCTACGGGCTGCGGTGACCAGAATAGACTAAAGACTAGTTGAACAGATACATTTTCATCATAAATATGCGTCTAGGTAGAGTAGCCACCTACCACCAGTACAACTATAGAGAGGCTTGACCTTGGTCTAATTCAGCACGTTTTTATGCAAATATTCACAAAACTTAGACCCCAAATATCATAGTTAATTCTTATCCGATTTTGAAAAACTTGGTGTCATTAGAAAGATAATTTATTTTCTGATACTTATTAATTTTTAAAAATTTGGGCTTAATTTAAGACAGAAAAACAGTTGTTGTTTTTAGTATAGTTTCCCCTTCTTTAAACTGTTATTCTTGCTAAACTAGGGCTACAAAACAAAATGTGCCAAACAATAAGTATTTTAAAAGGAGCTAACATTATATGGTCAAAATTTTAAAACAATTGCTCTATAATAATAACGCTAAAAACTGCGGTCTTAGTTGTACACAAGTTTGCATAAGAGAAAGTGGGTAGTAGTTTTTAATTTAGTTTATACGTTTAAAAAGCTTAAGTATAAAATTTAGGGCGTATATAAAATTAATAAAGTGGAAACCCGCGTTAGCAGAAGGATCATGATTTTTATCCAGAAATATGAAACATACTTACGGAAACAAAACATCCTGGTGTGCCTGAAGGAAAACGGTTGTAAACTATAACTGTCTCTGCACCTCTTGACGACAAATTGGATTTAAAAACAATTTCAGTTTTGCGCAAGGCACTCCATATTCGAGCTCAAAACACACTGGAACAATTGCTTGCAGCTTGAGTATAACTTCAAATTTATACTTTAAAAAAATATTAAAGCTTTTAAGCGAGCGAGCTTTTAAGAAGGAAAGAAGGAATAGAAATTCAAGCATTTGGGAAGGAGTGCATTATTTTATTCATTCTTGTTTGGTTTTGGGATCCTTAAGAAACTGAAAAACAACAATATAAATTTTAAAACAGGATTCTCCGCATTGGTGAACCACAATGATTTTATTTAAATGCCATTTGGCGCTCCTGCAACATTCCAAAGTTACATTGATGAACTGATAAATGTTGTGATGAGTAAAAGTAAAGCTTTTAAAAGTTAAAAGTTAATTGGCGTCTCTACAAAACTGTCTCCAATGTTCAACTTGTGGATATTAAATAGATCATGGGTTTTGGTACTTGTTAGAGTCAGTAGGGATAACGTTAGCAATTAAAGATATAAATTTAATTTAAAAGTGGTTGTAACATGTGTTTCCAAACTTAACAAACTTCCTAACATAATTAACCTTCCCGCTTAACGTTCTGCAGGAAAGCGCACTACAACAGCTCGTCCGGCAGAGCTTCGCTACTTCGTCCAAAGTGTACCTACCATTCAATTAACAACTTTCCTACATTTAACGTTAAGTAGTTGCCCGGCCACCAACTATGGACGATACTTACTTTCTAAGTGGAGTTGCTACGCAAAATTTAACGTTTTAGACATCGTTTTTTACCTTTATCCCTCGAGCTCATTTTAAGCTTATTGGACTATCCTTAATTGCAAATTCTGAAGGATAAAGTTACCTTTGTATCAAGGCTAATCCAGTAAGAGTGTTTTTTGTACCAGATAAACTGTATAAGTTATTCCAATTCTGGAAGCTTTATTTTTTGTCGTAGGAGCAACTGTCTTTATTATTAATATTGAGCAGCTATAAATTTACCCAATTAAAAATAAAAAACTACGTTATTTATAGCCTCCACACCCATTATTTTTCTTCAATATATGTTCATATATCACTATACCTTTAGGGCGCTAAAAGTTACAACCGATATTGTTTGTATTCCAAATGAAAAAAAAATGAATTATTAGCCTTTCAGCTTAAAATGTTTAACTTTGTGATGTCTCAATCAAAACCAGTTTATTTTTTGTTAAGATTTGTTATCCGTACTTGGATATAATAAGAAATTTGTTTTGTTTTCTTCGAATACTGTTTTTCGTGCGCCTTCACTTCTAATTGGATGCCTTTTGGCATTTTTCAGCTTCTTTTGAATTCCAACAAATTTTAATAACATTTCCAGTTTGTAGAAACTTATATTTACTTATTAACTAACAGGGAATGCGTATAAAAACTGTGTTGAATAAAATAGAGAGAATTCAAGTGATTTATAATAAAATTTTAAAAATCATTACCGCGCTTTATCCAGTATGTGGTTTTAAATTGGAACCTGGCTATCTATGACGCTTCAATAATGCGAAACGAATAATAGAAGTTGTGTAGAATAGGATCCGTAATGTACTTCATACACCAAGAAAACAGTTTGGTGGATATTTTGTAACCAAAAACGTTTCTTTTTTATGAAGAGATATCTTTACGGAGCGTTAGATAGTTTTGCTCTTTATTAAGGCCCATCAGCACTGCTAATTTGAGTGTAAGTAACTTTCTAAAAAGCCCTCATCTTATACATTTATGTTTAAGAAGAAAACATGGGTAAGAATTGATTTTCAAAAGTACTAAAAACTTGCATTTTTAATTAACAAAAATTAACAAGATTCATTGTTAGAAATCCTAATTCTGTTTTCTCGGTGTAAAATACGATTTGTAATGTACTTCATATCGCTGCAGCTCCGACGGGATAATTTTTAATTGTGAAATGACCATGAACAAAGAATGTTATTAGGAGTTGTTGGTTCGGGGTTAATTCCAAATGAAACCAATTATTTTTGACGAAATAAATAGTTGATTAATTTCAACTCTTCCGTTTTGCGGCTTTTCCAATTATTACGCTCTTGCAGATATTATTATACAATAGCAAGCTGATTTATAATTAACAACGCAACAAAATAATTTGTGTTTCAGAGTTGGTGTTATCTTTTGTTGAGAATTACCTTTGCCGTACATAATTTTACAATGTGGGTTGTATGGAAACCTGAAATGTACAATTTATGCGCTTTTAGTAAACCTCTTTGTACATTGTAGTTTTTGTTACAAAAAAAATTAAACCCACTTTTAAAACAAGAGTATAAGAAATACCCTTTTTACAAAATTACATATCGATCCATTAAAAGGGGTTTTTCTGTATCCACCCTGTATTAGAAAATATTCCTTAAAGTAATATTGCCCGGAAAGATTGGCATTAATAATGGATTTGATAACTGGCAATTACGCTTAAAGCTAATTAAACCAAGTTCAATTATGTATGCAAAATTATACAAGGCTTCCAATGCTAATAATGCAGCCAGTATTCAGTGAATTTGGAGATTTCAGATTGTTTACTTTTATGAAGAAAACATGATGCTACACAGTTTCGACTTAGTTTGTTTATTTGACTTTCCAATTTCCCTGCAGTCTAAACTAAGAAATTCTTGAAGTACAAAAGTAATTAGAATTGAAACTTTTCATCATACTTTGCGGTTGTAGATACATACAGTTTCTGAAGGAAATTTCTATCTCTGTCCCTATTCTTATGCTACATAAACCTCAAAAAGGAGTTTCTCTAGTTTAAACCAAAAGTATGATTTAGCAAACGGCCCTGAGCAACATGAGTTTGGCAACAACTTAACATTTGCTACTTGACGAACCGCTTGTTTTTTACTTCCGAATATTTATTCTTCCGAAGAAGTATCTACAAACTTGCTTCTGACTTCTTAAGGCCATTTCAAACTCACTTAAATAAGCGTTACTTCTTGTTTAACTGATAATGGAAATGTGAGTCAAATTTTAGAATTTTTATTACTGAAATATGTCAATTTTCGATCGAAAGGAATAGTATATCCCGTGTCTTTTGTATGGAAAATAGAAAGCTTTAAATAAAATTAAAGTAATGCATTGAAAGAAAACAATATTCTAGTAAGATTTAAATTCTCTTGTGAAATAATAGCCAAGACGGATTTATCTAAAATGATCGTTATTTTTGCAAGTGAAATAAAGGAGTGGATGGGCTTTCCCTGTTATCTCAGTAAGTGCACGTTTTCTTGCAGTATTTGTTTCCATTTGAATCCGGAAATGACACACGCTTCACTGGGGATGATTCTTATATAACTTTTATTGAAAAACTTCAATTTCTATAGATGCTTTATTATCTTCCAAAGGTCCACAAGAATATAATCTTATTAAAACTAAGAATTTTAATTAAATATCCTAGTACGCCTTCCGGAAGAATTCTTTTGTTCGATAATCCTTTTTGCAAAAATAATCAGCTTTAGCGTGAGATAGACCGTGGCTTTGAACATTGATCATTTTTGTAACAACTTAATTACAAAAATTCATACAGAGTTCATAATACCTTCTTACAAACATGATTTAAAAAGAATCGTAAATAAATAACATTTATAATATGGCGGATGCGCCGGGCAAGTTTTGCTTGTGTTTGCTGCTTTCCTGATAACTGAATCTCTTTTAACATTTAAAATAAAATAAATACTCAACAAACAGCAACCATTTCATGTTTAATTTATATTTATTAAGTCTGGAGTAATTAGTCGTAAGCTACATGGTGTAAATCTGGGCAAAAGCTGAAGTTTGATTAGGTGGGGTCAATTTCTGCCTATGTTGGTATGTTTGCATAAATTAGCATCCTGCATGTGTGGCTATTTCCCTTTTGCTTAATGTTTCCATTAGCTTCGTTTTTGAACTATGTTTGCTGATCAAATTATTTCACTAACCAGATACGGATAGGATAGTTTATTTAGCTAATTTTATACATATAGTTGGTAAACTTTTTACATTTAGTGACTACCCCCCTTTTTTCACTCTAAATAAATGCAAAAAGTAAGTTTACCTTATATTATGGTCTCTTGTCCAATTCTTAATAGCACTATATTTTGGCCGGAATAAAAGTCTAATTTCCCAAATGAAAATTCAGGTTTTCAAATCCATAAAACTTTCCAAAGCCTATCGAAAAACCTAATCCACAAAGATAGCAATCGGCGCAATCAACAAATCTGCAATGCAGTGTAAAATAGCTGCTACGGCTTTTTATTTGCATAAATACCATTTTGTAAATTCAACTGCTTTAATCAAATAATTGAATTTTTTAGCCGCCCATTGTGATCGAACCCAAATTTAAATAAAGATTGAATGGACAACTCACTCACAGTAAAATCTTATAGGTGGGTACAATAAATTAACTTTCAGACAATGTTGCACTAGCTACGGTATAGTTTTAATAACAGAAATGTCAAAATGAGCCGCTGGCGCTTTAAAGATTCAATATGGGTCTACTAGAACCACTCGATCATAAATTTTATACACATATGGGATTCATACACGTTATAATTTGTATCCATCCACCTTAATTAAAAAATATCATATTATTAGTTTTGAAGATGAACAAGTTTTGATGTCTTTCTCTAAGCTATAACTTTGAACATTAACATTATTTTTAAATTAAATTGTAACCGAGCCGAGGTATAATTTTATAGTTCAGGCATTCTTAATGTGATTATATTTCTTGTCTTTGTTATTTAATAAATCAATAAATAAATATAATAGTTCTATAAAAAGCCAGTTAAGGACCTTACCTTAAAGTATGCAGTCCATTATAAAATACAATTCAATTAATGTCTGTTTTAATAGAACAAAAAAAGATTATAGTTATAGATTCTTATTCTACAACCAAAAAGCCATATACAAAATAAGTTTCATTTAAATCGTAGGCAAAAAAAAAATCTTGCAAGTCATATTTCCCAAAGTTTTACTAAAGAAAAACCATTATTTTTAAGTTCAATATTTTTTACTTTCCGAAAACATTTAAAGTTTTACTAAGCACACATCATAAGGTGCATTATGAATGTATAACCAATAAAATTTCATGCAAATCATTATTTTCCAGAATATTTAACTTTGAACTTTGACCAAAAAACCCTATTTTTTCAAGTTAATTTTTTTTCACTTTCCGAAAACATTGATGTTTTACAACTTTTACATAAAACAGTAATTAATGAGCATTATGAATTTATAACCAAAATAATTTCTTGCAAATCATTATTTCCCAAAATATTTAACTTTGAACTTTGACCAAAGAACCCTATTTTTTCAAGTTCATTATTTTTTACTTTCCGAAAACATTGATGCTTTACAACTTTTACCTAAAACAGAAACTAATGTGCATTATGAATTTATAACCAAAATAACCTTGCAAATTATTATTTTCCAAAATATTTAACTTTGAACTTTGACAATTTTTTCAAGTTCATTATTTTTTACTTTCCGAAAACATTGATGCTCTACAACTTTTACCTAAAACAGAAACTAATGTGCATTATGAATTTATAACCAAAATAATTTCTTGCAAATCATTGTTTCCCAAAATATTTACTTTGAACTTTGACCAAAAAACCCTATTTTTTCAAGTTCATTATTTTTTACTTTCCGAAAAATGAGAGCAGCATTTTTTTGTCTTTTTTAAGACTAGCTATTAATAAATAATAAACTTGTAACCAAAAACGTAATTTCCCTTCCTTCGCGCCAAATTTCCGTTTCAACAAGGCAAAGGGATAAACCTTCAATGAAATAAAAACCAAACCCGTGTCAATAAATTACGCATTTAACATTAACACTTTGAAGTGCTTTACGTAAAGCCATTATATGGGTTAAATCCACTTGAATTAAAGTACGTTCAGGGATAAAGAAAAGAGGACGGTCCAGCACTTGAACAGCTCTCGAATCAGCCTTTTACACAGTCCCTCCAGTATGGTTAGGTTCCCGTGAGGTATTTTATAAAAAGTCGTTGTCGGTCTGATTGACTGAATGAGTCCACTGTGGCACGCCAAGTAACGACTCTATTACGCTATGCCCTTTGGTTTATTGGGGCTATTCTATGTTCATAAACCTTTAAGAACCTTCTACAATAGCTGAACAAAAAGGTAGCCAAGTTTGTTCTGGGGGAATATGAGAAAAACTACGTAAAACATAGTACATAAGAAACATTGGATGTTTATAGATTTTACACAAATCTATTGATTGTCGTTTCTTTACGACTGTCTATGTAGGAGACCAACGACAGGAAATTTATTTAAGGCACCTAATTTGCCCCTAACATCATAAAAAACCTTATAGGGGTTTTCATGCTTAGGTTAGGGTGTACCTACACAATAAGACCTTTGTTCATTTCATGTTTTAAGCCCGTGACCCCTTAAACTTTTTGTAGTACCTATTGTTTATAAAAAAGCCAGCCTAATTCACAAATTCCAAGAACCGCGCCAACATAAAACGCTCTTTATTTACGTCCAAGTTGAATAGTTAAAGTCATAAAATATTTTTTAATTTTTCTTTCCATTTAAATATTTAGGAACCTATATTGAATAAATTAGCAACAGGTAGGTTTTATAAAAGGTGCCGACAGCAATGCGACTTCTATCTAGTAATTTGTAACGCCTGGTGAACAACACTTCGTTTAAAAAAATCTTTTTAAACAGGTCTTTGTTGGCTGCGTGCCTTCACAGCGAAATGTCAGTTTATTAGGACACTCGTTTTGATAAATTGTGGATGTTGAGATAAATATTTGATTATGCACGTTGTGGCAGGAGTTATTTCTTCCGCATTCATGTTTTTTATATGATCTTATTACCTAATTTGTTAAGACAGTTTAAAATTGATAGGAAACACTGATTTCATAAAATTTGTGGGGTGCCCCAGGGATCGCTTTTGGGTTCCTTATAATATATGAATATGCTAATTTTTAAGTTTTTCTGACATGGTTCTAACAGATTTTGTTACAAAGGAAATTATCGCTTATCCTCTTTTAATTTTAGTTCCATACTATGAGTGTTTGAATATTTTTTAAGCCTTTGCATTTAGACAAGTTTTAATCCTAAGTATTTAAGAATCCAGTGATGGGATTTAGCTTTTAGACTGCTAAAATACATTTTCTTTTATCTGATTAATCTGATTATGATCTTCCACCTTTTACTCAAGCGTAAAGTTTAAATAATATTAAAACCCTTTGAGCTAACTTCATGGGCATTGACACAAATTTTCCATTACGTGTTTAATAGCATTAACAAACTTAATACTTATTAGATCTCTTTCTTTTTTAAATTTGAATATCTTTTATGAACCTAAAATGGCACTTTGGATTGAAAAATAAACGCCGCGCAAGAATTTTAGATGAAGCCTGCGATATTAGAAAATTGGCAGACCTTTGTCATGCAAAATGTAATATACAGTTTTAAAGGTTATCATGACCACATCTAAAACACTTAAATTATGAATGCTTCGACAAATTCCTGTCGAAATTCACTTTTGGGTTTAGCAGACTAAAAGCTTGTACATCAAGCTATCACGATAGGCTATTAAGGGTTGATGGCTGAGGGCTGAAGGGCCGGACGAGTCGACACCTACGACTATGTAGCATAATAATCCGGAGGAAGGTATAAGGTCATCGAAATAGACCATGCTTTCATTAATGTTAAACGTACCCTCTTATAATATTAACATAATGCTTTTGTGCCCGGATGACTTTTCGGTTTCGTCCGATTATGTTTACAATGATCTTTATTGTTTTAGTTCTTTGTTATATTAGGGATGTTGTTGTTTCTCTTTCGTTTTCATTTCTACTTAGTTCCTAAAACCTTATCCAATACAAATAGTGGTCTATATTTTTCAGAAGAGAATGTTATTCTGCAGGGAACATCGATGCTAATAACGATATATATCACCATTTTCATCTTTAGTTGTAACCGACTTCGGTAATGTGTGTCATCTATAAAGTCTAAAAAGGGCGATTTATACCACGTAACTTTTACTTTACTTCGGCGTAACTTCACTTCCACTTAACTTTACAAATTTGCCTAATTTACAGATTGCAAAGTTACGTGAAATTGGGATCAGTAAAGCGCATGCGTCTGAACTCGCGACTTCTGACAATTTATACCTGGGCTGTAATAACGGAATATCGCTTTGTAAAACCTACATAAGAAGACCTAACAGGTATCGTATACGAAGCGATATTCCTGAATCACTACCCTTGACAATAAGGGCAAATATCTCATTTTTGCAAATTTTGCGCATGATGGCCAAGCTCGGGTCTCGAGTTAGTACGACTTTATACGACTTTAAGCTAAATGAATCAGAAAAGTAGCACTAAAGTGAACTATAAATTTGCCAATACATTCCCATGTATTTTATTTAATTTTCGATTAAGTTACGCCGAAGTAAAGCGGAAGTAAAGTGAAAGTTACGTGGTATAAATCGGCCTTTAAGGAATAGATTTCAGTCTAAAAATGGATATATATAACTGATGTGAAATCATTTCAAAATACATGAAAGCAGCAATGGAGTAACAAAAGCGACATAAGTAAATGAGGCACCGCGTATGTGAGAAATGATTTTCTTAGAATGTGAGCTGTATATATATGTTCCAAGGAAAGGTATAGGATAAACATGTAATAGGATTCTGATCTTGGAAGTGCTTATAACATAGAAATGCAATCTTACTCAGTCTTACGGCTTTTGAAATCTTATACATATGTATTTACTCTATTATTTTAAGGTTTACGCTTTCAAATACAAACAATTCTCTGCATTTATGCCAATGCTCTTGTTTTATGCTTGTAATTACAATAACCCAACATAACTATCCTTTTAATAAAGGATTGTTATTTTATTGCTGCATTTAAACTTCTAAACAACAACATAGAACTATAATACTCGTATACTAGCTCATTAAAGCCATATTTTGTGTTCTAGTTTAAGTTGTGCCTTCTAATTAATAAGGCTTTAATCAATAGGTCATCAACGTCAGTTCATATTTCAAAATTGGTATGGTTCGATTACTTAGTGGGGTAAAATAATTAAGCAACTTAGCTCGAAATATTCTGCTGCATTTTCTATAATAATGATTGTCGGTTGCCTATTTAGCATTTAGAATACTAACTGGAACTGCTTATATTTTGTTTAAATAATAAATAAGAATATTTAATTAAATTTAAACTTGCCCAATTATGCAAGTTGTATCTACTGTATGTATAACTATGTAGAATATGGCATTCATAGATTTTTGAAATTTGGCCAACTTTGAAAAGCTTCACCGAACAAACAAAACCACTTGCAAAAAAATCGATTGCAGATTTGTTTTCTACTTCTTATAAATATTTGGTATAAAAACTCAGTTTCCGGCAAATCTATTTTTTTCAAAATTTACCTCATTTTTTTGTAAGGGGTAAGGGTCCAAGTATTCTCAGTTTTTTTATTGGCATGTGAACAAATAATTTTTGTCAGCAACAAGTTCCACCCTTGCTTATGTAAAACGAGCTGCTGAATCCGAATCGGACACTCAAACTGTTCCATCACTTTTAGTTTTGTTGCTATGAGCTGTCAAAGGCAACTCCAAACGCGACACCTGATTTTTTTCGAAGTGCTTAGTTTTTCAGAATTTTATTTTCAGAAAAAATTAAAATGCTGATTTGTTTTGTACACATAAAAAGCTATCTACAAAACAAGGTTTATTGAAATCTAAAATAAAAAAAATTTTTGCTGAGCTTTTTTGAAAATTTCTAAAATTTTGCCAACTTTGAAAAGCTCTAGCAAAAACACAAAAGCATTTGGAAAAATTTCGATTGCAGATTTGTTTTCTACTGCTTATGGTATAAAATTTCAGTTTCAGACAAATCTACTTTTTCCAAATTTACCTCATTTTTTTGCAAGGGGTAAGGGTCCAAATATTCTCAGTTTTTTGATTGTCATGTGGACAAATAATTTTTGTCATCAACAAGTTCCGCCCTTGCGTATGTAAAACGAGCTGCTAAATCCGAATCTGGCACTGAAATAGTTCCTACACTTTCGATTTTATTGCTATGCGGTTTTAAAGGCAACTTCAAACGCGACACCTGATTTTCCTCAAAGTGCTCAGATTTTCAGAATTTTATTTTCAGAAAAAATTAAAATGCTGATTCGTTTTGTACACATAAAAAGCTATCTACAAAATAAGTTTCATTAAAATCTGAGGAAAAAAAAATTTTTGCTGAGCTTTTTTGAAAATTTTCAAAATTTGGCCAACTTTGAAAAGCTCTACCAAAAAAACAAAAGCACTTTGAAAAATTCTGATTGCAGATTTGTTTTGTACATCTTTAATTTGGTATAAAAACACAGTTTTAGGCAAATCTATTTTTTCAAAATTTACCTCATTTTTTTGTAAGGGGTAAGGGTCCAAATATTCTCAGTTTTCTAATTTTCACGGCCAGAAATAATTGTTGCCACCAATGAATGTCATCATTGCTTATGCAAAAAGAGTAGCTGAATCCGAATCTGGCTCTTAAAAAGTTTCAGCGCTTTTAGTTTTATTGCTACGAACCTCTAAACGCAACTTTAAACACCTGATTTTTTTCAAAGTGCTTTAAATAACAAAACATTTTTTTTAGACAAAAATAAATTACAGATTTGTATTTAATAGCAAAAAATCAATGTACAAAATATATTTTACTTTATATTTGTTAAGTTTGCGAAAAAAATTTAAAAAGTTTGTCTTAAGTTTTTAAAATTATCACGCACAAATTTTATTTGTCTGCAAAAAGTACAATAGGGAATGTAAGAGTCATGAATAATTTTTCGATATTGATTAAATTTGCAGTGAGTATTAGTAATGCCTTTTTGTTTTTGAACTGATAGAAATGTATAAGTGAAATCCATTAGAAACCTGACGTCCAAATGCAGTTTACGCGAATAGTATACAAATAAATGGAATTGAAATGTGAAATGGCGTTCTCTTACATAAGTTCATTTAAAGTACAGAGAGAAATGACGTGATAGATGAAAACACGATGATGTGCATATTGATTTACATGGAAAATAGTGCAGTTGTCGTTCCTAGTTCATACCAGTATTGAAGCGGTATTAGTCAAGTTGATTTATCGCCCTTACAACCTGACAAATGATTACTAAAATCCTCAAAAGTAGCTTTTCGGACTGGACACCGAATTTATTTAAGTTGTTTACGTTTGTGTCTTTCTTATTAGGCGAGTTAGATCAACCCATTTTTCAAACTTGTTTATAAATACTCCGGGTTTCTTGCTTTCAACAACCTCTTTTTTGGTTGGCTTATAAATTGCCTCGGATTATGCCCAATTAGATTATTAACCGTCATTCAATTCATTAATCATACGACAAATTATTTTATACAGTTATGATGCGTCTAAGCTGAACCAAAAAAATACGTAAAATTAAAAATAGATAGATCGCTTCGCCTTTAATTATTTTGCCTGATGATGATGCCAATTTATGCGAAACATGTTGCAGTTATAACTAGGGTACGAATATATTTCGCTTTAGTTTAAAAAATGCGTTATTTATCTTATATGATAAATATATTTTAAAATAATATTTTTCTGCACCAAATTTTAAAATTGAACCCCAAGATTGCTATTTTAAACACAAATTGCGTTCGTGTTTTCTACATTTTGCCAGTCGTCACGTTTGATACACTTCTAGTGGAAGAGAAAACACGAGTGTCATATATTTATGATTTCCACCAAATATTATTTTAAATAAATAATATGTGTTCAAAGCTTATGGCGTATTTGTAGATTGCATTTTACGATGCCCGAACATTATTACTGCAAACATTTCAGTTTTACAACTTATTTATATCATGCACTTCAGACTTTAGTACGTGATGGCAGTATTGTGCAAAATAATAAAATCTAGTTTTATTATAATCTGTTATTTACTTACGTAATATGGAATTTAAAAAAGATCAGCATTAAGTGTCAAAGTTCGTTAATGTTTACGACCTAGAAAAATTACTTCGACAGCAGTCGACAAACGGACATAAAAAAAACTGTAAAAGATCTTCGTGAATAAAGTTCTCTAATGATAGTGCTAAAAAAAATAGTTAAATATTTTCTCTAGCCCTTTAATTGTTTGTATTGTTCAAAGGAGAGAACAACCGGATACAAATTAGGAATGATGAACTTCCTGTTTAAAGAAGCTGTTTCATACTAACTTTTCTCAATTAATTAGGCAAGTTTATTAAGTTTTAACTTTTGTAATTACTTTTTAATATAATAAGGAATCATAGTTATAACATTTTGTTTTTAAAACGCATAGGATTTCACGGCAACTTTTTATAACGGCTTAGGACCACATAAAACCTCATATACTGTTTACCAATTTTGGCTTTAAAAAAGTAGGTACCAAAATATGAAGAACGTAAAAAATGTTTCGCGGTTGTTGTTGTCTTATCAGCGTGTCCTCTTATTTGCGTACACCCAATTTGCGGACCTAAATGGTCAAAAACGGAAAGGTTAGAGGTAGTGAGTTTTTTTACCTGGGTAAAGTCCAATATGCATATTTATTTTTGAATTTCAGGATTTTAGACTGACTTTTATGAAAGCATTGTGGGACATTTTTTCACTGGGGGACATTAGGTTAGGTAGGTTAGGTTAAGTTTTGCTGCTAAAATGAAAATATTAACTCTAGCTATGTCGGTGCCTAGCAGTGCGTCCAAAATTGTGTGCATTACACTGAAGGACATATTACTAGGTGTTGTTATGTAAAAAATGTATCAACACATTATCAGAAAGCATTGTAGTTTAAAATTATTTGATCTTTATACTAAATAAAAGCATAAAATATTATTATTGACTTCTGCACATAAACATCTCAAATTAAAGGATAATCCTTTTATTACTGCAGGTAAACGGATTAACTCTTACTTAATGACTATGTCCGCAAATTTCTGAATGTTCGCATATTGGATATACGTAAATAAGAGGGCTTCCTTATCAGTACGGCATTTTGTTTTTACAATAAGCGAATTTTAAGATTTAATATGAATTAATTGTCTTGGATTTGGAATATGGGTGCTTTCTTTGATATTAAGATACGTTTCTTGTGCAACTAAATTTATAACAAAGCAAGAAGTTTGAAGGTGGGAGGGCGGTTTTATGCCGCCAGCTGAGCTTATATTAAACCTGCATTCCATGATCTCGTTATCGCTGCATTATGCATGTGACTCGTCTCGATAACATATGATGATGAGATGATGCTCCTCTTCATTAGCTTACCTATCTTCAGAAGGTCCTTACCACATAATTACACTGCCAATTACGCTACGTACCTTATTTCCTCCAATTTTGATCTAAACTTGTATTTATCTTTCGCACCATGCTTCATAATTAGATTAAATACAACAGCGACAACTACCTCGTTTGTTGCTATTCGTAATTAGGTTTTCGATTCACTGGGAACAATTGTTAATTACTAAGATCTACATCCCACTATGAAGGAACATAAAGTGCTGAGATGCAATCAAATAAGTTATAGAAAAAAAGCTTGAATGAGTAGACCCAACCGATAAAACCATTTATGCTTGAAAACCAATCCAGCAAAAACTTACACGCATCATTTTGTTTTGGAAAAAGCTATTGAAAGTTTCGAAGATTGATTGTAAGGGAGAAAACCCTAAAATAAATAAAACCCAGCTAACGATCCTAAGACAAAAGTCTACCAACAAGTTATGATAACTCTCAGTTGTGTTAAATTATGTTTACCGATCATAATGGTTAGTTTGACGCGAGGCAGAATCGGTCAATGTTTTGGAAGGAACAGAATTCTAATAAAAAAGCCTGCATTCAAGTGGATACAAGTTCCGTTTCGCAAAATTAAACTGTATTTCTACCGGTTTGGAATAGTCTTAAGATTTACCTTGACCGGCAGCAAATTGATTTTCTTTCAAACACTCTACGTTAGAGGTACCAAAATAATGAAAATTATTAAATATTTACGCCTCTCTACTCACAATAGAAAACGATAACATTTCTAATTAAATCCAAGAACACAATGTAATGGAGCGCAACAAATATGACAAAAATAATAAAATATTATACCACTGCCTATTGTGATGTAAATGGTAAGGGTGTACCTCCTAGGAGAGATAAGCTAGACCCAAGAAAGGGTCACAGTGGTTTTCAATGAGATTAACACCACTGGAAGATGATAATCAACCCACCACAATTCAACAATCAACAATTATTATAACTTGATTATCATCTGATAAAAAGAGGTCTAACCTAGTGAAGTGCTGGGAAATAACTTTAGTATAGAGAAATGGTGCCGAAACATTGATTAATGAACTTTTTTTCCACGCCTAGATCGGCTAAAACATCAATTTATAATCACTGGAAGCTTGTATGGAGCTTTAATTAAATTTAATAAAGCTTGTTCAACCTATTCAATAACAACTTTTATTAATAACTAATTTTGTTACCAGTTTGTTGGTAGTTACTTCTAATTATTGCTTCCATGCATTATTTACCTTGTTATTGGTTATTAAACTGTTGTTAAACATTTCTGATAAAAGTCAAGGTTTTTTGCGACCTTTCAAAGTTCCTGCTGCAATCCAGATACAAGAAGAATAAAATAAAATTATATTATATTACGGTCGTAAAATGCATTTTTCGTACTGAACAAAACTTTATGCAATTTCTTTCCTCATTAACAGGATTGGAGATAAACATTATTACAAATTCAACGGCATTTATGGAATATATTTAAACCAGTTTTAATTTAACTGCAGTTTAACCAAATAAAAAATGAATAATAAAGATTAATGTATTAATGAAATATAGAGGCTATAATTTTCACAAATGATTTATTAAATAGAGCTATAATTACCGATAATTATATTCACAACAAGGTGTCAAATTATTCAGGATTTTATATGGGGATTATTTTTTAAAGCATTGAATATTTATGTTTGGCGACATAGTTGTTACCTAGATGGTTAAATTCCAATTTTGTGATGTCAATTAATTTTTAACTGGGCCCAGCATGCCTTTTTGAAGATAACAAGTCATAAATTTATATTATTTGATAAGTTAGATAAATTTCAGTACTTAAGCTCATTAGAATGATATTTTTATAATTATACAACACTTTAAAAATGTTTTATTAAAAAGTTGACAGCTTAAAACTTTATAAGCCATAATTTAAAGAACCAATTTAAAAACTGTTGTTGGGAAATGAAAATCTTGTTTGCTACACAAAAGTATCGTTGCGTTAACAAAAAAACTTAAATATGCTTAATGGCTATGAAAAAAAAGCACCTTGATATAATTCATAATTTATGTTTATCTAATATTTTTGGTTACAACACAGGACATGGTAAGTATTCTTTGGGATATAGGACAGTTTAAGTTAACATTGTTTAAAATCCAGCTTTTTTAATCTCAGCCTGATATTTAATTTTGTAGGTTCCTTCAGGATCATATTTTGACTCAACTTGCTTCCATAGGTCAGGTTTGTTGTCAATGATGAAGTGGGAAATTTTCTTGGCTGCTTCACGGTGTTTTTCACTGCATTTTTCACAACCAGTTTTGATAGCATCAGGTAAAATTTCTAGAAACAAGAAGCAAACATGAGATGAGTATATTAGACAAAGTACGTGAAACTAATTTGATTTTTACTTACTTTTGAGTTCGGCTCCATCAGGTGTGCAGTTATCAATGTCCATTAAACAGTTGAAATAGTTAAGAACCAATCTATCACTTTTTAAAATTTGGTCGATGTCAACGTTGTCATATTTATTGGTGTAAGTTTCAGCTTGAGCCGAAATGGCAACAGCTACAATTAAAACAAAACCAAAGACAATAGAATTCATTGTTACTAACTGAATAGTCAAGTGAATATACTTTTTGAAATAAAATGTTCGTATTTATACCCATTTTATTTAATTAATAAATGTCGAATTTTAAGAAGGGGACGTGCAAATAAATTATTAATTAGTATCAAATACCCTCTTGTTAAATAAAATATTATGTATTAATTTCCCATTGTCTAGGTGTCTATGATAATTTTTAAAAGGAACCTTGTTTTTTTGTTCTTTTTAATTGTATTTAAATGTAAATGGACTACTGTATTAGAATAAAATATTTTCATTTTTCAATAAAAAAAACTATTTTACTTCTTTTTTATTGAAAAATTTTACAACATTTTACTATAATATTGTAGGTCATTTAATTTAAATAAAATTAAAAAGTAAAAAAAAGGCTCATTTAATAAATTATCATAAGCAATAACTAGACAATGGGAAATACAATCATACATATTTTATTAAAAATAGAGGGTATTTCAAACTAATGAATGATTTATTTGCACATCCCCTTCTTATAATTTGGCATTTATTAATGAACAGAAATGGGTATAAATACAAATTGTTTATTTCAAAAAGTATATTCACTTGACTATTCAGTTAGTAACAATGAATTCTATCATCTTTAGTTTTGTTTTAATTGTAGCTGTTGCCATTTCGGCTCAAGCTGAAACCTACACCAATAAATATGACAACGTTGACATCGACCAAATTTTAAAAAGTGATAGATTGGTTCTTAATTACTTCAATTGTTTAATGGACACTGATAGCTGTACCCCTGATGGAGCCGAACTCAGAAGTAAGTAAAAGCCCAAAATTATTCTTTTTTAAGATTTTAAATAAAATAGTCTACATAACTCTAAAATAATAACTTCGAATCAAATTCGTTTCTTATTGTCATGTTATCATGTATGCTTTTTGTTTCTAGAAATTTTACCTGATGCCATCAAAACTGGTTGTGAAAAATGCAGTGAAAAGCACCGTGAAGCAGTCAAGAAAATTTCCCACTTCATCATTGACAACAAACCTGACCTATGGAAGCAAGTTGAGTCAAAATATGATCCTGAAGGAACCTACAGAATGAAATACCAGGCTGAGATCAAAAAAGCTGGATTTTAAAAAATGTTAACAAATTTATTTATATCTCAAAAAATACTCAAAATTTCCATATGTAACCAAAAATAATAAAATAAACATTATTCATGAATTATGTATATTTTTTGTTGTTTTTTTAAACAGAATATAAAAATTTTATGTTTCTTAAAACTGACACTTTCAAATAAGTCTGAAAAACTAAAATGCAAGATAAATTCAAAAATATCGTCGGTAGATGCTCATTTTTTTAAAGAAAAATAAGTTGTTAAGATGTCCTGTGTGTCTGGCAACAGTCTTAGATGGCATTGAGACCATGAATGGATTTTTTAACTATATTAAGGATGCAATTTATACCGCTTTCGCGTTCGATTTCCAGACTCCCACATACTTTTTTTATTCTTTCTTGAAAAAAAAATAATTAACATATTTGCATAGTTTCCAATGGACAATATTTTCATTATTAAATTAATTTAACCCTACATTTGGTACGATACCAATAACATTAATGTAGGAACATAAAAGTTGTAAGGTAATCGGGCAATAAGTATTTTTAAGAAGCTATTTTTGTGCTGGACCTAATCAAACTGCATTCTTAAAAAATTTAATAAAATACATTTTAGACAACGAATTAAATTGTTGGGGAACCATCCCAAGTATCTTTCAGTAGGTACAGCACTCTTTAGTACCTACCATTAAATTATTAGGAGTTTTAAATAATAGTTCCTTTTTTGCTATGGCTATTTAAGTTTATTAATCGATTGATTACTTTGCGAAGTGATCTGAATTCAAATCCCAAGTTTCAAAATATAAAAAGGACGGTCGCTGTTATGATTCTACCCAAGATTGTAGGTCCCCTTGTTCTATTTTATTTAGGTTTCGTCGAGGGTTTTGTTGTTTTTTTTATTGTGTTTAAATGTATATGGGCTACCCTGTTAAAATAAAATATTTTTTTTTTCAATAAAAAAAAGTTTTTTGTTTATTTTTTATTAAAAAATGTTAGAACATTTTACTATAGACCTTTTCCGTTGGTCCGACGTTCCTTGTTAAATTTGACATAAGTCATTATGGTGACCACTTGTTTTACAAATGATTTATGTCAAATTTAACAATTAATGTCGGACCAACGGAAAAGGTCTATAATATCGTTGCCGATTTAATTAAAATACAATTAAAAAGTAAAAAAAAGACAAGGTTTATTTCAAAAATTATTATAAGCAACTACTAGACAATAGAAAATAAATTCATAAATATTTTATTGAAAATAAAGGGTATTTCAAACTAATTAGTAATTAATTTTTGCATGTTTCCCTCTTCTAATTTGGCATTTATTAATAATGAAATAAAATTGGTATAAATACGAATACTTTATTTCAAAAAGTATAGTCACTATTCAGGTACTAACAATGAATTCCATCGTCTTCGGTTTTGTTTTAATTGTAGCTGTTGCCATTTCGGCTCAAGCTGAAACCTACACCAATAAATATGACAACGTTGACATCGACCAAATTTTAAAAAGTGATAGATTAATTCTTAATTACTTCAACTGTTTAATGGACATTAGTAGCTGCACACCTGATGGAACCGAACTCAAAAGTAAGTAAAAGACTCCCGAAATCATTTTTTCATTAAATTAAAAATAACTTAGCAGTAAACTTATTATTCTAGAACCATTAAAAAAAATAGTCTACATTACTAGAAAAAAATAATTTCAGATAAAATTCGGTTTTCGTACCTTGTCTAATATACCCTTACATGTTTGCTTCTTGTTTCTAGAAAATTTACCTGATGCCATTAAAACCGGTTGTGAAAAATGCAGTGAAAAACACCGTGAAGCAGCCAAGAAAATTTCCCACTTCATCATTGACAACAAACCTGACCTATGGAAGCAAGTTGAGTCAAAATATGATCCTGAAGGAACCTACAGAATGAAATACTTGGCTGAGATTAAAAAAGCTGGATTTTAAAAAATGTTAACTTTATTTATATCTCAAAAAATACTCAAAATTTCCATATTGTAACCAAAAATAATTAAAGAAACATTACTTATAAATTATATATATTTTTTCTTGTTTTTTTAAACAAAATACACAAATTTCATGTTTTTCAAAACTGAAACTTTCAAATAAGTCTGTTTCGAAGAAAAACAAGTTGTTAAAGTGTCCTGTGTGTCCGGCAACAGTCCGAGATGGCATTGAGGCCATAAAGGGAATTTTTAACTATATTAAGGATGCAATTTATGCCGATCCCGGGTTCGATTCCCAGACTCCCACATACATTTTCTATTCTTTCTTGAAATGAAAATAATTAACATATTTGCATAGTTTCTAATGGATAATATTTCCATTATTAAATTCATAAACCCTACATTTGGTGAGATACCATCAATAACATTAATGTAGGAACATAAAAGTTGCAGGAAATTATACATAATCGGGCAATAAGTATTTTTAAGAAGATATTCTTGTGCTGGACCTAATCAAACTGCAGAAGGAAATAAGTGGTTTCACAAAAAATACACGAAATTAGACAATATTGTATTAGACGATACCAAATAAATTAATGTGTTTAAAAATGCTTTTCATTCTTACAAAAATTTAATAAAATACATTTTAGACAACGAATTAAATTGTCGGGGAACCATCTCAAGTACCTACCATTAAATGGGCCTATACGAGGTGGCCGCGCTATAAAATTTAATGAGGGTTGATTTTGTGGAGGTGGCCGCATTTTACTGCATGGGTCATGGTGGAAGTGGCCGCGGTACCTTTTCAACCTGAGCTTCCATGTTTAGCAGGTAGAAAAGGAGCTGTCTCAGAAGTTTTGTGAATGGATGAGTATAAACACCAAACGAATTTTATCTTTATAAAATAACAACGATAACTATCAATATTTTATTGAAAAAATGATTTACATTGCAGTTTGGTGACATAACAGCACAGCACATTTGTTTAAATATTCTTTTTAGCAGCAAAACTTACCCTAACCTACCTAACCTAGTGTCCCCCAGTGGATGTGTCCTCCAGTGCTTTTAAAAAAGTCTGTCGGTAACAATAAAACTTAAAAAAACATCCATTGAGTACTTTCAACGTTGCTGGCTTGTTTTAATGATAATAAAAGTCTGTATATTATTCAAAGGATTCTCTTTTTTATAATTTTCTAATATCATAACTTAATAAAACATCGGATACAGAAAAATAAATCTGGGTAAAAGGAAGTTAATTAGTCGCGGCCAGTACGACCAAACCAGAAATATCGCGCGGCCACTTCGACCATGCACCCTGCAATTAGGCGCGGCCAGCTAGTAGTCTTTTCAGGTAGATGCGGCCAGTTGGTATTCTCCCCATTAAATTATCAGGAGTTTTAAATGATAGTTCCTTTTTGGCAAAGGTCATTTAAGTTAATTAATCGATTGACTACTTTGCGAAGTGATGTAGATTCGAATCCCAGGTTTCAAAATTAAAAACACACTTTCGGTCGTTAATATGATTCAACGTTAGATTGTGGATCCCCTTGTTCTATTTTGTGTAAATTTTGTTCTTTCTTTAATTGTGTTTAAATGTATATATGGGCTATCCTGTTAAAATAAAATATTTTTATTTTTCAAAAAAAAAACGTTTTTGTTTTTTTTTTTATTAAAAAATGTTACAACATTTTACTATAATATCGTAGCCAATTTAATTAAAATACAATTAAAAAGTAAAAAAAAAGACAAGGTTTATTTTAAAAATTATTATAAGCAACTACTAGACAATAGAAAATAAATTCATAAATATTTTATTGAAAATAGAGGGTATTTCAAACTAATTAGTGATTAATTTTTGCATGTTTCCTTCTTCTAATTGAACATTTATTAATAATGAAATAAAATTGGTATAAATACGAATACTTTACTTCAAAAAGTATAGTCACTATTCAGGTACTAACAATGAACTCTATCGGTTTTGTTTTAATTGTGGCTGTTGCCATTTCGGTTCAAGCTGAAACTTACACCAATAAATATGACAACGTTGACATCGACCAAATTTTAAAAAGTGATAGATTAATTCTTAATTACTTCAACTGTTTAATGGACATTAGTAGCTGCACACCTGATGGAACAGAACTCAAAAGTAAGTAAAAGACTCCGAAAATCATTTTTTCATTAAATTAAAAATAACTTAGCAGTAAACTTTTTTTTCTAGAACGATTAAAAAAAATAGTCTACATACCTAGAAAAAAATAACTTAAAATTCGTTTTTCGTACCTTGTCTAATATACCCTTACATGTTTACTTCTTGTTTCTAGAAAATTTACCTGATGCCATCAAAACCGGTTGTGAAAAATGCAGTGAAAAACACCGTGAAGCAGCCAAGAAAATTTCTCACTTCATCATTGACAACAAATCTGACCTATGGAAGCAAGTTGAGTCAAAATATGATCCTGAAGGAACCTACAGAATGAAATACCTGGCTGAGATTAAAAAAGCTGGATTTTAAAAAATGTTAACAAATTTATTTATATCTTAAAAAATACTCAAAATTTCCATATTGTAACCAAAAATAATTAAATAAACATTACTTATGAATTATATATTTTTTATTGTGTTTTCGATACAAATTTCATGTCTGTAAAAAGTGAAACTCTCCAACAAGTCTGTTACATAAAACTGAAATGCAAAATAAATTCAAAAACATCGTCGGTAGCTCCTTTTTTTTTTTAAGAAAATGAAGTTGTTGAGGTGTGCTGTGTGTCTGGCAACAGTCCAAGATGGCATTGAGGCCATAAAAGGAATTTTTGACTAAATTAAGGATGCAATTTATGCCGATCACGGGTTCGATTCCCAGACTCCCACATACTTTTTCTATTTTATCTTGAAATGAAAATGATTAACATATTTGCATAGTTTCCAATGAATAATATTTCCATTATTAAATTTAACTTTACATTTGGTAAGATACCAATAATAACATTAATGTAGGAACATAAAAGTTGTAAGAAATTATACATAATCGGGCAATAAATATTTTTAAGAAGCTATTCTTGTGCTGGACCTAATCAAAGTGCAGAAGAAAATAAGTGGCTTCACAAAAAATACACAAAATTAGACAATATTGTATTATACGATACCTTATAAATTAATGTGTTTAAAAGCGCCTTAGATTCTTACAAAAATTTGATAGAATACATTTTAGACAACGAATTAAATTGTCGGTGAACCCTCTTAAAGTACCTACCATTAAACTATCAAGAGTTTTAGATGAAAGTTTTTTTTTGCTACAAAAATTAGTTAATCCATCGATTGGCTACTTTGCAAAGTGATCTGGATTCGAATCCCAGGTTTCAAAATAAAAAAAGGAGGGTCGGTCTTTGTTATGATTCTACTTAAGATTGTAGCTCCCCTTGTTCTATTTTGTTTAAGTTGTGTTGTTTTTTTAATTGTATTTTAATGTAAATGAGCTACGGTGTTAGAATAAAACATTTTAATTTTTCAAAACAAGAACCTCTTTGATATTTTTTTATCAAAAAATTTTTCAGTATTTTACTAGAATATCTTAGCCCATTTAATTTAAATACAATAAAAAAGTAAAAAAAAAAAAATAGACTTATTAAAAAGTTTTAGTTTTGATCAACGTAAAATGTTTAGGTTTTGTTTGAAAACACAAAAAAAATATATAATTCATAAGTAGTGTTTATTAAATATTTTTGGTGACAATATGGGACATGGTATTATTTGGGATATAAGACAGTTTAAGTCAGATTTTTTAAAATCCAGCTTTCTTAATTTCAGCCTGGTATTTCATTCTGTAGGTTCCTTCAGGATCATATTTTGACTCAACTTGCTTCCATAGGTCAGGTTTGTTGTCAATGATGAAGTGGGAAATTTTCTTGGCTGCTTCACGGTGCTTTTCACTGCATTTCTCACAACCGGTTTTGATAGCATCAGGCAAAATTTCTAAAAACAAAAAGCATACATGATAACATGACAATGAGAAACGAATTTACGAGTTATCTTTTCAGAGGTATGTAGACTATTTCATTTAAAATCTTAAAAACGAATAACTTTGGACTTCCTTTACTTACTTCTGAGTTCGGCTCCATCAGGGGTACAGCTATCAGTGTCCATTAAACAATTGAAGTAATTAAGGACTAATCTGTCATTTTTTAAAATTTGGTCAATGTCAACGTTGTCATATTTATTGGTGTAGGTTTCAGCTTGAGCCGAAATGGCAACAGCTACAATTAAAACAAAACCAAAGACGATAGAATTCATTGTTAGTAACTGAATGTTGACTATACTTTTAAAAATAAGGTATTTGTATTTATACCCGTTTGTTTTAATTAAAAATTGTCAAATAAAAAGAGGGGGAAGTGCTAAAATGAATCACAAATTAGTTTAAAATACCCTTAATTTTAGTAAAATATCGTAGCCCATTTAATTTAAATACAATTAAAAGGTAAAAAAAAAGCAAGGTTTATTTCAAAAATTATTATAAGCAACTACTAGACAATAGGAAATAAAATCATAAATATTTTATTTAAAATTGAGGGTATTTCAAACTAATTAGTGATTTATTTTTGCACGTCCCCTTCTTCTAATATGACATTTATTAATTAAAAGAAACGGGTATAAATACGAATACTTTATTTCAAAAAGTATAGTCACTATTCAGGTACTAACAATGAATTCTATCGTCTTTGGTTTTGTTTTAATTGTAGCTGTTGCCATTTCGGCTCAAGCTGAAACCTACACCAATAAATATGACAACGTTGACATCGACCAAATTTTAAAAAGTGACAGATTGGTTCTTAATTACTTTAACTGCTTGATGGACACTGATAGCTGTACTCCTGATGGAGCCGAACTCAAAAGTAAGTAAACAATGTCCAAAATATTTTTTTTAAATTGTTAGAAAATATAAAATAGTCTACATACCTCGTGAAAAATAACTTCAAATCAAATTTGGTTTCAGTACTTTGTCTAATATCATGTTTGCTTTTTGTTTCTAGAAATTTTACCTGATGCCATCAAAACCGGTTGTGAAAAATGCAGTGAAAAACACCGTGAAGCAGCCAAGAAAATTTCCCACTTCATCATTGACAACAAACCTGACCTATGGAAGCAAGTTGAGTCGAAATATGATCCTGAGGGAACCTACAGAATGAAGTACCAGGATGAGATTAAAAAAGCTGGATTTTAAAAAATGTTAACAAATTTATTTATATCTCAAAAAATAATCAAAAATTCCATATTGTAACCAAAAATAATTAAATAAACATTACTTATGAATTATATATATTTTTTGTTGTTTTTTTAAACAAATTATACATATTTTATGTTTCTCAAAACTGAAACTTTCAAATAAGTCTGTTTCGAAGAAAAACAAGTTGTTAAGGTGTCCTGTGTGTACGGCAACAGTCCGAGATGGCATTGAGGCCATAAGGGGAATTTTTAACTATATTAAGGATGCAATTTATGTCGATCACGGGTTCGATTCCAAGACTCCCACATATTTTTTCTATTCTTTCCTGAAATTAAAATAAGTAACATATTTGCATAGTTTCCAATGGATAATATTTGCATTATTAGATTCATTTAACCCTTCATTCGGTGAGATACCAATAACATTAATGTAGGAACATAAAAGTTGCAGGAAATTATACATAATCGGGCAATAAATATTTTTAAGAAACTATTCTTGTGCTGGACCTAATCAAACTGCAGAAGGAAATAAGTAGCTCCACAAAAAATACACGAAATTAGACAATATTGTATTATACGATACCTAATAAATTAATGTGTTTAAAAGCCCCCTAGATTCTTACAAAAATTTCATAGATTACATTTTAGACAACGAATTAAATTGTCCGTGAACCCTCTTTAAAGTACCTACCATTAAACTATTACGAGTTTTAGATGAAAGTTTTTTTTTTGTTACAAAAATTAGTTAATCCATCGATTGACTACTTTGCAGTGATCTGGATTCGAATCCCAGGTTTCAAAATAAAAAGAGGAGGGTCGGTCTTGGTTATGATTTTACGTTAGATTGTAGCTCCCCTTGTTCTATTTTTTTGAGTTCTGTTGTTTTTTTAATTGTATTTTAATGTAAATGAGCTACGGTGTTAAAATAAAACATTTTTATTAAAAAAAAAAAACCTTTTTGATCTTTTTTTAATGAAAAATTTTACAATATTTTACTATAATATCGTAGCCCATTTAATTTAAATACAATTAAAATTAAAAAAAAAACAAACTTTTTAAAAGTTTCAGTTTTGACCAACGTACAATGTTTAGGTTTTGTTCGAAAACACAAAAAAAATATATATAATTCATAAGTAATGTTTATTAAATATTTTTGGTGACAATTTGGGACATTTGGGTATTCATTGGGATATAAGACAGTTTAAGTCAGATTTTTTAAAATCCAGCTTTCTTAATCTCAGCCTGGTATTTCATTCTGTAGGTTCCCTCAGGATCATATTTTGACTCAACTTGCTTCCATAGGTCAGGTTTGTTGTCAATGATGAAGTGGGAAATTTTCTTGGCTGCTTCACGGTGCTTTTCACTGCATTTTTCACAACCGGTTTTGATAGCGTCAGGCAAAATTTCTGGAAATAAAAAGCATACATGATAACATGACAATGAGAAACGAATTTACGAATTATCTTTTGAGGTATGTAGACTTTTTCATTTAAAATCTTAAAAAAAAATAATTTTGGGCATCCTTTACTTACTTCTGAGTTCGGCTCCATCAGGGGTACAGCTATCAGTGTCCATTAAACAATTGAAGTAATTAAGGACTAATCTGTCACTTTTTAAAATTTGGTCGATGTCAACGTTGTCATATTTATTGGTGTAGGTTTCAGCTTGAGCCGAAACGGCAACAGCTACAATTAAAACAAAACCAAAGACGATAGAATTCATTGTTAGTTACTGAATGTTGACTATACTTTTTAAAATAAAGTATTCTTATTTATACCCGTTTGTTTTAATTAAAAATTGTCAAATAAAAAGAGGGGGACGTGCTAAAATGAATCACTAATTAGTTTGAAATACCCTTAATTTTTAATATACCTTTTTTGCTATTTTTTATTGAACAATTTTACAACATTTTACTAAAATATCGTAGCCCATTTAATTTAAATACAATTAAAAGGTAAAAAAAAACAAGGTTTATTTCAAAAATTATTATAAGCACCTACTAGACAATAGGAAATAAAATCATAAATATTTTATTATTAAAAATTGAGGGTATTTCAAACTAATTAGTGATTTATTTTTTGCACGTCCCCTTCTTCTAATATGACATTTATTAATTATATGAAACGGTTATAAATACGAATACTTTATTTCAAAAAGTATAGTCACCATTCAGTTACTAACAACATGAATTCTATCGTCTTTGGTTTTGTTTTAATTGTGGCTGTTGCCATTTCGGCTCAAGCTGAAACTTACACCAATAAATATGACAACGTTGACATCGACCAAATTTTAAAAAGTGACAGATTAGTCCTTAATTACTTCAATTGTTTAATGGACACTGATAGCTGCACCCCTGATGGAGCCGAACTCAAAAGTAAGTAAAAAATGCCCAACATAATTTTTTTAAATTGTTAGAAAAGATAAAATAGTCTACAAACCTCGTGAAAAATAACTTCAAATGAAATTTGTTTTTCGTACCCTGTCTAACATACCCTATCATGTTTGCTTTTTGTTTCTAGAAATTTTACCTGATGCTATCAAAACCGGTTGTGAAAAATGCAGTGAAAAACACCGTGAAGCAGCCAAGAAAATTTCCCACTTCATCATTGACAACAAACCTGACCTATGGAAGCAAGTTGAGTCAAAATATGATCCTGAAGGAACCTACAGAATGAAATACCAGGATGAAATTAAAAAAGCTGGATTTTAAAAAATATTAGCTTAAATTGTCTTATATCCCAAAGAATGCCCTCCATGTCCTATATTGTAACCAAAAATATTTAATAAACATAACTCATAAATTATGAAGTTTTTTTACACGCAATATCTAGTACTACTCAATTAAACATATTTTGTTGTCGTTTAAATAATCTAAATTTTAGATTGAAAAAAATGCCTTCTAATTGTTTGCAATTTTATATTATTAAGTAATAATAGCGGACGAAACCATAAGAAACAATTTTTGTCACTTTATAATGCAATTTTTGAAATTAATAATTTGCAAAAATTTCCCATAAAATTCGAGGTTCTCTATTAATTTGCAACTTATTTATTGTTCCTGCATTAATTTTATTTAATTGTTAGTTTTTAGATAAGTTACTTAATTAATTGTAAATTAATCTAAATTCTGTTATTATCTAGGCTGTTAAAAATAATGTATACAATTAATTAACACCTCGATTCATTTTGTCAATATTTTGGCTCTTTTTAACCTTGCAGAGAGTTTAATGATGGGTACAATTTCTAGAATACTTTTTTTTAAATTTTTTTATATTTGGTATAAGTTTAACTCATGTAGGTCTTTTCCCACAGATAGAATATTTAAATAAATTACATCATTTCCCAAGCACCTGTCCCAAAACAACGCAGAGTTTGTGTAATATAAACCTTGGGACATCTTTAACGTCAATAAAGGGCAGACATGAGGCGTTCGGCGCATTACAAAGGCTTTAAGTATCAACTCTCTTGGTGGCTACTGCCTTTTTTTATGTTTTCCCTTGCTTTTCTATAACCATCTTCAACAAAGCCTATCCCAATGTAAATCAGCTTAGGTCGTAACATGTAGCATCTAACAAATCTCCCATAACAACACTGAGATTTCAGAAAATGATATGGGGAAGTCGATAAGATAACATCTAAATTTGCTTCCATACAATCTAGCGTGGATCGGGCCTCGATAGGGATGAACTTTGTACGTGTTTAGAATGTAAGGATGAATATATCAAATCACCTTTATTACTCATACGCAGTTGGAAACTATTAGATTGTAGGCTCAGTGTCTTTATTATAGGAATTTATAATCGGTATTAAAATCCTAGACGTTTACTGACATGACAAATAATCGACATGATGTTATAACAATATATTTTCTTCTATTGTAGTGGTAGACAACATTTCAATTCAATTCAAATGCTTTATTTTATCACCTAATAATTTATTACTAGAATCTGTAGGGTACATAGTCTTTGAATGTGATTAAAGATTCTCTAATAAAGGCGGAACACCAGCTCACGTTTGGTGGGTGCATCCCCAAAATAAATATGTGTTAAATGGGAGAATACCAACTGGCCGCATCTACCTGAAAAGACTACTAGCTGGCCGCGTCTAATTGCAGGGTGCATGGTTGAAGTGGCCGCGCGATATTTCTGGTTTGGTCGTACTGGCCGCGACTAATTAACTTTCTTTTACCTAGATTTATTTTTCTGTACCCGATGTTTTATTGAGTTATGATATTAGAAAATTATAAAAAAGAGAATCCTTTGGATAATATACAGACTTTTATTATCATTAAAACAAGCCAGCAACGTTGAAATTACTCAATGTATGTGTTTTTAAGTTTTATTGTTACCGACAGACTTTTTTAAAAGCACTGGTGGACACATCCACTGGGGGACACCAGGTTAGGTAGGTTAGGGTAAGTTTTGCTGCTGAAAAGAATATTTAAACAAATGTGCTTATGTCACCAAACTGCAATGTAAATCATTTTTTCAATAAAATATTGATAGTTATCGTTGTTATTTTATAAAAATAAAATTCGTTTGGTGTTTTACTCATCCATCTACAAAACTTACAGCTCCTTTTCTACCTGCTAAACATGAAAGCAGGTAGAAAAGGTACCGCGGCCAGCTCCACCATGACCCATGCAGTAAAATGCGGCCAGCTCCACCAAATCAACCCTCATTAAATTTTGTAGCGCGGCCACCTCGTATATGCCCGTGTTAAATATTTATAAGCGTAGAACTTCGCACAAACAAAAGATACAGTTACAGTAGTACAAACATGTCCCAAAATACAGCGCGACATATTCATAAAATCAAAAATTTAATAATATAAACTAAAACGCTACAACGATAAGGAAGTTCTTGGCATTCTTTACTTAAACTTTGTATATATTTTAAGTAAATGTTATGTTCAGCATGGCAGTAGGTATCTCCGCCAAGTCTGAATGCCTGGTGAAGTTTATCAGCTTCCAGAATTTAATATTCTTCGTCGTTGACTCACACAATTTCTCTTTGCATCGAAACAATATTTTGAATGTTAAGCACATACATTTTTGACCCTATATCAATGTGCGTTTTGCAAAGTTTTTATCTTAGGGTTCTTGTGAGCAATTTTTTTGAATGTCCGTGACTTAAACTTAACGTTTGTCGGAATTTTTCTGTTTTATGTGCAAAGTTTTCATATCTTTTACCAGTTTCATTTTGAATGTTGGCAATGTCCAATGAGTGCATAGAATAATTTGCACAACTTTTATAAGCTTTAGAAGAAGTATATGGTAACTTAATGATATTTAATTTTGTCTTTTGGATACTGTTTGAGGTCCTTGGTCTTTCTCTTTCCTGGCACCGTTTCTTTTAAACCATTGTCATGATTTTTTCACTTTGGCGCGATTCAGAGAGCTAATCACTCATCAGTATTCCAGTCTCTTTAATAAAGAATCTCCCCCCTCCAAACCTATACTGCGAGCCCTAAAATCTGAAATGCCTAATGACAAGATTGACAAAATGTACCGTTCATTAGGGGCGTCCCGGCATCATAAAAGCCTTTTGTTTTGTATTTTGTGGTCACGTTCATGCGTCCTCTAGCCTATAGAAGCTGTAGGGGTACTAAATTGTCCGTGTCATGCGGCTAATTGGAATTGATTAGAAATACTGGCTGAGCTTACGTACTTTTTTAAACAACAAGCGAGTTTCCTAAAGAAAACATCCTTACCAATTAGTATCGTCGGAATAGACCGCCGCGCTCTTATTGGGTAAAATCTTGATGATAGAATGAAGTCTTTGATTTCTTCCAAGTTGTTGGGAAACTTTAGGATTGATTCATTTAATTAATAAACAAACAAACCGGCGATGCATCGGCTTGTAAATGAAAATCGAAGCCTACCATCAAAGGCATATATAAAATTCCAATCATACCTATATATTTATAATTTAAAGGTTGGGTTTCATCTCGTTCAAAAGGCTTTCTCAAACGTGATCCAGAAATTAAGCAGGCCCGACGATAGCTTTAAAAAGCGATTCAGTCAATCAATAATAATGTTACCAGTTGAAGCTGCAATACAGTCGATATTTTGTTGAATGAATAAATAAATAAAGAAAAACATGTTACTTTAAACACCGCCGAAATAATTGGTTGTACTTTTTAAGGACAAAACTAATTAAATTGCTGCCATTCATTAAAAATTAAATTCAAAACCAGTACACAGAAACATTTAGATTTTTTTCTTATTTCTTTATCTTTAAAATTCTATTTCTTTTGGATTTTTTTGAATCAATTCAACATAATAAATTCCGGACCAAAGAAATGTTTTGTCTTGTGTATCATAGGGCAAAAACTTTTAGCTAAAGATCTCCTAATAAAAAAAGCAAACGACATTTATTTTTATCACACTAAAAGGCAATAAATACTCAACGAAAAAAATAAATTTATCTTATTCTATCCATAACTGCATCAAATAAATCATAGAAATTGAACTTCAGTTGTGATATTTTCTATTTTGTTATTTTTATGTTTTTAGCCTATATATTTTCTTGTACGGTTTTTATTGACATGCTAGTAAATAATGCTTTTTAACTTCGACCCAAAAAAGATAAGATATGGAATAGTTACGGTTAGTAGTAGATTTGGTAGCTCAAAAACAATTTTAAGACCCCATTGGAGATACGCTTTTATGGTTCATCCATAAAATAAAGTTTTTGCATGTTCCATTTAAGTCGGAATATATAATATATTTATCCTAAATACGGGTCGGGTAATGTTACAGTTACTACAAAGGCAGCCATTAAGATAAAAGCTGGTTAATAGACTTTTCTAAAATACTTTCAGTTGAAGTGGTTTAAAAGTTTCTTTAAAAATGTAAATTATTTTTACCTGCTCTGATAATTATCTTTTAGATTATCACCTAGTCATATGGCAAAAGGGTCTGCCGAAAAATGTTGAGGAGGGTGGACGCTTAGACACGCAAGAAGGTATCGAAAAGGTTTGGTATTTCCTGAATTAAATTCCAATTTTTAGTGGGTTAATAACAATAACCCAGGAAAATAAAACAAATATTAATGCAATCTGCCGAAAAATTATTTGTTACCTTTTTTTTTACCATTATCTTTATATTGCCATAATATACAACATATCAAAAGTCCCCTAAGATCCCGTGCCGGCGTCATGCCATTTAAGAGGGTCAAAGGTCGAAGAGGACAGTTTTTGGTGAATAAGTTTCTTTCTATTGGTCTTACAAAAAAAAAATGTGATTGTAAATTTTAAATTGGACAATTATCTACAAAAAAATGTATACACACTTTTCCATCAAGCGACCGTTATTGAGTAGTAGTGTCAATTCTGCATGACGTTGGTTTATTTTAACACTGGCTAAAATACCTCAACGTGGTAAATTTCTTTCAAAATTTTTTAACCAGGGTTTTAATTTAACCTCTAGAATACGTAATCGGCAATAAAAAGTCTTGTAAATTATCAACTGCGTGTATACAGGTGCTCCAAAAATGAATTTGGAAATGTCTGTAATTCCTCAGGTTAATAAAACAAATTTTACAGAGAGGTGTTAGCTCTTGTCCTTTCAATAAGTTACAAACCCCTAGCAAAGCCCCAAAGTATTTATGAATCTTTAAAAAAAAAATATTATAAAAAAATGTGACAAAATTTTTAATACAAAGCAAACTATGTATTGAAGGCCTTTTCAATAAATTGTATGGAATTTTATGTGATGGGACCATCATCTTGGGAGCAATAGAGAACATCATCATGTTAAACACTATGTAATTCTATTCAATTTATTGAGAAGGCCTTAAATACATAGTTTGCTTAGTATGAAATATTTGGTCACATTTTCTTATAATTTTTTTTTTTAAAGATTAATAAATACTTTGGGGCTTTGTTAAGGGGTTGTAACTTATTGAAAGGACAAGAGCTAACACCTCTTTATAAAAAATTTAATTTGTTTTATTAACCTGAGGAATTACATACATTTCAAAATTCATTTTTGGAGCACCTGTATCACGCAGTTGATAATTCACAATACCATTTATTGCCGATTAGTTATCTTAAAGGTTAAATTATAACCCTGGTTAAAAAAATTTGGAAGAAATTTACCACGTTTGTGTATTTCAGCCGGTGTTAAAATAAACCAACGTCATGCAGAATTGACACTACTACGCAATAATGGTCGCTCGATGGAAAAATGTGTATGAATTTTTTTGTATATAATTGTCCAATCTAAAATTTACAATCACATTGTTTTTTTGTGAGACCAATAGAAAGAGACTTATTCACCAAAAACTGTCCTCTTAGACCTTTGATCCTCTTAAATGGCATCACGCCGGCACGGGATCTTAGGGGACTTTTGATATGTTGTATATTATGGCAATATAAAGATAATGGTAAAAAAAAAAGTTAACAAATAATTTTTCGGCAGACGAATTCCTTAATCACTGGATTACAATATTTAAAGATGCGTTTAAAGGTATCAACATGTTATTTGGTTTTTTAAGTTTAAAATAGATACGCATCAATAAAGTTATGCAAATTCTATTTTTTCTAAACAATGTTTACGTAATTTCTTTCTTTGTAAAAGGATTTAAATGAAAATCACGCGGATACAACTTAAGAAAAATAAATTAATTAGTTTTTTTACCTTGCACTGATCGTGCAAAATAATTAATTAATAAGCAAGCATTTCGTGCGTTGCATTTGAACTGCAATCAATTCTTATTAAATTCTTATAAAAGTTATTGATTTAGGACTTATCAATTTATCGAGCTAATTCTGGTGAAAAGGGTACGTACACTTTTAATAAAAAATAACCCATAAATTGTTTTTGTTAAAAATGCCCTTTCATAAACTTTAGAGGCATCAAAGTTATTTACAAACTTTCTAATTTTTCAAAAGTAAAAAGTTTCATCCTGTTCTGTTATTACTATCAGCAATGCGTTGAAAGTTTGTCGCAGTTTTTAATTTCGCCATAAAAATTGTCGAATTTATCAATGTTAATACTGCCTATTAATAAAGTTTTTATAGAGAACCCCTAAAGCTCGTAAAAGCTCGCGAAGCTTCGCGGCCAACTAGCTGGGAAGCACGCGTAGGGCCTTTGCTTGACGCTAGTCAGTGGCAAATCTTTCACCGTGTGCATCGAGTTCTTGAGCTTTCCGGTCGGCCGCCGCGAATGCACTACTGAATCTTGTAATCGTACGTACGTAAAATTTCGCGCACGCACCGCACTTTTAAATTTTAACGTTTTTTAATATTTAAAAACTAAATAATATCCTAAAATGTATTCCTTGTTAATCGTATTTAGAGCCTAAGTGTTTTGGACTTACTGGATCATTATAACCCATTTAAATAATGGCATCGTTAGTGTCCAGTTTTAATGCTGATAGACGTTGTAAAAACAATGTGCTTTGTCAGATATTTGTGCTATGTTTGTGTATGTTTTTCTGCCCTAAAATAACAGCCAAAATTGAGCAACAACAAGGTCAGTTGGAATCTTACAAACTTTTCAAAACTTTTCGTTTAGTTTCTTGTAGCAAAAAGTGACGAAAACATGCCAGATTCATTTTATTATTTGGGAGCTATTTTGGCGTTTTCTGCATGACACAGAAAAACATTTTTTTGGAATAAAAATATTTTGCTTTAATTTTTTTTCCAATTGGCAAACTAACAAAACGAATTAATGTTTCTCAAAAAACATTAACCCCAATTTAAATTTATGTCCACTTTAAAACCAATTTATACTTGAAATAAAATCCGTTCCCATGAATTGGTAGGAAATAATATTATTACAATTTACAAATAAATCTATTTTTAGCGTTTAATCGTTGAGTTCGTTGTATTAAATCTTATTCTAAATTCCCAACCGGGAATAATCAATCATATGACAGCTTGGATAAGATTTTTTAACAAAGTTAGGTAAAACTTCTGTTCACAAGTCCAATTCTTATTAAATATTAAGAAACATTTTGCCGCAACACTCAATTTGACTTTAACCTTAAAACTTTTTTCATTATCAGTGTCCCGATGGAAATTATCAAAATAGTCGTGTGGCAGCCCTGAATTTAATTTAACCCAATAATTAGATAATTGGCTACAGTACATTATAAAAAGTTAAAGTAAGTGTAAAGAAAATAACTGTCAATTTGGTTAATTGGTGTTATATCAACTACTCCAATTTCATTATTGTGGTTATCAGTAACCATCATGGACAAATTAAAAGAACGATACTGTGTTGCGGTAATACATAAAGACCCAAAGGGAAAAATATGGTAGCTATTAAACGCTATCTAGATTAGCTAATGGAAAATGAAAAATTAAAACTGGTACTTCTGATAATTATTATAAATTTGAAGAGGTTCACTGGTCTGTGACATTGTCTTTGCGTGATAAATTCAATCAAGTGGTAATGTCAAGTTTTTTTTAATACACACTTATTATAATAATTATCTGAAATAATGTTTATAACTCTCATAACATCGAAGGTTCTGGTTTGACTTAATTAAATTATTTTTTTAAAAACTTATTGCTAAATAACGAGCTGAACTGGGTTGGCACCTTGTTGGGAATTTATTATGTTTTTGTATGTACCTAATGAAGTTGGAATGTTTTTATGATTTTTCTATAAAAATACGAATTAAGTACTATAAATAGAAAATTACTTGGTGGCGCCACAAACCTATTTATTATTAAAATGCGAACGCGAGAATGCATAATTGCCAATTAAAATTAAAAAAACATGCATGGGAAATATGATTATTGATTATTCTAGACGGCGCTAATTTTCCTTTTCGTAATGTTTATATTCATAATAATTATGGCACTCCGCGATATATTTATTTGCAAGGTTGATACTACATTACTTTAGTGTTAAAAATGATTTTTCTGTGTAATAATCAACAAGATATTTATCAAAGCATTTTATTGAGCAATAAAATGTCTGATCGACATTTCATGTTCGTAAAAGGCTATTAAAGCAAACTGAAGTCTGCAAATTGTTTTTTAATCATAAACTTGATGTTGCAACAGTGGAGATTAGCGTTAAAATGAAATATTTCCCGAAACAAAAAAGAAACGCATTTGATTATGAAATCATGATATAAAGTTAATCCCTGCGATGAGAAATTTCGATATAAATCAATCCATGATACGTGAAATCATTTCAAAACAGTGTATTTCGTATTTCCTGTGTAATTGTATTGATATTGAAAAAGGGTCGGCGGCTGTTGTTTTTTCTCAACTATTGAATATCCGGCTCGTTTCTGAATTGGCTATAACATTTCCAATTGAATGTTGACCGTCAATGTAAACCTCGAACACTTCACATGGGTCGTTATTGTCTTTTCTACTTCTGGAGTGCCTGGTATCTTTGGCGCAGCTGAGCGGCTGTTTCATTTAGCGATTGTTGTATCAATTGTTTAGTTTATTTTCTAGTGAGCCATTTTAACGAGACGTGACTGAAATAACTTCTTAGCTTCAGGTTTTTAAGCAGCCAGTTAGAGACAATTAAGTTAACGCGAGCACTTCCGCGAGGGGGATAGTTAATTCGAATTTTGATGACTTAAGGGACCAGAAAAAGATCCCTTCAGTTACGTTGAAATAATGTTGGTACAAAAAACCATTTTAATGTGATATTGATAAAATCTGGAAGGTTGACGGTTTTAATAATAAAAAGGCTGGTAAAAAATGCATGAAAGTTCGCGAAGAAATAAAAAACTTGTCGTGTAAGGAAAAGCTTTTTCTATTACTTTTAATACTAATAAAGAACTCCTATTACTTCCCCAAACAAGTTTGCAGTTACGTAATATGAAGTAACGAGAAGTTGTCATCGCTATACTTAGATCCCCATTCTTCTTGCCTTCTTTTCCCTTCTCATCAGACTTTTCTGCTATTTCGCAAAGTCCTATACCATCAATCAGATCATATTGAAAAGTTCCATCTTGCGACATCTCGACTAGTGATCCCTTCGATATTTATACCCACTAATAACGACGCAAGACTTAATAAGTCGTATGATGAGGAAAAAAGTGACAGGTTGAGCAAAGTTGAAGACCCCCTGATTTTCTGACACACTGAACTTCATGCCGTATTGACGGAAATGATGAGAGATCATTAAAATTATTGGGAGAGCTTTAGGTTGGTCTGATGGTAACCGTCTTTGTAGTTTGAGTCAATTTGAAGTAACTAAGTAATATCATAAACTGGAAATGTAATAACTTCTCCAGTCTACGATACTTCCCGGAGCTAGGCATCAATCCCTTTAAACTAAAACTAATCATGATGCGCGTCTTATCAAATCGATAATTTGCATCCTGTATTAAACAGTAATTTTTATAATTCTTAATTAAGACGTTAGTTAACAGGTAGTTAAATATGTTTTTGTCTTTTTTACTTGGTTTATCGATGGAATATCTGCATACACAGAGCAGCATATATTATAAATTATATCGGAGTTTATATTTTTTGAACAGTTTCCGATTATAGTTTACGATTACCGCTGCATATTCATAATATTTCATTCCTGCATAAAATTATTTGTCACGATCATGAAACAGCAGTAAACAGTACACTTAATCAGTGCATCAAAGTCGTCCGAAACAACAGTCTTGTTTATAGCACTTTGAAACTTTATTTGTGAAGCTTTCAAACGTAAGTAGGAGTTTTATGCACCTTTTACAGGCATTTTTGTGCTCACAGAAGATATCTTAGTAATGGCTTTTATTTTGAAATGTACAAGAAATGGTGATGTCGCGACGACAGGCAGCGTTTTAGTGCTAGTAAAATATTAGAAATACGAAGATCAAGACTTTATATCCAGATATTACCATATCTACCCAAAGCAAGGCGTGAAATTTTACCATCTCTTTATTCTATAGGTATTGTTAAAATAATTTGTTTGCCTGGAATTAGAGCAGTAAGTCTCTGGGCCTAAAAACTTTTGAAGCCATTCAATTTGAAATTATGATGGCATTCAACATCAATGTGGTTTTCTTTACTTTTAAATCCTAAACTCGAAAGTTTAAAGGGTTAAACTTGATGGTGGTGATAATTTAATTAAGAAATGCATTGTACCAAGATGGGAACTTAATTTATTCGAATCTTTGTTAAGTAGTTGCGAGTGTCTCATTTTCAATGATATTAAGCATTCACCATTTTTAATGTATTTGCGGATACTGTTTTAAGAAGATTTTAATTAATTTACTTGGCGAAGTATTAACATTTTCAATAAAACTTTTTGCTTCATGTTTTGCATAAAGACATTAAAATCATTTATAAGTTGAGTTACTCATACAGGCTGCTTCAATGCCATTAAACAATTTCAACATAGAAAAAGTTAGCATTTCCTAACAGTATTTTTTTATGCACCCCTAATATTTTTTTTATAAAAAAAGTCCATCAATGCCTAGGAAATATGACTTGATTTCTGATAAAGATACAATAAAGTTAACCAAACACGAACTGCTTTTCCAGGGTAAGATCCTATGGGATCGTTATTTTTATTATGGACAATAAAATCCATAAAACTGAATTATACTTTGAATGGCAAACATTAGTGAAAAACACTGTTATCTGCAAGATTTAAGAGCAGATTAATGTAAAATATCAACGAGTAAATTGAACCAAATCGGAAGATTTACAGCAGTCAGATACGAAAATCAGGCATTATTGTTTGAAAGTGTAGCGATAAAAATAACGAACAACACGGAGATATGAACCGCTGCGTCAGCTGACGGCTCATTGGGGAATTTAAACTTCAGGAATGCTACAGTTCCGATGAAACTATATGATTTTATTTCCGGTCAACCCATCCTAGTGGATATGATTATTCACATAACCGTACAATTATTTTTTATTCATTCATCAGTAATTTAAGGTTTGGACATAGATTTTGAGGTATTTAACGCATGAAATTGTATAAATAGGGCGGTTTTGCATAGATTCAACGCCAAAATTAAATTTTTTATACTTCAGCATTTTAAAAATCTTGTGGATATTTTTTTATGTTTTAAGTTTTACTTAAGAATCTATGCTTATATTCCTACTTGAAATTACACCTCATTAACTTGTGTTGTCCGAAATATTTCAATAAAAGAAGTTAATTCAAAGTATAAACCATTCATAATGAATATAAATTACCGAGTCGCTAGTTCATAAAAAAATGTGCGTGACAATATAATAAAAAAATATAATTTATTGTACAAAATGGCATACCAAAAACTGTAATAACCCAAAGCTTAACTAGAGCCGGAGTATTAAATGTTAAATAAAAAATAGGTCCACAAAAATGCCATTTATTTAAGTCAATTAAATACTACCCAATCACAATAAAAAATTTGTTTTTTATTACGCTTTTTATAGTTAAATCGTGTCATGTATTATAAACAAAAAACCTAGAACTGATATTGACTAAAAATGTTTGTCTCAAGCCGGATTCTAACAAAAAGGGGAATAGCTTTGTCAATTTAAAATTTAAAAAGTTGAAATCTTTAAAAATGTATTCATAGGTATACTTACGTGTACTTTTCCGTATTTTGTATCGTAAGAAGCTTAAGGCAAAGAAATCATCAATTTCATATTATATTCTGTTTACGGGATACTTTTCGGTGAATTTGCTATGAATTTTTCAAAGTTTTGGAGAGCTTAAACTACGGTTTAAAAGGGTGTGTCTGAAACTTTTCTTTCTGAGAAAAACATACCTATAATGCGCAAATAAGAGTGTCTAGACCGTTGTTTGATTATTGGCAATAAATAAATACCCGCGCGGCTCTGATTTGTTATTTGTTTGGCGCTGGACTTTTTGGACATTATTTGTTTTTAATTAAAAATTAGCAATTTGAATTATAATTAGCTGCCTGCCTATTTTTCTTTAAAATAACATGTTTTCAATTTGTGTTCCGACCCCAAAGAGGATTTTACAATGCATTTTGTTATTTTATAATTAACCGCTTTTGAGAAAGCGGAGTTTCCATTTATGTAATGGAATTCGTACATGAAAACTTCTGCTCTTGACTAGGGAATAAAACCACTACTTTCTAGAATTTGAAATTTTGTTTATGGTGTCTAACTTCGATAAAAGCCTCGGCTGTAGATCCTTTGGAACAAACTTTAATTGATACATTAGAAAATTATAATGTACTTGGCAATTGACTAATTTGCAATAAGCCAAGTGGAAAATGATCATAAACGTGTTTCTTGGGGTTGTTTGTAAATTATTGGAAGATGTTGTTGCGAAGATCAAACGTCTCTTAACCCTTTTAGTCTGATAAGATACATAACATTGCTTAAAACTATGTCTAAAGCAAGCATTCTCTGTTTGCTTATAAAACTTTTTTAATTGGCGGCAAACGTTAAGCCGAAAAAACTAGTTGTTGCCGCAGAAACCAATTAATTGGGACTTGTTGCCTTATACCGAGTTTTCCACTTTCCAAACAAAATCATGCAATAAAGTGTAAAAGATATTATATAAATGCAATAACGGATTATGTAACGCCGCATTTAATTATTTATATCAGCAAATTTAATAAATAACTCTGTCCGATTAATGTTATCAAAACTGAAGTAATGGCGAAAGCTCCGCTACACGCAATTAACGAAATAAATAAATAATAAATAACTGAAATAGAACCGACTAAATCCCATTATTATTATGCATGAAATAAATGTGAAATTCATCACACACACATGCAAACATACAAAACAATGTGCCCAGCTTGATTTTATATTGTTTGTGCGCCCTATAACCCAGTATAAATTAAAGCAGACGTTAAAACCAAACCGTATGACCAACATTGTTCTAAAACCAAATGAAAGACTGCCGGTCTGGTCATGTAGGCGAAATGAGAGAGAAGGTTCTGAATGAAAATCCGAGATTATAAGATGTTTGATTGGGGAGATTTACAAGGGATGTTTGTAAAAGATTATTTCAGAAAGGTCAAGTCATAAGCAGGGTTTACACAGCTATTTATTGTGCTTAGGTATAATAAATTTATTAAAGTTACAAATGGTGACAGATGGGGGTTAGACTTCATTATTACAACCCGGCGCATTCGCCATTTTCTGTGCCAAATTAAAACAACTTACAATGGCTTTTAGACTGTGAATTTTACGCATGAACATTTTCATTTCTTTGCAGACAAAGAGGCGACAGAGGAATTCGCGAGTTTTATATTATTCTTGACGTTTGGGATCATGTAAGGGAGTCTGCCAACCCTAGTTGACGACTTATTAGAGGCTTAATAAGAAGCCGGCAGATTGTTGTATGGGGTGTATTTACCGGTACAAGACCCTCTCTAGAATGATTATTAGAATCCATCCCGCACCTAATTTTGGGGTTAAAGGGATGCTATACTTGGTAATAAAATTATTTCTTGCTTGATAGAATTTATTAAGAGAATCTTTTACGATTTTCTTGAATGTACAATAAAACGAGATAAAATGTAGCCGAAAGAAATGGAATTAAATAAATACAAAAGCGAGTCACCTTCAAGCGAAAGTCTGAAACAATTGTAAACGAAAAAAGTAAAGTTTTGTTTCCTATTTTTAGGAATGGGGTTGTCGTAACGAAAAACAAACGTAATCAGAAACTTTACGTCCAGAGAAAACTTTTCGCTCTTAGTTGTTTAACGGGCATGTAAGCGGCTGCATGGGGCATTTTACTACAATTTTGCCAAGTTTAGATACAAAACGAACCACTAAATTTAAGTTACAAACTCTGGAACACGTTCAATTATTTCTTAACCAAAACAGAAGTGGTGAACAACCTCATCTAAAAACAATTTTACAAGGAGGTTTCCGAAAAATAATCATGTTTTTGTCTGGAATGAAATTATGTAACGCGCTGTTTACTAAATCTACCCTTTAACATTTTTATGTAAGACAACAGGACATGCAAATAAGAATCTCTGTCAAATTCTTCAACCTTTAAACTCAAACAAAAAGATAATGGAGGCACTAAGATAACTCAGAATTTACGGCGAAATATTCTGTCATTTCCTTTGCTATCTTACTCACTAAAACAACATCCGTAAAGCATGTAAAAATATGGAAGAAAGGTAAAACATAAGCACTGAACAAATTATGGGAACCTCCTTTGTTTGAACGAGGATTAAAACAGTTGGGGGATGTTTAATTTTAAAAATTAAAAACGTTTTTCATTTTAACGAGAATGTGTCCAATATGAAGTGGGGCGACGGTTCATCGCCTTTGTAAATTATGCCAAGATGTTGAGTTTTATTATACAACCTCTTGAAAAGATAACTTGCTACAAAGAGCTTTTGCTCTTATGAACTTACATAATGACGGATTAATAATGGATTCTAAGCATCTTTCGTGTGCCGTTTATTTTTAAGTAATCATGTTGCGGGTTCATTACTAAACCTTATTGTGCAATAACCACACTGCTGCTGGATTTATTTAAAATTGACATGCTACAAAAAGGAAAATATGAAAACTTTTATCCAATTTTAAAGAAGTTGTCTTGCAATAACTTTAGCTATTTTGTGTAAACAAATTTCACACGCGATCTTTAAAAGCCAAAAAAGTGGAAGATTGAACGTAATAATGTCAAAAGTTAAATTTATGATGATCATAGAGGTAGGACTATATTTTGATTTATTTCCAGGAAGATTCATAAATATTATGTGGATTTCTGTATCGAATTTAAAATTTGAATATCCTGGACATGACGAGAAGCTTAATTCTAAAATTATTTCCTTTTACTCCATTTTACGTAGAAAACTTGGCTGAGGGAATCTATCGATATAAAAGGCCCTTCAGTGTTTAATTATAAACCAAATTAGCAATTACTGCCCCAATAAAACGAGTAACGTGGCTGGTAAAATTGCGAAACAAGGAAAATTATTTAAATCTTATGACATTAATCCTATAAAACATACAGAAAATTGCTCTTAAGTTGAACTGGAATGAGGGTAGCGCCAAAAATCTTACTCAACATTATTAAGAAAGTTTCGGCAAGGCTTTTTGAGGCATTTATAAAAGGAAGCTACTATTCTAAAGGGCTATGTTAATAGTTTATAATTAAACTTTCGTTTACTTTTTAAACAAGCATGTATTTCGTATGCTCTTTAAAATTCCCAGTTTATTTCCACATTATTTTGTGTAGTTGAAATAAATTTAAATTTCCAAAAACACTGCGGATATGCATTTTTTTGGTTTAGTGATTTTGTCCACATATATCAAACAAATTATGAGCTCTACCTACGTATTCTGAAAAATAATGAATACCTACTGGATACACCGCATTTTATAACAAAGTTTAAAAGCTTTTTTGTAGTTCTATGTAGCTTTGTAATGGCCCCGATTCGCATTTTTTACAATTTTTAATTAAAACAGATTGGTATCAACCCGTCGCTCTGTCGTTTATCTACTAATGCATTATTTTTTATGCGAGTAGTTTCGCTACACGAAACAATTTTAAACAATAAGATTTTAAACCAAAGTTATCTTGGTTTTTGTTGCGAAATTAAAATGGCGAATGCGCCGGGCCACAATGTAAACATAATTTAAAACATTTCTTTCCTTTTTGTTTCAGGTACGTTTACATTATACATAAACAAGATACCTCATGGCAGTCATAAGGTAAATAAACATGTCTTCCTATGCTACGGAAAAGTAAACTGATAAAATTGAAATATCGATAAATATTTGAGTATGTGGGGGTCACCGATTTCGAAAGATGTTGGTATAATCAAATAAATGGTTTCATTTCTTATTTAGGTGGGTATAAATTCTCAGACTTATCTACCTTTATTTATAAAGAAGCTTATCTTAACCTTTCTTAAAGTGTTATTGATAGATACTTTTTAATAGATACCTGTGGAGAATAAATAACCGGATAGATATTTTTAATAATGCTTATCATGCATTAAAGTTACTGATGAGTAATCAATTGTATCGCAAGACGCATCAAAGAAAAACGCCGATGATTTTTAACGCTTTTGATTAAAAAAGATTGTGCGTTCTTGGATAACTTTTATACGCTTACACTGCTGTTTTTGCTGTGTTAAAAAAAAGTCCTACAGTAGTTTTTTTAAGCATAATATTGGGCCAATTTGCTGTGCTACTGGGGGTCGTAATCGAAACTATCTATCAAAGATTGACGATATTAGAGGTGTTTCTCTCGGTTATGCAACGGCGCGTCAATTTGAAGGATGTATAGGGGAAGTTTTTATTGGATTCTTTGCGTTTCCAAGAGGCCCAGACGAGTGAGTATCTGTGACGCCACCACTCCCGGGAATTCAACTTGTCAAAGGCTTAAACTAATCGACAATGAAACATCTCAGTGCTCCTTGATCTTAACTTAAATTACATTTTCTATAGGAGCAGTCTGCTACACTCTTTAAATTGTGATGTTGTCTGATAGCTTTTTGAATTTATTTTCTACAAATAAAAAAAAGTCAGATGGAATTTTCACTCTATAAATCTTTTTACTAGTTAAAGCGCGTTTTATAAAAGGATTCCTTAAAAAAGTGCCTACTGTACAAAGTGTCCAAAAAATAGCGCATAAACGCGATGGTACGTTGTCGAGGCATATCTGGGAACCCCCAGAAAATTGTTAAAAAAAATCTCATATATCATCGGAGATATGAGGCCCTAAAGTGCGAAACTTTAAACGCTAATATCTTGAAGATAACAGCACATAATAACGAAAGAAATGGCTAAATACAAAGGATCTATCTAAAATTATTTTACCATTTGTTTATCTTATAAATGGTCAAATTACATTTTTATAACCAATTTAATTTTACAAAAATTTTATGAAATGAAGCTGACAACAATGAGAGCGTTCGAATTCCCAGCGGCTTTTTGCTTTTCGCTTAAGATTTTTGCAGGTGCCAGGTAAAATGTATTTAACTTATGCTGACTTACCAGGTGGAATGGTGCAAATTTGTTTATTTTTATTTAATCATTGGCGTTCCATCTTTAATATACAGCACTTTTATACTATTGAAATCCCTTTATTAAAAACTTAATTTTATAATTGAACAAAGGTAATATATTATGACATTCAATGACAACTGATGACAATACAAAGTGCTAATACTAGAGTGCTAGATCTACAGAAATTAATCCACTTCTATTAAGACACTAGATAGTACTATCTAGTACCTTACTTCTATGACTCAATCTAGTAAGTAAATTTGTCGCTGAATTTTTTGACACATGCTTAGTTGTCATTAAATGTCATATTACCTTTGTTCAATTATAAAATTTAGTTTTTAAAAAAGGGATTCCAATAGTATAAAAGTGTTGTATATTAAAGATGGAACGCCAATGATCAAATAAAAATAAACATATTTACACCATTCCACCTAGTAAGTCAGCATTAGTTAAATACATTTTACCTGGCACCTGAAAAAATCTTAAGCGAAAAGCAACAAGCCGCTGGCAATTCGAACGCTCTCAATGTCAATATGATCTAAATGCAAAAATGTATGCTTTAGAATCTAGATGAACTTTTAAGATGTATTTTACAAATTGTGCTGCCAAACTTATGCAACTTTTTTCGCATTTTTCTCGATGAATATAACAGATGGATTTTTTCTGACAATTTTCTAGGGATTCCTGAGAATGCCCCAAGAGCGTACCATACCATCGCGTTTATGCGCCATTTTTTAGAAACCATGTATAACTCTATTTTCAACAATAATAGTCGCTAGTTTGTTAGATAATTAAATACCTATGTATTCAAAACTAGATTCGAATGCAAACATAGTTTAAAAACAAAAACTTTTACACAACTACCTTGAAGTGCTGTAATCCAAAATTATACCCGAATTTCAAACAAAAACCATTTTAATCGATATCATTAATTCTGGTATTAATTGGAGAGAAACTGCAGTTCCATACATGAAAACCTATATGGTTAAAGTTTGCGATTGCTACAAGAAACTTCGATCCAATTACAGTCCTTCCGCGCGGTATCGTGAATAGCAGTTTGGAATAATAATCATCCAGTGCGCGTGCTTGCATACAATAATTATACGCATTATTCTATCTGAATCCTAGATTACACAAACATTGTATGAAGCCGCACGAATTGAAATTTACACAATGGATCTTTAAAAATTGAGCTTAATCAACAAAATTAACATCATACCAGTAACAATCTTTTGAGATGCTTTACTTGTGTATCCGAGGTGTAAGGGTCCAAATATTTTCAGTTTTTTAATTGGCAAGGCCAGAAAATTTTTTGGAAAATAATAAGTGCCATTATCAAATTTTTTTGTTGAGCTTTTTTAAAATTTTTTAAAATCTGCCCAACTTTGAAAAATTCTAGCAAAAAAACAAAAGCACTTGAAAGAAATCCAATTGCAGATTTGTTTTTTACGGCATTTATTTGATATAAAAACACAGTTTCAAGCAAATCTATTTTTTCAAAATTGGCCTCATTTTTTGTAAGGAGTCCAAATATTCTCAGTTTTTTAATTGTCACGAACCAAAAGAATTGTTGCCACCAATGAATGTCATTGTTGCTTATACAAAATTAGTTGCTAAATGCGGCACTTAAACAGTTCCAACGTTTATGGTTTTATTGTTACGAGCTTTTAAACGCAACTTCAAACGCGACACCTGATTTTTTTAAAAGTGCTCTAATTTTTGCAAATTTTTTTTTAGACAAAATTAAAATGCAGATTTGTTTTCTACACCTTAAAAGCAATTTAGAAAATAAGTTTTATTAAAATCAGAGACAAAAAAAATGTTTGTTAAGCTTTTTTGAAAATTTTCAACCCAACTTTGAAAAGCTCTTGCAAAAAAATTAAAGCACTTGGAAAAAATCCAATTGCAAATTTGTTTTCTACGGTTCTTATTTTGAATCAAAACACAGTTTCGAGCAAATCTATTTTTTCAAAATTTACCTCATTTTTTTGTAAGGGGTAAGGGTCCAAATATTCTCAGTTTTTTAATTGTCACGGACAAAAAGAGTTGTTTCAACCAATGAAGGTCATCGTTCCTTATACAAAATAAGTTTCTGAATCCGAATCTGGCACTTAAACAGTTCTAACGTTTATGGTTTTATTGTTATGAGCTTTTAAACGCAACTTCAAACGCAACACCTGACTTTTTTTAAAGTGCTCTAATTTTTACAATTTTTTTTTTTTTTTAAATTAAAATGCTGATTTGTTTTCTACACTCTTAAAACAATCTAAAAAATAAGTTTTATTAAAATCAGAGACAAAAAAATTTTTTGCAAAGCTTTTTTGAAAATTTCTTAAATTTGGCCAACTTTGAAAGGCTCTAGCAAAAAAATGAAAGCACTTGGAAAAAATCCAATTGCAAATTTGTTTTCTACGGTTCTTATTTTGTATCAAAACACAGTTTCGAGCAAATCTAATTTTTCAAAATTTACCTCATTTTTTTGTAAGGGGTAAGGGTCCAAATATTCTTAGTTTTTTAATTGTTATGAACAGAAACAATTGTTGCCACCAATGAATGTCATCGTTGCTTATACAAAATGAGTTGCTTAATCCGAATCTGGCACTTAAACAGTTCCAACGCTTATAGTTTTATTGCTACGAGCTTTTAAACGCAACTTCAAACGCGACACCTGATATTTTTCAAAGTGAGTTGCACAAATATTTTTTTAGAAAAAATCAAAATGCAGATTCGTTTTCCACACTATAAAGGCAATACAGAAAATAAATTTAATTAAAATTAGAGACAAAAATAAAATGTATAAGCTTTTTTGGAAATTTGGTCAACACCTACATGTCTCTACATTTGCAATGCAAGAATGATACTTGACTAAACTTGAAACACACATTATGTAAGCCTTCACTCTCTAGTTTGGAGTGCACAACTGTGTGATTACCTTCTGCAATTCACAAATTTACTCGATAAACTTTAATATCGCTAGTGCGGTGCAGAATTGATATTCTGATCTAATGAAACACGGTATGCACTTTCCATTAGCGTATCCCGATTTACATTATCCAGCAAATATTTACTTGACTCTAGACGCTCTCTTTTCATACCAGCGACGCTATGCAGATTAAAAGCAAATCCGACAGATTAACTGAACTGGACTTTATTGTTATCAGGAGCTCAAACACCAACCAACGGAGTTTTTAGTTTGTTATTGTGATGTGATTCCGCTGAATTTCAATCCTCGGATTTCCCAAATTGGACGACGAGGTCTTAGCTTGACAAATATTAGTTTAAATGTCGGTTTAATTTTTAATCCGTTCTGTTTTAAAACCTACTTTTACCCCGAAAAGAATTTGGTTTGATTACCTTTATGGCAACTTCTGGTTGCATTTTGAGGAGCCAACAAACTTTCTTAGACATTTATGAAGAGCACTTTAAACTGGGCTTCAACGCTCAAACTTTAAGCGCTTTGTTCTAGCGAAGTCCGAAGAGTATAAGTATCCTACATATTCGGACATAAATTCCAGGGCAATTACTTCTTCGGACGTGCTCTAGTGCTACCCTACACGTAATATATCGCCCTTATTTCATCTATAACACCCTGTTGTGAACTTATTCGGCAAGTTAGTCAGCGGGAAAGAGTTAGGGCGCTTATAAATAGTTCACATGTCGAGTCCAGTGCTACGACATGGTGCAAAATCGTTTTATTCAAAGTTGTTTCGGAGCGTTTAAAACTCGAAAAAGGTGCTGCAGCGCGACGTAAAACTTGGACACATTACAAGAACACGAAATGTTTTAGCGCCAAGCATCAGCCAGTAATGAAAGAGAGGATCGTTGCCAAAATTGTCCGCTTGGAAGTTTTCATATTTCCACAACTTTTGGCTTGTTTTAGAACATTAAGTTTTGTGAATCAATTCGAATTGGCGTGTGTGCATTTCTTATAAATGCCATATTACCATACCCAGGCATCACTTTTGCATGCAATTTAAATTCTAACTCGAATCGTTTTCTGCACCTGTTGTATGATTATTCCGAAGTTCTTTTTCAGCTTTTAAGCTTTTATTGCAGGAAAAATATGAGACCATAAGATTATGAACTGTGAAAACATACGGAAAGGTTGAACAAAAAATGGCAATAAGTGTGGAAATATTAAATTTTCGCTCGTTTTGTTCGAATTATTCTTTTTATCTCGCACACCAGATATTCTTTCGATAGGTCCTTAAGTTGCACGTCCTTTTAAAATCGTGGATGGGATGCCTCAACTTTAAAATCTCTGGGTATTTTAGTGAAAAGATTCAGAGAGATATCAAATTTGCTACAAGCAAGCCAAGGAAAGAAGGCATAATCCGTACGACAGAGTACAACATATTTTTCTTTCAACTCTAAGCAGCAATTGTAGCAAAGGCCATTGTTGCTTTTAAACCGCACTATACACAACTAAAGAACTTAAATTCTTTGTAACGTTTCGATGTCTTGTTTTACCAGAAAGAGATTACACCTCACCTTTTTGATTACGATGCCGCATAATAATCGGCGTATCAAAGCAGAGGCGTATTTTTGTCCTAAGCAGCTTATTCAAGACGGAATTATAAAATCGTGCCTGTAAATAAATCAAGCGAATGCAAACAAATATTTACAAACCAAATCATGGCTCATGCAGAAAAGATGCAAAGTTTTGTCTTCTTAGCCTAACTTGAATAAATTTGGATTCTTTTGGTTTCATTCTTTGCCAGGTTTATTTAATTTCAAATTAAAATAGATCCGCGGCGGCCGCGAGTCTTGCATGATGGATGCTTTTATCAAAATTGAGAATTGAAAGAGCACTCAAGGCGAAACAATGCATTTTAACTCGAAGTATTGAAAGGGCGCGGTACGCATCTTATTCGTAAAATAACTGGCTTAAACTAATTTCGAATCGAGACAGTGGCGGAATGCTGGCGGCATTTTAAAACGCTGTTTAACTCAATAAGAATTACGTAAGATCTGTAAAAAAATAAATTGCTTTACACCAGACTGGTAAAGTCTCGGATAAAGTCCGTATTATAAAAAAAGGATTGGTTTTTAGGACACAGACTGTCTGTACGGTCCCAAAACATGTTTCCTAAATTGCATGAAATGAACGCATAAAGCGCTCCTTTCGTATCGACTACATGTCATGTTATGTGTTTATATTTTCCATATTTTAAGTTTATGGACCTTGAGTGCAAATAGGACAGTTCCGGAGTTCTCTCCAGGGCAAAAATAGGTGCTTTTGGGTGTGACCTTACTGTGTCATCTCCGCAGGGCGCCCCAAGACAGCTTTACGTTATACTCGCCTGAATTGCGTTAATGCGAATTTTGGATGTTTGTGTTGTGCTAAAGGCATCAACTCCTGCAATTTAGAAAGTTTTTTACGCACGTCCAGAGCTTTATATGAGTTAGACACAGCAATAAAAATTTTCTACTTCATATCTTACCTAAAATGCGGAGCTTTTTTAGTTTCTTGTTAGTTTGATCATGTCTTCAAGCTGAGATATGGGCACATAGGCATGCATACATTATTGGACCATCAATAAACTATATTTAAATTAAAATAACAAGGTAGTAAACACTATGCGGGAACATTTACATAAATATTTGTCCTAATTTATTCGAAAGTCGGTCGGCTGGACCGTATTATAATTAACCGAACCATCATGGTGGAACATCATATTTCACTACCCTTCGGAATTACTTAAAATATGGATCCTATTTAAACATTACAGAAAGCAGCTTTTACACAGAAAACAATAATTTCAAAAAGTTATGAATCCAGAATTAAATCATTCGCTTACTACAAACGTAATTTAGTTTAATTATAGTACATTGTTTTAAAGGCTTTTATGCCTGGCGTGATTCCATATTACAGGTTAATTCCATAAAAACGGACATATTTCCAAAAAGTATAACACGGTAATAAAAATGTAATTTTAATTAAAGCAGAAACAACACTGTTCGTTTATTTGAAATGTTCTATTTGAGTAATAATATTGACGTTTTTTAAATTAAAACTAGAAAATGTACAATAATAAAACTCGTGACCATACTACTATCACTTGATTATTAACTTTTTATATGCAAACTTTGATAGGTAAGCAGCTTATTTATTAAATCGTAAAATTGAACGGGTACACACGTGCTCACGTATGAAACGAATTCAAAATTTGAGCTTTTTAATACACAACTATCAATAGCAAAATATCATCAAACGAATAGCATTCATTGGAGCCACGATTGGAGCTTTGATTTATACAATAAAATCAGGTTTAATGTAGCAAATTATTGTTAATTTGGTTTCCTTTAAACCTTTCATCATCCTTTTGCGCTTTCCTTCGTTATCCAAATTATAACCTTAGATAATAAGGCGTCCTTATTCACATATGGGGGAAATAATGATCCTTGATGTATAGACTGTTCAGAATTAGACCAACCTACTAAAATCCTCCTTTAAAGCATAATTATCCTTTTTAAAGTGACGATGCCATATTTATAAGCTTTGTTGTTTAGGTATCGTTCCAAAAAACTTGTTATCATTGAAGCAATATTGTTGGTTTCAGGTTTAAGTATAATAAACAGCTTAATGGTGCTTTTAATTGCCACCATTTATGCAAAACGCTTGTTAGTACAAAGTAGTGCAAATTATTTAGTACATTCAACAAAGTGAAATATTCAGATAACTACTTCAGTGAGTAAAATTATAACTTGTAGAAGCAGTACAGCAGTCATGTGCAAATTGGAGACATATAGTTCCAATAATTGCGGTTTCTAAAGCTTTAAAACTAAGCATTTCTGGGTGATACATGAAACCCTAGGGTATTTTATAATCCTGGAAAACATAGAAATGCAATAGAGTTATAACGGATATAAAAGTTTTACGTTTAAGTCTAGGAAGTATAACTTTTATACTTCAAAAAGGTAAGATTTGCTTAAAAACAAATTGCCACACTATTATAAAAACTTAGCTGCTTTTGGGAATGACAATAATTGTTTCCTAAGAACAGTGACATCAAATCTAAATATTTATTTCGGTTAAAGTTAAACCCTTTTAGTCTAAAATGTGTGACAAATTTAGCAAAAACGAATGACTCTTACTCCAAAATAAAATGAAATGCATTCCAAACCCCAAAACGGTATTGCGGTGTGCCAAGAACATTACGGAATCGCAACATTAAATTGGATATAACACCATTTTAATCTAGTTAGTTGGAACCAGCACTTAAAATTATAAAACCTAACAACCTTCTTGTGTCTAAAGTTGAAATCCAACACGAAAATGCTGATCGTCCTTAGAAGGACATTTTTCCAACCCCATGATCGTTAATTAAAAACGACAAAGAAACCCATTTAATGCAAAATAGGTAGTTGGGCACATGAAACCACTACTTTGAAGGCAAATGTTATACGAAAAGACGAAATTGCTAACGTAAATCAGCTCCTCTTAATAACAATGCAAATCGGTTTAGGCTAAACATTTGGGGTGTGTTCTGAATTCTACCTTATGCTAAACCTGGTACCTAAAATTGTACACTATTTGCCATGTTGAAGAGATCATAAAGAGTTAAAACAGCTATCTCTGGATGTATTTTTTAATACAAAATGCTTTAAAAAGATATCCGCTACCTATATAATTTTAATATAAAAAAAAGTTTTTGTTCTCTGACAATTTATTAAAAAGTTTTTTTTTTGTTGGAAATTGAAAAACTTTTCCATTTATTTGTACAATATTTAATATAATGCCACGTCTAGTTAAATCTTATTTGTAGCTTTGTTTCTAACTTAAAGATTCTACAGATTTATTTTATTTATAATATAAAATAATACTACAAATTTTGGTTTCTAAAATTGTTATGAAATTCAGAACGTCACCAGCTTGAGATCATAGTTGCATTTGAGATGTTAAACTTAATCCCCTGCACCTGAAACAATCCCAAATTTGTATACAGTTTATCGTTTTAATAAAAGTTTAACACATTTCGCAAAGTTATATTCCAACTCATAACAGGAACTACTTTATTAAACATCTTTAAAATAGTTTAAAAAGAAGGAAGTGGGTCAAATTGCACGCTGGATGTTTTTCTATATAAATTGAAGCATTGCATACAGTACACAATATAATTTACATTGTTAACATAATAATGAAACGAGCATTTTGTAAATATGAATCATTTTAAGAATTCATGCTTTTGTTAGACTCGTTTTTGGCCATAATAGATATTGTACTTTACCTAGGTAGTATATTTTTCATTTTGTAAAGGTTGTACAGTTATGTTTTTTAGATAGTTAAAGTTAATAAGGACTGGTAGTTTTAAATTAGGTAAATTAGGCCTTTTTGTAACGGATTTTAGCCCTTAAGGCTAATATGCAGTGCCATAACTGAAATTAAATTAATACAAATGTTTAAAACACTTCCTAAGGTACAATTACTGTGAATCATCATCATTGTGCTTAAGTTCCATTTGTTGAAACAAAGCCGTCGTTAGATTATGTGGGTTACTCCTTTTAATAATGACCTCATCACGAAACAGAATTAAACCAAGTTTTCCGGTAGAACAAAATCAAATCGAGGATGAGGAATCAACTTCAAAGTTGTCGTAATCTTTTATATATTTGCGTCCAAAACCAATTTTCCTGAAAATATATTGTAAATGGAAACCGTAAGTCGATTCAGTTTCGCCTGAAGGCGGTATCTGGAGAGAAGGCCTAATAAAGTACTTCCAACGTCACCATAGAGCACTCACGGTCCACAGGCTTGGGGACTCAATCCATCCATCGTCGTAATGTTGGCAATGTTGGCCAGTGTCGCTTCTTTCCGTTTGGGGACTACAGGATTATCATTCCTTGTTTTAACGCTGCTTGGCTGGGATTTCGTGTGTACCATCCGTGAAAAAAAGTGGTTGCTCTCTGAATCTGCTCCGTATCTTCACCGGTTTTTGGAATTTAGATGCCTCGTTAAATTTAGCTTTATTTAGATTCTCATTCTGCTAAATTATACACTCATCACCAAACACTGTTGTTAATGCAAAGGGTGTTTCAAAATAATATCCTAAAAATGTGTGTAATGAAAAAAAGTCGTATTTACCTCATTTTGGAGTTACATTAAGCTTGTTATCAAGGTATTAAAAGCATTCTCTGTATAGCTGCATAATTGTTTGCAAAGATATTGTTGTTTTGAGTTCACATCATTTAGTTTTGTGCTTGCTTAGTAAGGAATTTAATTAAATGTATTTAATAATGTTTTTATTAAACTTTTCTAAAGCAACTTATGTGCAGCGTGTTTTAAATTCAAATTTTAACATTATAAATTAATTAAAAATACAGACAATTTCATTATTTACGAGTATTATTTTTATCAAGTACGACTAAGTTGTTGAAGTAGCGTCTGCGGTATGTAATTAGCTTGGTTATTATAAAATCGAGTTTAAAATGTTCTGAAAACATAACTTAATTAATCGTTATCCTGTAGACCAAAGTTTAGGGCAAATTTACCTTATTTTAATTTTTAAAACATTTTTTTAAGAAAAATCCAAATGCAAATTGGTATTCTGCAGCTAAAAAGTAGTCTACGAAATAAGGTTTATTGTAATCCGAAACAAAAAATTTATTTGCTAAGCATTTTTGAAAATTTTCGAAATTTGGCCAAATTTGGAAGGCTCTAGAAAGAAAATGAAAGCACTTGGAAAAAATCCAATTGCAGATTTGGTTTGTACGGTTTACAATTAGCCTAAAAACAAAGCTTTAGGCAAATTTATTTTTTCAAAATTTACCTCATTTTTTTGTAAGGGGTAAGGGTCCAAATATTCGCAGTTTTTTAATTGGCATTTTCACAAATAATTATTGCCACCAATGAGGGCCAGTTGCGCTTATGTAAAACAAGCTGCTGAATCCGAATCTGACACTTAAATATTTCTAACACTTTTAGTTTAGTTGCTATGAATAATGAAACGCAACTTCAAATGCGCAACCCAATTTTTGTTAAAGGACTCTAATTTGTCAAAATATTTTTTTACAAAAAATTAAAATGCAGATTCGTTATCAGCAGCTAAAACGCAGATTAAATAAAAAAGTTTTAATAAAATCAATTTTTTTGCTAAGAGTTTTTTTTTCTTTAAGGAGAAACACATTTTTGGGCATAACTTTTGAAGCACTTTATATAAGGATAGTTAAAGTGTTGAGTAGAGTTAATGCAGTAAGCAGTAATATGTTGGTGCATCGTATTAACTTATCAACGACGTATTGCGGAGTCATTATTCAAATGCATACAAATTGCAGGAAAGTGGATGCATTTATTGAAGCCGTGGTGATGGCGTCGAGTCGTTTGCCAGTAACACCATGATGCCAAAGTTCAATTACATTCTCTGATGCTATTCAACATTTGCTGCTGTACTATCATTTCACACTGATGCTCAACCATGCGTCCCTTTTTGCACTCTTTGGCTATTTTATACACACATCAGAGGAATACTGATCGTGATAGGGTTTAATTGTTAAGGTCCGGACATAGATTCGTATGCCTTAATGATTTTTTAAATTAGTGAAAACATTCCTTAAAAACCCGACACTCAGTCGTCATACCATGTAGAGGGTCTACGGGCTGCGATGGCCAGAATAGACTAAAGACTAGTTAAACAGATATATTTTCATCATGAGTATGTATCAAGAGTAGCCACCTTCCAACCGTTCAACTAGAGAGAAGCTTGACCTTGGTCGTATTTGGGATGCTAGCATACGTTTTTATGCAAATATTTACAAAACTAAGACAACAAATATCTTAGTTAATTCTTATCCGATTTTAAAAAACTGGGTGTCATTAGAACGATAGTTTATTTTGTAATACTTATTGTTTTTTAAAAGTCGTTTTTGGGGCTTAATTTAAGAAAGAAAAACAGTTGTTGTTCTTAGCATAGTATCCCCTTCTTTAAGCTGTAATTTTTGCTAAACTAGGGCTACAAAACAAAATGTGCCAAACAATAAGTATTTTAAAAGGAGCTAACATTATATTGTCAAAATTTTAAAACAATTGCTCTAATAATAACGTTAAAAACTGCAGTCTAAGTTGTACACAAATTTTGCATAAGAGAAAATGGGTAGTCGGGCTCTTAAGAAATTAAATAAAACGTATGGAACTTAGCTAAAGAAAGTTGTCGCAAAAGGTATAATTCGGATCTGGAACAACCTATTTCTGCTGACCAAAATAATTTCCTTTTAGGACTACTTCATAAGGTATTAATATAAATGGTGTCCGAGTCTAAAAACCCATTACGCGATATTAAACGAAACTGAGTCTTTTAGCAATTTTGTAAGATTTATTAAGTAAGGTATAATGGAAATAGAAGATATATCCCTGCTTTATTTTCCGCAAAACTACATATTTTATTGTGTGCAAAATGATTAATATCTTCATTTCTACAAGCTTCCAATCTGGTCCGCGGGCGGTAGTGGTTATTTTAGGATCTAAATTATTATATAAGTAATATGGGCCGTGGCGCATATCTGATGAAATATCTAGGCTGTGGCAGTCCTTTTAGAGGCCCAATCCACTTTTAGGGATCTTCTATTATCCTGCAGGATATCCCAGCAGACCAAGCTGAACTGTACAAAAGAGACTTGACAAAACGGTTACTGATAACACATATTACTACTTCCGACGCCGTAAGCACATATAAAACGTTTATATTACGTTCACAGGCATTCTCTCAGATGTCACATCAGCTCCTAAATTACACAAGTAAACTACTTCTTATTTCATTTCCAAAAATAGCTTCTGGTTTGGCCTTTATTGGCTATGAGTAAAATAAGCTGGAAACTCTTAAAACAAGCTGATTTCGTTATTGATCTGCGAGTTTTGTGGAATGAATTCTTGAGTCGTATCCACCGAGCAAGACTAGGTTAATTACACACATCAAAATAATCTAGGGGACAACATCTTTTCCTTAAATTTTTTGATGGTGATTTGAGGTTTAGTTGTTTTTACCATTGCAGTATATTCTTGCAATGCCTCCGAATAATTACCAACCATTTTCAGTGAAAAAACTAAATTAATAAACAAAAAATAAACAGGGATAACATCGTTTGAAATTTAGCTAAGTAAAAAAAAAAATTAAACAACAGTTGTGAACAAGCAAAAATGTAATGCGATCTTTCAGTAGTTAGTATGCCCCCTTCTGCTGGTAATTACGGCTTAACATCTTCTTCGCATGCTTAGAATACGGTTGTCAATCATTTCTTGGTCCAATATGCTCCACTGCTCTAAAACGCACTAAGAGAGCAGCTCACTTTCCCCAAATGGTTTAATTTGTTAAGTAAGGCTTCCTTTGAGCATGTTTTATCTTATTTAAATCTGGTGACTGAGCTGGCCAATTCATAACTGCAATATTCTCTTTATTTCGATAGTCGCGAATCGACATGGCGGAATTGGGACGGGCGCTATCATGTGTTAAAATAAAATCATGTCCAATATTATGTGTATATGGAACAACGACAGGTTCCTGAATGTTGTTAATGTATCCGTTTGTATTAGAAAAGCCGTCCACCAAAACGCGCTCAGTTCTTCCGCCAAAAAAAAATCCACCAAAAACCATGATTGTGCCATCGGTAACTATGGACTTTCTGTGCAGTTTCCAAACGACCATTATTTCCATACCGTCTCCAAACACAAGTTTGTCTTGAATTTGGTTACAAACCAAACCCTGATCCGTCTGTGAATAACACAACACAATTATGGTTTTAGGTAAAATTTCTCTTGGTGGAAGAACTGAGCGCGTTTTGGTGGACGGCTTTTTTAATACAAATGGATACATTAACAACATTCAGGACCCTGTCGTTGTTCCATATACACATAATATTGGACACGATTTTATTCTAACACATGATAGAGCCCGTCCCAATCCCGCCATGTCGGTTCGCGACTATCGAAATAAAGAGAATATTGCAGTTATGAATTGGCCAGCTCAGTCACCAGATTTAAATCCGATAAAGCATGCTCAAAGGAAGCCTTACTTAACAAATTAAACCATTTGGGGAAAGTGAACTGCTCTCTTAGTGCGTTTTAGAGCAGTGGAGCATATTGAAACAAGAAATCATTGACAACCGTATTCTAATGCATTCGAAGAAAATGTTAAGCCGTAATTACCAGCAGAAGGGGGCATACTAACTACTGAAAGATCGCATTACATTTTTGCTTGTTCACAACTGTTGTTGAAATTTTTTTTAAAATTAGCTAAATTTCAAGCGATGTTATCCCTGTTTATTTTTTGTTTACTAATTTGGTTTTTTCGCTGAAAATGGTTGGTAATTATTCAGAAGCATTGCAAGAATATACTGCAATGGTAAAAACAACTAAACTTCAAATCACCATCAAAAAAATTAAGAAAAAGATGTTGTCCCCTAGATTATTTTGATGTGTGTATTTAAGAAGCTTTCAAAAGAGAAGAGTTTCTTTAATTAAAATAATTATTATAACTTTTAGAATCTTGAAAAGAATATCTCCTTAGGGAATAAACCAAAATGTAGCTACGTCTAGCTTTTGGTTTTAGTTTTCTGATTTTTTAAATTGGGCTTGTGTACCGGATAAAGTATTATGAAAGTTTTCCCTGTTCTAGAAATTGAGTTCAAAACGCTGAGCTGCAATTTATGGGGTTTCTGCTATCGGAACCTAAGTATAAAACATAAAATAAATGTGTCCCAATTCCCAGACCACCTGCACCGACAAAGTATAATTTAAAACACAATTACAACTACAATTCCCCATTCAACGTCCAAGTATTTTATCATTTTTACACAAGTGCCACGTAGCGATTAGTCTCTTGATTCGTACGAGATAATAAACGAAATAGAGATATAAAGATAGCACAAGAAAGAAAATGAGGTGGCGACTAGGGAATGTCACGAGTTATCTCCCAAATTCAGGTTATTTTATACGTGATCCTTGCTAACTTGTTCAGGATGACACTCATTTACTCATCTTCTTATAACTTCGAGGCTTGTGATGTCAAAAACAAAGGAGACGCTCTTAAATACTTTGCTTTTCCGCTACTAGGGGTGCGTATACATAGTTTGCTATAATTATATCTTGTCTCTTCAATGTACCTTCCTAAATCCCTTAAGAAAGCAATTTCGAAGCCCTATATTATGTTAAACAAAGTTTTGCATTGATGTTAACCCGGCGCATTCGCCAATTCCAATTTACGACTAATTCTGGAAAATGGTATTTAAACAAACTTTCATTTTGGTTTGGATTTCTCTAAGCATTAATTTAATATCTTCAAACTCGCGGTTAAACTTATGCGCTGGATAAAAGCGCCTTTGAATTTAGCTTATAAAGCTCTAGAAAGTAATTTTCGTAAAAGGTTCGCACTTTACGTCCTGAACTGCTAGTTATTGGAAGACAGGCTGTCAGTTGAATTTTTGCGTGTCACTAAAAGAATGTCGATAACGAATAAAGTCAAGGAACATTATTATCTGTTTTCTGCAGGGTGAACATTAAGTGCTTGGCCATTTTTTACTGGAGTTAAGACAACATTTATTCTACTTATTTTACTTCATTAGGCGCCAGTTGCGCTGAAAGATAGTTCTTTTGTCATTTATATTGTTTTATTTCAGCAATTTTTTACTGCAAGCCTAATTTTTCTTTTTATGAAATAATAAAAATCCCCTTAGGCTTAACGGTTGGAGAATCATTGAAAATTATATTTACCCTAAATGTGCCTGCAATAATTTTAGCGTGCAGTTAAAATTCCACAAGTTTATCCCATTAAATTATATTGTTTGACGCTTCACAGCTTGCCAGATAAAATCTGTTGGAGCATCATCTAAATTTTGTTCCCCACAGTAAACTGTGAAATTGATACACATTTTGTGGTCATTTTTAATGTCATGGGTGCTGTTATGTGGTGAGTTTCTCAAACGGGATCATTAAATTTATGCAACACTACTCGTACATAAATAAACTATAAATTCATTTGTTTTTGGCCCCGCCTTTGGTGAAATATTATGGCCGAGATAAGAAATTATCACGCAAAAGTTTTGCAACAGTGTATAAGGGACAAGGGGAAATTCACCTTTAAAATATGTATTTCATAATTCCTTGCATTTTCAACTAAATTTAAAGTTATTTACTTTGCTCATGTATACCATAATTTAAAGGGGTTAGCCCCTCGGAATAGAGCTTGGCATTTGGTGCAACATGCTGCAGTCAAACTACACTAGCTACCAGCATAATTTTGTATTATAAACACAATTTTCAAGCTTGTGAAGTTGGTAAACTCGCGACAATTGCATCTTCCTCGTTATTTATTATATTATGAGGGAGTTAAGTAAGTTTTACATTGAGCATTAAGAATAGTAACTTAAAATTGCGCAAAGTAAATTGGATCATTTATTAAACATTTATAGTAAAAAATAAAACACCTATCGCGTCAAGTTTATTACATTTTGTTGGTGAATAAGTTTGGCAAAGCAAATTGTTAAGCTTCATTAAAGACAGTTTAATATAACTAGCAGCAGTTAATGAAGTTTTTAACGTTGTTTTTCATTTTGTGGGTGTACCCCAAGGACCCATATTTTGCCCTATGTATTTCTTTATAGTTGAGATGTATCTAATAAATATACTCGAGCTAAGAATGGCGCTGCCTTATTCTCTATTGGTGTTTCTCTTAGATGTCTATAACAATGAAGAACTCGGTTGTGCTTTTAAATGACAAGTAGAATTGATGACCAGTTGACTGAACAACAATCCCAAGTTCCAAAACTAGGGAATGTTCTTATAGAAAAGCTGCAGTTTGATAAGCGTAATCTATAAGGTAATAAAGTATCCATTCCACAAACAGCAAAGGAATGTATTAAATAGCTGTAATTCTGGATGCTTTGTGCCTTGCGAGCTACATTTTACACTCCAGCAACATTTTAGACAAAGGCTTAATTGCTGGCTTTGAAGTAAGCTGAGGACCCGCTGTTGACGCAAATCAGATCAAGAAAGTAAATTGAAAACTCCCGTTTGCTAGGGTACCTACTTTTCTTTACACCCTTGTCGTTGCTAATTACTTTTACTCAACTAATTCTCACCACTTTCTTTGGCTAGTCACGATTATAAACCGCATTATAACGCTTTACTTTGATGAAATGCTGCACAATTAAATGGGTTAATGGTGGATTTAATTGCTTCAATTGCTGCTCTACATCTGCTTCAACATGATAAATATATATGCATAATTTTGTCTTCGTTATTGATTTTACGCATAAGATATGCTAGGATACACTTTGTTGCAGCAATCGTGTTTGCATTTTGCAAAGCATAACCTATTAAGGCACTTGTATTGTTTACATGCACTTTGAGTATTTGCATAAGACTCTTTCTACTAAATAATGTAGCAAATACATATACAAATACAAACAAGGATTCTTTGAACAGCGAAAGAAAATATAGGATTGTTCTAAGTACCCCTGAGTACTCTTCTGTTTAATGCGTAAAAAACTGTGTTTTTCCAAAAAGAAAAACCCTAACCAAATTTAGATTTAAAAGCAAACACAAAAGTATCCAGATTAGTTATTGCAAATCCTCTCGAATGCGGACGCTTTTGTTTTCCGAAATAATTACCATTGCAATAGGCGATTCAATCTAGTGTGTGCTTACTGAATACTGAAACAATCCTATTACTGGAGAAATAGGTACAAGTCTCGATACCAATAGTTGCCAATATCTACTCTCATGAACATTGAACATTGACATTCGAATGTTATTCCCAATAGTAAAGCTATGCAGATTAAAAACTATTGTATCTAAAATGAACCTCTTTGCAAATAAGTACTTTCCTTTTATTGAAATTTCCTCTTAAGACTAATGCATTTATTTTTGTTTGCAGGTATGTATTCCAGTTTTGCTTCACTAAAACGATGCGAGAAAATTTGCCAGACCAAAGGTATGTTTTAAGTGGTTCTGAAAGATGAAATTGCTTTTAACATTTTGGTGGCGAAGGATTAAAAGCAGGCCTGTTTAATAACCTAAACAGCAGAAAACAACAAAATATCTTGTTATATTCCTTTTAATGCCAAGGATTATAACAACAACAAAACAAAATGCACACAAAAGGGGAAAGGCGATTATAAATAAATAGCAAGCTTTTGAGGTAAAAAACTAATTTATATTTCAGTATTTTGCTAAATTTTCAGTGGTTTTTAATTTAAATTTAGCTTCTTTCGTAGTTCCGTCATACTTTTATTAGCGGGAAAAAGGTCTGAAAACTGCAGTCATTATTCCCTGGAAATTTTGCCCAAGAGATCACCTGAGCATTTTGTAATTCCACCGCAGCAATGCGGTAAGCTCTAAATTGCAATTGTTCTTTGAATTTCAGATCGGCTTAGCATTGTCTTTTGTGTCGTTATATTGCAGAAACAACACGTCTCGTCGACAAGCTTTCTGTATACCGCTGACCCGGCGCATTCGCCATTTTTTGCACCCATCTGTAAAAAAAAGGCTAACAAATTTTGTAGCTATTATTTATGCGAATAGAGTGCTAAACTTTCGAAAGCCATTTTTAACGTCAGTGTTAAAATAATAAAAGAACAAAGTAAGGTAACAATGGCGTTTATAAATTTGGATTAGTGGTCGTAATTCGAAATTTATAGGGTGTTGGTATATAGGTATGTGGAAATCCCGGGGGTAGAATTTATCGAGATGGGCCTTCCATAGACTTTTAGTCGACGTTTAAACGCCGACCACGTATGCTCTTCACACTCCTCCAAACGCATTCAAACGTGCGGTCAGCACTCTTCAATTGATTTCTTTACAACGACACCCTTTTATACTAAAATCTATTTATGTTCATGATTTTCATGAATAGGAATGTCTGCTGTCGAAGACTGCAAGATGTTATCAAACCGAAAAATATCACAGAGAACATATTTTTATAAAGAAAACTACTCGACAATTATCTGCAAGTATTTAAATTGTTGCGTTTTAATAAAGAAGATGTAGAATTGCACCAAAAAATAGAACACCTTGTTTTCTTAGATAAAAACATAGTTTATAGGAAGGTATTTGCAAACCTATTTTTAGTCTGCACGCGTAGTAAATCATCCTGAATATAAAATAAAGTATGCTAGAAGAAATGTTGTACGTTAAAATAGGTTCATTTTTCAGTAGGTTGTGATAAAGACATTTATTAAAGAAAAAAGCCATACAATCAATACTTTTGTTCTCTACTGGCATAAAACTAACAGTTTTTTAAGCTTCTGGTAAAATAGGGCAGCATATTGCGCAATTTATTAAAGAAACTGTGGTTTTGTAATACTGGTTGCCTAAAATCAACAAAAATCATCACTTTTTGGCCATTGCTCAGTGGGTTTTTAAGAGCTAATTTTAATTAAAAAGTATGCTTACCAGCAACATAAATAAGCAAAGCACAAGTTGACATATTCTAAAGGTCCATCAATAAGTGTTTAAATACAGAATTTTTGCAATTTAAAATGCAAAAAAATAGTGCTTCTAAATTGCCAAAATTCTGTATTTAAACGCTTATTGATGGACCTGCAGAATATGTGAACTTGTGCTTTGTTTATTTATACAGCTGGTAAGCACAATTTTTAATTAAAATTAACTCTTATAAACCCACAAAGCAATGACCAGAAAGTGGTGTTTTTTGTTAATTTTAGGCAACAACCATTACATAACCACAGTTTTCATGCTTCACGACATTCCCTGTTAACAAATTAAACAGTGCACGTTTTCTTTTACTGCATAAAGGTCTCGGATACCTGAAAAATATTCTAGCTGTGAACTGTTATATTAAATTTTTAAATTTTATATTAAATTAAGTTGATTCTGCATAAAGCCTCATTGTTTCTCATGGATGTGGTAAAACAGTAGTTAGCGGATGCTAAAAAGTAAGTTTCTCAGCTCGTAACACTGTCACCCTAAAGTAATTAATGTTTGTACTGCGGCAAACTTCATACAACAAACCACATCAAACGCCGAATTTGCTTTGAATAAAAACTCACTTTAATAGCCAGGAAATAAAACCGTTTTGGCCAGTATCTAGTTACTCGCTTGCATGAAGGTGCAGGCCACTGGAGAGTCCCTACCACCATCAAAAAGCCGAATTTGCATTTAAATTGTCTGCGGATAATACCTACATCAGCTTTCAAAAGATGAAAGCTATATCTACTAACATTTTACAACTTCAGCCCATCTTCATATTTACACTCTAAACGTTATACAAATATTTTTATAGGAGCTAATACCTTTATTGAACTCACACATGAACACGAAGCAATTTATTTTCCGAAATTTGTACACCATAATTCCATTTTAGCGCATCGAATTTCGCGCTAACGAACTCTTAAATATAATTGGATTTTTTCATTTTACACCCTGTTTATTTAGTCATGAAACAAACGAATCTTAAGATATGTTTACCATTTTACCATTATTTTACATATTTCCTTAAATTATCCTGCCAAATATCAGCCACTGTTTGATCTCCGGATTTGGTAAACTATAGTTTACGTCGTTAGTGTTGCACTTTGAAAGCAACATCGAACTGTACTTAATTGGTTTGATCATGGCCTTACTAACCTATTTCTCTCACACAAGTGCTCCATTAGATTTGAGAACATGTCAAACATTATTTGAAAACCAACATATTTTCCATATTACTCATGATAAAGTGTTACATTTGTTTTAAGCGGAACTGCATCCCAGGTGCGCTTTAGCTTGTTCAGCAAAGATAAAGATTAAAGACGATGGCATTTAATTACTTGCACTTTCTCACCACGAGTTCCCAAAGGTATTATTATTAATTCTTCTATGCTAGGTTTATTAAAACCCATAAAGTGCTTTTGTAGCACAAAGCTTTAAGCAACTAGTTAGTTTGCATGGACATAGGTTATTTTACAAATTACTAATATTCTTAAGGCAATGTTTTATATTTTTACAGTACATCCTTTATCATTTCTCTAAGATCTGGCACAGATATCGACTCTACAATTCCAGTTTACTCGAGCAACTTTATTCATACTTTACATCGCGCGCCAGGAACTTTTCCAGTGGGTATTGTTAGAAAGAAGTTTAATTAGGTAAGCCTAAGGCTGCAAGAAATGTAAAGGTCTTATACGAAAAACACAAAAAAGAAAAGTAATTACTGGTTAGAGTTCCGACAACGGAGGTATGTTTAATAGTCATAACCTGCGACGTTCGAGTCGCAGAAAAGTCGTATTGTTTGCTTTTCTTGTCGCAGAATCAACCTCTGTTTCTTTTTTTAAATCCATTGAGGAAGTTGGAGAGAGTTAGGTACGCTACGGTGCATATACGCAGGGTGTCCACGTTTTATTTGAATTATTGACAGGGTAAAAAGGACAAGTAAAATTGTACAGAACAAAAACCATTTTAACTTGATTACGAAAATTAAATCATGATTAAGAAAATTATATATACCTAAACATTTCTTGGTAGGCAGACAATTTTATATAAAATCACAGGTCTTATCATAACATTGTGTGTATCTAAACTGATGAAACTAAAAAATCCATTTCTCAGTAAAGCAAACTAAACATACAATTATTACTCTAAATGTATTTTTATCCCTTGAATGCAAACATGCATATTAAATCATATTTATTCGTTACGTAAACAAGCAGTTTCAGGTTGACGATCGTAAGATCCTCATATTTCTAAAGGCTTTCTGCCTTGGCTAACATTTTGATTATTTACTTTGCTATTCAATAAAAATACGATATTCAATTCTTGAAAATATTTTGATTTGATGTGTACAATTATTTATTTTTTTGTATAGAGCGTTTCAGATTTTTTTTTAATGCATATTTATTTTAGATTTTAAACTTGAAAGCAAAACGGATACATTGATGTAGTGCTTCTTTGAAAGCTTGTTTTCACTATTGAATAATAACTTACAAAAGTTATTGCTCAGTGTCCTTTCATTTTTATCGTCTTTGTGATCACTCAAGAACGTAAACATGAATTGATTAACGTATGTGTGACAAATAATTGCGCTCAATACATGGTTTAAACCCGACATCTTTTAATGAATCATAAAACTTTATACCTTTTACCTAGAGGTTTTGTTTTAATTTCAAGGTGTGACAACCCTATAAAAATAAAAAACAAATAAACATTTTAATTTATGAATTTACATTCGGGTGGTTATGGTATTAAACAGATTAAAAAAGGGTGAACTAATTTTATGTTTTACTCATTTTAAAATAACATCATAAAAGTCATTAGACACGTAATAAAATTATTATATTTTAGTTCCGGTGCCTTTTTCACTTTGATGTAGGTACACATTATACAGTGTTATTAGAATCATAAACTTCAAATATTAAAAAATTTAAATATTGAAAAGGCTGTAGCGCCTTTCAAGAAAAAGTTGTATAAAATTGAAAAGGTAAATCTTTACGATTACAAAGTTTAAGCGTTTTTTTTAAGGACCGTAAACAAGTGCCAATAAATTATGCTACTTCAATTAAGTTCAAACAAACGCTTTTTATATTTACCTGCCCAGTTTAAAACCATAAACTAACTTTAAAATTATGAATCTTGGTTGCAATTCAGTTATCAAACTTTCTCAACGCGAAATCACAAAAACTTTAACTTGTTCATAGGACATGTAAACTTTGTTAGTTTACTTTGTTTACACAAAACATAACGCATGCATCTACTTTGATCTTTGAACTAAATGAAGAAGTAAAGTACCTTTGAACAAAAAGTTTATAACCTATGCACTCGATAGTTGTAAATGCAGTTGCAAAATTTGAGTATAAGTTCGAGGAAACCACTTTAACTCTGATAACTTCAGTTGTGAACCCTAAATTATTAATAGCTGATGCATACTATCTTATAATTGATGGGATCTAATAGGTATAGTTTCAATGCTGTTTCAGAAGAAACTTTCAACCGTGAAATTGTGTAATGTGCTTCGTAGATCGCTAATATGTCCCATACACATGGTTTACTATTGAATTTTGTTAAATGATGTGTTTCTAAGAAACTAAGTCAGTTTATGTAACTCTAAATCAAGCTTAACATAACTCAATGATATTAATTATACAGCAGACAGTGAAATGCGATACCCCTACAAAGGCGAAACATATTTCACAAAAACTGCCATCAAAATAAGAAAAACCTTTTGTGGAATTATACATTTTAGAAAAGAATACCTTTAAAAAGAGTTGGCGTCAAAAACAAAGCACACATGGATGCATGGTGAGTATGACTAAGCCCAGGACAGCTTTATCAAATTAACAATAATACAAAAGGTCTTTTGTGGTGTTAAATGCATACCGCATGCAAGGAGCTATTGAATTTCACTTAACAATGTTATGCCTTAGGTGCTCCCTTTGTTCCTGATGCTTACATTTTTACTCATAGGGGTAAATTTTGATGGACATTCGTTTTATTCTTTTTTAGAGAACGTTCCGATTATTAGGAACAGCGCGTTTTATATGATAAATTTAATTTTGTTCCGGGAATGACAGTTAATTTATCTGGTGATAGAGTTCTTGTAAAAAGTTGGGAGATAGTTCGTCAAAAATTTTAGACGAACATGGATAGCTACTCCAGACGCAGACATCGCAAATGCGTCAGAGAATTGTAATTACGATATTAAATTATAAATTAAAGCATAATAGGATCCACGATAACCTGTTTTGTAGTATAACTTTGGTTACACAAACAATAATTTGATTTTAACAATGTTGCGTCTTTTAGGAAATTAATCAGCGTTCGAAAACGTTGCGAGTTAATAACCACGTTAAAATGTCCTTTCATATTCCAACTCTTTTTTAAAAAAAATTAAAACACTCCACTGCAAAATATTCTTCATTGTAGGTACCTGAAGCAAAATTAGGTTTGGTATAATTCTTTGGCTCACTTAATATTTTCTCTATTAAAACTAAGGACTCCCATAGGGAATAAAGTATTAAATTTATTTTATTAAAAAGTGTTTTCAGCTTAATTAGCTCACGCGAAAGCAAAATTATACGTAAATTTGAACAAAGTATCCATAAATAAATATTATAATGGCTTTAATATTTTCAAATCAGCTTAGAGCTTAATTTTTATTGAATCCTTAATAAATACTAGCATAAGTTCAATGGTTTAGGTACTAAAACAATTTTTAACAATGGATGCACTAGCAAAAATAACTCCGCAAAGAAAATCGATTATAGATTTAATTTCAGATTACAGCCGCTTTCTGAACATTATACTATCCTGATTCTTGGTATCCTTCGTCTGTGAAAATAATCGTAAGGGCTTCTTATACAAGGATATAGGACGACAAAGTTTATACATTATACTCTGACACACGCACACATCGTGTAGCTTAGTTACGGCTTTCTTAATAAAACTCAAGGGATCTAGAGTAATGATCTAATTCAACTTTTGGTTGTGGTTACACAATTTATGCTGAAGGAACTTTAATTTGTCCTGTGTCGGAAATTCTTGTCGTGTCTGCTTCAGGACTCTTTATCTATTTGTTTGTTATTTATTAGGGCTTCAAAAAATAGTATCACTACCAGCTTTTAGTAAAATTGTGCTACTATCTAGTACCTTAAGACGATGCTTTTAAAAACGACAGTAGATTTTTAATCTAAACAAAATGGCATTATGAAAACTTGGCTTTATCTTTTGTAAACAACAACAAGGCGCGTCGAGGCAGTCTGGGATTTAATAAAAATCAATCTCTATTCAATTTAATACAAAAGGCATTACAAATTATTGACTAAAGCTGCGCCTCTCAAATTTTCTAAACAAAAATATTTTCTCCCAGCGCATTTTATTAAATTCATTATTTTTAAATCCAAATTTATGTAGGAAACAAAAATAATAATGTTTGTTTATTTTGTGTGCACTAACTTTGCAGTTTCGAAGTGTAAACAAACCGATAAGGCATTATCGATTGCAATATTGTTGTGCAACTTCCACATTTGATGTCGGATGTGTGCTGTTTTCCTAAGATTGAACTCTAATTGAAAATAATATATTTGAACTGAAAAATACTGTTAATTTAAGGTAGATGTAAAAAAAACAAATAGGCACTTGCCCTGAGTTATATGGGTACGCTTAGCATAATTTATAAATTCGTATGAGATTACGTCATATTTAGATTTCCTTCCAACTTTTTTGGAGCTTTATAAGAAAATATAGCATCAAATTACTTCACAGTATAAAATATATCTCTCATAAAATTAGGGAAAGAAACACGCACCCTGTATTTCCTACATACCATCAGTTACAAAACAAGTTCCGTAAAGTTGACAAAATAAATGTTCAAACAAACTAAGGATATTTAAGTCAGCCCACACCGTACACCTGTTGTAACTTATTTTCAGGATTAATGTACCTTCACGGACCTGAATATATGCTATCTAGCATGACAGAAAACTGTGTTAAATAATGCAGTCTACGCTTAGCGGTTCTCACATCCAATAAGTGCGCTGCCTTATTTTCGAGCCTGGCTGAATTTAAATAATGTCTGCTTACTTTTACACATTGCTGAAATTTTATTACACCTATGTAGAATAAAGCAGTTGCTATTACGTAACTGAAGAATTTTGTAACCAAATTTATCGTTAGCTGCAGTTGACGTTAATATTTAATTCACTGCGAATTACTCGCGGGTTTAGTTAACGTTAGGGTTTAAAGGTTATGCATAAAACCAGGATTTGGGAAAATTGCCAATAAACACTGGTTGTTTTTTTGTTGAACCAAATGTTTACCTGGGAACAGATCGGTTTTGAATTCCACTTAGGACTTTGATCTTTTTCCGCAAAAGCTCAAAATAATTGGATGAAAAATAAAATGCAAATACAATATAATTCCCGCCCACGTGTGGAATGTCAGAAATAAAAAAATACCAAGTTTTCTTTTTAGATATTGATACTAATAGTATTCTTATTTAGATCTGAAATAAAATGTTATTTTGGTGTTATTGCGAACCTACTCACTATTCCTGCTTTTATTGAAAAATCCTCTTTTATGTCTGGATTATGCGCGCCCACCCGAAGCAATTCGAATGCAGAACAACTATTTTTTCTTAGTTGGGGTATTTTAAAACATTTTGGTTTAAAAACACACAAATATGTTTGCTCTAAATTTAAAATGAATGTACTGTAGGTAAACGTGGAATTACTTATTGTTTCAGGTAATGACAAAATAGAAAGCCCATCAAATTCCATTATTTCTTAGCCAGGATAATAATATTCCTTATCTTTTGATTAAATCGACTCAATTCGTGCCCTCACCCGCCACCATATGTAGTTCCTCCCACTTAATTTAAGCTACCTTGTCTATCTATTTAAGTGAAACATATGCGGTATTTTGTATTTATTAGTGTAAAAGCATTGTTCTTGTTCATCTAGTTACCACATATCCCGCATGTCCAATTATAATATTTGAGGTAAATTAGCTAATTCACTTTAAAGCTCCCCATTCAAAAGTTTTGCATATTATTGCATTAAAACCCTGTGCTAATCCAGGCCGTATAGTGTAAGTTTAAAACGTGAGCAACGATGATTGCATTAATTCGTAAAGTATGGATTAAAATTAAACGGAGTGTTTGTATTCATGACCAGATGCAAAATCAAGATGCTTCTGAACCCATACTACATACTGGTAACCAGTTGTTGGTGACAGCAATAATATAGCGAATATTTGTACCATACACAAATATAAGGTTTTAACTGGCAATCTACATAATAAATTTCATCAAAATTAAAAGTATTTTTGGTCAGAACTCAAAGCTTTTTTTAATGCACGTTAAAAAACTTCAGATCATTTTTTATACATTATAAAACATGTGGTTTTCTCTTTTTTAAGTAGGAAACACTTAAAAATATTTAATTTGTAGTTGCCCTGTAATAACTTTTATCTCTATTTTCTCATGCATTAAAATTTTATTTATAACCCTTATTAATAACATTTTACGATCGTTTATACAAAAAAGAAAAGATGGAATTGCCTGCGTACATCCGCCTTTCCAGACTTATTATTTATCCAAGAAAATGTGCCCTCGTGTAGAAGAAGAAACAAAACAAATGATCTCCATTTCATTATAAGTTAGCGTAGAGCGGATACTCATAACAAATAGGTTTGTTTTCAACTATTATGACTTAAAAAAAACTACCAACAAAATATGTTTTATGAAATTATTTCGTTAGTTTTTTAAGATTGATTAATTGTAGAACAGGAAGGCCCATAGGTGCAGTTGAAGGCAAAAATTGTCCTTTGTTTTAACAAATAAAAATGAAGCGGTTTCTCTACTAGGAAAAATAAGAAAAGAAGCATCATCGCTTGACAAATGATATCAACTCTCCTAGGGCTACTTTATTAGGTTAGGATTCTGGTGCACTTTTGTCCACAAAAAGATGCTTTATAGAAACGGTCACCATAAGCAAAAGCAGCAAATTGTATCTGCTATTTATTAGTACGCAGTAAAGGGCGCAAGCAAACACAATTTGGCAAAAATAGCTTGGGAAAGTAAATATAATAAACTAAAGCTGCCTTTGTTGGCTATTGATTTTAACTTTAATGTGTCTCTTTATGCCTTACAGTTATTGTACAGGCAAAGCCATCAACAAAGTGTTAAAGTCCTGTAAAAAGGACGATTGTATTTTTTTTATTGTAAGTAAGTAAGTAAGTAAGTAAGTAGAGTTTTATTAAATAGATAACAAAACTTGCCCCCACTTTAAGTGCAAGCACTTGCGAGTGCGACGGGCATAACATAAACATAATAAGGAAAAAAAATAACAATGTATTTCAACTAAACTAAAATTAAGATAACAAAATTTACTTAGGTAATAATTGCACATAACAAAAAGATGTTTGGTTTTTAATCTTGTAAGTTGTATATATTTATTAATTATATGTAGGTAAGTATAGATATTTATTTATTTATTATTATCATTTATTTATTTACTATTATTATTTATTAATTTTATTTTTTTTTTTTTTTTTTATTTTTAGTTATTTTTTAGGTCAATTATTTTAGAAAATGTTTCCCTTCCGGAGCCAAGTATAAAACTCCTACATGCCTTTTTAAATTGGTTGGCATTCATCAACTTAACTTCTTCAGGAAGGATGTTATAGGCCTTAGGGGCTAAAAATATGAAACTTCTTTGACCTATAGTTTTCACCATACCTTGGCTTATTACATTATTTTTGTTTCTAGTGTTATAAGTGTGATCCAGTTTTTTCTTATATTCATTAAACATGTAATAAACAAGGCTTTGAAAATATAGTTGGCGAATATCCATGAGAAGTGCGGTTTGAAATAGTTCGTTGGAAGGGTAAGTATTTTTTTTTCTGTACATTATTTTAAGTATTCTCTTTTGTATGACTTCTACCTTTTTAAGGACGGATTTATATACTCCATATTTATATACTCTATATTGTATTTTGTCATTTTAAAATACTTTTAGGCAATACAAAAATAGCCAATTCTTAATTTAACATATACAATTTGAATAATAAAGATAATATTGATAGAACTCTAAAAGGAAATGCTCTAAATATTTGAACGAAACAAGCTCCGGATTCCGGAATAAAATTGCTGCGACAGAAACGCCAATACCATCGAATCAAAGCGAAAGCATGGTTACAACTTTCCTGCATATTTTATCGTACCTAGTTGCCACTTAATTATTCAACAAGCATTGAGAGTGCATCTCCTCAAATGTGTTCAACATTCTTTTTTTATATTCTGAACATAAGAAAATTTTATTTTTTTGCTGATGCCGCATATAGGATAGATAATGGAATCAGAAATTTTTGTATGAATACTAAATTGGGTGATATTTACCCCAAAAATTTGCATCACAAAATTTGCTAAGGTTTTTTAGCAATTTTTTATCATGAACAAATAATTTAAAATTTGTAATATGGCGAATGCGACATATTTACTTTTTGCTGATTTCCTGTTAAATCTTTGAAGCACTCAAGAAAAACTACATTATGCAACATCAACAAACAAGCTATGAAGCTTTTTAATTTATTAATACTGTTATTGCAAAGATAATTCAATTAAAATGTTTTAATAAAAGCTTTTATAAAAGTAGAGCTTGGTATTTTTAGATTATATTCGATTTGTTAATAAAATTGATTTTAACAAGATGTTCTTCGCTTTATTGGTTTTTATAATCTTGAAAGTTCAGACGTTAAGCTTGCATTTTTATATTCGTTTTTTTTACGCCTAGCCTAGATAAAAGTCAATAACCTCAATTTTTCCAAGAAACTTTTAAAGTAATACAAGTTTTTCTTATGTTACTTTTAAATTGCATTATTTTTACTACCTATTGAAAATCTTGTTTTAAACATCAATGTTAATTAAATTCAGTTAATGTTAGAATCGACACTGATAAAAGAACGAATGAAATAATAAGACGCACTTGCAAAAAAAGGACTCTAAATGATTGCCTTTCTTCGGCTGAGTATAAAAAGATATAGGCTGTTGATCAAATGTAATTAGCGAAAATAGGAAAAGTTGACTGTTTGCCCATTAAAGGATCGTTTGGGGATCCTTTGCCAAGATCCAGAAGCCATAATCAAGTGCAAGTTGACTGAGATGAGCCAAGGCGGGTTCTAACGCAAAGGGATAATTAAGTTGATGTCAGCTGTAACAGCAAATCCTTCGCGGCCGTCCGCCCGTTCGCCCTCGATAATACATCCGAGTTGGCGGCATAGCCGTTGAAATCAATCTCGGTCCGATCGAAGTCGTTGCTTGGGCGCCGCTGGTCCGACCGATCCCTGGAAAACCGCAACACTATCCACGACCAAACCGGGATAAAACTTTAAGTCTGCTTCATGCTTTTTTCATACATTTCTTTAAATGAAGTTTCCCTTTCCTTCCAAGGACCACATTTAATTTGACGCACATAAAAATAATAGAACATTTACCCAAAAAAATCCATAATCATGTTTACATTGGCGTTAAAAACTTGCTAAATGTTTGCATTTATATTTACGGATAACAGACCAATTTTTAAACACGCATATTTGTGATGCCTTTTTTTAATAAAGTTGCAATTGAAGTTAAATTATAAATTAAAAAGTGCTTCAGATTAGCAATTACGCTGTATTGTTTAATCCTTATAATCAAGGATTATATGGAAGGATGTCTAATAGTTTGATAACTGAAAACTGTTCTTGACACATTGATTGCGCGCATTTATGTATCATTTAATAGTTTAACTTTACCAAAAAAGATTTTTTATTTTCTACATTTTTTTAATTTGAGTTAAATAAATCTGCTTACTCCATTTATTAAAATTTGAGACATTTTTTTGCTTATCTTAGATCCCTACTCTTAAATGTAACAAGCCCTTTTTATAAGGATTGTTTTAGGGTTTTAAAATAATTGAAAACGTCAAAAACTGAACCATTTCCGAATTTATTCAAACCGACATTCAAACCGGTTCATCTTTTCGTTATATAAACTCCTTAAAATTACCATAACGTTGAAATATTCTTTTCATACATTTAACATAAAATGATATGTGCAGTATTACCATTTTTATGAGATTTTTTTCTCCTATATTTCAACATTGTGTTAAAAATACATTTTAATCATTTATCAAGTTATTAACATTTTTTTTCTGTTTCAGGTAATGCCGTAACACTGTAACAAATGGAGCCGTAAGCAATTTAAGGTTTAAGGAGTATTTTAATAATATAAATTTGCTGGAGTAAAGTCGTATCAAAAACCGTCCGCAACAGACTGTGACAATTCCCATAAAACCAAAATTAATCGGCTTGAAATATTCTATTATAAATATTGTCAGAATTTGTCGGAAAAAGATTTCACAATAAGGCAATATCAATCTCTTGAACTTAACCATGAACCCATAAGGGAAAATTGACTTCATTTTGCTGCAAAAAAGGCTGCATATTTAAGTTAAAAATGTACTGTTTGGTGTCATTTTCAAGGCGGACAAATTTGATACCATTGATTCATAAAACGATCTTTGGTCAGTCGGTCAATTTTGTTCATATTTAGAACAAGGTTCCATGTAAATAAATGATATTATTTCTCGGGATTTGCGGATCAGCATGACCTTATTCGGTTGTGGTAACCTATCCAGATTTGCTTTCTTAGACGTACCTTCAAAACCTAAGTGAAATGCCTAAGGTAACACATTTATCAACTCCAGAAATTTGTTGGCATGTTACCCTTAAGAACCTCATGCTTTTGAAACACGATGAGGCATAATAACTCATGTCAAATGTTAAAGGGACACCCAGCCTTGACATATTTGAAAGTGTAAATGTACCTCCGCCGCCGAAAGCAGGAGTGACCGTGTTGAAATATCAAGAGCTTAAACCTTAAGCACTTGTCGTTTATCTTGACTGTGACACGGTTTACTTGATAAAGCACAAACAACATAAATGCCTAATATTGTTAGTTACAAAAGGATTTTCTGCTGAGTTGTGTCGTAGACACAATTGTGTGTAAAAAGCGTCTGACGCCATATACCTAACCGTTACTATTATTATTTTATAAACAATCTGTCATTTCCAAGAAAATGGAGTATGATTAAGTGGTGCTGCAAGGAGTTTTCTATCAATTTTCATCTTTTTAAAACACCTCACGCCAATGTCAACTGCAAAAAACCTATCGTGCTAAAAGCTTCAAGTAAACACTTTATAAATACCTTAACACTTTTAAATTGCTTGTTCTAGATTTTTTTCTTATTATCGCAGCAAAGCAGCTTCTAATTAATTAAATACCCACACTCATAAATCAAGGAGCTCATCTTGATTTGGCAAATTTCATGATTCATCACGCTTTCAAACGGATTCGAGCACTTGAATGTATTCGCCAGTTCTGTTAAGATTAATTGAAAGTTAATATGTTGAGTCACATGTGTATTGCTTAGGATTTCCTTGCTTCGAATTACAGCGACAGTAATTGTAACTTCTGCGAGGGGAATTCTTGTATTTTGGCGGCCTGGCTATCAGGTTCAACTGTGGTTGTTTCAATTAAGTTACTAATAGGTTTATGGTTTCGATTTCGAGCTTTTGGCGCTTCCGCTGTTTAGCCAAATAATATAGCTTAATTACCAAAAAAAACACGCGGGGTTTTCGGTTAATCTTTTTGTCGGGTATCTTATGCTAAAGGTTAATAAATGCGCTTCATTTGTCTGCATGAGAATCCATTTAGATTCATAGTTGAAACAATGAAAGTGATTAACAATCTGCGTCAATCATCTAAATATCTAATATATCAAGATGAGCCCCGTTTCGATTATAGAAGCATTTCAAGTCAAATCTGAAACGATTTGTCTCACATCTGCATCAAAATGTAAACGGGGTAGACTCAATCGGAAAAGACGTATAAATTTTAAAGTCTATTTTCTGTCCCTAAAACTGAACATTAATAATTCCGACATGCAATAACTTTGAAACATGTATTTTAGCATATTCCCGTTCACTGTTCTAATTCACGGATTTTCTCTCATCCGACCTTACAAAAGCAATCTGCAGAGTGGGTGTCAGAGTTTTCTACGCGAGAAATAGTGCTTTTACTTATTCGTATTTTTCTTCATATCCGCGCTACATCTAAATTTCCTTAAGAAAATTATTATCACAAACGAAGTTCCTACACAAGACCATTTTAAACATTTCCACCTCGATTTTCTCTGCTTTTTTATACGCAGTACATAATAAAAATTACTCAATCAACCAGAAGTTCTTTTATGATGTCTTTAATTTTATTTTTATCATTATCTGAAGAAATGAATAAATAATTTATAAGTCGTGCTTTGTGATATTATTCTTCTCGCAAATATGAAAACATTTTTTGCTAATGAGACGACAAAGGGCAAACTAATTAGTATCTTTTGCTTCTTCTTAATTCGTCAAATAAAGGATCCTTGCTTCGCTTTAAGGTATTTGATAAACACTGCTGAAAAGCATGCCTTATACTATATACACTGAATAAGTAGCCTTTGTAACGAGAATATTAGAGCAAACAAATTAAATTTGTTTACCCATTTAAGAAATTAAGGGAGAATTTTCCGCTGAAAAAGAAAAACATTCATCTTGTTTTTCAAACAATTTATCTCTCTACTTCAATTTGCGGCATTTGGGATAAATAACATTATAAATTTGTTGTTGTAAAAACTTCTTTAAAAAGCTATATTTAAACATAATCCTATTTTTTTTTCTGGTACAAACAAAGAAGGTCGAGAAAATTGGAGTCTCACTCCAATATAAACCATTTTGCTGAGTGGTCACTTTTTGTCTACATTTACCAAATATTTTTCATTTAATACAAGATCTATGCCCAATTTGAAAACGTTATACGAACAGGATTTCTGCATATTTATTTTGCGTGGTACTTTTGCTTGAGTAGAAATTGTTTCATATATTTTAAGCCATTAATTTTAATCCGCTTAAATACCAAAGTTGTATTAGCAAAGTAACTAAAACTTTCGTCTCCTGTTAAAATTGCTGTAAAATTAAAATCCTGTTGCTGTACACCGATCAGTAAAACTGAGAAAACGAGAGTGGCAATAAAATAATTCAAATCCAGCATCCCTTAAGTTGCAGGGGGGTTTTTTGCTTGTTTGTTAAGCCATAGGATCTGTCTCTTTAATTTGGTGTTAAACGACCAGGCATAGTCAAAATAAAGTACATTAACATTGCCTTTAAGTAATTTAAACATCAGTGTTGTATGCAAATTTCTGGCTTAAAACTGTTAAAATTTCTGTGCGAATTGCAAAGTGTCTTTAAAATAAATGTCACTCACTTCACTGAATAATTTGTAAGGCTTTTTAGTCACTTGGAGGAAGACGATTCGTTTGAAGATTTAAACAAAATTTTTAGTAATTTGCTTGCTTTTATGAAGTTTTAATAAGTTTTTACTTCGTCGGAAATCAAAGCGTCAAAGAAAGTCCTGGATTGGATTCTTAGCAACACCTACGCTATAAAAATTGCACAATATATTTCTGTTAAATTGACATGATTAAATTTTGTAATATGGCGGATGCGCCGGGTCATTCTGTAGGGTTCCTAATTCTGTTGTATATATAAACAACCTATGAACAGGCTATGTTTTTGTGAAGGATTTATGGCAATAGCACAAACGTATTATCTAATAAGAGGAATGCTAAATGTCATCATAAGGGCTGTCGGATAAGTCTTATTTATTTGTAACTCAAAATGACTGCTTGGTTATTTGTGGACGTTCATTATAAGGATTCCCCAAAGGTTTAACCCTAGTAGATATTAGATTTACGAACCGTCTTGACATTTACAAAATAGTTATACAAAAGATTTCCCAACATTGTTAGACCCATCGGTCTAATGAAAGGTCGAAAGTGCTAAAGACGTAAATCTTTGGCTGAAATATGGCTGGGAAGCGTTGATGGCGATAACAAGCGTTGGATTGATGATTCAAATGGTTTTCCATAGATTTCCTTTCAAAAGAAACACTTGTATAAGTAGCCCTAATTGAATGAAAACATATATTTTCCGGGGATAAAGCTAATGTAATATATGGCTGCACATTATTGACAAAGGGTGCTTTGATTTCAAATTGGGGTGGTTATAGTAAGCGATCAGTGAATTATGTTTCTTTAAAATTTAAAAGCTGCTTTTTAGTACTTTCGAGCTTTTTCATTATTCTTTAACTTATTATAACAAATAGAGAGATTAGGAGAACTTTATAAAAGTTCTAAAAATTATTTAACTTGAAAGTATTAAGCTGCGGCCATAGATTATTCAGCAACACATAATTTTTAAAAATACGTAAAACATAATTTGAATTGCTAAAAAAAGTATGTTCAGAAAAATAACCCGGCGCATTCGCCATTTTACACTTTCTAGTTTTAATAAAAATAATGTTTCAAGTTTGCATTGCTAATTTAAAATCTATACAATTTGCAAGTTTTACTCTAATGTATACCATTTTAATATATTTTATGACCGGAGCTTTACTTTAACTTTATTTTTTCTCCTAAACTCGCCGTCATTCTAAGAACTTATAAGTTCATGAACTATATTTAATAGTCCATAAATTGCAGTAGAATTTATTACTTTTGGATCCGAATTTCCAGTAAATCGTGCTTAAGAAACGAATGAAAAATGTAGATAAAAAATTTATTAGCGAAAGGAGTGGAATGCAGATATTATTAACTGCATATTCATATGTCAAACTTGATAAAATATAATGCCATATTTTATGTAAGCACCATCATGTATTGGCATATGAGGAAAAACGGGAGACTCGTGGGAAATGTTATTGAAATGATCCGGTGGAAGATCACAGTGTTATTGAATCCTTATATCCCAAACCTTACGCAATTTTAAGGCAGATTTAAGCGTGATTGAAACGAATATTTCTGATATATTTGGTGGTTTTTGGTATAAGTATAGCCTAGAATAAGTCGCTTTTAAGTATCTATAAATTATGAATATAGCACGTTTTTTTGTATTTTTTTAAATCGTATATTAAACTTATTTCCATTTATTGCCGAAAATTCGACCTTGCGGTAGGTCGAACTAGACAAAACGACCGTAAAGACATTATAATCATATTGCGCGCCATTATCCCTAAGATGTAATAAATGTATGATCATTATGTACTTAACGTTGGAAGAACTCATAAAGAGAGATGTAATACCCTATTGACCTTGTTGCCAGACTTCTTTATAATTCCCTGCAATTATCCTTTTGTCGCGTTTGTTAAAAATTCATTTTAAAACTACATCATATTGCAGTTATAAAGTTTAACTCTTTCATAGTAAGGTTCTATACTTTTGTTTAGTGCAATCGACCATTAGCAAAGTTTCAACTTCCGACGTTGCAGTGTTGGAAGCACGTGCTTCCGGCGCTGTATAGTTAGCTACCGAAGTCTGTAATATAGACCTGAATTTAGTATTGACCCCGTATCGGCAAACTTTCCAAAGTGTACGTGTTTCTACATCGTTTTCAACTCTCGTGGGAGATCCACACCAAGTGCTAATAGCTTGTATTCATTAATTCACACTAGTTTTGGAGGAATTGTGAAGCAAAACCAAAATTTAATTATTTAAATAAAACCTGACACCAGTTCTAATTTATCAAACTTAAAAAAAATTGTTTTTGAATGATTTAACATACAATTAATTTTTAATTAAAAAATTAATTAAACATCGGATAATAAACAGTAAAATATTTGTTTTATTCAACTGAAGGGAGGCATCCCTATTATATTTTAATTAGGTAAATATTTATTTTTGAAACAAATGATCAGATTTTTACCTATATAGCTATACAACAAACTTTACTTATTTTTAATATAAACAATATATTAAAAACAGAATTTAATTCAAACTTCCTGCAGCTTTTGTTAATTAAAAATTAAAACAAATTCGTTTTGACGACTTAACGAAGTTCAAAGGATTCCATTGTCCTTTTTATTTTTTTATGATCGCATTTAAAAGAGGATTAGCATTACGTTTTTTTATGTAGGTTTCATATAATATTTATTTATATTGCTTGGGATAAAGCTTTAAATAAATTAATTCTTAATTTCTTTGTCATGAATTAAAAGATCAAAGTAAAAAGATAAATATTTGAAATAATTGTTTTTTTATTTAGTTTCTTTTTATATTTTTTTTATGTTTCAAAGAACATAAAAATTATATAATAATCATATATAAATTATTAAGTTGCTGAAATTGTTAGAATAATTTTTGATCAAAAAACAATGTGTGCTTATAAAATAACCAGTTTATGCATTATATGTGTCCCTCAATCAGGGGTAATTTTAATTAACCGCCACATATGCTCTCTTTTTAATGAGAAAACCTATTAATTAAAAACTTGTCAATCGTCCGGCGCGAGCCCAGTACCAGGAAACGCTTTAATTATATCTTGTTGAAGCCGAACAAAATCCTGTCCAGGCTGCTAATTGACTTTTAGTGTAATATTCTAATGCCATTTAGAAGCCCCTTTATATATTACAAGTTTTTATTAGTGACACTCTTTTTTACTGAAGAAGTAAAATCTAATTAAAATTAACTCTGAAAAGCTTTTTTCGCACCTATCAAAGAGAAGACTATTAAAAAGTTCAAATTGCCGTCAAAGCTCTTTTTGCTTTGTCAGGGAAATTTGAAATCGTTCTAAATAAATAATATTGAAGTCAAAGACGGAACTACAACCTATCTTGTACTTAGTTCTTTATTTCATAAGGTATTTTTTCAATTTGCATTTGCGCATGTAGTCAAGGTTAAGAACGGCTTTTTAAAAAAGGCAAAGAATATTATTTTAAACCGTAATCACGCATTTAATCAGACTTAGCTGCAATCTTGCGTAATCTTCGACACCTATCTTACCCGTAAAATTACACCAATTACCTTGTTAAAATTAATGAAACTTAAACTAGTTTTGACAGCCATAATCCTTTATTATTTAAATCGAGCCGATACTGTATAGATGCTTTATCGTGCCACGCATCTTTAGACTTTAAAGTGTTTTGCCCCGATTCTACATTAAAAAGCATTTTAAAGAAGGGTGGCCGCCGCCGGATGAAATATTGACTTGGGCTTTAGGTTTAGGTATACTTTTTAGCATTATCCTAGCGTGTTTGACATGAAGTTTCTTTTACCCAAAGGTAAAAGCTGACAAAAGATATTATAAAACATAAACGTGTTGGTTGGCATAGGTCACGTGAGTAAAAGCTTTTATGCTGCCGTCTTTTTTTGCTCCAAAAGTGCGGCTGGAACGATGTAGTAGTAACCCGATTTGTTTTAAAGGGGATTGCATTCTGTTTCAATATTTTGCTTTTAACTCGGTGAACCAAACTTACTGTTTTAAAGCTGATGCAAACTCTGTTTAAATGTAGTGTATTTAATATTTTTTTAGACAAATATCCATTTAAAACCTGCCTTTATTATCAATGTTTAGTTTAGATAATTAGAGCTGATTTGGTTATTAATTATAAATGTACTTGTTCAAATAAAATTTGACGGTAGGGGATAGTTATAATTAATTACAGCAAAATTCAAACACAACCCAAAAATCAGACTGAAGTCAATAAACAAAACACAAAATGCTTAAATTCAATTCAATAGAACACTTTTATTCTGTTTGAACAACAACATTATTGACGATACGCATACGGACAATTAATAGGCACACAAATTTGGAATACATAATATTTTGGCATTAGATTTGTGAACAATGGATTATTGATTATTTATTGTGTATAATAAACCAATGATTTCTAAACAAATAGGTCTTCATATTTGGTAATCAAACGTAATGAAATCTGCTACAATTCTAACCAAACTCTAACAAAAAAAAAGGACATTTGGTTCCTTGAAAACCATTGATTTGTTTGCATGTATTTTTTTGATTCGACAAGAAACAAGTCCACACCCGACACCAGCCTACGACAATATAAATTCTATTATTCGTTCTTTTGTCGTTTACTTACTACAGAGGTTTCGGAATGCTTTAGTACAATATTGGGGTAGTAGGCTGCGGGCCATGATTTACTTCTTCCAAGTTGGAGTCTGGCCAACTAAAGCCATTCTACTGGAATTGCATGCTTCAGCATTTCATATTATTACATCACCCTTTTACCTTGCTCATTGCATCGTTATGTACCTAGTAAAGTGGTTAATATCTGTATAATTTATTATTTTTAACAGTGTAAAATGCGTTAAGAAGTTTTTTTTATGGTTTTTATGCAAACTAGCACAAAAAGAAACGTTCAAAAATGTTTTGCAGTTGCTCCAACATCTACTACGTATTGCCTTACAGTCTGTGACGAGACTTTAACTTCAGAAAACAATATACAACAGTTCTTGTTCTTACTAAACCCTAGCAACCAAAAATATGCTTTAATGGCGATTTATAGAACGTTACTTTCACTTTACTTCGGCGTAACTTCACTTCCGCGTAACAAATTTACTTAATTTATAGATTGTAAAGTTACGTGAAATTGGGTATGCGCATGTGTCTGAACTCGCGACTTCTGACTATTTACACCTGGGCCGTAATTACGGAATATCGCTTCGTACGAAACCTACATAAGAAGACCAGCAGGTTTCGTACGAAGCGATATTCCGTAATCACCACCCTTGACAATAAGGGTGAATATCCCATTTTTCAAATTTTGCGCATGATCCGCCAAGCTTGGCTATTGACAGTACTACTTACAGCTAAATGAATCAGCAAAGTAGCGCTAAAGTAAAGTATAAATTTGCTAATACATTCCCATGTATTTTATATAATTTTCTGTAAAGTTACGCCGAAGTAAAGCGGAAGTAAAGTGAAAGTAACGTTCTATAAATCGGTCTTCAAGCTTAATTTTTTGTAAGCATAAAGTCTAAGCGCTCACCGTCGTGACAAAAGAATACAACACAGAAACAAATATTTATCTCCTACGACATAAATGCTCAGCTTGGTAAGGTATTAAAGCAGGAGTTCTTCCAAAATTAAATTTTTAAAATGTTAAAACCAACGGCTAAGCTTTCTGAAATTGGGTTTTTACTTAAGCTTTTCAAGAAAAGTCACGTAAAAGATGGTTTAATTCCACGTTAATGAGATTCTGTCACCAAGTCTTTAGGTTTGTTTGTGTTTCATTATTTTTTAAATAAATAAGATTTCAAAGAATATTGCTGCTTTTACTTAGCTTTTAGTGAAAGCCATCTGGAAACGGAAACAAACTTACATTTCCGAAAGTTCAACACCATAAATAACCACGAGCGATATTGAGTTTGCTATTCAATAATAGAACAAGCCACATTTGTATGTTAAAGGAAACTAGAAGTACCTAAACGTAGCGTAAAAATGCAAACCTCTAATTATTAAATTCGTTTACCATCGCGACGAATAGAAGGCGGAAACACTAAAAAGAAGCCAAGACTTCAAGCCAAGTCAAGTAGAATCTAACTTCACTTGTTGTCGGGGCTTTGAAAAATAAGTTCCAGCACCATGCCATGACAGCGTAGAAGTGGCAAAGTAAATGGATATCTTGTAATGTATGCTTGAACATGAACGAACAAAAGACCAATTCAAACTCTTGACTTTAGTTGGACTGCTTTATTGAAAAGCTCATGTTTTCTGTCTGTATGGCCTATAATTCTTACAAATGGCGCGAATTCAAATTATAATTCATGGCTTTTATGACGACATTTATAACTGAGGTAATTACAGAAGTCGAGTGTAATGCGTGTTGACAAAATGTCGTGATTTGATGCTTTGGGTTGCCTAATTAAAAGTCATCTGCGAGCTAAATTAGAGACAGATTGACCTATAAAAGACTTATATTACTACATGTTGATTCTACCGTTAACATTGCAAGCAATCCTGCAATATCAATACAGAAGTTATACATTTTATTTCATAGCATGTTGTTTATAGGACCTGCAGCAAAAACTAACCATATCTGTGCGTTTCGTTACGATCATTTGTTGAATTCAGTATTTAATTGTAAATTAAGTTAACTTTAACAATTTGAAGGATACAAATAAAACCGAATGAGCAATAAATTCAACATGTAATCGAAACAAATGCAGGCAATTCCAGAATGTCACACCGATTTAAACGCGTATTCTGTCAGCGTCACGGCTCTCCAGCCTCCCAAAGGATAACCCAGTTAGGTTAAATTAAACAGTTACGGACGCTATAACTTAACGCCAATCACTTCAATCTGTCAAAGATCGGTTGCGAAATTTACTCCATTGCTACTATGTTGATTTGGAAAACGATGTCAGGTGCGATACTGTGGCAAATCAGTTGGGCAAATCCTCAAATTTAATCTTCCTAACAAGATGTCCTTTCAATGAGTACAGAGTGTCCTGAAAACTCAACAGTTGTTATAACAAATTTTAACTTACCTAATGTAAATAAGGAAAGATTAAGAGTCCGACTGCTCATTTTCTCTTATGCAAACTTGTGTACAACTTAGACCGCTGTTTTTAACGTTGTTTTTAGAGCAAAACCTTGACAATATAATGTTAGCCCTTTTTAAAATACTTATTGTTTGGCACATTTTGTTTTGTAGCCCTAGTTTAGCAAAAATTAAAGTTTATAGAAGGGTTAAAACAACAACTGCTTTTCTTTCTTAAATTAAGCCCCAAAAACGATTTTTAAAACACAGTAAGTACTACAAAATAAATTATCTTTCTAATGACACCAAGTTTTTTAAAATCGGATAAGAATTAACTAAGATATTTGTGGTCTGTTAAATTAAATTAACTCAACGCCACTCAAAGCTACTTTACTCCACTTAACTTGACTTGACTAAATTAAGGCATTTATAGTATAAATTTATACGTTAGTTAACCACAAGCTAATTTAGTAAACGCCATCTATCGGTAAATGTTAGAATCGTCTTATTTCTGTAAATATACAGAAATTCATATAAAATTCTTCGATTATCTTTGTAATTTTAAAAATTTGGTCTAGTAGCCGATAGATGGCTCTGTGAAGAGGCTTACTTTACATAGAATTAGATGAAATTAACCAAAATTAAGAAATAGAACCTTAAGTAAACGTCAAGTTAAGTTAATTGGATGTGTAAATGCGATTTCATCTTTCGTATAATTTATTTCAGTCGCGATACGTTAATTATAAGTTAAGTTAAGTTAATTCATCTATAATTCAAGCTTAAGACCAAGGTCAAGCCTCTCTCTAGTTGTACTGGTGGTAGGTGGCTACTCCAGACACATATTCATGATGAAAATATATCTGTTTAACTAGTCTTAAGTCTATTCTGGCCACCGCAGCCCGTAGCCCCTCTACATCTTATAAGGACTGAGTGTCGGCCTCTTAATGTTTTATTATTACTTTGTCCTAAAAATTCAATTAAAACAGTCATGTTGACTACATAATTTCTGTATCGACGCGCTCTGGTGGCAAAAACTGGCGTGCAGAGTTTGCATTCAAACAACGGACAAACCTGTCTTGCATTTAAATTGGGCACAGCGCACCTATACATTCTTATTGTTATTCCTCTCATAGGGATTGGCAAATGTGCAAAAGACATCGCGAATAGATAAGAGGTTAACGAGGACTGCCGCCGCTACCATCGCTGCCTCACATTTAGAATTCTACAAAAATAAACTTGAATTTTATTATGCGGAAAAATAACCTAGCGACGAAATATCCAAATTACATCTAATGGAAATAATTATTTTGTTGAATACCCTGAGTTTTTTTATTCTTTATTTATGTCTAAATAAGACCCTTGACAATTTTATACCTAACTTTGATTTCATTTGCTTCAATTGTTTGTTACAAACATCGTTACAATCTTGATTTTGCGTAATTAACTGTTTAATGATTAGAACTTTCATTGTATTTTATAATAAAAAATCTCATGCGATACTTTTATTACTTTTTTAGTAATTAACATTTTATTACTAGATTCTTAAACCTTACTGTTTTTTTAAAAGTATCGTTACTTTTGTAAAAATTGCATACTAAAAAGGAAAAAAAAAATTCGTTATTTGTACATAAAAAAATGGCGAATGCGCCTGGTTAGTCATTATTACAAAATGAGCCAAATCAAAACAAAAAGATTTTTTGCTTATTTTTTTTTTTAAATTTTCGAAATTTGGTCATGAAAAGCTCTAGCAAAAGAACAAATGCAAAATCCGATTACATGTGGTTTTCTACGGCTTCTAATAAGCGTAAAATAGTATATTAAAACATAGAGTTTTATAAGGAACGTTTTTTAGCACGCCTCCAGGTTTGGAAAAAGAGCCGCGCAGCGGCGAGTTTTCCAATGGACAAGTGATAAAAAACGCCTTATAAAACGAGTTTTTTATACTATTTTTAATATTTGCTTCATTTAATTCATTAAAAAGCATTTATAATTTGAATTAAAACCTGAAGTTAAAATTTTGTTTTTATGATCAACCTTATAGCATAACATTGACATTTTGAAGTAAAAAATAAATTTTTATATTTGCGTTCTATAATATGCACATTATGAAACCCGAAATTTGTTTTTTTAAAGTTTCTGAATTGCTTCATTATTAAACCCAAAATTTTATTTTATTGGTTGGTTATCCTGATGCTAAAAGATGAATTTTTTTCTTGCAAGGTACTTTTTATTTACAAATTTTATTATTATAATCAATCGGGGGACATAGTTTTGTTGTAGAGGGAATAACTAGAAGAATTGGAGAAACGATATCAATGGTTACATTTTCTCAAAAACGCCTATTCTTTCAGTATTAAATGAGTAAAGTTTGCAAATGTCATTATTCAATATGTCTAACTTTAATTTATTTTTTACTTTAAAATGTCAATGTTATGCTATAAGGTTGGTCATAAAAAACAAAATTTCATCTTAAGTTTTTAATTCAAATTAAAAATACTTTTTAATGAATTAAATGAAGCAAATATAAAAAATAGTATAAAAAACTCGTCTTATAAGGCGTTTTTTATCACTTGTCCATTGAAAAACTCGCCGCTGCGCGGCTCTTTTTTCAAACCTGGACGCGTGCTAAAAAACGTTCCTTATAAAACTCTATGTTTTAATATACTATTAAGTTACACATATTGAATAATGGCATTTGTAAACTTTACTCATTTAATACTGAATGAATAGGCGTTTTTGAGAAAATGTAACCATTGATATCGTTTTTCCAATTCTTCTAGTTATTCCCTCTACAAAAAAACTATGTCCCCCGATTGATTATAATAGTAAAATTTGTAAATAAAAAGTACCTTGCAAGAAAATAATTATCTTTTTGCATCAGGATAACCAACCAATAAAATAAAATGTTGGGTTTAATAATGAAGCAATTTAGAAACTTTAAAAAACCAAATTTCGGGTTTCATAATGTGCATATTATAGAACGCAAATATAAAAACGTAGTTTAAAGCAAATATTTTTTTTCAAAATTTACCTCATTTTTTTGTAAGGGTAAAGGGTCAAAATATTCTTAGTTTTTTAATTGGCATGGCCACAAATAATGTTTGCCACCAATGAATGTCATCAATGCTTATGTAAAACGAGCTGCTGAATCCGAATGTGGCACTATACAAGCTATTGAAGGCAACTTTAAACGCGAGACCTGATTTTTTTAAAGTGCTCTAATTTTCACAAATTTTTTTTTAGAACAAATTTACATGCAGATTTGATTTTTACACTCTAAAAGCAATCTACAAACTAAGTTCTATTATAAAATCAGAGACCAAAAAATTTTTTGCTGAGCTTTTTTGGAAATTTTTAAAATTTGGCCATCTTTGAAAAGCTCTAACTTACTGTGCAATCGGAATCCTTATACAAATATTTCCGTTTAAATGGACGCATTTCATATTCGAAATATTAAAATGCGATTCATAGAAGCCATCTATTCTATAATTTATAATGTCCTGTTAAAGTTTAAGGCCCACTACCGATTACTTGCACATTTTGTTTCCAAAGCATAATTTCTAGATCGAAGTGCGAACTTACAAGAAGTCCTGTATGCGCTGGCACAATGCCTAGACACCCCTCGGAAAGGTCCTGGTTGGTCCTTGCAATTTATGAGCATAGTTGGCTGGGCCAAGTTGCATTCAGGTTCACTGCTGATATCGCCTCATTAACTCCTGCTTGGGGTGTCTTCGTAGAACGTTTAAACATCTCTTTAATAAGGTTTTTTTTTAGTTTTTCTAAACGACTGGGGGTGAATTAAAATGAATTGCAGTTTTTAAAAAGCTATAAAACTACGTTATAGCACTCATTAGTGTCTCGCCAAATATTCAGCTTTGTCTGCAGTATTAAGTTCTTAAAGGGTTATTCCTAAATGTCTGCAAATTTGGTTGTATCCGTGTCTACGGTTAAGGCCGATTTATAGAACGTTACTTTCACTTTACTTCCGCCTTACTTCGGCGTAATTTTACAGAAAATTAATAAAATACATGGAAATGTAAAAGCAAATTTATACTTCACTTTAGCGCTACTTTGCTGATTCATTTTGCTGTAAGTAGTACTGTCTAAAGCCGAGCTTGACCGTCTTATTGTCAAGGGTGGTGATTACGGAATATCGCTTCGTACGAAACCTGCTCGTCTTCTTATATAGGTTTCGTACGAAGCGATATTCCGTAATTACGACCCAGGTGTAAATAGTCAGAAGTCGCGAGTTCAAACACATGCGCATACCTGTTCCCAATTTCACGTAACTTTACAATCTATAAATTAAGCAAATTTGTTAAGTTACGCCGAAGTAAAGTGAAAGTGACGTTCTATAAATCGCCCTTTAAACGTAAAATATCCAGTTGGTTATAAAGTACTTATATTTTAATTAATTCAGCCCCGCTTCATGCAGTCCCAACTGCACTTGATAAGAGCTTTAATCTAAAATTTTATAAATAATGAAATTAGTCTTAATAGTTTCATTATTGTAAAATTTGTTTAATTTCCAACACATTTAACACGAATTTGATATCTACTGGATATCAATATCAAATGGTTAATCAATGTTTAATAAATAACGCTACCAAACTCAAACAGTTAATTTGTTTTAGGGGCATTAGACAACTTGTACTAATGGACATTTAACATTGCAAAATGTGAAACATAATCCAAGATTAATTAACTGTGATTATATTTTCATTAAATTGTAAACTAGTGTATCATATAAATTAAACGAATTTAATTAAAAAAAAATGTAAGGGGTAAGGGTCCAAATATTCCCAGTTTTTTTATTGGCACGGTCACAAATAATTCTTGCCACCAATGAATGTCATCAATGCTTATGTAAATCAAGCTGCTGAATCCGAATCTGGCATTTACACCGTTCGAAAGCTTTTAGTTTCATTGCTACGAGTTCTTGAAGGCAACTTTAAACGCGACACGTATTTTTTTTAAAGTTCTCTACTTTCTACAATTTTTTCTTTAGAAAAAATCCAAATGCAGATTTGTTTTCTACACTCTAAAAACAATCTAAAAAATAAGTTTCATTAAAATCCGAAACAAAAAAATTTTTTTGCTGAGCTTTTTTGATAATTTATAAAATTTGGTCAACTTTGAAAAGCTCTAGCAAAAGAACAAAAGCACTTGGAAAAAATCCGACTGCTGATTTGATTTATATGACTTTTAATTAGCCTATAAACATAGTTTAGGGCAAATTATTTTTTTCAAAATTTACCTCATTTTTTTGTAAGGGGTAAGGGTCAAAATATTCTCAGTTTTTTAATTAGCACGGTCACAAATAATATTTTCCGCAAATAAATGTCATTAATGGTTATGTAAAACAAGCTGATGAATCCAAATCTGGCTCTTTAACAGTTCGAACGCTTTTAGTTTTATTGATACGAGCTTTTAAAGGCAACTTTAAACGCGACACCTGATTTTTTTTAAAGTGGTCTATTTTCCACAAGTTTGTTTTAAAAAAAAATCAAATGCAAATTTGTTTTCTACATTCTAAAAGCAATCTATTAAATAAGTTTTTTAAAAGCAGGAACAAAAAAAAATTTTGTTGAGCTTTTTTGGAAATTTTTAAAATTTGGCCAACTTTGAAAAGCTCTAGCAAAAAAACAAAAGCACTTGGAAAAAATCCGATTGCAGATTTGTTTTCTACGGCTTCTAATTAGCGTATAAACATAGTTTAGAGCAAACTATTTTTTTCAAAATTTACCTCATTTTTTTGTAAGGGTCCAAAAATTCTCAGTTTTTTAATTAGCACGAGCACAAATAATTGTTGCCATCAATAAATGTTATTAATGCTTATGTAAAGCGAGCTGCTGAATCCGAATCTGGTACTTAAACAGTTCCTTAGCTTTTAGTTTTATTGCTACGAGACTTTAAAGGCAAGTTTGAACGCGACACCTGATTTTGTTCAAAGTGCTCTAATTTTTACAAATATTTTTTGTGAAAAAATTTAAACACAGATTCGTAGTTTACAGCAAAAAAGTCATTTAAAAAAATGAGTTTCATTAAAATCAGAGACAAAAATAATTTTTAGTATGAATTTTGAAAATAAGGTCAGGTTTTTTTTACTCCTGCCCAATATTTGCCTCAGTAAATTGCTTTTATTTTTGGATTCACATTAAATACACAAACTAGAACAAATTGTTAAATTAAATACAACTAATTAATGAGACAATTTGCAAGTGACAATAAAATATTGCCTCCTCAAACAAAGCGTTCCTTGCTGGGAATACCAATTTGTTTTTAAGAGTGCAGCGTACTCATGTAGTATGTTTGCTAATTGAATTAAATAAAATACAGAAACACGCTCGAGAAGATGTGTATCTAAAACAAACCATTACATACAGTACATAACGCTAAAGTACCAAATACAGTCGTTGCGCCCGACATAGGTATTCACAAGCGTATCTCGTAATTAATATATCTGCTTTTGTTTCAGCAACTGTCTTACACGAAGTGGAAGCTGTTCAAGGGGGGGTCGCAAAGCTTCCATGCGACATAACCCCTCCTATTCCCGGTGACAAGATGCTCATTGTTATCTGGTTCAAAGACGGAGGGGATCGCAAAAAGCCCATATACTCGTAAGTAATTGCTAGCTTCCCAACACTACTCTTTCGGTGAAAATACTTCATAATTTTCATGGTTTCTAATGAAACACTGGCTTTGCAAGCAAATAAGTCATCGAGACCTCTCGAGAGACCTTTATTTTGTTTGTCAACTCTTTTACTGCATGCAAAACATTTTTTTAGTTGACGACATTTGGTGTCTGCTCTGAATTGTTAATTTTTGCCCTCACAAAGTTTATTTGCCGAAACCTCGTCCTTATAGGGCGATTTATAGAACGTTACTTTCACTTTACTTTCGCTTTATTTCGGCGTAACTTTACAGAAAACTAAATAAAATACATGGGAATGTATTAGCCAATTTATACTTCACTTTAGCGCTACTTTGCTGATTTATTTAGCTGTAAGTCAAAAGCCGAGCTTGGCCGATCATGCGCAAAATTTGCAAAAATGAGATATTCACCCTTATTGTCAAGGGTGGTGATTACGGAATATCGCTTCGTACAAACCTGTTAGGTCTTCTTATGTAGGTTTCGTACGACGCGATATTTCGTAATTACCGACTAGGTGTAAATAGTCAGAAGTCGCGAGTTCAGACACATGCGCATAACTGTTCCCAATTTCACGTAACTTTACAATCTATAAATTAAACAAATTTGTTAAGTTACGAGGAAGTGAAGTCACGCTGAAGTGAAGTGAAAGTAACGTTCTATAAATCGCCCTTACGGCTTACGGTAAAATTTATTGCCTACTAAAATAACTACACTATTATTTTACATTTTTCTAAGTCAGACTAAAATTAAAAAAGCCCATTCCCCGACCGGGACTTGAGCCAAGCATCTTACTGTTGCCGATCCGATGCATTTCCAGTTGAGCTGCTACAAAATTTTAATCTTAATTTAAACTCAAATGGCATCTGTGTTTTTATTCATATTTGTAAAAACATTTTTTTTTTGCAGATTCGACTCCCGTGACAAATCGCTAGAACACGGTAAACCATGGGCAGACGACGTAATGAATCACAGATCTGTGTTTCGCTACCAAGAAAAACCAGCCAAACTAACCGTTGATAATATCAAAGAAAGCGATGCAGGAGTATACCACTGTCGGGTGGATTTTAAACAATCTCCAAGTCGTAACGTAAAAGTTAACGTTTCCATAATACGTAAGTATATAAAATGCGTAAAACAGAGGCTAGTTTTAAATTATTGTGCACATAAACTTTAGTATATCAAATCAAATAAAATACATGCTAATATTATGCAGCTTAATATTTCATTCAAAGCTTACTATAATTAAGCATCGCTTAAACAGTTTATTATACTATCATGTTTCATGGTTTGATTTATTGCTGCTTCAGGTAGCTTTCTGAAAATTATGCACAATTTTCTATTATTTATTTATCCTGTGTGTAATATTCAGTAGATATACTTTTAATTTATTAACTAAAGTAAGTAATTATTATTTAAAGAAATCACGTTTTTTTTATTAAACAAAAACGTATTTAGCTTTACTTATAATAATTAGTTATTTAACATTAAACAATAACAAGTATTTCTTTGTTTTTTAAAAACGTACTAAATTACACATAACTATTAATTTACAATGAACATCAATGTCAAACAACCGACTTTGTAAATTTTCTGCATGTTTTACGACACAAAATGAAATAAAACGCCGTAGAAATATAACTTTAACTAAAATAAGAGCAGAGGTAAATGTTATAAGTATGAAACTTTAACCACATTGACACATTGAAAGTTTTAATCTTCAAGTTTAGCACTTCAAATATGAAATTTAACCCTGCAAGGCTGTTAAGTGCTAAGTTTTATTAATTAACGCTTCCAACAGCTCTGCTCTGATCAGCAGTATTTTGTCTTTGCTCTACGTAATTAAAAATAAAACAAACAAGAATGTAAAATTTTAATTTATTCAGGCAGTTAATCTTTATTAAGAAATAATACAAAACACAAAACTTAATTATAAAATACAGTACATAATAAATCAAGTCAATAAATAAACAGTCATATAATCAAACACAAAATAAAATCAATTCGCTGCAGGACTAGGTGAGTACTGCATAAAATGCTGCACAGGCGAATAATACTGCACAAACCTCCCGTTCATTTGTTCATGAGCGCTGTAGTTCATCACAGGGCTAACAAATTGCGACGGCGAGAAATCAGGAGGGAAAAACACCTGCGCCATCTGTGGTATGTACTTAGGACGAATGGGAGTTATATCAGGTGTTCCATACCCAACAGGAGTCTGCGTATTGGACGACTTCCTCCTCTCTTCTTGCGCTTGCCCCATGCATTGAGGAAGCGCAGCGTAGTAAGCAAATTGTTGAATTTGCGGAGAGGGGTAATGTGGAACAGGCGACTGATATTGGGGAGCTGCTGAAGGATATTGTGGGGCTGTCGAAGCGAATTGGGGGGCTGGGGAAGGGAACTGTGGCGCGCCAACAGGATTGCAATGCGGGGAACTCACCACGACGTAAGGAATTTGCACAGTAGGAGGTTGTTGCGCTTCTGTTTTCTTGGAGTAGAAATGGAACGAAATGTTGGTTTTTCTGTGTTTTAACAAGGTTATGTCTTGAGCTGTAAAACCGACATGGTTACGAAGAGTCGTATCGGCTTCTTGCTTAGTTAAAACACTGAATGCGAGACAGTTGTCCATTGCTGCAGCGAACATCAAAGGAGTAACACCTTAAACAAAAACAAGGGACAGTTTTTAAAACGTTGCGTGACCACGAAGGACTCTCAATGCATAAATTAAAATTAATCCATTTAATAGAAAGGATTACGTTACCTGTGTGTTTGGTAACAGCGTTGATGTTAAAATTCTGCGTCAGCAAATACTCCAACACGTCATTATTAGCGAATATTATAGCGATCGACAATGGGGACAGAACGTCCTGCAGGCTCCGTTTTGAAACCCCACCACATAATAAATGCTGCAGTATCAGATGCACTAGCTCCAAATTTCCGTTCGCCACCGCCATTAGAAAAACACTAATTCCTAAAAAAAAACATAAAAACATGTTTTTTTTACCGAATTTTGTTTATTTCATGTTTTTGTGTTACTTACTGAATTTATTTTTTCGTGAAGCATCAGCTCCTTTATCCAATAACAATTTAACGGTGTCCATGTGTCCGTTTCGCGTCGCCATCATTAATGGGGTCCATCCTAAATAATTTTCTACGTCAATTTTTTCTCTTTTGGCGAGCGCGTTTAACACTTCTTTGGTATCGTTATTTGCAGCAGCTACGTGTAATTGTGTATTTTTATCATCGTCAATAAATGCGTTTGCATTGTTAATCACTGTCTCAGTTTTCTTTTCGTCGGTCATCTTTCTTGCAAAGTCACACAATTACTGAATTTGATTCTTGGTTTTATCTGGCGTGGTTTTTTTGTTGAGTTTTTTCTTATGTTTGGGATCGTTGCTTTCGTTTTTAAATTCTAGATGGCGACGTTTGTTCTTATTATTAAACATCTTCATATTATTTGTGTTAAGATTTTGAGCATCCAATAATTTAGTTTAAGGGTCATTTTGCGGTTTTAGGGAATTCTTATTAAATTATATTGGCTTCTAAGAGGTCCTTAACTTGACATTATTTCATTGTGAAACATTGGCTAAATGATTCAAAGTGCTGGCTAAAATTTATCTTGGCATTAATTTTGATTTACTGAAAGCGCTGAAACTTGCTTAGCTGCCATGCCATTTCTCATCTCGATCCATCTATTTGTCCTACTAAAGACATTATTAATAAAGTTTCTGTTAAATTAAATACAGGGTAAACATGAAAAAAAATAAGTTTAAGTTTCTTTGAAAAAAACAATTTTTTATACTTTTACGAAAAAAATTTGTTGTGTCCAAGTTTATTATGAACAAGAAATGAATTTATTTAAATTAACGTTGATTTAGCCCTGAAATTATAAGCAAACAAGTATGGCAGTTTGGTTTGAAAAGAAATGAAGAATTTTATTTAATCTAATTTGCATAGTATAATGAAACTCTTTGAAAAATGACATACGTATTAACATTTTTGCGACTGATGCCTTCAAATGTATTTTATGCGTGCTTTACATTTTTATTTAACAATTTTAAACTTATCGATTTGCAAATTGTCATCGTTTTAAAAAATCGTCAAATTTGTTTATACCCAATTCAAATAGTTTGAGGTACGTTCCAATCGACTAGGCAAATATTTCATTGTTTTCACCAGTGCCAACTGCAAAATAGTTTGGAACGGTATTTTCAACAGCCTACTAGATTTATACCGACTAATTAAACCTAGCGTGAATATCTCTAGCGGATCATTCCCTAATAGATGCAAGAAGCGGGAATTTGCTTTGTTCGCCCGTTAACCAACTAATTTGGTCGGTAAATTCGGTCTTCCGGTAGAGATTACATCTGTTTCTGACCCGACACTTAATCTCGGTGAATAGCCATCTTATGACAACTTCTGAATTACTGCAGCAGGGTGCTCGCTGGACGTTACGATGATGCTATAAAAAGTTTTACAGCGTGCGACTGAAAAAACTTACCCATGACCATATATTTACGGGTGTCAGATCCTGAAAACAGACATCCTTTGGACTACTTTTCCGAGGTAGAGTGTCTTTTATATTACGACCAAATTGGAAAAGATAAAGCGCTACATAAACTGAAACATGATAGAAAAATCTGCTCATATGTTTTGTAAGGGCTGCAAAATTTAATTTGGTGAAGACGTGGGTATTAATACAGAATTCAGCGTTTATTTTTACTCGGTTAATCTGCAACTAACAAAAAACGGATTGACCGTAACATCACATTATAAAAGTGTACATTCTTTCTTTAAAAGTCGCCAAGATATCTAATGGATTATCCATAAGATGTTCATATACCTTTAGGGTTCTACAAGTTGCTTAAAAAAGCATGGAAATGGCGTATAAAAAACGTGGAGTATTCTAGACATACAGAATAAAATTATTTTCCTTACCTTAGGGTTTTTTATCTAAAGAATAATGTTTTAATTAGCTCTAACATACTAAATTAAATGTGCAAACTGAGCAAAAACTACCTACAAAACAAAAACCAGAAAAGAGTTCGTTTGCAACTTCACCCATACATTAAAATCCGGTCCATTAAAAAAAGTCATTACAGAGTTTTTACTGAATTAAGAGAGAGTCGTTTTGAACTTTATACGGCAAAAAAGCCAGAGTTAAAACATTAAAATTTATCACTCTTTTAAATTTAAATATAAAATTAATGATGGATTAAAATTTCTGATGCTAATATTAAAATATTGCGAATATGTTTACGCATTGTACACATAGCGTAATTTAATTATTTCCAGAATAAACTAAAACATTTTTTTCATAAGCCGTAGTTAACAATATTTATTTTAGTTTTTTTAAATCCAAATGCGGATGTTATGTGTCTATTATGTTTCAATTTTGGCAAAGCAAAACCTATTAGAACGAAATGTGATTTTATATTTGCATATTTTGCGTTTTAAGTGCATATTTTGGCGTTAATGTGTTTGTTAAAATCAACTGCATTTTTATTGAATTGACCTAAATTCTTTGAAAATATAAACACTTTCCAAACAAAAATTAAAAGCATATTTTTACTCTTTTTGTATTTAACGTTGATTGAAAACATCCGAACAAGGTGTGATTAGCGGAGAACTTCAAGCCGCAAAAATTATTAACTTTGCCAATTAAGTTAAACTTGATTGATTCTGTTTCTTTCAGTGCCCCCAGAGAAGCTAAGCGTTCTTGATGAGCAAGGCGTTCACATACCAAACTACAAGCTAGGGCCGTATAATGAAGGCTCTTCAATTAACATTACCTGTGTTTCTAAAGGAGGTCAGTAAATCTTTTAAAATACCTGTTTTCTTTTATTATTTTAACACAACTTAGATACCTGTTTTTAATTACTGTTATTACGCGTTTTTGCAAAGATTAGATTTTGATAAAACCGTAGATTAAAGTAATACACTCGGTTTAAGGCTTGTTTAAACTCACTTAAATTACCTTGAATTTTTGTTGCTTGTCGCAAATTAACAAAAGCATTATGTTGAAAAAATGGATACGTAAAACTTAAAGCGTCACTTTAAATTATAAAATTTTGCGTCGCATTAGTTGAAGTGAGTTTAAAAAGGCCTTTATCTAATCGGTTTTAAATTATGCAGCAAGTCTTGTGTTGCAGTTAAAAAAAGTTAACGAACCCCATTCTAACAAAATGTAGAGTCATAAAATGGCTTTTTTCAACTTGTCGTAAGTAATTTTCTCTACAAAAGTTTACAGCAGAAAAAGCATTACTTACGTAACGTTCTTAGTGCAGATTTAAGGATTAGTGTGTAAAAGTACATTTTATCACGTTACTGTTTGCTCTAAATATAAATCTGGATTAGGACTTTTCGTAACTTTTTACGACTCTACGTTTTACACATCGATCTGCACGCTTTCCCAAATTAAAAGACTTAATTATTATAGGAAGACCGTTGCCTAAAGTAACGTGGTGGCAGGAAAACGCACTTTTGGACGAATCGTACGAAATCCTGCCAGATGGAAAAGTAAGAAATGTTCTTCAATTGGTAAAGATAGAACGAAAGCACTTGAACACCGTTTTTACGTGTCAAGCTTCGAACAACAATCAAGTAACGCCGATTTCAAGTTCGATCACCCTCGACATTAACTGTAAGTATTTTTTGTATAATGTCTTTGTCTTAATTAATTAATTAGGTTCATGTGCGCAGTTTATTTAATATTAATAATCTTAAATGGTATTTAGGAAAACTAGACTTTTCATGAATAAAATAATTGTCTAGCTGTATCTTTAAACTTAATGCGTTTAAAATGATTATTCTCAATTAAATTTCAATATAAATGGTAATGCTCTGGACATTTATATTCAATTAGGCTCAATATTTAAAGTTGAAAATTAGCATTGGTATAAATAAACGATTTTTTGTGAATCTAAGTACTTAAGCTACTGAAGTAGAAAATAAAACAATAGTCAATAATACCATTTATTTACTTCTCTTTAAAAAAACTACATTGTTAAAGAGCTAGACTAATAATTTCTTTAGCTCTAAAATTCCTGCATAATTTTTTATTCCGTTTTTAGTTTGCGATGGTTGAAATTGTATCTTTCTAAAAGAAAAAAGTCTTTAAAAAGAAATTGAGACTTTCTAATAGTATTTTTCACTTCACTTGTCAAATTAACGCATTAGTGGTAAATGCTTTAAATGTTTAATAAGCTCGTTATTTACTTGAAGTAAAACTGACATCGAGTTAAAGCTTGTCTTGCAAGACACCATACAAGTTTGATGAACTTTCGAGCTAGTTTCCTAAGAAGCCATAAAGTACAAAATCAATAGCAGTCAATCTTGAATTCTCATTTAACTTCTAATTCCGATGGCTGCAAAACAATGCCACAAAAACACGCCCTCATATATCATTTAAATGTTCGGATTTAGAGCTTTAATGGCTGATCTCTTCACATATTTATGCTCAGAAAGAGATAAAAATAAACCCCGCTTAGGTTTTCGCGTGTATTTCACTGATATTTCGATTAAAAATATTCTGCACTTGGCATGACTTTTATTGTTTTGTTGAGCGCCATACTAACAGAGCATTCACTTTTGTTTAGTAAAATTTATGTTTCTACCGAAGCACTATACAAAAATGTTTATTTGATGGCTTCTACGTACAGCCACAATTTATGGACTTTTCAGAGCTTAATACACATTTTTACACTAGTTTCTAGTTCAATACATTGTACTACACTATTGTTAACACTCAATCTGGTCTCACGCATTAGAAACACGTGCCACCAACTTTTGCTTATCCTCTATAAAATCTCGAAATGATGAAAAATCAACTATTTTTCGCAACAAAAACTTTTATTACGCAAGTATCAGTCAACATGGTGTCACGGATCATTTAGTTATTTACTAGATCTGTATTTCAGCAAACGTTGACAAAACAGACACATAAATAAAAGTTGAAATGACATTGGGTCCTGTTGAGGTAGGGAAACACGGCACTATAAAGCTCAATTAGAGAATGGTTACGCTACGGGATTTTACAATGATGTTAACATGATTAGGTCGGAAAGCGTACCTCGAACGTGACGAAGTCAATTTTGAAAGCAATACCAAAAATTGCAACACAAAGTGTAAACAATGAAGACGAGTAACGAGTATTTTTGATTGCCACAAAAAAAGTATTAGGAAAACAGCAAAATCAAGCGATAATCGCCCGGCGCATTCGCCATATTATTTAAATTTAAAAACCCTTGGTTTAATTAATTTAAGGCAGATTAAAATACTTACTTCAGTCGCGAAACATAATTTTCTACCTAACCTAATATTTTAGATTTATGATAATTCAAAGCTTTAATTTAGTGACCAGTCAGAACGAAGGACATTGGGAGAATTACCATTCCAAAATCCTTAACATGCAAATGCAGTAGAATTGTAGAACAATGGCCAATGATGCTTTTATTTTATCTATTTAGGTACCTACTGCATTGGTAGAATTAGAAAATACAGACTCTCAGTTAATCCCATTCGCAACCAGTGAATTATTGAGTATATACCAGAGTACAGTATCTTCCTGAAATGTACGAAATAAAACCAAATAAAGGGCTCAATAAACTTTTTAATTGAGACTTATTAAACCGGATTTACCATGTATTATCAGTTTCAACCTGAAATAAAACGGAAAAATAATACCTTCATAAAATCTGGATAAGGCTGGAACGAATCCATAAATAAAATGGAAATCGTGCTGGAATGTACACCGGCGGAATTTAAACGTTGACTTGGGATTATAAAGGGTGTATTACTTATTTTGAAAGGAGTTTTGGCTTAGAATCACCGAATAAGTTAAACCTTATTGTGTTATTTCTGCGGCAGTAAAAACGAACGTGACCATTCCTTTTATAATTAATTTCACACGTTTTTCGCTCGGGATGCCTAATTTCAGTTACGTGTTAAGAGTTTTACTTCTTATTTCCCAAATAATCTAGATCCTGTCTATTAAAAACTAAAAAAACACGTCCAGAGAGATATTACAATTTCTTATGATTTAACAATAAAAAGCCCGTTTTGGATCCTCCATAAACTTTAATTATAATTTTGTCCATCTTGTTTGTTATAATTATAAAAATAATAGCCTAACCCATTGTAGTCTTTAGGCCGTTTAAACTTTGTTTCATTTTCCAAACATTGTTTCTACGGCGTTTGCTAAAAGTTTATTTCCTTTAAGGAAATTAGTTGGCTTCATAAAATGAAAAGGCATTTTGCAGCAACTTAAGTAAACTGATTTGCACTTAAAGTTGGAGAGACAATTTAAAAGTTTGGTGCCACAAAAAACTAGCGCGCTATTAACATAGTCATAATATAAAAAAAACACCATAACTTTCTTGAAACTTGGTAGATAAGGTCTAAAAGTCACTATTATTTTCAGTAAACTGTAATTTCCATTTATGTGTCAACAAGAAGTTAATTAAAGAAGTTAGCGCAATAAGTGCATTCTTGTGTAAGATAAAGTTACTTTCTGGAAAGTATGCCCAGATCCTAGCTGTCACAGTAAGGAAGGATTAAGATTAGGAAATGCCTAAGATTTTAACTAAATAAGAAGTATTATCATGTAACTTTTCCATTCTTTTGAGGATAACATCTTTATTAAACCGATTAGCAGGATTTAAACTTGGAGGCAATTTTGGCTCAAGGTGGATCAAAACAATGGCACTTGCTTTTTTAATTCCAGAGAACAAAAGCTACGCTGTTAAACCCTACATAAGATAAGTTTAAACAGATTTTCTGCCGAATTCTACCTTTACTTATTGTACCGTTAGTTTCAAAAGGAGGCCTTACAAAGGCTTGAAAGGATTATGCCTTTGTTTTTAAGAATCTGGAATAAGATTGGTTGAAAAAAAAATCCAAATTGAATGTTAATTCGGTTGAGAGTGCAAAGAGCAAAATTTGACAAAACTTAATGTAAATCTGAACAATGTATATCAGTAATTCTATATTCTTACGAAAGATACATTTTTAGTTATTTTTTATCACGTAGTATCGCATTTTGATTCTGATAAAGTAAGGTTATTGTCATTTAAATGCGATAAATATTTTGGCAAGATAAAGATTTTTTATCAAATTGTGTGTATCTGTGTAATTACACAAATAAGTTATGTATTTTTTAAAACATTATATTTTTTTTACCTTATGTGTAAGTATGCCTAACCATATTTTTATTTGATTTTTAAAACTAAATAAATAAACCAGGCAACTTATGAAGCGACGACTCTTTTTGATGAATCACAATCAACAGAAGTTCCAAAAAACTGCACAACGCCCGGTGCAATGTGTGAAACTTGCCATGCCTCAGTTTTTTGTCTTGAAATAGAAGCAGGAATTTATGAAAAAGTTGGCAAAGTCACTTGTACTTCTGGTCAAACTTGCTCAAACAGTTTAAACGCTTGTTCCAAAGATTCAAACCCGAGATGCGATTTAATGGGGCTGCCCTTTAAATGTGGAACAACCCCTGGTAAATACTTTCCTAAAAATCATAAAAAGTAAACAAGCAGAACTTTTTTAGGAATGTATCCACACCCTACTGACTGGTCAAAATACGCAATTTGCGTTCCAGAAAAAGACAAACACGGGCAAATTTTTAACGTTGCTGTTGAGTTAACGTGCCCCAATGGTTTTTACTACAACCCCCTTTCTAATTTCTGTAGCATCCCCAGCAGTTGTACTACTCTTCCAGAGTATCCAGTCGAGTGTAAAAGCATTTCTGATGTTGGACCAAATATATTAAACCCCTCAATATACTATATGTGTGAGCCATATTCCTGTAATAATAAAGTAGTGTACCCAGTGCAAGATGTATGTCCAAAAGGTGGTATTTTTGACAAGGGAGTATGTAAACCCCCGGAGAAAAATGGATGTTCTGCTTTGTTTTTTAATTATGGTGTTTGATTAAATGGAATTTTTAGTAAATTGGTGCAGTTTATTTCGTTTAGTTTTATTTTTTAGATTTAGATAGTTAAACTAATGTGAGCTTATCTCTATTAATAATAAAAGTAGCCAATTTAAGTGCACTTCAATTGGTTTGCATTTTATAGAACAATTTGCCGGTATTTAGTAGTTTAAAATATGTCCTTAATTATGAAGAACATCTTATTTCTTTTCATGGTTTTTGGGGTGAGTTAAAATACTCAAATTAACCAAATATTATTTTATAAATAATTCAAACAGATAACCATTTGTATGGGGGAGTATCCTTTTATCGCTCAAAACGCAGAAGAACCAAAAAACTGCACACAGGCAGGTCCAATGTGCGAAACATGCCATATCTCAGCCTACTGCCTAGAAATAGAACCAGGTGTTTTTGAAAAAAGGCAACGCAAGTCATGCTCGTCTGACGAAACATGTTCCGCCAGTTTAAAAAGATGTACTACTGAAACTAATCCAGCTTGTAGCGCCACTGGTTTACCGTTTCTTTGTGGGGACACATCAGGTATCCTAATTCTAATTTTAGCTGATTTGAAAACTCTCTTACGTAAAATTGTTTAGGTACTTATCCCCACCCAGTTGACTGGTCAGTATACGTAATGTGCGTACCGCAAATACGCAACAACAAAAAGGTAAACATCGCGGTATCAGTAAGCTGCCCTGATGGATACTTTTACAATCCTGCAACAACGTATTGCAGCATTCCTAGCAACTGTACGTCCCTTACAGCTACGCCTGTACCAGAATGTACAAAAAGCACTGTTCCTTCAGCTAACCCGTTAAACAAGAGCATTTTCTTCGTTTGTGGGGAGTATAGTACAGCTAAAAAGGTACTTTATCCTTTCCAAGATATTTGTCCAAAAGGTGGTGAATTTAAAAGTGGAAGATGTATTTCTGGAAAAGATAACGGGTGCTCTAATGATACTACAGATGCGCCTGTTAGTCCTTCTGTTCCAACCATTGGTCCAACTGGTCCTCCAAGTACTTGTCCCACAGAAGCACCCGGTGATCCAACTGAGATTTCTCCTCCTTAGTTGTGGAAGATTTTGGGATTTATATTGTTGTTTTGGTCATATTATGTACGATTATCAGTTCAAATGTAATAAACCAAACAGTTTAAAATTGCACAAATATTAAAAATGTTTAATAGGATAAGGTCAATTCTTTTAGAGATTTCTATATCAGTACATTAAATTAAAATCGTATTATCAACTAAAGAGGTGTCAGGGTTAAACAAAATTTAATTTTTTCTTTATATTTTATCAAAAGCAATAATTATATAAATTTATATTTAGCATAATTCTAATTTAATTGTAAGACAGAGTTTCATCATGAAAATATATTTGTTGCTTTTACTGGCCGCGGTAAGTTCTTTTATTTTTCATTGGTTTTTACCTATTGAAAATTTAAATTAGGTGGCAACTTGTCGAAATTTTCCGTTTCTGATGGCAGATGTGGAAGGACCAAATTGTTTGAGGCCTGGGCCTATGTGCGAGACTTGCCATTATTTGGTATTTTGCATTGAAATGGAAAATGGTTCTTTTTTCAAAATGGACCGATTTCCTTGCGGAGATAAAGAAACTTGTATTGATTCGTTAAATGATTGTTCCACTGACCCTAATCCAAAGTGCAATTCCAAATTACCTTTTGTATGCGGATCTACTCCAGGTAAGTATAGTTTTTATTTCTTCACTTTTGAGTTTAAAATTTAAAATACCTACTCACAACAACAACAACATTTTTTAGGTCTGTATCCAGATCCAGAGGATTGGTCAAAATATGTAAAGTGTGTGCCGCAATATAGAAATAACCAGGTTGTCAACGTGCCAATACCGATGAGATGTCCAGATGGTTCTTACTTTAACTCCTCTACAAGTTTATGTAGTAATAGTGATTTCCCAAAAGTTGATGTCATTGATATAACCTTTTAACTTTTATTTTTGGGTATATTAATGTCGAGATCACAAAAAAGTATCAAGGTAAAAGAAGAAAAAAATCATTATTTTAAACTTATACTTAGCAATAAGGTAAACATTTTTAATTTAACCTACCTCTAGTATGAGGATTTTTAACAAATAAATGATAATTAAGAAATTGTTGCGATCTATTTTTTTGCTAATGGCCCCCATCACCAGACTCCCTACTCAACCTCGGTTTCCCCTGCAGATAAAAATGTGCTCTATCTTTTCAAAGACATCTGTCCCAAAGACCCAAAGGGTGGTGAATTTGAAAATGAAAAATGTGTTGCTTTTAATGATAATGGCTGTTCTGATGGTACTACAGATGCCCCTGTTAGTCCTTCTGTTCTAACCTTTGGTCCAACTGGTCCTCCCAGTACTTGTCCTACAAATGCACCCGGTGATACAACTGAAATTTCTTTTCCTTCGTGCTAGAAGATGTTTGAGAATATTAATGTTATTTTACCTTATTATGTAAGATTGTTAATTTTAATATTTTAAAGTGCGTAAATCAGTACGCTTATTAAAATCGTGTTATCAGCTCAGGAGCTGACTAGGATTAATTTGTTTTTTACATTTTTCTAAGAAAACTACTTAGTGAATTATTTTTTTATTACATTTCTCTGAATTTTGGACACTTCAGAGATTATATCATTATAAAAATCATATAAATTAAAATTCAATACAATGTAATTTTAATACATACCAAGTTAATCATGAAGATATTTTTGGTAGTTCTAGTGGCATCGGTAAGTTATTTTTTAAACAACTTTATTTTTACTAATTTAAAATTTAAAATAGGTTACGAATTGTCAGAATTTTCCTTTTCTGGTACCAGATCTGGAAGAACCAAGCGACTGTGATGCGGTTGGACCAATGTGTGAAACTTGCCGCACTTCGGTATTTTGTCTTAAAACGGAAAATGGTACTTTTGAAAAAATAGATCGATTAACTTGCGGAGAAGGAGAAACGTGCTCTGATGATTCAAAAAAATGTAGCACTGATGAACCTCATTCATGGTGCAATAACCCTTTACCCTTCGTATGTGGTTCTACACCAGGTATATATTATTAGTTTTTTACTTTATCTACTTCATTGTTTTATAAAATGAATCGAAACTTACGGTGATCTAATTGTTTAGGTCTTTATCCGGATCCAATAGACTGGACAAAATATGTAATATGTGCCCCGCAATTAAGAAATAACCAAGTTGTCAATGTGCCCATACCACTAAGATGTCCAGATGGATTTTGCTTTAACTCCTCTACAAGTTTATGTAGTATTCCCTATGATTGCTCAAGCAACCTACCTTATTGGTATCCTTTGCCAGAATGCACATCAAATACCCCTCCTATGGCTAACTTTCTTAATAAAAGATACTTTTTCGTTTGTGGTAGATATAGCTCCACCAATAATGAGTTGTATCCATTCCAAGACATATGTCCTGAGGGAGGTGAATTTCATAATGGAAGATGTATTTCGCAGACGGAATGTCCACCAACCACTACTTATCCCCCAGGTTATTGGACGTCTACCACTTATATACCACTATAATTAGAACTTTTGGGAAAATCATTTTTTTTTTAAATATTGCTTGTTTAATTCTTCTAAACTTTATCTGTTGCGATAGGTAAATTAAAACATTAATAAGTTTGATAGAAAATAAGCACTTGAGATTAAACTTTATATAAATTATTATATCAGATCTGTTTTATTAAAAATTGTGTTCTATCATGAAGGTTCTATTATTATTTTTTTTGGCAACGGTAAGTAAAAATCTTTTAAACTAAACTTATTTGCAAAATTGTACTGAAAAAAAAATAAATTAGGTGGCAACGTGTCTGGACTTTCCCGTTGTGCAGGAAGTAACAGAAGAACCAAAAAACTGTACAAAAGCTGGTCCCATGTGCGAAACCTGCCACGCTTCCGTTTTTTGTTTAGAGTTAGAACCCAATATTTTTGAAAAACGAAATCGATTAACTTGTGGCGATGGAGAAACTTGTTCCGATAAAAAAAGCAAATGTACGAAAGATGGCAATCCTAAATGTGATGCTATTGGATTACCATTCATTTGCGGCACTACTCCAGGTAAATTCTCCTAAATATAAAATTGTTTTCTATTTAGAACGTTTAAGGAATGTATCCCCACCCCACGGATTGGTCCATTTACTACATGTGTGTACCCCAAATACGAAACAACCAAAAAGTAAATGTTGCAATACCTCTTAGCTGTCCAGATGACTTTTACTACAATCCTGCGACGACTTTTTGTAGTATTCCAAGTAATTGTACGTCCATTGGTGAAACACCTTTAGAAGAATGTATGCCCGATACTTTTCCTACTGCTAATCCTCTTAATAAGAGTTTGTTTTACATTTGTGGGGAGTATAACTCGACCAGTTCTGGGTTGTACCCTTTTCAAGACGCTTGTCCAAAAGGAGGTATTTTTGATAATGGTAGATGCACTCCTGCGGTGGAAAATGGATGTAGTGATGGCGATACATCTACCACTACAGAATCCGGTGCCAGCAGTACTGAAAGTACCACTGCTTCTGAAGATACTACATCAGCAACAAAAAAAGATTTGTTTTAGAATTTAGTTGGATAAGTTATCGAAATATTTAATAATAAAGCTGATCTAATTACAAGTTCGTGCACTACTAGTTTTTTTTCTAAATAAAATAAACCAAAACTACTCGTTACGTACAGCTATTGCGTGACTACTGAATAAAAAACTCAGTGTAAGATTATACTTCGGTATGTTTGTAACATTTAAACCTGATACTTAAGGGGGTTGTATTTAGTAAATCAAGTTAAATGCAATACTTAAACTTTTATTTCCTTCATGCACATCATTTTGCTGTAGGTATAGCTACTTGGCCTTACGTGAGACGTTATCTTAATAATGATGTACGCTCCGTGATTTTCATTTACTGCTGGAAAATGATTCTTTTTTTAGAAGCAGTAATTGCGCCGTATACAAATTGCAAAGCAGAATCTAATGAAATTAAAAATTTATACGTAAAATTAACAACACTAGTAGTCCAAACAGGTGTTCATTTTGGTCTTATTGAGTAACAACTGTGTGTATTTGCAATCCTAGAAAAGACCAAAGCAAATAACTTTTGTTAGGGTCAAAACCAGTAAAACCACAACTGATGTGGCCATAAATTCATTTGCTTTTTGCACTTTACTGCCAAATACCTAAATTAACTAAACTTAGAAGTAAAGTAACTCTAGACGAACAGGTAAACAATAACGCCGCTTATCAGCTGAAAGGTTTTGTTTTTCAGGAAACAAGAAAATTAGTTTCTGACACAACACTGACCACTAATTTCTTGTGAATTTATATTTCATCCGTACATTATGCTATAGATAGGTTAATGTAAAGCCAAAGTCAGACAACTAGCTTTGTGATCTTGATACACATACCATAACAATGTCATTGTAACAGAGTAATCTTGCCAGGCTTTTGTTTGGTGACAAGCTATGATGAAGTCTAGGCTAAATGGATATTGTGTTATAATTACAATGTAAGTTTGTACATTATGGGGAATAAACTACTTGATAATGTAGGAAGATGCTTTAGAATCATTTGCGTCATATTCAGGTTCATACTGGAAAATATAACATCTTCTGGCATGCAAACGATCCTAAAGAAAGTTTTTACAATTTTTAAATCAGTATAAAAATTTAATCACCAAGATTGTACCTAGATGTAATTTAAAGATTTGAATTATACCAATAAAATCATACAAAATGCAGGAATTTAATTAAACTTGAAAGGGTTTTTATCGTTCAATCAATGGAAATAGTTTCCACAAGGTGTGAATAAAAGCCGCAAAGTAATGGAGAAAATTGCATTAGACCGCCAATGTTACCACTAAAATGTATTCAATTTTCTTATGATGAGCTTCTACTGCAATGCACATCGCAATTAAAGTGAACAGATACTGTCGTTAACATAATTGAACACCAATAAATGGAGTTTCAAAGCCTAGGCAAATTTAATTTTGACTTTTTTTTTACTTTTCTAATTTACGACAAATTACACTTTAAATTTATTTTGGATGCCTTTATGCTAGTTTCTATATTGATAAAAAAAAATGTCGAATCATTAAATGTTCCTTTATCTTAAGTCGCCACGCGACATCAGCCAATGGGCATGGATCCTTCCTTCTTAAGCTTGAAAAGTAAAACCAGTTTACCCTTTGGCTATCTCCCACGGTTTATCTGCTTACCTTGATAATAAGGCGGGACTCTTCTTGACAAGGGCACTTGTCTTACTGTTAAAAACCGAAGCAAAAAGCCAAAGGCTGAAGCTTCCGATGTACTCGTTTATTAACTATGGGTAAGGGCGATTTATAGAACGTTACTTTCACTTTACTTCGGAGTTACTTCACTTCAATTTGTTTAATTTATGGTTGTAAAGTTACGTGAAATTGGGAACAGGTATGCGCATGTGTCTGAACTCGCGACTTCTGACAATTTACACCTGGGCGGTAATTACGGAATATCGCTTAGTACAAAACCTACATAAGAAGATCTAACAGGTATCGTACGAAGCGATATTCCATAATCACCACCACCCTTGACAATAAGGGTAAATATCTCATTTTTGAAAATTTTGCGCATGATCGGCCAAGCTCGGCTTTTAACAGCTAAATGAATCAGCAAAGTAGCGCTAAAGTGAAGTATAAATTTGCTAATACATTCCCATGTATTTTATTTAATTTTCTGTAAAGTTACGCCGAAGTAAAGCGGAAGTAAAGTGAAAGTAACGTTCTATAAATCGGCCTTTAAGAATTCTTGTAGCAGGTGTGTTTCAGTCTTGTTGATGTTGAAGCACTTTTTCGCTGAGTCTTGCCTTTTAATTGTTATTTTATGACTCGGCTGAATTTTTATATACCTTGTTTCGTGTGTATGATTTATAACTCGTACTGAAACCAATTTAGGTAGTATATCACTAAATTTCCAATTTTTATTAAAATATAATCTCTTTTCTGGAATGTGTGAATATGAACCTCTTCATGGGAAATAAAATTTAGTCGTTTCATGTTGAACGCAATAAAGATTTTCTTGGATGAGGCACAATTCCCTCAGGGACCGTAAAGAAAAAGAAAACTCAATGTTTAATGCGAAGCATTCTACTTTGACCAAAAAAGTTTTAACTACCTACTCTAGTTTTAAATTTCCTGATTTAAAAATAACTTTTTATTAAAAAGTTCCTATAAAAACGCTGTAAAATAAAGTTGGATTTAAATAGAATAAGTGTAATCGGATCGAACACAATAAGGTTTTATTGCCTTTTATATTATAATCCCCAGCTTTGTCTGAGAAAAAGGTAAAAATAACGAGCTCAGCTCGAGAAATCGCAATAAAAACATTTATTTAACCCTTAGACGACATATTTTAGTCCAGCAATTAATAAAAATTTACGAGCGGTTAAATGTGAATAAAGTTCTCCAGAATCTCGTCTATTTTATTTAGTCTGTGCCTCGTTAAAAAACCCCAATAAAATAATGTCCATTGACGGGTAATTAAGCCAATTATAAAGACAGGTATTTTAAATAGAGATCCAGTGGTTTTCGTTTAAATCGCTGATTTCTGTTAAATGTTTTAGTTCTTAAATTGCACCCTTATTATTGGTTTAAATTGCCAAAAGCGCTTTTTATTTTTTAACTGAACAATCCCAATTTATTTTTAATTTAACTAAAGCTAATTGGGTCTTTTGATTGCTTAATTAAATTGGAAAAAAAAGCCAATCACATTAACGTGCTTTAAAAAAACAAATACAATGTAGGTGAACATAAACCGATATTCTAACGTTGAATTTTTTCACTACCAAGCGAATTTAAATTCATTATAAATTATTCATTAAACTTAGTTCCTTTTCCTTAGATTTTTTGCTTTTATCAACTTTTCACTTAAAATTGAATCGCAATTAATAATTAAATTTTGCTAATTATTTTTCTTCAAGCTAAAAAAACGAATTTGTAATCGAAATACGTAAGGCAACTTTTATCGAACTCCTGGAAAATTTAACAATTCTAAATCAAACTACCTTTTGTACAAAACAAATAAAAACTAATTCCGGCATCATTAAAAGCCAATTTATTGGTTCGAACATTGTCAATGCCTTAAGGGACAAAATGTGCAACAATAATGAAACTTAGTCTTTCATGCAACAAGATAGCTTGTTAAAATTGCAAACATGTATCTTGTTTTTCAGTAAAGCTGTCTATTTCCCAAATACCTACTCAAAAAGTTATACGTGTACTGCCTTTAAACGCTCTAGAATACCTAAAACATTCATCGGATTTCTAGACTGCATGCAGAAAATGATACCTATGAGAGATTACTATTTCTGAAATATTGCATCTCAAAATCTGCAAGAAAAGAAAAGGATTTAGTAAATTATAGAACTCCATTTGGATATTAAAGATTGTCCTTAAAACACCCATTCTTCAAACCGAAGTTTTTTTTTATACTTTAGGTATGTAAAAATAAATTGGCAATTTTATCAAACATTTTAAATCCATCACTTAAATGTCCTAAAAAACGTGATTTGACTAATTTCGAAAAAAATGCACATCCACGATTTCGTAATTGACAGGCGGCTCGTAATTTAATTTTTTTTAGCGTATTTAAAGAACCAAAGGATTATAATTTTATGAACAACTGACTGTGCAAAATGTGCACAAACTAATGCTAAATTCTTGCAACTTGCAACAAGAACAGTAATCCCTAAACATCTGCTGTGCCCCCTCAAATAATTATAGCATCTAGAACCTAAAGATCCTTAATAAAAAGATACGCCGATACTAGGCAGCTTTTGATTGGTTGACACCTTTTGCCCACTTTACAGTATGGCCAAAAACTTACATCTTGTCATTTTGACAATTTTATTTCAGTTTTATATGCCACAATATCAAAAATCTATTTTTAACCACAGATAATAAACAATTTTAAATTTTAGACCTCCTGTAAAATGGGCAAAAAGTCATAGAATAAACTAATGTTAAACAATGGTTAAACCAAATAAAAGTTTACTTGATAAATAGTTAAACAATGGTTATCATAGAATAACATCGTATTGGCGCTACTTTGTTTTAAAGGTACTTTTCTAGAACCCAACTTACGTTATGATAATGACATGTCTAAGGGTTTTTTCGATCTTCCTGTCAAAACTATAAATTTTGCAGACGATACCAGCATAGCAATATCAGGTCAAAATTGGTATGATATATCAAAATGTGCGAACGAAGTAATACAGCGTGTAGAAAAATGGTTAAATGAAAATAAACTACTGCTAAACATATCAAAAACAAATCTTGTGTTGTACGCAAACTTAAACATCTGGACACAAAACATTTTGTCCTTGCGTGTAACACACAGTAATTTGGATTTAAAGATAAACACATGCGTAAAAATTTTGGGGCTTTATTTAGATAAAAATTTAAATTGGAAAACTCATTTAGAAAATCTAAAGAAAAAATTAAATTCCGTGTCCTACACATTTAAAATTTTAAAGTCAATTTTACCGATACAAATTCTTAAAACATTATACTACGCAACGTTTCAAAGCCACTTAAAATTTGGTATAATCATGTGGGGTAATAGTAATGAATTAGAGAACATTTTTGTTGCTCAGAAACTTACTATTCGTACGCTTTTCAACATAAAATTCAGAGAAACTTGCAGGGGACGTTTCAGAGAAAATAACATTTTGACGGTCGTGGCAGTATATGTTTCTGAGTGTCTAACGTTCTATTGTAAAAATAGGAAATATTTTTCGGTATCAAAAATACAAAACTGCTATCCGACCAGAACTCAAAATTTAATTTTTCCGCAAGTTAAACTTTGCTTGACCCAAAAAAACTGTTACTACATGTGTATTAAATTGTTTAATGCTTTGCCACCACATATTCAAACGCTTGTAGATGACATTAAGGCATATAAAACTGAAATATACAAATTATTATTACATTTGGAACCTTACAGTATAAATGAATATTTAACTAGAGGCTGACTATATCCTTACGTTCTTTTATATTGTTATCTAAAAATTGTTTTGTACTTATTATGAATTTTGCTATTTATATATATTTTCTCTTTCCGACGTTATTTGTATTAATGATGCGATTAGTATTCAGGTAATATTTTTCTGTATTATTCTTTGCGAAATAAAGCTTATGTTTATGTTTATGTTTATGCTTTTAAGAGAAATAAGTTTGCTTTATAGGGCCCCAGAAAGTCGTTGCCTAAAAAACAAATATGAGGTATTTAGTAAAATGTCGTAATTTGTTTGTTCCTTTTAATTTACCTCCACACACGCTTATGAAAAGTTTTAAAAGGGTGGTTATTATAAAAACACAAGGCAGTAAAGTCTCCATGAATTTAAAATGTACCCTGCAAAATAAAACTCGTTGAAGAGAAAGGGTTAATTGGCGAAATGTAATTAAAATGAAAAATTATGCAAATGTTCGTAATGGGCATAACAGAAAAGCAGGGTTATTAAATACGTTAAGGTGTTAAAACAAAGCAAAATGATGTAAAGAGTAGTTATTTTATTCGGAAACAATTTACGAGCTGAGTGCGCGAATTGAATATTTTATTCTGGAAAGCAGACCCAATTTTCATAGTTGTTAAACTGATTAAATTAACCGCACAAATCTCAATTAAATTATACATTCATGTTCTAAATTATACCAACTATACGATTGCTTGAAATAGTCCTTGCCAATGGCTAAATGGGACTCTTGGGAATTATTTCTCTACGAAGCGGGCGGGAGCGGGGAGGCTACATCAGCGGCGGCGTCTCGGTTTCTGGCAGCTCCCCCTAGCGGTATATCATAGCATACATACCATACGTAATCATAGATCTGCAATTTACATTTGATTTCCCTTTATATCTGCCATTGTAATTGTTCCTACACAGGCAAATTGCGCTATTAGTCCATTAAATTATAATATCTCCCAAAACTATCCAGATTAGCAAGAATTAAGGACTCAAAACACAACTTCATAAACTGTTCCTTGGTAATGAGATTTTATTATTTATAAAGTAATGCAAACACAATTATGTTAAGGTCTAGTTAAAATGTAAAACAAAAAAAGGGAACTTACTTGCATCTTTTATTAATTGTAGGAACAAAAATAAATTATCAGTAATTTAAAAATGTACAGGTACAAGTAGATTTACCATCTGCCGTTAATTCCAGACCTGAAATTGCTTATTCAGCATTTTGTTGTATACCCGACGGGCATTATTTCAAATTGCCCCATTTTCAATAATATGCCTAGTCATTTATTATTTATCAAAATAGGGCATTAAATATGAATTACAGAGCTTTAGCTTTATTGAAATTGATTAGAGTGGTAATTTTATAAAAAATACTCTTTTTTTTATTAATCCTGTTTGTAGGAAACATGGAAAATTATACGGCTTTTGGAGTCTGAATTAGTAGACGAAAATATACAAATTATTACTTGTATTAATAAGATATTTGTTCATGTAAAATTAAGCAATTATGTAGTCACCAATTTTGCAGTTTTCTGTTTTACGATTGAGCAACTGAAAACTTGTTTAGCCAGGAAAATGGTGATCGATTCTGCGGTAAAGAGGTAGCGGCATAAAATAGCAGAGTTTTTCACTTTCCCGGTATTTACAAGTTAGCTGTAATATATTCTAGGTGCGTGTTTTAGCCGAGATCAGTCGGTATTGAGTTAGCTTCAACGAATAAGCATCGGTGCGACGGTATTTTAACCCCAACTCTGGCATGTCAACCAACAAACACAACATTTTTCCGCTAATAGTGATGTCTACCTATTTTGCTTGACATACCTTTTATTTTTTGCAAGCTTTTCCTGCAAATAGATATGGATTTCTTTTTTCGAATAACAGAACTGAGTTGTTTAAAACACTTTTTATGCTTGAAAAGGTAATGAGAAAAGGCGTAAAACTTTAAATTCAATTATTTTCTTTTAGCCATTAGACACAAACAAGGAACTATAAAAATAAAGCTTATCGTTATTTCAAGTACCAACATCAAAATAACATTTTCACTAAGCATTGGAAGATTACGCTTTCTGATAAACATTTACGAGGAACTGTCTTAACCTTACACAAAAATATCGTTAATAATAAAAGCTTTTCTTGCTACCCTCGTATTTCATAAATAAATTTAGTTATTTTGTAAAAGAAATAATAAAAAAATCTAATTTTAAAAGCTATTTCATTACTTTCATCAAGCGCACCTAAATATGCTCTTAAAAACAACAAAGAACTTTTTGCACTAAAGTTTAACCTAACTAAAACCTCTTTATCCTGAAAAATGTATATCGGAAGTCATTACTCATGATGTTTTATGAAATTTTATTGCGGATGAGTTTTACGTGCTTGAGTGTTTTTTGATTAATTATTTTTTAATATGATTTTTTAAAGCCAAAGTGCTTTCAAACTGCAGCAGGAATAGGTTTTAGGATAAGCACTCTCCCAAAGTTATTTTAAAACTTTAATGATTGCACCAGAAAACTAGAAAATTTCTCATAAATAAGTAATGTGCAAATCTCTTTGATAAATAAATAGGATTTTCATCAATGACAAAAAAATATACCTAAACATTTCCACATCTGAACCCAATCTAAAAACATTATTTATGTAAGAGGAATCGTACAGAAGGAGCAGCTGAGGCTGGATCGCATAAATATTTTAAAATACATATGTGTTACCTTCATTTCAAATCCTTATCTAAGGAGATTTCTAAAGGAGTCTTTCCAATAATACTGTTTATGCCATCAACAAAATTCTGCGCTTCTTAAGAGTTCACAAAAAATATTCATACCTATTTTTTCTACAGTTCCACACTGCTCGTATAAAATTGGTTTTTCAAGAATTTAGATTTGCAAATGGCGAATGCGCCGGGTCAAAATTTATGTGCTCATTTTATTTCGAATATTTAAGTATTTATTGATCCCTCATATAAATTTAAACCCTTACGTAAAATCAAATTTACTACCATAGTTGTGTGGATCGTAAAATATCTGAAAATCAACCAGTGATTCTCTTCACACAAATATTTTCTTTTATTTAACTTTTACTGCCAAAATTGATAGCCGAACATTCCTTATGCAAAGCGACTGTTTTATATAAGTACATTCCTTCTAAAGGGCAATAAAAAGTTGGATTTTTGCGCAGGCATTTTATTTCAAAGATAAAATATTTTATGCTTCTGAACTGCATAATTTTAATGTTAACGTTTGTTTACAAACACATTTATGGAGTTTACGTTTTTGAGAAAATATGCCAAGTAAGTAGTACATAAACAGTAATTTTTTACGTAACAATTTTTTGTAGTATTGCCTTATTTCTGACCCGGCGCATTCGCCATATTACAATGAATCTATGCAACGACCAACCTTTTGTTTGGTAAGCAAACGTATCGAGTTTCAGCACCTTCAGTTAAATTACGCCGCATAATGAAATCATAAACATGTAAAAGCAGAATTATGCTACGAGTTCAGCCTTTTTGCAGTCCACGTTGCATGTTGAATGTGGAATACTTATTTGCGTGTTGACAGCAAATACGGCTTTCCATTATTGACGATCGTAAATATTTGTTATTTTTTCGTACGTAATTGTTTTTTTATGAAGACTAAAACCCAAATCAAGATAGATGGGTTTTTGATGGTCGCAGCTCGCAAATTATGTTATTTTTAATCACCGTTGGGTGGTTTTTTTACTCATTTCTAATATTCGCTGAGAATGTTACTAAAATTTCCCATGAGATTAAGTGGTTTACCTTTCACTGAAATATGAACGCAACTTGGGCACAAAAGCCTCCAAGTTTGGAATACCATAAACAATTTGCAGTGACAAAATATTAAAGGACAAACAAAGTAAGAAGACAAAGCCATAGTACATAAATTAGATTTTTTATACTGCAATAACATTTGAAATAAACCGTCGAGGACTCATTCGTCTTCGCTGTGAGACGTTTCAAGTTTTTCGATTAAATTTTTAACAAATAACACATGTGGGGGTTCTTTTGTGAAAGATGGCAGATAGGACTGAGAAATATGAGCGCAAACTGTTCTAACAATGCTTAGGGAAGACAAAAACTATACAAAGTTTGCTTCTATATCACTAACATCGATCGCAAAATGTGTCAAACGGTGGTTGCTTTTAAGTACCATTAATTGTCTCATGTCGGGTTTCGGCTTTAAACTTAGTTAGAAAAGTTGACATAATCATTCATTGGGAGACATATTATATTCCGGTACATTCCCGAATCTGTACATTATTCACTCCAATCAACAATTTTAAACACATCTAAATATATAATACCTAACAGTCAAGAGTGAAGATAAATAAGGGGAAATCTGGGGCAAATATTGTTTTTCAACATAGCCATTAAATGCAGTCTAAATTGCCAATTTAATATTATTTATAATTACTTATTAAAATGTAAAACTAAGTCGCTAGACATTTAGAATGTTTTTCTGTTGATTTCGTTACAAAGTGACATACTTATAACTCAAGGCTTATTAAGCCATAAAAGACCCCATAAAACGTTTAAAAAATCATACCGTATACGGTACTTAAACTTAATGCTAAGATTAAATGATAATACAGATATAAAACATAAATTTAATTCAATTAGTGGCCCATTTAATTTGACATAGTTGACAACATTACAATAAATCGGCGGTCGTATTTCCTGGAGTAATTGGCGTCAGAATCTGCGTAAAGATCATATTTGGCATCTACCGGTTTTTATGAAAACTTTTATTGAATGAATCGCAAGCTAATGTAGTCGAGTCGACCGCGCTCTGTCCGTTAAATAAATTTACTTTTGATGGCGCTAACGAGGACTTAAAGGTTGCCGCATTTAACTTTTTAATGCAGCCTTCTCATCATCATTCTTTATAACTTTATTTTTATTTCATTTCGTAATTTGATATTTTTTTCATTTTTTATACGTTTGAAATTAGGGTTATAATTTCAGACACTAAATTATCTCCATAAATTAAAATTTTAATGTTTGCTTATTAAATTATTGTGTTGTTTTTATTTCTTTGTATAAATTATATTCCTGATGTCGGGTATTTACCGCTTTAATTTACATTTTTATTTCTTAATTTGAGGCTCTTCAATATTTTACTATGAAGCATTTTATACATTCTGGTAATAAAATGAAAACTTCAAACTTACAGAATTGGTGCACTTGTACTTTTTTAATATTCTTTTGCTACGTTTATTGAGTTGTAATGAAAATTGTGTTAATAAAAAGGATATTGAGACAAGACGGCAACTTTTTATGTTTGATTACATTCCGCCAAATTTGCATTTTTAAATTAAAATACTGGTTCATTCGTCGACTTCTCCTGATACTTTGTCAGATCCTTTTTGTATCATCCCGCATACATTATTCTCAAATGAAAGAATAAATGAAACACGTTTTAGTACTTAGATTTTAACTTTATTTTATATTAAATGGAAATGAGGGTAATTAAAAAGATTCTTCTTTTTTTCTTTTAATTCGCCTCAGGTTTATAAGATTTATTCCATGTTGAACTTAAATACAATCTAACTTTCTGTATTAAATTAAAGTCGCATTTTGTAGAGGAGTAAAGTAATTTAATTTCGTGTACATAGGGTAATGAAAAATGCGCTTCCCATGTAGGTGAAAATTAAAAAAAATGGACCTTTACAGTTTATGATTGTTGCTTCTTCGCCTAGTTTTGATTACTCCGTCTTAAAATACAAACTACGTAGTTTCTTTGTTTATTTAAAATTCTCGGACTATAAGTTAGTGCTTAAATTAAAATTATAATTGCATAGTTCAAAATTGCTTTAAACAAAATCCCTTCTCTTAAAAAATGAAATGCTTATATCTTAACTTTGGAATTTTGATTAATTTTGCAACTTTCAATTTCAAAACATCAGATTATTATTAAATGAAGCCGTTGCTTTAAGGAGCATTTAAAAACAGCTTACATTTAAATGTTTTAATTTGTAAGTACTTTTAATCTCTTTTGTTATTTCCTCCCTTAACTTTCCTAATTTATGGGTCTGAGATTAGTCCCGACAATTTATTAAGCCTCATAAAATTATAAATATTAGCTTTTTCATGGAAAAGGTAAAAAGAAATCGTAAAAGAAACATTTACCTTTTTGTTTTAGGTTTTAAAGGATTTTACGATCTTTTCAGCAAAGTTTATTGATTGCAAAAAGTATTAATAGCTTGCAGTATAACCTATCTGATCTACAGTTAATGAAAATCCTTTTTGTCACATAAATGTTTATGTGACAAAAAGGAAGAAGGGCCTAAGTGTAAAAACGTCATTTGTGCATGTCAGTATAGAAATCGTATTCTTACAAATATTATACAACACTACTACAATCTTGTATTGTTAGAGGAAAAAGAATATTTCGCTGAATGTGTATGACTGATTTTATTGTAAATATATATGAATATTATTATTAGAATTCTCTTATTAAAAAATTCTTAGAAAGAATTACTAATTATTTACCCTCGTATATTATGCCTATGTATTAACAGTACAAAATATTGTTAAAAATCTTGTAGTTTAGTACAGTTTCATGCTGTTACTTTATCAATTAATATTGTAAAGAATTCTAACCTGTCGAAGGTAAATTAGTGATCAGTACATTAATCAGGACTATTGGGAAAAACACTGTAGTAGTTATAGTCCTAAATAGATAAATAATAAATCTCTTTACTCTGTCAGAGCTAAAGTTTCTAGATAATAATCAGAACCATCATCTGGGATCGATATTTGCAGGATCTGGTTTGCCGCATCTCTTAAGTAACCACTATTATCTTCCGTTCTGAGCTTACTCCTTAATACACTCCAGCGTTTATAACCTCTTTTGCTTTTGCCCGACTTTCCAGTTAATATTAAATTAATTGACCTATTTAAAGCTTCAATGAACAAAATATTTACACCCTCTTCCCGTAAATTTTCGCTGTGGAAAATGCACCGTGAAGCAATCTTAAATTATTTGAATTTTCTTTTGAAATGGCTTCTTGAATCAAGGTGAAATATGTTATTGCGTTTATCTCTTTTAATCTCTATATTTTTAAACTTGGAGCCGCGTCTATTTTTAGGCAAACTGTTTATTATTTCTGGACTAGGCTATTAATATACAATTTGCAGTAGTTTTGTAAAGACGTAGCTTCGTTTTTAGTGCAAATTTAACGTATCCATTCAGCGAATAATGGCTTAATGGGTTTCCCTTTAGATAGTATAGAAATTACCAAAATTCTGTAATATACCTGTAATATATCGCAACCTACTAAATTATTTCCTTAAGACCATAAATACTAAAACCAACATTTAGATTCCATTAATAAACCTGAGACGTAATAATCGAGTTCAAACTTGTGATGTTTTGCAGGAAACTGGTGTAAAAGCATACCCACCCTTAACTTGAAGCATAGTTCGCAGGATAACAAAAACACTTTAAATTAAAACCTCCCATATATTGCAAGTTCAGCAAAAAGTTGAGGCAATTTAAGTCAGTAAAGTCATTAGACACTAAATGTCCCGGCCAGCCCCTCGTTATCGAATAGAGCGGCTTTAAGCGTTCCTTTTTCGCATTTCTCTACATTACCTTTCCTTTATGGGCACTATTAAATACACAGGGCGATCTGGATTAGTATCTCTCGGCAGGCGATAATGCTACATTGGTTTTTGTTTTAAAGAATTAAGCTCGAGCCCAGTAAAGCAAACATAAAGTTAAGCAGAGGGCTAAAAAAGGGATTGTTTTATTTTAGGCGATGTTAATAAAATATTTAAATGAAGAAATTCATTTTTACATGAAAGAGCACTTAACGTAGCTAATAAACGTAATTTAAAAATAGATACAACAAAATCATAACCGGAAAAACACATTTCAACTTTATGTAAATTTTGTAATTTGGCATAATTGTTAAAATTGAAATAAAATGCTGCAGAATTTTTGTTTTTGTTGCGATTGCTAAAAGACACATTAACTTGGTAAAATAACTTAAAAGTCTTTTGTAAGAAGCTAAAAATAAATATTAGATACATGAAAATGCTTCCACTTTAATCCTCTATTTAATTAACAGCAAAATCATTTTAAGCAAAACTGGTTCTAAGAAGCTTTTCTACAAAAAATAATATTTGTTTTTTACAAAGTAGAAGTTGGGTACCTATAATTGGTATGGTATAATGTTGAAACTAAAAGTTAAAAGAACGACAAAACATAATAACTTATAGAAGATATTAATAATGTTAAAAGTTTATAGTTTTATTTCTTTGCGAATGTGCCGTGGAATATTGCCGACTTAAAATGTGTGTTTGCCCATTTCATGCTACACAAATCATAGTTCAAATACACTCCACAGACATTTTTTAGAAAAATATGAAAACTTAGAAAGTTGGTCGCCTACAAACTCATAAAACACACACTCCCTACTTTTTATCGACAATGTGAATTTCCTGAAGTGACCGTTACATTTATTCTTTAGTTCAACTTTTCCACTTACAATATTACTACTTAATACTTTCTATCTACGTGCACTTTAATAAAATGAAAAGTGTCCTGCGGCACTCCTTGCCAATAAAAGTGGTAAAAACACTTTTATTGGTGGACGTGCAAATGCAAACACAATATTTGCCAGATGCTCTTTAATACTTGATAGCAAAAAAACCATCTACAAAATAAATTTCATTCAAATTGAAGACAAAACATTTTTTGATGCTTTAGTCAAAGTTTTAGTACTTAAAAACTAAATTTTAAAATTTCTAAACATGTTGTTACAAACTAATAGCTATTTGTAAAAATAAAAGGCATTGTACGGCTTAAGTAACGAGGAAGGAAACCCCAAGACCTCATAGCAAAATTTAATAAACTAAAGAACGTACATATAACAAAATTAAAAGGAAACTTCGGAAAACTTTTATTAAGTTAATTTTGAAACCAGCTCTCTTAAATAAACAGCTTGGATGACTTTAAATGGGGCAAATTAAATACCATCTAGAAAGAAGTTCATAAGGTTAAATTTACTAAAAATTGCCGGATCCTTATAACTTAATTTAATGACATTCCGGGTGGAGTTATTTACTCCATGTTTTAGTATTTTAATATTCTCCAAAGAAGTGTTAGAAAAGTTTAGGCGTAAATTAAAAACAGGTGACAGTCTGACTTTACCCCTGAGACGGCTTGCGCCAAGCTGTAACATTGTTTTTTTTTTATTTGGCAACATGCTCTGGTAATTAATAATGTAATGTGGTGTAACGGAAAAGTTATTTCTTTTCTTTTTGGTCCTGAACTTATTTGTTTTCATCAAGAAGCTATGGTCCTTTTGCTCTAGCTTTGTTGTGAGGTTACTTTTTATATTCCCCAGGAAGCTATAACAAGAATGGGTGATGTCACAAAGAAATTAAAAGAAACCCTTTGCAGATACAAGTAGGTCCACATTATTATGTTTTAAAAATACTTTACTTAATGGTATTGGCCTTATTAAACATAAAACATTTTTTAAAAGTAACAAAGAATTTGGGCCAACAAAAGGTTGAATACATTTCGGTCCTAATGGTCTGGTAAAGGTCTTCTTGTGTCCCACGCATAAATAGTATCCTGCATTGCGTAATTAAACCAGTCACGCACATTAATGCGCAACAAGTTTTCCTTATCAGAGGTGATTTAACAATTTATTGAAATTATCTTTCCAAACAATCAAGCTTTAGGATAATTGCTACAAGCAACTACAATTAAAAGATTACGAATGCTTTAAGTTTCAACCATAAGTAATTTTTAATGGCGTGCCGCTTTAAAGTTAAATCGATGACGCTGTTTGGTGTGAAGTGAGGGGTTAAATTGGCGCAGTCAGTTTTTAAAATCGCACTAGAAAAACTTTTTTGTTCACTTGAAATTAAGTCAGGTTAATTTTGGTACTTTAATGCTTTCTTGTGGTTAACCCAAAAGTCTTGAAAGTGGAATTTTATGTTATAAGACTATAAAATTTTACGAGCAAAAAACTATTTTAAAACATAGGAACGGCTCTTGACTGAAGTTGCTTTATGCATGTAGTACATACGTTGAAGTTATCTGATAATATCAGGTCTTATGGGAAAAGCTCCGTTTATCAAAGAAAACTTGGGATAACTTGTTCGAGTTTCCGTCTTGCGGAAGTGGATACTATACTGCAGTGCAATTGGCCTTTAGCTTTAAAAGGCCTAGACACGAAAGAGTAGGTACACTTCAATCTCAAAGGAATCCAATATATCACAAAAGGAAAATGAAAAGGAACACGTTCCTTACCTACTATGTGTGAGACGTTTAACAATTATAGAATTCTTCAAACTTGGGTGTCAAAAGAGTCGAAATTTAATATCGTTGATACTATAATATCCCCAAGACGTTTACAGCATTTCTAACATTGTTGATGAAGATAAAACTGGCGTTATTGTGTTTCGTAAAGGTTAATTTCTAGGTTATTTAGTAATGAAATTTTTTCTTTTTTTTTCAGTACGTCCGTTAAGGGTGAAACTGGTTGGAGAGAATAAACCATTGTCGGCAGAAAATGCTGTCGAACTAAGCTGCGAAGTTATTGGTTCCAGGCCACCGCCTACCATAACCTGGTGGAAAGGCAGCGTTCGAATGAACAACACTCGGGAAACTGTAAGTTTTATTAAGCTTAAAGTGTGATTTAGAGTTAAATTAAATTAAGTCAACGCCACTCAAAGCTACTTTACTCCACTCAACTTGACGCGACTAAATTAAGGCATTTATAGTATAAATTTACACTTAAGTTTACAACAAGCTAATTTAGTAAACGCCATCTATCGGTAAATGTTAGAATCGTCTTATTACAGAAATTCATCTGAAATTCTTCGCTTATCTTTGTAATTTTAAAAATTTGGTCTAGTAGCCGATAGATGGCTCTGATGAAGAGGCTTCCTTTACATTGAATTAGCTGAAGTTAACCAAAATTAAGAAATAGAACCTTAAGTAAACGTCAAGTTAAGTTAATTGGATGTGTAAATGCGATTTCATCTTTCGTATAATTTATTTCAGTCGCGATACGTTAATTATAAGTGAAGTTAAGTTAATTCATTTATAATTCAAGCTTAATAAGTCAGGCGATAATTTTAGGTGACTAAAACTAAAGGGACATAATGACAATCTGTTGCATTGTACGCCAATAGTAAGATTAGTAGCTATTGATATTGTTAGCACACATGATTTACAATGAAATATGTAGCCAGTGATTAATCTTCAGTATTAAACCTGAATCAATGCAATATATTTGATAATTAATAATTTACTAAACTCATTAGGCTTTCCTTTCAACATTACAAAGTGTTTTGCAATTTTAATAACAGCTTAAGTTTTCATTGACTCAGCTTATTGTAACATTCACGGCAAATTTAAATAATTTGTTTATTAAGGATAATGGTAGAAAAGCAAAAAAAATAGGTCAGAAAATCTTTGTTACTACTAAGCTATATTAATGGGGAACAAAAACGCCTTTTCTACTTAGAATTTTGTTTGCATTTTTCCTTTTGTGAACCGAACAAACCTAAAAAATAACAAAGTTAATGATGCGAAAAAGTTCTGATATAAAACCCTTAAATAATGCACAAAAGCTTTATTGTAATAAAATCTCTATGACGAATAATAAAAGCATAAAGTCTATTTAATTTAAAGGTAAAATATATGTAACAAAACAATGTTTATTTGCCGGATGTTCCGCAGTAAAATTTCCTGATGCCCCGGTTTTCCACAATTGAGCAAATAGGTACATGGGATGACCGCAATAATAAATTTGACAAATATGTACACCAGATAGTGCTGTCGCTGCAGCAAACTTTGCAATTGATATCTTATAGCATTCTTATCCATAGTTGATAATGGCCAATAAACTCCAAATGGCCCAGTTATTCTTTTCTAATGTTAAATAAATCTACGGCAATAATTAAATGGAAATAAATCGACGTAGGTATTTAGGCGCCAAATTTAAATGTGTTTTGTATTTTGGCGGTATTTTACCAATTACCTAAAGATTCCAGTAAAAAATCAAGTATTTCCTAATGTACCTTAAAAATTATGATTTTAGTGCAATCTCTTAACTAAATCTACGTCATTTTCGTGTCCAGAAAATATGCATAAAAGATGTCCTTGTTTTATAATTCCAGAAATTAACTTGATCTAGATTTTACGTTTGTTTGCTTTTGACATGAAAAATTTAATACATTTGCACAATATTTTATTTTTAGAAATACGAACCAAACACTATATTTTTCAGTCATTTTAAAGTCTGTTTCAAAATAAACTGTTTATTTACCATTTTAAAATAAATGTACATTAAGTATAGCCTTTCTGGAAAGCGGAAAATGTGTTTGCTTTTGTAGGTATTCGTTATATATTTGTAGTTTTTGCAATTGGTTAAAAGAATATTTAATTGCAATAAAAACAAAGCAAGTCCATATACTTCGAAAGCTACTTTAAAAATATTACATCTAAAATTTAAATTTTGTCCATTACCGATTCCCAATTTCCAGAAAATGTTATACTAGCATTACTCGCAATAAATTTTTTTTTGTTGACAAAGAATATATTATCAAATCTACCCAATCTATCTTTACGAGTTTTGCACATAAAAGTAGCCGTTAAGTTTCGTTCCAGAAAGCTGTTGAAGGCCCGCAAAAACTATGCTCATTAATATTCTATGCACAAAACTACATTTTATGTGAATAGTTGAAGTATATCGGCCTTTGTGGGCATATAAAGAAATTCGCATAAAGCACGTTTCAGATATTCTTCAGAAAATGATATCGAGAAGTTACAACTCACAGGCTATATTTCAGATATAAACTAAATTTTCTTCAAACTGTCAATAAAATGGAAAATGCTTCTCAGACAATTGAGATATTCTTTACAACAAGAATCCTTTCCACAAATGGCCTATTAAAAGAATTCGAGATCTGTAACAATATCAAAAGTTACATTTTCAATCATTAAGCCTCGACATATTTAAATTTATATAATTTGATAAAAATATGTTGTTTTGTTATGCATTTTCAAGAAAAATCTCTTGCGACGCGTTTTCTTGTTTTTGTCTAAACAGTCGATAAAATGGCGAATGCGCCGGGTTAGCCATTTAGCTTTGTTAAATAACCATGAAAATGGAAGCAACTTATTTCGCTCAACATCACAGGTGATAAATTTACCATTTCTTTATTTCTTAGAAAAACACCACGAATAAATATTTACTTTCATTTGGCAATATTTTCTGAATTTATTAATTTTCAAAAATATCCCGCTTTTGCGATCTTCTCTAAAAAGATTCTGTTTTGAAACACAACAAGAAAAGGAAACTAAAGTTGCTCATTAAATTCAGGGAGCTTGTTGAAGCAAAAGGTATTTTCAGATCAGGCAGCAAAGCCATATAAATTTAAGACGCGTCATCTTGTCGACTGAAGTTGGCCCGTAAAGACATTGTAAATAATGTTTTCTCAGCAAATATTTGCTACTATCCAATATTGTTGCAAGTCAAGTGCTGCAGGGGCGATGGGGAAACCCATATCAAAGACTACGGTAATATGATTCAATCAGGAGATATGAAATTTCCAAAGGTAACTAGATAAAATTTAACCTCAAACAGAAATCTACTCATGTGCTTTACGATTGCCTTCTTTAAAGACGGTTTGATGTTTTTTTAAACCATCCAAATGCACAAAAAATACCATTTTATATCTTTGGGTTAATCATGTACTTAATCAAAAATATTAATATAAAGGGACCGAAATAGCCAACAATAAACTGAACCAATTAAACGACTGTTGCGCACAGTATAAAAGAGACAGGATAGAAATAAGGACTCTCTAAAATCGTGACGGAAACTTGCACCATTATTGGCTTGGGTATAGACGAAACATCATTAGGGATTTCTAGTTATTTCCTTCAAATGATACTTTAGCCCGTTTGACATTTGCTTATATAAACCCATCTCTTGTAGTTCAGTCGTTTAGCATGACATTAAGCCTTATTATATTAGAGTACCAATATTCAGTAGGTTGATGGCTTTTCAACTATTAAATGGTCTTCCGATGTTCTTGTTATCTCAAAGTGGCATCTTGGATAATTTTCATACTTAATTATAATTAGCAGGAACTAATAAACTACTACTTAAGCCCCTGAAGTTATACTAAGAACTTCAAAAGGCATTTTAGTTTGCTGTTTATTAGAATATTTATATTTCTGCAAATTTTAAAAAAATGGTTAATTTTGGGTAATATACTTTATGAAATTAAATGTGTAAAATAGGTTCAGATATCTACAGGGTATCCCAGAATTGGCGCACCACCTGTATGGTACGCTGTTAGGGCACGCCTGGGGATTCCAGGAAAATTGTTAAAAAAAATCCATCTGTTATATTCATTGAGGAAAATGTGAACAAAGTTGCATAAATTTGGCAACACAGTCTAGGAAAATACTACACAGTCTAGGTAAATAAATCTAAAAATCCCATCTGTGAGTCTTAATTATACACTTTTGCCTAAAATTGTATTGACATTGTTGTCAGCTTATTTCAAGAAAATTTTGTAAAATTAAATTGTTTATAAAAATGTTACTTGACCATTTAAAAGATGAAAAATTGGTGAAATGGTTTAAGATAGACTGCAGCTTTGTATTAAACCATATTTTTCGTTAATACGTGCTGTTGTTTTTAAGGTATATGCGTTTAAAGTTTTGCACTTTGGGGTCTCATATCTTCAAGGGTGTATGAGATGGATTTGTTTTGACAATTTTCTGGGGATCCCTGAGCATGCCCCAACAACGTACCATACAGGTGGTGCGCCAATTCTGGGACACCCTGTATAATCCCTACGCGAAGTACAATAAAGGATGAAATAAATAACTCACTGATAAAACCTTTATTCATTTAAATCCGGAGTCAAATTTGGTTTTCAAATGGTGAATTAAAAGGCATTCCCATTCCAGATCCCCGAATCGGAACGTGAATAAACTAATATTAATTTAATCTGATGGTGCCTAGTGAACAATTGAATTATTATAACAAGTCCAAAGCTAAAATATATTGCTTCATCGTAGCCTAGTTATAAGTTGTCCTACAGGACCTTTTGTGATATAAATGGCCACTGCTGTTGGTTTATATCGTTGGCCGGGTCTGTTTACGCGATAGCACCCTGCCGATACCTACCCAATAAGCCATAAACCATGTCACCAGCCGGTTTACTCTCCTCAGGTAATAAATGTTCCACCCTCTCGGTTATGATTCAACTGCTTGTCGCGTATAATGTAGTTGTTCGGAAAATATACGCTCCTTATACAGGATGTCACTATAAAGGGTGTCCAAACAATGGCGCATAAACGCGATGGTACGCTCTTGGGACATTCTCAGGGATCTCTAGAAAATTGTCAAAAATCCATCTGTTATATTCATCGAGAAAAGTGCGAACAAGTTGCATAAATTCGGCAACCAATCCAAGAAAATACATCTAGAAATACCATATATGAGTACTGATCATACACTTTTGGATTAGATTTTATTGACGTTGTTGTCAGCATCATTTTATGAAAATTATGTAAACTTAAATTGAATATAAAAATGTAATTCGACCGTTTAATAAATAAACAAATGATGGAATGTTTTAAGATATACTGTAGCTTTGTATTAAGCCATTTGTTTCGTTAATATGTGCTGTTATATTCAAGATATAAGCATTTAAAGTTTCGCACTTTGGGGCAACATATCTCCGAGAATTTATGAGATAGATTTTTTTTAACAATTTTCTGGGGCTCCCTAGACATGTAATGCCCAACAACGTATCATCGCGTTTATGGGTCATTTTTTGGACACCCTGTATACAACTTCTCTGGTATAATTATTGAACATTTTTTGTTACTTTGACCTTACATTTTGTCGTGATTCTTAAACCCCCTTTGTATTTCGTGCAATAAGAGTAGTAAGTAGAGTTCAAGATAAGGACAACCCCAGGAATTTCCGTCTCAAAGAAACGAACTCTAATTCCAATTCTTCCGTGAAATAAAAAAGCAACAAAGAAAAACCAACCCAAATGCTTACAAAGAAACCCATTAAAAATAAGTTGTCAGCGAAATATATTGAAAAGTATTACATTTTCGACCCTGGTGAAAAGTTGAAACGTGCTGCTATATCCCAAAAGATAAATCAACGAGTGGACAAGGGCTTTGCATTAATAATTTCATTTAGTTCCACTACAGCAATGTCAGAATCCAAGCTGCACTAAAAAGAAAATGTTTTATGACTGAAAAAGAAATGTTATTCATATTCTAATTTTATGTAAATATTATACGTCTGCATAGTAGTTATGTGCCTTGTTGATAAAATGAAATTTTTGTTTAAATGCCTGGAAAATGCCGTCTCTTAACTAAGGAAATAAATCTAGATATCCTAAATTACACTTCTCGCTCCGTAACTTTGCAGCAAGTAGTCTAGAACATGCAACAAAATGGCGAATGCGCCGGGTTACGTTTAAATGTATTAATTTTCTGTTACAGACTAGCCCCGACATGAACACGACTACGAGTGTTCTTACGTTTATTCCTACCGTAGAGGACGGTGGCAAATACTTATCCTGCAGAGGGCAGCAAGAACAAATCCCTGACAGTGGACTAGAGGACGGCTGGAAATTAGACATAAGGCGTAAGTAAAATTTTAAATCTCTTGTCATGCATGTTTAAACTTTTTTCTAAAGCAAATTTTACGACTCGTGAAAATGGTGTTAAAATTATAATAAAAAATGCATGGTAGTGCTGTCAGCGAGAAAGAACACGGGAGTTTTTACATTTTCTGTGGTTAACACACACATAAACATCGTAAATGGCGCAGTTTTCACGGAATGCGTCGTTTTTTAGACGTCGCGATGCCAACGACTCTAGTTGACATGGTTTATTTATGTTTATACAAATATGGTGTATTGCGCTTGTGTTTTTCTGATTTGACTGACGCTCTTCTTATTTTACCACATTTTAAAACAAATACATTTTTATTTTTGTTCTAAGTAAAGACAAGTTTATAAATTTATTAGATTGTTTTACATAAAATAATTAAATACGAGCTTATTGTTGCTAGGTTTCAATATTTATAAAGACCAGCATTCCATTAAAAGACACAAATAAAATGTCTAATTTCTTCGCTCGTGCATATAAATATTTCATATCAAAAAATAGCTTTATAAAATTGAATACCCACTTTCATTATTACTCAATGCTCATAGGCAGTTAACTGCTACAATAAGCATTGTGCTTGCAGTTTTATTAAATCTAATAAAACGTTACAAAGTAAATTCTGTACAGAGCAAAATCTAAATTATACAAGTAATGCTATTTATGTTAAATGAGAAATAGCAAGAATCATTCATGTGAAAATATCGTAATTAAATGTAAATCTTTCAAACTTGGGTAAAATTGAACGGTCAGTCCATTCCTAATTTAAACAATGGGACTAGCATTATTGTTCTAATTTTATGTACATACCGACGTAGTCTCTAAACTTTAATTATGTATCATGCTTTGTTAATTCTGGACGCATTTAACAAATATTTATGCTGAAAATCATGTTTGTAATTTAATGTTGGATTATGGCACAAAATTCGAGCAGTGAAAATTTTAACCCAAACTGCAGCTAATGTAATTAAAAATAATTTTTAAAATTTCCTATTTTGCGTTTATTTAATATTCCAAATTTAAATAAATGATCCTGAAATGTTTTATTCTGGAATAAATAATTATGGGATATTGTTGTTATTTTGTAAACTAACCCTAAGTCAAATTAGAGTCATAATTTGCCTTAAAATAACTCCTAGATACGTGTTTCAAAGCTGACATAGGCACTGCATTAATTAAGCATATCAGAAGCAATACACTTATGTTTAATGTCCTTCCTTCAACCCCGACGGTTAATTATGGTACTTGTTACATGATAACCGGTCCAATTTGCGAGAATTACTACTAACATGCAGATTCCATTGTATAATATAGCGTAATAAGCATGTAGGGCTTCTACTACGTCTAACTACTACTTGTGCATACCACTTATATAACCACTAGAAAATTATAAACTACACGTTACTTACTTAATTGTAATATCATGATTACTTATGGCAGTAACTTAACTATCCAAATTTGTCGCATTGACTGCTTTCCCGGCTTATTTGACATTATCATTATTGGCAGAAAAATCTAAGTTGCTGATTAGCAGAAGTTCCTGATCAGCAGCAAAATATCTAATTTTTTGATCAGCCAGTAAAAGTCCATTTTCCTGATCAGCAAAATTTGTTGATCAGCAGCGAAAAGTCCATTCTACTGATCATCAAAATTTGCTGATAAGCAGCTTAAAATCTAATAAATTTTGCTGATTAATAAAAGTGGGTTTTTGCTTCTGATCGGCAAAAATAATTCTGCTTATCGGAAAATTAGATTGTTTGCTGCTGATTAGCAAATTCTGCTGATCAGTAGAATTTGCTGGTCAGCAAATAAAGTACACCCTAAAGTCTATCTTACTGACCAGCAAGATTTGCAGATAAGCAGCTAAAAATCTAATTAATTTTGCTGATCAGCAAAAAATGTCCCTAAAATATATCTTACTGATCAGCAAAATTTTCAGATCAGCAGCTAAAAATCTAATAAATTCTTCTGATCAGCAAATAAAATGCTGCTGATCAGCCAATAAGTTATTGTGCTGCCGATCAGTAAATTTTGCTGATTGGCAAATTAGGCAAACCCTTATTGGCTGATCATTCAGCGCATTCGCCATTTTAAACACATTTATACATAATTGTCTGTATTCCGGCGCATTCGCCATTTTTATCATTAATCAGCAAAATTTTCTGATCAGTAAAGTCAATTTTTTGCTGCTGATCAGCAAAAAAATGCTGATTGGTAAAATTTGCTAATTAACCATTATTGGCTGATCATCCGGCGCATTAGCCATTTTCAGCACTGTATGCACAATTTGTTAATCAGCAGCAAAAAGTCTATTTTACTGATCAGCAAAATTTGCAGATCAACAAAAATCTTATAAATTTTTTTGCTCAGCCAATAAGATTTTTGCTGCTAATCAGTAAATTTTGCTGATTGGTAAATTAGGTACACCCTTATTAGCTGCTCATTCAGCACATTCGCCATTTTAAACAATGTTTACTTTCCGGGCGCATTCATGATGTAGATTCATTGGCTGTTTTCCGGCGCATCCACCAGTTTATCATTGGTTATTTACCTATGGCATTCGCCATATTATCCGCCGTGTTGGCAAACATACCAATTGGGTAGTTGTTCTATCAGCCGTATTAGCAAGGGACAAACAACCCAAACTCCAAAATTAAACCGTATTGAAACGTTTCAATAATAAATGTCATAACTATTTCAGACGTGCCTTTGGTCTCATTGGAACTTGGAAGCAGTCTGAATGGTAGCACTATCAAAGAGGGAGATGATGTTTACTTTGAATGCAACATTAAGTCAAATCCTTGGGTCTACAAAGTTAGTTGGAGACATAACGTAAGTACTTACGTTGCTAGCATAACTTTTATGTTTATTATACAGCTATTTAAGTTATAAAAGAACCATATTCACTCTTTTATAGCTGAAGAATTAGTAGCATATTCATTTGAAAGGACCTTGAAGTCGCTTTTAAATTATTAAAAATTTCAAAGATGTTCTAAAATAGCAAGGTAATTTAATAACTCCAAGGTTGAGCAAACAATGTTTGTGTTAGGAAAACTGTGGTATAACTTAATGTGTATGTTTATTGTTGCAGGGAAAACAACTGTTTAACAACGCCCAGGCAAACACAATCGTAAGCAATCAGAGCCTGGTGTTGCAGTCCATAACACGAGCTAGGTCTGGACATTATAGTTGCGTTGGCCATAATCAGGAAGGCGATGGACCAAGCAACACAGTCCAATTAGACGTTAAATGTAAGTATTGTTTAGTATTATTAGGAGCGCAGAAAATAACATTATGTGCTCGCCCGGCGCATTCGCCATATTCTAATATAGCTGCTGATCCGGCGCATCCGCCATTCTCTTCAATTAATAATGTGCACATTGAACTTGGTGTTTGTTTTTAACTGAATAAATAATGAGAAACATGAACAACACAATCATTTTTAAAAGCTTCTGCCGATATTAAAGCGGTTTTGGAACTTTTAATTATTTTAATTAAAATGCTTTTAAAATTATGACTTTTTTAACGATTGACCAATGTGTAAAATAAAACGATAATGTTTGTGCACGTAAAAATGAAGGTATTGCATCAATTTTTTGAAGGATTACGGAGTATAATCCACGCGTCACATTTTAAGTAAATAGTGTCTTTTTATATTCTCCGTCATTTATCATTCAGTGCTTTGTATGCAAATGGGTAATTTTTCTCCGTATGTCTTTATAGAGTTTGACAAGAAACTGTAAGACATTTCCAATAAATCTTGTTTTTACTTATAAAGCTTACTCGCCTACAAATTATGCCAGCGATATATTTCAAATAAGCACCGTTCTTTCGGGACATAATTTTTTTATGTTCCTAAAAGACATATCCATTATAAAACTTCTTTGTCGGAATTTTTGACAATAAAATATAGCACTTTCGTTCGCTGAATATTAGATATCGAGTGCTAAGTTCCAAGAGAAATGGCATTTGAAAGACCCTTGGAGTTTATTTTGGAAAATAATTAGTTTCCCGTCCGCAGTGTCAATTTTAACTTACTTGAATTTAGTTTCAAACTGTCGAGCTTAAAACTTATAACTTGTACAAAACTAGTCAGGAAAATTTAGTCAGTTGCAGCCATAAATCATCAAATAAAACAGAACTTTACTATATGTGTCTTTTAGTTGTTCAAACGGCAAAATATAACAGGAAATTACGGTTACACATAGTAAAGACCGCGGGCGGCCAGAAGTAAATACTACAGACAGACTTCCCAAGCTACATTATCAATATTTAAATTGGAATGTTTCAACAATAAAGGTTACTTTGAAACACAATCCTTTGAGCCAGAAGACGGCTTAAATAATACCCTAATCGATACTTAAAACACAGGATCCTTATAAATATTTAAACAAAAAAACAACTTGATATATTTATTTTTCTTTCATGTATAAAATATGATAAGATGTTTTTATCGTTTTCCGCATATCTAAACCTCCACCTAGAATGTTTTCAAGGATCCTTTATTACTTTCTCAGATTTCCAACATAACGTTTTTACATTTTTGAAATGCTTGACATGTACAAACAAAATAACTCACTATGCTTTTAAAAGTTTGACATTCCATGAGAAAAATATCAAATCTAAAAAAACAAGCATTACCTTCTAGGAATGCTAACAGGGCAGAAATATGTTATCGGTTATGTTTGGAATAAGAAAAAACAAAAATAGCTTGCTCTAGAGTAAATAAAATGTGCTCTAGATTTTATTTAGGATAATGCCTCACAAAAGAAAACTCTTATCCCACTGCTTTATGCCTCTTTTAAAAGTAGTCTAACATACAGGGTGTCTCAAAACGGGCGCCCACGGACCCCAAGGCGTGGTAGAGGAACACAAACGATTTACAAAATCAGTAACGAAAATTTTTTGTGCGGACCCATTCCAAAGATATGGGGCTTCAAAGGTACAAACTTTGCACCCTTATAGCGACTTTCTTAAGTAATAATAAAACATAATTTACTTAATTATTGAAAGACAGGGACTAAAACTAATTATTTATTGCAAAATTTCGGTCCAATGATGTTTATTTCCCATAAAAAATGAATTTTAATTTTTAGAATATTACCCAAAAATCTATGCGGCAACATTGTCTTACCTTTTGATTTTGATTAAAGTTGCCATGCTCGTAACTAAGGTAAACTGAGCATAAATTTTATTTATCATTGATAAGTGTCATTAATTTATTGTTTGCGTCAATTTTTAATTCAAGTTTTTTTAAATGATTCGCTTTTACTAACAAGAAATATGGTAATACGAATCCACAGCATTAAGTGCCCCAATAAAGTTCCTGTGAAAATAGAGCCGATTTGGTCCAAATGGTAAAGGCGTTTAGTTTGGAGCAGCATCAGAAATTTGTAATGTTTGAATGAAATAAGTTCCAATGTGAGCCCCAATGCAGAATTACTATCATTCCCCAAATGAAGAACCTCGTGAAGGACAATAATAGATGTGTTACCAGAAAAGTCTAAACTTACTTTGTTATGGCCGTAATTTTTAACAGTTTTGTTGTTATTTCGGACGGGTCTAGGAGAATTCACCACCCACAATTCACCGCCGACAATTCATCGCCCACAATTCACCGATCCACAGTTCATCGATAAGACAATTCATCGACAAGTCAATTCACCGCCGCACAATTGTTCGATGGGAGAATTCATCGCCTAGTATGAATATTAAATGAAATGAGTTTAAACTACAATGCTTTCTGATAATGTGTTGATATATTTTTAGCATAACAACACCGAGAACAACACCTAGTAATATGTCCCTCAGTGTAATGCACACAATTTTGGACGCACTGTTAGGCACCGACATAGCTAGAGTTTCTATTTTCATTTTAGCAGCAAAACTTAACCTAACCTACCTAACCTAATGTCCCCCAGTGGAAAGTGTCCCCCAGTGCTTTCATATAAGTCAGTCTAAAATCCTGAAATTCAAAAAAAAGTATTCATATTGGACTTTACCCAGCTAAAAAAATTCCATTACCTCTATCATTTCCGTTTTTGACCACTTAAATCAGCAAATTGGGTATGTCTGCAAATTGGGTGTCTGCAAATAAGAGGACACGGGCAACATTCTAGGTAAATAAATATCCAAGAAATTTTAATAAAATCATTAGGTAAGTTTATCTATAATTATTTTGGTGGCAGGCAATATTCTAGGTAAATACATTTCTGTTATTTATTTTGTTCATTAAATAAACTAATATTCATACTAGGCGATGAATTCTCCCATCGAACAATTGTGTGGCGATGAATTGACTTGTCGATGAACTGTCTTATCGATGAACTGTGGATCGGTGAATTGTGGGCGATGAATTGTCGGCGGTGAATTGTGGGTGGTGAATTCTCCGGATACCATTTCGGACATACATTAGTTTTTACCAATTACGATATGATTTTATTGATTTGTTACATTTTATAAAGAAAGAAGTATAAAATTCAGGTATTCAAACTATTTTGTATTTTTAAAATTAAAAATAAACATTAACCTATTTCCTAATGTCAAGTTGAAGTTTCATGTTTGCTCACCTACTAACTTGTTTTTTTTAAACTAAGCGGATTTAAACTAACAGTGTTGCCAAACTTTGCTAAGTTTGCAGCCCCATATTTTTGAAATGGGGCCCCCAATCAAATTTTTGTTTCTGATTTTGTATATCGTTTGTGTTCCTCAACCACGCTTCGGGGTCCGTGGGCGCCCATTTTGAGACACCCTGTATAATTTTTATTTATACTGATTTTTATTTTGTCAGTTATTCCAACTTGTCGTCCAGCCCAGCCCAGGGTTTTTGGGGTAGCGCGACACGAAAACGCAAGAATCCTCTGCGAGCTGGAAGCAAATCCGACCGACGTACAATTCATTTGGAAATTTAACAGCAGCGCAGATACAGCGGATATTCCTCAAAATCAGATACACTCCGAAAAAGCCAGAAGCACAGCCACTTATAAACCAATGACAGCGGGGGATTACGGCACTTTACTGTGCTGGGGCAAAAATGAAATTGGAATGCAAAAAGAGCCTTGTGTGTTCCAAATCAACCCCGCAGGTACAGCACTTATTTTCCAATTTTAACATCTCCCAATAGAGCTGTTCTTTATGATTCTAACATCAAATAAGCATTGAGTTTAACCAGCGAAAATTGCTTTTATTTAAATTTAAAACCGCGGAGACAGGGTAGAGTACGCGAGTTGTAAAAGTATTAGCTGGAAAGCTTATTGTTCTCGTGAAAAACACAGCAAACAAAAATTCCCCAAATAAAATGTCTAATGTAAATATAAAAATTATACTGTTTTTAAGAAAATTAACTTGACTTCTAGGGTAAGGTAATTCAAACCGAAAATTGTTGTAGTTTAGCCCTTTCGGGACCTTTATTTTTCTATGGGACGAAAAAAAAAATTTTCAACATCTTTGGACTCTATTAAAGGCATTTCTGAATTTTTTTTAAAAATTGCCCCATTGGAGGGGAGTTACATTATATGTACAATTGTAGACACAGTTACTATAGTAAAATTCCTAAAGATTTTGCTTTGAACTAATTAATGGGTTTTTCAGACCTTTTGCGAGCAATAAGGGGATTTATCCTGAGTATAAAAATTTACTTTTGAGCAAAAATCCCTTGGTACTTATCTCACCAGCTTAAAAAAACGGGGGTGATTCAAAACTAGTTGTTTTTTTTTTTTAAGCGTTTATAACATTTTTGGGAACAAAATTATGCATATTTTTTTATTTATTACATATTTTCATACCCAGGACAACCCCTACTGGATTGCAAAAGATCCAAAACAGCCAATAATTAAATTACAGACTTATATTTTGACTAAGAAAGCTGAATTAATACCTGTATTTAAAAAAACCTAATACCTGGCAGAAAAGTTCTCCATAGTTGTTATTATTTAAAAAATAAGATGTTTACAGGATTTAACTGCTTTTCATGTAAAAAAACCTGTAGTGCAAAAAAAAAAAGTTCAAATTTAATTTTTTTTTGCTAATGACTTTTAGTATTTTCTTTAGTAACGTTGTCTACAATTGGATACGTTGTATTGGTACACCTTGGTAATTATGTCTACAATTGGGCACATGATATTTTGGCTAGAGTGCCTTGAAGAATTGACAGTTATTGTCGCCTTATAGAGTGGCGACATGCATCATTCTTTCTCAGAGAAAGAATGATGCATGGCGTCACTCTATAAGGCGACAATAACTGTCAATTCTTCAAGGCACTCTAATTTTGGCAACCCAGAACAAACAACAAAAAAATGATTATAAAGAAATTTGAACTTAATTACAAAGATGTGTCTTACAATTTATATAAAGGCAATAGCTTGGTTAGATGTCCATTTTTTTAGAAATAAATAAAATTATTTTGTACCTACCTTTAACGGAAAGCAAGTCATGCGGAGCAGCCACACAAGATTTAAAAATTTGGGCGGTCCTTAAGGGATGTCCCTACCCAGACTAAAATATCGAAAAATAGAACTCTTTTTGAAAACCCAAACGTGATCTTGTGCGGAAATTATAAATTTCTATATTTAAGAAAAAATTTAAAAATTGATGTGTACAATGGTAGACGCCGTGACCGAACAACCTTACCCTTACCGTGCTGCCTTTTTAGTGGAGATTTTAACTGCGGTTTGATTGATTTAAAGGGGTAATAAAAAGAATAATAAAATTACAGGCAAACCAGACGCGCTATCAAACTGCACAATAGTGAATCAGACTGCGGAATCTTTGCATGTGGAATGTGTCGAAGGTTTCAACGGAGGACTGAGGCAAGAATTCATTATGGAAGTGTACGACACGCAAACCCGTAAATTGGTTAGCAATGTCACGTCTAGAAATCCCATTTTCAGTGTGGCTGGATTGGAATCCGGACTCGGGTTCGACGTGAGTTTGTACGCTGCTAACAAGAAAGGAAGAAGTTCCATAGTACAAGTTCAGGCATTCACACTTAAAGCTGCTGAGAAACACACAGGTAAGATATGTATTTGCTAATCGCATTAATTTCAGAAACCCCACAACTGACACCATATTATGTTGCCGCAAGCCTTTCACCGAGTTTAAGATTTAGAACAATCTCGAGAACATTACAAAAGGAATCTCTTTACTAGACTCCTCATTTACTTTTTTCCAAGTATTCCTTTATGAGCTACATAATTAGATCATCCCTTAATTTATATGGCTTTCTTTTATGGAAATAATTTAATTTGCTGCGTCGCACGCTAGCTTAAATTTTCTAAAAGCGGGCATAATTGTTTTGTGCTAGAGGTGATAAAATACCTACTTTGTTGTCTATTAAAATTAAAAAAATATTTCGACAATTTTAAGGATTACTCTTCCCAAAAACAATGCTTTTTATTTTTTAAACTATGTACCTACAATGCATTTTCGAATTTCAAGTTAAAATCGTTAAAAACTGATTGCACTAAATTGGGTTCAGGCTTTTACCATTAATAATAAATGCAATAAAATATGTATGTATAAATGAATTCAATTACCAATTAACTATTCATTATAAAATTGTTTGAAGTAATTCCGTGTGTTTAATTTAAACTAATTTTATTTTATTACATATTTAAAGTTTGGATGGATGTTACACATGAACATACGAGTACCCTTTACTTGTATTTCGGTATGAAAAGTTTAAAATGAAAAATTATAATTATGTTCTGATTAAACCTTTTATTATAATCTAGCTAATTTTTGTTTAACACGGAATTTTGTAATCATAATATTTATATGGCGGCGATGTTACTGCAATTTATAATAGAGGTTTTAAGTTACATGCCTATTTCTTGTTTATGATTTTAGATAAAAAATGGCTCTTATGATTTTGAATTAATTATTTAAAAGCCTTTCCAAACCATACCTACAAAAATTTAGTTTTTACGATAATTTTTGATGATTTAAAAATTTAAAAATGTTGCTGCTTGGTTTCGGCACTGTTTACCAGGAACATAAAAAGCATATTTTACGAACCTGCACTTTATCGTAGCTGCAACCTCTAGTGTTAATGTCTGGTTTGTTTTTAGCAGTAAAACCAAAAAAACCCATACCTCCGGAAAACTGCACACTTACCCAGCATTCCCGCTATTACCTGCAAATTCACTGCCAAGAGCCCGAGCTTCTAAGAGGCAGTCATTCCACCTATTTACTCCAGGTTTACGATGCGAATTCGCGGCACATTCTAGGCACCTCAACATCGCCATATGCCGAAGACATCACCATATCTTCGCTACCCTCAGATTACAATGACTTGTTGTTATTTGTACGTACCATAGATGCCAAATCTATCACTAGCGATGCCAATATTATTTATGTTCCTTCGTCTAGTCGGAGTTATTCTCAGAGGGGTAAGAAATTTTATAGCGAGATGACTTTTTGCTGATGTATCGGCGTGGGACTCTTCTTCTTTAATATAGGTGGTGGTGAATCATTTTCTGTGTCGTAGTTTAGTTTATTGCATCTATAAAGCATCGTAAAACTTTCTCCTAATCCATCTACCCGCTCCAACTAACTTCGTAAAAGTTGTTTGTGTATTAGATTCCATTTTGACTCTAAGGAAAATTCAGTTTTTGCTGCCCCATACTATCTTAAAACAAAGCTAAAAATTTTATATCCCTTCTGGTTTAGGTAAAAAACATCTCGCTTTTCAAACATAAACAAAACGTTACACTAAAAATGTTTATATCTTTTTAATATACTGGTTTACTGTGTTTGGCAAATAGGCATCATAAATTTAGGTTTATTTATGAATTGGGGCTATCAATTGTAGATGACAAGTGCTTTAAAATTATAAAACAAATTACTCCCCGCAACAAAATGATTAAAAGTGTCATAATATACCATTTGGTATTATTTATGTTCATCAGCAGTGTTCTGGTATTGACGGCCTTTATGGAGCCATTTTATTAGGTTGTTGATTGGTTGTAGCTTTTGTCATGCTAATTATTTCTCATTATAAAGAGAATTCGCAAAACCACAACATTTGAAATGGGTTTGTACTACAAACAGAAATAAGATCAGAGATGCGCGCTAATAATGTCGACATTCGAGGTCTTCTAGGATTCAGGATAACGGTACAAAAACCTGGTGTAAGAGAATTTAATACACCTTTGAGTAAAGGCATTAATTACTAGAAACGAGAAACAACACGCTGCTGACTAGAGAACGAGGGGGAATTCACATACCCAAATAGTGTACACCACTTCCCCCAAGAGGAATTCTTTGTAAAAAATTCCCAAAAAAATCCACAAATTCCCCCAATTTCCAAAAAATTCCCCCAATTCCTAAAAAATTCCCCCAATTCCTAAAAAATTCCTTCAATTTCAAAAAAAAATTTCCCAGAATTTCTCTTAAAAAAACCATTAAAAATGCATTACATTTTAAATTTTCAGAAATTTTGACGCAAAATTTAAACTTATGGTTATTTTTGGCAAGAAATTTAAAAACATGAATAATTTTTGGTGGGAAATTTCAAATTTTTGGCGCAAAATTTAATTTTATTGTTAATTTTGGCGCGAAATTCAAAAACATTAAGACTGCGTAATTTTGCTATCTTCCTAAAAAAGGAGATCTGGAGCCACATAAACGTACTTCGCATAACAGTCTCTTCCTGTTAGAATGTGGTAATGCTCATTTAAAGAATAAGAATATTGTCACATTCTACCAGTGGAAGAGTCGTAAGCGATGGGCTTTGTTCTGAATAACTACCCGATCACTACTCGGGTATAAACGACAAAAGCAAATGGATTTTATTTCTAAGAGAAATAAAAGTTATTCGAGTAGTGCCCGGGTAAAAAAAAAATCTTGTATCTTGTAAAGGTATTTTTCAAAATACCTTTGCTACCAATTTTTAAAAGTTTAATGAACTCGTTCATTGCCTAATTGGTGCTGCCACAATAAATTTAATTAGACCGTAAGCTTTCTATATTATTTTACAAATTTCTTAGCTTTTATTTTCCAAAAAATACCTCTAATTTTCTAAAAAATTCCTCCAATTCCTAAAAAATTCCCCCAATTCCCAAAAAATTCCCCCAATTCCTCCAATTCTCAAAAAATTCCTCCAATTCCCAAAAAATTTCCCCAATTCCCCAAAAATTCCTCCAATTCCTAAAAAATTCCCCCAATTGTGTACACCAATTCCCCTAGTGAAACCCCCCTCGCTAGAGAACTAAAACCAAACCGTTTTTTGTCACCATTTTTGTTCATTTATTAGTTCCCTATACCCCCTAACGTTTTAACAACTTAAGTATCATTTTCTAATCCATTTGAATTGGTTTCTGGGACTTACAACGTTTCTTTACTCTTCTAAAACACCAATTTTGTTTCAGCAACAACGCCAGTCCTTCTCCAAATAACACCGCTTCTCGGCGCTCTAATCGGCGTGGTCGCCGCTCTAATCCTAATCGCCATAATAATCGTCATCGTTATCCGAATGCGAGGCGGTGGCGAACGTGACGACAAGGACTATACGGATGATGGTGGTCTTTCTGCGGCAGGACGAAGATGCGTAGCAGCTAACAGTGACAAAGCCAGTACGGAACCATTGAACAAACACGACTCTGTTGATAGTTTAGAGGAGAAGAACCCTGATATTATACCACAGAATACTGATGACGATTATCAGGACGAAGAACGAGCGTTTGAGCGGCTTAATAATGCGTCAATGAGGGTTTACAGCAGGGTGCAGAGTCCGAATAATTTGAATAAGAATAATGGTTATGACATGTACTGCAAAACTGTAAGTTTTACTTGTGGAAGGTTTTAAATGGGAATGTCGCGAAGCATAGAAACTTTGGTTATGTAATTTTGGTGTTGTCTTAAATCAACAAAACAGCACTTTCTGATCATTGCTCAGTGGGTTTATAACAGTTAATTTTAACTTGTGCTTTGTTTATTTATGTTGCTGGTGAGCACAACTTTTAATTAAACATAATTCTTATAAACACTCTGAGAAATGACCAGAATGTGCTGTTTTTTTGTTGATTTTATGCAACCAACATTCCATAACCACAGTTTCTATGCTTCCGGCTTCGCGACATTCCGCGTTAAAATCTTGTGCACAAAAATGTTGTGCTGCATAAATTTTGTTACAACAAAATTCTTAATTATCTTTCGATTCATTATAACTTTCCGTAATAGCCGTAATAGTTGTTGTTAAGCTAAACCAGGATTAACAATCCGGGTTCGATAATTCCGCCTAAGTGACCCGGCTTAAACTAGATTAGTCTTAAAAGCTGCCATTTTCTCAACCAAACTTTAAACTTTAACAAGTTGCTGAATAGAAATAAATCAACTCATTATTCTATTTATTGTGGCTCTAAAGTCCGATTTACAATAAAAATAAAACGTATTTGTCTGTTTCATTGGACATCTATTCCAAAGTTAAATCATTATCGCCCAGCCTCAAAAGTTACGCTCCATTGTACGTATTATAAAAAACGTAATTCTTGTTTTAGAGCGACGAAATCACCTACGCTGAGCTCTCTTTGTCCAATCATCAAATGCCTCACGTAATCTACAACCAACAAGCCATACCAATGTCGGTTATCCGTCGGCAAGAACCGACTGTCTACGCTCAACTCGATATCTCGAAACGACTACCTCCAATGTCTCAGTGCCTGACGCTTAGTCCCCCCCACCAGCCTCAATTCAGTACGTTGCAGCATCCAGGCCACGCCCCTTTGCCTCCGTATACGCATCATACGTTGCGCAGAGGCGATACTGCGCATATGCAGGAGACTAACTTCCACCATGACGGTAGCGTAACGTCAGAAACGTCGCTTATTCATCCGAGAGATTCTAGTGTAAGTCTTTCTCCCGTTCCTTATGAGAAAAGCTGGAGGACTGGACATGTTTTGAAACCGCTAGGAGGCAGGAACGTTTATGACAAGGTTTTTTTTTATTTTTTATTTTTTTTCACGGTTGTTTTTTGTTTGATACACTTTTAACTTTTTTTGTTTGGTTTTATCACTTTATACAGGGTGTCCAAAAAATGGCGCATAAACGCGATGGTATGCTCTTGGGGCATTCTCAGGGATCCCTAGAAAATTGTCAAAAAAAATCCATCTGTTATATTCATCGAGAAAAATGCGAACGAAGTTGCATAAATTCGGCAACACAGTCTAGGAAAATGCATCTAAAAATCCCATCTATAAGTCTAAAAATTCCATTTATGAGTCTTGATCATACACTTTTGCACTAGATTTTATTGACGTTGTTGTCAGCTTCATTTCATGAAAATTTTGTAAAATTGATTATAAAAATGTAATTCGACCATTTTATAAATAAACAAATGGTTGAAAGGTTTAAGATATACTGTAGCTTTGTATTAAACGATTTGTTTCGTTAATATGTGATGTTATATTCAAGATATAAGCCTTTAAAGTTTCGCACTTTGGGGCAACATATCTACGAGGGTATATAAGATAGATTTTTTTTAACAATTTTCTGGGGCTCCCTAGACATGCCCCAACAACGTACCATCGCGTTTATGCGCCATTTTTTGGACACCCTGTATAGTCACATTACATCTTTTTTCTCTAGCACACACCACCAGCAAAAAATAAGATAAATCATCTATGAGCAAAATTTGGGTTTTTTTTTTAAACTTTGACTTTAATTTTTTTTTTCTTTTCAGTCGCTGCAGCCTCTCCTAGAAGCAAATAGTACAAAATCAGCAATTTCGTCGGCTCAACCACGTATAGTGACTGCCACCCGATTTTGACCTAATTAAGAAAAACACTAATTTATAAATATTTTGTTAAACGAGTACTAAACAAAAGTGAACTCTATTTTGCATTTTTCTTAAAGTGAGTGTTAATATTTGTAATGTTTTATAAACTGTAATTATACGTAAAAATGTTTTAAAACTTATAGTTCGATGGAATTGGGATTTCTAGATATTTCCTTAATATTTAAAATATAATTGTTTTTTTTTGTAAAAGTTCTACGTAAGTTATACGAATTCTAGTTAAAGGATAAATTATAGGCAGATTTTATTTTTGTAAAGATGTTTTTTTTAAATAACTAATTTATACTTTGAAAGAAAATATAATTCTCAATGTATTTGTTAAAAAGAAATTAAACTCAAAACAAAGTTAATAAAAACTTAAAAGTTTTTAAAAGTCCAAAACTTATCTTTGTTATTAAAAAATTGTACTATAATTAACTTTTCACTTCAAAACAGTCTGATTTAGCAGTAGCTTAAAATAAGTTTAAGCAACTGTGATATAAATATAAAAAGCTTTATTATTTATTATTGATAAAGACAATTATTAACAAATAAATAAAATATTATTACCATATTGTATATAAAACATGTAGCTGTGAATTTAAATCAATTTTAAACATTAATTAAATTTTGTCTTTGACAAGAGAAATTATGATGTACATAAAATTACAAAATATAGGGCATAATTAAATGCAATTTTGTATGAAGAATATTAATTACTTATTATACTTTAATTTTTGAGACTGCCATTAAAATAATAAATTAAAAACAAAATAATATTTATCATTTTCTTACAAGGGTTCTAAAATTCTTTCTATTTAAAATATGTACGTTATTGTATATAATATTCATTAAATTAACGTTTAACGTCCGTTAATGTCGCTCAGAGAATATATTGCTTTTCCATTTTTGTCTCACGTCGCAATTTGGTTTTTTATTTTTGTAAATTTAGCCTTGACAATAACGTGAGTTAGCTTCAGAATTTGGGTATTTTTTTCACATTTTTGTTAACTTTTAAGTACCTAGTAAACCTTAAGAAAGTGGCCTTGTTGAACTTATGTTAATAATTAATTATTATAAAATAATGTATGTCTGATCTAAATTAGATTTTTGTACATAGTCCGTGTTATCATCCATGTATTATTCATATTACTCATATGTCTACTGAAATCAATAAAAAAATTACAAATAAAATAACTTGTTTTATTTTTAAAAAATTCCCCTTACAAAAAATCTGCAATTTTCATTTTATAAAAATAGAAATTCTTTAAAACTTTTATTAAAAAGAACACTAGCGACACCTGTTATAATCAGACGAAACCTTTAAACTGCCACACGGAGACACGAAAAAAAAACACGAACTTTTTGGTCGGTAACAAAGAACGCTGTAATTGATTTAAAAATTCGAAACAAAGTTGTGTTTCTAATATTTTTACGCCCCTTTTTGGGGCCTGCTTCTTGCTACCAACTACTGGTATACCAAAAATATATTTTTTTACCACTAGATATTATGGGGTGTTACTCGTACACGAGGAGAAGAGTTAAATTATATGAATTAAACCGCGAAGAAGAAAATATGCAATGGAATGACAAAGGTACAGGGCATATTAGCCCAGTGTATGTAGATCGTTTGGAAGGCCTATGTTTGGTGGTAAGAAAAGAAACTCAACAGCGTATTCTGATGGAGTCCAAAATAAGCAAATATACTATTTACCAAAGGCAACAAAACACAATAATCGTTTGGTCTGAGACAAATCTTCTGGACATAGCGCTAAGTTTCCAAAAAATAGATGATTGTGATGATATCTGGAGGGAAATTTGTCGAATACAAGAAGTGGACCCCTCTGTTCTAATAACTCAGCAATTTGACGAGTCAGATGTTGAGGAAAATTGACACTGTGTCTTACCAACTTCGTATCTAGATGACAACATTTTTTGGATATTTTTTTAAATGTTAGGTACTTACACTATTTATAATAAGTTAAAGTTAAAATCGTTTTATAAATAAAAAGTTATAAAATGTATCTGAAATTTTAAACTTGGCGGGGAACGTCTGCGCACTGCGTTTTCCAATCGGCGTTTGCCCTTGTGATTGAACTCCATCGAGTAGAGAAGAGCGTTGTTGTGAATTTATTCAATATGGCTGCAAAATGTTGTGTCCGCTTAGGTTTCTAATAAAAGGAATAGGTCATAAATAATCGGTTTGTAATGAAATTTATTAGTCAGTAATTAATATTTATATAATTTAACGCGTATTGACATGTAATATATCGTCTTATAAATAATTTAAGTTGTAAATTTGGTGCATAAGCGTGTTTGCATTTACTTCGATAAATTGGCGTAAATTCGTAATAAAACGTAGTGTGTAACAAAATAGTGCTAAACCATTTTTGTAAAAAGGTATGCAGTTGTATTTCTGTCTTAGTAGAACCTGTTTGATTGTTGTAGATGCTTTTTTAACCTTTGCTACTATTGTTTATACTTCAGTAATTAATTATCTGTTTTTTGATTTTTTCGTTTTGTTTCAGCCGGAATGTGGGAAAATTTTAAGAAATCCTCAAAAGAATAGTTAAAACATAAAGATGACAGACACAAGACGAAGAGTTAAGTTATATGCATTAAATGCAGATAGACAATGGGACGATAGGGGCACGGGCCATGTTTCCTCATCGTACGTTGACCGCCTAAAGGGAATATCGTTACTAGTGAGGGCTGAAAGTGATGGGTCTCTTTTGCTGGAGTCCAAAATTCAGCCGGACACCGCTTACCAAAAACAACAAGACACCTTAATCGTTTGGTCCGAAGGGGACAACTTCGATTTAGCCCTAAGTTTTCAAGAAAAAGCGGGTTGTGATGAAATCTGGGAGAAGATATGCCAAGTCCAAGGCAAGGATCCCTCGGTGGAAATAACTCAAGACATCGTCGAAGAGTCTGAAGATGAGCGGTTCGACGAGATGTCGGACACCACCCTTCCCATAGAGTTACCTAGTTGTGAAATAAGTCGTTTAGAAGACATTAGTGAGCTTATTAGTAATTGTTTAAGTTCGCCGATGAGAAAGGAAAAACTGGCGGCCGCCATTGAAACGGAAGGTTATATTCGCAAGTTAATTAACGTGTTTCATATGTGCGAGGACCTGGAGAACACCGAGGGGCTCCACCACCTATACGACATTTTTAAGAACATATTCCTACTTAACAAAAACGCTCTGTTTGAGGTTATGTTTTGTGATGAGTTAATCTTTGATGTAGTGGGGTGCTTAGAGTACGATTCAAGTTTACCGGTAAGAAAAAAGCACCGGGAATATTTACGCCAACAAGCCAAGTTTAAAGAAGCTATCCCCATTAAAAACCCCGAATTACTCTCGAAAATACACCAGACTTTCCGCGTACAATACATACAAGACGTAGTTCTTCCGACCCCCTCAGTTTTTGAAGAAAACATGCTGTCCACCTTAAGTAGTTTTATTTTCTTTAACAAAGTTGAAATAGTGTCGTTAGTACAAGAAGACGAAAAGTTTTTAACTGAGTTATTCACGTTGTTAACGGACGTTAATACCTCGGACGCGAAACGAAGGGACCTTATCCTGTTTTTGAAGGAACTGTGCAACTATTCGCAAAATTTGCAACCCCACGCCAAGGAAATGGTGTACAAGACGCTGACCGCACTGGGCATTTTACCTGCGCTCGAAATCACGTTGGCTATCGACGATTACAAGACCAAAACCGCTTCCATAGACATTCTGACGTATATTGTTGAGTTTTCGCCGTCTGTCGTGCGCGAATACACTCTGCAACAAGCCAATAACACTGAAGAGGTACTACGTCCTTATTTTTTTGCTAAAACACCATTAAATTTTGTTTTATCTTCTAGGAACACATGCTTCTAAACATAATCATCGAGCAAATGGTAACGGACCAAGATCCTGAAGTTGGGGGCGCCGTGCAGCTCATGGGTGTGTTGCGAATCCTCCTGGACCCTGAAAACATGCTGGCGTCCGCAAACAAATCAGAAAAAACCGACTTTTTGAACTTTTTCTACAAGCACAGCGTCCAGATTCTTATAAGTAAGTCCTCAACCTTTTTTGTTTATTTCTTGTCTTTGTAATTATTAATAAGTATAATAAGTTATTTTAAAAAATTTATTGGACTAGTGGCTCTTGTTCCAGCTCCTCTGCTGGAAAACACAGTACACGACGTTCCACAAAAAGAAGACTACCGCAGTGTTCAACTCCTGGGGCTTATCCTAGAGCTCTTATCATTCTGCGTCGAGCATCACACTTACCACATCAAAAACTGCATCCTTAACAAAGATCTGCTACGACGAATATTAGTCCTAATGAAATCCACGCATAAATTCCTCGTCCTATGCGCGCTGCGCTTCATGCGAAAACTTGTCGCGTTAAAAGACGAATTCTACAACCGGTACATCATAAAAGGCAATTTGTTTGCGCCAGTGGTGGACGCCTTTGTGCAAAACAAGGGGCGATACAATTTACTCGATTCCGCAATCATTGAGATGTTTGAGTTTATTAAACTGGAGGATATAAAGACGTTGTGCTCTCATGTTGTCGAGAATTATGGTAAAAGCCTTGAGGATATTGATTACGTGCAGACGTTTCGGTCGCTTAAGACACGCTACAATCAGCATCAGGACAAACTGAAGGATCGGGAGAGAAACAGCGTCGATGCGTAAGTTTTAACAACAAATTTAGCTCTGTTTTACGGCTAGATTTTACGTATTGTGGTTTTTCTTTCAGTGTTCCTTCGATTCTGCGCAATAGCAGATATCGTCGCGACCAGCGCCAAATGGAAGAAGAAGAAGAGATGTGGTTCAACGAAGATGACGACTGTGATGAATACAACATGGACATACCAACTAATGACAGTATAATGAAAAAGATTGATGATCTTGATGAGGTCGAAAAGAAGAGTGACAAGAAACTTGAGACTAATGGTCCTAAAATGAATAATAACTCGTCTTCGAAAGCTGTTGCTTTGTTTAACAATGCTAATATGGCGGCTCAGGATCCTGCTTCGCCTCCTTCCAGCGATAAATCTGCCCTTTTCAAAAGAGTAAGCCAAAAATTCCAAAAAATTAGTAATTAAAAAATTTTTTAGCGACGTTTCGAAAAAAAATTTCTTTCTGTATCAGGCCTTTAATGATTTTTAATTTCTAAAATTCTTTTTTAGAGTTTGGTCGCTTATGAAGAAGGAGATTCAGACGAAGATGACGAAGAATCCGGTGAAATGAGCAAACGGCCCAGATTATCATAGTTAAGCAAATAGACCGAAGGTAAGTCCTGTCACAATTTGTGGGACACGAGATCTCAGTGCAGTGCTTGTGAGCAAACTGTCAATTATTACAACATCCACCTAACCTAAAAGTAAAATTTATATTATACTCATAACAATGTACACAATATGTCAAATAAAAATATAGAAAAAGCTACAGGATTTTAATACCACGCCCTATTTAATTTAAATTATAAACCGCCTATTTATTACTATTTATTAATGTTGATAATGTAAAATTAAATAATCGTGAGTCGAAATTTGTGTAAAGGGTATTAGAATCCTGTACTTAAGTTGGACAATTGAATTTTTACAATGTGCAGAGTGTTTTCAAATGATTTTACATTTGCGCAATCCTTCTAAATTGGAAAATTTGGAAACACAATGTAGCTGAATAAATGGCACAACTTTCTTCTAAAGATAATGCTTCCTTTTAGTGTAAAATTATTCCTTTTTAATGTACAGTTTTCCAAACAATATTCCATGTTTGTACAATGATAAAGTGAACATTTTTTAATCAACAAAAAACTGGCATTAATTTTTAAAGTCTAGGTGAAAATGTACATACCGGTAAGTGGCAAAGTTGTTTGTATTTTTACGAGTGTTTTCATGGTTTTACTTTTCGATTTTTCTTTTGAAAAATAAAATTATGATATGCAAAAAATGTTTGTTCTTAATAAAGCGCAGAATCTTCTTACTTAAGAGCGTTTTATACTAAGAAAATTGTGAATTGAGCCATAGGTTTAATAATAATATCTAGGACTAGATAAGTAATAGAAATAACTGTGAGTGTAGTGGTATATTAAAATGGAGTGCTTTTAGAAAATAATTGCTTCGTACTGTTATTCTGTTCATTTTCTCTATTGATTGTGATACGTTCAACCTATTTATTATTATTTTTTTGAGATTAACACCTAATTTTTATTTTTCACTAATAATAAGATGTATTTTTTATAGGAAGAAGGCAGTATGAGGTGTAAGTGTAGCGTTAATATTTCCCAAATATAATTTTGTAATTATAATTGATTAATAAAATGGTTTAGGCATTTTTTTAACTTTATTCTCTGATTCAAGATTTTATACAATAAAACTAGTGTTGTGAGATTATAATTTACCGGTTAATTTACCAGTTAATTAACCGGTTAATTAACCGGTAAATTAAGATATTTACCGGTAAATTAAAATCTTTTATTTTTGTATCTAATTTTCTTTAGAGATATTTAATTTATTTCCGTTAACCTACTAGTTCCATTGGACAAAAAAGTTATAAATTTTAAATTATAAAAAGTTTGAAGGTAACAATTTAAATTTCCCGCGGATGGTGGCGTCGAATCCAATCATTGCATGTTATTTAGGGTCACATGTTGGGGGCGTTGACCTTAATGGACAAGTGAGGTTAAATTTACCATGTTTTATTTATTTATTCCTTATTGTCCTTTTTCTTCAAAATTAAATAAATAAGAAAAAATACATATGTTTTTGGTATTAAACAAATCGTTAAGTGATTTTATACATAATTTAGTACTCGGTAACATTTTTTTAATTTACCGGTTAATTTACCGGTAAATTAACCGGTTAATTAACCGCATTTTTAATTTACCGGTAAATTCACAACACTAAATAAAACACAATTTTTAACCTAAAATATCTAGCAAAAAAATGATTTAAATCATTTACGAAATTAATAAAATCAATAATTATTATTGTATCGACAAAATATGCAGTATTTTAATATTGATAAGTTAAGGGACTAAGAAAAACTAATTTTATTAATAGAATTGGTGTAAATAAAATTATTTATGCAGTGTTCGCTCATTTATTTATGTTTATTAATTTTGTGTACATATATTCTTGGCTAGTAGATTTAACATTTAATTAGGAATAGTAAGGCTTAAGCAAAGAGTAAAAATGTTGCACCTTTTTAAAACATATCAAAATTTGCACACGAATAGTCCGGTTTTACATTTTCACTTTTCCGAACATTTTACTCTTTGATTTAACAGCAAAAGTGTGAGCGAATCTTGATTGTGTAGTAAATTTCTGCATTTTTACGGCAGTCACTTAACTTGGCAAACTAGAAAACATTTTTTTTTATTCAACTTCTGGTTAAGTTACTGCCAAAATAATTGTTTACAGAACTGTAAAATGTGCTAATATTAAAACTACCTATTATTGTTTAACACTTTATTCGTTTATTGGCATACTATAGTTGATTCCTAATCAAATATTGGAACTTTATAAAGCCCTACTTATTGTAAAAATGGCAGCCTTATATTTTTATACAAGCCATAAGAATAAAACAGAATTAAAAAAACAGATGAAGCCATTTCTAAACATTTTCTTTTACATTATAATACTTAATGTTTTTTAAAAATTGTAATATAATAGATAGTGTATTCGTTATATTTAGGTAATAAACATAAGTGAACATAACATTTAATTTTTTTATTACAAACCCTTAAGCCTTAAAAAACTACTCAGTGGATTTATTAACGACTTCAGATTTAAGTCGTTCGGCTAAAGTTTTACGAAACTGCAATTTTTGGGGCTCCAGTGGGGCTGCATCCCCTGACATGGCTTCTTGTGCAGCTTTTGCGGATTTGGGTCGTGAGATTTTTATTTTAAGCTTGCTGGTGTCGAATTTATTTTTGCGGACTTCTTTTTTTAGGGCTACTAGTTTGTCTCTTTGGGAGCGTAAATATTCTTGGCGTTTTTTAAGTTCCAGATGGTCTATCTCTGGTTTGTTGTGTAGAAAAAAGTCATTTGGATTAGTTTGCCTAGGGAGTTCTGGTGTGATTGGTTTGCTTGGAATGTTTTCGGGTTCTTCTTTGAACTGGACTGTTTTTTCTTAAAGAATAATGATTTAAAAAAAACTGTTTTATTGTGGACAAAGATTTTTACCTTTGGTGGCTTTCAGTTTATTTTCCAGTAGGTGCTTTTCTTCCATAATAAATTCCATATCTTCCTTGGGGTGAGTTGTATCTTTCATAGCACTTGGAAATTGTCTAAAAAATGTTTTTGTCATCAAACTAATTATAAAATGCAATCTTGTCGTACTTGGCAACTTCTTCCATAACTTCTCTCTCCATGCTACTTCCAGACGAAGAATTATTAGCTTCAACAGCTACAGTAACTTTCTGTACTGATTTATTAACGTCCCCCTTTTTCTTAGGTATAAAAATATCAGGTGTAACCCCATATTTTTTCTCAATTAACTCTAAAGCTTGGAGTTGTAGCTCTACATTACGTTGGGTCATCATTCTTTTGAACATTTGGTAATCGTTTGCTGCCCATATTTGCTCAAATAAGTTCTAAAAAAAATTATGCTTATATATACACGAATTTTTACTTTGGACATTATTTACGGGATCAAAATGTATGCTTTGCAAACGGGTTTGCCGACAAGCTTCTTCGAATTGTGCATGTGTAATGCCGATGTCTTCCATGAAATTACCAAGCATAAAATCAACCTAAAATAAAAACATTACGTGTGTTTTCAAAATCGATTTTTTCTGTGTTGACTTACTAAATTTTTAAACTCATCAAATATCTTTTCGTAGTCTGGGTCGTCGTCGACACTTGGTTCGAAAACTTGTGTAAACAAAATTATTACCTCAAATAGTAATACAAACAAAAAAGGACTTACTCAAAGATTTTTCCTCGATAAAACTTTGCATTGGGGCGTCCCAAATAGGTCCGTTTAGAAAACAGACTAAAGAATCAAAAACCCATGCGTTTTCGTCTTCTGACCGGCTTTTCGACATTATTTTATTGCTTTAATGCGGTAGTGTCGATTTGTGAAAAGTTTTACGACTAAAGAGCATTTTATTACGAAGTTAGCTTATGTGTTGCGTTTGTTTTCAAGCCTGTTTCTATGACAACAAAACCAAACAGTGCATGTCATAGAAGTAAAAAAATTTAAATGATTTCTATGGAAACTAAAAGCTCTAGAAATCTATTGCTTATCTTCTTAAAAGGCACATTAAGCTAGGGTTAGTTTATGAAAATAATAATAGTCTTTTTAAGAAAATGAACCAAAATTTCAATAACAAAAACACAAGCTGAAACGCTTAATCCTATCATAAGCATAACAAATCCTCCTTCAACATGTCGATATTTTAACTTAGCAACTTCTTGGTCATGAACTTTTTGATGTTGCGAATAGTATCTAACAGCGTTTTGAACATAAGGGTCCATGTACAAAAAAACAGCCTAAAATTCAGTTTAAAAGTGGTTTTCTTTATTAAAAACAAAAGTCCTGTCAGGACATTTTGTTTTTAAGAAAATCCTTACCTCGTTTTGCCATTTCGACGTTAGTCCAGCCGCAAAAACACGTAGAATAAACATATCAAAAACAGGCGCCAAAATTGAGCTTTTTCGAAAATAGAACAAACATTGTTCCCAATACAAGTCCTCGTTCATTAAATGGTATCGATTTATAGTGTCCTTTTGTACGTACGTTCCTATCGCAAAACTACCTGTAATTTTAGAATTTTTTATTTTGCAAGTATTTTAGCAAGGACTTACCGTATGGTAGGCGCTCAATAGAAAAAGCAAAATTAGGTCTTTGAAGAGATATATCTCTTAGTTGAGCATCTTCTCCAACGTTAAAATTATTAACAATGTCCATATAGAGCTTCTATAATTAAAATTTTAATTAATTTTATTTGGTTGATAGCTGGTGGCGGGTGTAGGTTTCAAAAGATTCCTTTGTTTTTTTTTAAAGGGCGATTTATAGAACGTTACTTTCACTTTACTTCGGCGTAACTTCACTTCCGCGTAACTTAACAAATTTGCTTAATTTATAGATTGTAAAGTTACGTGAAATTGGGAACAGGTATGCGCATGTGTCTGAACTCGCGACTTCTGACTACTTACAACTGGGCGGTAATTACGGAATATCGCTTCGTACGAAACCTACATAAGAAGACCAGCAGGTTTCGTACGAAGCGATATTCCGGAATCACCACCCTTGACAATAAGGGTGAATATCTCATTTTTGCAAATTTTGCGCATGATCGGCCAAGCTCGGCTTTTGACAGTACTACTTACAGCTAAATAAATCAGCAAAGTAGCTCTAAAGGGAAGTATAAATTTGCTAATACATTCCCATGTATTTTATTTAATTTTCTGTAAAGTTACGTCGAAGTAAAGCGGAAGTAAAGTGAAAGTAACGTTCTATAAATCGGCCTTACATCTGTAGACGATTTAATCGACGTAGTCCAAGCGTCCGAGGTAGCTCCCCACTGTATTTGACTTGCAGAAAATTTCTCAACCGTATTAATAGCCTCGCCGTACCTATACAAAACAATTTAATTTTATATACTACAAAATTTAATTATTAAAAAAAAAATTACCTAGGAACGGTCATAATGCTAGACAGCCCACTGCTATAACAAGTAGTCAAAAATAAAGAAGTGAACAACACCAAAATAAAAATTGTTTTAATGCCAGTATATTTAGGGCTTAAATGCGCCATTGGTTGCATTAAAATCAACTGCCAAATTTGAATTACTGAGTCTTCAACTTGTCTCCAAATAGTTTTTGGGTTTTTGCGAGTTTTTATTTTATATTTCTCGTAAAGCGTAGAGGAAAAGGATAACGCGAATATTAAATAGAGAAATAAAACCCCGCAAAGGATCCATAACGTTTTTGGGAATGATAAAAACGGTGTTGTCCAATTTGCCGCTAATCTACAACAAAAAATACTTTTTCTGGTCTCCTGGTAGAGCAGGTAAAATTTTTACTTTGGAGCTGGGACTAAACAGGTAATCCCTGTTCTTATTAAAGGTTTGGACAAGTCTAAAAAACTGTAAAAAATTGCCCAAGTGTACAGAGCAGCTAAAAAAGATAAAACTAGAATAAAAATTAATTAATTTAGGCCCCAGTACCAAAACCAATGTCAGCATTATCCTCAACCAAATTTCCTAAAACACCGTTTCCAGTCCAATTTGGAAATATCGTTCCCCATTCATCGTTCTCATTTATAACTGGGGTTGGTGTCATATTTAAATATCTTGCGAACAAAGCACCCGCTGAAAGTTCTGAGCCATAGAATTTTTGAGACGTGTTCTCATCTAAAAGCATTTTAAGATTCATCTATATAAATTTACCTAATTCCAAAGAAACTTACTGTAAATGGCGTAAGGCTCATATCGGAAAAACGCCATCCTTAAAGGCCGTCCAAACTGGTTACGTAATTTGTTGGGATATAAATTTTCTTGGTTTTGAAAAGATTGGTTTGTCGAAAACCAGACGTCAAGCAGGGTTCTCTTGCTGCAATTTAATTCGCCGACGTACTTATGCGTAAATAGGTTGTACTGGTAAAAAATTTCATTGTTCAAGGACGAAATATTTTCAGTTGGAAAAACCATTTCTTGTTGCTCTATTACTAGAATATTAGCCACATAATTTAACTCCTTTAACCCAAAAAATTGGCGTAAGTTTGCAGGATTTTCAGGCGGCAGGATTAAGTATTTTCGCCGGTTAAATCTTTCAATGCTGAAGCGTATTGTTTGTTCAACTTTTGTAAACACATTTAGAGGATTTTTGCTTTGCAACAAAATGCCTTGGCACCCATAATAGTGATTTATGTATTTCTTTAGAATAATTTCTTGGAAACTCACATTTTTCCCTAAATGTATAACTACAATTGGCAAGGAGCCGTAGTAAACAAAATTGGAGTTTGTGTCTTTTATCAAAATAACACATCTTAAATTAGCAAAATACTCTTGTATGATAAGATTTGTTAGGATGGTCAAGGATGGATGCATTTTTATGAATAACGAAGAATAAAATTAGGTACGCATTACTTTTTGTGATCACGCATGTTTGTACTTACTAATTTATAATGCTTTATGTTGACTGCAGTTTTCCTTTGATGATGAAAAAATAATTCTTAAACATAATATTTACCATAGTTCAATATTTGTACTTACCTTATATTATACGTTTTCAGAAGGTAAAAAAAATATTCAAGATTTTTTTTTTATTATTTTAACGTGCGTTAAAAGACAAGTCTACGATATAGTCTAAACATAAATTAAATTCTTAATCAGTTAAGTATTTCTTGTGCAAGATTTCGCCCAAAAACACAAACAAGGAAATCAGAAGTCCAGTTCCCAAAAATCCAAAAGGAAAAATGAAATGCATGAGCGGTAAGTTAACTAATTTTCTTTCTGGTTCATTTATGTATCCAGATTTAATTGCCTTTTGTACGTACGAATCCATTACCTGGTAAATTGCCTACAATTTTTCCCCTTTAAAAATGGTCATAAAAGAAAACAAAAAAACTTGCCTCATTTTGCCATTTATAAGCTAAACCGCTTTCCTGAATTCTCAAAATAAAAGTATCCAATTTGACAAGCAAAACTGAGCTTTTTCTTAAGTAGTAAGCACAATGTCCCCAATATAAGTCCTCCTTCATTAAAACGTAGTTTTCAATCACATCTCTTGTTATATGACTCCCTAACGCATACCCTCCTAAAATTAAATATTTTATGTAATAAAATTAACACAAAAATGTTTTATAAGTACCGTCCGACAGTCCTTCTACTGGAAAGGCAACTTTTCCTATTTTAGATAATCTCCGAAGCTCTGAAACATTTTTTACCAAAAAATGGTCGACCATGTATTTGTACTTTTCCTGCAAAAGCTCTCAAATAGACTTCTAAGTTCAAATTTTTTTTTTTTTATTTTTTACCTCTGTGCCATTAACAATTGAGGTAATCCAAGAGTCTCCACTGCCCGCCCAATAAATTCCACTTTTGATAAAATCATTAACGGTTTTTATACCCATGTATCTATAATATATTTTGCCATAATCGCTATGGTACCTTTTATTTTGTAGCTTACCTTGGAATTGTAATATGGCTGGTTAATTTTGATGTATAAATTGAGTGCACGTACATATTAAATAGGATTCCCAATATGATAATGACTCGAAATCCGCGGCAATATGTGTTCTTTGTTAAAAAGGTTTGAAACGTTAGAATTTTATATGTGAAGTAAAGCCCTTTTTTTAGGTTTATTTTGGTACTTATGTGCGCACTAGAAGAATTTCTAGAAAAAAAAAAGGATATTTATATAAATTAAAATTATTATGGCAGGTGCACAAAAATACCTTAAATTGGAGTATTTTTCTATAATCGTGAGAATAAAATAGAAGCAAAATAGAATAACAATAAAAACAAAAATTATCAAAATCCAAAGAAATGGAGTAAACGGTTGTATTGGAGCAAGCCATCTGTTAATTCTAAAAAATATTGTTTGAAAAAAAAGCAAACAATATACAAAGAGGCACATACTTTGGAGCAGGAACTAAACAAATTTTTCCAGAGCGCATAAAATTTTTAGAAATATCCAAATACGTATAATAATATCTCCAAATAATTAAACCACCTACAAAAAACCTTTTAAGGTACAAAAATAATCACTTAACTTACAAAAAATACTAAATCCAATATCAGCTTTATCATTTATAAGAGTGCCCATAATGCCGTGTCCAGTCCAATTTTTGTAAATCTTTCCCCAATCTTGATCATCATTTATAATTGTAAAAGGAGTCATGTTCAAATGCCTCGCAAAATAATTCATTAAAACGGTTTCAGAGCCGTGATATTTATGATCAATGTTTGATACTGCAAAAAAATAAATTAAAAAAAATAATATTTTTGGAAATTAGTACCATTGCTTGTAAATGGAGGGTACTCAAAAAACGTCCAACGAATAAATCTTCCATACTGATTTGCAATCTTATCAGGATACAAATTAACGTTTTTGTGCATGAAACTATTAGTTTGAGTACTCCAAGTGTTTAATAAAATTGTCTTGTTGTTGTCGTACTTTCCTACGTACTTATGAGTCAAAAAATGAAACTTTATGCTTGATCTACCAAGAAATATGTTCTTGCTATCGTACGAGTCAAGCTTTTCTGGAACAACAACTAATAAATCGCTAACAAAATCGATTTCCTTCTGTTTGAAAACATCTTCTAAAGCTTCCTCAGGCTCATCAACTGGTAAAAATAAATATCTCCGTAAGTTAAAGCGCTCAAAGCTTTCATGGATGTATTTTTCCAGTTCTCGAAAAACTGTAACCGGAGTTGTGCTTTGCACTACGATTCCTTGGCAACCGTAGTACCGAAAAAACACATTGGTGGTTATTAGATCCTTATTTTTTTTCATGGAGTACAGTGACACAAATGGTAAATCTCCGTTGTAGCGGAACATGTGGACATTTGAGATTAGATACAAGCAAATTGTGTTGTTGAAATATTGATTTAGGATTTGATTTGCTAGTAATGCAATTTGAGTCGTCTGCATTTTTGTTCCAACTAAAAATTTAAATTTATTAAAGGATTAACGTAGGAAGCAAGTTCAAAATTTATTAATAGCCCAATTATTCTAATTAAAATTTGTAGGTTCCTTAGAAAAAAATCCCAACCAAGATCTGCTTATGCAGGATTGTAGGCACTACCCCCAGGAATATAAAAGTGAAAAATTCCCACAAAATTTTCGTGACGTTTAGCCCCCATCTTGCATAGAAGTGAGGAGTTAGTTTTTTGTTAATATTAAACTATTTGGCACTTTTAAAAAAAGTTTTAAAATTTTTTAGGAACATTATTTTAATAAGAATACAATCATTTTTAAAAAAATAATAAATCACCAATGTGAACGATTTTATAGCACTTTGAAAATGTGCTAATTTGGTCCTACAGAGAATGCTGCAATCTATGCTTCAGGACTCTATGACTAAGATAGACGATTATGATGAAATAAGGTGATTTTCAAAGAGCTATAGAATCGTTAATATTAGTGATACATTATTTTTTTTAAGTTATGATTGTATTTTTATTAACATAATGTTCCTGAAAATTTTTAAAACTTTTTTTAAAAGTGCCGAATAGTTTAGGTATTAACAAAAAACTAACTCCTCACTTCTATGCAAGATGGGGGCTAAACGTAATGAAATTTTGTGGGAATTTTTCACTTTTATATTCCTGGGGATAGTGCCTACAATTCTGCATAAGCAGATCTTGGTTGGGATTTTTTTCTGGGGGCATTATTAGAATGATTGGGCTATATAGTATGAAACAATTCCAAATTTATTCATTTTTTCTGGGAATTTTACAACAATAATAATTGTCTGTTTTATATTTTATTAAAATGTAAAATTTTAGCAAAAAAGTGGGGATTTACCTGGACTAAACATTATTAGATACAAACGGATATCATGATTATACGCATGTATGACGCTTTTTTCGTTGGAGGTCGATAAAAACAAATTATTTTCGTTTTCAAACGTTGGTTATTGGATTAGTACTCCCGAGTAGGTACCTACATAAAATATAACTAAAAATGGTACCGAAAAAGTACGAAAAACACTTTTTGTTTTTTAGTGTTGTTGTGTCCTGTGTTAGTCCAAATTTTGGTAAGTAATGAAAGTTTAAAATTTTTATTTAAGAGAAAACTTTTTAAAATTTTGTATTCAAAAGACATAAAATGCTTTTCTTGAATTCAACAAAGCAGAGAAAACATTTTTATTACATTTGAATGTTTAAGATGTTAACCAGTAATCTCTTCCGTATTGATTACAGTGTTGTTAACAAATTAACAATACAGATAATTAAATGGTTCCCTTTTTGAAAAGGTTCGTGTTCACAATCTGTTTATGTCCATATGGTAATTCAATGGGCAATAAACTTAAATAGAAAGTTGCAAACAAAATTTGTAACTATAGGGTCTCAGTAAAAAGTCCTATTGCAAAAACCTGCATTCAAAGTTAATTGACACTTAAATTTAAATAGACATGTTGTATTCCAAAAACCCCTTCTAATAAAATAATACACTTTAGTATAATTAGTGTCTGTACATTTGTCAAGTCAGACCGGAAGTTTCAAAACTCCTACAAGCATGCGAATTACAAAACCAAGTTTATTGATTTATAATTCCTATCATTTTTGTACATTAACGTCTTAAATGTCCAGAAATGATAACAGGTTGCAAATAAAGATATCGCTTGGACAATTTTAACCTTGAAACATCCAAATGGTACCTCAAAATGTACTTTTTTATGATTGTTATGAATTTTGATGAAACATCATGGCAAAAAAAAGCACATGAGTTGAATATAAATATTACATTATTTTGCATTTATATTTCTAGTTCAAGGGTAATAGCTATTTATTTTTGAAACTAATATGCAAGTTTTTGCACCTTGTTCTTGACGTAATTATTTTTATACTTATGTGTACCAGTTGAATTAATTAGTATAATTATTTATGTTTAAAAAGTGGAGAGTTCGACGTTGCGTTAGAACAGAGGAAGTTTTTATTCACCAATGACTCACCGCGGCATAAAAAAATATAAAATAACAATTTTTTTCAGCTGCTCAAGTTCCCCACGAAACAAAAAAGCGAGCCATATGCCCTGAAAACACAAGATGTCTCCCTGTATCCTCTTGCCCAATTTACAGCTCAGTTTTAAACAGCGAATGTTTTAACAGTCGAGGGTAAAGTACTTCAGCCTTAACCAAACAAAAAATACTTAAATTATTCCACTTACTTTGCAATACTTGACCATGAAACCATATCAGGACAATAATCTTTAAAATTATACAATTAGGTAAATCTGATTTAATTACTTATAAACTTATTTTATAGGGTGGAAAATATAAGTTGCGGCTTTCAAGGATCAGGACTTATTTGTTGTCCTGACGTAGAGCCAAGTAGTGGAGGATTTTCTTCTGGAAAAACTGTCGACGGAATTAAATGCGGAGTGTCGCAAATTTTGGGAGATAGATACACGGGAATAGGAGCATTTCCCTGGGTTGCGAGAATTGGTTTTAAAAGTACGCAAATATAAATTTAAAAAATTGAACTAATTTAGAAATGGTATTAATTTATAAGTTTTCAGATGTGGTAACGGGAGAAGTTAAATATCCTTGTGCAGGATCAATAATAAACAAGCGAGTTATTTTAACGGCAGCTCATTGCGCTTTGGCCAAAGCTGACAATTACAAATTGTACGTTTTTTTTTAATTTTCAGGAGTTTTAACTAATTTATTTTGTTCCCTAGATATTCAGTTCGGATAGGAGAATGGTCAACAAACACAGAAATAGACTGTGGTGACGAATTCTGTGGTTTACCAGTGCAGGATTTGGGAATAAGTCACGTAATAGTGCACCCTGGGTACGAAAAAAATACCTTCAAGAATAATATTGCTATGCTGGTCCTTAGAAGTCCTTTAAACTACACAGGTAAACTATCTTTTAAGGACAATACATGTATAAAGAAATAAAGGTACAAAGGCGTAAATTTATATTATTTTTTGGCTTTAAGACAAAGAATTATTTGTCGTTCGCTTCAGCAAAGAAAAATAAAAGCAGTTTTCAGAAACATATAACAATTAATATTTGAATAAACTTATTTGTATTCAATAAAGTTTACATAACCTATTAAAGCATTACAAATAGATTAAATTTAATTGGTATTAGAAAATTATGTGAAAAAATATCCGGTCGTAATAGTTAGATCCACATGACAAGTCATATTAATTATTTCGATTTATCGTGTATTTATACATGTTTTTATTTCAGTTACTGCACAACCGATATGTTTACCGGAATCGTGGTCAGTTACGAGTAACGACGGCGTTTTGGTTGGATGGGGGAAAGCTGCAGGACAACTTGGTAAGCAATTGCATTTCCATGCTAAAAATACATTTGAAAAATGTAAAATAGTATATTACTACCGTGGGTGGAGAGGGTTTCATTTCTGTCGAGAGAAAAATATGGGTTACCAAGGCGCGTAGCGCCGCGGTAAACCATTTCTCGAGACAGAAAGGAAATTTCCACCGAGGTTAGTATACTATTTTATTTACAACTGTTTACGTTTATATTTAATTTTAAAAAGCTTAAATTTTGCAAATTAATATTATTCATTGTTAACATCTTAGTTAACATGATTATTTTTTTTTGATTTATTACCTTGGTTACATACAATTTTGACATCGAAGTGAACAAATAATTATTTTTATTTACAACTGCATATGAAATGATGACATTTCTGACTCTTTAAAAGTTAGAAAATGTCACTTTATTGGTTTTATTTAGCTGTCACTTTCCACCCGGGCGGAAAGTAACTACTTTCCGTAATAAAAACAAGTCGAATTTAACTCTTTTGAGGGAGCAAATCCTCTTCGGCCTTTTGCGCACACTCTTTCAATTCTGTACATTCGTCATCACTATCCGACATTATGTTTTTTTTTAATATTAGTTGGTTTAAGACTTTAAAATAATGCGAGAAATGACGTTTTTTGAAAATTAAAAATAATTATTTTTTTACTTCGATGTCAAGCAATTGTAATGTAACCAAGGTAATAAATTTAAAAAAAATAATCATGTTAACTAAGATGTTAAAAATGAATACTATTAATTTGCAAATTTAAAGCTTTTTAAAATTAAACATAAATGTAAGCAGTTGTAAATAAAATAGTATACTAACCTCGGTGGAAATTTCCTTTCTGTCTCGAGAAATGGTTTACCGCGGCGCTACGCGCCTTGGTAAATCATCTTTTTCTCTCGACAGAAATGAAACCCTTTCCACCCACGGTAGTAATATACTATTAATTTTTAAAAAACGTCATTTCTCGCATTGTTTTAAACCAACTAATATTAAAAAACCATAATGTCGGATAGTGATGACGAATGTACAGAATTTAAAGAGTGTGCGCAAAAGGCCGACGAGGATTTGCTGCCACAAAAAAATTTCTATTTCTTATTGAGACATTTTTTCATTACCCAGGCGGAAAGTAGTTACTTTCCGCCCTGGTGGAAAGTGACAGCTCAATAAAACTAATAATATGACATTTTCCAACTTTTAAAAAGTCAGAAATGTCGTTATTTCATATGCAGTTGTAAATAAAATTATTTGCTTAACATTAACAGGTGTCGGGTGTGGGCTAGACCAAATGTTTGCGAACTTCGCTATGTCTTAACAACTTTGACTGTTTTTTTAGAGGCACCAGTTTACCAACAAGCACTAAACTTACCCATAATAAGCATTCATGATTGTTTCCGGGTTTACGGAAAAACTCTTCCGGTATCAGATGATCAAGTGTGCGCCGGTGGTGAACTTGGAAAAGATGCTTGTAGTGGTTTTGGTGGATCACCACTTTTGGTAAAACACAGTGGGACCTATTACCAGGTAAATATTAAAAAATTTAGTATTACTGCATTTTTTTATTATTTGCTTTTTAGGTTGGTATTTTGTCATTTGGTTCCGACCAATGCGGTGCAAAAGGAGTTCCAAGCGTTTATACAAATGTTAAGAAATATATTTCCTGGATAAATGAAAATGTGCCTGTTTTGTTTAATAATTAATTTTACATAGATAGAAATAAGTTTTTAGTCCACAACTTAATAAAACTCATCTTTTGAAAATCACAAAATAATAAGTATTATACAATCTTAATATAACTGTTTTTGTATTTTTTTAATCTACATTTACAATAATTTATAAATATGTGTAGTAATGCAAATAAAATTGTGGATAAATGTAATATTATGACATTGCATTATTTATTTAAGCATGCTTTATTGGTTGCTTACAATGTTTTGAACTTTGTATAGCTAATCAATTTTTGCTCTGTTTTTTTTTATATCTTTACAATCTTAAGTTAAAATTAAGTCTGCATAGAGAAAGTATACAAAAACAAACAAAACAACAAATGTACCACTAGAGTAAATTGTAATTATAACATACTACTTTAAAATTAAAATAATTCCAATTTATTTGTGAATTATGTAAATGCATCAATACAATTATTCTAATTCGTTCAGCATTTCGGAGAAAGTATCAAATTACAGAGTTAGCAATAAATTATAACCATTTATGGACTGTCTTAAACAAGAGCAAAAATCTTTTAGTTTTGTTTTAGCGAATGTAACAATCAAAGCCGATTATGTAGGTACAAAACAGATCTGACATAAAAGGTTAGGCAATAAGCATTGCTATTAGCGTGCGTCTTGGGCTGCACGAAATCCACAGTTAACGAGAGAACAGCAAAAAAGTTCAATAAATTGGCAGCAACAGAAAATTTTACGAGACACTAAATTTTGCTTAATTTTTTAGAGACAGTTAAAAATGGGCAAGGCAAAAATGAAAGTCTTAAAAGAGCAAATAAAGTCACTTGGGAAAGAATCATTTTGCTTTTATTTGGTGATAAAAACAAGGACTTTTAAAAAAACCTATTTTTCTATGTTTGTTAAAGGGCAATTTCGCGAAGCATAGAAACTATGGTTATGTAATGTTGGTGGCCTGCCCTAAAATCAACAAAAAAAAGCACTTTCTGGTCATTACTCAGTGGGTTTATAAGAGTTAATTTTAATTAAAAATTGTGCTTACCAGCAACATAAATAAACAAAGCACAAGTTGAAATATTCTAAAGGTCCATCATTAAGCGTTTAAATACAGAATATTGGCAATTTGGAAGTACCTTTTTTTGGATTTTTAATTGCCAAAATTCTGTATTTAAAAGCTTATTGATGGACTTTTATAATATTTCAATCTGTGCTTTGTAATTTATGTTGTTTGCAAGCACAATTATTTATCAAAATTAATTCTTATAAACCCACTGAATAATGACCAGAAACAGCTGTTTTTTGTTAATTTTAGGCAACCAATATTACAAAACCACAGTTCCTATGCTTCCGGTTCCGACATTAGCGTTAAAGGTTTTTTTATAGCAAATTCTTTTTTATTAAAAGAAGGGCTAGAACCTACCGAAGTCTTCTTTATTTTGCTGAAGTAGACATTTTTGCCTACTTCTTGTATGACGGTTGAAAACATTTGCTTGAGTATATTATGAGGTTATTTTTTTGCAAAAATGGCACAAAAGCTCTCCTTGACAAGCTGCACCTTTTTAAAGGTGTACCTGATATTATCCTTAAGAAGGTCCTTAAAATTTTACCCCACAATCGCCACCATGTGTTTCTTGTGGTGTGTACTTCTGATGTGAATGAATTTTAGATATCCACAGGACAATAATATTGTCTGCAAGTCTTAAGAGTGTCCTTTGGTTCCTTTCACTTCGTCACTTTCCCTCTCTTCTGATTAATCCAACGTGCTGAGTTGGTGGCGCACGCATCTAACGTAGATTGCTGACTTAGGTTTAGAATGACCCCGACAGCGCAGTATTGTTGTGGAATTAATAATTGTAGTTGTTTAAAAAATTATATTTCTTACACAAAATTTAGTCACTTCATCAATACCATATCATTAGGTTGTCAATAGATTAAAATCTAGTAATCAAATTAAATACTTATGTGACTTCTTGTGTGAGAAATATAATTTAAAATATCTTAAAGCGCGCGCAAAAGTTTCAAACTAATTTCATCAGTTACATTTTGTTTAATTTTTAGTGAAAATGACTTAAAACTATTCTGTTCCGAACTGTATTTTGATTAGTAACAGTTAGTGTGATTGTGCTGTGATAAAATAATTTTGGCTTTCTTATTTTGGATATTATAATTATTAGGTAAGTTCTCAGAGTGAATAATGGGATGATTTAAATCCAGTAAAAGAAGAATATAAGATAACAATGATTTAATACCCAGACGCGCTAATATGTAATAAAGAAATTTTATAATATTATCTGTTATTCGAAAGTGTTCAAGTGAAAGGGATATTAAGCGCAAACGTAACTCCAGCATTTTTAGATATAATTCTGCAAGTTTTTAGATGCAGCAGGCTACTACCATCATAAAATGCATTATTTAGACCAAATTGCATTATTATGTATTTTTTGTTACGTTTCGCAAATTCAGAACAAACAATTTTTTAAGCGAATCTAAGCTTATAATGCTCGTATTCTAATTACCATTTTAGAAATAAGTAGGTACAGAATTTTTAAAAGTTTTGTTTGTTAAAAAATTGGCCTTGTCCTATTATTAGTAAAAAAGGGACATTCAAAGTTTTATTTTTTTCTTGCCAAATTTTTAATATCTAAAAATTTTTTTTTACTTTCCTGCACTTTTACAACAAATTAAGCTGACCTTAAATAAATTTTTGATTTATATGTGAATCAAAAATCCTCACGATCAACTTTTCCTGTCTGTCCCAATTACACAAAGTTACTTAATACTTAATGTAATATTTAGGATTGTAGGTCCTTCAAAGTACACTTCAAAATATTACCTCTACCAATTAACTCTTAATTAACGCGTAACTTTTAATTCTCTGCTAATTGTCATACATAACTCTTGTATAAAATATTTGAGACCCAAATCTACCATAATAAAAAATTAAGAATTTTTTATCCCACCTGTAAAAAAATAATGCTACTGTTAATTCTTACAGGTAGTTAAATTTTAATTAAAATCAGCTTGTATTTGGACATACTCTTTCACAACATAATAACAATACAAAAAAAATACCAATCATTAAAACAACGAATCCTCTTCATATTTTAATGATTATTTGAAATATGTTAAAATTGGAAGATTCTTTCTTTTATACCCTTTTTAATTAGGATCTTGAACTTTTAAAAGCAATTTATTTAAACTTTTTAAAGTTCATCTTATTCTCAACCTGTTCTAATAATTGTAATGAACATCACCAGTTTTGAGTCATTAGAATATCTAAGTTTTTGACATAAGTGACCAAATTAATTATAATAATAAAGTCATTTTTAATCATCATTTTAAAATTATCGTAAGCATGAATGTCAAGTAGTTTCCTCTTTACTGATGAGTGTCCAAACTGTCTACTTTTTAACCAGGCCTTGATGGTAAGGAAGTAACCAATTTTCGTATCTTGGTAGTGACATCTTTTATAAAATAAAATGTTTTGTTTAAAAAATATTTCCTAAAATATGGATATGCGTCATTATTTCAAAACAATTAGTGTAGACAAAATTCGCAGGTGTCCAAACTCCTTAAAAATAGCCGCCATAAAATCAATATTAGATAACGCTGTGCATAAATAATTTAGCAGTTTTTTACCAAAACAGGTTTGTCCCATGTCATTTTATAAGATTAAATTAAATATTGGTGAACATTTAGGTGTCGTATGGTTTTAAATTATTTAAAATTTATTCCGTTTTTTTTTAGGTTTTCTTCATCCGACAAGTTGTTTCAGACACTTGCTTTTGCAAGAAATAGCGTGGTTAAATTAAATTTAAAACATCCTTTGTTGACACATTCAGTATTTCAAAAACTTGAAAAATAACGGAATTACACCTATACCCACTTAGGCATACATTAAAATCAATTCGAAGTGACTTGTATTATTGTTAAATACCTCTATTGAAATGAGGTAATACTTGACGTTTGTGTGATTAAGTTCTAAATTGATTATGGATAAAAGGCAATATCAATTACATAACTCCATTGTTATTAGATTTAAATCCACTTAAAAGTAATAGTATTACACTTTTTTACCGTTACTTTAATATTTTATGTAAACTCGTGTCCCTAAGTAGCTTTGTTCAAGCATGTTTTTATTAATATGCTTTTTATTATTGATGGAAATTAGATTAACCGTTCTTACATTTTATGTAAATGTATTAAGTCACGTTCAATAATGTTTTACACAAAGCAACCAAACCAAGCAAATGAAAAAAAAATCAGGAAATGTAATTGGTGTAAATTATGATTTGAATTAAAATTACTAGTTTTTAATGGCTATTTTAATAAAAGCCACTAACAAATATTTCCTGCTACATGTTTTTTATGCATCAAAATGATTTAAACATGATTTTTTTGCACAGAAAAAAGCTTCAAAAATGAACCAATTTGAATTTCTTTTAACCATTATCTGTTCATTTTAAATAATTCTTATTTAATTTAAAAGCAAAGTGTGCCTTTTAATTCTTTTTTGCTATTTTCTCAAACGTCAGCTTTAATAAAATTCAACATCATTAAAGCAAAAAAATACCCCTCCTCGACTTATGTAAATAACAAGCTACCTGCAAGATGAATATTTAGTTATTTTGCAAAAACAAATAAATATTACCGTAAGCCATTTATTTTAGAATCTTATGTTAATTTTGTGTCACAAACAATCGCAAAAGCTATTTAATAAAACCCCTTATTCATAAACTTTTCCTTTACCTTATAAATATTGTATTTTATCATGGAAATTTGTTAAAAAATGTACAGAATAAAATAACAAGACACTTTATTGTAGAAATGATGTTACGAACACGCATTAGTGCGGAAAACCACAACTTTTAAAGTATTGTACGCTCTACAAAATTTTATTAGCCGAATAACGAAGGGAGATCAATGTTACGTCAAGAGGGAAAAGATTTTTTTAAAGTTTTTTGATGGTGAAAAAATCAATTAATTTAAGCAGAAAAATAAAAAAAAATAATTAATTTGAATAAAATTTTAATCACCCAATTAAAGGATAAAAATCCAAGACGTTCAATTCATTCATCAATGATGTTTGAGATGTTGTTAATTTTGCATGTCAGCATCTTTTTTCATCAGTAGCATCTTAAATTCGTTAGTAAATGTCAAGTTCAAGAGGTGTCCTCTTCTTTGATACAAGTGTTTTACTTTCACTTTAAAACCTCCATAGTTATTAGATATTCACATCACATCCTATAGATGTATAGTGTGATAAAATTTATTCAATGTTGTTCAGTAGACAGGTTTAAAAAAAAAACATTTTTGCAAATATAACAAAAAATACATGACCGTGATCTCTTGATCCCAAAGGCAAAAAACTTGCGATTGATATGCCAATGACTATTGATTTATACTAATTAATTGTTTATTTTGGCTATTATTTTCATTAACTAAATTAGACGTATGTAATTTAAAATACAAACAGTTGGCCCTGACCTGTGGTGCAGAATTTAATTTAATAATATTGGTGTCGCAGAAGCAATTGCAATGTATATTTTCCTCATTTTTCTTGAATGTTATTATTATGTCTTTATTAAGTTTGCTTTGACCCAAATTTATAAAACACACAGTTTAAAAGCTTTTTTTGTTGCAGGAAAAGATGCGAAATCATATTTTTGTATTTATCACTTCTTGGTTAATCAACACGTGTCTCACTTATGATGTAAGTATTATAAACTATTCCTTTTGTGTCCTGCAAATAAGTTCAATAAATTTATTAACGTAATTAACAGTTTTTAAACGATTATATTTACGTTTAAACTTATTTGCTGGCCGCGAATTTATACTATTTAGTATTCACATTTGATTATCATAATTATAAACCAATTTTTTATTTTGCAATTAACAACCAACCAGTTAAAACAAATAGTAGTGGTTACAACCATTAACAGTTAAGCATTGCATAAAAAATGAGATATTTAACCCAGAAATATATTACTATTACAATATTGCATTGCATTCCATTGCTTCTAGTTTTTATTACTTTGCCTTTTTATTTTTCTTAAGGTTTATAGTTGTAATACCAATAAATCATCAAGTAAGCATCTTTAATTTAAATTATTCATATTAAAAACGTATAATAAATTTTAATTAACTTTGGAAAAAATCGAAAGGTAAAGGTTTCGCTTAGTATTATAAATAATAACGCAAAATAATAACTTCCTAACAGTAAAGGTTTAATTTATAATTATTATAATTTGATATAAAATGAATTTTAATTAGGGAGCATTAAAGGATATTACAATGTTAATATTTACCTCATCTATTTCAAAACACAAACTATCGTAAAGTTATAATCCATGTCAGGAGTAGTGTACTTTCCAATTAAACAAAAAGAAATGTATTGGAACCAAAATATAGAATATTTTATGCTTTGTGGCTTCTTAATTTCCTTGGTTTTCACGTACCAGTCAATTTGCAGTCGGAAGCAACTAGGAAGTGCGTGTTTAAAAACCCACACCCGACACATATTGAAGAAAGGACTAAATTATCCTTTACAACGTAAAGCACCATTTTTGACCTTTTTTCTTTATTTTAAAAATATTCTCACCTTGTTGTACTATATTTAATTGAAATATATATTAAATGTTTCCTAATTACGCACTGAAATGCATAAATTAAGTTATTAAATGCCAAATCCTTGCGACATTTTAATTACAATAAGCAGGCTATTAATTTCATATTATGGCAGGATACAGAAATAAAATATGTCATCAATAATACTGCAAATATCCATTATTTATGTAAAATACGAGCATACACTCCCCTGTCTGTAATTTACCTTAAAAACAAATCAATCACTTTCAATCATATTCAGTCATATTCATTCAAAAAAATGTCCCATCATAATCCAAAAATCTACCTGATGTTGATTTTTAAAATAAGGTATGATCATATTACATAATAAGAAGATTCCCTTTGGAAAAAAAACTTGTCGTTAAAAATTTGCAAGACAGGTTTTGGCTTATGTGAATTAAATTTGAAAAAACAACTAAATCATTTTTTATTAGAAGATAGCATCTTTACGATGACAAATACCTTAAATTAACCTTTTGGGTTAAAACGATATGGAAATTCAGAATGAATTATTAATTAAAAAGTATTAGTTGTCACAAATTTGTAAACCAAGTCTCTCAACATCAAGAATAATTTACCCAGTGATAAGGATATAACAATACAGGATTTTTTTAGTAGAACAACCAGTTCTTGTATATGTATAAGTTTGCGTAAATACTTTTGGAACAATATACCATTGTGAACAACAGTATCATATTTACTACCTAGTCAATAAACAAAGCAAAGTGCTTATGAAAGTAATATCAATTGACACACCTATTTACCGTGTATTTGCTTAATCCAACCGTCCTTGGTGCAAACAAACTAAAAAACCTTGAAAACAAATTTTCCTGCAAAAAAATCTGTCTTAAAAAAGAATAGGTATAACCAATTTTAACTGGTTGGTGTAGATTTTTAAGCTACTGTAAAATTACTAAAAATAAAAACGATCATAATGAAAAGCCATATTTGGAGTTCGTACAAAAAATTTAATTAGCAACTTAAAAGTGAAATTATTTGTTTTTTTTTTCAGGTGCATAAACACATGACAATAGAGGAATTAAAATCAGTCTTTCACGTCGATAGTCATGATCTAGGTAAGAACCAATTTATTTTAATCACCAAAAGATTACTAAACGCAAAACCCAATTACCGAAAATTCTAAAAAACCTAAACCATTATTTCAAAACAGTTTTTTGATAACACAATTTCAAGGTTATTCAACAATAGAACTATAAAATATTAATAAATAAAATAATAAAACATTCTTTCCAGTTCCTCATTATGAAATTGTACGCATAGTAAAAAGAAGCATAGACAGCAACACAAATTTAAGTAAAAACAAATTGGATGCGCATTCACACTCAAAAACACAGTCAAAAGGAACAAATTTAGAGAGCAAGACACACTTATCGCTGCGGGCATTTGGAAAGCCCATTACGTTAAAACTTAGCCCTACTTCTGGTCTCTTCAAAAAAGGGAAGCTGAAAATATGGACGGTTGAACCTAACGCAACTGCTCAACACGGCGTTGAGTATGTTGAGCTGCCAGAAGTAAGTATAAACATAATATTTTTACACATGATCCTTAACAAAAAGTAAGATTTTATGTAATGAAGAATAAAGCATGATTTAGAGATGAATTAGCGTAACTTCACTTATAATTAACGTATCGCGACTGAAATAAATTATACGAAAGATGAAGTCGCATTTACACATCCAATTAACTTAACTTGACGTTTACTTAAGGTTCTATTTCTTAATTTTGGTTAATTTCAGATAATTCAATGTGAAGTAAGCCCTTCACTAGAGCCATCTATCGGCTACTAGACCAAATTTTTAAAATTACAAAGATAATCGAAGAATTTCAGATGAATTTCTGTATATTTACAGAAATAAGACGATTCTAACATTTACCGATAAATGGCGTTTACTAAATTAGCTTTTTGTAAACTAACGTGTAAATGTATACTATAAATGCCTTAATTTAGTCGCGTCAAGTTAAGTGGAGTAAAGTAGCTTTGAGTGGCGTTGAGTTAATTTAATTTAACTCTAAATCACACTTAAGTACAAAAATTAATTCTTTTCTGAATACTTTAATTGTATACCTAGCTTTTTTTGGTTGAATGAACATCCTGAATAAAATATGAGCTCTAATAAATAATAATACGTTTGTGGATCAAAAGCATTTATGTAACAATATAGTCTCCTTGCATAATTGTGGTTTTCATCAATATCGATTTTAATTTTAAAAATCAATGTGGCGTGACATTTTGTTTTTTTGTGCAATACGAATCTGCGTTCTTTGGTTTTCATGGTAATGATATCCATTACCAGTAACAAAGAGGTTGGCACATAACGCAGAATATTGCAAATAAATACCAAATATTATTCAATTTACGGGCCAGCAAAGTTCAAATGCATCATTTCTGATGAATCTTATCCAAATTTTTGTGAAAGTATATTTATTGACCGTAAAATTAAACAAAAACACTAATGAAGATTCCAGATATTAGGAAAACTTGGCATTTAACACGTAAAGTGCAAAGTTGCAATCAAATTATTACGATGCTCGTTGAAAATTTTATTAGTAGCGCAAAATAATTATTTATAAGCAGTTCATTTGAAAAACGTGCATTCCAAACAAAATCTTTGCATAATCATCATTATACCCGATTATACCATAAGTTTTAGTAGTAATTTCGTTAATTTATAAACAAACATTCAAAACAGTGGAAACACTAAAAACAGACGTTATAAAATAATGATTTTAATTTGCCAAAATTAATAGTAATTGTTGTTATTTGTTAATTTATGTCTTTCACACTTCTGTGGCAATAAGCCAAAGGTAGAATCTTAAAAAGTAAAACATTAATCAGGCACTTAAAGAGGCAATTTAAGGAAAATATAGTGATGCAATATTTTTCAGTTAAAATGCATTTTAAATTAAATAAGTAATAATGTATCCTAAATTATTCCGAATGCAAGCTATACATCATTTGTGAATGGACACCAAACCTACGCTAAATTTGTTTTATGTATCACGGTTTTGTAATTCAAACAGCTGATGATATTGAAAGTAAAAGTTACTACTTCTTCTTATTATGTTAGCTGCAAGCTATGTACCCAACTATTTATATTACACTTATGTGACTTTTTATTATCAGTTAATTCATACTTTAAATTCTTTTTTTTGTTATTATATTTTATTAACCGCCTTAGACATAATAATAATTGTTCATTGTGTGTGTAAAACAAAAGGAATTTAAGACAATTCGCATGATGAAGTAATTCCGCGTTTCTATTTTTTTATTCATGTTAGCTTTATTTATAACATAATTATTAACAGTTAACGAGAACAGTTTAAGTCTAAAGGGCGATTTATAGAACGTTACTTTTACTTAACTTCGGCGTAACTCCACTTCCGCGTAACTTAACAAATTTGCTTAATTTATAGATTGTAAAGTTACGTGAAATTGGGAACAGGTATGCGCATGTGTTTGAACTCACGACTTCTGACTATTTACACCAGGGCCGTAATTACGGAATATCGCTTCGTACGAAACCTACATAAGAAGACCAGCAGGTTTCGTACGAAGCGATATTCCGTAATCACCACCCTTGACAATAAGGGTGAATATCTCATTTTTGCAAATTTTGCGCATGATCGGCCAAGCTCGTCTTTTGACAGTACTACTTACAGCTAAATGAATCAGCAAAGTAGCGTTAAAGTGAAGTATAAATTTGCTAATACATTCCCATGTATTTTATTTAATTTTATGTAAAGTTACGCCGAAGTAAAGCGGAAGTAAAGTGAAAGTAACGTTCTATAAATCGGCCTTTAAGGTTTTAATTCAACGAATGCTAATGGTACAGGCACAAGACATGTGCAATTTTGATTTAATTTATACAAGGTGTAACGCAAGTACGTCACGATAATTTTTAAATTAAATTAAGAAAAAAAGTATCTAGCGTTCTTTATATTGAATCCCCTGAAGGACCCCCAAAGGATTAATTCTTTTAAATTATCTTGTAAACAAAAATTGCTCCATTTTACGGCTTGCTTTTTATAAAACTTCTTATTTCGATGAAAACTTTTGGTGGCGCTCATGTAACAATATCTATACTTAAGTAATGCTCCAAATAATCCTTTATCGAGAGTGAAAGTGAACTTTATCAACTATGGTACCTTATAGTCTCGATTTAAGATTATGTGGGTACAATACGCGATGCAATGCGACCTACTTAGTTCAATAGTTATTTCATGATTCCTTTTCTGTTTTAACAGTTTTATTAGATCAGATTTGCGTTAGCGCAGCTAGATCTAGTTTCGATTTATTATATCAAAGGTAAATTGCGTGCCTCAGTCTTGTTAAAGGCCCAGAAAATAAATAAATCCTTATATTGAATGGAGCTTTTCTGAATTAAGTGATACGAGAATGCTTGCTTTAGAAATGTCAATTATCCCGCCTATTAGACTGCCTTGGAATTAAATTCTTCCGGCTTTTGGAATTTAATACATTTTTTTACTTCAAACTTTGTGCAGTATCACGAGGTTAATCTTAAACTTGCATGTGCTTCTTAAAAATCAATTCCTTTTGGGTAAATACCAAACTTAAAATTATGTAAGTGTCAGAAATATGTTTTGTTCTTACATTGCTTCAATTTTGTTCCAAATTAACGTGTCAGTCGGGTCAAACCTAATTACAAATGTGGTGACACCTAACTTTGAAAAAAACTTGATTTTAAAATTGCATAATTTTAATTTGCAAACTACGTAACAAAAAATTAATTACCTACTGACCTGAAGACATAGTTAACACTATTTCAAAATTATGTATGCAATTCACACTTTGTTATTCTAAAAAATCATTTTTTGTGACCTTTCCTGACCACTAAAGTGCATTATGATTAGATAATTTCGACCTGTACCAAAAAAGGGCATAGGTAATAGATTATAAACATATTAACTAAAATTACACAAATTAAATGGATATAATATGACCTTTAATTAATACATTATAAAAAATATTATATGAGAAAGTTGTTTTGACTATAATGTTACAATAAAAATTGAGAAGTTGTAAATTGTTAACTTATATAACCAACAATTCCAAGCTGTACCAGATCAATCAGGCATAAATAAATACTTGTTAATTGCTTTACATTACCTTTAAATACAATACAATGTAACGGTTGAACAATTAAAATAATCATTAATTTATTATTTTTTAAATTCAGTTGCACAAAATTTTAACGATTTATTAATAGAAAATCTATATTTAAGTAATTTTAAATAATCAATTTCATCTCCTAAAGAGCAGTAATTATTTTAATGGGATATTACAGTCAATGAACTTCTATGTAAAATAGATGTGATGTATCTATACTATCTATACTTAAATAGATATTTTAAGGCAAGGTAAATTCCAACCCATAAGAAGCGTGTGCACATTTTTATGTAAATTATCCATTATTTCCAATAACAATTATTTGTATGACCAAGCGATATTAAAAAAAATCTAACGTCGTTGACCTACCAAATTTTCCATAATAACCAATTAAGAACAATCAAGAAAAAAGCTAATCTGCCCAATTTTTTAGATATGAAAATTTTTTTTCTGAGCTTTTTTGAAAATTTTTAAAACTTGATCAACTTTAAAGAGCTCTAGTAAAAAAAAGGGAAGCACTTGGAAAAAATTTGATTGTTGCTTTGCTTTGTACGGCTTATTATTAGTATAAAAACAAAGTTTTGGGCAAATCTATTTTTTCAAAATTTACCCCATTTTTAACTAAGGAGTAAGGGTCCAAATATTTCCAGTTTTTTAATAATCATGGCCACAAATAATTTTTACCACCAACAAGTGCCATCATTTTTTATGTAAATCGAGCTGCTAAATCCGAATCTGGCACTTAAATATTTACAAAGCTTTTAGTTTTATTTCTATGAGCTTTTGAAGACTACTTCAGACGCGCAACCTCATTTTTTCTAAAAGTACCCTCATAGGCAAACAAATTTTTTTCCAAAAAATGTAAATGCAGATTTGTATTCTACAGTAAAAAAGCTATGTACAAAATAAGTTTCATTAAAATTGGAGACAAGAAAATTTTTTGCTAAGCTTTTATGAAAATTTTCAAAATTTGATCAATTTTGAAAAGCTCTAGCAAAAAAACGAAAGCACTTGAAAAAAATCTGATTGTTGATTTGTTTTGTACGGCTTATATTTAGTATAAAAACACAGTTTCGGGCAATTTTATTTTTTCAAAATTTACCTCTTTTTTTTTGTAAGGGGTAAGGGTCCAAATATTTCCAGTTTTTTAATCAGCATGTCCACAAATAATTTTTACCACTAACAAGTGCCATCATTTTTTATGTAAAACGAGCTGCTGAATCTCAATCTGGCACTTAAATATTTCCAGAGCATTTAGTGTTATTGCATTGAGCTCTCAAAGGCAACTTCAAAGGTGAAACCCCATTTTTCTCAAAGTACACTAGTCAGCAAACAAATTTTTTTTTAAAAAAAATAAAATGCAGATTTGTATTCTACAGCAAAAAGCTATGTACAAAATAAATTTTATTAAAATTGAAAACAAGAAAATTTTTTGTTGAGCTTATTTGAAAATTTTAAAAATTTGGTTTTAGAGCAATACAAAATGTCATTATTATTGTTAATTGTTTATTGTTATTAATTACTCGTTTATCAATAAACAATTTACAGCACAAACAAAATGTGCCTTGTTTTGTTATTAAAAATCGAGCGCATATCAAGTTCCATATCACACCTTTTGTTTTCGTTTATTGCATTTTGTCAGCCGATACAACCTAGATCTATGCCTTACACAACTAGTTCTGTGAATATTACATGACCTCCCACGACACCTAGGTACAAACAAATTTAAAATATGCACAGTCGCGCCTTTTCAATTACTCTATTATTTAAATTTTCACACGAAGGCAAATTGCAGTGAACCAAAATGAATAATTTTGAAAAGGTTACTCTCTTGATCGGGTGTTGGAGTCTCCACGAAATAATGCTTAAATCTTTGTTTTTTTTGCAGAGTAATGAAGATATCGGAGAGCTGTATCAAGACGAAGAAAACCAAGCTGCCATTCTGTTGAGAAATGACGAAAAAAACATAGTTATAGTGGTAAGAATGGGCATACAGGGTGTCCAAAAAATGGCGCATAAACGCGATGGTACGCTCTTGGGGCATTCTCATGGATCAATAGAAAATTGTCAAAAAAAATCCATCTCTTATATTCATCGAGAAAAATGCGCCATTTTTTTGGACACCCTGTATACGAGCTGGTCGCGTCATAAAACTTAATGAGAGGTACTTAGGTCGAGCTGGCCGCATTTTCCTGCATAGATCATAGTGGAGCTGGCCCGGCACTTTTTCTACCTGCTGCCATATTTAGTAGGTAGAAAAGGAGCTGTGGCGGAAGTTTTGTCGAAGGATAAGTAGAAACACCAAACGAATTTTATTTTCATAAAATAACAACGATAACTATCAATATTTTATTGAAAAAATGATTTACAGTGCAGTTTGGTGACATAAGCACATTTGTTTAAATTTTCTTTTTAGCAGCAACTTAACCTTACCAATCTAACCTAGTGTCCCTCAGTGGAAAAATGTCCTCCAGTGCTTTTAAAAAAATCTTTCGGTAATGATAAAACTTAAAAACACATGCATCGAGTACTTTTAACGTTGCTGGATTGTTTTAAGGCCGATTTATACCACGTAACTTTCACTTTACTTCCGCTTTACTTCGGCGTAACTTAATCAAAAATTAAATAAAATACATGGGAATGTATTGGCAAATTTATACTTTACTTTAGCGCTACTTTTCTGATTCATTTAGCTTAAAGTCGTATAAAGTCGTACTAACTCGAGACCCGAGCTTGGCCATCATGCGCAAAATTTGCAAAAATGAGATATTCGCCCTTATTGTCAAGGGTAGTGATTCCGGAATATCGCTTCGTATACGATACCTGTTAGGTCTTCTTATGTAGGTTTTACGAAGCGATATTCCGAAATTACAGCCCAGGTATAAATTGTCAGAAGTCGCGAGTTCAGACACATGCGCTTAACTGATCCCAATTTCACGTAACTTTGCAATCTGTAAATTAAGCAAATTTGTAAAGTTAAGTGGAAGTGAAGTTACGCCGAAGTAAAGTAAAAGTTACGTGGTATAAATCGACCTTTAATGATAATGAAAGTCTGTATATTATCCAAAGGATTCTCTGTTTTATAATTGTTTAATATTATAACTTAATAAAACATCGAATACATAAAAATGAGTAGCGGTCAGTACGACCAAACCAGAAAAATCGTGCGGCCAGTTCGACCAAGCACTCTGCAATTAGACGCGGTCAGCTAGTAGTTTTTTCAGGTAAATGCGGCCAGTTAGTATTCTTCCGTAATAATTATTCTTATATTAAGTATTTTTCGCACAGTTAAATAGCAAAATAGAAAATATAATAAATATCTTCTTGGTCCTTGAAAAAAACAATAAGGAACAGCTTGTGCAAAAACGATCAAATAAACAACTCATTGAGTTTTACTACTTGTTCAAGAAGGTTATTTACGAAAAGTAAATATTGTTTTATTTAGTCAATTGTGATGATGCGATTGTATTTTTTATAGACGACGTTCATTGAATTTTACGCAAACACGTTTCACACAAAAAAAATAATCAGAATTACCTGGGCTTAATCAAATAAACAAGTTAATCATTTTTATTTACTTTGTGTGGCTACCGAGAAAAAAATACAATACACACGAGGCAAAGCAGTAATTTTTTAGTCAATAATGGATGTAATTAACTGAGGGGATAAGAGGGAATTGTAAAATTAGCTTTATTCAATACTTACCAAAATCTAAAAACACGTACCAAGTCAACTTTTGTTTCTTAAGTCAAGCTAAGTATAGGTCTTTAAATAAACAGCTAAAAATGTTGTTTATTTAATTAAAATGTACCTCCGTAACAATCTTGCCCCATTATCAATTTTTTTCAACACAACCAGAACACTGCTGGTTAAAACTAAATTAAAATTATCAACTTGTGTTTTATCCTAAATAGAAAGTACCTACGTATAATTACACCTACATAATTAAGTAACAAACACTGAAAATACCTTGTTACATAAATAGATCAGCACGCTTTTATATAAAAAAAAAAAGGTAGGTCCTTTTAATTATTTTTTTGCATTTTAGTTCTTGGCCTATAACAATTATCGTTTACAACAAAAAAACTTGTTTTTTTTTCTACGTTTCGTAGACTAGCTACGTAATATAATTAAAAGGTCATCAACAAGGAAATCAGTCTTGAAGTAGGTAGTAATAATTGTTATAAAAAAACGTTGTTTATTACTTGCAACTATTCATCCATTAACCATCCTTGATTATAAGGATTCACAACACAAAAAACTCTTTGATTTTTATCTTTGATGTCTAAGTAATAATTTGATTACGACCTCTAGTTTCTTAGCTATAATTAACTCATCTTTAGGATCTTATGTTTGCTCATACAAACAAGTTTGACATCCAGGAGATCTAACCAATAACGTTCATAAACAATTATTGCATTAGGTTACTATTTCATTTAAAATAGTTGTTAAGTACGCAAACCTAAGGCCACTGATTTTACTTCTAGCCTCGTTGCTATTGCCTCCTTTAATATTGGTCAAGGTAAATGTGCTATGTTTATGTATAGTAAATACGATCCGCCAAATTACGTATGTTCGGAAATGTTTAGAAACAATAGAACATAAAATGGTACTTTTATTGAATATTAACTTCCTTCTCAGCATTAGAATTTACCAATTACAATTTACAACTTTTATTATAATTTTATTTTATTGCAACGAAATTAGGAACGTGCAAAACATATTTCTTCACTTCGTCCTTTAACATACCTAACATTAATTCTATGTTCCAGGAAGGAAGCATTGGTACAGACCTAGTAATTCGACCAATACCTCCAAGACTGCGAAACACAACTGCCATTTTTAACTCCAGCAACGAAACTGCCAGTTCTGACTACGATCCCGAAGCTCAGGATGACGAAATGTTCCTTGATAGCGATGGAGAACTCAGCTCAGAAGTTGCCATTGACACAGGACTCCCAATTAAGCGAAAAATAAACAAGCATCACCACATTGTGTTCAAACAAAAGGAGCAGCAACAAGATGAGTCCTTCAGCGATTACGGTAAGACTTTTTACAGCGAGTCCTTTAAGTAACTTGTTGTTTTTTGTAGCTTTTATGGAACCTGATCACATTTCAAAGAGGCACAAACGGAGTACACTAAAAAGGACGAAACGTGAGGCGCCCTATACGATTTACCCTGAAATCTTGGTCATTGTCGATTACGATGGATATCGGTTGCATGGAGGCGACAATCTTCAAATAAAACGATACTTCGTGTCATTCTGGAACGGCGTAGATTTGCGCTACAAGCTCTTAAAAGGACCCAAGATCAGGATTTCGATCGCGGGCATCATAATAAGTCGGGTAAGTTTTTTTTTTGTCGTAAAATGTCATGTTTAAAACTTGAGTGTTTCCAAGAATATTTTTATTAATTTATTATCGAAGCACCTGGTCCTAAAACCTGTCTTTTTGCGTCAGCTATTAGGAATACTGGTTAATTAAACATATTAATAAATTATGGATTTATTGCTATACTCCATAAAGCCACAACATTTAAATTAGGACCGCATTAACTTCAGTTTTCGTATAAAACCTCACACTGAGATCAACGATTTGTAGATTTATTAGCTCGTCATAATCGTTTATAACCAAAATTATTAATGACAAATATTTATACACTACATTGTAAAGTATTTTCAAACCCGAAGGTTTTTTTTGAAATATTATTACCTGATGGCGCGTATTTTGCGGCTTTAATTAAATAAATAAACATTTTTGTTTAGCAATAAAGGCAATAAAGCAATTAGCACTTTGAGTACCGGTCATTGTTATTAATGATTTGAGTGCCAACAACTTTTGTTTAACCAATGAATCGCTGGGAAATAAATAAATCATTGCTTCTTAAGTAAATTTGCACAACAAAAAACTTTGTACTAAGTTTGCTGCTGTAGACTTTAGGTAAACAAAATATCAGAGTTCACGACCGAAATAAAAGGAATCTTTTTTTGTTTTTATCCTTTAAATAAAAGGAACATTTTTTTTCACACTTTTTTATATGATGTAACTGGATGTCCAAAGAGTAAAACCTCAAATTGGCGTATATCTACTTATTGCAGAAACGGAGTTATGGCCCCCCAAAGGGCCCCCTTTAATTCATCATGGTGGAACTGCACCAAATTTTGCAAATAGATGTCAAATAAGGTTTTAAAAAGATTTTTATAAAATAAAAATCTCTAAAAAAATTCCTTTACCCCCTAAATAGCCCCCAAAGTGTAATAACGAATCACGGTGGATTTACACCAAATTTTGCAGATGGTTGTAAAATGAGATACTAAAAAATATTTGTTAATAACTTTTTTTGAAAAAAAAGTTTAATGCTCCCCTTAAAAGCCCCATTCGTTTATGGGGCAAAGGAATCATTTTTTGAAAAAAAAGTTATAAGGAAATATTTTTAAGCATCTTATTATGCATCTATCTGCAAAATTTGGTGTAAATCCAACGTGATTGGTTATTACTCTTTCGGGGCTATTTAGGGGTTACGGGGTGAAGGAATTTTTTTAGATTTTTTTTTATAAAAATCTTTTTAAAACCTTATTTGACATCTATTTGCAAAATTTTGTGCAGCGTGATGAATTAAAGGGGGCCCTTTGGGAGGCCATAACTCCGTTTCTGCAATAGGTAGATATACGCCAATTTGGGGTTTTACTCTTTGGACATCCAATTACATCATATAAAAAAGGCGGCCCTACTAGGAATTTTGTCAATGTACCCTCCTTATTTAGGACAGATTGACTGTAGTAATATAAGAAGTAAACTTTCTAAGGGCAGAAAAATTTAAAAAATAAACATTTTTAGGGAAGGGACGCAACACCGTATTTGGAACGTAATCGCGTAGGCCGAGACGCAATCGATTCCGCAGCCGCCTTGACTGATATGGGAAAATACTTATTCCGAGAACGACGATTACCAGTTTACGACATTGCTGTGGCAATAACCAAGTAAGTTACCAAACATTTTTATACAAAATTAAACGTTTTAGCAACCTTTCAGATTTTTACAGATTGTCGTTTTTTTTAAACGTTTTACACCTACCATTTTTAATAACTGTTTTATTTAGGTACGACATGTGCCGTCGAAGAAAGGGCGGAAAATGCACTAAAGGAACAGCTGGTAATAAAACAGTTTTTGTTTAAACAATAATATGTGTACTAACAGTAACATGTACAGGTTTTAACTTTACTAATATTTAACATCTTCGCCAAAGGTTAGGACATCGATTTGTCGTTCAAAAAAGGTATCAAAATTAGCGTTAAAGCAAAAATTCATTTGGGTCGTTTTTTTCAGGCTAGACATGTGCAGACGATCGTACCCTAGCGATGCTTGTAACAGGGGTACAGCAGGTAGGACGAAAATTTAAAAGTTACTTGCATCCGTTGTAAATTGCCTGCACTTTTAAGGGCGATTTATAGAACGTTACTTTCACTTTACTTCCGCTTTACTTCGGTTTAACTTTACAGAAAACTAAATAAAATACATGGGAATGTATTAGCAAATTTATACTTCACTTTAGCGCTACTTTGCAGATTCATTTAGCTGTAAGTCAAAGTCGAGCTTGGCCGATCATGCGCAAAATTTACAAAAATGAAATATTCACCCTTATTATCAAGGGTGGTGATTACGGAATATGGCTTCGTACGAAACCTGTTAGGTCTTTTTATGTAGGTTAAGCGATATTCCGTAATTACCGCCCAGCGGGGTGATTACGGAATATCGCTTCGTACGAAACCTACATAAGAAGACCATTAGGTTTCGTACGAAGCGATATTCGGTAATCACCCCGCAGGTGTAAATAGTCAGAAGTCGCGAGTTCAGACACATGCGCATAACTGTTCCCAATTTCACGTAACTTCACAATCTATAAATTAAGCAAATTTGTTAAGTTACGCGGAAGTGAAGTTACGCCAAAGTAAAGTGAAAGTAACGTTCTATAAATCGCCCTTTTTAGTTTTTAGATTCTAGATCTAAAGATACAAGTTCTTGTAGCGAGTTGACACATTTTTTTAGACATACACTTCCGTAGATTTGAGCAAACATTTTGTTTCTTTCGTTTTGATGCAACCCCACACAATTTTGACGCAAGTATCATACATACAAACCTACAGTTTTGCCGCTTTTTAATTACCCTACTCATACCTAATTTCGTAACAATTTTGGGAGGTGAATAGAACGCTTGGTGGTGTAGGGAACATTTTTGTAAAAATAACCACATTTTTCTGTAATAAAAAACAATGAGTCTAATGTTTTTTTTTTGTGAAAAGGATTCGCCTACGTTGGAGGAGCCTGTGTCGTCAACAAACGATTAGAAAAAGTTAACTCAGTAGCCATTATTGAAGATACAGGCGGATTTAGTGGAATTATTGTAGCAGCTCACGAAGTCGGTCATCTGTAAGTATAATTTCTTAAAAAGGACCGAACACGACTTATGTAAACTTAATAAAAAAAAAGGAATTAAAAGTAGGGGAATTGTGCCCAAAATGGCATAGTCAGATAAAACGACATAGTGGCAATAATTGGAGACACTTAGAAATTTTGCTTTTATTCTTTTAACATCGCCAAATGATTTCTAAGGTTGCAAAAAAATTTGGTTTTCGTATTGCCTAAAATAAACAAACAGTTCTTGATTTTGTGTTTGTAACCCTCCTAAACTTTTTATTCGTGTTTATACAGGGTGTCCAAAATGGCGCATAAACGCGATGGTACGCTCTTGGGGCATTCTCAGGGATCCCTGTTGTATTCATCGAGATAAATGCGAACAAAGTTGCATAAATTCGGCAACACCGTCCAGGAAAATACCAAGAAAATACATCTAAAAATCCCATCTATGAGTCTTGATCATACACTTTTGCATTAGATTTTATTGACGATGTTGTCAGCTTCATTTCATGTAAATTTGGTAAAATTAAATTGATTATTAAAATGTAATTCGACCATTTACTAAATTAACAAATGGTTGAATGGTTTAAGATATACTGTAGCTTTGTATTAAACCATTTTTTTCGTTAATATGTGCTGTTATATTCAAGATGTAAGCATTTAAAGTTTCGCACTTTGGAGCAACATATCTACAAGGGTATATGAGATAATTTTTTGGGGCTCCTTAGACATGTCCCAACAACGTACCATCGCGTATATGCGCCATTTTTTGGACACCCTGTATGTCGTACTATTTTGAACATATTTACAATGCAAAAATGGATCGTTTTAAATTCCATGTCCTGCACGATAATATGTACAAAAATAATAAAAAATGGCAAAATCATTTTCTTTTCTTTTGAACAGTATCAAGGACCATGTTTGGTTTCTCGTCGGTGACAGTATACAATAATAGAAGCATTTTATAGCAAATTTAACCAAAAATCGTAATAGGTACCATATAATTTGCGGAAATTGATTTTGAGGTTTCGATTAAATGTTTGGGAACAATATTCACTTTTATAAATACGCGGTACGTGATTATTATTCGTAAAGTGCCGACAAACGATTTCTTTTCCGGTTAAATTCAATATCTTACGTAAATCTATAATAAAGACGTGTTAAATAATTTTACCATTTTATATTTATCCTATTCCTAATTTCAGTTTGGGAGCAGTGCACGATGGAAGCCCCCCACCTTCATATTTAGGGGGCCCAGGAGCTGAAAAATGTCAATGGACAGATGGATACATAATGTCGGATTTACGTCACACTGAACGAGGTTTTAGATGGTCTTCTTGTAGCGTTTCTAGTTTCCACCACTTCTTAAAGTAATTATTCTATTTGGTAAAATTGCAACTTTATTAAAAATGTTTTTTTTTTATTTTTTAGCGGAGATACGGCAACATGTTTATATAATACACCACATGAGGACGATAGCTTACCACGAGTTTTACCAGGGAAGCTTTTAACACTAGATGCGCAGTGTAGACGAGACCGAGGCACAAGCGCTTGTTTTGTAAGTTGCGCAAGTTAACGCGGAATGTCGTGAGGCATAGAAACTGTGGTTATGTAATGTTGGTTGTCTAAAATCAACCAAAAACACCACTTTCTGGTCATTGCTCAGTGGGTTTATAAGAGTTAATTTTAATTAAAAATTGTGCTTACCAGCAACATAAATAAACAAAGCACAAGTTGACATGTTCTAAAGGTCCATCAATAAGCGTTAATACAGAATTTTGGCAATTTAAAATCCAAAAAAATAGTGCTTCTAAATTTCCCAAATTCTGTATTTAAACTCTTATTTATAGCCTTTAGAATATGTCAACTTGTGCTTTGTTTATTTATGTTGCTGGTAAGCACAATTTTTAATTAAAATTAACTTTTATAAACCCACTGAGCAATGACCAGAAAGTGCTGTTATTTGTTGATTTTAGGCAACCAAGAGTTTCAATGCTTCGCGACATTCCCCTTTAATAATAAACCTAAAACAGCTTGGGACCGCGTGCCCCACATTAGATTTATGTATAATGTTTTTTTTTGTGTTACAGAAAGACGACAGGGTTTGTGCGCAACTTTTCTGCTTCGATTCCGGAAGCGGTTATTGCGTCGCTTATCGTCCTGCCGCTGAAGGATCACCTTGTGGAGATGGACAGGTTTGTACCACAATGTTTACACTTTTTAAGGGCGATTTATAGAACGTTACTTCCACTTTACTTCGGCGTAACTTCACTTCCGCGTAACTTAACAAATTTGCTTAATTTATAGATTGTAAAGTTACGTGAAATTGGAAACAGTTATGCGCATTTGTCTGAACTCGCGACTTCTGACTATTTACACCTGGGCCGTGATTACGGAATATCGCTTCGTACAAAACCTACATAAGAAGACCAGCAGGTTTCGTACAAAGCGATATTCCGTAATCACCACCCTTGAAAATAAGGGTGAATATCGCATTTTTGCAAATTTTGAGCATGATCAGCCAAGCTCGGCTTTTGACAGTACTACTTACAGCTAAATGAATCAGCAAAGTAGCGCTAAAGTGAAGTATAAATTTGCTAATACATTCCCATGTATTTTATTTAATTTTCTGTAAAGTTACGCAGAAGTAAAGTGAAAGTAACGTTCTATAAATCGGCCTTTATATTCCTGAAACTGTTTTCTATAATGTAAAACTTTGTTGCAGTATTGCCTAAACGGAAGATGCGTAGCAGAGCACGAAAACATAATACCAGACTACACGCAAAACACACCAGGATATTTTAGAGATAATGGAAATAATATAGGACGACCATTGTAAGTTTTCTTGCTTTAAAAACGAAACACAATTAAACAAAGCACACACTAATGTTTTACACAATACACAGGTTCTTTGACGAAGAGGACGAACAGAAAAAATACCAGTACCAAACGCAAAATCCTCCAGACTTAAACAATTACTACAAAGGGTTTACCACCCAACAACCTAATCAAAATTCGTTTTTCCAGTCGCCTTATACTAGTACCTTTAGCCCAGATCCTTTTAGCACTCCTTTTACAACACAAAATTACTTTACGCCTACAATTGGGTTTACAACCAAAGCGTACGCTATTACGCAACCTCCGATAACTTATAAACCGTTTAAATTCTTCTATAATACCTTTTCTACTACTAAGAGTCCGTACAACTTTCAAAATTTCGGTCAAAGCAGGTCTACAACAACCGCCGGTCCTAGTTTCGGTCTTTTTCCCTCCTCAGTTATTTCCACTCCAAGATCTACGACCCTAAATCCGTACATTAGCAAATATTACGAGTTGCGGAAGCTTACCACGAAAAACCCGTATGATTTTGCTAATTTTGGTAAACAAAATTACAACGACGACGTTAATAATTACCTTAAACGGTCTGCCAGTTATTTTAGCGATAGTAACGTGCACAATGTTACTGTTCGGCACTAAGTTAGGGTAAGATGTGAATCAACTTCGTTTCGAGCATTTCAACATCTTCAAGCATGGAACATTGTACAAAAAAACTGTCTGATTTAACCCGTAGAACGTAGCCATGAATTGCATGAAGCATTTTCTTAAAAAAACATACATTTATTTATTAAAACTGCCATTATTTTCGACTCTCTACTTTTCTATCTAACGGGGGGGATCGCTCCTGTTCCCTAGAAATGATATAACTCATTTAATATTTTCTTCTTTTAGAATTGATTGTTTTAGATCTTTTTCAAGCATGCCATAACGTTTTCCTTTGCTGTAAAACTAATAGAAATGTTTCTCTGTTTCAGTTAATTTATTAACGAAGATAAAGGAATGAAGAAAAATAAACTTGAAAATTTCTTCCATGAAGAAAATAACGTTTGTGATAAAAACAGTTTATAAACAATTGCAACGTACTCCATTTTTCGCAATGAGAATTTATAATAAGGAGTGAAAAGTGAACTTTAAGGACCTAGAAAATGCAATAATTAGATTTACTTATAGTTATTAATCCTGTATTTTGTTTTTATTTTACTTCATATCTTGCAATAGTATTTAAATTATTTTTTTAATAAATAAACATCAAAATGGCTTTAAAAATAATTAACTTGAAATTTTTTCAATGCCGACAGTACTTAGTTATATATTTTAGTTTTTAAGCATCGACTTTTTGTTAATTTTTATGTTGTAAATTGTTCCTTATTCTAAATTAAACCTGTGTAGTAATTTCGTCCTTTACTTAAACCCCATTTCAAAATAATTACTTTTATTAAAAACAGTATACACCACTTAAAAAAACAATAAAATATAAAGCTTTATCAAAAATTTGATAAACAGGAAGAACTATTTAAAACTTATACTTAGCATCGCCCTAGCTACGACCTAGCTACTTTAATGTGGCACCAAAATTATTAATTATGTTTATTACTGATCAGTCCAGTAGCTTTACCAGCAATTCGTAAAATCATACAAACCGAAATTGCAGCAATAACTCCAGCCGGCATAATTTTTCCAGAGTTATAATATCTGTACCCCATAACACCAGCCAAAAGCGAAGTTGTAGCCAATTGAGGGGAGTAATTCGGTGTCTCCAGACTGACTTGGTAAGCCCCATAAGTTAGTGCAGTTCCAAAAACAATCCCCGCAGCTAACGAAGGAATGGAACCTAAAAAAATATCATTATTACTACATGACTTGCATAGATAAGAAACTTTGGAACCACTTTATTATGCAAAAACATTGAAGTAACGCGTACCTGCTCTGTAATATCCAAAAGCACCGCCTGCAGCCACTAGCCCAGCGTACACAAACCCAGGAATATCAATAGGCATTTTAAATTATTTAAATATTTGATATGGAAGTGCTAATGGAAGTGTATTTTTCTTTAAAATTAATTTAAACTACTAAAAATCATGTAGGCTGCGATTACGATGTTTACCTTGACTTTTCTGACACAACTGTCAAAAGTTTCGGCTTTTTGAACTACAAGTGTTCCGAAATGCGTTCAATTGAACTACTAATAAGCTCTCTAACCTTCAAATTTGAAGTAACAAAAAAATTCGTGATGTAATTACTATTTCTGTTTTGAAAAGCAATTATTTAGATATATTATAATATTGTGAATGAGTTGTAAATTACAGTAGATAAAACACAGTTCTATACGAGTTGTCACACAAATTTCCAGCCCTTGAAACAACATGACGTTAACAAATTTGGATAAATTCAACAAAATCATTATAAATACTGGAAATATTATTTCCCTGAACGATATAACAAAGAAACCCGGACAAAATCCAACGGAAGAGGTAAGTCTACACATTACATTAATTATAATTGCTTTTTTGCGATTACATGCAACTTTACTAGTTGAATTTTTTTAGATTATCGATGCGGTTTCTATTACAATAAAGGACAAAACCAGGGAACTAATTGGGACCGATTATAACCAACCTATTGTAATATCCAGACAGAATGATGATTTAAATTCGAAAATTACAGAACAGGATATATCGGACCTAAAAATCGGGGTGAAAATTTTCCTGGGCACCGATGAAGAATCTATTTTATCGGACGCGTTAGAAAAAGGTAAATAATCAATTGCGCAACCTTGTTAAATATAACGCAATTAGTTTAAATATATTTCAATTAGATATCATTGTTTAAACACTAGCTTAGTCAGGTAAAATAGTTTAAAAACAATTTTAAATGACGATTTATTTTTTTAGCATTGCTGACTCTCAACGTATCATCTTTAAGCAATGTAGTTATTGCATTTAATCACAAAAAAGAGAGCGTAGAGGATTTAAAATCAGCGTGGGGTATTTTGGAAAAATTCGTCCAAAGCAACAAAATTTGCCAAATCGGAATAGCAGACATAGACGAGAATATTTTCGTTAAACTTTACGAAACGGCTACTGTAAAACCCAGTATTATTCAGATAAATTTGGCCACTTGCTGTGTCGTGCCCCCGACTTTACAAGCCTTTTGTAAGGAAAATGATGTACAGCTTTTGACCCACAGTGACCCTAATGGTAAGAATTTTAATTTTTTTTAAATGCGAAAGTTTTAAGAAAAATCGTTTTTAGATATCTTGCCAAAAGACTCGATAGAGTCTATTCTGGGGAAACCTTTTTGTCTTAACTGGTTGGTTAAGTTTATGGTTCACATTAAAGGACGAGGTGTCTTGATAACTAAGGGATATTTACTGCATTTACAAAAACAAAACTGATATATCCAGAATAATTTTATAAGTACTTACGTGTGGCACTGTGCTTAATAGAAAATTTATCTTTTTTCTAAACTTGAAATAGTATTTTTTGTACATTGTTGTTGGCTTTAAAATTTGTATTTTTGTTAAATTAACATTCCAAAGTAATGTTTTTGATAGCGCTTTTTTTAGATAAATCATGTTGTATTTCTTAAATAATATATCATAATTATTGTTTAACTATGTTTTTGTGCCATTGTTTTTAAATATTATCGAATTAACACAAAGGTAAAATATCTGGAATCTAGAAGCGATAACGGGGAGAATGACTTAATTGTGCACCTAAGTATTATACTCTTTGCAGATAAAAGTATATTTCGGTCAAAAATTTGCTGATTCGTTCGTTTCATGACTTTTTAAGACTTATTTTTTTTGCCCGCTTGTAACGAATTTGTTACCCCAATAACTTAAGAACGGTTTATTGGATCGACTTGAAATTTCATACAAAAATCAATCTTTTTTAGGGGAAGAGCCCTATTGTTTTTAGAATAAATTAAATAATAAATGGGGTGTAAAAACCATGCCCAAAGTTAAAATAAAATCATATTTCGGCATATAATAATTTATTTTATAAAATGTATACTTCATGGAATTAGGAACACTACTTTTACCTTTTATGCATTTTCCAATTTTTTATACCCCTGCCATTTTGAACAAAATCGAACTTTAACTATTTTTAATAAAATAAAAAATACGCATATTTCTTGCAAATAATAATGCATTATATTATTATCTTATAAAATGTTTACTTTTACAAAAAAAGTCAAACTTTGTAAAGAGTATCTTCTAAACCATTGACTGCAAATCTAGCCCATTTCTTGTTTTATTTTCTGAAATGGCCGTTCCAAGACAGAGTTTTTAATACCGCATATAATTTAACATAAAAACACAAATATTAAAGAATTTGCTATAAAAATTCCAGATATTAATTAATTTAATCGATTTCTGAAATAACCTTTGTATTTAGTCTCTGCAAAAAATCACTGCAATCTCCTTTAACGGGGGATGTCGTAGAGCATAGAAACTGTGGTTATGTAATGTTGGTTGCCTAAAATCAACAAAAAGCAGCACTTTCTGGTCATTGCTCAGTCTGTTTATAAAAGTTCATTTTAAATAAAAATTGGGCTTACCAGCAACATAAATAAACAAAGCACAAGTTGACATATTCTAAAGGTCCATCAATAAGCGTTTAAATACAGAATTAAGAAGCACTATATTTTTGTATTTTAAATTGCGAAAATTCTGTATTTAAACGCTTTGTGATGGACCTTTAGAATATGTTAACTTGTGTTTATTTATGTTGCTGGAATTTTTATTTAAAATTAACTCTTGTAAACCCAGTGAGCAATGACCAGGAAGTGCTGTTTTTTGTTGGTATTAGGCAATCAACATTACATAACCACAGTTTCTATGCTTCACGACATTTTCATAGTCCAAAATAAAACATTACTTTAAAAAAGGCTCCGGAAAAACATCAAAAACAAAGTTTTTTTTGAAGGACCAAATTCAACTTTCCCTTATAAGTTTTCTGTAATAATCCTATTCCTAAGGCATTTTCCTAGGACTTCTGTAAGTACCCTTATGGTCTCATTTACTATTTAGAATAAGGAGTAAGGACGTCCTCGAGTAGCTAGTGCCTAAGCGAAGAAGTCGACAAGAATGCCGCTTATCGTTAACGGTGTGCTGAAGTAGAGAATTGGAAAAATCAGTTGACATAACTTAGTGTAGGTACGCCGAAAAGCGGGCAGCTACCGCCGGCCGCTCAGCACTGTCCACTGTACAGTCAACTTAAGAAGAAACTAACAGTCCAGGATTTCCATATCAGAGCCTGCTATGCAAATGCACACTCAAAGACGCCGGCAGCCTAGCTGGCCGCTGGAGCACGTTACCATGGTTACCCCTACCGACAATTGTTTATATCTCTCGTTTGTAACAAGCTGCCTGTTGTATTTTTTTGCTTTGACGTCGTTTTTGTCCGGAGATTTTTGCTTGTAGCCTGAGTTATGAGTGTCTAGTGGATGCCCTTTGCTACCAATGCCAAGGGAGTGATTTAGGTAACAGTTGTCAGTTTTTTCCTAGCGATATTTAATGAGTTCGATCAGCTCCTGCCCGAGATTTAGTGCTCACGATTTCCTACCGCGGCGGACCAACAACGCTCGGCGATTTTATCAAACGTTTAGAAATCGACTAGCAATTAAATCTCTTTATATTGAAATTAAGCTTCTTTCTCCACTACAAATTTGCCATCGATTCAGATGTTGTGATAACAGGGGATTTTTAATATTCATTACTGTCGTTAAACGTCTGAAACGATTTTAATTATTTTTTCGAGCTGATGTGACGCCAGTTGAAAAAGTTGTATATTATTGGTATCTTAATAATCGTTTTAAATTGCACATTTATTTATTATTTTAAAAATGTTTAACAATTACAACAAATCGGTTTTATGCCTCGAAAACACTTTTTAAGTCGACTCATTAACTAAGTTTTTTTTATCACACAAAAGTGAAATGTTTTCTTTTACTAGGATGTTAAAATTTATAAAAGGAAATTTGTTAATTAGTTCTAACATTTCATGGACTGTTGCTGCTTTTAAAGTTACGGACCAGTGCAAAGTGACACTTTTACCATGTTTTCTTTGTTTTAAAAACACTTGTATTTGTAATTAAAATCTTTAGATTTATTTTAAATCATTTAACATTTTAAAGCTTTTATAAGGAGTGTCCAAAAAACGAGAAAAATGCGAACAAAGTTCAATAAGTTCGACAACACAGTTTGTAAAATACATTTTAAAAGCTCATCTAGATTCTTAAGCATACATTTTTGGATTTGGATTATTGCTTATAAAAATGTAATTTGACCATTTAGAAAATATCAAATGGTAAAATAATTTTAGGTAGATTGTGCCTTTGTATAAAGCCATTCTTTCGTTAATATGTGCTGTTATCTTCAAGATATAAGTGTTTAAAGATTCGCACTTTGGGGCCTCATATCTCCAAGGGTAAGTATATGAGATAGATTTTTTTTAACAATTTTCCGGAGGTGCCTAAACATTCCCCAACAACGTACCATCGCGTTTATGCGTCATTTTTTGTACACCCTGTATGGACCAATTTCAACGACAATTTTAAGCTACACAATTATTCATTTCATTGTCAAACTCTTTTGGAACCAAAGAATTACCACTTTTAGTTAGTTTGTTAGTTCACGCAAAACAGTATTTTTCTTTAATAATGGCCTAAATTTATAAGGACCTTTACAGAATTGTTTATTTGCGTATAACATTAGACTAGACTAGACGAACTAATTAAACAGATTTTCAAATTTTCACGCATTTTTAAGGAAAAAGGTTATAAAATGGCGAATGCGCCAAATTAACGTTTTCATAGTTTCTAATAATTTTTTTTGTAAAAAAAATTTATACGTAAAAGATGCGGCTATAAATGTGCGGGTGGTCAACACGTGGCCCTCGAATTTCAAACGCACGTACCTTAAACCCCCTTTGTCTTAGTTCAAATCATGTAAATTGGTTATTCACATTTAACAACAATTACCTTATTACATATTCTTTATAAATTTCCTGTTCGGACAAAAGTAATGTTATGAGTTACATGACTTTAATTTCAATTTAGTTATGGATTCCGATTCCTATTTAGCATATTCATTTCTTATTTGCACCTTAATATGCATAAAAATATGAACTCAAAACATACATCTGAATCTGATAACAAAACTGCAAAAGCAAAATTCCTGGCTGGATGCCAATATGGATTTTAATTAATGACATTCTACATCCTAATATGATTTCTGAGACGGGTTTTAATGTTTAGAAAATGTTTATTGCATTGTTTTTAAATATTATCAGCTCACACCTGCCACTATAGTGCAGTTAAATTTTATTAAGTACATTTTTTTGCAGCAGATGTAAAAGAAACATACTAATTGTTTTTATTTATTTTTTTACAAAAGCAACCAAAGAAGTTTATCAACATTAACTAGATTTTTTTAAAAACGTGGGGGGTTATTTTAGCAATGCATTTTTTTGGATTATGTCTTTATACGTGGTGTCCAAAAAATGGCACATAATCCCGATGGTACGCTCTTGGGGCTTTCTTAGGGATCTCTGGAAAATTGTCAAAAAAAAATCCATCTGTTATATTCATCGAGAAAAATGCGAACAAAGTTGCATAAGTTCGGCAACACAGTTTGTAAAATAGATCTTAAAAACTCATCTATAGTTCATTTTTTTTATAGAGAGAAACTCCGACCACACGATAAATGTGTTTTTTGGGTTGCCTATTAGGGGTTTGTTCTGTAATTTTCCTCTTTTTTGTTGTATTTTCGAACAAAGCTCAAAATCTAACGTTTGTCAAAACTGAAAGATTTAAACAAATCTCTAACAAAAAACTAAAATTCAAAACAAATTTAATGTTTTTGTCCATATACACCTATTTCTTAATGAGTAACAAGTTGTTAAAGTGTCTTGTGTGTTGGGTAACGGTTGGGGATACCATAGAGGCCATAAAGAGGATTCTCAATCATCTGGGAGGTATTAGTTATGTAGAAGCATTAAAGGGGCAAAAATTTATATATAAACGTGAAATGAGAAGCCAAAAAGCACCCTTTTAATTCAATGCAATTGTGCCACACCGATTCATACTGCAGCAGGATATTTTGGCCATTTTGCAGAAACATCAGACAGCAAAATAAACAGCTTTGAGAACAAGCCATTTTGGAAATAAAACAATTTGAGTGTAGCGCAAAAAATATTTAACTTGCAGTGAAAGACTTTTTAGAATATTTGTAAATTATAATATTAGATTCTCAAAGGTTGTACATAAAATAAATAATTGTTTAGTGGCACAACTTAAAAGAATCGGTGGATTATTGTAAACTATTCAATCGGCAAACTTATAAAATTGCAGAACATATAAACTCCGTTTAAGCACTATTTAAACAGCTTCATCCGCAAAAATCACCACTTAATAAAACCCCGCTTCTGAAGCATAATGTATACAAAATTTGGCCGCCTTTTTTGCGAAGGGACTTTAGTTTAGATCCTGAGAGTTTTCGCATAAACAAATTCTGCAGTTCATGGTTTAAATTACAGTCCCCCTTTCGGTCCCATGCTCTTAATTTATTTAAAAGATTCTTAAAGCAGGATCCTCTGAAGCAGCCTAGCTATTAAACACAGGTTTACAATGCACAATCCACATTAACAGCAATTCCAGAAAAATAATCTTTTTGGTAAAGAGGATTTAAAATTTGTTTATGGTGTTATAAAACTAACATTTTCTTTCATAAGAATTTTAACTGGCATGTTGACGTGACAAGATATTGACATTTAAAAAAGAATTCAACTGTTCAACTTTTGTTTTGATTGTTATGCTAGCCCTTCACGCAGCTTCTTGCTAGCTTCTAGAAGCTAGCTTCTTCGCTGCTATTGGAGAATTCAAATGTTTTAGGTATGCGCGCGCACAGGAAGCTAAAAGAAACCAAACCGTGCTTAATTTATTTTAACTTCTTCTGCGCGCGCATACTTAAAACATTTGAATCCTCCAACAGCAGCAAAGAAGCTGGCTTCTAAAAGCTAGCAAGAAGCTGCGTGAAGATCAGCCATTATAGTGACACTATAGAAGTTGACGTTAAGCATAACCAAAGTTTTTTTTTATGCCAAAAAAAACATATGTTTTGCTGCGGCCATTTTGAATTTTTCTAGTGTAAATTCACGGAGCATGCAACCAATCAATGTAACTAATTTTTTTAAGGTAAAGGTAAAAAATTCTCTCTATAAAAAAAATATACTATAGATTCTTGAGCATACATTTTTGCATTAGATCATATTGACGTTGTTGTCAGCATCATTTCATAAAATTTTTGTAAAATTAAATTGGTTATAAAAATTAAATTTGACCATTTAGAGATAAACAAATGATAAAATAATTTTAGATAGACTGTGCCTTTGTATTTAGCCATTTCTTTCGTAAGTGTGTGCTGTTATCTTCATAGATATAAGCGTTTAAAGATTCGCACTTTGGGGCCTCATATCTCCAGGAGTACTTTCTGGGGGACTCTAGACTTGCCCCATCAACGTACCATCGCGTTTATGCGCCATTTTCAAACACCCTGTATAAATCTTTAAAATATTCTTAGGTTATGTCCTTTTAGAAGCTGTTAACTCGTATAAGTTAATCCGTATTCTTCAAGTTAACACCAACTTTTCCGTTTTTGGTTTCATCATCTATGTAGAACTATAAAGTTACTTAATTACGCACCTGAATTTTTTTCAATTGTTGTTAAGTGCCACACGCACGGCACACGTTCTTACTTATTTTCAATTGTTTTCCCTTGTGTCATGTTTTAACGCCGATGCTCAGCACACTCTTCCAAAGCTATATCAAAAGGATAAAAGAAAAAAATCCACACCTGATAATTTGAGTTTTCAGAACAGAAGAGGACCTCCATGATCGGTCTATTGTTTTATATCGATTATTTTAAAATTCAATTTAATAGATGTTTTTAAACACCTGAACATATTATTTGTTTTAAAACAATAATAGCAAGGCACACTTTATTTTATCTTTGAACAGTTGAACACGCGCCAGACATGGCACACTGTCTGAATATTTTTTCTATTGATTTCTTGTGCATTTAAATAGGTTTTTTACGTAAGTTGATTGTCCTTAAAAGTGAAATATGTTTTAGTTGCTAAAACTTTGTTAATTTCAAAAAATATATTTTCTTTTTCTTGGAAAGTTATGTCGTAAAATTAATAAGTAAAATATTAATGTTCTTCGAGTTTTATAGTGTATAAACGTACTTATCTTGCATGTTATTTTTCGATGATCATCGTGATTCTGTTTTATTTCATTTTGCCGCATAAAAAATTTTTAAACGATTTTGTAAGGTAATAAATAAGATGCCTTTGTTTTTAAGATTTTTTGCTGTTAAGTTATTAATGTATTCGTTGCATATCAGTATGGTAATTAGCATAAAAGACTTATTTCCTGCATCTTATATCAAATGTAATTGCAATTAATTAATATTATTGGATGCGACTGAATTCATTCTTTTGCCTTGAGATTTCCTAGGATTGGAGATAATTCATTAAAGTGTTAATTAATAGACTTCTTTTTATCTTTTACTGCAATTACAATAAATAAAAGGCCACTCAAGGAAACATCCTGATACTAATATGATGAGTAATTAATCTAAATAAATATTTCAATTAAAAAAAATATTTTTCTTCGAAGCTTAGCAGTTCTTTCTCTGTTAAAAAACCGTTTTGTTTCTCTTATGTTCCTAAACGTTAATTGTCCCCCCCTTGCCTTAACTTTAGAAACGTTTCGAGATATTGATTTCCAAAAATTTTTAGGTTAATTTACACAAAAAAAACTACCTTTTGACAAATTTGGATTATTAAAAAATAATAACCCCCAGATGGGGGGACTATGAACTTAGTTTTTTTTTATGTAAAGAGGGGTCAAGTGACCCCTCATTTGAAAGGGATTTTTATTTCTAACACAATGGTGTTTACCAATTTAAGATATATTTATTATTTTTCTGGCTAGGAGCTTCTCAATAAAAAGAACGATTTCCTTAATAAATGCAACAGTGAAAAAATAAAACTAGTTGAAATTAGGGTGCATGTTTTTCTTTAATTAAAAAAAATATGTAATATTTTTTTGTTAAAATGTGTTATACCCTGTGTCCCAACATAAAATACAAAAAAACAAAACCTTATGCTTCTAAATATTTTTTTTTTAATTAATTATATTTTTTAACCCTATTTTACTTCGTTTTTTAGAAAAAAAATAATTTTGTTAGGTTATTTTAACACATTTGTTATAAAACATACCAACAAAAAAAAATTATTAATATTTTTAAATAAAAAGAAAACATACACCCTTACTTACTTTGGAGTCACTTAAGTCTTTTATTGTTGCATTTATTACGTAAATCAGGATTTTTGTACTTTATTTTAAAACGCACAGTACAGTAGAACTACTGAATTAATCTAAAATTCGTAAATGTCATTGTCTTGGAAATAAAAATAGCTTTTAAATGAAGGGTCACTTGACCCCTCTTTACATTTAAAAAAATTAAGAAGATAGTCCCCCTATGTGGAGGTTATTATTTTTTGAAAAACCAATTTCGTCAAAAGGTAGTTTTTTTAGTGCTAATTTGTCAAGATTTTTTTTTAAATCAATATCTCAAACCGTTCAAAAGTTAAGGTGGGGGGGGGCGGACTTTTGCCTCGCACTGTATAGAAATCAAATAGTAGACAAAAATTTTTTTGGAAGGTTTCGCGCTTGACTGACCGTCGCAGTCTCCAAAGAAAACCATCGCTTTTCGATCGCCACATCTCACCGATTTGAATAGAACCATTTTTCTCGCAAGCAGCATCTCTTGCAATGTTTTCCTACCTGCTAATATCGTCAATGAAATGTTGCACTTGGCAGTTTGTTGTATTATTTAAATAGAATTGGGTATATCATATATAGGTTGTCCTTCATTTGTCAAGCAATGGGATGTCTGTGACAGACACTCACTTATCTGCTCATCTCCCAGTCAGTCTGGTTGATTTGTCAATTTTTAAAAATGTCACTTGCATAATAGCTTGCATTTATCTACATAATTAGATTAGGAGGTCCTTGTTCTTGTTATTGCTGTAGGTAGGATTAATGTGGGTGGACCTTGAATTTCGTAATTTTTTGTTTATAAATTAATTTATCAATTTTGTTATTAATTAAACTGCAAAATATTAAATATTTGTTTTGTGAAGATAATGAATCCAAAGATTTTCAAAAAATAAAAATAGCAGATTCATATTCTACAACCAAAAATTAATTTAAAAAATAAGTTTTATGTCAATAAGGGGCAAAAAAATTTGGGATGAGCTTTTTTGAAAATTTTTAAAATTTGGCCAACTTTGAAAAGCTCTAGCAAAAATACGAAAGCACTTGGAAAAAATCCGTTTATGATTTGTTTTCTACGACTCATAATTAGTATAAAAACACAGTTTTAGGCAATTCTATTTTTTCAAAATTTGTCTGATTTTTTTGTAAGGGGTAAGGGTAAAACGAGCTGTTTAATCCGAATCTGGCACTTAAATATTTGCAGAGCTTTTAGTTTTATCGGTATGAGCTTTTAAAGTCAACTTGAAACGCGCAGCCGCATTTTTTTGAAAGTGTCCTAATCGGCACAAATATTTTTTTACAAAAAAAATAAGGATTTGTATTCTACAACCAAAAAGGAATTTACAAAATAAGTTTTACTAAAATCAGAGAAAAGAAAATTTTTTGCTGAACTTTTTTGAAAATTTTTAAAATTTGATCAACTTTGAAAAGCTCTAGCAAAAAAACGAAAGCACTTGGAAAAAATCCGATTGCTGAATTGTTTTCTACGGCTCATAATTAATATAAAAACACAGTTTCAGGCAATTCTAATTTTTCAAAATTTACCTTATTTTTTTACAAGGGGTAAGGGTCCAAATATTTGCAGTTTTTTAATTATCATGGCCACAAATAATTTTTGCTAGCAATAAGTGCCATCAATGCTTATGTAAAACGTGCTGCTAAATCCGAATCTGGTACTTAAATATTCACAGAGTTTTTAGTTTTAACGGTATGAGCTTTTGAAGTCAACTTGAAACGCGCAAGCCCATTTTTTTAAAAGTGCCCTAATTAGCACAAATATTTTTTTAACAAAAAATAAAAATGAGGATTTGAATTATACAACCAAAAAGGAATTTACAAAATAAGTATTTTTAAAATCAGAAACAAAAAAAATTTTTGCTGAACTTTTTTGGATATTTTTAAAATTTTGTCAACTTTGAAAAGCTCTAGCAAAAAAACGAAAGCACATGGAAAAAATCCGACTGCTGATTTGTTTTCTACGGCTTATAATTAGTATAAAAACACAGTTTTAGGCAATTCCATTTTTTCAAAATTTACCTGATTTTTTTGTAAGGGGTAAGGTAAATATTTCCAGCTTTTTATTTATCATGACCACAAATAATTTTTGCCATTAACGAGTACCATCACTGCTTATGTTAAACGAGCTGCTGAATCCGAATCTGGCACTTAAATATTTACAGAGCTTTTAGTTTTATCGGTATGAGCTTTTAAAGTCAACTTGAGAGGCGCAACCCCATTTTTTTAAAAGTGCCTTTATCGGCACAAATATTTTTTTACAAAAAATTAAAATAAGGATTTGTATTCTACAAGCAAAAAGGGATTTACAAAATAGGTTTTACTAATATCAGAGACAAAAAATTTTTTGCTGAACTTTTTTGGAAATTTTTAAAATTTGACCAACTTTGGAAAGCTCTAGCAAAGAAACGAAAGCACTTGGAAAAAATCCGATTACTGATTTTTTCTTTACGGCTTATAATTACTTTAAAAACACAGATTCAGGCAATTCTAATTTTTCAAAATTTACCTCATTTTTTTGCAAGAGGTAAGGGTCCAACTATTTGCAGTTTTTTAATTAGCATGGCCACATATAATTTTTGTTAGCAATAAGTGCTATTAATGCTTATGTAAAACGAGCTGCTTAATCCGAATATGACACCTAAATATTTACACAACTTTTATTTTTATTGCTATGAGCTTTAGAAGACAACTTCAAACGCGCAAGACCATTTTTTTAGAAAAGTGCTCTAATCGGCAGGAATATTTTTTTACAAAAATTATAAATGTGGGTTAGTATTCTACACCATAAAAGAAAACTATGAAATAAGTTTGACTTAAGTTCGAGACAAAAATTATTTTTGCAACTTTTTTCATGTGCCTATACAAAACTGATCCTTTTCAAATAAAACCAACCCCAAAAGAATCTTAGGAAATTTGTTTGCTTTGGAGAATTTTAAAATGTATAACTTATCTTAAAAACCTTGTTTTTTATTGTTCGAAAAGATGTGAGTGGTAATCGGCATCCATACACCTTTTAAAGAGAAGACATGTAGAATAGATAGGGCTATTGATTAGTGGTGCTGGGCACTTTTGCAACCAGCACGTGACAGGCATAAGTTAGACGGGCGGCCACAACATTCCGAAGCGCTGCCTGTCACATTGCACTTTGTGCAGGATGTAGCCGCTGCAGGGCTTTCGCGTAACACGGCTATTCTGCAAACTTCCTTTGGTGTATTTACTACGCGACAATAATTTACTTGAAACCTTCCCTTTTGGGTATAATTAGGTGGAATTATTTCAAGAGAGCTTCAAGTTTCAGATAAATTTTAGCGTAAGGACTTCAATTAAGGGCCTGAATCACATCACTCGTGCTTTTAGACTGCTTTAGCAAAGAAGCCCTCTTATTTGCGTACGTCCAATATGCGGACATTTCAAAATACTCTCCAATTTGCGAACATAAGTCATTAAGTAAGAGTTAATCCGTTTACCTGCGGGGTGATCACCGAATATCGCTTCGTACGAAACCTAATGGTCTTCTTATGTAGGTCTCGTACGAAGCGATATTCCGTAAACAGCCCGCTGCAGTAAGACAAGGATTATCCTGTAATTTGAGATGTTTATGTGCAGAATATTCTAATATTCTAAGCTTTTATTTAGTATAAAGATCAAATAATTTTAAACTAGAATGCTTTCTAATAATGTGTTATACATTTTTTACATAACAACACCAAGAACAACACCTAGTAATATGTCCTTCAGTGTAATGCACACAATTTTGGACGCACTGCTAAGTACCGACATAACTAGAGTTTATATTATCAGTTTAGCAGCAAAACTTAACCTAACCTACCTAACCTAATGTCCCCCAGTGCTTTCATAAAAGTAAGTCTAAAACACTGAAATTCAAAAATAATTATGCATATTGGACTTTACCCAGGTAATAAAACTCACTACCTCTAACCTTTCCGTATTTGACCATTTATGTCTGCAAATTGGGTATGTCCACAAATTGGGTGTGCGCAAATAAGAGGTGGTGTCGGTAAATGGTTTTTTTCTAATTTCAAATATTTCTTTATAAATTATTAGTCCAAGGGGAAGCCTGACTATTAATTAAACCCTGGGTTACAATGCACAAAGCAACTTGTTTTTTTTATTACATTTTCGTGCGACATTTTAAACTCATAATTTTAGAATATTTTTTATGATTTACTAGTATTTAATTGCGGTAAAGAAACCTAATAAATTTGTACGTCAACTTGGTTCTAAGTAGACAGTGGCCTAAGGCGCAAATGTTCAACAATAATCGTCGAAGTGTTTAGTTTACTGCATCTTGTATTGCGGTTGACCAGCCGACCGTTAATTAATTTAACTTGATTGTCCAGTGACGTTCATCTGTTGCCCACTACTTGTAGCTATCAACGCCGACTTTATAGCAACACTCCAATTGCTGGAGTTTGTAAATATCAAGATTGCTTGAATAATCACCTTTAAGGAAGTGGGATTCTGCCTAGGAACTATGTTGCTTTGTGTAATTTAGTCAAAAAAACTTATTTTTTTTAAATTCTACCCTGCATATTCTTAGGGCATATATACGAACTGGCCGCGTCATAAAATTTAATGAGAGGTACTTAGGTCGAGCTGGCCCCATTTTCCTGGAATAGGTGGCAGTTGCGCCCAGTGGCACTTGCGCTGCGGATTAAAAGAGTGGCACTTGCGTCTCAAAAAGGTACAGGATTAAGCAGGAATAAAAATTACGGATTAAAAAGTGGCATTTGCGCTGCATTCAAAATTTAAACTTGTTAATGTAGGTATACATTTTTCATTGCAGTTTGTGACATTAGCTCATATGTTTAAATTTATTTTTTAGCAGCAAAACTTACCCTAACCTACCTAACCTAGTGTCCCCTAGTGGAAAAATGTCATCCAGTACTTTTAAAACAGTCTGTCTGAAACGATAAAACTCAAAAACACATGCATTGAGTACTTGCTGGCTTGTTTTAACAATAATGAGAGTGTGTATATATTATCCTATGTTTTATAATTTTCTAATATTGTATCTCAATAATACATCGGATACATAAAAATAAATCTAGGCAAAAGGAAGTTAATGAGACCGCGGCCAGTACGACCAAAATATGAATCAAAAATTTTAACCAATATTATACTAAACTTGAATTATCTAACCCACTTAATTAATGATTTGAACATTACTTTAATTTTATGCAGCAGCGCAAATGCCACTTTCTGATATTTTGTTTTTATACCTGAATTTTAAAAACTCTAAAAAGCGCAAGTGCCACTATTTTAAACCCCAGCGCAAGTGCCACTGGGCGCAAGTGACACGACACCATTTTCCTGCATAGGTCATGGTGGAGCTGGCCGTGGCAGTTTTTCTAAACTTACCCTAATCTATAGTGTCCCCCAGTGGAAAAATGTCCTTCAGTGCATTTAAAAATAAACTTAAAAAGACATGCATTGAGTACTTCCAACGTTGCTGGCTTGCTTTAATGATAACAAAAGTATGTATATTATCCAATGGATTCTCTGTTCTATAATTTTTAAATATTATAACTCAATAAAACATCGGATACATAAAAATAAATCTAGGTAAAAGAAAGATAATGAGTCGCGACCATTACGACCAAACCATAAAAATCGCGCGGCCAGTTCGACCAAGCACCGTGCAATTAGGCGCGGCAAGCTAGTAGTCTTTTAAGATAGATGCGGCCAGTTAGTATTCTCCCGAGCTATCTTTACGGATTTGATAAGCCCTTCCACAATAATTTTTGTATGCAAATGTAAACCAATAAACCGATGCCCTAATTAGATGTTTTACTTGGTGCAACAAATCTTGTTTGTATTTGTAAATAACAATTACTGATTTAATTATCCAAAACCAGAAAAAGATCCTAATCTTCCGAACAATGTAGACATTTCACTGTTGCTTAGTTATGGTAATACACAACGGTATTAAACCCTATACAGCAATGTTTATATTATTCTTTTATTTCTAAAATATCGGTTTGTATCGCTGATTTTCGAAAAGTAATTTATGTGAAATTAACGATGAGGAAAATTACTACTTTTAATGCTTTGGTTTTAATTTGTTCGAGTTGTGAATTTTTGTGCTTCACTTACGCCCAGGAACCTATAAATTTTCAGCAAGATAATAGATACTTCCGTCCCCATTTCTCTAAATCTGCATAAATTCCTTCTCTTCATTTCTAAAAGGCAACTATATTAATAAAGTTAATTTAGAAAAAATAAAATTTAAAAAAGTAAGTTTCACATCGAACATGTTATGTCGTGAATCAAGATATAGAGGTAACTTATGAAATTTAATAGGGCTACAACCATATTATTACTTACACGATAATGATCTTTGATGGTTAATATTATACTGCAACTAATATTGGACCAGAATTATAATTAATTAGATAACCTTATAGCTATGTCGAGATTTATGTGCCTTTAGTGGAGGTCTCCTGCATTTTTGTTTTAAGTCTTAATCAGTACGAAGGTTTACCTTTACAAGAAAGTATATTAGAGTTCGCTAAAAAGGCCACTTCTGTTAAAGGGACATTCCAAATAAAATCGACCAATCATAGTTGCTATTATTTGATTTGTTTTATATTTGGTGGGTACAGTTCTTACCCATGGTGAAGGTGGAATTTTTTTTTTTTTGAATTTTCATAATTTTTCTTGTCTTAGATTAAAAATTGAATTTTCCGATTTTGCGATTTTGGAAGATTAAAATTGGTAGTAATTTTAAGTTGACAATAGACACTTATTTTTATTAAAAAATCAGGAGGTGCATATTTGCACTCCTTCTCTACTATTAAGTACCTCAAATTATTAAAAATGATCAAGTTTAGGTCTAAAAAAATGTGGAACTGGGTAGATTTTTTTTTGATAACTTTAAAATGTTAATGTGCTAATGGAGATTCACGAGGAGATTCATTAAAAAAAATATTTTTTTTTGTGATTTAACTTCGTTTAGAAACAGCAATGCTTTTAAAATGTTACCGAGTACGTTAAATTTAAACAAGATCAAATCATATTTAAATTCTTGGAAGATTAAAATTAGTAGTAGTTTTTAGTTGACAAAGGACACATCTTTTTATAAAAAAAATTATAAACCTCATATTTGCACTCCTTCTCTACCAGGCAGCTATGGAAAATGACCAAATATGGCACTAAAAAAAGTTATGTGGGACTGGCTGCATTTTTTTTTTGATTATTTTAAAATGTTGTAGGGGTATGAGAGACGCATGAAAAAAAAAATTTGGTTTGTGATTTAACTTCGTTTAGAAGCGGCAACGGTTTTAATATGCTACATTTAAACAAAATCGAATCACAAGACCGTTTATTTTTTTATTGTTTACTATCTCCTTGGTAACATTTTAACCTAAAAATAAAAAAAGTTTACTCAATCCCACATAGCTTTTTTTAGGCCCAAATTTGGTCATTTTTCATGGTTTGAGGTTCTAACTATTTGGGAAGGAGTGCAAATATGCAGCTGCTAATTTTTTAATAGAAAGAAGTTATCAAAAGTAAGCACTGGACCAAACCTCAAAAGAATTTAAAATCATGCAGCAACTCGAAATCCGAATTTCGGTCGATTATATATGGAATAGGCCTAAATGCTTTCTAAGGAAACGAATTATTAATTTATTAAACAGCTGTAAAAAAACTTTTTCTTTTATAGAAGCAGCCAATTAAATTTGCACCAAATGAGCTTACACCTAATTTTCTTGTACGATTGTCTATCTTCCCATCGCCTCAGGTAAAGACTATAAAAATCTCGATTAAACAATAATTACAAACCAGATAAAAACCAACCTTTTTCCTTCATCCGTTTCCCTCATCAAGCCGCGGTCTTAAGTATCCTTAGGGTACATAAAACATACGACATCTTCGTAATTTCGTATCAAATATAATAATGTGTGTTTACTGAAGTAGGTATAATAATATAAAGTTAGTGTTATCTAAAGATAGGTAGGGAAGGAGTGCGATGTCCGCTCGGATGTAATTATTTCGGCGCGATGAAATCTCGTGAGAACAGGAAGTAAGGGTGACGTCACAATGCACAGGTGTATCTGAGGGTTATAACCTGTAACTTCTTAGAGGTGAACTCTGAATTATTTTTTTCGCTTCAGCGATCACTATTAATTTTTTCCACTGTAGAACATGCAAGGAATTGTTTGATAAACAGTTTTAACCAGTCCCCTAGTATTTCTTTTTTATTTATAGCTTACAACAAGGTATTAGCACTCACAGGATTAAAATAATCTTGCAAGGACAATTACTAAGACTAAGTGTGGTGTCCGCACAAAAATTGCAATGTGTAAAAAGAAGTCTAACCTGGAAAAATGCAAATGGTAATTTAATCTCTAGCCTATTCCGTATATAATAGATCAAAATTTGGTTTCGGAGTTGCTGCATGATTTTAAATTCTTTTGAGGTTTAGTCCAGTTCTTACTCCTAGTAACTTCTTGCTATTAAAAAATTAGCAGCTGCATATTGGCACTCCTTTCCTATCAGTTAGCACCTCAAACTATGGAAATTGACCAAATTTAGGCCTAAAAAATGCTATGTGGGAGTGAGTAGACTTTTATTATTTTTATGCTAAAATGTGACCAAGGACATAGTATTCACAAAAAAAAAATAACCGATCTTGTGATTTTGTGTACATGTAGCATATAAAAACCGTTGCTGCTTCTAAACGATGTTAAATCACAAACCATTCTTTTATGCATCTCTATTACCACATTAACATTTTCAAATTATAAAAAAAAAATCCACTCAGTCCAACACCTTTTTTTGGTGCCATATTTGGTCATTTTCCATGGCTGCCTCCTACAAAAAGACTGCAAATATGCAGTTCATCATTTTTTTTTATTAAAAGATGTGCATTATCAACTTAAAACTACCACTAATTTTAATCTTCCAAGAATTTAAAATATGATTTGATCTTGTTTAAATTAACGTTCTGTCGTTCTCAGTAACATTTTAAGAGCATTGCTGTTTCTAAACGAAGGTAAATCACAATCGAAATTATTTTTTTATGTATGTCCATTAGCACATTAACATTTAAGAGTAATAGAAAAAAAATCTAACCACTCCCACGTAGCTTTTTTTGGACTTAATCATTTTCCATAGTTTGAGGTACTTATTAGAAGAGAATGAATGCAAATATGCAGCTCCTGATTTTTTATTAAAAATAAGTGTCCATTGTCAACTTAAAATTAATACCAATTTTAATCTTTTAAAATCAAAAAATCCTAAAATTCAATTTTCAGTCCAAGACAAGCAAAATTTTAAAAATTTGAAAAATTTAGAAGAATAAAAATAGTAATTTAGTATCTCTTGCAAATTATTTTTTAATCCATCTTTAAATGCATCTGGAAACGTTATACCTTTCTTTTTTCACAGAGATCGACCGAGTAAGCACATAGATTCAAATCTTTTGTTCCATACTCCGTAATTTGGTGTCTAGTCGAGTGTTTTTATGCAAATACAATAATTCTCTTATTGTAAAAACATCCAGCATTAACATTAATTGCTTTATGGGTTCACGGCGTAAAAAACATTCACCTGAAGACTGTTCATTCTTTGGCATAAAACGAAGAACGAAATATAACGTGAATGGTAAAAGAGGTTTTACTGGTTGAATAAATAAATAGGAAAGTGGCATTACTTGTCTCAATGGCGTGAGTATGTTGGCCACCCTGTGATGATGAGTCGGCTCTTCTACTTATTTGCTCCGACAAGAAACGCTTGTGTAGTCGGTGGCAGAATTTCCGGTTCCGGTGGATGGTGCCGTTTGTAGATGAGCCGATAATCCCTATTGCTCCAATGTCTGTCTGTCCGTCACTCCATGCTCCATCTCTTCCAAGTGTCGGGTCACTGCACATCAACTAATTAACATGCGGTTCGTGAAATTTACTACTAAACAGTAGACACTCCTCAAAAATCGCCCAGGCGTATATCGTAAAGCAACAAAGAACTGGAGTTCTTTGTGCGTTCTTTCTTACCACTTTATATTCTTTGGTTTTAGGCAAAGCAGACGCTTTAAACAAAACTGGAATATTTTGTAGGGTTTGGGGTTCTACGAAAATCAATAAACTAAGTATACCAAACGAGGGCATTTTTTTAATTTTTGCATTGAGACAAATAGTCTTCAAGTTTATTAGGAGGACTATACCGAAAGTTTTGTTTAAATTACGACAAGTGGTTTCATCAAAGTAAATTTTTTTCTATACCTCGAGAACTGCAAGGAAACATATACCTCTTTTTGACTTATTCCTTTTATAAATTGGTTTGGTCATAATTCGCGGTTTTGTATGCGATTTATAAAAGTCCACTGCAAACAGACTCAAAATTCTGGGTCACTAATTAAAGCCTGTTTTGTGCCACCCTAAAAGATTGAGCTGTTCAACAGAAAATAATTGTGTTCAAATTCAACTGCAAGATTTTTTAAATTAAGGTGAATTAATTAATTAATTAATTAATTAGGGAGCGAGCGGCCAGGCCGCTTGGACAGTGATCACACGATCACTGAAGTCAAGCAACGTCTGGCTAGGTTAGTACTTGGATGGGTGACCACCCAAGTACTAGTCGAAAGGCTCGCAACCTCGTGGTTCGGAACCCACGTTAAGCTATAGGTCCCCCTAGTTCTTAATCCGGACAGCCTTAGGCTTTGGAGTAGCCTGGCTACGTGAATATAGGGTTACAAACAAAAATTACCTCAGAATTTCTTAAGCTTGCAGGGTGTCACTTGTGCATTTTCGGGTTTTAACTGGCGCAAAGCATCCACGTATTTCCGGTCACTCCTGTTTTTGATAAACATGTCTTAGGATGGACGCTAAGACCGTGTCCTCTTATTATATATAATATTATATATATTTTTTTTTTGAATTTCAGGGTTTTAGACTGACTTTTATAAAAGCATTGGGGGACATTTTCCACTGGGGGACATTAGGTTAGGTAGGTTAGGTTAAGTTTTGCTGCTAAAATGAAAATATAAACTCTAGCTATGTCGGTGCCTAGCAGTGCGTCCAAAATTGTGTGCATTACACTGAAGGACATATTACTAGGTGTTGTTCTTGGTGTTGTTATGTAAAAAATGTATCAACACATAATCAGAAAGCATTGTAGTTTAAAATTATTTGATCTTTATACTAAATAAAAGCATAAAATATTATTACTGACTTCTGCACATAAACATATCAAATTAAAGGATAATTTCTTACTGCAGGTAAACGGATTAACTCTTACTTAATGACTACGTACGCAAATTGGAGAGTATTTTGGAATGTACGCATATTGGAGGTACGCAAATAAGAGGGCTTTGCTAAGACTGTTGGGTCCATGTTTGAATTTTAAAGATTCAGCAGGAAATAACCTATTAATGTGGTGCATCGTTGCCAAAAATAAAAATAAACTCGGCAAGACATTGTTGTTGAGATAAATTTTTTTGAAAGTAGTAAAAAGTTTTTGCATAAAAGTTTTCTTGGCACAATTTTTTGAAAACTCTACAACTTAAAAAAATTATTTATCTCTTATTAAAAATTATTGTGCCTAAAATACTTCTTGTATTCATCATGCAAAATGTAAAAGACAACACTCGTATGGTGCTAAATAGCCGCATAATTTTATTCCGAAACTGACCGAAAGACAAAAAAACAAATGGGACTTCCAAATTAACTTATATTCCGTCAGAAAATGAGCTCTCATCAAGTGTTCGACCTACCTGAATAGAATAAATCTTTCCGTCAATCTAAAATAGTACACAAAGCCTATGAAAACGTCACAACAATATTTTTCAATTAGTTATTGCGATTTTACTTCCAGCTAAAAAAATAAAAAAGTTGAACCACTCCTATTAAGAGATAATGTTCTCTTTAATAACTATAATCATGTAAGCAAATATATAATCAATTTGATGGCTCAGGCCATAGGCTGGCCTCCCACGTACCATTTGCTTGCGACCAAGAGTCAAGACGTTATCTTGAAGAACCAACTTGAAATAAACTCGTCATCGCTTTATGAGGGGGATTCTATTAAACCAACAATAAAAGGGACTCGTAAAAACAGGAATACATTTTTACCTAACAGGAACAAAAATGCCAATCCAATTTGGGTTCAAAGTGACTTTCTGATGTTTATGAAGATATGTTATGACTAAGCAAACAATTTACGACAGAAAAATGATTTATATATTCTCTAAACACGCAAAATAAGAAAGACAAAAGAATGGAAACCATGTAAGTGCACTCGATGTGATAGCAAAATAATGATAACTTTTATTCAAATGATGTATAATTAAAAAGTTTTTATATGTAAATTATTTTTTAGGGAGTGACTAGAGAGCCTACCGGTAGGTCCTCTAGTCTGAAGGCTAAAGAGCCGACCTTTCGGCTCTCTAGTGTTTCAGCGCTAAAGAGCCTACCGGTCGGCTCTTTAGCTTTGAGGCTACAGAACCTACCATTTTATTACACTAGTTACCATCTTCTTTGTGCATTTTGAAGTTATTATTATATACCTACAAATAATTATTTTGCATATAAATCAGTTTTTACATTTTTATTACCTAAATTTTACCGGGGTTTGTTTCACAAACAATTTAATTATAAGTTAATAAGTTTTTTAGCAAATTTTGTCTTTTTGTTTATTAATTTTTTTTTTTTTAATTGGTAAATGTGCTTTTGGTGGATATATTAAATCTTTATGTGTTCCTATTGTCCTCCTGATGCACGATAAATGTCCTGGTTCTTTTGTTATAATTATTTTTTTTACTCTTCAATGTAATTATGTTGGTATTTGTATATTATTATTATTTATTATAATCAATTTGCCAAATAAAGTTTACTTTAATTAACAACGTCAACAATTTTTAAAGAGAAGAATTATATCTAAGAGTAAGGGAATTTTTCAAATTTCTTTTATGTTGTAAAACAACGGTAGGTAAAGTTTAGTTAAAATATCAAAATTGTAAATGTAAATTAATAATCTAGACGTTATGACAAAAAAATAAATACTTTTAAGATAACTTAAAAATGCAATAAAATAATACTTTACTTAAGGTTTGGTGAGTGCATACCCTTAAAGGGCGATTTATACCACGTAACTTTTACTTTACTTCGGCGTAACTTCACTTCCACTTAACTTTACAAATTTGCCTAATTTACAGATTGCAAAGTTACGTGAAATTGGGATCAGTAAAGCGCATGCGTCTGAACTCGCGACTTCTGACAATTTATACCTGGGCTGTAATAACGGAATATCGCTTTGTAGAACCTACATAAGAAGACCTAACAGGTATCGTATACGAAGCGATATTCCGGAATCACTATCCTTGACAATAAGGGCGGATATCTCATTTTTGCAAATTTTGCGCATGATGGCCAAGCTCGGGTCTCGAGTTAGTACGACTTTATACGACTTTAAGCTAAATGAATCAGAAAAGTAGCACTAAAGTGAACTATAAATTTGCCGATACATTCCCATGTATTTTATTTAATTTTCGATTAAGTTACGCCGAAGTAAAGCGGAAGTAAAGTGAAAGTTACGTGGTATAAATCGGCCTTAAGAATTAAGAAAAACTTCTTTAATAACTTGGCTGTTTGTTGTAAATCTTAGATTCTACCATTTTATATTAATAATGCTCTATTCTTCTCTCTATTCTTCTATTTCTTTTTCTACTTTTTTTTTATGAAATTCGGTCTGCCCGTAACTGAAGAACACTCTAGAAATGCCTGTATATATTTTTTTTATTTTGACTTTTAATTTGTTTTTTAAATTTAAATAACCTCGGTTAACAACTTAAACTTTGAAAGTTAATTACTTAAAGAGTAAGCAAACTAAAATGGTAGGTTCTGTAGCCCGAAGGCTAAAGAGCCGACCGGTAGGCTCTGTAATATCGGCTACAACACCTACCGGTAGGCTCTTTAGCACTAAAAGACTAGAGAGCCGACCGGTCGGCTCTTTAGTCTTCGGGCTAGAGGACCTACCGGTAGGCTCTCTAGTCACTCCCTATTTTTTAATATTGGAGCAAGTAACAGTACCCTGTGGGATTTTTAATTGTAATTAAACCGATGTATCTTTATTACCATCTGCATTTAATTCTTTAACAGGAGCAACATAGTAATACCGCGCGTTAATAAGTAAAATATAATATAAATAAGAAGAATAGGAAGATCAGTTATATATTAAATATGTGTGAACTTCAACTAATTGCAAATTTTAACGAAGTTCCTCGTTTCTACTCCCCTACCGCACCTTTGGAATACAGCAGAAAAGTTCAAAGAAAGTTAAAAAAATACAAAATTTAGACATTAACATGGAATGTCGCGAAGCATAGAAACTATGATTATGTAATGTTGCTTGTCTAAAGTCAACAAAAAACAGCACTTTCTGATCATTGCTCTGTGGATTTATAAGACTTAATTTTAATTAAAAATTGTGCTTACCAGCCACATTAATAAACAAAGCACAAGTTGACATATTCTAAAGATCCATCAATAGGCGTTTAAATACAGAATTTTGGCAATTTAAAATGCAAAAAAATAGTGCTTCTAATTTCCAAAATTCTGTATGTAAACGCTTATTGATGGACTTTTAGAATATGTCAACTTGTGCTTTGTTTACTTATGTTGCTGGTAAGCAAAATTTTTAATTTAAATTAACTCATATAGGCCCACTGAGCAATGACCAGAAAGTGGTGTTCTTTGTTGATTTTTGGCAACCAACATTACATAACCACAGTTTATATGCTTCGTGACATTCCCCTTTAAGGAGATTCTAATAGGTCATGCAAAAGAACTCCCTCTAAATTGTTTACCACAAACAAATTGTGTCTCTTTATTTATTTTAAATTAAAAATTGACTAATATTAGACATTTTTATCACTTGGTACGTTTTGGCAAACTTCAGGATGTTTTAACAAAGAAATACTAACTCTATATTTTGCGTTTCTTTTGTAATTTTTTCGTCACTGTCAACTAAGAAGCTTTTTTGTTGTCTAAAAAAATATGGGAATAATTCTTTGAGTTATTTGCAGGACCATTAGTCTATAACTGTTATACTTGGCGCGAGGCAACCTTGGTTCAACTAAGACAATGGATCCCACACTCAAAATTCTCCCATGCCAAGTGCGGAAATTTTAAAATTATCATGAAACCAAGGAGATCACATAGAAACCAAGACACTACCACCCGAGTCTCTCGTACAGTAAATATAAAAATAATTTCCGCTTTCTGATGTTTAAAATTGATGGATAGCTCTTTTTATTTAAGTTGTTCTTTTTAATTGAATCTAGTAATTTAGTCTAAATTACAGAGAAAAATGAGATTTATATCATTTGAACTATATCAAGATAAACTAAAGAATACGTTGTTATTCACACCTGACACTATTTCACATTGTTAAAGCCAAAAATATGAGTCTTATTAAAATCGTTTACACACCTAATTTTGTTTAAGAACATTTTGGTTTTGGAGTTATTAAATAACATGATTTGTGGAAAAAAATGTTGAGAAACTTTTCTGTTTCTAAGATATTCCTGACTAACTAATGTAGCTCATCAATTTCAAATGCAAAGCTACAATAAATCCTAAAAACAAAGGAAACACTAAAAAATAGCTCACTTAGTATTAAACCATGTTATTCCACAATTTACATAAATTAATGCGAATGAATATGCATGAGAAACAAGTACCCTACCACTAAGAAATTTGACCGGATATGACGACAAAGGTCGACGGATGTTAGGTCAAACGTCAATTGTATGCCGGTGTCATCATACTTAAAATTTTATAATATGCTTTTAAAATTATAGCTACTAGAAAATAAGAGACTTTAGTTTGCTTTGATTTCACGATATCACGAACAGAGTAATAAACATTAGACTTTATATCCTTTTTCCTTTCTTGATTGTCATTAAAATTTGGTGTTTGCTTAACTTCTAAAAATGGTAAATATTTCCGGAGAAAACCAGAATTTTGTTCCTCAAGAAAAAGTACAAAATGAATAATATGGCGAATGCGCCTAACTAAATAATATAGCAAAAATAATGTCCTGAACTAAAAACTTTCTTTTTCCAATTAGCTTAAATTTTAACGAATCAAATAATAAAAGTGAAACTAGAAAAACACAACGTAGGGTTGAGCAATTCCAATTAATAGAAAATCTCATTAAAATAAATAAAAGTGACAAAACGCACACTTTGTTTTCACTTTTTGATGTGACAAGCAGCGATGCGAAATAATTTTAACTTGATGTCGAAGTAAATTTGCCGAAACGATGTAGTACTTCGTCACATATGAGCCATTTCTTGCGCCCCAATAATTGGAAAGATGTTCACTAATAAACTTAGTTTGGGCACTTATTCTGTGAAAGTTTTTTCCGCTGTTTTACTTCTGAAAATTAGGAATTTTCGAGATCATAGCGGTGACGAGTGACATGATTTTTATTAAGTTTAAAATTGGCTTTAGCATGCCATTCCAAAAATTATAGTTTGGGTTTTATTTTCCCTTATCGGTCGGAAAGTTTAGAACCCATGTTCGTGGGGTATTTTTTTATATATTTAACTATGGTTATGTAATGTTGGTTGCTAAAATCAACAAAAACAGCACTTTCGGTCGTTGCTTAGTGGGTTTATAAGAATTAATTTTAATTAAAAATTGTGCTTAACAGCAACATAAATAAACGAAGTACAAGTTGACATATTTTAAAGACCCATCAATAAACGTTTAAATATAGAATTTTGGTAATTGTGATGCACTATTTTTTTGCATTTTAAATTGCCAAAATTCTGTATTTAAACGCTTTCTGATGGACCTTTAGAATATGTCAAGTTGTGCTTTGTTTATTTAAGTTGATGGTAAGCACAGTTTTAATTATAATTAACTCTTATAAACCCACTGAGCCATAAGCGCCGACTCCGTGGGTGCTCTGGGGCCCAAGCACCCAACAAGCAATTTTGTAGGGTGCGGAGCACCCGACAAATTTTTGTTTTAGAAGCTCAAAATAGGTACCTATTTGAACCATGAATCAAATATTTTAACAATGTGTCTAAAAATTCCAATAAAACTTTTACATTTTGAATAGTATAATTTTTAGTATCTGTTATTGCAGTTTTATTATTTTATTGCATGACGATCCCTTTTGAATATTCTTGCCAGATGTGGATGTATTAAAATCATTTTGCCCTGCATTTTCTCATTTATAAAAATATCTGCTAACTGACCACAAAACTGTGTGCACTGTTGTGAATTACTCAAAAAATGTACTAAATTTTTTCTAAAACGAAAAAGTTTTAAAATTATATTATATTTGTTATCTTTGTATATTTTCCATATTGCTAAACTTTTTTTTGTGATTTAAATCATAATATAGTTTTTTCTTTTTCTTCCAGGGTATTTTTTTTCTTAACAAAATAGGAAATTCTTGTTCATTTTTTTATGTTTAATTTTTAATCAGATCATTTAAAATTTAAAACTTACATTCCTATAAGCAACATATTCTTAACCAAATCAAAAAATTAAAATGCTACTTTAAAAATTTTGGTCTTAATTAAAAAAAAGTCTTTATAAATAAGAGCAGGGTATTGCTGATACAATTATTTTCTCTTCATAAATTTCAAGTGTCAGGAAAAGATGTGACCTTGAATTAAACAAAAAAATTTTGCCTGCGGCGCGTTTGGCGGGGGGCTGCCGCCCCCCGAGACCCCCTGCAGCGATTTCCCCTAGGTCACTTATTTATTCCTTCTGAGCACCCGACAGAGTTTTTTAAAGTCGCCGCCTATGCACTGAGCAATGACCAGAAAGTGCAGTTTTTTGTTGATTTTAGGTAACCAACATTACGTAAGCAGAGTTTCTATGCTTCGCGACATTCCCCTTTAAGGAAACAAATTTCATTATTCCTGAAACAAGGATCATTTAGATCGGGAGAATACCAACTGGCCGCATCTACCTGAAAATACTACTAGCTGGCCGCGCCTAATTGCAGGGTGCATGGTCGAAGTGGCCGCGCGATATTTCTGGTTTGGTCGTACTGGCCGCGACTAATTAACTTCCTTTTACCTAGATTTATTTTTCTGTATTCGATGTTTTATTGAGTTATGATATTAGAAGATTATAAAAAAGAGAATCCTTTGGATAATATACAGACTTTTATTATGAGTCTGTATTCACTGCTTTTATTATCATTAAAACAAGCCAGCAACGTTGAAAGTACTCGCAATGCATGTGTTTTTAAGTTTTATTGTTACCGACTGACTTTTTTAAAAGCACTGGTGGGCACATCCACTGGGGGACAGTAGGTTAGGTAGGTTAGGGTAAATTTTGGTGCTAAAAAGAATATTTAAACAAATGTGCTTATGTCACCAAACTGCAATGTAAATCATTTTTTCAATAAAATATTGATATTTATCGTTGTTATTTTATAAAAATAAAATTCGTTTGGTGTTTATACTCATCCATCCACAAAACTTCTGAGACAGCTCCTTTTCTACCTGCTAAACATGGAAGCAGGTAGAAAAGGTACCGCGGCTAGCTCCACCATGACTCATGCAGTAAAATGCGGCCAGCTCCACCAAATCACCCCTCATTACATTTTATAGCGCGGCCACCTCGTATGTGCCCTCCAGATCCACATAGCAAAGAAGAATCTCCGATCTTTCGAAGAATCTTACTTATTCTAACGCAACATTTAACTTAAATCCGCAAAGTTGTCAAGGATGTTATCTCATTCCCCTAATGGCCCTAATCCTAAATGCAATTAAACTATTAAATCCCAGTATCCACATCGTAGTTCATAAACCAAATATGGAATAACCTTACCTAGGCGGCTTAGACTTTTCAAGATAACGTTCTTATATGGCCTACAACTCGTAAGAGTTATCACCAAAGACTTTACACGGTACACACATCCAAGAATTTATTCCTTGGAAAAAATCCTTACGAAATTATGCAGAAATTATTCAGGACGCGGTGAAATTTAAATGTGCAACTGGTTAGTCACCATATTTGCTTTTAAAGAGATTCATTTTCAATTCATGTGTCGAAAAATGTGGTGCATTTCGGAATCAGAGTTTAAATAATATGTGTTTCTAAAATATTTTAAAATTGCCACATTTTGTAGCAAACAAATAAAACACTTGAGTAAAAATCTTGACAAAGCGTTAAGCCTCCAATTTTCTTATTTTTTTTGAGGAAAAGAAGTCTGTTTTTGTGCGTTATTCTGATTAATTTCCTTAGCCATATCTAATTTTTTTTAATGCAAACTTTTGGATATTTCTTGTAAAAAAAATATTTGTACCTTTGCTGAATTTTATAGCATCTCTTCTCTATAAATAATTCGAAGCCCTCTTATTTGCGCACATCTAATATGCGGACATTCCAAAATACTCTCCAATTTGCGGACATAGTCATTAAGTAAGAGTTAATCCGTTTACCTGCAGTAAGAAAAGGATTATCCTTTAATCTGAGATGTTTATGTGCAGAAGTCAGTAATAATATTTTATGCTTTTATTTAGTATAAAGATCAAATAATTTTAAACTACAATGCTTTCTGATAATGTGTTGTTACATTTTTTACATAACAACACCGAGAACAACACCTAGTAATATGTCCTTTAATGTAATACCTTTAATGTAATACACACAATTTTGGACGCACTGTTAGGCACCGACATAACTAGAGTTTATATTTTTATTTTAGCAGCACAACTTACCTAACCTACCTAACCTAATGTCCCCCAGTGGAAAAATGTCCCCCAGTGCTTTGATAAAAGTCAGTCTAAAATCCTGAAATTCAAAAATAAATATGCATATTGGACTTTATCCAGGTGAAAAAACTCACTACCTCTAACCTTTCCGTTTTTGACCATTTAGGGCCTCAAATTGGGTATGTCCGCAAATTGGGTGTACGCAAATAAGAGAACACGAAATAATTCGGCTTTGCGCCTTTGACAGCATCCTTTTTTGTTGCTTCAAAAAATTATCTCCAGGTTTTTTGTTCATAGGATATTTTAATAAAACCGACGATTTTAGAAACCGCGATTACCAGAGTCCACTTCCTAAAGAAATAAATCGGAAAGATACAATCCGTTTTGCAGATCAATAACTGATCTCCGCCAGATAATAAACAAAGATCAAAGGAGTAAAATTACAGTAATTAACACCAGAAACTATCCAAAAATCATAAATCACAACCGAGTGCATGAAGGTGGATAGTACTGGCAGCAAAGCTAAAAGAAATCGCCATGCGTCTAACACCCGCACTAAGCAAACCCAGGTGATGTACCTAACCAAGTACCACGGAGCAGTACGCTCAACCGAGCGCAGGTAAATGCTCAGTATCATAGTCTACCTTCTCGTGACAACACGCGCATTCTACTCTCAGACAGTTTTGCGTCGGGTAACGTTACGATCAGACCGCGGGACACCCTTACGCCTTTAGGGTACTGCTCGCCTTCATCTGTACCCTCTACTACCCCTACAATGATAAACTAACAGTGCGCAACCCTAGAACTATTACGTGAAGTACCATCTCGTCTGCTTTAGTCCTAATTATTTTGGGATTACTCTACAAGTGTGCTAACGCGTGTGTCCACAAGGTGTTTACAAATCTTGGGTAAATAAGACATTTCAGTGTGTAAATAGTACTAATTTCTCAATTGTACGGCTTGTCATTGTCAACGCTCAACGCATGAAGATGTAGCGAGACTGATTAAACAAAATTACATTTTTTAAGTGCCGCCGCCGCGCTGCCGCCATATACTGAGGTGTTTTTGCATTTTATCGGAATTAATATGGCGTCAGATGAGGACTGTAACTCTACGTTTACTTATTCGTAAGTTTTAAATAGGATTAACCCTCGGATTATAAGTTTTAGAAGCGGTACTGCTAAAACAGTGATTTCTTAAACCGCACCAACTAAATGTTGGGATTATGTCTTTGCTCCTTAAAAGTGGGTATCGGTACTTCTATTTCCTCAATATTTATTCTCATATGGTATGGCGTAGCCTGGTACTGATAAGAAAAATTAATCAAATATGTGGACGTGATATATTTTAATAAATAAATATTTTTATAGTAATTCGATATGATAACTCACCCATAGGGTACTTTTATAGTCTGCCTCATTTTTTACGTAATAGGAGTGCAGAATTTAATTAATTTTTGAGTTAAATTAAAATTACCCGCGTCAATAATAGACAGAATAGGTTTTAGGTGCTTAGACCTTATTAAAATTCTCTATGCGCATTGCTAGTAATTGTTATTCAATATAAGTTTCCATTAAAATCACAATTAAGAATTTTATAGCTGAGTAAACTGTATTAAAAAGTCATATTCCAATTCAATTTTTAATAACGTTTTAAAATAAACTATTTCGGAAATTAACCAAAATTGTTTCCACCGAAGGAAGTAATCTTTTATAATTGTTATTTAACTCATTAAATAATTCTAAAAGTGCTTTTAGATTTTTGCGTTTGATATAGCAATAAGCTTTTAAAAATAATTCTTGTAAAAAATGTTTAGAAGAGTAAACAAAAAAATTGGTTAGTGATCATTATTTTTTAATTTGTTATTAACTTAATACCATAAAGAACAATGCATTTATTAAAGTATTGATCTAAATAGCTCTACGTACAAGTGTAAAGGATAATATTGACTTAAGTATTGATAAAATTCTAAAAATCTAGAATCTAGGACATTGCAACTGGTATATGTTGTTCTGGAAAGATTTTCTACGACGCCACTTAAAAAATTATAATATGCAATCAAAATGTAGATATAACATATTATTTGTAATTATAAAATGATAAAGATATATTTTATTTTTGACTTTTGTATACCTACTTAAAAAATCATGCATAAAAAAATCTTAATTACTATAATTAAATCATTTTAGAAAAAAATATCTGCAGAAAATAAAATAAGAAGCCTTTTTATTTTAGAATTTTGCAATATTTAATTTATAATTGAATTTATTTGCAACGCAAATGCAAATTATTAAATTTTTTGGAAATACCTACCTACAAAATTAATTTCAAACAATATTTTAGTTTTAAAAATATGGCGGATGCGCCTTTACGTAATTAATAAATTTATTTTTATTTATGCTGAGATCAGTAGGTTTCACGTGATTCTGATTCTATCAATTAAATCTATTGATTTAATAAAGTACACTGTCGTCGTAGTCTCATTAAAGGCCGATTTATACAACGTAACTTTTACTTTACTTCGGCGTAACTTTACTTCCACTTAACTTTACAAATTTGCCTAATTTACAGATTGCAAAGTTACGTGAAATTGGGATCAGTAAAGCGCATGTGTCTGAACTCGCGACTTCTGACAATTTACACCTGGGCGGTAATTACGGAATATCGCTTCGTACAAAACCTACATAAGAAGATCTAACCGGTATCGTACGAAGCGATATTCTATAATCACTACCCTTGACAATAAGGGTGAATATCCCATTTTTGCAAATTTTGCGCATGATGGCCAAGTTCGGGTCTCGAGTTAGTACGGCTTTATACGACTTAAAGCTAAATGGATCAGCAAAGTAGCGCTAAAGTGAAGTATAAATTTGCCAATACATTCCCATGTATTTTATTTAATTTTCGGTTATGTTACGCCGAAATAAAGCGCAAGTAAAGTGAAAGTTACGTTCTATAAATCGGCCTTAATGCTTATAGCAGTTTAAGAAAAGGAGCAAATTTATTTAATACAGTTTTAGGTCAAGGGTTTTCTCAAATAGTACCCATAAGTGAGATAGTATATTGATTTGATGATAATATCGAAATTATGCATTTTTCTATCTACCTTGTAATAGTTTATAAGATCTCTTTAATACAGGATTTTATTGCGCACCAATTTTGGTTTATAACAGGTGTATGTATACTTAATTTAAAATAATTGCAGTTTGTTTTATCATTAATACATAATTACACATAAAAAAAATTAAATGTATAATTTTTTTTACACTTTTTATCAGTTAAATGACTATAAAGTATGGTGTTAAATTTATTAAGTATACAATTTAACACGGTACTTAACGCTTTACAAATCAATTCTATCCGCCGGAAAATATATTTTAATTTATACCTAATCTCCAGCATATCGTACATCACATTTTTCAACGCTGCATGAGGAAAAAAATAATAAAACTTATAAATTAAAATATTAACGATTTCTGACGTAAACAAAGATTATTTGGAAAACATATTTTCCTTTTGTTCCAATAGGATGGATTTCTTTTTCGCAATTCTAAAATACGTCATTTGTTAGGTAAAACTTTCCAGATATAAAAAAACAGATTTGCTTGAGTAAGTACAAAATAAGCTATATAAATAAAAAATGTAATTTTGATAATTAAATAAATAAATCTAAGGAAATTTTGAGAAAAAATGATCTTAAATTATTGCCAATATGCAAAGCCTAATAAAGATTATAAATTTCATTTGTGCCACTAAAAATAAACACATTTTTTGTCATAAGGTACATCTGTGCCAAACAACAAAAAGCGGTATTTTTTTTACCTTAAAAGCCGGTAATAAATTCTTGAATTTAAAAAATATTTGGTTTGGCATTCGGTTGAATATCTGCGAGAACATAGTAAGGTGTTTTAAATACCTAATGCAGAATTTGAACAGGGTTTCAGAGGAACCAACGCGGACATTCAAAGATTTATTGACGATTGGAAGGTCATTATATTTAGACCATAAAAACTAAGGACACGTTACCAGTCTGGAAATTTAAAAATGAAGTAAAAAGAGCAGAAGCTCCAAAAATACCACGACGCACTAAAGTCCATCGGACAAAAAGTGGGATTTTGTAGCGTTGCAGTTTTTCATCGGAAATAATTCACATTCGAAATAGCTCCTCTGAAACCAGCTCACGTTCAGCATTGAATACTGATCCGTTTTTGTCTGAAACCAGGCTAACTGAGATCTCCTCAAAAGGCTTTAGCAGCCCGTTTAGATTCGCGCTGGAGCGTTGGCCAATAATTAAGACATTTGCTACAAGATATCACGTTTACATCAAGCTGCAACTATGTTAATGATCAGTAGTTAAGAGCCATTTTTTCCCAGCCATTTCAGGTATTTCATAAATGTAAGGGGTTGCGCATCTTTAGTGCTTTTAAAAACTGCAAAAGCGTGTGCTTATGTCCCTTTATTGAAGCGCAAAAACATTGATGTATGACAAACGGGTTTTCACTTACTGCAACGGATAAGTATAATTTGTTTTTATTGACGCTTATGTACTTCAATATCAACACGATACATATTTATACCATAACTTGACAGGTGTAAGTAAATTCTCTCGAGGTTTCAAATCGCTCACTTCGAAGAACACATAATTATAAAATTCAATTACGGCAGAATAACTAAATCATGTCTCTACTATGGGAAAGCAACATTAAACCAGAGTACTTATCGCAAAATATTCGCATTTTTAAACAGATGACTTTCTTAATAGACGCCATAAAAACTTTACATAATATTTCTTCAACTTTCATAAATTAAGCATTGATTTTTACGATTGCAGCTTCCTTTCTTATAAGGACACTAATGTTCTTAAAGTTTGCTTTTCAATCTGTAAATCAAAACGAACTTTAACAGCTCATCAATAATAAGTTAACGTAAAATGTCGCGAAGCATAGAAACTGTGGGTATGTAATGTTGGTTGTCTAAAATCAACAAAAAACAGCACTTTCTGGTCATTGCTCAGTGGGTTTATAACTGTTAATTATAATTATAAATTGCGCTTACCAGCAACATAAATAAGCAAAGCACAAGTTGACATATTCTAAAGGTCCGTCAATAAGCGTTTAAATACAAAATTTTTACAATTTAAAATGCAAAAAAATAGTGCTTCTAAATTGTCAAAAATTCGGTATTTAAACGCTTATTAATGGACCTTTAGAATAAAGTCAACTTGTGCTTTGTTTATTTATGTTGCTGGTAAGCACAATTTTTAATTAAAATTAACTCTTATAAATCCTTTGAGCAATGACCAAAAAGTGCTGATTTTAGGCAACCAACATTACATAACCACAGTTTCTATGCTTCGCGACATTCCTCGTTAAAGACAGCAATGCGTAACTGGCTTAGGCAATTTGGCAAGAGTCTGTAGTCCTTAAAAAGTCCTTATAACCGAAAAAGTTCCTTGGACATTTCCAAACTGTGTGATTCTAAACATTTCTTCAGATTTAGTTGCAAATAATGATTGATTAGTTGCTTCTATTGCAAAAAAAGATTACAAAATATTACTCACCTTAAAGAGGAATATTTTGTCCACTTGTATTTGCATCTTAATGACCACCATTCACATAGTATATTTATATAATTGATGTCGAAACAGAATACGATTTACGATACTATTTTAAGCGTTGAAAATTTTTGCTAATCTGCTAAAATCACGTTTAACCTTTAATAGTAAATATTTTGTTATGCAACGAAAAGAGTGTATAATATTTAAAAAATTTAAATAGTAGTTATTAAAACTTGTCAAAGCTTCTGTCCTTACTGTATTTTAAATCTGTCTAATTTTATTCACCCAATAATTTTGATTCAATAGAGAAATAAAAAATAATTTTGCTAATTTTTACTGAGTAATAAGCGCGTAAATGTTTTACTTGTTATAAAAACAATTCACTTATCGTAAATGTTGTTGGCTTATTACGAGCATTCCAAATAAATTTAATTTAAATTCTTAGTCTATGTATTCATTAAAATACCTATTTAACTACATAAACCTAATACACAGTACTGGAGGAAAATTTGTTTCAAAGGTAAATTATTAATGAATAAAATGTCCTAAAAAAGATAACCTAGGCAAAAGAAAATTGTTTCTGGTTGCGTAAAAAAGGTGCTATGTTAATTAGAATTTAACAATGTGGAACAAATCTTTTTCCTTAGTGCTTTCGCTTGCTATTAATAATTAAAAAGCCATTTCTGCTTTTAAAATTATGCATAGTCACATATCCTAACTGATAAACAAATTACTTGTGCACAGAATTAACTTTAATAGCAGAACTCTTTTGTCTGACCTTAACGAGAGGAATTATGTTATTTTGACCCTTGCTAACAAGCCAAAAATAAGTAATAAAATTAAAATTATTATTTTTCAGACTGATGGAAGACACGACTACTCCGTCGCCCCAAACCAACCCTTACGGCAGCTGTCTCTCCCCATCGAACTCCCCATCTCCTTTGCTCCTCTACAACCAAGGCTCGCGATACGATTATCAAGAACAAGAGCTTGTTCCAGCCTCCCAAATGTTAACTCAAGTGTTGCCATCCACCAAAACGCAAGAAATGTGGGGAGACATGACGAATATGTACCAGGATTACAGAGCCTATGATAATAGATCGTATGATTACATTCGGCAAGGGTACGCGGACTCAATGCCTGTGTTTCCGCCAAGTAGGACTAGTTATGTGCCCAAAATGGGAGGTGCTCAAGGACAAAAAGTGGCGAAAGAGGTTAGGATTCGACGGCCTATGAATGCCTTTATGGTTTGGGCCAAAGTTGAAAGGAAGAAGTTGGCGGATGAGAATCCTGATCTTCATAATGCGGACCTCAGCAAAATGCTTGGTAAGTTTTGTTTATTAATTAAAACTGCAGATAAAAGTTACAAATTAACGAATTTCGAGTTTTATGCGCAAATGAAAATTTTTGGCCGACTAGGCAAACTATTTCGAATGCTTTTACGATTCCAAACTATTTTTTACATAAATAAATAGCTTCCGATAATAATTGTTTCAAGGTTCTATTTTTTTCGATAAGAAAAATGATTCCTGATTTTGGAATCATTTATGTTTTATACAAATATAGGTATTTAATAAATTATTCCAATATTTTCTAGAACATTATAATAATGTATCGCAAATTTTTATGTAGAAATAATTTTATCAATATTTATCAATTTAGCAACCAATTAAAAAATAGTTAAAAATGCTTAAATTAAAATAAGCTAATAAGCTTACACTCGACAACCAATAAGTTGTCGAGTTTTAGATCTAAATTCATTATTTTATGAAGTTTATGAAAAAACGAATTTAGGGCCTAATTTTTACAAAAAACTGTTTAGCGTGAACTAGTAATTAGTACCTAATGTTTTGGTTTTACAACAGTTTAACAATAAAATTATTTACTTTTTAGTTTAAAATTGTAGATTTAATTAGGACATTTAAAGGCTTTAGAAAGTGCTTTAAAATTAGATAAAAACCTGCAAGATGCTCCAAATAAAATGCCGATTTAAAATATCTAATAATTAATTCGCAACACCGTATGAAGCCTTTACGTTTTTAAACATTTTTAGAGCTAAAAATGTGTGATTAATGTTCTTAAGGGGGAATTTCGCGAAGCATAGAAACTTGGTTATGTAATGTTGGTTGCCTAAAATCAACAAAAAACAGCACTTTCTGGTCATTGCTCGGTGGGCTTATAAAAGTTAATTTTAATTAAAAATTGCACTTACCAGCAACATAAATAAACAAAGCACCAGTTGACATATTCTAAGATCCATCAATAAGCGTTTAAATACAGAATTTTGCCAATTTAGAAGCCCTATTTTTTGGCATTTTAAATTGGCATTGGCACCTTTAGAATATGTGCTTCGTTTATTTATGTCACTGGTAAGCACAATTTTTAATTAAAATTAAATCTTATAAACCCACTGAGCAATGACCAGAAAAAGTTGTTTTTTGTTGATTTTAGGCAACCAACATTACATAACCACAGTTTCTATGCTTCGCGACATTCCGCGTTAATAAAAAAAAACATGTTTTGCTACTATTGTACGAAGTTTTAAACACAACATTTAAAATTTTCTAGAGACCTTACGTTTCGAGTTTTGCATTAGACGGGCATTTACTGACCATCCTATTTCCATAGTTATTAAATTTCCTAATAAAAATAATAATCCTTGAAGTAGTTTTGGATTAAACTATATAATAAAGAGGCCTGATACCTAAGCTTGTAGGTATAATATCAAGTATGCTGTGCATCTCATTAGACACGGGTTAATGGAGATTTGGAGACTGTACTGGTCGTCCTGCCTTCGCATCTGATTGGCCGCTCGCCGGACACGCAGCCAATCCCCGCCGCTTTACAATTATTTCTTGTTATTTTGTTTTAAGGTCAGCCGTTGTACAAAATGGCTGAATGAGTTGTTTATATCTAATAATAGTTGCTTGCTATAAATGCTATACGAACCAGACATCAAGTAATTACGTTCTCTTGGTATTCATGGAGCCAAAGGAAGATTAATTGCCCCATACGTGGGGCAATTAATTTGGCACCGGTTTGCTTACTATTTCTCTCTCTAATTCGCTGTTCTTTTATGACATTTTTTGTACACTTATACTGAGCAAATAAACGATTTATTTATTTATTTATTTATTTATTCATGAAATGCTAAGTAATTATTGACTTTATAACTTACATGGTCTTGTATACTTAGATTGGTATTTCGATGCATTATGGGTGTGATGTTTTTTGTAATTTTAAGTATTTTTGTATTAAGGAATTTATGCGTTTAATTCATCAATATTTAGCCTTGAATCCTGCGACTCCTTCAGTTTAGATTAATGCCAAATGAGCTCCTTGATCGTAGAAATTCTTTATGTGATATATACATATAGTTTTCTTATTAAATTAAATAATAAAGCTTTAAAAACACGTTTAAATCTAAAAAGCAATTAAAATAAAAGGACTTTTTAGGTTTTTGGTCTTAACGTCACGTTGGGGTCTCCAAACCTTTTTTGGGTTTTCTTACATTTTGAAAAGATTATTTACGTTTATAATGCTTTACTATAACTTCTTTGTATCTTTACTTTTATATACACATGTTTTTCAATCATTTAAATGTTTATTATCAGCAAAATCGTCAATTAATGTCGAAAATATGTTCTTTTGATTTATTAACTGCGTTTTTACAGCCATTTCAAGTTTCCATCAGTATTTTTTGTTATTTTTACATATGCTAAACCTTGAATTAAAAATTAATTACATTAAAAAATCCCAGACAAAAACATATTTCTCAAAAAAACTAGCTAAAAGACTAATAGTCTAATTTTAACAATGATTCACGTCGTTAGCATTTTTTGCTACTGCATATGTTTCTTTCTCTGTCTAGTCTAACTAAGATAAAAAAAACACAATGGTTCACAAATTGTTGTACAAATGAAGCAATGTCCTTTTAAGGTACTGATTTTACCATTCATTGTTTCAAAACAATATGTATTGATGACTACCAATGAATTTGGTTTCATTGATCTTGAGTATAGGTATTGTTAACATTAGAATTTAAAAAATGTTTTTTATCGAGATAAAGCAAAAAATTTTGCATGATTTTTTTTAAGAATAAATTAACTAAAGTTTCTTCTCAAATTCTAAAAGCTCAACTAATTTAAACGAACTTCCTGATAATAAAAACTAGAATGAATTTAAAATTAAGAAGTAAAACACTATCTTGATTTTACTCTTCCACCTGAATGGAATACAAATCATTTCTAACAGTACAACGTCAAAATAGTTATGAATGTATCCATAATAATGCAGGTGTTAGACGGATTTTTCAATAAGAGGCCCAATAAGCCGACAAAACACCCACACACACTACCATGTATGGTAAGATGATAATGAAGCGTGTAAAATGAATAATAATATCTCCCAAAAGTGGGAGTATATTTCCTCTTCTCTTCTAGATACTCCAATAAAGGTTTAAGTTTTCATATTCTTACAGATTTTATTTTCACATTTCAACGGTTATTGTTGACTTTGAATTTATGGCTTTATGGTGTAAAAATTAGCTTCAGGGAATCGTTGTGATTTACTGCATTTTACTTACAATAAATCAAACTTATTTCAGGGGGACAATCCTTTCTAATTTGTTCTTTTATGTACCGTTTTTGGTATGGAACACTTTAGAGATTTATATACAGCTTTTTCTACTTTTGTAGGTACAATTTTTGTTTGACAATTTCTAATTTTGATACAAGGACCTTTGTATTGTCTTTTGTCTAGATTGTAGCGCAAAAGCGCTACAATCTAGGTACAAGGTGTTCGTTTAGTTTGCTTTTTTATATGGCAAATAGCTGGAAAAAAACCAAGACATTCGGTTAAAACAGTTTTTGGAAAAAGTGCCTTCCTTCGAAAATAATGGCCTTTAAGCAAAGAGTAAAAAACGTCATCGTAAATATTTACCAAATGCTTTGCCCAACCATCCTGAAATCTGCACAATTAATTAAGGTAATAAAAACGGTCACTTGAACCCCATTTTAAAATTTGGCGCCTTATTTAGAATGGGTTAAGCACTGCACTGGTAGTAGTGATAAAAACTGCATGTAATTTCTTTACCTTTAACAATTTTAAAATTTTTTTATGTTTTTTGTGAGAATTTTTTGTATACTTAAAATTTCTGAGAAACTGATGCACCGTTTTTTAATAAATTTCCAAAAACTCTCTTAATGTACCTCATATTTTGCATTTATCTTGGCAAAAAACTTACTTTAATTTAGTGACAGTGGTCAGTGACATAGAAATTTCAAAAGAAAGTCTAGTCTTATGCAAAAATATGGGGTACATTAAGAGTGTTTTGGCAGTAAACGGTACAGTTTCTCAGAAATTTCAAGTGGTACAAAAGTTTTGATTTGAATAAAGGTATTTAAAAAAGTAAACTAAATTACAAAATTGTTAAAGGTAAAGAATTTACATGCAGTTTTCATTAACACTACCAGTGTTAAAACACATTTTAAAAGGGGCCCCAATTTCAAAATATATTTAAAAGGACCGTTTTGAGTACCTTTATTGATTGTACTAATTTCAGGATGGTTGTACAAAATTTGACAAATATTTACGTGTTTTTAGTTTACCTGCTTAAAGACCATTATTTTAGAAGGGGGGCCTTTTTTCAAAAAAATGTTTTTACCAAATGTTTTGGATTTATTCCAGCTATTTACCATAGCAAACAATTCGCGGACACCCTCCCTGTATTTGGTTTTTGTTGGGTTTCTTTTTTGTGTGACTTAAGGATTTTTAATGTTTGTAAATCGATCAGAGAGGAATTAATCCATTGACAAGAGGATGAGCAAAGCACGAGCTAGGCTAGGTCGGTGATGAAGCCGCACCTCAGACAGGATGGGAGTTCCTGGCCGAGCACAGCGTGACCTCGTGCCCCCTGCGTGCCCCAAGCTTTCTGCCCGGCCACAGGGTGTGGCATTGCCAGAAATAACACAGCTGAAGCGCTATTTAAATTCATTATTCGATTAAAACGTACACCTAATTCATGTTTTGATCAAATAAAAACCGTGTCTTCTTATTTGCGTACACCCAATTAGCGTACATACCCAATTTGCGTACCTAAATGGTCAAAAACGGAAAGGTAGTGAGTATGAGTAGAGGTAGTGAGTTTTTTTACCTGGGTAAAGTGCAATATGCATATTTTTTTTTGAATTTCAGGGTTTTAGACTGACTTTTATGAAAGCACTGGGGGACATTTTTGCACTGGGGGACATTAGGTTAGGTAGGTTAGGTTAAGTTTTGCTGCTAAAATGAAAATATAAACTTTAGCCATGTCGGTGCCTAGCAATGCGTCCAAAATTGTGTGCATTACACTGAAGGACATATTACTAAAGCTTTATTCACAATGAAAATTAGCTTGCATGCGGTAAGACTTAAGGTAGCTTGTAAGAGCTTGAAATATGTATTTTGGATATACCATTCACAATAAATTAGCTTGCATGAGCTCTTAAACGCTAATTCATTGTGAATGAATATCCAAAATACATATTTCAAGCTCTTACAAGCTACCTTAATTCTTACCGCATGCAAGCTAATTTTCATTGTGAATCCCATTTTAATGTTGTTCTCGGTGTTGTTATGTAAAAAATGTATCAACACATTATCAGAAAGTACTTGTAGTTTAAAATTATTTGATCTTTATACTAAATAAAAGCATAAAATATTATTACTGACTTCTGCACATAAACATCTCAAATTAAATGATAATCCTTTTCTTACTGCAGGTAAACGGATTAACTCTTACTTAATGACTATGTACGCGAATTGGAGAGTATTTTGGAATGTACGCATATTGGATGTACGCAAATAAGAGGGCTTCAATAAAAACAGTTTAGGTATCGAAAATGACTCAGATTAATCTGACTTTTAATTATCTAAGTAACAACAGGATGTCACCCTCTTGAAAAATCCCCACGTGGTGCCATAAAACTTCAAGTAGCAGCAACTGGATTTAATCGAATTAAATACCTATCTTAAATCGAGACTTATTGCAAATATGCTGTCAGCAAAGTAAACTTTGTCAAAGTTCAAAAGTGCGTTTTTCCCTGTACAAAACAAAACACTTAAGCTATTTGCAAAATGTTCTTTTAGTTTAAGTTCTTTTCTAAATGACAAAGCAAAATCGCCCAAACAAAACACGCATCCACAAAAGTCACGTATTTTTCACATCCGCTGAAAACGACACACTGACTTATAATAACGGAAAAACGCTGGAATAATCTTAGGTGTAAGACCGACACATAACACTCAAAATTCATCATCTAACTTAACTTAATAAACGTTAAGGCTAAAAAAAAAATAGTACCACCCAACTGTTTAGTATACCTCAAGCAAAATGCCTAGTTGAATAACCAAGAATCTTTTTTAAACTTCTGAGCGAAGCCCTCTTATTTGCGGACTTCCAATATGCGGACATTCCAAAATACTCTCCAATTTGCAGACATATATAGTCATTAAGTAAGAGTTAATCCGTTTCCCTGCAGTAAGAAAAGGATTATCCTTTAATTTGAGATGTTCATGTGCAGAAATCAGTAATAATATTATATGCTTTTATTTTGTATAAAGATCAAATAATTTTAAACTACAATGCTCTCTGATAATGTGTTGATACATTTTTTACATAACAACACCTAGTAATATGTCCTTTAGTTTAATGCACACGATTTTGGACGCACTGCTAGGCACCGACATAGCTAGAGTTTATATTTTCATTTTAGCAGCAAAACTTAGCCCAACATACCAAACCTAATGTCCCCCAGTTCTTTCATAAAAGTCAGTCTAAAATCCTGAAATTCAAAAAAAAATGCACATTGGACTTTACCCAGGTAAAAAACTCACTACCTCTAACCTTTCCGTTTTTGACCATTTATATGTCTGCAAATTGGGTATGTCCGCAAATTGGGTGTCCGCAAATAAGAGGACACGTTCTTAGCGGTACTGATAAATTAGTGGTCCTTCAAAAACATTAGTAGTACCACTGGGACCTAGCATTACCATCTTATATTCAATTAGACCGTGGCCAATGTAGCGGTACCCATTAAAATTTCATTTGCAACTCCAATTTAGCTAATTGGCTAGAGAAAGTACCACCATGAAATCAAACAAATGTATATTAAGGTAGGAATTCTCCTACTCTGCAAAAAATAACAGCAAAATGTGCGTTACTCCACTTACAGCACCACTAATATAGACTGTGGGAGTATTCTTATGGGAATATGACCTGACGTCGACCTCTCACCGGGGCGTTCCCAGCATTGTGCTACCGGGCCTCGCACAAAGGAGCCCTACACTAATTACACCGTAATTGAGGCAGGAAGTTAAGAAATTCCTCTTTACATGTTGATGATGGTAGTACTGTTGTTTCTCTTATTTAACCTTGCGTTATTCATATGACTTTTAGCCTTTTGCATGTGTACTAATGTAGGGCATTATTTTGTGTAATTTGTATCTATTTTATTAAAGAAATAGGTACTGTAGTTGCGTTATTGTGGTGGTACCTATCATATGTGTAATGTGTGAACCATAATACAACGTTATAACATACTAAATATTGCATTAGAACCGAGCCAACTAAGTTGCAAAGCAGTACGTTCAGTACCTCCTACAATCATAAACAAAACTCAAAATAACTTTTGACTTTGTAGTACCTTAGGGGCTTTAATTTAATAAAGCATAAAAATAAAACACATAATTTAAATTGATTTATTCAATAGGAACTTTAGCATCATTAAATGAGAAAAAGGCTTAAATTGTTTATACACATCATTCTAAGTAGCCTATAAAAGCAGAACCAAATCAAAGGCTAAGTACTACTTGAAGTAACCTTTCCGTGTGGTCTTTGCCATTTAGTGCCATGTAGGTGCTTTAAAAGTAATTGCCAATATTGTTTTTGTGGCTTTTTAAATGACACTAAAAAGTTAACTTGTATCGATAACTACTACCGGTGTTGGTACCAACATATTTATTTTTTTGCATCTGGAAATTAAAATTTTGAGTTTGTAATAATAACAAAAATTAATTATCACGATAAGATAAGCTTTATTTTATTACTTTCTAAGACTTCTACGGTATTCTAACCTAGCTACCAAACCGCCATTATTTCTTATCGATAATCAAATATTGCTTTCCAGTAATAAAACTTTGTTATTGAGGATGTTAGTAGGAGTTTTGGATATAAACTTTATTTATTGGTGAGACACCATAGAATTTGGAATCTTTTAAATATTATTAAAGCATGAATTGCATAAATCTGTTTCCTGTTGACTTTAAAAAGCGGTAATGTTAAATTTATCGTAATATAAAGTTATAAAAATAGCGGTACCAGGTCGTATTTGCAACAAGATTGTTCGGACTACAAAACATTTTTCAATAATAAAACTAGTACTAATAGATTACTCAAAAATGATTGTAAATTATCTTTTATTGTAGTGGTACCACCTCTACCACGTAGATTCCAGCTTCTCCGCATTTTAAAATTTATGATTTTTACGTTGTTAGGCATGTGGTAATTTATCACTTTCCATGACTTTAAATATTGTGGCAGCTTTATTAACCAAGTTCCTAATGAATGAGCAGATTCCATGAAGTTATTTGCAAAATATTGGTAGTACCTTCAAGAAACCTGACACTAATGAGGTTTTAAGTACAAAGGTCTAGTCTAAAGAGTAGAGTTTAAGCTAGGTAGGAACTAGTAGATCACGCTGTAGGTGGTGCTGGTACAGACAATTTTACTGATTATAACCTCACACACCGTACGTCTTTAGTACCTATATTCAAAAGAGATACCAAGCAAAGCTGAATTGACACATATTAGTGCGAGTTGAGGGCCCGCGGCGGTTTTTAAAGGCGTTAGTCTGTAGTACTAACACTGGCCGAGGGATTATTATGCCGCTCTGTTATTACGGCCGCCGCCCGTCCCATAACCCATACATCACGCCAAGCACATACTCTCTGATTGTAGGGTGTAAACTTTGTCATTTGATTCCTCTCAATTTTGGTCTCGCTCACCAAAGCGGTACTGTAACGGTTCAATTTATTTTTTTCCATACCAGCTATTAAGCTTTTACTATGTAATGGGCACGTTTAGCTCTTCCTCAGAAACGTAGTATTAAATTAAACACTAGGGCCGTACTCTTTGCAAAACATTGCTTCACATTCCAATGCGTCCAAATTTTTGTTTAACGTTGTGTAATTTCTCAATTTAGTAACACCCTACTAGTCTAGCCTAGTTTAGTACCATGGTACTACACCAGAAAATTAAAAATCTGGATTCTGAAGAAATTATTTGATGCAGTACCATCACATTAATTTACAGGTCCAAATTAGATTTGAGCTTTTCTGAAACAGTGTACGTTAGAGTATTTTCAATACAGTACCGCTAGTGCTAAACAGGTTGAGTCCAAAGTGCAATGCTTAAAACCTCCCAAGTCCTAACGATCGAATGTGCGTAATAGAAAGCTAATCAAATTCGAAACGAGTAATAATAATGAAAAGCACAGCAAAAATCAATAAACATGGTTTTTAAGTGCAACTAATTTTAACTGGGTACTACAACCAGCTTCCTAGAACCATTTACAATAGAGTACTTAGTTAACATATATGAGCTTCCAGTTTCAAAGTGTATTCACCTTTAACTTACATGTTTCTTGCACTAAAAACCAAAGTGCCACTGAAAATATATGCACGCAATTTATTACCAACCATTTATGAATTTATGCCTAAAAATGAGAGAGTACCGTCGATAGAACGGTGGTGTTTGTTTTAAAGGCACGGACTCCAAACCATAAAGTAACGTCACATCGTAAACATTTGCAATAAATTACTTTGATTGGTCTCGCATGATTGCTAACCTAAAGAATGTTAAGAAAAAATCGGGAAAAGATTAACTAGGTACTACTTTAATTAACTTTTGTACATGCGTAACCAAATCTCCCTAGAGGTGTAATGATCACTGCAGGGTACTAAGTGAGCGTTCTTAATTCACGGAATAATTTTGGCATCACGTCCTTTTGTATCGGTACCACCACAAAAACGTTTTATGTCAAAGCAACAAAAAGCGGATTTGTTAAGCAATTACTTCTTTGTTTAACGTTTTAATTTCTTAATTTATTTTTAATGCTACTTAAAAAGAACATGTTTCAATTATTGGTACCATCCAAGATAACTGTTATGTTTAGGTACCAAACTTTTGATGACATTTTCGAAACGTGTATCGCATGACGAAGCAAACAAACTGTCAGTTAGGTACTCCGCGTTGTATTAAAATTCTATTTTGATCAGAGGGACCAAAGTACTTTTTTATAAACCGTAGGAGTACCAAATTATTGGTTCTTGGACGTGTGTTTGTATAATGCAAGTTCATTACTGCATCTGAATATGCTTTATGGAACATTTCTTTCCATCGTATGAGTAATCCTTCATTCATTCATTAAAGCGAGTGGGTGCCCATCAATGTTACGGCTTGGCGGCGGTACCGTGAGGGGTAACAAGGGGTCCTGTCTGATAGATAGATGGCACTGGACTCGGGACCAACTGAGGTACAAGCTGGTGTAGCTGTCTGTTCTCTTTGACACTGCATTCATCAGCTGTCATACTAGGCCATGTCCATAACTCCAAATGGGGATATCATTATTAATACCTGTCGATCATGTCAAGTGAACTTTGAGCTCGGTTGTAGTTTTTTTGTTGAGGGAGCGGAGCCGGTTTATTTTAATGTTTTTATGTCTGGTACCGTAAAATTAGTAAAAATCTATTTTATTACTTGGCATTGTTATTGATCAAGTTCAATAATTCTATTATTGGTTATAGGGTACTGTAATAATTATTGGAATATTAAATATACACCTACATACGTTGACTGCTAAGAGTTATTGCTTTACGTGATTGTTATATCACATAAAGTACCTAGTGGATAAACAATAATAACACTCAAATGCTATTAAAATCTGCAGCTTTGTTTAATGTTTTTAGTTGTTTTGCTTTAGCAGTACCAGGTGAAAAAACCAAATAAAAAAAAGGTAGCTGTACTTCTTACGGGTTCTGCTATTAATCATGTAATACCTAATTCATTAATACAATCATAGACTTTTTTTTGAGAATTTTTCCACCACATTTTACCTTGTTTAAAATTGGCGAATGCGCCGGGATATTTACAGTGTAATTTTTCTTACTGAAGAATTTCTCATCGCTTAAATGAAGTGATGTCTGTCCGTTGAGATATTTAACTCTAAAGACTAGTCAGCTGACATATTCATTTGTTTATTGTTAAAGTTTACGTTTCATTTTGTATCTTGTATAGAAATCAAGTATGTTGTTTACTGTCCCATAGATACTATTTTATCATTATCATAGACTGGCTGATAAAGTGAAGCAGACAAATGTTTTTATGGTGTCTACTTTGAAACACAACTAATAACATTATAAAATGTTGTTCTATTTAATACTGATTGATGTATGTCTTTATTAATAAAATTAAATACAGGCATAAACTAAATGGAATTTATAGACAAACTTTTTGTTAAGCTATGTGTAAAATTTTTGTTTTTGACGCATTTAAAAGTTTTTAAATATTTGAAATAACAGGGATATTAATAATAATTAAATTTAATGTGTCGTAATCACGTGATACTAGGATCTAAACAAATAGATAATTCAAAAATTGAGGCTTAAGTAGTTATATTTGTTTATTATGTAAAATTAATATTTAAACAAATATTATCATTTACTTTGGAAAAACATGTAATTTTTTAAATTTTATATTTTAATTTTAAAATAAGATAAAATCATCATTAAAAACTTTTAAGGGCGGTCTGTTTTTCTAGATTTAAAAACAAAATTTCAATATAAATTGCGTTTCTTTTGTAAAGTAAATAACATGAGGATATGACGTAATAAAAGTCAAAGGAAGTGGAGCACTTTAATTGAAAAAGGAACACACCTTTAATGTCTGCTATTTAAAGCTTTTTTGTGTATTAATATAAATAAATTTAAATTTTAGAAAGGGTTTTAGTGTTTCACCAAATTCAATTGTTTAAATTTTCGGGACACTGCCTTGTAAAAAAACAGTCAGTTTTATTGTTAAATATTTAGCCCAAATATTTAAAAACAAATAAATAGTGAGTTATAAATTTCAAATCATATGTAACTGGCGCCACATTACAAAGATAAAAACTAGCAGAGAATTGTTCAAATATTAGTTTATACAATTGATCATTTAATAAAACTTTTTTTATCAACAAAGATGCAATAGGTATTATTTAGTTACGCACGTAAGTTAGGTAATTATGAGTATTTTTATTTGCGGTCAAACGTCGATATAATCAATCATTAAGCATAAAAATAATGCCGGGAAAAGAAATTAGCAAGATGTATCTCCATATTCACACAAAACAAAAATTCCAATTTGATTTCTGAGTATTGATTGTTTAGTTTCCTAATAATAATAACATGAGTAATGGTAAATTCTGGTTGTACCATGGTTCTTAAAATAACGCATCCGACGGTACCTAAGGCGGTACTGCAATAATCAAAAACGGGTAATAAATTGTTCTTCCAATGCGATATGGTTACCAAAATGTCATCGAAGCGGTTTCAAGAGCCCTTGTTAAAAACTCGTTCGTCATCCACATCTAATATATTCTCATTAACAAGCCCCTGGTTATTTATTCATTTTGACACATTTTCAAATAATTTTCATAAACCTGCACCTACACGCACAACCCCAAACCTTAAATTTTAATTTGAATATATTATGACACTAGCCGTGAAAATAAATTCGTTTTATTGGGCCTTTTATTAATAAACCGGACACTAATGGTTATGAATTTATTCTTGGTACTTCAAAAAGAAACGAGTGTTCCACCTAATTTTTATAATTTATAATTTGTTTTCGTTCGAGTTACATGGCAAGATTTCCAGTACTAAACCTGTTGGTAAAATTGGTTAGTCATCGTTGGTTCTTTAATATTTATTGAATTATCAGTGACATGTTTAAATGGTTGGATACATTGATAATTAAAAGTGAATACACGTACTGTGGTACCTGATAAATCCGCCCATGCTTAAATGAAATATTAAACATGCTTTTGTGGTCTTATTTTGGTCCTTTCAAGTTTTGAACGTTGCAGAATTATTGGCAAACATTTTTAACGCTTAGCGGTTCCTGTAGGTACTCACTTAGTAGCAGGAAATAGTTCCATACAAACTCAAATGTTTTTTGTCATGGAAGAAACAGCAAAAAGGTTATGATTCTTAGCAACCAATTTTTATCTTTTAAAACTTTTTAATAAATTAGTTAACAGTACCTGTTTTTAAGAATAAATAGTACTTTGCATCAAATGTTTGATCATTGGGCATATGGTCTGTGGTTTTAAGATAAATTCAAGCTGTCAAAAATGAATGCAGTCCTCTACCTACGTCAAGACCTAAGTGATGAAATACTTATCAAAAACGGTACCATCATTTGTAAAAGTCCCGAATTTTGTTGTAAAGCATCATCAGCACATATTCATATTGTGTTGGACATCTGTAGAAATTAAAATATGAAATATAAAAAATGATTCATGTTTTAACTGTACATGGTACAGCCCAAACGGAGAGGCCCCACCAACACAGTTTTGTAACCCATGAATTATTAATAACTATCATATTGGCTCGTCATTGCCCGATGTCTGTCTGTCACTGTCTGCGGCAGGCTCAGATGACAGTGTTTTGTTCAGGGTGCGGCAGTACTTGTTTTGTCGTAATCATTATCTGTCAATTTCCATCATTATCCGCGGTATAAATACATTATCCTTCCAGGAATAAAAACGTCTGTTACTTTTGGTAGATCAGTACCGTTTATGATCTATACTCTATGCACTATTTAACACCGCACAATACCTAATTTGCATAAGTAATGGCCTACTGTACAAGATTTATGATTTTTAAAGCGGTACTACTTTCAACGCGTCATAATTCCTAAAAAGTAAAAGGGGGTTAAACCGCATGACGGGGTGGGTCTTGAAATCGTTGTGGTTTAGCTATTTACAGCGGTGGTACTGCTAAAACATAGAATTCTTGTGGAGTTGAGCCGCACCTAGACGGGCAGGCCGACACGCGCTTGGGGTACTGCTCTGCATTGTAATTACTGCGATCGCAGGCGACTTGACCTGATGTCATGAATCATAATGGCACTGCTAACTGTGATTATTACTCCAACACCAGAAATGAGAAAAAACTGCTTCAATTAAACTGAAGCGTATTAATAAAGTTGTTGGTACTGTAGGTACGCATAGGTTTTGCTAATTTGCGATAATAGCCAGTTTTATTAATAAACAAAGATAAAAGGTACGATAATGACTATATCCGCTGTAAAGAATGAATAAAAATGCCTATAAGTTAGATAACTCGTAGGCAAACTATGTTATGGCATGATTAATTATTAAGGGGCGTGATTAGTGATTGACAGTGCGATTGCAACGCTGCGGGTGGCCAACAGACCAACTACGCCAGACTAGCAGTTCCGTAAAGTTAAATCCTTGTAAAAATTACTTGAAAGTGGAAATAAAAGCATAAGAAATTGATGTTTATTAAAAAACTTGCGATAGAACTTATGTTCTGACAATTATTGTGAAGATTTGCAAAATTGGTACTAGCAGTACCGCAATAAGAATAAAAATTAAATTCATAAAACAAGGCTTTTTTTAAAACACTTCCTTTGCGAAACCAGTTATGATCTAAACCTGAAGTGAGAGTCTTTTAAAAGTATGATGTTTTTTTTCTGCAGTTTTCTATATTTAACTTCACGGGCCTACGAAAAACTTAAAAGAATCTTCGACACAGCTTCAGCTACACCCATTAGTATTCAGGCTTTAGTAGATGATTTTACTTTTTAAAATTTACTTTATTTATTATTTATTTTCCAAACCCCACGTATTAAAATAACAAAAACACTTCAGGGACCCTACCGTCCAACCCACATTAAAATACGGTTTTCCATCAATGATTTAAAAACACTTAAAAAACATGTTTTTGTTTGATATTGTCAGGCAAGATAAGGGTTTAGAGAAACAGCTCTCCACCATGTCAGGCAAGATAGGGTTTGGGCCCTTATCATGCCGTTTGGGGGTTGTGTTCTGGGACGTTGTAAGGAAACAGTATAAAGACTACATAGTTATTTATTAAGTGTTACTTTATACAATAATTAAGGGAAGGTTATACTTACCGGGAAACGTCACTATGGGGATGGTTTATACACTGCATCCGTGGAACTCTAACTAACTGGTACTAACTCCAAGTAACTCCCCGATGTAACAACCTAGTCGCTGTTTTATAGGACAACTCAAGGATTGTTACATCGTGTTGTTATTGTAATAAGTGTATGTATAAACATCCCTACGTGACATCCCCCCGGCTCGTGATTTCCCGACCCTGGGAAATAAAAGTGAATTTACCAAAAAGAATACATCGAAGTAAAATGAATTTGGAAAAACAAAGTTTAAAAAATTATTCCAATTTGCTTTACATTAAAACATGGGGTGGAGTGGTGACGCATGAGGTGGATCCTTGGGTAGTCCTGGTCATCCATCGGTATCGTGGTCCATCAAAAGGCTGGGCAGCGGTTGTGATCGAAACATTGATTGAGACAGGCTTGGCGGCAGACAACTTCGTGAGGCAGCGTTGAAGGACTTCATTGTTGAAGAACCATTATTGAAAGTGTAGTAGGATTGATTTTGGCAGGGTTTTGGGAAGCTTGGTCAAATGGTATTTCAGCAGGTTTGCTCTTGTTGTGGACAGTTTGATTCGTCTTAAGGGATGCTGAATGTTTTCGCTTGTAGACATGGTTTGAATGTTTGCAAGATGTGGTTGTAGCTTTTGATTCGTGCCCTGGGATGCTGAACGTCGTCTTGTTAAATGTAGTAAGAGTAGACAGCATGGGGCGTTTTCAAACCAAATGTTTTGACGAATGAGTCCAAGAACCATTTACAAGTGTTGCTGTTGCTGAGTTTGATGCCAAAGTTGTCCAGGTTTATGTAACAGGATCAATTGCCTTAACAACGGCTGGCCAGAAGTGTAGTCTTGCCATCTCGCCTTCTCGGAAGATCACATCTGGAACTGGCGTTGACTGAAGCATGGGGCGAACTCTCGAAGATTTCTTCTCGGACCACCAAGGAATGCGTATTTTTAGTCACCACTCCTAAAAAACACAAATTCGTTAAAAGTTAGTAAAATCATTTAACAAAGTGGAATAACAAAGATAGTTGACAGTTTACAACTTTGGACGTTATAGTAAATAAAACTTTAAAAAATATTTACTATTTTTGTTTAGTTTTTTAAAAAGTTTAAAAAATAATTTAATGTTTGTTCAATAATAAAACAAAAATATTTAATTTTTGTTGACCTACGTTTTTTATAAGCAATTTTTTGTTTTTGTTATTTTTAAGTTAAGAATGCAAGGTTTTTAATTACGATTAAAATTGTGAAGCATAGGAACATGAAAATGCAAAAATTATAAAAATCTGTTTAAAAGAACCATTTAGAACTTTTATTATCTGAAAATTAACGAATTATGTTTTTTATCGCTTTAATTTTTTTTTCTTTTACCTGAAAGTGAAAATCAAGACAATCAATTATTTACGTCCAAATAATTTAAAATTCAAAGCTCCCAATAGTAACAAAGTTTGGCTAGGTCTTTGTACCGTTTTTAGGAGTATTTTTGCCTTATTTTAAAGATTGGCTAGGTCTTTAAAATGGTACCTAATAGGAAAAAATGTCTTCGAAATTAAAATTTTGGCAAATAAATAATGCTTTTACTATTTACCAATTTAAAACTTGCGCTTACAGCTGTCTCTCCCAGTGGACAAATATTGCTATTACCTGCACATGCCTGCGGGCGGTTCCTGACAGTCCATAAACGAAAAGGTTTTCTACTAAATAAATAGTTTTCAAAAATTAAAAGAATCTTACCATTTTTCTGCCTTAAAAGATTTTTTACTTTAATACCTTAATATACATTTACTTGGCTCCTCGCCCCTGTGCTCTTCTCGCGGAATTTTTCTTCGCATTTCTGCACCAAGGCATTTTTGTCCAAGTCTAAAACATATAAAATCATCATAAATACATATTCATCATTAATACACATAAAAATATATCATCGTAGATTCATTATTTCGTCGCAGTTTTATTATATCATCGTAGTTTCATTATTTCATCGTAGTTTCAGTATATCATCGTAGCTTCATTATATCATCGTAGATTCATTATATCGTCGCAGATTTCTTCAAAGGCAATTACTTTCATTAAGCTTCTTAAAATTCTTCTTTTCTTTTTTTTTTTCTTAAATTACATTCCTGTTCAGGCGTTAAAAAAAATATTTTTTAAAAATTAAATAGTGAGCGATTTTAAGATTAAATTAAATTCGTAAAATTCTTGATGGATCAGATTGCTAAAACATGCTTTTAAAAATTAATAAAAATAAATATCACAATTTTGCAAAATCAGCAAAAAATAAGGTCAATGTCACAATGTATGTTGAACTATTATAGGTATTTATTTTAGTTTTTAAATAATAATAAAATATGCAGTCTTTTTTACATCGTAAATTTTAATTTCTTTACATTTTTTATTTTTTTTTTGTTAGTTATTTCAATATTTTTTTTAAATTACATTAAACGATCCCAGAACGAAAAAAAAATTGTGTAGAAAAAGGGGGAGAAATGAAAAAAAAAGTTAGTAAACATTTTAAATTAATTTTGTATGTGGGGGAAAGTAGTACTATTCGCTTGGCAGAGGTACAGGGGCTGCAATATGAAGATTACAGCCCGGGAAAGAAACCACAGCGTCTCCTCCATGTCAGGCAAGATAAGGGTTTAGAGAAACAGCTCTCCACCATGTCAGGCAAGATAGGGTTTGGGCCCTTATCATGCCGTTTGGGGGTTGTGTTCTGGGACGTTGTAAGGAAACAGTATAAAGACTACATAGTTATTTATTAAGTGTTACTTTATACAATAATTAAGGGAAGGTTATACTTACCGGGAAACGTCACTATGGGGATGGTTTATACACTGCATCCGTGGAACTCTAACTAACTGGTACTAACTCCAAGTAACTCCCCGATGTAACAACCTAGTCGCTGTTTTATAGGACAACTCAAGGATTGTTACATCGTGTTGTTATTGTAATAAGTGTATGTATAAACATCCCTACGTGACAATATGCGTATGAGCTTCAAAAAATGGTTAATAATTGTTTTAAAATCTGATTAAGCCCATCCTAGGTGTCTATTATTCTCGAATAAAAGAAATTAAACCATAAATCTTAAGTTGGTACAGACTATTAATAAGGAACAAATAATTATGTCAGCTATTTAATATAACAAGTTAATTTTAAATTTAAAGGAGTGTTCTTTATACAATTAGGTTCATCTTAACACCATAACACCTACCTAGTTAAAATTTTAAATTTTCTTATTTAGCTTGAACCTACGAAAGTTTTTTGTTATTATAATGTAAAAACCTACGCATTTTTTTTATTATAGGAGGGATGTAACCTTCAATTAATAATTATTGTTCAGTAAAACATTTATTTTGGAATTGTAAATCGAGGCTGGAGCTAGAACCATTAATTTTTCGAATTCCCATATCTTGTCTGGAGTTAGAATTGATTGATTCGCTCTCCTTGGGGTGTCCGGTTAATACTTTTACTCAGTTAGACTCCAGTTTAGTTAGGTAGCCTAACCAGGATATCACACCGTATGTTCTTTTAAACTCAAACGTACTTTATCTTATCGTTATATTTTACCATTAAAATGTCTTAAAATCTGGCCACCAACGCATTATGCGCATTTGGTGACAATATAAACTAACGTTCTCTCTTTGTTACAGGGAAAAAGTGGCGATCTCTCACCCCGCAAGACCGTCGTCCCTTCGTGGAAGAAGCGGAACGATTACGGGTAATCCACATGACCGAACATCCTAACTACAAATACCGTCCCCGTCGGCGGAAACACAACAAACAAAGAGCAACATCCGCTTCGGGTCCACGAGTCGGCACCTCGCTTCCCTCGCCTAGTTTACCAAATATGTCACCAAGATACTCAACAGGATATATCCCAAATGCTTCATTGTCCCCAAGTGTATCCTCTTCCTATTGCATGGACTACGCCAATTCGGGTGCAAGCGACTTCGCACAGCAACAAGACAAGCGGTACAGCCCAGATGAGTTTAAGTATCAGTACGGGAACTACGCTTCTCCTTTTGCGTACCCGCAGAAAAGCCCGTACAGCATCCAAACACCCGACACTTCACCGACTGAGAGTCCTGAACCCAAGAACGCTCTAAAACCAAACAGCCCACGGCAAGAGCAAAAAGACGGTACCGACAACAAGAACAACAATCTCCCAACGCCGGAGTTATCCCCAATGGAGCACGACGCACACTACGAAGAAACCAAACGCGTTTCCAACATCCAACACACTTCGTCAGTTGCACAGAACATCCAAACAAGCCAATATCAAAACAGGGTTCAATTCCGTCAATTAGCGCCCAATTACACCCACGCCATCACGTCAATACCCATGCCCAATGGCATGTACGTAATGTGTACTAACAAAAGCTCAGTCGAGCAGGGACATGTTGTCACGGGCACGTTCTACCCCCCAGTGGCTACGTCTCAGGACCAACAACTCCTAGGACCAAGCCCAAACATAAACACGATGACCAACACGACTAGCAACATCTCGTACTATCCTTCGCTACCGCAGTACTACTCTGGGCCTAAGGATTACACTTTTGAGCCGCCGGCACCTCCGCAGCAACACCAACAACAGGAACACCACCACCAAAACATGAATTACAACAACATCAACAAGGAGATACATTCCAAAAACGAGTACGTTCAGGCGCAGTACAAGATCCCGCAAGCTCCTCTAATGGAAGAAAACTACTCGCCGTACAACTCCCACATGGTGCAAACCTACATCCCGCAAAACGAAGAACGCAGCGATGTAGACAGCGAGGTTGATACCAGAGAGTTCGATAAATATCTCAAGTTCAGTTCAGGCGATTCAAGTCTCATAGACTCGAACCACAACTACCATAGGCAAGAAAACGTTAACTCTAACACAACATATAATTTCCAAGCTCAACATACTTCTGTGATTCTGCCCAATACTAACATAAAAACTGAGGTACCACCTGCTCCTCCGCCGGTGGCCCTAGGAGGCTACCCTGAGGTATACCATCAGGAATTACCAAACGGAGCGCAGAAAACTGACGATGATTTTAGCGAAATTTTAGCCGACGTGAGAAAGACCTGCTACAGCAATTAAACAAACGTTAAAGGGTAATTTACCGTTTTTAATGTTTTATAAATTAAAATATTGACAAACACGTGCGAGATTAACGTAGGTACTTGGGTATTGATCAATTTTCATTCATTACAACATAGACAAAAATAAATTTAATCTGGCATACTCGAAATAAGTATTTAATTCGTTTTGCATGTTGATGGTGAAATTAATTTTTGGGTACTGCTAATTCCACCAAATTTGTGTCTGGTAATTTGTCCTTATAAAGACTTATAAGTTAATTATTCTCTAAACAAAAATAGACAAAAAAAACGGCCAGTTTTGTGTAAATATTATACATTATTAATCTATTCTGTGACGTCAAATGATAAGGATAAGGCAAATTAATTAACCTTTGCTTGGAAAACAACAAAATTCTATAAATTAATTGCCTAAACCCTTATTTAAAAAGTGTATATTTTGAAATTGTTACAGCAAAATACTCCAGAAGATTTGTTACATTTATTGATATTATTTATTGAGATACAACAAAAAGTACTTTTTAAGCAGTACCGCCAAAGTGCAATATTAAATAGTCCTAATTTATACAGTAATATTTTGTAAATCCTATAACAAAAGAAATATTTTTAAAAGACTGGTATTTGTTCTGCTTTCATATTTTTCGAGTTTCACACAGAATTTCGCAAGTTTAAACTTTGCAAAATTTAATGAGGCAGTAAATATGCAAAGCAATATCAAAATGACAATAGTAATTATTTCCTATACCTGTATAGCAAATTTTATCTCACTGTTTTATACAAATATTTGTTTAAATATTATTAATATTAAGATTGTTAAATTTAACGTTAAAAATGTAGCAATTAATGAAGATTTTTATATAAAACCAAAGTTTGTATATTATGTATTATATTGTAAGGACGATTTAATTGTAAATACTGCAATAATTTTAAATGAAAATATAATATTATTTTTATCCTTTTGTTTTACTTAAAAACCCAGCATATTTTTACCCCATTTTTAAAACTAATAAAAAAAGAGAATCTTTTCTCTACGTTTATTCAAGTGGACAGTTTTTATTTCTTTAATGCTAGTCAATCAAAATAAGGTATAAAAATGCAAAACTTTTTTTGCGAGACATTCGATGGGCCACGCCGAAAGCGGTGCATCAGTTTGATTTTTATTTTTTTTTCTGTTAAAAAATTCTAAAGAAGCGAAAGCAAATCTTGTAAAATTTAAATGGCATGTTTGCAGAGCTACAACATACACATCTAAAAGGGAATTATACGAGTGCATATATAGGAGAACCGTGATTCTTAAAAATACTTGGAGTGACCACAATAAATTATCCATTTGGCCGGCGGACGATGTCAATATCTCAAAAGACGATCACCGACAGGAAAATTTACGAAACTGTTCGTCGAGAACTAGCCGCGCTCTTTCCTGCTTGACTGGCTATCCTGTGCCTCGAGAAACAAAACAAATAAACCAAATCGAATTAATTCCAATTTTTTTATAGCTAGGGAGATATTAGCTTGCAGTGGCTTCTTCTAAATGTCCTTAACATATTTCTTTGTAAATTCGCTGATAATTGATCATGACCACTGATAAAAAATATCCGAAATCCTAGATCCCTGATAAAGACGTCAATAGCTAAATTTATATTATCCCAAAACCAAATTCTAGGAAATTTTAAACAAAATCACAATTTCTAAGTTGATTAATTAAAAACTGACCTAAATCAAAGTTATACCTGCATAATTAATATTGCAACAGACTAGTTTCCGGTCTTATTAGAATATTTAAAGAAAAAAACTAACAAGAGTTTTTTACGCTTAATTAAAACTAACTAAGGAAGAGAACAATTGTTTCGTGGGATTTGTTTAGAAACTCGTTTAGTTCTTTATTTTTATTAGGCGGTGTAATAAGTCTCATTAAAATATTATTAGTATAACAGCGCTCAAACAGCAAAAATAAAAATTTGTTAATAAACGGATTTGTATAAAACTATTTTTGCCAGAATGACAAAATGTTTTTTTTTTGTATTATTTTTTGGCCCTTTCAGGTTTTATACAATACAATATTTTAAATCATTAATAAGGACATTTCCAAAGATGAAAGTCCTGATCGAATATAAATTTAAATTAAAAAGATGCATCCGTTTTATTTAAATTATCTCTCAAGAAAATAAAAAAACAAGTTTAAGTGACTGTTCGTTTCGCTTTATAAATACAACAAATAAAACTATGAATAGGTGTTTAGGTATTAATATTAATCAGAAGGTGTCAAAATGTCACTGCATTTCCAATCGACCAATATTACCGACATCGAGTAAATTATCATTCTTCTGTATTCCGTTATTCAACACTTCAAAGTGCTAGTTAGACTCTTCGGTAGAAGGAATAATTTTTTTTAAATCATGAATAATCAATTTTTTTATAATTAAAATAAAATGTATTGCGAAGAGTATTGTAGAATCTTACGTAAAGTTAAAATCTCTTAGATCACTCGACGCAAAAATAGTACTTCTAGTTTCTTTTTCATGAATAATGACAACGCAATTAAAATTTTTCATGAATAAACATTATTGAATGTATTTAAATAAATTATTTCATTTTTAATACAAGCGTAAATTGATTTTTGGACCTCAATTTTGTATTCCATTCCAGGCTGCAATAATAATGCCCATGTATTGCAAAATAAAATGCTAAATATTTGAAAAATATTCAGTGGAGAAAATAGCAAAGTTGTGACATTCAAGATGCAGTTAGTTAGCAACTATTGGCCGCCAGATGTCAGCACAGTAGCGGGTGACAGCAACAGCTAATATATGTCCAAGATAACTGAGACAGCAGGACAGAGCAGGACTTCTTGAAAAGCATTCTTAAAATCACTGCAACGTTTTATTATACTCTTCGCAGACAAAGTCGAAGTGTATATTGCATTTGGTCGGACCTTCTCTAAAATCGTTAATATTCATCCCAGAGCAGATTCGTTCGTTTCATGACATATGTCCTGAGGGAGGCGAATTTTATAATGGAAAATGTATTCCGCTCCACTCCACTCACTACTTATCCCCCTGGTTATTATACTCTTCGCAAAAGAGTATATTGCGATTACTCGGACCTTCTCTAAAATCGTTAATATTCATCCTAGAGCAAAAATGTTTACAGATTTGTTCGTTTCATGACTTTTTAAGACTTTTATTTTTTGTACGTCTGTCCGTCTATCTGTAACGAAATTTTCACTTTTATTGCTGCCTAAAGCGATACCGTTAGCAAGTAGCCAAACTAATTTTTGTGACGTCACAAAACTGTATCTTCTAGAAAATAAGACCTCCAGGATTCCAAAAAATAAACATGAGAGATGCGTCGGCCTGATAAAATGTATGCCTTGCTAAGAATCTTTTTTACTTTACTTTACTTTACAATAACTGAATGACGGTTTATTCAATTAACTTGAGATTTGGTGCAAAAATTAATCTCGTTTCGGGAAAGAACCCTATTGTTTTTAAAAAAAATCAAACAATAAATAGAGGGTAGAAATCACCCCCAAAGTTAAAAATAATTCATATTTCAGTAAATTCAATTTTACAAAAAAAATATTCTGGATAAAATTAAAGATTGTATTTTTTCCTATAAAAAAGCATTTTGGTATTATTTTGAATCCCCACCCGTTTACAAAAAAAAAATAAGTTTTACGTTCTTATTTTAATAAAATAAAAAATTACCTTTTTAATAATCTACTGCGAAGAGTATTATACCTATTGAATCTGTAACAATTATACATATAACAATAAAAAAAATAGTCATAAAAAAAAGACCTATCTGCGAATGTAACTTTTTAAATGATCTTATCCATTTATTGATATAACCCGCTCTTGTTTATTATAGGCCTTAAAATTCTACACAATTTGTGCTTTCATTAAAATTTTTATATAATTAAACCCTCATCGAGTTTGAGGGCTTAGACTGAAGCGACTGTCCCATTTTTGGTATAACGTTAAAATGATGGCATTTATTGAAGGCAGATGAAGGTGATGAAGGCATCACCATTAAATTATTCACAAAAAATTGCAAAAATTAGGGTATAAGGTTTTTATGTGACAAAGCATGAATGCTCGCCCGGCGCATTCGCCATATTCTTTATAGTTATTTTTCTAATTGAAAATATTACCCCATTTTGCGCTCATTTCATGCAACAATAGTTAAATTTTATGTATTTATTACGTCAAAGGTAAGTTTACCTGTCCTGAGTTCTGGAAATACCAAGAAAAAAACCATGCTATGGACAAATATCTGCAAAAATGATAAAATTGAGTGCAACTTTCTCTTAAATCATTTTTTCTTGGCAAAATAAGGGTTTAGTTTAAAGTAATTTCTCGAGGTCCGATCCTGATTCCGGCGGTATGGTCTAAGTTGGCCGTCTAGAGCGGTATGCCATCGCTCGCGACCATAACTTGCAAAACTGCCATCTGACCACGCACTATCTACATATACATAAACAGGCAGGCAAGGCAGCCTGGCAGGCTAACTTTGCTCGCAAATCCATATACTTGCTTACTGTGACCGCACAGCTTTTAGCGAAGCTTTCAGCATTGCTGAAAGATACTCTTTTTGCTGCTTTTTACATACGCCAACCTATGTTTAACTACCTAAGAACCCATTAGACTTTGTCAGCTTCTTAGAACATGATTTTCTTACCTACGCAATACCGTTCTTCTTAAAACACATACAGTACACATTCACAACATGAGATTTTAACCACTTTGTCCCCTTTCTTAACTTTAGGGTGTACAATTTGGGCAAAACAAATCCAAAACCGTTTTTGCTCAATACTTTACTAATGGTCTAAATAGTTTAAAAGGTACCTTTGAATTTTGGCTTCTGGTGTTGGCACTTCCCGCAGAACACTCAACAAGGTATTTTCTAAAATTTCCATTACCAAACACCTCTCCAAATGCTTCAATTCCAAAAAAAAACTTCTCCAATCTTCAGGGAATACAAACTGTCTCAAATCATGCCTGATTGGTATGCAACTAAACCTGCTCACAGGCAATGTTGGTTGCCTAACTAATACCATATGTTAGTAGTTCAAATGCTCTCTACTTCCTCTTTATTGCGGTTTCGAACGCTCCCATTCAATAATTAAAAATGTCGCCTGCCTCGTAAAAAGAAAACAAAAAGTCAAAACAGATTTTTGAAACTTACAAAAAATCATTGTTGAGTTCAAAAATAGTTCTAAATTATTAGTGTCATTTAAAGAAACCATACATTTATGCAAATATCATGGCTGAAGGGTATGTTATTCCTATTTCCCCCTTGTTTTACGCAAATATCAACATGTCTGTTTATTTTGTAAAATATTGCAGCCAGTAACCTCATTATTATTTACATTTTTATCTTTTAAAAAATGCTGATAGTAATTCAATGCATTTCTTTAGCAATTCAAATTGGATAGGATCCTGGTTTAACGCAGCAAAGGAAAAAATCAAGGTAATTTCACATTATGTACAAAACAAAGTAAATAATAATAATGCGTATTTTAGAACTCAGAGGTGTTAGAATGCGTGAAGAAAGACTTGGAGGAATTCGGGAGCGCTGTTAAAAAGGAAGCCAGCAGCGTTATGACCAGCACGGGCTCCGTTATTGAAAAAACTCTTAAGGTTAGTATGGTTGTCTCTGCAGATTTTCCCAAAGTTGGCAAAATAATAAAAGAAACATTTTTAGCTCGACACTCCGGACTCGACCGCCAGTAATATGAAAAAGAGCTTTAGCACCTTTATTGGTAAGTTTCGCATTAATTTTTAGATAGATTAAGCCAATTTTGCATTATTTCCAGACCAAATGAACACGGTTTTAAATCCGAGCCCCGACGACTCAGACACAGAAGCCATGATGGTTTTAGAAGGTTCCGAAACAGTAAAATTAACAAAAATTCAGGTAGGTGACTAATTAAATAAGTCGTAGAATTCCTTATCGTTAAAAAACACAAATAAATGATTTGTTTTTTTTTATTAGGTCATAAATTTACTTACTGCTTTTTAAAAATGATATTTTTTACAGCAAGCCCTACACAATTTACAAATGGACGATAAAACCTACACTCTAGACCCTGATGAAACTTTGCATAAACAGTACCAGTGTTGGTTGGAAATTATTGACGAAGAATTAAGTCCTGAAAGGCTTGAAAAACATTTACGAGGGTCAATAGAGTTAAATACAAAATATGAGAGTTTAGTACCTACCCAAGTAGATCATGTCTTGTTTTGGAAAAGGTATTTGTTCAAAAAGGCTTTATTGGAGGACGATTTTGCTCGTGAAGAAGCCATGGAGCGACGTGAAGAGAAGGAAAAGCAGATGACTGAAGAAAATATTAAATGGGAACAAGGTACAATTAGCAAAAAAACAGAACAAAAAAAATGTCGAAGTTTCGAAGATTTTTTTCATCATCTTCTGGCAATTAATTTTTTTAACTCTCTTTTTTTTATTTTTAGAGGATTTTGCTCAAAATATCGAACTAACAGAAGAGCTCCAAATAAAATTGTTGGAGCAATACGAAAGTGAAAACAAACTAAAAAAACAACAAAAAAAAACCCATGACACTTCACCGAAAAAAGAAACGGACAGTCCAACCGCAACCGAAGAAAAAGTAACGAAAAAATCAGATTCAGCCTCAAGTTTAGAATCGAATTCTAGCACAGATGAAGACTGGGAAAAAATAAGCGAAACAGAAAAAATAGAAAACAAATAAAGTATTTTTAAATTCACTATGAATTATGCAAGTAGTAAATAACGTATATATTTTGATTACTACTAAATTTTATAATATTGTTAACGTTATTTTTTTGTTTTTTCTTTTCTTTATAATTATCTACAACTTATTAAATATTTATCAGACCAAAAGACTTTTATTTCATACAATAAACTAAATAGAACAAAAATAAATAAGGTTAAAACTAAGCAGTTTTAATAAGCTTAGTTAAATGATGCTTTAAATAAATAAGTTGCGCTTCACTTTCAAGTTTTGTCAAATCTTTTACAATGGGTGCCATTTGAGCTGTGTGGTTTTTATAATCTGAGCCTTGTGCTTTACGTTTTTGTCCATAAACAACCTTTCCATCAAATTCATCGCAAGGAACCTTTAAATCAGGTTCGATTTGTTGGATAGTTACATTTAAATGCTCTTCAATATCAGATAAATACTAAAAAATATAATTAGAAAGTTGGATTTTGGTTTTCGTCCTTCGTAAATTAATTAAGGGGCTCGATTTCGGGAGTATAGGACTTACGCAAGTAAAAGCTTGATTAAGGCAACGTTTCGGGAAATTTATTGTTATCCTTCTTCAGGCCAGGGTTGCTCTAATCGAAAAAATTGGGGGAAAAAAATATGTTAACTACGTCTGATATTTTTTTCCCCCAATTTTTTCGATTAGAGCAACCCTGGCCTGAAGAAGGATAACAATAAATTTCCCGAAACGTTGCCTTAATCAAGCTTTTACTTGCGTAAGTCCTATACTTCCGAAATCGAGCCCCTTAAATAATTAGAAAGTTGATGAGAATTTTTTTTTTTTTTAATTTTTACCTGTGGTTCGCTGTACCAAATACAACATCCTTTTTGTTCAACTAAATCAGTGTTCCAGCAGTTTCTTCCACGAGATTTGCACCATTCTCCGTGATACCAAACCTGAAACATTTAAGTAGTTTAAGAATTCCTGTAGGTCTTTACGCTTTTAAAGGCAACCTAAAACGCGCCACCCGATTTTTTTTTAAAGTACCGGCGAAAATACGTCTAAAACAAAAACCAAGTAGTGCGGATTTGTAAACTACAGCATAAATGTAGTTTACAAAATAAATTTAAATAATATCGGAGGATTTTTTTTTGTTAAATTACCTTTTCAGGAACACTGCTGACTAAACTAATGGCAAGTCCCATTCTTTCTGCTCTTCCAACTCGCCCAATTCGGTGGACATAATTGGATTTTTCGTCTGGCAGGGTCACATTTATCACTAAAAATAAAAAAAATCAAAATTTTCAAATTTTTACTTTTTAACTTTTACCAAAAAGTCTTTGTAATGTGTAAGAATGAATTTATAAAAATAATATTTCGTGCAAATTATTATTTCTCAAAATAATTTTTTTAGAGTTTTACCAAGAAAACCCTTTTTTTTTTAATTCGATTTTTTCCACTTTCCGAAAAGTAAAATGCTTTCAAACTTTTACCAAAAATACTTCATAATGTGCATAATAGATTTATAAAAAAATTATTTCTTGCAAATCATTATTCTACAAAATATTTTTCTTTAAACTTTTACCAAAAAAACCCTTTTTTAGAGACTCGGTTTTTTCACTTTCCAAAAGGTAAAATGCTTTCAAACTTTTAGCAAAAATACTTGATAATGTGCATAATACATGTATGAATAAATTATTTCTTTCAAATCATTATTTCTCAAAAAAAAATTTTTTAAACTTTTACCAAAAAAACCCTTTTTTTAGAGACTTGATTTTTCCACTTTCCGAAAAGTAAAATGCTTTCAAACTTTTACCAAAAATACTTGATAATGTACATAATAGATGTATAAAAAAAATTATTTCTTGCAAATCATGAATCTTCAAAATATATTTTTTTTGTTTTTACCAAAAAACCATTTTTTTTAAATTTGATTTTTTCGACTTAAAAATTGTATTTTTTTACTTTAAAATTCTTTCAAACTTTTACCAAAAATACTTGATAATGTGCATAATAGATGGGTGAAAAAATTATTATTTGCAAATCATTATTACTCAAAATATGTATTATGTTTAGAGTTTTACCAAGAAAAGCCTTTTCTTTAAATTCGATTTTTTCCACCTTCCGAAAGGTAAAATGCTTTTAAACTTTTACCAAAAATACTTGATGATGTGCATAATAGATGTATGCAGAAATTATTTCTTGCAAATCATTATTCTTTAAAATATTTTTTTTTAAACTTTGGCCAAGAAAACCCTTTTTTTAAAATTTGATTTTTTCCACTTTCTGAAAAGTAAAATGCTTTCAAACTTTTACCAAAAATACTTGATAATGTGCATAATAGATGTATAAAATAATTATTTCTTGCAAATCATTATTTCTCAAAATATTTTTTTTTTTAATTTTACCAAGGAAACCCTTTTTTTAAAATTCGATTTTTTCCAATTTCCCAAAAAGTAAAATGCTTTTAATTATTTTTCAAAAATACTTTATAATGTGCATCATAGATGTATGAACAAATTATTTCTTACAAATCATTATTTCCCAAAATAATTCTTTTTAGAGTTTTACCACAGACCATCTTATATCTGGTCTGTGGTTTTACCAAGAAAACCCTTTTTTTAAAATTCGATTTAATCCACTTTCCGAAAAGTAAAATGCTTTCAAACTTTTATTAAAAATACTTGATAATGTGCATAATGGATGTATGAAAAAATTATTTCTTGCAAATCATTATTCTTCAAAATATTTTTTTTTAACTTTTACCAAAAAACCCTTTTTTAGAGACTCGATTTTTTCACTTTCCAAAAAAAATACTTTTAAAATTTCACCAAAAATACTTTATAATGTGCATAATAGATGTATACAAAAATCATTTTTTTCAAATCATTATTATTCAAAATAATTGTTTTTAGAGCTTTACCAAGAAAACCATTTTCTGAAAACTTGATTTTTCCACTTTCCGAAAGGTAAAATGCTTTCACACATTTACCAATAATACTTTATAACGTGCATAATGAATTTATAAAAGAAATATTTCTTGCAAATCATTATTTCTGAAAATATTTTTTTTTTAACTTTTACCAAAAAGCCCTTTTTGGAAAAAATCAAATTTGGAGCTGAATTTTTTGCCAATATCATTTAAAAAACAGTTTATGCATTTTTAAAACTTACTAAATGGCAATCCAGTAATATCCAAACCTCTAGCAGCAACATCCGTACAAATCAAAAACTTAACCCCTCCTTTTTTAAAAGTTTCCAAATTCGCCTTCCGCTCATTCGGTTTCCGGTCACCATGCAAACAAACACACGAATACTTAGCACGATCCAACTGCTTAAAATACTTCTCCAAATTATCGCAGTCTAATTTCGTACGGCAGAAGATAATCGCCTTGTCCATGTTATGTTCATCGATGGCTCGGACACAATACTCCCCTTTTAGCATCTTGACGGCTTCACTGAGCGTTTCCGGACTGTTATTTCCGGGACGGACGCCATCTTGCGAATGAACACCGTCAGTTATGATATGCCTTCGAAGGTTTTGCCAAGATCGGTCCGATTGAGGGTTAACTTTGACAACTACGTGATGAACCGTTTCAGGAACGGCGTCTTCACCTTTTAGGTCTACCCAAGTTGGGAAGTACATGAGTTTTTCCGCCATTTTCTTAACCTCAAATGCGTGCAAAGTTGCGCTGCATACGATCATTTGGAGACGGCGACCGTCAGAAGTTATTTTCGGCATTTGTTTATGTAAACGCTCGATTAGATCGGTGTAGCCGCTTTTTAGAAGACCGTCAGCTTCGTCAAGGACGAAAAAACGACAGCTTGTTAAAGATAAGTAACCTGGAAAGAAGAAATTAATTAGTTTTTTCCAAATTGACGGAGCTTTTTTTAAAGTATCTTTATTTGGGTGTATTTGCATTGCGCCGGTGATTGAGAAAACACTTGCTGTTGTGCCGATTTGTTCATACATAAATAGTTTGTATTGCGTCGCTATTGTTTATAAAAGTCTATTGTTATACCAGCTAAGAAGCTAAGAAGACCCAGGTAAAAAGGATTAAGAAATCTCGATTTAAATACATTTTCAGGTATATTCTAACTATCGCGAATAAACGCTGGGGCTTGTTGAATTTCCCGTCTTACAATTTTTGCTGGCTTTTCGGTGATATTATCAGTAGCTTTCCGTTTTCCGCTGTTAGATATGTATTGTTTTGGTAATGTGCTGACAAGGATTCTTAATTTATCTCTAGTTTCTTTTTTTAAATTTTAGGGCTTTAGATAGAATTTTATAAAAGCACTGGGGAACACTAGGTTAGGTTAAGTTTTGCTGCTAAAATGAAAACTAATGACTAATTTGTTGGGGTAACAAAGGAAGGGATTAAACAGATGCAAACCAGGTATACGTTATGACCCAAAACAATAGATATTATAAAAGTGGCGCAATACACAATATTTTTGCATATTCAAATTTAAACATCGGCGCAACAGGCATATATCCCTTTATTTAGAGTATAAATATTGATACAATAGTTAAACAGCTAAAAATTCACTTTTACCTCCTTGAATAAGATCCTCCAGTCTGCCAGGCGTGCCAACGATAATATCAGCTCCCTTATTTTGCAAAAAGGATATTTGCTCCTTTACATTAACACCTCCAATCACCAATAACTCGCGAACCTCAGGCGTATTTAAATACTTCTTAAATTTCTTTATTTGCTCGTACGTCTGTTCTGCTAATTCTCGCGAAGGCTACAACAAGAAATGTGTTGAAATGCAGTTTTTAGAGTTACAAAATAAAAAAAAGTTACCTCAATAATAATGGCTTGCGGTGCGTTGTTTGAAATTTTAATCACGGCTGCATTATCTGAACTGCCATTTGTATTAGTTACCATTTTGTCTCCTGCTTTGGTAATGGGTTCAAAACCACTCGGTAAAGCATGTTTGAAGGGTTCAGCACCAAAATTAAACGCCATTTCAGCGTTCTACAAAAACACAACTATTGCATTGGCCGTTTTTATTTGGTTAGTTTACCTACCTTTAGAACGACAGCAGGAAAAAACGAAACGTTTAACAACTGTTTGTTGATCGTAAAGGCATTCCCGAGATCGTTTCCATTTTTTAGGAATTTAATTATGCCGTTGTCCAAGTCTAATAAACAAGTTATAACGTCGCTTTTACCAAATGGTTCTCCGTAGTTATCAAACTGTTTGTTGTTTGATTTTTTGCCAGTGCCTCCGAAACCGAAACCAAACCTATTAAAAAAATGCAACATTTAAAGAAAAAGATGACATTCTTATGTATTTAAATGAAAAAGAATTAAAGCCACCAGAAGTTATTAAACAAGAGCGGGTTAGATCAGTGAGAGGGATAGATCTTCGCAGGTAGCTCATTTTTTTAACAAATTTCGTTACAGACAGACAGACGGACAAAAAATAAAAGTCTTAAAAAGTCATGAAACGAACGAATATGTAAAACTTCTTGCTCTAGGACGAATATTAACGATTTTAGAAAAGGTCCGACCAATTGCAATATACTATTCGACTTTGTCTGCGAAGAGTATAATAATGTTGCACGATTATAAGAAAGTCAAAATGTTAAAAGACTATGTTTTAAGGGGTGAAAAACGCAATTTTCTAATTAAAGGAACAGGTTTTCAACAGATGAAACTTACCTGTCGGTTCCTAGGTCCAAACTTGCTTGCAAAGTTGACCACCCAACACGACAAAGCCCTTCGTCAGTAACCGTAGCTTCAAAACCCCATTTTCCTGACTTTACACCCGTTGTACATCTTGTTCCGTGCCAGTCACGCTGCTCCCTCGATTGAACCCTTAGCCCCCCTGGGGCCACTGCTAATGCGTTACCTCTATCAAACATTGACATGGTCCAGGGAACTCCTAAACACATAATTTCACTTAAATCTTTCACTAATGATAACTTTGTTACTGTACCACTTTTTGCGCCCCCTGTCGTTGTGCCTTTTCCGCTTTCTATATCTTTAAGCGTTTCCCACACAATTTGTATAATCGGAAGGCAGAAAGCTGCAGTTTTTCCACTGCCTGTCTCAGCCGCCATAAGGACGTCACCTCCCCCGAGAATAAGAGGAATGCTTTCTGCTTGAATATCTGTTGGAAGTCTACGAAAAGCATGTTTATTAGCTGTTAAAGTAGAAAGTGTGGTTTACTTACGTCCATTCTAAATCGTCTATTGCTTTGCCTATTTCGGGTAGGACCCCAAATTCTGTAATTTCACAAAAAGTTGCATTTTAACCTCAAATATTTTCGGTTGTTGTTTCTTACCTTCAAATGCAGTCATGTTTGGTTTAGTGGCGTCAAATTTTGTTCTTTATTATTAGAACAAGCTTTATTATGCAAATGTTTACTTCTTTTTAAAGCAAAAGCAGAAATTACAAGTTTTTAAAAAACATCAACATGAAAGCACAACGCAGTAGTTCAAATATTACTTCAGTTTCAGTAGTTCATACACTCAACTGAGTTTTTTTATTTTGCTTCGGCGCAATAAAACGCGCCTAATTCAAATTCAAAAAGACGCACCAAAGAATTTGTTTTCCTAATTTTTTTACATCTTGATGCATTTATTTACCAAACAGGCAAAAAAAACAACACCCTAAATAAATTCTGTTTTCTAAATTCAAGGACAAATTTAGCACCCCAATGTTTATCTACACCAAAATCAATAAATACTTGCCAAACAAAAATTAAAAATAAATCAGGGCCAGATTTTAAGTTATACAATAACTTAACACTTCAGAATGAAATTAAAAATAGTTTTTTAAAGTACCTATTAAAACTTTCACATCAGTAAGTTCATTAAGCTTAATGGTAATGGAAATCGAAAATAATTTTCTCAACACAGTTTTAGAATTATATCGCGAAAACAACTGGAAAAAAATATTACAACTAAACGAGAATTCAGACAACGAGTTTGCTACAAAAATATTATGGGTCTGGCCCAGTATTCAAAATATTAGTTATTTAAAAAGGGCTTTGGGAAATTTGGGAATAAGAGGAATTATTTCTGTTGGTTGTGGAAGCGGACTTTTGGAATGGATTTTATCAGAATCTGCAGGTACGATATTTTCAAAGTTAAACTTTTTAGAAATACATATTTTTAAGGTTTGGAAATAACAGGACTTGAAATCAACAACGAATGGTGGCAGAGTAAATATTCAGTTCCATCTTTCATAAAGTTAAAGTACCCAAAATTTCCAATAACTGACGATCAGTTAAATCCAAACTTTGCCTTATTATTTTGTTATTTTAACAACGGCGATGCATTTATTGATTATATTAACGCCTATAAAGGTAATGTGGTTATAATAATTGGACCTGGCGATGCGAAAGGCTATCATACGAACCCAGAACCTTTTAGCCCTAATTTTGGTAGGGAGAATAATTTATGGAAATTAAGCAGTTTTCGGGAAGTTAAAAATAGTAAGGATTATATAGCGATTTATGTCAAATAAAGGTATTTATTAATAACGGTATAAATGTGTATATGTATTTAAAAACAATGATATTTGGGAGGCTTTTTTAAACCGTATTTTCATTTGAAAAAAAGAAGGCCTAATTTTTATAGAAAATAAGTTTTCTAAAGCGCAAACAATCTAATAATTTTCTCTTTTTAAGCCCCCTTATTGTTTATATTTAGTCGACATTTTGTAGACCTTTTATAACTCTTTGTACGCTTGGTACTCCAGAAATCGGCGCGCTTATTTCTTCATTAAATAAGTTCGTTTACCCAGAAGGTTTTTCTTTATGAACAGTAACACTATGTTGCACAAAAATGTCTTTATTTACAGTACGAAACTGACACTCCTTGCACGTAAAAACAAAATCCCGTTCTTGGTTCGGATGCTTCGTTTTTAAATGCACTTTATACGTTGTACTTTGAATACACTCATACGCACAATACGCACATTTATACGGCTTGGTACCCGAGTGTCTTAACTTGTGTCTACGCATTGAATTGTGGTCCCCTGTTTCATAGTTACACTCATCACATGAAAAAGGCTTTTCACCTGTATGTTGCCTTATGTGCATCTTTAAAGAGTTGCGCGACGAGCCTTTGTAACCGCAGAAGTTACACAGAAAAGGCTTGATTTTTTTGTGCACTACGTCCATGTGTAAGCGCAAATGTCTCTTTTCGGTGAAGCTACGCGAGCACGTTCCACAGACGTGTTGGTCTTTTTCTGACTTCTCCCTGTGGATGACTTTGTGATTTCTGAGTTGTTTATTGTTCTTAAAGGCTTTCGTACACACGGTGCAGGTATAGGCCTTAATATCGCTGTGAATTAACTTGTGAATGTTCAACTTTCCTGTAGTAAATGTCTTGTAGTCGCAAGTGCCGCAGGATAAAAGTTCGATGTCTATTTTGTGGCTTCGCCACAAATGCCCAGTTAGAGGTTTCCAATGCGAAAAGCTCTGGGAACATTCCAAGCATTTAAATCCGCTTTCTGTGGAATTGTGGCTTGAGATGTGATAGTTCATTTTATCCTCGTCGTGAAGGCGGATTTTGCACGATGGAACAGCGCAAACACGTAGGTCTTTTTCTTCGATGAATTTTGTTACTGAGTTTTGCTTAAGCATGGTTTTGAACGCCTTTTCTGACTTGGTGGTGTCGAGATCTATTTCTGGTAGAGGTGTTTTTGGCTGCTAAAAAAATAATTATTTTGTAGGAAAAATCTTTTAGTTTTATTGCTATGAGCTTTCAGACGCAACTCCAAACGCGACACCGATTTTTTTCAAAGTGCTTTAATTTTTTGAAACGTTTTTTTAAGAAAAATCTGAATGCAGATTCGTTTTCTACAGCCCAAAAGTAGTCTACAAAATAAATTTCATTGCAATCGGAAACAAAAAAAAATTTTGTTGAGCATTTTTGAAAATTTTCGAAACTGGCCAACTTTGAAAAGCTCTAGAAAACGAAAGCACTTGAAGAAAAACCAATTGCAGATTTGGTTTGTACGGCTTCTAATTAGCCTAAAAACAAAGCTACAAGCAAATTTATTTTTTCAAAATTTTCCTCATTTTGAACTAAGGGGTAAGGGCCCAAATATTCGCAGTTTTTTAATTGTCCCGGGTTCAAATAATATTTGCCACCAATAAATGCCATTAGTGCTTATGTAAAACGGGCTGTTTAATATAAATTTGCCACTTAAACAGTTCCAGCGCTTTTAATTTTATAGCTATGAGCTTTCAAACGCAACTCCAAACGCGACACCTGATTTATTTCAAAGTGCTGCAATTTTTAAAACCGTTTTTTTAAGAAAAATCTAAATGCGGATTCTTATTCTAAAACTAAAAAGTAGCCTACAAAATAAGTTTCATTGCAATCGGAATCAAAAAAAATTTTTGCTTATAAGCATTTTTGAAAATTTTAGAAATTTAGCCAACTTCAAAAAGCTCTAGAAAAAAAATTAAAGCTCTTGGAAAATCCAATTGCAGATTTGGTTTCTACTGCTTCTAATTAGCCTAAAAACAAAGCTTCAGGCAAATTTATTTTTTCAAAATTTTCCTCATTTTTAACCAAGGGGTAAGGGTCCAAATATTTGTAGTTTTTTAATTGCCCCGGTTTCAAATAATGTTTGCCACCAATAAATGCCATCAGTGCTTATGTAAAACGAGCTGATTAATCCGAATTTGGTACTTAAACAGTCCCAGCGCTTTTAGTTTTATTGCTATGAGCTTTCAAACGCAACTTCAAACGCGACACCCGATTTTTTTTAAAATGCTCTAATTCTTTGAAACGTTTTTTTAAGAAAAATCTAAATGCAGATTCGTATTCTACAGCAAAAAAGTAGGTTGTTAAATAAATTTGATTGTAATCGGAGACAAAAAAAATTTTTGCTAAGCATTTTTGAAAATTTATCGAAATTTGGCCAACTTTAAAAAGCTCCAGATAAAAAATGAAAGTACTTGGAAAAAACCCAATTGCAGATTTGGTTTGTACGGCTTCTAATTAGCCTAAAAACAAAGCTTCATACAAATTTATTTTTTCAAAATTTTCCTCATTTTTAACCAAGGGGTAAGGGTCCAAATATTCGCAGTTTTTTAATTGCCCCGAGTTTCAATAATTTTTGCCACCAAAACATGGCATCAGTGCTTATGTAAAACGGGCTGCTGAATCCGAATTTGGCCCTTAAACAGTCCCAGCGCTTTTAGTTTTATTGCTATGAGCTTTCAAACGCAACTCCAAACGCGACACCCAATTTTTTTTAAAATGCTCTAAGTTTTGGAAACGTTTTTTTAAGAAAAATCTAAATGCAGATTCGTATTCTACAGCTAAAAAGTAGTTTGCAAAATAAGTTTGATTGTAATCGAAGACAAAAAAATTTTTTACTAAGCATTTTTGAAAATTTTCGAAATTTGGTCAACTTTGAGAAGCTCTAGAAAAAAGATGAAAGCACTTGGAAAAAAAAACCAATTGCAGATTTGGTTTGTACGACTTAGCCTAAAAACAAGGCTTCAGGCAAATTTATTTTTTCAAAATTTTATTCATTTTTAACTAAGGGGTAAGGGTCCAAATATTCGCATTTTTTTAATTGTAACGGATTCAAATAATTTTTGCGACCAATAAATGCCATCAGTGCTTATGTAAAACGAGCTGCTGGATCCGAATTTGAAACTTAAACAGTCACAGCGCTTTTAGTTTTATTGCTATGAGCTTTCAAACGCAACTCCAAACGTGACACCCGATTTTTTTTTAAATGCTCTAATTTTTTTAAACGTTTTTTTAAGAAAAATCTAAATGCAGATTCTTATTCTACAACAAAAAAGTAGTCTTCAACATAAGTTTTATTGCAATTGGAAATAAAAAAATTTTTTGCTAAGCATTTTTAAAAATTTTTAAATTTTGGCCAAATTTAAAAAGCTCTAGAAAAAAAATGAAAGCCCTTGGAAAAAACCGATTGCAGATTTGCTTTGTACGGCTTCTAATAAGCCTAAAAACAAAGCTTCAGGCAAATTTATTTTTTCAAAATTTTCCTCATTTTTAACTAAGGGGTAAGGGTCCAAATATTTGCAGTTTTTTAAGTGTCACGGATCTAAATAATTCTTGCCACCAATAAATGCAATCAATGCTTATGTAAAACGAGGTGCTGAATCCGAATTTGGGACTTACACAGTCCCAGTGCTTTTAGTTTTATTGCTATGAACTTTCAAACGCAACTCCAAACGCGACACCCGCATTTTTTTTTAAATGGTCTAATTTTTTGAAACGTTTTTTTAAAAAAAATCTAAATGCAGATTCGTATTCTACAGCTAAAAAATAGCCTACAAAATAAGTTTCATTGCAATCGGAAACAAAAAAAAATTTTGTTAAGCATTTTTGAAAATTTTCGAAATTTAGCCAACTTCAAAAAGCTCTAGAAAAAAAATGAAAGCGCTTGAAAAAAAACCAATTGCAGATTTGGTTTGTACTGCTTCTAATTAGCCTAAAAACAAAGCTTCAGGCAAATTTATTTTTTTAAGATTTTTCTCATTTTTAACCAAGGGGTAAGGGTACAAATATTCGCAGTTTTTTAATTGCCCCGGGTTTAAATAATTTTTGCCACCAAAAAATGGCATCAGTGCCTATGTAAAACGGGCTGCTGAAACCGAATTTGGCCCTTAAACAGTCCCAGCGCTTTTAGTTTTATTGCTATGAGCTTTCAAACGCAACTTCAAACGCGACACCCCATTTTTTTTAAAATGCTCTGATTTTTTGAAACGTTTTTTTAAGAAAATTCTAAATGCAGATTCGTATTCTACAGCTAAAAAGTAGGTTGCAAAATAAGTTTGATTGTAATCGGAGACAAAAAAATTTTTTGCTAAGCATTTTTGAAAATTTTCGAAATTTGGCCAATTTTAAAAAGCTTCAGATAAAAAATGAAAGCACTTGGAAAAAAACCAATTGTAGATTTGGTTTGTACGGCTTCTAATTAGTCTAAAAACAAAGTTTCAGGCAAATTTATTTTTTCATAATTTTTTTCATTTTGAACTAAGGGGTAAGGGTCCAAATATTCGCAGTTTTTTAATTACCCCGCGTTTAAATAATTTTTTCCACCAATAAATGCCATCAGTGTTTATGTAAAACGGGCTGCTGAATCCGAATTTGGCACTTCGTCGGGTGAGAATTATCCTGTGCTATATCCACTTTTTGGCCATATTGAGTTATATACATATTTGGAATCGTCTCAACGAGACCGATCTGTTAAAAATAAAATAAAAATTCTATCTTGTACCATATAGAAGTTATTCAGGATCATTTTGTTCTACATCCTTAATTTATGAAATTATTTTGGTCAATGTCCAAAAAATAAATATGTTTTTGTTCTATAAGACCTAAATAACATTGATTCAAAATCAAAACTACTTTGTGCCATATCACTGCAGTTTGCTCTATATCCCACTTTAAATAATCAGATTAATCTATATCCAGGATATAGAACAAAATAGTGAATAGCAAATTATGCTATATCCCAATAAATTTTTATTTTTTTTTTTTAAAGAAAAGTAATTGTACCCTCGAAATAAAAAAAATTAATAAAAAAATAACTCGTTTTAAGTTTGTGAAGTAGGTGAACACAGTTTTTGGTAGATTAAGCAATATTTAAAATTTTAGCTTTTTTCGGTTTTTTGCCATTTGCCACAAATTTACAAAATGGCGTATAGAACAAGATAATTCTCACCCGACGACTTAAACAGTTCCAGCGCTTTTAGTTTTATTGCTGCGAGCTTTCAAACGCAACTCCAAACGCGACACCCGATTTTTGTCAAAGTGCTGTAATTTTTAAAAACGTTTTCTTAAGAAAAATCTAAATGCAGATTTGTATTCTACAACTAAAAAGTAGTCTACAAAATAAGTTTCATTGCAATGGGAAACAAAAAAATTTTTTGCTAAGCGTTTTTGAAAATTTGCGAAATTTGGTCAACTTTGAGAAGCTGTAGAAAAAAAATGAAAGCACTTGGAAAAAAACCAATTGCAGATTTGGTTTGTACGACTTCTAATTAGCCTAAAAAAAAGGCTTCAGGCAAATTTATTTTTTTAAAATTTTCCTTATTTTTAACCAAGGGGTAAGGGTCCAAATATTCGCAGTTTTTTAATTGTCTCGGATTCAAATAATTTTTGCCACCAATAAATGCCATCAGTGCATATGTAAAACGAGCTGCTGAATCCGAATTTGGCACTTAAACAGCCCCAGCGCTTTTAGTTTCATTGCTATAAGCTTTCAAACGCAACTCCAAACGCGACACCCGATTTTTTTCAAACTGCTCTAATTTTTTAAAACGTTTTCTTAAGAAAAATCTAAATGCAGATTCGTATTCTACAACTAAAAAGTAGTCTGCAAAATAAGTTTAATTAAAATCGGAGACAAAAAAAATTTTACTAAGCATTTTTGAAAATTATCTAAATTGGGCCAACTTTGAAAAGCTCTAGAAAAAAAATAAAAGCATTTGGATAAAAATCGATTGCAGATTTGGTTTGTACGGTTTCTAATTAGCCTAAAAACAAAGCTTCAGGCAAATTTATTTTTTCAAAATTTTCCTCATTTTAAACCAAGGGGTAAGGGTCCAAATATTCGCAGTTTTTTAATTGTCTCGGTTTCAATTAAATTTTGCCACCAATAAATGCCATCAGTGCTTATGTAAAGAGAGGTGCTGAATCCGAATTTGGTACTTAAACAGTTCCAGCGCTTTTAGTTTTATTGCTGGGAGCTTTCAAACACAACTCCAAACGCGACACCCGATTTTATTTTAAGTGCTCTAATTTTTTAAAACGTTTTTCTAAGAAAAATTTAAATGCAGATTCGTATTCTACAGCTAAAAAGTACTCTACAAAATAAGCTTCATCGTAATCGGAAACAAAAAAATTTTTTGCTAAGCATTTTTGAAAAGTTTTGAAATTTGGTCAACCTAAAAAGCTCTTGAAATGGATAGTACTCACTGTGGGAACTAAATTAGCCTTATTTCCAAGCGGTTCCAAATCTTGAGGATAGTCCTCGGTAAACGCATCGGTTGCAAAATCAGCTGTCTGCGTTTCCGTGCTTATTATTGGCGCTAAGCCAACTATAGTTTCCTTTTTGCAGTCTAAATTTAAAGCTCCAGCATTGTCAACCTTCAATTCACTCTCCTTCCCCCTTATTTTCTCCTCCTTACCATTTGTTTCCGCGAAATAAAGAACAGCTTCAACAATTTTGTGTATATCCCCACTAGTTACACTATGATCGTAAATCAAATGAGACCGCAGGGAAATTTTATGAAAAAACACATTACTGCAAGCAGGGCACTTTAAATGTTTGAGTTTCTTGCTGGTTTTGTTTAGGTGCGCCGTTTCTAAATGCGATGCTATTTTTACATCACTAGTACACAAAAACGGACATAAGTTACAAACGAAGTATAATAAATTTTCGATATTACTGGGGCACTTTTCTCGTGTCTCTTCTGGTTCAGCAAAGACTTTAGGCTCGTTCTTCTCATCGTGTACTAGCATAAAATTATTAATTGGAGCTGAGGTGGCAAGATTTAAACAACTTAACTCCACTGCTTCGTTTGGTGATGTCTTTGCGTTTTGTAAAATTATTATATCCATTGTTTGCCCCGCTGTGGAAGCTGTTGCTGGCATCATTTTCTTTTGGTCTAAATTCAGAATTGAAGCAACTTGTGAGCCATTATTTACATCGCTTAAACATTGCTAAAACAGAAAATAAGTTATTTAGGTCACTGCAATTTATTTGTATTTTCCTGAAAAGGCACCTACTTGTGTTGGTACAATTTCCAAATTTATTGGCCACAAGTCACCAGAAGGTCCTGCTTCATTTCTCATGCCGTATTAATAAAAACTGTAAATAACAAACAACTTTTTTGAAAAAATAAACTTTCTTTTTGGTTTTCTAACCTCAAAGTTGACTTTTGACGCAAAGAAAAATTTGGTAGTTCAAATAACTCAACAATTGCGTTGCGATTAGCGTTACGGAAGTGTAAACTTACCTTTATGGAAAGCCGCGTTAGGTCTTTCAAATTTAATAATTTTTAAGATTATTTTTTTTGGTATAAAAAGGAAAGAAATGATAACAAATTGTTGTTTTGAGTAATGTATTTGGTATTTTAGTGTAACATTTCTTATATTAACAAGATTTGAAACAAAACCTTTTTAATAGGTCAACAAAATACGTTTTCGAAAATAAAAAATTCATAAATACCACTACTTAGTAATATTTTTCTAGTATCAAAACCTATATAAACTTTGGACAAAGAAGTACGAGAAATATCATGCTTTAACATGACCTAACCTAATGTTAAAAAAAAAACAGAAATATTTTTCACGGCCTAGAAGACTTTGCAATATGTTAATTTTTAAAAGTAGATATTAATGCCCAAGAATAAAACAAAAACAATTTAAAAAGCTCTAAGGTAATATTTACAATGAATGTTATAGATTTATTCAGGAATCAAGGCCAAGATATTCTTCGAAAACATTTTTTTTAATTTCTGCTTTGACTCAATCGAGCATTTTCTTTTTCACATTGTTTTATGCAGTTGTTAGAATGAACCGGATATTCATCTGCTGAAACATAAAGCTCACATATTCCGCATTGGATTCCTTCGTTTTTCTCTTCGTACGATCTGGATCTATTTTGGGTACTTCGCGCGCTACGAGTTTCCATTATATTTTCTCCGCAGGTTGCTGCATGATTCTACAAAAAAACAAATAGATGAAACGGAATAATAATACAAGAAAATGATGACGTACTTCTATTTCTTCTATTGGAAATGCGGTGCAACAGATTGGACAAGGGACAAAATCTTCTGGTACTTTTGAAATTTCTTCAAATTCCACTTTATTGACTGGTTTTCTTAGAGGGGTTTGTTTGGGCAATATAGGTTGGTTTTTCTTAGGAATGCGAGGCAGAGATCGAATATCTAACGAGGTTCCTTCTTCTGATTTATCTAAATCTGAAACTAAAACGAAAAAATTAGTCGGATAAACCAAAAGGCAAATAGGTATTAACGAAAATTAAATGGGAAACAATTTAATAGCTTTCGAAAAAGCCTTAAAGGGGCTTACCTAGGATTCTTTTTCTGCCGGTCGGCTTTCTTTTAAAATGATTAGGAGGTGTGATAACTTTCCTTTCTTGTATTTTATCAATCTCCATTTCAAAATCATCATCATCGTCTTCAATTTGTATACTGTTATTTAAGTTAATATAAGATGTTTCCATGCGTTTTTCCTCTTTCTTAGTATCGGTTGTAGCTTCCAACAATCGAGCCGTTCGTCCAGCAGGTACGCTTTTTGGAGTGACGCGAGCTTTTCTTAAACTGGTTGACGTAGACGCTGTGTTTTTTTCATCCGTCTCTTCCATAACTACTGATAAGTTATTTTGGCTTTGCTGTCGCGATACGCTCTTTGTTGTTTTCTTTCCCAGCCATGGCGTATCCTTTTCTTCACTTATTCTCTGTTTTTTGGGTTCCGCCAAGCTTAAAGCACTTTCCGTATACGTTTTACGTTTAGTTTGCCTTCCCGAACGACTTACGTAAAATTCCTGGCTGTTTTCGCTTCCCTGGGAAGCTTTAGTTATTTCGGAAATGGGAACTTCTATAATCGGTGCAGCGTAAATTGACTTTTTAGCCTCATTGGTAAGGTTCCTTTGTATTTGATCATGATACGTACACATTAAAGCTACTGTTTCCTTAGCAGTAAGATCCTCAAATTCGGGGTTTAGGTGAATTGGCAATGGAAACTTGGGTTTGTGGAATATTAAATAGTCTTTTTCATCAAATGTTGTCTTAGGATCGTCTGGACAACATCTTAAATCGATTATATCGTCTTCATCTCTTGTAAAATCCATGGTTAAGGACAATTTAGATGCAAGCATTTTGAGTTAGGTTGTTCTAAAAAATTAACGATGTCTTGTTGGACGCATATTATGTAATATACATACTTTTATCAATTTGTGTTTTCGTAAACAGTTTTAAATCAAAATTTCATTATTTTATAGCCGATTTTTAATAAAAAAATGTTTTTTATCAACATGTCAACCGGAAAACACCGCCAAATAATGAATGGGGTAGATGAACTACTGCGAGTGCCTTTTTTCCGGGGAGATTCTAATTTGCATACTTGCATATTCTGCATATTCTGCATACTCAACCATAGAGTTCCTGATGTAATGGTCGCTTCACGCTGCATATTGAGTATTTAGTCTGCATATTGAGTGTCGAATCTGCATATTGAGTATCTAATCTGCATATTGAGTATTATTTGGTCTGCATATTAAGTATTTATGCTGCATATTGAATATTCAGTCTGCATATTGTGTATCAAGTCTGCATATTGAGTATCAAGTCTGCATATTAAGTATCAAGTCTGCATATTGAGTATCTAATCTGCATATTGAGTATTAATTGGTCTGCATATTGAGTATTTATGCTGCATATTGAATATTCAGTCTGCATATTGTGTATCAAGTCTGCATATTGAGTATCAATTCTGCATATTGAGTATCTTATCTGCATATTGAGTATTATTTGGTCTGCATATTGAGTATTTGGTCTGCATATTGAGTATTTATGCTGCATATTGAGTATTTATGCTGCATATTGTGTATCAAGTCTGCATATTGAGTATCTAATCTGCATATTGAGTATTATTTGGTCTGCATATTGAGTTTCTAGTCTGCATATTGAGTATTTAGTCTGCATATTGTGTATCAAGTCTGCATATTGAGTATCGACTAATCTGCATATTGAGTATTATTTGGTCTGCATATTGAGTTTCTAGTCTGCATATTGAGTATTTAGTCTGCATATTGAGTATCTAGTCTGCATATTGAGTATTATTTAGTCTAAACATTAAATGTCCATTCTGCATATTGGCTATTTATTCTGCATATTGAGTTATCAGTCTGCATATTGAGTTTCTACTCTGCAAATTGAGTATCTAATCTGCATATTGAGTATTATTTAGTCTAAACATTGAATATTCATTCTTCATGTTGGGTATTTATTCTGCATATTGAGTTATCAGTCTGCATATTGAGTATTATTTAGTCTAAACATTAAATATTCATTCTGCATATTGGATATTTATTCTGCATATTGAGTTATCAGTCTGCATATTGAGTATCTAATCTGCATATTGAGTATTATTTAGTCTAGACATTAAATATTTATTCTGCATATTGAGTTATCAGTCTGCATATTGAGTATCAAGTCTGCATATTGAGTATCTAATCTGCATATTGAGTATTAATTGGTCTGCAAATTAAGTATTTATGCTGCATATTGAATATTCAGTCTGCATATTGTGTATCAAGTCTGCATATTGTGTATCAAGTCTGCATATTGAGTATCAAGTCTGCATATTGAGTATCTAATCTGCATATTGAGTATTAATTGGTCTGCATATTGAGTATTTATGCTGCATATTGAATTAATATTCAGTCTGCATTGTGTATCAAGTCTGCATATTGTGTATCAAGTCTGCATATTGAGTATTAATTGGTTTGCATATTGAGTATTTATGCTGCATATTGAATATTCAGTCTGCATATTGAGTATCAAGTCTGCATATTAAGTATCAAGTCTGCATATTGAGTATTAATTGGTCCTCAAACTTATTTTTACTATACTAAATGTATTTAGCCCACCAAATGAACGATGAAATAAAATTTGTTTAAAACAAGTTTCACATTTAGCTATTAGTTTCATTTTTTTTTTGGTGTGGCCTGGTAGGTAGTATTCTTTTATTTACATTATTTTTTAAGTGTTTCTCAAATATTAAAAATATGAATATTTTGTTGTAAACCTAAGATATTTTAGCCTCATATTTTAAATCCATATATTTTTGTTTTTTATCTGTACAAACTTTTTTTACTTGTTCTTAAAAATAAAACATTATAAAAATATAATTTCATTTTTTAATAATCTGCATACCCAGATGTACCTAATCTGCACCCAGAATGCAACAAATGTGCATACTGGTATGCAACTTATCTGCATACCAGTATGCAACTAATCTGCATACCAGTATGCATATCCAGTAGGTATATGCAACTCATCTGCATTGCATACCTACCTAGTATGTACCTAATCTACATACCAGTCTGCATATCCAGTATGCAACTAATCTACATACCAGTATGCAACTAATGTGCATACCAGTATGCAACTAATCTGCATACCAGTCTGCATATCCAGTATGCAACTAATGTGCATACCCGTATGCAACTAATCTGCATATCCAGTATGCAACTAATGTGCATACCAGTATGCAACTAATCTGCATACCAGTCTGCATATCCAGTATGCAACTAATGTGCATACCCGTATGCAACTAATCTGCATATCCAGTATGCAAATAATCTGCATACCAGTATGCAACTAATCTGCATATCCAGTATGCAACTAATCTACATACCAGTATGCAACTAATGTGCATACCAGTATGCAACTAATGTGCATACCCGTATGCAACTAATCCGCATATCCAGTATGCAACTAATGTGCATACCCGTATGCAACTAATGTGCATACCCGTATGCAACTAATCTGCATATCCAGTATGCAACTAATCTGCATATCCAGTATGCAACTAATGTGCATACCCGTATGCAACTAATCTGCATATCCAGTATGCAACTAATCTGCATACCAGTATGCAACTAATCTGCATATCCAGTATGCAACTAATCTACATACCAGTATGCAACTAATGTGCATACCAGTATGCAACTAATGTGCATATACCTACCTAGTATGTACCTAATCTGCATAGCAGTATGCATCTCCCCTGCATACCAGCCTGCAGACATGGTTTAAAGCGACCATTTTAACTTAAGTGTACTCTATGGAGAATGAATATTAAATGTTTAGACTAAATAATACTCAATATGCAGACTAGAAACTCAATATGCAGACTAGAAACTCAATATGCAGACTAGAAACTCAATATGCAGACTGATAACTCAATATGCAGAATAAATACCCAATATGCAGAATCAATATTCAATGTTTAGACTAAATAATACTCAATATGCAGACTAGAAACTTAATATGCAGACTGATAACTCAATATGCAAAATAAATACCCAATATGCAGAAGGAATATTTAATGTTTATAATCAGGGTTGGGAACGATTACTTCTAAAAGTAATCGATTACAGTAATCGATTACATTTGAAGTAATCAATAATCATAATCGATTACATTTTTTAAAAAATTTAAATGTAATCGTAATCATGATTACTTTCTCCTTGTAATCATTAATCATAATCATGGTTTTATTGATTACTTTCTAAACTTATTTTTTTGAAATCGATTACTTTTGTGAACCGCATTTTTCAACGAATGAAAAAACAGCTGCAGCCTTATTTTTAAGTGCCACCTCCACAGTTTGTTAGACGGTACCTATACATTATACTAAATAAAGAAACGTGTCACGTTCTAATGTCGCAAATAAAAATAATGTCTGCTAGAGGGCGCCGCGTCCTCACTTCTGTCGACTGTTCCTTCTTGTTCCGCGTGGTGCGTCGATTCGGTGTCTGATGCCGTTCGTTCCTGTTAACTGATGAATATTTTAAATTTTAACTGACATGATTGGCTAAAAGTTGGTGAATAGAATGGACCTAAGAATTTATTTAGGTGCTTCTAGACCATGAGTAGTAGTTCTATATCTGACACAGTGACACTAGGTTCAGTGGCCTTTTTTGAAATCCCTTCTAAAGATGACGTTGCACAAATATACTAGATAATTTTTTTTAAACTTAGCGCCAAAAATTAAAATAATTTTGAATTTCGCGCCAAAAAAGTAATCATGAAAGTAATCAAATTTTTTTTTAAGTAATCGTAATCATGATTACATATTTCTAAAAGTAATCGTAATCATTAATCGATTACATTAGACAAAACTTCGCAAGTAATCATCTGTGATTACTTCACTGATTACAAGTAATCGTAATCATTAATCGATTACTTTCAAAGTAATCGTTCCCAACCCTGTTTATAATAAATAATACTCAATATGCAGACTAGAAACTCAATATGCAAACTGATAACTCAATATGCAGAATAAATACCCAATATGCAGAATAAATATTCAATGTTTAGACTAAATAATACTCATTATGCAAACTGATAACTCAATATGCAGAATTAGTACCCAATATGCAGAATGAATATTTAATGTCTAGACTAAATAATACTCAATATGCAGACTGATAACTCAATATGCAGAATAAATACCCAATATGCAGAATGAATATTCAATGTTTAGACTAAATAATACTCAATATGCAGATTAGATACTCAATATGCAGACTAAAATACTCAATATGCAGACTAAAATACTCAATATCCATAAGCACAATAAACTGGCCTTTAGGTTGTGTAAAATAGTGGTGGGGGGAACTCTATGGTTGAGTATGCAGAATATGCAATATGCAAAATATGCAAATTAGGGTATGGTCCGTAAGCCATTTTGGTAAACCAAAGTGACAGAAAACGACTTGTTACACAATTCGTTGTCATAGAAAATGATTGTTGCAACTGTCATTCTGGTTTACCAAAATGACTTACGGACTACACCCTTAGTTGGACCCTTTTTTCCGTCTTTACGTTTACGTTGGTGACCCTGTTTTATTGATTGATTTTGACGCTAACTTCACGTATATGTTGTTTTCTATTTCTACTGAGTTTGATGCAGGTGTTGATTAATTGCTAATTTCACAAAAAGCAGCCTATTTTGCACTAAAATCTTTTTAAAGACGTAAAATATACAAGTACAGGTATCTATTGAAACAAGTCTTAGTGACTAAAGTCCGAAAATGGAGCCGCAAGAGTCAGTTCAGAGAAAAGTTCTTGTTGGGGCTGTATCCAGTTTGCTTTTGGATATTGGCTTCGATACAGCAGATAAGGACAGTTTGGGAACATTAACTGAAATGATACAATGCTGTAAGTTTCCCAACTTCAATTTCTACTGCTGCAGAAGGTTAAAAACTCTGTTTTTCTAGTCATTTGTGAAGTGGGTACGTTTAGCAAGAACTACTGCGAACTATCTGGTAGATGTGAGCCCCTTTTGGCTGATATTATACTGGCATTTACTGAAATGGGGTATAATTACAGTAACATAGATTATTACATCAAAAGTGCGAAACCACACACTTTACCAGCAATACAAACGCAAGTTCAGCATAAACAAGTAAACATGTTAAACGCGGGGACGAAGCAGAATCATCCTAGTTATGTGCCACCGCATTTTCCACGATTTCCTGATCCGCACGCCTATATCCGAACACCAGTAAGTGCTATAATCTTTGTTCTAGGGCTCAAAGTAATCAGAAACTTTTTAGACTCACAAACAACCCATTATCGACTACGAAAGCGTTAGAGAACGGGCTGCGTTGCAGAAAAAGGATGTTGAAAAGGCGCTGACTAAATTCTTAGCGAAAACATCGACACAATCGCATAGTCTGTTCGACACCGACGACATCAACTCATTTCCACGTAAGTTTAAACAAAATTTCTAAAAACGTTCCTTTAAATATGTTTTAACTTGCAGTGGTGTCAACAAAACCCCCTTACCCTCCATATTTAAGCGCTCTTTTGCCCCAAGATCAAATATTTGATCCAGAAGATTTGGAATACGATCCCAAAAGTGAAATAACAGAAAAACCAAAAGAGGAAAAACCAAGTAAAAAGGCTAAAATGGAGCCTGTTGCGGAAGAACCAGAACCATTAAACGATTCGGTTAAGAGTGAAGATAATAGTCAGCAAAATATTGATAACCCATATTTGGCAGCGACTAAGTTGCCCAAGCAAGAGGAAATCGATGTTACATGACGGACCAGATGTTTAAGTTAAGGTATTTATTTAAAATGGACATGGAAAATAACACGTAAGAATATTAATATTCGCATTTTATAATCATAAAAGAAGGTAATAGATTCTTATTTAATTTTAAGTTATTTTTGATTAGTTTAAAAGACAATTTTTGTACATACTAGCAGTTAAATTAAAATATAAAAATTAGCATTTATGGCTACACAAAAAACTATCAGAATTAATTTGCCAGTTAAATTATTGACCCCCGAGATAAGAGGTTGAAAAAGTGCGGTTTCTTCAACGTTGGTGCTCCAACCAACAATATTTTCGTTCCTATTTTGCATTTTTAACCATGAGTGTAAAGGCTCAAAATATTTAATCATAGCATCAGCCGAAATCTTGTCTGTTTTTCCACCAGAAAGCATCTTTATTACTTCGCGCCAATGCTGCGATTTTCCCATTTTTAGTACGTTTCTACAAAAGAATGTAACCTTGAAATGACCTCACGGAACTAAACCTAATTTTCCTTTAAATGACCTTTATTTATACTCATTCTAAAATGTAAACGTTTTTTTATTATTGGATTGACTTACGAAAGTATTCGTCCAGCTTCTCGTGACCTGTACAAGTCGCATTTGTGAATCGGACCACTATGTCCAGCTGCCTCACAAAGTGAATTATGGACTTGGAACTCTAATAACAAGGCTACGTAATATTGCATATACGGTACGTCTGCTGGAATATGCCTTTTTGCGGCTGCGTCCAAATGTTTTTCACTACGCGGCACAGGCGGAATTATTCCTTGGTATCTTAGCCTTAGTTCCCACCACGCAGAATTCATTTCTTCAATTCCGTTTTGGAATATTTCGTAGCGCCACTGCAACAATTAAATTTTAGCTTTTGTCTCCTAATATCTAAATTTAACGTACTAAGTCAACCAAATAAGCAAACGGCGCGTAAGCGACCTTTTCCAAAGCCATAAGCATTAGGAAATTTATATTGTTCTCGTAGTTTTCGGTGTTGTTATAATAAAGTCCGACTCGGTTTAAATGGGCCGGGTTAAAAATCGAGAGTTGAATTGCGTTAGCGATGCCCAGGTGAAATCCTACAAAATGCAAGCAAAGCGTTTTATTTTTTAAAGCATTCTTGTAAAAAAGTCCTTTCGATATTTGTTGAAATACACAAGTATCTGTTTCTTAAAGTTATGCATCGACTATCCCTAATACGTGATTCTAATGAGCCCCAATATAGGGCGAAACAGCTGTCAATCACTTCAGGTTTGGTAGGTGCATACCTTTAAGAAATAAAGAAGGACTTCTTTTATAACTTGGCGTCCCGTCCCGCCTTTAGGGTCGACAGTGAATCTTAGATTCCACCATTTTATATTACATTTGCGTGCTTACCAGGATTAGCACCATCGCGGTACAAAAAAGGCTGTTCGGCGTAATATAAATAGTACTGGATATGTGCCATTTCGTGATATGTTGAGTAAAAACAATCCGCGTTCACTTCAGTACATTGTTTTATTCTGAAAAATAAATAAAATAGACACATTTTGGGACAGATTAAAAAAAGCACCTGTAGTCAATTCTGTTGCAAAAATCCCAAGCACTTGCGGTGCACTGCACTTTACGCCCGACTGGTTTTTCCAAAAGAGAGTACCTCCAAAATTCTGGTGGCATTGGTTTTAGACCTAAGGAGGTGTAGAATTCTTCAGCCATTTGAAACATCCTGCAAATTTTAATTACACAACAAAAAAATTACATTTTAAGTACAATTTTTGATTAGGACGAATATCTACCTTAAAGGCGTAATTCCCTGTCGCAAAATCTCTTCGCTAACGTCCAAATTTCCATGTTCAGGATATGGAAGTACAATGTCTGCAATATTAGACCACTCCTGCGCCCAAACGTTTCCTAATAAATGCGCTGGAAGAGGTCCGTTTGGACGCACTACATTAGCACCGTATTTTTGTATAAGTTTTCTTCTAACGTAGGTAAATAATTCCTTGTACAAAGGTTGTAGCTTCTGATAACTTTCCGCTATTTCGTTGTCAAAACGCGGGTCCTCGTAAGCAAAACGCATCTCTTCACCTGCGTCTGAAAATCCTGCAAAAAAAAATGATAAGCACCGAGCAGGTTTTTATTATTAATTTTTTTTTGCCGTACCGTTCATTCTAGCGCCCATATTCGCAAGTTCTAAGTAACGTACGAATTTTGTCTTGGCAGGAATTCCTGATTTATCGTGCCATTCCCGCCAGTAATGGGTTAGTTCAACGTGGTCCCTGGATCGCTCAAAAATTCTAAAAACGTCCCGATTTAACTCCAAATCGCAGTATGGCTTGTCGTCCTTTATAAAAGGACATACCCTTGTAGTGGCGTACGCATCCTTCATTTCTTCGATTAATACATTTATCTGAAAAATAGTTTGTGTCACCATAAAGTTTTTTTGCTTGTTATTTTTTTATTTAACAATAAAAGAACCCACTTCGTTAAATTTGTCGTCAGTCAGACTTCCTCGATTGTCCGTTATCAAAAATTTAAGCTGACGTCGCACCATAGGGTCTTGGAGTCTGGTCCAATCAAAGGACACAGCTCGTCTCCATGAAATTTTATCGAATCTTGACTTAAGCATTTGCTCCTCCAGCATTTTTCTTTTGTTATATTCCGTTATATTAGTTGTGTATCCCCATTTAGCCATGTTTAACCGAAAGCATTGTGCCGAGGCTTGCAAATCATACTCCTTGAGAAATTGAAGTGATTCTCCCAAATTGACGTTGGTCCCCTTTAAAAAGTTTGTACGGTTATTTATTTTTTTGCAGACAGTTCGTAAGGACTACGGTAATTATTTATTTGCAAAGACAGTTATTTTAATAGGCGGGTGTTTAAGTAGCTGTATTGTTACGGCATTTAAATTCAAACAATAACTAGAAATGGGTTAGATCAGTGAGTGGGTTAGGTCAGTGAATAGGTTAGATTAGTGAGCATGTTAGAGTTTTTTTTATAAAATGCCGACATTTAATAGGATACTCCTCGCAGTAATCAGAAAACAATAAAATTAAAATGAACAATAAATTTTTAAAATTACAAAAAAAAATCTGCGGTTATACTATTAACTTTTCTATAAAAAAAAGATTTATTAGCGAAAAGCATAAATGCGTATTAATTCTGACACTGACGTTTAGGATTTAATTTGGCTTTAGAAAGATGCTCTTGTTTTAATTTTTTTTTGCAAGGCCACCTTGACCGAACCTAGACTTACGTGACTTAGAACTTTTTTATCACTAAAAACCTATTTTTTTGACCTTTTTTGTCTTAAAAACTTCACAAAAAAAATCAAAAAATATATTTTAATGCAGAATTTAATTTCCTTTCATTTTTATGACTTAAGTTTTTTTTGTAAATTAAAAAATAACGAAGATACGGCTTTTTTTTTATTGGGGGGCTTACGTGGGGCCGGACAAAAAAAACCTAAATATACTTTTAGTAGAGAATTAAAAGGGCTTTAAAGTTACCAGAAAAAAAATTCTGTAAATTTTATGATAACTGAAATATGAATTTTTTCTCACTTGGGGGGTGCCGCAGCCCCCCTTATTATTTTCCGATTTCTTTCAAAAACAATAGGGATCTAGATTTTAATGAGACCGATTTTTCCTGAAAATTTGAGTTTGATAAAATCTTTGGTTCTCAAGTTAGAGTGTCTACAAAAAACGTGACAGACGGACAGACGGACGGACGGACAGACGGACGGACAGACGGACGGACAGACAGACGGACGGACGGATTTTTTGAAAGTTGTTCAAAATTCGATGAAACGCACGAATCTGCAAGAATTTTTGCTCTACGACGATTTTTGACGATTTTAGAATTTTCAAAACAATCACAATATACTCCTCGTTTTTGACTTTGTCTGCGAGGAGTATAATAATGCATGACGCCGCGCGCGGTCGACCTATAATTAACGAAATGGAACAAAAAAAATGAAGAGTATTCTTATTTAATTGTAGTTTACACAATTTCTTGGCTTTTATTTGTATTTAACGCTTTTATTTAATTGATATTATTAACTATTGGCCTATTTAGAAAACTGGGTAAGTACTTATTTGTTTCTAATTACCCAAAGTCATTGTTTGGAAAGTTGGGACACGGTTCATTACCCACGCAAAAAAGAAGAGTTCTAAGCAATAAAATGACAAATTAAGTTTTCAATTTTCGTACCTGTACCAGCCTGGCATTCTGCACGCAATAAATATCGTTTTCGACACAGCCTAGAGCAATCCCCAAATTCACCACCAAAAAAACAACAAACATATTTTTCGCACAACAAACTCTACTTTAAAACTACATCATGTGAGATGAAGACACATCTGAACTCTAAAATTTCAAATGTTCAAAGCCATAAGGCGATTTTAAAATCCTGGCGTAACAAAATGATATTTCAGTTAGATCACTTCAACCATACAGATTTAAATTACGCGACTGGTTTTGTTGACACTTTTTAGTCATTCTAACAAGCATGTTCATTATCAAAGGTAATATATAAGCGCGTGCCTAGTTTAATAGATACTTGTTACAAACTAAGGAAGGAGGAAGGAAATTGTAATGTTCAACAAAAGTAAATCATGACTCTTTTAAGGTGACCTAAGTATGCATTCAACTGTGCTAATTGTTCTTCAAATTATTTTCTAAGGACAAACCTGCAATTTTGTCTGTTTATCCGACTACTTTTGTTAAATTAAACTACAATTATAATATTATTATCATCAAAAATAAACGTCGCATCAGAAAAATAAGTCAAAACAAGTTAAAAATTGTTTGAAAACATTTAAATTGTGCGCTCGTTCGTGGGTGACGCTTGTAGTTAGACAACCCACCATACACAAACGCAAGCATGGTAGCGTCGTTTGGGCTTGTTTTGTTGGCCAACCTGCAAACTGACGTTTATCAACAAAAAACAAACGTCAATCGCTTATAGTGTCAAAAAAATATTCAAACCCGTTTGTAAACACCAAATGTTAAAAAACATTCAAAACCACAAAAGCTAAAACATTTAGCTTCACGTAAAATGGAACAAGTTAGATTGTTGGTGCAACAACAAGGCCGGGAAGCTCGCAATCTCCTAACATTCAACGTATCCCTTGGCGATGACAAATTCGAAGGTAAGTCTTACTCCTACGACAAATAAACAAAGGATCTTAAACGTACTCCTCCAGATAAAATGGCAAGGAAACCACCATGCTCGCCGAAATTATTAGAACATCATACATCACGTCCGTCGTCAAGCCTTCGCCATCGAACCGGAGCCAGAATAAGATCAGCCTCCACTGGCAGAGACAAAAGGTCCGATTTAAGGGCCAGGTACTGGGCCCTGTTGTTCGGCAACTTACAACGATCAGTATCCGAAATATACAACACAGTTTACACCCACGAGAGCCTAACAGAGTGTCAAGAAGTTCTGCTAGTCCTAGAGAACTATTTACGCGACTTTAACTCGCTGGCCGAGTGGTTTCGACTAAAATGGAGCTTCGAAAACACTCCACCGTATCAGAGGCCTAACTCAGTAACGTGGGACATATGCAAAACCAATCTAACTGGCTCAAACAAGTCGGGTAAGAGTAGTCCGGCGCTTGGATCCGGACGCAACAGTCCGTGCACCGGAAAAATGAGTCCCAGAATAATGAGTAGCGGTATTATTAAAAGCGCTCCAACTAGCCCGTTGCCGCCACTCGATCAACCAATTATAGAAGGCAAAGTCATTGAACTAAGCAACGATTTCAAGCAGGAAAAGTTTAACTTTCAAACGAATGAACAAACAGCTCCAGATATTCCAACGAAAGTACTTGAATTTATTAAGCAAGTGGAGGTTAGTAAGAATTCTAAAAACGATAAAATCGTCAAGTCTACATCAGCAAACTCGCTAGAAAAGAATAAACCTAAAATTGATACCACACCACAGAAAATGAACCTACAAAATAAGGTATCAAGCGCTCCTTCTAAACTAGCGTCCTATACCAACGAACAAAATGATTCTTCAGTCGATCATTTAGATTCCCCAAGTGAGGACCAGAAAACCTACGACATGTTGCGTAAAATCGGAGTCAAAAGCTCGGAAAAAAGCACATCGACTGACGAGGATTTCCCGCGTTTATCCTCCTCAAAGAAACCACTTTCAACAAAAGTAAACCAAGAATCACAAACTGAAGAATCAGACAAGAAAAGCGCGTTTAAAACTACGAAAACCGACCCGAGGTTTAAATCTACAACGTTCGCTAAAACGGCGTATTCTACTGCTCTTACGAAAAGCGCCTCAGCAAAAGTTGTCAGTAACGTGAAGCCTAAGGTTGAAACGAACTTAAAACCGTTTTCTACGTTAAAAGGGACGACCAAACGAACGGTTAACGTTGGAAAAACATCGCTACATTCTGGCGATAACCGAACTAGTAATATTTTGGCGCGCAGTAAAACCGTAGCTGAGTTAAACACCACAAAAGTCCCTTATAGCCGCCCGAAAATACCTCCAAACACAACGTAAGTATTCCTGTATAAAATTACCACAGAATGATTGACAATTTTTTAATTGATCGTGGCAACTTTTTTAATTCTTGCAGTAATAAACCCGAGTCTACAAGACCCCCACCAAAAGTACAAGTTACTCCAAAAAGTGCGCCCGTACAAAACGGCAACAATCGTCGACCTACTCTTCTCCGAAGCAAAACAACGATGTCCAACTCGACCAAAGAACGCCTCTGCAAAACCCTTTCCGACCAAACCAGCTCTGTCGAAACCTTAGTAAACCATTCATCAAACACAATCGACAGTTCTTCAGAAACAATCAACAACGACAACGTAAACGATACGGTAAACGATGGCTGGCTTACTGTAAAAAGCCGTTCACGCTTCAAAAACAACGGAAAACCACGAAAATCAGATTCAACTCTCTCGTGGGCAACAAGGTTCCATCAAGTCAGCGCCACAACCAGTTTACCAGCATTAGCGCTTTTGCCCGAGACAAGTGACGGAAATAAAACGCCTAAAATCCTCGACAAGGGGGTTAAAGACAATTTAAACTCTTTCAAGTCGCTGCGAGACGCACAAGCGAATAAAAACGTCTTACAACGATCGCATACAACCTTAAGCAAACTCCCAACAAGCGCTAAAGAACAGGAAACGTTTGAAGTTATGCAGATTCACGTTCACGACAAGAAAAATAGTGATGTTGACTCAGAAACGGACGATGAGCTCAAACTAGCAAAGGTAAGTTAACAATTTGCATTAAAAGTTCGCGATTATAAGGTTTTTGTTCGGTTTTTCTGTAGGATTTACAAGAAGACATATCAAATGAAGAAAAGCACCGCGAATTATCGGAAGAAGAAGAGCGGCTGACGAGAGAAATTGAAAAACTGCAAGGCTTGGAACTGGAGATCGATACAGAAACAGATGGTACCGAAACGGATTGCGAGTTTACTGGCGAAAACGAGGACGAAAATGGCGAACAAAGCAACATTATTGTTGATGACAACATGTCTTTGGAGGATCGCTACGAACCTATGCTGGCAGGTAAGTTTTTACCATCATTTTGCTACTCAAAAAACCTTTAAAATATACTTTTCTAATTCCTTATTTAACCGTTTATCTCAAAAGAAATGTCTTGGAGCGACCGCATGGACACTCTGGCAGCTTTAGAAGACCTAAACGCTAGACACCCAGGTAGAGCGCTTGAATTACATCAAAAACTGTCAAATCCAAATCGCCACCGAAGCCTAACAGAAATGCTGAAGAAATACCAAGCCAAACAGTTCAAAGCGCAGCAACGCCGTCAAGAAATGCAACACGAAAAAGCCTTAAAACTACAAGCGTTATTTTCAAAAGTCGAGGATGTACGCGCCGCCAAAATGCAACTTATCAACGATAAGAAGGTTAAAATGGAGCTGCGGTATGTTTTTAAACTTTAAGGTCTTTAAATCCAGAAAAGTACAGTAAAGATACATCTCTCTGTAAGAATTATCCACTCGCTAACTACATATACAACAAGCATTCATATGATTAATGGAAGCTGTAAGCAGCATTTCGCATTTTTCATATGAATTCTGTTCTTGCAGTTAGATGTCGGATTTATCTTTGAAACCTTCTAAATAAACCGCTGTTTCAGACTACAAAAAGCCGACATCAACCGCCGCAAGTACATCAAAGAAAAGGTCAAAAAAGCCCACGACGAGGAGGAAAAACTCAAAGAAATCGCCTTCATCAACGAAATGTGCGCGCAAAACAAGCGCCACGATTTCCTGCAATCCTGTCGCGAACAGCGCGGCCGCATCCAAGGAATAAAAGAAGACCGACGCAAGCGCCAAGAAGAAAAAGCGGCCAAAGAAGCAAAAGTCGAAGAACGCAAAAAGGCGCTTGAGCGCGAACGCTCCGCCAAACTGAACCGTCTCCAAGACAAGCGCAGACAAACCAACGAGCGTATCGGACAGCAGCAACAACAGCGAGAACGCGAGAGACAAGAAATCGCCAGAGAAAAGGAGCGCACAAGAGAGGAACGTCAAAAAGCGTTGCAAGCGCAACATTTAGCGTCAACGCAAGAGCTGCAAAAGAGAATAGAGCAAAAGCAGGAAGAATCTAAGAGGAGGCATGAAGAAAACATGGAACAGATCAAGCAAAAGGCGCTTGAGTTGGCGATACATCGGTGCCATAAAGATGATAACCAAGCACCAAATATTACGCCGTATTCGACTAGGAAATATTGTACCGTCTGTAACGTTTTGGTGAGTATTTTTTATGCCTTCGACCGTCAGATTTGTGCTCTAAATATCTTTGTTTTAACCTCGAAGAAGCTATCTTCATAGGGATTTTTATTTCATTTAAAGGGAAATGTTGTGAAGCATGAAAACTGTGATTATGTGATGTTGTTTGTCTAAAATCAACAAAAAACAGCACTTTCTGGTCATTGCTCAGTGGGTTTTTAAGATTTAATTTTAATTAAAATTGTGCTTACCTACAACATAAATAAACAAAGCACAAGTTGGCATGTTCTAAAGGTTCATCAATAAGCGTTTTAAATACAGAATTTAAAAGCACTATTTTTTTGGATTTTAAATTACCAAAATTCGGTATTTAATCGCGTATTGATGGTCCTTTGGAATATGTCAACTTGTGCTTTGTTATACTCCTCGCAGACAAAGTCAAAAACGAGGAGTATATTGTGATTGTTTTGAAAATTCTAAAATCGTCAAAAATCGTCGTAGAGCAAAAATTCTTGCAGATTCGTGCGTTTCATCGAATTTTGAACAACTTTCAAAAAATCCGTCCGTCCGTCCGTCCGTCTGTCTGTCCGTCTGTCCGTCTGTCACGTTTTTTGTAGACACTCTAACTTGAGTACCAAAGATCCCATGAAGTTCAAATTTTCAGGAAAAATCGTTCTCATTAAAATCTAGATCCCTATTGTTTTTGAAAGAAATCGGAAAATAATAAGGGGGGCTGCGGCACCCCCCAAGTGAGAAAAAATTCATATTTCAGTTATAATAAAAATTACAGAATTTTTTTTTTGGTTACTTTAAAGCCCTTTTAATTCTCTACTAAAAGTATATTTAAGTTTTTTTTGTCCGGCCCCACATAAGCCCTCCAATTTAAAAAAAAAGCCGTATCTTCCTTATTTTTCAATTTACAAAAAAGTCATAAAAATGAAAGGAAATTAAATTCTGTATTAAAATATATTTTTTGTTTTTTTTTGTGAAGTTTTTAAGACAATAAAGGTCAAAAAAAAGGTTTTTAGTGATAAAAAAGCTCTAAGTCACGTAAGTCTAGGTTCGGTCAAGGTGGCTTTGCAAAAAAAAATTAAAACAAAAGCACCTTTCTAAAGCCAAATTAAATCCTAAACGTCAGTGTCAGAATTAATACGCATTTATGCTTTTCGCTAATAAATCTTTTTTTATAGAAAAGTTAATAGTATAACCTCTTCGCAGATTTTTTTTTGTAATTTTAAAAAATTATTGTTCATTTGAATTTTTCTGTTTTCTGATTACTGCGAGGAGTATCCTATTTAATGTCGGCATTTTATAAAAAAACTCTAACTGGCTCACTGACCTAACCCACTCACTGATCTAACCCATTTCTAGTTTATTTATGTTGCTGGTAAGCACAATTTTTAATTAAAATTAACTCTTATGAACCCACTGAGCAATGACCAAAAAGTGCTGTTTTTTGTTGATTTTAGGCAACCAACATTACATAACCACTTTTCTATGCTTTACGACATTCCCCGGTAGTAATAGAGATGAGCAAATTTCCAAAATTTTAATATTTGGGAAAAAACATGGTAATATTGCCGGAAATATTCCCATTTGGAAATAAACGGAAACTTTTAGAAATATTCCCGGAATATTTCCAAAAGGAATATTGTTCCCATGTAAAAATAAAGGAATAAAAAAAAAACTAAAAGTTGACTACCTATATAGAAATATATTTGGATCTTTCCCGAAAGTTCTTAAACGGAAACATACTTTTTTATATTATTTACAACTTTATTATATTCTTGAATGTTCATATTTGTCACATACCAACCCTTATACCTACTATGACTTGTAATGTTTATTAATAATCATACAAATATATATATATAACGGAAACATTCGGGAATATTTCCAAAATGCAAAAATAAAACACAAAAATGGCACCAAAATTTAAAAAACTGTTATTATTATTTTCGAATCTTTCCATCCTCTTTTTAAATCCCCGGGAATATTCCCATTTTGAGAATATTTCCAAACTGTGAAGTTTCCTATTGCCCATCTCTAAATTTAAACCTAATCTCTGTCTTTTATCTCCTTCTCTAGATCAAATCCGAGGTCTATTTAATGAGCCATCTCCGCGGCCGTTTGCATCAAGCCGCAGTAAAAGAAGCAAACGGCAAATCCACTTTAACCAACAACGAAATCGAGGAATACAACCTCAAGCAAATCGTCGACGCACCAGCCGGAAAAGAAGACCCACAAGACACTGCGGCTAAAGAACGTTCCAAAATCTACCGCAAACGCTGTAAGAAAATCCGCCAACGCATGACAATCAAAGGCGCCGAGTACGAAAGCACGCACAAACCTGATTTGGTCGAATGTACGAACAAGAGGTCGTTGAATAAAAGCATAAATACGATTACTAGTATAACGAACCAAGCGAACCAAGGGCTTTCGCCAACGAATTCGAGCCAGTTGGATCGGATTTTGAACGAGTTGTCGCGTCTTTTGACAAAGGGGACTGAGAATGATTTGGTGACTTTCCAAAATGTGGGGGGTTTTTCGATTTTGGGGAAGATTCTTGCGTTGGGGTTGGATTCTAATACCCTTGTTCCAACTAAGTAAGTTTCTTCGAGAGGTTTAATTTAATAATGTAAATTCTTATAATGTTTTTAAAGTTGTGAAGAATTTCGAATTTTTATTGTTGTTTAATACAGGTGTTTGTTTCAGAACGCTGATTATTTGTTGCAACTTATGGCAAATAGCGTGCAAAAGTACGGTTTGCGGTGCTAAAAATTCTGAATATGTTATTTTATCGAATAAAATAACTCCAGCGCTTGATTTACTAAACGCAAAATTACAGGTACGTCTTTAATTTTTAGTTTTTTTTCTTTTTAAAAACGTAAGAACAAAATTTAATTTATTTTAATTTCTTCTCAAAGCATTTAAAAAATAAAATATTTAAACGTACTTATTTTTAAAAAGGTCGGCATTTGTGGTTCCTTTTTGAAAAGATTATTTTTATTGAACATTGAATCTTATTCAAGAGATGGCGTTACTTGTTTTAAATATATTTAGCCATTTTCTTTGTGGAAATTTTAGAACTCCCAAAGAAACTTCTGGTAAAATAATACTTTTAGGGTAAAGAAATTAATAAAAAATAGTCTTGTAATAACTTTTCTTTAACAGTTTTTAAATTACAAAAAGAATAAAGAACGATTTCTTATGCATTTAACTCGAAAACAATTATTAGTTTTAATTTATAAAAAGAGAAAATATATTATTTGGTTGTCTAGTTTTAGAACCAAATTTACCATTTTCTAAAGGCCATAATTTTTACAAAAAAACTGCTTAGCGTGAACTAGCAATTAGTAATGCTTTGATTCCGTAACAGTTTGACAATGAAATTAGTTATTTATTTTCTTGTCTTAAATTGTCGGTAAAATTAGACTATATATGATGATTTTACAAAGTGCTTTAAAATTAAAGTAAAAACTTTAACATTTCTTAAATTCTAGTAAGGAACCAATACCTTAAAGAATGCCTATTTACAATATTTAATAATTAATTCGCAACATCTCAGACTTTTGACAATTATGGTCTCAAAATTCTAACAGCATTTTTAGAATATTGTAATTAAATATAAAATGCAACCCCAATATTTATAAAATTAACAAATCCGTTAAAAATTAAAGCAGTTCCTACAAAACTTTGGCTAAAAATTCCCTCATTCATTACCATTAATATAAAACTTTTTCACAAATCGAACTTTTGTCACCCAAGATTCATCTCAATCAATATAAACAGCATTTCTTAAAAATAAAAATATTGCTTGCAACGAACTCAAGCGTTACCTCGCGTAAGGGTCAAAATCGGAATCCCAAACGTCGTAGTGAGCTTGCAGAGCAGGGATGCGGAACGTAAGGAGAAAATGCATTAGCGACATGCTTTTAGACGCGGTAAGTGCGCCGACGACGGTTTCATGGGGCCGAATTACCCACGGATTTACTGTGGTTCTTCACATACCGCTTCTTTCTTTATGGTTTTAGTTTTCATGTTAATATCGGATCTCCCAAAGGCCACAACTATTAGCCAAATGAGTCATATGTCTATTTTATTTAAAAATATGGGGGGGCCGAGGGGCAATTCAATGAAAGAATTAGAATTTTTTTAAGAATTTGTTGAGAATTTGTCAAGACTTTGTAGAATTTGTTTAGAATTTGTTTAGAATTTGTTAAGAATTTGTGAATTAGTGTACACAATTTGCCCATCCGACTTGCACCTCGGTACAGGCACCTCATTAATTTTGTTTTAATTTAGGAGCATATCAGTTAAGAAGGAAAGTCGCGAAGCATAGATACTGTGGTTATGTAATGTTGCTTGCCTAAAATCAACAAAAAACTGCACTTTCTGGACATTGCTCAGTGGGTTTATAAGAGTTAATTTTAATTAAAAATTGTGCCTACCAACAACATAAATAAACAAAGCACAAGTTGAAATTCTAAAGGTTCATCAATAAGCGTTTACATACAGAATTTTGGCAATTTAAAAGCACTATTTTTTTGGATATTTATGGACCTTTAGAATATGTCAACTTGTGCTTTGTTTATTTATGTTGCTGGTAAGCACAATTTTTAATTAAAATTAACACTTATAAACCCACTGAGCAATGACCAAAAAGTGATGTTTTTTGTTGATTTTAGGCAAACAACATTGCATAACCACAGTTTCTGTGCTTCGCGACATTCTTCTAAAAATTAAAGTTATTTAAAAAGCTACCCTTTTTTCCCATAAAATGGTTTTTTACATTTCGAGTTAAATGGTCAGCAAACGATTCGTATTTACGTAATATTTCTATTTTCAATCTATTCAATGCATTTTTATTTATACATCATTGCTCTTTTAGACTTTTCCCCTTTTTTTCTGTTTAATTTGGATATTTAATTTATTTCCCTATTTTTGATATTGCCTAGACAGATGGACGTAAAGAATAGTCGGTAGTAAAACTACATTTTTCTATTTCCTAATTCTAAATTAGAAGTTTTTTTTTGCCCTTAGTTTTCTCACCTAATACCTCTTATCACTGGGGAAATGTATCTCTTTTATGTTATAATTTGATATTTTCTTTTTATGTATCCTAATAATGAGGCTTTAAAAAATTATTTGAAATGGATTGAATATATTTGTTTAATATCGTAATTTAATATGTTGTTTTACAAAATAATACAGACTTATTTATATTAAATGAAAACTTTGGAATCAATTTACAAAATTAATAAAATATTGATTTTGGTTTAAACTAATATTATTTTTGGTTGTCAGTCATTTGTAATAATTCTGGAAACGCATAAACGAAGAAAATTAAAAAAGGTGATTACAAAATAATGTTTGTCGTTAAATGTTTTTATAACCAAATAAAATAATTATAACAAAAATGAAGTTGAAAATAATGATAATAAAAATAATCTAATAAAAATAATAATAACAAAATTCAATGTTTTTAATAACGCAGTTTTAATATTGTACAAAAACAATTTTGTGTTTTATTTCTGTATTTCATTACCAATAAATGCTTTTATATGAATACAAATATTAATTAATAACATTTCGCTAAATGTGTGCTTTAACATTTTTATTAATTTTGAAAATGGATGTAATTAATTTGGATTTTTTCAGTGCATAGAAACAACTGATGAAAATTTACCAGCTGAGCCTTTGAGCACTTCTTTGATGCAACTTTTGGCCACAGTTTTGCGAAATGTCCCCAAAGAAATTCAAGCCAATAGACTGCAGGACGTGGTTAGGTAAGTTAAAAAAACGCCATCGACACTGCAATTTTATTTTTATTTGATTTAGTATGTCTGTGCATTTATGCAGCATATTGAAATCTAATAAATCAAACCATTATTAACTAAATTTCGGTTCATTTGATCGGGTAATAAAATTTTAAAATATGCTACACTAAAAGGGTAGGTATACGTTCCATAATAAAAGAGATTTCGCCCGCGCCTTTTATTATTTAATATGCAGTGAAATGAAATCAGAATCAATTGGGGTATTAGATAAAGGCCATGTAGCAAGTGAATAATAACTGAGTTTAGTATGCACTATTTAAATTCGTAGTTGATTTAAAATAAGCCATATGTTGTATCACAAGGAAGGGTACCTAAAATTGCTTATTCGGAAGCAGATTCAATAAGCTTTAGTTTATAATTCTGGTCACGGATCTTAGTACAAGGAAAGTAGTTTTATGACCATGAGATTTTACGAGTTAACACTATTTACTTAACCAAACTAATATGGAATAGTCACTTTCAAATCTTGCTTTTTTGGGAAAAAGTCTGGATTTATCTGGTTAAGAATTTAATACTGCCTTTAAAGTCGGAAAATGCGAATCGCGAAAGGAGATATTGTGTTCTTTGACATAAGAAACTCGATATTGGTGAGTAAAATGTGTGGAGATGACATTGGTGTACTCGAAACCACCCCGTTTGTTTACACAAACATTGTTTGTGTAGCACTCCACAAGAAGGCATCCTCTTTGTCGGAAAGGAATCCGACACTATTGTTAGTAGCCTAGACTTATTCTTAGTCAAAGTCAAAAAAAGAAAATACCCTAATGGTCTACTTCTTATAAGTAATATCTTCTTTATTCGTTTTTGTGTAATTTAAAATAGTGTCGCATAAGTTTTCCTTAGTTAATTTAAGGTGATTTGTTAAATGTAAGGCTATTAAAAAAGTTCTGAGATTTTGAGGATTTTCCGAAATTGAAAATTAAGCATTTTTGAAACTTTTAAAAATTTTGCCAAGTTTAAAAATTTCTAGAAATAAAGTGAAAGCACTTGGAAAAAAACCGATTGCAGATTTGGTTTGTACTGATTGTAATAAGTATAAAAACATAGCTTCTGGCAAATTTATTTTCTTAAAATTTTCCTCGTTTTTGACTAAGGGTTAAGGGTCCAAAAAACCGCAGTTTTTTAATTGTCACGGATCCAAATAATTTTTTCCACCAATAAATGCCATAAGTGCTTATGTAAAACGAGCTGATTAATCCGAATTTGGCACTTAAACAGTCCCAGCGCTTTTAGTTTTATTGCTATTAGCTTTCAACCGCAACTCCAAACGCGACACCCAATTTTTTTCAAAGTGCTCTAATTTTTTAAAACGTTTTTTAAAGAAAAATCTAAATGCAGATTCGCATTCTACAACTAAAAAGTAGACTCCAAAATTAGTTTCATTGTAATCGGAGACAAAAAATTTTTTTGCGAAGCATTTTTGAAAATTTTCCAAATTTTGCCAACTTTGAAAAGCTCTAGAAAAAAAATTAAAGCACTTGGAAAAAATCCGATTGCAGATTTGGTTTGTACAGCTTCTAATTAACTCAAAAACAAAGCTTCAGGCAAATTAATTTTTTCAAAATTTTCCTTGTTTTTAACTAAGGGGTAATGGTCCAATTATTCGCAGTTTTTTAATTGTCTCGGTTTTAAATAATTTTTGCCACCAATTAATGCCATCAGTGCTTATGTAAAACGAGCTGCTTAATCCAAATTTGGCACTTAAACAGGCCCAGCGCTTTTAGTTTTGTGGCTATGAGCTTTCAAACGCAAGTCCAAACGCGACACCCGATTTTTTTCAAAGTGCTCTAATTTTTTTAACCGTTTTTTTAAGAAAAATTCAAATGCAGATTTGTATTCTACATCTAAAAAGTAGTCTACAAAATAAGTTTTATTGTAATCGAAGACAAAAAAATTTTTTGCTAAGCATTTTTGAAAATTTTCCAAATTTGGTCAACTTTGAAAAGGTCTAGAAAAAAAATTGAAGCACCTAGAAAAAAACCGATTGCACATTTGGTTTGTACGGCTTCTAATTAGCCTAAAAACAAAGCTTCTGGCAAATTTATTTTTTCAAAATTTTTCTCGTTTTTAACTAAGGGGTAAGGGTCCAAATATTCGCAGTTTTTTTATTGTCACTGATCCAAATAATTTTTGCCACTAATAAATGTCATCAGTGCTTATATAAAACGAGCTGCTGAATCCGAATGTGGCACTTAAACAGTCCCAGCGCTTTTAGTTTTATTGCTATGAGCATTCAAACGCAACTCCAAACGCGACACTCGATTTTTTTCAAAGTGCTCTAATTTTTTAAAACGTTTTTTTAAAAGAAATCTAAATGCAGATTTGTATTCTACAACTAAAAAGTAGTCTACAAAATAAGTTCCATTGTGATCGGAGGCAAAAAAATTTTTTGGTAAGCATTTTTGAAAATTTTCGAAATTTGGCCAACTTTAAAAAGCTCTAGAAAAAAATGAAAGCACTTGAAAAAAAATCGATTGCAGATTTAGTTTGTACTGCTCCTAGTTTGTGTAAAAACAATGCTACTGGCAAATTTATTTTTTCAAAATTTTTCTCGTTTTTAACTAAGGGGTAGAGGTCCAAATATTGGATCGGAAACAAAAAAAATTTTGGAAAGCGTTTTTAAAAATTTTTAAAATTCGGCCAACTTTGAAAAGCTCTAGAAAAAAAATAAAAGCACTTGGAAAAAAGCCGATTGCAGATTTGGTTTGTACTGCTTCTAATTATCCTAAAAACAAAGCTTTTGGCAAATTTATTTTTTCAAAATTTGCCTCGTCTTTAACTAAGGGGTAAGGGTCCAAATATTCGCAGTTTTTTAATTGTCACGGATCCAAATAATTTCTAACACCAATAAATGCCATCAGTGCTTATGTAAAACGAGCTGCTGAATCCGAATTTGACACTTAAACAGTCCCAGCGCTTTTAGTTTTATTGCTATGAGCTTTCAAAGGCAACTCCAGGAGCGACACCCGATTTTTTTCAAAGTGCTCTAACTTTTTAAAATATTTTTTTAAGAAAAATCTAAATGCACATTCGTATTCTACAGCTAAAAAGTAATCTACAAAATAAATTTCACTGCAATCGGAGACAAAAAAATTTTTTGCTAAGCACTTTTGAAAATTTTCAAAATTTTGCCAATTTTGAAAAGCTCTAGAAAAAAAATGAAAGCACTTGGAAATAAACCAATTGCAGATTTGGTTTGGTCGGCATCTAATTACCGTAAAAACAAAGCTTCAGGCAAATTTATTTTTTCAAAATTTTCCTCGTTTTTAACTAAGGGGTAGGGGTCCAAATGTTCGCTGTTTTTTAATTGTCCCGGATTCAAATAATTTTTGTTACAAATAAATGTCATCAGTGCTTATGTAAAACGAGCTGCTGAATCCGAATTTGGCACTTAAATAGTTCCAGCGCTTTTAGTTTTATTGTTATGAGCTTTCAAACGCAACTCCAAACGCGACACCCGATTTTTTTCAAAGTGCTCCAATTTTCAGAAAAAAAAATTGGAAGAGAATTTAAATGCAGATTTGTTATTAACGGCATAAAAGTAGTCTACAAAATAAGTTTCATGAAAATCAAAAGCAAAATTTTTTTCTTATAAGAATTTTGAAAATTTGGGCAACTTTGAAGAGTTCTAGAGAAAAAAACATTAGACTTGGAAAGAAAACAATTACAGTTAATTATGCTTCGGATCTTTGAGTTTAAAATTAAACACAGTTCCAACATTTACAGACAAACTTTAAAGCAGATCCTGGATTCTAATCACTATTCGAATTACCGTGCATTATCCGAATTAGGGCAGACTTTCCGCTATTCAGTACTAAATATTTAAGCACAGTGTATTTACCACACATCACGACAGATGTGTGTAGATGTTGGATGTAGATAAAAGCCTTATGAGCACATGGACATCAGGATGGTATCGGTGTGTCACGCCGACTATCCGACACGGCTACTTAACATCGGATTCTCATTATTATTAGCCGAAGCCACCCTATAAGTACCTATACTCCTCTTGGGAGTCGCATCCAGCCCTAGATACCAAACATTGATAGAATAAGTAACATTAAATTCAGTAAATGATTGCTATGAGCATTTATGCTAACTTCAGAAGTGGGATTGACGAAAACGCTACTTTTTTTACCTTGACTAAAAATATATAACAGCCAGATTTTTTATATGTGTTAAAACATCTATTCAGGAAGCTAAATCCACAAAAGCACACAAATAAGAGTTTAGGGATGACGTGGTAGCCCCCCAAAAAGCGCCCCTTAATTTGCAACATTAGATAACGATGGATCTGCACCATATTTTACAAATAGGTGCCACATAAGATTTTAAATAAGTTTCTGGAAAAATTATTCCTCTAAAAAAATTTCTTTGCCCCCTAAATGGCCCCCAAAGAGTAATATTTAATCATGTTGGACACTAATTTTACTTATTTAGGAAACTTAAGTGTGATTTAAACTTTATTAAATTAACTTAACGCCTACTTAAAGCTTAACTCCACTTAACTTGACGCGACCAAATTAATGCATTCATAATTTAAACTAACACGTTAATTTAGAACAGTAAACGCCATCTATCGGTAAATGTTATGTTAGAATCGTATTATTTACCTACTGTGTGTCTATTCTTCGATTATCTTTGTAATTTTAAAAATTTGGTCTAGTAGCTGATAGATGGCTCTTGTGAAGATGCTCACTTAAGATCCCAGTTAGATCAAATTGCATGGCTTCGTAGACTAAAAAGACAATGCTTTTTCATTGTCTTTTCAATCTAGTAAGGCATGCAATTTGATCTAAATAACTGTCATAAGTGTCAAAGTTGGCCATACCTATGTATACATCTTTAAGGGCCCTTATGCTCACTTTACCCCTCGATTTACCCTGAATTAGCTGAAATTTGTCAAAATTAAGAAATGTAAAGCATGATTTAGAGATGAATTAGCGTAACTTCACTTATAATTAACGTATCGCGACTGAAATAAATTATACGAATGATGAAATCGCATTTACACATCCAATTAACTTAACTTGACGTTTACTTAAGGTTCTATTTCTTAATTTTGGTTAATTTCAGCTAATTCAATGTAAAGTAAGCCTTTTACTAGAGCCATCTATCGGCTACTAGACCAAATTTTTAAAATTACAAAGATAATCGAAGAATTTCAGATGAATTTCTGTAAATAAGACGATTCTAACATTTACCGATAGATGGCGTTTACTAAATTAGCTTGTTGTAAACTAACGTGTAAATTTATACTATAAATGCCTTAATTTAGTCGCGTCAAGTTAAGTGGAGTAAAGTAGCTTTGAGTGGCGTTGAGTTAATTTAATTTAACTCTAAATCACACTTAAGACGTAAAGTTAAGTTAATTGGATGTGTAAATGCGATTTTATCTTTCGTATAATTTATTTCAGTCGCGATACGTTAATTATGAGTGAAGTTAAGTTAATTTATCTATAAATCAAGCGCTAAGATTTTATTAATTTAACTAATTCAAAACATTTAAAATTTGATCTAGTAGCAGAAAGTACGTATATGGACCTAGTGAAAAACGCTGACAAAAATTAGTTAAATTAACAGAAATAACCTATAAAGTCATAGCCTTAAGTGGCTTATGAAATAAAGGGTGAACTTTTTGTACTTTTCCCCCGGACATGATCCAGATTCGTAATCTAACATGCGGTGTCTATCTCTTAGTTCGCATACAACTTGTACAAAGATACATCGGATATGCGATCATTAATTTACATTTAATATGTCGTGATTACAATAGAATAATGCATGGGTTTAAGAATATGATGGGTTTATTTTATAATGTCTATTAGGGTAAAGGGGCACAATAGACCGTGACGCGTATAATAAATTGTATTTTTATTCATTACATATGATCATTATTATCATGAATTTTAAAATAACAAGGGCACATGCTCATATAATAATTAAAAAACGCATAGTAATTGCGAAACCAGTTTTTTAGAACCTATTCTTATTCGCCCCCACATAAAATACGTAAAAAAATGCAAAAAAAGGTATGCCTTACTGGGATTCGAACACGCGACCCTTCAGCTCCAAACACGTTGTCACCACAACCAAAACGAAACACGTTTTCGTCCAAAAAGCTTGAAATTTCACCGAATTAAACGTTGAAATGAATATTACCCGATATACTTGCATTTATTTTGATAAGAGTTGAAGGAAACACGATCTAAGGGAATAAACCTGTCAAAATCTCATCACAATCATCAAAGAGGGTCATGGTATTCTGTGCATATTCAAAAAGGCCACATGGTGTATCCAAGCTACTGGAACTTGACCGTATGGCCCGCGAAAAGCGCAATGGATAGAGGGGTGCGAAATTTGAGAATCTAGTTTAAGGGTGCGTAATGTTAACCCTTAAAGTGAAGTAAAAATGTCCCAAAATGGACTTTATGTTAGGTTATGGTTAGTAGAACACTTTTTAAGCGCACTGCATCAAGAAACATTTTTTTTAATTTGGTATACTTTCAAATTGTGGGAATGGTTTGTTTTTAAAGGCCGATTTATAGAACGTTACTTTCACTTTTCTTCCGCTTTACTTCGGCGTAACTTTACAGAAAATTAAATAGAATACGTGGGAATGTATTAGCAAATTTATAATTCATTTTAGCGCTACTTTGCTGATTCATTTAGCTGTAAGTAGTACTGTCAAAAGCCGAGCTTGGCCGATCATGCGCAAAATTTGCAAAAATGAGATATTCACCCTTATTGTCAAGGGTGGTGATTACGTAATATCGCTTCGTACGAAACCTGCTGGTCTTCTTATGTAGGTTTCGTACGAAGCGATATTCCGTAATTACCGCCCAGGTTTGAATAGTCAGAAGTCGCGAGTTCAGGCACATGCGCATACCTGTTCCCAATTTCACGTAACTTTACAATCTATAAATTAAGCAAATTTTTTAAGTTACGCGGAAGTGAAGTTACGCCGAAGTGAAAGTAACGTTCTATAAATCGCTCTTAAGGGTTAACGTCACGTGCTTTAAGGACTAGAAGAATATTTTAACATGTGGGGTTGATACAGCCCACCCTGTGTGACATGTGCAAACAATGATAATCTGCGATTATTTTAGTTTAATGCCCTTAGGAAGAGATCATACTGGGTGTCATGCATTCAATATTCTCTTTTATTAGTCTATTGATATCTTCATTATAACGTCATTATTTTCGTGTTTGCTATGTCAACAAAATATTATTTTTGAGGCACATGTGAAATAATATTTAGTTTTATTAATTTAGGGGGAAATAAAAAAAATACTACAAATGTACACGATAATTTGTAAAGGACCGTTTTTGGCTTAGTCTGCAAAGGAGAAAGAAATGATTTATTTTTCGGGAAGAGCCAAAGTTTTATGTGGTCGAAAACTCTAACACGGTCATAAGTCAAAATCTTGTAAAAAAGTTCGTGAGAGATTTTGGCTCTCAATTTTATTTTTCCGTCCGTGATTTACTTCATTACTTTTTAATTTTTGCCAATTAAGAGTTTCCTCTGTTGGTTTTAACTTTATGCCGAGGACGACCGTAATGGAAGTAGCTGTTTGATGTAGCTTTACTTGCCAGCAAATTCAATTAGAATTCTGGAAAAAGAAGTCCTTTCCAAAGTAAATTAATTACATTGCTGAAGTCCTCGATCCTGCAGACTGTAGAAGCTCGCGCATTTATTATATTTATTCAATTTTTATCTGAAATGGTAATTCTTACGCTTGGCAATATGACTTTTTGTTTGAGGATGGGAATTGGCCGTACTTTTGGAATGCTTTCATTTTGAATACTCCAGAGTCTAAAATTTAAGTAAAGATAGTTGTTTTTTACCATAGTTTTACGCTACACTTGTTCAACTGGCATTTTTATAGCTTGTATAGTTTTAACGTGGAATGTCGCGAAGCATAGAAACTGTGGTTATGTAATGTTGCCTAAAATCAACAAAAAACTACATTTTTTGATCATTGCTCAGTGGGTTTATAAGAGTTAATTTTATTAAAAATTGTGCTTACCAGCAACATAAATAAACAAAGCACAAGTTCACATATTCTAAAGGTCCAATAATAAGCGTTTAAATACATCATTTTGGCAATTTAAAATGCAAAAAAAAGTGCATCTAAATTGCCAACATTCTGTTTGTAAACGCTTATTGATGGACCTTTGGAATATGTCAACTTGTGCTTTGTTTATTTATGTTGCTGGGAAGCGCAATTTTTTATTAAAATTAACTCTTATAAACCCACTGAGCAATGACCAGAAAGTGCTGCTTTATAAATACAAAATTTTGGCAATTTAAAATGCAAAAATAGTGCTTCTAAATTTCCAGAATTCTGTATTTAAACGCTTATTGATGGACCTTTGGAATATGTCAACTTGTGCTTTGTTTATTTATGTTGCTGGTAAGTACAATTTTTAATTAAAATTAACTCTTATAAATTTACTAAGCAATGATCAGAAAGTGGTGTTTTTGGTTGATTTTAGGCAACCAACATTACATAATCACAGTTTCTATGCCTTGCAGCAATTTTACAATTTAGAGACCTGAAAGTTTACTTTATTTGGTATCGCTCTGCCAAAATTGGCTCTGTGCAAACACCAATTATTTGCGATGTTTCATAAATCGTAAAGTATCTCCTTAATTATATTTGGTTGTATTTCGACGTCAATTATTAATAATTCGAACTTCCAAAACCAGCACTAAGAGGTGTCAATGTACTGATAAATTAAACCCAAAAAAAAGGAGTCGAATTGACTTTAAAGCTTTCGTCGGCTATTTCAGAGCTTGTGTTTTTAACTTTTTAGTGATAGTGCTTAGCACTTGAGGCCACTTGTCTCAATGGTTCTGGGAACTTCATCACGAAATGTTTCTTTACTCTTGGGCCGGAGTTGTAATCGGCCCTTGACCTCTTTCTTTCGCTGCTAGCAGTCTAAACATTTTTTTCTCTTTTTACGTACATAGGGTGTACGATGGAACAATGTTCAAATTGTCTAGTGTTTCTCGGATAGTTTCCAAAGTCATTGTCGCATAGCTAGGGTTAAATTTGAAAGAGAGGGTGCGATTATAAGACGAAAGGCCGATTTATAGAACGTTACTTTCACTTAACTTCCGCTTTACTTCGGCGTAACTTTACAGAAAATTAAATAAAATACATGGGAATGTATTAGCAAATTTATACTTCACTTTAGCGCTACTTGGCTGATTCATTTAGCTGTAAGTAGTACTGTCAAAAGCCGAGCTTGGCCGACCATGCGCAAAATTTGCAAAAATAAGATATTCACCCTTATTTTCAAGGGTGGTGATAACGGAATATCGCTTCGTACGAAACCTGCTGGTCTTCTTATGTAGGTTTCGTACAAAGCGATATTCCGTAATTACCGCCCAGGTGTAAATAGTCAGAAGTCGCGAGTTCAGACACATGCGCATACCTGTTCCCAATTTCACGTAACTTTACAACCTATAAATTAAGCAAATTTGTTAAGTTACGCGAAAGTGAAGTAACGCCGAAGTAAAGTGAAAGTAACGTTCTATAAATCGCCCTGAAGAGTACAGTAATAATCACAGTATCGAGAGAATGATTGAGAGCACGAGTCTGTAAGTGCGTAATTATCGACAGGGGACGCAAATGGCCCACGGTAATGCATTGCAAAAGCGCTTAACCACCCTTGTGAGATTCTGAAGCTCTGCTTCAATCTGTCAAATGTTTAGAGGCGGAATTTTAAAATAGGCTTATACTGTACACCCTTTTTTAAATCTCGTTCAGCAACCTGTACAATTTTCATTAGGCTTATGCAAAACATTGAACTATTCGCAAAATGAGGAGAATATACTAACTCGCCACATCTACCTAAAAAGACTACTAGCTGGCCGCGCCTAATTGCAGGGTGCTTGGTAGAACTGGCCGCGCGATTTTTCTGGCTTGGTCGTACTGGCCGCGACTCATTAACTTCCTTTTACCTAAATTTATTTTTACGTATCCGATATTTTATTGAGTTATAATATTAGAAAATTATAAAACAGAATCCTTTGGGTAATATACAGACAAGCCAGCAACGTTGGAGGTACTCAATGCATGTTTTTTTTTAAGTTTTATTGTTACCGACACACTTTTTAAAAGCACTGGAGGACATTTTTCCACTGGGGGACACTAGGTTAGGGTAAATTTTGCTGCTAAAAAGAACATTTAAACAAATGTGCCTATGTCACTAAACTGCAATGTAAATCATTTTTTCAATAAAATGTTGATAGTTATCGTTGTTATTTTATAAAAATAAAATTCGTTTGGTGTTTATACTCATCCTTCGACAAAACTTCCGCCACAGCTCCTATTCTACCTGCTAAACATGGCAGCAAGTAGAAAAAGTGCCACGGCCAGCTCCACCATGACCTATGCATTAAAATGCGGCCAGCTCGACCTAAGTACCCCTTATTAAATTTTATGACGCGGCCAGCTGGTATATGCCCTGCAAAATGCTACCGAAATTTTGTTTTAAATAAAATAACCAATTATTACTGCGAAGAGTAACTTCTGGTTGCGTACGAGCTCTGCTTAATTAAAACATAAAAATGCTATTTTTTTTATTATCAATTATTTTTTCAATAAATACAACCATGAGCATTTTGTTATTTTGCAATTCAAAGCAGCAAATGTAGATTTTTTCATGTGTTAATATTCTAAGTGCAAATATGGCATAGTCAATTGCAACAAAACAAACGGAATAAATTAATCTGTAACGATTGGACTTACGTTGATTAAAAAATAATAAAACGGGAATTGAATGTTGTATGTACAAGGGGACTGTCGCTCAGAATGTCGTTAGGGGTGACAATTTATTTACTTGGCTTATTTCTGCGATGGGCTGTGAAGTGGAAAGTATTTTTTGGATTAAACCCAGCTACGTTTTGCCATTACTTCTGATTTTACTCAACACTAGTAATTATTAAAGAGGAACAAAAACTGTCCTAAAAAGAAACACACTATTTTTGATAAAATGCAAGTCGAACATTAAAGTTATCAAAACATGGTAACTTGTTAGCAACTCAAACATAATCTTGGATCATACCGTTAATTGGAAAAGTAGCTGTTTTGTTTACAATAGCTACTGAACCCCCTCGGTTATTTAATTTGAGGTTCCAATGATACTTAACTGAATTGGGGATTTTGTTTCGGTAGCTCGTAGAACAAGATGATTCTCTCGATATAATTAAGTTTACTCAAGCGATTAGCTTTCTCGCGAGTTTGAGATTACTTGTTATTGAATTTTAAGAAAGGGTTTAACATTACAGCCTTCGCGAACTTTGTCGACTAAATTTTAGAAAACATCAGCAAGCAACTTTTGACAAGCTCTAGAACTATTTTAATTCTTGATCCTAGTATCTACAATTATAATTGTCCCTCTGTACGTATAAGCGTCTGGACTCTTGTAAGCCTTTCCTGCAATTGTCATCATCAAGAATTCGACAATATCAACCATCAGGAACACATGTTAACTCCCAGAGCAAAGTTGCAGCTGATACAGACCCTCTTAACAAACACCATAAAAGTTGCAAGCACTTGGAAGGAAAACCAAAACGAGATAGATATTGTATTCACTGACGCGATTGTCAGATTTACGAAGCCAACATATTTATCTTTGGCTGTAATGTTCTTTTGTAAATAAAGTGTGATTTGGACGTTTATCAAATAAATCAATCGCGCATTTGGTAAAGAAGTTTAGTAACTGAGAAAAGTTTTTTTGCAGCGCCGCACAGTTGAGAATTTACTCATCCATTAGGCAAATGTTTTGTTTTCAAAGTTATTCCCGTACCAAATCTATAAACCACATCCCAACAGGACAAATTAGATTGCAATTACGCTAATCTGTTTGTGCACCGGGCGGTGTTAGCACTTTGGCAGTAATGCACAGATGATCCCAAAACACCACCAACAAAATTAGTGTCAGGACACCACCACGAGTTTGTGGAGTTACTTTCCTTTCAGATGGGTCACTCTTCGACCGTAAAAGGGCCATTTATAGAACGTTACTTTCACTTTACTTCCGCTTTACTTCGGCATAACTTTACAAAATTAAATAAAATACATGGGAATGTATTAGCACACGTATACTTCACTTAAGCGCTACTTTGCTGATTCATTTTGCTGTAGTCGTACTAGGTCGAATGCTTGGCCGATCATGCGCATAATTTGCAAAAATGAGATATTGACCCTTATTGTCAAGGGTGGTGATTACGGAATATCGCTTCGTACGAAACCTGTTGGTCTTCTTATGTAGGTTTCGTACAAAGCGATATTCCGTAATTACCGCCCAGGCGTAAATAGTCAGAAGTTGCGAGTTCAGACACATGCGCATAACTGTTCCCAATTTCACGTAACTTTACAATCTATAAATTAAGCAAATTCGTTAAGTTACGCGGAAGTGAAGTTACGCCGAAGTAAAGTGAAAGTAACGTTCTATAAATCGCCCTTTATGCGTTATTTTTAACACCCTTTGTTTATGCATGGATTTTTTCTAAATGAATATATTTTATTTCTGTCTCCCTGTCGGTCTTTTATTTGTGAATATAATATAAGAAACTATTGGTAGTGAATGCATTGAATATATTCTTTATGCAGCAAAGAAACTGGTATAAAACTGACGCGATACCTACTGCAATCTCATGGGATCGAAATGCAAAGTGCTACTTATTTTTACGCTGCCTCTGGAGTACGTCACATAGTTAGATTAACAAAAAATCCTCATATAAAGTTGCAAAACTTTGAGTACAGTTTTTAATTTGTTTAATTCCGAAAAAATTCAGTTGCTTTTACCTAGACTTTGTATGCGCGGCATCTAAACGACTCAATCAAAATGCGGTTTTTGCAACTGTGTTATCTCTCATCAGTCATCATCCCTTAACATGCCGCTACCTATAATGTGATTAGCCCGGTAAGAAACATACACCCAGAGCATAAAGTGCCCCCATGTGTCGTCGGCGGTATATGGGGCGACACAGAACTAAGTGGCGGTGTGATGACGCTGTTGGCTGCCGTTGCTTTCGGTCCTGTTAATCTGATAAGGTGTGAGTTATGGATGCCGGCATCTAGAGCGTGTGGGAGTGCACACATGGCCTTCCATAATCACATTATGAATGTGTCATGTGCGCGGAGACTAGGTGCCACTTGACAATAATATGTATACCCACTATCGTATATCTTTTCCGCGCTTTTGCGACACAATTGTACTATAGCAAAAAAACGTCTGAAATGAGTCGACTCCATGTCTGTGTCCAAAAATTGGCGCATAAACGCAATGGTACGTTCTTTGGCATTCTCAGGGATCCCTAATGGACCTATTTCATATATCCTTGCAGATATAAAGCCCCAATTTGCGGAACTTTGAACGCTTATAGCTATGTACATAGAACAAAACCTCGTATTGTACGCAAACAATTCTCCACCTTAAATGTTTTGTTTGTTTCAGTTTTGCGGTATGCGTAGGAATCGTAGAGCAACTAACCCAATGTTGCCTTTCCGTACGAGGTCCTGTCCACGATATCCCCCCAGCATGTGCCTTTTTACTGTCAGCTCTTGAGTTTTTGGCTGCTCTAGCCGACAGTTGTCCAGAGGATTCGGATCCTACTCATTTGGTCTCAACTTTACATGGAACTGAAGTTTTGGGCGCAGTTTCTATGCTGTATGGTTCTTTGTTGCCTCCTGATTCGAACCCAAGAGTTGAGGGACAACTTCCGCAGGACATACCAATGCCGTGTCTTAAATTGGCTTTGGCTACTTTTAGTCTGTTGAGGAGAGTAGCGGAGTTGGATCTGAATAAATTCCAGGTTAGTTTAATTGTTGTGGATTACCTTGAACTGTTTTTTGCGATAATGGCATTTAATATGTAGGAATAATTAAAACAGGACGTCAAATCGACTTTAAAACCATTAAAGGATGTAATTTTTAAAGGTAAACTTTACAATAACTGCCTGGTGAAATGATCCTGGTCAATATTTGCTTACGAACAGATTCAAACTTGCAGGATTACCCCAATGAGTATTTAGATCCAGACGCATCAGTTATTGTTAGTCCTGGCCAAATTCAATTACGCTAGACAAACTATACGATTTTAACTAAAGTTATTAAACTCCAAATCAAAACATTAACCATTCGTCCTGCTGCCAAATTGTCACAAAGCCAAAGTTTTAACATTTCAAACACGTGTGGTCAGATCTAGTGAGTTATGAAGGTATTTTATGATTTGAACGCAGTTGGCTTCATCTATCATTGTTTTGTGTGACTTTTGGCTTGAGTGCGGTTAGAGAATTGAAATGTGGAGGTCACGTGGACTTTTCATGGTCCTTCGGGAACGAGTCTCTTGTGCGGTGGAATCCCTTGAGACGGAATAAACATGGGATGGCCTAGTTTAAATATGGGGCGCGTGGCTAGTAAATGAATTATGTGTGGGGGTTTTTAAACAAACATTATTATTATATTAGCATGTACAGCATGTTTGAAAATTGGCGATTTACGCAATGGTACGTTGTTGGGGCATTCTCAGAAATCCCTAAAAAGAAATAATATTCATGGAGAAAAATGCGAACAAAGTTGCGAAAGTTCGGCAACACAGTTTGTAAAATACATCTAGATTAATGAGCATACATTTTTGCATTGGACCATATTGATATTGTTGTTAGCTTCATTTCATGAGATTTTTGTAAAATTAAATTGATTATAAAAATGTAATTTGACCATTTAAAAGATAAACAAATGGTAAAATAATTTAAGATAGATTATGTTTTTGTATTTAGCCATTTCTTTCGTTAATATGTGCTGATATCTTCAAGATATAAGCGTTTAAAGGTTTGTACTTTGGGGCCTCATATTTCCGAGGGTATTTAATATTGTTCTCTAGACATGCTCCAATAACGTACCATCGCGTTTATGTGCCAATTTTTGAACACCTGTATATGTCTTTATTTTTTTGCAATGGTTAAGAATTCTCTTTGAATCTCTTTACCAAACAAATATCGCAATTCAATTGAGCCGCAGAAGGATAATAATATTTGTAAATTGGCTTGGAGATAGACCAAGGATCCTCCACCCAGTAATGATAGTTAATTCATTCAGGTCCCCAGGGTTTCTCTTATTTTGAAAAGCACCGATGTGTTTGCTCTTCAAGTTTGCTTATTATACGCGGCATGCGGTATGCTCTAGTGGTATAAGTTGTGAAGGGTGCTTTTTTCCCATCATTTATGTCAATATTTTGTGAATGATATCTCAATAATTGGATGATTCGCTTCAGCTTCAAAATTGTTGATTAATAATGCTTTGTTTGGATTAACAGGAAGTTTTAGGTGCTGAAGGAATATCGTTGCAGTTCCGACACATTTCTAGTCATTTAATTTGGAGCTGTGCTGCATCCGACATGGAAAAAGATTCTTGTGAAGGAGATTACAGGAATTTACTTCATGAAGTTATCATAGTAACTGGGTATTTTGCAGTGAACAACAATGAAAACCAGGTAAGAGCTTTTTGAGATTAGGAATCAACCAAAAAAAAGTTATAGAGTCGTGCCAATAAAAAACTGTACTTGGTTATTCCATCAATCTCGCGGTAGTTTGATAAATTCGAAGAGGTCTAAAACTAGAATACATTAACGAGGCATAAATGGTCAGCGGTATCAAAGACAATAAATAATGCTAGATATTGTTGTCGTGAAATGATACTAAGGCGTCACTCTCTAAAAATAAAACATCATACGAGGAAAAAAAGGGGCATTTAAGATTCGTCGGCGGACTGCGCCATCATTAAGATAGCGTGGCGCCATTAGATTCCTTCTATAAAAAAACACGTCAAAGTGCTTTTACGCTCATGCTTCAGTACTGAGTCATATTATGGTTAAAATTTCACATCAGAAAAATCCTTTATTATCAAAATCCGTGGTTGACAAATAGACCAAATGGGACAATAGACCTAAATTTGGTTTCGGCTAGCTTTGAGCAACAATAGATAACTGAGAATCGAACGCACGTCGCTAGCGTAATAATGTTTTTGTAATCTAATAACTGACTATTGTCACTTGTAGTCACGTGGACGGACATGCAATTAAACAAATGAATCAGATATCGGCTAGACAACGACGTTCGACCGGCATGATGTGTCGCACAGGTAAAAGCATTGTCATATTTGGTCACGTGTCTTTGGAAAATAGGTAAATTGCTTCGGCAAACAAATCGATACGCAAACATGATTTTTTGATTTGCCCGAAAATATTCGCTTTTATGTTTGACGTCAATTAGAATTTGTGGTTTTTGGAACCCCATAAAGATGTCGGTTTAAAAAGCAAAACCCTTTCTGTAGAGGCCTTAAAATTTCATTATTTATTTGCTTTGGTCAACATACAGGGTGTCCAAAAAATGGCGCATAAACGCAATGATACGCTCTTGCAGCATTCTCAGGAATCCCTAGAAAATTGTCAAAAAAAATCCAACTGTTATATTTATCGAAAAAATAAAAAAAAATTGCGAACAAAGTTGCATAAGTTCGGCAACACTGTTTGTAAAATACATCCTAAAAGCTCATCTAGATTATTGAGCATACATTTTTGTATTTAGATCACAATGACATTGTTGTCAGCTTCATTTCATGAAATTTTTCTAAATTTAAATTGGTTATAAAAATGTAATTTAACCATTTAAAAGTAAAGCAAATGGTAAAATAACTTAAGATATTATGCCTTTGTACAGGGTGTCCAAAAAATGGCGTATAAACGCGATGGTACGCTCTTGGGGCATTCTCAGGGATCCCTAGAAAATTGTCAAAAAAATCCATCTATTATATTCATCGAGAAAAATGCGAACAAAGTTGTATACATTCGGCAACACAGGCAAGGAAAATACATCTAAAAATTCCATCTATAAGTCTAAAAATCCCATTTATGAGTCTTAATCATACACTTTTGCACTAGATTTTATTGACGTTGTTGTCAGCTTTATTTCATGCAAATTTTGTAAAATTAAACTGATTATAAAAATGTAATTTGACCATTTAATAAATAAACAAATGGTTGAATGGTTTAAGATATACTGTAGCTTTGTATTAAACCATTTGTTTCGTTAATATGTGCTGTGATATTCAAGATATAATCATTTAAAGTTTCGCACTTTGGGGCATCATATCTACGAGGGTATATGAGAGACTCCCTAGACATGCCCCAACAACGTACCATCGCACTTATGCGCCATTTTTTTGACACCCTGTAATTAGCCACTTTTTTCGTTAGTATGTGCTGTCATATTCAAGTTATAAGCGTTTAAAGTTTCGCACTTTGGGGCCTCATATCTCCAAGGGAATATGAAATAGATTTTTTTTAACAATTTTTCGGGGATCGCTAGACATGCCCCAACAACGTACCATCGCGTTTATGCGCCATTTTTTGGACACTCTGTAGTTCTTTAATGACTTGAAATAAAAAGTCGAAGAGCTAATGCATAAGTAAAATTAACGCGTGTGTTTGATTAAATATTGGCACGCGATCGCACGTTTTGTGTCGGAAATTACCTAACGCTGTCAATACTACAGACCTGTTATTATTAGGAAAAATCATTTTCCTCATTTCCTTTAAAGTAATATATTACTTTGAGCGTGAGTTCTGGAACATTAAGGGTAGCTTTATGCGATTTATTTTTCTTTTAGATGTTATTAATCAGTGGTCAACCGCCTTCCGTCCTGCAACAACTTTGTTCTTTGCCGTTTCCTTATTTTTCCGTAGAGGAACTTTCTCAAGTTTTGTACCCTACCCTTTTAGCCTGTTGTGTGAAAAATACTGAAACTACTACTATTCTACAGCAGGAACTTTCGTATGACGTAAGTTATTTGTTTTTGTATCAAGGAGATTTTTTATTGTTGGTTTTTTTAGCTTCTGGACGATTTCAGGAATTCGGAAAATGGTAAAAAGTCACGACTTGTAAAGTTATTAGCTAAAAGTTCGGGTTAATAGGTAGTAACATAACTAATGTAATTTAATTTACGTTATCTTTAATTTTTCTGTGATTATTCACATTACCAAATAGGGTCCTTTAATTGTAAAAGACTTGGTATAGAAATAAATCGTACTAATAAAACCAAATTAAAAGCACTAGTTGCAACACAAAATATTAAAATGCACACTGATTAACAAAGCATAATTTTATTTAATTTGTTGAAATACATATATGTAAATTTTTCTAGGCTTTGTTTAACGAATTTTAATCTTTAGCAGGTACTCTTTTATTTTGTTGTATACTCAACGTGATTATTTTGCTTTAATTTTTGTTCTAGAATATATTTTTTAATACAATAAAGTCAATTTAATAAAAATGCTCTTTTCCTGACCTAAGTGTGTTGTGACTTAACATCCAAGGCAAGATAAAATTAATAGAGGATGCGGCCTCTTAACAAAAATTTTAGATGCACTTTAAAGATCTTCGTTGCGCCTAAAAGCTTCCGGCATAAGCAAAATATGCATTTTTCAATCCAACTCCCAGTAACTAAAATATTAAAAGTATTCTGTAAAAAAAATTGGTTGCGTCTCTACTGGATATTGTGCAGTATTTTCCATTTGACGAGGCATTGACTTTGTTAGTGCTTTTAGCTGACGCTTGTCGGTAAAATAAACAGCAGAAATTGACGTTTTAATGTGTATAGACAGACATCGAACGAATGCGAGAGTAGCTGAATGCTGCCGTGATATTGCTATTTGGCATTAACTTTACCGTTTTATCTCTGCAATTATTTATACGATGACATTTTGCTGGCGCATTTTGTTCCACGTTTGTTATTTAAATTGTTATTTAGAAACACATATGAAGCGAGATCCGACATTGAAATCCTTCGGGGGCAAAGCTTCACGTAACATTACCAATAATCTCTATTTTGGGCATATACGAGCTGGCCGCATCATATTTTTTAATAAGGGGTGGCCGCATTTTCCTGTATAGGTCATGGTGAAGCTGGCCGCGGCACTTTTTCTACCTGCTGCCATGTTTACCAGGTAGAAAACAAGCTGTGGCGGAAGTTTTGTAAAAGGATGAGTATGAACACCAAACGAATTTTATTTTTATAAAATGACAACGATAACTATCAATATTTTATTAAAAAAATGATTTACATTGCAGTTTGGTGACATAAGCACATTTGTTTAAATTTTCTTTTTAGCAGCAAAACTTACCCTAACCTAGTGTCCCCCAGTGAGAAAATGTCCTCCAGTGCTTTTAAAAAAATCTGTCAGTAACGATAAAACTTAAAAACACATGCATTGAGTACTTCCAACGTTGCTGGCTTGTTTTAATGAAAATAAAAGTCTGTATTTATCCTGTTTTATAATTTTCTAATATCATAACCCAATAAAACATCGGATACATATAAATAAATCTAGGTAAAAGGAACTTAATAAGTCGCGGCCAGTACGACCAAACCAGAAAAATCGCGCGGCCAGTTCGACCAAGCACCCTGCAATTAGGCGCGGCCAGCTAGTAGTCTTTTCAGGTAGATGCGGCCAGTTTGTATTCTCCCTTTGCTAAATAGGTCTGTTCTTAAAAATATGATATTGTCCCCAGCGAGTAGAATAATTTACCGATTTCAGCAAGACTGATTTTAAACTGAGTACTATGAACACATGAATGCGTTTGAAGTAAATGAAAGATTGGTCCGGTGCTACATTGTTCCGGGTGAAAATGATGAAAACTCCACTGGCGGAGATAATAGAGTGTAAAATAACGGTATGAATGTTGATTGCGTAGTGAATAGCGGGGCACTTGAATAGAAACGGGCGAGGCCCATCGCAGCAATGACAATGTCGCGGCGCGGGAGCCCTGATTACTCTTGTCGCAACGATGTCTCCTGTTATTACGTCCTTCAATGTCCTGATCATGATTAAAACTACTACAATCACAAAGGAAGGTTAAGTTGGGTGGACTCGCACCAAATGTTCGGAAATTGTCCTGTCGTAAATAGGCGCGCAAATATTGCCATTGCACATGGAAAGACAATGAGAAATTGACGCACTTCTTAATACTTAATTACTTAAGGCTATAGATCCAAATTCATAAATGGGATGTTTTGTGCACTCAAAAGTTCGTAAAAGGCATCTCCCTGAATGTCAGTTATTTGCGAAATTTCAACAAAATATGTAAAAATACGGAGTAATACATCAATAACTATGATTAAAAATATTTAAGATAACGTTTGTGACACATAGAAGTGGTACTGAGTGCAAGAAATAATAAAAATATGGTAAAATAGTACTTTTGGTTTTTTCTTTCTAGATTGAAATCTTTAAACGAGCACATCTATATTATGAAAAAACGTAAGTTGCAATTAATCATTTAGAAGCTTAAAAACACCATGGTAAATTAACGTATTATGGTTTGGCATAGACCACGTAATGTAAATAAACCAAAAAAGTTATCCATGGTCAAAAAAAAAAACAAAAATAGTATAATGGTTTTTGAAGTCAGATTTTCGACACAAAGAAATAACCGATTTAAATGAAACCATAATACGTTTGTAGCCCTATTTTTTTAGTTTTCAAAACTACATTTAGTTTTAATATACGATGAGCCCTCATGTACATGTGCTTTTAGTAGAATTGGCAGGAGCACAACGGAGATGACTTATACGAGCTTCTAGGAGCACAGATTAGAAGAGCTGTTAATTTGAAACCCTAGTCTTAAAATTTAAAATTAATCTAGGACTTTTGTTGCTTCAATGGTCTACTGACTTACCTGCTAATTTCAAGTCAGAAAAATATCGAAGCAGTGCAAAGTTGCGAACCGGTTGCAGCACGATTTTGTTTAAAAGTAAAGGTTTTTTGGCAAAGAATTGTAATTTACGAATTAATAAATACAATTGACTAATCAAAGCAGATTTTTTTTTACGAAAACTATCATTTTTAGACTAAAATATGTCGTTTGCGACGTCACAACTTTGCACTGCTTCGATATTTTTCTGACTTGAAATTAGCCTGTTAGTAGCTATTTGATTACATTAGCCTTCAATCATTTTTTGGATGCATTGATCAAGGTGGTGGAGCATAAAATCGGCCTTAAGCATAACAGGGGTATGTATAAATTCTAGCGTTACAGCCCAGGTGAAAGAGCTTGCTCTGGGCTGTCAGTCATTCGCCTAATTGCCCTAAAAGGGTTAATTTTGCAGTGCACTTCCATGATACATACGTAACACTAGCTACGAACCCTCTAGCTACTATAAATATCATTAGATTCCATGGTTTATAGTACCTACATGTTGCTGCTTTCTGCAAAGTGGGTTGGTTACACTTTGATATCATTTTACAGAGCATCTATCACTGATTTAATTAATTGTCTATAGATGTATGCCCGAAATGTTTCAGGTTTCGAACAAGGCTCAAATTGAGTTGCTAGAATTTAAGAAATCTGCCAAGGGGTTTAGAAATAATTCATAAATTTAGAGCATGGTAATTAACGATGAATGTCGCAAAGCATAGAAACTATGGTTATGTAATGTTGATTGCCTAAAATCAACGAAAAACAACACTTTTTGGTCATTGCTCAGTGGGCTTATAAAAGTTAATTTTAATTAAAAATTGTGCTTACCAGCAACATAAGTAAGGCCGATTTATAGAACGTTACTTTCACTTTACTTCCGCTTTACTTCGGCGTAACTTTACAGAAAATTAAATAAAATACATGGGAATGTATTAGCAAATTTATACTTCACTTTAGAGCTACTTTGCTGATTCATTTATCTGTAAGTAGTACTGTCAAAAGCCGAGCTTGGCAAAATTTGCAAAAATGAGATATTCACCCTTATTGTCAAGGGTGGTGATTACGGAATATCGCTTCGTACGAAACCTGCTGGTCTTCTTATGTAGGTTTCGTACGAAGCGATATTCCGTAATTACCGCCCAGGTGTAAATAGTCGAAGTCGCTAGTTCAGACACATGCGCATACCTGTTCCCAATTTCACGTAACTTTACAATCTGTAAATTAAGCAAATTTGTTAAGTTACGCGGAAGTGAAGGAACGCTGAAGTAAAGTGAAAGTAACGTTCTATAAATCGCTCTTATACAAAGCACAAGTTGACATATTATGAAGGTTCATCAATAGGCGTTTAAGTACAGAATTTTTGCAATTTAAAATGCAAAAAAATAGTAATTCTGTAGGATTTAAACGCTTATTGATGGACCTTTAGAATATGTCAACCTGTGCTTTGTTTATTTATGTTGCTGGTATGCATAATTTTTAATTAAAAGTAATTCATATAAACTCACTGAGCTATGACTGTTTTTTGTTGATTTTTGGCAACCAACATTACATAACCACAGTTTCTATGCTTTGTGACTTTCTTCGTTAAGAAAATCTGCCAAGGGGTTTAGAAATGATTCATAATTTCAGAGCATGGTAATTAATGTTATAAATCATCTATTTTTTTACGAATATCATCCCGTCAAAATAAGATAGAGACGCCATCCATTACCCGCAAGATATTTATAGTACTTTACGAGTATTTATATGGGGCAATATTTCAGTTATTTGTGTAAAGAGTAAGCAAAGCTTTTAGAGTAATGCACGGCGGCTATTATGGTGTCATGTTTGCAGCATGTAACGACATATCATCTACTGTTTACTACCCTAGCCCAAGCTCTTTTCCTGCTGGCTAAAAGCATTATTTTTAGAGCAATATTTAGCAACTGAAAGGTGTAGAATAAATAAACTACTTACACTGAAAGTAGGCATAAAACAAAAAGTGTTAGGGCGGCTGTGGCGCCCGGACAAACTTTTACTTCCCGTAAATTAAGAGTAACACCGCTGTTCGAAATTTTGTTGATTTGTTTTATAAATAAAGGAAGTTTTCTACAACAAGGGTCACACGCTAAAATGTTTTCATCTTAAGTGTAATTTCTTGTTAGGTGCGTCGCTAAAAGTCAAAACAAAACGGAGAACATTAAACTCGAGCTGAATGAATATTTAGGGGCCGCTAGAGTCATTTCAAAATTTATTACAATTGTGTTTTATTCCTCTTCTTAACCATACATTTTTTCTTGGGGTTAACAAAGGTTTCAATCAACTCAATGACTATAACTTTGTAATCTTATTATTTTATCATGGATCTCATCTTCCTAGCAGACGTTAGAAATTATAGAAAAGTTCCATTCAGCGATTGGAAGATATGTCAATCATGATGTTAATGCTCAATGCAGATTATTGAAAATTTCAAAAGTGGAAAAGACAAAGCATTATAATTCCTTGGAACGATTGCTATCTTTGGGAAGGTGCAGGCAAAGCAGGTCCTTTATTAAAACGTCTGTCAACACTAAAGAGTTTCCAGAACAGAAAATAGACTTTTATGAAACCGAAACGATACAAATTCATGCCTAAAGACAATGCAAGTTCTCTTAGCTTTGGTTTGCGTGACTAGCGTCTAGGACTTTGCGTCCCTTTCTATGCTTAAACGTCAGGATTAGTAAGGTCCTTTTGCTTGATTTTGTCCTGTCATCCTGGAACAAGCGTCAGAATTAATATACGAGACTAGGACGATAAAATTGCGGCCGTGCTAGACCCTTCAATAAGAATAAATATTGTGTTTAAATAATCATAGCCATGACACGCGTCTGATACATTTTAACAATTTCTTTTCGTTTCACGCTGACGATTCTAATTTCGTTAATGTTTCAGGACGTGTCTGAAATTAATCAGTTGCTATTTTTTGAATTTTTTCTCCCCTACGTTCAGTATTCTTAAATGCTGTTTGTTTAACTATAAATTTTACTTTACATGGACTTAATTATTCAAAACAATAACCTACCAAAAGCGGAAGAAGCAAGTGTTTGTGTAAAAAGACATTATAATAAGCTCAGGTGCGACCAAAATGATGGGAATTGTAAGTCACAGGTGCTCTTGTTAACATAGTCGTATTTTCTAATGTTATTTTTTAATTCATCAAGCAAGAAATACATTAGATAAGTTACCATAAGGGTGGTAAGTTCCTTAATATGAGGTAACCAGAAGGAAGTTGTTTCTTAAGTGGATGGTGTCTTAAGGTAATAAAAACGGATGCGGGTTTCATGGGAAACTTAATCAAGAAACATATTCGTTGGTGTTTTTTGCACCTGATGCAACCGCTTTTGAAAATAACCTACGCTAATATGCTACCGCACATTGTACCCGTAGTTTGTTCTATTTATGACAATTCCCTTACGAAACTTTACATGAATTCTGATTTATTTGGCTCCCTAAATTAATATTATCCAACTTGGCAAAATATGATCGAATCCAAACAAAATATTCGTCCTAATACAAATGTTGAAGTGCTGACTACACATCATTCCAAAACATACAAGATTGCGTTAGATATGTATACAAAGGGAGAATAAAGCAGCCCCAAATTGCATCATATAGAAGCCGGAGAACTGGCACATTTACATGCATATTATTGCAATATGCACCACCGATTACCACTTAGTAAATTACATTAGTTTATTCATGAGATTTGCCCAATCGGCGGACAGTCAGTGAAACTCATCAACACGTCCATAACTTGTACCTATGTTTGCGCAATAGTCATTTCCACCCCCTAAAATACCCCTATTTTTTCCATTCACTTGATTAATCAAATGCTGCCACGATTTTATTAATTAAACCAACAAGAGCGGGTTAGATCAGTGAGAGGGATAGATCATTTAAAAGGTTAAACTTCGCAGATAGCTCATTTTTTATGACTATTTTTTTATTTGTATATAATTGTTACACATTCTATATGATACTCTTCGCAGTAGATGATTAAAAAGGTGCATTTTTTATTTTATTGAAAGAAACGTAAAACTTATTTTTTTGTAAACGGATGGATATACAAAAAAATTACCGGATGCTATTTTATAGGGAAAAATACAATCTTTAATTTTATTAAGAATATTTTTTTTCGTAAAATTGATATTGACGAAAATATGATTTTTTTTCTACTTTGGGGGTGTTTTTAACCCTCTATTTATTACTTGATTTTTTCCAAAAACAATAGGGCTCTTCCTCTAAATGGGGTTGATTTTTGTGTTAAATCTCAAGTCGATCCGATAAACCGTTCTTAAGTTATGGTGGTCACAAATTTAGCAGACAGACGGACAAAAAATAAAAGTCTTAAAAAGTCTTGAAACGAACGAATCTGCAAAAATGTTTGCTCTAGGATGAATATTAACGATTTTAAAGAAGGTTTGAGTATAATAACCTACGTTAATATGCTACCGCATATTGTACCCGCAGTTTTTCTCATGTATGACAATTGCCTTACGAAATTTTACATGAATTCCGATTTATTTGGCTCCCTAAATTAATATTATCCAACTTGGCAAAATATGATCGAATCCAAACAAAATATTCATCCTAATACAAATGTTGAAGTGCTGACTACACATCATTCCAAAACATACAAGATTGCGTTAGATATGTATACAAAGGGAGAATAAAGCATCCCTAAATTGCATCATATAGGAGCTAGAGAACTGGCACATTTACATGCATATTATTGCAATATGCACCACCGATTACCACTTAGTAAATTACATTAGTTTATTCATGAGATTTGCCCAATCGGCGGACAGTCAGTGCAACTCATCAACACGTCTATAAGTTGTAGTTGTATGTTTGCGCAATAGTCATTTCCACCCCCTAAAATACCCCTATTTTTTCCATTCACTTGATTAATCAAATGCTGCCACAATTATTAATTAAACCCTTGGTAAATTTGTCTATACAGTCAGTTTTATTCCAGCTAAAACAAACTTAAAACAAATTTCTATTTTACTTAATCTTTAGGTAGTGAGAAACGTTATTATTTCATAAAATAAATGTATTTCTAATGACTATTTAGGTAGGTATAAAATACCAAGTACCTGGATCTAAAAAAGAGATAGCTTATTGAAAATGCGTTCGACCATCCGTCGAGTAGCAAAGAGATGGGTTTCACCTGATAATGTCGGATAGACAAGAAGATACTGCCTGCAATTACTACTTGCTTGAGATGATTAAATCTGCCGCCATACCGTTGTACTTTGGTCTACTCTTCGTTTTTTCAAAGGAACGTCAAGGTAAGAATTTGTCACTTTTGGTGTATAGACTAAAGTGTATACTGGGTGCAAAAAGCCGCCAAAAATTCGCAAAGCAGCTTTTTTCCTGGGACAAGTTGTAATAAAAGTTTTCTTTTTTGCCGAAGGCCTATTCCATATAATCGACAAAAATTCGGTTTTCGAGTTGCTGCATGATTTTAAATTATTTTGAGGTTTAGTCCAGTGCTTACTCTTGGTAACTTCTTTCTATTAAAAAATTGGCAGCTGCATATTTGCACTCCTTCCCCATCAGTTAGCACCTTAAACTATGAAAAATGACCAAATTTAGGTCTAAAAAATGCTATGTGGGAGTGAGCAAATTTTTATTATTTTTGTGTTAAAATGTTACCAAGGACATAGTATACAATAAAAAAAAATAAACGATATTGTGATTCGATTTTTTGTAAAGGTAGCATACAAACAAATTTTTTTACTTTATGCGTCTCTATTATCACATCAACATTTTAAAATTATTAAAAAAAAAATTTACTCAGTCCCACATAACTTTTTTTAGTGCCATATTTGGTCCTTTTTCATAGCTGCCTGGTAGAGAACGAGAGCAATTATGCGGTTTATATTTTTTTTGTAGAAACATAATGTCTATTGTCAACTAAAAACTACTACTAATTTTAATCTTCCAAGAATTTAAAATACGATTCGATCTTGTTTAAATTTAACGTAATCGGTAACATTTTAAAATCAATGCTTTTTCTAAACGAAGTTAAATCACAAACAAAATTATTTTTATTATGAATCTCCACTAGCACAATAATATTCTAAAGTAATCAAAAAAAAAATTACCCAGTCCCACAGAGCTTTTTTTGGACCTAAACTTGGTCATTTTCCATAGTTTGGGGTAATTAATAGTAGAGAAGGAGTGCAAATATGCAGCTGGTGATTTTTTAATAAAAAGAAGTGTTCATTGACAACTTAAAATTACTACCAATTTTATCTTTCAAAATCGTAAAATCGGAAAATTCTATTTTTTGTCTAAGACAAGAAAAATTATAAAAATTCAGAAAATTGTTTTTTTTACTACCTTTACCATGGGTAAGGATTCTACCTACCAAATATAAAATAAATCAAATAATAGCAACTATGATTGGTCGATTTTATATGGAATGCCCCGAAGTCAATTCTGGTCTAAATTTAGGAAACAAAAATGGTTTTACTGAAACGGGAAACGCTGCATATTGAGTTCATAAAAATAAAACAAACCCTTTTGCATCCGGACCAAAATGCCACCACAGTTTATTTTATCGAAATATGAGCTACATACTGCTTTTAGAACACCCCTACCCCTATATGATGTGGGGTACAAACTTTAACCTCAATGTTTGTTATTCCCAAGTCGTATTTATGTATGAAATTCGATATTATATTTGTTTGTTTATGTTTGAGGATTCACATTACAATATTCAATATCATTCTGTGTTTACCTAATCTAATTTTAAATTTATATCTATATTCAGGCTGCTTACGATGACCATTGTATATTTTCAAGTTTTACCAACTCTTACATAGCCACAGGCAAAATCAGGAAAAATTCTGGATCAAATTAAAACAAAACTTACATCTGGTTTGGCACACATTTTAGTATGCTTTTTTAATTTTATTTTGTCAAATTCTATATTAAATTCGGGATGTTTTTATGTTTTGTATGTTCCTTACGCTTTAATAAAAGTCTGCAGTACGAAATAGAAAAATGTAGATGTATAAAAAAGAATAAAACGCTGGTAAAGTAACGACCGTTTGAAACGAGCCCGTTATAGAAAGGTAAGTTTTAATCTTACTAATGCATGAGATATAAAGACGATTTTTAGCCCTGAAAAGGCTGAAACACCCTTTTTCAGATCTTTCTACATTCACGTTGCCAGTACTCACCTACCCCTAGTTTACAAACTTTTTATTACCATGTTATTTCGATTGTGAACACAAGGAAACAAAAATCATTTTTTTTTATTGAACGTATGTACATTTAATACCATATAGAATTTAAATTCAATATCTGTACATGCATAAAACCGTGTCCTCTTATTTGCGTACACCCAATTTGCGGACATACCCAATTTGCGGACCTAAATGGTCAAAAACGGAAAGGTTAGAGGTATAGTGAGTTTTTTTACCTGGGTAAAGTCCAATATGCATATTCATTTTTGAATTTCAGGGTTTTAGACTGACTTTTATTAAAGCACTGGGGGACATTTTTCCACTGGGGGACATAAGGTTAGGTAGGTTAGGTTAAGTTTTTCCGTGTCCTCTTATTTGCGTACACCCAATTTGCGTACATACCCAATTTGCGTACCTAAATGGTCAAAAACGGAAAGGTTAGAGGTAGTGAATTTTTTTACCTGGCTAAAGTCCAATGTGCATATTTTTTTTTTTGAATTTCAGGGTTTTAGACTGACTTTTATGAAAGCACTGGGGGAAATTTTTCCACTGGGGGACATTAGGTTAGGAAGGTTTGGTTAAGTTTTGCTGCTAAAATGAAAATATAAACTCTAGCTATGTCGGTGCCTAGCAGTGCGTCCAAAATTGTGTGCATTACACTGAAGGACATATTACTTGTTGTTGTTCTCGGTGTTGTTATGTAAAAAATGTATTAACACATTATCAGAAAGCATTGTAGTTTAAAATTATTTGATCTTTATACTAAATAAAAGCATAATATATTATTACTGACTTCTGCACATAATCATCTCAAATTACAGGATAATTCTTTTCTTACTGCAGGAAAACGGATTAACTCTTACTTAATGACAAATGTCCGCAAATTGGAGAGTATTTCGGAATGTACGCATATTGGATGTACGCAAATAAGAGGGCTTCGCATAAAACGAATGCCTTTGATTTTATTCCACAAAACCAAGCAGAATCCTCCCCTATATTCAAAAGCCTAATAGTAAATACTAATCTAATAAGTCAAGCGGACATGATGACTTTAGCAAAGTTGATGTAATTAATTCAAATATAAACATTGATAGAAAGAAGCTAAAACTTGCACAGGGGGCAACATATGGCTGCCAATAAAACAAAATCAAGTCTGCTACAGTGCAGTAATAAAACACTATCGACAGATTAGCGCCCTCTTACGACAACATGTGGCGGATTCTTCCGTTTCGTTGGACCTTTTGTAAAGGATCATTTTTGGCATTAGGGCCGCGATTAGTTGCCCTAAATGCTGTAATGCGCATTGATTTATAAAAAAATACCTGCAACTAATCTAGAAATTGAACATCACATCATAAGAGGCTCAAAATTTGTTTAGCTGTCTGATACATCAAATTGTGTTTCCAAAATGTATTCTCAAAATATTAAAGAATGCTTAGAATGCGAGACTTTTTATCAAAGAACCGGACAGTGACCATTGACCACCCGAAGATGGACTTGTCTCTTGGGCCATTTTACTGATAAAAAACCTGATCCAAGTCACATGTGAATGTTTCTTTATGTTGTTATGGCGTCACGGCATGCTTGATTTAAATCCATCAGATTTGTCCAAACTATTTATACATAAGTATCACGAGACTTTTTTCTTGGAAAGATTAATTTGGTTTCAAGTTTTTTGATTGGCTTTTTAACATCGTGCTAAAAACATGGCTTGTTTACAGACCGCCACAATGACGTGTTAACTAACTTAAGTTTGTCGCGAATGGGGAACATGAATGATTTTTTTTTATTTTTTATATCGATTCTCCATGAAAAACCAATATTGTTTGTGTTTAAATATGATCCCAGAAATTAATATTTGTGCAGGAAAAAAATATTTAAAATCGTTTAAAATTGGTAGTTCAAAAACACTTCGTACGTGATGACGTCAGCTCGTACCCTTACGAAAAAAAAATTTGTTGGTAACGTTTGTAGCTGTCATTAGTTGTCATTTTTGACTTAAATTTAAAAAATAATAAAAAAAAACCACCTTGGTATGGATGATTCATTCTCAAAATTCTGTTTTCAAAAATTGGACGATTTATTTCTCAAATCTTACAGAATAGCTATTCTGTAAGATTTGAGAAATAAATCGTCCAATTCAAAAAAAAAACCATTTTACTTGTAAGTTTTGTCCAAAATGTGCTTACTAGAAAAAGTTTATTTTGCCTTCTCAAATAATAAATAATAAATTTAAATTGATGCGTCAAGCTGCTTACAATTATTATTTGTATCATTATTGCAATAATAAACGTCAGAAAGTAATGTGCCGAAGTGGTGAAGAAATCAAATTATATTTTTCCAAAACTCATCAATGATGAAAATAAGGTACTAAATAACATAAACAGATTACAATTATTCTTTTGCATGGGTTCAACTAGTTGTCATAATTTTTGATTTCGTTTTTAAGTGCAAAAAAAACGCCAAGTAAAAATTCACACAATAAATCACACCGCTACTACTCGCGATTCGTAAACACTGCACTTGTCCGACTGGGCAATTTTATCACATGCCTAAAAAACGGTAACAAGAAATAAAAATATTAAAAAATGCAAAATTAAAACTAACTTTTTTTAAAACGTCGAATTATGTTTGACACCAGATTTCAAAACAACGAAAGTGCCAACATAATCAAGTTTGTGACGTCAGCTCGTACCCTAAAAAGTAGTGGGGGGTGTTTTTATGTACCCCAAAGTTTAAAAATTAATTTAAAAATAGTGGCTGGCTTAAATAAATTAAAATATTCAATAACGTATTCCAACCATGTACCTCTTTAGCTAAAATGCAATATTTGGCCAAAATCTTTTACGTTCATATTCCCTATTCCAGATTTAATTCGAACCTGAAAAAAGCTTTCTTCTGGTAAGCTTAATTTGGGCCAAAAACTTTGCTGAAACTTTTTGTTTAATTTTGTTTGTAGTGCGTTATTCTTAAGTAAGTTAGGTCGCAGATTCATGGGATAAGTTTTAATGGTGCATATGGCTCAGATATCCAGTAAAAGCATTGAGGTGCAAAGGGGATCTAATGGGATAATTTAATAACGATAAGCGAGTGTGGAGCTAGGCCATAAGCAGAGGAGACCAGAGTCCGGAACAGAAGCTATACGTGGCCTTATTGAAAGTGACGGCCGTCCTGTGGGGAACGTACAAACTCCTTGGGAGTGGAGATTGCCACGTAATCGTATTATTTAGCTACAACGACCGAAGTATGTATAAAAATATCTTGTAGAAGCACTCCACGAAAGAGAGAATACGCGCGCGACAGCCTTTTTATGCAAAAACTCATGCGAAATAGTATATTAAAACATTAAGTTTTATAAGGAACGTTTTTTAGCACGCGTCCTGGTTTGGAAAAAGAGCCGCGCAGCGGCGAGTTTTCCAATGGACAAGTGATAAAAAACGCCTTATAAAACGAGTTTTTTATACTATTTTTATATTTGCTTCATTTAATTCATTAAAAAGCATTTTTAATTTGAATTAAAAATTCAACATGAAACTTTGTTTTTATGACCAACCTTATAGCATAACATCGACATTTTGGAGTAAAAAATAAATTTAAGTTAGACATATTAAATAATGACATTTGTAAACTTTACTCATTTAATACTGAATGAATAGGCGTTTTTGAGAAAATGTAGCCATTGATATCATTTCTCCAATTCTTCTAGTTATTCCCTCTACAAAAAAACTATGTCCCCCGATTGATTATAATAGTAAAATTTGTAAATAAAAAGTACCTTGCAAGAAAAGAATTCATCTTTTTGCATCAGGAAAACCAACCAATAAAATAAAATTTTAGGTTTAATAATGAAGCAATTCAGAAACTTTAAAAAACCAAATTTCGGGTTTCATAATGTGCATATTATAGAACGCAAATATAAAATAGTATATTAAAACAATGAGTTTTATAAGGAACGTTTTTTAGCACGCGTCCAGGTTTGGAAAAAGAGCCGCGCAGCGGCGAGTTTTCCAATGGACAAGTGATAAAAAACGCCTTATAAAACGAGTTTTTTATACTATTTTTTATATTTGCTTCATTTAATTCATTAAAAAGCCTTTTTAATTTGAATTAAAAATTCAACATGAAACTTTGTTTTTATGACCAACCTTATAGCATAACATTGACATTTTGAAGTAAAAAATAAATTAAAGTTAGACATATTGAATAATGACATTTGTAAACTTTGCTCATTAAATACTGAACAAATGGGCGTTTTTGAGAAAATGTAACCATTGATATCGTTTCTCCAATTCTTCTAGTTATTCCCTCTACAAAAAAACTATGTCCCCCGATTGGTTATAATAGTAAAATTTGTAAATAAAAATACCTTGCAAGAAAAGAATTCATCTTTTTACATCAGGAAAACCAACCAATAAAATAAAATTTTGGGTTTAATAATGAAGCAATTCAGAAACTTTAAAAAACCAAATTTCGGGTTTCATAAAGTGCATATTATAGAACGCAAATATAAAAAATATCTTGTAGAAACACTCCACGAAAGAGAGAATACGCGCGCGACAGCCTTTTTATGCAAAAACTCATGCGAAAAGTAAATTAATGTAACTCCGCGCGCAAAGTTATAATGATAAAATTAGAGTTTGTAGTATAAACTCAGTTTTAATTAGATGTTGGAGAGTAAACCAAAAACAAATATTGACGTAAAACAACATTTGCAGGATAATTATATTATTTAATTGAATTTATGTCAAAGTTAAAATAAATTTGTTACCTTTACATCAAACAAACTCAATGTATACGCATCCATCAAAGCTTCCATTTTCAAAAGCATTATCGTTGAAGTTTTCAATCAACATTTTTGTAGCTATGTTTATATTTATTAATAACACAATTTCAATGAAATGTTTAAAAATAAAACAGTTTAAAAAGTGCTCCTTGGGACTTGTACCGGCAGCGGCACAAAGTAAAAGTTAAGCAAAAAACGATTTGTTATACGGTTTTAGCTTTAAAGAATAGACCCACTGGCATAATGAAATCTGTAAATCAGGAGCTTTTCCAAGATTTCCCGGAGGAACTTTGGGAACTGCACGGTATCACGCAACCGAGTTTTCCGATTTTATTCTGTCTGTTTGCAACCGACCAATTAAATAAATCTATCTTACATTTATTTACTGCATCAGGAAATAATTTTATTAATATTTAACAGCTCCTCGTCTACTGATTTACTTCCAAACAAATTATTTAAAATTCTACAATCCTGAAAATTACCGGAATTTGTTTCAGGACTATTCCAAAACTATTGTGTTTTCGCAAACCACTAATCGAAATATCAATAAACCCATTATTTTGTAACACGATAAGGGAGATTAACAATAAGAATAAGGGGGACTTCCTTGCCAGACGAAAAGCAAGAAAAATTACATTCAAGGAAACTACGAACATTAAGCTCTCTAACAGTGATTAAAAGTATGAATTGTCCTTGTCGATTGAGCTTGCTCGGCGATATAAAAGCGCCCAAACACAAAAGCGAAGAACGACATTCACTTTCAATTGGAAATTGCACTTCATACAATATTCCCGTTTAAATTAACAAAGTCGAAAGCTCAGAGATCGATTCTCTTACGACTATTAAATAGTCTGACTCAAATTACCTTTTTTTAGACTTAACGAAACGCTAATTAATCGAGATGACTTTTGGTACAACCAGAATTTAAGTGAGTCCAAAAAGGCTGCTGATTTTTATAATCGGTTTAGTCAAACTAACATCTGCGAGGCAATTCGTCAATATTAAGTTAAGCTTTAGCTAATATCAAAAGCAAAATCCCCTAAATATTACATGAATATGGAAAACTAAAATCCCTTTATTGATTATAACCGAAATATTACTTTGCCCGCACGGATTACACACTTCATTACCAACAATTTCCATAAATTATGGACCAAAGAATTATTTTCTCGCGTTTGAAACAAATGTTCAGGATTATTCCGGGCATACAAATAAAAATAGAAAAACTGAACGCATTCAGGAGCTGAAACAATGAGAGCGTTGGTCGAGCTAATAGCTATTCTGTTTCCGGTGAATGCCGGAAGTGGAGATCATTTCCTGAAATAGTCTGCGTTTGGATTGCTGCAAAACACGTATTCAGAAAGCTTTTGTTCAATATTGCTTGGCTATTCGAATATGTGATTTATAATGCAATGCTGCAGCGAAATCAACAATACCTAATTCTAATACTAATTAATCAGAAAGTCCTACAGGGTGTCCAAAAAATGGCGCATAAACGCGATGGTACGCTCTTGGGGCATTCTCAGGGATCCCTAGAAAATTGTCAAAAAAATCCATCTGTTATATTCATCGAGAAAATTGCGAACAAGTTGCATAAATTCGGCAACACAGTCTAGGAAAATTCATCTAAAAATCCAATCTATAAGTCTAAAAATCCTATTTATGAGTCTTGATCATACACTTATGCCCTAGATTTTATTGACGTTGTTGTCAGCTTCATTTCATGAAAATTTTATAAAATTAAATTGATTATAAAAATGTAATTTGACCATTTAATAAATAAACAAATGGTTGAATGGTTTAAGATATACTTTAGCTTTGTATTTAACCATTTGTTTCGTTAATATGTGCTGTTATATTCAAAATATAAGCATTTAAAGTTTCGCACTTTGGGGCAACATATCTACGAGGGTATAAGAAATAGATGTTTTTTAACAATTTTCTGGGGCTCCCCAGAATTTTTGGACACCCTGTATAAATGAGACATACTATTCTAAATTATTTTGCAACTAAATGGCAGGAAAAAAAATGCACCTAATTAATAAGCATGTTAAATGTTAACTTAACCTAGTGTTAACGCTGTTTAACTGCTAAAAACAAAATGTAAAACGTTAATTTTGTTATTGAACTCATTAGCTTGTTTTCATCCAATCAAATTAAGTAATTAGACAACTTTTTAAAACTAGGTGTGTGAAAAAAATCATTGATTTACCGATCGATAGAAACCTTGATGCTAATAAATTGTGCAGATGGCTTGGTGCTAAAACATCTGCCGCATTGCATGGCTATCTAGGACATGATTCAGCCAGGTAATTGAGCACGGCCTACTATACTGTCCTGTCACGATGGTCTGATTAAAACAAATGAATTAAAATGGGAAACTAATCATCGATCAAATCGTTTCAGTTTTTTATAGTAATCCATATTATACCGTTAAAAATGATACTTAGGAATTTTATTTTGATCCCTGAAGCAATGTCAGTTATTATTTGTCTATGCCTAAAGGAATAGGGGTGATACAACAATCGTTGCTTTTTTGTTTTGTGTAATAGAATCTGGCGAAGGCGCCGGGCTCTATATTAACTATTTTACATTTTTGGACTTATGTAAAAGTCGTGCAACGAAATAAATGGGAGTCTGTAATAAATGCCAATCTGTTTATATTGTAGACAACTTCCAAATATAACCAAGGTCTTCCTGGATGGCACGCGGCAAAAGAAAACAAATGACTGCTGACAAATCATCTATACTGCAGCAGCATCCCAAAATGTAATGCATCCCTTTTGTCAAGAAGCTGATTTATGGTTTTCTGAACTTTACTATGACCGGATGTTTTATTTTATTTAATTGTTGGCTGGTTTGTGTGTTAGGGAGAATTTTTTGAATGAATGATTTTTGTGGTTATATCCCGGAAACATTAGCATAAGTGTCTTTTGTGATTACGAGTGTTGTTTTCAATTGTACAAATTTGCGATGAATAATTTATGTGGTGGTAAAGTTTTGATTTTTTTTTACTGCAGCAAGATGTTGTTTGTTTAAGCCCTTCACTTGTTAATGTTGACAGTGCGAACCTGTGCTATTTGCATAATAATTACGATAAAACCGAGTATTTTGTTTGATCCAAGTTTATCTTTATCATTTCCTATGTTTACAAATACTTTGATATTTAAGTTTATGCATTTTATTTAATAGACTGCACATATGTTAATTTATTATAATCCATTTAGCTAAATGGATAAAGCGAATTGAACATGAGTCTAAATTACTTACAATATGTAGATACTGGCATATTTAAAATTGCGTACAAGTCATCGTAAAAGTTATTTATATCTATTTGCATCCCCGGGTTAACACAATAGGACATTAACACAAAATATACAACATTTTGGTTTGTTGGTAAAAAAGTCAATACCTAGATTTGCTAACACATAATATTTTCTTTTATAAAATTCGGTAATGTTCCCTTAGGCAAAATTGACCAGTCATTAGCCCAGCAGTTGCGTGATTCAAAAATCCACCCCTTTCCGTATTACCTATATTGTTAGCAAAGGTATTACAAAGTCAATGCAGTTTGAAATCTACGGAATGGTAAGTCAATCGCATGCTCATCGCCGCTCCGATCGTAATTATTATTAGGTAAAAGTTAGGACTCATCCCTATTTATTGCACAAATACATCACGCAATATTTATGTTGGGCGCGGTAGATCATATTGGGGTTCTCTATCAGTATATCTTTTACCTCACGCTACCTGAACATCTGACACTTAAAAAAAAGGCATATGGTCTTTTTGTGGGGCAGTATGATCATCCGAAAACAGTTGTTCGTTAGCCGATATAGATAATTGTGATTAAATATTTGAGGAAAGGAGTTATAACTCTTTTTTTGAATGTAGCTTAACGATTTTTGTATAAAGTTATAGATAAAAAGCATAGGAATGAGTAAAGAAAAGAAAATTTGGAAATTGGTCACTATTTCGTAGATATAAGTGATTATATAAACTATGGCGGATGCGCCGGGAAATTCATCTATTTCCTGCTTTAAGACCAATTGAACTAATTTAGTCCTTCTGTTCCGTTGTCGATGAGAAACCAACGTTTACAGCTTTCGCACTTGTCCCCAAAGTCTAAAGTCATCAAAGTATTCAAGGCAAAATTTAACATCGCTCGTCGCCGTGGATAATTCAACATAATTGCGCGCCGCGCGATAGCCTTTATAAACACGACGTTCAACGCCACGCGGCCGGATAATGAACTAAAGAAACTATCAATAACAAACGTTAGAATGTGCGTTTTCTTTGGGGTTTTATCGGGGAAAGGCACAGTCTAAGGGGACATGTGCAATTTGTGGCAAAAGGGCGTCGCCACGTGGCCGTGGCCGAATAAAGAAGTTATACAGATCACGTGACCGACGTTATGCTCTCGATGCGCTTCAGTACCTTGTACGCAGGTAGGGTTGATTTGCAGGGTTGTCCTGCAAGAGCAGGATCATAAAAGGACGTTTGAAAATGAGCATATTGAAAAATTTGAAACGCTATACTTATGTTTGGTTTGTGCTCCCAAAATTTATAACTTTGTACATTTGCACCTTTGAATAAGAAGTCTGTATGGGAGAATACTAACTGGCCGCATCTACCTAAAAAGACTACCATCTGGCCGCGACTAATTGCAGGGTGTTGGTCGAACTGGCCGCGCGATTTTTCTGGTTTGGTCGTACTGGCCGCGACTCATTAAGTTCCTTTTACCTAGATTTATTTTTATGTATCCGATGTTTTATTGAGTTATGATATTAAAAAATTATATAACAGAGAATCCTTTGGATAATATACACACTTTTATTATTATTAAAACAAGCCTGCAATGTTGGAAGTATTCAATGCATGTGCTTTTTAGTTTTATCGTTACAGACAGACCTTTTTAAAAGTACTGGAGGACATTTTTCCACTGGAGGACACTAATTAGGTAGGTTAGGATAAGTTTTGCTGTTAAAAAAATATTTAAACAAATGTGCTTATGTCCCCAAACTGCAATCTAAATAATTTTTTATAAAAATTAAATTCTCTAGGTGTTTATACTCATCCTTCGACAAAACTTTCGCCATAGCTCCTTATCTACCTGCTAAACATGGCAGCAGGTAAAAAAAGTGCTGCGGCCAGCTCCACCATGACCTATGCAGGAAAATGCGACCAGCTCGACCAAGTACCCCTCATTTAATTTTATGACGCGACCAGCTCGTATATGCCAAATAAGTTTCAAGGTCACGGACCTTCAAAATAAATTATTTTAAATAACGCCCTCTTCAGTTTGAATTTGAAGTAAATCAGAATAATTCACCAATTTTTTAAAGTCATAATTCCTTTTATTAAACAGTAAACACCCAATGTTCCTTTTCTTTTGGATGAATAATATTTTATTGAATTTGTTTACATTCGAGTGCCCTTTAATGTACACCCTATTAGGTATCTGATTAGATGTACACTTTATTATAGTACATTATCGGAAACTGAACACCGTAAGTATTGTATATTGTATCAGCGGTAAGTTATGAGATCACTCTTGACTTGGCAATTATCGTTTATTGATAGGGGATGAAGTAAGTTAAGTTAAGAGAGTATGGGTTAGGGGTTGAATGCTGCTAGAGTAAAGGGTTCAAATGTTTAGTTATTGTTGTTTTTATTAAATTATAGAGGATGATAGGTGCTTTTGTGCTTATTAGATTTGGATAATTAAAGGGAAAGCTGATGTGCAATTTTCCCTGCTACTGATGAGTATACTTTTTGAAATCTTCAAATCCTTTCGGATTGAAGCAGGAATGGTTTATTAAATAATTGGTTTTTTTTTTAAATATACCCCTGTCCTGGGGACAAAAATCCGTGTCCTCTTATTGACGGACACCCAATTTGTGGACATACTCAATTTGCAGTCATAAATGGTCAAAAACGGAATGGTTAGAGGTAGTGAGTTTTTTTACCTGGGTAAAGTCCAATATGCATATTTTTTTTGAATTTCAGGGTTTTAGACTGACTTTTATGAAAGCACTGGGGGACATATTTCCACTTGGGGACATTAGGTTAGGTAGGTTAGGTTAAGTTATGCTGCTAAAATAAAAATATAAACTCTAGCTATGTCGGTGCCCAGCAGTGCGTCCAAAATTGTGTGCATTACACTGAAAGACATATCACTAGGTGTTGTTCTTGGTGTTTTTATTTAAAAAATGTATCAACACATTATCAGAAAGCATTGGTAGTTTAAAATTATTTGATCTTTATAGTAAATAAAAGCATAAAATATTATTACTGACTTCTGCACATAAACATCTCAAATTTGGATAATCCTTTTCTTACGGCAGATAAACGGATTAACTCTTACTTAATGACTATGTCTGCAAATTGGAGAGTATTTTGGAATGCCCGCATATTGAATGTCCGCAAATAAGAGGGCTTTCTTGAAATCCCCAAAGTAATATCCTTAAGGATTGAAACAGAACATGTTTTTTAGACGTAATGGTTTATTGAATAATCACTTTTTTGGAATACACCTCAAAAATCAGGGAATTTTAGTTTGTTGTTTGTCTAGTGGATAATTAATGCACCTAAAAGTTAATTTTAGTTTGTGAATCGCCTGACGCATTAGTGGTCATGCGAGTAAACAAAATGTTAACAATTTAACGCCCAAAAAGCGTTATTTTCCAATGGATGCTGACGACAAACAAAACTAATGAAAGTAGGCAGTAGTGATATTGACAATAGTAAACCTTTCCAAATATGCATAGCGTATGTGGTAGCCGCGCGGTAATTAGTACATAATCGCTAAATACGGACCACCCAGGTCCACTATCTATACCTATAACCATTTGCATTTTATTCAATACACGTTCGTACAAGCCTCTTTGTTTCTAAATGGTTGTGTCAATATTGGCCAATATCAACAAACCTGTGTTAAAGCTTCTCTGCCATTAACGCTAGGACACCGCGCCGATGATGCTGTTTTAATTTTTTTACGTAGGCGACATTGTTATTATTGGAATTATTACAGAAAAAAAATAGCTAATTAGGAACATGATTATGACGTAAAAAACTGGGTAATATGACTAATAAAGGAGCATTATTTACACAAACTTTTAAACGAAGTGACGCATCAAAAGTCCACTTTGCAGATCAACATATTTTGCCATTAAAATTAAATAAAAAAAACCAGAAAAATTACAATAAACATATCTATGTAGGGTCCAAAAAATGGCTCATAAACGCGATGGTACACTCTTAGGCAGGCCGCACACCAAAGAAATAAAAGACGTAAGGTTTGAAATGAAAAAATAGAACACGGCTTAAGCAATTGGAGACCGCACACCGATGAGACGAAAGTATTTCACATCTGGCAATGATTTATTATGTTTAAAACCCATTTGAAACCTTTTTGATGAAATAGATCATGTTCTATTTTTCTATCTCGGTTTCAACGTTTCTTCCATTTAACTTGTATAATTTTTGCAGTTTTTTTGCAAAAGATTAACCTGCAATTTTTTTTTTCACGGGATAATTTTTGTCAGACGTTTTTTATTAATTCATATGAACATTATACTTGTTTTTATTACTCTGCCAATTTAATTTTATAATAATATTAGATCGTTAAAAAACCACCAAGTACCTATGGATCTACATAAACAAATTTTTTTTTATCTATTTATAATTTTAAAATACCTAAATACAAAATAAATAAAATTAGGATTTCTTAATTTTTGAGATGCCGTTAAGGGCTGTTCCCTTAAATAATTCATTGCTTGCACTAAAATGTTGTTTTAGATCGAAACAATGTTATTGTCATTCTTGCCTTGATGGTTTACAATAACAGTAATAAATAACCCAAGAATAATAAGATGTATGATACAACCCTGCAGTGACACTCGACTTGACCACCCCATCTAAAAGTAGGTAATAAAAATGTTAGATTCAGCGGAGAAGGTACAGCATGTTTTTAATGTAAAAAACTAAAGTAAAATTCAGTAGTAAGTCTGAGTGGAAAGGGTTAAGCTCGTTTAAGAAATATTATCTTTAAAGTAAATTATAATTAAGTCCTTTTTTTGTTTATTCTTAATTTTGTGTTTGTGAAAATAAAATGAGAAACGACCCAGATTTTAATGTTGCTTTTGTGATTATTGTGGAACAATACGAGGAGTTGTACAATTACAACTCGGATAAATACTCAAACAAACAAGCTCAAGAAAAACCAAATAAACATTATGATGAAAATTTATTTTATTATATGGGTGCACCCAGTAACGTTTTCTTTTGGGTTTTTTTTTTGCCAACAAAAAAGTTGACAAAAGGCCAACTAGAACTTCGTCATCGGATTCCATATAGAACGAAGGACACTAAGAAACTGTTTTATTTGGGTTTCTTCAGTTAGTGTATGCGAAAGAGATGGTTTCGTGGTATCTATTTCATCTGCTAGGTTTCACATCTGGTCGTTTGAAACCTAACATTTTACGTTTCTTTGGTGTGCGGCTTGCCTTAGGGCATTCTCGGGGATCTCTTTAAAATTGTAAAAAAAAATCCATCTGTTTTATTCATCGAGATAAATGCGAACAAAGTTGCTTAAGTTCGGCAACACAGTTTGTTAAATACATCTGAAAAACTCATCTAGATTTTTAAGCATACATTTTTGCATTTAGATCATAATGACATTGTTGTCAGCTTCATTTCATGAGATTTTTGTAAAATTTAATTGACTATAAAAATGTAATTTGACCAGTTTAAAGATAAACAAATGCAAAAATAATTTTAAATAGATTGTTTCTTTGTATTTAGCCATTTATTTCGTTAATATGTGCTGTAATCTTCAAGATATAATTTTCGCACTTTGGGGCCTCATACCTTCAAAGGTATATAAGATAGATTTTTTTTAACAATTTTCTGGGGCTCTCTAGACATGCCCCAATAACGTAACATCGTGTTTATGCGCCATTTCTTGAGCACCCTGTATTTTTAGTTTTAAAATTCTTTTTGCTCACTAGGAAAATTTATGACATCGACCGCAAAGGGACATACCAAAGTAAAGAACTTAAAAAAATGTCCATTAGCGATACCTACTCGAGTGGTAACTAAAAACCAAAAAGTCAAACGGAAGTGGTTAATGAGCCGCACCAAAAGTCACGTGTGGAGGCGTCCATGACCGTCGCGACGTCACACGCCACATATCACTTAGCGTCGTCCTTCCGGGTACCATAAAACCACACTCTTAAAAATAAATTGTTATTTTTTTTAGTCAAAAAATTGTTTTTTATAAGCACCATTTTTAAGCTAAAAAAATTTGTTGATTCGTTAAGGATACATTGTATTTTTCTTGTTGTGCCAACAAGGATTGTTGCTTCCCTAACTTTATAATTTTTATTTGGCTTAACAACAAATTTTTTTGAGTGCTCTTAGTGGACAATACACTCTTATACACCTTTCTAAGCTCCATTAAAATATTTACCTACATCAGAAGCGTAATGGGTACTTTTCCACACATTACAAATTTACCACGTTGTTAATGCTTAGTGACTTGGTTTTTTACCCTTAATTAGGGTCAATTTAAAATGGCCTTAATGCATACTTTTACTTCGTGCATTACTACCTAGATCTTTTTTAATACTAATGGTAATGGAAATGTTTTGTTGATGGGGTTTAATGGAAGATTCATAAGTGACGTTTTTCCAGAATTAGTATTTAGTGTCTGCCCTTAAAAGCAATTTTTAAGGACATTACTAAGTAAAAAAATATAAATAATAAATTTAACTTAAAATAAGGTTTTTTTGAGTGCATATCAAGAAAAAAATACCTACAGAACTTAATGGATGATTACTTTTCACCGGATGGAAATGCGTTTATGAAAATGATGGATGTATTTTACAAATTTTACAATGCAAGGGAAATTGATTGGTTACGCTATACACCTCTTCTTTTCCATTATTGACAAATGAGACTGCACAACTGAGAGGTGATATATGATCTCTCCAAATTGTAAAATGGGACCTGTCAAACCAGGTTATTTGTTTACATTATAATAAATAATAATCTACATAAATTTAGTTTTAGAATAAATCCAATTATAGCTTATACATTTTACCAAAAGAGGTTTAAAAATATGCAGAAAAATGCGGAATTTACCAATAAGTACAGTTTTTTTTAATGACTAACGAACAAAAACACTTTAAAAGTTAATTATATTATGTAAATAGGGTAAACTAATGAAATCTCGTTTTGGTTAGGAAAATGGCATCAAAATCAAACTTTACATTAAAGTTTGGCAATAAAACAAGTTGAATTGTGATGGATTTACTTGAAATCAATTTGAAATTGTTTACCCTCATTCAGTTTAGGAACCATTTCAGGGTTAGCAAAAAGTTAATCAAAAACACAAGTTAAAAAAAAAGGTGGAAAAATATTCTTCTAAAAATATTTGCCTTCTCTCATGAAAAAGTCTGCGTTTTTTACACAGTCGTTAAGTTTTAAATGAGTCTTGACCTATACATTATTTAATTTCTCAAGCAAGAAAAACAAAAGCCTCCTCTATGTTTTTCTGATTTCACAATGAATGTTAACCATTTCCGGAACACACAAAATCAATTTGCGACAAAAATAAAACATAAAGAACAGTTGCGGTAAACAAAACAGTCTTTAACACTAAGTCAAAAGTTGTCAAACTTAACGGTGCTTTCTTCCTTTAATGAGTATTATTTTTATAACCCTATGCACTTAGAAAATATAGTTTTGACGCGTAATGTATATCGTAAAATGTTTATTTTAGTTACGTAATTTGGTGTGAAATAAAACGGTTAATTGACTCCCTTAGTTTAAAATCAATGCCCAAAAGTACATAAATATTTATGAATACTTATAGGTAATCACTTTTTTATTGTTTAAATATCAAAGTCGATTCGTTAAAAGGTCGTAAAGCTGGTTATTCGTTAATAAAACTGAAGGGCATGGTTACCAAACTAGAAAAGCGAATATTCAGTTTGTGCATTGTGATTTAAAATGATATTAAAAAATTCGTCAAAATTATTGATGAAAAAATAAATCAAAAACAAATCCAGTTATGTGTGAAAAAATAAAATGCATATTATGTTAAAAAAGGTTGAGGGCGGTTTGATAGGATCAAAAAATCATCGATGCATGCCGCAACCGAAAAGTGAAAACATAAAAGCATAAGCCATAGGTAAATCTTTTTAAGTGTAAAGTTAATGTTGCGTTAAATCCTTCTATTCTGGGCTATGCATCAGTAGCGTAGACCTAAAATCCTTTAAAGAAATTCGTTTAAAGGACCTAAAGCAATCTGCCTATTTATTCAAAGATGAACATTTGTACATTTTAACGGGTTACAACTTTTGTAAGGACATTTTGTGTTCGATTTTTTGGTCCTAGATTTAACATTTAATTTATTTCTTGAAAAACTCTCGCCACCACTGCTACTGAACACAAAAGCTTCCAAACTTACAATTCCATACAAAAATGTTCACGCCTTGTGCCTTCATTGTATTCAAACAGGCATGCCAACCCAAAAAGAGCATTCAAACGGATTTGCGTAATGCTCTAATCACACAGTAGCTAGACCGACATAGATAAGAAACAAGGTGCATTTTCTGAAGCGGAGTAATTGTTTTTGACAAGTATTATTCCTAATAGTGTCCTTAAAAATAGATGATTATAGGGTGGAGTTATTGTCTCACCTAAAGTGACGTTGTGGATTTATTATGCATCATCAGATTTTGTTAGATACGCCTAAAAAGTGGACATAGAATTGCAGAAAAATAAACCAAAACAGTAAGGATTAAAATTGCATACAAGGTGTCCAAAAAATGGCGCATAAACGCGATGGTATGTTGTTGAGGCATTCCTAGGGAGCCCCAAAAAATTGTTAAAAAATCTATCTCAAATACCCTTGGAGATATGAGGCCCCAAAGTGCGAAACTTTAAACGCCTATATCTTGAAAATAACAGCACATATTAACGAAAGAAATGGCTAAATTAATACAAAGGCACAACCTATCTAAAATTATTTTACCATTTATTAATCTGCTAAATGGCCAAATTACATTTTTAAAATTATTTTAGTTTTTCAAAAATTTTATGAAATGAAGCTGACAACAATGTCATGAGGATCTAAATGCAAAAATGTATGCTCAAGAATCTAGATGAGTTTTTAAGATGTATTTTACAAACTGCGTTGCCAAACTTATGCAACTTTGTTTGCATTTTTCTGGATGAATAAAACAGATGGATTTTTTGTTGAGAATTTTCTAGGAATCCCTGAGAATGCCCCAAGAGCTTTATGCGCCATTTTTGAACACCCTGTATATCCTACTTGTAGTAAAACTTTTGAGTCGTTGAAACATAGTGCAAGCTTAATTTTTAAAATTTATTTAAAACTCGATGTTTCAAAGCAGTTCAGCTTTGATCCTTTGGGAAGACTTGCATCCTGCATTTCATATAAAGAGGTGGGTGAAAAGATTGTTAGCGTTTTTAGTGTACAAAGCTAGGGGTGGCATGCCAGTCGCTCCCTCGCTTTACCGTCCAAATTCACTTACTTTATACACAGATATGCTTTTAGCCAACTCAGACTTTATTTACAAGGGAGCCCCTTGCTTTCTAGCTCTAGATCCTTACTATATCGTCCTGAATCTACCTTCATAAGGACGAAGGATGTATGTCACGTCACAAGGACTTTATAAAGCATTTACACGCACTAAAAACCGAGAATAGCTGAAACAAAAACAAGGTTGATGTTTCAAGGACCTTTTTATACACCTTAACTCCCTTTAAGGACGAATAACCAAAAAGCTAAATACGCGTTACTAAAAAAACAAAAACTAACTAAAACAAAAATAGTCGCCCAATATTTAAGGCATCTTTTCGGCGCCGCCTTGGCAAAGGTACGTCTAGTCCCTGATGGCAATAATAGGAGCGAAATGACAAAGTTTGGGTTATACTGTCGACACCACATCCGGCCAACCACACTTTACAGCTTTATAACAACTTCTGGCTACTTATCTGGGACATAAACACGTCAATTTTTGACAGGTACAAGGGTAACAAACACCAAGAAGGCGACGCTTGAATCGTTTCTGCAAACTGGGATGAATCAAAGTGTAAAGTAGGAAACTGGCCGGAATCGAAAGTGGTTGCTATACAGGATGTCCAAAAAATGGCTCATAAACGTACGCTCATAGGGCATTCTCAAGGATCTCTAGAAAATTGACAAAAAAAAAATCCATCTGTTATATTCATCGAGAAAAATGGAAACAAAGTTGCATAAATTCGGCAACACAGTCTAGAAAAATACATCCAAAAATCCCATCTATGAGTCTTGATCATACACTTTTGCATTAGATTTAATTGACGTTGTTGTCAGCTTCATTTCATGAAAATTTTGTAAAATTAAATTGATTATAAAAATGCAATTCGACCATTTAAAAAATAACTAAATGGTGGAATGGTTTAAGATAGACTGTAGCTTTGTATTAAACCATTTTTTTTAAATAATATGTGCTGTTATATTCAAGATAGAGGCGTTTAAAGTTTTGCACTAAGAGGCAACATATCTTCGAGGGTATATGAGATAGATTTAAACGCTGTTTACAATAATTTAATTTTAATAAGAATTTACGAAAAAAAAACTCTTAAAACTCTTGTTTGTAATTCCTAAAGCGCAGCCAGAAAAAAATATTGTTTCACGCATTAAGTAGCACCTTTTCAAAGCCCCCAAAATAAGACCTAATAGAAGGGAGTCCTAAGTGTCTTCCCTAGAAATTATAACACACCGGTGTATAATTAGCAGCAAATTATGACCCAAGCTAACAAATGGACTAATAAAAATACGATTGGCCATCAAGTGCGAGACCCAGGTGTAAGCTTACAAGCAACCGGCAATTTGTGAAATGGAACAAGGCTATTCCCGGCTATTGTTTAAACTTAAAACCTTTTAGTGTGATCTCAGTTAGCTGAAAATAATGATTATGTTATTAGAGCTTGCCTTAAAGTGCAGCAGCACTTCTGTGGAAGGACAAATTATAGTAATCAAAACCAATTTCCGTGGGTCCTCAAGTAAGCTTTATTGTATTGAGGCTAAAAACCTAACAAGAAACTTGATAAAATATTTGGATATCACTGTCATTATATTTATTGCTTTTATATCGAATGAGTTTGGATTTTTACGATTCTTGCAACGAATTTATTCATTACGAAGCCCTCTTATTTGCAGACATCCAATATGCAGACATTCCAAAATATTCTCCAATTTGCAGACATAGTCATTAGGTAAGAGCTAATCGACTTACCTGCAGTAAGAAAAGGATTATCTTTTAATTTGAAATGTTTAGGTATATGTGCAGAAGTCAGTAATAATATTTTATGCTTTTATTTAGTATAAAGATCCAATAATTTTAAACTACAATGCTTTCTAACAATGTGTTAATACATTTTTAACATAACAACACCGAGAATAACTCCTAGTAATATGTCCCTCAGTGTAATGCACACAATTTTGGATGCACTGCTAGGCACCGACATAGCTAGAGTTTATATTTTCATTTTAGCAGCAAAACTTAACCTAACCTACCTAACCTAATGTCCCCTAGTGGAAAAATGTCCCCCAGTGCTTTCATAAAAGTCAGTCTAAAACCCTGAAATAAAAAAAAAATGCATATTGGACTTTACCCAGGTAAAAAAACTCACTACCTCTAACCTTTCTGTTTTTGACCATTTATGTCTGCAAATTGGGTATGTCCGCAAATTGGGTGTCCGCAAATAAGAGGACACGAAAGTAGCTCTCTGGCAGAAAGCTACCTTACCCAAAATCAGTGGTAGGATATAAAAAAATGGTTTTATTTATTGTTAAAAAATACATGTTATATTAGAAGAAAACTGTAGATATTTAAAATTATTTGAAATATAAAATTGTGTGGCAACGAGGGGCTACCATTGCAGAGATCTTTTTCACAATGCAAACATTCTAACATGGGTTTCGTTGTCTGAGACGCCTTCTTAGTTTTTATCTCCTCGCACCATTCTTTAGGTCTACATCGTCGCATGGTAAAATTTTTGCCTTCTCTTAGTTCCAAATAGTTAATACATGATTGGTCCTTATTGGTTACGTTCTTCAAAATATCACAGTCAACTTTTTCCGCTTTCCAAGCAAGAAACATATTTTTTCCTGGTAGCTCATACGCAGCATTGTAACATTTTAATGAAAAAACGAGGCATATTTCAATAGTTAGCAGGAAGACGGTCAGGAGTAATTTCATGTTAATAGATGATCAACAACACAGCTTGTAAAAGGAGCGTAAAGGATTATTTTTTATGAAGTTGCAATGTGATGTTTTAACTGTCAAAATGATTTAACACTGTTTTTGTTTTTGAATCTGTGCTGAAAAGTAAGCGTTGGTTACCAACCACTACCATCTAGACTATAAGGCCTCAAAGGTTATAAAAAATGGTGGACAATAAAGTTTGACAACTTCCGACAGTTTATAAAAAGTTTGAAAGAAAATGAAAAAAGTCTAGATGGTAGTGTACCAACCCTTTTTTTAAGATACAGTGGGTTCAAAAGATCATTTTTTAATTTTGAAAAACAATCCCAGATACGTTTGTAAATACACACGGTCAACTCCTACGTCACAGATCACAGATTCACATTAAAAAACTGTCTGTGAAGTAGAATTTTGATTCTGTCAGATTTAGCCACTTTTTTAATACAATATTTTGTGAAAATAAAAGGCTTTCTTAGGAAACCCTTAGTATAAAAATGTGCTCTAATGTCTTAAATTTGGTATTTCAAGTTTAGTTCATTGTAAAACTCTATAATATACAGTTTATGTGTTAATGTTGTGCACCCTCCAAGATGTGAATTTTAAACGCAAATTGCTTGAGAAAGCAACCATATCAAGAGGTCTGGTAAGTACCATTGTAAAGTTAACATTATTTTCTATTACCTCGAACGAACCATACCTCTTGATATGGTTGCTTTCTCAAGCAATTCGCGTTTAAAGCTGACATCTTGGTGGGCCAACATGATCATCAGATTATTAAGTAATTTTTTAATTCTTGCGGTAGTTTCTCGGGTAATTTTAAATTAAAATATCGTAAATAAGATTTTAAGAAGGAACATTTTTCCACTAAAAAACTCTCTTATTTTTTTAATAATGTTTTAAAAAGACCAATGTTGGAAACACAGAATAAGAAAAAAATTACCATTTTCTTATCCGTATTGTTGGTTGCCTACAAAATTTTCTACTGTGACGTAGGATTTGACGGTGTCTATTCGTGTACTGTTTATGCTTGAACCAAGAATGATTTAAGAAACCGCGCCAAAAGCAAAGATAAGTGTTCTATGTTTTATCTGGTGCCATGATGATTTAGCATGATTTACGATTTGGTCCAAAACTCCAAAAGGAGTAATTTGCTGGCTTCCAAAAGCAGCGCTAATGGAATGGGTCGACAGCGGTGGTTTCCACCAATAACTGCCGTGTTGGATGTTATCTCCCGCACCGCTAATATCACTAGACAAAAGCTTGAAATATGAATAAATTAGCATTGCGATTCAGCAAGTCACGGTACCTTTTAGAGCTGGTCCGCCTACTTGGCTAGAACGCTAATGCAAGGCCAATTTGATCTTTATTCTAATTCCATTTCACAAAGAACATCAAACGTACCTACTTAGGTATAAATCAGAACAAAAGCGCCTTTTAGAAAAAAAAATAAGTATGTGTGATTATTTTTAGGCCGCGCGCTTATCAAGAACAAGATCAGGGTTTTTAAGTAGAGGCAATGATATGCTAAAACTGCCAAAAACCAAAAAATCAAGTTGAATAAAAATTATTTCCAACACCACTAAATTATGCTTGGAATTATTTCTTAAATCGCTTAAAAGTTCATTAAAATCAAACCAAGATAATTTATCTTTAATAAGAGTTGTTAACCAAAGTAGCAATCGATGTTTTATCAAAAAAAATTATCAAATATTTGCACAAAATTTAATATTACAGCAAGGTTTATAAAATTGCATAATATTTAAAAGACCGTGCTATCAATGCTTCACTTCTTATTTTTTTTTAAATTTACTACGGGAATTCCAAAATTAGACAGATAAGAAATATGTCTGTAATTTTATCAAAATAAATATTGGCCAAGTGGCACATGCAAAACTTCATACTAGTATATCTACAATTTTAGATATTCTAAAGGAAAAAAATCATAAGCAAAAGCTATGTGGTAATTAGTGCTTCATATGTTAAAAAAATATAATAAATAAGTTTATTTATTAGCTTAGATTAATTAAAAATAGAATTTTTCTTTAAAAAAAGAGTCGACAATAGTTATAATAACATGTGAAAATTTCTTGGAACATCACCCTTTATATTTATTCATAAGTTTTTATAATAATATATAAGAAAGATCAAACTGTTATTTATTTGCATAGTTAGGTAAATATAAACCATTTTCCGAGAAATCGCTGTTTCAACTCAACAACAAAATAGTTTAAAACGAGTAAAAAAATCAATTCACTAAATAGATTATTGATTTATCCACCTGAAAAAGTATCTAATTTATCCCTGTTGAAGTTAAAACATATTAAAAAAAATATTTAACCCAGAATTATCGTGCTTTTATTTCAAGAAGAATATGGCGGATGCGCCGGAAAACCAGTCAATACCAAATAACGTAAAAACTCCTCTTTTTAAACCAAAGTTGTTCAAACCCAATAAAAAAAGAAACAATTTGTTTTTCGTGCAAAGTATCCAGTAGCATTCACAATGTTAAAACAAGGTTACTGGCATCACACAACAAAGCGCTTCAAAGTGGGGACAAATACAGCCGAATATTGATTATCTGTCGACCATTTTGTGCGGCCCTAAACCATACAACCAACAACATCCACCAATGCCGAATCCGCATTCTCAGATGCACAGGCGGAGCTCCGACGGAGCCCTAAACAAAAAGTAAGCGAGCCGATTCCGCCCGACGGCGCGAAACTACTCGCCAGTTTGTTCGAAACTCTCTTGAATAACGGTTGGGAGTTTTGCGACTCTCTGCACCCGTGTTAACTTAATAAAAACTCTCGTGCAACGTTTACACCCCATAGATATGATGCTCATATCGAACTCAATTTAAATTTAGTGTAAAGGACTAATTAATGTTTGTGCCCTAGTAAGGCAAGTGTTTTCCTGTGACTGTTGTTGAATTAGTGTGTTCGTATGGTTATGTCAGAGCAAGGTGGACTGGCGATGCACCAGTTGCCAATGCATAGGGGGCTGGTGCAGCCGAGCCTGGTCATGAACCCCCATCCCTTAAATGACTCCTGTTCTATGGACCCTTCGCAAAGCAGTAAGTACTGTTTAAATATATGTAAAAAACACTACCAATACACTTAATAACGTTCTAGTTAACGTCCATAACCAATATAGTTGTGATGCACATTGAATTAAAGAATTATTTCAACCCCTATTTCCGAAAAGACGTCTCAGAAACTCCTTTACCAAAATTTCACGTTTTTAGTAAAAAAGGATTAACTTTAGTTGTGAAGGACCTCTATCGGTGCCTTAAAGTATCAACAATACAAATCTTTTACCAAATTTACAAAATGCTCTCTCACAAGTTCTAAAAATAGCAAAATCATTGTTTGTGAAATTTTTTGTCCAATTTGGGCGTGATTACTATATGTTTTTTAAAAAACTTGAAATTATTTACAAGTGTTTTGTACCACAAAGTAGTTGTTAAACATTCAATATATTTTTTTGATGTAATTTTCTGTTAATTTAACACAAATATAGGGGTGACATTGTAAGGACTGTTAATTATTTTACAAACTGGGCAATATGCTTAAGTTAAGAAGGATTTTATAACATACTGTGATTTTATCCGACGGATCAAGTAATAGCTTACATTATTGTTCAGTAAAATACATTTTTTTTAATATAATTTTTTAATAAAAAATTGGGATGAGCATAGTTTTATTTTGCACCAGAAAAAAAATTGTTTTATAATACTTTTGCATAACTCTTTATGGCTAACACAAACTACTCATTTTTTCAATATTCTCCCAATAATTTTTGGGTTACCATTTTTCGCCTAAAATCCAGATTTAGAAATATTCTTCCATAGTTAATTTAGAGAAAAATTCAAAACTTTTAGCAAAAACCGTTGTTTACAAAAATAGCAAAATTGTATTAAATTTTCTACATTGAAAAGGCTGCAGTTATTTTTTTACAAAAAAAATTGAATGAGAAGCTTTTTTATCGAAAGGGGTGTGTCATTAATAAATAAATATTACATGCTCATATAAAAAAAAAATTGATAAATATTTTTTCTCAGACTTATCTTATTATTATTAATTATCCAACCGGATGTAGATAATTTTTTAATTATTGCAATCTTTAATATAAAATCTATTGTAAGCCAACAAAACAATTTTTAAAAAACAAACTTTATTTTTAGAATTTTAATAGACACTTTAAAATTAATATCATAGGCGAGATCATATGTAGGTATAAGACAGAAAATTGTTCACAAGTTCCGTTTTATTGCTTAAAATAAATAAAATAGATTTAGGTACCTATTTTATTCATAGCTGCTTAATTTATGCAAATTTCAATAAAATTAACATTTTTTACTGGTTTTCAGGCCTTTTTGAAACTAAAATAACTTTACTAATTTAGCTTTTCATTATTGTATATTTTACAATAAAATTACACTCGTTTTTTAAAGTATTAAAAACATTGCAGGCTGCCTTAAATTGTTTATTTATTTTTCACTACTCAATAAAATAAAATAATTTGTCGCGCAATTTTAATTCTTGTTTTTTTTTATAAGTTTTCCAAGAAATTGTCATTGTAACTTGTAAGTATAAATACATTGTTGCTTTATAATGTCTATTTTTTACTGACCAACTTAATTCAAAAACTATTAAGGCATGATCATTAAAATAGGTATCCGAAACGCCTTAGCAAAATCAAGTTAATTAATTATGCCAGAATAAAATGCTATGAGGACATTTATTGATTTTATGTTATTTATAAGAAAATAATTGGGACTTAAACCTTTATTTCGAGTCATTAGGATCAGAAATGGTTTATTTATTTAAACAAAAAGTAAGCACTTTTTTATACCCTGTATACTTGCGAGGCTCGTAAAACTTTTGCTGTAGTTAAAAACCTGACCTGTCTGCATAAATGGAAAATGAAGATGGATTTTAAAATAAGTATGATTAAACACACACAATGTCAATGTTTAGCCATGGTGATGGGTAAATTTATGTTCAAGAAAATACTCTGAAGTGAAAGGAATCTTGTTTGACTTGAGATCGTGTCAACATGTTAAAATCAAAGTCATATAAAACGAATGCATTGGAAAACGTATATGTACGCAAATTCATTTAAACAACGTCTTTTTTAATAAAATTCCGCGGTACGAGTCACACGAACCGTCTAATCGAGGATCATTTTTCTTAGGCAAGACCGGCACCTTTGACCACGGTACCAGAACCGATTTTATTGCGTCTTTTTACTAAGAGGAATCTTTCAGTTTTATTTAATTAGTGAGTTGGGTGATGGTCGCACCTTATTTAACTATCAAATCGTTCCTTAAATATTTCCGTTTTGGATTTATGTTGATTATTATCTTAGTATTTAGCACCATTATTTTAAATGGCAATAAAGAAATTTGCCCATTTTTTTCCCAACCATAATGACAAATTTTGTAACTAAAATTCGTCAAAAAGGGACATGATTTAAATTTAAACAAATACCACATTAAAAATGTAAAGCTATCAGTTCTTATTTGCCTAATTATAAAATTAATTGTCTTATTTAGCATAATTTAAATTTTTTCAAGTTTTCGCTCTTGATTGACTATTGAAGTCTTTTTTTCCAAGTTGAAAAATAACGGAAATCCGGAATGATAGAGTAGGAATTTTACTAATTTGTCTTAGTAACATTCCATTAGATCCTAGAATCTTGTTAATATTCACAATATTTACTATCATGGTTAGTTTTATTGTAGTTAATTTAATTTACAATGCCTTTATACGAGAACATCTGCCGACATCGCTCATATAAAAAATTTTCAAGAAAGCTCATATAAGCGTTTTATTGCATCCTATTAAAACTTAGATTTTATTTAAAAAAAAAAATAATAATAAACCAGTAGTATAAAATTAAAATCGTACGTATTATAAATTTACAACGCTGTTTATGATTGTGTGAATATTTTTTTCTTTATTAGGTTACTGTAATTAGGTACATTTTTTATTATTGAAAAAAACATAATTTCAGGTCAGGGATTATTTTTTGTGTTTATCAAAAACATAGTTCTTGCATAAAAAAAATGTTAAGTTTTAATTTTACCTAGCATAAATCAATGAAAACAATTAGCGATAAAAATTGTTTACACAAAAACTTATTGCATAACTGTTTTCTTATGATAATTCAAACAAAAGCACCTTTTCATACCACCTAGTTTGTCCCGGTTGTCTTAGGCAAAAATGGTCATAAAATTAACATTTTGAAGCTATAAAAATACAATAGAAACTTTCCATAAGTTTCTATACTATTCAGAATGACAAGACAAATTTGAAGTGGTTTAAAAAATAGTATTTTTACTACGGTCCATTCAGGAAGTTCATTCAAAGTGATTCGATTCAGTTAAGGGTTTAAAGACAAATTGATTTATGGCCTCTTCAAAGTTGGCCTGATTGCTAAGAAGGAATTTTTAGTGGTTTTTACAGAGCACTTATTTTGTCAATGGGTGCTAAATGAATTTTGCACAGATGAACTACAAAATGTTCTGTTTGGACTACAAGATTTCATGCCACTACAAAATCAGTTTTAATTATTAGAGACGCTTGTAGGCCGATTTATACCACGTAACTTTTACTTTACTTTGGCGTTACTTCACTTCCACTTAACTTTACAAATTTGCCTAATTTACAGATTGCAAAGTTACGTAAAATTGGATCAGTTAAGCGCATGTGTCTGAACTCGCGACTTCTGACAATTTATACCTGGGCTGTAATTTCGGAATATCGCTTCGTAAAACCTACATAAGAAGACCTAACAGGTATCGTATACGAAGCGATATTCCGGAATCACTACCCTTGACAATAAGGGCGAATATCTCATTTTTGCAAATTTTGCGCATGATGGGCAAGCTCGGGTCTCGAGTTAGTACGACTTTATACGACTTTAAGCTAAATGAATTAGAAAAGTAGCGCTAAAGTGAAGTATAAATTTGCCAATACATTCCCATGTATTTTATTTAATTTTTGATTAAGTTACGCCGAAGTAAAGCGGAAGTAAAGTGAAAGTTACGTGGTATAAATCGGCCTTTAAGCTACTAGGCAACTTATTTTTTGTCCGTCTGTTTATCCGTAAGTTAGTAACAAACTTTCGTAAGCATCCAAATATTTAAAGGGAGTATTTAGTAATTTCCTACATGTTTGGTATTTTTTAACCGTCCTAATCCGAATACCAGTCAAGTAAGCTAACGAAAAACTGTCGTCAGTCGGTGCCATTGACTGGACTATTGACAAGATTGTCCGTCTTGTCTGGGCAGTAAACGCCGGCGCCTAGTCCGACATCATGAACACTTCCCAGACGCGAACCATAAATCTACCCTGATGGGCGAACCTGTCACACCCTGGTGTTTTTACAATACATCACCTTTGTATGAATGTTTACGTCTTTGTAAAGTTTGCTAAGTTTGCTGTACTTGCAAATATTTGAGCGCACCCTGCAATAAACATTTAAGGAAATAATTTGGCGCATCCGGCATTTTATGTAGCAACTTGAATAAAATCTTTTAAAGACAAGGAAATTATTTATTTTGTAGCCTAAGACTTGGGCTTAAAATTCATAGATCTTCAAATCTGTGCTCCTAGAAGAAGCTTATTCTTATTCTCGTATAAGTCATCTCCGTTGAGTAAGTAGCATATCTACATGAGGACCCCATCGTATATTATATTATATTTACTAAATGTAGTTTTAAAAACTCCAAAAATGGGGCTACGAACGTATTATGGTTTCATTTAAATCGGTTATTTCTTTGTGTCGAAAATTTGGCTTCAAAAATCATTATACTATTTTTGTTTTTTTTTTTTTTTTCGACTACGGATACATTTTTTGGTGTATACAGGGTGTTACCAAATAAGTAGGAAAAAATTCAGGGGGTAACTCCTGAACCCATTTTAAGAAAAGAAGTTCCTATAAACATATGTCCGATTTTGAATTTTTTTTTTCTTACAGCCCCTTATGGGCCCCCACTATTAACCCGTTTTTTTAAATTTTACAAAGAGGAAAACATTTCTAGTAATAAGATAAATCAAATAGGTCCTATAAAATTTTTTGGATAAATTATTCTTCTCGAAGTTATAGCGAAAAAACTGATTTTTTGGGGGAGCTGTATCTCAAAAACGAAGGATTTTCGGACACACGTTCATATGAACTTTTTTTCTTAAAATGGGTTCAGGAATTACCCCCTGAATGGGTCTATGCCAAACCATAATACGTTAATTTACCATGGTTTTTTTAAACTTGTAAATGATTAAAATTGTAACTTACGTTTTCCCCTAATATAAATTTAGAATATGTGCTTGTTCAAAGATTTCAATGTAGAAAGAAAAACACCAAAAGTACTAAATAATAATAATAATAAACGTAATTTTATTGAAAACATAAATATTTACAATAAGGCCATCGACCGTAGTCCTTCAGCCGGGAAAATTAAAATATTTTATTTGCTAAAGCTATTTTCGTTTTCGAAAATAACTCACATTTAGGATGACTTTTACGAACTTTTGAGTGCACAGAACATCCCATTTATAAATTTGAAACCCAAGTCTTAAAAGTTAAAATTGTGACCTTAAAATTAAAAACTGTAACTTGTCTTTGTTCTGTTGTTCGCAGTCAAAACTTTACGTTCATACAATAACGTGTCCATCAAAAAAGTCAAGCTTCAACCTAAACGCTTTTTTGTGACTTCTCCGACGATTCATTTGCATATATTCGGCCCTCCAGGCCGGACGAGCAGTCCAAAAGAAGAGACATCTCAAGTCTATCAGGCAGCTACCTGAGATGTGGATGATCTCGTGAATGATGCATTCGTGTATAAATTATTCCCAACGCTAATTGTTGCCTTATCTAAACGTGAATCTAGCATTCCCGCCTTGTTGACGCTTGATGCGGCTTCTTTGCGCCAACCCACTCGATTCTCTTAATTCTTATTCCAAATTGGTCATTACAATTCACAGTTACGGCAAACAAACTTTGAGTGAAGCTCGTTTGCATGCGGAATTCTTGATATCCTTGATTGCGTCTTGTCAGAGAAAAAACGCGCCATCAAAAAATAATTAAGAAAATATCAAGTACCTTTGAGAATGAGGTATTCGCCGGTTTATATTACTGCTTAGCAAATTGTCTTAATCAACAATGTTGTAAAATTCTAAGAAGTATTTCAAATTATCTTTTTTATAGCCTCGTTACTTTTTGCTTAGTTTTCATAAACAAAAACTACGTAATTTAGTTGGAAAAACGGTGTTGGCATAAATCAAGTGCTGTTTGATTATTGTAAGCAATACGACTACTAAACTTTTTCGCAACCTTGAAAATTATTTGACGATGTTAAAAGAATAAAGGCGGAATTTTTAAAAGACACCAAAAACTCAATATTGGCACTATGTTGTTTTATCTGACCATTTTAAGCACAATTCCCCTAGGGAGAATACTAACTGCCCGCATCTACCTGAAAAGACTACTAGCTGGCCGCGCCTAATTGCAGGGTGCTTGATCGAACTGGCCGCGCGATTTTTCTGGTTTGGTCGTACTGGCCGCGACTCATTAACTTCCTTTTACCTAGATTTATTTTTATGTATCCGATGCTTTATTGAGTTATGATATTAGAGAAGTATCAAACAGAGGATTCTTTGGATAATATGCAGACTTTTATTATCACTAAAACAAGCCAGCAACGTTGGAAGTACTCAATGCATGTGTTTTTTAGTTTTATCGTTCTCGACAAACTTTTTTAAAAACACTGGAGGACATTTTTCACTGGGGGACACTAGGTTAGGTGATTAGGGTAATTTTTGCTGCTAAAAAGCAGGTACAAAAAATGCCGCGGTCAGCTCCACCATGACCTAGGCAGGAAAATGCGGCCAGCTCGACCTAAGTACCCCTCATTCAAGGCGGCCAGCTCGTATATGCTCTTCTTCCTTCTGCCTGACATTGTATGCAAAAAGAATAATTTAAAATTCTACTCTTATAGTAAGTTGTAATTTGTCTGCATATTGCTAATTTCTGCAAAAAGAACTGTTAGTTATTAAAATTCTAGCCCATTTCCACATAGTTTCGCCTTCGTAACACAATTCCGCCATTTAGGAATACAGTTTCCATAAATGTAGCGAAACCATATAAAAGGTGTGCATGGTGTTTTGAATAATTCGCAATTGAGTATGCAAATGTGGCGGTGGCGTGTATGTATTAGATAAGGCGGCTCTGCACGGTGCTCGTAATCATGTCGATGGACAAGCTGATAAAGGCTTTCTGACAATATTACCACCTTACCGCTAGCAAACCCATAGCTCTTGCATGTTATGTTCTACCTCGGCACCAACCATAAAAAGAAATACTTGCGCAAATATGTAGGTACCTGCATAAAACGTTTCTTTAAATAGAAGTTGCTCTTTGAGGCATTCCTTCCAAGAGGAATGTCGCGAAACATAGAAACTGTGGTTATGTAATGTTGGTTGCCTAAAATCAACTAAAAACAGCACTTTCTAGTCATTGCTCAGTGGGTTTATAAGAGTTAATTTTGATTAAAACTTGTGCTTACCAGTAACATAAATAAACAAAGCACTAGTTGACATATTCTAAAGGTCCATCAATAAGCGTTTAAATACAGAATTTTGGCAATTTTAAATGCAAAAAAATAGAGCTTCTAAATTGCCAAAATTATGTATTTAAACGCTTATTGATGGACCTATAGAATATGCCAACTTGTGCTTTGTTTATTTATGTTGCTGCTATCACAATTTTTAATTAAAATTAACTCCTATAAACCCACTGAGCAATGACCAGAAAGTGCTGTTTTTTGTTGATTTTAGGCAACCAAGATTACATAACCTCAGTTTATATGCATTCCCCATAAAAAAAACATTTCTGATCAACAAATTTTCGCCTAGGAAGGCGTAACGTTTCATTGGAATTCCTAAAATCGACAAATATAAATGCGTATAAAAATGGCGAATGCGCCAAATTATGTTTTCTGTTTTTTCTTCAAAACTACGAGTCCAATTTGCCCAAAAAAGATCTCGGATCCAAGCTTAAAGCATAAACTAAAGGCCCTCAGGCCTTTATGGCTTGTCTGCCTTCTTTGGTAGACACCAGGCGATAAGAAGGCGCCGCGGAGATTCACTACTACAATATCGTCAAGAATGTCGGATTATACCATCCTAAAAGATAATCTTACAAGCCAGAAATATTAGGTACGTTCCAAAGGTATTTTAGCTATGATACCATTATCTGTTTTTTATTTAGTTCAACTTTCTAAATCAAAAAACGAACTCTGTATAATGGGGCAATGGGAGACCAAAGTAGGACATCTTTCTCAAAAATATTAAGTCGCTTCCTTTAGAATTGGATAATTCAAATTTACGTAATATCGATTAAGGATAAACACGCGCGATGGTACATTCAATTATTACAAGATGATGTAACTTGATGTGGCTGATAGTGATAATTTGGGTGTTATACGGGACCCCCGGGTGCGGAATCACCGCCATCAGAGAATTGTAATTAGCAGGTAGGAAGAGTAGCAGTAGCTGTCGGCGCGACAGGGGCTCATTAGCACCCTCCTGCGAACTGCGGGATATCGTCCGTTCTTCTTAGCACTATTCCAAAACCCATCTTCAAGGTAGACTGCCTATACGATCCATGATTATGCTACAGAACCGAGAATTATAACTTGATGACAGTGTCTATGGGCACGACGTGTTCTTTGCCATAGACCACACGGAAGGGTTAGAAAGAACGTGTTTTTTAAAGCGGCTCTCAATGGGCTTATTATTGTAAGCAGAGAAATTCCTAGTTCTAAGAAATCCGGTTGTAGTTCGAAGAAGCGTTAGTCATTTAAAATTTAAATAGGGCTGCCTAAAAGAACCTAACGCATACAACTTTCCTGCATCCTTACATATTTCTACGAGTAATAAGTAGGTACTTACAAAGTAGGTGGTTGCAAAACTTAAATGCATTAAAACTGAACTCTAATCAGAGACGACAGCTATAATTAAAATATTAATTACATTAGAGAATAATTAGTAAAGTATCTTTACAAATAGGTTATTGATATCGAATCAAAAGCAGTAGCTGTTGTCGATATACGTACCTACGTAACATAGTTGGCAGAAATAATTAATTACGTAAAACGTTTCTCGGAATAAGCAACTTTATTACGTTCAAAATCTTGTCCTATCGCATACAAAACAATTTAAAAAGTTTTAAAAATAATTTTAAAAAAATGTAGCAAAAAAACTAGAGAGAAGAAAATGATTCACACAAGGAACCTTTTTAGAACACGGTTGAATTTCTATAGGAATTTTTAAACACTTCTTAAAGTACTATAAAGTTTTAGAATGTTCACCGGTTCGCGTCGAAATTAGCAAAGTTCCCATAGTTAAATCAAATTTCTTAAAAAACTAAAATGCAAAAATGAAAAGCATCCATCCAAAGAGCATGCATATAAACGATTTCTTTTATGCTGCTGCACCTGACGATTTAATTATAGTCTACGGATTATTACGTTGCAATTTCTTAATGAAAATAACTAATTAACTTGCCATATGAACAATTCAATGGAGCCATGTCAAAATTAACGAAGATGCCAAGTCATTTTATAAAATGGGACATTTAGACCTAGATTGTATGATGCGTATCAAGTGCAGATTTATAATAAAATTATTATTGCATTCTGCAATTAAGGTTTACCGTTAAACTCGACTTTAATAATACTTATATGAAAGTACATCAAGATTACTTTTTATACAGGATTATTACGAGAACCGTTTGTTAAAGTTTTGCTTAATGAAAAAAACAGTGCTCGGTAGAGTTGATATAAATAGTTTCTTCACACAAAATGTGCAGTAATAAATCGCGCTTTTATATGCAAATATATCCAAGATTTCATTAATTTTGGATCAAGTTCAACTAATAAAAAATCGCATGATACAAAACTTACATCAATTTTACTTGGAGCCAACCCAATAATGATTAAAAAAACTCATCAAACACAAGATATAGAAAGCTTTTACTGAGCTTTTACGGAGCTTTTAAGTAACTCAAACTGTGTTTATGTGTATAAATATTATAACACGTGTACTTCCAGTATATGTGGCTGCAACTGCATTAGTAAACCCTTTAGGTAGACTCAAGACCCGCGTGTTTATTTCTGTAACATATATCTGTCATCGAACTAAATGCATTTACATTACTCAAAAATAAACACCGCTTCAATGTGAGAAATATGAAATATCATAATCTTAGGAAAGATTAATTTGCATCAATCACTTTAAGAGTTTGTAACTACTTTCCCAGAGCTTTCTTGAACCCCAAAAATAAAATAAAAATGTACTGCAGAAGTCGTGGCAAATTCTCAAAAGGGCATATACGAGCTGGCCGCGTCATAAAATTACTTGAGAGGTACTTAGGTCGAGCTGGACGCATTTTCCTGCATAGGTCATGGTGGAGCTGGCCACGGCACTTTTTTTACCTGCTGCCATGTAAAAAAAGGAGCTGTGGCGAAAGTTTTTTCGAAGGATGAGTAGAAACACCAAACGAATTTTATTTTTATAAAATAACAACGACAACTATCAATATTTTATTGATAAAATGTTTTACTTTGCAGTTTGGTGACATAAGCACATTTGTTTAAATTTTCTTTTCAGCAGCAAAACTTACCTTAACCTGGTGTACCCCAGTGAAAAAATATCCTTCAGTACTTTTAAAAAAGCCTGTCTGCAACGATAAAACTCAAAAACACATGCATTAAGTACTTTCAACGTTGCTGGCTTGTTTTAATGATAATAAAAGTATGTATTTATCCGAAGGATTCTCTGTTTTATAATTTTCTAATATCATAACTCAATAAAACATAGGATACATAAAAATAAATTTAGGTAAAAGGAAGTTAATGAGTCGCGGCCAGTACGACTAAACCAGAAAAATCGCGCGGTCAGTTCGACCAAGCACCCTGCAATTAGACGCGGCCAGCTATAGTAGTCTTCTCAGGTAGATGCGGCAGTTAGTATTCTCCCAATTATTTTAGAGCTTATATTTCCCAAAGCTTTCTTTAACCACAAAAATGCAGGAAAAACTTTGATAAATAGGAAAATATAGCATAATTTTGATTTTCTTAGCTAAAATTTGTTTTTTTTTTGCAGAAAGGCCGCACCATCTTAATCATTCTTGCTGCGTAGGTTGTGGGGGCCAAATCTACGACCAGTGGGTTCTGAGGGTGGCCCCAGACCTGGAATGGCATGCGGCTTGTCTTAAATGCCAGGAGTGTCAACAGTTTCTCGACGAGAAATGTACTTGTTTTGTTCGGGATGGTAAAACGTATTGCAAACGAGACTATGTGAGGTAAGTACCAAAGAAACCCTCTTATTTACGGACATCCAATATGCGGACATTCCAAAATACTCTCCAATTTGCAGACATATAGTCATTAAGTAAGAGTTAATCCGTTTACCTGCAGAAGAAAAGGATTATTATATATTTAATTAGAGATGTTTATGTGCAGAAGTCAGTAATAATATTTTATGCTTTTATTTAGTATAAAGATCAAATAATTTTAAACTACAATGCTTTCTGATAATGTGTTGATACATTTTTTACATAACAACACCGAGAACAACACCTAGTAACATGTCCCTCAGTGTAATGCACACAATTTTGGACGCACTGCTAGGTACCGACATAGCTAGAGTTTATATTTTCATTTTAGCAGCAAAACTTAACCTAACCTACCTAACCTTATGTCCCCCAGTGGAAAAATGTCCCCCAGTGCTTTCATAAAAGTCAGTCTAAAACCCTGAAATTCAAAAAAAATATGCATATTGGACTTTACCCATGTAAAAAAATTCAATACTTCTAACCTTTCCGTTTTTAACCATTTATGTTTGCAAATTGGGTATGTCCGCAAATTGGGTTTCCACAAATAAGAGGACACGAGTACCAAATACTCTTATTGTAAAAAGGTGTTAGGACAGACAGACATCATACAAATGGCATTGAACAGGTCTTTAGGAAATAAAGAAATATAATATGAAAAATATGGAGTAATACTAGATATGACAGTGTTTGGTAATTTGAGGCCGAGTTTACATAGTGCAAGATGCGGCCCACCTGGGCCACCAACACTTTAACACAACTCACCTTCAAACCTGAACAAACAACATCTTAAACTGTCATATTTAGCTTTACTACTAACACACCTAAGACAAAAAATAACAATCGGATTTCGTATTGGCAAATATTTTTCAAGTTGCTAAAGTAAACTTAGAATTTCTTAAATCAAACCCACAAAATAAAGACTTCTAGCCTTTAAAAAATTAATGTAATAACTCGAGGCCTAACTTAAGAGGGGACCTACCTAGACAAAAATATAGCGCACATCAAAAATGTAGATATAATAAGTAATAAGAAAAAAAAGTCATAAAGTGATGGTCTATATTAAAATGCATGGTGTCCATAACATTGCTCATAAACGCGGTAATACGTTGTTGGGGCATGTTTAGAAAGCCCCAGAAAATTGTAAAAAAAAATCCATCTCATATACCCTCGGAGATATAAGGCCCCAAAGTGCAAAACTTTAAACGCTTATATCTTGAAGAAAGAGCACATGTTAACGAAAGAAATGTCTAAAAACAAAGGCACAATCTGTCTAAAATTATTTTACCATTTGTTTATCTTTTAAATGGTCAAATTACATTTTTATAATTAATTTAATTTCACAAAAATTTTATGAAATGAAGCTGACAAGTCAATACGATCTAATGCAAAAATGTATGCTCAAGAATCTAGATAAATTTTTAGGATGTATTTTACAAACTGTGTTGCCGAACTTATGCAACTTTGTTCGCATTTTTCTCGATGAACATAACACATGAATTTTTTTTACAATTTACTAGGGATCTCTGAGAATGCCCCAAGAGCGTACCATCGCGTTTATGCGGCATATTTTGAACACCTTATAGGTACACCAATTATTTACTATCCATTCACAGTTTAAAAAAACATAGTCACCTATAAAAACTAGAATCTTTGTTTCTGAAAAATTGAATTTTTCTCAAAGTTGGCACTACATATCAAATTTACTGTCATCAAAAATTGAAAATTGCCAAAAATAATATGACAGTTACATAAAACAGGCGTAAAAATTGGGAAAAAGAATAAATTTTTGAGATGTGAGAATTTATGAAGAAAATTGTAGACATTTTTGTAAAAGTGTTAATTTATCTTATGAAACCTAAAAGGACTTATTAACAGTGAGTACTTAGTACTTACAATTATAGTTTCCATTTTGGGTAAACTTTTAAATGTTTTAATAATTAAGGCTTTATAAAGTAATTTAATAAAAAAAAAATACTTCTGTATATGTTGAGACCATTGTTTTCGATCCAGATGCCCTGAACATGTTATTAAATGCATTTTTCAATTTTTTTGACTTCTTACATAACCAGCAAACACAAGTGACATTAATGACAATATACAGGGTAAAATCTATCTCCTTATGGCTCGTCTACTCTGTTTTATTTTAAATGTGAATGGATAGTAATTTCTTTGTGTTTGTTTTCAGATTATTTGGGACGCAGTGTGACAAGTGCGGTGACTTCTTAAAAAAAAGCGATTTCGTAATGCGGGCCAAAAGTAAAATTTACCACGTAGAATGTTTTCGATGTGTTGCGTGCGAGCGAAGATTGGTGCCTGGCGATGAGTTCGCGTTACGTGACGGAGGAGCCCTTTATTGTAGGGAAGATCACGATGTTATTGAAAAAATTGCCCCACCTCAAACGCCCAATCCTGCCACTGAAAGTAACAACAACACCACCCTTAGCAATCATAATCATAACAGCAGTAATTCTACGGATTTGGGGTGCATGTCAGGTAGGAATTTTATTTATTTATAACAGCCTTTTAATGTGCTTTCAAAGGCAACTTCAAATTCGACACTTCATTTATTTTTCGAAGTCATCTAATTGACAAACACAAAGTTTAAGAAACAATTTAAATGCAGATTTGTTATCAACATCATAAAAGTAGTCTACAAAATAAGTTTCATTAATATCGGAGACAAAAAATATTTTTGCTAAGCTTTTTTGAAAATTTTCAAAATTTGTCCGATTTTGTTAAGCTTTAACAAAAAAAAGAAAGCACTTGGGAAAATTCCGATTGTAGATTTGTTTTGTACGCCTTCTAATTAGTATAAAAACACAGTTTCAAGCTAATCTATTTTTTGAAAATTTGCCTGATTTTTTTGTAAGGGGTAAGGGTCCAAATATTTTCAGTTTTTTTGTCGCCACGGGAACAAATAATTTTTGTCATAAATGAAAACTCCCATGTTTATGTATAACGAGCTGCTGAATCCGAATTTAACACCTAAACATTTGCAGGGTTTCTAGTTTTATCGCTATGAGCTTTTAAATGCAACTTGAAACGCGACACTCGATTTTTTTCAAAATCACCTAATTGCCAAACAAAAATTTTTGGAAGAAATTTAAATGCAGATTAGTATTCTGCAGCATAACATCAATGTACAAAATAAGTTTTATTAAAATCGGAGACAAAAAATATTTTTTCTAAGCTTTTTTGAAAATTTTCAAAATCTGACCGACTTTGATGAGCTTTTGCAAAAAAACGAAAGCACTTGAAAAAAATCTGATTTTAGATTTGTTTTGTACACCTTCTGATTAGAATAAAAACACACTTTCAAGCAAATCTATTTTTTCAAAATTTACCTTATTTTTAACTAAGGGGTAAGGGTCCAAATATTCTCAGTTTTGTTAACGTCATGGTCTCAAATAATTTTTCTCTCCAACAAGTGTCATTTACGTTTATGCAAAATAAGCTGCTGAATCCGAATCTGGCATTCAAATAGTAGAAATAGAAAATAGAAATAGAAAACGTTTTATTGCATTAACTGTGTAGTTTTACAAACGTCATGAGGGAATATTAGTAATTTACAATAAGAAAAGAAAAAATAATTAATTTAAAATACAATAAAGACTTAATACTAAGTTAGTATCAATTTTATTTAACAAAATTTACAAACGCTTTTAGTTTTTTTGCTTGAGCAACTTTAAACGCGACACCCAATTTTTTTTTAATTGCTTTAATTTGCAAAAACATTTTTTTCAAAAAAATCAAATTGTAGATTCGTTATCTACAGCCAAAAAGTAGTCTACAAAATAAGTTTCATTCAAATCTGAGGCAAAAAATATTTTTGCTAAGCTTTTTTGAAAGTTTTCAAAATTTGGCCGACTTTGATGAGCTTTAGCAAAAAAACGAAAGCACTTGGAAAAAATGTGATTGTAAATTTGATTTGTACGCCTTCTAATTAGTATATAAACACAGTTTCACGCAAATCTATTTTTTGAAAATTTGCTGATTTTTTCTTAAGGGGTAAGGGTACAAATATTGTCAGTTTGTTTGTCGCCACGACCACAAATAATTTTTGACATAAATAAAAACTCGCATGTTTATGTAAAACGAGCTGCTGCACCCGGATTTGACACTTAAACATTTGTAGGGTTTTTAGTTTTAACGCTATGATCCATTAAAGCCAACTTCGAACGCGACGCTCGATTTTTTTCGAAATCACCTAATTGCCAAACAAACATTTTTGGAAAAAAATTAAATGCAGATTCGTATTCTACACCATAAAAGCTATGTACAAAATAAGTTTTATTAAAATCGGAGACAAAAAATATTTTTGCTAAGTTTTTTGAAAATTTTTAAAATATGGCCGACTTTGATGAGCTTTAGCAAAAAAACGAATGCACTTGGAAAAAATCTGATTGTAGATTTGTTTTTTACGTCTTCTAATTAGTATATAAACACAGTTTCAGGCAAATCTATTTTTTGAAAATTTGCTGATTTTTTCTTAAGGGGTAAGGGTACAAATATTGTCAGTTTTTTTGTCGCCACGACCCCAAATAATTTTTGACATAAATAAAAACTCGCATGTTTATGTAAAACGAGCTGCTGCACCCGAATTTGACACTTAAACATTTGTAGGGTTTTTAGTTTTAACGCTATGATTCATTAAAGCCAACTTGAAACGCGACACTCGATTTTTTTCCAAATCACCTAATTGTCAAAGAAACATTTTTGAAAAAAATGTATATGTAGATTCTCATTCTACACCATAAAAGCAATGTACAAAATAAGTTTTATTAAAATCGGAGACAAAAAATATTTTTGCTAAGCTTTTTTGAAAATTTTCAAAATTTGGCCGACTTTGATGAGCTTTAGCAAAAAAAAAGAAAGCACTTGAAAAAAATCTAATTGCAGATTTGTTTTGTACGCCTTCTAATTAGTATAAAAACACAGTTTCAGGCAAATCTATTTTTTCAAAATTTACCTGATTTTCTCTAAGGGGTAAGGGTCCAAGTATTCTCAGTTTTTTTGTCGCCACCGCCACAAATAATTTTTTAAAATAATAAAAATGCGCATGTTTATGTAAAACGAGCTGCTGAATCCGAATCTGACACTTAAAGATTTGTAGGGCTTTTGGTTTTAACGCTATGAGGTTTGAAAGACAACTTCAAACGCGACATTCAAGTCACCTACTTAGGAAACTAAGATTTTTCATAAAAATTTAAATGTAGAATTGTATTCCTCAGCATAAAAGCAACCTACAGAATGGTTTTTATTAAAATCGAAAAAAAAATATTTTTGTGTAAGAATTAAATGTCAATGTTAACCCTTATCTAATGGTGTTAATCTTAAAATCATATGAAATCCAGAATATACAAATTATTAACTATCAGAGAGGGTGCTATGCTAATGAGAAACATTCATTGTTTAATCTGGACTCAAAAGGATATATGTCCAATGTCCATTAGGTAAGTCCTGTTAATCCTGGCCGCCTGTTAAAGGACTTTGTCCAGGACAGGCAAGGCGTGAAAACTTGGTCACTAAGGATTAAGTTAGAATCATAATTTACAAGCAAAATGCCTTTGTGCATATTAAATATGGCTACGGGATAGACTACCCCTTTTGTTTTAAACACGAACAAACAAATTCAGCCCTTAGGGAAGCTAAAACCCTTTGGAAGAGACCGGGTACATTAAATTCCCTTTTTTAAATTTTGCACAGGTACAATCCTTGTTTTGTAACTTATAAAACAAAAGTGGTTTTGTCGGTACAATTCATTACCGAGATCAAACGTAGAATCGTATCGTGTGTCTCGGGGTTTGTTAAGCCCCCAGAGATTTTAACTTCAACTTAAGACCGTTTGAAAAGCTTTGATGTTAATTCTCCAGCTAGCCAAAGCAAATATTGACTTTGGTAAAAATGACCACGTTTCGGACTTTTGTAAGATTGGTACTTGGAAACTGGACACGGGTTTTTAACTTAGTCCTTTTTGAGGCGAGTTACTAATATGAGTGATATTTTAAAATGAGAAATGGGCTAGATCAGTGAATGGGTTAGAAAATACTCTTTGCATTGATTTTATTAAGTATTTTTTATAAAAATAAACATTATTTTCATAAGATACTCCTTGCAGTAATAATCCAATGCTTTATTATTTGCAAGAAAGATGCGCATTTTTTACTTTATCAAAAATAGTTAAAATTCGATTTGTTTCTAAATGGTTGGGGGTGTAAACATTTCTAAAATGCGTTTTGATAAAAGTAGGGTCTTCAATTCAGGAAGAATACTTTTTCATAAAATTAATATTAGTCAAATATGAATTTTTTTTTACTTTAAGGGTCGTTTTTACCCCCCATTTATTGTTCGATTTATTCCAAAAAACAGTAGGGTTCTTCCTCTAATTAAGATTTTTGTATGAAATTTCAAGTCGATCCGACAAACCGTTCTTGAGTTATTTTGGTAACAAGTTTCATTACAGACAGACGGACAAAAAAATTAAAGTCTTAAAAAGTCATGAAACGAACGAATCTGCAAAGATATTTGGTCTAGGATGAATTTTAACGATTTTAGAAAGAAGAGTAAAAAAATGGGATTTTAACAAAAACAATTTTAAATATGTTTCCAGTGCAAGCCGCTTTTTTCAACCGGTCAGTTTGAATAAAAATAAAGAAAACAGAAACGGCAAATAGTCCTTTTGTAAATAATGCTGTTCTTTATCATTTCTTTTCCAAATCAAACATGCACTTGCTTTATACATATTTTCATAAGCTTGGAAAATAAAAATGTACATTTACTTGCATATGTCAAACAAAATTATAAGCGCACACTTTAGGAAGTAAAATTATCTTTCAAATTCAAAGATACCAGACCATTAAAATAGGTGTTTGATAAATTTAATTTGTTAGATAAATTACCTACTGATTAACAAAAAAATATAAGAACAATTAGCCTCCAAAAATAGCGTTGCAGTCGTTGTTTCTCACTAGCGCCATCTATGGGCTCAATTTCATACTAATCCAGCACCTTGAAAAAGAAATCTATAATTTTTACAGATTATAAAAAGATTTCTGTAATTTTAACTCTAACTTACTCTAGGATACGACCCTTCAACCGACACAAAACCCCAAAAAAGGGGCCGCAAACCCCTGACCCCATCCAGTACAAGCGGTTCCACTTCCACGGAACCCAAGCAAACTCGCGTACGAACAGTCCTCAACGAAAAACAGTTGCAAACCATGCAGCGATGGTACAATGCGAACCCAAGACCAGACGCATTAATGAAGGAGCAATTGGTCGAGGTGACAGGACTGTCGTCGCGAGTTATTAGGGTTTGGTTTCAAAACAAACGATGCAAGGACAACAAGAAGAAAAACGCTTTGAAAAATCAACAGGAGTATGGCGACAAGGTAGACATTTGGACATAAATGAATGGGCGGAGTGGCGGCTAAAATTTTGGGAAGCATGTGTGTGTCTAATTCTTTTTATTTTGCAGTGACGATTCAGCGCAGAATTGTTCGTTTCGCGGAATTTTAGCCGCCACTTCTTAACGTGTCGAGGTGCCAACTTTTTCCGGCGCAAAAGTTGCCTTGTTTTGTTTTGGAACCAAACCGCAGTCGTTGTAATAATTAAGAGGCGCATTTTAATAAATAGAACAGTCACGAGTCAAAATTATTACCTAACGCTTCTTTTGTTTTTGCAGATTCCGGCTCGGAAAGTGGTTCCCACAAAGGCCCTGGCGGAGTACGCAAAAGCAGCGGTAGTGCCGGTGGTGGGGGAAGCGATGGCAAGCCAACGCGCGTGCGCACTGTACTTAACGAGAAACAACTGCACACGCTCAGAACTTGCTATAACGCTAATCCACGACCGGATGCTTTAATGAAGGAGCAACTTGTGGAAATGACAGGGCTTTCACCGCGCGTTATCAGGGTTTGGTTCCAAAACAAAAGGTGCAAGGATAAGAAAAAAACTATTCTTATGAAGCAACAAATGCAGCAGGAAAAGGTTGGTACCTTAATCAGAAAATATTTTTATAAAAACCATGCGCCACGACATCTAAAGTGGGAATAGGCCCAGATAGTTAGTAAAAAAGCAATTCTTACAAGAAATATATAAGAACCAGTTTTTTTTTTATTTGTTAGAATTATTCAGGAAACTAAATCCACAAATTGCACACAAATAAGAGTTTAGGGTTGGCGTAGTAGCCCCCAAAAAGCAACCTTTAATTTGCAACATAAGATCACGATGGATCTGCACCAAATTTTACAAATAGGTGCTAAATAAATTTTTAAATTTTTTAAATCATTTCCTTTAAAAAGTTTCTGCTCCCCCTAAGTGGCACCCAAAGAGTCATATTCAATTATGTAGGATTTACACCGAGGGGCAAATCAATGAAAGAATTAGTGTACATTTTTTTAAGAATTTGTTGGGAATTTGTAGAATTTGTTAAGAATTTGATGAGAATTTGTTAAGAATTTGCAGAATTTGTAGATGTGGTTAAGAATTTGTTGAGAATTTGTAGAATTTGTTTGGAATTTGTTAAGAATTTGTTAGGAATTAGTGTACACAATTTGCCCATCTGATTTGCCCCTCGGTTTACACTAAACTTTGCGAATAGATGCAAAATAAGGTGCTAAAAAACTTATGCTCAGTATTTTTGTCTATACCCCTCCAAGGACCCCTTCTTAAATACGATAAATAATTTTTTTTTAAAATAAAGTTTTAGAAGTTAGGTGTAAATCTAACATGATTAAATATTACTCTTTGGGGGCCATTTAGGGGAAGAAGGAATTTTTTTAGAGGATTAATTTTTCCAAGAATCATTTTAAAATCTTATTTAGCACTTATTTGTAAAATTTGGTGCAGATCCATCGTGATCTAATGTTGCAAAATAAAGGAATCTTTTAGGGGGGCTACCACGCCAACCATAAACTCTTATTTTTGTTCCTTTTTTGAATTACTTAAGTGTCTTGAATAAATGTTCCAACACATCAAAAATCTGGATGTTATATATTTTTTGTAAGAATTGCAATGTTTTTTGATCAAATATCTTGGCCTTAATGTCCAATTAAATTTATTATTAATTCCATCTAAAAGAAGTTTCCTGAAGCATACAAACTGAAGCATTTTTTTAACTAATATCCCTCTATGTAAAATTTATTATCCTCGTCGTCATTATAGACAAGAATTTCAAAACCAAGTATTTTAACTACAAATATCAAATATTGATTAAAGGCAAATTCCCTCAGTTAATGAATAAATAATAAAACGTTGCTAACGCTACAGTACAGTCTATACGTTTCATCATCCTAAGCGCGCGGTCCCCCCCAACTCATAGCTATCTAATTTCAATAGTAGTATAAAGAGGGCGGTACTTGTCTCAGCTGATCGCGCCGCCTCTCCCCTCTCTCCTATCCAATCATCTTAAAAGCTTTTTGAATTTGATGTGTATCATGCTACTCCCCTTTCTTTACGCATCGATTTCTGAAACGTTCACTCAAGTGGCGCCCCCTTAATCATTGGCACTTCTACCTGAACAAACTCTACATTCCTATGTGAAGTCAACTTGAACTTTTCACTTTTAATGATGCCATGATGCGATGCGAACCTTGAGACTTGATTTTTGCCAGAGTTGTTTTGATTTTTAGATACAAAAACGTTATGTTTTTTTCGAAGCATTGGATGAACGATTCCTATAAATAGAATTTTGTTATTATTGCTTAAGGGAGGACAGAATCGAAGGTTAACATTTCTTTAACAATTTTAGGACCAATAGCCTGAAAGTTTGTTGTTTTAATTAATTTTCTAACTGATAATGTAGTATTATAAAAATAGTCGAAACCGGTTGTACAAATAACCTTAAAGTTTGAGAGAAAAGAAGCTTTTTTAAAGAAACTATATTTCCACTCTCATGATGTATTTTCCTACATTTAATTGAAACTGCTTTTCCTACATTCAGTTAAATTAAATTGTTAAAAAAATGTTTCAGTGTTTTAGATTGTGGACGTATTTTGCGTTATTTTAAAAAATACCAATTGTTATTGTTTTATTCTCAATCATTGTTAAATGTTGTACACTGTAACTAATTGCATAGTAATTACAACGTTTCCATCACTTTAAAACGTGTTCATTATTTTTTTCCTCCTCACACGTTCAATAAAATAATTACCAATAATTGAGAAAAAAAATAATTTCCAAGAAACGAAATGGCGCGGTCTTTTGGGAAACGCCCTTAATTACATAAAAGCATGTAATCAAAAAGCAATTACGTCCAATTCAAATCCACTTTAGATGTTTATCTTTACCCCACTCACATTTTATATTTATACACCAATTCATTAAATAAAAAATCTAACCAAAAATAGTACTATGCGCAGGATGGCCGTAAACTGGGCTACGGAGCGATGCAAGGAATCCCTATGGTAGCTTCATCACCAGTACGACATGACTCACCCCTAGGAGTGCACCCCCTGGAAGTCCAAGCGTACCAACCCCCGTGGAAACAATTATCCGATTTTGCGCTACATGCTGATTTGGACCAGAGCCATCAACCCGCTTTCCAACAGCTCGTCAGTCAGGTAAATTAATAGTGAATCTGAAACAAAGAATAAAGTTATACCAACTTGTAAATGGGAAGCCCTCTTATTTGCGGACATCCAATATGCGGACATTCCAAAATACTCTCCAATTTGCAGACATAGTCATTAAGTAAGAGTTAATCCATTTACCTGCAGTAAGAAAAGGATTATCCTTTAATTTGAGATGTTTATGTGCAGAAGGCAGTAATAATATTTTATGCTTTTATTTAGTATAAAGATCAAATAATTTTAAACTACAATGCTTTCTGATAATGTGTTGATACATTTTTTACATAACAACACCGAGAACAACACCTAGTAAAATGTCCCTCAGTGTAATGCACACAATTTTGGACGCACTGCTAGGCGCCTACATAGCTAGAGTTTATATTTTCATTTTAGCAGCAAAACTTAACTTAACCTACCTAACCTAATGTCCCCCAGTGGAAAAATGCCCCCCAGTGCTTTCATAAAAGTCAGTCTAAATTCAAAAAAAATATGCATATTGAACTTTACCCAGGTATAAAAACTCACTACCTCTAACCTCCGTTTTTGACCATTTATGTCTGCAAATTGGGTATGTCCGCAAATAGGGTGTCCGCAAATAGGAGGACACGGTAAATGGGGCTGCAAAAAATCAAAAATTAATTGCACTAGACAGTATATTAGTCTTTGGCTTATATCCTAGTATTTATCTGCATTTTTTTTAAACAATTTTTAATTTTTAGATGCACGGGTATGATTTGCCCCCTCCGTCGCTGGGCCCCGGGGGTCCTGGGGGCCCGCCGCCAGGGATGTTATCATCACAACCTCTTTCTGACGCCATGACGCATCCTGACAGTACAGACAGTTACGTAACGTATTTGGAATCGGATGAATCTCGATCCGCCAGCCCCTAACGTACTCCCCTTCCTGGCTAGCTACCCCTTTTGGAAAATAGGGGCTCCTCTGCGGCACTGCTCACGCTCTCAGCGTGGATGCTCTACCAACAGACCAAGTTTGAATGTCCAGATCGATTGAAACTCGAATGATTTAAATTTGAAACAAAGTGCAATATCAAACACGTACGTGTGTTAATTTTTTCCTAGGGAAACTTATAGTATTTTTGAATTTGAACAAGGCAATGTGATCACAAAGTTAGCACATACTGTATAAATACAAAATGTATAAATGAATTTTTAATAAAAGGTTAAAAAATAGGCCTTAATGTAATTGTAAAATTTAAAATATTTATTACCCAATGACTTCTACTTATTTGTCCGGTAGAAATAAGCAAAACTCAATCTGTTAACTTTGTTGTAATTTTTAAATTCCCAAAAAACTAAACAAAAATTAATGTTCATTACAACTAAAAAGTAAAGACCAATATTAAAAATACCTACATTATTTTTGTTTGTCCATTTTAAACAAACTTAATTAAAAATACAAGCTGTAAAATATAAAGATTTATTTATTTTGTTTTAAAAGTGTGGTAATTATGTAATTATTTATACGAGCAAATTTATTTGTTTATACTTTTATTGGCGTAAAAACATGCAATCTCATTTTTTTATTTTTCGGTTTTTTTATTCTTTTTTTTAATTATCATTCATTAAAACCTAATATTACAAAACTTATTGTGTATTTAAAAAAGTTATCTCTGTGTAAATAATGTTATAGGAAATTTTAACATGTAAATAAACCATTTTAGTGAATAAAACATGTGTTTTCTATTGCTAATTACAAAACAATTAAAGAATTGACACAACCAAAATTATATACCTTGCATTATAATAAAAAAATCTAGGCACGTATTCAATTTATTGCAAAACATGATGAAAAATTTTTATTGGTCAATTTTTTTTTATTTTTGCGTAACAATAAAAGAAAAGGTTTGCTTTTGATAAGGCTATGGCTTTAGGGGCTCTGTTTTATTATTCGTCGTTTGATCAAATACTTACCAGAATTCTTTTAATCGCGTTTTTCTACCAGTATTCATTTTAGAAATACAACCCCTAAATCCACACCAGGGTTGTACACGAATACTTTTTTTTGTATTCGAATACGAATACTTAGCTACATGTTAAGCACGAATACGAATACAAATACATTTGAAACAAAATGTATTCGGGTACGAATACGAATACAAAGTATTCGTATTCGTAAAAGTACGAATACAATATTGCGAATACAATTCCCACGATTTTTGACGCAAAATTTAAAATTATTGCAAAACGAACTTACTCGTTTGTGTTCGACTATAAAAATGTATTCGTAAAAAGTATTCGTAAATTTACGAATACAAATACTATCACTTGAATTTTTACGAATAAAAATACAAATACAAAATCATTTGAAAAAAATGTATTCGAATACGAATAACGAATACTGTAAAAGTATTCGAATACAGTGTTCGAATACGAATACTTGTATTCGTGTACAACCCTGATCCACACAAGAATTCTAAAAAAAAATTGTGTGAAGTAGCTCCATATAATTTTAATCTCCATGGTTCATCCTGCGCGCGCACGCTAATGCTAACTTCACTCTCGTACATCTGAACTACGCACATTGCATTGGAACTACGGTTTGATGACTCATCTGTCAAATAATTAAAACGTAACCTAAAAATTATGTGTTTTCTGCTTTAAAGTTCAAAACAAATCAATAATTAAACATTTTTAAATAATACAAAAAGAAAATATGCGGTAAACAACACGATGGCAGAAGCCGAACCAATAAAAGAGGGCTTCTTGTGTCCAATATGCCACAAAGACCTACGTTCGCCCAATAACCTAATTACCCATTTCCAAGATCAACATTCCGAAGAACAAGACGTTCTTAAATCCATCAAGGGCTTTTACGGCAAAGCCAAAAAGAAGATATTTAAAATAGACGATGCTGATTTAGAAGTATTTAAAAGCGAACTTGTTAATGAATCAAAGGAGCATTACTTTTTAAGCGTAGGGGAGGAACAAGAAGCTGGACACTCGGTTTCTTATACTGATATTTACAAAAGGATACGTAGGGACAGGTTGGATCACAGGACAGCGGAAACCAACAAACTGATCATTCGTTTGGATAAGTTATTGAGGGTGTACGGCTCGGAACGAAGACAGCATGAGCAGGAATTGGTTGGCTGGCTTGATGGGAGCACTGTCTCCAGGTGCCCTTCGTGTGCTTCTAGTTTTAATCTTATGGCGCGACAACACCACTGTCGTTTATGCGGATCCATTATGTGCAGCTCTTGCTCGTATTTTTTAGCCTACGAGACAGCACGTAAGTTTAACAGTTTATTAGGTATTTGGTGATATTTAAGCGTTAATTTTAGAGAGCATAGTTGCGCCAGTACATAGCACGGACGTTAACAACAGAGAACGTGTTTCGGCGAAAGACTCAGAAAGCCTACGCATCTGTGGACATTGCCTGGACATGTTAGAAAGCCGCAGAAAACTTCAAATGGAGCAAATGATGCAACCTATCATTTGCCAACTGTATAACCATTTACAAAAACTAAAAACGCAGATACAGTCGTCTGTTGGTTTGTACAACCAAGTAAGTCTAATTCCACTTTTCGCTAAGATGTCCCCTAAGCAATGTTAATGTTTTTTAGATGTATATGTCGCTCACTTCTGGCGAAACCACTTATCTATTACAAGATGCGCAATCCCTTAAATCTGCAATAGCGCAAAAAGCCGAAATGATAGACACTTTAAGCAAAAAGATCGGCACCATTCCACACGACGAGTCCGCAACGAAAACCGCGCTACTGCAAAGCAGTATACGGAAAGCTACCTCAGCATACATAAAAGACGAACTACTTTCCTTGCCTCCACTACCTACGCCCCAAGAATTGGAGAAAATCAAGCAAAACCGAACCCTTACCAAGATTGAAAATGAAACGCCATATGACTCAAATACTCCTCGACTTAAAAAAGTAACTGTTACCACTGGTTGGTCGCCTGCTAGTCAAGAAAACGTCCAATTGGAAGAGGATCCGTTGTTACAGCAAATAAATATTGTACGAGGTTTTATAGAGCAAGCTAGACAAGCGCATAGGTACGAAGAAGTGGCAGCTTTAAAAGAAAACTTGAATTTACTGAAACGTTCGTATGATGAGAAGCAAAAAAAGGAAAAGGTCGCAAATTAACTGAATTCACATACATTCTAGAGAGATAAGTAATTTCTTTTGCATGACCAGAAAAGCAATCAATATTATAAGAAAGTGAGATAAGTTCCATACATACCATAAATATATATTAAAATAGGCAATTTTGTACGCACTAAGCTTTGTTACCATTAAAAAAACTAGAAACACACAAAATAGTCTACTCGCCATATAGGAGGAGTTCAACTTTTTTTTGGACCCACTGGCACACCAAGCTTAATCGAAAGAGCTTTTTTTTTAATACCGAAAAAACTTGGTGTCCCAAGCCAAATCATGGGCCTAACTGCGGTAGCCCCTTTTAAAGATGATATTTTAGTGACATTTTCACATTTAATTTTGGGCAAATACAGGCATAAGGTGAACTCTGTGTAAATCGGGACTGTTAGGAGTACTTCTATCTTTTAAATGATATTTTTACCGTCCAAATTGGCCCAATGGGGCTCACAAAATTATCAATTGAAATTAATTGTCAAAACTGACGTCTTCCAATTTTGGGGCGATAAAAAGGCATTTTACAGAGAAAAATACTGAATTTTTTTGACAGTATTTAAAGAAGCATCTAAATACCTTTCCAAAAATAGCACAAAAACTTTCTACCACCCAATATTAGTTCTTAAATCTGCAAAATATAAAAAACAGATAGTTACGCTTGAGTTATGCTTACGTTTTTTAGTACGGACGACTTTTTTCGTGTTTTTTTTAACACGAACACTTATTGTAAGCTAAAATCTTGGGATTAACATTTGTTTTTATCTTTTTTCACTGTAATTAAAGATAGATCTTCACATTTGCTCTATAATTCATTGTTTGGTAAAAATAAGGAGCTGTCCCATTTTTATATTATGTATCCCTTTAGTTGGTTGGTTCATATTAAATACTGTTAAAAGAATTCACTATTTTCCACTGAAAACAGCCTTTTTTTGCCCCAAAACTGGAAGACAACAGTTTTTGACAATTAATTGTATTTAAATGTGAAAATGTCACTAAAATATCATCTTTAAAAGGGTCTACCGCAGTTAGGCCCATGATTTGGCTTGGGACACCAAGTTTTTTCGGTAGTAAAAAAAAAGCTCTTTCGATTAAGCTTGGTGTGCCAGTGGGTCCAAAAAAAAGTTGAACTCCTTCTATGCGGCGAGTAGACTAAAAAGTACGTTAAATTTTTCATAAACGCGTTTGGAAAAAAGGCACAGTCACAGAAAAAAAACAGTATGAACCTTGTCCAGTACCTTTTGACCTACTTCAAGTTCAAACGTGTTCTATAGTCCAAGTGTCACTTTTAAAACTTTTCCAAACAAAATGGATTTAAAAAAGCTGCCAGACGATGTAATTATGCAAATACGAAGCTCGTTTAAAATAAGCAGTATTTCGCAATGTGTAACTGAACTAGTAAGTGTATTTCCCTTTTATAAACACTAAATTTTAAGTGTTATTTTTCAGGTTTTTAATAGTTTGGACGCTAAGTCTACTGCCATTGCTGTTCGAGTTAATTTTATTAATTTTAAGATACAAATAGTAGACAATGGTAAAGGTATCTCAGGGGATAATATGCATAAAGTTGGGCTTCGCTACATGACGAGCAAAATGTGCAGTGTTTCTGATTTAAACAAAAAAAGCAAGTATTATGGTTTTCGTGGTGAAACCTTAGCTAGTATTATTGAGGTTTCGAAAAGCGTTTCCATTTCTTCAAGGTAAGTGAAATATATCTTCTTAAAAATAAAACATTTTGGTGTTTTGAAGAGGACTGGGAGTGACTGAAACCTTTATGAAAACGTTCCAAAAATCAAAACCAAAACTAACATCAGAAAAAACTCGAAGCAGTTCTGGAACAACTGTTACAATAGACGGACTTTTTCACGGTTTTCCAGTTCGCCAAAAAGCCATGAAAGAGGATCTTGAAATTGACGACATAAAACACATTTTGGAAAAATTGGTCTTCATCTACCCAACTGTTTCGTTTAGTTTACGAAACGATGTAACAGGCAACATCATTTTAAACTGCCAGAAAAGCGAAAGTGTAGTTCAGTCACTTGTTAAACTTTGTCCAGATATTAAAGAGGACTTATTAACATCAATGAAAATCGAAAAAGGTCACGTTAAAATCGAGGGGCTTTTATACAAGGAACAAATCACTAAAAAACTACAATTTGTTTACGTAAACAAGCGACCTGTTTACTCAAGCAAAATAACTAAATTTATGGTGGCACAAATTCAAAAAAACGACAAAATTCCTAAAAACACGACCGAGGTAAAACACCCAGTTTTTCTTGCAAATATCAGTTGTCCAAATAATTTCTACGACGTGTCGTACACCGGTTCAAAATTTGTAGCCGAGTTCAAAAACTGGGATTTAATTCTGCGTTGTTTTGAAAAAATGGTGCTAAGTTTCTATGGAAAAAGCACCATTAAAATTGATGACAAATCCGAGGAGGTAAAAAGTTCTAAATTTGAATGTGGTATGTCTCTTATTGGCGCTGTTAAGGGGGTAGGAATTAAGCGAAAAATGTTTGAAAATCTGAATGTTGAAAAAGAAAATTATGTTATAAGTAACACTGCATCACCACTTCAAGAAATACACGAACCTGCGCCTAAAAAAATTAAAAAGGTGGCAGACCCTTTGCCGATTTTATTTAAGCAAAAGAAAATTATTAAAAACAAAAAACGCAGTGTTACAAAACTAAGTCCAATAGTGGATTTTGTAAAGCACATAATAGATAAAGATGTAATAGAAAAAACTGAAACAGGATCCAACATTTCCTCTAAAAAAGAACCCTCAATCAATGAAGATAAAAGCGAAAAGTCAGAAATAACATTTAAATCCCAAACAGAATTAAACTTGGACAACATTTTTACACCGGCTTTGCAAGACAGTGAAAAAAAGGGAAAAAAACTTATCATGACAATGTTTCTTAAATCAGCAGAAAAATTCAAAACTGCGCCAAACGACTCGATTCCCAATGGTACGCAAGACTCCAACGAAAGTTTAAAAACACTACTAAACACCGAACTATTTTGCGAAAGCACATTAAAAACTGCGACTTTACAAATTAACAAAACAATGTCCGTTGCTGTTAAAGTCAAAGGACGAAAAAAATCAAAAAAGCAAACTGATTCACTATTGGAAAATATTTCATTTACGACGTTACCCTCGAAGAAAAAACGCCATGAAAAACTCAACCAAATAACCAAAATCGAAAATAAGTGCGTTCAAACATCTTTAATTTCAAAAAATGAAAATTTCAGACTTACGAATAAAATGATTCAAACTACGTTAACCAATGTTCAAAAACCGGAAGTGTCAGAATTTGTATTCCATGAAGCTTCACCATACTTTTTTGAAAAAAACACCGAAAATTTTAAAGTTACAAATGCTGAGATTTACCCCCAAAGAAAATCAATGCAAGAATATATTTCGGATTATGCTTTTGATTTTTCCAACTTTAATCAATTGCCTGAGATATCTACTTACAAAAATGTGGCAGACGAGAGTTTTTTACAACCGAAACCAATTTTTGACTGCAGTAAACAAAATTTTTCGTATAATTTTAACAAAATGTTAAATATGGATAAGGAATTTTGCAAATTTAATTTTGGAACCCATTTTCAAAATAATCTTAATTTTGAAAATGTTTTCAACCGTGAGCCTAATAATGCGTTAAGTTACAATTTTGCCATTGATAATAATTTTTATACTGAATTTAATAATTTTTCATTATGCAAAAATTTCTCACCTCAAAAAAAAGAAACTACAGTTAATTTGGAAAATTTAACTTTAAGTCCTATACCAAAATTACCGAAAAAAACAACTTTAACTCAACATAAGTCCTACGAAATTCAAAAACCAAATCGCCAGCTATTAACGTTAAAAAAATGGCACAGTGATACTCCAAATACTGTAGCTGATTTGCAAAAAAAGGCAATCGACAAAATTTGCTTCAATAAAAATACCGAACAACAAAGTGACAAATTTACAGACAGTCTTGAAATACCCAAGGATAAATTATGGAAGAAGTTTCTCGTCAAAAAAACCATACCAAAAAATAAAATACTGGAGCCACCCAAAAAAGAAAACAAAATTACTATTTTGGAAAATAAAAAAATTGAAACTGATCAGCCGGTATTAAAAAAAATCAGCACACACCCGTTGGATATTTCAAATATTAAGCTCGACATTAGCAGAAGAAAAAATGTTTTCAGTCAAGACACAATCACAGCAGAAAAAAAATTCCAAAACGTCAACGATTCAATTTTTTCCTGCCCAAGAAAAAAAATAAATGAAGAAAAACTGGATCACACTGGGACATTAAACACCTTTATTGATTGCTACTTCAATTCAGCCTTTGACAATAATCCCCCAAAGGAAAAAAATGCCTTGGAGGAACCGAAAAATATACCAGCGAGTTTAAACGAAAAATCCGACACCCAATCACCAAATTTAATAATCACTTTAAGCAATGGTCAAAAGGAAAAACTAATACAGAATGATTTAGCTTTGGAAGCAAGAGTAAATAAAAATGCGAACAAGGACATTTTACCAAGTTGCGAATCCGAAACTACTCAACAAAGTTGGTTTAAAAAAGACGATGTTTACGGAAATCCCTACTTTTGCAACAAACGCACAGGTTATCTCGAAATTTAATCAAATAAAGGCCGATTTATAAAACGTTACTTTTCGCTTTACTTCGGCGTAACTTTACAGAAAATTAAATAAAATACATGGGAATGTATTAGCAAATTTATACTTTACTTTAGCGCTACTTTGCTGATTCATTTAGCTTTAAGTAGTACTGTCAAAAGGCGAGCTTGGCCGATCATGTGCAAAATTTGCAAAAATGAGATATTCGTTAGATATACCACATGTGGTGAATATTTTTTTAAATATATTTTTAGGTTCCTATGTAAATTTTTTGGCAAATTTCACGATACCAATTTGCTACAAAAATACACCGAGCGCTTGCGCGAGGTGTATTTTTAGGAGCAAGTTGGTAGAGTGAAATTTAAAAAGTTTGCATAGGAAACTTAAAATATGTTCTAAAAAAATATTTAACACGAGTGGTATATGTCAAGATTATATACCGAAAGATAAAACATAACGATTTAAACGGATTATAATGTATTTTTTACTAAAATCCTTAATAAAAACATAAAATTATCATTCATAATTTGCTGTCAGCAAAATATTCGCGAATATTCTGCACCATGCAAAATATTCGCTGTAAGATGTCAGAAAATGACATCTCAGATTGTCGGAAACCACTATAAGGTATATAATCACCCTTATTGTCAAGAGTGGTGATTACGGAATATCGCTTCGTACGAAACCTGCTGGTCTTCTTATGTAGGTTTCGTATGAAGCGATATCCCGTAATTACCGCCCAGGTGTAAATAGTCAGAAGTCGCGAGTTCAGACACATGCGCATAGCTGTTTCCAATTTCACGTAACTTTACAATCTATAAATTAAGCAAATTTGTTAAGTTACGCGGAAGTGAAGTTACGCCGAAGTAAAGTGAAAGTAACGTTCTATAAATCGCCCTTAAAAATGCTTAACAGCACGTTTTTAGGAATGACATCGCTGGTACGACCCGGCGAAAATAATATTAAGTTTAATTTTGCCCAAAGACAAGATTTTCTACCAAAAGGACTATCACCGATTTTGATCGATGTAGAGGTCACTGAAAGGTTAACTCCTAAATCTAAAGACAAATTACAAAATGCGATTATGAAATCGTGCGAAAGCGAACTGGAATCTGTAAAATGGGACAATTATCTTGAAAATAAAGGCAACATAAGTTCCAAAAAAAATTATACTTTTTTTAAATGTACTTTTTTAAAATGGTAATTTTTAGATCCAAGACAATTTTTTAAAGACTTGTACGCCGAAAAAATCAGTAATTTCTTGAATGAAGTACCAAACATTTATAAAGACATGAAAAACGCAAGTAAAGTAACATTTTCGTCAAAACTTTTATTCAAAATTTTGCAAGTAATTGGACAAGTCGATTTGAAATTTATTGCTGCACTAGATACAAAATCTAACTTATTAATTTTGTTTGACCAACATGCAGTGCATGAGCGAATCTGTCTGGAAAAATTGCAAAAAGGTTGTACAATATTTAAAAACAAGATAAATATTTTAAACAATTTTTTTAGAATATAAAAGCACATCTGTGAAATGTTTAAAAACAACTTTGTTTATGCCTGAAAACGAAATACAGCTTTTAAACAATCATTTGGAGTATCTACATGATTTAGGAATTTTCTTTAAAGAATCCAGCAAAGAAATAACAATTTATAAAATTCCGCTTTGCTTGGATAAAAAATTGAAAAAAGATGTAAGGAAGCTTAACATTTTAATTTTTAGATTTTAATCAAACTTTTGTAGAAAACGCTTAAACTATCAGAATGTCTTCAATTGCTAATAACAGAAATTATTCACGAAATAAAACAAAGCAGAGGAGTCCTAACAAAATACCCAAAGTTTTTGCAAAATATTATTAACAGCGAGGCTTGCAGAAGTGCTATTAAATTTGGAGACCCTGTCACCTTTTCAGAATGTCAAAAATATTTAAACGAATTATCGAAACGTGATTTGCCTTTTCAATGTGCCCATGGACGCCCTACTTTAGTCCCTTTAGTTTATTTAAAAAATGAAACATTTAGTTTTAGCAAACCTAAACTCAATGTATTAAAAAGTTAACTAAAGACAGCCTTTTTTTAACAGTCTAAATTAAATTAAAGCAGTAAATTAAAAATATGTCTTTACTCATTCAGTCCTACCTTAAATGTATACTTACATGCTAATACTGCAGATCTTAATTAATTAAAAACAACTCATTGTAAATATTCTTCTTAAACAAAATATATCTTTTGTATGTTCTTTGATAATCAACCTCACAAGAAATGGCCCCTGCTTGGGAGTAATACTCTTGCAAAAATCTGTTTGAGTACACGCAACATTCTAAATCATTTAAACTATCCGATAGAATTTGTTTCCTGTCGCAAATATTAACGGTTTTGAAATAAGCGTTTAGAACTAAGTCTTTTTCAGGGTATTTGTTGTGTTTTATCCTAATTTTGTAAGCGTTATCGACGCTCTCCTCGTTTGTTTCGAAATACCCAAACAAAAATCCGTCCCATAGTATTTTCCTTGGAGTTACCTTTATCATTATTAAATATACGTCGTAATCGTTGCACCCAACGATTTGAAAATATGGTTTCTCTTCTTCATATACATTCAAGTCTAAAATTAGATTTTTCGTGTCTTCTACTAGGTTTAAAAAGTTGCTATGGCACTTCTTGATATGGTCAAACCTTCGAGAGGCAAATCCGGTCCATTCGCACGGTATATTCTTGGACAAATAGCACCTTCCAGGTCGTTCGTCGCAACTGGCTTCATGTTTAAGCAGCTCGGAAAGTTTAACATCAAAATCGCAGCCTTGTTCATGGTAAGTACACGGAAATTTAACGTTCGGTAAAATAGACTCCAGAACGAAATTTCGTATTTGCGTAATAAACCCGTTGCATAAGGGGCATTTGTTCATCATGTCGCTGCATTTTCCACAAATACTGTGGCCCCTTTCACAAAGCTTTATAGGGGTTGTTAGAAATTCCAAACAAACTGGACACTCGACGTCTTTTGATGGGGCTATAATAGGAGCCTTTGGGGACATGCTTAATGTGTTTTTGGTTGAGGGACCTTGATGTGTTGGTAAAGACGCCGCCATTTGATACCAATAATTATTATAAAACGCTGTTTACTTGTGTATTTTCTTCAAAAATAAACTGCGGCGTTAAAAATACACAATACAAACAAATCATTTGAACTACTGCAAAAGCGCGTCGGCGCAGTTTCGTTCTTGATCCATTTTTCTAATCTTCATGGCTCGAGAAGTTAGCGCTTAGTTTGTCGCCAGTCGCACCAACTGCTGTTCAAAAAACGTAAATTCCTCTAAGCTGACATTTTTGTGCGTCAGTCAAGTTCGCAAACAAGCTCCTTTTGTTCGTGATTTGAGCGCGAACGGCAGTGAAATACAGCATTATTTTATAATTAAAGGTAAAAACCAACATTTAAACCTAATTTGTAGTATAAGGATTACCTTGCGGGGGCATTGGTTGCATGGCAAATTAGAAAATCCAAAGAAGCACGTGTTGTAATGGAGCCGGTTAGAAGCATTTTTTTACCCATGTTTTTTTTTTGTCAATTAGATTAACGTATAATGGAAACAATGGAAGTTGCCCCCACATTAAATAATCACGTAACAAAGGACGAAAAAATGGAAGCATTAACAGCGGACGATATGACCTCCAGAGACTATTACTTCGATTCATATGCACATTTTGGAATACACGAGGAGATGCTGAAGGACGAAGTAAGAACCCTGACGTACCGCAACTCCATGTACCACAATAAACACTTATTTGCCGGCAAAGTTGTGATGGACATAGGATGCGGGACGGGAATTCTCAGTATGTTCGCTGCCAAGGCTGGCGCAAAGAAGGTTATCGCCGTGGAATGCTCAAACATCGTGGATTACGCAAGGAAAATAGTTGAGTCGAACAAGCTAGACCACATTATAACGATAGTAAAGGGCAAGGTCGAGGAAATCACCCTGCCTGACGGAATCGAGAAAGTGGACATCATTATCTCCGAATGGATGGGTTACTGTCTATTCTACGAAAGCATGTTAGACACAGTATTGTTCGCGCGAGACAAGTGGCTCACGTCTGATGGTTTACTGTTCCCCGATCGCTGCTCACTGTTCATCACTGCCATTGAGGATCGTCAATACAAAGACGAGAAAATAAACTGGTGGGACGATGTTTACGGTTTCGACATGAGCTCTATTCGTAAAGTGGCCATCAGCGAACCGTTGGTAGACGTTGTCGATCAAAAACAAGTCGTAACGAACGCATGCCTAATCAAAGAAGTCGATTTGTACACCGTGAAGAAAGAGGACTTGGACTTTTCTACTCCGTTCAACCTAATGGTGCGTAGAAACGATTACGTTCAGGCGTTAGTAACGTTCTTTAACGTTGAATTCACGAAGTGTCACAAGCGAATTGGTTTTACTACGGCTCCTGACGCTCCGTATACGCATTGGAAGCAAACAGTATTTTATTTCGATGATTACATGACTGTGAAAAAGGGCGAAGAGGTCACAGGGACCTTCCACATGAAGCCTAACCCGCGGAATAACAGAGACTTGGACTTTATAATTGATATAAATTTCAAAGGCGAGCTCTGCGAGGTGCATGAGGAAAACCGGTATCGTATGCGTTAAGTAAGCGTCCGTAAAGTAAGTGCTTATCCTCTCCATTAATTAAACCATTCGTAATGTTGCAACCATTTGCAAGTTTATTTCATAAACTAGTCTCTAGGGTAAACAATTTTAAACAGTTAGTTTATGAGGTGAATCTCTGTAATTTTTTTTATTTTTCGACGCAGGGAAACTCGTTTTGCGCGGACAATTGATGTGAAACCATTATGTTTCATTAATTATACTATATTACTGTATTTTTTTAAATTGTAAGCCAAATTAATTAATTGAGAAAAATTAGAAAACAGAAAATTCGTTGTAATTGCGCCCAGCAAAGTCTTGTTTTATTTTTTTCTTTTAGCTGTATAACACGTAAAAAGGCTTTATTTCTTTATACATTACATTTAAGTACCAGTGTATGTAAGGTAGACACTTATTTCAATAAAAAATTCTTTTTTTAACAAATATTTATTTTCGTATAAAATTTTACATCATTAGCGTCTAGGTCGATATTTTATTATTAAAAAAAAGCCATTTGTCTTCTAACCTAATCGATTACTTTAATACATAAAAGCATTAACCCATTTAAATATAGGTACCGAAGTCATAATTTTCTTGATAATTTTATTACCCATTTATGCCCGTAATAAAATTTGTTTTTGTGCTTTAAAGTCGGTTCGCAACTGGATAAAGTTGTGTATTACTGACTTATCCAATTTTACCTAAAAATAAAGAACTACAAATTGCCCCAAAATTAAGGTTTTAAAAATTTTTCTTACCAGCGTATCTTGCGAGCAAACTTGATGCAGATTTTCAGGTTTCACTAATAATAAATTACAAAGGGCATGTAATGTTTCAAATAATTCTGCTGTTAAGGTACCTAAAGGTTTGGTAAAAGATCTGTACTCGTTTAAGTCGCAAATTGCAAGCATTGCACCTAAAAAAAATATATTAAATTTTTTTCAACTTTTTGCTTTATTTTTAAATTTTTACCCGCGGTATTATATTGGAATTGTAGCATATGGTCGTAAACCACTCGATGTAATCTTATTCCCAGTTCTTGTAAAATAGCAGTAACGTTATTGCCATCTAGATTTGTTTTTATATCCCGAATTATGTTTGTGACGTACAGAGAAACTGCCTTGCAAGCCTAAAAAAATAAATTTTGAAAAAAACATTTTTTGAAAGAATCAAATTTCTTTAAAAACTGTCGGTGTTTTTAAAAAACTTACTGGTGAGGCTACGGTATCAAAATCGTCAGTTTCAGGCTTAAAATCGGATTTTCTTTGTTCACTTTGTAAATAAAGTTTTACCCATGTCGCTACCGCATTAAGTGATCTACAATTTTTTTTAACTTTAAAAATCATTCAAATTTTTAAATTTAAAACTAACCTATCGAGTCCTATGTTAACCTTTCGTTCAATATCTTCAAGAATAAACTTTTTCTTATCCAAACATTCATTATATTTTGTCGTATTCCTACAAAATAAATCCCAATGTTAATTCTAACTGTAGAGATGTGCTTATGACCAAATCATTTTGGTATGGTCAAAATCTCTGGTCAAATATGGTCAAATTCTTAAAAACTTTTGAAGAGAACCCTTGGTGATGTCATATGAAAAATTAAATTATGGTCATTTAAATACTATATTTTTACGCATAAATCTCACTAAGCCAATTTTATGTAAAAGGAAATAGCAAAATTAAGACAACAACATTAAAAATTTAGCAAAAAGTGGCAGATTAAAAAAACATTTAGAATTTGACCGAGAATTTGACCAATTTTCCCAAATTTGGGTGATCAAATGACGGTAAAAATACCTAGTCAAAATCTTGGTCAAATACCACTGGCACATCTCTAATTCTAAGACATTTTATGGCCGCAAAAACTTACGTGATTAAAGGTACAACTAAATCAGTGAATTGTTTCTCTAGCAAATGAATTATACTGTTGCTCTGGTGAACGACGTTGAAAAAATACAAAACTGGGGTTGTTTTTGGGCCCTCAACTACTGGGACTGCTTGTAAACCTAGTTCAAGAGCATAATCGACATGTTCGACTAATAAACTGTTTAAGACTTTGTCCAAAATTTGGGTAGCGTTGTTTGCACGATCTTCCGGTTTTGACATCTAGAATTAAATAAAACAGGAGCGGATTAGATCAGTGAGAGGGATAGATCATTTAAAAAGGTAAACTTCGCAGATAGCTCATTTTTATGACTATTTTTTTATTTTTATATAATTGTTACACATTCTATATGATACTCTTCGCAGTAGATGATTAAAAAGGTGCATTTTTTATTTTATTTAAAGAAACGTAAAACTTATTTTTTTTGTAAACGGGTGGGAATACAAAAATTATTACATGCTTTTTTGTAGGGAAAAATACAATCTTTAATTTAGTTGGGAATATTTTTTCGTAAAATTGATATTAACCGAAATATCAATTTTTTCAACTTTGGGGGTGGTTTCTTCCCTCTATTTATTATTTGATTATTTTCAAAAACAATAGGAATCTTCTCAAAAACAAGACTGATTTTTGCACCAAATCTCAAGTCAATTGAATAAACCGTTCTTAAGTTATCGTGATAACAAGTTTTGTTACAGACAGACGGACGGACAAAAAATAAAAGTCATAAAACGAACGAATTTGCAAAATGTTTGCTCTAGGATGAATATTAACGATTTTAGAGAAGGTCAGACCAATCGCACTATACTCTTCGACTATGTCTGCGAAGAGTAATAATAAAATTGTTTATTCAAAGGCAATGTTAAAAATACCAATTTGCATCGTTGAAAAGCGTGTTTGGTGTCTTGAAGTAAAGTAACGGCTAATTCGTAGGAAAGAAACGTTTCATCGCCATAATTTTCAATTTGGGCTATGTTTATATTCGCTCTAGTTCCAATCACGGCTTGTAGATCTCTTCGCAAATCTTGAAAACTATCAAAAAAATTAGGTTTTTGTGAACACAAAAATTGTATAATAATATTACCCTCCAGTTTGAATAGCTTTCTTTTGATGATTTTTCGAGTCGTAATACTTTTGTAAATTGGATGACGATCTTTCCTTTAAGCATTTTAATTCAAGACTAAAAATTAAATTTAAAAAAATCAAAGTTTAAAAATTTGTAAGGTAAAATCTTACGTAATGTAGTTGTCGATGTATTTGTTAAAAATATTGGTTGTTAATTTATTTAAATAATTAATATCATTCCCAAGATTAAAAACTGATAAATCTTGCGTCAACTGGTTTGTCCTACAACAGTTTAAAAATTACTAAAAACCTCTTTATTTTTCAAGACATATTTACCTGGAAAATAATTCATAAAGCGTCGTTAAATAATTATAGGAGTCAAGACGTGATTCCAATCTTTTACCAATATATTCATGAATCTTCAACTGATAAATATTCAAAACAAACTTAGCCATTACTTGTTCCGGATTACCAAAAACCTTTTTAATAATTTCATAATTGTGCTGGCATAGCGGAAGCAAGTACGAAAAAACATCTTTGTGAGTAAGACAGCCCTAAAATGCATTTATTAAAGCTTGTTTTTAAGCATAATTTATGTAAAAACCTGTTGGCTCTGCTCAATAAAAGCATCTACACACTGAGAATAACCTTTAAACTGTGATAAAACGTTCGCGATTTCTTGCATTCGTTTTAAATCCTCGCGTCGTTGCGATTTGTCGAATTCTTCAATTAAAGAACGCTCAATTTCGTCGTATTTTCGCTCTATTTTGCGTTTTACACCCTCAAATCTGTAAAAATAGCGAAATTAGAGGCGTGTCTCTAAAGTGGGCGGAGTCAAACACGCCAATGGGCGTGGCCACACCCTAGCGCCATCTATTGACTTACTTAGGTGACGGCAAATCCTGCGATATTAAATATAATTTCTGGATGATGTCTGCTGCCTCATCGATCTAAAATAAGTTTTAAAATAACCTCTTTTGAATATTATTGAACCTTACTCGCATAGGATCAGTAAAAAGCGAAGAAGTCAAGGGTCCAGTCGACAAAAACTCGCTCAAATGGGTCATTAATCGTTGGGCATCGACCACACGAGCTCTTGGTCCGTTAACGTTATCTAACTGGTCACCCAAATGCAAAACTTTTGTCGCTACATGGTTTATTTTACCATCCAAGTCTTGAAAAGTGTTTATCGTTTCCTAAAGTACAAAAGTTATGCTGTCGTAATTTTTTTAACTGTTAGCATACTTGCCTTATTTTGTTCAAGAAAGTTGTGAACTTTGTCGCTAAAAGTAGCTTCGTCTTCACGAACAGTTGCTTCAAGCCGCTCGCATTTCTTTTTTTGCCTTTCTTGTAGCAAAGTAAGATCCCTGCACAAAAAAACATAAAACGTATAAAAACCAAATGTTGTCCCAAATTCTTACTTTATGGCCTGTATAAAGGAATCATGGAGCAGACTTGGGTTGAAATCATCGTTTTTATCAGTTTTAATTTCAGCAATGGTCCTGAAAGCTAAGCGCTCTACAAATTCCTTGGCATCAAACGGGTCCTTAAAAGATACGATTAAAATCATGATAAAACCAATTATTGAGAATTGAACTTACTTGTTCTAACTCCTTTGTGTATTGCTGCATCATATTTAGGCCGAAGAGTTGTACAAAATACTCCTTTTACGATTTAAAATAGCAAAAACACACAAATGTGCTAAAAACAACTCTGACAACACTACATTTGCCCTATTTCCATTAGTTCAAAAATTGTTAATATATTTGAACTAAAAGAAAAAGGGCAAGTATGTTTTTTGTCCAAAGCATAACCTCAAAAATTTTCAGCAGACAGCAAAACTTCAAAACACTCAATTTTGTCTGATTTGGAGTGTTTTTCGCTTTATTTTTACTAAAAGAAATGTAAGTGTTGTATTTCTAAGTATAATGCTTCGTCAAAAGTTAAAATTGTCCCCTCCAAATGCTATCGAAGCCGAAGAAATAAGTCCAAACAAAAAGCCAAAAATCGAAAATATTTCAAATGAAGAAGCAAACACTTCTAGTTCAGGAAATTGTACCTCAAAATTCTTTAGCAACACCAACACTTCAAAATCTATCGATGAGGAGATGTTAAAACTGCAAATATCGCTAAACTCAGCTTTAAAATCATTTCTTCCGACAGCCCCAGTAGAGTACACATACAATCCTTTAGAATACGCCTTTGAAAGCAACAAATTATACATAACTAAGTATTGTACGACCACAAAGGATGTACTGTTTATAGGAATGAACCCTGGCCCTTTTGGTATGTGCCAAACAGGTATTCCTTTTGGGGACGTGAACCGGGTCAAAAATTGGCTTAAAATTGAAGCCGACGTTTCCAAACCAGAAAAAGAGTGTCCTGCTAGGCCTATTACAGGTTTTAGCTGCGTCAAAAAAGAGGAAAGTGGGGATCGCTTCTGGGGGCTTCTAGAAAAGCTCTTTGGCCAACCGGAGACATTTTTTAAAAACGCGTTTGTGTACAATTATTGTCCTCTAGCCTTTATGAAGAGTAATGGATGTAATGTCACTCCAAGCGAACTTAAAAAGGTAGCTTAAGGTGCTATATTTATAGTTATACTATTATTTTTTGTTGCAGAATCGTAAGGACTTGCAAAACATTTGTGACAAGTTTTTGGAGCTAACAGTTAAACTAATTCAACCCAAATTTATCGTTGGGATAGGGGGCTACGCACAAGTACGTGCTTCATTTGTTTGCAAGTCTTTAGACCCACAAATAAAGGTTTTGTGCATGCCCCACCCAAGCCCTCGATCAGTAGCCAATAACACAAGAGACTGGAGTAAAACTGCAGAAAACTTCTTAATTGAACACAAATTAATGCCGCTTTTACAAAACCAACAATAAAAACATGTCCCTCGACGAAAATACATCAAAAAAAATTAAACTGGACCACGACCTGACGCCAAAAGAACAAAAATTCATGGACAAAGCCTTTGAATACGCGTACGAAGCTTTAAAAGCACAAGAGGTCCCAGTTGGCTGTATTTTCGTGCACAACGACGAAATAATCGCAGTTGGCCGCAACACCGTCAACGAAACAAAAAACGCGACGCGGCACGCTGAGATCAACTGTATTGATCAGGTGGTTGACCATTGCAAAAAGAACAATTTGGAAATAAGTGAAACGTTTAAAAAACTCGTAGTTTACGTTACAGTTGAGCCGTGTATTATGTGTGCTGGGGCTTTGTATAATTTGGACGTGGAACGAGTTGTTTTTGGTTGCAAAAACGATCGTTTTGGGGGGGCTACAGTTTTTAACGTTGGGAGTGTTTTAAAGCCAGTAACTGTCTTAAAAGGGGGCTACAAGGCAGATGAGGCCATGGACTTACTGAAAGAGTTTTATAAGGGGGCCAATCCTAGTGCGCCCCCTTCAAAAGTTAAGGTAAGGGGCAAAAAACTAAATAAATAAAATAAGGTTTTATTCTTTTAATAAATGATTATTTACGTTATGTACTTTTACTATTTTTATATATTTTGTTATCAGTTTTGTTGTCGGTTAAGTTATTTTTAGAAGCACATTTTTAATAGTATGTTTTGTAATGATTTATAGTAAAATATCTTCTTGTATATTTGAATCGCTTTTTAATTATAATAAAAAGGAACAAATAAGTAGTACCTATAAATATAATGTGTTGCAACTTATTATGTTGTTTTCATAATCTTTTATTATTGTGATCACGAGAAATAGTAAATATTGTGCAGAATATGCTAATTTTTATTAAGTTAGAAATTAGAAATTATTTTTATATTCTGCGACCGCTTTAAAAATTATCAAAAACAGAAAGTAAATATTTTTTATTTTTCCTTTTTTATTATTTAAACGTACAATAAAAAAATCGCATTAATTGAAAAACTCTTTCACAATACTGTTGTTTACTCTGGAAAGGTAAAAATAAATAAAACGCATATTAATGAATAATCAAAATTTAATAAACTGCAAGCAATTAATTCGGAAAATCAATCAATAAAATAGTACAAGGTGCATTTTATACAACCAATAAGAAGGAATTTTATACAAACAAAATTTGCGTGAAAAAAATCTAAACTAAGTTCAGAACAACCAATTACTTTAATATACCTTTCTTAAATTTAACATTGCATTGTTCCAGTACTTTTAAACAACATTAATAATAAACGAGTTTGTACTTATGAATATATTAAAGCATTTAATTGTCTGTAAAAATAAGTCTTATCATCAGGTATTGTCTATGTGTCACGCATTCAGTCACGCATATGTCACGCATTTTTTCTTATTCCTTTGTACTTTCAATTAAGTTTAGTACTAGTAAAAATCAACAATTAATGTACAATATTATAAAACGCTTAATCAATACGTGAGGCAACCTTTATTTGTCACAAGGGTTAGTCGTAAAGCTATTAGCTTTGTAAAAGTTTAAAATCCTTAAAATACTAATACACAGATCCTTCGCTGTCCGAGATACTCGACGAGCTAGAACCCGTACTACTAGCGGAATCACTACTACTGGAATTTGAATAATTGTTTGCTTTGCCACGCAGTTCGCTGTTCTCCCGCCGCAGTTGCTCGTTTTCCACCCTCAGCTGGTCCATCTCGCTTTGAACACTCACCCCATTCGAATTACTGTCGCCGTTGCCGTTACAGTTCGCGCTAACCTCCGCTGCACTAAGGGTATATTTTTTGTCCTTCTTTAGCAGTTTGGACAGAAGTTCCACCCTACTTTCCAACCGAATGTACTCTTGGATTAACTCGTCCTTGCTGAGCCCGTTTAAATGCTCCGCTTGCACACTCTCGTACTGATCGTCAAAGTCTTTTATTAGGTATTGTTGATCGTCGTCAGGCGATGAGTAAAACTCGCCATCAGAGTCGACACTAAAACTAGAATCACGCGTCCTATTCACTGTAGATGTGGAGGCCTGGTCCCCCTTCAGTTTCTCGTCCAGGTCCTCGATGTCCCCATGGTCCTCTAGCAGAAACTGGTTGTCGTTGTGCGGCGCCTCGGGCTTGATAACTTTGTTGGACTTTCTGCTGTACGGATGCTTACGTTTGGATTTCCCGCGTCGAGTCTTTCGTTTTTTTTGGGGAATGTTGTCGGCCGCCTTCGATGGCAACTCGCGCTTGGGCGATGCGCGCGTCGCTCTTTGTTGAACGACGTCATCTTGAAGACTCCCAGCAGCCGATTTTAAATCTTTATTTTCAACCACTAAAACTGAACACAATTCGCTCATTTTGGAAAATTATTGCTTCTTTTTCAATTAACAGCAACTCTAAGTTATCACTATGGTGCCTTGTCAGGAAACACTAATAATACTAATTGCTCGTGAAACACACGCGTTCTGAACAGTATCGCCATGTTCATTTTCAACTTCATTTAAAGTAAGTTCTTGTGTCTTCCGCGACACTTTTTTGTGGCGCTAGTGTCGTTTTAAGAAAGAGAAGTCCGGCGCGCGTTTAAAACTAATCGAATGGAAAAAGATAGAGAAAGCAAAAAAAGCTACCCCACCTTGCAACTGCATTTTTAGAAAGGAAAAATAGTCTTTGCAGTGAAGTAATCTATTTTCATTTTAAATAAAAGTTGTTTACAATAGAGAGGCTTAAAAGTAGTGGGGCGATAAAACATTTTATGTATTTAGCTCTTCAGTTTTTATGCTAATAAAAAATGTTGTTCTAAATAGTTAAATAAATTCTGATTACGCAGATTTTCTTTTGTGCTACATTTTAAAAAGTTAAAACTACCCAATGCAAAAAATCTCCACTACGAAAACATTTTTAATAGGACGTATTTTTTCCTTTTTTTTATTATTTGTTAATTATATACCAATTTAGGCAAAAAACAAAGAAAACTTAATTTTTTTAAAGTTTTAAATATTCCCGCTTTTTTAAATAAATTGGATTATTTGAACTACTGCAATTGTATGATTTTTGCCCGCTGTTTAGAGCGGTCAAGAATCATACAAAAGCTACATAACCTCACTTTTTGTTGTTGTCATTCGTATTCAAAGCTATAAATTATATATATATTTTTAACAAAAATGCTTTGAAGTTGTGTTAATATTTGAATTAACAAAATGCCAGACATTAAATTAACCCCCTTGGGGGCTGGCCAAGACGTTGGCAGAAGCTGCATCCTCCTCTCCATGGGTGGAAAAAACATAATGCTGGACTGCGGCATGCATATGGGGTACAACGACGAACGCCGCTTTCCAGATTTCTCCTACATCACAAATGATGGCCCCATAACACCATACATAGACTGTGTCATCATATCGCATTTTCACCTAGACCACTGTGGGGCCCTTCCGTACATGTCGGAGATGGTAGGCTACACCGGTCCTATTTACATGACGCACCCTACTAAAGCCATAGCCCCTATTTTACTGGAAGACATGCGAAAGGTATCAGTCGAGCGCAAAGGGGAGCAGAACTTCTTCACGTCTCAGATGATAAAGGACTGTATGAAGAAAGTTGTGGCTGTTACGCTGCATCAAAGCGTAATGGTGGATACTGAACTTGAAATAAAGGCGTATTACGCTGGGCACGTACTTGGGGCTGCTATGTTTTGGATACGTGTTGGGTCGCAGTCCGTAGTGTACACAGGAGACTACAATATGACGCCGGACCGTCATTTGGGGGCGGCGTGGATCGACAAGTGCAAACCAGACGTGCTTATAACTGAATCAACGTACGCGACCACTATTAGGGACTCGAAGCGCTGCCGCGAGCGTGATTTTCTCAAAAAGGTGCACGAGTGTATAGACAAAGGGGGCAAGGTTTTAATCCCCGTGTTCGCTCTAGGGCGCGCGCAAGAATTATGCATTCTTCTAGAAACGTACTGGGAACGTATGAACCTCAAAGCGCCTGTATATTTCGCTTTGGGACTTACCGAAAAGGCAAACAACTACTATAAGATGTTTATAACATGGACGAACCAAAAGATACGCAAGACATTTGTGCAACGTAACATGTTCGATTTTAAACACATCAAACCGTTCGATCGGCAATACATCGACAACCCAGGACCAATGGTTGTTTTTGCAACTCCAGGAATGTTACACGCGGGCCTTAGTTTACAAATTTTCAAGAAGTGGGCACCAAACGAGAACAACATGGTCATAATGCCAGGGTTTTGCGTACAAGGCACTGTTGGCCACAAAATCTTAAACGGTGCCAAGAAAGTTGAATTCGAAAACAGACAAATAGTTGAGGTAAAAATGTCGGTTGAATACATGAGCTTTTCAGCGCACGCCGACGCTAAAGGTATCATGCAATTAATCCAATATTGCGAGCCACGAAATGTTATGTTAGTCCATGGTGAAGCGGCCAAAATGGAGTTCTTGCGGGAGAAAATAGAGCAAGAGTTTAATATTAAGTGTTACCACCCGGCGAATGGAGAAACTTGCATAATAAAAACGCCGGTTAAGATACCAATTGACGTTAGTTTACAGTTGTTAAAGGATGAGGCCAAAAAGTTTAGTGCGTTGCCACCGGACCCGAAAAGAAGACGCACTCTTCACGGTGTCCTCGTTATGAAAGACAATAACATTAGTTTGATGGACGTTGAAGAGGCTTGTAAAGAAGCTGGGATTAACAGACACATCATAAGGTAAAACATGCCTTTTTATTAATTGAATATTATTATACTCTTCGCAGACAAAGTCGAAGAGTATATTGCGATTGATCGGACCTTCTTAAAAATCGTTAATATTCGTCCTAGAGCAACAAATTTTGCAGATTCGTTCGTTTCATGGCTTTTTAAGACTTCTATTTTTTGTCCGTCTGTCTGTAACAAAATTTGTGACCACCATAACTCAAGAGCGGTTTATCGGATCGACTTGAGATTTAACACAAAAATCAATTCCATTTAGAGAAAGAGCCCTATTGTTTTTGGAAAAAATCAAGTAATAAATAGAGGGTTAAAAACACCCCCAAAGTAGAAAATAATTCATATTTTCGTTAATATCAACTTTACGAAAAAAAATATTCTTATTAAAATTAAAGATTGTATTTTTCCCTATAAAAAAGCATCTGGTAATTTTTTTGTATCCCCACCCGTTTACAAAAAAAATAAGTTTTACGTTGTTTTCAATAAAATAAAAAATGCAGCTTTTTAATCATCTACTGCGAAGAGTATCTCATAGAATGTGTAACAATTATATAAAAATATAAAAATAGTCATAAAAAATTAGCTATCTGCGAAAGTTAACTTTTTAAATGATTTATCCCACTCACTGATCTAACCCGCTCTTGTTTTAATTTTGTTTAATTTCCTAGGTTTACGTCGACGGTTTCCATAAATGACCCCGGCCCCTCGTTGTCAACGGCTCACAAACTATTATCCCTTTTCAAGGAGAAGTTGTCGCAATTTTCCATAACCTTTTTCGAAGGGGAAATTTCAATCGAATCTGTGATGATTACCGTAGAAGGTGAAGAGGACGATCAAAAAGGAGTCCGAGTTACGTGGACAAATCAGGATGAGGATATCGGTAGTTATGTCTTAAGTTTAATTAATCAAATGGGGAAATAACTGTCTAATAATTTTATTTAAATATACATTAAAAAAAACAGTCCTTTAAAACAGTATAATTTACAAGAATAGTAGAAAAACAATAAATTATTTCTTAGGGCTAGTTCCCTTTAAAAAAGCACTAGAATTTGTTTAAACTAACATTATCATACAAATAAATCACATTGGGTTAAAAAAATATCAAAAATTTTAATTATATACACTTATATCTAAATCAGTATAAAAAGTCATGTTCAAGTAAAAAATAGTGAGAATTTTTATTTGGTTTTTGTGAATAAGTCTTGGCGTTTTTGGGGTTTTAAAGTCAATCTGAAAAACAAAAATAATGCTAAAAAAATCTCAAAAAGACGCATAAAAAAAATTAATTTCTGGAGACCAAAAAAAAAATTAACAATTTCAAAAATATTTACCTTGGTTTTTTGAACGAATCACTAAGAGCAGTCTCAAAAGAATCTTCATCAGTAGAGTCCTTTTTCTAGAAATATAAAATTAATATCTAATATAACCGTAAAGGAAATTTTCTTACGTGAGTTTCATCGAAGGATTCTCGATTTTTACAAACTTTCGAATCACATTTGCAACTTGGACCGCAAATATTGTTTATCTTTTTGCATCCGCAGCGTTTTGTGTGGCAGCTTGTTGAGCAAGTGCAGCCCCCTTCTGAAGAACGTTTTGACGGTTCTAAAAATATTTAAGATTTAAAAAATAACACAAAAAAAAATCTTGAATAAATTGCAAAATTAAAAATGGGCCTTAAAAATTTGATATTTTAAAATTATACCTTTTAAAAATGAGATGGTGTCTCTTTCTTTAAGAATACGTTTTCCTAGAGGTGTGTTGCGCCAATCAGGATCGTTTTCTAAATCGTCCATATCGATGTCTGAACAATCTTCTTCCTCCTTTTAAAAAAAATAAATTTTAATAGTTTAAAATATTTTTAAATTTTTCAAATTTTTGTTTCTTACTTTTTCATTTAGAATAAATGTGGAATTGATATCCACATGTTTTTTCTTCTTAACCACATTTTTGGGTGTTAGGAAAATGCTTTGATTGATAACATTTATTGATTCCTAAAAAAAAATTTGACGAGATTTTTAATTAATTTTTAAAAGCAAATTATTATACTCTTCGCAAAAGAGTATATTGCGATTACTCGGACCTTCTCTAAAATCGTTAATATTCATCCTAGAGCAAAAATTTTGCAGATTCGTTCGTTTCATGACTTTTTAAGACTATTATTTTTGTCCGTCTGTCTGTCTGTAACGAAATTTGTGACCACCCTAACTCAAGAACGGTTTATCGGATTGACTTGAGATTTAACACAAAAATCAATCCCATTTAGAGGAAGAGCCCTATTGTTTTTGGAAAAAATCAAGTAATAAATAGAGGGTTAAAAACACCCACAAAGTAGAAAAAAATGCATACTTTCGTTAATATCAATTTTACGAAAAAAATATTCTGAACTAAATTAAAGATTGTATTTTTCCCTATAAAAAAGCATCTAACAATTTTTTTGTATCCCCACCCGTTTACAAGAAAAATAAATTTTACGTTCTTTTTTATAAAATAAAAAATGCACCTTTTTAATCATCTACTGCGAAGAGTATCATATAAAATGTGTAACAATTATATAACAAACAAAAAAAAGTCATAAAAGAGACCCAACCCATTCATTGATCTAACCCGCTCTTGTTTAAAAAAAATTACCTTGTCTTGTACTTTATCGGTAACAAAAGTAGTATTTCCAAAATGTTGTTCCAATTCAGAAGGTTCTACCTTAATATTAGGCTTTATTTTATTCTCCTAAAAAAATATTGTAAAACTTAAATTTTAAATGTTTTTTAAAAACATACCTTTAAACTATCAGTGCTAGACGGATCCTTTTTAATATTTTTCCCCGACTCTGCTAAAATTTGTTTTAACGTATTTTCCAAGGAGCGATTCTTTTTCTCAAGAAGAGCGATTTTGTCCTCCTGTATTTTACATCGCTCAGTTAAAGTTTCGTCTGCATCTGAACAAAAAAAGACATTATAAGTATTTTTTTTCTGTTAATTTTTAGCGACATACTTTGAATAGTTACTCCGCGAAGCTGTCTTAACAAAACAGAAACTTTTTCCTCGTATTCGCGTTGATATTCCGTTTCCATGTGGTAGATTTTATCTTCGAGATCTTTTTTCTCCCTTAAAAGCTACAAACATGTGTTTAAAATAAGAAAAAAAATGGTAAAGTATAAGTTACGTTTTGGATAGTATCCTCAAGATCAAGTTTATTGGACGCAGTTTTTTCAGTCTTGATAAAATCGCCTAAATAATCAAAAATAGTCTTGATTGCATATTTGGCCTCGCCCATTGTTTGCAGCTTGTCCAAACGATTTTTGTTCTTTTCTGCAATTATTTGTTTAATTAAATTCGTTATAAATGTGCAAAACAGTACCTACCGTCGTCTGAATCGAGTAACTTTTGTTGTATGTCTGAAATTTGATAAGACCGGGTCTCGATGTCTTCTTCTAACGCTTTTATTTCTGCAGGATCGCCGTTGTTGTTTTTTAGTTCTTCTAATTGTTGGTACAAAGTAGCTCTGTCTTCCAGTAAACAACCGAGGGTAACGTCGGCTTCGGTTAGTTTAATAAAGACATCCAATTCTTGCTTAATCTTAAAAAAAAGTCGTTTAATTAAAGTGATTTTACAAGGTTCTTTTAAGTTTAGGCCTATTCAATATAAAATCACCCAAAATTCGGTTTCGGAGTTGCTGCATGATTTTAAATCCTTTTCAGGTTTAGCCCAGTGCTTACTCCTGGTAACTTTTTTATTAAAAAATTAGCAGCTGAATATTTGCACTTCTGTTCAACTAGTTAGCACTTTAAACTATTACAAATGACCATATTTAGGGCCAAAAAAAGCTATGTGGGAGTGAGTAGATTTTTACTATTTTTATGTTAAAATGTTACCAAGGACATAGTTTACAATAAAAGAAAATAAACGGTCTTGTGATTCGATTTTGTGTAAATGTAGCATATTAAAACTGTTGCTGCTTCTAAACGAAGGTAAATCACAACCCAATTTTTTTTATGCACCTCTATTACCACATAACCATTTTAAAATATCAATAAAAATCTACTCAGTACCACATAACTTTTTTAGTGCTATATTTGGTCATTTTTCATAGCTGCCTGGTAGAGAATGAGTGCAAATATGTGGTTTATATTTTTTTATAAAAAGATGTCTCCTTTGTGAACTAAAAACTACTACTAATTTTAATCTTCCAAAAATTTAAAATATGATTCGATCTTGTTTAAATTTAACGTACTCGGTGCCATTTTAAAAGCATTGCTGTTCCTAAACGAAGTTAAATCACAAACGAAATTATTTTTGTTATGCATCTCCATTAGCACATTAACATTTTAAAGTAATAAAAAATCTACCCAGTCTCACATAGTTTTTTTTGAGCTAAACTTGGTCATTTTCCATAGTTTGAGGTACTTACTAGCAGAGAAGGAGTGCAAAAATTCAGCTTCTTTTTATTACAAAGGGTGTCCATTGTCAACTTAAAATTACTACCAATTTTAATCTTCCAAAATCTCAAAACACAAAAATTCAATTTTAGGTCAAAGACATGAAAAATTATGAAAATTCGGGAAATAGTTTTTCTTTTCACCTTTACCATGGGTAAGCACTGTACCCACCAAATATGAAACCAATCAAATAAAATCGTCTATAATTTGGTGATTTTATATGGAATGTCCAAAGACATTATATATTTACAATAGAGAAAGTATAAAAAATAAAAATTCATTGTTTGGGGCCAAGATCTTTTTGTTTACCCAATGTAAGTTATAGACCTTTTCCCGCCGTTGACCACCTTCGCAGTCGTTAAACTTGGGAAACGACAGATATGCGTCAGATTGACTCTAGACATTGTGATGCTGGTGGTCATACAGTTTCCCAAGTATAACGACTGCGAAGGTGGTCAACGGCGGGAAAGGTCTATATGAACTAATGAGTAAGTGAACGTAAATAAACAAACGTTTTCAATGGAACTTCCCTATGCTAGCCTTTTGGATCTTGGACCCACACACTGGTAATGTTATGATTATAAGCTATTCATTTCTAATCATTCTATTTCTATGGGAATGTCACTTTAATAAAAAAAAACTTACCCATTGGCCGACTTTTTCAACTTTGCCTCCAAACTTCTGTTCATGTGCGTTTTTTCTCAATGTTAAAGCCTCTTTAAGTCTTTTATTCATGGCCGCTGCTTCCTCAACCTTTCGCTTAAGAACATTCTGCTGCTTATTATGCATATTTGTCAGTTTTACAATCTGGTTTTGTTTTTTCATGTCTTCTTGTTTGAGTTTAGAGTACAGTCGTTCCCGCTCTAATTTCCAAGCGCGGAACTTTTCTCCGTCTTCTTTCATGGTGCGGATGAGTTGGACTTTTTTCTGTTTCATTTGAAGGATCTCCGTGTTCAAGGATTTGATTTTAAGTTGGTCTTTTTCCTTCATTTGAATCATACGATTTTGTTCTTTTAGTTTTTGTCGAAGATCCTTTATTTGGTCTTCTAGTTCTTTAATACGTTTGTTGGTAAGGTTGTTTGGTTTGGCGTGGTTTTGCGATTTGACCTGTTGTAAGAGCTGTTCTTTTTCCATTTCGAGAGCTAAAATTTAAATAAAGTTTATAGTCCCATAAAATCTTGCATTTTGGTCGAGAATTTTTTTTGGGAAGCACAATTTTTGTGAGAAAATATTAAATATTAGAGATGTACTTATGACCAAATCATTTTGGTATGGTCATAATCTCTGGTCATTTGACGGTCAAATATGGTCACATTTGGTCATATTCTTAAAAACTTTTGAAGAGAACCCTTGGTGATGTCATATGAAAAATTAAATGGTCATCTAAATACTATATTTTGACGCATAAATCCCACTAAGGCAATTTTATGTAAAAGGAAATAGCAAAATTTAGACAACATTAGAAATTTAGCAAAAGGTGGCGGATTAAAAAATATTTAGAATATGACCGAGAATATGACCAATTTCCTCAAATTTGGGTGATCATATGACGGTAATAATACCTGGTCATAATCTTGGTCAAATACCACTGGCACATGACTAGAAAATATAGTATTTATAAACATAATATCCATGTGCGTACTCATGCGCATATTAGCATTTTGTGCTAGAGCCCCTCAAAGAGCTCCCTTTAATTCGTAATACTAGATCATGGTGAATCTAGACCAAATTTTAAAAATAGACACTAAACATGGGTATTTAAAGATTTTCGTAAAAAATATTCTTAAAAAAATCCTTTACCTCCTAAATAGCCCAGAAATGAGAAATATTTACATGTTTGATTTAGAGCAAATTTTGCAAGCAGATAAGATGCAAAATTAGATTTTTAAAAACCTTTTTCGAAAATGTTTTTTTTGTTCCTATGGAGGGCGAAAAAGAATTTTCACGAATTTTCATTTTTAAACTATCCTTTAAAACATTATTATAAATATATTTGCATTTGATGTAAATCTAACATGATAAATATTATTCTTTTTGGGGCCATTTAGGGGGTGAAAACATTTTTTCGGAAGCCATTTTTTTATGAAAATCTTTTTAGAACCTTGTTTAGTGTCTATTTCCAAAATTTAGTCTAGATCCACCAAAATCTAGAATTACAAATAAAAGGGGGCTTTTTGGGGGGTTCTAGCACAAAATGTTAATATGCTCATAAGTGCGCTCATGGTAATTATGTTTCTAGGTATCAAATACTACATTTTCCCACAAAAATTGTGCTACCCGAAATTTTTTTTTGTTTTTTGTAAAATTTTATTGGACTATAAGCATCAAAAATTCAAGTATGCTGTTTTTTAAAAACTTACTTTTGATTTTTTCAGAATCAGACGCCAGCGCCTCATAATCAACCATAAACTCTGAATTGGTCGCAATCTGCATCGCCAAATGTTCCTTTTGCATTAACTGTTTAGTAATTTCTTGCAACTGATTGTTTAGGTGAACCTGGTTCGTAGTATGTGTTTCTTGTCTTTCGTTAATCTCGTTAATCGACTCAGGATCGCTTCCGCTAACGTTTCCATTCTGCATCTGAATAACGTAGCTGTGTTCATGCTCTTTTATAGCTTCCTCAGTTTTCTTTTGTTCTGCGTTTATGTCCTCAAAGTGGTTTTGTAGCAGCGCCAGTTTTTCGACGTTTAGTCGCATCAAATCCATGTCGTTCCCGTCTAAGGCTGAATTAAGCGCTTCTACACACTGTACCAGTTCTTCCTTAAGAAGCGTATTCTTCTGCATAAGTTTATCATTCGCCTCTTGAATAATAATAACCTTTTCAAGCGCGCCAGTTTTCTCGTGAAGCGCCGATGACAACTGAAGCATAAGCTCGCGCATCTTTGTTCGTAGTTCCAAGTCCGACTTCTTAAGAAGCTCTATTTCTGCAGGACAGATGCTAGGACCGCCTTGTCCAACGATTTGTAACTTAAGTTGTTGGACTAGTTTGCGTAGCTCGTTTATTTCAGCCATTTTAGGGTCTTGGTTCACGATTGGTTTGTTGCGGATTTTACGCGCTCTGTCGGCGTAACGGAGAGTTGACATTGTTTCGTCGAGATTGTAGTCTGCAGGGCTTACGCACGCGATCATTAGGGTTATGCTGTTGCCTCCCAAAGAATCTGAAAAGTAAAGATTTGGTATTTAATAGGCATTATACGAAAATTGAAAAAATGGTCCAAAAAACGTACCTTTTAGAATTCTGGTCAGGTTACTGTCCCGGTAAGGAACATGAGCGTTCGGTTTGTCTTCGCCTAACATAGAAATAACGTTTCCAAGCGCCAACAATCCTTTATTAATATTAACTCCTTCTTTAAATGTATTTCCGATAGCGCCAGTTTTTTTGGACCGTTCCGAACCTGCCAGATCGACAAAATGAAACTTTGCAGTCTTATTTTGGGTGCTAAAACGATTTAAATAAGTACAATAATGATTTAAAGGTCTATTTACTTACGTGTCTTCTTTATTTTGTATAAAAACATTAAGCGTAAAAATAGCATGACTTCTCGAACTTTGTGAATTCATATTTGTACATCCAGTTGCTCTGCGTTCTGAGCCTTTTGCGAGACAACGTAAGACTTCTTGTGCGTTTGTAACAGGAACTTCGGTAACCCCTGGTACATGAATTCCTTAAACAATAAAACAGTTTTAATAAATCAAACTTTTGTTTTAAAAATAATTACCTTTGGTGTAATCTTCGCGTATTTCTAAGGTGCACTGATCCCTCGGTTTATCAGACAAGAGGTCATAAAGCACCTCCTGATATAACTCCATAAAAGAAACACTGATAATAAAATCCAAAGCAAAATTGTCTTTTACAAACTCGAAAACTTCGTGTATGCTCTTCGGGATTATTCCCATGTCTTCCTGCCCGCAGTAAACAGTCCCCATTGAGTGACTTTTCCCAGAGCCTGTTTGTCCGTACGCCAATATTGTTAAATTGTACCCTTCGAACAAGCTGCTTACCATGTCTTTTACGCACCTTCAAAAAAAGTGATTTAGCAATCATAAATTAAATTACAGACTGTGTTTTACTTGTTGTAAAGGTCTTCTTGCGTTGAATTGTGGTCCAGTACATGGTTGTATGTAAACGCTCGTTCAGTATCCTTGACTTTAATTTGTTCTTCCTCAGGGAATACTTCCAAGACATTTTTGCATCCTTTTTGAATTTCGCTTGGTACTAAGGGTCGAATTCTTAAAGCAACCTGTACGCTGCACTTGTCTGCCATCTGACAAGAATAATTACTAAGAAATGTTACAAATGGAAAGTAGAGAAAAACCTTAATTTTCGTATTTTAGGCAATCAATTAAATGAATTTTGATAACTTCTAAAGACAACTGTCTATTTATTTTTCAAAGGTGCACCACAGAATATTTGATAAGGTAGAAAAAGCAAAAGTCAACATCTTTTTTCATTTAGCCAGTAACGAGAAGACAAATTTTGTTAAATATTTTACTTACCTTGTAGTTTTACTCAATGTTTTACGCGACAAAAATAAACATATATGAAACACAAATCACTTCTACCTCTTCTTTCATTCACTATTTGCAATATTTTATTTTCGTTTCATCTAATTTTTTATTAAATATCACACAAATTATTACAAACTTGACGCCATTCGTTGCAAAACGCCGTTAAAAAAAATAATGAATTTTCAAACGAAATGGCGTTTTGTGATTGGTCAAATGACACTCGAGTTACCAACCTGATGCAAACAGATACAAAATGCACTAGTTGAATGTTGTAATAAATTTATTAATTTTAGCTATAAAAGTAAAAATAATGCCTTTTATTTCTTTAACTCTTAATAAATAATAACAATACAATGCATAATTAGATCTTAACGGGGTTTAAATTGATAAGGAAACAAAGTGCCTTTTTTCCAAGTATGAAAAATGAGCCATAAGCAGGGGTTTGATTTTCGTAACGTTGGTTGTCCTTTGGCGCGAAAAACTTGAAAGACGTCAAACTATTTCTAGGTTATATGTTTGTGTATGAATGTCTTTCTTTTGTGTTTTTAAGCAAAATTTAATAATTTTAAAGTAATTCAGTAATGAAATAGTTTGGTAATCATAGCAAGAACATGGTGCTGCAAAATTCTGGCAAATTTCGCGCCGACAGGCGCGAACCAAAGCAAAATGCGGGCCCCAAAGCAAACAGGTAAATATTTTCAACTTGCAGCTTAAGCGGTTCTTTACATTTATGTGATCTAGGGAAGAATCATCGGAGTATAGACTTAGTCAAGTGATTGAAAACGATGCAATCGATGCCAAGTATGGGTTTGAACGGGTTAAGGACCATTTAGAGCGGACTGGGTTTTTGTTGAACATGCATTCGGTAAAGCATTAAAAAATGCAATAACTTAAACAATTCTAACAATTTTTTTTGCAGACTGAAATATTAGACGAAGATAAGCGTCTAATATCCGCTGTGGACTACTACTTCATGGAAGAAGATGGCACAAGGTTCAAAATCGCATACCCGTTTATGCCATACTTTTATGTATTAACCAAAAAAGAACTCTTACTAGAAGTTTCACAATACCTCAGCAAAAAATTCTCAGGCACTGTAGGAAAAATCGAAATCGTTTCTAAGGACGATTTGGACATGGCAAATCATTTAATAGGACTCAAACAGAAATACATTAAGCTGTCGTTTTTTAACCAAACCGATTTAATTAAAGTGCGTAAGGACATTTTAAAGGTGGTGCGTAAAAATCGGGAAAAGGAAGATGCTAACGTTTATTACACTGAGATGTTAACAAATATGTTGAATGAAGGAATGGGGCACAGCTCCACTGCTAGAACTACTAGTGCAGTAGAGCACATGGAAAATATTCAAGACATTCGGTAAGTACCAAAAATTTGCATTTTAGTACAGTCAATCCGTATGTGGACATCGACAAAATTCCTGGTAGGGCCGCCTTTTTTATATGATGTAACTGGATGTCCAAAGAGTAAAACCTCAAATTGGCGTATATCTGCCTAATGCAGAAACGGAGTTATGGCCCCCCAAAGAGCCCCCTTTAATTCATCACGGTGGATCTGCACCAAATTTTGCAAAAAGATGTCAACTCAAATAAGGTTTTAAAAAGATTTTTATAAAATAAAAATCTCTAAAACAATTTCTTCACCCCCTAAATAGCCCCCAAAGAGTAATAACCAATCACGTTGGATTTACACCAAATTTTGTAGATAGATGTAAAATGAGATGATAAAAAATATTTGTTAATAACTTTTTTTGAAAAAAAAAATTAAATGCTCCCCTTAAAAGCCCCCTTCGCTTATGGAGCGAAGGAATTATTTTTTGAAAAAAAGTTATAAGGAAATATTTTTAAGCATCTCATTATGCATCTATCTGCAAAATTTGGTGTAAATCCGACGTGATTGGTTAATACTCTTTGGGGGCTATTTAGGGGGTGAAGGAATTTTTTTAAACATTTTTTTTTTATACAAATATTTTTAAAACCTGAGGAAGACGCCAACCAATAGTGTCGAAAATTAGCTAGATATGATCTAAGTTTTAAACTAAATAAAAATTAGCCACTACACCAAACCATAGACAAATTATTAACTAAGTTTACGTACGCGCTTGTTATTTAAGTGTTGCATAAACACAAACAGATTGAGTAGATTTACTTTTTTGCATTCCAAAGAATTTTTTGCCAAGATTGGTGAATTTTTGCATTCATTCAAACAGTTAACTCCAGTTTTGATTTATTCAAGCTTGTCGTAATTGCCGTCGTCAGGTCGTAATTTAAAGCATCCACTGTTTCTTTAGGGGACAGGAACCGCTGCCCGCTTATTTCATTCACAAATACACTATTTTTCTGAGTATTTTGATAGTCTTGAATTTTATGGGTTCAATTTTGATTTTATTTTAAAGAGTTGTAGCAAATTAGAGTTACTTTTACTTCTAATGAAGGCAACATTAACAATAATCACTTAATTTTAAATAAAAACATGTTTTTTACCATTTAAATATTATTTTGAATAAAGTCAATTTGACATAAATAATATGTTTAGTTTAGAGCACTTACTAGATTTAGGGTATAGTCCGTAAGTCATTTTGGTAAACCAAAGTGACAGAAAACGACTGGTTACACAATTCGTTGTCATAGAAAATGATTGTTACAACTGTCATTTTGGTTAACCAAAATGACTTACGGACTATACCCTTAATTTTTGGTAGAATTAAGGCAACTACATTTGCTAGAAACTACGTTTCTATAAATACGAAGTATTTAGATTTTAAGTGCCCTAGGTAGAATAAAAAAACAACGACATCTACCCATGAAATTTTGAAGCTTGAAGCGCCCTCTACTTTTCAGAGTGGCCCTCTACCTTTTAAAACCTCGCGCACTGATACTCTAGTAAATTCATTCTCTTTGACCAAACTAAACACTCTTTGAAATTTTTAAAATCTTATTTGACATATATTTGCAAAAGTTTGTGCAGTTTCACCGTGATGAATTAAAGGGGGTCCTTTGGGGAGCCATAACTCCGTTTCTGCAATAGGTAGATATACACCAATTTGGGGATTTACTCTTTGGACATCCAGTTACATCATTTAAAAAAGGCGGCCCTACCCGGAATTTTGTCGATGTACCCTCATTGTTTAGGACAGATTAACTGTACTTAAAAATAGCTTGTCGCTTTTGCTGTTTTTACATATGCGTTGTTTTTGTTAGAGAATACGACGTACCATATCACGTTCGCGTCTCAATTGACTTAAAAATCTTCTGCGGTTCATGGTATACGATAAAAAGCAAAGGCGCAGGCACCGATCAACCTACCATAACGCTTCGTAACGACCTAATCGAACGTCCAGAACCTATAGTCTTAGCTTTCGACATTGAAACAACAAAACTACCGCTAAAATTCCCGGACGCAGCGAGCGACCAAATAATGATGATCTCCTACATGATAGACGGGTTAGGCTACCTTATAACGAACCGCGAAATCCTATCATCGGATATAGAAGACTTCGAGTACAGTCCTAAGCCCGAGTTCGAAGGCAAATTCACAATATTTAACGAGCCAAATGAGATGGGTTTGATACAGAAGTTCTTTGATCATATAATGGACGTAAGGCCGCATGTTTTCGTGACTTATAACGGGGATTTTTTCGATTGGCCGTTCGTCGAAACGAGAGCCGCTGCGTACGATTTGGATATGCGGCTTGAGATCGGTTTTGCAAAGAATAAAGACGGTGTTTATGCCTGTAGACCGGCTATGCATATGGATTGTTTGTGTTGGGTAAAAAGAGATTCTTATCTGCCGGTAGGATCGCAGAACTTGAAGGCTGTTGCTAAAGCCAAATTAAGGTAACTTAAAAAATAAATTAAACAAAAATTTTAGTCTGATAAAATGTTATATTTGGTCAATAAATGTTTTGGACAGCACAATTTTTGTGGGAAAATATAGTATTTAATATCTAGAAACATAATTACCATGTGCGCACTCATACGCATATTAGCATTTTGCGCTAGAGCTCCCCAAAGTGCCCCCTTCAATTCGTAATACTAGATCATGAAGGATCTTAACCAAATTTTGCAAATAGGCACTAAATAAGGTTCTAAAGCGAATTTCATGAAAAAATTGTTCCCAAATCCCTCCAAATGCCAAAATTAAAATCTATATATCACATTTTATTTACACCAAATTTTACAAACAGATGCAAAATTAGATTCTAAAAAATACATTGTTATATAAAAAAAATTGTTTAATATTTTTGCCCCTTTCCCCCCTACAAAAAAATAGCACCTCAACTATTTTTTATGGGTGTGAAAATTATTTAGAGAAAAAGTATAACAAAAATGCTTATTATTATGAACCTAATTCCAAAATTTGGTGTAAATCCAACGTGATATATTACTCATTTTGGGCCATTTAGGAGGGGGAAGGTATTTTTTTGGAAGAAACTTTTGCACGAAAATCTATTTAGAACCTTATTTGGTGTCTATTTGTAAAATTTGGTGTAGATCCATCATGATCTAGTATTACGAATAAAAGGGGGCTCTTTGGGGCACTCTAGCACAAAATGCTAATATGCGCATAAGTGCACTCATGGTAATTATGATTTAGATAATAAATATTACATTTTCCCACAAAAATTATGCTGCCCGAAAAATTTCTGAAAAACAAGGAGTTTTTATAAGATTTTATGGGACTATTTAGAAGAATTTTGTCCAACTATGACTAAGAATAACGGTGCTATTAAAAATGTTTGATTTCCTACGATTAAATAATTTCTTTTGTCGTTAATCCTAGGTATGATCCAGTTGAGCTGGACCCTGAGGAAATGTGCCCTTTGGCTGCATCCGATCCTCAAGTTCTCTCAAATTATTCCGTCTCCGACGCAGTTGCTACGTACTACCTTTACATGCAGTACGTACATCCATTTATCTTCGCTTTGTGTACCATTATCCCTTGCGAACCAGACGAGGTACTCCGCAAAGGTTCAGGTACGAATCTCTAACACATTTTCCCATTAATACAAAGCATTCCAAAATTTAACTCTTGTAGGAACTTTATGCGAGGCTCTCCTTATGGTCGAGGCATTTCACGCTAACATAGTCTTTCCAAACAAACAAGAAACGATCCACAATAAACTAACAGATGATGGACACGTTTTACATCAGGAAACTTACGTAGGGGGGCACGTCGAAGCTCTAGAATCGGGCGTTTTTAGAGCGGACATTCCGACGCGTTTTCGTCTAGAAACTGATGCCCTCGAAAAGTTGATTGAACAAATCCCAAAAACTCTAGCCCACGCCATAGAGGTAGAAGAAGGCGTTCCGATGAATATGGTCACCAATCTCGACGCAGTGACAGCCGAAATCGAGAGCAAACTTCGAGCACTAAAGGTACTCCTTTTTATACTTTTCGCAGACAAAGTCGAAGAATATATTGCGATTGGTTGGACCTTCTCTAAAATCGTTAATATCCGTCCTTGAGCAAAAATTTACATATTCGTTCGTTTCATGACCTTTTAAGACTTTTATTTTTTGTCCGTTTGTCTGTCTGTAACGAAATTTGAAATTTGTGATCACCATAACTCAAGAACGGTTTATCGGATCGACTTGAGATTTAACACAAAAATCAATCCCATTTAGAGGAAGAGCCCTATTGTTTTTGGAAAAAATCAAGTAATAAATAGAGGGTTAAAAACACCCCCAAAGTAGAAAAAAATTCATATTTTCGTTAATATCAACTTTACAAAAAAAAAAATATTCTTAATAAAATTAAATATTGTATTTTTCCCTATAAAAAAGCATCTGGTAATTATTTTGTATCCCCACAAAGTTGGTAGAAACCTTGGTATCCCCACCCGTTTACAAAAAAAATAAGTTTTACGTTTATTTCAATAAAATAAAAAATTTACCTTTTTAATCATCTACTGCGAAGAGTATCATATAAAATGTGTAACAATTATATAAAAATAAAAAAATAGTCATAAAAAATGAGCTATCTGCGAAGTTTAACTTTTTAAATGATCTATCCCTCTCACTGATCTAACCCGCTCTTGTCTAGTTTTAAGAACGGTTTTAGGGTTCAATTTTTCTTTATAGGAGGAACCAATGCGTTTGGAACGACCGCTTATTTACCATTTAGATGTTGGAGCGATGTACCCAAATATTATTTTAACAAATCGTTTGCAACCTTGCGCAATGGTAGACGAAACTATTTGTGCCTCGTGCGATTTTAATAAACCTGGGGCTTCTTGTCAAAAAAATATGGCCTGGACGTGGCGAGGCGAATACAGTTAGTCTTTTTAATGATTTTAGAAACTTATCGAATGTGCACAAACCTAAAATCGTGTCCTCTTATTTGCGTACACCCAATTTGCGGACCTAAATGTTCAAAAACGGAAAGGTTAGAGGTAGTGAGTTTTCTTACCTGGGAAAGTCTAATATGCATATTTATTTTTGAATTTCAGGGTTTTAGACTGACTTTTATGAAAGCACTAGGGGACATTTTTTCACTGGGGGACATTAGGTAGGTAGGTTAGGTTAGGTTTTGCTGCTAAAATGAAAACATAAACTCTAGCTATGTCGGTGCCTAGCAGTGCGTCCAAAATTGTGTGCATTACACTGAAGGACATATTACTAGGTGTTGTTCTCGGTGTTGTTATGTAAAAAATGTATCAATAAATACATTATCAGAAAGCATTGTAGTTTAAAATTATTTGAACTTTATACTAAGTAAAAGCATAAAATATTACTGACTTCTGCACATAAACATCTTAAATTAAAGGATAATCCTTTTCTTACTGCAGGTAAACGGATTAACTCTTACTTAATGACTATGTCCGCAAATTGGAGAGTATTTTGGAATGTCCGCATATTGTATGTACGCACAAAAGAGGGCTTCACCTAACATGGGCTTACAAAATGTTTTTTTAGTGCCTGCGACAAGAAACGAGTATTTAAAGATACAGCAACAGTTAGAGACTGAAAAATTCCCGCCACAGTTTCCTGGTGGACCGCCACAAGCGTTTCACCAGTTGTCTAAACTAGATCAAGCCGAACACGAAAAAAAGCGACTGTTAATTTATTGCAGAAAAGTCTACAAAAAACAGAAAGTAACTCGAATTGAAGAACGAACTACTACGATTTGCCAAAAAGAGAATTCGTTTTACGTTGATACCGTGCGGGCTTTTCGAGACAGAAGGTAACATTCGGTTTTTTATAGGAATTGTTTTTGCTTGAAATATGTTTTGTTTTAGATATGAGTACAAGGGTTTAAGTAAAAAGGCCAAAGCTGCAGTAAGTGCTGCTATAAAAGAAGGAGACGCTTCAGAAATTAAGTCAGCGAAAAATCGTGAGGTTTTATACGATTCTTTACAACTGGCGCACAAATGCATTCTTAATTCTTTTTATGGTTATGTTATGCGACGGGGGTAAGCCGAATATTTTTATTTTATTCATTCCTAACATTAATAGGTATAGCCCTCTGAAAGAAAAATTGAAAAATACAATCTTTAAGAAATAGGTTTTTGGGGACAACACCACAAAATTTTATGGCTAAGCATTTTTGAAAATTTCCAAAATTTGACCAACTTTAAACAGCTCTAGAAAAAAAATGAATGCACTTGCAAAAGAACCGATTTGTTTTGTACGGCTTCTAATTAGCCTAAAAACAAATCTTCAGGCAAATTTATTTTTTCAAAATTTCCACCATTTTGAACTAAGGGGTAAGGGTCCAAATATTCGCAGCTTTTTAATTGTCACGGATTCAAATAATTTTGCCACCAATAAATGTCATCAGTGCTTAAGTAAAACGAGCTGCAAATTCCCGTTTTTGGCACTTAAACGGTCCCAGCGCATTTAGTTTTATTGCTATGAGCTCTTAAAGGCAACTCCAAACGCAACCTTCGATTTTTTTCAGAGGGCTCTAAAATTTTAAAACTTTTTTTAAAGAAAAATCTAAATGCAGATTTGTATTATACAGCTTAAAAGTGGTTTGCAAAATAGGTTTCTTTGTAATCGGAAACAAAAAAATGTTTAGTACGAATTTTTAAAAAAAATTAAAATTTGGCCAACTTTGCAAATCTCTAAAAAAAAATGAAAGCACTTGGAAAAAAAAAGATTGCTAATTTGGATTTATGGGGTTCTAATTAGCCTAGAAACAAAGCTTCAGGCAAATTTATTTTTTCAAATTTTTGTGAAAACACCACAAATGTTTATTGCTAAGCATTTTTAAAAATTTCCAAAATTTGGCCAACTTTGAAAAGCTCTAGAAAAAAAATGAAAGCACTTGCACAAGAACCGATTGCAGATTTGTTTTGTACGGCTTCTAATTAGCCTAAAAACAAAGCTTTAGACAAATTTTTTTTTCCAAATATTTCTCATTTTGAACTTTGAGGGGTAAGTTTCCAAAGATTCGCAGTTTTTTAATTGTCTTGAATTCAAATAATTATTGTTACTTATAAATGCCATCAGGGCTCTAGTAATAGATTAATAGGTACAATTCCTTGAAAGAAAAACTGAAAAATACAATCTTTAAGAAATAGATTTTTGGGACAACAAAAACTGTTTTTTTTATTTTCTCTATTTTACATAAAATATGATAAATGTTGTATTTTTTTCAGTGCTCGATGGCATTCAATGGAAATGGCCGGAATAGTATGCTACACCGGGGCCAACATAATAATGCGCGCTCGTGAAATAATCGAACGAGTCGGTCGTCCCCTCGAACTCGACACTGATGGAATTTGGTGTATTCTACCGGCCTCCTTTCCAGAAAACGTTGTAGTGACCACGTCTCATGAAAAGAAGCCCAAAATTATAGTTTCTTACCCGAACACTGTCCTAAACGCTATGGTAAAAGAATATTTCACGAATGATCAGTATCATGAGCTTGTCAATCCGGAGACCTTGCAGTACGAGATCAAGGAAGAAAATTCTATTTTCTTTGAAGTTGATGGACCGTACAAAGCCATGGTTTTGCCCGCTGCTAAAGAAGAGGGCAAGAAATTAAAAAAACGTTATGCTGTGTTTAATTTTGATGGATCCCTTGCTGAACTCAAAGGGTAAGTTTTCTAATTTTTTAAAACGTTTTTTTAAGAAAAATATAAATACAAATTCGTATTCTACAGCTTAAAAGTAGTCTGCATAATAAGTTTCATTGTAATCGAAGACAAACAAATTTTTGATTAAGGATTTTTGAATATATTCAAAATTTGACCTACTTTAAAAAGCTCTTTTCAAATTGCTCTAATTTTTTAAAACGTTTTTTTAAGAAAAATTTAAATTTAGATTCGTATTTTACAGCTGAAAAGAAGTCTATAAAATAAGTTTCATTGTAATCGGAGACAAAAACATTTTTTGCTAAGCATTTTTGAAAATTTCCAAATTTTGGGCAACTTTAAAAAGCTCTAAAAAAAAATAAAAGCAAAAAATCGATTGCAGACTTGTTTTGTACGGTTTCTAATTTGCCTAAAAACAAAGCTTTAGGCAAATTTATTTTTTCAAAATTTTCTTCGTTTTGAACTAAGGGGTAAGGGTCCAAATATTCGCAGTTTTTTAATTGTCCCGGATTTGAATGATTTTTGCCACCAATAAATGCCAACAGTGCTTATGTAAAACGAGCTGCTAAATCCGAATGTGATACTTAAACAGTCCCAGCGCTTTTAGTTTTATGGCTACGAGCATTTAAATGCAACTCCAAACGCGACACTTGTTTTTTTACTAAGTGCGCTAATTTTTTAAAACGCTTTTTTAAGAAAAATGTAAATGCAGATTCGTATTCTACAGCTAAAAGGTAGTCTACAAAATAAGTTTCATTATAATCGGAGACAAAAAAAAATTTTGCTAAGCATTTTTGAAATTTTTTTAAATTTTGGCCAACTTTGAAAAGCCCTAGAAAAAAAATAAAAGCACTCGGAAAAAACCGATTGCAGATTTGGTTTGTACGGCTTCCAATTAGCTTAAAAACAAAGCTTCAGGAAAATTTATTTTTCCAAAAATTTCCTTATTTTGAACTAAGGGGTAAGGGTCCAAATATTCGCAGATTTTTAACTTTCCCGGATTCAAATAATTTTTGCCACCAATAAATGCGATCAGTGCTTATGTAAAACGAGCTGCTAAATCCGAATTTGGCACTTAAATAGTCCCAGCGTTTTTAGTTTTATTGCTATGATCATTCTAAGGCAACTTTAAACGCGACACCCAATTTTTTTCAAAGTGCGCTAATTTTTTAAAACGTTTTTTTAAGAAAAATCTAAATGCAGATTCGTGTTCTTTAGCCAAACAGTAGTCAACAAAATAAGTTTCATTGTAATCAAAGACAAAAAAGTTTTTTGCTAAGCATTTTTGAAAATTTACAAAATTTGGCCAACTTTAAAAAGCTCTAGAAAAAAAATAAAAGCACATTGCAGATTTGTTTTGTATGGCTTCTAATTAGCTTAAAAACAATGCTTCAGGCAAATTTATTTTTTCAAAATTTTCCTCGTTTTTAACTAAGGGGTAAGGGTCCAAATATTCGCAGTTTTTTAATTATCTCGGATTCAAATAATTTTTGCCACCAATAAATGCCATCAGTGCTTATGTAAATCGAGCTGCTTAATCCGAATTTGGCACTTAAACAGCCCCAGTGCTTTTAGTTTTATTGCTATGAGCATTTAAACGCAACTCGAAACGCGACACCCAATTTTTTTTTAAAATGCGCTAATTTTTTAAAATGTCTTTTTAAGAAAAATCTAAACGCTGATTCGTATTCTACAGCTAAAAAGTAGTCTACAAAGAAGGTTTTACTGTAATCGGGGACAAAAAATTTTTTGCTAAGCAAATAATTTATTATTATTATTTATTTAAAATTTTTTAAAATTTGACCAACTTTGAGAAGCTCTAGAAAGAAAATGAAAGCACTTGGAAAAAAACCGACTACAGATTTGGTTTGTGCGACTTCTAATTAGCCTTAAAACAAAGCTTCAGGCAAATATATTTTTTCAAAATTTTCCTCATTTTGAACCAAGGGGTAAGGGTCCAAATATTTGCAGTTTTTTAATTATCTCCGATTCAAATAATTTTTGCCACTAATAAATGCCATCAGTGCTTATATAATACGAGCTGGTAAATTCGAATTTGGCACTTAAATAGTCCCAGCGCTTTTAGTTTTATTGCTATGATCATTTAAACGCAACTCCAAACGCGACACCTGATTTTTTTCAAAGTGCGCTAATTTTTTAAAACGTTTTTTTAAGAAAAATTCAAATGCAGATTCGTATTCTATAGCTAAAAAGTAGTCTACAAAATGAGTATCATTGTAATCAGAGACAAATTTTTTCTTTTTAAATTTGACAAAATGGATTTTTTTTTTTTTTATCTAGTTTTGAAATAAAACGTCGTGGAGAACTTCAACTTATTAAAAACTTCCAATCCTCCGTCTTCGAGGCATTTCTAAAAGGCGATACTTTAGAAACTTGTTACGCTGCTGTTGCACAAGTTGCCGATTATTGGCTCGATGTTCTTTTTTCGCATGGACGAAACATGCCAGATTCTGAGCTTTTTGATCTTATTTCTGAGAACAGATCGATGTCTAAGAAATTAGAGGATTATGGCGGACAAAAAAGTACTTCGATTAGTACTGCAAAGAGATTGGCTGAGTTTTTAGGCGATCAAATGGTTAAAGATGCTGGTTTGGCTTGCAAATATATTATTTCGAAGAAACCGAATGGGGCACCTGTCACAGAAAGGTATGTGGTCAAAAAAAAAGAGTTTTTTAAGAACTTTTTATTGGGAGAAAATAATTTATTTTACCTTACAAGTTTTTATACAGGATGTCCCAGAATTGGCGCACCACCTGTATGGTACGCTGTTAGGGCATGCCTGGGGATTCCAGGAAAATTGTTAAAAAAAATACATCTGTTATATTCATTGAGGAAATGCGAACAAAGTTGCATAAATTTGGCAACACAGTCTAGGAAAATACTACACAGTCTAGGTAAATAAATCTAAAAATCCCATATATGAGTCTTAATTATACACTTTTGTCTAAGATTTTATTGACATTGTTGGCAGCTTATTTCAAGAAAATTTTGTAAAATTAAATTGATTATAAAAATGTTATTTGACCATTTAAAAGAAGAAAAATTGGTGAAATGGTTTAAGATAGACTACAGCTTTGTATTAAACCATATTTTTCGTTAATACGTGCTGTTGTTTTTAAGGTATATGCGTTTAAAGTTTTGCACTTTGGGGCCTCATATCTTCGAGGGTGTATGAGATTTTTTTTGACAATTTTCTGGGGATCCCTGGGCATGTCCCAACACCGTACCATACAGGTGGTGCGCCAATTCTGGGACACCCTGTATTATTTAAATCAATTTTTAGGGCTATTCCCCTCGCAATTTTCCAAGCAGAAGAACCGGTACAGCGCCACTATCTAAGAAAATGGTTAAAAGACAATTCCGTTAGCAATGTCGACATTCGAGATATTTTAGACTGGGGCTACTATATTGAAAGATTAGGAGGTGCTATACAAAAAATTATCACAATCCCAGCTGCTATGCAAGGCGTAAGTTTAAACAACATTTAGTATACAGGTTGTCGCGTATAGTTTGCTTTTTTGGCAAATAGCTGGAAAAAATCCAAGACATTCGGCGTAAAAACAGTTTTTTGACAAAGTGCCCCCCTTCGGAAATAATGGACTTTAAGCAGGTAGACTAAAAACACGTAATCGTAAATATTTACCAAATGATTTGTCTACCCATCATGAAATTTTAAAAATCAATAAGAACGGTCATTTGAAGCCCATTTTGAAATTTGGGATCCCCTTTAAAATGCGTTAAACAATGCTAGTGTTGATAAAAACTGCATGTAATTTTTTTACCTTAAAGAATTTTGTATATTTGTTTATTTTTTAAATACCCCAATTCAAGTGAAAATTTTTTTTATACTTAAAATTTCTGAGAAACTGTATTGCTTTTTGAATAAACTTCCAAAAACTCTCTTAGTATACCTCATATTTTGCATTTATCTTGACAAAAAACTTACTTCAATTTAGCGACATAGAAATTTCAAAAGAAAGTCTAGTCTTATGCAAAAATATTGGGTACATTAAGAGTGCCTGTGGCAGTTTATTCGTAAACAGTACAGTTTCTCAGAAATTTCAAGTGATAAAAAAAGTTTTAACTTGAATTGGGGTATTTAAAAAAATAAACAAAATTACAAAATTCTTAAAGGTAAAAAAATTACATGCAGTTTTTATTAACACTACCAGTGTTAAACCCATTTTAAAAGGGATTTTAAATTTTAAAATGGGTTCAACATGTTTTTATTACCTTTATTGATTGTACAAATTTCATGATGGTTAGACAAATCATTTGGTAAATTTTACGATTACGTGTTTTTAGTCTACCTGCTTAAAGGCCATTACTTCCGAGTTTTTACCGATTGTCTTGGATTTTTTCCAGCTATTTGCTATATTAAAAACAGCAAACTATACTGTACAACTCTTCATGTAAAATCCAATTTATTTTTTAGATAGCAAATCCTGTACCTCGCGTCCGTCACCCAGACTGGCTCCACAAGAAAATGCTAGAAAAAAATGACAATTTTAAACAGCGCCGTATTACAGATATGTTCTCAGCTTGCGCCAAAGTTACACGCGACGAAAATGCCGAAATAATGGAACAAGATATTCCAGATTTAGAAGACATCGGTACGGCAAAATCGCCAACAAAAAGAGTACAAGTCGCGACAGTAACCAAACGCAAGAGAGGCTCAGAAGGAGACGAAATATTTAGCGAAGAAGAGTTAAATAAGACATGGAGAGAGGTTTTAGGGAATCCACCGCCTTATGTAAGACCTCTTTTACATTTGTAGTGTTTTTTGGTTAATACAGTAATTTTAGGATGATCAAATGGTGTGGATAACGTTCCAAAAGCGAAAGTGGCACTTCCAAGCCCTACAGAGAAACATATCAGGTCAAAATCGCAAGAAAAGGGCCAAAGGAAGCACTTCTGTATTACGGTCCGCGCAGCCTGGTACATTAGGAGGATTTTTACAAAGAGCACAAAGATTACTTTTGACCATACCATGGCAAGTGCTTCAAATTGCCCCAACTGCAACGTTGGGCGAGTATAAACTATGGGCATTGGTAAGAGATACTATTTTAACTGCTCAAGAAACAAGTGGACCGATTTAAAACTTTTATTTTAAACATACTTTTTGGCGGTAATTTTTTTGTCATGTTAACTTGGGACCCCATATTATAAAAGGACATTACATTCCTCAAGACATCTCCCACCAAGCGCTAAAAAAAAATATTGTTTAAATTCTTAAGAATTAACATTTGTTTTAATTTTTTTTCTTGCTATTTTTACAGTCATGTCTATTCTTAATTTTAAGGATTTTATCCTTCGGGACTTTTATTATTACCGTTAAATTACTGTTTGATCTACGATAGTTGAAATGGGGCTCTGGTCCCAGAAAGGGGCCAAACTTTTTTTTGTCACATATAGTTATTTCTGGGACTTAAAATTACCATGATTAAACTGGCAGAGTACGTTTTTGATATGAAAGCGGTCTTCAAAGAGCTAAAGCACTTTTTAAAATGCAATATCTCCAATTTACTGCACTCTGAGATTTTACACTAAAAGATATTTGAAACAATAATTTGTTGGGAGTGTACATTAAAATGCGTATAGCAATTTAACGGTGGTAATAAAAGTCCCAATGGATAAAATCCTTAAAATTAAGGATAAACACCCTTGCCTAACTTAGAAATAGTAAGAAAAAATATAGTGTTGTGAGAAGGTTTTTTTAACGGTTTTTTTAATGGTTTTTTTACCGGTTTTTTTACCGGCAAAAAATGATTTTGACCGGTCAATTATGCCAAAAATGATTCTGAGGCTAAAATAATGGTAAGAAGAAGAATGGATGTCGACTGTCAATTTTTAATTCGTTTCAAGGGGGGTTCTGTGAATTATACTTTTATTTGTTTAAAAAAACTAAAATAAAAATAATAAAAAAAAAAAAATCGACAATGAGAAATTAAGTTATTAAAATTAATTTGCGAAGTTTATATTAGTTTTATATGTAATAACCAACGCAGACAAATAATGTATAGCAACATTTTGATTTTTTAAGGTTTTAAACAAATTTATGTAAATGTGGGCAAAAAAATTACAAGTATTTGGTCATTTTGGAATTCCCTAGGCAAAATACATCCATTTCTGAAATAAAAAAAAAATCATTTTTGACCGGTAAAAAAATCGGTCAATTATTCTAACTACGGTTTTGACCGATAAATTAACATCACAAGAAAAAAATTAAAACAAAATGTAAATTTTTAAGAATTTAAACATTTTTTTTTTAACGCTTGGTAGGAGATATCATTAGGAATGCAATGTCCTTTTATAATTTAAGGTCCCAAGTTATTATGACAAAAAAATTATCGCCAGAAAAGCATCGGAAGTATGTTTAAAATGAAATTTGAAAATGAGTCCACTTCAATTTTTGAGCAGTATACAAAAAGTTTATTCCCAAAACCTTTATTTTCGCACCCAAATAAGTTGTCCTAGATTTCTAACTTTTAAATTTTAAGGTCCAATCCGAATTACATCTAATAAAACTATCGGTACCAAGAATCTTCTACGCTAACGTTAAACAACCAAAGCAACTTGATGAAGATCGTGTTTACAAAAAATGCAACCGTATTTTACCAAGGGCGCGACCTGTTCATAATTTGTACATGTATTCTATACCTGAGGGCATTTTTCAATCAGAGGGAAAGTACGTCTTTTATATTTTATATTAAATTTATTCGTAACTATTAATCTTGCTCCAGAAAATCGCTGCTTGACCAATCAGACCCAAATGTCGAAGGTATTTACGAGACCCAAGTAAACCCAATGTTCCGTGCCCTTTTACAAATAGGATGCGTTTGTAAAGTCCTACCCGGAGCGTCCGGAACTGATGCTTTTGCATTGGAGGACATAGACATGTGTAGCATTGGGAAACAGCCATATTTAAACAAGGGTTCTATTAAGCATTTGTACTTGTACCAGCATAAGCACCCAACTAAGGTACAACAAATGTTCGCGTTGTTTTTAACGCCTGTTAAGAAAGCACTTATCATTGTGGTTGATAGTGTCCGGACTAATTTAATGCCGAATATGAATAACTTGTATCAGGCTGAGAGAATTGCTAAGTAAGTTTACTTTGAAATTAAAAACAAAAAAAACAAAATTAATTTTCTTCGAACTTAAAATAATTTTTTTAGCAAACTTAATATCTTGTTTATTGTAGGAAGGAAAAAAATGAAGACGAGGAACTTTTGCCTCCAGAAGGTATACAATTCGAAGTAAGGGTTGAAACCCAATTAAAAGAAGTCTACAAATTGATCCAAAAAGCGCTCCAAAATTACAAGGACGAGAAAAAAGGGCCTACCGTTCTGGCAATTCAAAACACTACAGATTTGCATTTACTCCAAAATAAAATGCCTATTTTAGGGGAATTTCCGCAAGCACAAGTACACGTTCAGGTAATTATTTTTAGCTACTATTCTTTACTATGTTGTCTTTTATCATATTCATATTAAAAGGGAATGTCGCAGCATAGAAACTGTGGTTATGTAATGTTGGTTGTCTAAAATCAACAAAAAACAGCAGTTTCTGGTCATTGCTCAGTGGGTTTATTAGAGTTAATTTTAATTATAACCAGCAACATAAATAAACAAAGCACAAGTTGACATGTTCTAAAGGTCCATCAACAAGCGTTTAAATATATGATTTTGGCAATTTAAAATGCAAAAAAATAGTGCTTTTAAATTGCCAAAATTAGTTATTTAAACGCTTATTGATGGACCTTTAGAATATTTAAACTTGTGGTTTGTTTATTTATGATGCTGGTAAGTACAGTTTTTAATTAAAGTGTTGTATTTGTTATTTTAGGCAGCCAATATTACAGAACCACAGTTTCTATGCTTCGCGACATTCCCTGTTAGAAAAAAAAACTGTTAGGCTTATGTATTTATCTTTTGTCTGTAATTTTGTTTATTTTTTTTAATTGTCAAGGATGTAGAAGATCTGTACAACGTAATCGAATGGCAAAGAGTCGGTGCTAGAGCAATCATCCGGCATTACCTAAACAGCGAACGCGTTTTGGAACTAATGACTGAGCAATGCCGCTATTTCCACCTCCCTTTAGGAAATATGCCTTCAGATCCTGCTATTTTTGGCGCAGACCTTTTCTTTGCCAGACATTTAGTCAAACACAACCACGTAATGTGGTGCTCTCCCTTAGACAAACCAGATTTAGGAGGCAGTCAAGAAAATGACGCTAGGTAAATTAATAGACACCGTCAATCCCTACGTCACATTTCACAGAAGTGCATTAAAATACTATCTGTGAAATTTCTTTAGGCAACCAACATAACGGACCAAAGAAAATGCTCATTATTTCTTCTTCTGTGTTTCCAACATTGGTCTTTTTAAAACTATATTTAAAGAAAAATAAGAGATTTTTTTAGGTCCCATTGGTGTAAAAATGTTCCTTTCTTCCTTTCTTATTTACTATATTTTAATTTAAAATTACCCGAGAATCTACCGCATGAATAAAATAATCCCTTATTAATCTGATGATGATGATTACCCACCAAGATGTCAGCTTTAAACGCAAATTGCTTGAGAAAGCAACCATATTAAGGGGTATGGTTTGTTCTAGGTAATAGAAAAAAATGATAATTTGCCAGACCTCTTGATATGGTTGCTTTCTAAACCAATTTGCGTTTAAAATTCACATCTTGGAGAGTGCACAACATTAACACATAAACTGTAAATTATAGAATTTTACAATGAACTAAACTTGAAATATCTACTATCTACTACATAGAATAAGGGTTTCCTAAGAAAGCCTTTTATTTTCACAAAATATTGTTCTTAAAAAGTGGCTACATCTGACAGAATCAAAATTCCACTTCACAGACAGTTTTTTAATGTGCATCTGTGACGTAGGAGTTGACCATGTGAAAAAAAAGCGCCGTAGTTTTATTAATTCGTTTTACCAAGGCTTTTAGCAGAAAACCAAGAAGGTTCAAGCGAGATCTGCAACAAGCCTGGGTGGTACTCGTCAGTGTGTATCGAGCTCGATATCGACAGCTTGGCGATTAATACTCTGCTCCAAGCGCATCATGTAACGGATATAGAAGGAACTTCAGCCGTTACGGCTTTTGACGCAGCGCCTACAACTTCTCTAGACGATATGGTGGCCGGAAATCATCCTGAAACGACGTATGACGAAACAGCTCGTTGCGCCGAAGCGTTTAAGATCCTGCGCACAATGGCTAGTTCTTGGATGCGCGATATTTCAGTGTATCGGAATGTTTTTGCTGATTTTCAGATCATACACTTCTACCGGTTGGGTTTTCTTTTTTTGTCGAATATTTACTGAATAATGATAATTGTTTTTCAGTTGGTTAAGGTCACCAAAGGCGCTTCTGTACGACCCAGCGCTGTTACGTACGCTCCAAAATTTAATGAAGAAGCTTTTCTTACAACTGGTAGCCGAGTTTAAACGCTTAGGTTGTACAATAATTTACGCGAACTTTAACAAAATTGTGATATGCTCCAAAAAGAGAAACGTCGAAGATGCGATAGCCAATATTGAATTTGTGGTTGCGACTATTCGTAACAAGGAGTTGTTTCATTCTTTGGAAATAACCTACAGGTAAAAGTTTGTTTTCTTTTTGTTTAAATGGGGAAGTAATGTTATTTTTTGTAGGCAATGTTGGGAGCAGCTAGTATGGCTAGATACTGCAAATTACGCAGGAATTCAAGGCAAATTGCCTGAGAATTTACAAAACCAAACTTTAGACTCACAAAACGAAGAGAATGATAAAGAAAACGATGAGGATGAAGATAATGACGGCGTAAGTAACATTTTTTAAAAAGCGATTTTAGACTAAGTATTTTTATTTTTGTGTCAAAAAGTATATTACGTTTGGTTGGACTTTCGCTAAAAGCGTTGATATTCATCCTAAAGCGAAAAATAAATAGGCTGTAAAAAGCAAACTTTCATATTTTGGTTAATCTAATATTAATTTTCTAAAAAAATACTCCTAATGGAATTAAAGGCTCTACTTTTATTTATCAAAATTAGAGATGTACTAGTGGTATTTGGCCAAGATTTTAATTAGGTATTTTTACCGTCATATGATCACCCAAATTTGGGGAAATTGGTCAAATTCTCGGTCAAATTCTAAATATTTTTTAATCTGCCACTTTTTGCTAAATTTTTAATGTTGTTGTTTTAATTTTGCTATTTTATTTTACATAAAATTGGCTTAGTGGGATTTATGCGTCAAAATATAGTATTTATATGACCATAGTTTAATTTTTCATATGACATCACTAAGGGTTCTCTTCAAAAGTTTTTAAGAATTTGACCATATTTGACCGTAATTTGACCAGAGACTTTGACCATACCAAAATGATTTGGTCATAAGCACATTTTTACTTATTTTACGAAAATAAAAAATGCGCATTTTTCTTGCAAATTCAAACATCCCACTCTTACGATTTATGAAAAACTTTTAAAACTACAACTCCTAATCATAACTTATTTTTTTACTCAATGCATTAAATTTCACAATTATTTCTTTATGTTTTTATTAATTTATAATTAATTAATGACATGTAATTTGCCTGAAGGACCTCGGTCTATGGCCTTTTGAATTTAACTCAATAAATATATTTTTTATTTTATTTTTTTTCTCTTGCAAATAATAATGCATTGGATTATTACTGCAAAGAATATCTTATAAAATGTTTACTTTTATAAAAAAATCAAACTTTGCAAAATATCTTCAAAACTTATTCACTGATCTAACCCATTTCTTGTTTTTTTTTAGCCTGTAGTAATGATGAACTGGAATCTAGCAGAACAACTTCCAGAAAAAGCAGGTTGTCGCAGTAGCTTCAGCACCGTAATCGCGAGCTACATCACGGCCATATACCTCCAATTAAAAGAATCAAACAACACAACCCATGCGACTGTGCTTTTTAGCCAACCGGCGAATGGTCTTACTGCCCATGAAGAGGTTTCTGAATACGCTAAAGAGTTACTTAACGGCGAAATAAGTCAAACGCTATTCAAGTAAGTAAAGCTTGATTTATAGATAAATTAACTTAACTTCACTTATAATTAACGTATCGCGACTGAAATAAATTATACGAAAGATGAAATCGCATTTACACATCCAATTAACTTAACTTGACGTTTACTTAAGGTTCTGTTTCTTAATTTTGGTTAATTTCAGCTAATTCAATGTAAAGTAAACCTCTTCACTAGAGCCATCTATAGGCTACTAGACCAAATTTTCAAAGTTACAAAGATAATCGAAGAATTTCAGATGAATTTCTGTAAATAACACGATTCTAACATTTACCGATAGATGGCGTTTACTAAATTAGCGTGTTGTAAATTAACGTGTAAATTTATACTATAAATGCCTTAATTTAGTCGCGTCAAGTTAAGTGGAGTAAAGTAGCTTTGAGTGGCGTTGAGTTAATTTAATTTAACTATAAATCACACTGCTTCTCTCTAAAAGAAGTGTTATGTTATAGTTTTTGCTTGTAGGATAACAGAAAAAATGAACAATATCCTTCCGCCTAAAGCCGACGGAACGAGTTCAGCTCTTGAATACATAAAAGCCGTTTGCCATGTCCTTGGACTTGACCCTTCGGTAAAGGACACAGTCGAGCATCTTAAGAGCAATCTCCTTCGTTTAATAGGTATCTTTTTAGTACAGTCAATCCGTATGTGGACATCGACAAAATTCCTGGTAGGGCCGCCTTTTTTATATGATGTAACTGGATGTTCAAAGAGTAAAACCCCAAATTGGCGTATCTACCTTTTGCAGAAACGGTGGTATGGCTTCCCAAAGGGCCCCCTTTAATTCATCACGGTGGAATGGCACCAAATTTTGCAAATCGATGTCGAATAAGGTTTTAAAAAGATTTTTGTAAAAAAAAATCTCTAAAAAAATTCATTCCCCCTTTAAATGGCTACCCAAAGTGTAATAACCAATCACGTTGGATTTACACCAAATTTTACAGACAGATGTAAAATAAAATGATAAAAAATATTTATTAATTACTGTTTTCAAAAAAAAATTCTATTCCCCCTTCTTTTATGGGGCGAAGGAATTATTTTTTGAAAAAAAGTTATAGGGAAATATTTTTAAGCATCTTATTTTGCATCTATCTGCAAAATTTGGTGTAAATCCAACGTGATTTGTAATTACTCTTTGGGTGCTATTTAGGGGGTGAATGAATTTTTTTAGAGATTTTTTTTTTATAAAAATCTTTTTAAAATCTTATTTGACATCTATTTGCAAAATTTATTTTTTTTTGGTGCCGTGATGAATTAAAGGGAGCCCTTTGGGGAGCCATAACTCCGTTTCTGCAATCGGTAGATATACGCCAATTTGGGGTTTTACTCTTTGGACATCCAGTTACATCATATAAAAAAGGCGGCCCTACCAGGAATTTTGTCGATGTACCCTCATTATTTAGGACAGATTTACTGTACTATTTCTTTCATTTTGTGTTACAATATCGGCTAATATTTCTATTTTTAGGCGTCGGGGAGTTCTCAACAAAAGCAGTTTGGTCGGATCCAACTGTATCTTATGTTATCCCACAAATAATCTGCAAGGCTTGCAACCATTGTCGTGATATTGACCTAGGAAGAGATACGCATCGTTCTGAACATGCTTGGTTATGTCCGCTTTGCAATACGGCTTACGATAACTTCGAAATTGAGACTTTACTTCTGGATATTATCTCGCGGAAGTTTCTTGCATATAATTTACAGGATTTGCAGTGCAAGAAGTGTAACCAGGTAAAGGCCGATTTATAGAACGTAACTTTCACTTTACTTTCGCAAGTTACGCCAAAGTAATGCGTAACCGTAACCGAAAATTAAATAAAATACATGGGAATGTATTGGCAAATGTATACTTCACTTTAGCACTACTTTGCTGATTCATTTAGCTTTAAGTCGTACTAAGACCAGACCCGAGCTTGGCCGATCATGCGTAAAATTTGCAAAAATGAGATATTCACCCTTATTGTCAAGGGTAGTGATTACGGAATATCGCTTCGTACGATACCTATTAGGTCTTCTTATGTAGGTTTTGTACGGAGCGATATTCCGTAATTACCGCCCAGGTGTAAATAGTCAGAAGTCGCGAGTTCAGACACATGCGCTTAACTGATCCCAATTTCACGTAACTTTGCAATCTGTAAATAAGGCAAATTTGTAAAGTTAAGTGGAAGTGAACTTACGTCGAAATAAAGTAAAAGTTACGTTGTATAAATCACCCTTAATGTTTAACAATTTTGTGCTAAAGGAGATATTTTATGTCTGTTTTTTGTAGATAAAAATGGAGGATTTAATAAAACATTGCCAATGCGCGGGTAATTTCAGGTGCTTGTTGTCCAAAAATGATATCGTTGAGCTCTTGAAGACATTTTTGTCCTTAGCTGAAACGTTTAACATGCCAGCGTTGCACGAGACTGTACAACAAACGCTCAGTTTGTTATAGTTTATTTCCCAAAAACTAAAGTTTTATTTTTGTAAGTTTTATATTATTTATTGAATAAACGTTTTTTGTATGTTTGATGAGTTGTTTTAGTCTCATTATTAAATAGGTAACATTTTATTTTAAAAGCTTACAAGGAAATATTCCTAAGAACTATACAATAATTTTTAAAAATAATTTACTTAGTTTCCATCGCAATAGGATCGATTTTGGGGTCAACAAAGTTAAACGCGGGGAATTTGGTCATATCAATACCCTCTCCCCCACCATGCTGTTTAGCGACTTTGTCTAATTCGGTTTTAAGTTCTTTTTGCATTTCTGGTGTTGGGTCAACCAATTTGTTACCACTAAAATCATTATCTGTTATATTTCCCACCAATTTAACGCAATTAAACTTACCCTCCGCTCTTCTGTTTGTACTCGCGAATTTTATCGACGAAAAGTTGCTGAATGGGATCAGAAGCCTTTTGTAGGCAAGGGGCCATGATTCCAATGTTCCTGGAAGAACCTGCGCTTCTTACAGAGGCTTTAATGTTGTTTAAAATCGTGTGCGACAGCATCTGAAAAGAAATGGGGTACAAATGTAAGATTATTATGTAACCATGCCGAAAATGCATTTAAAAGCAATAATAAGGGCAAAAATGTGTCTTTAGGTTCCTTAAACTTACCTTGACGAGGTTTTAGTATTTAATAGGGTTTGAATTTAGCCAAAATTTGCCAGGAATTACTTTCAACCCCGAGCGCTGCACAAAAATTGACTTTTTGATCTTGATTTTAATTTCTGGGGAATTTTAGTTTTTATTGGTGTTGGCACTCCTGGTAGCCTTTACGGTTTTCGAATATTTTGGTGGATTTTTGGTTGTTTCTAAGCATTTTATATTAGAAAAAAGTTATGTTAACTTGCTTTTACGTAGAACAAAAAGCATATTTTGTTGTAATAACGAAAATAAAAGCATAAACGGTTTAAATCTAGGGTCTTTTTTTGTCCTGATTAAAGTTGGTGCACGTGACGTTTGACAGACGTCACTTTTGTTGATCCACGTAAGCTTTTGAGGTTAGAATTATCAAAAACTTCAAATTGTTCAGTTTTCCACATATTTAAGCCCTAAAAATGGTGTCCCTGATCCAATCAATCGATACCGGTCACGAGGACATGATCCACGATGCTGAGGTTGATTACTACGGCCTCCGTTTGGCTACCTGCTCTTCAGATAACAGCGTAAAGGTCTACGATATAAAAAACGGGAACACCCTTTTGGACGATCTAAAGGGGCACTTTGGACCTGTATGGCAACTGGCATGGAGCCACCCTAAGTTCGGAAATCTTCTAGCTTCATGTTCTTATGACAGGAAAGTTATAATTTGGAAGGAAACTAATGGGAAATGGAGCAAATACTACGAGTACGCGAATCATGACTCGAGCGTAAATTCTGTGCAGTTTGCACCCTCGGAGTATGATTTGGTGTTGGCGTGTGGTAGCAGCGATGGTTCTATCTCGGTGTTGACCTTTGTGGCTGAAACGAATAGCTGGGACGCTGTTAAAATTCCAAATGCTCATGCTATTGGATGTAACGCCGTTTGTTGGTCACCGGCTATTTACCATGAGCCCGCTTTCGACAACAACGCAGCCCCTATTTTACAAAAACGACTTGTTTCTGGAGGATGCGATAATTTAGTCAAGATTTGGAAAGAAGAACAGGGCAGGTAAGCGTTTACTACTTAAAAATAATGATGTTGTCTACATAACTACTTTTTAAATAGATGGGTGGAAGAAAATAAACTCGAAGTGCATTCTGATTGGGTACGTGACGTGGCCTGGGCCCCTTCAGCAGGACACCAGAAACACACAATAGCAAGTTGTTCGCAAGACCGGCGGGTTATTATCTGGACCAGTGATGACTGTCTTAGTTGGAACTCTTGCGTACTACAAACCTTTGAAGATGTTGTTTGGAACGTAAGCTGGTCTCTTAACGGAAATATACTCGCTGTCTCAGGCGGAGACAACAAAATAACACTGTGGAAGCAAAGTTTGGAAGGGAATTGGCAGTGCATAAGTGATGTAGCCAAGGGGCAAGGGCACATCAACAACTGAATGTTACAAAAAGTTAATAATTTTAAGTATTTTTAAAACCATGTAAAAATTATTATTCTCTGTTCTTAATAAATAAGTTTATACACATTAAGTTTATAATTTTTTATTAATTAACTTACATAAGGACTATTCTACATTTGTATCTACAAGCCGGCGATTTTAAACATTTTGAGGGAACTTCTTTAACAAAGTATTTAATTGTTTATGCGACAGACTTTTTTCACCCCCCATTAAAATACCTTTGGCCTCTTTTTGCTTTCTGCCTTGTCTTAGCCTCATACTGTCGTCGTAACACTTTTGAAATGAGGTGATTTCTTTAGAGCAGAGATTCTGGTCAAATTCATTAGCTTTAAAACAAGCTAGTAATACAGACATTTCGTGAATACAGCATACATCTGATGTGTTGCTCCCTTTTCCAGAGACGGTGGTGTTTAGTTTTAGGGGTAGTAGTTCTTTAAATGGCACAGGTTCCTGAGGGTTGCCTCGCTTAAAAAGTGCAGATGCAAAACGCATTTTGATGCTGTATATCTATTTTAAGCCTTAACTGTTCTTTTTACAGCATTTAGCAATTTTTATAGAGAAAAAAGTGAGGTTACAGTGTTCTAACCTTAAATTTTGACGTATTAACGGCGCATTTGAACTATTTTTCTACGATTAACGGCAAGGAAGTGGCTCGTGAACGCTCACAAAAAAGCGCTAAAATATAAACATAACCTACCTTTCTAGTTCTTCAAAAAGTTGCTTGTTTGGACTTGTACAAAAACTGTTTAAGTGCCCCCTTAAGATGTTTAAACCAGGATCAATACGAAAAATACAAGTTAAAAACTTTGTGTAAGTGTACCCTTTCAAAGTACAAAAGTGTTGTGGGGTAACATTCTTAAAAAAGCAATTATTTATTACAGGACTTATTCCTACACAGAATTCCATCCTGGGCCTAATTTAAATATGATAATCGGACCTAATGGAACAGGAAAGTCTACCATGGTAGCTGCTATTATTTTAGGACTGGGCGGTAATCCTAAAGTGGTTGGAAGGGGCACAAAGGTACTTATAATTACACTGGCGCCTTTAAAATATTTCATAATGTTGTTTCAGATATCAGAGTACGTTAAGCACAACTGTGAGGATGCTACAATCGATATATACCTACAGGGCGAGGCAGAAAACTCGTTTATTAAAATACGACGCATTTTTGATATTCAAGACAGATCCGCGTTTTATTTAAACAACGAACGCGTTGATTTAGCTACAATGAAACAAAGTATATCCGCGTACAATATCCAAGTAGACAATTTGTGCCAGTTTTTACCACAGGATAAAGTGCAAGACTTTGCTAAAATGAACAAACAGGAATTACTACGTGCTACACAGCAAGCCCTTTGCAGGGACGACTTAATAGAAAAACAGGAAAGCCTAATCTCGAGTAAAGAAAGACATAAACAGTTAGAGACTCTTCTGGCTAAAAACGAACAAAAGTTAACGGAAGCGCAAGATACAAACGTGCGACTTGAAGGCAGAATACAAGGGTACAATAAGAAGAAAAAGTATCTTTCGCAAATCCAACACATTGACCGTAAAGTCGCATGGTTGCAGTACGAAGAAGTGTCCGAAAAGTTGCAAGTTGTTAAAGAGGACAAAAGGAAAGCAACGCAAGTATATGATAATCACAAAAACGCAATTCGGCCAATGGAGAGCGAAATAACCAAAGCCAAAAAACGAGTAGTTGATTTCCAAGGAGGACAAACCGAAATTGTAAGTTCCCTAAGTTAATTTTGAACAACTTTTATAGGTTTTTTTACAGTCATCAACGATAAAAAACGCGGAACGCACAGTACAGGGCAAACTTGACAGTATGGAACAATTTAAAAACACAATTAACAAAGTAAACCAAGAAATGAAAGTTAAAATTGCCGAAATTGATCAACGCGACGAAGAAATTAAACGCACAGTCGAACAAGTCGAAAAAATGGTCCAACAACAAAATAGCCTAGTTAATAAGTTTGGAAACGGTGAGTTAAAAAAACCAACCCATATTAAACTAATACATTTTTTAATTTTATAGATGAAGAAGTTAGAAGTAAAGTACAAAAGCTTTCGGCTGATATACAAAAAATGACATCGGTTTTAAGCGCAACAGAAAACAGAAAGGATCAACTTGAATCAATGCGTGCGCAAAAAAATGCAGAATTACGTGCGATAGAAAACGAAGCACGGAGATTAGAAAATGTTAAACAATCCCGCATGGAATTATTGCAAAGATTGGACAGAGACGCATACCACGGAGTTTTATGGTTAAGGAACAACAAACATTTATTTAAAGGCGAGATTTATGAGCCAATAATGCTAGAGGTAAGACAGTTTTTATCAAAGGCAAGAAAACTAAGCACAAAAATCCTGCAAAGCTCGATTTTTTTTTAGCTAAAGTGGTTTTTTGCATTTGGTTGTGAAAGACCAGTAGAAAAAATGTTTCCATTTTTTATTTTGTGGTTCCGTTGGAAATGGATTTACACAAAATTTTGGATATAAATGCAAAATAAGGTTTTTCATAAGTTTTTCACAAAAAAAAAATATTTCCTTAACCTCCTAAATGGCCCCCTTCTATTGGGTATAATATTTAGTTTTTTTGGATTTGCACCCAACTTTGTGGGTGTAAACAACAATTTGTGTTACATTTTTGTTTAAAAAAGTTTCGCAGCCCCCCAAATTGAATGTTATCAATGGAAATCAGGGGGCTATTTGAGAGGGTAAGGATCTTTTTTAAACAACAAATTATTTCAAAAAATTGTAAAACAAAAATTTTTGCACACGTCTACAAATTTTGGCGCAAATCCAACGAATCAAAAAATTAAACCTAGTAGAAGGGGGCTATTTAGGGGGGACTAACGAACTTTCTTAAACAAAAATGTGCCACAAGTTTCACATTTCATTTTGGTAAAAATCCAACAAATCTGAATATTACTCGTTTCGAATAGAAGGGGGCCGTTTTAGGGGCTTAACATATTTTTTAGACAAGAAATTATTTTTAAAAGTTGTTTAACATATAATTTTGCATACATGCACAAAGTTTGGTGCAAATCCTATCCAACAAACCTAAATATTGTTCTCAATAGATGGGGGCCATTTGGGGGGCTAAGGAAATTTTTTCAGAGAATTTTTTTTTTGGAATAATTTTTGAAAACCTTATTTTGCACCTATTTCCAAAATTTGGTATAAATTCATTTTATTCTTTCATCAAAAAGGGCTATTTGGGAGGCAACTGGACACGACCACAAAAATAAAAAATGGAAACATTTTTTCTACTGGTCTTTAACAACCAAATGCAAAAAACCGCATCTCAATTCACTTTGGCAAAAAAAAATTTGAGGCCTATTAATCAAACAGCTACATTAATTATTTCAAAACTGTTTAAAAATTTATCATAAACATTTATTTTGGTAGTTAAACGTTCTTAACCCAGAACACGCACCGTTCGTCGAAAGCACAATAGGACTACGCGACAAAATAGCCTTCACATGTACCGAAAAATCCGACATGGAAACCTTAATACGCCATTTACGCGTGGAACAAAACCTCACAATCAACGCACTTCATTCCCCAAACATAGAACAAGCATTTTATCCCACTGTACCCATAGAACAACTACGCCCTTACGGCTTAACCGCATACATCCACTCGTTATTCACTGCCCCTATTCCAATAATGAACTACTTGTGCCGGACATACCGAGTGCACAACATCCCAATAGGCACCGCGCGTACGAATCAGATGTACGAAAAGGTTCCGCGAGAGGTGCAAGTGTTTTTCAGCGATAGGTATCGCTTTAGCGTTAGTTTCTCGCGGTACACTAATGAAAAATCGACGCGACAGAACGAGGTACAAGGCGACAGAACGTTATCCGTTACGTTAGACGTAATGCGTATGGAGGAGTTACGTTGTAAAATGGAAAGCATGCGTGGTATAGCAGGGAAATGTGATAGCGAGCTTCGCGAGTTTAATAATCAAATACACCAAATAACAAGCACTATTAGCAAAGCCAGAGATGAACTTAAGGTTCTGGACTCGTTAAAACAACAAGCAAAACAAATAGCAGGTCGTATAGTCTCAATGCGTAAGCGAATCGACGAAATGAAGACAACGAACACAACCCGCGAGCAAGTTAAACGCCAGGCGAAAGACAAAATCGACAGAATATGCGCGCAAATGGTCATATTCCAGCGCGAAATAACCAAAGCCTTTAAATCCTATTCAGCGCTTCTAGAGAAAAAGAATCTAGTCCAACTAAAAATCGACGACGCGCGTAAAAACGTCGCGTTCCTAGAAAACCAAATCAACGAATCGCGGCGCCTCCTTCAAGAAGCAGAAACGACTTTAAACTTCGTCAAATCCGCATATTCAGACGCTTTAGGTCAAGCTAAGGCAAGCCTTCAAAAGGCAAAAGGCTTAAGTAAAGGCTTCACTCCAGATGACGATGGTTTTAAAACAGAATTTCGCGCCATTTACGATAAGCTTCCAGTCGATCAACGGCAGCTACAAAAGGATCGGGACGAAATACTGTCCAAGATTGATTGTTTAAACACAGCAGACGAGGGTGAAATCAAAGAATACGAGGAGAGGTTAAGTTTGATCGAGAATCTGCAGTCTGATATACAGCAAGGTTCGATTGAGCTTAATCGAATTGTCTCGGAAATGGAGACATTGCAAGAGGAATGGTTAGTCCCGTTAAAAGAGCTGGTTACTGAGATAAATTATCGTTTCGCGTCTGCTTTTGAGAAAATGGCTTGCGCTGGGGAAGTCACTGTTTCTACAGGTAGCTTCTTTTTTTATTCATTTTAATATTAGGCCTATTTCATATACAAATAGACCAAAATTCGGTTTCGGAGTTGCTGCATGATTTTAATTCTTTTGAGGTTTAGTCCTGTGCTTACTCTTGGTAACTTCTTTCTATTAAAAAATTAGCAACTGTATATTTGCACTCCTTCCCTACCAGTTAGCACCTCAAACTATGAAGGGGCAAATCGATGGGTGAAATTGTGTACACTAATTCACAAATTCTAGAATTTGTTGACAAATTCTTAACAAATTCTACAAATTCTAAACAAATTCTTAACAAATTCTACACATTCTTAACAAATTCTTAAAAAATGTACACTAATTCTTCTATTGAATTGCCCCTCGAAAATTACCAAATTTATGCCTAAAAAATGCTATGTCGGAGTGAGGAGACTTTTATTATTTTTATGTTAAAGTGTTACCAAGAAGAACATAATGTACACAAAAAAATAACTGATTTTGTGAATCGATTTTGTGTAAATGTAGCATATTAAAACCGTTGCTGCTTCTAAACGAAGTTAAATCACAAACCAATTTTTTTATGCGTCTCTATTACCACATTAACATTTTAAAATTATCAAAAAACTAGAATGGGTAGAAGTCGGAATGGGTAGAAGTCGAAACGCGTAAAAGTTACTCTTCGCAAATAAGTAGCTCAAGTAGAATTCGGAATCGGTAGATGTGTATTATTATATTTTGTAAATCACAGCTAAATCAATTTTTTATATAATTGCTACACATTCTATGGTATACTCTTCGCAAGAAAACTGTTATAAAATAATTAATAATTTTTTATAAAAAAAAAAAATTTATGTAAACAAAATCTGCGAAGAGTGCAAACTATTAACAGAAAACACGAAGAATTTAGTTAACGAAGAGGATAAACGTCAGTTCTGACGTTTAGGATATTTGAGGTTATTTGTTCTGACAGCTGGCTTTGTTTCTTTGTTTAAAATGTTTTTGGCATGGCCTTCTTGATCGACGCGTGACGCGTTTTGGACTTGGAAGTTTTTTGCTACTAAAATCTTTTAGTTTTTGATTTTTTAACCTTACTGGCTAATTTTACAAAAACTGAAGTAACATTTTTAATAGAAAATTAAATTTTTATTAATTTTGTAAAAAATATTTTTTTTTGTAGATTGAATAATAACGAAGATAGAAGGTTTTTTTGTGCTGGGGGTAATTGGGGGGTCGGACAAAAAAAACTAAAGAATACTTTTTGGTGAAGAATTAAATTGTCTATATTTTATGTCGATTAACTTTTTTTGTTAATTCAATAATAGTCGAACTACGATTTTTTTTTCATTTGGGGGGCTGAAAAGGGGGCTTTGCAGTGCTCGGATTCTTGTCAAAAACAATAGGGTTCTTCCTCTTATAGGGATCGATTTTTCCTTAAAATTTGAATTGGATTGGAGTTTTGGTTCTTAAGATAGCGTGTTTACAAGAAACGTGACATACATACAGACCGACCGACCGACCGACCGACCGACCGACCGACCGACCGACCGACCGACGGACGGATTTTTTCAAAGTTGTTCAAAATTCGATGAAAAACACGAATCTGCAAGAATTTTTGCTCTAGGATGAAAATTGACGATTTTAGGATTTTCGTATCGATTGCAATATACTCTTCGGACCTAGTCTTGCGAAGAGTATAATAATCTACTCAGTCCCACATAACTTTTTTTAGTGTCATATTTGGTTATTTTTCATAGCAGCCTGGTAGATAATGAGTGCAAAAATGCGGTTCATATTTTTTTTACAAAAAGATGTGTCCTTTGTCAACTAAAAACTACTACTAATTTTAATCTTCCAAGAAGGTAAAATATGATTCGATCTTGTTTAAATTTAACGTACTCGGTAATATTTTAAAAGCATTGGTGTTTCTAAACGAAGTTAAATCACAAACGAAATTATTTTTGTTATGCATCTCCATTAATATTTTAAAGTAATCAAAAAAAAATCTACCCAGTCTCACATAGCGTTTTTTGGACCTAAACTTGGTAATTTTGCATAGTTTGAGGTACTTACCAGTAGAGAAGAAGTGCAAGATTTTTTAATAAAAAGAAGTGTTCATTGTCAACTTAAAATTACTACCAATTGTATCCTTCCAAAATTGCAAAATCCTAAAATTCAATTTTTAGTCCAAGACAAGACAAATTATGAAAATTTAAAAAATTATTTTTTTTACCACCTTTACCATGGGTAAGGATTGAACCCACCAAATATAAAACAAATCAAATAATAGCAACTATGATTGCTCGATTTTATATGGAAACTTAAGTCCCATTAAGGTCTATCCATTTTCCACATTTTATTGCTTCTTCACTTCTCACAAATTCATAATTTTATTAGGTGACGATGAAAAAGATTTTAAAGAATACGGCCTTGCCATTAAAGTGACCTACAGAAGTGGCGAACCTATGCAAGAACTAAATACCGTTGTTCAAAGCGGCGGAGAACGCGCCGTTGCAACGGCTGCTTTTATGTTGTCTCTCCAAGAATTAACACCCGTTCCGTTTAGATGCGTTGATGAAATAAACCAAGGAATGGATGCCAACAATGAGCGCAGAATATTTGAGCTTTTGGTCGAATGTACGACGCAAAATAATACCGCACAGTATTTCCTTATTACGCCAAAGGTAAGTCATTTTTAAGACATTTTAAAATAATAAAATAAAACAAAATTTTCAGACGGCTTATTATACTCTTCGCAGACAAAGTCGAAGAGTATATTGCGATTGGTCAGACCTTCTCTAAAATCGTTAATATTCGTCCTAGAGCAAACATTTTACATATTCGTTCGTTTCATGACTTTTTAAGACTTTTATTTTTTGTCCGTCTGTCTGTAACGAAATTTGTGACCACCATAACTCAAGAACGGATTATCGGATCGACTTGAGATTTAACACAAAAATCAATCCTATTTAGAGGAAGAGCGCTATTGTTTTTGGAAAAAATCAAGTAATAAATAGAGTGTTAAAAACACCCCCAAAGTAGAAAAAAATTCATATTTTCGTTAATATCAACTTTACAAAAAAAAATATTCTTAATAAAATTAAAGATTGTATTTTTTCCTATAAAAAAGCATCAGGTAATTTTTTTGTATCCCCACCCGTTTACAAAAAAATATGTTTTACGTTTCTTTCAATAAAATAAAAAATGCACCTTTTTAATCATCTACTGCGAAGAGTATCTTATAGAATGTGTAACAATTAAATAAAAATAAAAAATAGTCATAAAGAATGAGCTATCTGCGAAGTTTAACTTTTTAAGTGATCTATCCCACTCACTGATCTAACCCCCTCTTGTTTTATGATGTTTTAGTTGGTGCCCCATTTAAAATTCACCAAAAATATGATGGTTCACGTTGTTCACAACGGACCTTTTATTGAAGCCGATAAAAAATGGTCGCATTCAAGGCTTTGTAATCCGCAAGGAGTTCAAGTTCGATAGATATTTACATTTTTAAATTTGTCGTTAAAATTATGTGTTTTTTATTCCGTTTTGGAAAATGTTTTTCAATATTCCTTTAATATTAATTAATAATTATTAATATTTAAGTCGTTGTTACCTTTAGCAATAATGCTCGTATACCTAGATTAAATGTTATTTTTTTACACTTTGATAAATAAATATTTTTTGTAATAAGTTTTGATTACCAATATCTGAAATTCAAAGGCCATTTATTTCACATTAAAATGCAATTTTTTTCACATTAAGATGCCAACAATATTTTTTCTAAAATGACGCTACGTGTCCATTTATTATTTAAGAGGACACTTCTTTATATTGAATTGATTCTTCCTAATTTTAAAAATAATACAATTATTATAATCTTTTAGGTCGATTGTCTATTCAAGGACCTATTAAAAACTTGTTTTCTTTTTAATCAAATACTTAAACATATTAATTATTTTTTAAGAGGTTGCTACTTAGCGCCTATTCAAAATATGGTTTTTTCCAATTTTATCATTTATTTTAATTTATTTATAAAAGCGCATTTAAAGCTGGAATTACCCTAATTTTTTTAGTATTTATTCCTGCATTAAGAGAGTAAACATATTTGTGATATTAATTTAAAAAGTAAAGATGAGAAGCTACGTTTTAGTCCTTTTATTGTAAGTATTATCATGATTATTTTGTTTTCGACAAAATTTGTCGGGTCTAGGAGAATTCACCACCCACAATTCACCGCCGACAATTCATCGCCCACAATTCACCGATCCACAGTTCATCGATAAGACAATTCATCGACAAGTCAATTCATCGCCACACAATTGTTCGATGGAAGAATTCATCACCTAGTATGAATATTAAATGAAATGATTATAAATTACAATGCTTTCTGATAATGTGTTGACACATTTTTAGCATAACAACACCGAGAACAACACCTAGTAATATGTCCCTCAGTTTAACGCACACAATTTTGGACGCACTGTTAGGCACCGACTTAGCTAGAGTTTATATTTTCGATTTAGCAGCAAAACTTAACCTAACCTACCTAACCTAATATCCCCTAGTGAAAAGTGTCCCCCAATGCTTTCATATAAGTCAGTCTAAAATCCTAAAATTCAAAAAATTTATGCATATTGGACTTTACCCAGGTAAAAACATTTCATTACCTTTCCTTTCCGTTTTTGACCATTTAAGTCTGCAAATTGGGTATGTCTGCAAATTGGATGTCTGTAAATAAGAGGACAATATTCTAGGTAAATAAATATTCAAGAAATTTCAATAAAATCATTAGGTAATTATTATCTATAATTATTTTAGTGGCAGGCAATATTCTAGGTAAATCAATTTCAGTTATTTATTTTGTTCATTAAATAAACTAATATTCATACTAGGCGATGAATTCTCCCATCGAACAATTGTGTAGCGGTGAAATGACTTGTCGATGAATTGTCTTATCGATGAACTGTGGATTGGTGAATTGTGGGCGATGAATTGTCGGCGGTGAATTGTGGGTGGTGAATTTCCGGATACCAAATTTGTCTGATGATTTTTTTTTTGCATCTGCATTTTTAGGGGGCTATCATGTACGCAAGCCGAAATCTCAAAATACGCCTTTCCGGACAATTTCGCCTTCGGCGCAGCCTCAGCATCATACCAAGTCGAAGGCGCTTGGAACGAAGACGGTAAAGGCGAAAACATATGGGACTGGCACCTTCACAACAACCCAAACATTTCAGTAGCCGATAACTCAAACGGCGACATTGCTGCCGACGCGTACCACAAATACAAGGAAGATGTCGCTCTTCTTAAAAATCTCGGCGTTAACTTCTACCGCTTTTCCATATCTTGGTCGCGCATCTTACCCACTGGGAAAATCGACCAAATTAACCAACTGGGAATAGATTACTACAATAGATTGATTAACGAGTTGTTGGATAACGGAATTGAGCCATATGTTACGATTTATCATTGGGACTTGCCGATGCCACTTCAGCTCGAAGGTGGATGGCTCAACAGAAAGATAATCGATTACTTTGTTGATTATTCGCGGGTTGTTTTTGAGAATTTCGGCGATAGGGTCAAGTTTTGGATCCCGTTTAATGAGATTAACCAAATTTGTGAAGCTGGGTATTCTGGGGGGAGTTTTGCGCCTTTTTATAAAAACGAGGGTATTGGAGGATACGAATGTGCGCATATGACTTTGTTGGCGCATTCTGAAGTCTACGAAATGTACACCAATGAGTTTAAACCAACCCAAAACGGTACTCGACACTTCTACTAGAAAAACAATACCTATGTACTTTTATTACTTTCAGGACAAATTGGTATAGCGATTGATGCCTTCTGGCATGAACCTAACATTCCCGGAGAGCCAGGAGACATGGAAGCGTCCCAAAGGGACATGTTAATGTCTGTAAGAACAAAACAAATCTTAAGGCCGATTTATAGAACGTTACTTTCACTTTACTTCCGCTTTACTTCGGCGTAACTTTACAGAAAATTAAATAAAATACATGGGAATGTATTAGCAAATTTATACTTCATTTTAGCGCTACTTTGCTGATTCATTTAGCTGTAAGTAGTACTGTCAAAAGCCGAGCTTGGCCGATCATGCGCAAAATTTGCAAAAATGAGATATTCACCCTTATTGTCAAGGATGGTGATTACGGAATATCGCTTCGTACGAAACCTGCTGGTCTTCTTATGTAGGTTTCGTACGAAGCGATATTCCGTAATTACCGCCCAGGTGTAAATAGTCAGAAGTCGCGAGTTCAGATACATGTGCATACCTGTTCCCAATTTCACGTAACTTTACAATCTATAAATTAAGCAAATTTGTTAAGTTACGCGGAAGTGAAGTAACGCCGAAGTAAAGTGAAAGTAACGGTCTATAAATCGCCCTTTACGTTTAGCCGAAAATAATTCTAATCTTTCAGTACGGATGGTATTCCTTCCCAATTATTCATGGCGACTACCCTGAAGTTATGAAAAAAAGGATTGCCAAATTAAGTGCTGAAGAAGGACGCCCAAGTTCTAGACTCCCCTCTTTTACCAAAAGGGAAAGCGAGATGCTTAAGGGTTCGATTGACTTCTTAGGACTGAACCATTACTCCTCGGACGTTGTTTGGTTGGCTGCTCCAGACGCAGGTAAGTAAAAAACCATTGCGCGAGTGTTTTGCCCGCGCATATACGAGCTGGCCGCATCATAAAATTGAATAAGAGGTACTTAGGTCGAGCTTGCCGCATTTTCCTGCATAGGTCATGGTGGAGCTGGCCGAGACACTTTTTCTACCTGCCATGTTTAGCAGGTAGAGAAGGAGCTGTGGCGCAAGTTTTGTAGAAAGATGAGTAGAAACACCTAACGAATTTTATTTTTATAAAATAACAACGATAACTATCAATATTTTATTAAAAAATATGATTTACATTGCAGTTTGGTGACATAAGCACATTTGTTTAAATTTTCCTTTTAGCAACAAAACTTACCCTAAACCTAGTGTCCCCCAGTAGAAAAAGGTCCTCCAGTACTTTTAAAATAGTCTGTCTGTAACGATAAATCTCAAAAACACATGCATTGAGTGCTGGCTTGTTTTAATAATAATAAAAGTGTGTATATTATCCAAAGGATTCTCTATTTTATAATTTTCTAATATCATAACTCAATAAAACATCGGATACATAAAAATAAATCTAGGTAAAAGGTAATGAGTCGCGGCCAGTACGACCAAACCAGAAAAATCACGCGGCCAGTTTGACCAAGCACCCTGCAATTGGGCGCGGCCAGCTAGTAGTATTTTCAGGTAGATGCGGTCAGTTAGTATTCTCTCTTTTGCCTAATAACTTATTTATTTTTAAGGCAGTCGCCCGTCGCATTGGGCTGACATAGGCGTAGAAAGTCGTATACCAGACGAATGGGGTAAATCTGCCTCAGGATGGCTCAACGTTTGCGCACCATGCTTCCATAAGCTCCTAGTTTGGATCCGTGACAACTTAGGCAATCCTCCGGTCTTGATAACCGAGAACGGGTTCTCTGACCTACCAGGCGAGATTAACGACAAAGGACGTGTCGACTACATGAATAAATATTTGGACGCGATTCTTACGGCTATTTACGAAGACAAAGTCAACGTTATCGGGTACACGGCGTGGTCGCTGATGGATAATTTTGAATGGATGGCTGGTTACACGTAAGTTTAGGTATGTTTTTGGGGAAATATGTTGTAATTTGGGGTTTTAGGCAACGGTTTGGATTGGTTTCTGTTGACTTTGATTCGCCGAATAGGACTAGGACGCCGAAAGCATCTTATTACGTTTTTAAGAATATTATCGAGACAAGGCATCTTGATTGGGACTTATTTCCCAATCAAACGTTTGTTCAAGGCAAGAACTAGGTTTTTTTTAAATGTAATTTGAGGTTCTAAATACGAATAAAATGTATCTAAACCTCTGAAGTGTGTTTTATTTTAGACTAAATGTAGACAGTGTCAGTCTTAGGAAAAAAAATCAAAATTATAAGTTTAATTCCTAAATTTTAGTGCCTTTTTATAACCCCCTTTGAAAAATGCATTTTCAGTTCCCTGAAGATTTTGCTTTTGGTGTTTGCACCTCAGCGTATCAAACAGAAGGAGCTTGGAACAAGGACGGTAAGAATTTTGACATTTTCCCACGTCAAAAATATACAGGGTGTCCCAGAATTGGCGCACCACCTCTATGGTACGTTGTTGGGGCATGCCCAGGGATCCCCAGAAAATTGTCAAAAAAAATCCATCTCATACACCCTCGAAGATATGAGGCCCCAAACTGCAAAACTTTAAACGCATATACCTTAAAAACAACAGCACGTATTAACGAAAAATATGCTTTAATACGAAGCTGGTGTCTATCTTAAACAATTTCACCAATTTTCTTCTTTTAAATGGTCAAATAACATTTTTATAATCAATTTAATTTTACAAAATTTTGTTGAAATAAGCTGACAACAATGTCAATAAAATTTTATGCAAAAGTATAATCAAGACTCATAGATGGGATTTTCAGATTTATTTTCCTAGTCTATGTAGTATTTTTCCAGTCTGTGTTGCCGTTGTTCGCATTTTCCTCAATGAATATAGCAGATGGATTTTTTTTAACAATTTTCCTGGAATCCCAGGCATGCTCCAACAGCGTACCATACAGATGGTGCGCCAATTCTGGGATACACTGTATAAATGTGGTTACAAACATTTGTTTTTTTTAACTAGGAAAGGGGCTAAGTATTTGGGACACCGGTTGCCAAACTCATCCAGAAAAGGTCTACGGACGAGCTAACGGAAACTTTGGCACCAACTTCTACTCCAAATTCAAAGACGACATCCAACTAATGAAAAGTTTAAACATTAATTTCCACCACTTCTCTATAGCCTGGACCAGAATACAACCCACTGGTAAAGACAAAGTACCAAATCAAGACGGTATAAACTTTTACAACAAAGTCATAAACGAATTACTGGCTAACGGAATCGAACCCTACGTCACGATGTACCACTGGGACCTCCCAGATTTACTCCAAGTCGAAGGCGAGGGATGGTTTAATAAAAAAACTGCAGATTATTTTGTTGCATACGCGAAAATATTATTTGAAAACTTTGGCGATCGGGTTAAAACCTGGGTGACCTTTTGGGACCCACTGCAGTTTTGCGAAGCAGGTTATTCAGAGGGGATTAAGCCCCCGTTTATTAATAAACAGGGGCTTGGTGGGTACTTAAGCGCGCATAACGTTTTGCTGGCGCACTCTAAAGTCTATAAGTTGTACAAGTCAAACTATAAAGCGAAGCAAAATGGTTAGTTTGTTGAATTTTAAATTGACGGTTTTAATATAATTTTTGCTGGACTTTAGGGAGAATTGGCATAGCCGTAAGTGGTTTCTGGGTCGAACCAAACAACGAGCAAATGGTTGCGGACCGTCAAGCAAGCGAGACATCGCTCCAAATGACGGTACAACTTCTTTTAACCCATTTTAACCATAACCCCTTTAGTACAGTCAATGCGTCAAAATTTCGGGTAGGGCCGCCATTATCGGGGGCGGATAGAGAGAGTAGCCCAAGGGGCCCGGGCCCCTAGGCTGGGATTGTCCCCAAATTTTTGTTTTGTACTTTTATTTTTTTTTTTAATATTTTTTAATATTACTAGTCCACATTGAGAAAAAATCGTAACTAAAAATGAGTGTTCAATTGTTGTTTGTTAAAATCATTTATTTTGATTTTATTTAAATATACCTTCGCGATTGAAAGTGCAACATTCAAGCAAAAATCTACCTGTTCTAGATTTCAAGTTCTTTGGGGATTAAGGATTAAACCCTTTTGTTACTTGATTTAGCTTCTATGCGTTTCCACTGTAGATAATAATATTACCTACAAAGCAAAAGAATCCCACTCCATTTACCATAAATATGGTTTTACCCAAAAATACACCTTTATTGTACAGGGTGTTTTGGATTGTTTTAGTGGGTAATACATATTTTCTGTGGAGATAGAAACAAATGGTGTGCGTAACACTGGGTACTTTTCTTGACAAAAGTCAAGGAAAACCGCATTTCGATATTTTTTTTGTTGTGTTTGAGATAGGAGCCATATTTTACTTTTCGCAGATTTTGAGTCGGCGTATTACCCTTATTATTGACTTTTTTTAAATAGGTTAAAAAATGTCTCATCAGTTTTTTAACAAGAATTTAATTTAAATATGTATATGCAAAAAATAATTTTTTCTAACAAGCCAATTTTTGCAATACGAAGCGAACTTGTGTTTTTGTTATATGGAAACCATAGTTGGCTATCTAAAAATAATTAAGAATATAAGCGCCCCTTAAACTTGTTTACACTATGTCAAAAAAAAAATTCGCCTGCGGCGCACTTTGCGGGGGCTGCCGCCCCCAGTCCCCCGCAAGCCTCCATGGGTTAGTGAAGGTAGGCATTCCGTTTTTCCTATCTTACATTTTTCTGTATAAACGCCCGTGACCCCCCCCCCCCTCAGTAATGTTGGTGGCTACTTGGGCCCCTACCTAAATTTAAGCCTGTATCCGCCTCTGGCCATTATAATATGCTATAACTGTAGGTCCAAAATGAAAAACCTCGAATTGGTGCAGCGGGTTTATGTGCCCCCAAAGGGTTCCCTTTCAATTTTTAATGTAAGATCTAAGTGAAACTGCGCAAAATTTTAAAACTAGATGTCAAATAAGGTTTTAAAATGATTTTCGTAAAAAAAATTCTTCAGAAAAAATTGGATTACAAGCAAATTTTGCAAATAGATAGAAAATAAGGTACAAAAAATCTTTTTCTTAATATTTTCTCCCAAAAATAATTCCTTTACCCCAAAGGGTAAGGATGGTCCTTAAGAGGGTCATAAAAATTTTTTTTTAAAAAAGTTAAAGAAATATTTTTTGGCATCTATTTGAAAAATTTGGTGTAAATCCAACGTGATTGGTTTTTACTCTTTGGGGGCTATTTAGGGGGAAAGAAATGGCCTTTTGGGGGGCCATAACCCCGTTTCTGCAATAGGTAGAGATACGCCAATTTGGGGTTTTACTCTTTGGACATCCAGTTGCATTACATAAAAAAGGCAGTCCTATGCGGAATTTTGTCGATGTCCAAATACGGATTGACTGTACTACTACTCTTTTACCCGACCATAATTAAAAGTTTATTTCAGTTAGGGTGGTTTTTAAACCCACTATTTTTCGGTAATTACCCCGCGATTATGATGGAACGCGTACGGGGCCTAAACGACGGTATAAGACGTCTTCCAATTTTCACACCAGCCGAAATAAAACAACTTAAAGGCTCGTTGGACTTTATTGGGCTTATCCACTTTACAACCAATGTTTGCCTAACGGACCGAGCGGCTGATCATCCTAAACCGAGCCATAAAAACGATATTGGCGTTACTTTTGGACAACGACCTGAATGGAAGGTACACGCCGTTGCCAATTTTTACTTTCAAGGTATTAATTTGTTTCTCTGGTAGGTGTCGGCGATAAAATGGCTAGCAATGGTCCCATACGGCTTAAGGAAACTTTTAAAATGGATACGGTACACTTATGTCAATCCGCCGGTTTTAATTTGCGCTAATGGTTATCCGGATATGGGTGGACTGGACGATCGGGATAGAATTGACTACATCAGGTTATATTTGTATGAAATTCTGCGCTCGATATATGAAGAAGAGTGTCACGTTTTGGGATACAGCGTTTATACATTTATTGATTGTTTTGAATGGGGCGAAGGATACACGTAAGTGATTTTACAATTCCTTACTTAAAGGGGAATGTCGTGAAGCATAGAAACTGGTTATGTAATATTGTCTGCCTAAAATCAACTAAAAACAGGACTTTCTGGTCATTGCTCAGTGCGTTTAAAAGAGTTAATTTTAATTAAAAATTATGCTTACCAGCATAAATAAACAAAGCACAAGTTGACATATTCTAAAAGTCCATCAATAAGCGTTTAAATACAGAATGTTGGCAATTTAATAGCACAATTTTTTATATTTTAAATTGCCAAAATTCTGTAATTAAACGCTTATTGATGGACCTTTAGAATATGTAAACTTGTGCTTTGTTTATTTATGTTGCTGGTAAAAACAATTTTTAATTAGAATTAACTCTTATAAATAACCCACTGCGCAATGACCAGAAAGTGCTGTTTTTTGTTTATTTTAGACAACCAACATTACATAACCACAGTTTCTATGCTTCGCGACAAAAAAGCTTACGGGCGAGTCTTGAAACCAAAACGTTTTCCAGAAAGCGGTATGGAATAGTGCAAGTAAATTTCAAAGACCCTAATAGAGTTAGAACTCCTAAGTCCTCTTATTTTGTCTACAAAAAAATCATCCAAATGCGCAAAATAGATTGGTTATACGTCCCTATTTACGAATACGAAGAGGATTGGTAATTCTAATTCAACATTGTAATGTCTCAAATAAATATCATTTTATTGAAATATTTACACCTCTGGACTAACCTTAGTTCTTAGACGATTCGCCAACAGTATCCACTTCCGTCGGATGTATAATCTTGTCATGCAGCGTTCGTAAATGCCTCAAAAGATTACTCTTCACGTTAAAACCTTTAGCGCAATATTCGCAGCTGTACGGTCGTTCCCCAGTGTGGGTTCTTTGATGTATGACCATGGAAGCATGAGAAGGGAATTTCTTAAAGCAAACTCCGCACATTTTGTGTACATTAGTCGAAGCGCGTGTGGTCGGTTTTGGGGGTTTTGGATCCGTACCGTCTTTTGAGGTTTCTTTAATGTTGGACCAATGTAATTCGAACTCTGTGTGTGCGTTTTGGATGTGTTTAACCCATTCAGCGGGATTTGGGAAGCATTCTTGACACATATCGCATTGTAGCGGCGGGAATGGCGCGCCGTCGTCTTCCTGAAACGATCGTACCGATTAAAATAGGGTCTACACCAAAGAGATTATATATTTACAATAGAGAAGGTATACAAATGCATTGTTTGGTTCCAAGATCTTTTTGTTTACCCAATGTACTAATAAGACAGTGGACGTAAATAAACAAACGTTTTCAATGGAACCGACCTATGCTAGCCTTTTAGATCTTGGACCCACACACTGGTAATGTTATGATTATAAGCAATTCATTCCTAGTGATACTATTTCTATGGTCTACACAAATGGTAGGTCAAGATGATAGATTTTTACCTTGCAAAAAATACACAACAGCCAGATTTTTTTATGTGTTAGAACATCTATTCAGGAAGCTAAATCTACAAAATGCACACAAATAAGAGTCAGGGTTAGTGTAAAAGCCCCCCAAAATGCTCCCTTTAATTTTTAACATTAAATTACGATAGATCTGCACCAAATTTTACAAATAGGTGCTTAAAAAGATTTTAAATCGTATTCCCCAAAAATAACTCCTTTAAAAAAATTGTTTGTAGAATTGTGTAAAACATCTATTCAGGAAGCTAAATCCATAAAATGCACACAAATAAGAGTTCAGGGTTGGCGTGGTAGCCCCCGAAAAAGCTCCCTTTAATTTGCAACATTAGATCACGATGGATCTGCACCAAATTTTACAAATAGGTGCTTAATAAAAGTTTTAATTGATTTTTGGAATAATAATTATCTCTCTCTCTTAAAATATTTCTTAGCCCCCTAAATGGCTCCCAAAGAGTAATATTTAATCATGTTGGATTTACACCAAACATAGTAAACAGATAGAAAATAAGGTTCTAAACAACTTACACTTTATTCTTCTATTCCAAAAAAATTCCTTCATCCCATATTGATATATATATAGAAATTTTTTCAGAAAAAAAATAAGTTTTAGTTTTTTAGAGCCTTGTTGCATCTATTTGCAAAAATTAGGTGTAAATCTAACATGATTGAATATAACTCTTCGGGGGCATTTAGGGCGCAAAGAATTTTTTTAAGAGAAATTATTTTTTCCAAAAATAATTTTAAAATTTTACTTTTACTTAGCACCTATTTGTAAAATTTGGTGTAGATCCATCGTGATCTTATGTAGCAAATTAAAGGGGGCTACCACGCCAACCTAAACTCTTGTTTGTATGCATTTTGTGGATTCAGCTTCCTGAGTAGATGTTCTTTTAACACACATAAAAAATCTGGCCTGTATACATTTTTTGCAAGGTACAAAAATTAATAAAATTATCGTTCTGGTCCCATGTGTAATTAATTTAATTAGAAGTGTCTTACCGAGTTTCTACCCCGGCGTTGTCTTTTCGCTGGCAACATGTCCGTATGCGTCTGGACATGTTTTACCCAGTCCGCCGGTACGGTAAAAGTTTCGCTGCAAAGCTCACAGGTCAACGGAGTGTACAGCTCTTCATCGCTATCCGCAAACACTTCAGGTTTTATTGTAATTTCCGTTGTGAAATCATGGTTCTGCGACTCTACCTCCATCCACTCGACAGGTTCTTCTTTTATGACCAAGAATTGCATGGAATCGTCGTCGGATTTGGTTTCTTCGGGAGTTTGTTTTTTGGTTTGTTTGGAGTCGGTTGGTTTGGCGGAAGGGGATGGCTTTTTCTTGCTTTCGTTGTTTTGTGGTTTGGGATCTTGCACTTTTGGTGGATCTTCATCTTTTACTGTCTTTTTCTTAGCTTCGTTGTTTGTATTTTCGCTCCGTACGTTTGGTTGTGATATTGTAAAGTTTAAAACCCTAGGTTCTTGCGGAACTTCGGAAGGTTGTATTGCTTTTTCGACTAGCTTTGGACTAGTCGCTGGTTCGTATGTACGCTTCGTACTTTGCGATGGACCTTTAACAAAAATACAGTTTTAATATCACAAATGATTAAAAAAACAAGAGCGGGTTAGATCAGTGAGAGGGATAGATCATTTAAAAAGTTAAACTTCGCAGATAGCTATATTTTTATGACCATTTCTTTATTTTTATATAATTGTTACACATTCTATATGATACTCTTCGCAGTATTTAGATAATTAAAAAGGTGCATTTTTTATTTTATTGAAAGAAACATAAAACTTATTTTTTTTGTAAACGGGTGAGGATACGAAAAAATTACCAGATGCTTTTTGATAGGGAAAAATACAATTTTTAATTTTATTAAGAATGTTTTTTTTCGTAAAGTTGATATTAACAAAAATATGATTTTTTTTTTACTTCGGGGGTGTTTTTAACCCTCTATTTATTCCTTGTTTTTTTCCAAAAAAAATAGGGCTCTTCCTCTAAATGGGATTGATTTTTGTGTAAAATCTCAAGTCGATCCGATAAACCGTTCTTGAGTTATGGTGGTCACAAATCTCGTTACAGACCGACGGACAAAAAATAAAAGTCTTAAAAAGTCATGAAACGAACGAATATGTTAAAATTTTTGCTCTAGGACGAATATTAACGATTTTAGAGAAGGTCATACCAATCGCAATATACTCTTCGACTTTGTCTGCGAAGAGTATAATAATAATTACCTTGGTTTTCGTCTTGCGGCTGTAAAACCTTCTTCTGAGCGTATTCCTTTTGCCTATACAACCCTTTAACCTTCAAGATATCACCTCCTTTTAAAACTTGATTCAAAATGTCCTTGGAAACCGTCGATTCGCCGCTGTACATGTACTGAATCAGGATTTTTAAAGTCTTGTACGTTATTTCCGCGGGTAGGACAACTACCAAGGGAAATGTTGATACTTTAGGCATTAGTTTTAAGACGTGGTGGAGGTATTGACTACAGGAGGATAGAATAAAGCGATGGGCCATGATGTAGCGCCCGTCCATGGTATAAAGGGCAACATCGGCGAAGGTTTCATTGTAGAGGGAACTTGCTATGCAGGAGTTTAGGTAGCTTCCGAAGGAGTGCCATTTTAGCTGGTAGTTTTCGGCGTTAGCATCCATCTTGGAATCTTTCGTAGCAAAATCTACGAAAAATGGGACACAGTTTAGTACACAATATACAGGGATTCCTAAACATGTGCACAAAATAAAATGAGTAGGATTAACATTTTGAATTTTTCTCTAAATCATTTTAAGCCGCATAATAATAATACTACGCACCAAAATGTCACATTGATATCTTTTTTTTTTGTCAAAAATATTTAACATTTTTATATGTTTTTTCAAAAATTTTTTTTTTTTTTTTATTAACTTATTTTACATCGGTCTGTTTCTGCAACTATGGCTTAATACCGATGCTCTGAGTGAGACTACCCCCAACCGAGAAATTTTGTCGTATCCCTTCCTCTCTCAAAGATGGGTAGAGCTCTTTTACGTGCACATGAGCACACGGGACCGCATCTTTTACTTCGTCTTCCGAGCGAAGGTATCACTAGAAACATTTATCCCACCAGTAAATGTTACCAGCAGACTTTTTTCATTTTTGGATCACTCCCGGGTTCGAACCCGGGTCACTTTGGTGAGAGGCAGTGATACTTACCTCGACACCATGCCTGCCGACTTTTCAAAAATTATGACGCCCTGTATTTCTGTAAGGTAGCATTTTCGAACCTAGCTTCATATGAACTTTTTTCTTAAAATTTCATTTTGTAAACATGTTTAGGGTTTCACCCTGTATGCAGAAATTAAAAGCAATATTCATAACAGTAAACAAAATTTGAAAAAAATAAGGTTATAACGCTCAAACAGAAAATTGCGCACCTCGACGCCGCACGTCGTCATTTCGTGCGCAAATCCAAATTTACTGCAACCTTTCTTATGCACGGTTTACACAACTTCTTTACCCCAACTTCTTTCCCCTTTACCTCATAGTCTTCTAAGATAAATATGTGTAAATATCATTTAGCGTTCAAACAGAAAATCTTTACCTCCGTCTCTCATAGTCTTTACCTCAACTATTTTATCTTTTATGGTTAGGTTACAGACTAAAAGGTAAGATTTCTTTGCAGTAACATTTGAACTACGCAACCAACATTTAAACTACGTATTTAACATTTGAACTACCTGGGCTAATAAAATATGTTATTCTAACGGGAACAACGTTATTACAGGTCGACGCACTTTACATCTTGACCTCCATTTACCCCGCAGTATTTTTTTGACGTTTGACGGATACTAAACAATATGCAAACAATCTAAAAAGAACCGCGAGGTAGATGCAGATGTAAAATGCGCGGGCCTGCATAAAGTTGGCCATGTATCCTAACCTTAAAAATGTCAAAATAAGCAAACTGCTTAATTCTGTTATAAGTTTTTGTAATAAAAATGGGTGAAATAGTGATTATAGGTTAATTTTAAACAACAAATTATGTGAGGAGTAAAAACATATTACTAGAAAGGTTATGTATCTTGTTCCAAACTAGAGGTAAGAGCTAGAGTTGTATAAACCATAATTTTCAATTAGGTGAACTCGAAGGTAAAGACTATGAGGTAAAGGGGAAAGAAGTTGGACTAAAGAAGTTGTATAAACTCTCCATTAATTCTGTTTACTAAAAGGGCCCAAACATATTTTTTTTGTTCAAAAATACTATGCTATTCAGTAAAAATATTAAAAACTTTTTCGTTTGAATCGAAGATAAAAAAATGTCCGAAACGTTTATGTGATTGTGCTTAGATGCGTCCAATTTATTTATACATAGTTTGTTCCACAGGTAGCCTTACTTAAATAAATTGTACTACATACTAATACCTAATAATATTGATTTACAAATAATAACGAAACTTTTTTCATTCATATGTGGGTATACGTAAATTTTTAACAACTAAGTTATATTGTTCTTGTATTTACTTATTTAGCGTATGTCAAACCGCAGCGGCTACAAAATATCAATCATCATAAAAGAAATCAATTTTAAAAAATTAAATAAGTTATTTTTAAAATATACTTACTTATAAATATTTAGATTAAAAATAGTTATAATACATTACGGAAACAAATGTTGTATAACTCTTTTTAATTATTTTTCTATCGCAAGCACGACACTACGGTAAAAACAACTTGAAAACACACGTTGTAATGCGAAAGCTTTAATTTGAAATGCAGCAAGCGAGTGCTAAGAGATGAGGGTCCTAAAATCGATAAAATCGGTCTACCTATATTGATTTTCTGCAGCCAATCGTATATCGCCATTTATCCTATCGATCTGACATCGCTCTAGTCGCGCAAAGTTTATTGATCGACTATTCTTTGAATTATTATATTTTTCATGCACATACAATATACATAGAGTACCTACTTGATATTTAATTCTTTAGGGAGAGTATGTATGTAGATTGTAATTAATGACAGATAGGGGTGCTTTTATTTAGGGCGCGATTTCGAAATTAAAATTTATATTTAACACCGAGAGAATTTAAAATCTATCTCATCTTTGCGAATTTAAAGAAATACTTTTTTAAAACTTAAAGTTTTGTTAAATCGTGTTTTTTTATTATTATAAACAATAAGTTTTCAAACGGCAATCGTAATTTTATTCGCTACCAAAAGCTTTATAATATTTTGCAGCTTCCTTCTTTATTTATTGCTATGGATAAAGTAATTAATTAATTATTCTTCAAAAGGCTTGTGTATCTTAGAAGTTATTATTTTTTATTTTAATTATGTATTAAACAAGGGCATCTATCGGTAATTTTCCCAACAACTACCCTATTCTAAAATACAACTTCCACCCTTATTTTACTCTGTTATGTTTTAAACTCCTGAGTCTTTCGCTAGATGTCTCTATTTGTAACTTCTGTTCTACATCCTGCGGTAAAAGGTTTAAAAATCGATATTTAATGTATTAATAATTCAACATCATTTCAAACGTAAATATGCAAGAAACTTGTAGCATACCCCCAGAACATAGAAACCTTGCGACTTGTGACCTTTATTTCAACGTTTTATTAGGTATACAGCTGCGTTTCTGGAACAAGCCCATAGGGGTCATAATTTATGGAAGTAAATACGATTTTTTTTAACAAAATATAAAAAAAATATTTTTTTCCTTTAGATTGCATAAAATATTTATTCAGAGCCACACAAATTTATTTTAATGCTTATTTTTATGGTGCACTCCACCATCTACCTAAGTAATATTTTTTATGAATTTTCACTCAGAATACCTGACCGAATTATAAAGGTCTGCAAATTTTAGCATATTAAATAGGGGTAGTGAACTGCATAATTTAAACATCGGTTTAGAAAAAGGTTGGAGTCCAAGAAAACACGTTAAGTTATTTATCACTCCAAAACTTAAAAAGTGGCTGTCTTATTCAATTTTGGAAAAAATAAAGATGCTCTTGAATGTTTAAAAGGTTGAACGAACTGCTGACCTAAAATCAAAACTTTTTAGTAAGTTACGCAAGTTCTTTTGGCGTAACTAAGTTTATGAAGATGTATTTCTGCCTCGATTTCTGCAAGACGCGAACATGCGTTAATTAATTAAGCCTTTAAAAAGTTATTTTGTTTCGTAAACGAAGGATCGACATCATTTAGCTATAACGGGCACTTTTTGTGGTAAATTACGAAATTTTCCCCAATTTAACCAATGGTACAGTCGATCCGTATGTGGACATCAACAAAATTACTGGTAGGGCCGCCTTTTTTATATGATGTAACTGGATGTCCAAAGGGTAAAACCCCCTTTAATTCATTACGGTGGAATTGCTCCAAATTTTGCAAATAAATGTCAAATAAGGTTATAAAAAGATTTTTGTAAAGAAAATATCTCCAAAAAAATTCCTTTACCCCCTAAATAGCCCCACAGCCCACAAAGAGTAATAACCAATCACGTTGGATTTACACCAAACTTTGCAAATAGATGCTAAAAAATATTTATTCAAAACTTTTTTTGAAATTTGGAAACAAAAAAAACTCAATGCCTCCCTTCGTTTATGGGGGAAGAAATTATTTTTTGAAAAAAAGTTAACGGGGAAATATTTTTAAGCATCTTATTATGCATCTATCTGTAAAATTTGGTGTAAATTCAACTTGATTGGTTATTACTCTTTGGGGGCTATTTAGAGGTTGAAGGAATTTTTTTAGAGATTTGTTTTTTATAAAAATCATTTTAAAACTTCATTTGACATCAACTTCCAAAATTTGGTGCAATTCCACCGTTATGAATTAAAAAAACCCTTTGGGGGTCCATAACTCCGTTTCTGCAATAGGTAGATTTGCCAATTTGGGGTTTTACTCTTTGGACATCCAGTTACATCATATAAAAAAGGCGGCCCTACCAGGAATTTTGTTTAACTCCACATACGGATTGACTGTACTAAAAGGACACTTTTGCGATTTTTTAACCATATAAGACGAATCGGTGATAAAATACGTACACTCGTATCTCTTAAAATAAGCAAGACTTATATGTATGTCGATTTTCCAGCAGTTTTATGCTCAGCCTACTTAAACCCAAGTGCATTTCCTGAATGCAGGCCAGTCTTTGAACGCAAACTACCGCATGATCCCTCTTGACGAACTTATACCCATGTACAGAATGTCCCACGTAAGACCTTATCTCAGGAACTAAAAATGCTAGCAATTTTTTTTTTATCTGGATTGTTTGTAATGAACGAAATTTTTATTTTTAGTCATGTTTTACTATACAGGGTGTTTCATTTACACGGATGAAATTTAAAGAACATATAATTAAGATGCTTAAAAAACATTTTCATCTAAAATTTGACCAAAAATCGTAACCGGAAGTTTAAAATCCGCCATTGAAAAATTAAATGCAAAGCTATATTTTTTTTTGGCCCATTAAATTTACTATTTCATTTCCTTTCATTTGATACCCCACTTCCCTATATCTATCTCCAACCCTTTGGAGATATTCGATAAGGGTGATTTTACAAACCCTTTATACCCCAATTATGTTTTATTTAAATTTAATTAAAAAAAGGCTTATACAAGTATATTATCTTTTGAAGAGGGACATGTAAGTGATCTTTTTGTAAAACTACCCTTATCGAATATCTCAAAAAGCGAGATAGGTATAGGGAAGTGGGGTATCAAATGAAAGGAAATTAAATGATAAATTGAATGGGCTAAACAAAAATATAGCTTGGCATTTAATTTTTCAGAAATAAAACGGTTTTACGGATTTTTCACTTCCGGTTACGATTTATGATAAAGTTTAAGATGAAAATGTTTTTTAAGCATCTTAATTAAACGTTGTTTACATTTCCAGCAAAAATATAAGCCGTGAAACGCTCAATGATTTTTTGTTTTAACTGCTGCAACTGGCAAAACTTTCAGAAAAAATTATTTTTTGCAAAAACTAAAAAAGTTGAAGATGTTGGACTTTTAACAAAATAATCCTCATTTTTAGGAGAATTTAAAAATTTTATAAGATATACACCCTGTGAGTGAAAAATTAAAAATAAAAATTTGGGTCATTTATTCTGCGAAAAAAAAAATTTGTTAGCATTTTTAGTTCCTAAGGGGTTGGGTTATCTTACGTGGGACACCCTGTACAATAGGACCGCGGTAAGGGTTGTAAAACACCCCACTAGAGTGCACTGACAATGACGTAGTTAAGCCGTAGAATGAAGTGACGCAACAAGCACTGAAAGACGTGGGTTGACTCTGTATAGCTACAAGTTACAACAAACTATACCGATCGATATTCACGAACTCCCCCGCGCGGGAGCCCCGTTACAGTCTTTGATAGTTTGAACACCTTTGCGGACACCTGCTGCTATCGCAATGCTGTTTAAACTGTTTTCTGGAACGGAAGGAATCAATACGACGAAAAACAGGACTTACGTTACAGTAGTTCCTCTGCAGGAGTTATTACAACAACAAATGTCTTGGTTTTGTTTCTATTTGCCTTTAAAAAAAGCTCGTTGTTCAATACAAAATCGACTAAAATTCGGTTGCTGCATGCTTTGAAATTCTTTTAAGGTTTTTTCCAAGGCTTAATCCTGGTAACTTCTTTTTTTTAAATTAGCAGGTATTTGCACTCCCTACCAGTTAGCACCTCAATCTATGGAATATGACCAAATTTAGGCCTAAAAAAAGCTATGTGGGAGTGAGTAGACTTTTTTACTTTTATGTTAAAATGTTACATAGTATACAACAAAATAAATAAACGATGTTGTCATTCGATTTTGTGAAAATGTAGCATATTAAAATAGTTGTTGCTTCTTAACGAAGGTAAATCACAAACCAAATTTTTTTTATGCGTCTCTATTACCACATTAACATTTTAAAATTATCAAAAAAAATCTACTTCCACATAACTTTTTTTAGTGCCATATTTGGTCATTTTCCATAGCTGCCTGGTAGAGAAGGAGTGCAAATATGCGGTTCCTTTTTTTTTAAAGATGTGTCCTTTGTTAAATAAAAACTACTACTAATTTTAATCTTCCAAGAATTTAAAATATGATTCGATCTTGTTTAAATTTAACGTTCTCGGTAACATTTTAAAAGCATTGATGTTTCTAAACGAAGTTAAATCACAAACAAACTTTTTTTTATGCATTGGCATTAGCACATTAACATTTTAAAGTAATCAAAAAAAATTTATCTAATCCTACATAGCTCTTTTTGGACCTAAACTTGGTCATTCTTCATAGTTGAGGTACATTCTAGTAGAGAAGAAGTGTAAATATACAGCTCCTGATTTTTGAATAAAAAAGAGTCCATTGTCAACTTAAAATTACTAGCAATTTAAATTTTCCAAAATCGCAAAATCCTAAAATTTAATTTTTAGTCTAAGACAAGAAAAATAATGAAAATTCAAAAAATTACAACCTTTACCATGGGTAAGGATTATACCCACAAAATATAAAACAAATAATAGCAACTATGATTGGTCGATTTTATATGGAATGTCCCATGGACAATAATAATCGACGCCAACAAAAATACTTTACTCAAAAATGAGATTTCAAGGAAACCTCGTCCTTAGGGGCATTTTGTTGACGCTTGGCTTAAACTAAAATAAGATTAGGGACGTTGAGCTAGCAAATTCGAATTCTCTGCGGCAGGAATTTAAACTATCCTAAAACGTACCTTGTTTTCATTCCTCACGTTGTGCAGATGCGATAGAATGACTCCATGTATTTTGCATGAAGTCCATAACACTTTAGGATTAGGATTCCTTAACATGCGCTGCCCTCTTTGGCTATTATGTAAAATGCATTTTGGTGCAATGTGTTCTGAAATGACCCGACATTTCCATTTACTTGCAAGGTTTACTTACCTATATACTTACGGCATTCATAAAGTTACTTTAAGGTAAATTACGTTCCAAGGAAATAGGTTTTTAAAATAAAATATTTAATTTAACATACAGTTTTAACTGTTAGCAAAAATAATTAAAACTAACTTAACTAAAATTGAAAACAAAGCCGTCGACGCTATTAATACTCCTAGTTACTAAGGTTTGACAGGATCAGACGTACTGATTTAAACCTCTATCGTCCTGAAATTAAAGTATAAATAATAAATTATCATTTCTAAATAGCAAAATTCACCGTTTTAATCATCGTTGTCCTATATTTATGAGGCGGTTTGACATAATGTCCGTTTGAGCTAAAACAATCAATAATAATTTCACGCATTTAGTGGTGAATTCTAGGGGTGCTTTTGTTTAGTCTTGAATAGCAGGATTAATGTTGCTAAACTTGCCAATTACTATGGTTAAAATGTTTGCTTTGTTAAAACTAAAACGCTAATCAAGCGGTGATTCTAGGAAATCTTGTTGTCAATAAGGGTAAAACTACAATCAGAATGAAAGCTGTATTGCTGTTTCTGAAAACTGGTTTTAAACCCTCACCTGACACCTAGGATAGTCGAGAAAGTTAAAATTATGATTAAATTTAATTCAGCAGTTGCAAATAAGTCAAAATGAATTTAATACACCCAGGAGCACTATCCTGTAAAGGTCCTTTCCTTAAAGTGGAAAAGGGTTACAGTGACCCAAAATGTCAACTCATTCCATAACTCTTACCTAAATAATGGCTATTTTAGGAACAGTACAGCTGTGTATTTTTTTAAATTAAAAACTGCGAATTTAAAGTTTACAATAGGTACATAAATCCACTAAAAATTAATAGCTCCATTTATACGCTAGCTTTAGGTTTTAATGTATTAGGTATGCTTTTACGTATTATTATAAAAATTAAATGACTTAAAAACATTGTAGAAATGACTACAATGTTTTATGATATATTATTTATGATAATACGAAAGCAGTTATAAAGCATGAAATTCAGTTATTTTTAATAAGAGCATCGTTTACTGTTAACACATACACACAATTTAGTTTAATTACTTTTAACTTTGGAATGTGCTTTGCTTTTGCTTTTAAAACAAAAATTAAATATCTGCAACGTTTAAAGTCCTTTGCTTCGTTATTTATTAAAAGGTAAAGCTAGAGCAAATACCTACTAAATTAAACGAATATTTGACGATGTAAAGCAAGTTGCTTAAAATTGACATTGTATTTTTAAATGAAGCGTATTCGTACAAAAATTGGTTGGGGTAACCTGGGAAATCTGTCATGCCATATTTTGAATTTTATATTTTTTTTAAATATAAAACTAATATACCAAAAAACAACAAACTGCCAGTTTTAAACATTCTACGTACCAGCTAAAAGGTTTGTATAACATTAACGGAGTGTAATACAACAATTCTTCATAATTAGGTAAAATAGGGCATAATGACTCATTTACAATGGTACTTTTAATGCAAAATCCGTGCATCCAAAAAAATCCGTAGTATTTTAAACATCCACGGAAGTCCTTTTGTAAATGAGTCATCATTTCCTTTTTTGCCTAATTATAAAGAATTAAAGATGTAAAGCACTCTCTAAATGTTATACAAACCTTTTAGATGGTACATAGAATGTTTTGAACCGGCAGTTTGTTGTTTTTTGGTATATAAGCTTTATAATTGATAAAAATATAAAATTTAGAAGTAGTGTCAGTTAGTATCTGAAACGACAGGTGTTATGACAGGTTGGGTAACCCCAACCAATTTTTGTACAAATACTCTCCATTAAAAAAGCAGCAATTTTAGGCACTACTTTTTTTATAAAAAAAATTAAAAATGCTAAAATGTTCACGTTTTGGATTAAAATTATTTAGTTAAATTAATGGTCTGCTCAGGTTTCGTTAACATTTGTGTGCTTTTACAAAATTAATCATTTAACTTTTGATACAAAATGCAAATTTTGGAAGCTATCACAGTCAGGCATGAATACCCGAATAAACTTCCATGAAAATTCGGAAAATTATAATGGGAATTCAAGTGTAAATGTTCCAGACAGGAGACGATCCTCGTCAGTATCGCTACAAAAGAAGGAAGGAATAAAACTTGGCAAATCGGTTATCTTTAGCGCGACTTTTACCATTTCGTTTTCACAATTTGTTCGTAATGCATTAACCTCGGCATTAACCTTAGGATGACATGCCACAAAGGTCAGCTTTTTTGGTTATGATAACAAAATATATTTTAAAGTTATGCTGTTTGATTTGCACACCAAAATTTGGTAATAAAACACAAAAGCTGTCTCAGCAAAAATAAATAAAATTGAAGCGAGTTTTATAACTTTTTTACAGGCACTTTTATTGCATAAAACATTTTGGGATTGTTTTTAGCAACGGTCTGGAAATAAGTCTTAAATTACATACTCGATTTAATTCTAATAGATAAATTTGAACAAACGCTACCGTAAGAAGACGTGACTAGCAAAACAAGTTAGAATTGCGATGATTTATCTTATTCTCGACTGCTTGAAATAAATGGCGGATGCGCCGGGTAAAACGTTCTGCTGTCAGTGCGGATCGCTGGCATAGTCAGGATATGTGTTGCATAAATTCAAACAGGTTGTTTAAGTGCAGTTTGAGCAAACCTTTTAACCACTGGCCATAAATCTTAAACCATTATACACTTCATTTTATACAAAGTCGAAAACGAGGAAATATGTCATTGTTTAAAAACTTATAAAATGGTTAAAAATCTTGAAAATTTGTGTGTTATACCAAAGTTTAAAAAATGTCGTTTCGACACTATTTTGGCAAAAATTTCCAAGAACTTTTCAAAAAATAAGAATACAGAAACAGCATTGTATCTGCGAAGAGTAACTACTCAGTGATCTAAACCCATCGACTATTGTTATATTTCTTGTTTTTCTGTGCATTTTTCTTTTGTGTTTTTCTTCGGCCAAGCTTGCGATAACAAAGGTCTTCAATTTTAAGTAGAGTGGTGATAACTTACTTTTTACTTAGAGATAAGTACATTGTTTTTATTTAATGTGAAGTAAAACTTAATGACGACTACAAAGTTAAAAGTAATTTTAAAAGTGGTGTTCTAATAAAATAAATTCGGCTTTTCCCCAGCAAAAACAATAATTTAATCATGACCAGCATCAGTAGCGCAAAGAAAAACAAACAATAAAACTTCTTCGTGCTCTGTTTTCGCGTTAGTTTAAAAGTCCGATCGTTCGAATCCAAAACATTTAACTCCACAGGATAATAAATTTCACGAGAAATAAATTGTCATGAAATTTTTTTGTTTTGTTACTTGTTATAAACTTTTGTCTTGTGATAGTCAACAACTTCAAATAGGTAGATTAAGCAGGTGTGTGTTAACAGAACCCTTGCAAGCATCGGCGCCGTCGCCCGTTACTCTCGGGCGCCGGGACGCGCTAGTTCAGCGCCAGCCACACACAATGCCGCTTCACGAACCGGGCCTGTTGGTGCCCTAGCTGTTCCATGTCTTCGCCACCCGCGTCGCCGCCACTGCCGGCGCCCCCACGCACCCCCCCGGAACCCCCACCCGTGCCCCCTAGACGCGCCCTCACCCCACAAAACCCCCCAGATAACCCCACCAACCAAAATGAAACTTCAACAAGTAAAAGTGACAAAAATAGTGATGAGACGTTTCCCCAAAAACGCGCTACGGCGGACTCCCCCGTGGCGAAACCCAAGCGCCCAGTTTCGTACCCATGGGGGCCGGAAAGTCGGGGCGCTACAGTGTTGCCAACTGATTACTCCGGGCTTACGATGCGGGTTTCGGAGTCGGCCCCCAAATTGGGGACGCAAATCGTCCGAGGGGGCAAGACCCAGGTGAAACCGTTCACCAAGGAATCGTTGGAGCGCTTAGAGAAGAAGACTGTGCAACTAGTGCGCGAATACGGGTTTACACCGCGGCGGAAGTTGAGTGTCGAGGATGGATCGCGTCTACCTGCCAAGTTTGAACCGTTTCCGCCGAAGCTCTATGGAAGACCGTTGGAGGAGATCGACAATTTCATCTATGATGAGGTAAAGTTCCCAAATCAAGGTGATTTGAATTGCAAATTAAGGCGCCGCGGTTTGTTTAATAGGTATTATGGAAATTTGAACTAAAAAAGGAATGCCTATAACCTTTGGTAAAGAAGGTAGCTCAACCGTGAAATTTTTATGAAAAGCCTCTGTCATAACAGTGTACTCGAACACAAAGCAGGAATATTGACTATTCAATCTGGTGTATACCGCGCTATGCTAATAAAATAAGCGCAGTTTTTCGTGATTGCTGGCCATTCATCATGCCACCTAACAGAAAACGAGACTGCGGTTTGCTTTTTGCTAACCTGGAATCTTGAAAACAACCTTTCATTTTATAAGTAATCATCTCCATAATTTTAATATAAAAGGCAAAGAGGAAGACTAATTTCACCTTAATTATTAACCCTGGTTTTTAATTAATTATTAAATAATGAATCAATCAAAACGTCCAAGCTTTCGTCTTATACCTTGAATATCTATAGCCTTTTTTTTCGTGCAAAAATTTATCCTTCATAAAAAAGCACCCATTTTAAACGGGTAATTACTCAAGTATTTTTAAATTAATTAAACGAATTTATTATTGCAGTAAATTATAGTTAAATATTTTTTGTGTTTATTTATTAGTAGGTAAAATAATTAGCACTATTTATTAATACTCACGGATGTAAATTGTTTGGACAATGTTTCATTTGAATTAAAATAAACTTACAAAGTTACTATTTATTTTAACAACTTACGTTTGATTGAAACCAAATTGTAGCTCATGTAAAAATGTCTTTTTACAAACAGACAATATGAAATTTAAATATATCTTATGTTTAAGCTTACAAAAAGTTTGATGTGGTCTTAGGTAGACTTTGCATGACTCCAAAAAAAAACTAAAACAAAAACAAGCCTTAAGAAACTTAATTAAAACTAACTTCAACCGTATGCCTCGCTCTAAACAAATATCTTTTTGCACTTTACCCCGAAATGAACTACTCCAGTCCTTTATTATTTAAAGGATACTAATCCTATTTAAAATTCCAAAGGAGTTTACTCAGTATTGTTTTGAAAGTAGAACAAAAACAATTTAATTAAGGGCACCTAGAAATGTCACAATTAAGAGGAATTTTTCTGCACTAAATTAAAAAACGTACATAGGTTATTAATACAATTTGATTTGTGTTTTCGACTATCGAGAGTTGGAATAATTAGCGAAATTGGTAACGAAAATCCAATAACATCAGTGGTATAAGGCAATTAATTTCACGATATGGCCAACAGAGAAATCCACAAATGGGCAACGATAAATTTTTATCCGGCCATTGGGTAAAAATAGAAATTGTTCATTCACAAAAAAGGGTTAAATCCTATTCATAAATCTTGTTAGAATCGTTAAGACAACTGAAATTAAATTTAACATTTTTCATATGGCGTTGGTCTGACAAAAAAATTTAAAGCAGGGCATAAGAGTTAAAAAAAAAAGTTAATTTTTTTAGCTGGTATGGTTTTTAAGGAACCTAATAGCTCATGCTTAAAATTCATAAATCATTTTTTGCACCCTAAGGCTTGTCGAGACATTTAATTTGTTTGATTAAGATTAAAGAAAAACAGGTCACTTTTTATTGTAGCCGAGGAAAATCAATGTTTTTAATGTATTTATATTTGTACGACAAATAAAATGAAATTGTTTCATTTAACCGAAGTAAGCATCAATGAATATTACAAGCAATAACACTAGTTTTGTAGTACAAAAAAATTAATTAAAGGACTTACTAACTAGGACAAAACTATGAGCAAAAAAAAAGCAATTTGAAATTTTTCTAAATTTTGGTTTTCAATGATAGAAAATAGCTTCCCATAAATGAAATCCAAACCCAGTTAAGGTATTTAATCTCGCTGCATTGCGGGTCAAAAGGAATTGCGTGCAGATTTATGAACAGATTGGCCTGTGCGTCACATTTGAGTTGTTCATTATTTCTCGCCCTTACCCGTGTGCCCAGTTATAAAAATCTGAAAATGCCAAAGAAAAACGTCCCTTTATTTTTTTAAGGTTTCAATGAAAATCACTCGGAAAATCATAATTATAAAATCTCCGCTTGAGCAAAATTTAATTTGCTGCAGAAATAACTAAAATATCTTCTTTAACCACGAAATTCTAATTTTTATGATAAAGCATTTACAAATGTCCGGTTGCATATGCATTTTTCCCGTGACATTAAAATATCCTACCTTTATTAGGAAAACCTTTTAAAATACCTTTTAAATCATGGAAACGATTTGTCATTCTTCGGCTTTCGGTTTTTACTCATTAATTTACCTGTCACTTTTAATGACGAAATATATTTCCTCTGAAAATCACACCATGTAATCATATTCACGCAAACAAAGTTATAATGAACAAAACAAATGTTGCGGCGGTCTAAACAATCTCTCCTGAATTAATTTTACGTCTATACAAATACCGCGATTTGTACCAAATATACATCCCTAATGACTTTTTTAACAGATCTGGAAACAAGTACAGTTTTCCTTTTGTTTTGCTGGGTATTATTAAAAGAGATTAAAAAGAAAGGTCATCACCCTAAAACACCGGAAAGGGTAACAAAAAAGTCAGAAAAATTAAACTTTATTGAGGCTAAATAAAGGAATAACCAAGCGGAAAGTTGGAAAAAATTTCAATTGTTGAAACGCGCTATCTACATTTTACAAATTAATATTTAATTAGCCAAGTTATTCTTACGTGTTTAATTTGTTTTAAGTACTTTTTAGGACTGTTCCGGACAATAATTTGTATTTTTTAATTTAGATAAGCACCATTGAAACTCGAAGGGAACGCACTTTAAAAATTAATTATTGTCATCATGCGGCAAAATAAGGAAATTGTAATGCATCAGTTTGCAAACTGACATCCAGGATTTAAATTTTTAAAACTTCCGTAGCCTGCATTTATTGCTTTATAAAAGTTTTACCAAACGCTGCGAACGAGCTGGTTGAATCAAAAAAGTTATTCTGTATCTCTTGGGACAAAAGCTATAAGATATATCAAATCCAACATGTATTTATTATGCTGAAAAACTTATTCATTGCTTGGTTTCCTTTAAATTTAATACCTTATTTAAATGACTTTTTTTAACCTCATTTTTTTGTGGAGGTTTTTATGTTTAACAATTCGACAAAAGGGATAACCGCGCAAATATTTGCAGGACGATTTATTGGTTGGACTAATGCCCAACACCTGACTCTATGTGTTTGTATTTACTGTTGTTTAAATGTGGTTTGCAACACAAAAATTGCGTAAACGTAAAACCTCATTTTGATGCAGAAACTTTTAGTTTTTATTCACGCTATCATTTTTATTGTAAGTTACCATAATCTTAGACATGACTTCATTTTTATAAGGTTCTTAAAACGTCAGACGCCGTTTCATTAATCTTTGAAAGGTTTCCTTTGCAACGAAGTGTAAAAAGATAAGTTTTGCAATTTTAAAACAAACCAAGTACCGCATATCCGCTTTGGCGCTTTTAAAGCGATACAAACCAGAAAATGTCGCTTTCTTGACTTATTAATGTATGCTATAATAGGTGCTTTAATTAGTCCAGTCACGCTGATATAATCCTTTGAAATGGTAAATATGTATACCTGTACAGTGCCTTTTAATTTTCATTATTCCTCCCTGTCGTCTCTGCTGTTTAGGGCAATTAATTTAAACGAAGTCGGTTTGTTTGGGAAAGGTTATGGTTAAAGGATTTTCTCCGGTTTATCTTAAACGCATTTTCTCTACGCCGCGCCTTATCATTTTATCATAGTTGGTTGCATTGTTGTACAAGTTTAGAAGATAAGACGCCGAGCTAAATATAAGTTCTTCAAGTTCTATTATTAACTTGCCAGTTTCTAGACATTTCATAAGTTTTGAGATGGAATCAATTAGAAGTTTTGTGTTGGTTGGGAGGTTTTTTGATATGAGCTTAAGTACATCTGAATGCGTGGCTGGTTTCTGGAATTCTCTCATTGAAAATAAGCTTCTTATGCAGTTTACGCATCCTAAAATCATAACTACAGAAATGTTGTTTTGTAGAAATTCATTAATGACGTTTAAGGTAACTGATGTAAGTTATTCCTGGAAAGTGAATATTTTCCCAGGAGTAATATAACACTTATTAAGTGCTTGAGTACAGGTTGACTGCACACTTTAGAAAGATCCTAGGAATGTAAACAATGTCACCATCTACAACTTGCGCCACTAATTGAAATGTTTCAGAAGTTTCTACTTCTAGAAGATATGGTTGGTTATAATTTGAGTTAGCTGAGTCGCAATTTGGGGCCAAAGTTCGGTTTAATTACTTTTGCGAGGTTGTGCTGATTTATTTTTATTTAATTTATCTTGGAATGACGGAAAAACCGCAATCCGCATGAGGATAAGCTTTTCTTTAGACTTTAAGGATCTCAGATCTTAAGTGAGGTTTATTATTTAAATTTTTGAAATAAAACTTTGCCCGTCACTGGCTGAGATAATTCATGAAATTTCGAAATGGGTTAATTGTAATTAAATCAAAATTGTGTTGTTTGTTTTGCTGTCCTGTTTGTGAATTTTATCATTTAACTCTGCTGATAATGCCGTCAGTAAATACATTATAAATGACATTTCAATACAGCAGCAAACGACCAAAAAAATGATAAATTTGATTCTAATTACATCCCGAATAAAAACACTTTTGTGTTGGCTTTAATCAACAAAAAGGCAACTAAATTAGTTGTACTGGAAATGAGATATCGTTTGGTTTTTAAACCTAGCTCCAATTAACGCTTAATGTTTAAGTGCAAGACAAATCGATTCACTTTAGGTTTTAATTTAGACTAATTTACCAGAAAATCTAAAAAAACGTTGCGTGCTTCTTAACAAGGGTATTTATTTTCCCATTAAGATTCCTTGTAATTACATGGTATCAGGTGTGGGTTATAGACTCTGGTCTATAAAAATGCACACAATATAAGCAATTTCATTTGTCTGAGAATACATCTCCTTAAATAGGTAGCTTTCCGTCAAAAAATAAAACATAATTCTCCTCCTGACATCGCACCAGCTGCTTTGAAACAATACGCCAGATAATGCATCCTCAAATGCCTTCTCAAAAGGATGAAAAAGCATTAGGTGCAGTCGTCATTGTGATGATTTAAGCCTCTAGATGCCTTTGTGAAGTATATCGTTCACGCTATGCAGAAATACTAAACGTAACCTAGTTAATATGCATGTAAATGTAAAAGAGAAAAGGTGCTATTGTTGACAGAACGTGGTAAATGCGCGGATATATATACTCAGCAAGTATGGCAGTTTTGTGTATTATAATCGTCCTGGGTTAGTACCTCATGAGTTATTATGCATATTTAGGCCAGGCGAGTTTATTCAGCCTTTTCATATGTGGTCTTTTTAAATGGTAAAAGGTAGATGTGCTGACTATTGAATTTTGTGGTGGTTACATCGATATCGCATTGCGTATGCCATGGTGCGTTATCTGTGATTTATTGGCTATACAAAAAAATCATAGCGTTCACTTTCACAAAAATATTCTGTCTGGATTTTTTTACATGTTTCAGAAATACAACGTCTCTTACTTAGTTAAAGGCGAATGTAGCAAAGCATAAAAACTGTGGTTATGTAATATTGATGGCCTAAAATCAACAAAAAACAGCACTTTTTGTTCATTGCTCAGTGGGTTTATAAGAGTTAATTTTAATTTAAAATTGTTCTTACCAGCAACATAAATAAACAAAGCGCAAGTTGACATATTCTAAAGGTCCATCAATAAGCGTTTAAATACAGAATTTTGGAAATTTAGAAGCACTATTTTTTTGCATTTTAAATTGTCAAAATTCTGTATTTAAACTCTTATTAATGGACCTTTAGAATCTGTCAACTTCTGCTTTGTTTATTTATGTTGCTGATAAGCACAATTTTTAGTTAAAATTAACTTTATAAACCCACTGAGCAATGACCAAAAAGTGCTGTTTTTTGTTAATTTTAGACAACCAACAATCATAACCACAGTTTCTATGCTTCGCTACATTCCTCGTTCATGAAACTATTCATTTCTGAATTAAATTAACCTAATGTCTTTATTAGTTCTTGATCTACTGGAATGTAAATAAAATCACTCTATTCTATCGGCATTTCAATGTTATTGCTTGAAACATCTGCATAATTCATGCAGGCAACAGTAAACCAATACAATCGATACAATGTCCAATATCCTAGATTGTCTCTTATACCTCTATTAAGCAAAACCTCAACGATAATTAATAGGGCCTTTGAAACTCACTCAACTATTTACTTCGTGTAATTGGTGCATTCTGTTTGCACTCTACATCTACACAGGAATGTGCTTTAAAAAGGATTCTGTAGGTATAGAACTTGGGTATCAATTTTTTATACTGTTAGATTGGGTATTTCTTGTGCCGTAGGTAAAAAAATGAATGCCTTTCGATTTATTATTTTTTATTTCGCCATGCGGGTAAATTCGAATTCAATTTCTGAACAGCATGTGGTTTCATTATTTTGTTCCCGCATTTTTATTTGATTTGTTTTTTAAATTACCCTAAATGGCTCTAGTTTTTTTGCAGAACAAGTAGCATACCTATTTCCCAGACAATAAAAAAAACCTTTTGTAAAACAAGCGGTGCTGAAACACCACTTTAAATTAGAAACTTTATGTCTTGTACCTAATTATGTACAACTAAAACAAAACAACATGCTGCTGTTAATTAAAGACAACAATTTTAAAAAGCCTGACTGAACTTTTAATTTTTTACAAAAAAGCCCTTGAATAAATGAAATCGCATACAAAGTCAACAAATGTTATAAAGACCGCGTCAGGGTGAAATCCAAACAGATTAAAAACTTGATTTTATCCTTGAGCTTTAGCAAAACCTTTTAAATTTTATATTTATGGTACAACAATGATATTTGACCCCAAAGAAAGCAAAAAAACAGCTCTATTTGTTTACCTTATGAGTGACCTTCGTTTTATTGACATCAATCAAGCAACATCAAAAACAGGGGTAACCCAATGTCATAATATGCGCTGAAGCTCGTAAATCTACTACCTTTTATTTTTATTATAATTATTTTGGAAGATTATAATTTTATTAATTTTACTGTAATTTATTCCAAATGGCGGAAGTTTGAAACATAAACCCCTAATGGGTAGCAACAACTTCATAGTTTGCAGTAATTTAATAGTTATTTTAGTTAGTTGAAAGTTTTAAACTTTTAATAAATATAATTAAAAACATATCACCATAAGTACAGAATTCAACATGTTTTACTAAAACCTACCCAATTAATAAAACTTTTATTTTTAAAAGCTTACTAAAAGTACACACCTCCTAGCGACCATTTTTAAAAACTTACTTTATGTTATTTGGTTTTTACAAAAATAACCCTTGACCAAAAAATATTTGTCAACTTTTCGGACATTAATGAAAGTGACCACTTTTTAGTACCTTTATTTTACAGCTATGCAAAATTGTTGAAAGGGTAAAAATTATTCAAAAAATGTTTGGCATATTAAAACCACTTATAAGTCTCCTTTATAATATTTATGTTTATGTCGTGACCAGAGTTCTGATGCATGTATAAAAATAACAAACGTGACCCAGATTTGACCTCTTTTGCCTCTCTATTTCCTTAGCAGCGAGGAATAGGATTAAAAATGAATGCAAAAAAATTTGCATTCTTTTAACCAAAGCCTAAATTATGTAAGCGAAAAGTTTATTAAATTTAAAATCACCTTATTTTTAACAGATTTAAGCATAAATTGATTATGGTGAATGCGCCGGGTAAGCATAACATGTTGTAAAATGGCGGATGCGCTGTATCGGCATTTATGCCCTTTTAAAATAAATAAATTTCCGTTAACCAAATACATTTTATTATTTATGTATTATTTAACTAATAGAGAGATAAAGCATACTTTAATTTAATTACTTTGTCCATTTATTTTAATTTGGAGAGCCATACCACATTATTTATTACGCTTATAAAATTTGTTTTGATAAAATTTTGAAGCTAATAAAAATTACCATAACTAAAACAGTTTAAAAAGGCAACTCGTAATGTGATCCGAATTTATTGAAACAGTTTAAAGGATCAATAAACTAAAAACCTAATTCACATAATTTTGAATCGATAAGCGATTTATAAAACCATCACAAACCTCGCTTAAATAAACTAACTCTCTTTTATTCAATGTACGCCAAAAGTGTTAATCTTGCTCCCTGCATACCATTTAATGATAAATTGAGGTCCAGAAGGCATCAAATCGTGTAGATTGACTGGCTGCCTAATCGAGTAAACCATATCTTTAGGCAAACTTTCTATGAAGCGTGAACACCATTTCAATAAGGTTTATTTGATGGTTAAAGCCAGTTACTTTGTGGATCAAGGGGATTAAAGTGTTGTTTCCCAAGAGATAAAAGACCTAATAAATATCGATAGCACATTCTTACGCAGCGGGAGCAAATAAATCGCAGCAGGAATAATTATCCACCTGAAAACCATTTTTCCGCTTAAACATAAACAAACATTCGTTCGGATACAATAGTTCAATCAGATAAACATAAATAAACACTGGATTTTATTTCGCTATTATCACTAGATGTGGGTAAATAATTGTTGTTGAGTTAAATTTATCAATAGCAGCAGGAATTCAGCTTTAAGGAACATTCAAACTTTCAGGTTGATTTACTTGTTTTGAATTGCGTGCCCATTAAGTTATTTGGCTGCGGCACACGCATACTGACGTAGATTTTCATATACGCTCAATATTTTATTCATGTAAAGTTACACTCCCTAGTCCATATTAAAATAACATACATATTATAGAATACAACGAAGAAGTGTTTTATAAAAATTGGCCATAAGTAAAGGCCATTATTAATTGAGGTAACAAAATAGTGCGAAATCATGCCCCTAGTTAAATTAATTTCTAATTAAGTAGTCTAGTTGGAAGCAATATATCTGCAAAATTTATTAACATTCCTCTTGAAATTCTATCGCTATTAAGTGCCGTTAACAAGTCTTTTTTTGCTACTTGTTAAAACCGCATTTTATCATTTTAAGTTACCACTTTTATTAATAGCATAGCAAAAGTAATTAAACTTAAAAAAATTAACTATTAAAAAGTTTCAACTTTAAAGTTTTTTTACATTTACAAATTATGGAAATAATTTACAGCCATCAGCTACAATATTCCTAAGGGCAAATATCGCTGTTGTTATCAAAATTAGAGCCATAATTTTGTTTATCATGGATTTAATTAGACATGAAACTGACGATGCTAATAATTTAAAACGAAAATGGTGAGTTCGCTAGGGGCCGTTGTCAGTTTAGAGGCATTCCAATTAATTCACAGCCATAATTTACTTTTAAACACAATGAAATAAAAAGACAAAGCTGATAAATACAAAGAAACTTTAACCTTAATTACCTTAAGATCTATTATTGGAAGTACCTATTTACAAACAAATGTATTTAGCTTTTAATATAGATTTTAAAATGTGTTTGGAACAAAATAAAAAGTGTAGGTATTAGCAAAATTGGTTTTTAAGAATAAGAATGCCTGCAGTCGTGCAGAAATATTTTTAGCACGAGCGCAAGTTGTCAACAAATACTTTGTTTTGTATTCTTAACTTTCCTACGTGCTTTTGCATAAACATTTGTCTAAAAATCGATTCTTTATACTATGAAAAACGCATTTTAAGTTTGTGTATAAAATGGCGAATGCGCCGGGTAAATTCAACTGTAATTTCCCTTTAATAATTTAAGTGACAATCTAACAGCATGTGGCGTTCAACGAAACTGTTTTGAATAGGTTTATTCTGGGATTGAAAAGCTAATCATTTTGCAATTCAAACATTATGTTATAAACGCTGCCATAAAGGGGCTGTAAACCACACAGTGGTTGGATATGTGACGCGTATGGAATTTATTTAAAGCAAGTTTGTAAAGTAGTGGTTCACTCTAAAATACATCGATTTACCTTTAGTATGAGAAACTGAATAATGGATATTTTATGTTTGTGTAACCCTGACTTCTTTAAATCCCTAGAGATCCAATTTATGTACTCTAAAATCGGAAAAAAACGTACTGAAACTCTTTTTCCAGGGGTTAAAGCACTAAATCAACGACTGGTGGAAAGTCACAATAAAACAATACCTATGGTATAATAACATGAAAATTGTATACGCGATGCGCCAACATTTTAAAGTTCAAATTTCTCGTTTATATGAGGTTCACATGCTGATTGATTTTGTTTTGTTTCAGGTAATTTTATTGGAGTTTTAAGATCACAAATCACATACCCACCTGACACTGAACAGCAGTAAGTTTAAATGTTTTTAATGTTTGTCGTGATACTCTAAAATAGATGTGATTTTTTTGGTTTTTTAAATGTTTAAAAATGTTAATATAAACTTATTTAAATAAGAGCTATGCTTCAAAATTTGTTATGTTTGTGTTTGCTCTTTGTTTGCTGCTATTTTATAAAAACTTAAAATTTAATTCTATCATTATTAATTTTTTTTTATTAGGAGGCCTATTCCATGTATAATCGACCAAAATTCGGTTTTCGAGTTGCTGCATGATTTTAAATTTTTTTGAGGTTTAGTCCAGTGCTTACTCCTGGTAACTTCTTTCTATTAAAAAATTAGCAGCTGCATATTTGCACTCCTTCCCCATCAGTTAGCACCTTAAACTATGAAAAATGACCAAATTTAGGTCTAAAAAATGCTATGTGGGAGTGAGTAAATTTTTATTATTTTTATTTTAAAATGTTACCAAGGACATAGTATACAATAAAAAAAAATAAACGATATTGTGATTCGATTTTTTGTAAAGGTAGCATATTAAAACCTTTGCTGTTTCTAAACGAGGTTAAATCACAAACATTTTTTTTTACTTAATGCGTCTCTATTGTCACATCAACATTTTAAAATTATTAAAAAAAAAATTTACCCAGTCCCACATAACTTTTTTTAGGGCCATATTTGGTCCTTTTCCATAGCTGCCTGCTAGAGAAGGAGAGCAATTATGCGGTTCATATTTTTTTTGTAGAAACATATGTCTATTGTCGACTAAAAACTACTACTAATTTTAATCTTCCAAGAATTTAAAATACGATTCGATCGTGTTTAAATTTAACGTAATCAGTAACATTTTACAATCAATGCTGTTTCTAAACGAAGTTAAATCACAAACAAAATTATTTTTATTATGAATCTCCACTAGCACAATAACATTTTAAAGTAATCAAAAAAAAAATTTACCCAGTCCCACAGAGCTTTTTTTGGACCTAAACTTGGTCATTTTCTATAGTTTGGGGTAATTAATAGTAGAGAAGGAGTGCAAATATGCAGCTGGTGATTTTTTAATAAAAAGAAGTGTCCATTGTCAACTTAAAATTACTACCAATTTTAATCTTCCAAAATCGGAAAATCGGAAAATTCGATTTTTTGTCTAAGACAAGAAAAATTATGAAAATTCAGAAAATTATTTTTTTTATTACCTTTACAATGGGTAAGGATTGTACCTACCAAATATGAGATAAATCAAATAATAGCAACTATGATTGGTCGATTTTACATGGAATGTCCCAGGACATTAAATAATTTTCCGAAAATCATAAATGCTGTAAAACATCAGTATTTTAAGGCTTATACGGGGTGTTCAAAAATTGTAGCATAAACGTGACGGAACGGTATTGAGGCGTGTTTAGATCCCTATAAAAATGTTAACAAAAATCCATCTCATATCCTCTTGGAAATATGAGGTCCCAAAAGGCAAAATTTCGAACGCTCATACCTTAAAGATATCAGCACATACTAACGAAAAAAATGGTTTAATTCAAAGCTACAGTCTATCTTAAACTATTTCACCATTTGTTAATCTTTTAAATGGTTGAATTACATTTTTATAACCAATTTAATTTTACAAAATTTTCATGAAATGGAGCAGCAACAATGTCAATAAAATCTAATGCAAAAGTGTATGATCAAGACTCACAGGTGGGATTTTTAAATGTATTTTCCTAAACTGTGTTGCCAAATTTATGCAACTTTGTTTGCATTTTCCTCAATAAATATAACTGATGGATTTTTTTTAAGGATTTTCGAGGAATCCCTAGGCATGCCCAAACAACGTAGCATTGCGTTTATGCGCCAATTTTTGGATTCCCTGTACATATTTTATTACCACCTATTATTTGAGCAATATTAGTGTTATTAAAATAATTTTTTACTGTTTCATAAAATTTTAAGTTTATTAAGCATAAAATATAAAACATATGTGCACCAACGTTATAAAATTTCTGCAAATTGTTAAAATTTAACGTTTCAAAAGTTTCCACCTTTACAACAAGTTTAACGAGTTTTACTACTTGACGTCATTTCAATAAAACAAAAATAAGCCAATATTTTTCAAAATATGATTGCACCAACAAAGCGTAATATAAATATAAAATCCGTTTGATTGCTCATATTTTTCCACTAATATGTCCCAAATGACCGCCATAACTATAAAACGCGTAAAATGTTTTGTTTTTACGGCCACGAGCGTATATTAGTAATCTAGTCATTAATCAAACATTAAAGTCGATTCCATAAGCTGTTCCGCGGTAAATTGAAGCAGCTGCTACATTTTAGCGCTGTAAAAAAGAGACATCTTTACAACGTTTTATCCACACCGCACAACATTGGCGTATTCTCCTGAAGTGTGACATTATTGTAGCAACATATTGGCGCGACTATAAGTTGTCTCAAGACGTACAAAAGATATCAAATAAATTGGGGAAGAATTCAATACCTTAAAAGCCTATCACTTTAAAACGCATTTGATGTAAAGTCTTTTGGGAGCTGCCGTTTTTATTTTTAAATTCGCTATGATCCTTAAACCACCCACTGGGTAACAAAACCTCCACGAACATTAATTTTAAACAGCATTTTTTATAGTTGGAAATTTAAAAAAATTACGACCAACACAATAGGTGTCAGGTGTGAGCTTTTTTTATTTAAAAAAAAAGAAGCTTGTTTGGTACACAAATGGTAACAAATTAAATTCTGGACAACATATTTTAGTTAAATGTCGCATTCTTTAGCTGAAGTGATGTACAAGCGCCATCGGGTAAAAGTCTAAAAATTCGTATCATGGTTTTAAGTCACTCGTGCTATGAATAATTATTTCTCTGTTTAATTTTGAAACTATGTTACTAAAGGCCGATTTATACCACGTAACTTTTACTTTACTTCGACGTAACTTCACTTCCACTTAACTTTACAAATTTGCCTAATTTACAGATTGCAAAGTTACGTGAAATTGGGATCAGTTAAGAGCATGTGTCTGAACTCGCGACTTCTGACAATTTATACCTGGGCTGTAATTTCGGAATATTGCTTCGTAAAACCTACATAAGAAGACCTAACAGGTATCGTATATACTAAGCGATATTCCGGAATCACTACCCTTGACAATAAGGGCGAATATCTCATTTTTGCAAATTTTGCGCATGATGGCCAAGCTCGGGTCTCGAGTTAGTACGACTTTATACGACTTTAAGCTAAATGAATCAGAAAAGTAGCGCTAAAGTGAAGTATAAATTTGCCAATACATTCCCATGTATTTTATTTAATTTTTGATTAAGTTACGCCGAAGTAAAGCGGAAGTAAAGTGAAAGTTACGTGGTATAAATTGGCCTTAAGAATGAAAAATATACGTGAGCAAATAATGCTTTATACCCAAGGCAATAGAAAACAAATCTGGTTTTGATTCTTTAGCTGAAGTGATGTACAAGCGCCATCGGGTAAAAGTCTAAAAATTCGTATCATGGTTTTAAGTCACTCGTGCTATGAATAATTATTTCTCTGTTTAATTTTGAAACTATGTTACTAAAGGCCGATTTATACCACGTAACTTTTACTTTACTTCGACGTAACTTCACTTCCACTTAACTTTACAAATTTGCCTAATTTACAGATTGCAAAGTTACGTGAAATTGGGATCAGTTAAGAGCATGTGTCTGAACTCGCGACTTCTGACAATTTATACCTGGGCTGTAATTTCGGAATATTGCTTCGTAAAACCTACATAAGAAGACCTAACAGGTATCGTATATACTAAGCGATATTCCGGAATCACTACCCTTGACAATAAGGGCGAATATCTCATTTTTGCAAATTTTGCGCATGATGGCCAAGCTCGGGTCTCGAGTTAGTACGACTTTATACGACTTTAAGCTAAATGAATCAGAAAAGTAGCGCTAAAGTGAAGTATAAATTTGCCAATACATTCCCATGTATTTTATTTAATTTTTGATTAAGTTACGCCGAAGTAAAGCGGAAGTAAAGTGAAAGTTACGTGGTATAAATTGGCCTTAAGAATGAAAAATATACGTGAGCAAATAATGCTTTATACCCAAGGCAATAGAAAACAAATCTGGTTTTGATTAATTTTGAAAAGTTTTTGTTGCATATTTTTCTTAACGAGTAAAAATATTGAACTTTTTAATTTTCTTAACTTTTTAAAAGAAAGGCAAATACAGGGTGTCCAAAAAATGGCGCATAAACACGATGGTACGTTGTTGGGGCATGTCTAGGGATCCCTAGAAAATTGTTAAAAATAATCTCAAATACCCTCGGAGATATGAGGTTCCAAAGTGTGAAACTTTAAACGCTTATATCTTGAAGATAAAAGCACATATTAACTAAAGAAATGGCTAAATAGAAAGGCACAATCTATCTAAAATTATTTTACCATTTGTGTATCTTTCAAATGGTCAAATTATACTTTTATAATCAATTTAATTTTACAAAAATTCCATGAAACGTAGCTGACAACAATGTCAATATGATCTAATGCAAAAATGTATGCTCAAGAATCTGGATGAGATTTTAAGATGTATTTTACGAACTGTGTTGCCGAACTTATACAACTTTGTTTGCATTTTTCTCGTTGAATTTTTTTTTGACAACTTTCTAGGAATCCCTAAGAATGCCCCAAAGGGTACCATCGAGTTTATGCGCCATTTTTTGTACACTCTGTAGCGTCTATTATGAAAAGATATCCATCTAATTTTTGTCTTGGCGACACTACGTGTAAAGTTAATTAGAAGTAAAAACCTGCAGGGGTCCCAAAAAGGGGAAACCAAGTTAGGTACATTCCTTATCTATCGAGGTTAATAAGCATACGCCCATTCCGTGCATAAACTTAAACTTCAGTTATTATCATGGCCAAACACGATCGTAAAAGTGAAACCGTACCATTAAGGTAAATCAAATCACCCTCCGTTGTAACCCGTAACATTTTTGTATCAACACAGTTTGTGGCAACATTTTCAGAGCATAAATTTAACCTTTGTGGGCTTGTTTTAAAGTGTATCCTTTAACATGATTTGCAGATTAAATGAAGGACTAAATGTTTACCGCGGCGCGGGAGTAAACTCTTTGCGCTCGATGCAGGCGGAAAATTAGACAACATTCCACCGGAAATGAGCGTTTTGAGCCTGGCTAATGGGTTTGACCAAAAATGCTTAACCTTACCTCGAAAACGAGTTATTTCCATCCAGTTAAACTTAATCGTGCATTTAAATTTTTAACGCATAAAATGGCGAATGCGCCGGGCGAGCAACTGTGTGTTAAATCCTCCTTTAATTTGATAAATTAATTTAACTTCTAACATATTGCCTGTTGGCGTAACGGAATTCAAAAACGCGTTTCCACATAGTTACCTACCTGACATATTCAGTTGTTAACCGTGGTAGGTAAATCTAATTTGTTATGCGAAAGTGTATTGATTTACTTGTAAAGGATACACGGACAATTACATGTGAAATTATCGCAATTCCGCTGAATGTGCTGAATGTTCTCATTGTGTCACGTAGGTATTACGTAACTTTTGCACTTTCAGTGGTCTGTGCTATCAGATACACGATAAATTCAAATTTACAGTCATTGCGGTATCCAATTAAATCGGACCTCAGTTACATTTCTTATAACGGCTTCCGGAGCAAAATGTATTACTTTTAGCTTGTTAAAAATCAATTAAAGACCCTGGATAGATAAGTGGCGCATAAACGCGATGATACATTGTTGGGGCATGTTTATAGGGAGCCCCAGAAAATTAAAAAAAATAATCTATCTCAAATACCCTCGGAGATATGAGACCCCAAAGTGCGACATTTTAAACGCTTATATCTTAAAAATAACTGCACATATTAACGAAAGAAATGACTTAATACAAAGGCACAATCTATTTAAAATTATTTTACCATTTGCTTATCTTTTAAATGGTCAAATTACATTTTTATAATCAATTTAATTTTACAAAAATTTCATGAAATAAATCTGACAACAATGGCGATATGATCTAGTGCAAAAATGTATGCTTAAGAATCTAGATGAGTTTTTAAGATGTATTTTACAAACTGTGTTGCCGAATTTATATGCAACTTTCTTTGCATTTTTCTCGATGAATATAACAGATGAATTTTTTTTGACAATTTCTTAGGGATCTCTGAGAATGCCTCAAGAGCGTACCATCGCGTTTATGCACCAATTTTTGGACATCCTGTATTTCATATCTGCTTAAATAATTGGAATAGTTTCGTTAAAGATTTTAAACTGTTTAGAATTAAATTCTTGAACACAATTAAGAGAGTAATTATTTCAGTGAAATCAACAACAAAATCCTAAAATCGTATTACTTCCATGCTAAAGGATATGTGTTTAATTTAGCCGTTATTTAGCACAATTATCGCCCAAGGTAATTTGTTTTATTTAATTTCAAACATTCGCAAAGCTTTGCAGGTCTTTGGGTGGAAACTTTATTTCATTGGGCAAAAGAATTTATTGCCGTTGTAAATTGCAGAATTAATTTACCCGCAAATTTGCTGCGGATGTTTTTACTTGGCTTAACGTGTGTTTTCCTTATAAATAGGTGCTACTACTAAGATTTTAACAATCTAAATTAGTAGGTCTCTTAGCGAACTTCGCTTATATGATACTCCTACTTTTATAAGATGATTTATTGTCACATTCTAACAGTTAGATGATGAAAACCGACGTTCGGAAATAGATCAAATATTTTTTCGTATTTTTATGCATCTTTCAAAACTAAAATAACTTATTGGGTATAGTGCATACACATAACATAAGGATTTATAGTGCCATAAACAATATGTATAACAAAAGGTGTTGGACGTGAACTAGAGTCCTTGTCCAACTTGCTAACAGTAAAATATAGATGCAAATAACTTTTAAGGACACGCATGACACTTTTTTACCCAGCTGCAAAAGTTTTTAACAACACTGATTTACCATTTGGATAATAAATGGCTAATAAAAGCCAATTTGCTTATGCAAATTTACAAAATAAGCTACTGAAGAAAGCTATTACCGCGGTCTATTTGCCAATAAATCAGTCCGAAGTTCAGTACTTGGGAATAAGTTATTGAATCTTGGAACACGGGTCATTTATTATTATTATTCTGTTGATGCCACAGGGTATTATTTTTCTAATCTTGGACCAAGTGTTCCCGTTCAATTTCTGCCTTCAGATCAAATTTTACCTGTTTCATTGATTTGATAGTTTTGATATTAGGTCAGGTATAAGAAAGATTCAATCTGTATTGATTCCAAGCCGATAGACAGGAATATTTTTCTAATACGATTTTGTTTTCCACTTAGTACCTCGAGTAAATTGTTTTTTCCTACAGAGCTCACACGATCCGTAAACTAATTTAAAGTCTAATAATTTTATATCCTTTAGTCTGTAACAGTGAAAAACAAGGATTTTTGGTTCATTTTGTTTCAGGCTGCAAGTAATAGGTTTAATAATATTTTAAGCGCGAACGACTGAAAGAAAAATACCGTTGTAATTGAATTGACCATGAAATTCTATTCATTTCTCTGAATAATTTCAAACTTTAGGACAACAATTGTTGAATATACAGGGTGTTATTTTGTAGACTTTACTAGCGTTTTGCTCAACCATGTGCAATTCGATTTCCACGAAAATTTCTGGAGTGACCATTTAGGAACTGTGCTTGCGACTGGTAAATACAATATTTTAATTGCTCCAATAGTTTTGCAGAAAATGACAGTAACTATCATACTCATCAATTTTTATGTTAATAATTATTTTTTTTCGGAAAATCTGGATTATTTTACGTACAAATCATTTTTTACATTTTTAATAAAGCTTACCATTGCTTCATAATCGATTTAGTTAATTTAATAAGTTTTCCTAACATAGTCGGCTGATTTAGTCTTTTTTTTTATAAATTATCTTAGGTGGGCTACAGATTTAAAACTTTTCTGTGTTCTTATTGTATTGAAAAATTATGACAACCGTGATTTATTGTTAATAACGTCAAAAAAATTAGTGTCATAAGAGCAAAACAAATTCAACGCCTGCCTAAATAAAAAAAAGAACCATTTTAGCCAGGTATTTTAAAAAACTTTATGAATTTATTTTAAAACAACGGAGATTCTTAACTCATATGCAAAAACTGATTTAAATGTAAAATAATCCAGATTTTTCGAAAAAAAATAAAAATTACCAGAAAAACGTAAGAAAAAACTAATGACTGTCGTTTTCTGCAAAACTAATAAACCAATTAAAATTGTGTGTTTACCAATCGCAAGCACAGGTCTTAAATGGTCACTCCAGAAATTTTCATGGAAATCAAATTGCACATAGCTGAGCAAAACGCTAGTAAAGTCTACAAAATAACACCCTGTATGTATTAAAGTTTTGAGGTGCTCTAAGTAAAAGCTACTTAGGACAAAAAACACAAATACGTACACACTATTTCCCAATTACCAAATGTTTTAATAAAATCTATTTTGCCAGGTGCCAGTAAGTATCCGTGTTGGTGAGTAAAGCAGGTAGTCTTAGAGAGCTCGTTTAATAATATAAGATAAGTCATTTCAGCAAATTAACAAAAAGCACTAGCTAGCTACTTTAGTTTTCTGCAAAACGACGGAGAATCTTGCAAAACGTCAAATTACTAACCAAGTTTAGCAACCATCTACCAGGAGATTCTCCGAGGAAAGCAAGATTGATCACGTCGGCGGTGAAAGCACCTAAATGTGAACGAGCTCTTCTAAATTTTAAATACTTACCTTTTTTAAGCATCTTTCAAGTTAATCAGTCTTTTGCTTTGATGATTCGTACATTTGTTAATATTAAAATTGTAGTTTGTAAAACATTATTACAAAATCAATATTGGCAAATGTTAACTTGTAAAGCAGGTAGTGACAAAGATTCTTTATTATTCATGATACATAAAAACTTTGTATAAATATGTTTTGCTTATTGATTTTACACAAATCTAGAGACTTAAATGCATTTAAAACTTCTTTTTGGAAGTGCAGAATGTAAATTAGAGTCAAAAGCAAAATTAAGAACTTGCTTACCCGGCGCATTCGCCATATTATTAACACGAGTTAAATAATTAAATATCCTTGTTTTTATGCATTAAGTATCATGAAGAATCTATGCCAGTACCTTAAGACTGATTGTAGTTTGTTAAAATCGGTAGAATTCCATCTATCGATGCATGACACCAACATTTAAGGATGCATGTCGTAGTTCCCTCATAAAATTAAACATACAAAGAGTATGTTTTCCTACAACAAAACTTCAAATAAACTTTTCTATACTTAACTTTTTTATTGCATCCCCTTTCTTAGACTTCTGGCACAGATTAGAAAACACCTTTAGCATAGGTGTACTTCCAACAACTTATTGTAGCAGCAAAAACAATTTTTTACAAAATGATATGTTTAAAAGGTATAATATTACCCGTAATTATTACATCACGCAATGTAAGAAATCTTGGAAAAAGTAATCGATAATTGTGTAAAAATTTGCTTACAATAAAAGAATGCAAGTTGCAAGAAAGGAAAGCCAAGAAATTTTGGCTCTTGATATTTTAAATCTTAAGAAGAAATAAAGACTGAAAACATTAAGCATTATATTTTTATGTTTGGTGCATTAAGAAATGACTACAAAGAACACAAATTTAATAAATTAAAATGCTAAAATGCAGTATTACTTTCAACATTAAAACGCAAGGATTTGAATCCATGATTTATTTTTTATTTAACAGATTAATTCCTAAAATTATTTCATATCTTTGCAGTAACTTTAACATTTAATTACGATAAAAGGATAATTTATTCAGGACGTGTATTTTATAATTTGTAAATATTATATCAGCCCAAATATTTTATAAATCAAAACATGAAAAAACCGTACCTGCTTCTTTGATGATTGATGTTTACTTTCCATTTTGCCAAAAAATATCGGGGGCATTTTTAGTCATAAAAATTAATTAATAAACATTTTTAGCGGAATACTAAATAGGCTCGCCTTATTTATAGAAACATCTAGGGGTTGGTGACATTTGTAATTTGTTTTCAGACAAACCCCAATCGATATAAAACTACTTTTACTTTTGAATGATATATTAATAAGCACAATTGTTAGACTGGGGCAGAACATATAATTATGTATAATTTTAAGACGGGTTCTTAGAACACGATGTTTTATTTTAAAGAGCAAAAGCGACGTCACGTCTTTAACAGGGAATGTCACGAAGTATAGAACATGTGATTATGTAATGATGTTTGCTAAAAATCAACAAAAAACTGCACTTTCTGTTCATTGCTCAGTGAGTTTATAAGAGTTAATGTTTATTAAAAATTGTGCTTACCAGCAACATAAATAAGCAAAGCACAAGTTAACATATTGTAAGGGTCCATCAATAAGCGTTTAAATACAGAACTTTGACAATTTAAAATGTAAAAAATAGGGCTTCTAAAATGCCAAAATTCTGTATTTAAACGCTTATTAATGGACCTTTAGAATATGTCAACTTGTGCTTTGTTTATTTATGTTGCTGGTAAGCACAATTTTTAATTAAAATTATTTATAAACCCACTGAGCGATGACCAGAAAATGCAGTTTTTTGTTGATTTTAGACAACCAACATTACATAACCACGGTTTCAATGCTTTGCGACATTACCATTTAAGGACATTTATCTAAATCCAAATTAAATGATTACGTACTGCAAAATGTAATTTTCAACAACACCTTTAGAAATTGTATCCAAAAGTGATTTGTAGTGTTGACCACAGTCTTTAATTAGCGTAAACACATCTAGAAATGTCACTATTGCAAACACAATGCACGATTTGTAAATTCAGTTAAATTAATCATAAGCCAAAGCAAAGCGGATTACAATCATTTTGATAGCAGATCATGTTCTTGTTCATTAATTACAACACCGTCGAGTCTGTCAGATATCAAAGATCAATTTATCAACTGCTTTTTAATGCAATTTATCAGGATTAACTGCTTCTATTTTTGATCCTTTTGATAATAAAAGTTTTACATGCAGCAAATTGCATCTAATTTTAGATATGGTTTTTTATACCAAGTAAATAAAGTTAAATTTTCTTCTTACTGAAAATATGTCACAAAATCAAATTCCAGTTGACTTCGTATTCTATTGTTAACAAGGTATGATTTTGTGAAGTATCAAATTCTCTTCAAATAAACATATTTTTGTAAAACTTGATTTAATTTTAGAATTTTCATTGATGTGGTTTTGTAAACAACCATGTAAAAATAACTTGATTTCTCGACGATATTTTAAAATAACTAATGAGGACATTTATTCGTCGTAAGAATGTCCTTTATGTAGAGCAATGTGCTCATTTATTCTTTGAAAAAGAACCTGAAACGAAACGTCTTTTGAATCCAGAATCCTTTTGTTAGGCTGTTCTTTGTACAAAATATGATGTGAATAAAACGCATGTTTCTCATGCATAATTCCATGTGAAAAGTAAGGATTAACATGCAAGCTTTTCAAGGCTATACTCCAAGGACAAAACAAATTAATTGAAACTTTTTACAATTAATTACAAGCTTTTGTTGCGTTCTGTACAGGCTTAGGCAAATTAATTTAAATTAAATACGTCTTTAAAACTGTTGTTTTAAATTTTCGTAATATAAAGGACTCATTCATCGGATTGAATAAGTTAAAAGAATTAAAAATATAAAAAAATCCTTTAGATTTATACAAAGTTATTTAAAAAAGCTTTTGAAGAACATGTTTCATTTTCTGAAAGTGTTATCTGCAAGAAACATTCACATCTTGTATTGATTTTAAAATTATACTCAGAATCACGATTACCTTAGTCGTTTCTCGAAATACTTTTAACACCAAATTTATGCAAGATATTAGCCCCCAACACCTTTTTATAGACGCTTGAAAGTAACAGTAGTTAGCCTCTTGTTTACAAAGTAGACGTTTAAATAATTATTTGTTTTGTTTCAGACATTTTGCGTGGTCTCAAAACGATTTCGGAAAAACTACATTCATCGATTCACTGCAACTAGTTCGTTCTTTTTATTCAGTCCGTTTAGCTCTATGAGAAGAGCTTGTATATATTTATGTACAAATCAGTTTTTTGATTATATGGTTATGGCCACCATTTTGCTCAATTGCGTCTTCCTAGCCATGTCAGAAACCAAAGAAGAAGCTGAGTAAGTAACCACAGAAAAAAATATTTTGCGACGAGATATCTAGTTTTTAGGGGCGATAATTGGCCCGATTTATTTTTCGGGAATAAGATCTTTTTGCCATTTTTTATGTGCTCACTGAAATGTAGGAGCTCTATCATACAAGTTGATAACAAGTATGAAATATTGCTTACAACTTTACTTTAGGGAGCGAGCGGCCAGGCCGCTTGGACAGTGATCACACGATCACTGAAGTCAAGCAACGTCTGACTAGGTTAGTACTTGGATGGGTGACCACCCAAGTACTAGTCGAAAGGCTCGTAACCTCGTGGTTCGGAACCCATGTTAAGCTATAGGTCCCCCTTGTTCTTAATCCAGACAGCCTTAGGCTTTGGAGTAGCCTGGCTACTTGAATATAGGGTTACAAACAAACATTATTACTTATCTTGGAAAGTTTTTTCTTTTAGGTCAAATTAAAACTTTTCGAAACACGTATTAAAAAATATATAAAAAATAGTAATAGTCGCTAAAAAAATCAAATCAGTCATTTATATTCTAAGCATAATTACGGTTTTATTTATGCCAATAAAACCGTAATTCAATATGGAATGAAATAAAGAATACTGTTCTGTTTTATTGGGCTTTAAAAAATCAATTCTCCACAAACACTTTATATTCATAGCTTAACTTATCGCTCATTTTTTTGTCCTTTTTTTAGGTATATTTTCCTAGCAATATACACCGCAGAAATGATTGTAAAAAGCATAGCAAAAGGGTTTATCCTCAATAAATACACGTATCTTCGAAACCCTTGGAATTGGCTGGATTTTATAGTTATAACTAGCGGCTATGCGACGATAGGAATGGCAGTAGGAAATTTGGCGGGACTCCGAACATTTAGGGTCTTAAGGGCACTAAAAACCATCTCCATACTTCCAGGTAAGACAAATTTATTATTCAAGAAATATTATACAAATATAATACTGTCTAACTTCACTCTGGTTTCTAAAAACCTTCTACATGGTTAGGTTTTTTCTAAGCCACACAAAAGAGCCAAAAAATGCTTATTCAAGATTAAAACAAACTTATTCAGTTATTCCAAATGCACACAATACTTGTTCAGTTTATGTTTAAAGCCGAGTAGTCCTTTAGTAAATGTTTTTGTTATGTTTTCATCCACTGTTTCTACACAACTATTTCTGGCATCAAGCCTGAGATTAATTTCGTCTTGAACACAAATTGGTACATTTACATTACCACACTCATCGTATGCTTTAAAAGAACCATTTATGCCGAGAATCCAAGTCGTGAGAGCTTCGTAACAACTGCATTTTATAGGGTTACCGTCTAAGACTATTTCTTTTACTAACAGTCTTTTTAAAAGTTTGTCTGCAATGTAGTTTAGGTAATTTCCGCCAAGAAGAAGCGTCTCTATTTTTATTGCTGTTGGTGTGGAAAAAATCTGACTCTGAAGCTGTTTGAGATGATTGAAATTTAATTCTAAGACTTTTAAATATTTAATGTCACCAAAGGCGTCTTTTTGAATCGTGGAGATTTCGTTGAATTCCAAATGAACGTTCTTAATTCTTGGAATGTTTACAAAAGCCAGTCTTGGTATTGTTTTAAGTTTGTTGAATTTAAAAACGATTGTTTCCAGTCTCGTGTTGTTTGAAAACCAATCAGGATTCCACTCTTTCAAATTATTTTTGCTGAGCGATATCTTAAGGATGTTTTCCATGTTTGCAAAGGCCCCATTTTCAACTAAACTGATTTTATTTAGCTCTAGTTCTAGATCTAGTAAACTGGGTACACTTTGGAATAAATCAGAAGGTATTTTAGCTATGTTTGTTTTTACTATTTTTAACATTTGAAGACGCGGAACGTTTCTAAAGGCACCTGGCTCGATTGAGTTTATTTCACAGGAGTCAAAAGAAACAGAAATTAAAGACACCATATGTCTTATGGAATCCGTTCCAAGTGATGGGATATTTTGATTTTTAATAAACACTTCTTTTACAACTGTTTCAAAAGCTTGGCGTTCGATGCAACCGGTTATTGTTTTATTAAAAGCTTTTAGGTTTGCGCTTTTGGGCACAGCTCTTATTTCAACGTTATGAAAAGAATTACATTTGCAGTGCGAGGAAGTTACGAGTATTAGGGTGCACAATAAAGTTAAAATGGTAAACACATTATTTTTGTTAGCGGACATAATTTTTGATAATGCAATTTATTTTATGAGCACTAAACAAAGGCTCCCACTCACAATGTAGTTTGTCGTAAGACTGAGAGATCCAAAACTGGTTGACCAAGATTTCACATAGTTTTTTGTGCAGTACTTAACTGAGATATTTTATTACGATTGTTAAGAATTTGTTGTGGGATAAAACTCTCAAAAGCAGCTTTCCCTTGTAGTCCGAGAAAATCTTACATTTGGTCAAGAAATTTTCCGGGCAGCACAATTTTTATGGGAAAATGTAGTATTTTATTGAAAGTAGGGTAGCGGGAAAAAGGATCAATCAGAAAAACCAAGTGCTTAAATGGTCGACGTTTCGATATATTTGATATCTTCCTCAGGACTCTATCAAGAACAATACAAAATTAGTATGTAGGTACTTAAAAAGATATGGTGTAAGGCAAGTTTTTTTTTTTTTTTTTATAATAACGTTACATTGTTTAAAAAATGTTAATTTGCGGGATATAAGAATAACTATTAAAAATAAACACTTATAAATAGGTACTTACATTTAAAGATGGTTTTTTGTCTTAAAAACATTGTATAAATAAAAGATGTAAAAATAAAAACATGGAGCACAAATATCGGTAAACATTACACAAACAGGTTAAAATAATAAATTAAATAAATAGATTAAAATACAAGTAAAAGCAAGACAATAACGTACACAATGGCTAGATCGAGTGAGCCACCTAACAGATTTGGTTGTTTTGATCAGCTGATCTTATCAATTATATTATAGTAGGATTTTATATCTAGAAACATAATTACCATGTGCGCACTCATGCGCATATTAGCATTTTGTGCTAGAGTTCCCCAAAGAGCCCCCTTTAATTGGTAATACTAGATCATGGAGGATTTACACCAAATTTTTGAAATAGACACTAAACAAGGCTCTAAAACGATTTTCTTAAACATTTTTTTCGCAAACAAATTTCTTCACCCAGCAAATTACCCCAAAATGAGTAATATTTATCACGGTGGATTTACACCAAACTTTGAAAATAGGTTTATAATAAGGTTCTAAAGAACATTTTTCCTTAAAAAATTTTCTTCACCGCCCATGAAAAATAGCCCCCAGAAGGGGCAATTTTTTTTTTTTTAAATATTTTTTAAAAAGGGGTTTTTAGAACCTTATTTTGCATCTGTTTGTAAAATTTGGTGTAAATTTAAAAGTCGTAAATATTACTCATTTTGGGGCCATTTAGGGGGTGAAGGAATTTTTTGGAATAATTTTTTTTTATGAATATCACTTTAGAACCTTATTTGGTGTCTATTTACAAAATTTGGTGCAGATCCACCATGATCTAGTATTACGAATTAAAGGGGGCTCTTTGGGGGGCTCTAGCACAATGTGCTAATATGCGCTTGAGTGCGCACATGGTAATTATGTTTCTAGGTATCAAATACTACATTTTCCCACAAAAATTGTGCTGCCCGAAATATTTCTGATAAATAAGGATTTTTTTGTAATATTTTCTTGGACTATTGTTCATTTTTTATCTAATTATAATTTTTTAGGCCTGGAAGTGTTGGCGGTATTTTTTATGACCTTGATATAACCTTGAAATATTGAAATTTGCTTTTTATCGCTTTCAACTATTTCAAATAATAAATTTAAGCTTAATATACATTCTTTTATTTATTAAATTACTACTTATCCTAGTTTAAAAACATTTGGTTAATGGAGGCAATTCTTTGTTTGCTTAATTGCTCTAAAAAACATTTCGGTTTTTGAGGGAAAGCTACAAAAGCAGAAGACAACAAAATATGACTAAACAATAACATGAACTGGAGATAACCTTCTGATATGTTAATAAGTGTTTAACTATTTGCAAAACATAAAATTTAAATAATATTTTTTAAAATTTACAATTTTTTATTGTTTAAAAATTTGTCTTTTAATTAAGACAGGTAAATGTTTTCTTTGCTAAATTTTGAAATAGATACCCTTGCAAGCGCTATTTTATAAACTTAATAGTAGCTTACCATGCTCCATAAATTTAATGCAGCACTAAATAGATATCTTTATTGCAATATTCATGAGCTACTTAAAATTAAATATTTTCACGCATCAAAAATTCAACAAATTATTACAGTCTGTTTTCTTTCATTTTATTATTAAATAACGTCTTTGCGTTTGCATATTTGATAAAAGAATATATTTTATAAAATCTTGTAAAATAAAAGATCAATTCACTTGAACCGTGAACGTAAATCGAGAAGGCGTCTCTAAGGGGGCGGTTTTTATACTTGTCTTCTACCTTTTTTTGTTTCAGGTTTGAAGACTATTATAAACGCATTGTTACACTCCTTCAAACAATTGGCTGAGGTCATGACCCTTACCATCTTTTGTTTGATGGTGTTTGCCCTATTCGCGTTACAAGTTTACAAAGGGGAGCTTCGCAACAAGTGCGTTCTTAACATGGATGACCATAATGCTTCCTACGACGTTTGGTTTAAGTAAGTATCAAAAAAAAACTTTTTAAAAGTTATCGGGCAGATGGGAGAATACTAACTGGCCGCATCTACCTGAAAAGACTACTAGCTGGCCGCGCCTAATTGCAGGGTGCTTGGTCGAACTGGCCGCGCGATTTTTCTGGTTTGGTCGTACTGGCCGCGACTCATTAACTTCCTTTTACCTAGATTTATTTTTATGTATCCGATGCTTTATTGAGTTATGATATTAGAAAATTATAAAACAGAGAATCCTTTGGATAATATACAGACTTTTATTATTATTGAAACAAACCAGCAACGTTGGAAGTACTCAATGCATATGTTTTTGAGTTTTATCGTTCCCGATAGACTTTTTTAAAAGCACTGGAGGACATTTTCCACTGGGGGCACTAGGTTAGGTAGGTTAGGGTAAGTTTTGCTGCTAAAAAGAAAATTTAAACAAATTTGCTTATGTCACCAAACTGCAAGGTAAATCATTTTTTCAATAAAATATTGATAGTTATCAGTAGTAATAGCCCGTGTGCTCTATGAATTATCGATTATTAAATGAACGTGAATTGCTTGTTGCATAGCAATGTCCCGAAAAAGTAAGGGTGTTTTCTAATTATTTACCGAGTGCGAAACACGAGGTGAATAATTCAAAGAAAACACCCTTACGTTTAAGGGACATTGCGTATTCAACAAGCACGAGTTCTTTTAAAATCGAAAATTTATCAAGAGCACGAGGGCTATTCGACACGATTATTTCATTTATAAATACTACTTACCCAAAAAAATAATATTAATTTAATTTAAAAACTGAATACCACTAACCAAAAGAACAATTTTTGACAAAATTAAAAATAATTATAACTATTACTTCTATCCAGTTAAATTAATGAACTGTCAGTGCTTGACAACGGAATATTTCAGCTCAGGTTGTTGCCAACGGGTGATTTCCAGTATAATTCGCAGTAAAATGCTTCAAATTTTGGCATAAACCCCTAATTTGACATATAAATGAAATAATCGTTGTTATTTTATAAAAATAAAATTCGTTTGGTGTTTCTACTCATTCTTTGACAAAACTTCCGCCACAGCTCCTTTTCTACCTGCTAAACATGGCAGCCGGTAGAAAAAATGTCGCGGCCAGCTCCACCATGACCTATGCAGAAAAATGCGGCCAGCTCGACCTAAGTACCCCTCATTAAATTTTATAAAACAGACAATTGACTACTTTAAAAGCTTAAAAAAATTGTACATCGCAAAGGTTAACTGATTTCTTTTTGTTAAAGCTGGACTAACGACGTTAATAACTGGTTGTACCGCAACGATTCGGGCGATCCGATGATTTGCGGAAACGTGACAGGATCCCGCCACTGCCCCCATTTTACAACGTGCCTATGTGTGGGGCCGAACCCCAATCATGGCTACACCAGCTTTGATAACTTCCTCTGGTCAATGTTGACCACTTTTCAACTCATAACTCTAGATTACTGGGAGAATGTGTATAACATGGTAAAGATCAAAATTATAACCCGGCGCCTTCGCCATTTTCTCTACCGTCTTATTTTTCCAGGTTTTATCAGCGTGCGGTCCAATAAGTGTATCGTTTTTTACAGTAGTAGTATTTTTCGGTTCCTTTTACCTCATTAATCTAATGTTGGCTGTGGTAGCTTTAAGTTACGAAGAAGAGGCGGAAATAACGCAAGAGGTGAGTTATGTTACTTACTCAGTATTAATCTAAAACCCCAAACACTTATTTGGGGTACTTCCGACCGTAAATCTAGCTCGTATGGCTTTGCAAACGGAACGTCTTATCGATCATACTTCCAGATGAAATTTGATTACTTCTGCTAAGTTTAGGTGTAAATTTACAATCGGTACAAAAAAAGACACTTTATCATATTTCGGAATTTATACGTGTGCTAAAATTAGCAAATTGAGTCAAACAGGATGGATTTTTCATTAGGCACTAATTTAAATTTGTTTAATTGCTTTTCGGCGTAATCCTGTTGCCTAATTGAAGCGGATTCAATATTTATTAAACAAATCAAAATAACTTAAATTGACCGAGTTTTATTTAACATTTTATTGAGTACCGAACAAAAATGTAAATTTCTCTTTGATAAAAGTTTCATTTGCATAATAGGCTACACTGAATGATTAGATTTACAAGAAATATACAAAAATTCGTTCGTCCTTGCATTTTAACATTTATTATTAAAGTTAAGTAAAAGTAGTTTTATACAGAGGTAATAACAACAATTTGTGTTGCAAAAGGAAAAATAATTTTCCTGTTTTTCGTAAGAGACTGACTGATAAAAAAGCAATTTGGAAAAGAGTTCTCTAATTTAATAAAAAGAATAAAAGGTTGTTAAGAAAACAATTATAAGCCTTTTGTTAAAGAAAAGAATGTGCCTTGTCATAGCCCTATCATTTCTGCCTCTTTTGTCTTAGTAATCTTAGTATATTGTGAGGAAAATAACTGTCATACCATTTTCATCGCAAGTAGGTACTTGCGCCATAAATTCCTGTAAAATATCCTTATTTATTATATGTTATATTTACGTATTCTATCCAGGAGCGAAAGAAGGAGCTCGTGGATCACCGAGAAGATTCCACATTTAGTTTTGATCCTTCCAGTCTCAACGTGAAAAAGCTGTCTAAGCATAAAATAAAGAAAATAGACGCCAGAAAAGGGGTTTTGTTGTCATCCTACACTCGCAAGAGAACGCGTCGAAGAAAACGACAACGCAATTCAACAAATACAAGCAAAAGCTTAGATAACGCCAACAAGCAAGAGGAAGGACGAGATTCCGCTAGGGCATCTCCCAAAACCACACGGTACGAAACCAATCCCAATAAATAAAAAATCGCGCCGCCGCCGATACAACCCTCTGTTAATAATTCAGTAGGTTTTATTGGCTATAGCATCATTTTTTGCGCCACAACATCGCTAATTAAATCGTTTGTTTCTAGGTCTGTTTCGCCAAGTCCTAGTCCGAGTCCACGACATAGTCAAAGTTCCCCCAGACCTCAAGCTCTTCCCCTCCCACTTCCGCCCCCGAAACATGTACAGTTATCAGATCCCAAATGCCCGGAATCTCTACATCCTTCAAACACGTTAGGTAAGCCATAAATAAGTAAATAATCCTTTACAAATCCGCATGTGGGTTAGCAACAACTCATGTTTTGTTAAAATTGAATTAGGGAGAGAGTTAAAAGAAAATCAGAGCAACAAAAAGCGCTACAGCACTTTAATGTATTTCTATTGCACTGTTTATATCATGAGTCATGACGTTTTCGCGCTTAATTTTAATTAATTTGCTTTGTGTATACATTTCTCCCGAAAAAATAAAACTCAAGCTGTGTTTTTAAGCTTTGCACTGTTTTATAGCACCTCATAAACTGGCCCTGCATAGTCGTCAGGCCAGCAGTAATAGCGGCGAAGGAAATCGTGAATCTTCTCTTGACGATTCTGGCGTTGTTGATGACCACGAACCTGAAGGAGATGCCACTTCTGAGGATGCTCATGTACCCTCCACTATTAGGGTAAGTTTTTTATTCATATGCAGATTCGTATATGTCATCGTTAACCTTTTTTTAATCCCGCATACTTCTTCTGCAGAGTGTCCGCGTATAGTTTGCTTTTTTTGATATGACAATTAGCTGGGAAATATCCAAGGCATTTGGTAAAAGCAGTTTTTTTATAAAGTGCCCCCCTTGGGAAATAATGGCCTTTAAGTAGGTTGACTTAAAACACGTAATCGTAAATATTTACCAAATGCTTTGTCCAACCATCCTAAAATTTGTACAATCAATAAAGGTAATAAAAACGGTCATTTTAAACCCTTTTAAAATGGGTTTAACACTGGTATTGTTAATAAAAACCGCATGTAACTTCTTTACCTTTAAGAATTTTGTTTATTTTTTGAAAACCCTAATTTAAGTTAAAACTTTTTTATTTCTTGAAATTTCTAAGAAACTGTATCGTATATACGAATAAACCTCCAAAAACACTCTTAATGTACCACAAATATTTGCATCAGACTTTCTTTTGAAATCTCTATGTCAAGTACATTAAGAGAGTTTTTGGAAGTTTATTCAAAAACGGTACAGTTTCTCATAAATTCTAAGGATAAAAATATTTATTATACAAAATAAACAAAATTATAAAATTCTCAAAAGTTAAGAAATTACATGCAGTTTTTATCAACACTACCTGTGTTTAACCCATTTTAAAGGGGCCCCAAATTTTAATATGGGTTTCAAAGACCGTTTTTATTACCTTTATTGATTTTACAAATTTCATGATGGTTAGACAAATCATTTGTTAAATATTTACGATTACGTGTTTTTAGTCTACCTGCTGAAAGGCCATTATTTCCGAAGAAGGGTACTTTTTCAAAAAACTGTTTTTACCGAATGTCTTGGATTTTTCCCAGCTATTCGCCATATCAAAAAAAAAGCAAATTTTACGCGGACACCTATATTACCGTGGTTGTATACTCTTCTTTATAAAACATCCTGTATAATAGTTCAAAGACATAAACGACTTAATCCTAGATTTAAAGGACTAGATGCCAAGTTTTAAGCCTTTCTGTTGTGCAATTGAGTCCTTATGAAAGTGAGCCATCTTAAGTGATGAATATTACATTTGGCAGTGATATCAAAACTGCTTTTGAACAATGTCAGCTCTGTTCTAAGTGCGATCATTTATTACAAGGAACAATCTGGCGGTTAATCCTAATATCTATTATTTGCCAAGAAAGGAATCCTTTTGTTGAGACGTCTCTATCCAATAATACCTAATAACCCCTTTGTTGACTTTAATCGGAAGTGACGTTAAATTCTGCGAAATAATCCTTATTTTATTGCACAACACTTCATGCAGAAATTATTCATTAAAGACGCAATGATTAAGCTTGAGTCCTTCTCTCATACAAAATAGCCCAATCATTCTAATAATGCCCCCAGAAAAAAATCCCAATCAAGATATGCTTATGCAGGTTTGTAGCCACTACCCTCAGGAACATAAAAGTGAAAAATTCCCACAAAATTTCTGTGACGTTTAGCCCCCATGTTGCATAGAAGTGAGGAGTTAGTTTCTTGTTAATACCTAAACTATTTGGCACTTTTGAAAAAAGTTTTAAAAATTTTTAGGACCATTATTTAAATAAGAATACAATCATTTTTAAAAAAATAATAAATCACCAATATGAACGATTTTATGGCACTTTGAAAATGTGCTAATTTGGTCCTACAGAGAAAGCTGCAACCTATGCTTCAGGACTCTATGACTAAGATAGACGATTATGATGAAATAAGGTGATTTTCAAAGAGCTATAGATTCGTTAATATTGGTGATTTATTATTTTTTTAAAAATGATTGTATTCTTATTAAAATAATGTTCCTAATAATTTTTAAAACTTTTTTCAAAAGTGCCGAATAGTTTGGGTATTAACAAAAAACTAACTTCTCACTTCTATGCAAGATGGGGGCTAAACGTCACGGAAATTTTGTAGGAATTTTTCACTTTTATATTCCTGGGGGTAGTGCCTACAATCCTGCATAAGCAGATCTTGGTTGGGATTTTTTTCTACGGAACCTACAAATTTTAATTAGAATAATTGGTCTAAAAAAGATGGTATTCAAATAATTTTGCGTATTTTTTCAGAGAATCGAAGTAACTCCAGTAACTTTAGCGCTAAGTCCAAAAGAGATCAAAATTATTAAGTGTAATGGTATCGGAAGCTGTAAGAAAAATAAGCATAACATGTACACCCTCCAGCCGGATTATCTTTCCCACATTGTTGTTATAGGTAAGTCGTTTCGGTATAAATTTAACTTTAAACAAAGGAGTGTTTAACTAAAGCTTTGCCAGCAAGCCAAAAGGAACGATTTAAGAAGTGTGTGAAATATCGCACCTAGATAATTCGTGCGGATACAAAATGTCTTGCAAAATGTACTGTGTATTTTGGAGAGCTCACGTTCGAGTCCTGAATTAAATTCAAAATCGTTATTTATAGTCGTTTCACAACTTTGAATATTAAATCATTTTTTAGGGGAAGCATTATTTAAGTAGCTTAGTTTTAAGTTTTGTTTATCATTGTAGTTAATAAAGAATTTTAAACAGTTTTAAATTATTGATAATAATGAGTTGGTATTGCGACATAATACTGTTTTTACATGGTGTCCAAAAAATGGCACGTAAACGCGATGGTACTTTGTTGAGGCATGTCTAGAGATTTCCGTAAAATTAAAAAAAAAAAAAACACAATCTGTTATATTCATTAAGGAACAAAGTTGCATAAATTCGAAAACGCAGTCTAGGAAAATACATCTAAAAGTCCCATTTATGTGTCTTGATCATACACTTTTGCATTAGATTTTACTAACATTGTTGTCAGCTTCATTTCATGAAAATTATGTAAAATTAAATTAATTATAAAAATGTAATTCGACCATTTAAAATATAAACAAATGGTAAAATGGTTATTATAGACTGTAGCCTTGTATTAAACTATTTTGTTAATATGTGCTTTTATCTTCAAGGTATGAGCGTTCGAAGTTTTGCACTTTGTAACCTCATATTTTCAAGGGTATATGAGATGGATTTTTTTTTAACATTTTTCTAGGGATTCCTAGACGTGTTCTAATAACGTATTAATGGTAATTTTTGGGCACCTGTAAAATTATTAAAGAAAGTTGCCCGGCGCATTCGCCATATTCTCGATTTAGCCATAACGTTTCAAAACGCTGTATACCTAATTAAATTCATAGCATAATTAATGTAAATAATGAAAGTTGGCGTCCCAAGTCCCTCATTTCATAAACAAGCGTCACTTAAACCGTAATGTATAATCTAATGGGAATTAACTTATCCTCACTTATACCAACAAATGCTTAAGTTTACCCTAAGTTTGACAAACTTCGCCAACAGCAAACCAACAAAAAACTCATACAAATCTGTAATTTCCGCAGTCAAGAACAGATAGCTTATTAGTTTGAGATATTTATCCTTTTTTTAGATGACCAAATTCCAGACCGAAATTGCAATGGATGTGAAAATTGTTGCGTCGATTATGACGGGTGGTTACAGTTCCAACAGATTTTGTATGGAATTGTGCGTGACCCTTTATTTGAGCTCGCAATCACGGTGTGCATTGTTTTAAACACTATTTTTTTGGCAATGGAACATCACGGTATGAGTCAATCAGTTTTAAGAGCGCTCGACGTTGGAAATAGAGTAAGTATACATTTTTTAAACATGGGACAAGTTTGTAGTTTAATTTTCAGGTGTTTACGTCAATATTTACGTTTGAGTGTTGCTTAAAACTAATGGCGTTGAGCAAGGATTTTTTTCGGTGTGGTTGGAACATATTTGATTTGATCATCGTTTCTGCAAGTTTGTTGGATTTAATTTTTGAGCTAGTGGATGGATTGTCTGTCTTACGTGGGCTAAGGCTGGTAAGTGAATTTTAATTCTTAATGACGTTGGATTTATAAACGTATCTTGTAGTTGCGGGTGTTGAAACTGGCTCAATCGTGGGTAACAATGAAAGTACTTTTGAGCATTATTTTGAGCACGATTGGAGCTCTGGGAAATCTTACCTTCATTTTGGTTATCGTTATTTATATTTTTGCCGTTATTGGCATGCAGCTTTTTGCCAAAGATTACACTGCTGAGAAATTTGCTCCAGATCCTGTGCCCAGGTACGCAATAAAAAATAACAGATAAATATTTATTATAGAACACTCAGAAAAACGTTTTTGGTGGGTAAAGAAATGTTATAATTTTGCCTTCTTTTGTTACTTCCAGAGTTTTTTTTCTGTGTGGCCGCAAATTGAAACCTTTTCCTTTTGTGGGTAATAAACTCGGCTACGTGCAATAGCATTCACCAAAATTAGTCTAAAGTGTTTGCGTCCAAATAACCATATTAGATTTTATTTTATTGCAGGTGGAATTTCACAGACTTTTTCCATTCTTTTATGATGATATTTCGTATATTATGCGGAGAGTGGATAGAACCCTTATGGGATTGCATGCGCGCAGAGAGTAATGAGGTAAGAAACACATTTTTAACAAACTGCAATTGTGTCTCTAGACGCTCCTGATATTTTTCCCCGTCACGGCGGCTTGCCCGGATTTCGGCATTAAAAAAGTTCTACACGTACGGACCACATTTTAATCATTAATCTTGTTTCTTTCGTGAACAAATCTTGAATGCCTCCTAACATACCTAATGCGGTTAAATCAGCGTAGAAAACATTTCTTTAGGAAGTTAAAAAAGTTTGAAAGAAACTCGCGAAGCGGAAAAATTCAAAACTTGACAACAAAAAGTCAAGACCAAAGGCTTAAGAAGTTTGTAAAGCGCATAAACAAGAAGTTTTGAATAGATTGAATACTTAGGCATCAAAATATTAAATTTTTGTCATCATTTTTAAATAGGCCAATTCTCATATAGGTACGCTAATTTTTTAGGGACCTGGAATTTGCCTAGCAATATTTCTTCCAACCTTAGTAATGGGAAATTTCATGGTCCTAAATTTGTTCTTGGCGTTATTGCTCAACAGCTTTAATTCAGAGGAACTAAAAACCAGAAAAGAGGTAAATGCTCTACTTCACGAAGCACAAGATTCCTAAACTACCAATATGTTTTTTTGCGTTGTCTTAGGAAGTTGGTGATGAGTCAAAATTAGCTCAAAGTTTCGAACGCATCCGTGACTTGGTTCGTAAACGTCGTGAACAAAGACTTAAAGAAAAAGATGGAAATTCCCGTCTGGAGCAGATAGTTCGTGAAGTTATGGAACGTCGGGCTGAAGAAAACGCTTTTAAAGGTTCGTAATCCAATCTAGGTAGCTGTAGGTAATACCGCCGGTTGCGTTAATACAAAACTATATTACCGCTGCGCTGCTGCTGGATTCGTATTTTCAGGAAATAGACACCTTTAGAAATATCATCCATTTATATTCCGGTATAAGGCTATTTATCTAACGTGATGTTTTATGCATTTGTGCAGCAAAAATCAATGCTACTCGTCATGTAATACGTGCGTCTATATTCTAAATACTAATAGTTAAAAACTCGGTTAAAAGTCTAGTACAAAAAATTGTTAAAATAAATGGAATTAGCTCTTTTACTACAGTCAATCTGTCCTAAATAAGGAGGGTACATCGACAAAATTCCTGGTAGGGCCGCCTTTTTTATATGATGTAACTGGATGTCCAAAGAGTAAAACCCCAAATTGGCGTATATCTACCTGTTGCAGAAACGGAGTTATGGCCCCCCAAAGGGACCCCTTTAATTCATCACGATGGAACGGCACCAAATTTTGCAAATAGATGTCAAATAAGGTTTTTAAAAGATTTTTATAAAAAAAAAATATCTAAAAAATTCCTTCACCCTCTAAATAGCCCCCAATGAGTAATAACCAAACACGTTGGATTTACATCAAATTTTGCAGATAGATGCAAAATAAGGTCCTTAAAAATATTTCCTTATAACTTTTTTTTTAAATAATTCCTTCGCCCTATAAACGAAGGGGGCTTTCAAGGGAGGCATAGAATTTTTTTTTGGAAAAAAGTTATTAATAAATATTTTTTAGCATCTTATTTTACATCTATCTGCAAAATTTGATGTAAATCCAACGTGATTGGTTATTACTCTCTGGGGGCTATTTAGGGGGTGAAGGAACTTTTTTAAAGAATTTTTTTTACAAAAATCCTTTTAAAACCTTATTTGACATTCATTTGCAAAATTTGGTGCCGTTCCACCGTGATGGCCCATAACTCCGTTTCTGCAATAGGTAGATTTACGCCAATTTGGGGTTTTACTCTTTGGACATCCTGTTACATCATATAAAAAAGGCGGTCCTACCCAAAATTTTGTTGATATGACATACGGATTGACTGTACTATAAAATATTTTATAACGCGTAATGCATACGAATATATGTCGAGCCTAAAAATGCATGGCTCAAAAATCAAAAGCACATCTTTAACCGGTTGACAGAATGATTTAAAGGTCCTGTTAGTCTCCATTCAAGCCTAAATAAACACAAACATTTCTATTTATAGTTGGCATCGGATCAAAAGCACTTGAACCAACAGAAACTGTCGGTGGATTTCCTCGAGATAAAAGAAGCTATCAGGAAGCGATGAACAGACCAATTTCCATTATTAGTTACGAACCACCTGAATATCAAGTAAGCACCACAACATATTATTCAAATCTGATTTTTAAACATATTTTAGTAAGGCGTTCTTTTTAATTGTCGGAAAATTCAAAAGTGCTGATTCTTGCTCTTAATTTACAGGAAAAAATACTGGAAAACGTGGCAACCGATGGCAAGAACTACGGCAAATACATTTCGCTAATAAACGGGGCCAGCGAAGATAGTGACGTAGTAGATATTAGCCATTTCAAAACAAACAAAAAGACTGACGTAAAACTTTTACAAAATATGTCTTCAGGACTAGGAACTACAAGCGAAAGCAGGGGTAAGTAATTGCTTTATTTTAAACCCTCATTGTTCTTTACGTTGTTCGTTAACATCAATTTAAGTTGACAAAGCGCGCATTTCAAACTTTAAAGTATAAAAGCATAATTAATTGTACCAAAATTAAAGAATACAGGCCGATTTATACAACGTAACTTTCACTTTACTTCCGCTTTACTTCGGCGTAATTTAACTGAAAATTAAATAAAATACATGGGAATGTATTGGCAAATTTATACTTCACTTTAGCGCTACTTTGCTGATTCATTTAGCTTTAAGTCGTATAAAGTCGTACTAACTCGAGACCCGAGCTTGGCCATCATGCGCAAAATTTGCAAAAATGGGATATTCACCCTTATTGTCAAGGGTAGTGATTACGGAATATCGCTTCATATACGATACCTGTTAGATCTTCTTATGAAGGTTTTGTACGAAGCGATATTCCGTAATTACTGTCCAGGTGCAAATTGTCAGAAGTCGCGAGTTCAGACACATGCGCGTTACTGATCCCAATTTCACGTAACGTTGCAATCTGTAAATTAGGTAAATTTGTAAAGTTAAGTGGAAGTGAAGTTACGCCGATGTAAAGTAAAAGTTACGTTGTATAAATCGGCCTTTAAGAATACAGCAGTTAATTTTACCCACAGAAGAAACAACAGAAAGCATAGAGCTACGAAACATCGACAGGGGTATATCAATGGACACAGAGCATGACGAGGAATCCGCTCTATGTCCAACCAGTACCAAATACGACCAGAAAAACGTCGAAGACGAAAACAGACCCTGGCAAACCTTGGTCTCATACGTGGACGAACTTACAGTTGGCGGAAGACGAAACTCAAAAGGCCAGTACATAGACGGAATGGGCAACTTCCCTGGCTTCGGAGACAACAAACCACAAAAAGTTCCGCCTGACTGTTTCCCGCAACATTGCTACCAAAAGTAACCTTTACGAACCTTTTTAAACATTTAAATAAAACCGTTTTTGTATACAGGTGTACCTGTATTCAAGTTCTACTCGACTCTAAAGTGGGCCACAAGTGGAGTCTCTTACGACAAATAGTGTTAGGTGTGGTGGACACTCCAGCGTTTGAATGGTTTATCCTAGTCCTGATTTTCGCGTCAAGTGTGACTTTGTGCTTCGAGGATATTTACCTTGACGAAAGCCCTGATCTTAAAATGATCTTGTACTGGACAAACTTAGCGTTTTCGATTATTTTCATCATTGAAATGTTTCTTAAGTGGATTGCTCAGGGGTTTTACAAGTATTTTACCAGTTTTTGGACACTGCTAGACTTTTCAATTGTTTTTGTATGTCCTTGAGTTATCCTTGAACCATTTTGTAATGTAATGTTTCAGGTGTCGTTGTTCAGTTTGCTGATTGAAGAGAATGAAAACCTGCGTGTTTTACGGTCGCTTCGGACTTTGCGTGCGCTTCGACCGTTGAGGGCAATAAGCCGTTGGCAAGGCATGCGCATTGTCGTTAATGCGCTAATGTACGCAATCCCAAGCATTTTTAACGTTTTGTTAGTTTGCTTGGTGTTTTGGCTCATATTTTCGATCATGGGAGTGCAGTTCTTTAGCGGGAAGTTTTATAAATGCGTTGATGAAGCTGGAGAACTTTTACCCGTTTCTGTAAGCGAAAAAGATCCCCTAAATGGTGTGAATATTAATTTTGGTTTGTTTGCAGATAATACAAACCAAATGGGACTGCTACCGCTTGAATTATACTTGGGAAAATTCCAAAATATCCTTTGACCACGTTGGTATAGCGTACTTAGCGCTCTTTCAAGTTGTAAGTGATTTAAAACATTGTAAAAAATAGCAAAACCTTTCTGTAAGTTTAAAAAAGTAACCAACATTTTTTCAGGCAACTTTTGAAGGTTGGATGGAGGTCATGGCGGACGCGGTCGACGCAAGAGGAGTCGACTTGCAGCCCCAACGTGAAGCCAACTTATATGCTTACATATACTTCGTTATTTTTATAGTTTGCGGATCATTCTTCACCCTAAACCTATTTATAGGAGTCATCATTGATAATTTTAACATGCTCAAGAAAAAGGTACTTTAACAACTCCTTTGTAGTGCAATGTAGTAACTTTAAAGGCCGATTTATATAACGTAACCTTTACTTTACTTCGGCGTAACTTCACTTTCACTTAACTTTACAAATTTACCTGATTTACAGATTGCAAAGTTACGTGAAATTGGGATCAGTAAAGCGCATGTGTCTCAACTCGCGACTTCCGACAATTTACATCTGGGCGGTAATTACGGAATATCGCTTCGTACAAAACCTACATAAAAAGATCTAACAAGTATCGTACGAAGCGATATTCCGTAATCACTACCCTTGACAATAAGGGTGAATATCTCATTTTTGCAAATTTTGCGCATGATGGCCAAGCTCGGGTCTCGAATTAGTAAGACTTAAAGCTAAATGAATCAGCAAAGTATCGCTGATGTGAAGTATAAATTTGCCAATACATTCCCATGTATTTTATTTAATTTTCGGTTAAGTCACGCCGAAGTGAAGCGGAAGTAAAGTGAAAGTTACGTTCTATAAATTGGCCTTAAAACGTTTTAGTACGAAGGAGGTGTCCTGGAAATGTTTTTAACAGAAAGCCAGAAACATTATTACACCGCGATGAAAAAACTGGGCAGGAAAAAACCGCAGAAAGTAATCAAACGCCCAATGAACCAATGCCTTGCTATGTTTTATGATTTGTCCAATTCCCGACGTTTCGAGATCGCTATATTCGTGTTGATTTTTTTAAACATGCTTAGTATGGGTATAGAACACTACAATCAACCGCATTCAGTGTTTTTTGTGCTGGAAGTTGGCAATGCGTTCTTTACCACTGTTTTTAGCCTTGGTAAGTTGTTAAGTTATTTGAAGGTGTTGGAATTAATTGTGCTTTTTGTTGCAGAGGCAATAGTCAAGATTATTGGTTTACGATACCATTACTTTACGGTTCCGTGGAACGTTTTTGATTTTTTGCTGGTTTTGGCTTCTATACTTGGGATTTTAATGGAGGACATCATGATTGACTTCCCGGTTTCTCCAACGCTTTTAAGAGTTGTGCGCGTTTTTAGAATTGGGCGCATTTTACGGCTGATTAAGGTACAACTAGCATCTTTGAAAATATGGTCTTAAATGTTTGTTTTTTAGGCTGCGAAAGGCATAAGAAAGCTCCTTTTCGCGCTGATAGTTTCGCTCCCAGCGCTCTTCAACATAGGCGCGCTTTTAGCGTTAATAACATTCATCTACGCAATAATCGGCATGTTTCTATTCGGCCATGTCAAACAACAAGGCGCGCTCGATGATATGGTAAATTTCCAAACGTTTGGTCGTTCAATGCTGTTACTCTTTCGTTTGGTAACGTCAGCTGGATGGAATGATGTTTTGGAGTCGCTTATGATTGAATATCCTGATTGCGACCCGAATTATCGGCATCAGTCGAATGGCGATTGCGGATACCCGTTGCTGTCCATTATTTACTTTACTAGTTTTATAATTATTAATTATATGATTGTTATTAATATGTATATTGCAATAATATTGGAGAACTTTAATCAAGCGCATCAGGAAGAGGAGATTGGGATAGTCGAAGATGATTTGGAGATGTTCTATATACGGTGGAGCAAGTACGTAAAACAAATGGCATATACGAGCTGGCCGCGTCATAAAATTTAATGAGGGGTACTTAGGTCGAGCTGACCGCATTTTAACGCATAGGTCATTGTGGAGCTGGCCGCGGCACTTTTTCTACCTGCTGCCTGTTTACCAGGTAGAAAAGGAGCTGTGGCGGAAGTTTGGTGGAAGGATGAGTATAAACACTAAACGAATTTTATTTTTATAAAACAACAACGATAACTATCAATATTTTATTGAAAAAATTATTTACATTGCAGTTTGGTGACATTTGTTTAAATTTTCCTTTTAGCAGCAAAACTTACCCTAACCCAGTGTCCCCCAGTAAAAAAATGTCCCCCAGTGCTTTTAATAAAGTCTGTCGGTAACGATAAAACTTAAACACACATGCATTGAGTACTTCCAACGTTGCTGGCTTGTTTTAATGATAATAAAAGTATGTATATTATCCAAAGGGTTATCTGTTTTATAATTTTCTAGTATCATAACTCATAAAACATCGGATACATAAAAATAAATCTAGGTAAAAGGAACTTAATGAGTCGCGGCCAGTACGACCAAACCAGAAAAATCGCGCGGCCAGTTCGACCAAGCACCCTGCAATTAGACGCGGCCAGCTAGTAGTATTTTCAGGTAGATGCGGCCAGTTAGTATTCTCCCATACAGATTTCTTATTCTCTGTTCAATAATTGCATCTTTTACTGACGTATCGTTATTTAATCATCCGTTTTCTTATTTGTTTCTTGCAGGTACGATCCGCATGCAACGCAATTTATAGGATTCTCCCAATTGTCGGATTTCATTGCTTCACTTGATCCCCCTCTGGGAATCTCGAAGCCGAACACCGTAGCTCTCGTGAGCTTCAACTTGCCAATTGCGAAAGGGAACAAAATACACTGTTTGGATATTTTACATGCGTTGGTCAAACATGTTTTAGGACACGTTGAAGAAACTGACAATTTTAGACAGGTGAGTTGCAATTAATACAATCGAAGCCCTCTTATTTGCGGACATCCAATATGCGGACATTCCAAAATACTTTCCAATTTGCAGACATAGTCATAAAGTAAGTTAATCCGTTTACCTGCAGTAAGAAAAGTATTATCCTTTAATTTGAGATGTTTATGTGCAGAAGACAGTAATAATATTGTGCTTTTATTTAGTATAAAGATCAAATAATTTTAAACTACAATGCTTTCTGATAATGTGTTGATACATTTTTTACATAACAACACCGAGAACAACACCTAGTAATATGTCCTTCAGTGTAATGCACACAATTTTGGACGCACTGCTAGGCACCGACATAGCTAGAGTTTATATTTTCATTTTAGCAGCAAAACTAAACCTAACCTACTGAACCTAATGTCCCCCAGGGGAAAAATGTCCCCCAGTGCTTTCATAAAAGTCAGTCTAAAGCCCTGAAATTCAAAAAAAAATATGCATATTGGACTTTACCCAGGTAAAAAAACTAACTATCTCTAACCTTTCCGTTTTTGACCATTTATGTTCGCAAATCGGGTATGTCCGCAAATTGGGTGTCCGCAAATAAAAGGACACGATACAATCAATTAAACAATAAACTCCAAGGTTATTAATATTAGAACGAGAGTAATAAATTGTGTTTTCAATTACAGCTACAAGATCAAATGAATGTTAAATTTAAGAAACAATTTCCCACGAGAAAGGAATTAGAAATTGTATCATCCACCAGAATATGGAAGAGGCAAGATAAGGCTGCGCGTTTATTACAGAAAACGTTTAAAGAATACGTAAAGTAAGTCCTGTTCACCTTCCATTTAGCCTCCTTTATTAATGACCTATTTTTAGACGCAAAAAGGAAAAAGAGCAAGAAGAGGAACTCGACGAAAGCACCCAAACCTCCTCACCAGGCGGAGGTTGGCAAGGCCGCCTTTCAGCATTTCTCCACGTCCATCGAGGCAGCCGCGCATCATCGCGCAAGTCCTCACGCGCATCCGACGCTAGCGACATTAGCGAACTAGGCGGACCATGGCTCAACCTCCCACTTCTCCTACTATCCGGCGCAGCTACCGACCAATTAGACCTACCCACTGGCGCAGCTGCTACAACGCAAGAAGCCTTAGCGAAGATGAGCGAACCTACGTCCCCTATTAACGCACCTAGACGAAGAAGTATTTATAGTTTCTTCTTGAAACATCAGGACGCTGTGGAGAACGAGGAAAACGCGACGGCGTCGCCACCTGCTGTGAAAAAGGAGAAGCTGCGCGCTACTGTGTCGACCGGCGGCAACACCTTGGTACGTTACATGTCTCTGTAAACACGATTCCACTTCTAAGTACATATACGACTAGTCCTAGTATAGCTGATGGAACTACGTTACATCTCTCTGTAAAAACGATTCCACTGCTAAGTACATATACGACTAGTCATGGTATAACTAATGGGGCCTCTGCGTCAATAAGTTGTTCTTAAAAATAATAATGTGTTGTCTTGCAGACCGTAGGAGCCTCGGAAGAGCCGCAATCCAGACGAGGCAGCTCAATAAAGCGCAAAAAAGGCGGATCAGTAAAACTGCGTCCCACCTCGTACCACGCGTCGCAACGCGCCGAATCCGAACCCCTCTCAACGTCAGACGTGAGTATCTTAGTAACGGAACCATCCCCGGAGTCAACTGCTTACTTTAAACCTCCCCTTCTGCGCCAGCAGAGCGAGGCCACTGTGGTGCAAGTCCTAGTGCACCGGGAAAGCGAAGAATACCGTGACGAAGAACTGGAAGGGTTGAGTGGTCCAAGCGGCAAAGAGGGGGAGGTTACAGACTCTAATTTAACCAAAAATTCTTCCAGTGACAGCTGATCTAGACTTGATCTAGAGGGCGACTCAAAAAAAGCGCAATAACAAAAAATAATTGTATGAATAATAGTGTAAGTACATTTTTTATGTAGCGTAATCTGTACAGATTTTTAACTTCGGTAGAGAACACATTCCAATTATAACACTGTAGTGACACGCAACTGCGCCATGTTTGTGGCGAAACACAGCTTCGACACGACATTACTTTTACAAAAATTAACACAGTTTAAATCTTATTAGTAGGGCTGCTGAATAGCTTATTTTTTAAATTCTTAAGTAAGGACTTATGCTCTAAGTGTAGACGCTAAGCTAAGGAATGATTAGTGAGATCCTGTGAAACAATTTCAAATCAACATTATAGGAAATAGTTTTTTCTTGGTACCTAGACTTTTAAAATAACTAGTTGCCATCTACGCATGCGCTGCTAAGTAGTTAAACAAAATAATCAATTTTGAAATTACCTCTTTTTTAGGGAAACTTTCTAGATTCTACGAGTGTTTTATTTCCAAGATTTTTATATTTTATCAAAGTGATATTTCTTCTTAATATAAATTAGTAGTAAGAATAATTTCACATTGTGAAAAATAATTTAATTTTGTTGATATTATTAAATTGTAAAAATGGTAAAGTGAATTAATTCTAATTCAAATGCTAAAAATTGGCATAATGTACATAAACCTTAGAATGAAATTTTAACTCGAACAGGTTTTAAAAATAGTTTAGCGTAGATAATTTAAAAAAGTGCTTTGCAAAAAATATAATTAAAATTGACATTGCTTAAAAAGCTAATTAAAAAAAATAACTCGATTAACGCGAAGTCAATTACAATTAGAAAAAAAAAACTCATCAAATGAGTCAATCGTACAATCAGTTAGATAGCTTAGACAAATTTTAAATCAAACGTAATTATCTAAAATTAGAATATTATATAAATTTGACAATATATTAAGCAAATGGCCTAATCGAAATATTCCATTTTAGATCCTCGATATCCCATCAATTTAAAATATTGGGGCCATCAAAATATCATTTGTAAATAAGTAGATAGATCTCAAACTTAGTGGTGGCGTAACCATTACTAAATAGGGTGTACTCAAAATCGTGTGTCGTTTAAAATTTAGTAGTTAAGTTATTTTTGTACCCCTAATACTCCCTTATGGTTATTCCACTGCAATTTTCCATTTTTAAGAATAAAAGTGTGCTTGTTATAAAATTTATTTATCTTGTTCTTGTTATCATATGTTGCCATTTAATTATTAATATGTTGTTGGTGAAAAATGCTTATAAGGTATTGTTAAATCTGTTGTTACAACAGCATCAAATTTTATTGCCAAATATTTATAATAATTGTAAATACTCGCCAAATAAAAAAATGTTACATATTGGAAACAGACCAATTCGGCAGTTTTTTTTTAACTTGACCTAATCAAAATTTCAAATTGCATATCATTGTAAACGTAACTAATATGTAACACGAAACGTTCTTTAAATTTTGCTAGTGATAGTAAATAAAGTAACCTAGATTGCCTTCATCAAATATTTTAAATACCATTTGTTATTTATTATTACTTAATATTAATTCTTTTAATAGTTAAAAATGTAGTTGTGAAAAATTTTAAATAATCAAAAGTTATAATAGCTTTTAAAATTTCAAATAAAAATATTAAACATTAACCACTGTTTATTGTACCCCAAAAAAACCATCATGTAAAGAGTTCTAGATAATTTAATTTAATATTTGTTTTAAACATATTTACAAAATTTCAAACTTACTTGGTTGAAGTACGCGTACGTTTATTCCACGAAAAATTAATCCCGTACGATTTTGGCTTAAAGGGGCGCTCAAGGGAGCTTTCTTGAATAAAATATTCCCACCCGTTTCTTTCGACGTAGTCGATCGCTTCCTCTTTTGTTGAAAATTGCATCTTCAAGTTTGAATGTGGATCTCCACTACAAAAAAAACTTTCTATATTTTTATACGAAAAAAACAGGGCTTTACGTACCTAGAGCACCACCCCATCAAGGGGTTCTCCCATCGCTCCCTAGTATCAAACTCGCATTCCCAATGTCCAATATTGTTAGTCCCGCTTTGCATACAGTTTTTGGGAGGCATGTAAATCCTTACTTTACGTGTCTTAATATGCTCTTCGGGTATACCAGTTATGGAAGAGATATTAGTCTACAAAACGTTTAATTAACAAAAATAGAGGCATTTAAGGGGCACTTATGGCGTACTTTTCCTTCAACAGTTATGTAACCTTCCATTTTCTTCTTTTGCTCCACTTCTTCAGGCATCATTAAAGCGACTTGGTTAGCATCCTTTACGTTTAAGACTGAGGATGTTGATAAATGAGCAGGGCTCCTGAAATAATACCAATTTGTGTTGTAGGGAAACAATGAAACTAAATCGTGTAAAATTTAGAACCACAGCCAAAATCCTATGTTTTGGTGCTTACCCTTTAAGAGCAGATGCCACACGGGCTGCTACAGTGCTCCTTGCAGCAAATAAAGCCATATTTTATAAAATACGGCAGTTTTTATGTAATTTTGAGGTTAGGGTCAAGAACTGTCAATTTTTAGTAAGAAATGTCAAACCATAGACCTAGGAATTGGCGTTACGTTTCCTAGCCACCGTTAATCTAAAGCCACGTTTACTCAATTCGTTACGTAAAATTGGGGCTTCTTCAACCAAATTCAAATTTCTTGACTTCCTGCCGATGCCGGTTAAAAGAATAAAATGCGTAATTTTTTTTTACATTTTATTAGTCATACACAAATACAAAATGAAGCAAAAATCACTAAAACCATCCAGATACGTTAAGTAGTTAATATCACTTAAGAAAGAAATATTTTGAGAATAACAGTTTAACAACAAAACCTATTTCTAAAGCTAAGGATACATATTAAATGTTTATAAATATTAGTTTATATACAACAGTTACTTTAATGTATGTATTTTTTTGAATAATATGTATTTTATGTTATCAGAGCTTAAAATACCTTACACTTAAAAAGTTAAGTTGTACAAAAAAAAAACTAGATAAAAATAAAACTAAAAATATTGTTATTGTGCTATTGGATACCCTTTACTAAAGTCTAAAAAACTGCAATTATCTACATTAAATTTAAACAATTATTTTTTTAAACAAATAGCAAAACTTAAAAAATAAAATTTACTTGTACAAAGGTACTAGGAAAAACATGAAAAAATAAAATAAGTTTTAAATATTAAACATTCTACACCAAACATCAGTCCTATAAAATAATACATGTTCGACTATGTATTTTTTACAAAAATAATTCAGTCAAAGATTTTCAACAATGGACGTTAATTATTTCGAGTAACTACATTATAATTTTTAATGCATACTTATAATTGAACTTTTTTTCTATCATATTTATAATATTAATTGCTTTCGATTACTTTGAAAATGTTAGAGTAACGATTATTCTAAAACTACTCTAATTCACGTTGATTTAATAATTTAAACAAAATAAATTGACTACACTTATTAGTCTTACAAAAAAAATAATAAATTATATTGTATTTATAAATTGAAATAACTAACGAACTAAAATTCGTGAAAATTAGTGTATTTTTGGCGCTGACCTGTCGTTAACCATTTTGGCCCTTTTCAGGGTTGCTCCTCGTTTTATTTGATCCATTAGAGAGTCATGACAAACCTTTGGATCGGGCTAGAAAGAGAATTTAATTTTAGTAAAAAATTAAATCAAAAAAACTAAAAATTGTATGCAATTAGTACATGTTATTAAAAATCAAAGTCCTGCAAGAGTTAAGTGATTAATAAATAAAAGAGGATAAAAAAAACACGCGCCAAAACAGAACTCGTAAGTTTACCGTTTAAAATCTATGCGATTCCCAAAACTGAGAAATAAAAAATAAATTAACATATTATAATAAATTATCCAACAAAAATTATTCACCTGAGCTTTGCTGTTCATCATTTGGCGAACCTTATTCGCCTTAACATGTGTCGTGGGCGAATTCAAATGATTATTTGTGGAGATATGCGAATTCGAAAGTTTAGCGTTCAGCGAATCGAGAAAACTTTGCCCAGGTCCACGTTGATAAGTTTTTTGGTTTGGTAAAGTCCCATACCCCATATTTTCTTCGGAATTACGTCGTGACGTACGTGGACTTAAATTCGGCGCTAGTTTTGCACTTAAAGAGGCCAGAAAATTGTGACTTATACCACCAGGACCTAAAAAAACAACATAAAAAACAACTTTAGACTGCTTTTTGTTAAAATTGTAAACAGTTATTACCTTCAGACTTTCTGTCAGCGCTTTGCGATCTAAAACTATTCACCCGGCGAACAGAAGTAGGACTACCGCCCATAATCTGAGCAGGCTGCGCATAAACCACGCCCCCAGACTGTGAAACATAGGAAACTTTATTCTGGTTCTGGAACGTGCTAAAAACTGAATTTTGCTGCTGCGGAAAACTAGTTTGACCACTTTGACTTTGCAGAGATTGATTTGAGGTCGACAGATTTCGTCTCATCGCGTTTGGACTCGCTGGCTGATGACGTAATTCCGTTAATGCCTTAACGGTTTCTGCTACGTTAACACCTATTATAAACGAATTAAATAATTAATCTTTTCATTAAATTAAATAAAATATTTTATATTTTGTTTGTTAGTTTGGACAGTTCGTAACGTACCAATTTTTTGCTGTTGTTGCTGCTGACTTTGTTGATTTGGATCTAGAAGAAAAGCTGGAGGTGGTGGTAAGTGCTCCAAACTTCCAACAGGTGGAGTTATCTGTCCTATAGCGTTGGTATTGGTGATTGATGACGTACGACGTATAGGTGGTGGGGGTTTGTTTGGGGCGGAGCCTCGGCGCAAAAGCATGTTGCGCATGGTGCCCGTTGAGTACACCGCTAATCAATAAAAATCGTTACATTAGCTACCGTTTTTAATTCTTATTACATTTATGTTAAAAAACACATCAAACAACACAGTACTTAATTATTTCTACCCTTATATTTTTATTCAAAGGAATTGTTTACTAAAAGCTTCTGTAATGTGATTTTGGTTTTAATAAAACGTAATATAAAGGTGGAAGTAGACATAATAATTTGATTTACCTGTCATGGAAAGTGGCCTTCGTCTGGCTGCGTTTAGAAGATCACTATTCCGAGGTAAAGTGCAATACTTGCTAGTGGTATCGACATCTAATAAACACACAAATGAGCAAACAAAACACACGAAGAAGACATGCTACTATATCTAAAGACTTGTTAGAATCAAAGAATAGTTATAGGTCAAGATAGTTGGTAAAAAAACATGACAATTCTTACAAAAAATATACAACAACCAGATTTTATATGTGTTGAAACATCTATTTAGGTAGATAAATCCACAAAATGCAGACAAATAAGAGTTTAGGTGGTGTGGTAGACCCAAAAATGCCCCCTATAATTTGTAGTGATGGGAATAATCGATTTTTTTGAAAATCGATTTTCTTCGTTCTATGAAATTTGACATTAAAAAAAGAAAATATTGGCAAATCGATATTTCCCATCACTAATAATTTGCAACATTCGATCACGATGGATCTGCACCAAATTTTACATAAGGTACTAAACAAGATTTTAAAATGATTTTTGGAAATATTATTCCTCATTTATTTAGGAAGCTAAATCCACAAAATGCACACAAATAAGAGTTTAGGGTTGGCGTGGTAGCACCCAAAAAGCCTTCTTTAATTTGCAACATTAGATTACGATGGATCTGCACCAAACTTTTCAAATAGGTTCTAAATAAAATTTGAAAAAGGCTTTTGGAAAAATTATTGCTGTAAAAAAATTTGCCCTTAAAGGGCCACAGAAGAGTAATATTCAATCATGTTGGACACTAACCTTTGCAAAGCAAAGTTCGTAAAATCTTATGCTATACTTCATAATTTTTTTTTTTAAAATGTATATACAAAATGAGATAAAGGATTTACAAAAAAACAAAGTTTAGAACGGTATTTTGCATTATTTACAAAGTTGGGTGTAAATCCAACATAATTGAATATTACTTTTCAGGGTCATTAAAGGGGAGAAGGAATTTTCTAAAAGAATAATTTTTCCAAAAATCTTTTTCTAATCTTATTTAGGACCTATTTGTAAAATTAGGAGTAGATTCATCGAAACCTAAGATTGCAAATTAAAGGAGGCTTTTCGCAACAACCTTACTCTTATTTGTGAGCATTTTGTGGATTTAGTTTCTTGAATAGATGTTCTACACATTAAAATCTGACTGTTATATATTTCTTGCAAGATAAAAATTATCTATCTTGACCTAAGAAGATTTTGGACATATTACGTGCCTTTAAAGTTAAAAGAGAAAACGTAAAATCTCCCATATTATGTTAATTTTGCTGGAAATATTCGCAGACAGAAAATTAGAAAAATTGTTTTGGTTTTTTGGTATCAAGTGAAAAAGTGTAAACAAAAAGCAACCCAAAACAAAACGCATGCCTAACAAAAAATATCAAAACTCACCCTCGTTTTGTGAAACATCATCAACATTAAAAGCAGTTTGACTTCCATAACCGCTCGAAGATTCCAACGAACTTTCGCTTGTACTGCTTTCTTTTTCACCCTCAGTTGGAGTCTAAAACAAAACCAAAATTAACACAATCCCTTTTCAAACAAACCAACTCCATTTAAAACAAACTAGTCCCTTTTAAAAAGCGGCTAACCTTACCTTTTCGTTTGGCGTGACAAATTCCGCCGGTGGAGGCGGCAAAATACTCTCCTGCACTTTATTAGCCGCCATACTGGCTAACTCGTGCATGTTTACATACGTAGGCTGAGGCATACTCCTGGAAACATGCACTGGAAGAGGCGAGGGTTTTTTAGCCGTGCTCAACTCGGGAAGAACTCGAATACCATGCATTCCAGCGATGGTTTTGGCAGGTACATTTGGCCCAGCGGCGGCGCGCTCTAACGAAGAACAACGCTACAAAAAAAAACACGTTAATAAATTCCCTGAGAATGTTTTTAACAATTGTTTACCGTTGGAAGTGGAGGTTTGCTCAACGATTTAATAGAAGGAGCTGGACTCTTTGGAGGTACGCATTTATTTGAGTTTTCCGTTGGCGTTATTGAAGTCACAGGGCTTACGGGTTGAGACAACGATTGCTCTGGGGCTTGGAATGTGTAGACCGTTAGTGGTGGCCTCTGGTGGCCTTTTTCGTAAGCTAGAACGTAAACATGAGCTTACTGCGCATGTACTATACTCTTTTGAGTAATGACACCTGTTTTTAAGTGTGTTTTTTTACCTGACGAGATTGTATGAGGACGGTCGTTAATAATAGCAGTGGCAGCACGCTCAAACTGAATGCTTTCTTGTAAATTTGGCCAAGTGGAAGTGTTGTTTGGGATAGCTGCAGCCGAAAACGGAGTGCATGGTGTACTTGAACTACTGCTATTGCTGCTGTGTTCTGACATATTCGAGACCTAAAAACGTTTAAATATAAACCATTTTTATCGCTTTGATGTGAGAAAATTAAGAAGAGTAGTAAAAAAAATAAAAATGCCTATTGTTAGGTGTTAGTATCTAGGTTAATTTTTTGGTTATTTCATTTTATTTTGGAATGTTGTTTACCTGTGCAACACTAAAAGAAGATGGTGTTCTAGGATACAAAGTATCTTGGCTTGTAAAACCAGAATCTTGGCTAGATACTGACATGTAACGGATTGTACCGCTACGCCCTAAAGGCTAACGAATAAAAAAAAAGAAATAAATAAACGAAAAAAAAAAAAAATCAATAAGTTACATACAAGGCCTTAAAATTGGCATTTAAAGGCCATGGTACGTTGTTGGAATATGCCTAGCGATTCCAAAATTTAAGGGCAAATGTCGTGAAGCATAAAAACTGTGGTTTTGTAATGTTGGTTGCCTAAATCAACAAAAAACAGCACATTCTGGTCATTGCTCAGTGGGTTTATAAGAGTTAATTTTAATTAAAAATTGTGCTTACCATCAACATAAATAAACAAAGCACAAGTCGACATATTCGTAAGGTCCATCAATAAGCGTTTAAATGCATAATTTTGGCAATTTAAAATGCAAAAAAATAGTGCTTTTAAATTGCCAAAATTCTGTATTTAGACGCTTATTGATAAACCTTTAGAATATGTCAACTTGTGCTTTGTTTATTTATGTTGATGGTAAGCATAATTTTTAATTCAAATTTACTCTTATAAACCCACTGAGCAATGACCAAAAAGTGCTGTTTTTTGTTGATTTTAGGCAACCAACATTACATAATCACAGTTTCTATGCTTCGTGACATTCCAGTTTCTCGTCATTTTATAATTAAATTAGGTAATTTTACTAATTTTACAAAAATTTTAATAAATGAAGCTGACAAAAATGTTAGTAAAACTAAAATCATTAAAATCTAATGCAAAAATGTATTTAAATTTAAATTACAGTGTCCTTATGTCTTGTTTATTTTTCTTCAAGAGTCCTTGAAGAAGATAATATAATATATCGAAACGTCGACAATTTAAAAACTAGACTTTTTTGTACCTGATCCTTTCCTGCCATTTCGTTTTAACGCAAAAATGTATGATCAAGAATCTAGAAGAGTTTTTAAGATGTATTTTCACAAAGTGTTGCTGTATGCAACTTTGATCGCATTTTCTCCATGAATATAGCAGATGGATTTTTCTGGGCATCCCCGAAAATGCCCCAACAACGTACCATTGCGTTTATGCGCCAATTTTTCGACACACTGTGTAGGACAAGACAAATAAAACTTTGCGAATGCCGTTCGTTTTATTTGCTTGTCCAAAACATTTTCAATAAAATTCTTCTTACCTGCGACAAACTTCTTTGCCAATGCGGATGACTTGGTGAATGTTTGGAGCTTCCAGAAGAAGAACTGTTAATGGAACTAATGGAACACATTGAGGATTTGCGTGAACCTAGGCTAGAGGGGGACGACGGTGGTGTATGAAACGACCATCCGGAATCAGAGCTCTTCAAATCCGCTATAACTTGTTCAGAGGCTGGAGGAAGCACTTTGGGATCGGCAGTGTGTTTTTCCAGTTGTTGGACGGCTTCCTGGAGGTGCCCCATTTCTGTTAGCATAGCTACTTCTTCATCCTAGAAAAAGAATTGTTAAGAGCCTCATATCTCCTCCGACTACCATGGTGAGAGGGGAACGCTAGCATTAGAGGCTAATATGTGAATGACGAAATGTAGTGGAGGGGAGCACTTTTCTATGTAAATATTCACGTAATTTAGACTTATAAATATCTTTGCTAATTCTTATCGGATTTTTATAAACTTGGTGTTATTGTTATACCTTTAAACTGTTATATTTGCTAAACTAGGTACCCAAATTAAAGTGTGTCAAACAATAAGTATTTTAAAAGAAGTTAAGGTAATACTATCAAAATTTCAAAATCATTGCGTTAATAATAACTCTAAAAACTGCGGTCTAAGTTGTACACAAATTTGCGTAAGAAAAGATGGGATATCGGACTCTTAAGAGTCCGACTACCCACTTTCTCTTATGCAAACTTGTGTACAACTTAGACTGCAGTTTTCAGCTTTATTATTAGAGCAATTGTCTTAATTTAATTTTGACCATACAATGTTAGCTCCTTTTAAAATTCTCATTGTTTGGCACATTTTGTTTTGTAGCCCTAGTTTGCCAAAAATAACAGTTTAAAGAAAGGGAAAACTATACTAAAAACAACTGTTTTTCTTTCTTAAATTGAGCCTTAAAATCGATTTTTAAAAAACAATAAGTATTACAAAATATTATCTTTCTAATGACACCAAGTTCTTCAAAATCGGATAAGAATTAACTAAGATATTTGTGGTCTAAGTTTTGTGAATATTTGCATAAAAACGTAAGCTAGCATCCCAAATACGATCAAGGTCAAGCCTCTCTCTAGTTGAACGGCTGGTAAGTGGCTACTCTAGACACATATTCATGATGAAAATATGTCTGTTCAACTAGTCTTTAGTCTATTCTGGCCACCGCACCCTGTAGTCCCTCTACATGGTATAAGGACTCAGTGTCGGGCTCTTTAACTGCGTTCTTTTGAGAACAATTAATTGTTTTGAAGAGCCCTATCTTTAATGGGGCTTTTACGTAGTTTTTTGGGTAGGGATTTTAAATAAAAATGTTCGGTTAATAAGTTCTTTTTAAAAACTTACGACTACTGGTTTAAGGAGGCCAACAAATGTACAGAATCGACCGCGCTCTTCGAGTAAAGCAGCCCTTACGGCGTGCTTTTCAGTCTCTTCCAATAATTGCCGTCTCTCTGTAACATCCTGTAATCCACATTCAAGCCGTTTTTGTAAATCTCCCCCAGCGCCTTTTTTCATTTTCTTCTGTAATCTCAGCGTATCAGTTGAACGTTTTTTCAGCTCCGTTCTGGCTCTTTTGTAGTCTAAAAATTTAAAAATTAGTTGTTTATTTTAGTTTTCTAAAGCAGTTGAATTAATTAAATACCTTTGGCATGATCTTTGTCTAAATTCAAAACAATCTTTCTCCAATCTTCTAGTTTCTCTTGGAGCGGAAACACCAGGCATTCCATTATTGTACTGTAAAAAAAATTGGAAGTAATAAAATAGGAATTTATAATTATTGGGTTCTTGGCGGAAATATAAAGCTAATAATGATACAGATTTGGAATTTACAGTTTAAAAGTAGTCTACAAAAAGGTTTTATTGTAATCGGAAACAAAAAAAAATTTTGCTAAGCATTTTTGAAAATTTTTAAAATTTGGCCAATTTTGAAAAGCTCTAGAAAAAAAATGAAAGCACTTGGAAAAAAACCGATTGCAGATTTGGTTTGTACGGCTTCTAATTAGCCTAAAAACAAAGCTTGAGACAAATTTATTTTTTCAAAACTTTTCTCATTTTGAACTAAGGGGTAAGGGTCCAAATATTCGCAGTTTTTTAATTGTCCCGGATTCAAATAATTTTTGCCACCAATAAATGCCATCAGTGCTTATGTAAAACGAGCTGTTTAATCGAATTTGGCACTTAAACAGTCCCAGCGCTTTTGGTTTCATTGCTATGAGCTTTTAAAGGCAACTCCAGACGCGACACCAGATTTTTTTCAAAATGTATTAATGTTGTGACACCTTTTTTTAAGAAAAATCTAAATGCAGATTCGTATTCCACAGCTAAAAAGTGGTCTACAAAATAAGTTTCATTGTAATCAAAGACAAAAAAATATTTGTTGAACATTTTTGAAATTTTTTAAAATTGTTCTAGAAAAAAAATTAAAGCAGTTGGAAAAAAACCAATTGCAGATTTGGTTTGTAAGGCTTCTAATTAGCCTCAAAAAAAAGTTAAAGGCAAGTTTATTTTTTCAAAATTTTCCTCATTTTTTACTAAGGGGTAAGGATGCAAATATTCGCAGTTTTTTAATTGTCACGGATCTAAATAATTTTTGCCACCAATGGTTTTCATTAATGCTTATGTAAACAGTCCTAGCGCTTTTAGTTTTATTGATATGCTCTAATCTTTTGACACGTTTTTTTAAGAAAAATCTAAATACATTTTCGTATTCTACAGCTAAAAAGTTGTCTTCAAAATAAGTTTCATGGTAATCGGATACAAAAAAATTTTGCTAAGCATTTTTTAAAATTTTACCAACTTTGATAAGCTCATAAAAATAAACCAAACGACCGATATCAGCTTTATTTTGTCTGCAAATGGTTTAAAACTTATAGATTTAACCACTATGACTGCATACAACATGCACCTCATTAGTATTTATATTTAAAATGCAGAATATTTTTAATATCGTAAGTTAATGAACTTGTGTTTGTAAAATAACTACATTTACATTTTACAACTGGTGCTTTTATGCCGGTGTAATAAACCTAAATAAATCTATAATTAAAAAGTGTTAGTCTTTCACCGGAACATCTTAATGACTTTTAATTTATTCTTAAAGATTGAGGCAAAAAAACTATTCAAATTAGGACCTTGTACCAGATTTTAGTTTGGGACATTTTAAAATTAAATATCACAAAATAAGCTTTTTAAAATTAATAAAAAAATGTTTCGAAAAGTAGATCATCACTTTGCAAAAATGTATGTCGATAAAAAAGTGGGATTTTCTCGAGATAATTCGCATTACTTATAATAGTAGGCGGATCGTATGTGACCCAGAAAAATATAAAAAGTCTCTACTTTTAAGTTTTAATACAACGTTATCAAACAATCCAATCAATTTTATGTCATTTCAGTAGGTAACGTTAATTAAAAACTAGTAGTCATTAAAAATAAGAGACTCTACTATGTAGAAATATATTTAACAGAATTTTCAACATCAACAAAGCAAAAGTTACTTTTGCAGAAAAAAACCATAAAAACTTCTGCATTGTAATTGTTTTTTGTTATTATAATTGGACAGCAGCTTTTTTGCTTTAAAAGGATATTACGTTAATATTTACAGACATATGTCTGGTATTTTACGGGCATATACGAGTTAAATAAAAAAATTTAATGAGGGTTGATTTGGTGGAGGTGGCCGCGGTACCTTTTCTACCTGCTTCCATGTTTAGCAGGTAGAAAAGGAGATTTTTGTGGAAAGATGAGTATGAGCACCAAACGAATTTTATTTTTATAAAATAACAACCACAACTATCAATATTTTATTGAAAAAATGATTTACATTGCAGTTTGATGACAAGCACATTTGTTTAAATATTCTTTTTAGCAGCAAAACTTACCCTAACCTACCTAACCTAGTGTCCCCCAGTGGATGTGTCCACCAGTGCTTTTAAAAAAGTCTGTCGGTAACAATAAAACTTAAATACACATGCACTTTTAACGTGGCTGGTATGTTTTAATGATAATAAAAGTCTGTATATTATCCAAAGGATTCTCTGTTTTATAATTTTCTAATATTATAACTCAATAAAACATCGGATACAGAAGAATAAATCTAGGTAAAAGAAAGTTAATTAGTCGCGGCCAGTACGACCAAACCAGAAATATCGCGCGGCCACTTCGACCATGCACCCTGCAATTAGGCGCGGCCACCTAGTAGTCTTTTCAGGTAGATGCGGCCAGTTGGTATTCTCCCGGTATTTTTTAAGAGTGGACTAGACACTTGGCTTCAAAAAATTATGTTTTTGTTTGTGTTTAATCTTAATATTTACCTTGTAAAAGTTTTCATCCGGGCTTCAACTGCTTTATGGCGTAGACATATTCTAGTAAGGGCAGTTCCTATTTCTCTTGTAGCTCCTGAAATAAAACATAACATTAATAATTCTGCTCCAAATGAACAAAAAGCAATCCTAGTCTAGAGTGTGAATTATGCAAATCCTCCTGTCTAGTTTCTGGCACAATACAGATTTGTATTTTATTTTGTAGGGCGCCTTTCACTAGAAGAAACAACTTTTTTTATTTTTAATTGTTTGTCATTTTATTACTGCGTTGATTAGGTATCTATTGCGGCATTTTTTGCTAATCAAAACCAAACATGTTTTATAATAATATTGATCTGGATTAAAGTAACTGTACGGTTTTTATTATAGTGAGTACCTAAATAAATAAATTATTTTTTGTTTGAAACAATTAAAATTTAAAAGTTTATTTTACGCAACTAGGGCTGCGTATTTTCGCCCGATGCGGGACTCTGCCGGAAGATAAGAGACTCTGCCATGTCGTATTATCGGTTGCAGCAGACCCTGCCGAGAGTCATTTTTTCTGCGGCCAAAATTGATGGCAGAGAATGCTATTTGCGCGCGATTTTTTAAAAACTTAACCGTAACGGCCTAAATTCTAACCTTATCTATACGTACTGTAATTTAATTAATTAATTACATAGAAATATAATTAATTACGAATTAACTTAACCTATAAATAGTAAATTAAATGAAGTGCAGGTACAAATGTAACAAAAGATAGGTTTTGTTTATAATTCTTCTTTTTCTTTTCTCTATTTTTAGGAAGATGTCGTATTTTTAATCCCTGCCGGCAGAATCTCTCTCTTTTTTTAGGAAGATAGCGAAAATACGCAGCCTAGAGGAAATCTATTTTATCCTGTTGATTTGAAATCGATAGCCCGTTAAACAGTATCGGATATTTTTTGTTTTTATTGTCGAAAGTTTATTTATGAGAATGGTTGTAAAAGTTTAATTATACGAATTTGCAGTTCATAAAACCTAAATATAGATTATTAGAAAGACTATCGATTAAAACAGATGGGCTTCTTAGATCCCTAGGCCAAACGCAACGAAATTGAATTCATCTAAAAGCTCGTTTACAAATTGGTAAACACAAGTCATTTCTCTTTAAATTATATGCCTTATTTTCAAGTAAAACTATTACAAATACCTTCCTCTTTGTAAAAGATACTTACAACAGCATTCAGTTGTGTATAAAACCTGAATAAGAATATCTCGTTTATGAACAATTTCAAAGAATAAATAGCTATTTTAAATTTGAGCAAATGTAACTTGCATTCACTGTGAATGACCTCTTTGAATAGTATCAAGAGCTCTTCTTTTCAACAATACAATGTGTTACTGCGAACAAAAAAATATTCTTAAGGAGCACTCAAAAGTCAAGTCTATTCATAATATCCTAGGATATACATATACAAGAGGTGTTGACCTCGTTTTTTTCTGTGAAAAAATTTCCTTTTTTATGAAGGATGCTTTTTCTGTTTGGCACACAAATGTGCTAAAAAATTGGCTTGAATGAAATAGTCATAAACGAACGACTTATCTGGGAAGACGAGTAGCTACCAGTTTTTTAAAGACCATATGGTTAAGTATTGAAGGAAGTACTTGAAATAAAAAGAAAACTAAAGATGGGTTAAAGACTCTTTTATAAATCAATTACAACTTCTCGAGATATTGAACGCAAACTATTAGTTAGTTCGATTCGATTAAACTGAAAATAATGATTTATCCTGTTACAAGTAATACCAAAGAAAAAGAATACATTTTTTGTTATAAAACCCATTTGGATTCTTGCCACCTTAACCTTACAAAAGCTTCGGCATTTATTTTATTGGTTACGTCATTTCCCAAACCAAAGGCATTTATTAGGGTTACTTTTCCTTTATTGATTTTGTTAGTTTATGGCACAACGTCATCTATTCTACGTTACATAATGGCCCAATGACTTCGTGTCCAAATGTAACTCGAGTTAATTTTATAAAAGCTCAGGTTAAACAGAGCGAAGGAAACCTTTCCGCAGGCCTTTGACATTGAACGACGCAATTTGTAGGCTTTGATCGATTTATAATTAACCTTTTCTAATAAAGCATTGTCGAGAAGATTTAATTTATAAATCAAAGCCACGAGAAAAAAGGACAAACGAACGTATTAACTCAGAGATGAAAATAATTATTTCGCGAGCTTCTCCACCAATTGTCACATGTCTTTCTTATAAAATTAGGTAGAAAACGCCACCATGTCACGTTTTACGTGTGCATCTCAAACAACTCCGAAAAGTCCTAACATCTTAAAAGGTGTTCCTCAAGGGTTATTCAACGCCCATCACAAATAAACCATAAAAGCAAACTGTTGTAGCCGCTTTAATAGTGTATGGAACATTTTATATCCTACGCTTAAATCATAAACAAAACATGTAACAAGGCAGTACAAAAAGAGCGACATAAAAACATGCATTATATTTACATATTACTATTTTATATTATCCAAGACTGTTATTCTCAACTACGCGGCAGATATAAAGACAAAAGGAAGATCGTGATGGAACGTGCGTTGTTACAGGATTCGAGAAACTATAATTATTAGAACTGGTGTTCTGTGTAGTAATATGCGGGTATTGGTAAATCCATCAACAATAAACTTGATGTCCAGTTAAGAAAGAAAGAAGTAGACTAAGATTTTTAACGATCAACAACGTCCTCTGGCACTTGCTAGAGTGCCTTGATTATTTTGACAGTTATTGTCGCCTTATAGAGTGACGACATGCATCATTCTTTCTCTGTCATACAGATAACGTCATCAACGTTATAGCCAAAGTGACAACAATTAAAACTTACAATCACAATTAATGACGTTATCTGTATGACAGAGAAGGAATGATGCATGTCGTCACTCTATAAGGCGACAATAACTGTCAAAATAATCAAGGCACTCTAGCACTTGCAAGCGGCAGCAAGCTTTTGACGGGAAATGTCGCGAAGCATAGAAACTAGGGTTATGTAATGTTGCTTGCCTAAAATCAACAAAAAACAGCACTTTCTGGTCATTGCTCAGTGGGTATATAAGAGTTAATTTTAATTAAAAATTGTGCTCAGCAGCAACATAAATAAACAAAGCACGAGTTGACATATTCTAAAGGTCCATCAATAAGTTTTAAAATGTAGAATTTTGGCAATTTAAAATGCAAAAAATAGTACTTCTAAATGGCCAAAATTCTGTATTTAAACGCTGATTGATGGACCTTTAGAATATGTCAACTTATGCTTTGTTTATTTATGTTGCCGGTAAGTACAATTTTTAATTAAAATTAACTCTTATAAACCCACTGAGCAATGACCAGAAAGTGCTGTTTTTTGTTGATTTTAGGCAACCAACATTACACAACCATAGATTCTATGCTGCGCGATATTCACCTTAAATACATATGGTTTTTACGAGCACAATGCCATTTTTCTACTTGGTCTTGTTGGCATCAGCAAAACTGTATGGAATTATACCTCTAACATAATCTATATGTTCGAATATCTGCGGTTAAACTAAAATTGGTTTGTAATGACATACCAATCGGTTGGGTAAATGGTTAAATGCAATACACTCACCGGAAACGCATAAATGATGGTCCTATCAGTTTATGATTATTATTCAAAATACCTACAAATAGAAAAGCTCTTCCTCTATACGATACTCAAACAGAAAGTTACTAAAATTACCATTTAACCTGATAAAAAATAATAAAACGTTGTTTTTATTTACGGAAATTAATTTTAGGTAAAAACTAGAATCTCGTTAGTGAAAAACAATTTATAAATTGTCCCTTAAGCATAATTTCCGCACGAAGAAGCATATTTGCAACGACATGATTCAAGACGAATTTTCTTTTTGCCTGAGGAAACTTTAATGTACCTAAAGCTTATTGGAAGCTCTACTTGAGCTGGTTTGGCAAAAGCAACACATTATTATCGATTTAGAATCCCAGTCGATATGAAAACACTTGAAAAGTTCTAAAATTATAAACTCAATGAGTAAGGTAGTATAGATTTAGCTTATTATAATTTCAATTGAAATATATGGAAGTTTATTAATAAATTAGTTTTTAATAGTTTATAAATGGAATTTGACAAAATTGGATAAAGTAAAAAAAGGATATGATAAAAGAAATGGTGGAAGACAATTGCTTTTAAAGATGCCATAAATGTGGTCTTTCAGTCTCAAATAAAAACGACTTCGGGAAAGAACGTCTTTTGATGATTATTGGTTTTTATTTTCTAAGGTCTAGACACAAACCTTTCCTAAATTTAATATGATGAATTTAACGCAGGATGTCGCGAAGCATAGAAACTGTGGTTATGTAATGTTGGTTGCCTAAAATCAACAAAAAAACAACACTTGCTGATCATTGCTTAGTGGGTTTATAAGAGTTAACTTTAATTAAAAATTGTGCTTACCAGCAACATAAATAAACAAAGCACAAGTTGACATATTCTAAAGGTCCATCAATAAGCGTTTAAATACGGAATTTTGGCAATTTAAAACGCAAAAAATAGTGCTTTTAACTTTCCAAAATTCGGTATTTAAACGCTTGCTGATGGACCTTCAGAATATGTTAACTTGTGCTTTGTTTATTTATGTTGCTGGTAAGCACAATTTTTAATTAAAATTAACTCTTATAAACCCTCTGAGCAATGACCAGAAAGTGCTGTTTTTTGTTGATTTTCGGCAACCAACATTACATAACCACAGTTTCTATGCTTCGCGACATTCCCCTTTAAGAAGACTACAACTCCATTTATTGTACACTGTAACAATAGCTAACTTCCCAAAACTAATAATAGTGTCAATGTATTTCAACCAAAACTAAACCCTGGAAGCAAATGTTTGCAACTAAATCTATTATAGTCCAAATTGGCTATTGTAGCAGGCACGTGAAGAAAATAAATTACCCTGCTTGAGCTCGTTGTAAATTGTGGAAAGCCTCCCTAATACCTAGAATGTAAACTCCTCTTATATTGTGCCCTTAGCGATGAGACTAATAAAGAATCTGTCACGTTCTTTTTATGCATAGAAAAAAATATGTTGTACCAAGAAATCTTCTTTATACTAATGAATCATGAAGCCCTCTTATTTGCGTACATCCAATATGCGTACATTCCAAAATACTCTCCAATTTGCGGACATAGTCATTAAGTAAGAGTTAATCCGTTTACCTGCAGTAAGAAAAGGATTATCCTTTAATTTGAGATGTTTATGTGCAGAAGTCAGTAATAATATTTTATGCTTTTATTTAGTATAAAGATCAAATAATTTTAAACTACAAATGCTTTCTGATAATGTGTTGATACATTTTTTACATAATAATACCGAGAACAACACCTAGTAATATGTCATTCAGTGTAATGCACACAATTTTGGACGCACTGCTAGGCACCGACCGACATAGCTAGAGTTTATATTTTCATTTTAGAAGCAAAACATAACCTAACCTACCTAACCTAATGTCCCCCAGAGCTTTTATAAAAGTCAGTCTAAAACCATCAAATTCAAAAATAAATATGCATATTGGACTTTACCCAGGTAAAAAAACTCACTACTTCTAACCTTTCCGTTTTTGACAATTTTGGTCCGCAAATTGGGTATGTCTGCAAATTGGATGTACGCAAATAAGAGGACACGTATTTTAAAGGGAAAAATTAACTAAAATGAATGCTGCACCATTTAATGAGATTTTTAGCTTTGTCGGAAACCCGGATTCAACCAGGTCAATGTTTAACTTTAATCTAATAATAACTTAATACGTTATAAAGTGTGAAAATACCATGTGGAAATTGTATTAAGTACTTAGTTAAGCATGATGTTATATAATCTACCGGGTGTTGAATAAATCTTTGGATGTCAACATGAAAACTAAATAATAATTTAGTAAATAAACATTTTATTTATACTGGCGCAATCAAAATTGGCGTCAGATAAAAAAAACAGATCCAGTTTTCTTACACCAATTATCTATTTATTTCCCTCTTATTGCGACATTTTTTTTCAATACTCTAAATTCAAACATAAATGCGAAATGTTAAGTGCTATTCAAACAACGCCAATGATAAATGTATCTTGTCTTATTATTTTAAATTATCAATAAGCATTGCTTAACTAGCAAAAATTGAATTAACATTACAAATGACTTTTCAACATTTTTGCAGTTTTGCATATTATAATTCGAGGAAAAATTCCTTATAAATTGATTAAAAGGTCTAAATAAATCAAAGCAAGACAAATCTTTTCCATTTATGGGAACCGTGTACTAAATAAGAAATATGCAAAGTTAATAACATGTCTCACATAAATTTTGCATTTTTTCGTGTAAAAATAAATGAATTTAAATTAAAAGAGCATTATATGTATACGATAGTCCAATTAATGCTTATTTACTAGTGTTTCCAAATCATGTTTTATCACCGATTATTTTATTTACACTTGGCGAAATAATCTTTATAATTATGAGTTAATAAAATGACAATTAATAATGTTTTATGGGTTTTAATCGAGAAATAAAATAGCAGATACGCATGAAATTTATAACAATTTAGCTGACCTTTTTGAGATCAAATTATGTAGTTAAAATTAAAAAGCTTCATCGACAAAGAAGACTTAAAAAAATCATGTAATGAAATTTGAGATCTCAAGGTTAATTTTAAATAAACTGAAATTAATACATTGAAACGACTTGTTGAGAGGTGAAACCACGGAAATTGGGCTATAATTATTCTTTTTACAAGTAGTAATATTATCCTTCAAAAATCCTGTCGAAGAATTAGAAACATAATAAATCTATGAAACAAATTCTCGATCAATTTTTACAATGTGCCCAATCTGAAACATTTAATTCGCACTAAATCTAATTTTACGAGTTTCTTGTCACTAAAAATGCCATTTTCAATTAATTAAACGATCGTGGGTTGATTTTCTAGTATTTTTATTAACCATTATTAATCCAGCCACGAGATTAACGTAGGCATGCAGTTTAATCAGGATCTATTAGATATAAATGGTTGTTTATTAAATAAATTAATACTTTATGATATCAATGAACATTTACTTTTGAACTGTTTGGTAATAGATGTTATTTTGCTATTTTATCGAAACTTGTTGATAAAGTGGGTAATTAACCATAAATTTTACGCTTTACAAAACATTTACTGTACAGGTGGTTTTATAAATTAAAATTCCCCTTGGGCCTTACGGATTCGTTAAAAATGTAACAGGAGACTAGAAAGTAAAAAAATTGTAATAATTCCTCGAACGGGAAGAATACACTTCCATTTAATTTTTATTAATTTATAAGCGTAAAAAATAAATTCAAGAGTCTGTTTTAACTGAGCTAGTTAACCTGACTTGCGATAAGACCTAATTACGACTATTTAAAGCAAGAACCAGACCGTAAAGCGTTTTTTTTGTAGCTTCCGATGAATATAATAATAAAAATCACTTTCGTTTCAAGATGATGCAATCTCCAAGGCCATCTTTACTGAAATTATGATTGATTTTTTACGGTCATGAAAATTAATGAATTGAAGTACGGCTTGATCCCAAAGCCTAAAAGAATAATTGTTTCATTATTACGTCTGCAGAGCGAAGCTTTGCTGCGGTAATCAATAAATTAACCAGTCACTGATATCAATTGTTGGATTAATTTAATTAAAAGCTTAACTAACCTGATGGTTGTTTAAAGTTATGCTTTGTAAACTGAGCAAACATAAGAAGTGGGATTTTTAAATTTGGCTTAAAAAAAAGCATTTTGCAAGATGCCTATTGTGATTTTATTTATTACAAATCATTATTTTTAATAAAGCACTTTGTTACTTGATTCAATTCAATTCAAAATCTAAAGTTGAACATTAATTTTCCTAGGTTACATTTTCGCGACAACCTCGAAACCAATCACTTTGTTTCGTGTTGTGACATTTTCTTGATAGTATAGAGAAAAAAAAATGATTGATTTAACGAGTCTATTTATTTTGAAGCTGTTTTTATGTAATCGATTAAATCCAAAGATCAAAATAATAATATGAAGGCTATTAATTAAATCAACACAAAAATGAGATTCAAAAGCAGATTATGTCTAACCAGTAATACTAGGTATGCTAAATAAGTGCGAAAAATCAGGATAATATAATGTGTGATATACAGACTTGGATAACATGCAGAAAAGAGAAAATAAGTATTTATTGTTATTGGCCCAACTGGTACATTTCAACTTGTATTATCAATTTGAAAAATGGGGTACATTAAACATTGAGCTAAAAATCCTCGTGTTATGAAATCCTGTTCCTTTAAACGATAAATCAGGATTTATTAAAAGCAAATTAACAGATACAGAAGAACATTTTTTGGAAATGTCGCGAAGCATAGAAACAGTGATTATGTAATGTTGGTTGCCTAAAATCAACAACATGCAGCACTTTCTGGTCGTTGCTCAGTGGGTTTATAAGGTTTAATTTTAATTAAAAATTGTGCTTACCAGCAACATAAATAAACAAAGCACAAGTTGGCATATTCTAAAGGTCCATCAATAAGCGTTTAAATACAGAATTTTGGGAATTTAAAATGCAAAAAATAGTGCTTCTAAATTGCCAAAATTCTGTATTTAAACGCTTATTGATGGACCTTTAGAATATGTCAACTTGTGCATTGTTTATTTATTCTGGTAAGCACAATTTTTAATTAAAATTAACTCTTATAAACCCATTGAGCAATGACCAGAAAGGGCTGTTTTTTGTTGATTTTAGACAACCAACATTACATAACCACAGTTTGTAGGCTTCGCGACATATCCTTTTAAGTAAAAAAAAAATGATTTTTAATGATTATTTCCTTCCAGTCATCTCCTGCTATCTGAGCTCGCATTTCCTGCGATTTAGCCTGATAACACCACGTTGCTATGACTCCGTTGTGTTATCGCAGCGATAACACAACGTTGCTATGACTCCGTTGTGTTATCGCAGCGATAACACAACGTTGCTATGACTACGTGGTGTTATCACTTAGGCATGGCTAAGCGTTCTTTTCTTCAAAACACTTAACTATGTCTTCCACTACAGGACTACCTCTGGTATTCCTTATCCCAAATAACTATGTGTTGAATCTCCTATATCAACATAAATTTTGGATAATGTTTTGGGGGAGTTGTAAGTTCTATGATCACAGTATGATCTGTGCAATAAGCAGACTTGATGTTACAAGTTGACATTAGTGACATAACTTGCACTTTTTTTTTGATTTGTTGAAAGGTTCTTAAAAAACAGTTTAAAAATGAATGCAAAGATGCGTTTTGTTCGGTACACGTGTTTTGCAAAAAAATAAAGAAATTATGTAGAAAACTATGTATTTACCTGAAGACGAAAAAATTTGCGTTGAAAATGTTGTTGTAATGCTACTGAAATGGTTACTTAAATTTTGCAGAAATTTGGAATGTTTCTTATCCTAATTAAAAAAAACTGTAAGTAAGTTAAATTCTGTCAGGAAATAATCTTTCGAATACCACTCATAAATCGAGTATTGCACGATAATACTAATTTTTAATTTACTCAAACTTCGTTGCGTGAAGCAATTTTGTACTCGTCAAATTGACATTGACAAAAAAACTCGTGCAAGGGCTGCTTCGCAGCCTAGGCACTCGTTTTTTTGTCATGGCAATTTGACTCGTAAAAATTGCTACGCAACGAAGTTTTCGTATAAAATTTAGTATTACCGGCAATCCTCTCATCATTCGTGGTATTACATTTGATAAAATGCAATTAAATTTGTCAGCAAAGAGTAAAAATACCTGTCAACATAATTGCTATTAAAAATCCCCATAAACAACAAATCGATAATAATCACAAACGAAATCAATAATGCACAGTTAAGTAGCATTACTTACCTTGTATGACGGTTTTAATTACCGGCCAATAATAAAAAATTAAAAAAGGCAAAATCAATCAAGAAAACGACAAATTTCATGGGACTAAAAATAGATTATTGCTTGAGAAAGAACAGGTGTGGTAATTTAGACAATGTTAAAAAATTATGGCTAATTTGCATGACATAAAGAATAGTACGACATATTATAAAATCTATTAAATAATGTTGATTTAATCAGGACAAGTAATAATCTTAATTATTTTAGATATTAGCAACATTGACATAGATAAGTTCTAATAAATTTTAGCCTATGACAATAACTTTTTTAACAAATTAATAACTTTTACGTTTAAAAAATTGTCGTAACAAATTTTGATACTAGAAAAAAATGTTTCTTCCAAAAAGTCGTCCTTGAATTATTTAGCAAACTTTGTTGCATAACACCTGCAAATTCTAATTATTAATTTGCCTAGCCAAAATTATGTACTCCCCATTAATTCGCTTTGCCATTGTTTTAGCCAAAATGTCACAATTTTTGTTACACTTACCAATAAAAATAAAACATAATTTTTTAATTATTATAATTACTAAGGCGTTGGGCTTAATCAATAAATTAAAGGTTTAAGTATTTTATTTGTTAAAATTGGAGGGGGTTCAAATTGAAAATAAATCTGCCCCTCATGACTTGATAACCCATGTGGGGCGTGATCCAGTTCTATGGTACAAATTGCATAACACCCAATGTAACATGGCTATAAATACTCTTGGTATGGTCCATACATCTTAGTTACCACCAAAGTGTTCAATACGTTTATTTTTTCACTTGTGTGCAGGTGTATTTATTGAAATGTTTACTAAGGTAGGTTGATTTATAAGAAGCTTTATAAGGGTGCTTTTTGTGAATTTTTTTAAATTTAGATTCAAAATTATATTTTACAAAAAATTATTAAGCTACGACAATGCACAATTTAAATTATTACTTAAGTATAGGTGAAAAAAAAATTAGTTTTTAAGTTTTAAAAATTTAATTAACTGAAATCTGTCTCGGTACTAAGAAAAAGAATGACTATTCAAAAATTCGCGAAAATTTAATAAATCCAAATGCAGATTCGTATTTCAAAGCCAAAAAGTAATCAGCAAAATAAGTCCATTTAAATCGTAGACTAAAAAAATTTTGCAGTGCTTTTAAAAAGCTCCAGCCAAAATACGAAAGCACTTGGAAAAATTCCGATTGTAGATTTGTTTTGTACGACTTCTAATAAGCATAAAACCACAGTTTCAGGCGATTCTGTTTTTTCAAAATTTACCTTAGTTTGGACCAAGGACTGACTAGAGGGTCCAAATATTGTCAATTTTTTGTATGTCACTTTTGGAGACAAAAACATTTTTTGTTAAACATTTTTAAAAATTTTCAAAATTTGACCAACTTTGGAAGGCTCCAGAAAAAAAATTAATGCTTTTGAAAAAAAACCGATTGCAGATTTGGTTTTTACGGCTTCTAATTAGCTTAAAAACAATGCTTCAGGCAAATTTATTTTTTGAAAATTAAAAAAAAAAAAAACTTTGAAAGGCTCTAGAAAAAAAATTAAAGCTTTTGAAAAAAAACCGATTGCAGATTTGGTTTGTACGGTTTCTAATTAGCCTAAAAACAAAGCTTCGGCAAATTTATTTTTTTAACATTTTCCTCATTTTGAACTAAGGGGTAAGGGTCCAAATATTAGCAGTTTTTTAATTGTCTCGAATTCAAATAATTTTTGCCACCAACAAGTGTCATTAATGCTTATGTAAAACGAGGTGCCAAATTCGGCACTTAAATTGTTACTACCCTTTTTTTGAATTTTTGAAAAAAATCCAAATGCAGATTCGTTTTCTACAGCCCAAAAGTAGCATAAAAATTAGTATTATTCAAATCGGAGACAAACATTTTGTTTTTTGGCATGAATAGCATGATCAAATTAACAAAAGAAAATAAATAAAGCCAAAACTGATTTTTTTATTTAAATTTGTAAAAGTGCAAAAAATTTAATAATAATTTTGTAATATTCTTTAGCCCTCAAAAAATAAATGCCTAAAATTATGATTTTCTTAATTTTAACAGTAGCTGCAAAAAAGATCGATCAAAATCGGCAATTTAAACTTTTTAAAATTTCTCAACAAAACATATTTTCGACTGACAAGTATTAGGTATAGTTTTATTCAAGTTTGAAAAGACATAATACTGTATCCATTACCATATTAGCATATCATGAATGATAGTAAAACTCGGACATTTAAACGCGTAGGCTTACTAGTACTACTTATTAATAAATAATGCATAAGCGGTACTGTACGACTCGACACGTCGTGAAAAAAAACTTCCTTGAAGCCCCGATGTAGCCTGTAGGTAATATGCTAATCCATCTCGTATAGTACCTTGTTGACATCACTAAAGTACTGCTCCAATTCTGTGTACTACTTAGATTACGTAACACAATACATTTTCGACCGGTTTGGAAAGATTTACCATAAGGGAATAATAATTAAATTTCACTTCTTTGTTTTCCTAGAATTTTTTAATGATCAATTTAACGTTAGGCTTTAATTGCATCTAAATCTGTGTGATGAAAACACTCCAAAACAGAAAAACTTGATCAATAGTACCCGAGATAGTACCTTAATTAAGAAGCTTCGGATTATTCTAAATACAGGATGCTTAAAAGATACAAAAAGGGGAGTTACTTTAAATGCTAAATTGGAAATATTTGACGAACGATTTGTTTTATTATTATTTATTACATTCTTCATTACTTTAAAGGGACTTCTCATTTTACAATTGTTCTAAGTAGCAACTAATCATTACTCTTTAAAGTGCCCCAATTTTATTTTTATTAAGCGTGACAATGTGTAATGGCAAATAATTACACAATTTATAAAACATTACAGCTGCTTTATGCGATCATCCTACTATTGTATGATCTTTTTTAAAACAATATTTCACACTTTTAATCGTACTGCATTGACATGGTGGACTAGGTAACGCATTCTATTAATTTTTATTTCTTTTTTCAGGTTCTTTTAATTGCTAGCGTGCTAGCTTACGCAAATGCTCAACCTGTAGCTGTTTTGGGGGCCCCTACTTACGCAGTAGCTCATGCCCCCACTTATGCCCTTGCCCATGCCCCCGTTGCCGTAGCTCATGCGCCAGTGGCCGTAGCCCATGAACCTTATGACCCCCATCCAAAATACCAGTTTTCTTACGGAGTGAACGTAAGTACATACTTTTCAGTTTTCCTTCTTGGTAAATAAAAACAGGGTGTCCCAGAATTGGCGCAACACCTGTATGGTACGTTGTTGGGGCATGCCCAGGAATCCCCAGAAATTGTAAAAAAAAATCCATCTCATACACCCTCGAAGATATGAGGCCCCAAAGTGCAAAACTTTAAACGCATATACCTTATAAACAACAGCACGTATTAACGAAAAATATGGTTTAATACAAAGCTGCAGTCTATCTTAAACCATTTCACCAATTTTTCTTCTTTTAAATGGTCAAATAACATTTTTATAATCAATTTAATTTTACAAAATTTTCGAGAAAATTTTCTTGAAATAAGCTTACAACAATGTCAATAAAATTTTATGCAAAAGTGTATAATCAGGACTCATAAACGGGATTTTTAGATTTATTTTCCTAGACTGTGTAGTATTTTTCTAGACTGTGTTGCCAAATTTAAGCAACTTTGTTCGCATTTTCGTCAATGAATATAACAGATGGATTTTTTTTTAACAATTTTCCTGGAATCCCTAGGCATGCTCTAACAGTGTACCATACAGGTGGTGCGCCAACTTTGGGACACCCTGTATAAAATCAAGCGTAAAACTGGAAGCTTGGTTTTTAATTAAAGAAAATGATAAAAGTTTAAGTTAAAAGACGTGCTAGCGGCAATTATTTTTAATCTTGTGTGGTCTAATAAAAGTACATCGTAAATTGGAGATTACTTGCTAAATGTACTGAGTTTAAAGAACGTTTTATGACTCATTTTTTGTTCTGATGTGATGCCGTTCATAAAATTTTATTTATGTGTCTTCTGTACTTGACTTTAAGTAGTAAGTTTCTCCCCTTTAGCCGTTATTAACTTAATTGTGTTTTGATGAGGGTTCAAATTAAGAGGCTGCAACATTAGCGCAACATTTTACACTCCATAACTTTGACAATAATAAATGTTTTGGTTCCAGGATCCAACCACCGGCGACTCAAAAAGCCAGCATGAATCCCGCGACGGAGACGTAGTTCAAGGAAGCTACAGTCTTATCGAACCCGACGGCAGCAAACGTACCGTAGATTACACAGCCGACCCAGTCAACGGATTTAACGCCGTAGTGCATCGCGAGGGACTTAAACACGCTACCCAAGTCGCTGTTGCGCACGCTCCAGTTGCCGTAGCGCATGCGCCAAGCTACGCCGTAGCTCCATCTTACGCTGTGGCACACGCTCCGACTTACGCTGTGGCTCATGCTCCAAGCTACGCGGTGGCTTCTCCGTCTTACGCTGTGGCTCATGCTCCAGTATATGCGCATGCGCCATTGGCTGTAGCGCATGAGCCAGTGGGCGTGTCCGGTGCGCTGTCATATGCGTCGTTGTCCAAGGCTCACTCCGCGCCTCTTGCGTACGCGCATGCTCCGTTGGCAGTGGCTCACGCTCCAGCTTACTACTCCACTGGTTTATTACATTAGAAGTGGAAAATGTAAGTTCATTCATGTTGTTGTACATAACGCCATTTCATTTCATATTATAACCATGTTGAATTATATTTATATTAATGTATTTTGTTTGGGTCTGACTTGAGGATCCACGGTACATGATTGGAATAAAAAAATGTTTACTATACGTTTGGACTTTTAAATAACCTAATGCTTTTTAAATTGTAGAGGAGACAGTTTACGGAATTAAATCCAAGTCTGTTTGTAAATGTGCTATAAATAGTACAGTCAATCCGTATCTGGACATGGACAAAATTTCTGGTAGGGCCGCCTTTTTTATATGATGTAACTGGATGTCCAAAGAGTAAAACCACAAATTGGCGTAAATCTACCTATTGCAGAAACGGAGTTATCGCCCCCTTTAATTCACCACGGTGGAACTGCACCAAATTTTGCAAATAGATGTCAATTAAGGTTTTAGAAAGATTTTTATATAATAAAAATCTCTAAAACAATTCCTTCACCCCCTAAATAGTCCCCTATGAATAATAACCAATCACGTTGGATGTACACCAAATTTTGCAGATAGATGTAAAATGAGATGCTTAAAAATATTTATTAATAATTTTTTTTGAAAAAAAAATTAAGTGCCCTTCTTAAAAGCACCCTTCGTTTATGGGGCGATGGAATTATTTTTTGAAAAACAGTTATAAGGAAATATTTTTAAGCATCTTATTATGCATCTATCTGCAAGATTTGGTGTAAATTCAACGTGATTGGTTATTACTCTTTGGGGGCTGTTTAGGGGGTAAAGGAATTTTTTTACATATTTTTTTTTCATAATTTTTTATTAACCTATTTGACATCTATTTGCAAAATTTGGTGTAGTTCCACCGTGATGAATTAAAGGGGGCCCTTTGGGGGGCCATAACTCCGTTTCTGCAATAGGCAGATATACGCCAATTTGGGGTTTTACTCTTTGGACATCCAGTTACATCATATAAAAAAGGCGGCCCTACCAGGAATTTTGTCGATGTACCCTCCTTATTTAAGACACATTTGGAGGTATTCACGATACCCATCAGTATCATTAAAATACTGATTATCATTATTTTGACAGATTCTACAATGATATTATATTGTATAATCTGTCAAAATAATGATAATCAGTATTTTAATGATACTGATGGGGATCGTGAATACCTCCAATTGACTGTAGTATAATGCTTTTTAAATTGTAGAGGAGACAGTTACGGGATTAAATCCAAGTCTGTTTGTAAATGTGCTATAAACTAAAGGCATTAACTTAATGCTTTGGCTAACCCAGTCAAGATTCCCTTTAAGTGCAAAAGTAGCAACAAACTACGTAATCGCACGGGTGCAATGGCCTTTGTTAATATAACACAACCGTAACGTCGCGACGTTAAGCGTCACAAAGGGATGCCAACCTCGGTGTTAGTATGTGGGTCAATCGATGCATCTCCACTACAAATATTTGACTTTGCTTTTAAGATGACTTCCGACTGTTTAACAAATAGCACGTGTATGTTTTGGAAGACGACTTATGGGGTTTATTTTAAGACTTTTAGTGTTGGGATTTTAACGGGCTTTCTGGACTTTTATTAAGAAAGAAGTTTGATTGCTTATTTAGAGATAAACAAGACACTAAATTAACAGTATTTGGTTCATTTCTTGTGGAAGTAAACATGGTAATTGCAATTATTATACTCTTGGCAGACAAAGTCGAAGAGTAAATTGCGATTGGTAGGACCTTCTCTAAAATCGTTAATATTCGTCCTAGAGCAAAAATTTGCAGATTCGTTCGTTTCATGATTTTTTAAGACTTTTATTTTTTGTCCGTCTGTCTGTAGCGAAATTTGTGACCACCATAACTCAAGAACGGTTTATCGTATCGACTTGAGATTTAACACAAAAATCAATCCCATTTAGAGGAAGAGCACTATTGTTTTTGGAAAAAATCAAGTAATAAATAGAGGGTTAAAAACACCCCCAAAGTAGAAAAAAATTCATATTTTCGTTAATATTAACTTTACGAAAAAAAATATTCTTAATAAAATTAAAGATTGTATTTTTTTCTATAAAAAAGCATCTAGTAATTTTTTTGTATCCCCACCCGTTTACAAAAAAAATAAGTTTTACGTTGTTTTCAATAAAATAAAAAATGCACCTTTTTATGCATCTACTGCGAAGAGTATCATATAGAATGTGAAATAGTAAGTAAAATAATAAAATAGTCATAAAAAATAAGCTATCTGCGAAGTTTAACTTTTTAAATGATCTATCCCACTCACTGATCTAACCCGCTCTTGTTAAAAACTGCGTTTTGTGAACGCAATTTTTTCGAAACTTAAAAAGTTGGTGTCTAACGAGTTTATAAAATGACGAATTGTCGAAGCGCTACTTTTTGTAAGACTTTAAGTCAATCTATTGCTGACGAAGCATTTTGATGCAATTACATTTTTTTAACCTCGTTTTTAATCTAATGCTTTTTGGACTAAAAATTCCCACATATTGAGTTACTCTAGTTCACACTAAACTCTAGAAAGTGATTAATTGTGAATTAAAAAACGTTGCCATAAGTAGGTAACTTTGTTTTAACTTACAAAACACTTATAAAAACGAATATTTAATTATAGCGCTTCCGTTTTGTCATTATAATATTGTACTTTACTAAGTTAGATTTGGGTTTTGATAAGCCAAAGAAAAAGTGTGTCAGTTTATTACAAAACACTACTGTATTCTGCAGTTTTAAGTTTAGCTTTAAAATAACTTACCCCGAGCATTCGTAGCAGAATCGGCTATTTTTTGGAATGCTTCCAAATATGCAGTAACGGCCAAAATGGTAGCCCTGAAAATAAACCACAAAACAATAAGTGAAAAGTTTTAGTAAATAGCGCAAACTTTGCTATTAACAAAGTTTGTGTTTATTTTTGTCGAAAAGGTGTTAAAAAGGAAATGATTCCCACTGGGATGCTTATAATTGAAAAGACAAAAATAAATAGATTATATTTTAACTGTTCTGACAACTCAAAGCCCACAAAATAGTTTTAATGAGTACAATAATTATATGTGTTTTCTCTTTGAAATGTGGGAGTAATGTTTACAAGTCATAATCTACTAATTTCTTTTCATTACTCCAGGAATTATTACATTAAACTGTCTTTGATGTCCCAGAAAACACTATAACTAAGATAATGCATAAATAGTTCTAATAATGTTTTTATTACCGACTGCAAATAGAGGACATAAAAAAAGTACGGCGCAAGATTTCCAAATGAGATTTTTCTTATTAAAACAGGATATTTTAGTCCCAAAAATCAGATCACGTCATGAATAAAAATGAGAAAATCTTCTCTAAACCCAATTTTCGTATTCCTTTTAGATACCTATCGCATTTTACGGAAATATTTTTTGATAACAGCGTGTGTTATTTTTTTAAATGATAACTATTATTTATTTTCGTAAGCTAAAACAACATATTGCAAACGCGGCAAATTATTAAAATTAAAAATGTAACGCGACCCACTTTTTAAGGCTCGCTATTGACAAAACCGATAACCTTGTTTATTTAAGTCTATCGTAAATATTTTATTAATTTTTGCGTCTAATCAAGGGGCCTATACGAGCTGGCCGCGTCATAAAATTTAATGAGGGGTAGAGCTGGCCGCATTTTTTGCATATGTCATGGTGGAGCTGTCCGCGGCACTTTTTCTACCTGCTGGCATGTATAACAGGTAGAAATGGAGCTGTGGCGGAAGTTTTGTCGAAGGATGGGTAGAAACACCAAACAATTTTTTTTTTATAAAATAACAACGATAACTATCAAGATTTTATTGAAAAAATTATTTATTGCAGTTTGGTGACATAAGCAAATTTGTTTAAATTTAAATTTTAGCAACAAAACTTACCCTGACCTACCTAACCCTGTGTCCCCCAGTGGGAAAATCTCCTCCAGTGCTTTTAAAAAAGTCTATCGGTAACGATAAAACCAAAAAACACATACATTGAATACTTCTAACGTTGCTGGCTTGTTTTAATGATAAGAAAAGTCTGTACATATTATCCAAAGGATTCTGTTTTATGATTTTCCAATATCATAACTCAATAAAGCATCGGATACATAAAAATAAATCTAGGTAAAAGGAAGTTAATGAGTCGCGGCCAGTACGACCAAACCAGAAAAATCGCGCGGCCAGTTCGACCAAGCACCCTGCAATTAGGCGCGGCCAGCTAGTAGTCTTTTCAGGTAGATGCGGCCAATTAGTATTCTTCCTAATCAAGTACTTACTTTAGCGAAGAATGAAGCTTCGTAGCTTTTGTAATGAGATCCTCCCATAAAGGCATACCACTCTGCAACAAAAAAAATAAATATTACACGATGTAAAAATTGATTAACATCTTAATCAAGTCGTTTAAATTTAACCTTGATCTTGGTGGCAACCAAATGAGTGAAAGTAAATAATTCTATAATAAGGCATAAAGTGTGCTTTGTACACAAATGCCTGTCAACACATTCAAATGTTTTCCGGTTATTTTGTACAGTCAGCTTACATATGAAGGCTTAGGCCGGTTTTACAGTTTGTGTTTATGAACTTCATAAATAAGCTTCCGCTAGATAAAGGGGGATAAAAATACTTTTATCTTGGAAGTTTCTTTAAGCAGGAGTGATTAAATTTCAAATCTACGACCGCAGGTTTGTTTCCTTTACTTTTGGCTTTTAGTTTTATAACCCAAAACAAACATTTGTAAATAAAACTATTTTTATCTTCAAATGTAGTAAAGGAAAATAGACTTTCTTCTAAAAAAAACTGAAGATAAAACGTGGTTAAATTTTAATTTCTATTTTCTTGCATGACAAGGCTTTGTTATTTTATTTAAATTGTAAGAGATATCTCAAAAAATTATTAGACCAAGTAAACAGACATAAACAGACTAAACTAGGTTTTCGCGTGATTCTTTAATACTTTAAATAAGTTTATTTTTTTATTGTTTCCTTTATTTTTAATTTGTGGAATGTATCGTGACCTTTTTAAGTCACGAACCTTTGTTTTAAATCCACGATTAGCCATTAAATTAAATTATCTAGAACTCATCCTATGGTTTTTTAGAACTTAAAAAAAACGGCTCTATAGGCAACAAACATTTTTTGAATTAAAAAAAATTGTGCTGTTTACAGGGTAAAATATTTCACTCGGAAAAAAATGTACAATATCCAAAAGGGAAAATGTTGAAAACAAATATGTTATTATACTCTTCGCAGACAAAGTCGAAGAGTATATTGCGATTGGTCGGACCTTCTCTAAAATCGTTAATATTCGTCCTAGAGCAAATTTTTACATATTCGTTCGTTTCATGACTTTTTAAGACTTTTATTTTTTGTCCGTCTGTCTGTCTGTAACGAAATTTGTGACCACCATAACTCAAGAACGGTTTATCGGATCGACTTGAGATTTAACACAAAAATTAATCCCATTTAGAGGAAGAGCCCTATTTTTGGAAAAAATCCAGTTATAAATAGAGGGTTAAAAACACCCCCAAAGTAGAAAAAAACCCATATTTTCGTTAATATCAACTTTACGAAAAAAAATATTCTTAATAAAATTAAAGATTGTATTTTTCCCTATAAAAAAGCATCTGGTAATTTTTTTGTTTCCCCACCCGTTTACAAAAAAAATAAGTTTTACGTTTTTTTAATAAAATAAAAAATGCACCTTTTTAATCATCTACTGCGAAGAGCATCATATAAAAATTAAAAAAATGTCCATAAAAAATGAGCTATCTACGAAGTTTAACTTTTTAAATGATCTATCCCTCTCACTGATCTAACCCGCTCTTGTTTTTTTATTTTATCTGAAGTGGTTAATGCAAAAAATTAACCGCATGTTTGGTCGGTAAACGTTGACAGTATCTTGTAACAAACATTTGTTAGAACATATGGTAAATGTTATTTTACGTTAAGGTTAATGTTACAGCAGTTACAGTTACTGAGTTACCTGTACAGAACACCACTTTTGCGAAGCTATTTTTTGGTTAAATACCAGAAATACATAGACTAGACCTCAAAATAAATTTAAAATCAAGGATAAAAATAAACATTAACTTCAGCCTGAAGAGGCAAATAAATGCTTCGAAACGTCGCCATTTCTCTTGTCTGAATACACAAAAAAGCACGAGATTGTGAAACGGCAATATTTATTCGCAAATATCCTACAAACACACAAAAAAAGTGAGAAGATCAATTTCCATCTTTTATATTGGATTCATGCCTCTGACATTCCAAATAAATGTATTTCATTTCATAGCAAATAAAAAGGGACGCATTTGAAAAGGGAACAGTTACAATCAAAATATATTGAACATGGATGCAATCACAATGGCTTATTTAATTTATCACAAATATTGACGCTATCACATTGAATTTCCATGAAATCCAGACAAATATTAATATCATTCGAAACCCATTTGAACTTTTAAACTTTTGGAGCAGACGCACAAGATTTTAATCTGAAAAGTTAAACGTTTAATTTATGCGATTAGGGCCTGGAAGCGGATCCAAAATAGAAGTAATTTAAATGAAAGACAAAACAATTTTTAAAGCAAACCCTATGCTGTGTTTTCCATTTTTCGCAAACATTTTTGACAGGGACATAAATCGAATGTTGAAGCAATTGACAACTGAAATTAGCGTTACGAGATAACTTCCAAACTTAAGTTTTGGGCGCAATTTTAAGATTCTTCAGATAGTAGCTGGGCGGGCTACATTAGATTTTTAGTGCATGTAAAAAAGTCAAAGTGACAATTTAAAGTAAAAACTTTATTATAAATTAAAACCGTAATAATGGAGTTGCTTTGTACGGTAAACAGAAAAAAATATTATTTTTTATCTATAAATTTCCCATACATAAAACTCTCGATAAAACTTTAAAGTTAAATGAAAATAAAAAATGGACAACCATACAAAAAAATTGTGAAAAATCGCATCAAAAAGGGGCCATCTAATCAAGACCCTTATATTTCTAATTTAATTTTTTAAATTTGAGAAAAGCGTGATTTAGAAGGCACAGTCTACTAACCTTGGGAAGTATTTACATTCTTTTTATATTCTTTCGTTCATCGGGTTCCAACAAGTTATTTCTAAGCTTCCTTTTATTACCTATATTCATTTTCTGGACATGGGCCATAATAATCGAGACATAATATGTGTGATAAATTTCGTAAATGTGTTTCGTCTAGTAAGATTATGGCCTTTATTCGTAATCGAACAGATTCTTTGTGGGCAACATAATCATTTGGTTTTACTGAAGATACTAATTGTCTCAAATACACTTGCACTTGTACAGCCGTTCAATATTAAAGCCGAAATTAAAATATTTTGATTTACTAGCAAACAATTATGTGAAACCGAAAAAAGAAGTCAGAAATTATGTTTGCAACAATTTTTTTTCTTAAATGACAGTTGTGTGACAGACAGTTGACAACTTGATTGACAATTGTTTACACTAAATCATTAAGCACACTTAAGTTAAATTCTAAGCACTTATGACGTCATTGGGCGCACACTAGCTACTAGATCTGTCAAAATTTAAGCCTTGGTAGTTAATTTCAGTTGTCAATAAAGCCGATTCAAAACACATGTCAATAAGCTTTCATCTGGGTTATTCTAGCTAGAGTGCCTCGATGTCATTTTGACAATTATTGTCGCCCTATAGAGTGACGACATGCATCATTCTTTCTCTGTCATACAGATAACGTCATTAATTGTGATTGTAAGTTGTAATTGTTGTCACTTTGGCTATAACGTTGATGACGTTATCTGTATGACAGAGAAAGAATGATGCATGTCGTCACTCTATAGGGCGACAATAATTGTCAAAATCATCGAGGCACTCTAATTCTAGCATGATTTAGAATGTATAAATCAGTCAATTTGAGAGAGCAATATGAAGCCAATTATACGATTCCTACCTAAATTTGGATTATTGGACAAAATCGGAATAAAAAAATTAGATAATTTCCATTAGCACATTTGCTTAAAGGTATTTTGAAAGATAATAAACCATACTTTAAACCCCACATTGGTAAGGAAACATCTGTAAGATATAAAGTTGCAGTTTAAAAAAAATGATTATTTTTTGTCATCTGGTCTATGCTAAATTTGTGCCACCTAATAAATAAACACCTAAACTAAATAAACAAACTTAATATTATGAAAAACGACATATACCAACTCGAGTGCCTCGCTAATCATATGTTCCATATTTTAAATCCAAACATAAAAAATAATTTGTCCTAAAAACCATCACGAGATTGACGTGTCAAGTAATATTGAATTCATTGAGTTTAATACAGCTTTTATGATGTTTCTCCTAGGTCAAGATACCGCTAGTATGAGAACGATTGCTTTCTTGTTACCTACAAGGAAACGGGCTCCAATTATCAATTCTTGGAACTTTAAATTTGGTCTGACATAATACGTGAACATGTGTTTTGTAACATTAATCAAAATATCATCATGCAACTTCTATTATCGGAGTGTTGCCTTATAAATTACCGACAGAATGGTCAAAAACTATATACAATAAAACGAAAAAGGCCTAACTGTTAGTTATCTGGTAATTTATTCGAAAGGTAATCAAACTTCGTGCTTATCGTGTCGCGCTTGTTAACATGTTCTTATTTTACATATTTTTGACACAATGAATGATATCACCGTAAGCAGTTAGTTGATTTGCATAAAAAATACTCGGTATAACCCTAGAAATAATTCCGATTGTTAAAAAAATGTGCTTCTTTCTATATTTGTCGGTTTTAAAACCATTTCAAGACTTGTTCGTTCCCAAGCTAACTATTGCAAATAACTGTCCTCTTTTTAAAGTTGCCCAAGACAAGTCATGCTTGAACTATGGTCTTATACAGACAACTACAATAAAACGTTTCTTCAACTCAAATTAAATTATTAAAACGATCCTTACAACATTTACCAGCTAAAATATGAATAAACTGAATATTATTCATGTCATGTCTTCATGCATAATATTATTAAACTAGCGTAGGACTAGGTAAGTATTTCAGCAATCAAAAAGGTAAATCTGCCGCCTTCTGATACCAAATAAAGACCGAATGAGTTACAAAAATGTAAAACTTCCGCGTGGGGTTAATATAAGTACAGACAATGGCCTGTTTTGTCTTCTGAGGAAATATATTTCGAAAGGAACTTTTGGTACAAAATCCAGGCTGAAATTTGGAGGGAATTTTGCTATGCGAGAACCTCTTGCAGCTGCCGTTATCTGCAATCCTCTGCGGCCTAGATTGCTTTACTTCCGGATGCCCATTATAGGGATATCCGTGCTTTTGTATCTGATTCAAAATGTAAATCCACATGCAAATGCATCCGATCTAGTTAATGCCAAGATAAATCGTGGTTTCTCACCTTCATATCCTGTATGATTTGCTGAAATAGCCCACCAAGGGCGCAATTATCTCGTTCCATGTGATGTCCTTCCATTTTTAACAATATCACATCTACACAACACTTTTGTAGGGCATAACCAATCTATTTTCAGTCAACACTTCACAATTTACCGATATTTCAGTGCTGTATTAGCATAATGTTTGAAAAAACTTGAGCTTAACACAGTTTTACTTGGAACAAAGCTGAAACAGCGAAGGCTTCTAATGTTTTGATGCAATGCACTAATTTTAAGCTTTCTAACTTGTTCATTTACAACATTGCACTTGATATTATGGAGAAATATACGGGATCCAAACAATCGTCCACCATTACGATGCAGCTGAACTGTTGTTTTCCTTCTATTACAAAATAACTTCTCCCTCTTCTTATGCTCATCCAAATTTATTTCTAATGTGGATTCTCCATTTGAAGCAGTCAGAGCCATCTAGTAGGCGACGCTTGAAGACGATTGTATCATTTGAACTACTACCGTTAACTTTGAGATGTTAGGGTCTTGGACGCTACAGACGCTAATAGGACGCTATAAATTAGTTTCATAAACAAGACGGTTAGTGGAACATTTTCCCAGATAAAATTGCTTTTCTCTCAATCTCTCTGCAGTTTATAAACTGTGGTGTACCATTTTACAATTAGACTGGTGAGTTTTTGATTATTTTGCATGCATTTATCTATTAGAAAATGAAATTTGTCCATCCTAAAGCAAAGATCTTAGTTAAGAAGCAAAAATGACGGTCATAAAGTTTAATTTTATTAAATTATTTAGGTGTACCTAAGCACCACTCTCAATAATTGTTATTATTCAATATTTACCCAACAAACAAATTTAATAATAACTATTCCATCACTGCTATTAAAATTGATTCACATAAAGGTAAGACATATTTTTTACCATTAGCCCTAAAATAGTTATCCATACCTCATTAAAAATGGGAAAATGCGTACAGCCAAAGCTATCATACATTGATTCAATTAAGCCACTAATTTCAATGGGAAACATTTTAATACTATTCCATTTTAACGAAAAAAAAGAATCAACTAAAAAAATTTCGCTTCACAACTATTTCAAATTTTGTACCCACCTAACTTTTTGCATAAGTGCGATCGGTTATAATATTTGGTGCTTCTGGAAAACTTCTACACCGTCGGTTATGACAACGTTTTATTTAATTAAATCACTACTGGCCGCAGTTTACATTGTAACCGTCCCAATAGCTAATCTTATACAAACTAAGGTCATAATTGAAATACTGAAGAGTTTCATTGAAGTTGATAAGAGATTTGGTAAACTTGGAGAACGTATTAACTATACTTTGTACATGAGAATTACAAGATATGAGTTATGGTTAAGATTTTGCATTTACGTTTTAGTGACAGGTTCTTATTGTGTCCTAAGCTACTCCTCAGACAGTTTTAAAGTTGCCCTATCCAATTTTCTGTTAATACTGCCTATAGGCTACAATCTGTTTTTAACCCAGGTCATAACGACGTTTGTCCGTACGATCAACAAACGTTTTAAGATCGTTAACAGTCATTTAAAAGAACTGGTGGCTGCTAAAAATCATGGTGTTAAATCTGTGGTGCATCTTAGACAATTAACGCGAATCCATCATGATTTGTATAAGATAATCCGGCTTATAAATGATTCTTATGGAATAATGCTAATCCCAATGTATGCTAATTGTTTGTTGAATGCTATTAGCAGTGTTTATTGGACTTTTGGAATTCAGGAGAGAAAAAAAGTGGAATGGTACGACATTGTTAATAATTTTGTTGGATCGCTTTTTTACGTAACAGATTGCGTCTTAATTGCTGTTTTTTGCTATTTTACCATCAATCAGGTAAGTTTTGTAAATAGTATAGGAGTTATCAACATGAAAATCCACATCATTAACGTTGTCATGATTTTTTGATATTACATAAATTTAATATTACTTTTCTTAATCCAACAAAATGGCAGGCCAAACAGGTAGCGTTTTTTTTTAAGGTAAAAGCATCATAAGTGGGATCGTTTTCTTCGTACAACAAAATTGATTTTTGCACCTTCGAGCTATAACCCTGCCAACCCTTTTAATGGAGTAATCACTTTTCAAATGTGCTTTACAAGGACAGAAAACCCTGTAATAAGAATTTCTTATTTTACGCATAATAGTCTACAGATTACACAAAATTTAAAATAGAGTGAACAATAATAATAAACTTACTTTGTGGATGTAATGTATATTTTGTATTGGCGTAAATTAAAAATGTTTACTTATAAATGTCTGGCAGTGTTAAGGCTCATATCTGCACATATTATTTTTATTTCTTCAAAAAAAATATCCCACTTATGATGTTTAAAAAAAACGCTACCTGTTAGCTCTGCGAGTGTATTGGACAAAAGTTAGGAAATATTAAATATAATGTAATGCCAAAAAAATTATGACAATGTTCGATGATGTGTGTTTTTGGTTGCCAGTTCTCGTACTAAAAGGTCCTTTATTAGTGTCGAGTGTGAGGTTATTGTCCAATTTTTCGATAATTGTTTTAATAGATCCGTAAGCGATAAGACGAATTAATTTAATTATTATTATTTACATAAGGTTACATAAATTCTAAAATTACTACTGCACTAATGAAAATGAAAGTAATTACTTGTCCAGTTTTATATGACTATATTTTTTAAACATTAACGCGATGACAACCTCCGAAACAAATAAGTTATCATACGTAGATTCTATAGAAAAATTAATTTCAATTGGTAACGTAATGGGCATGTTTTTCTTCAACGCAACCAAAAAATCAACGCGTAAAATTGCAACAAAATACCTCATACGATATGTCGCACATCAAATTATTATGGTAGCCCTATTCATCTATGCGTTTTGGAGTTTTACCATTTTGGCAAAATCAGATATACAATACAGGATGCCAAAGGCCATGGTCACATTTTCGCAAATCAAGCTAGTTTTGGCTGTTGTTTACATCTTGACAATACCAACGGTTTGCCTTATACAGAACCAAGCAATTATAGAAATTCTAAAGAGCTTCATTGCTGTTGATAAAAGATTCACGCAAAAACTTGGGGATTACATTAATTACACGTTATACAGACACTACACAGGATATGAATTAATGGTGAGAGCTTTTATATACTTTATTATTGTTTTCGCGCAAATAATGGTCAGTGCTGCGTCAGAAAGTTTAAAGGAGACTCTTATTAATGCTCTTTTTGTCGCGCCAACGTTTTACAACCTTTGCCTAACTCATATCATTACAACCTTCGTCAGGACGATCAACCGACGATACAAACTAATTAATCATCATTTAGAAGAACTAATCGCGATGAAAAACCACGATGAAAAATCGCTGGTACATCTCCGTGGACTGACTCATATTCACAATGATTTGTACAAGATTATAAGGCTTATTAATGATTCCTATGGAATAATACTAATTCCACTGTATGCGAATTGTTTGCTGAATGCAATAAGCAGTATTTATTACGGATTTGGTATTGAAGGCACTGTGGCTTTCGAGTGGTATGACATTATTAATAATTATGTTGGATCGCTTCTTTACGTTTTTGATTGCGTCTACATTGTTATTTGGTGTCACATAACCATAAATCAGGTAAATGAAAAAGTAGTTTAGGACATGTCCTTTATTGTGTCGGGTGTTGGTTGGTTTGGGCAAATTTAAATGTTCATTTCTAAAAAAGTATTTTGTAAAAGCGCTTAAACGTAGCCCTATATTTAAAAAATATAAAGTGTGATTTAGAGTTAAATTAAATTAACTCAACGCCACTCAAAGCTACTTTACTCCACTTAACTTGACGCGACTAAATTAAGGCATTTATAGTATAAATTTACACGTTAGTTTACAACAAGCAAATTTAGTAAACGCCATCTATCGGTAAATGTTAGAATCGTCTTATTTACAGAAATTCATCTAAAATTCTTTGATTATCTTTGTAATTTTAAAAATTTGGTCTAGTAGCCGATAGATGGCTCTAGTGAAGGGCTTACTTTACATTGAATTAGCTGAAACTAACCAAAATTAAGAAATAGAACCTTAAGTAAACGTCAAGTTAAGTTAATTGGATGTGTAAATGCGATTTCATCTTTCGTATAATTTATTTCAGTCGCGATACGTTAATTATAAGTGAAGTTACGCTAATTCATCTCTAAATCATGCTTTTAGAAGGGCGCCATAATTTATTTTATTCCTTGTTTTCTTTAACAAGGAAAATACATTAATTAATTAATTACACATTACACAAATTAAAGAAAGGTCTTCTCCAATTAGTTTATTAATAGAAAATAAGTTCTGGTTAGTATTAGAATTCTTAAACCTTAACTTAAACCCTGTTTAAAAAGACAACGTCTGCTAATAAGTTATCATATACGTAGACTCAAAGAAATACGCTTGTTAACTTTAAGAAATTTTCTTCGTCATTCTTGAGAAGTTCTTATAAAACCCTGTTCAAAATGACACTTGAAAACCCACAAAAGAAAAAGCTAACATTCTTTGACTCCATAAAAGAATTAGTCCTAATCGGACGCGCGTTCGGCTTTTTTTGCTTTAGCCCAAAAGTTGAACTGGACAAAAAAATATCAATCAGATTTTACATTTGGTATTGTTTTCACCAAACTGTTGTATCAGCGTTATTTATTTACTCCTTTTGGAGTTTTAACAAAATAGCTCCAGTTAACGACAAAACACCAAGAGTTATGATAACGTTTTCTCAAATCAAGTTGATTTTGGCTGGTTTGTACATTTTGACCATACCAACCGTTTGTCTGGTGCAAAACAAAGACATAATTGGAATCGTGAATGGAATCACTGCTGTTGATGAAAGATTTGCCAAAATTAACGAAGTTATTAACTATTCTTTTTACAAAAGGCGCACTATTGTTCAACTAATCATACGAGCTGCGGTTTACTTTTTTATCATAAGTGGGCATTATTACTTCAGTGCGGCTTCAGAAAGTTTACGAGTAACTCTAACAAATTATTCCTTTATTGCGCCAACAACTTACAACCTTTGTGTTACCCTTATCATTACAACGTTTGTTGGGACAATTCGTAAACGTTATAGAATGATCAACCAACATTTGGAAAAACTAATCGTCTGCAAGAATTACGACGAAAAATCACTGATGCATCTCAGACTTTTGACTCGTATTCAGCACGACTTGTACAAGATAATCCGGCTTATTAATGATTCCTATGGAATTATCCTGATTCCACTGTACGCAAATTGTTTGCTTCATGCTATAAGCAGCATTTATTGGGGGTTTGGAATACAAGAACGGAAGGAAAATGTGGAATGGTATGACATTGTTAATCATTGTGTTGGATCGGTTCTATATGTTTTTGATAGCGTCTGTATTGCTCTTTGGTGTCACAAAACCATAAATCAGGTAAGGAAATACAAAAAAGTCGCTTCGTTCCTTTACATTTTAATAATATTTAAACTAAAAGCTATGGTGATTTATAGAACGTTACTTTCACTTTACTTCGGCGTTACTTCACTTCCGCGTAACTTAACAAATTTGCTTAATTTATAGATTGTAAAGTTACGTGAAATTGGGAACAGGTATGCGCATGTGTATGAACTCGCGACTTCTGACTATTTACACCTGGGCGGTAATTACGCGAATATCGCTTCGTACGAAACCTACATAAGAAGACCAGCAGGTTTCGTACGAAGCGATATTCCGTAATCACCACCCTTGACAATAAGGGTGAATATCTCATTTTTGCAAATTTTGCGCATGATCGGCCAAGCTCGACTTTTGACAGTACTACTTACAGCTAAATGAATCAGCAAAGAAGCGCTAAAGTGAAGTATAAATTTGCTAATACATTCCCATGTATTTTATTTAATTTTCTCTAAAGTTACGTCGAAGTAAAGCGGAAGTAAAGTTCTATAAATCGGCCTTTTTTTAGACGTAAACTTGTTTAAATATTATTGAAAGAACGCAGCCATTTAATTTTTGTTCATTTACCTACAAGGGACATTTACTTAATTATTTACTCACCAAACAAATTATAAACATTACCTTTGATAATTACAAAAAAACTAATTGTTGGCCAGTCTTGAATATACACCTATCGCGAAGTAAACTTTATTCAAAATGTCATATATAAAACCAGATGAAACTAAGTTGTCATACGTAGATTCTGTGGAAGAATTAATTTCCATTGGAAATGTCCTTGGGATGTTCTTTTTTGACGCAACCAAAAAATCAACCAAGAAAATAGCTGTTAGATACTATGTCCGATTTTGCGTACGGCAAATAATTGTTACGTGTTTATTTACGTATGCTTTTTGGAGCTGGGCAATGGTTATAAAATCCGACAAATTGAAGCTTCCACCAGCTATGGCAACTTTCAATCAAATCAAATTGATCCTCGCTGGTGTTTACGTTTTAACCGTTCCAACAGTATGTCTCATACAAAACAAGATAATTATAAAAATACTCGAGAGCTTTGTAGAAGTCGACAAGAGATTTGCAAACATTGGCGAGTTTATTAACTACAATAAGTACAAGAAATATACCAAAGCTGAATTGATTATTCGAGGTCTGATTTACGTTTTTTTCCTATCGGCGCACATAATTATTGGCTTTAAATGTGAAAGCGTCGAAGATGCATTTGCAAATTTTGTTTATATTGCACCAACCATTTACAATCTTGGTCTGGCACAAATTGTTACAACTTTTATCAGGACAATTAATAAAAGGTATAAGCTCGTCAACCTACATTTGAAAGAATTAGTCGCAGTGAAAAATCACGATGAAAAATCACTAATGCATCTCAGAGGTCTAACTCGAATCCATCATGATTTGTACAAGATTATCAGACTTATTAATGATTCCTATGGAATTATACTGATTCCACTGTACGCAAATTGTTTGCTCCATGCTCTTAGTAGTGTTTACTGGGGATTTGTAGGGGATGGACGAAACAAAGCGAATTGGTTCAACATTATTGATAATTATATTGGGTCAGTTTTCTACATTTTTGATTGCTTTTTTATTGCCTTGTGGTGTCACAAAACAATATATCGGGTAAGTTTAATTTATTTTTTGGTGTCACTACTTTTATTTAAATTGTACGCCACAGTTTAATTTAATGTTTATTTTTGTTACCAAAAGGGATGCATTTGAATAATTGTTTACACAAATTAGAGTAAACGTATGAACTTGAGTATAATTTAGTCTTAGTAACTTTTGAATTAAACCTAGTTCAAAATGATACGACCGCAAGAAAAAAAGATATCATACTTGGATTCCATACAAAGTTTGATTCGGATTGGATCTGGATTTGGCATGTTTTTTTTTAATGAAAACGAAGCATCGACAAAAAAAATTTGGACAAGATACTATGTCCGCTTTTGTGTTCACCAAACCTTCGTCATAAGCATTTTCATCTACGCTTTTTGGAACTTCAATACCGTTGTTGATAAAAGCATGCCAACTGTCGTTATAGCCTTCAACCAAATTAAGTTAATCCTCGCTGGTTTTTACATTTTGATGATTCCAATCGTTTGTCTAGTACAAAACAAGGTAATCATTAAAATCGTCATGAGTTTCACAGAAGTCGATCAAAGATTTGCCAAGCTTGGAGAAGTTATTAACTACGCTATGTTCAAAAGACATACCACTTTTGAATTAACTGTACGTGCACTGCTTTATATTCTTATAATGGGTGCACACACATTGCTCAGTTCTGACGCAAATAACTTCAAAATGGGTCTAGCAAACTACATTTTTATCGCGCCAACGACTTACAATCTTCTACTAACGCACATTATAACGAATTTTATCAGGACCATCAAACGACGGTACAAGATTCTTAATCTTCATTTGGAAAAACTGGTAACCTTAAAAAATCACGATGAAAAATCACTGGTGCACCTCCGTGGACTGACTCGTATTCACCACGACTTGTACAAGATAATTCGGTTGATCAGTGATTCATATGGAATTATCCTGATCCCAATGTACGCAAATTGTTTGCTCCATGCTGTTAGTAGTGTACATTGGACTTTTGGACTTCAGGACCGGGAAGAACCAGTGGAATGGTATGAAATCATCAATACGTTTGTTGGGTCCATATTTTACGTTGTTGATTGTTCGGTTATTGCAGTTGGATGTCATTTTACAATAAATCAGGTAAGTTGAGTTAGAGTGACTGAACCAAATTAAAGCATGCAGATATGGACGCCCTATACTACAATTTAATTATGGTCTATTTGCCCAGACTACTTCAATAATTATTTACACGTGATGATCAAATATACACCCACCTGTGTTTATAAAATAAAGGAAAATTACTTTTGAGACAATCTTGTTGAGGTAAACTTGTTTAATATGAAAGCAGAAGCAAAACAGTTGTCGTACGTTGATTCTATGAAAGGACTCCTTTCCTTTGGAAATTTTCTGTTCCTATTCTTTTTCAACGCCAAAAAGAAATCAACTAGAAAAATTTCCGTCACCAACTTTATCCGCTTTTGCATCTACCAAAGTCTTATGATTAGTTTATTCATCTATTCGTTTTGGAGCTTTAACACTTCAGCACCTGTGGACTCCAAGATCCCAAAGGTTATGGTCACGTTTACAAGAATCAAGTTAATAATGTCTGTTGCCTACATTTTGGTTATCCCAACCATTTGCCTCGTACAGAACAAGACAATCATTGAGATCGTAAAGAGTTTCATTGCCGTTGACAAACGATTAACAAAACTAGGAGGCCTATTCCATGTATAATCGACCAGAATTCGGTTTTCGAGTTGCTGCATGATTTTAAATTCTTTTGAGGTTTAGTCCAGTGCTTACTCCTGGTAACTTATTTCTATTAAAAAATTAGCAGCTGCATATTTGCCCTCCTTCCCCATCAATTAGCACCTTAAACTATGAAAAATGACCAAATTTAGGTCTAAAAAATGCTATGTGGGAGTGAGTAAATTTTTATTATTTTTATTTTAAAATGTTACCAAGGACATAGTATACAATAAAAATAAATAAACGATATTGTGATTCGATTTTTTGTAAAGGTTGCATATTAAAACCTTTGCTGTTTCTAAACGAGGTTAAATCACAAACTTTTTTTTTTACTTAATGCGTCTCTATTGTCACATCAACATTTTAAAATTATTAAAAAAAAAATCTACCCAGTCCCACATAACTTTTTTTAGTGCCATATTTGGTCCTTTTCCATAGCTGCCTGCTAGAGAAGGAGAGCAATTATGCGGTTCATATTTTTTTTGTAGAAACATATGTCTATTGTCAACTAAAAACTACTACTAATTCTAATCTTCCAAGAATTTAAAATACGATTCGATCGTGTTTAAATTTAACGTAATCAGTAACATTTTACAATCAATGCTGTTTCTAAACGAATTTAAATCACAAACAAAATTATTTTTATTATGAATCTCCACTAGCACAATAACATTTTAAAGTAATCAAAAAAAAAATTTACCCAGTCCCACAGAGCTTTTTTTGGACCTAAACTTGGTCATTTTCTATAGTTTGGGGTAATTAATAGTAGAGAAGGATTGCAAATATGCAGCTGGTGATTTTTTAAAAAAAAGAAGTGTCCATTGTCAACTTAAAATTACTACCAATTTTAATCTTACAAAATCGTAAAATCGGAAAATTCGATTTTTTGTCTAAGACAAGAAAAATTATGAAAATTCAGAAAATTGTATTTTTTACTACCTTTACAATAGGTAAGGATTGTACCTACCGAATATGAAATAAATCAAATAATAGCAACTATGATTGGTCGATTTTACATGGAATGTCCCAGGAGAAACCATTAACTACACTTCGTTTAGAAGAAGGACAAAAATTCAACTAACAGTACGAAGTATGGTTTTTCTTACTCTTATTGGAGCACATTTTGGGTTCAGCGCTACGTCAGACAGTTTGAGTGTAGCTCTTACTAATTATCTTTTGATATTACCGACTGCTCATAACTTGTGTTTAACACAAATCATAACAACGTTTGTTAGAACCATAAGAAAACGATTTAAAGTCGTTAACAAACATTTAGGAGACTTGGTTGTTTTAAAAGATCATGATCATGAGTCTTTGGTGCATCTCCGTGGGCTCACTTACATTCATCATGATTTGTTCAAAGTAATCCGGCTTATAAATGATTCCTATGGAATAATGCTACTCCCTATGTACGCTAATTGTTTGCTGCATGCAATAAGCAGTGTTTATTGGACTTTTGGTATACGGGACCGAGATGAAGATTTGGAATGGTATGACATTGTTAATAATTTTGTTGGATCTCTTTTCTTCGTTACGGATTGTGTGTTAATTGCTTTATGGTCCGATTTGACAATAAATCAGGTAAGGTTTTTCGAAGGTCCTTGGTTAACAAATGATTGATGTCCCGGGTGTGCGTTTTAAAAAGTTTTGTGCATTTTAACAAGTAATTTTGGCCAGAAATATTATCAGGCGTTATTTAAACAATTTCAAAGAGTAAAAATACTTCAATTTAATTACAGTTTTACCTTGGGCGCTAGTTAAATACAATTTTAGTAATTATTTGTCCTTATTTACATAACAAACAGTTTTTAATCTAATAACGAGTACACACATCGTATTAAAAAGTTAGGTGTAGAGTTCGGACTGTTTTAGGATACTTTTTAAAAGTTTAAGAAAGTTAAAAATGGTAATAACTGTGCAATCAAAAGAGGCCTTGTCGAAACCAGCAAAAATCCTAACATACGTTGATTCGATAGACGTTCTTCTTCTAATCGGAAACAGGCTACTTCTTTTTTTCTTCACAGCCAAAAAGGAATCAACAAAAAAAATTACAGTCGTTGATTACATTAGATTTTGCATAACGCAACTATTCTATATTGCAACGTACAGTTACGCAATTTTTGGTTTTATTAAACATGCGAAACCATCAGTTTTGGTCACATTTTCCATCATTAAGTTGTTTTTATCAGCGGTTTATATTGTAACCGTTCCAACGGTTTGTCTCATCCAAAACAAGAAAATCATCGAGATTCTCAAGTGCTTTATTACCGTTGATAGGAAACTTGCAAAGCTTGGCGAAGTCATCAACTACTCGACGTACAGGAAGCGTTCCATATTTGTAATAATCATAAGAACGTTTATACACATTGTTACATTAGCAACATTAATGTACGCAACTTTAGGACTGTATAAATGGAAAGCGGTTTTAATAAGCTATCTCTATATTGCGCCAACAACGCACAATCTTTACCTTACCCAAATAATCGCGACTTTTGTTAGCACCATCAGTAAACGCTTTAAAATCGTAAACGCACATTTAAAGAACATAGCCGCTTTGAAAAATCAGGACGAAAAATCACTGGTGCATCTCAGAGGATTAACTCGAACACATCATGATTTGTACAAGATCATACGACTTATAAATGATTCGTATGGAATAATGTTGATTCCAATGTACGCGAATTGTTTGCTGCATGCCATAAGCAGCGTTTATTGGATGTTTATCATCAAGGACATGCAGGATGTACAGTGGTATGATATTATTAATAATTTTGCTGGATCGCTTTTTTACGTAATGGATTGTGTTTATATTGGTGTTAAGTGTCATTTTACTATAAATCAGGTAAGTGCTATTTAAAAAAATGTCCTTTGTGGTGTCGGGTGTGTGTTAAAAAAATTAGTAGGTTGTTTTCCAAGAAATAATATTTTAATGATTCAAATTAAGTGCAACTGCAGGCTGTAGAAGTTTTTTATTTTGAAAATAATAGTTATTTAATCAGTGTATTAATAGTTAACTAACCAGTTAGTGTGTTAATAAAGGCGATGAATAAACGAGCAGTTTTAACAAGCGAGCGATCTGCAAACTTGTTAATAAGAGAGTTTGTTAATCTCCATTTAACATACGAACTGGTTACAATGCTTTTTCGAACATCATAGATCATTATTAAATAAATTATAAAATAAAACAGTTATTTCACCAACTAACAGAAACAATGCGTCGCCATTTAAATTTATTAAAGTTGAAGAAGAAGAGCTGTCACCGAACTTTTATTAATTGTGAATAGAAAATGAATGTTATTTCCTTAAAATGTGGTAAATGGATCTGCTTCTCATTCTTTCCAACGGTAAATATTTAATTACTTTTTGTTTTTGTTGCTTGAACCGTAATTAAAGCTACTTTAACATTTGTAATGTAGAAACATAGATAGTAATTTAAAACATAGAAGAGCGTTACTATGGGCTTGTATCCATTCATTAATAGGGGTCATTAATCAACGATTTGGAGTGCGTTAATGAATGAATGTGTTTAATAAACGATGTGCGAAAAAGAGAATTAAGATAATTACATAAAAAGGTATCCAAGAGAAAAAAAAAAGAATCCAATTTAATTACATTGTATACAACAAGTAATTTTAGTAAGTAATTGTCATTATTTACACAATAAACAATTTTAACACAACGACAAAGTATTAAAAACATCATACTTATTAAAAAGTAAAAGAAACATTTTAGGCAGTTTAAGAATACATATCCAAAAATTAACAGCTCTCAAAATGGTAATATCCGTTCTATCTCAAGAAATCTTAGCACCCCCAGCAAAAAAACTAACATTCATCGATTCAATGGATAATCTTATTTTAATTGGACATGGACTTCTACTGTTTTTCTTTAACACAAAAAAGGAATCCACAAAAAAAATTTCCATTTTTGATTATCTACGTTTCGGAATAACGCAATCCATTTTCCTAATCATGTACATTCTTGTTATCTGGGGGTTCGCATCTGTTTTGGACGCATCGGTAATGGCAACATTTTCCATAATAAAACTGATAATGTCCGCAGGTTATATTCTAACCGTTCCAACCATTTGTCTTATACAAAACAAAGAAATCATCGAAATTCTGAAAAGCATCATTGCTGTTGATAAAAAGCTCGCAAAGATGGGAGAAGTTATAAACTACGCCGTGTACAAAAAGCGTAACGACGTAACAACAATCATACGTACATTAATGCATTTTGTATTTATTCTAACACTTGTTTATGCCACTCTGAAGTGGACGACCATAGCAGTAACTATAGTAACCTATCTTTTAATTGCGCCGACAACGTATAATCTTTACCTAACTCAAATCATGGTTACGTTTATTGGAACCGTTAATAAACGATTTAAAATCGTTAACAACCATTTGGAAAAACTCGCAGTTTCAAAAAATCACGATAAAAAATCGTTAGTCCTTCTCCGGGGCATGACTCGGACACACCACGATTTGTACAAGATAATCCGACTTGTAAATGATTCTTATGGAATTATGCTACTTCCAATGTACGCCAATTGTTTAATACACGCGATTAGTACCGTTTATTGGGTTTTTGAAAAAAAGAGTACATATGAGGATATAAATTGGTATGAGGTTGTTAATGTTTTTGTTGGGTCGATTTTTTACGTTATGGACTGTGTGCTTATTGCTGTGTCTTGCCATTTTACCATAAATCAGGTAAGTTTTATTTAGAAAACCGTTTAAAGATGAGGTCCTTTGTGGTATCGGGTTATACAGGCCAAAAAATGGCGCATAAACGCGATGGTACCGCGCTCTTGGGGCATTCTCAGGGATCCCTAAAAAATTGTCAAACAAAATCCATCTGTTATATTTATCGAGAAAAATGCGAACAAAGTTGCATAAGTTCGGCAACACAGTTTGTAAACTACATCTTAAAAACTCATCTAGATTCTTGAGCATACATTTTTGCATTAGATCATATTGACATTGTTGTCAGCTTCATTTCATAAAATTTTTGTAAAATTAAATTAACAATAAAAATGTTATTTGACCATTTAAGTTAAACAAATGGTAAAATAATTTTAGATAGATTGTGCCTTTGTATTAAGCAATTTCTTTCGTAAATATGTGCTGTTATCTTCAAGATATAAGCGTTTAAAGTTTCGCACTTTGGGGCCTCATATCTCCGAAGGTATTGGAGATAGATTTTTTTTTAACAATTTTATGGGGCTCCCTATACATGCCTTAACAACGTACCATCGCGCTTATGGGCCATTTTTTGGACATCCTGTATAATTTCAGTTCTTCTTTAATTATCGAAATAGTAAGTTTTATAGACGCAAATACTTAGTAGATATGTTAATCTACCTGAACAATCATTTATTTTAGTTTTATTTATATTAATACAAGTGCATATTAATTTACCTGATGAAAATATCATTCATTTAAAACATAAAATTCATTTCTTAAAACGACGAACCCCTTTAACGTTTCGTGTGTTGTGGTAGCCAAAAAATGAATTTTATGGAATGTCTCAAGCCCATACTAATTGTCAATGACATTCTGTGCGTCCTACCTTACAAAAAAGACCCATATAAACTCAATATATCGAAAAGATACGTTATCCAAGCGATTTTCGACACGAACTTTTTTTTGGCAATGTTCGCGATCTACAATTTCGACGATTTTCGTCCAGACGACATAGTGGAATTCCTGAAAACACTCGTCCTTACATTTTATTTAATTACGATTCGCGTAACCTTGCTAGTGATGCGAAAATCGTACATAAAGATTTTTGTAAAAATCACACTTATTGATAATGATTTTCAAAATCATGATGGAACGATTATCGACTACAGTCGATACAAAATTTTGTACGTACGGTACATAATCGGGAAGTTTGTTTTTGTGGCTCTTGTGCTTACGGGAATCATTGGAATAAACGTTGATTTTAATAAAGATGTCTTAGTGAGCATTTTGAGATGTATGCATGTTTATTTTCCAATGATTATTCACTCAACGTTGTCCGCTCTTATGCTTATTATTATTGACATTACTGGAGTTAAATTTAACATGTTAAACTCTTCTTTGCACACCATTATTCAAGATAAGGACTCCAAAAACTCAAAGGACAAGTTAAGAAAACTTCGAGGAGTAACTAGAAAGCATCACGAACTGTACAAAATAATTCGTTGCATAAGTAAATCATACGGTTTGGTTTTAATTCCTTTGTTTACCATGTGCTTTTTTGTAACTACCCTTACGGTTTATTGGACTACTCATATTTTTACGGAAAACTTTGTATGGCGAGACTTTTTGGCAATATTTATGGAATTCATGGTATATACAGTCGATGCAGTATTTTTCTGCATTTATTGCAGTAAAACCATAAGAGCAGTAAGTAACAAATAAAATAATTCTATTTAAAAATTAACCTAATTTTTTTGGGAGTAAGGATTATAATATTTTCACTTTTTAAATTGGCATGGCCACAAATTTTTTTTTAAACCAATAATGCCTATGTAAAACGAGCTGTTGAATCCGAATCCGACACTTAAATAGTTTCAACATTTTTGGTTTTGTTGCTATGTGCTTTTAAAGGCAAATTCAAACGCGTGACCCAGTTTTTTGTGCTTTAATTGCCCAAAATATTTTTTTACGAAAAATAAATATGCAGGTCCGTTTTCTATAGCTAAAAAGCAGTTGAAAAAATAAGTTTCAATAAAATCAAAAACAAACGTTTTTTTGCTTTGAATGTTTGAAATTTGGTTAACTTTGAAAAGCTTTATCAAAAAAGCGAAAGCACTTGGAAAAAAACTAATTGCACATTTGTTTTCTACAGCTTTTATTTGGTATAAAAACACAGTTTCAGAAAAATCTATTTTTTTTTAATTTACCTAATTTTTAGGGTCTAAAATTGGTATAAAAGAATAGTTTAGTTGATTTAGGCATTTTCGTGATAGCAACAATTACCGTAAAGTGTGGGTGTGTGTTTCTATAAGTGCATATTTACAAGAAACACCCTTTTACTTAATAGAATAGATTGTTGCCTGTTAAAAAAAACACTCAAATAACAAAAAACTTGCTACAAACACTTGTATAAATATTTATTACAAAAATGAATTTTATGGAATGTCTTAAACCAATTTTTCTAGTTAACGACATTTTGGGCATTCTGCCCTACAAAATCAATCCAATCGAACTTAAAGTGACAAAAAGATTTATAATTCACGCCATTTTAGAATCACTATTTCACATCGTGGTCATGAAAATCACATTAGAATTTAAAAATGTCCGAGAAAGTTTGAATAATATTCATGACGTTGCACTACATCTTAAATTTATTCTGTCAGTCCTTTATTCGCTATTAATTCGAATAAACATGCTGTTAATGAGAAAAACGTACATCAAACTATTTGCAAAAATCATACGCATTGACGAAGACTTTAGAAAAAGCGATGGGGTCAAGATTAACTACAAAAATCAGAGAAAATTATACGTAAACAGGGTTCTTTGGAAACAAATATTAACTGGAATTATAGTACTTGCCATGGTTGGTAAAAGCGTTAAATTTTGGAATTGGGCATTTAAATCATTGTACATTTATGTTCACTTTCACATACCAAAAATTATTCACTTAGCTCTGTTTGGGCTCATACTTACACTAATACTGATTATCAAAAACAGATTCAGTATCTTAAACTCTTTACTACAAAAAATCATCAACCAAAAGGACCAAAACCCAAAAGATAGATTAAAGAGGCTTCAAAACGTCACAAGGAAACACCACGAATTAATCAAAATAATTCGCTACATCAATGCAGCTTACGGGCCAGTTCTTATTCCATTGTTAGCAGTAACGTTTTTTGTGACTGTCCTTCTGGCCCAAAGTACCATTGTAATGTTTGATCAAAATGTTGAAAAAACTAGTTATGCATATATTGTTTATCAAGAAGTATTGTTGGAATTTTCAGTATACGCTAGCGATGTTGTTATTTACTGTATTTGTTGCGAAAAAACTATCAATGAGGTAAGTAAAGTCACTTACGTAAATTGAGTGAATTTCGGACTATTTAAAACTTAAGTAGTAGTACAGTCAATCCGTATGTGGACTTCGACAAAATTTCTGATAGGGCCGCCTTTTTTATATGATGTAACTGGATGTCCAAAGAGTAAAACCCCAAATTGGCGTATATCTACCTATTACAGAAACGAAGTTATGGCCCCCCAAACGGACCCCTTTAATTCATTACGGTGGAACTGCACCAAATTTTGCAAATAGATGTCAAATAAGGTTTTAAAAAGATTTTTATAAAATAAAAATCTCTAAAAAAATTCCTTCACCCCCTAAATAGTCCCCAAAGAGTAATAACCAATCACGTTGGATTTACACCAAATTTTGTAAATAAATGTAAAATGAGATGTTAAAAAATATTTATTAATAACTTTTTTTGAAAAAAAAATTAAATGCCCCCTTTAATAGCCTCCTTCGTTTATAGGGCAAAGGAGTTATTTTTTGAAAAAAAGTTATCAAGAAATATTTTTAAGCATCTTATTTTGCATTGATCTGCAAAATTTGGTGTAAATCCAACGTGATTGGTTATTACTCTTTAGGGGCTATTTAGGGGGTGAAGGAATATTTTTATAGATTTTTTTTTTCAAAAAAAACTTTTTAAAACCTTATTTGACATCTATTTGCAAAATTTGGTGCAGTTCCACCGTGATGAATTAAAGGGGGCTTTTTGGGGGGCATAACTCCGTTTTCGGCAATAGGTAGATATACGCCAATTTGGGGTTTCACTCTTTGGACATCCAGTTACATCATATAAAAAAGGCGGCCCTACCAGGAATTTTGTCGATGTACACTTATTATTTAGGCATATTAACTGTAGTATAGTATAGTATTTATTTAAACATTTTTGAGGAAGTAACAATTAGTATGGAGTGTGAGCTGTGAATTTCAAAAAGTGCATTTTGTTTACAAGACATCTTACTTTATAAATGCTGGTCATTTATCAAATGAAACGTTATCAATAAAACCAATCAATGCTTTTAAAAATGTTCTTAATTACGTAGGTAAACCATAATTGTATCATGCGACAAAATTGCTTAACTGAAAAGTGCACCCAACACAAAGATGAATTTTATGGAATCTCTAAAACCAATCCTAATAATAACAGACATTTTGGGTATTCTACCTTACGCCAAAACTCCAAGCGGGCTCAAAATAACCAAACGACACGTTATACACTCCGTAATTGAAATAACAATCTTCACCGGACTTTTAACTTTGGGCTGTTATATGGGAGTGTTATTTTACCACGTTGGACAAATAGTGTACTACCTAAAACTATTAATTGTCGTCTCATATTTAATAATGATCAGAATGACTTCTTTGGTAATGCGAAAAACGTACATACGAATATTTGAAAAATTCAAAAACATTGATAATGATCTTAGGAAGAGTGATGGAGTTAGAATAAATTACAGGTGTCATAGAAGAAAGAATGTTACCAGAATGGTATTAAAATACATATGCATCGTTATTGTCATTGGAGCATTTGTTTTTGTGAAGCTTTATAAGTGGAAGTTCTCCTGGATGATTTTGGCAATCCACATCTACTTTTGTATTCCAGGGTTGACTCATACAATAGTATTTGGACTCATGTTCATTCTTACAGTAAACGTCCAATATAGATTTAATATATTAAACCATTTACTCAGAAAAATCATAATTGAAGGTGAATCCAGGCCAAGGGACAGAGTAAGAAGACTTCGGAATGTTACAAGGAATCACCACGAACTGATAAAGATTATTCGGTACATGAGTGCTGCCTATGGACCGTGTTTGATTCCAATGTACACAATGGTTTTTATTTCAACCACTTGTGTAGCATATTATACCATTGGTATTATTTATGTTGAGTTACTGAATTTCCACGAACGAGATTGGGCTTCGTATTTTGGAATAATTTTGGAGTTCGTTGTATATGGAATAGACGGTGTTGTTTATTGTTTTTGTTGTGACAACACCATTAAAGCTGTAAGTCCTTTTTGTAATCCATTTTTGTTGCTCCCTAAAGTACCCTTTAAAATAAGGCCATAATAGATAAAATGCATTAATAAATTGCGTTGAAATAACTCTAATTAAGTTAGGTAACTAAATTGTTTAATATGTTTAATGCAAACCCTCAGTATTTTAAAGACCATGGTGCGGAAAGTAACACCGTTGAGAAACAACATCGATTTTATGGTGTCCATCAAACCAGTCCTTCTGGCTTCAAAAGTGGCTGGACTTCTACCGTACGCCAAAACCAGAAAAGATATGGAAATCACAAAACTAACAATAGTCATCACGGCAGTGAAAATATTACTTACAACTGCCATTTATACAAATTACGTACTTCATTACTTTGAGGACATAAAAGGACTGCTAAAAATAACAACTGTTACCGCTTATTTAATAACTATAAACGTTGTTAACCTCCTTATGCGTAAAACGCATATTAAGATCCTTGAAATGATTACTAAACTGGATAAGGATTTGCAAACGGACGAGCAGTACTACATAAAATATGACAAGTACCGAGCAAACAGCGTTAAGAAACTGATACTACGTGGACTCGTCGATTTTTTAATTCTACTTGGAGCATTCCAAACAAGCTATTATTCGACACATCTAAGCTGGAAGATCGTTCAACTCAATTTGCTTTTTGCTATACCGATTCTTGTTCATGTGGCTTTAAGCGGAATTGTTATGTTACTTCTACGGGTCCTATTAAAGCGTTTTAAGATCCTGAATACGCTGCTGATTTCTCTGACCAACACTTCTTTGAATGGCTCAAAAAAGCCGTTACGTTTGTTAAGAAGTGTAACTCGGAAACATCATACTTTGATGAAACTAGTCCGATATATAAGTATTTCGTATGGTCCTTGTCTTATTCCAATGTTTTTGGTTTGTTTTTTGACGACTTCTTTTAACGTGTATTTAATTTGGGGGTATTTAGGCAATTTGTCCAATGTCCACTTTCACCAGGTCGCTAATGCATTTTTGGAATCGTCTATTTTTGTATTTGACAGTACTTATCTGTGTTTAATTTGTAGTAAGACTACCAAAGAAGTAAGTTACTGCGAAAACACATCGTCTAAGATTGTATTAAAAATTAAAATACGTTTTTTATTAAAAATGTTTTTTTTGCAGGCTAAAAAGTCGGGTTACCTAATTCACCAAATTGAGACAACGGACAATGATATGATCGACGAAATCGAAATGTTTTCTTTACAAATGGCCAACAATGAAACTGAATTCAATGCAGCTGGAGTGTTTAACGTTAATTGCAGTTTTTTGTTATCAGTAAATTTGTCTCTGGTTCAAAAATTGCAAATTAATAACTTTGATTTTTTAGATTGTGGGAGCCGTCACGACTTACATAATAATTTTGGTCCAATTGTCGAACAAATCGTTATAAGTTAAGTTCAAAAAACATTTGAAATGGTGTGATAAATATTATTATTGAATGTGATCAATATAATTTATATAAACATAAAAGTCGTTCTTAAATAATATGAATTAATCATAAAAATTTAAATAAAAATTGATAAATTGTTTCTTGGGGTTTTGTATAGTTACCTACAAATACTTATTTTATCCGCTTATTCTATTTGGAATAGAATATTGTTTAATTAGGCTTCTGGCTATGTCCGCATGTCCTAAAAATTTAACAAATTACAACGACTGTCAGTTAAAAATAATAAAAAAATTCTTACCCAACTGCAATTCGATGTAAATAACTAACATTAAAATTTGGGCAGGGAGTTTAATATTATCGGAACTACTTCTTAATTTCCATACTTGTTTTAATAAACTTTGGGCTTGGTCAAATTGGCCCCTTATTGTTTTGGCCACTGCAATATTATATTGTAGAACAGCGTGAGCGCTAGTTAGATTATTAGGGCACCATTCTAGACAAAAAAATTAATTTTGCAAAGCCATTTTTTCGTAGATTAACAAAAATTAAAACTTACTTAAAGGAGGGTTGGATTTTATCAAAATCTCGTCTTTAGATTTGGGCTTTTCCAAAGGAAATTCAAGTGAAATACTTTTAACGTTATCAGGATTTAGATGATCCAAAGCTTCAGAAATTTTGTCCAACAAAACTAGGGCTTCAGCCGCGTACAAATGCCCCAATAATCTAAAAAAAAAAGGGCCCCAAATTAAAACATATTGACCGAGGTTTTTGTTTAATTAATTAAATCCGGGACAGCGCGTACGCAGTCCCGACTACCAAAAATTACGCGCCCGAGTTATTCGCATTAGGAATAATCGCAGAGGTCAGCCCAACCCTAGTGCAATGGAAGGGCCTCACTCCGGGGGAACCGCCTTGTTGATCACGGTAACCCCTACGCCAGGTAAGTATGCTTTTTCGTTGTACGCTTAACCAAGCCATAAAATCAACATAGACCCGTTTCCAGAAGCTACAACACTTGCGCCATCTATCAAAATTTGGCGCAACTAACATTACAGATCCCTTTGTAAATAAAAGAAACATAACAAACAAAGACAGAGATAATGATTAACGGCTAAAGTAAGAGAGAGAAACAAGCTTACCTATGAACATCTGAAAGTTTCGGTTGACTCAATAAATTCCTAGCATGTTCAAGTCCAATAATGTAATCTCCAATGCACAAAGCAACGTATGCGCTTGCTGCCAAAATGCCATTTCGTAAAACCGTTCTTTCGTCATTACTCAATGGGGCTGAGGGGGCTATTCCAGGGCTTGGGGGCGGAGCTGGGGGTGAAACCCCTGGTATTAAAAAAAGGGGAACTGGGGTAGTTGCTGCGTCCGACGGGATAAGAACAAAGGCATTTCTTAGGCAAATTGTTGCGAATTCGAGAGTTGGAACAGGTACAGCATACGATTGACCTTCGGGACTAAAAAGAAGGTTTTTAGAACGCAATTTTGATGTCAGTTTGTGGTAATACCTGTATTTCTTATCTTTACATAGATTCGACGTCAAGATCAGTTTTTGTTTTTCTCTATTGCCGATTATTCTAGCAACGAACTCTTTTTGCTTTTGGGCAACATCGAAATCAACTTCGTTTGTCTACAAAAATTACTTTATACAAAAAGATAGACTTTAAAATTAATATTTACAGGCTTATGAAGCATAATACAGCATTCGGCCAGACGCATCCATAATCTAGAATTTCTGTGATACCTCCTTACGGCAATAATCAAACAATCAAAAGCTTGGTTTGCTTTTCCAGAATGCAGTAAAGAAATTCCCAAATTGTACATTAATTCGTGATATTTTGAACCTCCTAAAGTGTGCAATGCTTTATCTCCTTAAAAATTATTTTTCAATAACATATACTTATTTAATAAGTAAGCAAACATACCACAATTATTTTGCATATTCTGAATTGAAATATCTTCTTTTAAAGCCTTTTGGAAGTAGTGACATGCCAAATTCGGTTTACCCATTGCGTGATGCAGAATCCCCAAATTATTATAAATCATAATTACAGAAGATTCACCACATTGGCTAAAAAATATATCATAAAAAAACTTAAAAAATAGAAGTCTTTAAAAATACAAATTAACTTACTCGTAAGCCAAACTGTCGATCGAAATCGAGGATAAAATTTTAAGTGAATCGTTTAAATTGCCTTTCAAATATTCGATATTTGCTTGTAAAAACGCAAGCTCTATGTTCTAAAATAAGACATATTAAAATTTAACTAATTAAAGAAATTTTTCGAAGTACCGTTTTCTCTTTTCCTAAAAATTGCAGCTCTTTTAACGCCGAACTTAAGTTATGTTTTAAGATGTAGCACCTAGCTTTATATCGTTGTATTTTTTTCTTAAAATCATCCAAAGATTTATCTGTCGTCTGGTTCTAAAATAATTATTTTAGTTAAAATTCAAACAAATAATTTTGCAAACCTTTTTATCATCTTTTGAAGGTCCATCTTTTTCCACTGTACTAGAATCAGTACCAGCTTTTTTCGTTGCTTTTTGTGGATTAATAATATGATTTTCCGAATAAGTTATTAAATTCATAACTTTGTCAGGCATTTTTAAGCACAGTTGTAGTTCAATAAATAGTAAAATAACCTGCTTGGCTAATTCTTCCTCTAAAAACGTAATTATTAACACAAAATCTTACGCAAAATGATCTCAAAATACCCATTGGTTCAATAAATTTATAAACCCTGTCTAAAATTCTTAAAGTGGAAGTATACTGCCTTTTATGGAACGAAATTATGGCTTGATTATAATGAGCAACGCAGTAATCAACTTCGTCCAGCTTTTCTATCCGTATCTGAAACTATAAATTCATTGTAAAACCGCTCAAAACTCTTCTAAGAAGACTCACGTTTGTAAAAACATTCTGGACCGCTTTCTCAAAAGCATCAATTTTTTTGCAGTCGCTTTTGCAAAATTCCACAACAGCTTTGTTAAGATCAACCTTGAAATCGTATGTGCGGCCTTCTAGTTTATGAAGCGACTGTAAGCACCCGTTGTAATTTCTCCTACAAGTTTAGCAAAATTATAATTTGATCTCTTTTAGAAGAACAGTAAAGTTCTTACTTTTTAAAATCCTGCAATGCGGTTAGGGCTATATCTCGTTCTTGGTCGCTTACTGCATCGATGGATCTATCAGAATCATCCTTATCCTTCATTTTTTAAGATTTCTTGGCCAAAAACTGTGTTTTTCTAATTTTTTTGCTTGGAAATCACGAAATGTTGTTTTTTTTGACAGATAAAAGTGAGGTTAGCTTGTTGATCAAATGATCTACTGCTCATTTTCTAGAAATTGTTAAGGTGCGTTTATGAATCTGTTAACGCAATTAACGGCATGGCTAATGCTCAGAGTGCAACTTATGAGGTCCCAAAACTGTTTGTTTTGTTGGGTTTTTAACTGTTATTTTGTGTAAATAAAATAAACGAAATTATCATAAAAGTTCTATTTAAACAGCTTATCAATGTTTACAACACAGTATTTGAAGCATAAAACAGGCACGCAGTGCCTTGGGTAAGTACAATAATGGCAATTCGAGTTTTAAAAATTACAAGTCAACATTTTTTAAATTAGACGACGATAGCTTAGGCAGCTCTTCACTTTCTGAAGGAATAAAAACACCAATTGGTTTCCTAGCGGACCGCTTATCTTTCAATTTGGTCAGTTCAAGCTTAAGCTTATCTAATATGGCAAAATTTGGCGAATTAACTGCAGCTTTGCTCTGCAACAACGTGATTTCCTGTTCCTCCAGCTTCTTTTCCTTGAAACTTTTCACTGATCTGTTTCCGTATAGTCGAAGGAGGGACCCCCAGGACTTAAGGTGTGGATGAAGCTTTTGAAGAATGGCTTGGGACGCGCGCTGTTTTCCATCTCGTTTATTCTGGCACACAACCGTTGCAGTATGTTTTCCGACAATCATAGTAAACTCGTTCTTCTTGTGTTTAAGAGTGTTGCCCTGGTAGTTGACTTTGAGCTCGTCCATACCGAAGTTCCGTTGAAGGCAGGTTAGTAGAATGTCGTGTGGACTTGGTTCGGTTGTTTTGGCGCAAAATTCAGCGACACGCGGGTCTTCTATACGAATCTCGTCAAAGAAACTTAAGTCTTGGTCTTGTTCCTTGCTAGCGCTTGAGCCCGTTTTGGCGTCGGTTGTTATCTTGAAGCGCATTTCTGGGATCAGGATCTCTAGGGTGCATTTCGCGGCTTCGGATTTGGCTTGTTTTTTGCTGGTTCCGTATCCGATTCCGTACTGCATGTCGTTGATTGATACTGTCGCAGCGTATGGTGTCGCAGCGTTTTCTAACTCGGTGAATTTGTACGTTGGTTGTTTTTTAAGAGCGTGTTGAACGTACTCGTGCAAAATGCAGACGTATGACTTGCCGTTTGGGTTCATGATCCATTCCTTTCTTGTGTTGGTTTCGGAGGTTTCGCTGTTTTCGATTGGGAATGTTATTAGTTTGGTACCGTCTGGGAGAGTCGGGCGTTGAAGCTGCTTGTCGTGTTTTCGTTTTTTGGTATACTGTCGGCGCTCGGACCATGATTTAAAGCGCATTACTTTAATGGTCTTGAAATGGAATATGCTTTCGCAGTACTCGCGCAGTTGAGTCGAGTTCAAGCTCTGCGATTGGATGTTTTCTTTCACCGTTTCAATGGTTGCGTTTGGTAGAGGTTTTTCCTCTGTTTCTTTGGATGCTTCCTGTTCTTTTTCTAAAGCGCGTTTGTAGTTGAGGCACGGTACAGCGCTTAGGGGTATTTCGTGCTTACGCACTGAGCCTGGTCCCAAGAAATACGGTTTTGATAACGTACAGACTCGCGTCGCTTTGTGGAGGTACAGCGGCATTCCGCTGTTGTGCGATATCTGTATCCAGCCTTCTGGTAGTACGTCGAAATGGTTTTGCCCCTTTTCTACAAGAATGACGCGGTCCTTTTCTTCGTAAGGCTGCGCCACGGTGTCCAGTCCCGCTTCGTCAGCTTTTCGTTTCTTTTTAGCGAACGCGGCTTCTAGCATTTTCTCAACTTCATCGTCCGGTATGTCTGAATCGCACGAGAACGACTTATCGGAGTCGCTTTCAGCCACCTCGTCCAAGACATGGAATTTGCGAATGTCATCCTTGCTGGGGTCTTGTAATTGAAATGGACATGCAGGTGATTTTACCTCTGAGGAGCTGCTGCTATGCGATGCTTCGCCGTTTACCCCGTTCGTTTCCATCTTTCGTTATCACTTATTTATCACACAGCGTCGCTTGGCTTTCTAACGGCTTGATATGAAAGAATATTTCAATTACTCAAACATCAAATTGAACTATTCTTTGAATAACTTCCGTAGAAAACTTATTGTTAAAAAGTATCACGTATCCTTAGTTTATGGGTTTGTAATCTTATCTCTCTTTGTTCAATTGTTTGGGTAGCGTGGTTTTATTACTTGGAACGCACGCCTTGGGCTTAGTTTTTCATTTTTTCAACACATTTTATAAAATAGATTGATTTAGCTGCTTGGTTTTTGGTAGTTTATTGATTATTGCAACATTGTGGAACTTTTTTGGTGACTGATTATCAGATAGTGAGGTTATGTTGCATGCACGGAATAATGCAAGGCGTGACACGGAGTTTATATGTCTATTGATAAAGCTTGGTTTAGGCAATCTTAACGTAAGCAATTTCTGCCGTTAATCTTTATCGAATTTTTTAAATAAATCGTTTTGCACCGTATATTTTGTAGTGAATTCAATTTTATTGGTAAGAAAATTAAAAAATACACATTTTTATACTGTATAAAATTTTTATTGCTATAGCATTTAAAAAATAGTAGGTTATTAACATAACAATTTAGAATTCTGCTTAGCTAAAAATGTATACAAAACAAACTGTCCAACAAACTAAATATGCAATTAGCATAAAATATAAAATACCTTAAGCTTAATTAAATGAAGTCTAGTTACTTGGTTCTACTTTATCATAAAAGCTACAAGATATAATATTTCTATATATTTCTAATAAGGCTTGTTCAAAAGGCAAATCTTACTTAGGAAGGGGTGTTTGGGAAAAAAATCATAGGTAATGTTAAATGGTGAAATGGGTATATGAATAATGAAAATTTTGCACAATCCTAAATATAAATTTTATAATATTTCAAAGTGCCTAAAAATGATTTTGTACTTATTTATATATAATTTATATACCTATATATTTAAGTTTTCAAGAAATGGTAATGAATGATTGATGATTAAATGCCATAATTTCCGAAGGTAACGATACATAAAATAAATAAATAATACAACAAAAATATTCAAAAATGATATAAAAAGTACAAAAAATAAAAAAGGTGATGATAATTTTTTTTTGTAACTTAAGCATCTGGGTTAGCATTTATGAAAACTGGCTCAGGGTTTCCGTTCATTTTTGGTACGCCATTGAGTTTAACAGGGGTTCCATTTTGCTTGGGGGTAGCGTAACCGTTTTGTTTGGGGGTAGCAGATCCATTTTGTTTGGGGGTTGCGGAACCGTTTTGCTTTATGGTTGCATTTCCGTTGAGGGTGGCAAAACCATTTTGGGGGGACTTGGCAGATGGGGTGGTTGGAGGTGAGACAACGGTGTAAACTTCGCCAGTCACTGGGTTGCGCTCTAGAAAAAAATGATTTTGTAAATTTTATTTTTATTTTATTATTTTTTGTAATACAAACCTTTGCGCACTCGTGGGGTGTTTCTTCCAGATCTGGAGTCCCAGGTATCAACCCCATTTCCGGTAACAGGGTTTCGGTTAGTAACATCTGAAACAAAAAAAATTGATAACCCCACACCTGACAACATTTGTCGCATTTTTAAAATTATCCAACACCTAACACCAAATGTTGTTTGCATTTTATCATACCGTGTTTAGTAAGGGATGCTCTACGAGGGGTAACTTTGGTGCTGTCTGGTGTTCCAAAAAGACGAGTAAATGAGTCTGAATGAGTAGAAGAGCGTCTGGGAGAATGGCCGTTAGTTTTTAAGCTTGGAGGAGTGCACATAACGTTGAAAATTTCACTTGAAGTAGAATGGACTCTGAAACAAAAAAAAATATGCATAAGTATTTGCATTAATTGCAATTTATTGTAATTATTAGTTTACAGTTAGTTGATGTAAAAGGTCGTGTGAACTTTTTCCTTTTTTCACTTTCAATTTATATTAATTAAGATGATTGTTATTATTCTCTTCGCAGACAAGTCGAAGAGTATATTGCTTCTCTAAAATCGTTAATATTCATCCTAGAGCAGCAGATTTGTTTGTTTCATGACTTTTAAAGACTTTTATTTTTTGTCCGTCTGTAACGAAACTTGTGACCACGATAACTGAAGAAAGGTTTATTCAATTGACTTAAGATTTGGTGCAAAAATCAATCTTGTTTAAGGGAAGAACCCTATTGTTTTTGGAAAAAATCAAGTAATAAATAGAGGGTTAAAAACACCCCCAAAGTAGAAAAAAATTCATATTTTCGTTAATATCAACTTTACGAAAAAAAAATTCTTAATTAAATTAAAGATTGTATTTTTCCCTTTAAAAAAGCATCTGGTAATTTTTTTGTATCTCTACCCGTTTACAAAAAAATAAGTTTTACGTTTCTTTCAATAAAATAAAAAATGGACCTTTTTAATCATTTACTGCGAAGAGTATCATATAGAATGTGTAACAATTATATAAAAATGAAAAAATAGTCATAAAAAATGAGCTATCTGCGAAGTTTTACTTTTTAAATGATCTATCCTCTCAGTGATCTAACCCGCTCGTGTTTTCATTTTCAAGTAAAAATCAGCGTATGGAAAATAATAGTGTAATACGGTATGGTATTTAAATTCAAAATAAGAATTATTACTAATTTGTTTTGGATAATAATAAGCTTAAATACTAAGAATCTGCCTATGGTAGATTAAACACTAATAACTATTTTTTACCAAAACACAAATAGAATAAGCCCGAAATTAACTAAAATAATCCCAAGACATTACAGTAATGACACAGAATGTTCATAATACCATATTTTTAATCATTACTGAAGCATAAACCTAATTTAATTTAACAGTTATTAAACTAAGTACAGTGGGTTCGTCGAATTGAAAGAAACAACAGATATTATTTTTGCTTATTCACCAAGCATAAGTAGTTTTATCTCCAGTGTATATTTCCATCTTAAGTAACTATAAGTACCTATACAAGCTCGAGTATAAATTAAAAAATGTACAATTAGTAACAAATGGCTAAGCGCTGATTGCATCTTAAGAAAATGAGACGGTATAATTTTATAGGGCACTCAATCGTAAAAGAATATTTTGTGCTGTACTTGAAAAATGAATCTTATTTTATTTAAATTGGTAAATTGAATAAAAGATTCATAAAATTGATTTCTGGAAAGGAATAGCGAAAGTTCTTTTCCCATCGAATATGATTGATATCTGATATTGTAGTGTTGTCAATGTACGCAAAAGAATTTATTTAGATACGCTTTTAGAATAGTATTAGATTTCGTACATGGAATTGCACATTATGCAAAGTTCCCAGATATTCTAGCTATTAGAAAATTTGCAATAAACAACTAACAAGAAAAGCTTGCGACCCGTAGCTATATAATTGTAAAGGCTATGGCCGGGTTTGTTACTAAAAAGTGCCCCCAAAGCTTTTCGCATGAAAAACATATTTTCTTAAGAGGCAGGCTAATAAACATTGTTTCCTAAATTACTAGTCCTCCATCTCAACCACAAGGCAAATAATAGCAAAATTTTAATCTTAAACAAGATATTTTTTTATCACCCTATCTAAGTAGCAATTTTTTTTTTTTTTATGTATGGTAATAGACCACAACCATGAGTATTTGTGGCAATTTTTTTTTTTTTTAATTTAAATTTTTTACATATTTTATAAAATTTTTAATGTTATTTTATTTTTTTATAGGCATTTGCCCAATAGTGACTACTTTCCTTATATTATTCTTAGTAAACCCTCAAGTAGAAGTTTATAAAAATTAAATAAAAAACAGCAAAAAAAAGGTACCTCATATCAAAATTTTGAAAAAATCAAACTTTTTTCCTGATTTTCTATCTTTATTTTTATATTGTTAATCTAATAAACTAAAAATCAATGCCGCGAAAATCCTATAGAAACCAAAACCCATAGTAGGCGGAGTTTAACATACTTTAGTTTTAATTTTTTAAAGAAATTACTGAAATTAGGCAAATGTGTGACGATTTGTCAGTGATAGAAACATTCAAAAGCGCCTAAATTGCCTAGAAAAACAGGTATGAACAATCTTTAGGCACGTTCCAGAAGAATCTCGACTGTAGAATTACTATTCTAGATCTTTTCTCGAAAAAGAAAATCTCAGAAATCATCTAACCTATAAATACAGCTCGCGCGCTCGCGTTACTACAAAAATACAGTAAACCCTAGTGAGATAGTGAGTGAGATAAAGAATAGTAAAGTAGTAAGCGAGAGCGAGAAAAGATAAAGTGCCTTGACCAGTGGATAAGTACTTTAAATAGTGTGCCAATTTGTTAACGGTTTTTATTACTTGCAACCGCTTTTATTTTGTTTTCTGTTTGCCTAATAAATTAAAATACAATGTCGCAACCTGGAACAAGTAGTACTAAATTGAGTAATAGAAACATCCGCTGTTTAATATGTCATTTGCTTGTTAAAAAGGTAATTATACTTACAAAAACAATTAACAAACTTACTTTATAGACAATTTTACAGGTTAGTGGTCAAAAAAAAGTTATAAAAAATGAACTGGAAATTAAAGATTTAAAGAAGGTATATGGTAAACACGCAAGAATTGGAGACTCAATGTGTGGAAAATGTCGAACACAATTTTTACGAGATAAAAAAAAAATACCTGAACCAGATAATGAAGTCGAAAGCTCTGATAAGGATGATAATGATGCAGGCGTTGAGAATCTAAGTAAAGTGTTATCCCAGTCTTCTTTAAGTGAAACTGAATCGTTACAAGTAACCATGCCTTCAAGTGGTTCAGAATTTCAAATTAAAATCTACTCGGATTCGCAACAACAGACTGAGTATGTCGAAATGCCATTTAACCGTGTAGTTTCTACCCATAAATATTGTTTTTTGTGTGGCCCGGCTGGTAATTTAAATCTAGTAAGTGTACCTCTTAATGCGCGAATCCAAAGTTTTATTAAAAAACGAATTTTTATCCCAGAAGGCAATAGATGTTGCAGAAAACATTTATTAAAAAAAAAATTTTATGAGGATGAATTTATTTTATTTGAGGTCTATTCTCGATCATCAAGTGTGTCCCTAAAAGATATTCCTACATTTTTAAATCAAATGGCAGTGGATATTAATCTGCCTCTATTAAAAAAAATGGATAATTTTAACATTTCTGAAGAACGTTTGCAGACTTTCACTGGTCTTAACTGGGAACAACTTATAAAATTAAGAGGAAAACTTGTTTCTATGAATAATTCGTCAAAAAGAACAATAACGCAAGCTTTAATAATTTTTTTATTTAAATTGCGAAGTGGTAGCAGCAATAAAATAATAAGTGCCGTGTTTGAAATTGAAAGAGAACAGACTGTCTCAGATATATGTCATTCAGTAATAAATTCTTTTGAAAAAGATATTATTTCCCAACATTTTGGTCTCTTATGCCTGCGCTAAGAGGGAAGAGATCGCAACTAACTACGGAAGAATCTAATGAGTCCCGACTGGTTACTAAAATTCGATGGGTAGTCGAATCTGTCCATGGCGTCATAAAGCAAAAATATCGTTTGCTTGATAGAAAATTGGGCAATAAGTTATTACCAATTGCATCGACATTATGCAAAATTGCATGCTTTCTAAACAATGAATATGGCGAACGATTTTATTCTGATAAAGAGGACTCTGACATCATAATAGAAAAAATAAAAAATAATGTAAACACCGAAAACACACTAGCTAATGAAGTGGAGGAATTAAGATGGGATAGAAGGAAAGTTCCTTTTAATAAATTAACTTCTTCAGATATTTTAGACTTTCCAGAACTATCAGAAAAGGACTTAAAAATATTGTTTACTGGTTCATATCAATTGTCGCAATCAATATCTTATTTGGCAGAACTTCTAGATAAGAGTAATAACTTGGCCTTAGAATACGTTAAAGAGAGGCCCAATATTATAAAAATTTTAGTCAAATCTCGACATATTAACAAAAAAATGTATAAATGCTACATTGAATATATTCCTAACTTTGATGATATAACTGGAATTACCCGCTATTGCTGTGATTGTGCCAATGGAAGTAGGACTGTTGGTTGTTGTTCACACATTGCGGCAATAATATATTATCTCTCAAATGCAAGATACAAGTCCAAAATTATTCGTCCCGCTCAAATATTGTCCAAATTGTTTTCTGTTGACAACACAGAAATAATTATTAATGAGGACAGTGATGACGACTAGTTTTGGAATTTTATCTTGCATATGTATAAAAACCTTTAAGAAATATAAGGAAGGACTTCTTTTATAACTTGGCTGTTCGGCTTTAGGATCTTAATGAATCTTAGATTCTACCGAACCTAAAACAAAACGGCTAGGTTACAAAAGAAGCCCTTCTTTAAATTTCTTAAGGGTTTGCCCCCACTTAACTGAAGCTATTATGTATTATGAAAAGTTGACCTTAAGAAATATTGGACGCCTGTATTTTATTTTTTATTGCACATTTGTATTTTTGAAATTAATTAATTTTTTTTATTACATTACGTAAGAAAAAATATCTTTAGTTTTTTTATTATTATAATATAACGTTTGGTTGAGAAATAAATTTTAAAAAATCTTATGTTTCATATATTTATTAGAGATCTCCTGGAAGACTTTACTTCGTAAAATAATGAAACGTAAAGTTTGTTAAACTTCATGTATTGTGGGTTTGGGTACTCAGATTGGTAGCGGCAATAATATTTAGATTATTAGATTAATAATATAAAAATAAAGATGAAAAATCAGGAAAAAAGTTTGATTTTTTCAACATTTTGATATGAGGTACCTTTTTTTTGCTGTTTTTTATTTAATTTTTATAAACTTCTACTTGAGGGTTTACTAAGAATAATATAAGGAAAGTAGTCACTATTGGGCAAATGCCTATAAAAAAATAAAATAACATTAAAAATTTAATAAAATATGTAAAAAATTTAAATAATAAAAAAAAAAAATTGCTACAAATACTCATGGTTGTGGTCTATTACCATACATAAAAAAAAAGAAAATTGCTACTTAGATAGGGTGATAAAAAAATATCTTGTTTAAGATTAAAATTTTGCTATTATTTGCCTTGTGGTTGAGTTGGAGGACTAGTAATTTAGGAAACAATGTTTATTAGCCTGCCTCTTAAGAAAATATGTTTTTCATGCGAAAAGCTTTGGGGGCACTTTTTAGTAACAAACCCGGCAACATCCTTTAGGACAAAATTAATGGCAACTAATATTAATAATTTAAGTACCATAAAGAACTGACATAAACGACTAGATAAGTGTCTTTTTTCTGAACATTTTTATAAATTAAATTGAAACAATAAACTTTACTGCTTTTGAAATTATTGTTACAAGAATTTAAGTTGACATAAAATAAAACCTTGAAGCTTTAAATCAAATAAAATTCCTACTAAACTGAAGTAGAGACTAACTACAGGGTGTTCAAAAAATGCCGCATAAACGCGATGGTACGTTGTTAGGGCATACCTAGGGAGCCCCAGAAAATTTTTAACAAAAATCTATCTCAAATTCCTTCGGAGATATGAGACCCCAAAGTGTGAAACTTTAAACGCTTATATCTTGAAAATAACAGCACATATCAACAAAAGAAATGGCTTAATACAAAGGCTCAATCTATCTAAAATTATTTTGTTTATCTTCTAAACGGTCAAATTACAATTTTATAATCAATTTAATTTTACAAAAATTTTATGAAATAAAGCTGACAACAATGTTAATATGATTTAATGCAAAAATGTATGCTCAAGAGTCTAGATGATTTTTAAGATGTATTTTACACTTGTGTTGCCGAACTTATGCAACATTCTTCGCATTTTTCTTGATGAATACAACAGATGGGTTTTTTTTGACAAATTTCTTGGGATCCCTGAGAATGCCCCAAGAGCGTACCATCGCGTTTATGCGCCATTTGTTGGACACCCTGTATATTATCGTTTTTTTCTAAACTGCATTATACACCCATTATTTTCTTCTGAAGGCGTTAAACTCATTGTAGTTCCCTTTACAAAGAACTGTAATAAAATATACCTATAAAAGCATAATTTTTATAAAACTATAAAATTATTGGATTAATGAGACGTCTTGAAATAATAAAAGCGAACCGGAAGAGGAGCAAGTGCATATCCTGTGTAGAATAATTGCAACACTACGGGACAGGACAATTACCTTGTTGCTGAGCGTAACAATTCACTTAAAGCGCTTTCAATCATCTTGTAAAAAGAAGAGTGTTACCAGAAGCTTGAGTACTCACTAAAATAACACAAGAGGTCAAATAAATTAGACTTAAATTATATAAAACAGTTGGGCCTTTATTCTTTCTGGGTCTTTGCGTTTTCTTAACTGTCCTTTTAAAGGTACCATCTACTGTCCTTTAAAAGGTACCATCACGTACTATAAGTCTTAAGGATGGGCAATGGGATTTTTAAACCTAAAAGCGTTGGCGGTTTGGCAAAAGAGGTCACCCAAGTACTTATCTGGGTAGTACCTTTTAGGATTGGGATCATACATTTTACTTATAGCTAAGTACTGTTTCCTGTCTGTCTAGTCTAACATATTGACTTTAAATTTAAATGCAGCTCCAAAGTACATAAGTACTTAGTTCGCAAAGTACTGATCATAAATGAGTACTACCTACGATAATTGGGTAGTAAAGAAGACGAAACCATTATTATGCTAAAAATTATTATAATTAAATAGGTTTTAAAGTCTGGTTTGGAATTATGCACGAAATAAAGTAGTTCAGCCGAAGGGTACTGTTATTGTTTGCAGGACGTTATTGTTCTTAATAAATGCACGTTTTCGGTTCCGTCCTCCTTCCGGCCAAAAAACGTGTCCAAATTTACAAAATTGGGTGACTTCACAGGACGCTTTGCAAACTTGATTGTTAAATTTTTAATGACATAATGGCATGTTTAAATTAATGCGTTGTCGATTATAAATAATATTAACGGTACCTGATTGCCAATTAACATTTTAAAAGTTGCCTTGCTGCGACATTAATTGAGGTGTTTATTAGCTGCACTTTGGCAATTATTTGTTAAATCAAAACTTGGTTTTTACCAACATATAGCCAATTATGTTTAAAATTCCAATTGCACCTTTTTGTTAAGGCAGCAGTACCTAATAGTTACTATGAGCCCGAGATTGAAAGCTTTGAATATATTTACCTTGGCGAAAGGATTGTTCCGTTGAATTATTATCTTTCTACAATAGGAAATCATTATTATCAATTTTACGCTGAATTTTTAGTTTACACTAGGTGTCACAAGAAAAAGGAAATCAAGAATTGTAGCCTTATAAAGTAGAACTAATAGTACCATTGTATACAGTTCTTTCAAAATACCCACTGCGCTTATTTAAAATGATTAACTTTGCGATGTTAAAAGAAATTTATTGTGGTACTCGATTAACCATGGGTAAGTACTAAGAGGACACTTTACAGTACCGCTTTTTTAAACATGAACCTTTGCTTTGATTATTCAAGCCCATTTTTTTGTATAATAGCATGAAAAACAAAGCCAAAATAAGTTTCGTCCTTGAAGGTTCAAAATTAACAATTTCCCGTAGATTATTTTCCGTAGAGCTTTAGAAATGTTAGCAAAGGTGAATTATGGGACAGGCAATTACATTTCGAATTAGTATAATAGTAGCAATCAGTTAAAATCCTGCTCGGCAGTCCATCAAGTAAGAAAAGCTTTCAAGAATTATTTGCTGTTAGTTAATGGCCTGATTGAACTGATTTAAAGTATTGTGATAATTCTAAAAATGCAAGTAAACGATAACCGACTAGAATGTCTGTAGAATGCAGTAGCAGTAAGCTTAGATATGATCTCAAAACATAAATCAATCCAGTATTTCATCATGTCCCGATAAGGAATCGACACTTCCGATAACTCGTATTGTTAACCCGAAGTACCATTCAATGGGTGAAATGTAATTTCTTATTTTCGTTTCTCAGATCTGACTGTGATCTTTTGCTCGCTCCACATACATACATTATTTTAGTTATATTTATCATTTCGTTTTACATAAATCTGAGAAATGCAATTCCCAGGAAATTCACTTATGCAGTTCAAAATGTTATTCATTTTTTCTTTTGTTTGGCATTGATTAATTGATTTTCTCTAGAGAAACGGAAAAATGATCATTATTGGCATTAACTCTCATCAGATAAATCGTATTTTTCCTAAGAAAATATTACTACCAAACTTGTCTTTCAACAAAGACAGCTTTCTTTGTTAATTAAGATGAACTTTTTGCAAAATTAACACGACTATTAACAAAATGAAAGTTACAGAAGATGAACAGGATCCTAATATTAAATTTAATTAATTTTGTTATAAGAACAGCTATAAAATTTCAATCTATACTAAAACTAAAAACCTTGCTGATTATTTTATGTAAATTATTAATCACTGCAAAGTTGACAGCCGGCACGCTCGTTTAGCTATGTTCCATTTCTTTTAGTTATTTCTTCTCTATGTACCTGATACAAGTAATTTCCTGGTAAACATTTTTAAACGAATCTCTAATCATTTCCAATTAGCAATGCTTCACTATAATATCTACTTAAATAGATCTGTCGGCAGGAAAAAACAAGAACTGACGGCTGTATTTAGTTTTTCTCTGCAAAATAATTAAATTTTTAATTAGGTGATTTAAATTGATGTTTAAGACTATTTTTAGTTTTAATGGTATTTGCTTTTTCTTTTATGGTAATTAAAGTGGTTTAAAAATCTGCATTTTTATATTTACAATGCAAAAATATGTAGGCGCCACGTTTACGGACTATTTTTATAATTTTATATAATTTCAGACGTATTTTTTATTAATTTATAACATTTTCTAGAATATGCTTCATTTATTATCGTTAATTCAAAGAAATATTTTAATTATCATGTATTATTCGACTTAGACAATAAATAATAATTATTTTTTCCTAGCTCAATTCTATTGTAAACAAATACTTTACAAATCAATGCGTTTAAACAATGACAACTTATTTCACAGCGACACTGATTTTGATTGCAAAAATGCTTCATCAAACCTTGAGACCCATCCTAGCGAAATTATTTCTTCCGTTGACGTAGAACGAAATTAAGTCTAGCCTAATTTTGGAAAATCGAATTTTACCTACAAGGTTTGCATACGTAAGTAGGCATTGGATTTTTTTAGCCTACTTTTGGAAAAGCGTTCGACACGCACGTTCAGCATGTTAAGAAAAAATGTGGCCCAAATCCAAAACTTTGGAATTCTGAAAGTAGGCCTTGACAGGATTAAGGGCGACGAAACAAAACACGCAAGGGTTGCGTAAAAAATAAATTTAAAATATAATTTATACAGGACATTAAAAAAGTTTTTAAAATTATGAAGTTTTATGTTTTTTTTACAACAATTTATAAAACAGGTTTCCTTAAAAAGAATCCCTCTAAAAATTTATGGTGCTGTTCTTTAAAATGTAAAATAGTCGATTTTGGTTAATCTTGCTTTTCAAATAGTAGCACATTTTTTTAACTAATTTTAATACATATTTAAAACACGCGATTTTCGCTAAATTAGTTTTAACCACTGTGCGATATCACCTTGTATTGATATTTTTTAATCATTACTACCAATAAATGATTGAGACAAATTTCACACACGATTCCAACCAATTTGTCTGAAGCTTTTAGTACCTATCAACATAAATTTTAAACCGGGTAGTCCTATATTATTATTTAATTAATTTAAAACGTTTTAATATTTATAATTCCTAGCTTCATTATTAAATTAAAATAGTGTAAAATAGCGGTTTTTTGTACGTGTCTTACGGTAATTATTCAATTTTTTTTTCACATTCTCTCAGTGCATCACGAACATTTTTGTTCTGGTTGTTATAAAATAATTGGATAACTAAGTATAGGTTTTCTCTCTGGTATTCATATTTTTTTTGATTGATTAACAACCTTAAAATCGATCAAATTAAGCGTACCTATAAATTATAACATAATCTTCGATATATCTCGATTTGTAGAAATTATTTTTGCGCCTATTTCAGAGAGGAACCTATAAAATTTAACGTTGTAGTTTGGCATCAAAAAAGTTGTTTGGAGTTAGTATAATTTATTCTAATTGCTTTATTAATATTGATTAAGATGCCTATAATTAGGAGATAACATCGGATATCACAAATAAAAAAATATAGAATCTTTAATGAGCTTTAGTTAGCTTACAAATTATGATTCTTTCACACATTAGGTTTTAATTTATGCCATTTAAGTCTACATTTCTAATTGTAAATACGTCGAAAGGTATGAAGAATTGAGTATTCTTAAAATGTATTAATTAAAAACATGTTACTCTGATTTATATTTATATCTGCACGAAGCAAAACGTGTTGCTACAACGATTTTACAATTATTTAAACTTTTTATAATGAAGTACGAGCAATGCCTTTATAATAAAGGGCAAATAAAGTGCTTCGGAATTGCGAACATATCTCTAATAACCAAGATTAACACAAAAAGCGTGGAAATAAGCGGAAGTAAGTTATCGTGTAACAATTTAGCGAGATAAATCTTTAATAATTCGTCAGGCAATGTTCTCTAATAAAAAAATGAAAGTAACCAATTTTTCATGACATTTGATAATTAGATAAAAATTCCTTTCAAATTTAATAACTTATTGTTTAAATATGATACAAATGAAAACGTGTTCTATGTAGTAAAAGTGCTATAAATCTTACAAACAAAGAAAAAATAAATCAGAACGTCATTTTTGAACTTTGGCCGGCATTGTTCTCGTTTCGAAGAGGCCAAACATTGTATCCATAAAAAACAATGTAACATTAAAGTATTGGGATTTTTCTTATGAAGTTATGAATAATTGATATCGATATTCAATATCGGTACACACTGTAACAAAAAATGTCAAGTCGAACAGTCATTTTTTAACAGAAGTTAAAAACTTTTAGAAAAGCTCTAACTTTATCAGGAATGTACGCGAAAAAATTAACGACTGTGTTAGCTAATGGATATTTAAGGTTTTAAACTTTTTTAAGAGTGTATAGTAAAGTCAAAGCATCTCGCGACGTAATTAAAATATTTTCGTACGGTTTCCTGTGTTCCTAATTGAATTGCAATTAATGCACAAGTAGAAAACTGTACTTATTTTCTTCAATGACCGTTACACATACAACTTTAAGTATAAAATAAATTTCTTGTTGTTACTAGAATTATTTGTCGGACATGCAACATTCCAAATTGTTTTGTTGCATGGCTGATGTGAGGAATTTTCTAAAGGCTTATGTTTCAGCCTGTAATAATTAGACTGGTATTTTGTACTTGTCGAAGAACAATTTCGAATTATTAGCTGATTAAATAGTTAATCAGAGCATAATGAAATATCTCACGTTTTTATGACGGAAGTTAGCAAATTTCCTTATAAAAAAAAACATTACATGCATTCTTGCCGGGTTAATTTTGTCAAAAAACATGGCTTTAATAGTTTAAACATAAAACTGCATCTGGATTTTAAATGTCTGCATGCAACATCGTTTGCCAGATCTTAAACTCTTTATGACCCTAACTACTGTAAATAGATCTACCCCATATGAAGTTAAAATAATATTTTTAGACTTTAAGTTAAAAGACCGAAATAGATCCAAAAGTAAGCGACATGTTCAGAAAGCATTCATGAAAATCGGATTTACCTAAATGAAGATTTCTAAATGCATTTTGATTTTTGTTTTTTCTTACCAAATAAAAGGGAATGATTTTGAGTAACAATGATTAATAGTAGGCGTTTTGCCGAAACATTTCCTTGCATTAATACCAAAAGTTCAACTTTAATTAAATATCAAAATAATCTACCAACAACAAATAAATTATTAAAAGATACAATCTAAAATTTACTGCATCAGCTCCAGCGTTTATTACTTAGAATTAATTAACATTATAAATATTAAATTGCTCTCTGCAGTTTGGCAATAATAGGGATGTGGTTATAATTTAACGTGGCAGATCCATCAAACGTAGATCAAGATGTACTTTATGGGCTAGGCGTTTATAACAAACTAATATTATAATATGATAAATACCAACTTATCACCCTCGAGCTAATTTGGTTGAATTAAATGGCTGTGGGAAAATTGGTATATTTCGATTCAAAATTGTCTCATCTTGTGAAAATGATTACCTAAACTGTGGTCAGCCGCAGTAAAAATTAATTGTTGAATTAATTAACACAAAATAATTAAGGAGCAATATATTGCTTATAAATTGAAATAAATTTAATTTAAAGGCTAAGAAGGACTGTACATTCTGATAATAATGAAGATTCTGGGCATATACGAGCTTGCCGTGTCATAAAATTTAATGAGGGGTACTTAAGTCGAGCTGGCCGCATTTTAATGCATACGTCATGGTTGAGCTGGCCGCGGCACTTTTTCTACCTGCTGCCATGTTTAGCAGTCAGAATAGAAGCTGTGACGGAAGTTTTGTCATAGGATGTGTATTTAAACACCAAACGAATTTAATTTTTATAAAATAACAACGATAGCTATTAATATTTTATTGAAAAAATGATTTACAATGCAGTTTGGTGACATAAGCACATTTGTTTAAATTTTTGTTTTAGTAGCAAAACTTATCCTAACCTAGTGTCTCCCAGTGGAAAAATGTCCTACAGTGCTTTTAAAAAAGTCCTTCGGTAACGATATAACTCAAAAACACATGCATTGAGTACTTCCAACGTTGCTGGCTTGTTTTAATGATAATAAAAGTCTGTATATGTATTATCCAAAGGATTCTCTGTTTTATAATTTTCTAATATCATAACTCAATAAAGCATCGGATACATAAAAATAAATCTAGTTAAAAGGAAGTTAATGAGTCGCGGCCAGTACGTCCAAACCAGAAAAATCGCGCGGTCAGTTCGACCAAGCACCCTGCAATTAGGCGCGGCCAGCTAGTAGTCGTTTCAGGTAGATGCGGCCAGTTAGTATTTTCCCGAAGATTCTATAGAGGAGTTTACTCGCGGTCTTACTAAGCAGTTATCGTGGGCAGCTTTCATTAAAACACTCCAAGATAAGAATAACTAAAAGTTAAAAAGAATAAAATAAGGTTTGGGTGCACCGCGGTATGCAGATGCCTCGAATTCAATGAATCGAAACCATCGCATAAAAATCAACTTTTCACTTACGTACGTTACAGTACACAAAGCATACAGGAATTTAAAATTTGAATTCAAAAGAACTATTAATCTAGCCTTTCACCCATATATCTCAGTGTGCCCTGTAATTAACGAACTTTCATTCTATCGGCGTTTTACATTTTTAAAACGTTAGGTGTAAACTGTTGATTTTAAAGTGCATACCTGCGTTGCACAACTGTTATTAAGTATAAATAATGCTCTGTTTGTGCATGATCCACGAGTTGGATGGATAGATAATGCGTTATTAATTGCTTAATAATTGTGGTTTGGTATTTTGTAATGCGGCTATTGTATAAACCGCAAGCAGGAAATAATGCGACTCACAAAAAATTTGGAATTTCCTTTTGCTCCCAATGGTTTAAGAAATGCATTATTAATTTAATTACCCACATATGGCACTGTTTTATTAAAAACAACAAAGTGCTATAAAGAGATAAAACTTTAAAAAGTTTTATTGTTGTCTAATTATGGTCCACTTCCTTACGAGGTAATTAAGACTATTATAAAATAGAAATGTGTTAAAAAGACAATTATTTTTTGATTATTTAATTATAAATGCACACTTTCTCTCTAGGCATGTTGTGGTGTACCGATTTTGGTAATTGCAGTTTCTTTGGTACATACTAAAATTAAATTTAATGTTCCAAAATTAGGACAAATATTAATATCTAGGAAGCGCATCTGCCATCAACACTGATGCGCTTTTGTTTGCTAAATATAGATTCCTGTTAAGTTCGTTGACTTGATTTATAATAAATTATCCACCAAACTTTAAGTCTCAAGAATATGAAAATAAATTCTTAAGAATGTAGCACAGATTGGCCATTTTCTAAGCAAAAGTTACTAGGGCATTAATCTTAATGTTCTGTAGCAAATACTTAAGATATTTAGGCAGAATATTTACATTTATACTGAATGTTTTAGTATACAACGAACTGAAGCGTGGACTTTTGAACATTCTAACAAAATTACTGGAATTTTGCACGGTATATGAATAAGGAATAAGAATAATAAGATAAAACTTTATTTTATGTTTTCTTGACTAAAAAAGTCCAACGCATTAAGTTTTTTAAAGATTATTTAATTATTTACCTAATTTTGTACCTGTACTTTCATATCTTATTTTTAAAAAACAGTTACACAAACGAGAAATATTAGAAAACTATTATTTTGTTCTTTATTAAAACAAACACTAACATTGCAATTGCTTATTGTTATTACCTTATGTTTAATCATTATTGGTTTTGGAGAAAATAACATTAAAACAAAATTCAACATAACTAATTAAATTTTCTGAAAAGTATGTCATTTTTTGTTAAGCTATCAAGACATAAAAAAGGATTTGGGTAAAAAGTAAGCTCTTATGCTTTTAGTACCTTATATTTATTTATTTAGATAACAAAAAATAACACAGCAACTTTCAATATATAAATATTGTAAAGGTAAAGCAAATAGTGTAAACCCATCTATTTTTAAAAGCTTTTATTTAACTCGCAATGTATGTATGTATGTATGTATGTATGTGTTTGTGTAGTACAAATCTTGCAACTCGATTTTGAAACACTTACGCTTGACCAATTTTTCTGAAATTTTGTATACATGTGGAAGTCCGGTGACAATGCAAAATGGTAACTTTTTTAGTCCTAAAAACTTAATATGGCGTCCACAACAAAATGGCGGATGACTTTTTTCTAAACAATTCTCACGATATGGGTATCAAATGAAAGGTTATGACCGGTAGTATACAGTAAAATATATGACATAATTCAAAATCCAATATGGCGCCCAACAAAATGACTAATTAGCTTTTTCTTAACTATTTTGCCGATATGGGTATCAAATGAAAGGTTATGACTTGTAGAATACAGTAAAATATATGACATAATTCAAAATCCAATATGGCGCCCAAAAAAATGGCTAATTAGCTTTTTCTTTACTATTTTGCCGATATGGGTATCAAATGAAAGGTAATGACAAGTAGGATATAGTAAGATATGTGACAATTCAAAATCCAATATGGCGCCCTAAAAAAAATGGCGGATTCTCTTTTTTTAACTATTTTGCCAATATGGGTATCAAATAAAAGGTTAGCAATGACATACTAAATGAAATGATTAAAAAACATCTACAGTAAATACTAAAAAATGTAAAATAAATTAATGTAAAAAATTTTTAAGAAAAAGCTTTTATTTAAATGCCCTAAAAAGAAAAAAATAAATTTTTTCAATTAAATTAAACCCATTAATTTGTCACAATATACACTTTTTATGATATAAAAGCTTGTCGCGAAATTTACTATTGCAATTAATAAAAAGAATACAATACTTATACCATTTACCAATTTTTAATTTAAGTGGTTCTGAAAATAGAAAAAAATGTATGTATTTTACAAAATAAATCCACATAAATTCAGAATCTCGCGAAATTTACTATTGCAATTAATAAAAAGAATACAATACTTATACCATTTACCAATTTTTAATTTAAGTGGTTCTGAAAAAAGAAAAAAATGTATGTATTTTACAAAATAAATCTACATAAATGCAGAATCTCGCGACAAGCTTTTATATCATAAAAAGTGTATATTGTGACAAATTAATGGGTTTAATTTAATTGAAAAAATTTATTTTTTTCTTTTTAGGGCATTTAAATAAAAGCTTTTTCTTAAAAATTTTTTACATTAATTTATTAATAAATGTAATGTTATATTTCAATTCAAAATGCTAAAAATATTGAAATTTGTTAAACCTTTATAATAATGAATAAGAATAATAATGGGTATTAATTTTTGCTTCTTATTGTAATGGGTCAGCTACCTGGAAGTTATTTGGACAGGTTCCAGAATTAAAGTAGGTACAAATTATAGTTTAGCATTATTTTACATTGTTGAGCAAGCACTAGTATAAAAATATCCTTTGTAAATGCAAAACTCTTGATGCATCCTAACAGGTCATCAAACCTAATAAACACATTTAAATTATAATTTGGGTAACCTCTGATATATAAAGCCATTTAGGACATTCAGCAGGAATGTTTTTATTATATTCTAACGTTCAATATTCAACGTAGTTCAATAACCTAAGCAAATCAATAAAAGTCAAAATGCACTCATATCTAGTATATCATTCAACCGATCAGTTAGCAGACATTCTATGTATAAATGATTATCATTAAACAAAGTTTTAGGTACAAAAGCAACCAATAGAAAGTCAGAAAGCATTATTCCTTATTGCCTCTTTAACTTGCAGCAAAGTATAAACATATCGTTATTAGTAAGCTCAGTCACGATAAGTCTTAATTTGTCTTATTAAAATCACTTATTGCCTCTATGAGTTATGATTACAAGAATTAAAATCTGAATATCTATGGTTTGTGATGGGTATTTTTAGGCGCGATCCGACAAAGTCTTTTAGCCCATTGCGGGGTGTTTGACCTTCTGTTGGCACAGAATAGTTGCACGCAATGGCATGTTTCTGTAAAACCCTTTTATGCCTTTCTGTCTGTTTGTGTGTCTAGGTGTGTTTTATCCAGATTTATTCAAGAAAATATGTTTGTTGATCTTTTGTCTATGCAAACAAATTGACACCACACGTTTATGTTTGATTGGAAATACGTGCGTGCACATATGTCTTTTAAATGTGTACCAAGATTTTTTAATAAAGACATTGTACCTACAAGTTTTAAAAGGGCATATACGAGCTGGCCGCGTCATAAAATTTAATGAGGGGTACTTAGGTCAAGCTGTCCACATTTTCCTGCATAGGTCATGGTGGAGCTGGCCGCGGCACTTTTTCTACCTGCAGCCATGTTTAGCAGGTAGAAAAGGAGCTGTGGCGGAAGTTTTGTCAAAGGATGAGTAGAAACACCAAATGAATTTTATTTTTATAAAATAACAACGATAACTATCAATATTTTATTGAAAAAATGATTTACATTGCAGTTTGGTGACATAAGCACATTGGTTTAAAGATTCTTTTTAGCAGCAACACTTACCCTAACCTAGTGTCCCCCAGTGAAAAAATGTCCCCCAGTGCTTTTGAAATAGCCTGTCAGTAACGATAAAACTTAAAAACACATGCATTGAGTACTTTCAACGTTGCTGGCTTGTTTTAATGATAATAAAAGTCTGTATATATCCAAAGGATTTTCTGTTTTATAATTTTCTAATATCATAACTCAATAAAACATCGGATACATAAAAATAAATCTAGGTAAAAGGAACTTAATGAGTCGCAGCCAGTACGACCAAACCACAAAAATAACGCGGCCAGTTCGACCAAGCACCTTGCAATTAGATGCGGCCAGCTAGTAGTCTTTTCAGGTAGATGCGGCCAGTTAGTATTCTCTCGTTTTAAACATGATAACATAAAGTAGCAAAAGATGTCGTCGAATGTTAGAATTCAAGATTACTTACAAAAAGGTTTGCGCAAGGACTAGATTAGGAAAAAATAATACCATTAATACCTAAAAGGATTTGGAACTTTTAAAGCTTCACTTTTCTTGCGCATTTGTATGTTTTATTAGTTCTTTGACCCCCCACATATGCATGAGTTTTTATTACAAAAGCATTATTATTAAAAATCGACTTATTCTGCAATTATGAGCATCCTGCCTGTTGACTTATCTAAACTATTTTATCTAAAGTAACTCCTCTTGGAAGTACATTATAGAGTAATAAAATATCTTTAACTAACTTCCATGGTTAATAATTTACCTAACAATTAGCAAGAAACCGGTAAGTGCAAATATACGAAGCCTCAGTTGAAAGTAGGTAAATTATCTCGCATACGTGCATTTAAATATAAAACTCGTTTTACGCGGTTGATCTCAATGCGAACCAGAAATTTCATTGTCAATGCCAATGTTTTTATATAAGCATAATTTCTTATTTCTAGAACATGTCTTAATTAAGCCAGCGAATTTTTAATTAGTCGCTGGAGACTTCAAAAAAGATTTCTCTAATACAATTTGTCACCACTTTAAAAAGTGTGCCAGAAGACTCATCAACACTAGCAAAAACTACAAATTTCACTCCTTCTGAGAATTTGCAAAAAATGCTTATTCCTAAACAGGTCTTTGTTACCAATAAAACAAATCAGACATACATTATTTTTCCCTGTGCGATAATTTTTACAACCAAAAAGGAAATTAGCAATTAATACCAAGAGGTAATAAAATCATGCTCAAGCAATTGACACAAATATCTTCAGATCAGAAACAATATGTGTTTATTTATCCAATCCTAATGTTTTGTTTATTCTTCATTGAAGTATGTATGGCTCCCATAAGTGCAATTTATATGAACAATATGTCGCACAGCTGTTCACGGCCTTCTGCAAATAACCACGCGTGTAAAATACATGGGGTGGAAATTCTTAAATAATAAAATAAAGCAAAACGACATGTAACCGTCATTGAGTGATGTCTGAAGGAGTTAACGTGCGAAACTTATGAGGGACGGAAACAATACGTATTGTTTTACACTGCAGTTCATAAGCTGCTAAAAAGTCTAAGTTTCGGTTTGGAAACAGGAAGCCAATATGTTGGGGCTTCCGCCGGATTTGTCATTTGATAATTTTTCCTTAAATTTCACAAACCAAGAAACATTGTAATTTATTATTTTGTTACAACTGTTTTCAGTATGAATCAACTCAAGTTTAAATAACAAAAACTTTTAACGAAGAATATCGTGAAGTGAAGAAACTGTGGTTGTGTAATGTTGGTTGCCTAAAATCAACAAAAAACAGCACTTTCTGTGCTGTGTTCATAAAGGCCGATTTATACAACGTAACTTTTACTTTACTTCGGCGTAACTTCACTTCCACTTAACTTTACAAATTTACCTAATTTACAGATTGCAAAGTTACGTGAAATTGGGATCAGTAAAGCGCACTCGCGACTTCTGACGATTTACACCTGGGCAGTAATTACGGAATATCGCTTCGTACAAAACCTACATAAGAAGATCTAACAGGTATCGTACGAAGCGATATTCCGTAATTACTACCCTTGACAATAAGGGTGAATATCTCATTTTTGCAAATTTTGTGCATAATGGCCAAGCTCTGGTCTCGAGTTAGTACGACATTATACGACTTAAAGCTAAATGAATCAGCAAAGTAGCGCTGAAGTGAAGTATAAATTTGCCAATACATTCCCATGTATTTTATTTAATTTTCGGTTAAGTTACGCCGAAGTAAAGCGGAAGTAAAGTGAAAGTTACGTTCTATAAATCGGCCTTAAGAGTTAATTATAGTTAAAAATTGTGCTTGTCAGCAACATAAATAAACGAAGCACAAGTTGACATATTCAGGTCCATCAATAAGTATAAATACAGAATTTTACAATTTACAATGCAAAAAACAGTGCTTTTAAATTGCCAAAAGTCTGTATTTAAAAGCTTATTGATGGACCTTTAGAATATGTCAACTTGTGCTTTGTTTACTTATGTTGCTAGTAAGCACAATTTTTAATTAAAATTAACTCTTACAAACCCACTGAGCAATGACCAAAAAGTGAGGTTTTTTGTTGATTTTAGGCAACCAACATTACATAACCACCGTTTCTATGCTTCGCGACATTCCCCTTTAAAGGAAAAAATAAAATACTGAAGTCTAAGTTGCCCAAATTCACTTTCTTTTAAATTAAAAATAAAGATAAAGCATCTCTTAAAAAAGTAAAGCCATCAAGATGTCATACTTTTTCCGCATTATTTAATCCCGAAACCATAAAATTAATTAAAGCGTCAAAATTGCCCTAAGGCTCTAGTATAAAGAACGTCTAAAAAAATTAATAATAACTTCTTGTATTAATAAATTTTAATTTTAATCTCGTCAAATACTATACAGCATATTATAATTGAATGTTAGTAAACACATCCTACATAAATAAAACAAACGCGGCGCGGTTAATATTTATTAAAGAAGATAAGATATGTTTAGCGCACAGTTCTTTTAAAATGCCGACGAATTGTCTATTTTTATCTTGCCCCAAAGGTTGGTCTTATTCTTAAAGACTGGAGCACCTCTTCAAGTTATTTGATAATTATTAGTTTCCGCCTCATTTATCCATCTTGCATATGCTTATCATGTTTTTTAAAGGCAGGGCGTAAAGATATTCAATTATATGAATAGCTCAAAAAAATTCATTTGCTTACAAACCTATGATTTAACTTTTACTTTCTTATTGTGTGTGAAAATGGCGGATGCGCCGGGCCAATAATTGGCACTTAATGCTCAACAATTACCATTGAAGTAAATAAATGATTTTAAGGAAAAGTTTATGGGCAAATCGTGCAATTATGATTGCAAGTAAAAGTATGTAATTTTATAAAATGTTGGTAGTTAATACCAGCGATGATAGTGTGTTTCTTATTGTGGGTCAATACTTAGCAATAAATAATCAATCACTTAGTTAACGTTTCAGCTAATGCGTTGCGAATATTAATTATGCATTTGCACGTCTAATCAATAATTTCACAAATCCTGCTTGATGGGTTTTAACGATAGCCTGTGGACTCTTATTTTATGACAAATTTATATCATTTTCTCGTATCTCGAATTTGAATTTTTTTAAAATTTATTCGTTAACTTTCCAAAGCTATTAAATATTTTATTAGATTTTCCAGTTGAGCTAATTTCAAGTCAGTCCAGTGAAAATGTTTTTTTAGCAAAAAACACTTAAATTAAGGCATAATTTCTGTCGGTAGTTTTATGACAAGTCATAATAAACTAAAGTCTTTTAAGGACATTTTTCTGTTATTCAATTATTTAAGAACTTTAGTCATTCATTTTAAATATAGTCACTTTACTACCAAAGAATGTGTCAGAAATGTTACTTTTCACACTTGTGCAAAAAGGCATTAGACTTCGTATGCTAATAGCTATTTTTTTTGCCTTTCTTATCATTTAATTTTTTTTTAACAGCGTGTCTAAAAAATGGCGCATAAACACGATGGTATACGCTCTTAGAGCATTCTCAGGGATCGCTAGAAAACTGTCAAAAAATATCTATCTGTTATATTCATAAAGAAAAATGCGAACAAAGTTGCATAAGTTTGGCAACACAGTTTGTAAAATACATCTTAAAAGCTCATCTAGATTCTTGAGCATACATTTTTGCATTAGATTTTATTAACGTTGTTGTCACCTCCATTTCATAAAATTTTTGTAAAATTAAATTGGTTATAGAAATGTAATTTGACCATTTAAAAGATAAACAAATAGTAAAATAATTTTAGATACATTGTGCCTTTGTATTTAGCAATTTCGTTCGTTAATATGTGCTGTTATCTTCAAGATATGAGCGTTTAAAGTTTTGCACTTTGGGGTCTCATATCTCCAAGGGTATATGAGATTTTTTTAACAATTTTTTGGGGCTCCCTAGACATGCTCGAGCAACATACCATCGCGTTTATGCGCCATTTTTTGTATACGGTTGTAAATTTTTAGGTACAGAATAAAACACCACATAATTTTTATCGACCAGAAAACAAAAATGGAAAATTATTTCTCCTATATCCTATATAATTTAATTTTGATTTTAATGGGTGAATTTTTTTGCCAAAAATGGTAAATAAAACATTACTTCTTGGAAAATTCTGGATAAATTTAAAGCTAGAAACTATTTTTTTTTCATTTTGTAAATTTTTTTTAAGGGGTGAAAATTAACAAATTTTTTAGCCTACCTTTTTTTGCTGTAGCCAACATTATCGAGCTCGATATGTCTGTAAGCAGCATAAGTGGCCATGTTAACTGAATTTAATGGAACTATTACACGTTTCTACGTAAAATACCGACTGAAGTGTCTGAAAATGTAAAAGCTTGCGTTAGATGTTTGCTCCTCGATGGGCAACAGCTGACTGACGGCCGGAGGCTCTGCAGTCGTTCTTATAGCCTTGCCATGCTTAGCCCATCTAACATTACTGCTGGAGCAGGCCCGTGCTTATGCAGTAGGTACGTGAAGATATCTTCTAATTTTATCTCTTAAAGTATTTTCTTAAAATAAGTGAAAATTGCGGTAAAATTTCTCGTATGCTAGATGTTTTTTTTCTTCATTTAAAAGCAACACTCTTGGACACAGGTGTTTGTACTTATACCGTTGCAGAGTTACAGCTTCTTAAAAAGCTCCTAAATGATCCGTTATTTATGATGGGAAATGAACTAATAAGTTTCTTTTTTAAGATTTAACATTAGGTAGGTAATTGAAAACGAAATTAAGAAGAACAGATGTCCAAAAATTGGCTCATAAACGCAATGGAACGTTGTTGGGGCACACCTAGGGATTTCTAGAAAATTGTTAAATAAAATCCATCTGTTTTACTTTTTCAAGAAAATGCGAACAAAGTTGCATAAATTCGGCAACACAGTCAAGGAAAATACATCTAAAAATCCCATGAGTCTTGCTCATACACTTTAGCATTAGATTTTATTAACATTGTTGTCTGCTTCATTTCATGAACATTTCGTAAAATTAAATTGCTTGTAAAAAAAATGTAATTCGACTATTTATAGATAAGCAAATGGTTTAAGATAAACTGTAGCTTTGTATTAAACCATTTTTGTTAATATGTGTTGCTATCTTCAAGGTGTGAGCGTCCGAAGTTTTGCACTTTGGGACCTTATATCTCCAAGGGTAAATGAGATGGGTTTTTTTACATTTTTCTAGGAACCCCTAGAGATGCTCCAATAACGTACGTTGGCGTTTATGCGCCAATTTTTGAACATCCTGTATATAAATAAAAATTAAACATGTAATAATTTTTTTTGCTTTTCAAAGGAAATTTAAAAAATAATCTTGGCAACTTTACGGACCTTTACTACCGATGGTCACACGCCGTGACGATATCAATTTTCGTCCTGTCTTTTTGTTTTTTATCCATTCATTAGACTTGGGGTGCTGTCCACTATGGCTTTTTTTCAATTACCGGAAGTGGCCAAGCCAATACCTTTTCCTATGCAACAACCTGCATTATACTAAAAAACAAAACTAGATTTATGGACCTTCCCATAACAGTAGGCAGTAATGCTTTCTTTATAATAATGCAGAAAATAACCATTAAGCTAAAAAATTATATTCATGTTTTTTTGTCAGGTATTTATTTGAAAAACGACCCTTCAACATTATTTTTACGCTTTGATCTTAACGTTAAGATTATTTGTTCATTAGGAATAAGACGTTAAATATAAGCTTTGTTCCAATTAAGGAAAGGAAGCCATTAATTTTTGCAAAAAATGTAAAATATTATAATTTGTATGTATAAATAAACAAAATCACTGAAAAGGAAAATAAGTGCTACTTTACGAACGTATGTGCACAGAAATCCATTTATAAGGTTTATTTGTATAAAAATTGCATTTTTCATTTGGTCAAGCCTTACCCCGTTTTATATAAAACTAGGTTTATAATTATATTTTAATTTGCTATAATTTTATTTTAATAATCAATGAATTTAAAAACATAAATTTATTAAATTGTTTATTTTATTGGAATATGTAGTAAAACAGCTAATTTATTTTACGTCTTTATCAAAAATAACATTTTATTTCGATTAATTGAATAATAATTGTTTGGGTCTTTCTAATAGTTAGAGAGTCAAAAATTTCATCATAAAAGTAGGCAGTTTAGATTTTATTAGATACTGAAAAAATGCGTGGTAAGGTGTGGCCCACAAGAAAAGTGATAAACGGAAGAATTTATAAAAATTGTTCCACATTTTATCAAAGAATCATCATTTTAGGTATGTGGGTAAATTTCCATATTTTTTTTGGGACGATTAAAGAATATTCAAACTGATCACTTCTTTATCGATTTTCTGTATGTAGGAAATACAATAAATCATATGCAACTTCGATGAAATAGGACGCTGTTAATGTTCTTGCTAACAGTAATAAGATAACATTAAAAAAATCAATAATGAAAGCTTATATTCATTTTAAAATCAATCAATATCAAAAAGGAATAGCTCTTTTGGACACGTGTGCACCAACGTTTACAATCAATACACGAACTTTTACTTTTAGTACATGTTTATGTTTTTCTAATACACATTAATAAAGACCAAATTGTGTTAAAGTGACCCATTTTTAGACATTTAAATGCATCGGTTATAAAATTATAACCGAAGTAACTGTAGATCCATTCAAGACTGATGAACTATTCATTGTAATAATAATGACGTACCAGTATATCAAAGAGACGATGCAGTTTATAAGTAATTCTGATGAGCTAAATTAGCCAACGTCAATCGCCTTAAGACTCGAACAAAAATGCTCAATTTTGAATTATGATCGATTAAATTCGCTTCGGAAGAATCCCCAAAGGGGGACTTTTGGCTTAAGGTAGAGAGGTCAGAAAAGATCATTGAAAATTATAATTCTTATTTTACCCTTTCTAAAGCCATAAAACTAACTAAACGTTATAGGGACATTCCATATAAAATCGACCAATCATAGTTGCTATTATTTGATTTGTTTTATATTTGGTGGGTACAATCCTTACCCATGGTGAAGGTGGAATTTTTTTTTTTTTTGAATTATCATAATTTTTCTTGGCTTAGATTAAAAATTGAATTTTCCGATTTTGCGATTTTGGAAAATTAAAATTGGTAGTAATTTTAGGTATTATTAAAATTTTATTATTATTAAAAAATCAGGAGGTGCATATTTGCACTTCTTCTCTACTATTAAGTACCTCAAACTATTGAAAATGATCATGTTTAGGTCTAAAAAAAGCTATGTGGGACTGGGTAAATTTTTTTTTTGATAACTTTAAAATGTTAATGTGCTAATGGAGATTCATAAAAAAAATTATTTTTTTTGTGATTTAACTTCGTTTAGAAACAGCAATGCTTTTAAAATGTTACCAAGTACGTTAAATTTAAACAAGATCAAATCATATTTTAAATTCTTGGAAGATTAAAATTAGTACTAGTTTTTAGTTGACAAAGGACACATCTTTTTATAAAAAAAAATATGAACCGCATATTTGAACTCCTTATCTATCAGGCAGCTATGGAAAATGACCAAATATGGCACTAAAAAAAGTTATGTGGGACTGGGTAAATTTTTTTTTTTATTATTTTAAAATGTTGTAGGGGTAATAGAGACGCATGAAAAAAAAAATTTGGTTTGTGATTTAACTCCGTTCAGAAGCAGCAACGGTTTTAATATGCTACATTTACACAAAAGCGAATCACAAGACCGTTTATTTTTTTTATTGTTTACTATGTCCTTGGTAACATTTTAACCTAAAAATAAAAAAAGTTTACTCACTCCCACATAGCTTTTTTTAGGTCCAAATTTGGTCATTTTACATAGTTTAAGGTGCTAACTATTAGGGAAGGAGGGCAAATATGCAGCTGCAAATTTTTTATTTAAAAGAAGTTACCAGGAGTAAGCACTGGACCAAACCTCAAAAGTATTTAAAATCATGCAGCAACTCGAAATTCGAATTTTGGTCGATTATACATGGAATGGGCCTATAAGGATTTTTTTGCAGTAAAAATGCTTGAACATATTCTTATCTTAGTGTTTAATAGACACAGCATTTATTTTAGAGTTCTGAAAAGACATACATAGAAAGCAATTTTTGTTTAGCACTATAAAGGATAATTTTTAATTTTCACTGTGCATTAAAAATAAGTGTCATAATAAATTTAAATGAAAGGGCAATGCTAGGCAGTCCTACCCATAATCTATAATTATTATTTTGTAATGCTAATTTTATGTTAACTCTACACAATAGTCTAGTCTGAAGACCCAAGACAAATTATGTTTGCTGTTTTAAAAATAGCTTTTGTTGGCGATCGTTGTCCTGAAACAAGAGAAAATAATAATATTATTTTCTATACTTGTTTAGGTATCTAATTATTAAAACCAAAAATAGCTTAATAGTTTTAGATTACACATCATTAATAATTATTAACGGGTAATTTAAATTAAAAATTTAGGTTATGACAGGACACAAAACAGTCAAGCATGCCATATCATAAATTTTCAGGTAATTAAAGCGTTAGTTGAAAGTTTAGCATCACTTTAATTTTTGCGGAAGATCGTGAGAAATGCAAGCAATAAAATATTTACCACCTACTTATAATCACGGGAATAAGCCAAGAAAATTAGGTTCTCAACGATAGATACCTTTACTAAATAAAAGCAATTTCGTAACCCATAAGAAAGTATGTACATCCGATTCGCGTGTTCGTGCAAAGTTCGAATTTAAAACAAACATCTACAAATGCCAGATTTAAGATTAATATGATGTTGAATTTGGAATCCACAATCTAATACAACAAATTGTGGTCGAAATTACATGACGTCGAGATGGAATCAGTAGTATATAAAAGAAACAATTGCATTTTCATGTTCCGTTACAAAACAAGAAAACGGTTTTTTAAATCAAAAACTAAAATACACTTCTGCGAATGAAACAATATTCAAAAACTATTGCACAGGTTACCTTATTGTGCATCCTGTACGTAAATTACCTCCCATTGTAAAAATTTAGATACCAATCTATTGACTATCGACATACACATGAAAATTACCATTCATTCTTTTTAAAAGATTTCGCATCCCACTAATTAATACAGCTTGTACAATTTACGAGCTTGTGCATTAACTGACTTGCGCTTTTAAACAATGGGATAATGTTAAAAAAAGACAAATTCATTTAAGTAATTGAAATGTACTGGGTATCAGATTAAACGTCGTGTGATGAGAATTTATCCCAAGTCACGTTTATTGCATGGTTTAGTTAAGGAACAATTCAGAACTGTGTCTAAAAAATGTCTATTAGCCTTTCCAAATCGGATAAGACATGTTACATTCCTGAGACAAGCATCTAAGTACAATTCGACAATAAAAGAAATTAGGAGAAAGTACATACATAACGCGATTTTGTGCAAAATTCACTAAAATAGCATAAAAATGCAGACAGTTAAACTCGTGATTTTAATTTATTTTAATAATGATTTTTAACACTATAAATTTAACCCAGATGAAACTTGAAGTGAATCCAAACATAAATACTGTTCTTGTTTTTTATATGACCACATTAAATAATCTTACTGAATTATCAAAAATAATAAGGTTGGTTAAACGTTTAAACTGGCATTAAAAAGAAAAAGTTTAAGACACAATTTTGGTACAGACAATTGTTAAATTTGATAAATTGCCCCTTTCAAAATAAGAGCAACTACTTAGTTGCAGTCATTTTTTATTTATACATACTCTTAACAAATATCTACATTTACTACTTGAAAATACTCAAATTTAAATTAATGCCGTAACTTATTAATTTTCGCCAAAGCCTTCTCCAGAACCCCATCCAAATACGGATACATCTGTTGCTGGTAAAACGAATCACTTGGTGATTTACCATTTTTAGCTCTTCGTCCCTTTTCCCTAGGAGAAGAAGCAACCTTTTCCCTAGGAGAACAAGATTTTGATCGTGCACTTTTAGGCGTGGCACGCCCGGACAAATTCTCACAATAAACCTCAGGCAGCGAAACCAGAAGTTGTTTAGGTTTATTGCATACTTTATCAATACATATCTCCGATGCTGTATCACCATCTGAAGTTGCAGATAAGTACTTGTAGTTGAAGTTACCAGTGTCCAATTGCCACTTAACCCGTCTATTTTTGATCCTGTCTGATTTCGGACACAAGTCGTATTGTGCGTCTATTCCAGCGTTCACTCGAGTATCGTGAGTTTCAGCTTCGCTTCCTTGCGATTCTTCCTCTAACGTTGGAAGGGTTTTGACTTCCTCAAGGTCGCCTTTAATTGACATTTTGTTAACAACCGCTGGAAAGATCTTCTTTGGTTCAACTGGTAGAGATTCATTTTCAATCGACGGTGTTTGTATTGACGAGTCTGAAATAAGTTGTCCTAACATTTGCGTTGCGTTTTCTTCAGATAAAGTTATAATATTTCTAATAACTTCATCTAAAGTGTCTGAAAAAACTTGCTCTGCGTGTAGATCAGAACGTTCTTTCTTAAGCGCTTGGCACCAGTCTTTAAGCGATGTTACTTTAGTTGAAATGGGATCTTCAACGTCTGAGATATGTTCATTGCAGACATCTTCAATCAGTTTAAGTTTTGGAATGTTGTCAAACTTAGGAGGGTCGATTTTGGATGAGTTGAATTTAATTTTGGGCAGTTCTTTGTCCAGTGATGTAAAAATGGGCATGCTTTCGTCGGAAAATATTTTAGGGGATCGTGGTCTTGAGTTTGGTTTGCTGGAGTCTTCTCTCGGGGAGAATTTTACTTTTCGCACCTTGATTGGTTTTTCTGTTTCAGTTTTGTCCTCTAGTGGCTCAGGTTTGTCTTCATCGATTTCGATTTTGATGTCGGTACCGCCAAACGCTTTTTTTATTTTTCGTTCTGGTTTTTTAACTTTAAGACAAACGTTTTTGGACTTGCGTCTGCGAATAGGTTTTTTGTAAACTTCTGATAGTACTCTGTCGCTTTCTGTGTTAAAAACGTAGTTGCAAAATGTGCTTATTTGTAAGTTATCTATTTTTTTGTCTTTGATTTTGTTAAAATCTGGCTCATCTTCGATTTTCTTTTCTTGTTTGTTAACTGTTAATGGTTTTAAGATACTTTCATTATCGTCGAGTTTACTTTGCATTTTTGTGTCTGTTACATTGATTTCATGAGTTTCTTTTTCTGGTAAATGAGGAACGATTTCATTTTTGCTTAAGTCGACTTCATCTAATTTTTGCATGTTTTCAATCAGCGTTTTGTTGGCCTTAATTTGCTTCAAAGTTAATTCAACTTTGTTGCTAACGTCTTCTTCAGGATTTAGTTCTTTTTTACTTATTTTTTCAAAAGATTCTTCGCTGACATGTTTTTTAAATTCTTGAAAACTGCCCATGCTTTTTGACTTACTTTTAGGCAATGTTTTCTGGCCGTCACTCACAGGAGTTGTAACTGCCGAAGTAAGAGCAGATTGGATTGCAGATGAAAGTCTGTCCAAATTTTTAGTTGATTCATAGAGAACACTTTCAATTCCCAAAGGATCTTCCCAATTATCCTCTTCCCCTTCTTCTGCTAAATCAACCATTTCAAAATCGTTTTCATTCTCAAAATTTGTTACTTGTATGACATCCTCAGAAGCGATTTCTGTAGCATCGTAAGGAAAATTATCGCCAATGGTTTCACATTCATATTCTGAATAACAATCATCATTTACAAGATAAGCGACAGTTTCTTTGATAAGAGGTGGATGATACCCAGAGGACGGTTTCTCGAAAAGCTCGAGGCAAATTTTGTTGTCTAAACATTTGTAAATTTCGGAAAAATGAAACTTGAGTAAATCAAACACACTCATTTTAGATTACGAAAAATTTGCACGGCATGACATTTTTGACTTGGGATTGTCAGAAGATCACAGAGGTGAATGCCCATAGATTTTTTATCTAGAGGCTGAAATGAAAGCTCCTTTGTTGCTTCCTGAGTTAAACGGAGACACTTAAGTAATTTTGGGTTTTGCAGATAATACTATCTCCATTAGAAAAAGATTAGATTAAATTAAAAAGAAAGTGCAAGTGTAGTAGAATTAAAATCGTTTAAACATCAACAACGGAAGATAATTTGTTTATAAAGAGTGGGTATTAATGTCAAAGAAACTACAATAATTATTCGACAAATATTAAATAAGGAAAAAGAAGTGCGGTTCTTGTACTTCTAATACAGGTTTTTGTGGTTACATTTCTTCATGAACTGAGTGTCACAAAAAAAGATACCTAGTATAATAGGAGAAACTAACAAATAAAGTATTTATTTTAATGTATTATTATACCTTATTCTTCTTGTCTATTTCTATAGTGTGCTACTAAACGTATAGGAAACTAATAAAAACTGGTTACACGGTACAAGAAAGCATCAAGGAAAACTATACGTTTTTATGTGAGACTTGAATAAATTACTTCTGATTTTATCAATTATTTAAATTCATAATAATTATTTTTCCAATTATTCTATACCATTATTTCAAGAGAATTATTAACCATTTGCAGTTTATTTAAATAAAAAGTATACATACTAATCTGTTCATCGTCACTAATTCGATTTCTCCAACCAAAACGAAAAAATAACATTACTAAAAAAAAAGTAATGGAAGCTGCCTAAGATGGAAAACCAAACCTTAATAGATTAAAATTCCACAGCCACAAAAATATAACTTATTATGTTTTAATTAATTGCTAATGTTGTTGTATAAACCGGATTCGCGAAATTAAAAAATAGACTTCGACGGGAAGTTAAGGGGAAACTCTAAATTTGTAAATTTAGTGTTTTTATAAGAAATCGACGTTTATTTCTTAATTTGTCTAGCCAAAAAACACAAACTATGTATAAACACGTTTTAATTGGTTTTGCTAATTAGTGACACAATGCAATTTATCACATTTTTATTTAAATTAGATACCGGAGATACCAAAATTAACGCACAAAATATGACAACAAAATTCTTCTTTTATTTGCCGACGAAAAAACATAATATTTAATGGTATTTATAGCTTTTCTACTAAACCGTGATTAAACTACATTTTTTACATTAAGTTAATTGAATTTTAAAGTACTTTCTATGATATTAAAATAAATCATGTTTATTGTTTCTCACCTTTAGCCCTGACGCTTTAAAATATTGTAAAGGTATTAAATCTAAATCAGAAAACGAAGTGTAAATAAACTTTCATAATACACTTAATTTTAAAGTGAATTGAGTCTCGCAAAATTGAGAACTAATTTAATTTAAAAGATCTGTTCACGATGCTAAAGCACGATGATTACCAATCATGCTGTGAGTTGGATTATGGCACTATACAGGGTGTCCAAAGAAATAAAAAATTACATTTGCCTGTTCAGAAAAGCATATTATGCATCCTAACCTAAAAGATTTATCAAACCAGTTTTTCTCATTAAACGGAAATACTTTTTAATGCAATAAATTACCCTAAGAAGACAGAATCATCTGGGACTGTAAGAATGCTTCGTTTTGTAAGATTGATTACATTACCTGCAAACGGAAATGTTAATTAGAGTATTTTTTTATTAATTACTTGGTATTTCGCTTTGCATTTGTAACATAATCTATTTATTAGAATTGGTTCAACATGCAAAATATTTCCTGAAATCCCTGAAATTGAAAATATACAGGACGTAGCCTTGCATTTCTTACACAATTTAAAATACTTGCTCACATTTAATGTGTTAATTAACATTCTGCTAAGGTACGAATAAAAATCAGATAACTTTACATTTCACTGGAAATTCAAAACTTTTACTGTTACAAAATCGAATGCAATGCAATGCAGAAAACGATACCTACATTGTACTGCAATCTAAATATTTATTTAGTAAATTACGATGCATACAAAAGCTTAAAGAACTTTGCTTTCATACGAATTAGTCTGTAATCGATTCCATATAGTTCGACGTGCGGAAAATTGGTTTGTGTTTGCCATAAAATTCAAGCGTGTTAAAGAAAATGAATTCGTTAAAAAATATACCGGCTGTTCTTTTTAATCAGACTTTTTGCTTGCTTAACGAAATTTAACCAAGATTTTTGCTATCTGGAAGTTGTAAAATGATATTTGCTTAGGAGTAGTTTATTAAAATTGACTGAGACAACAAAATATTAGATGTATTATTACATCTCGTTTGGAAGTTTAACCATTACCAAAGGCAATGTTAAGTTCATATGCAAATTGTTATTTATCTATTGACATGATAAATAATTCAAAGGTGTGTTTATGACATAGTTAAAGTGCCAGTTTTATCTGCATAGGATTACAATTAAACAATATTTTTACTGTTGCATCAAAGAAAGTTCAATTGTCTAAAAAGACTTTTTCGAAAAAACGAAATATTTTTGCAGGGAATTTTTTATTTAAAGGGGAATGTTGCGAAGCATAGAAACTGTGGTTATGTTGTGTTGGTTGCCTAGAATTAAAAAAAAACTAGAATGGGTAGAAGTTACTCTTCGCAGATGAGTAGCTTGAGTAGAATTCGAAATCGGTAGAAGTATAATTTTATATTTTTTAAGTCAAAGCTAAATCAATATTTTATATACTCTTCGCCAGAAAATTATTAAAGGATAATAGTTTCTTTTAAATAAAACAAATTTAAAAAAATCTGCGAAGAGTGCAAACTATTAACAGAAAACACGAAGAATTTCATCAACGAAGAGGATAAACGTCAGTTCTGACGTTTATGATATTTGGGGTTATTTGTTCTGACAGCTAGTTTTGTTTCTTTGATTGAAATATTTTTGGCATGGCCTTCATGACTGACGCGTGACGCGATTCGAAATTTTTTGCTACTAAAATCGATTATTTTTTGTTTTTTTAACCTTACTGGCTAACTTTACAAAAAATAAAGAAACATTTTTAATAGAAAATTAAATTTTCATTATTTTTGAAAAATATATTTTTTTTTGTAGCTTAAATAATAAAGGAGATAGGAGGTTTTTTTATGCTGGGGGGTAATTGGGGGGTCGAACAAAAAAAGTAAGAAATACTTTTTTGTAGAGAATTAAATTTCCTATGTTTTATGTCGAATATTTTTTTTTGTAAATTTAATAATAATCGAGCTACGATTTTTTTTTCATTTGGGGGGCTGAAAAGGGGGCTTTATAGTACTCGGATTCTTGTCAAAAACAATAGGGTTCTTTCTCATATAGGGATCAATTTTTCCTTAAAATTTGAATTGGATTGGAGGTTTGGTTCTTAAGATAGCGTGTTTACAAGAAACGTGACGACCCACAGACCGACCGACATACCGACGGACGGACAAAAAATGAAAATCTTAAAAAGTCATGAAAAACACGAGTCTGCAAGAATTTTTGCTCAACGATGAAAAATGACGATTTTAGGATTTTTTGATCGATTGCAATATACTCTTGCGAAGAGTATAAAAAAAAACAGCACTTTCTGGTAATTGCTCAGTGGGTTTATAAGAGTTAATCTTAATTAAAAATTGTGCTTACCAGCAACATAAATAAACGAAGCACAAGTTGACATATTCTAAAGGTCCACTAATAAGCGTTTAAATACAGAATTTTGACAATTTAAAATGCACAAAGTAGTGCTTCTAAATTGCCAAAATTCTGTAATTAAACGCATATTGATGGACCTTTAGAATATGTCAACTTGTGCTATGTTTATTTATGTTACTTGTAAGCACAATTTTTAATCAAAATTAACTCTTATAAACCCACTGAACAATGATCAGAAAGTGCTGTTTTTTGTTGATTTTAGGCAACCAATGTTACATAACTACAGTTTCCATGCTTCGTGACATTCCTCTTTAAAATGATATAAATAACATTTTATGGACGTATTACCAGGGCATCGTCTGCATCTCGAATTAAAACCATAAAAGTAATTATTTTTTTATAATCACGGTAAGTCGCGCTGATGCACATTATTTCCTCAGTTGGTAATCGTCTATAAAACTTATAGAAGCTAATCTAATACATTGGTTATTGTGGTTTTGCGCACAAATTGAGAAGCATATTATAATTTCTTTTATCTCAAGTTTAAGGCTAATAAAGTTTGGTTTTGGTTCATGGATTTTCTACGTGCATCACTTGCTTCGACCGACTATAGGTAACAGGATGGTATTTTGTTCTTGACTGCATGGCTACGACAGTGCAGCTGTCAGCACACGTTTTGCTCCAATGCATTGATTTTCTTCTATAAATTTAATAAAAGTTTTATAAAATCGACTTTGTATACCGGATGTTAAACCGAGATAGTTTTTATACCTAAAATCACTCAATGGAGGAAAGCTACATAATTATATTTTGATTGTCGTATTTATTCATTTGCATTCGGTGTTTTTAATTTATACCATAAAATAAAAGACAGTGCATTTTAACGCTTAAGTGTGATTAAGAGTTAAATTAAATTAACTTAACGCCACTCAAAGCTACTTTACTCCACTTAACTTGACGCGACTAAATTAAGGCATTTATAGTATAAATTTACACGTTAGTTTACAACAAGCTAATTTAGTAAACGCCATCTATCGGTAAATGTTAGAATCGTCTTATTTACAGAAATTCATCTGAAATTCTTCGATTATCTTTGTAATTTTAAAAATTTGGTCTAGTAGCCGATAGATGGCTCTAGTAAAGAGGCTACTTTACATTGAATTAGCTGAAATTAACTTAAATTAAGAAATAGAACCTTAAGTAAACGTCAAGTTAAGTTAATTGGATGTGTAAATGCGATTTCATCTTTCGTATAATTTATTTCAGTCGCGATACGTTAATTATAAGTGAAGTTACGCTAATTCATCTCTAAATCATGCTTTATTCTTTATGACATAATATAACAACTATTATACAGAGCGAGTCCAAAAAATGGCGCATAAACGCGATGGTACGTTGTTGGGGCATGTCTAGGGATCCCCCAAAAAATGTTAAAAAAAATCTATCTCATATACCCTCGGAGATATATTGCCCCAAACTGCAAAACTTTAAAGCTTATATCTTGAAAATAACAGCACATATTAACGGAAAAAATGGTTTAATACAAAGCAACAGTCTATCTTAAATCATTCCACCATTTGTTTTTTTTAAGTGGTTGAATTACATTTTTATAATCAATTTAATTTTACAAAATTTTCATGAAATGAAACAACAACGTCAACAAAATCTACTGCAAGAGTGTATGATCAAGACTTATAGATGGGATTTTTAGATGTATTTTTCTAGACTGTGTTGCCGAATTTATTCAACTTTGTTCTCATTTTTCTCGATGAATATAACAGATGGTTCTTTTTTGACAATTTTCTAGGGAACCTGAGAATGCCCTAAGAACGTACATACCATTGCTTTTATGTGCCATTTTTTGAACACCCTATATAAGGTTTTTTCAAATAAGAGATTATTGTTTAAAGGATAATTTTTGACATATGTCAAAGTCCAATCAAATTTGCGTATTTGTGATCACGTGTGCAAAACTGACCAATCACAGCAAACTTAGACTGATAACAGTCCTAGGCACATTATCAATCACTATGGCAACAATCTATGGTTTATAAATATTTAAGTAACAAAAGTATGCTTTGACGTCAAGTGACAATTTAAAAAACGCATTAACGAAAAATGTCGACGTCTCCTCAAATTAGATTTGGAAACGAAAATGATGAGTCCATAAACAAATTAATCGAAAAAACAACCCCAAAAAATACGATCCAAAGCAAAAAATACATTTGGAACATGTTTCTAGATTTTTGTAAAGTACGTAAATATGAACTAAACGGAAACCGATCCATTGAAGAACTAGCAAAAATTCTAAAAGATTGGGCAGTAAATATGAAAAAGAAAGATGGTAAAGAGTTCAAGGAAAGCACGGTAAAAACGATTTGGAATGTGTCTGCTAAGTTATTAGAAGAAAAATATTTTAACGAATTTAAAATTGTTATTAATCCATTTCTGGGAATTGTATTTAAGGAAGCACGAAATGCACGAGATGCAACCAGAAAAAAGTTACAAAGCAGTCCAACAAAACGTAAGATTAGTTCGGCACCTCTGAGTGTTTTAGAATTGGGGAAAATTGTCGATCTATGGAATGATGAATGTCCGGAAGGGCTTCAGAGAAAGTTTTACCATGTTGTTGCGGTGGAATTAGCTTGGAGGGGTGGAGAGGCCTTGGCATGTTTAATAGATTTTTTCGTCATCGAAACAAATAATGATGGAACCCCTACTAATCGAATTGAGTACAACCCCATTTTTACTAAGACGTGCCAAGGTGGATCTAAAAGTTGCGCTTCTAGCAAATGGCTCATCCAAAACACTACAAATATTAATGCCTGCCCGGTTAGATTGTTTCACAAATTGTTATTAAAACGGGGCAAAAACATTACTAGTCGTAGGCTATTCTTGCGCCCAAATCGTTTTTGGAAAGTTGAAGGGGACAGGTGGTACGATGACATGCCTTTGGGAAGAAACACCATTCTAAATTGGACAAAAACGTCGGCTGAAGCCATTGGTTTAGACACCAAATCAAAAAAAATTACCAATCATTCCAATAGATCGTCAGCAGTTAGCAATTTGGCTAAAAGTGGGATAGAAGAACAGCAGCTTCTAAAAATAACGGGACATAAAAATCCCAACTCTATAAAACCATACTTGGTACTTGATGAAGAACATCACAATAAAATTATCAACAATATGCGTGCAAACACTAGTTCCACTAATTCCTCTGTTTCCTTTAATTTTGATAATTGTAGCTTTAACAATTGTGTTTTCAATAAATAAAATGTTTCATTGTTTTCTTTATAATTTCAAAAATTATCCGACCGAATATCCCTCGAACATTGATTAATTCTTATAATGATCACAGATTCCTCACGCGCGTTTCCAAAGGTAACCACCCTCCGCCTTCGGCGTCGAGTGGTTACCAGGCAACGCGCGTTCGAATATCTGTGACCATTATTGCGAATTATCAATGTCCTTGGCACATTATAGCCGAAAAGAAAAAGTATCGAAACCGTGTTTTAATTAACTTTTTTGTCCCCGAAACTAGAATCTTACTTAATAACCGTGTTTTTCTTTAACTTATTTTTTATGGCTTTCCTTGGAAATACTCAAGAGACAATTTCTACAAAGAGATTGGTAATTATAGCGATAATAATCCGTTTTGAGTTATGATAATATACCTAGTTGTTTGACAATATAAATTTGTATTAAAGTAATAAAATAGATTAAACATTAATAACTTTTGTTGTACTGTTATCCAGCAATAATTATTTATAATATTATAGCACAATAATTTTATAGTAAACGACTACCGTTCCACAATAATCCGAAGCTTTTCTAAAGCACAAAAAAGGTGCCATAGTACATCTATTACCATTACTTTGCTCCGAGAACATAAATCAGATGCAGAGCTGAGCAGAATTTAATCATGAACTAATTACCGAGTAAAATGATGAAGGAATTATCCACAATCTACAATAACTTTAAAAGATTAGTTTTTAAGGTTTCCTGCTGTGGAACGAACTATCTTTTATTATTATGATCATCACGGGATAAACAGCACGGTGAAGAAAATTTAATTGCATTCTTGCAATTAGGATTAGCACTGAGCCTTTCATGAGAAAAATTAATTCGTGGAAAATAATTGAGTGCACCTGATAACAATAATTGCATCTCGCTCGACTTTTATTAAATACAGCGTGTTTCAACAATTTATTTTAACGCGGAATGTCGCGAAGCATAGAAACTGTGGTTAAGTAATGTTGCTTGCCTAAAATCAACCAAAAACAGATCTATCTGGTCATTGCTCGGAGGGTTTATAAGAGTTAATTTTAATTTAAAATTGTGCTTACCAGCACATAAATAAACGAAGCACAAGTTGACATGTTCTAAAAATCTATCAATCAAATTTCGGAAAAACTATTTTGTTTAAAACTAAGTTTTAAAGCTAATAAAAAAACGTACAAAACAAAATCCAATTAAATTTCGATTACTTTTTTTGCTAGAGCTCATTAATGTTGTTAAAGTTTTATAAAAAAAAAGTTTAGTTTTCGATTTTAATAAAACCTATTTTAGTTCATTTCTCTAAAGGAAATGTACTATTGTAATTGCAATTTCTGAAAATCGATGTTTTTTTGAAACTGTGCCTAAACGAAGCAAGGCACGTAAATGTTAAGGGTGTTGGAAAGATGCTACAAAAAATTACCGATCTTTTGATACTAGAATCATATCGATCGGACCATCCACTGGGTTGTTATTAAAAAATATCACTTTGGTGTATGTTAGGATGGATGGATGGATGGATGGATGGATGGATGGATGGATGGATGTACGGAGCAAAAAATTTCTTTAACTGTAATTTACTCAATTATGGTACTAGGTAGAAGGTTCAAACTTGGCATAAGTAAATACCAAAGTCTTGTGGTCAAGATGACCACAAGGTCATACTGACCACTGGTCAAGGTTAGTAGATATTGCATGCAAAAAAAAATCTAGCCCAAAATATTGTGATTTTTTTTTGCTTAAACATATTCTTTCGGGGAGCCCTTTGTGTTAAAATTTTTTAAAAAAAATTCTATGTCTAGGAAAAGAGCTATGACGTTTTCAAATGTCAATGTTTGCATTGACATAGCTCCAATACTACAATAGTTAGAGGACTCAAACTTGGAGGATGGATACACGAGAGACAGGGGTTCAAGGTCATATCAAGGTCATATCTTTTTGAAGGTCAATAGCATTTTTATTATTAAAAATGTATGTTAAGGTAAATGCAAGGTAAATGTTGGACATGTTTTTGAAAACACAAAAGCTTGTTCTTGTGTTTCGGACTTAGTAAGCCATCTTGAGGGAATTATTTATAGTTTAACTTTAATTATCTCATACACCATAATAGTTAAAGGTCTCAAACTTGGAGGATGGATAACCAAAAGATAAGAGTTCAAGGTCATGTAAAAGTCATATTGATTGAAAGGTCAATAGCATTTTTATTATTAAAAATAAAAAGCTTTGTTGAGGGAAATGTAAGGTAAATGTTGGACATATTTTTGAAAACACAAGAAGTTGCTCTTGTGTTTCGGACTTGGTAAGCCATCTTCAGGAAACGATTTATAGTTTGACTTCAATTATCTCATACACCACAATAGTTAATGGTCCCAAACTTGAAGGATGGATAACCAAAAGATAAGAGTTCAAGGTTATGTCAAGGTCATATTGTTTAAAAGGTCAATAGCATTTTTATTATTAAAAACCTATGTTAAGGTAAATGCAAGGTAAATGTTGGACATGTTTTTAAAAACACAAAAGGTTGTTCTCGTGTTTCGGACTTAGTAAGTCATCTTCAAGGAACGATTTATAGTTTGACTTTAATTATCTCATACACCACAATAGTTAAAGGTCTTAAACTTGGAGGATGGATAACCAAAAGACAAGAGTTCAAGGTCATGTCAAGGTTATATTGTTTAAAAGGTCAATAGCATTTTAATTATTAAAAAGCTATGTTAAGGTAAATGTTGGACATGGTTTTGGAAACATAAAAGGTTGTTCTTATGTTTCGGACTTAGTAGGCCATCTTCAGGAAGCGATTTATAGTTTGACTTCGGTTATCTCAAAGATCACAATAGTTAAAGGTTTCAAACTTTGAGGATGGATAACCAAAAGACAGGAGTTCAAGGGCATGTCAAGGTCATATCGTTTAAAAGTTCAATACAATTTTTATTAATCAAAAATTATTTCCTGGTAAATTCAATGTAAATTTTGGACATGTCTTTAAAAACATAAAAGGTTTGTGTTTATGTTTTGGACTATCTTCAGAAAACGCTTTGATTCTAACAAAAAAATGAATGTAACGTAAGAAATGAACTCAAGAGTCGGATCCACCGGCCTCGACTCAGCTAGTTGTAGTCTTATTTTAAGCTCTAGATTACAAATCTGCATTTTGATTTTTTCTAAAAAAAATTTTTTTGTTAATTACAGCATTTTAAGGAAAATTAAGTTGCGCGCTTAAAGTTGCCTTTCAAAGCTTGTAGCAATAAAACTAAAAGCTCTGTAAATATTTAAGTGCCAAATTCGGATTCAGCAGGTCGCTTTACGTAAGCATAAAAGTTTTCTTTGTTGTCAAAAAATATTTGTGGCCATGCCAACAAAAAGTGTGAAAATATTTGTACCCTTACCTAGCTCTTAAAAAATATGAAAAATAATTTTGGTTGGATTTTATTGAAACTTATTTTGTAGGCTTCATTTATGATGTTAATTACAAGTTTGCATTTAGATTTTTGTCTTTTTGAAAAGTAGGCAATAAAACATTGAGTTTAAGGTCACATGTCAAGAATTTCATTTGAAAGCTGGTGAACATACACAGCCAGATTGACGTCTAGGCTCTCTCCTGCGCGGTGTAAACGTAGTAAATGGCAGAAATAAAAATCCGAAACCATGCAAATATGTGTTATTTGCTTCATCGCGTACGATATACCGATAATACTTGTAATTACAAACGTCGGACGATCCACGGCATGCCACAGTACTTAGCCACATCCACATTGCGAAATAGCCATAACTTCAATATCACTATGTTATTTAGATACTTAAAAAGTAAAAATAACCATAAAGCAAATCCGTGCTTACGATGTACAACTGCACATTTACATTTCTTTTATTTTCTGTATAGGTAATCTGCACAGTTGTAAGTATTTCTTTGATTTATACTGCAATTTTAATATGATATAAAAATCAGCAGGAAAAATAAATAATCCCCATGCAAAACAGCGCTCTTCGTACCAAAGCAAACTTGCTTCAGTATCATAAAGAAAAACCTTGAAATTTGTAAAAATAGTGAGATATGTTTTTTTTTTGTACGAACACACTAAGTAAGCAAGTTTAATTTTAATTAAATATAAGTTAAAGACCTCGCCATAGCCTGATTTTCATACTCTGGTGCATCGCGCCTGGGTCAACGGCTTTTTATAATCTAAGATTCAATAAGACGGAATCTTTTTCTATTATAACTTTTAATTAATTTTATAACACAAGGAATAACATCATTAGATTAGTCTTACAAAAATAAATACGTTAAAAGGCAGAAACAAAATTTAACAATAACTATTTTAAGGACACTTTCATGAAAAGAAGGTCCTTTCAATAAAATGTTAACGGGTTCACTTTTTTACATTGGTATGATCAAAAATATTTTTTTCCACCAATGAAAACTCTTATGCTTATGTAAAACGAGCTGCTAAATCCGAATCTGTCACTCAAATATGTACAGCGCCTGTATTTTTATTGCTATGAGCTTTGAAAGGCCAACTTCAAGCGCGCAACTCAATTTTCTTTAAAATGCTGTAATCGACAAAAAAAAATGTTAAGAACAAATATTAATGCTGATTTGTAATTTACAGCATAAAAGTAGCCTACAAAGTAAATTTTATCAAAGTCGATAAGAAAATAATAATTTTTTGAAAATTTTCCTAATTCTATTATAAAGGGTAAAGGTACAAAAAATTTCACATTTTTCTTAACAAGGCCACAATTTTTTTTTAATTCGTAATACCTTTTTTATGTAAACGTGGCTATTGCTTATTATCTCATTATTGCAGTAGGCCTTCTTTTAGTTCTTTCTTTCCATACAGACTGATATATCGCTTGCAAGTGTGCAGCCTGAATACCTCATCATCAAGATATATCCATATCTAATTTTAATTTTCTTATCTCGACACATTTATCTTTGTTTGTAATAAAATTAATTACACACCTATGCACTCCGGAATATAACTTAATTTTTAAAAGCAACTAGTGGAACAAAAGAAAATCAATTTTTAGGGGAGGTCAACTGACTCACCCCCTGACGTGCATCCTCCTAGACACGGCAATACCCGTTTTTTTCATAAAGTTAAAGATTTTTAAAAATATTACTTAGTCCGCCATCTAGTGTCGAAGTATAGAACTACTGTCATGCGATGCAGATCACTGTAAGGGTTTAATGCAATAGAATCAGATTTTGCCCCCTAGATGGCGCTAGGTGTTATTTATTTTAGTGACATCTGTTGTCATGAACTTAGTTTTTAAGTACGCTTAACTACGAAGTATTTTCATCGTGCGATGGTGGTGTAATGGTCAGCATAGTTGCCTTCCAAGCAGTTGATCCGGGTTCGATTCCCGGCCATCGCATATCTTTTTTTATTTTTAAAACGTTATTTTTAAGTTTCTAAAAAACGTTTTTGTTTTATGAAACCTTTTTGTAAGGTTGTGAAAAGTGCATTTTGGGTAATGTAAGTAATTTAGGTAATGCAAAATAACCGGTAAATTGTTATTTATAAATTTCTTGCAACAATTTCTTAAAAGTTTAGAGACAAAAATTTTCCAAATTTTCCGAATATTTTTTTTTGTTGACTTATATTTTCATTTTTTTTAATAGGTTGTGAAAAGTGCATTTTGCTTAATGTAATTGATTTTAGTTATGCAAAATGACCGTAAAATTATTATTATAAAATTTCCTGCAACAACTTCCTAAAAGTTAGGGAACAAAATTTTTCCGAATTTTCCAAATATTTTTTTGCAGACTTTTTTTTTTATTTTATTTAATTAGGTCGTAATAGGTGCATTTTGCGTAATGTATGTGATTTAAATGATGCAAAAAAATGACCGGTGAATTATTATTTCCTGCAACAATTTCTTAAAATAATTTTTGAATTTTCGGAATTTTCTTTTTAATTGTTTTAAACGGTCGTACGTTCATCGTAAGTAATTTAATTAACAGAAAATGACCGTGAAATTATTATTAAATTTTCCTGCAACAAGTTCTTAGGAAAACAAACATTTTTCAAATTTTCTTATAAGGCGTTGAAAAGTGTATTTTGTATAACATATGTGATATAACTGATGCAAAATGACCAGAAAGTTATTATTAAAATTTCCTGCAACAATTTCCTAAAATAGGATTTTTTAATTTCCAAAAATTTATCTAATTTTTTTTTGCCTTGAAAAATGCATTTTGGGCAATATAAGTGTTTTTAATAATGCAAAATGACCGAAAAATTATTCATAAAATTTCCTGCAACAGTTTCTTACAAGTTAGAAGTCAAAAATAAAAAAAAATGATTATTTTAATTTGGGTGTAGGTTTTAGCACGGTAATATGATATCTTTTCACGAAAAGATGAAAATAATGAGAGCTTCTGACTGGTTGAAAATAAACAGTATCGATATTCCAGAAACCAATCATAAAGAGGAAAATGTAACATTGCGCCGGAGAGTGATACAATGTAACGTCGTGGCGCTTTTCATTGGAGGCGTCGGTCTGCGCGGTCCTCTTAACGAATGAAGTTTGCTTAAGATAATATTTGGCTGCAGTAATTTTCAACGGAAACAGAGCAACAAAACGGCTACAAAAAATACTCGGTTTTGTATTTATAAAACATTTTTAGTTCTTTAAAAAAATAGTTAATGTTAAAAAAAATGCTCAATACTGCATACAGGGTGTCCAAAAAATGGCGCATAAACGCAATGGTACGTTGTTGGGGCATGTTTAGGGAGCCCCAGAAAATTGTTAAAAAAAATCTATTTCATATACCCTCGGAGATATGTTGCCCCAAAGTGCGAAACTTTAAATGCTTATATCTTGAATATAACAGCACATATTAACGAAACAAATGGTTTAATACAAAGCTACAGTCTATCTTAAACCATTCAACCATTTGTTTATTTATTAAATGGTCGAATTACATTTTTATAATCAATTTAATTTTACAAAATTTTCATAAAATGAAGCTGACAACAACGTCAATAAAATCTTATGCAAAAGTGTATGATCAAGACTTATAGATGGGATTTTTAGACTCATAGATGGTAGAGTGCCTTGATGAATTTGACAATTATTGTCGCCTTGTAGAGTGACGACATGCATCATTCTTTCTCTGTCATACAGATAACGTCATTAATTGTGATTGTAATTTGTAATTGTTGTCACTTTGGCTATAACGTTAATGACGTTATCTGTATGACAGAGAAAGAATGATGCATGTCGTCACTCTATAAGGCGACAATAATTGTCAAAATCATCAAGGCACTCTAATAGATGGGAATTTTAGATGTATTTTCCTAGACTGTGTTGCCGAATTTATGCAAATTTGTTCGCATTTTTCTCGATGAATATAACAGATGGATTTTTTTTTTAAATTTTCTAGGGATCCCTGAGAATGTCCCAAGAGCGTACCATCGCGTTTATGCGCCATTTTTTGGACACCCTGTATGTAATAAATATTAAAACAGAAAAGGTTATCGCATTCATGACATTTGCGTCTAAGATTATGGGATCAGTTTTTCGATTTATGGGAAACATTTTAATACAAACTGGACCAAACTTTAAGTTTTATCAAGGTTTACTTTATTTTCTGATGTCAACATACTTAAATGCGTGTCCTCTTATTTGCGTACACCCAATTTGCGAACATAGCCAATTTGCGGACCTAAATGGTCAAAAACGGAAAGGTTGGAGGTAGTGAGTTTTTTTACCTGGGTAATATCCAATATGCATATTTATTTTTGAATTTCAGGGTTTTAGACTGACTTTTATGAGAGCACTGCAGGACATTTTTCCACTGGGGGACATTAGGTTAGGTAGGTTAGGTTAAATTTTGCTGCTAAAATGAAAATATAAACTCTAGCTATGTCGGTGCCTAGCAGTGCGTCCAAAATTGTGTGCATTACACTGAAGGACATATTACTAGGTGTTGTTCTCGGTGTTGTTATGTAAAAAATGTATCAACACAATATCAGAAAGCATTATAGTTTAAAATTTTTTGATCTTTATACTAAATAAAAGCATAAAATATTATTACTGATTTCTGCACATAAACATATCAAATTACAGGATAATCCTTTTCTTACTGCAGGCAAAGGGATTAACTCTTACTTAATGACTATGTCCGCAAATTTGAGAGTATTTTGGAATGTCCGCATATTGGATGTACGCAAATAAGAGGGCTTCACTTAAATGTATTCAAATATGCACAAAGGTTTAAAAAAAAGTGTACTTCGATATTTTATTAAACTCTATGTAAAAGGTGCTTTTCTATGGTCCGGGACGAGCACCTAACACTCTTAGGTGGGGTCCTTTCACTTGGCCGCGAATTATTTGACATAGGCAGCTCCTGCTCCACATAAGATTAAACAATAACGTGTTGAGAGCCCCAGCTTATTTCAAGGCCAATTTTAGTTTGGTTTACTTTCGATTTTTATTAAGCATTAAATACATACTAAAGTATGCTGGGTTGTGAATTATGTCATAGACATTATTAGGTGTGGTCCCTCAATGGTCTGCTGGTCTGATTTTACACACACTGAATGCTCTTGAAACTTGAAACATGAGTAAATCATTTGGTTCTTGAAAGAGTTGAAACTTAATTTGTTTTTCGACTACTAAATTGTGATGTTGGGAAATCTTGAGCATTATTAAGTCCCATATAAAGTGTAGAGCACCTTGTAACTTTATAATAAATTTCAAAGGCCTTCAACAACTTTGGCGGAGAAATTTCTTTCTTGATTAAAAGTTAAAAATAACCCGATCGTGTTTTATTTTAATTCTAGCAAAAACTTAATAAAAAAAATGCAGTTTTACATATGTTTAAAATAAACTCGAGTTGTGTAATTCTTAAGTCCTTGGCAAGGACGAAAATTTGTTTAACCAAATTACCTATATTTTTAATTAGGCGTGAGAATTCTTGAGTTAATGTTTTTTTAATGTATTGAATAACTGTGTCTATAGGGTGCCACAAAAAAGCAAATTATTTCTGTAATCAATTATTTTACATAATTTTGTTTATTTCTGGGACAAGCCGACAGACAATTTGTCTCTAAAATGAAATTAAGTCATATCATAATAAAAGTATCAAGTCAATTTATTTGAAAAAACATGTTTAAATTTGCTTAATTTTTACTAGACAGCCTTTATAAAATTAAGTATAAAATATCTGATTTATTCTTCCACAATTGCAAAAGAAATAATTACTAATTAACATAAAATTATTATTAAACTTTAAAATATTAATCGCTTTAAATTTGAAAACCAAACAGGTAATTTAATGATTCTTAAATGTTATTAGTTTTAAGAAACATTAAGATTTAAGACTGTTTCAAAATATTTGATCTAATTATTGCAATTTAAAGTGTGTGATCTACATATGGAGAGAAATTACATGTTACAAAATAATGTGAAGCATTTTAGTGATCTAGAACCACTATGGCATTAAATAATAACATGACAACCTACTGAGATTAAGTTTTTTCTGATTGATGATGTTATAATGCTTTAGGTAACCCATTCAGGGTTTTCCTAATATGGACGCGATTTTCTCACAAATCACAAATAAGCAAAGAGGTTTTACTTAGTCAAACAGAAAATGATTAGGTGCTTTTAGTTAAAAAAGTATTAATAAGACTCTAATGACCTAGTTTTTCGTTGTTACAATTTTATTAATATGGAATTTTTAAATTGTTAAAAATCCTAATTATGACTTGATTATAATAACCTTTCAATTTTTTAAATAACATTACCACAATTTAATTTTTAAGCAGGTTGTTTCAAACCAGAAAAGTACCAAAGAATTTAACATTTAAAAATCATTTCGATACAGCTAATTTTATAATTTAAAAAATATTACAATTAGCTTAAATAAAGGCGCGGTGCCTTTTTAAATAATCAAACCGGCAAGTTGTTGTCAAAGGTAAAAACACCATGACTAATTCTTCTTACGAAAAATTTGCACCTACATTGATTTGCAATAAAAATTTGCATTATTAAAGAAATGGTCTACTTTTTCATTACTCAACAATATGCCACCTTTAAAAACAAATTCACTTTTCCCATTACTCTTGTGGCTAGACAAATGACAAACGAATTGAGAACACACACATCTGATCTTTTAAATCTCGTAAAAATAAATACGTCGTATGAATATTAACATGTAGGCGTTCCTTAATTGGAGTTATAAATTTGTTAAAGCTGTTACATAATATTGATATTCAAATTTACATACTACAAGTAGTTTACGTTTATATTACTCTTTGACCCATTCATATTCATCGCGGAATAAAACCTAGATACTTATGATATTTAGGACCAAAAAAGGATAGTAAAATATCAAAATAAATTAATCAATGACGTTAGTTACATTTCTGCAGTTCTTAACTAAATCAACATAATGTAACATTTCAATTTAAAATTCTAGTAACTGAATCATTTGGTAATGATCTTTTTTAACAATTTGCACCATATTAGGTAACAGTTAACAAGAAAAATTGTCACGTTCTTAATATCTTGCATCTACTGTGAAGCGATTCGAATTCATTGCAAAATTAAGCCCCCAAGTCATTAAGTTAAGATCTCAAAGATTAAGATAAATGACTACTTATATGTATACCCAGAATTAATTACAATGGATAAACTAAAGCATATAGGTAACCTGAGGTGGCGATTAACATATTAAGTCAAGACTGAGCTAGACTTCATGAGAAATAAGTAGCTATTACAAAATCGTAGTCCAATTTCTATCTTATTGGTTTATTGACATTGACACTACTTAAGCTTACTTATTACATCATTTAGCAAGTATATGGTAGAAAGAACTAAGCACAGTCATTAACAATAAATATTTATTGACTATTATGAATTGGCAATGAATTTTCTATTGAGAGAATTAGGTCGAAGAAAATGGTGAATGCGCCGGGAAAAATTCGCGTATAAGTCCATATATCTTTATTTGCATTTTTAAAACCAAAACAAGAGCAGGCTAGACCAATGAGAGGGATAGATCATTTAAAAAGTTAAACTTCGCAGATAGCTTATTTTTTATGACCATTTTTTTATTTTTATACAATTTTTACACATTCTATATGATACTTTTCGCAGTAGATGATTAAAAAGGTGCATTTTTTATTTTATTGAAAGAAACGTACAACTTATTTTTTTTGTAAACGGGTTGGGATACAAAAAAATTACCAGATGCTTTTCTATAGGAAAAAATACAATCTTTATTTTATTAAGAATATTTTTTTTCCTAAAGTTGATATTAACGAAAATATGATTTTTTTCTACTTTGGGGGTGTTTTTAACCCTCTATTTATTACTTGATTTTTTTCAAAAACAATAGAGCTGTTCCTCTAAATGGGATTGATTTTTGTGTTAAATCTCAAGTCCATCCGATAAACCGTTCTTGAGTTATGGTGGTCACAAATTTCGTTACAGACAGACAGACGGACAAAAAATAAAAGTCTTAAAAAGTCATTAAACGAACGAATATGTAAATTTTGCTCTAGGACGAATATTAACGATTTTAGAGAAGGTCCGACTAATCGCAATATACTCTTAGACTTTGTCTGCAAAGAGTATAATATGAAACAAAATCAGTTACTTGAGAAAAAATCAGGATATCGATTAGGTATGGTGAACTCGAAGGCCACAATAATTCTTTTTTTACGCTAATAGATACGTACGTCAACTATTCAATAAATTTCAAAAATTAAATGTTTTCTCGGCTACAATTACCTATAATTTATTAGAAGCTATCCTAAAATTCGTGATTTAACCAAAGTAAATAATACTTAAGGCATCATATAATGACATTGAATTTTTGTATAACAATCAAAATCAGATAAATCGGTACTTTTAATTAGAAAAAAACTATTATCTTCTTTAAAATCTATACCGTGTATCGATGGCCTAAAATCCTTGGTTTGGTAACTAGTCATACCGAAATATGTTCAAATAATTATTTTAAGAAGGGGTCAACTAGGATCTTTCAATTTGGCAAGGGTGCTGCTAGTGAAAGGCTCCCTATCGACGCCCTGGCGGGGCGGCTATCCACACCCAATCTTATGTATATAAAAGTTGCAATAATCTTACATGATTCAGATTCGTACTCACTGCAAAACATGGCATTCAAAGTAAGTGCTTCAGTGTGCAAATTAGCTTAATCAATTATTGTGTCTTGTGTTCTGAAAGTGCATAGTGTTTACATTTGTTTTTTTGTTTCAGTTTGTGTCCTTCGCCGCCCTTTTGGCTGTAGCCCGTGCTGGCGCACCTTTGGCTTACTCTGCCGCCCCAGCTGTGGCTTACTCCAGCGTATCCAGCCCAGTAGGTTACGCTTCTCCAGCCTTGGGTCATGCTTACGCTGCCGCCCCAGCATTGGCTCACTCATACGCTCCAGTAGCTCAAACTTACGCTTCCCCAGCTTATACCCAAGTCGCTCACGGATACGCCGCACCAGCCATCGCCAAATACGCTGCCCCAATTGCCCAGGCATACGCTTCTCCCGCTTACACCTCAGTCGCTCACGGATACGCCGCACCCGCCATCGCTAAATACGCCGCTGCTCCCGTTGCCGCTTACGCCGCCCCAGTGGCTCACGCTTACGCTCCAGTCGCCAAAGCTGTTTACGCTCAACCTGAAGCCCCAGCCCACTACGACTTCGGATACTCCGTAAACGACCCCCACACCGGAGACAACAAACAACAACACGAAACCCGTCGTGGTGATGTTGTCCAAGGAAGCTACTCCCTCGTTGATTCTGACGGAACAAAACGTACCGTTGAATACACCGCTGACCCACATAACGGTTTCAACGCTGTTGTCCACAAAGAGCCCCTTGGAGTTGCTGTCAAGGCTGTCCACGCTCCAGTTGCCGTTGCCCACGCCGCTCCAGTAGCTTACTCCGCTGGTCCAGCTTACGCTCAAACTTACGCTGCTCCAGCTTACGCTCAGACTTACGCTGCCCCAGCTTACGCTAAAGTAGCATCTCCTTTGGCTTACGCTCAACCCGCTTACGCCAAAGCAGCCTACTACCACTAAAGAGGGACCAAATCGAAGCAGTCACATGTAATTGCTTCGAATGTGATGTTTTTTGTGAATAATTGTATTATTTATTATGTAGGGTGGCCAATGTTGCCGTGAATATATTATTTTTATTTAAAAACTTTATTTTTTATTTTTTAAACCAATAAGTTTTAAAATTGAAAAAGTTTTATAAGAAACAAGCCCTATTTAGCCGACAAATATTATCTACTATGTAGTATATTTTTTTTATTAACACAACGAAAGAATAAGCAAACAAAATTCATGCTTCAAAAGATAATCAAGAAGAGAGAATAATAATAATAATTATTCAATAAGAAATGGGTAGCTATGTAAATTAATAATTTTGCGCTTCAATGATTTCTTTTCCTTATGGGTACATACCTTATAGAATTTAATAAAAGGATACCATTTTAGTTTTTTTAAGCCTTTTTTTAAATAAAAAAAATTGACCCATGATGCTAAAATTCAGAAATTTTTTTATACCTTATTTAATAATTTTGTATCTTATTTTAAAATTTGATGCATTATTTTTTAGGAAATACTTAGTGGCTCCTAGTTTTCTGTAGTATTAAAATAATCCACAAAACAAGTTTAACACAAATCGGCGACATTAAATTTTTTCACTTTTTTTAAAGGGGTAAGTATTAAAAAATTGTCGATTTTTACCAAAATTAAGTTTTTTTACTCTCACGGCTTTAAAAAATTATTTACATGCCCAAAAACTTTCAAACTTATACAAAATGAGCTGCTGAATCAGAATAAAATAATAAATATTTTATATCTCGTCTAGTTTTAGAGTTATCAAAACATAGGCAATTTTAACAAAAAATCTGGCAAGATGGTAAAATTTTCAAAAAATTATTTTTTATCCAATTTTAAAATTTAGAACACCATTGCACATAATATTTTGTCAATTAATATTATCTTTTGTCACATTTCAAAAAAACAGTTTCGTTGAAATTTTAATTTTTTTTCGTTTTTTAAAAATTTCAGGGAGAAAAATAATTTTTAAAATTTGATGCCATAGATTTTATAAAAAACTAAGTGGTTCCTAGTTTTCTGTAGTATTAAATAACTCCACAAAACAAGTTTGATACAAATCGGCAACGTTGAATTTTTTCACTTTTTTTGAAGGTTGTCGATTTTTGCCAAAATTAAGTTTTCTTACTCTCACGGCTTAAAAAAATTATTTACATGCCCAAAAACTTTGATACTTATGCAAAATGAGCTGCTGAATCAGAATAAAACACTAAATCTTTTCTATCTAGTCTAGTTTTAGAGTTATCGTGACTTAAACACAGGCAATTTTAACAATAAAAACTTGGCAAGATGGTAAAGATTTGGAAAAAGAAATTTTTTGCAAGTCCTGCTTTCCTGATATATTTTTTGGCATAAAAATTTTAATTTCTTATGCAAACAGCTTCTTCAGTAGCATCTACCAATACCTTCCCAATAAACAATTTAAATTGCGTTCTGGCGAAATAAAAATCAAAAATAATTCAAAAATTCAATTAATTTATTCTAGTCTATTATTTACATGGCATTGTAGGTACATTTTTGTTCGAAAAATTAGTGGTAGTAAGCTTGGGCTACTGGGGCAGCGTAAGCGTGAGCAAGAGCTGGGGCAGCGTAGGAGTGAGCGTAAGCTGGGGCAGCGGCGTAAGTGTGAGCCAAAGCTGGGGCAGCGTAGGTGTGGGCAAGAGCTGGGGCAGCGTAAGTCTGAGCGTAAGCTGGGGCAGCGTATTGTTGAGCGTAAGCCAAAGGAGCGGCGTGGGCAACAGCAAGAGGAGCGGCGTGAGCGACGGCGATTGGAGCGGCTACTTTAGCGACAACTGGGGCGACAGCACGGACAGCGACACCAAGGGGTTCTTTGTGGACAACAGCGTTGAATCCGTTGATACCGTCAGCGGTGTATTGGACGGTACGTTTTGTTCCGTCAGAGTCAACGAGGGAGTAGCTGCCTTCTACGACATCACCACGACGGGATTCGTGTTGTTCCTTTTGGTCTCCGGTGTGGGGATCGTTCACGGAGTAACCGAAGTCGTATTGAGCTGGGGCATCGACTTGGGCGACGACGGCTTTAGCGACTGGGTGAGCGTAAGCGACTGGAGCGGCGATTTGGTGAGCGGAGTAAGCCAGAGGGGAGGCAGCGTAAGCCAATGGAGAGGCAGCGGCGTAAGTTTGGGCAATTGGTGCAACGGCTCCGTAGCTGTTGTAAGCCAAAGGAACTCCAGCGCGGGCTACGGCCAAGAGGGCGGTGAATGCTACGAACTGAAACAAGAAAATGGTTGTTAAAATCAAGAAGATCTATTTCTATAAATTGGATGATTTAATTTGTAAAAAACTGAATACTTACTTTGAATGCCATTGTTGATTTGAATCAAAGACTTGAATGATTATACGTTGAAGAGGAGAACTTTATATATCAAAAAATCGAAAGGCGTGGTATCCTACTCAAAATTTAGAGATCAAGGCCTTTGAACAAAAGTTTATACACCACTTAATGGTAATTAGCAAAAGGTCATTTAAATACAAAAACTTGAAACTAGTGTTTAATTGATACGAATTTCGTACCCACGTTGCTTGTAGTGGTCAAATAATTAATTTGCTATAATTCCGGTTTCGCATAAAGAATATTTTAACACAATCAAATTTTAACGGACATTGAAGACCATATTACAAGCAATATATTATTATATAAAAAGTAATAAAAATTATAAAAGGAGCAGCATAACATGTATTTTAATCTGCACCAAAACTACTTTAGATTGATTATGGTTAAAATTGTTTTTTTATTTTAAACTAAGCGTAATGCATGTGCAAAAAAACTTTTTTTTTCTTATATGAATATGACTTGTAAGAAAGAATAATTCATAATTATACACCTATGGTCATGTAGTGGTCAATAAACAAAACCGAGAACAAAGCATAAAACCTGAATCCGTATTCATGGTCCAGAGGCGTTTTTAAAGTAAATTTCCTTGACGGCTAAATGTTAACAACTTCTTTCAGTATTGTTTTTCTTGAACCAAATCTTTAACAATACTTATTTACATCATTTAATATTCTTCAAGTTTTGAAACCGGTAGCTCCTCAAATTTTAAACAAAAAAATTTAAATAAGTAATAAAAAAACTGTAGCAACGTCCTTTAAAGGACCTTTACAAGAATGTACCTTTTAGTTATTTAATAATTGATTAAATCTATAAACCTGTGCATAATGTTTAATTAAGTGATATTGAATTTTAAATTTACTTAAAATCTTACCAAATATATTGACCTTACTCTACATACTTTGCTAATATAAATAAATTAGCGGTTAAGAATATTCATACGTTTTTTTAGATTCAAAAATGCTAATCTGGACGCTTGAGATAAAACAGAAAAATTTGTTTATTAAAAAATAATATTTTAATTACAGGTAGCGATTAATGGAGACATCGGATGTTACATAAATTATTAAATTTTATTTTTGAATTGACAAACGATTACTAAATTGCTAAAGTGCAATGTCGGTCGTTAAAAACTGCTGGGTTAGGTCAGTGAGAGGACCTATTTTTACATAACGTAATATTGCACTTTTAATTAAATAATTATTAAAGATAAGAATGCTGTTAAAAATATACAAATTTGAAAATAATGACTAGAAAGAATAAAAAAATTAACACAATTAGAAAGGTGCTTTTTAAAATCAGACCAAGTATTTTATTTGGCAAACAACTTAATACATTATTTATTATAAATAAGTATTTAAAAAAAATTAATAATTATTTTTGAACTAACTATTTTTGGTCATGCATAAAAAACTAGCTTTAAAATTTTGACTCGCATGCCTAAAATATTACTCGCAATTTTATTTTTCTAATTATAAATTATGGACACCATGAATGGTATGGTATGCCAATTAAATTTTAATAATAATATAAAATTTTATAAGAGTGCCAAAACCACGACCTTGAAATAGTTCTTCCTTCTTTTGGATGAATTGACACGCTCATTTATAATTGCAAAAATTCTTAGCCAACTAAATTGTTTAGTGTTTGGCAAAATTATATAACATAAAATATAATATGCGCATAAAAGAATATTTCCGATTTTTTACCGAAATTCCTGGATGATTTGTGTAAGCATTCACTCCTAATTAAAAAGAATCTATGAAGACATTTAAAAACGATAAATGTATGTAAGTGGACCAAACACTTTTTACACAATTAAAGATTGTTACATATACGTTTAAAGTGGTATAGGTTTCGTATAAACGTGTATTGTATGAGGATTACTTAATGTATACGGGTATTTCTGAACCAGTCAATCAGATTATACTGCAGCCCCACACCTAAGCACCCATGGTCAAAATCATATAAAAACAATTTTTGTCAACTTCAATTCACAGTCAGTGTCTCAGCTTCAAGTTAGCATCATGGCATTCAAAGTGAGTTTACAATCACTAATAGCCTTTTTACTACCAGACAATTACCAAAACAAATCAATACGGATTAATACAGCATAACTAATAATTTCTCTTTTTTCAGTTCGTATCCTTCGCTGCCCTTTTGGCTGTCGCCCGCGCTGGAGCGCCTTTGGCTTACTCCGCTGCCCCAGCTTTGGCTTACTCTGGTCTTAACACCCATGTAGGAGCTTACGCTGCGCCAGCATACGCTCAAACTTACGCTGCCGCCCCAGCGTACGCACACTCCTATGCCGCACCAGCGTTGGCTCACTCTTACGCTGCCCCAGCATTGACCCAATACGCTGCCCCTGCCATCGCCCACACTTACGCTGCCCCTGCTGTCGCCCACACTTACGCCGCACCAGCCCTCTCCTACGCTGCCCCAGCCATCGCTAAAGTAGCCTCCCCCATCGCTTACGCTCACCCAATCGCCAAAGCCGTCGTCGCCCAAGTCGATGCCCCAGCTCACTACGACTTTGGATACTCCGTAAACGACCCCCACACCGGAGACAACAAAGAACAACACGAATCCCGTCGTGGTGATGTTGTCCAAGGGAGCTACTCCCTCGTTGAATCTGACGGAACCAAGCGTACCGTTGAATACACCGCTGATGCACACAACGGTTTCAACGCTGTTGTCCACAAAGAACCCCTTGGTGTTGCTGTCAAGGCTGTCCACGCTCCAGTTGCCGTTGCCCACGCCGCTCCAGTAGCTTACGCTGCCGCCCCAGCTTACGCTCAGACTTACGCTGCTGCCCCAGCATACGCTCACTCATACGCTGCCCCAGCTTTGGCTCACTCTTACGCTGCTCCAGCTTTGACTCACTCTTACGCCGCACCTGCTCTGGCTCACACCTACGCTGCTGCCCCAGCCTACGCTCACTCTTACGCTGCTCCAGCACTTACGCACTCTGCCTACGCTGCCCCAGCTTACTACCACTAAGAAGTTAGCCGGTTATTTTTAAGACTGAAATGATGTAAATAGTCCAATGTTATTTGTTGTTTTGATATAATAAACTTCATATTATATTTTCAATGCAGTCTTTCCTTTCATACCCCATTTAGATGCTAATAAAAAAGTTAAATTGATTTTAGAATAAGTTAAAAGGTAAAAGAATAAAATAAGAAATGAAATAGCGTGATAGAATCGAGCAAATGTCAGCAAACCCTTAGCTGCAACCCTTGCACATTATCTCGGTGTAATTTAAGTTTACAAATCATGCTTCTGTCGACGACGTTGACTGGCGCTGGCGATTCCACACTAAAATACTAAAAATGGGAAAGTAAAAATATGCTCTCGCCTGCCGCCGTGGACACTATTATACCGTTGGACCATTGACCATAGAGAATAATAAATTCACCCCATTTCTGCGATCATTTTTAAAAGTTTCTGCCATCAGCACGTAGTGGTTATTGAAATTATCCTCGTTTTTCAGATTTAGATTCCAGATTTATGTTTTTACAGCGACTGACTCTCATCATTCGCCGAGAATATCTATTGTGTTGATTTTTTTTATTTAAAATTAATCCGCTTTGTCTTTATTATTTTTATTTTTCATTAGATTTTATATCCCTAACAGATATATGGCCTCGGCTTTATTGTGAATATTATTTATGACCATAAAATTTAATACAACCCCACATCGTACCACCATACTTTAAAAAGGATTCATTTTTTTCTGAAACTACAGGTTCACAAAACTGAAGCATTACCGGGGTTTATTTATTTTAACAATATTGACCTTTAAGAGTCCTTATATCATTTGAGGGGCTGCGTTGGCCAGAATAGACTAAAGACTAGTCGAACAAATATATTTTCATCATGAATATGTGTCTAGAGTAGCCACCTACCAGCCATTCAACTAGAAAAAGGCTTGACCTTGGTCGTATTTGGGATGCACTACGTTTCTATGCAAATATTCACAAAACTTAGACCACAAATATCTTATTTAATTCTTATCCGATTTTGAAAAACTTGGTGTCATTAGAAAGATAATTTATTTTGTAATACTTATTGTTTTTAGAAAATCGATTTTGGGGCTCAATTTAAGAAAGAAAAACAGTTGTTATTTTTAGTATAGTTTCCCCTCCTTTAAACTGTTATTTTTGCCAAACTAGGGCTACAAAACAATATGTGCCAAACAATAAGTATTTTAAAAGGAGCTTACATTATATGGTCAAAATTTTAAAACAATTGCTCTAATAATAAAGCTAAAAACTGAGTTCTAAGTTGTACACAACGCATTAGAGAAAGTGGGTAGTCGGACTCTTAACAATATTGAGCTAAAAGCTCAGATCTAAATTAACCCTATTTCTTGTGCTTTATTTGTGTCGCGTTAAAGAGTAATTTAATATATATTGTGACATTCTGTGATGCTGCAAAGTATTCAGTTATTTTTAATAAAGTTCGCTCCCGAAGCGTCATCAAATTCATTTACAATCTTAATAAATCCAGTTTAAATTGTAAAGTGAATGAATATACAATAACTTCAAACTTGATATGTATGCAGAAGAGAAATTTAATTGAATTTCATGCTGCCAGTTTGGGCATTGTTGGCAAACGTACCTATATCTATGCAAAGTCACAGTTCCATTGTAATCTGGCACAATACACCCGATATCGTCGCATTGGTTGTAACTCCATCGCAAACTTTAAATTAATTCGTTGATGGTGACATATTATAAACTTGATCTTTGTCTAATATTGTAATCTTTACTAATTTAGTCCCGAACTTTGGATATTATTCTTGGAAATACAATTTATTATACACCTCACTGAATTGCAGGTGTAAATCCATCATTAATTAAATATTACTCTTCGGAATGAGAGAAGTAATTTATCTACAGGGTGTCCAAAAAATAGAGCATAAAGGCGATGTTATGCTCTTGGGGCATTCTCAGGAATTCCCTAAACATGGCAATAAAGTTGCACAAGTAAGTTTGGCAACACGGTTTGTAAAATACATCTTAAAAACTCATCTAGATTCTTAAGCATACATTTTTGCATTAAATCATATTGCCATTGTTGTCAGCTTCATTTCATAAAATTTTTGTAAAATTAAAATGATTATAAAAATGTAACTTGACCATTTAAAAGATAAACAATGGCCAAATAATTTTAGATAGATTGTGCCTTTGTATTTAGCCATTTATTTCGTTAATATGTGCTGTTATCTTCAAGTTATAAGCGTTTAAAGTTTCGCACTTTGGAGTCTCATATCTCCTAGGGTACTTGAGATGGATTTTATTTAATAATTTTGTGGGGCTCCCTAAACATGCCCCAACAACGTACCATCGCATTTATACGCCATTTTTTGACATAATGTATGTAGAGGCGTAATTTTTCTTAAAATCTGTTTAAAATCATATTGAGCACTTATTTGTAAAATTTGATGCAGATCCATCGTGATTCAATATTGCAAATTAAAGGGTACTTTTTAAAAGGCTACCACGCCAACCCTAAACTATTATTTGTGTGCATTTTGTGGATTTAGTTTCCTGAATAGATGTTTTAACACATATAAAAACGGTATGGCATTTTTTAAAGGTAAACAATTATCTTCCTTGGCCTATTTGTCCAGCCTATGATAATTTAAAACACTTATTGGAGCAAGACGTTTTTTTATTTTTAAGCTTATTCTAAGGGTTGATATAAGAAAATTAAAAAGGGTATTTTTTACTTTTACAAGACACATTTTTTAACCAAAACCAGATTGATTCAAATCTCTCAATACCTGTAAAAGAAAAACATCGATACACAAACACTACTGGGCAATAAGATTAATCTAAACTCTGTTTTGAAGGGGTGCTTCGATGCATTTAAGGTGCGTGGGAGCCGCGGTCGTCAGGGTGATGAGACGACCGAGATAAGCCGCCGCGGGGCTGATTGTATAACCTTTATTGTGTAACATATTGTACATGATACAAGTGCCCTTGATAAGTCTTCAATGTCAGATTTCAATCTTTTTGCTATTGGTAATCACTACAGATCCGTAACAGCACATCTGTTACTCAAAAAGGAAGCCCTCTTCTTATTTGCGGACATATAATATGCGGACATTCTAAAATACTCTCCAATTTGCAGACATAGTCATTAAGTAAGAGTTAACCCGTTTACCTGCAGTAAGAAAAGGATTATCCTTTAATTTGAGATGTTTATGTGCAGAAGTCAGTAGTAATATTTTATGTTTTTATTTAGTATAAATATCAAATAATTTTAAACTACGCTTTCTGATAATGTGTTGGTTCATTTTTTACATAACAACACCGAGAACAACACCTGGTAATATGTCCCTCAGTGTAATGCACACAATTTTGGACGCACTGCTAGGCACCGACATTGCTAGAGTTTATATTTTCATTTTAGTAGCAAAATTTAACCTAACCTACCTAACCTAATGTCCCCCAGTGGAAAAATGTCCCCCAGTGCTTTCATAAAAATCAGTCTAAAACTCTGAAATTCAAAAAAAAATATGCATGTTGGATTTTACCCAGGTAAAAAACCTCACTACCTCTAATCTTTCCGTATTTGACCATTTATGTCTGCAAATTGGGTATGTCCGCAAATTGGGTGTCCGCCAATAAGAGGACACGATATTTCCTAATACTGATCTGTCCCAATATCTCTTCTAGTTCCTTCTTAGAGCTTCTGTTTGGGCTTTATAATTGCCTTTGTTGTACAAGTATCGGATATACAATAGTTTGTTTTTTATTTCAGGTATTAAGTGACAGTTTCGTATACTGCAGATTACCTTTTTGATAAAAATGTTTGTTCGAAGAAATTTAGGATTTGGTTACTACAAGACACCTGCTAATGTATAACAAGAATAAAATGTATCTGTTATGTTACCTTTAGAAATTAGAAAAAAAGAAATAAAATGACAACAGGTAGTCTGTATTTATGCCTTCAAAATCAATAAAGATTTTTTTGTTATTAATTAGATTCTTTGATATAAGGGTGCATATAAATTACAATTGCAACTTTTGGAATACAGCACGGAGCCTCACGGTAATCCTTATTTAATTAAATTCCATAGGACACAAGGAATAAAGAGTCCTTGAGTAGCATCTCGCCGCGTCATTATCCTTTTCTTTTATTCTACATATTAACCTTTAGGCTTTTGGTCCTTTTTATGTGAGTTAAACGCCGCATACCGCGAAGGACCTTTGTTCCTTACAATCTTGTCAAATGTATAAAATTGTTTAATTGAGTCTTAAAGACATAAATTTAAAAAAATGATAAATAACCCAGGAAAATAAAGCAAAAATTAATACAATCTGCCGAAAAATTATTTGTTAACTTTTTCTTTTACCATTATCCCTATATTGCCATAATATACAACATATCAAAAGTCCCCTAAGATCCCGTGCCGGCGTCATGCCATTTTAGAGGGTCAAAGGTCGAAGAGGACAGTTTTTGGTAAATAAATCTCTTCCAATTGGTCGGACAAAAAAAATGTAGGATGTAAATTGCAGAGTGAACAATTACCTACAAAAAAATTCATACACACTTTTCCATCGAGCGAACGTTATCGCGTAGTAGTGTCAATTATGCATGACGTTGGTATACTTTTAACACCGGCTAAAATACAAAAACGAGGAAAATTTCTTTCAAAATTTTTCAACCATGTTCTTAATTTAACCCCTAAGATACATAATCGGCAATAAAGGGTCTTGTAAATTATGAACTGCGTGTATACAGGCGCTCTAAAAATGAATTTGGATATGTCTGTAATTCCTCAGGTTAATAAAACAAACTAAAATTTTTACAAAGAGGTGTTAGCTCTTGTCCTTTTAATGAGTTACAACCCCTTAACAAAGCCCCACAACATCTATTAATCTTTAAAAAAAAATAATACAAAAAAATGTGACAAAATTTTTAATACAAAGCAAACTTTGCATTTAAGGCCTTCTCAATAAATTGAATGGAATTACATGGTGTTTAACATGATGATGTTCTCTATTGCTCCCAAAATAATGGTCCCAACACTTTAAAATTCCATTCAATTTATTGAGAAGGCCTTAAATGCATAGTTTGCTTTGTATTAAAAATGTTGTCACATTTTTTTATATTATTTTTTTTAAAGATTAATAAATACTTTGGGGCTTTGTTAGGGGGTTGTAACTCATTGAAAGGACAAGAGCTAACACCTCTTTGTAAAAATTTTAGTTTGTTTTATTAACCTGAGGAATTACAGACATATCCAAATTCATTTTTAGAGCGCCTGTATACACGCAGTTCATAATTTACAAGACCCTTTATTGCCGATTATGTATCTTAGGGGTTAAATTAAGAACATGGTTGAAAAATTTTGAAAGAAATTTTCCTCGTTTTTGTATTTTAGCCGGTGTTAAAAGTATACCAACGTCATGCATAATTGACACTACTACGCGATAACGTTCGCTCGATGGAAAAGTGTGTATGAATTTTTTTGTAGGTAATTGTTCAATCTGCAATTTACATCCTACATTTTTTTTGTCCGACCAATTGGAAGAGATTTATTTACCAAAAACTGTCCTCTTCGACCTTTGACCCTCTAAAATGGCATGACGCCGGCACGGGATCTTAGGGGACTTTTGATATGTTGTATATTATGGCAATATAAAGATAATGGTAAAAAAAAAAGTTAACAAATAATTTTTCGGCAGATGAATTCTTAAATCGCTGGGTTAAAAATTGATTGGAATTAATTAAACCATTAATCTTGATTTTAAAGACAGATGCATCAGACATACTTTTATTCGTATTAAAAAATACTTTTCATCGCCCTTCGTAGGGTTGAAAAGGACGACCAATAAAGACGTTATAACTACAGTAGAATTATAAGATCTTACCACAATGGAACCGTCTGCGTGGAAAGATTTTCAAAATACCACTATTATACCACAAGACACGAAAGTCTTTATGTGTAGATTTTCATAATTCCAGCATCCTTTTGCGAGTATGATAACATTTTACCACAATTATCTCTTCTTGAACTTTCTTAACTGTTTGACTATGCTGGTTGGTTTGTTATCTTAGAAGTTTAAATTACCTGAAATAGCAAAGTAGTCGTTTATTTATTGAATCAAAATTATTTTATTAAAATGTATTCAGCAGCATTGAGTTGTGGCCCGGCGCATCCACCATTTTCGCACATCCTGCTTTATTTACATAGTAACTTAAAATCGTTTCATTTATTAAAACATTTAGGTAATGCATGTTAACAAATAATTAGTGGCATTTACAGTGCAGATATTTGCTGTCCTCAAAAATGATCACGTATAAAGAATACAACGTAATTCAATTAAGTATCAAAACAAAAAAAATTGAAACCAAATTTCGAATAACGATTTACAATCCACTTAAAATGATGAAGTATAATTAAACAGCATTAAAAAAGCAAACATTAGAGCATAGTCGAAATAGTATTTAAATACTCGAATAGATTGCCCAACAAAAGAAACCATGCACACAAAAGTTGAAATTCCAAATCAAGCAAATTATAGGTATAGTATCGCCCTCAAGTATAGCTAAGAGATCCTACCTACTATTGTGCTTAGTCCTTACGAACTATTATAATAGCAGAATAATATATTTGCCATTGAAAACTAGTTTATATTCCTATTGTACTCCCTATTATAATATCCTACATAATACAGTAAATATCCTGAACCAGGGGTAAGTGGGCGGAGAAGACCGACGCGTCATCACAAGGGGAGGGGTTTGCCAAACCACAAGTCCTGATTGGTCCTCGTACTAAGCGCGAGCAGCCAACAGAGATGGGCACAGTTTCCTTGACAGGATACCGTATCATTAGATTAGAAATTGTCATCAGTTTCATAAAACACGAAACCACGAACAGTTGTGCATCCCTTATATAGTGTTACTTAATATGTTATGAGTATTCCCGTTTCCTAAGATGAGTATGCAAGGATCCGGAGTCGACATGTCAGCTCTTATGTCTCAACACCCAGTTTTGGGCGGAATTCCGCCAGCGTTCTTCCTGCGAGCCTCTGAAAGATACCAACGGACCCCCAAGTGTGCACGGTGTCGTAACCACGGCGTTGTTTCAGCCCTTAAAGGACACAAACGTTACTGTCGTTGGCGCGACTGCAATTGTGCCAAATGTACCCTGATAGCCGAAAGACAAAGGGTCATGGCGGCCCAAGTCGCTTTACGGAGACAGCAAGCCCAGGAAGAGAACGAGGCTAGGGAACTTGGGATTTTGTTTCCGACGGCTAATAATAATAGTCCTGCTGAGGGCAATGTGGTTAGTCCTGCAAATACCACTCCGGCCCCACCACCCCCTGGCGATATGGGAATGCCGCAGCACATGTTGCATCAAAGGGGTTTCATCCCGTCGGATTCTTCAGATGCTTCAAGTCCAAGTAAGTTTATTAGTATTTAACGACTTAAAAAATCTCTGTAATTGTACCCATTGATTTGTTATCCTTAAGTCATAAGGATAAAGTTTGTACTGTTTAAAAAAAACAATAAAGTATAGAACGCAAAAAATAAACAGATATTAAGTTTCTAAGAAGCCGTTCAATTTTAAGACTAAATTAAAAGAAATGTTTTCAATTAGGTAGAGCTTTTTTTATTATCGTATTTCCTAATATAAAAAGAATAAGTGAAATTATTTTGCCGTCAAATATACTCAAAGGTTTTCATTTTTCTGTTAAATATTTATTAGGAATCCACTAAGTCAATATTTAACAATTACAACTGTTGCCAAGGTTTATTTTTTTAAGAATACAGAATGTCCAAAAAATGACGCATAAACGCGATGGTACGCTCTTGGGGCATTCTTAGGTATCCCTAGAAAATTGTCAAAAAAAATCTATCTGTTATTTTCATCAAGAAAAATGCGAACAAAGTTGCATATACGTTCGGCAACACAGTTTGTAAAATACATCTTAAAAGCTCATCCAGATTCATGACCATGCATTTTTGCATTTAGATCATATTGACATTGTTGTCTGCTTCATTTCATAAAATTTTTATGAAATTAAATTGGTTTTAAAAATGTACTTTGACCATTTAAAAGATAAACAAATGGTAAAATAATTTTAGATCTATTGTGCCTTTGTATTTAGCCATTTCTTTCGTTAATATGTGCTGCTATCTTCAAGATATAAGCGTTTAAAGTTTCGCACTTTGAGGACTCATATCTCCAAGGGCATATGAGATAGATTTTTTTAACAATTTTCTGAAGGTTCCTAGACATGTACCATCGCGTTTATGCGCCATTTTTCGACACCTATATACACTCCGACAATTTTAGGCAACACAACTTAAAACTAACAAATTAAATATGTCTTCATCCAACCGATTAAAATGATTTATTTTACCAGCAATTAAATGAACACCGCGCATTAAATAACTTTATTAAAGACCCCTTTCGTTTCGATGGGGTATTAACCAAACATTTTGAATAAAGCTACCACTAATGACTCTTTACGAAAGCTCTGAAGGGCCATGTAAAAACTGAAAGTGATACATACTCGTTAGTGGATACGTAATACGTATTAAGGACCACTTATAGGTAAGCAACCATAATGGTCGAACTTATTTCAATCTGATAAGTCACCTCAGCCCTCTAATACGTACTGATACATGAAGTTATTGTACAGGAATGTTTTTCAAAATGTGCATTCATGCGGGATAAGTTACTTAAATATTTCCACCTCAGCGGACTTTTAACTTGCTACTTTTGTGCAGGTTATAATTCTGAGGAAGTTGTTGAAATTTGAGAAATGAGAAATGTTTAATAGGAGGGTGTTTAGATTCCTTATAGATGCTTTAAAAAGCTCGATAGAACTATCGTTTTTACCCATTTACTTGAGTCAAGGTTCAGTCAGAAAAATATGCGGGCAAAAGATAAAGGTCCTTCAAAAGTTAGTTTAATTATATTACTGTAAAACGGTCAAACTGCCTTACAATTTATTATTCATTCGCTAAAAGTAAAGTTAAAGTGGGTTTGTCTAACTTTCAGCAAAAAAAAATAATACAAAATATAACAGCGAGCGCTTTAAAAAGCTTTTGTTACGAAAGTTATAAAAGACCCATGCGAAGTGCGGGCATTTGAAGCATTTTAAAATTTGTTTTCAATTGAAAGTGCTGCTGCACTGACCACTGTTTATTTCATCAGTAATTTAAAGTTGCGTAAAATGTCGAGTGGTTTTTATTATTTACTGAATAAAAACGTTTGCAAAAGTTTCAATAGGCTCAGTAATGAATCAATTCCTTTCAAATAACGCGCAGTTTTACAAAAATGTTGGAATGTTATACGATTATACCTTTGTGTTTTTCACAGTCTATGCCTGTGCTTTTTGCTATAACTGAAATTGAATGAAAAGGCTGAAATATTTGTTTAATTTCATTTCTGCAGCGCGCTTTATTTGAAAAAAAGAATTCGCCACCAGACAAAAGATCCAAAGGCCAAAAGAATAATTTGATGAAATTGACCTATAAAAGATCGCCATAATGGCTCTTTTCAGCAGGGTATTATATTAAAACGATACGATATAACACCATCTCTATTACTGGTCGCATTCCTGCCTTATTGCGAATTCCAGAAGTATCATTTGCAAGTAATGAAGTAGCAGTAAAAGCTCTCAACAAGGACTCTTCAGCCTGATGTCCTCTTATCATTCTTTGCAATTATCCTGTGCTCTCTTTATCACTTACGTTTTAGCATCATTTATACCCCCATTTAAGTTATCCAAATAAGATTAAATATATGAGAAAATACTAACTGGCGGCCGTGTCCTCTTATTTGCGTACACCCAATTTGCGTACATACCCAATTTGCGTACCTAAATGGTCAAAAACGGAAAGGTTAGAGGTAGTGAGTTTTTTTACCTGGGTAAAGTACAATATGCATATTTTTTTTTGAATTTCAGGGTTTTAGACTGACTTTTATGAAAGCACTTTGGGACATTTTTCCACTGGGGGACATTAGGTTAGGTAGGTTATGTTAGGTTTTGCTGCTAAAATGAAAATATAAACTCTAGCTATGTCGGTGCCTAGCAGTGCGTCCAAAATTGTGTGCATTACACTGAAGGACATATTACTAGGTGTTGTTCTCGGTGTTGTTATGTAAAAAATGTATCAACACATTATCAGAAAGTAGTTGTAGTTTAAAATTATTTGATCTTTATACTTAATAAAAGCATAAAATATTATTACTGACTTCTGCACATAAACATCTCAAATTAAAGGATAATCCTTTTCTTACTGCAGATAAACGGATTAACTCTTACTTAATGACTATGTACGCAAATTGGAGAGTATTTTGGAATGTCCGCATATTGGACGTCCGCAAATAAGAGGGCTTCGAAATCAAATCCTTGTTATAACATTTTTAAAGCTATAGTTTCGCAAATTGTAAGGATCCCCGTTGAGCTTTACCACGCATCTAATGCCTTTGTCTAACACCATCTTCTGAAATATGACCTTCTGTTTTTGACATGTCTACTGTTCTAGCTTATAGCATTGCCTCTTTAGTTTAGAAAATAAAAATTTGCATTTAAGTATTGCTTAAACAAGTCTTGCTAGCAATGAAACTGTTTAAGGTACTTTAAGTAATAGTTTTAACTCTTAATTGCTCAGTAAACATTAACCACTTAATAATTTCTACTTCAAGCACTTGAAGTGTGTATCTTTAAATTGTACTTTTCCTACCTAGCAGATGATTAAACAAAGCATTTGTTTCAGCATCAAAGCGTCCACGTATCAAAACAGAAAGTTCTTTAAACGATTCCGACTCAGAACATGAAGAAATAAAAAGAACGAGGCGACATACGTCCACTTCTCCGTTACCCCCAATTCCTTCCGCACCAACTCCGTCACCGGAGCCCGCCGCTAGTCCGGACCCGGACTTAGACGTCGAAGAAGACACACAAGGCGAAGCCCCTGAAAACTTATCCCTGAAGAAAACACCAGACAGTCCAGAAACGCCGCCACACCACCCGATTGGTTTCAACCCCTATCATCAGTTCGCGCACTTCCCGCAGTTCCCGCCACAATTCATGGGGGCGCAACGGTCGCCAATTGACGTCTTGTTGAGGGTTTTTCCGAACCGAAGGCGATCTGACGTCGAGTCGCTTCTCCAAAGGTACGCCTTGTTACAAATGTACCGTGGGGCTTGGAACTAATGAGTATTGTTTGCAGATGTAAAGGAGACGTGCTCCAGGCAATGGAGATGATGGTGACGAATGCGCACCAAGCTCAAGACGAAGTCTCGACGCCGTCAGCTTTTGCGCCGCTGGGTCCGCCGCCTAACTTCCATCGGTACAGCCCGTCACGGCGGTTCCTGTCCGCGCCGTACGCTGGAACTGGGTACCTCCCAACCGTGATCCGACCTCCGCTTGATTATGGTTTATCTTTGGTGCATGATATTTACGCTAGTGAGAAAACGGCAGCTTCGTCGCCAGGTTCAAACACTGGTTCCGACAAAACGTCTTACTCCGAATAGCCTTTGCAATACTTTGATTGTTTATGAATGAGTGCGACGGAGTCTTGATGATGGGTATTGGACACAATAGAAACTTCCAGACGAACAATCACATCAAAATTTAATTATAAAATACATATGAATCGGTTTTCATCCCCCCTTCAAATTCGTTGAACTGTCTGCATTAATGCTGCTATTTAGTGTTTGTTCCCTTTCAGACAATGGTCCCTGTCTCCCACCCTCTTGGTCTATGCCCCTTGACGTATTAAATACATGAAGCCAGTTATTAGGCCTCTATTGTTGGCCTGTAGCTACCAGATCATATAAATTATATTGTAAACAGTGGCGTGTGTTCCGTTTTATTGTTTGTATTAATATGTGGTTATTTTCCCCTAATTTGCGATGCTTGCTTGGATTGATTAATTGTGTGACCTTAAATTCATTTTCAATCATGACCAACTATGTTAACACCTGATGAATCTCGAAGCCTTCTATTTTGCGTACATCCAATATGCGTACATTCCAAAATACTCTCCAATTTGCGGACATAGTCATTAAGTAAGAGTTAATCCGTTGACCTGCAGTAAGAAAAGGATTATCCTTTAATTTGAGATGTTTATGTGCAGAAGTCAGTAATCATATTTTATGCTTTTATTTAGTATAAAGATCAAATAATTTTAAACTACAATGCTTTCTGGTAATGTGTTGATACATTTTTTACATAACAACACCAAGAACAACACCTAGTAAAATGTCCCTCAGTGTAATGCACACAATTTTGGACGCACTGCTAGGCACCGACATAGCTAGAGTTTATATTTTCATTTTAGCAGCAGAACTTAACCTAACCTACCTAATCTAATGTCCCCCAGTGGAAAAATGTCTTCCAGTGTTTTCATAAAAGTCAGTCTAAAACCCTGAAATTCAAAAATAAATATGCATATTGGACTTTACCCAGGTAAAAAAAACTCACTATACCTCTAACCTTTCCGTTTTTGACCATTTAGGTCCGCAAATTGGGTATGTCCGCAAATTGGGTGTACGCAAATAATAGGACACGTGAATCTCGTTGAAGGAGGAGTGATAAATGGCGGATGCGCCGCCGCCAATTGTAAATAAATCAGATTTATTTAAAAATGCTTTAATGTTAAAAAACATAAGATAGGTTTTATTTATACGGGTGTTTTTTGACATCCATCCAATATCCACAAGAGTAATTATAAGATAATTTAAATGTAAATAAATTGTAAAGAAATGTATAAAAACAGTAGTATAATTAAAATCATAAAAAAATGTCGATGTTTAGAATAACCCATTTAGAAAAAGCAGTAGATTTTTCTTGGTTAATATAGGAACTAAAATCCATAAATGTATTGTATACGAAATTAAAATATAAAGAATATGTTATCAAAATGCTGTTTTATTAAGTTTTTTCCAGTCCAAAAGATCACAATAAATAAAATAAAATTACCAAAAATATTATGACAAAAAAAAAGGCCCCAAGTCAATTGTCAATTTTTCTTTTTTTTACGTAAAAAAATGACTTATCTGTCGATTTAATGTCAAAAACAAACAAATTAAAAAAATACCCAGCAAGAAAATGGCTACAAAAAAAGAAGTTGTAGTGCTGCACCTTATTATTGTAAACGTTATAATTTTATTAGTTTTGGGAGCTACTTTAACCCTAATACTTTATTCTAAATGTGTCAATTAAAATAATTCCACGTTTAACATCCTTTTTTATTTCTTAAATGTTAAAATTACTAAATTTCCTAGGTCAGGTCAATCTTTGTTGCATGGTTGAAAAATGATACCGGTCTTAAAAAAAAATATTTTTTGTTAAAAAGACAGTTGAACATATAATATTACAGAGCGTTCCGTAATGCAAAGAACTCACGTTTTGTTCTGTTGACCGAGCCATTAGCTGGCCACCGCGGCCTACTTCAAACTTTAAATATTGTCACACATAAATACATGCTTTGTACTTATTGCTTTACCACCTGGAACCTGTTATTTTTACCATTTTTTATCAAACATTTGGTCATGGGGTTGAGTAAAGTAAGTTTGTTTTGAAAGAAACAATTTTTTGAACCAATATTTGCGTATGAACTTGAGAATATACTTCATTAGTCTATGTTGATATTTTTTTTTGAAATGGACAAAGATTCATTTTTAATGGGAACTTTGTAGTTGACTGATATTGTTACCCTTTTTCATAAAAAAAACCCTTGCCTTATGCTACACAATAACTTTTATTTAGGTATATTCACTAATAGGTATGTTTATAAAAAAAACTAAGCATTTTTGAAAATTTGTCCAACTTTAAAAAGCTCTAGAAAAAAAAAAAAAGCCCTTGGAATAAAACCGATTGCAGATTTGATTTGTACGACCTTTAATTAGCCTAAAAACAAAGCTTCAGAAAAATTAATTTTTACAAAATTTTCCTCGTTTTTAACGAAGGGGTATGGGTCCAAATATTCGCAGTTTTTTAATTGTTTCGAATTTAAATAATTTTTGCCACCAATAAATGCCATCAGTGCTTATGTAAAACGAGCCGCTAAATCCGAATTTGTCACTTAAACAGTCCCAGCGCTTTTAGTTTTTATGCTATGAGCACTCAAAGGCAACTCCAAACGCAACACCCGATTTTTTTCAAAGTGTTCTAATTTTTTAAAACTTTTATTGAAGAAATATCTAAATGCAGATTCGTATTCTACAGCTAAAAAGTAGTGTACAAAATAAGTTTCTTTGTAATCAGAGACAAAAAATATTTTCGCTAAACATTTTTGAAAATTTTCAAAATTTGGTCAACTTTAAAAAGCTCTAGAAAAAAAATGAAAGCACATGAAAAAAAACCGATTGCAGATTTGGCTTGTACGGCTTCCAATTAGCCTAAAAACAAAGCTTCAGGAAAATTTACTTTTTCACAATTTTCCTCATTTTTAACTAAGGGGTAAGGGTCCAAATATTCGCAGTTTATTAATTGTCTCGTATTCAAATAATTTTTGCCACCAATAAATGCCATCAGTGCTTATGTAAAACGAGCTGCTAAATTTAAATTTGGCACGTAAGCAGTCCGAGCGCTTTTAGTTTTATTGCTAAGAGCTTTCAAAGGCAACTCCAAAGGCGATATCCGATTTTTCTCAAAATGTTCTAATTTTTTTCAACGATTTTTTAAGAAAAATCCAAATGCAGATTCGTATTCTACAGCTAAAAATTAGCCCACAAAAAAAGTTTTATTGTAATCGAAGAACAAAATTTTTTTGCCAAGCCTATTTGAAATTTTTTAAAATTTCTTTTGACTTTGACTTTGAAAAGCTCTAGAAAAAAAATTAAAGCACTTTGAAAAAATCCGATTGCAGATTTGGTTTATACGACTTCTAATAAGCCTAAAAACGAAAGTTTAGGCAAATTTATTTTTTCTTAATTTTCCTCGTTTTGAAGGGGTAAGGGTCCAAATATTCGCAGTTTTTTAATTGTATCGGATTCAACTAATTTTTGTCGCCAATAAATGCTATCATTACTTATGTAAAACGAGCTGCTGAATCCGAATTTGGTACTTAAACAGTCCAAGCGCTTTTAGTTTTATTGCTATGAGCTTTCAAACGCAACTCCAAAAGCGACACCCGATTTTTTTCAAATTCCTCTTATTTTTTTAAACATTCTTTTAGGAATAATCTAAATGCAGATTCGTATTCTACAGCTTAAAAATAAGTTTCATTAAGATCGGAAACAATATTATTTTCTTGAGAAAAATCCGTCTTGACATAAAAAAATCTATCAGTGATATTTTGTGAATTAATTTTTCAATTTAAGAATTTAATTATAAAAATGGAAGATGGCTGGTTTGAAGTGGTATTTATAAAGAGAATACTAATAATATTTCAATTAACTTTTCTCCGTAGCTTTGAAGAAGTTGTGAAAGAGTGTTTAGCGTGCGAATGACACCATCCCTGGCCAAGATATCATTTCCAATTTTATACCCATGATTCAATAAAGTCTCAACACCATCGGCAACCCTTATACAATCTATAACTTGCTCTTCCCACAGGTCCGTACTCAAGAAAATTTAATGAAAAAAAAAATATAAAAATGGCCTTCATTGAAAAGAAGCAACAGGTTTTGAATTTTGTTTACAGGACACCATCAGGCAGTATTTTTAAGGGGCATATACGAACTGGCCGCGTCATAAAATTTAATAAAAGGTACTTAGGTCGAGCTGGCCGCATTTTCCTGCATAGGTCATGGTGAAGCTGGCCGCGGCACTTTTTCTACCTACAGCCATGTTTAGCAGGTAGAAAAGGAGCTGTGGCGAAAGTTTTGTAAAAGGATGAGTAGAAACACCAAAAGTATCTTATTTTTATAAAATAACAACTAGATATCAATATCTTATTGAAAAAATGTTTTACATTACAGTTTGGTGACATAGTTGTTTAAATTTTCTTTTTAGCTGCAAAACTTACCCTAACCTACCTAACCTAGTGTCCTCCAGCGGAAAAAGTCCTCCAGTGCTTTTAAAAAAATCTGTCTAACGATAAAACTTAAAAAAACATGCATTGAGTACTTTCAACGTTGTTGGCTTGTTTTAATAATAATAAAAGTCTGTATATTATCCAAAAGATTCTCTGTTTTATAATTTTCTAATATCATAACTCAATAAAACATCGGATACATAAAAATAAACCTAGGTTAAAGGAAGTTAATAGGCCGCGGCCAGTACGACCAAACCAGAAAAATCACGCGGCCACTTCGACCAAGAACCCTGCAATTAGGCGCGACCAGCTAGTAGTAGTTTCAGGTAGATGCGGCCAGTTAGTATTCTCCCTTTTAAGAAGGAAATTTTACAAAATAAGTACATTTAATCGAGAAACTAAATTTAGCAAGTTCTACCCTGAAACGTTTAGAAAATCGACGTTGTATATTGAAACGCGAATTTCAAGTGCAAAACGAAACGCTTTCTTTAAAAGTAATTGCTTACTACTTTCTTACCAAAATAGTGTTTTTGTTTTTTAACTCCAATAAGAGAAAATTCTAACAAAAAAAAATTCTGTATCTTTGAAATGTCTTCAACTATTAATGCATTAAAAAATTAATTAAAAAAACAAATTGCTTAACCTAGCATATTACTAAAAGGGGTAGTTAAACAGAAGGAAAAAATATTCATATCTCATTGTGTACAACTGATATTATCGTTATTTACTTTATGATGATTTGAAAACGATCCGCAGGTCATTCATGAAATAAAATAATTATGAATAGTATTCATACATGCATAAATAAATCCTATCAACTTTAAACCATCAGATGCTATAAAAGATGTGGGTTTGGTCTTTTAAAAAAACACTTTTGTCTACAAGAATACAAGAAATAAGGATGTTATAATACCTAATAGCGTGTGAATAGGGTGGTTTGTTGTTTGGATTCGTATCTTATACTTTTGTGTTTTATTATCGAGATTTATATCTTTTTATTTGGTATCTGTGCCAATTATGGTAATTGAGTTTTAATTTTTGGTTTTTTAAACAGAGGACGTTAAATTTTAAAAGGGGTACTACACACGGTCAACTCTTACGTCACAGATCACAGATCCACATTAAAAAACTGTCTGTGAAGTAGAATTTTGATTCTGTCAGATTTAGCCACTTTTTTAGAACAATATTTTGCAAAGATAAAAGGCTTTCTTAGGAAACCCTTGGTATAAAAATGTGCTATAATGTCTTAAATTTGATATTTCAAGTTTAGTTCATTGTAAAACTCTATAATATAGAGTTTATGTGTTAATATTGTGCACCCTCCAAGATGTGAATTTTAAACGCACATTGCTTGTAAAAGCAACTATATCAAGAGGTCTGGTAGGTACCATTGTAAAATTAACATTTTTATCTATTACCTAGAAAATACTAAGGTCTGTAGCATACTAGAAAGGTCGAGACACTCTAAGAACAGCAATAGCGGACCTCTCTTTTCATTTTACAATTTTGTAAGTTTAAAAGTTGGTCCAAAAATCTTGCCAAAAAAATCTGGTAACCTAGTTTAAAATCTGTCAAATTTTTAAATGTAGGTTATGTAACACATCAAAATATTTCATTGGCGTAGATAATTATTTAAAAAAAATATTTTTTATTTAAGACTAGGGATTTATTCATAAAATAGAAGATCCGTTAAGCTCGCTCGTTCTGGAGGACCACATCTATATGGGGGCTCCATCGTATATTTAAACTAAATGAGAACCCCTTTTTTGGTTCGTATAAATTGTGTAGTCCAGTCCCTGCCAAACCATAGTCTATTAATTCTTCAAGGTTTTTATCTTAGAACTAAAAACTAAACTAAAACCACTTTTAGCCCCAATAGAGATGTGCTCGTCGAATAATTTCAATGTAGAAAGCGAACACACAAAAAAACTATCCCACATTTAGGGTCACTTTTAGGTACAGTTTAAAAACTTTATTTAACACCTTTTTTACACAGTTATTAATTTATTTTCTTACATTTTTAGTTATTTTGCACATTTTGAAAAATAAATGACGTTTAAAAAATTGAACTGTTAACGTCGGATTTTATTTTGAAATGTGTGAAAAAACTAAAAATATAACAACAAATGTGTAAAAAAATGTGTTTAATAAAGTTTGTGAACTGTTAAAATGGTCCCGAAAGTAGCCCTAAATGTGGGATAGTTTACAATGGATTTAATAATACTTTTTGTGTGTTCACTTTCTATACGTTGAAATCTTTCGACGACCACATCTCTATTGGGGCTAAAAGTGGTTTTAGTTGTGGTTAAACGATTTCCAGGATAACAGAAACTTTGGAAAATTAATAGATTATGGTTTGGCAGCGATGGACTGTACAATTTCTACGACCCAAAAAAAAGGGGCTCTTGGTTAGTTTTAATATACGAGAGGGAATCATATGGATGTATTATTTGCCGAAAAACTGTTTTCTTCGTCATGCCACATCAGGGAATTAGTTGATCAATATTATAGGACAGTGATTTTTAAGTAATTTCATTATTTAACAAAATTGTACATTTTATTCAAGAACATTTGTCACTCACAATAATTTAAAAAAAGCTTAACTGCATATAAAACTGCACTGGGGGTTTAATACCTTTCAAAAATGGAGTTAAAATGTGAAAAAAATTCTACGTTCATGGATGACACTTTTCATCAAAATTTGAAGGATTTTATAATCATCGATAGGAGTTCATGGATGGTAACCTAGCAAAATAAAAAAAACTATAGTGTATTTTATTTCTGTGGTTTAGTGACCGGACTCTTGATACTATCCAGGGACACTAGAAAATACCATACCCTTTGATATGATTGCTTTCTCATGCAATTCGCGTTTAAAGCTGACATCTTGGTGGGTGATCATCATCATCAGATTAATAAGGGATTTTTTAATTCTTGCGGTAGATTCTCGGGTAATTTAAAATTAAAATATCGTAAATAAGATATAAAGGAACATTTTTACATCAATGGGACCTCTTATTTTTCTTCAAATAATGTTTTAAAAAGACCAATGTTGAAAACACAGAATAAGAAAAAAATGACCATTTTCTTTGGTTGTCTAAAAAAATTTCACAGATAGTATTTTAATGCACTTCTGTGATCAGTGACGTAGGGCTTGACGGTGTATATTAAAATTTACAGCTGATTTTACAAATGCGTCTCCATAGTAACTTAAGTAAAAAATGCAGACGGGATAAACAAAAAAAAGTATAATTTGAATAGGATTCAATTAAAAAGTTTCGGTAACTGAATATTGCATTGTAGACAAACTTAAATAAGAAAAAAAAAACAATATCAGAGAAACCTAAGGTCTTGAAAGAAACTTGTAAAGTAAAATAAAACAGAGGATATCACATTAACAGACCGGAAAGAGTGCGTAAAATGCAATTATTTGTAAGTTTCCTCCAGGATCCAGCTCTTTTATACGAGTTTCTTTATGTCGAAATCTTTGAAAGTCGAGAGTACCTTTTCAGTATCAATCGGTTGATATAGTGATCCCCATTGAGAAATAATGGGACAATGGAACAGTGTATTGTCCCAGCATGTGTTCTTTGCCTCCCACTGGTGAATGCTTTTGTCTAAAGCTCTCACAAAATCTGGCCTGCCTCATGATTGAGCCCGGACGCTTCGCGCTGCAAACCGTTTTATTATTGCGTTATTGTCCAAATTGTGATATTTTATTGTTCCCCACTCATTGTGCTCCTATTTTCCACAGATTACTCGATTACACTCTTTAAAACAATGTTCAATAGCTGACGGCCTGCTGCGACCCTTACTATTCAATTAAAGTCAACTAGATCAAACTGTATTCTTAAATTATAATTGATTCTACCTAAACGGTTTTTACATTTTACAATGCCACTTTAGCTCGTTTAGGGCGCCTTTTACTCCATATTCAATTATTTTCGTGTCCTTATTTGCGGACACCCAACTGGCGGACATACACAATTTGCAGACATAAATGGTCAAAAACGGAAAGGTTAGAAGTAATGAGTTTTTTAACCTGGGTAAAGTCCAATATGCATATTTTTTTTTGAATTTCAGGATTTTAGACTGACTTTTATGAAAGCACTGGGGGACATTTTTCCACAGGTGACATTAGGTTAGGTAGGTTAGGTCAAGTTTTGCTGCTAAAATGAAAATATAAACTCTAGCTATGTCGGTGCCTAGCAGTGCGTCCAAAATTGTGTGCATTACACTGAAGGACATATTACTAGGTGTTGTTCTCGGTGTTGTTATGTAAAAAATGTAACAACACATTATCAGAAAGCATTGTAGTTTAAAATTATTTGATCTTTGTACTAAATAATAGCATAAAATATTATTACTGACTTCTGCACATAAACGAAGCCCTCTTATTTGCGTACATCCAATATGCGTACGTTCCAAAATACTCTCCAATTCGCGTACATAGTCATTAAGTAAGAGTTAATCCGTTTTCCTGCAGTAAGAAAAGGGTTATCATTTTATTTGAGATGTTTATGTGCAGAAGTCAGTAATAATATTTTATGCTTTTATTTAGTATAAAGATCAAATAATTTTAAACTACAACTACTTTCTGATAATGTGTTAATACATTTTTTACATAACAACACCGAGAACAACAACTGGTAATATGTCCTTCAGTGTAATGCACACAATTTTGGACGCACTGCTAGGCACCGACATAGCTAGAGTTTATATTTTCATTTAAGCAGCAAAACTTAACCTAACCTACCTAACCTAATGTCCCCCAGTGGAGAAATGTCCCCCAGTGCTTTCATAAAAGTCAGTCAAAAACCCTGAAATTCAAAAAAAAAATATGCATATTGGACTTTACCCAGGTAAAAAAACTCACTACCTCTAAACTTTCCGTTTTTGACCATTTAGGTCCGCAATTTGGGTATGTACGCAAATTGGGTGTACGCAAATAAGAGGACACGACATAAACAACTCAAATTAAAGGATAATTCTTTTCTCACTGCAGGTAAACGAATTAACTCTTACTTAATGACCAAACTGGAGAGTATTTTGGAATGTCTGCATATTGGATGTCTGCAAATAAAAGGGCTACTTTAAAAACAGACAATTTTTCTTGTTTATATAGCGTTGGTAAAAAAATAAACTAAGGTGAAAATTCGTGACAATGTTTTAGCATGCAAATAAATTTTCACAGTTTTCGCTTTGTCGCTGACAAAATTTAATTAAAATATATTAAAATAAAACATTTTCGCATTTGTATACCCTATCCTATGTATAAAATTAAACAGTATTGTTTAAAATACATTGTAGTTTACATATTGTATTTTAATAAATTTATATTCTATTAAACAATATGAAATAAAATTAACTTTTCTACAACCAATCGATCCAACGCGTTATACCTCAATTGTCATGATTTAAAATTATTTAAATCTGCTGCACGCGTCAACCAAACCAGAAAAACCTTTAGTACAGTAATAGAAATATTAAAATTTAAACTCCTGGTCCTGACACTAAATAGTTTTAACTGTAATCTGTCCAGACACGGAAAGGATAACGAGTCCTGCGACGGTCCAACACCCGCCTAATTGTTCGCTCAAGGATTATCGAATTAGGTTTCAATTCAAAGGGGTTTGGTGTGAAATTTTCAATTAAAAATCTTGTGGGACCAATGTGGTCTAATTTAAATATGATTAGAATTAACATTTCTCCGTTAAACATACGAGCTTAGAATGTTCTAAACAGACGTCGCACCCCTGTCCAAAGCTTTAGATAAAACTGTAAAATTAAATTTATTTAAAAAAAGAAATGCTTAACTTTTGGTCTGGTGTGGCAATAAAAATTACGATCTAATGACTGAAGGGGATAAACCTTCTTTCCCTTAATTTATAGGGGGTGTAAGCATAAAGACTCTTGGTCCTGACAATAGCTTTCAATAAAGTTCAACACTTTTAAATTTCTCCTTTCTTAAAACTTATATTTCTCTTTTAACCCTGAAGTATATTCTTTCAAACACAGTTTTGAAAACTTTATATCTCGACTTTGGACAAGACAAAAGAAATTCGTCCTGCAGTTTTCAAGAATAATAATAGAGAATTTTAAACCATAAGATATTAAATATAATTCATTGCTTTACAGGACCACCTTTACCTGGTTTTTAAAATTAAGCGGGTAAAGAGTTACCCCAACTTTACTCTCGCCTTGCGGTTGAGCCAAAATATTATCTAAAAAAAATATTCTTTTCGGTTGCGAAAAATTAAATATGGCACGTAGAGATATATCAGTCAAATATCGGCGTGAATGTTCAATGTAAGGAATTCGAAGGGGTGATAGAGGTTGGTTAGGGTGGTTTACAATTTTCAATTCGAAGATGCTTACATCTTCTAATATAGCAATATGAAAAGGGCTTATAGGAATTTAGAGAATTACAACTATACGGACGTCTTACCTATATTCCTTGCGAGGAAGCGCAAATTATCTATCTTGACGGTGTTAGATCTTGCAATATCTTACATATTATTCAAATTCAAAACAGTCAATTTACATTTTAATTGACTACTATACATCTATCCCTGAAATAGGTATCCTTATATTATTTGCGACGAATATTTAATATAAAAACACAAAACACAAGATTTCTTGCCGAAAATACAGTGTCTCCAAAAATTGGTTCATAAACGCGATGGAACGTTGTTGGGGCATGTCTAGATATTCTTGGAAAATGTTAAAAAAAATCCATCTATTAAATTTATTGAGGAAAATGCGAACAAAGTTGCATAAATTCGGCAACACAGTCTAGAAAAATACATCATAAATCCATTTATGAGTCTTGATCATACACTTTTGCATTAGATTTTATTGACATTGTTGTCAGCTTCATTTCATAAAAATTTTGCAAAATTAAATTGGTTATAAAAATGTATTTCGACCATTTAAAAGATAGACAAATGGTGAAATGGTTTAAGATAGACTGTAGCTTTGTTTTAAACGATTTTTGCGTTAATATGTGCTGTTATCTTCAAGGTATAAGCGTTCAAAGTTTTGCACTTTGGAACCTTACATCTCCGAGGATATATGAGATGCATTTTTTTCAAATTTTTCCAAGGATCCCTAGACATGCCCCAATAACGTACCGTCGCGTTTATGCGCCAGTTTTTTGACATACTGCTGGGCGCATTCACCATATTCTTGCGGTGACGTCAAGAGTCCTTAATCAGGATAATCGTCAAATTTACCTACGTTATAAAGCTTTTCTCTGTAAAAGCATTGACGAAGAATAATGCCAATAACTCAAATTAATAATACCCAAAGACAAAGATAACACAGCGCCGATTGAAAATGTGAAGAATCCTCCACATAAATGCTGTACAAAGGTACAATAGTTTATAGCTGTTGTATACCTAAAGTGACGTGCATACATAAACAAACCCAAACACTGAATGACGGACAACTTTAATGATGTGCTGACGTGTCAAGTCGACCTGGGCCTGCATGCTTATTGTCATTTCAATATCCAGGACTCCTTTGTCCTTATGGTCCTGATAACAGTCAACCACGGTCATACATCCATCGGTAAACTCTTGCTTTTGACACATTATTAGTCGATATACGCATCGGGTATAAAGGAAGGACAATAGAATCCTCTATCGAATTTGAGTTAGCGACTCTATTATACAGTTATTTATTACCATGTACATCAAATTCTACACGAAGACATTGCTAGAAACTCCTTGAAAATCGACTCACTATGACAAGAAAATTAAAATCCCTAAGTAAAATAACTTGGGAGAATACTAACTGGCCGCATCTACCTAAAAAGACTAATAGCTGGCCGCGCCTAATTGCAGCGTGCTTGGTTGAACTGGCCGCGCGATTTTTCTGGTTTGGTCGTACTGGCCGCGACTCATTAACTTGTTTTACCCAGACTTATTTTTATGTATTCAATGTTTTATTGAGTTATGATATTAGAAAATTATAAAACAGAGAATCCTTTGGATAATATACAGGCTTTTATTATTATTAAAACAAGCCAGCGACGTTGAAAGTACTCAATGCATGTGTTTTTGAGTTTTATCGTTACAGACAGACTTTTTTAAAATCACTGGAGGACATTTTTCCACTAGGGTTGGTAGGTTAGGGTAAGTTTTGCTGCTAAAAAGACAATTTAAACAAATGTGCTTATGTCACGAAACTCTAATGTAAAACATTTTTTTAATAAAATATTGATAGTTGTCGTTGTTATTTTATAAAAATAAAATTCGTTTGGTGTTTCTACTCATCTTTCGAAAAAACTTTCGCCACAACTCCTTTTCTATCTGCTACACATGGCAACAGGTAGAGAAAGTGCCGCGGCCAGCTCCACCATGACCTATGCAGGAAAATGCGGCCAGCTCGACCTAAGTACCTCTCATTAAATTTTATGACGCGGCTAGCTCGTATATGACCGACAATTCTATGTAGAAACTCCTTGAAAATTGACTCACAATGACAAGAAAATTAAAACCCTGAAGTAAAATAATTTATTCTGAAAGCTTTTTCAATTATAAAGCAATTAGGACATTCAGCGAATATTAAAATACAAATTACATTTTTAAGAGCTGAGAAGCCATAAAAAAGTCGCTGCAATATGACAAAGAATACGCTAAACGATATTTACATTTTTCTGTATCATCCCTCTGTCTTATTTTATAGAGTTCGAAGTCTTGATAGACCACAGAAGCGGGCTCAAAACCTAAAGGCCGATTTATACAACGTAACTTTTACTTTACTTCGGCGTAACTTCACTTCCAGTTAACTTAACAAATTTGCCTAATTTACAGATTGCAAAGTTACGTGAAATTGGGATCAGTTAAGCGCATGTGTCTAAACTCGGGACTTCTGACAATTTACACCTGTAAGGTAATTACGGAATATCACTTCGTACAACACCTACATAAGAAGACCTAACCAGGTATCGTACGAAACGATATTCCGTAATCACTACTCTTGACAATAAGGGTGAATATCTCATTTTTGCAAATTTTGCGCATGATGACCAAGCTCGGGTCTCGAGTTAGTACGACCTTATACGACTTAAAGCTAAATGAATCAGCAAAGTAGCGCTAAAGTTAACTATAAATTTGCCAATACATTCCTATGTATTTTATTTAATTTTCGGTTAAGTTACGCCGAAGTAAAGCGGAAGTAAAGTGAAATTTACGTTGTATAAATCGGCCTTAAGGGATGATCTGAGTTAAGCAAGTGAAATGCCCGAATATTTCAAGACGATACCGGTCGTCAAAAAGATATTTGAATAGAAATGTGGTTTGGCAATAAAATGCAGTCAGATATGGCAATGTAGACAATTTGCTACACCCCCGTTTAACCTAACTGTCACCATATAAACTGGAAGGGGTTGCACACTTGAAACTGGCAAAGGGTAATACAACATACACTTTAAACACCCCCGATACTTTTAACATGTCGCTTACACACTTTTTATAAACGAGACTGATTTATTTCAAGTATACTTACAATAACCCAACGTTCAAAATTAATTTAGGATTAAATTTTGGTAATTATGGTATCGACAAAAAGGGCGTATACAAGCTGGCCGCGTCATAAGATTTAATGAGGGGTCGAGCTGGCCGCATTTTCCTGCATAAGTCATGGTGGAGCTAGCCGCAGCACTTTTTCTACCTGCTGCCATGTTTAGCAAGTGGAAAACAAACTGTGGCGAAAGTTTTGTCGAAAGATGAGTAAGAAACACCAAACGAATTTTATTTTTATAAAGTAACAACGATAACTATCAATATTTTATTAAAAAAATTATTTACATTGCAGTTTGGTAACATAAGCACATTTGTTTAAGTTTTCTATTTAGCAGCAAAACTTACCCTAACCTAGTGACCCCCAGTGGAAAAATGTCCTCCAGTGCTTTTAAAAAAGTTTGGTAACGATAAAACTAAAAACATGCATTAAGTACATCTACTCTTACTGCAATAACATTTTCGGCTTAAATTTTAGAAAAAAACCGCCACAAACTAAGAATAAAAATTATAATTTTGGCTTGACCTCAAACTTTAAATCTCTGAACATTATTGCTTATAGTTCTTAACCGGAAACGTTTAATAAAAAGTTTTTTTAGCACATATTTCGTTACCCATTGTAAGCGTTTTCCTTTTCATAAAGCATCAAATTGAACTCACTTTGGGCACTTAATAGAAAAATATTAAATTACCATTCGCAAATTCAACAAGGATAACTTTTTAACTGACGCGTATTTAATAGAAAATAAAACCTGCACTTTTAAAGTGCTGTTCCCACGCCCTTGTTTTGAGACACACAAAGAATCAAAGAAAATATTGTGTTATTTTTCTTTTGAGCTTTTTGTTTTGTATTAATTGTTCTGCAAGACGTTTAGTGTTTTTGAAGCCTGGAAGCAATAAGATATCTTTCGATCTACCTAGAATTTACCATTATAAACATTGGCATTAAAATGTGTTTTTGTTGAAAATTTAATTGCAAAAGCAAAAGCCTTTTACGCTTCTAAAATAAACAAAGTCAAAGCAAAACTTAAAAGGGTGTAATTGTAAATTGTTTTTAACTAGATTGTTTCGTTTTGCTTTCAATTAAAAAAATTATAACGTTTTATTTTAAAGTCCCAAGTACTAGCGTACAAGCGTTTTTATTGTTTCGTATAATTTCTTTCACATTGCAGGAAAATATTCCGAAATGCTAAAGCTTTGTGGTTTAATTTCAGGAAGAGTTTAATACCTATATTTAAGGATACACAATCCTCGAAAAAAACGCTAAAGAATCAACCCTTTTGTATTTGTAAAAGATCGGTTTCAACGAGAAAACATTTTACAAACCAACCTTTTCATACCGCCGAAAAAGACAACTTTTTTTATACAATCCGTGATACGTAAACGCACTTTAAATACGGTCTAGAATACAAACCACAAAGTATTTATGAAATGTTATCTGGACGAACTCGTCCCACGTCTGAACATGGACACTCAAGGACCCTTGAGTTTTAAGTAGAGAAATCATACCAATTGTAAACAGCCCTGAAAGCTATACAAGTATCTCGTTATCTTCACTGCAGCTCGATCTGTGTTATATTTGTGTTGATGTTATTTTCAATATATTTGTGGGTTTGATTTCTACCCTTGCAAATTGCGTAAGGATCACATTTTAAGCATTATTTGTTACCCTCCCTTTGAGCATAATATGCTTTATCGAATATTAAATAAAAATTGCACGCTCCTATTAATCCCAAGTTATTATACATATACGGCAAAGGTATATACATAAAAAATTCTTTACCAATACAAGTTTGTCACCACACTTGAGGACAGGATGTCACCTCACAAAAGGTTATTTTTTCTTGTTCTTTGAAAACCTCCGCTTTTTGTACACGATTTTTTTGTCAGGAGAATACTAACTGTCCGCATCTACTTGAGAAGACTACTAGCTGGCCGCGCCTACTTGCAGGGTGCTTGGACGAACTGGCCGCGCGATTTTTCTGGTTTGGTCGTACTGGCCGCGACACATTAACTTCATTTACCTAGATTTATTTTTATGTATCCGATTCTTTATTGAGTTAGGATATTAGAAAATTATAAAACAGAGAATCCTTTGGATAATATACAGACTTTTATTATTTTGAAAACAAGCCAGCAACGGAGGAAAAATGCAAACAGAAAATAGACAATTTAAAAATAGAGATTTTAAACAAAATGTTCAATTTTAAATTGCTAGACTCATTTGAAAGCCTGTTAACTGTTAAACTTGACATAAGATTGCTCTTTTACCTGTACATTTGTCCCAAAATTAGTCGCCTAAAGGCTTGCGGTTTTAACATTTCTCTAGCCACAAAATTGGATAATGAAATCTCTTTACTAAGATCTTTTAACTTACAATACCCTATTATACTTAACCACGTGAGGGCCTACCTATTTAAATTGGTACGGTAATCCAATATTCTTATTGAATTGTCTGTATAGCTATGTTTATAGTCAATGGAAAAATAAATACATGTGGTGATTGACAAACAAATAAGAAATTAAGTATAATGTTACTTGCTACTAAAGAGGCATTAACAATGGGCAAAAATGTCACTACTTGATGTATTCTTTGTGCTTAACCTTTTCGGTATACTGAAATTGTGCCACAAACAAAAAGAATGGTTTTAAATTTCGATGAAATAAACTAGGTTGATATTACTTGAAGGCAGCTTGAGTAGAACAATTAAGGTTTGCTTAAAAAAGTATAGAAAAATAATTATTATGTCTGGAGTTAAAAATCTGAAGTGGTTATACATTTTGCGTTATTATAGAATCGCTCGGTAGTTAAAATGTCATACTATTATAAAATGCTGGGTAACGAAAGAAAACGGAAAAACCCCATTGCATAAGGCACTTAATTGATCTCGTTATTTGTATGGGTACATTGTGAAACCCAGTCAACTATTGCAAACAGCTTCGTTATTTTACACCAGTAATTTGTTTTTCACGTTTTCAAAACTAAACATCCGTAAAAACGCTGCGTCGAACGCTGGAGCATAAAGAATAAAGAAAAACCATTTTATTTCAAATGCAAAATGCATAGAAAGGCACTGTCAATACTGGGAATAATTGAAAACTTGTGCTTCAACGAAATAACATGCTTCAATAGTTCTTCGGAGGAAAACTTGGCGTGTGGCGCATTCGCCAATTTCTTAGATTTGCAAATTGATTTTATAATTCGCGTTTCAAGCGTTAACACCTTTATTAAAACAAGCTTAAGCTTCTTAAGACGGAAAAACTAATTGTTAGCAAACAAGTTCCTCGAGCTTACCAAACTACTTCTTATAAAATCGTTTATTAAAAAATTCTGTCGCCCAATAGACCAAAATGGCGGACGGTGAAACCTGATCTTCAAACACGACAAAAAAACAGGTAATAATAGCTACAATTTACACTTCGAACTCTCACATAACAAAAGCATTAGTCGTATTACAATTTTCAAGTACCTAGGACACGATTTTTATTTTATTTAATATGCTGTTGTCACACCTTCAAAGAGAATCAGAAACTGATGCTTGTCGGTCCCTAAATGTTAAATACAAATTTGTATCTTTGTTGTTGTATAAGTATAACATTATATTATAGGGCTCATAGTACAGGATTAGCCCCTGTTTAAATGACAGCTTGTCAAAAAGTTGCTATTGTAATGTGAAAGAAACCGGATCCATAATGTATAATACGAATAGATGTATTATTATATTGAGTTAAAGTATCATACGAAAATGTTAATTTGCCGCTTTGGGCGGTCTTTATTTTTTTTATTGAGGGGGCATTCGCCAATAAAATGCCTGCTGGGGAGCCAACATGGCCACTATTAAAAACCAGTTAAAAAAATAACAAAAAGGGTTTTAATAATCCGTAAGCGGAATTGAATTCAAATTAAATTCGGTTTCCGAGTTGCTGCATGATTTTAAATCCCTTTGAGGTTTAGTCCAGTGCTTATTTCTGGTAACTTCTTTCTATTAAAAAATTAGCAACTGCATATTTGCACTCCTTGCCTAATAGTTAGCAACTCAAACTATGGAATTTGACCAAATTTTGGCCTAGAAAAGGCTATGTGGGTGTGAGTAGACTTTTTTTATTTTTATGTTAAAATGTTATCAAGGACATAGTATACAATAAAAAAAAATAAACGATCTTGTGATTCGGTTATGTCCAAACGAAGTTAAATCACAAATATTTTAAATTTATCAACAAAAAAATCCACTCAGTCCCACATAACTTTTTTTGTTGCCATATTTGGTCATTTTCCATAGCTGCCTAGTAGATAAGGAGTTCAAATATGCAGTTCATATTTTTTTTATTAAAAGATAAGTCCTTGTCAGCTAAAAACCACTACTAATTTTAATCATCCAAGAATTTAAAATATGATTTGATTGATCGATTTGTTTTTACCGTACTAACATTTTAAAAGCATTGCTGTTTCTAAACGAAGTTACAGTTTTGTACAAATTTTAATTTTTTTACTTTTTTAGAAATTTTAGGGAGAAGAATAATTTTTTAAATTTGATGCCATAGGTTTTATGAAAAACTAAGAGGCTCCTAGTTTTCTGTAGTATTAAAATACTACACAAAATAAGTTTAACACAAATTGGCCACATGAAATTTTTTCACTTTTTTTGAAGGGGTAAGTATTAAAAAATTGTCGATTTTGACCAAAATCCAGCTTTTTTACTCTCACGGCTTTAAAAAAATTATTTACATGCCCGAAAATTTTCATTCGTATGCAAAATGAGCTGCTGAATCAGAATAAAACGCTAAATCTTTTCTATCTCGTCTAGTTTTAGAGTTGTCGTGACTTAAAAACAGACAAGACCGTACTTACCAAATTTTTTGGAAAAATAATTTTTTATCCTATTTTAAAATTTCAATCACCATCTTATGTAATGTTTTGTCTATTAATATTATCTTTTGTCACATTTCAATAAAACACTTTCGTACAAATTTTAATTTTTTTATGTTTTTAGAAAATTTGAGGGAGAAGAATAATTTTTAAAAATGGATGCCATAGATTTAATAAAAAACTAAATGTCTCCTAGTTTTCTGTAGTATAAAAATACTTAACAAAGCAAGTTTAACACAAATCGGCGACATTAAATTTTATCACGTTTTTTTGAAGGTTTAGGTATTAAAAAATGGTCGATTTCGGCCAAATTCAAGTTTTTTTGCTCTCACGGCTTTAAAAAATTATTAACATGCCCAGAAACTTTGATAATTATGCAAAATGAGCTGCTGAATCAGAATAAAACACTAAATATTTTCTATCTCGTCCTGTTTTAGAGTTATCGTGACTTAAGTGCAGGCAATTTTAAGAAAAAATTTGGCAAGATGGTAAAATATTGGAAAAATAATTTTTTATCCAATTTAAAAATTTAAAGCACCATTTCACCTTATATTTTGTGAATTAATATTATCTTTTGTCAAATTTCAAAAAAACAGTTTCGTACAAATTTTAATTTTTTTACTTTTTTAAAAAAACAAAATTATTATTTATGCATTTCAATTTGCACATTAACATTTTAAAGTTATCAAAACAAAAATACTACCTAGTCCCACATAACTTTTTTTAGATCTGAATGTGGTGTTTTCCAAAGTTTTTAGTAGAAAAAGAGTGCAAATATGCAGCTCCTGATATTTTAATAAAAAAAAAGTGTCCATTGTCAACTTAAAATTTCTACCAATTTTAATCTTCCAAAATCGCAAAATCGGAAAATTCAATTTTCAGTCTAGGCGTAAAGAATAAAAAATTGTTTCTTTTACCAACTTCACCATGGGTAAGGATTGTACCTACCAAATGTGAAACAAATTAAATAATAGCGACCATGATTGGTTGATTTTATATGAAATGTCCCTTCGGACTTTGCTGTCCTAAAATAATGGTATATGCAAAAAAGTTAGTTAAAAGTCGTGTTGACTGTTGAAAAGGCAATAAGTTTTAAAGGGGGACTATGCTGAAGGTGAAAAGCAGAGTTTTCTTGTTATCGGTAACATCATAACCAGCGCTCAGTAACTTTCCGCGCAGTTTATTTTGAAAGGCGGAGTCCACTCGCCGTGAAATGTTCTGTAACTTGAGGCAAATTATTTTCCCGCATCAAAGGTGGCCTGGAAATTGTTTTAACGCGCGCCCTACCCGTTTACGCACTCCAGTGCATTCACATTATTTGTATTTTGTAGATCCTTCCTGATTGCGAGCACAGATATCCTTTTCTTGTCTCGTTTTGCCTGCCTTTTGCTTACTTTATTTTGTTTCTTCTGTTTGCGGTTTTGTTTCTGACATGTTTCTAATAGAAAATTGCAAATCTGGTCATTGTTTAACTTTCTGACTTATTCAACGTTTTATTTGTTGGCTTTTCTTTGTTTCGGTTGCCATTTTAATTAAATTCTTTGAATAGAGGCCTCAAATATACATTAATTTATACTTATACACATAAAGCCAAGCAGTTTTTCCACTTTTTGCCGCTTTATACGGGTTTAAAATGATTTCGTGCCAAATATAGGCAACACGTAATACACTTTACCCAAAAGAAACACCTATGCCATCTACCAGACGCTAACCAAACTTCCAACATATTTTACAGTTTCTAGAACATAACCTCTAATTATTTGGACTACTTCTACATTCAATTGAACTAATTTCTGCAAGTTTGTTTGTTTTACGTGTTTTGGGGCCAAATTAAACGTTTTTTTCACCCAATTGTTGCTATAATAAGTTATTGTGTGATTTGTAAACAATGCGACACTATCGTATGCCATACAAACAATGGTCCATTGGGAAAAAGGTACTTTCACCAACTTTTTCCAATATTGCTTAATAATTTGCTCCATTTTTCAGTATCCAAAGAAAGAATCAAACACATCACCACAAACCTCAAAATCAGTAATACACCCAGTGCGAAAATGCATCAAAACATCATACGAAAACTCAACATTCGTCAAAAAACTCAAATACAAATGCAAACTGTGCATTTTCCGGGACAGTCGGAAAGACAAGATGTTAAAACACTTGGAAAGCCACTCTGGGTTTCCAGTGTCGTGTAGAAAGTGCAGGAAAATGTTTGGAAACGAAGAAGCATACGAGTTTCATAGCAAACATCTGTGCAAGTTGGACGAAACGGAGAAATTCAAACATCGCTGCGCGCAATGTCCGCAGGTAATTATTACAACAAAAATACAACCAAAAATAACAATTTTGCACATTTTAGAGCTTTGTGCTGAAGCAGAATTTAAAAAAACACCTTGAAGGGCATAAACGGAACAACTGCTCGTACTGCAGCAAAGTCCTCACCCGGAGAAAACATCTAATTCAGCATTTAGTCGATGTACATTCAGTTAAACTAGAACGAGCCGTTTTTGATTGCTCACACTGCGACAAAAGGTATAAATATGTTCTAAATGGAGTTTTAAGTAATTGTCGTTTTGTAGATACGTGAAAAAACGTTCCTTGTACTACCATCTACAACATCACTTTTTGGACAAATTCGTATGCCAGCAGTGCGGTACTATAACCGTAAATAAAAACGATTTTGCGAATCATTTACTTGAACATGAAAAGAACAAAGCGTTTCAGTGCGCTAGGTGCAAAGAAAAGTTTTCCAGACGGCAGCAATACGTTATCCATTTAAAGGTAAACTTTTTGTTTTAAAAATGTTTTAATTCTTAACTTAATATTTTTAGCGGCACGATCTTTACAAATGCATAACATGCAACGAGACATACGCCTCTAAGCTAAAACTACTCTCTCATAAACAAAAAGGACATACCGTGGAAGGGTTGAGCAAAAAATACATCTGCACCAAATGCTTCAAAAAATTCGACCAAAAAAGCAAATTCCTACTCCATATGAGACGCCACACATCAGACGTAAAGCCAAACCTGTTTTGCCAATTCTGCAAAATCTCATTTCAGTCCCCGTACGCTTATTACAAGCATTGCACTACGAAAAATCACGACAAAAACGCTCCATCCACTAGTTCTTTCGTGTGCGAAAGTTGCGGCGGACAATTCGCGAAGAAATATTTACTGGACATTCATATTTTGCGTGTGCACAAGAACTCAAAGGAATTACTGTCGTGTTATTATTGTTCTTACCAGACTAGGAATAAGACTAACATGGAACGGCACATTTCGCTTCATTTCACCACGGAAAATAAGTTTACTTGCGAGCATTGCGGAAAGAGCTTCTCCAATTCGGCTAGTTTGAAGGACCATATCTCGTACAGTCATCTCCAGAGCAAACAATTCGCGTGCGATAAGTGCGAAAAGGTCTTTAAGCGCAATTCTGAATTGGTCCGTCATCAAGCGCATCATTCGGATGTACGTCCACATATTTGTGAGCACTGCAGCTCGTCCTACAAGCGCCTATCTCATCTGAAAAGACATTTAAAATCAGCACATAACCTAGAAGCGCCGACGCGAAACACACAGCGCTTGCGCGTCCAGCCTGACGGCAGCCTACTTCCGGTTCCACCACCGGAAAAAACCCCGCTTACCAATGAAACGCCTTTAATTATTCAACACGAAGTCGTTACTCTATTAGAGCCAATTAATTTGGTTAAAGTACCGCAAAATGTAGAGCCGCATCAGCAAATTATTCTCCAGCAAAGCGACGCCGCGAGTTATGATTTTTCCGATGTTCAGCCTGTGGATTTTTCAACTAGCAGCGGGCTTAACTATACCGCTGAAAACTTTATGCAGTACAGCTCACAACTTGAGCAAGTTGAAATGGCTGATGATTTGTCTATTAGTTCGTATTTACGGAATCAACAAGTTCAAGAGTTTTATAACATCGAAAATTGGAATTATCTCTAGTTGTACAGTTTTGTCCATTCAGATAAGCAATAAACACGTTAATATTTTGCAATTTGACTATTAATTAAGTTTCTTACCTGTATTTGCTACTTATATTTCAAATTTGATGAAACTTCTGAATTTTTTAACTTATTTTAAACCGTTTTAAACACAGCTGGAATCGCGACGCCACCGTTAACATACGAAAACCGAACGCTCGAATCGACTATTTAACCTACTATTAACGGTAGAATTCTGTAAACGGGGCATTATTGTGTGATCTATGGTTCTGACACTAAACGCGTTGCGGCATTTTTTGACAACAATGCCCTTGATAACTGTCGCAAATGGCAGGCGCAAGTCAATTTTCGTTCCTCTTTTCGACTATCAATTATAAACTTGGAATTATTGTTGTTTAGTTTGCATTAGACAATGCAAAATAATGTATCTTTACATTAAATTACAATGACAGTTTATTTATTAAAACCTTAAGTTTATCACAAAGACATCGAAAGGACATTGATTTTAGTTCAAGGTAGGTTGTACCCTCCAATTTATTGTAAATACGAATCATTTATGCTAAATTTAATACATGATGCATGAAATGTGACTTGCCTCATTAGCATATCATCACAGAATGATTTATTTTTGTAACAATAATATCGACAAGTTTTTTTAGCTATGCTCGCTCACGTACAGGTAAATTTAAAAATCATACGTTACGCTTCAAGTTCCTAAGCTAATTATATTTTGTCAAGTTACAGCAAAAATACTTGGAGAATAAAATGTCTGGTATTGGCGCTGAGAAAAAGAGCTCCCATCATGTTGGGAAAATGAAGATAAGGATTCCTCGGGGGAGCACGATTGCGACTACAGCTAGTGACTCGGACAATAGTGTAGACACAAACAGCATGAGTGCAGAAAGTGCTTCAGATCTGCGAGAGCCTTCCCAAAGCAGCAAAAGAAGCAAGAAATTACGACGAGGATCCGAATGGGAGATTATGGAAGGCTTAAAGGACGGACAAAGATTCGACAATAAGCCTAATCCTTTCAATGGTTTTTTGCATAAAAAACGAAAGTGGCCCCTAAAAGGATGGCACAAGGTGAGCGCATTTTTTTGTGATAAAGGCTTTAAAATTCGCGACTGAAACTTAAGCACCAAAAATCGTTAAAAGTAAGGATTGTTTGGCCTAGTTTTTGGCCCAGTCAGCTGTTTTGTGTCGTATTGCTACACCGGAAGTAACTTATAAATTAAACAGGATTACGAGCATTATGCAATGAATTAAAATTGGGGAATTAAGTTTCTACGAACGGCTTACATTACAATTGCTTTTGTATTTTTTTATAATCTTAGCAAATAAATGTTATTTTTAAACCTTTTTTTATCAATAAATTTGAAATTAAATACAGTAGGATTTGCAAAACGCAATGACGTCGGATAATTTTTTATTTTTGTAAAACCTTACTTTTAATTGTTATTTATCGTGCATGTAGGACATTAAAATTAAATAAATGGGCAGAGTATATTAAATTACATTATACTTAATGCACATTAAAATAGTAAAACATGAATTGATTTAAAACGCTAATTGCATTTCAAAAATCCTCCAAAAAAATCCGGTTAGCAAAATTTAATTTTCCTAGGACAAAGAAAACCGGTTTGAGTATTAAAAAGTTGCAGGTTGTTTTTTTAAAAACACAACTCAAAAAAGTTACCTTTTCTATTACCATTGAAATTAAAACATGTCTATTAATTACGAAATTAAAAATAGTCTAAGTGATAAACAAACCTGATTTGTTAGATGAACTTTGATGAACTCTAAATAGGCTACAATGTACAACAATTCTTACTTTTGTCAACAAAGGAATATTTATCAAGCAATTATCTAATTTTTAAACCACTTAATATATCTTTAAATTAGCATTATTTCCGCCGATTAATCCAATTTTTGCATATTTCCAGCGATACTTTGTGCTAGAAAAAGGCATATTAATTTACGGAAAGGGCCCCAACGAAATTAACAAAGGCAAAATCCACGGTACCCTAGACATAGGCTTATCAGTAATTTCCACCAAATTAAGGCGCAGACGGATTGACATAGACGCAGAAGAATTTATTTACCATTTAAAAGCAAAAACTGATGAAAATTTTCTTGCCTGGGTACAACAACTCACGGATCATAGGCTTTATAGACAACATGTCCTTACTTATGGGTCTAATATTGGTTCATTGTTTAAAACTACAGATATACTTCATAGCAGTAAGTATCTTTTAAAAGAAAACCCAAAAAAAATGTCTAGGTAAAAACCCTGAAATAGTAATAGTTTTGTATATTGCTTTAAATATATAATTACTGTGCTATAAATACGAACTACCTAAATGGAAATGCATGTAAATCAAAGTACAAACAAATAATAGCAATAAAATAAATTAGTTTAAAAAATGTTAAAAAAACCAAAAAAGTTATCGAATCATTTCTTGGTATTTTTAAGTGTAAATAAAATAAAAAAAATCTGTTATTTCCCAGGCATTCCACGAACTCCCGAAATGGCAAATGTCGTAAGCAGAGACGGCAGCCTTACCCGGGGTTTAAAAGCCCCATCAAGTGGCCGACCCGGATTTTCATTCTCTCTCCAAGAAGCTTCTTCTGCCCTGGATCAGATCCAACGTGAATCCACTAATTTGGAGCACAACATTTCTAAACTTCAAGTCATATTAAAACAAATTGAAATTACTGACGTAAGCCCCCTTTAACCAAGTCCTAACTTAAAGTAATGTTCTTTTTTTGTGTCGCCAGAATACTGAAATAATGTCGCCTTGTGTTAAAAAAGACCGGAGAAAATTTGGTTTGAAGAAGAAGAAGTCTTCTAAAGGTGGAAGTGTGGATTTAACAGTGCCGCTCAATAAATCGTCAGGCAATATTGATGTTGAGAATACGTCTCCGTTATCTGTACGTGCTTTTTAGTAAAACTATGGCTAAATTTGAACTGATTATGTAGGATTTAGATAAAAAAAATTAAAAATACCAGGCGTACATTTGAAACATTTGATGATTACTTTATTTGTTTTAAAATGATACATCTTTGTAATTAAATATAGATCAACAAACAATTTAACATAATCCATGCAACAATTTAGCGTTAAGGCTAGAGATTTAAATTCACAGATCTATTAATTTGTGCTCCTAGAAGCTCGTATAAGTCCGTTGAGCTCCCGTCAATTCTACTTAATAGCACATCTACATGAGGACCCCATCGTACATTAAAACTAAATGTAGTTTTAAAAACTAGAAAAATAGGGCTACAAACGTATTTTGGTTTTCATATAAATCGCATATTTCTTTGTATCGAAAATCTGACTTCAAAAATCATTGCAATATTTTTGTTTTTTAAAGTCAAATTTTCGACACAGAAATAACCGATATTTATGAAACCATAATACGTTTGTAGTCCTATATTTCTAGTTTGCAAAACTACATAATATACGATGGGGTCCTCATGTAGATGTGCCCTTCAGAAGAATTGACGGGAGCTCAACCAGGGTGGCCACTCTACCTGGAAAACCTAGAAAGTCAGGGAATCGCAAAAGAGCCTAATTAGGTCAATTTATCAAATTTTGAAGAAATGTCGGAAAATTTATGTTTAGTAAGGGAAAAATTTCAACCTACTTTTTTCTGCAAAATTATTTAAAAAGAAAAAAATTACCTGTAGACATTTGTTAATTTAAAAATCTTAAAAAAGTGAGGGAAAAGTAATAGAAAAAAGTCAGGGAAAGTCAGGGAATCCAATAATTAAATTTGGGTGGTCACCCTGTCAACGGGGATGACTTATACGATTATACGAACCTCTAGGAACACAAATGAGAAGATCTGTGAATTTGATTCCCTCGCCTTAATATTCATGAACTGATAAATAATTTTTTTTTAGACAACTGCTCTGTCTACTTCTCCACAAGCAGCTTTACCCCTTTCAAATGCTGCAAGTACGGCTGATAACATTAGTGATGTCATTTCTTTATCAACTGACAACCAGCTAAGGGAGGATTTCTTAAATTTATCCAAAAACAGTACGTTCTTTATATGACTCTAATTTTTACATAAAATGCTTTTTATATTTGCGTTCTATAATATGCACATTATGAAACCCAAAATTTGGCTTTGTAAAGTTTCTGAATTGCTTCATTATTAAACCCAAAATTTTATTTTATTGGTTGGTTTTCCTGATGCAAAAAGATGAATTCTTTTCTTGCAAGGTACTTTTTATTTACAAATTTTGCTATTATAATCAATCGGGGGACATAGTTTTTTTGTAGAGGGAATAACTAGAAGAATTGGAGAAACAATATCAATGGTTACATTTTCTCAAAAACGCCTATTCATTCAGTATTAAATGAGTAAAGTTTACAAATGTCATTATTCAATATGTCTAACTTTAATTTATTTTTTACTTCAAAATGTCAATGTTATGCTATAAGGTTGGTCATAAAAACAAAATTTCATCTTAAGTTTTTAATTCAAATTAAAAATGCTTTTTAATGAATTAAATGATGCAAATATAAAAAATAGTATAAAAAACTCGTTTTATAAGGCGTTTTTTATCACTTGTCCATTGGAAAACTCGCCGCTGCGCGGCTCTTTTTCCAACCCTGGACGCGTGCTAAAAAACGTTCCTTATAAAACTCTATGTTTTAATATACTATTTTAAAACATTGGATAATGCTCTTTTAATATTTAATATGTGCTTAAGCAAAAATTAATGTTCTTAAAATGGAGAACAGAAGTTTTAAGTAGTATTTTTTTGTTAACAGTTCTACATAGTCTTAAATCAATCAACACAAATCTTGCCAGCGAACGAGAGCGTATTAAAAACATGGTTGAAGTTGAAACAACCTCGTCGCTTACCCACAACGTTTTGGGATTAAAAACTAGTCTTTCTCAAGCTCTACAACAAAACGCTGACCTGCGCAATCGACTTTCGCAAGTCCATGCAGCTTCAGATGTTGCAGAACTATCCCCTGTTGAGCCAACCTTAGAAAACGTAAGTTACCTCCACTAAGAGCCCGACACTCAGTTCTTATATCATGTAGAGGGGCTAAGGGTTGCGGTGGCCAGAATAGACTAAATACTAGTTGAACAGATATATTTTCATCATGAATATGTGTCTAGAGTAGCCACCTACCAGCCGTTCAACTAGAGGGAGGCTTGACCTTGGTCGTATTTGGGATGCTAGCATACGTTTTTATGCAAATATTCACAAATCTTTGACCACATATATCTTAGTTAATTCTTATCCGATTTTGAAAAACTTGGTGTCATTAGAAAGATAATTTATTTTTTAATACTTATTGTTTTTTAAACATTGTTTTTGAGGCTCAATTTAAGAAAGAACAGCAGTTTTTGTTATTTTTGTCAAACTAGGGCTACAAAACAAAATGTGCCAAGCAATAAGTATTTTAAAATTAAATGGTCAATATTTTAAAACAATTGCTCTAATAATAAAGCTAAAAATTGCAGTCTAAGTTGTACACAAGGCTGCATAAGAGAAAGCGGGCTCTTAAAAAGACATTCATATAACCATTTTAAAAACAATGAATAAATGGTTGGTGATCCAAATTATTGATAATTGAAGAACAGTTGGCGGGGAAAAATAGGGTAATTACCATGTAACAAAGATATGGTTACAAGTTTAAAATAGCAAAAAAATTAAATTAATTAAAAAAAAACTCTTCTTATTTATTGTATTTTAACGTCTTTAAATAATTTAAATTAATTTAATTTTTTTTACTCTTTTAAACTTGTAACCATATCTTTATTACATGGTAATTACCTTTTTTTTCTAATTATTGTAGTGTCGTCTTGAGAATGGTGTAAAATACATCGAAACGTCGACTCGTCAAAAACAGATTTTTGTTTTTTTTATCCTACCCCGCCAATTGTTCTTCAATTTAAAAATAATGCCCCATTTTTTATTATTCGTCGTTTTGTAGCTTTAATTTTGTTTATTTTTAGCGTCGTCCACATACAATAAGCGTAAGCTCCTCCATAGAAAACGCCGCTGAATTCTTCGATGCAGAAGAAGTTCCAATTGGTAAAGTCAAAGCAACAGAAGTTAAAATAACCTATCCAAGTTTAGAAGGTGACGACACAGAAGAGGCTGAGGTACCTGACGACCAAAGTGAGGTGCGCAGTCGCACTGAAAGTACTACGTCACTTTCCAGTGGTGGGGGAAGCATTAGTAGTGAATCAGAGCTCGGTACTGAAATTGGAGTGGTTCCTCATGACGCCAAAACATCTGGTAAGTTATAGATTTAATAATTTATACGAAACAAGTTCTTTTTTTTTTGTAAAATTATAGCACAACCTTATGGATTTCGCTTTGCTTAGCGTGAGTTATCAGAAAATATAGTTTTAATTTATGGTATTTTTTTTTCTATGTTTTACAAGTAGAATTAAACAAATTGGAAGTAAAAATCGGTATTTGTACAAAATTGGGTGTTAAAATTAACAAATGAGACAGTTTCGAAAATTGTATGTTTCCATTCTCAGTTTGAAAATAACAAAATATGTAACCACGAATTACACAGGATAAAATAGCAACAAGAACCGATTAGATCAATAAATGGGTTAGATCAGTGAGTGGGATAGATCATTTAAAAAATTACACTTTGCAGATAGGTCATTTTTTATGACTATTTTTATATTTTCATATAATTCTTACACATTCTATATGATACTCTTCGCAGTAGATGGTTGAAAAGGTGCATTTTTTATCTTATTGAAAAAAACGAAAAACTTATTTTTTTGGAAACGGGTGGGGATACAAAAAAATTTGTAAATGCTTTTTTATAGGGAAAAATACAATCTTTGGTTTTATTAAGAATATTTTTTTTCGTAAAATTGTTATTAACCGAAATATGAATTTTTTTTAACTTTGGGGGTGTTTTTTACCCCCTATTTATTAATTAATTTTTTCCAAAAACAATAGGGTTCTTCCCCCAAACGAGATTGATTTTTGCACCAAATCTCGAGTCAATTGAATAAACCGTTCTTCATTTATCGCGATAACAAGTTTCCTTACAGACAGACGGACAAAAAATAAGTCTTATAAATTCATAAAACGAACGAATCTGCAAAAATTTTTGCTCTAGGATAAATATTAACGATTTTAGAGAAGGTCCGACCAATCGCAATATACTCTTCGACTTTGTCTGCGAAGAGTATAATAAGTAACCACGGATTTACACAGGTTAAAATAGTAATAATTAATGTTATTTTTATTTTTAACTTGTGTAATGTACAATTAATGTATTTAATCTTTTATTCTGTAACATTAGTAGCAATTTATTTCCAAACTGAGGATGGAAACATACGATTTTCGAAACTGTCTTCCTTAATTTACTTTTTTTTTTTAATTTTACCCTACATAAGGTTTTGCACTTCCAATTTGTTTAACGTATAATGTTTTTTTGCAGCTATGCAAGGCCTAACCGGCCGTAGAACGTGTCTTCCAGTGCCCCGGCCAAGCGCCGAAGGCTTCAGCCTCTGGGCACTCTTAAGCAAAAACATAGGAAAAGATCTGTCCCAAATAAGCATGCCTGTCGCCCTAAACGAGCCTTTAAACATCTTACAAAGGTTGTGTGAAGAATTAGAGTATTCTGAGTTATTAGACAAAGCCGCTGCGCTTGAAGACCCTTACGAAAGAATGGTGCAAATCGCTGCGTTTGCCGTTTCGGCTTACGGCTGCACGGCAAGTCGCGCTGCAAATAAACCGTTTAACCCGTTATTGGGCGAGACCTATGAATGTATTCGTGAGGATAAGGGTTTTAAATTCATCTCTGAACAAGTGTCGCACCACCCGCCGGTTAGTTCGTGCTACGCGGAAAGTAGTAATTTCATCTTTTGGCAAGACGCCAGGGTTAAAACGAAGTTTTGGGGAAAAAGCATGGAGTTTCAGCCGCTTGGTGAGGTCCACGTGCAATTACCGAAGACTGGGGATCTGTATTCGTGGAATAAAGTCACTACTTGTGTTCATAACTTGTTTAGCAATGATCGGTGGATGGACCAGTATGGGGAGCTTATTGTTTCTAATGGTCAGATTAAGTGCAAGTTGACGTTTAATAAAGCTAGTTATTGGTCTAATAAAAGACATGAGGTAAGTCATAATTTAATTGGTCAAACACTAATGCGCTAGATTTTGAACAGTAAACAATTCAAAAATCTTTAAATATGTCAAAGTTTCGAGGCTCTATTTTCATCTTCTTTAGGACTGTAACAACATAAACAAATTTCTAAAGAAAATGTTTGTTTTTTACATAATAATCAAAACATTAAAGAGTCCGTAAAATCCTATATTTGACCAAAAAATTTTTCGGGCAACTCAATTTTTGTGGGAAAATGTAATATTTAATAGCTAGAAACATAATTACCATGTGCGCACTCATGCGCATATTAGCATTTTATGCTAGAACTCCCCAAAGAGCCCCTTTTATTCGTAATGCTAAATCATGGTGAATCTAGACCAAATTTTGGAAATAGACACTAAACAAGGTTCTAAAATGATTTTCGTAAAAATTGTTCTGCTAAAAAAAATTCTTCGTCACCTAAATAGCCCCAAAATGAGAAATATTTATCATGCTTAATTGAGACCAAATTTGACCAGCAGATGCAAAATTAGATTTTAAAAAACTCTTTTTGGGGCCATTTAGGGGGAGAAGAAATTTGTTTACGAAAATCTTTTTAGAACTCTGTTTGGTGTCTATTTGTAAAATTTGGACTAGATCCACCATGATCTAGTATTACGAATAAAAGGGGGCTCTTTCTGGGGCTCTAGCACAAAATGCTAATATGCGCACGAGCGCGCACATGGTAATTATGTTTCTAGGTATCAAATACTACGCTTTCCCACAAAAATTGTGCTGTCCAAAAAATTTCTGAAAAACAAGAATTTTTTGTAAGAATTTCTCATATAGGTAATATCCCTAGGGCATCAAATTTTTCCGGAAAAAAGTCGAGACCAACTGTAAAACTCCCTCGACCTTCGGTCTAGGGAGTTTTACTAAAAAATATAAGTTAATCGAGACTTCCGGAAAAATTTGTTGTCCGAGGGATATTTGGCAAGAGTATATCCCGGGATAGTACGTATTATTATAAAATAAATAGACAAGTCAACAAAATTTGCCGCCGGCAATTTTTCCACTGTAAAACGCCATAAATGACACCTCAGATCACTGTATATAACAGGAGGTATATACTCGGACTAAAATTGAACTACAACATTTCTTAACTGTACAAAATTTGGACAGTGATTAATTCAAATATTTTTAAATTTGTCATAGTTTCGATTCTCCATTTTCATCTTCTTTGGGACTGTAAGAACATTAAACAAATTTCTAAAGAAAATGTTTGTTTTTTGCATAATAACTAAGATATTAAATTAAACCTACAACATTTCTTAATTATCCAGGTAACAGGCGCAGTATTTGACGAAAACGGCAAACAAGTACACCGTCTCTTCGGCAAATGGTCCGAGTCCCTCTACTGCGGCGAGCCACCAGCTGCGCGTTGCATTTGGCGCGCAGGCACTCTTCCTCCTAATCAAGAGAGCTACTACGGTTTTACCCAATTTGCAATAGAACTAAACGAATTAGGCCCTGAAGCTCCACTTCTCCCACCAACTGACTCGCGCTTCAGGCCGGACCAGCGCGCGTTAGAGGAGGGAGATTTAAACACAGCCGAGACTATGAAAATGCAGCTTGAAGCTGCGCAAAGAGATCGGCGCAAGCGCAGAGACGAAGTGGGTATTAAATATGAGCCCAAGTGGTTCTCTGCTACAAGCGAAAAAGAGGATTCGTGGGCGTATAACGGGAAGTATTGGGAATGTAGGAAGACGCCAGGATTTTCGAACGTGCAATTCGAGACACTTTGGTGACTTTATGTTTATGATTTAGCTGTTTTTAACAAATACTAATAGGGACTTGTTATTATACGAAGTGTACATTCTTGAATTGTAGTTTTATGATTAAAATATTTATTTGTTTGGGTATTTTTAAACTTCTTGAATTGTGATGTGTCCATGTACTATGTCTTTGGCTGCACTTCGTCACTGTTAATTATGACCAGGGTTGTACACGAATACTTTTTTTTGTATTCGAATACGAATACTTAGCTACATGTTAAGCACGAATACGAATACAAATACATTTGAAACAACATGTATTCGGGTACGAATACGAATACAAAGTATTCGTATTCGTAAAACTACAAATACAATATTGCGAATACAATTCCCACGATTTTTGGCGCAAAATTTAAAATTATTGCAAAACGAATTTATTCGTTTGTGTTCGACTACAAAAATGTATTCGTAAATTAACGAATACGAATACTATCACCTGAATTTTTACGAATAAAAATCATTTGAAAAAAATGTATTCGAATACGAATAACGAATACTGTTAAAGTATTCGAATACAGTGTTCGAATACGAATACTTGTATTCGTGTACAACCCTGATTATGACACAATTTCCTACTACATAAATTTTCCTGTACATATATTTTTATAGGGTTGGGTTTCAAAATTAGAGTATAATTTAAATGCTCATGATAATTAGTTACAAAAAATGTTGATCTAGGAGTTATTGTTAAGACAAATTGAAAAAAAAAGGTCTAGTCACTAGAATCTGTATTGTTATTGTTGTATTTTATAGCTATTTGTTTTATATTTAAGAATTTTGGTCATCATGTTTTTTTATTTAATTTTTTATTCAAATGTTCGGGTTTTTATTGTACAAATTTAACTATTAGTTATTTAATTTTGGGGTTAGTTTTAAATACGTGATAGTCAATTCAAAACGTTTTTCGCACTTTTTAAATTCTGCTACCTACAAAAATTGCCAGTCCCAAAAAAAAAATTGTATGACTATTTTCTGGGCCATTAATAAGGTCATTTTCATAAAATATACATGATGTGACAATAATCATAACGCCAATACCTAATTCGCTTGGAGAAATGCTTTAGCTATTTATAATAATGTTGTAAATGAGCAAATTATTAAAGATATTCCAATTAGAATGTCTTTAATAAATGCATATTTTATTATGTTTATGTATGAAGCCAGTGTAATATTTTTATTTTACCAAAAGCATCCAACGCTTTTCTACTGATAAGGTTATAGGTGCATTAAAAAAAAATAAAAGTGTTACGGATAATAATTTTATGTTATTTGACTTATTTACAATCCCATCGGCGTTAATTGCTTCCACCTAAGCGTCGGTGCAAATTGACTCGGCCTAAAATAAAATTTTTTGAGCGTTCACTGCACCGCGTTACGTCAGCCACCGTTAACCACCTGCCTTAAAATGTTGATTAATTTGATTTAACTCGACTTAATCAATACGAATCTGGGTTTTAATTGAGTAGAAGCGTGTCATGGTTTAAAATTAAGTATTTAATTACCAACTTTGCAAAAATAACAGCAGATTCGCGCAAAATATGTTATTACGCAACACAGTAGTTCAAATGACCCAAAATAAAACGCTACAAATCGCCTTTCCAAGGCCGACTTGAGACGAAACGAGCAGCTTCTATCTAAACTTGACATTAGTTGTAGAAGTGTTGATGCGGAACTTGTGTACGGTTCTTGGCAAAACCAAGAATGATCGCAATATCTAAAATCCTTCGACATAGAACGACCACAAGAAGTAAAGTGTTGGTGCCGCTATTTCTTATTTAAACTGGGGTGCACCTCTAACTGGGATAATGCCCGTGACACTTCTTGAGAGGGTCCCCATGCCAAATCTGAAGGCTTATACAGCTGGAAGTGTTTTGGCACTTTCTGGATGTATTTACTTTTCGTTGCAAGTGATTAAGGATCCTAATTGGAATACACAGGCTAGTCTTGGGGGCTTTGTGAAGGAGGAACATAATGTTACGAATGGGACTGTCGCCGACAACCGGTCAATGGGGCAGTTTTTGTCTGATGTTTATGCTGTTTTGGTGCGGGAGCCCATTTGTGTTTGGGTAAGCAAATATTTATGTATCATACTTCTAAAAGGTGTAAAAGTTTCGCAATGCATTATTATGGTTTCCTTACAAATGAATTTTTGCATCACCATGTTTTTTATTTAAATTTGTAGTTTTCTTATCGGCTGAGTGTTTTTGGTAATTCTGAGAAGCTTAAACATCCACTTAATTGCCCCCAAGAGAGTAATTATTTGGTTTAAAGAGAACAAAATTTAAGTTATGTCCAGAACTGAAATTTGTTTTACCATTAATAAGAGAAAAAAAGGTCTAGAAATTATTACGTAAAATATGAAAGTATAAAGATCCAATAAAATAAAAAGAAATTTGTTTATTTTCTAGATTTTCCCTTCAGGTAAACCGAATGCAAAATTACGCAATACAAGTCAATGTCCGTTAAATTAGGTAAACCAGAAACAAATTTAATTAAAATTTACATTACAACGGTTGATTTTATGCACCTATTGTTTTCCTTGTGTTTAATAACCTTACCTACTCAAAACATCGTTTTTCAATAATAATAACAAGAATATATTGTCTTGGATTGAACCTTGATGATTCATTATATTTTTATATAAAAGAATTGATATATAATTTTTGGCATGCCATCCCAATAATAAGGTCAGAAAATAGCGTAATTACAAGAATAAAAATGAAACTTTCAAGGCTTTTTGCTGAAGCAATTCTATCAATAATTTGTTCAAGAGGATATTATCATTTTGGCATTGCTAACTGAAATTTTTAAATTAAACCTTGGCATCCGAGTTTTGAACTTCCTTAAAGTTATCTGGGGATTTATCGTTTTAATGGAGTTGCATTAGACGTTATCTAGAATATTTTGGCTAGGTAGGATAGGTCAGTATCAAAAACGACTGAATTAGGAACTAGATTTTGGTTATCTACTATAGTACAGTCAATGTGTCCTAAATAATAAGGGGACATCGACAAAACTTCTGGTAGGGCCGCCTTTTTTATATGATGTAACTGAATGTCCAAAGAGTAAAACCTCAAATTGGCGTATATCTACCTATTGCAAAAACGGAGTTATGGCCCCCAAAGGACCCCCTTTAATTCATCACGGTGGAACGGCACCAAATTGTGCAAATTGATGTCAAATAAGGTTTTAAAAAGATTTTTATAAAGAAAAATCTCTGAAAAAATTCCTTCACCCCCTAAATAGCCCCTAAAGAGTAATAACAAATCACGTTGGATTTACAACATATTTTGCAGATATATGCAAAATAAGGTGCTTAAAAATACTTTCTTATAACTTTTTTTAAAAAAATAATTCTTTCGCCCCATAAACGAAGATGGCTTTTAAGGGGGGCATAGAATTTTTTTTTGAAAAAAAGTTATTAATAAATATTTTTTAGCAGCTTATTTTACATCTATTTGCAAAATTTGGTGTAAATCCAACGTGATTGGTTATTACTCTTTGGGTGGCATTTAGGGGGTGAAGAAATTTTTTTAGAGATTTTTTTTTACAAAAATCTTTATAAAAACCTTATTTGACATTGATTTGCAAAATTTAGTGCCGTTCCATCGTGATGAATTAAAGGGGGCCCTTGGGGGGCCATAACTTCGTTTCTGCAATAGGTAGATATACGCCAATTTGGGGTTTTACTCTTTGGACATCCAATTACATCATATAAAAAAGGCGGCCCTACCAGGAATTTCGTCGATGTCCACATACGGATTGACTGTACTACTATTAACTTTACTAAAAACTTACGTTTAGAGTAAGAATGCAAGGCATCATTAAAAGAAAAACAGTTTAGTCAAAGAAATGTATAAAATTACTTTTTAATTTAGTCGTTTAGTAAGTGGTCCTCAAGCGTTGTTAATTCCTCTAGAATCTAGGTCGTTTCTTCATAAATTACTGCCAATGACAATTACTAAACTTATTTGCACTTCTTGCAACCTGTACGTTGTAAAATACGTCGCAAGCAAATACGCTCCATTTAAAATATCTAGGCCAAAACATCGTATCTCCTTCTTACTTCTCTATTCGATTAGCGTGGTATGAACATTCTGTTCTAAAAAATGGCAAAAAAAACGAAGTGCTAGGTGATTTAGTACCTTTACTTTTTATCTTTTAATAAAACCTTTTATGCAAGGTATAATGAAATTTTTCTCCGTTGCGATAGAAAATTATTCTAGACACGCTATTTTAGTCGTTAATTATCAGAAAATTTAATTAAACTCTCATTTTGAGGTTTTAATCCCATCTCCAATAAAATCAATAACTATTACGTCTTAGGATAGGAAAATTCATTATTATGTATTTAGTATTTATTAATAACATTTTCCACCTTTTTAATGACCTAGAAAAATTACAATTTAATTAATCAAGTAGATGTTTTATTCAGAGATTTGTTTCGCAAGCTTTTCTTAAAGCGAATTCATGAACTTTATTTAACAATTAAATTAAGAATTAATTTAAGAAATACGGCTGCTCATTGGTCTATTTTTTGAAATTGAAGTTTATCGTTTGTCAATGTCAAGTATTAAACCAATGAGCAGCCGTATTTCTTAAATTAATTCTTAATTTAATTGTTAAATAAAGTTCATGAATCCAGTATTATAATTAATTAGGTTTAATAAAGTCGATACAGTAATATTTGTTGATTAATTTAATAAAACAAAAATTGCAAATTCAAAATTAAAAGTAAAACTTTTGTAACTTATAAAATTTCAACTATTTATAGTTTGCTGTAAGAGAATATTACCGTAAATGGCACAATAGCAATATAATTAAAGTAACATTGACCTTACTACTCATATTCAAGGCGAATTTGTCACGACTAAATATCGAAACCAGAAAAGATAGATAAACCAAAAAGTAATTTTTTTTCGCGGATTTATTTGCTAGCATATTAGTTTTTTTTTAATTAGAAAATTAATGCAATCGTGATTGTAAGCATGTAGTAGCTCATAATTGTAAAGAGGTTAACCTTCAGAAATCAATCGAGGGGATAATTTGCACGAAAATAGTTAATACACGTAATAAATAGTATTTTGCGCGTAGCGCCTTTAAATTATTGGCTTGACGACAAATAATTTATGTTAGCAATAAAAGATGTACTAAACAAATAAATATTCTTCCTGAAAAGATTTTGTGTCTTTAATGTTATCCAAGAAAAAAGTAGGTACGTTTTTTACACAGATGTAACCCCTCGTTTAATTCTATATTATAATGGTTATGGTTATAAAAATGAGTACATTGTAATTATTTTTTAACGCTGTAATTAAATTTTTATACAATGTATTATTTTAATAATATTGCATAATTATTCGCGTACCTACTTTTTATTTTATAAATAGAAACATTACCACGTATAAATTAAAATATGGTGTGGTCTAGCAGTTAAAGAAATATTTTTTATAACATTTAAAATAATTTATTTATTTATGTGTTTTAAATGAGTCACTGGAAAGATACTGTTGTTGCGAAATACAAAGTTTGTTTTTGGGTGAACTTTCTGATAATAGAAAGGCGGTCGAATAGGCCATTATACCTTTTTTAATTTTGATTTTGTGTTATTTTACAAGGTTACTAAAATAACAATCCGCAGCAGACTTTGTGTTGTTGTGAAAGTCGCAGGAATTAATTAAATTTCAAGTTAATTAAAACGTTATCACATTTTCTTTTTATTAAAATCGAGACATAAAAAATAAGTTACATTTACTGTCCCTTACGAAGCATTTTATTAAAGTGGAATTTCACAACTTGGAGGTAAAAAAGATCAAAAGAAAATATACACCTACTTACATGAAATCATACGGGACATTACGTTTTTCTAAAGAGGCTCACAAAGAGCACTGTTAAAACCCAGGTTTAAAACCTACTTTAAAAACCTCATTTAACTTAGGAGTTTGTGAGTTGCGACACGGTAATCTTTTATCGATTCTACTAAACTCGGATTAATCATGTAAATTTATGGGGCACAAAAAAGAAGTTTAATTAAATGTTATTTTGAGAAGTTGTTGATGTAAAAATTCGATTGAAAGTATATCAATATTTATTAGCGCTTGACCTTTCTGCTTTGCGAGATGGTGTAGCGGCTAACAGAAAACTCGAATTTGCAGTCTTGACATAGTTTTGTATGGCATTGCAATTCTGGAATATTTTACCTATAATCTAGTCCATTAGGTATTTTATTTAAGAGAATTTTACAGCCATTTTTTGACGTATGATAAATTTGTTTAAATAAAAAAAAACGTTTTAGTTCAATGACAATGATTTCATAATATTGCTTTTTTGCAATTAAATGTAATGTTTGCTTTATTTTTTTTCAGACCATGATTAACATGGCATTTTGCTGGTTAATCCTAATTGGAAGCGCTGTTCAAAAATTGGTTTTTGGAGAACTACGTGTCTCAGAACAACAGCATTTAAAGGACAAATTTTGGAATTTTATATTCTACAAATTCATATTCGTATTTGGTATTATTAACGTACAGTACATTGACGAGGTTTTATTGTGGTGTTCTTGGTTCGCATTGCTTGGGTTTTTGCATTTATTGTCGCAACTGAGCAATGACCGTTTTGAATATGTAAGTAAAATCATTTTTTGCATTAAAAATGCAATTAATTATACATGGTTTCCTAAACATGTACATAAATTAAAATGGGAAGTTACTGACCTCATTTTAAGAAAAAAAAGTTCATAATAAAGCGTGTCCGAAAAATGCTTGCTTACAGAAATACAAGGGGTCAAAATTTTTGAAAAAAAAAATATAAAAATGTGGAATATTTTTGACAAAAATAAAGATATCAATTTGACATTTGGTACATGGTAATTATTTATTATGTGGCTAAAAATGATTTAGAAAAAAATTAAAAATGTTGATCCGAGGGGGTACATTTGGTGGTATCATGGGGGTTTTTAGGCCTCAATTTTTTGGGGGGCCTATTTTTTTGCATCTTTTTTAACATAATTAGATACTTCTCCATTCTGGATACCAAATTTGTCTTGGATTGTTTTATAATAACTAATAATTCCCAATATTTTTTGTCAAAAAAGAAATGTCTATTATTCCAAATAAAAAAAAATTATAAAAATAAATCAAAAAAGCATTAAAAACTTGTTTTTTTGGGATATTCTAAGAATATTTTGTGCTTCCGGGATTTAAAATAATGACAATACAGGGTAATTTTTAAACAAAAACAACAAAATTTTGATTTCCGTAAGGAAGCATTTTTGGACCTAGCTTTATATGAACTTTTCTTCTTTAAATGTGGTCAGGCATTACCCATTTAATTTTGTGCTCATATTTAGGAAACATCTGTATTTTACGACAGATAAACTAATAAATGCATTATTTTTTAGCTATCTTTTTCGCCCACTACGCCAATATGGAACCACGCGAAACTTTTGGCTCTTCTCGGAGCTATTTTCGCACTGTCGGGCTTCATGCTACTAGTTTCCGTATTTGTGGGATTTTTCGGTGGTATCAACACCTTTGCATTTATGTCAGCTGAGGTAAAACCCAAAAAAATTCCTCTTTCTCATTAAAAAAACCCCAATTTCTAGGTTATTCTTCTAAGCATCAGAACTCTCCACGTAATTATTCGGTACACCTTACATTTATACGATATTCGTCAAGAAAGCACGACGGCATTGGGCCCGAGCGAAGAAAACAAAGTTTGGGAACGTCGCGGCCCAATTGCGTACTATATTGAATTGGGTTTTGAGCTCACGGCTCTTATTATTGACTTGATACATCATTTACACATGTTGGTTTGGAGCAATATCTTTTTATCGATGGCCAGTCTTGTGATTTGTATGCAACTGCGGTATTTGTTCTATGAGATCCAGAGGCGCTACAAGAAGCACAGGAATTATTTGTGGGTGCGGAACCACCTCGAACAAAAGTAGGTTCATTACAATCAAAAATGTTATTCAAATTACAATTAATTTTCCTGTTTTATTTTTGAATGATGGTTGTTTTCTTGTAGTTACCCTATGGCAACAGTCGAGGAGCTTTGCGGGAACTCAGACAACTGCGCCATCTGTTGGGAGAAAATGGAATCAGCGCGCAAGCTTCCATGCGCCCATCTGTTTCACAAGTAATTTATCTCATTTGCAATTTTTTCCTATGATAACGTTATGTCTTTTCAGCACTTGTTTGTTATCGTGGTTGGAACAAGACACTTCCTGTCCGACTTGTCGTATGACCTTGAACATTCAGAGCCCCACCTCTGCCAGACTTGAGACGCAAGCGCAAGAAGATATCCCTCAAACGGCGAGACGACAACTTAACCACATTTTTCACTTCGACGGTAAGTTAAACTGTTTTTTTCGCACATCGTTTATTTAAGACATTCATTAACCAAATCGTTGATTAATGACCCCTATGAATGCATGGATACGAGCCTATAGCAACGCACTTCTATGTTTAAAATTACTATCTATGTTTCTACATACAAATGTTAAAGTAGCTTTAATTACTGTTCAAGCAACAAAAACCAAAAGATATTAAATACTTACCGTTGGAAAGAATGAGAAGCAGATTCTTTTACCACATTTTAAGGAAAAACAGTCATTTTCTATTCACAATTAATAATAGTTCGGTGACAGCTCTTCTTCTTCTTTAACTTTAATAAATTTAAATGGCCGACGCATTGTTTCTGCTAGTTGGTGAAATAACTGTTTTATTTTATAATTTATTTAATAATGATCTACGATGTGCGAAAAAGCATTGTAACCAGTTCGTATGTTAAATGGCGATTAATAATCTCACTTATTAACAAGTTCGCTAACAGCTCGTTTATTAATCGCCTTTATTAACACACTTACTGGTTAAATGACTATTAACCCTAATTTTCATGTTTTAATACTCCTAAAATAGGTTCCAGGTACGTGTCATGGTTGCCAAGCTTCTCAGTGGAGGTAAGCCACGCCCACGCCATGTTAAGGCGTGGCCAAGCACCTGCGTCAAACTCGCAACTCGACGCAATGGCACGGCAAGTTCAGCAGCTTTTTGCGCATATTCCGCTGTCGGTTATCATTGACGACTTGAGAGTTACGCATTCCGTGGAACTTACCATAGAAAATGTGCTGGATGGACGTTTGGTCACGCCGCAAATGTTTAGAGAAGAGGAGGCGGAACTACAAGCGGTCACGCCCACTTTAAGGGAGGCGCCAATTGTTCATAGGAATTGGGAGGAGCTTGTTGTGCCAGAGATGTAAGTTGTGATGTTTTTGAATGTTTTGAGTTGGTTTTTTATGGTTTTTTTGTCATAGGGAGGATACTAGTAGTTTGGGAAGTCGTTTTTCGAAATCGCCCACCGAGAGAGAACTTATTTTGCATAAGCGCAAAGAAAACCTACTTCACAATGCCAGAAAAAGGTACATCGAGAAGCAAAAACATGCAGCTGCGCAGCCTCAGAGTTGATCTGAGTAAGGTTGTTTTCGGAGATATCTTCTTTGGCAAAAATGCCATGAAATAAGCGATTCTTATGCGGTTTATGCGATTGGCCTTTTGGCAAATTTTGAGAATGTACCTGAGCTATGACGAAATGTACCCAGTTTTTTCAGCTTTGTCCGTTATCATAACTTTTGCCCTACTAATCGTTACGTTAGACTTAGTTCTTAAAAGCACTATGACTTATTAGTAGATAGAAAACTTATTTAAAAATAAAGACTGAATGTCTGTTTTTTATTTAATTTATTTGTGATAATTTAAGTTAGTATTCGTTAAAAATAATAATGCTTTATTGTGCACGTCTGTTAATAATATATAAAATATTTAGAAACTTGACTTAACCCTCGAGAACTGACGCAAAGAAATATTTTATTACCTTACAAAGTGAGATTTTGAACAAATACATAACGTCTTTGTTGTGGTAGAATTTGTTAAATTTAGAATTGTCGCTCAATTAATGTAAATTGTTGAGTATTATATTATAATGTAATAAATACTAATATTCCTTAGAGATATTGTAATTGCAATGCAAATAAATTGTGCGCCAATGTTCGGCCATTTTACCAGAATATAACATTGTTGCAAAATTCCTAGTTGTATTTTGGTAATTTAGTACTAAAAATGTCCCGTTATATTTTAACAAATAGATTGTTGTGCTTAGACTTGCTGTAATTAATAAACTGTAAAATATATTGGAAGTGGTTTTTATTCTTAGCGATAGTAAAATACAACAATGACTAGAAGTAATAAAATGTGTTTATGATATAAAATATAGCAAATAAAAAAATTAACACCGCTCGGACTTTATACTAGGATTCAAATCACTAAAATACGAATGCGCCATCGCGTCGTCTGCACTGGTCCGGCCCATTGGATTACAAACCAACAATTTTTGTAGTAAATCTCGTCCCCTGTTCCCTAACTTTGGAACAACCTACAAAACTCCAAATTAAACACATTTTTGCACCACTATAAGTACAATAATCACCTGAGAAAAGCTCATATTGGGTTGATACATCGGAAACGGCTTATAATCCGGCAGTTGGTTCATACCGCTCCAAGTTTCATCCGTTGGCGTTCCTAAAAGCTTAAAAATTCGCCGCAGCTGGTCGTCGACGTCAGAGCCTGGGAAAAGCGGCCGTCCTGCGCAATACAAACATTATACCCCCTCTTACATTTATTTGTAGTGCATGCGCACTAGTGAAAACTCACCTGCGTTAGCCAATTCTGCAAAAATGCACCCAGCAGACCACATATCAATCGATGTAGTGTACAACTTAGCCCCAAATAACACGTCCGGAGGCCTGTACCAAAGCGTAACAACCTCAGCTGAGTAGCACTTAACAGGAATACCAAAAGCTCTAGCCAAACCAAAATCAGCCAGTTTTAACTCGCCGTTCTTGTTTATAAGCAAATTTTGCGGCTTTAGGTCCCTATGTAACACATTATGGCTATGACAAAAGGCCAAACCACGCAGTAACTGGTACATAAACGACTTCACTACATCAGGGTCTATGTCCCCGTTTAGGCTATCGAAGTATTTCTTTAGATCTTGATCGCAATGTTCGAACACCAGTGTTAGTTTTTTATCGCTGTGTAAAACGTCGTATAATCGCACTATGTTCTTGTGTTTTAGTTCTTTGAGCAAGCAGATTTCTCGTAGAGCTGAAGAAGGGACTCCTTCATCGTCGTCGTCTAGTCGCACTCGTTTAAGGGCTACTATTTCCAGTGATTCCCTGTTTTTTGCTTTGAATACGGTCCCGTAGGTGCCTTCTCCTATTTTTTCTAGTTTCTCGTACTTCTGCATGACTTACAGAATAATTTATTTAATGCTGTACTGTTTTTTAAACTATTTTAAATGCAAAAACATGGAATAAACGTATTGATTTGTTGTTTTTTAGCCAAATGTTAGGTTATGTTTATAAAAACCAGTAATGTGGTGCCCTCTGTGAACGAGTTTTAAAAGTATATGATAACATTACAGAAATTATTTTTTTGCTCTTTAGAGTGGTGCCATCTGTCATGACCATTAGGAACTGTAAAATTACAACATTTTTTATACAGCAAAATAAAGCTCAAATTGTTGTAAGAATTATAGCAAACGCTAAGAAAACAACAAATAAATTTAAAAATAGATTATTTAAAGCCAAATACTTGCTTAAAAACTGATTTTAAATTTACAGAAATCTGTAATGTTACAGTTTCCTACATTTCCAAAATACAGATTTCTATAACTGTTGTACAGATTCCTGTAAGCTCTCTGACACTTCTTAAACGTCAAAATCATCTGCTTGGGTGTTTTTTGTGTTTATTGTTTTGGTCCAGTGTTGAGCGAAAATTGCGTTTTTAGTTTTAAATGTAATACATATCATCTAAAATGGCTCTAAGTAATATAATCCTGCTCAGCCAAATAGCAGGATATGTCATAGCCTTTATTTTGTCGCTATGCATTGTGGTTCCGATGAGCATGCATCAGGAAGAATTCAAGTAAGTTGCAACAACAACACAATGGATATTTTTAAACTTTGGTACTATTTTAGGGGACACTGCGCTTTGTTTTCGTCTGGAGAATGGCAGGAAATCGATGGGCAACTTAAGGTGCATTGGGCGTCGCAAGGATATTGCAATTATACCATTTTAGTAGGAGTTATGCTTTGTCTTGTATCTTTGATGGGTATTTACAGGTAAATACAATTTTGTGAAGACGAGAAGCAATAAAAATGATGGTAATTATTCCAGGTTTTCAATGTATTTGCACCGCGGGACAGACAGTAAGTTTTTATCCACTTTTTTGGACGTTCTAAGCGGAATTTTACTGGCCGCAATGACTGTTATTGCAGCCGCGATTATAACGATAGGATTTAGTGTTTGGTGTGGTAATATGACGGAAAGATTCCCATCGTAAGTACCCTTCTTAGGTGAAAACTAGTAAAATAGATATTTGCGCAGTTAACAGTGTTAAAATGGGCCTTTTACTTACCAAAACAAAGAGGCTATTTTTAGCAAGCAAACACCTCCAAAGTAAATATTTTAGGTGTGAGATGGCGGCAGGTAAACAGATTGATAAGCACGACGGAATCAACACGACTCATTTCTACATTGAACTGGGAACGGCTCAATTTGGTGTATGGGGATCTTTTGCAACATGGGTCGGCTTATCCGTTTTTGCTTTAATTAAACTATGCAGATTCCACCAAATTGAAAATATCCGCGTTTCAATGTACAGGGAACGTCAACGTCTTATTAACGAAAATGCGGACTCTCCGGGAAGTTCCCTGGGGAGAGAAAGCACAAAGAGCGATACTACAACTGTCGCTGAGTAATTTTTACAATATTGATATTATTTTTAATTAGCTACTATAAGTAAAACATTTTTTGTAAATCTTAATTTGTAGTACAACATTTCGGATTTAGTTCCTTTTTGGAATAATATAATGTTGTCCTATTTTATCAAAGGTAGAAATTTGAAAAACATGTGATATTATTTATGAATTATCCCCTGCAATGTATAGAAATTGTGTATTTTTATTAATTAATAAGAAAACAAATCGTTAATATAATACTGTTCTCTAAGCAATTTTTTTAATTTAAACTTAAGCATTTCTGGTTAATTTAAAATATTGTTTATTTAGCAAAATACCTTTTTCAAAACTTTTAAAATACTTACCTATTGAAAAGTCGTTTCTGAAACTTTTATTTTACACTAAAACTCTTTTTCTATTAAAAAATCAATAGCCTTATCGTGTTACTTCAATGCACCCAAAGGGCATTGACCTTTCTAAATTTCATCCTCGGAATACTCACATCTGCTAAACAAATTTTGAAAACTGAAAAGTTATTAAAAATTTAATTAAATCTCCAAATGACTTGAATCAAAATTTAAATAGGCTTTTATAATTAAAATGATTTAATATTTGCGTAATATCATTATCATGCCACATTTAAATAAATAAGTAAGTAGATAACTTATAGTGGAAATAATATATATTTCACAAAACATTATTGTGAGTGCAGTTGATATTTTTATGTTGATAAAAGTGTAGCGAAAATGGCTGAACGTACTGAGAAAATTGGAATTGTTGGAAGGTAAATATTTAACATTAAAATCAATTAAAATTGATCGTACACATTATTAAGTCCATAAAAAAATAGAATTTGTGTTTGTCACTGTCAAAAGGGGGCTCCAAATTTAGTTTTTCTTGTAAAAATAACTCATTTGAATTTTTTTAGCGGTCTTATCGGACGCTCATGGGCAATGCTTTTTGCCAGCGTAGGCTACAAAGTTTTCATTTACGACATCGAACCAAAATTCATTGCCGCAGCTTTAAAAGATGTTGAACAACAATTAAAAACATTGGAAAGCCGAAACGAACTAAGAGGAAAGTTAACAGCAGCGCAACAATTTTCTTGTATCAAAGGTAACTTATTTTATCTTATTTCTCAAGTTGTTTTTTATTGCATTGTTTCATATCAAAAATAATTAAAACATTGTTTACTTTATACATTAAATAAAAACAAGATAATTTTTAGGTACAACTGACTTATCGAAAGCCGTAAAAGACGCAGTATTGGTACAAGAATGTGTCCCGGAAAATCTTGACTTGAAACGCAGCGTTTGGAAACAAGTCGACGATATCGCTGGACCAAAAACAATTTTGTCAAGTTCGACATCAACCTTTATGCCATCCCTGTTTAGCGATCACTTAACCCACAAGTACGTACCTTAATAGTTATTTAACCAGTAATTGTGCTAATAAAGGTGATTAATAAGCGAGCGGTTTTAACAAGCGAGCGATCACCAAGCTTGTTAATAAGTGAGTTTATTAATCGCCATTTAACATACGAACTGGTTACAATGCTTTCTCGCACATCGTAGATCATTATTTAATAAATTATAAAATAAAACAGTTATTTCACCAACTAACAGAAACGATGCGTCGGCCATTCAAATTTATTAAAGAATAAGAGCTGTCACCGAAATTTTATTAATTGTGAATAGAAAATGAATGTTATTTCCTTTAAATGTGGTAAAAGGATCTTCTTCTCATTCTTTCCAACGGTAAATATTTAATTTCTTTTTGGTTTTGTTTCTTAAATCTTAATTAAAGCTACTTTAACATTTTGTAATGTAGAAACATAGATAGTAATTTTAAACATAGAAGAGCGTTACTATGGACATGGTATCCATGCATTAATAGGGGTCATTAATTAACGATTTGGAGTGCGTTAATGAATGTCTTTAATAAACGATGTGCGAAAAAACAATGTTAAGTACCTCATCATATACAATTTGTTTTTTAGGGAAAACATCGTAGTTTCTCACCCAGTAAACCCACCTTATTTCGTTCCGCTAGTAGAAATCGTTCCAGCGCCATGGACAAAACCCGAAATCCCAAAGAAAACCCGCGCTATCATGGAGGAAATAGGCCAAAGCCCAATTAACTTAACCAAAGAAGTCCCCGGCTTCGCTCTTAACCGAATCCAATACGCTATTCTCAACGAATCGTTCAACATGTTAAAGGATGGACTTTTGGACGTAGCCGATATGGACAAGGTTATGTCTGACGGATTAGGACCAAGGTACGCCTTTTTGGGAATGTGGGAAACGACTCATTTAAACGCGGAAGGGTTCGAGAACTATTGCGACCGTTACCGCAATTCAATCTACAACGTTAGCCAAGATTTCAAGCCATTGGCAAAATTAGAAGGACCTATTATCAAGGATATGGCCCAGCAATTGGAAAAGGATGTTCCTTTAGAGGAATTGGCTGCTAGGAGAGCTTGGAGGGACAAAGCGCTTACGAAACTAAGTTTATTAAAGAATGAGCTTAAAAATGAAAAGTAATGCAGTAGATTGTTTTTGTATAAAAATAAAATAAATTTTTAAAGCGTATTTTGGTTGTTTTATTTGTTTCCTACGCGTGGTACTTTTTGGTATGGTTCTCTAAACTTCTAGCTTGCGCAAAAACCTCACTACATTCCTTACAAGTAAAAACCAAACCCTTTTCTTTCCTCAAATGCATCGCTCTATGGTTTTTAAAAGTCCTCACGTGTTTAAACGTTTTTTTACAATCACCACACTCAAAAGTATCACTACTATGTACCTTAACATGGTCCTTTAACTCACTTAAACTCACGAATTTTTTATCGCATTGCGTACAGGCGTGTTTAAAATTTTTCTCATTGTGCTTTTTCTCGTGAATGTTAAACGCTGAATAGGTGTGGAATTTTTTCTGGCACGTTTTGCAACAGTACGGCTTCTCACCTGTGTGAATGTTCATATGGTCTTTAAGCGCGAATTGTGACTGTTTACGTTTGTGGCAAACTGGACACTTAAGTACTGCCTTGTGCACGAAGTTAACGTGCCGTTTAAGACCAGTGTTTGAGTCGAAATTCTTCGAACAGATCGTGCATACGAAGTTTGTTATTTTGGGCGCTGGTATTTTAACGAAACCTAGAAAATTGATCCTTTTTTCCACAACTTTTGAAGTTTCTGGCGTTACCAAAGGATCAGTTTTGGGTACTACGTTATTGTTAAACGGTGTTGCAAAGTGGATTACTTTCAAATGTCCATGAATGCCAGTTTTAGAATCGAAAGCTGCGTGGCAAAAGCTACACAAAAAGTAAACGCTACTTTCAATAGTTAGGTCTGAATGTTCGTTAGCGAAGTGAATTTGCAGCGAAGAGAAGTTTTGTATTACTAGTTCGCATGGGACGCATTGGAAGTAGTAGTTTGGTACGCAAGAAAGTTCTAAATGTTTCTTTTTTTGATGGCGTCTTAAGTCGACGCTGTCTCGCAACATCCAGCCGCATATTTCGCACTTTTTCTGCGCTTTTTTGGCTTTGCTTTGAACATCGTTTTGTGTAACGATAAAGTTTTTGGTGTGTTGTTTTCGTACTACGTTTAGTTTTGGTGGTTCCTCCTCTACTTCTGGAGGTGGAAGCATTTCGGGATCAGTAGTTTCTTCAATGATTTTTTCCAAGTCTTGTTGCGTGATTATTTCACAACCGTCTGCTACTATTCCATGTGTAATGTACAAATGCGCGGACAGTTCGACTTTTGAACCGCAGTGGGTGTCGCACAAAGTACAGGTCCTCCTGTTTGGAAGAAATTGTTGAACCTTCTGGCTGAAACAAAAATAAAATGAACTGTTGTTCTTAAGTTGTGTGGTGCTAGAAAAAATGCAAATTAAAACTCCCCAAGAATTAGTTTTATTAATAAGGCAATGCAAGGTAAACTTAAATCTATCTAACCCAAAATTACAAAGTAGGATAAAAGTCAGGTCTACTGGTAGAAGCAGTAGTACAAATCTTATGCGTCGTACGCAAATGGTTTAACAAATGCCCGCGTTGGAAATACTTCTTGTTGCAAATCTCACACTCATGGTTCCTCTCCTTGACTCCATGATTCAACATATGCTTATTCACACTGTCGCGTCTCGTGAAGCGCTTTTGACAAACCGGACAACTAAACTGAGGCTCGTCTGAATGCGACAACATATGCCGAGTCAGTCGAGAGTTACCAATACACGTCTTTCCGCATACCTCACAGGTTTTCTTGTTGTTCTCGATGTTATGGACAAGGTTCTTGTGCGCCAGGAGGGTTTGCTTGAGTTTGAAGGTCATTCCGCATTGGTCGCATTGATGCGGTTTTTCGTCCAAATGGGTTTGGATGTGCTCTCTTAAGCGGTAGGGTGTGGAGACTCGTTTTTTGCAGATGTGACACTCGTGCGGTAGACGAGCCTTAGTATCAAGGTGAGTACGACTATGTCCTCTGAGATAGTCCTTTTTCTTGAAGGAAGCGCCGCAGGTCTCGCATACAAACGGCCGACCGTGGGAATCCATGTGGGCAGATAAATCTGACTCCGTTTCTGTCTTGAAGTCGCAAATACTGCATTTCTTTAAACCTGTCTTGGATTTGCTTGCTTTCGTCATTGATTCAACAGTGACAACGGTTTTTGTAATTTTAGATGTTGATGGTGCGCCCTTCGGAACGTCCATCCATATGCCGTGGTTGGCAAACATGTGTCTTTTAAGAGCGACAGCGTGTATGAAGTGCAAACCGCAAATGTTGCAATTGGGGTGTTCCCCAAGGGTCTGTTCGGACTCCTCTGCGTGTTTTTTCATCCATTCTGCGAAGGCACCACTGCAACAAAGGTTATTCTCATTTGAAGTTCGTAACAAAAGGGACGCGCATATAGACAGGGTTTAATAAACAGAAAAACTAACTCTAAAGAATGTTTGTTTATTTATTTTTTAATCTACAAGTAACTTAAACATATATGCTAGTTTTAAAGGTTTAGAATTAATCACGAACTTCCTTAACTGCGGTTGGAACCTTAGAGCGAATTTTATGCACATCTCTTTTATGCTTTCCAACATGTCTGCGCTGAAAAAACTTTTTGTGGCAAATATCACACTCGTAATTTCGTTCAGTCGCTTCATGTATTAATTTATGTTCCCTAAGGCTAGCCAGTAAAGTAAATCGCTTGTCACAAGTCGGACAAGCATATTTCGGGTCAGTGGAATGAGACAACATATGCGTCGTAAGTTGTGACGTTCCCTTGAATACTTTTCCGCAGATTTCACATGTTCTTCTCATATCCTTATCGGTGTGATTAAGGTTCATGTGAGCGCTCAGCGAGTGTTTGGTTTTAAAGGTCATTCCGCATTGGTCGCACTGATAAGGCTTTTCTTGTGAGTGTGTTGCTAGGTGTAGTTTTAGAACCGTTGGTGATGATAATAGTTTGTGGCATATGTGGCATTCACGAGTGTCGTCTAGATTCAGGTGGGTGCGTTGATGCTTGGTAAGATATTGTCTTCTTGCAAAAGATTCACCGCATGTATCGCATATGTGGCATTCACGAGTGTCGTCTAGATTCAGGTGGGTGCGTTGATGCTTGGTAAGATATTGTCTTCTTGCAAAAGATTCACCGCATGTATCGCAGACAAAAGGACGATTTGTACTGTGAGTTGTCATGTGCCAGTGCAAATTCCAGTATCTTTTTGAGGTAAACCCGCAGATTGGGCATGTGTTTGGGCGTTCAATGCGTTTTCTTTTTGGTAATGGTTCTTCATTGATCTCTTTTTTTACATCTGCCTCTGCTTCAAATGACGTTGGTTCGCTGTAACAAAGATTACTCTCATTTAGGAATGGAAATAAAAAGGGATTTGGAATCAAAGTACGGTAGAAAAGGAATGTAAAGAAAAACGCTTTTAAAAATAACTGTAATTTGTTTATTTGTACTTGAAAGAAGAACAAAAATTTAAAGGCGTAATTATAATTGCTAAAATTAGTTCCTAGAAGTAGATGCACGAACTCTGGTCCTAATGTTATGTGTAACTCTCAAATGATTTCCTAAGTGTCTACGCTGCATAAATTTCTTGTGGCAAATCTCACACTCGTGAGTTCTTTCATGTGCCACATGGATCAATTTATGTTCGTTAAGAAAATCCGGCGCAGTAAAACGCTTGTCACAAATCGTACAGACATATTTTGCGTCAGTGGAATGCGTCATCATATGCCGAGTTAGACGCGATGTCCCAACGCATATTTTTCCGCATATTTTACAAGGTTTCTTGGTATTCTCGTTATGGATTAAGTTCTTGTGAACCTTCATCGTTGCTTTAAGTTTAAAGGTCATTCCGCATTGATCGCATTGGTGGTTTCTTTCCTCTGAGTGCGTTAGAATGTGTTGTGATAGAACATATGCGGTCGATACTCGTTTGTGGCAAATGTGACACTCATGAGGCAGGCGCTCCTCTAGACTTAGATGTGTTCGCTCATGTCCATTGAGATTTACCTTCCTCGCAAAAGCTGCGCCACATGTTTGGCATAGAAATGGGCGTTCTTTTGTGTGCGTCATCATGTGGTCCTTGAAATTTTTTGATTTTTTTGTGCGGTAGCCGCAGATATTGCATACTTCTATTGAACCTGCAGGACGTCTTTTTTTAACAATTCGTTTTGGAGGTTTAGGGGATACCAATGTAGTTAATAGAGCGCTTTTGGAAGGTTTAATCCATATGCCATGCTTGGCAAACATGTGTCCCTTCAAAACTAATGCATTTGTAAATTTTGAACCGCAAATTTTGCAAGTGGAGGCATCGCCAAGGATCTGTTTTGGTTCATCTTTAATTGGTTGGGATGACGTTGGTGCCACGTCTTCACTGTAACAAAGATTAGTTATATTTAAGGGTGGACATATAAATTTGGGATTTAGGGTCAAGTGTGAAAAGCAAACACTTTTAAGCGTAATTACTGATTTTTTTATTATTCAAAACTCGAATAATTAGGGCAAACATATTTCTTAAAACTAGTCACAATCACAATCACAAGATTTATAATTAATCACGAACTTCCTTAACTGCGGTTGGGACCTTAGATCGAATTTTATGCACATCTCTTTTATGCTTTCCAACATGTCTGCGCTGGAAAAACTTTTTGTGGCAAATATCACACTCGTAATTTCGTTCAGTTGCCTCATGTATCAGTTTATGTTCCCTAAGGCTCGCCAGTAAAGTAAATCGCTTGTCACAAGTCGGGCAAGCATATTTCGGGTCAGTGGAATGAGACAACATATGCATCGTAAGTTTCGACGGTCCCTTGAATACTTTTCCGCAGATTTCACATGTTCTTCTCATATCCTTAGCGGTGTGATTAAGGTTCATGTGAGCGCTCAGCGTTTGTCTGGTTTTAAAGGTCATTCCGCATTGGTCGCACTGATAAGGCTTTTCTTGTGAGTGTGTTGCTAGGTGTAGTTTTAGAACCGTTGGTGATGATAATCGTTTGTGGCATATGTGGCATTCACGAGTGTCGTCTAGATTCAGGTGGGTGCGTTGATGCTTGGTAAGATATTGTCTTCTTGCAAAAGATTCACCGCATGTTTCGCAGGCAAAAGGACGATTTGTACTGTGAGTTGTCATGTGCCAGTGCAAATTCCAGTATCTTTTTGAGGTAAACCCGCAGATTGGGCATGTGTTTGGGCGTTCAATACGATCTCTTTTTGGTAATGGTTCTTCAAGGATTTCTTTTTTAACATCCTCCTCTGCTTCAAATGACGTTGGTTCCAAGGGTTCGCTGTAACAAAGATTACTCTCATTTAGGAATGGAAATAAAAAGGTATTTGGAATCAAAGTACAGTAGAAAAGGAATGTAAAGGAAACGCTTTTAAAAATAATTGTAATTTGTTTATTTGTACTTGAAAGAAGAACAAAAATTTTAAGGCTTAATTATAATTGTTAAAATTAGTTCCTAGAAGTAGATGCACGAACTCTGGTCCTAATGTTATGTGTAACTCTCAAATGATTTCCTAAGTGTCTACGTTGCATAAATTTCTTGTGGCAAATCTCACACTCGTGAGTTCTTTCATGTGCCACATGGATCAATTTATGTTCGTTAAGAAGATCCGGCGCAGTAAAACGCTTGTCACAAATCGTACAGACATATTTTGCGTCAGTGGAATGCGTCATCATATGCCGAGTTAGACGCGACGTCCCAACGCATATTTTTCCGCATATTTCACAAGGTTTCTTGGTATTCTCGTTATGGATTAAGTTCTTGTGAACCTTCATCGTTGCTTTAAGTTTAAAGGTCATTCCGCATTGATCGCACTGGTGGTTTTTTTCCTCTGAGTGCGTTAGAATGTGTTGTGATAGAACATATGCGGTCGATACTCGTTTGTGGCAAATGTGACACTCATGAGGCAGGCGCTCCTCTAGACTTAGATGTGTTCGCTCATGTCCATTGAGATTTACCTTCCTCGCAAAAGCTGCGCCACATGTTTGGCATAGAAATGGGCGTTCTTTTGTGTGCGTCATCATGTGGTCCTTGAAATTTTTTGATTTTTTTGTGCGGTAGCCGCAGATTTTGCATACTTCTATTGAACCTGCAGGACGTCTTTTTTTAACAATTCGTTTTGGAGGTTTAGGGGATACCAATGTAGTTAATAGAGCGCTTTTGGAAGGTTTGATCCATATGCCATGCTTGGCAAACATGTGTCCCATCAAAACTAATGCATTTGTAAATTTTGAACCGCAAATTTTGCAAGTGGAGGCTTCGCCAAGGATCTGTTTTGGTTCATCTTTAATTGGTTGGGATGACGTTGGTGCCACGTCTTCACGGTAACAAAGATTAGTTTTATTTAGGGGTGGACATATAAATTTGGGATTTAGGGTCAAGTGTGAAAAGCAAACACTTTTAGCGTAATTACTGATTTTTTTATTATTCAAAACTCGAATAATTAGGGCAAACATATTTCTTAAAACTAGTCACAATCACAAGGTTTATAATAAATCACGAACTTCCTTAACTGCGGTTGGAACCTTAGATCGAATTTTATGCACATCTCTTTTATGCTTTCCAACATGTCTACGCTGGAAAAACTTCTTGTGGCAAATATCACACTCGTAATTTCGTTCAGTTGCCTCATGTATCAGTTTATGTTCCCTAAGGCTCGCCAGTAAAGTAAATCGCTTGTCACAAGTCGGGCAAGCATATTTCGGGTCAGTGGAATGAGACAACATATGCATCGTAAGTTTCGACGGTCCCTTGAATACTTTTCCGCAGATTTCACATGTTCTTCTCATATCCTTAGCGGTGTGATTAAGGTTCATGTGAGCGCTCAGCGTTTGTCTGGTTTTAAAGGTCATTCCGCATTGGTCGCACTGATAAGGCTTTTCTTGTGAGTGTGTTGCTAGGTGTAGTTTTAGAACCGTTGGTGATGATAATCGTTTGTGGCATATGTGGCATTCACGAGTGTCGTCTAGATTCAGGTGGGTGCGTTGATGCTTGGTAAGATATTGTCTTCTTGCAAAAGATTCACCGCATGTTTCGCAGGCAAAAGGACGGTTTGTACTGTGAGTTGTCATGTGCCAGTGCAAATTCCAGTATCTTTTTGAGGTAAACCCGCAGATTGGGCATGTGTTTGGGCGTTCAATACGATCTCTTTTTGGATCCTCTTCAAGGATTTCTTTTTTAACATCCTCCTCTGCTTCAAATGACGTTGGTTCCAAGGGTTCGCTGTAACAAAGATTACTCTCATTTAGGAATGGAAATAAAAAGGTATTTGGAATCAAAGTACAGTAGAAAAGGAATGTAAAGAAAAACGCTTTTAAAAATAATTGTAATTTGTTTATTTGTACTTGAAAGAAGAACAAAAATTTAAAGGCTTAATTATAATTGTTAAAATTAGTTCCAAGAAGTAGATGCACGAACTCTGGTCCTAATGTTATGTGTAACTCTCAAATGATTTCCTAAATGTCTACGCTGCATAAATTTCTTGTGGCAAATCTCACACTCGTGCGTTCTTTCATGTGCCACATGGATCAATTTATGTTCGTTAAGAAGATCCGGTGCAGTAAAACGCTTGTCACAAATCGTACAGACATATTTTGCATCGGAATGTGTCATCATATGCCGAGTTAGACGCGACGTTCCAACGCATATTTTTCCGCATATTTCACAAGGTTTCTTAGTATTCTCGTTGTGGATCAAGTTCTTGTGAACCTTCATCGTTGCTTTAAGTTTAAAGGTCATTCCGCATTGATCGCATTGGTGGTTTTTTTCCTCTGAGTGCGTTAGAATGTGTTGTGATAGAACATATGCGGTCGATACTCGTTTATGGCAAATGTGACACTCATGAGGCAGGCGCTCCTCTAGACTTCCATGTGTTCGCTCATGTCCTTTGAGATTTACTTTTCTCGCAAAAGCTGCGCCACATGTTTGGCATAGAAATGGGCGTTCTTTTGTGTGCGTCATCATGTGGTCCTTGAAATTTTTTGACTTTTTTGTGCAGTAGCCGCAGATTTTGCATACGTCTTTTGAACCTGCAGGACGTCTTTTTTTAACAATTCGTTTTGGAGGTTTAGAAGGTACCGATGTAGTTACTGGAGCGCTTTTGGAAGCCTTGATCCATATGCCATGCTTGGCAAACATGTGTCCCTTTAAAACTAATGCATTTGTGAATTTTGATCCGCAAATTTTGCATGTGGATGCATCGCCAAGGGTCTCTTCTGGTCCACTTCTAATTGTTTGGGATGTCGTTGGTGTCACGACTTCACTGTAACAAAGATTAGTTTTATTTAGAGCCGCTCAAATAAATTTGAAATTTGGGGTTAAAGTGTGAAAGGAAAACACAATTAAAAAATTGAAAATAAGTACTATTTTTCTTTATTAGAAACTCGAACAATTTTAAAGGCGGCAAATGTATTTATTATGCTTATTTCACCATTTTAGAAGTAGATGATGCAAAAACTACAGAGCGAATTTTGTGTGTAACTCTTAAATGATTCCCCAATTGGTTGCGCAAAAAAAACTTCTTGTGGCAAATCTCACACTCGTGAGTTTTTTCTTTTGCCTCATGAATCTTTTTATGGCCGTGAAGACAACTCGACGAGGTAAACCGCTTGTCACAAACTGAACAAACATATTTTGTGTCAGTGGAATGGGTCATCATATGTTGATTTAGACGCGACGTTCCAACGTATATTTTTCCGCATATTTCACAAGGTTTCTTAGTATTCTCGTTGTGGATTAAGTTCTTGTGAACCTTCATCGTTGCTTTAAGTTTAAAGGTCATTCCGCATTGATCGCACTGGTGGTTTTTTTCCTCTGAGTGCGTTAGAATGTGTTGTGATAGAACATATGCGGTCGATACTCGTTTGTGGCAAATGTGACACTCATGAGGCAGGCGCTCCTCTAGACTTCCATGTGTTCGCTCATGTCCTTTTAGATTTACTTTCCTCGCAAAAGCTGCGCCACATGTTTGGCATAGAAATGGGCGTTCTTTTGTGTGCGTCATCATGTGGTCCTTGAAATTTTTTGACTTTTTTGTGCAGTAGCCGCAGATTTTGCATACGTCTTTTGAACCTGCAGGACGTCTTTTTTTAACAATTCGTTTTGGAGGTTTAGGGGATACCGATGTAGTTAATGGAGCGCTTTTAGAAGGCTTGATCCATATGCCATGCTTGGCAAACATGTGTCCCTTTAATACTAATGCATTTCTAAAGTGTGATCCGCAAATATTGCAAGTGGAGGCTTCGTCAAGGGTCTCTTCTGGTCCATCTTTAATTATTTGAGATGACGTTGGTGGCCAGACTTCACTGTAACAAAGATTATTTTTATTTAGGGGTGGACATATACATTTGAGATTTGGGGTCAAAGTGTGAAAAGCAAACACTATTAAGCAATTGTAATTACTGTTCTTTTTATTAATAACTCAAACAATATGAAGGAAGGCAAAATTTCTTAAAACTAGTCACAATCTTTAGAAGTAGATGAAGCAACCTTCGAGCGAATTTTATGCGTTATTCTTAAATGATTCATTAAATGTCTGCGCTGCAAAAACTTCTTTTGGCAAATCTCACACTCGTGGTTCCGCTCTGTTGCCTCATGTATCCTCTTATGTTCCCTAAGACTGTTCAGTAAAGTAAAACGCTTTTCACAAATCGGACAAGAGTATTTTGCGTCGGTGGAATGGGTCAGCCTATGTTGAGTTAGACGCGACGTCCCAATGCATACTTTTCCGCATATTTCACAAGCTTTCTTCATACTCTCCTTCTGATGGATTAATTTCTTGTGAACTCTCATTGTTGCTTCAATTTTAAAAGTCATTCCGCATTGATCGCACTGGTGCTGCTTTTCTGCTGAGTGTGTTAAAATGTGTTGTTTCAAAATATATCGCGATGATACTCGTTTATGGCATAAGTGACATACATGAGGTAGGCGCTCCTCTAACTTTAGGTGCGTTCGCTCATGCCCTTGAAGGGAGGTTTTTGTCGAAAAAGAGGCGCCACATGTTTGGCATAGAAATGGGCGATCATTAGTGTGTGTCCGCAGGTGTCTTTCGAAATGGGAACGAAATTTCGAATGGTATCCGCATGTTCTGCATGTTTTAGCACTGGCACTAAGACGTATCTTTTTTGGTTTTGGACCTTCCGAAGGTCCAGAAGAAGTCGATGTATTGTTTGTAGGGACCCCTTTTGCTGATGGTTTTTTACCTTTTGTAGATACTATAGAAGTGGGTGGATTCGTTTTAGGTACTTTTTCTAATGATGTTGGTTTTAAAATTTTGGTAATTGTGCATTCTTTAAAAAGAAGTCTTTCTAAAACTGGTTTTTGAGGTTCAGAATAGACGAAAGAAGTGGATGGCTCTTCCTTAATCCATACGACATCAGGATTGACGAATAAGGGTTCGTTCGAAAGGTAAGCATTTTTCAATTGTGAACCTTTTGTAAGGATCTTTTTTGGTCGATCTTCATTTACTTGAAATGTCGTTGGTGCATTTTTTTGGCTGTAACAAAAATGATTTTCTGTTAGGAATAAAAATAAAAAGCTACAAAAACTAGGAAACATTAATGTACAACAAAAAACATTTTTTTAAAAAGAATTGTTAATTTATTTATATTACAACAAGAAAAAAAGAGGAAGATGCTTAAATAGTTAATGATATTTCTTAGAATTAGGCACAATCTTTAAAAGTAACTTTAGAGGAAATTTTATTCTTAAATGAGTGAAATTACTGTTTTTTTTTTATTAATATCTCGAACAATTTAAAAGAAGTCAAAACCATTCCTTAAAATTAGTCACAATCTTTTAAAGTAGATGCAGCAACTTTGGAACGAATGTTGTGTGTAATTCTTAAATGATTCTTTAAATGTCTGCGCTGCAAAAACTTTTTTTGGCAAATCTCACACTCGTGGGTTCGCTCTGTTGCCTCATGTATCTTCTTATGTTCCCTAAGACTGTTCAGTAAAGTGAAACGCTTTTCACAAATCGGACAAGAGTATTTTGCGTCGGTGGAATGGGACTTCATATGGCGATTTAGACGCGCCGTCCCAATACATACTTTTCCGCATATTTCACAAGTCTTCATAATTTTCTCTTTGTTATGGATTAGTTCTAGGTGATTCCTCAACGATGCTTTAATTTTAAAAGTACTTCCGCATTGATCGCACTGGTACGGTCTTTCTTCTGAGTGTGTTAAAATGTGTTGTTTCAAAATAAATCGCGATGATACTCGTTTAGGGCATAAGTGACATACATGAGGTAGACGTTCTTCTAACTTTAGGTGAGTTCGCTCATGCTGTAAAAGGTAAGTTTTTCTCGTAAAAGAGGCGCCACATGTTTGGCATAGAAATTTACGATCATTAGTGTGTATCCGCAAGTGGTCCTCAAAATGGGAACTATGTTTCGGCTGGTATCCGCATGTTGGACATATCTTTTTTGGTTTTGGACCTTTAGAAGGTACCGAAGAAGTCGATGTATTGTTTTTAGGGACCTTTTTTGCTGATAGTTTTTTACCTTTAGTAGGTACGATAGAAGTAGGTGGATCCGTTTTAGGTACTTCGACCACTTTTTGTAATGATGTTGGATTTAAAACTTGGATAATTGTGCATCCTTTAGGAAGAATTGTTCTTAAACCTGGTTTCTGAGGTTCAGAATATACGGCAGAAGTGGGTGGCTCCTCCTTAATCCATACGACATCAGGATTGACGAATAAGGGTTCGTTCGAAAGCAAAGCATTTTTCAAGTGGGAACCTTTTGAAAGGATCTCTTTTGGTAGATCTTCAATTACTTGACATGACGTTAGTGCATTTTTTTGGCTGTAACAAAAATTATTTTCTGTTAGGAACAAAAATAAAAACCCACAAAAAACTAGGAAAAATTAATGTACATCAGAAAAACATGTTTTAAAAAGAATTGTTAATTGTTTATTTATATTAAAACGAGAACATAGATGAAGATGCTTAAAAAGCTAATGATATTTCTTAGAATTAGGCAAAATCTTTTAAAGTAGATGCAGCAACTTTGGAACGAATGTTGTGTGTAATTCTTAAATGATTCCCCAATTGATTGCGCAAAAAAAACTTCTTGTGGCAAATCTCACACTCGTGAGTTCGCTCTGTTGCCTCATGAATCTTCTTATGTTCCCTAAGAGTGTCCTGAAGAGTGAAACGCTTTTCACAAATCGGACAAGGATATTTTGCGTCGGTGGAATGGGACTTCATATGGCGATTTAGACGCGCCGTTCCAATGCATACTTTTCCGCATGTTTCACAAGTCTTATTAATTATTTTCTCTTTGTTATGGGTTACTCTTAGGTGATCCCTCAACGATGCTTTAATTTTAAAACTCAATCCGCATTGATCGCACTGATACGGTCTTTCTTCTGAGTGTGTTAAAATGTGTTGTTTCAAACTAAATCGCGATGCTACTCGTTTAGGGCATAAGTGACATACATGAGGTAGGCGTTCCTCTAACTTTAGGTGAGTTCGCTCATGCTGTAAAAGGTAAGTTTTTCTCGTAAAAGAGGCGCCACATGTTTGGCATAGAAATTTACGATCATTAGTGTGTATCCGCAAGTGGTCCTCAAAATGGGAACTGTGTTTCGGCTGGTATCCGCATGTTGGACATATCTTTTTTGGTTTTGGTTTTGGATCTTCAGAAGGTGCAGAAGAAGTCGAGGCATTGTTTTTAGGGACCTTTTTTGATGATAGTTTTTTACCTTTAGTAGGTACTGTAGAAGTAGGTGGATCCGTTTTAGGTACTTCGACTACTTTTTGTAATGATGTAGGATTTAAAACTTGGATAATTGTGCATCCTTTAGGAAGAATTGTTCTTAAACCTGGTTTCTGAGGTTCAGAATATACGGCAGAAGTGGGTGGCTCCTCCTTAATCCATACGACATCAGGGTTGACGAATAAGGGTTCGTTCGAAAGCAAAGTATTTTCCAGGTATGAACCTTTTGAAAGGATCTCTTTTGGTCGATCTTCAATTACTTGAAATGACGTTGGTGCATTTTTTTGGCTGTAACAAAAATTGTACTCTGTTAGGAATAAAAATAAAAACCCACAAATATTAGGAAAAATTAATGTACAACAGAAAAACATGTTTTAAAAAGAATTGTTAAATGTTTATTTATATTAAAACAAGAACAAAGATGCTTAAATAGTTAATTATATTTCTTAAAATTAGTCATCCTTTTTAGAAGTGGATGAAGTAACTTTAGAGGAAATTTTATGTGTAATTCTTAAATGATTTCCCAAATGGTTGCGCAACAAAAACTTTTTTTGGCAAATTTCACACTCGTGTCTTTCGTTTGGGTCTTTTGCATGGGTCATCTTATGACGAGTTAGACGCGACGTTCCAATGCATATTTTTCCGCATATTTCGCAAGTTTTCTTAGTATTCTCGTTGTGGATTAGGTTCTTGTGAACCTTCATCGTTGCTTTAAGTTTAAAGGTCATTCCGCATTGATCGCATTGGTGGTTTTTTTCCTCTGAGTGCGTTAGAATGTGTTGTTTTAGAACATATGGTGTCGATACTCGTTTGTGGCAAATGTGACACTCATGAGGCATGCGCTCCTTTAGATTTAGATGTGTTCGCTCATGTCCTTTGAGAAACAGTAGTCTCGTAAAAGACGCGCCACATGTTTTGCATAAGTATGGACGTACTTTACCGTGAGTGAGCATATGCTCCTTAAAACTACCCGAATAATTAGTGCAGTAACCGCAAATTGTGCATTCTTTAGAACTTGTTAGACGTCTTCTTTTTTCGTTTTTTCCTTTTTTACGTTTAGGAGGTACCGAAGTAGTTAATGGAGCGCTTTTGGAGGCCTTGATCCATATGCCATGCTTGGCAAACATGTGTCCCTTCAAAACTAATGCATTTGTAAAATTTGATCCGCAAATATTGCAAGTGGAAGTTTCGTCAAGGGTCTCTTCTGGTCCGCTTTTAATTGTTTGGGATGTCGTTGGTGTCACGACTTCACTGTAACAAAGATTAGTTTTATTTAGAGCCGCTCAAATAAATTTGTGGGGTCAAAGTGTGAAAGGAAAACACAATTAGAAAATTGAAAATAAGTACTATTTTTTTTTATTAAAAACTTGAACAATTTTAAAGGCGGCAAATGTATTTATTACGCTTATTTAACCATTTTAGAAGAAGATGAAGCAAAAACTACAGAGCGAATTTTGTGTGTAACTCTTAAATGATTTCCCAATTGGTTGCGCAAAAAAAACTTCTTGTGGCAAATCTCACACTCGTGAGTTCTTTCTTTTGCCTCATGAATCTTCTTATGGCCGTGAAGACAACCCGACGAGGTAAACCGCTTGTCACAAACTGAACAAACATATTTTGCGTCTGTGGAATGGGTCATCATATGTTGATTTAGACGCGAAGTTCCAACGTATATTTTTCCGCATATTTCACAAGGTTTCTTAGTATTCTCGTTGTGAATTAAGTTCTTGTGAACCTTCATCGTTGCTTTAAGTTTAAAGGTCATTCCGCATTGATCGCACTGGTGTTTCTTTTCATCTGAGTGCGTTAGAATGTGTTGTGATAGAACATATGGTGTCGATACTCGTTTGTGGCATATGTGGCACTCATGGGGCAAGCGCTCCTCTAGACCTAGATGTGTTCGCCCATGCTGTTTGAGAAACAGTGCTCTCGTAAAAGACGCGCCACATGTTTGGCATAAGTATGGGCGAACTTTACCGTGTGTGAGCATATGCTCCTTGAAACTGCCCGAATAATTAGTGCAATAGCCGCAAATTGTGCATTCTTTAGAACTTGTAAGACGTCTTAATTTTTTATTTTTTCCTTTTTGACGTTTAGGAGGTACCGGAGCGCTTTTGGAAGGCTTGATCCATATGCCATGCTTGGCAAACATGTGTCCCTTCAAAACTAATGCATTTGTAAAGTTTGATCCGCAAATATTGCAGGTGGAGGCTTCGTCAAGGGTCTCTTCTGGTTCATCTTTAATTGTTTGAGATGTCGTTGGTGTCACGACTTCACTGTAACAAAGATTAGTTTTATTCAGAACCGCTCAAATAAATTTGAAATTTGGGGTCAAAGTATGGAAGGAAAACACAATAAAAAAATTGAAAATAAGTACTATTTTTTTTTTATTAAAAACTCGAACAATTTTAAAGGCGGCAAATGTATTTGTTATCTTATTTAACCATTTTAGAAGTAGATGAAGCAAAAACTACAGAGCGAATTTTGTGTGTAACTCTTAAATGATTCCCCAATTGGTTGCGCAAAAAAAACTTCTTGTGGCAAATCTCACACTCGTGAGTTCTTTCTTTTGCCTCATGAATCTTCTTATGGCCGTGAAGACAACTCGACGAGGTAAACCGTTTGTCACAAACTGAACAAACATATTTTGCGTCAGTGGAATGTGTCATCATATGGCGAGTTAGTCGCGATGCTCCAATGCATACTTTTCTGCATATTTCACAAGTTTTCTTAATACTCTCGCTGTGATGGATTAATTTCTTGTGAACTCTCATTGTTGCCTTAATTTTAAAAGTCATTTCGCATTGATCGCACTGATGCGGCTTTCCTTCTGAGTGTGTCAATATGTGATCTTTAAGATTATATATTGTTGATACCCGTTTATGGCATATGTGACATTCATGAGGCAGACGGTCCTCTAGATTAAGATGAGTTCGGCTATGTGCGTCGAGAATTGGTTTCGTTGAAAATGACTTGCCACATGTTTGGCATAGAAACGACCGTTCTTTATTGTGTGTTCGCATGTGCGGCCTCATAAATAGCGGGCGAGCGCCGCAGATTGTGCATTCTTCAGAGCCTTCATTACGTCCTCTTTGGACTGCTCTTTTACGTTTAGGAGCTACCGAAGTCGGTGGAGCACTTTGGACTATCTCGATCCATATTCCATGTTTGGCAAACATGTGTCCCTTCAAAACTAATGCATTTGTGAAGTGTGAACCGCAAATATTGCAAGTGGGGGGTTCGTCAAGGTTCTGTTTTGGGTCATCTTTATTTGTCTGGAATGACGTTGGTACCCAGATTGTGCTGTAACAAAGATTGTTTTGATTTAGGGAAGGAAAAAAAAAACGTTGTATTCAAAGTGTGGTGACTAAGAAAACACTTTTTAAAATTGTAATTCTTTTATTAAAAACTAACACGAATTAAAACTTAATCCTTAGAAGTAGATGGCATATCTTTTTTCTTATGCGCTGCACTCATATGAGTGTTTAAATACCTCTTAAGCGAAAACTTTTTCAAACAAACATCACACTCAAAAGCTTTTCCTACAGCTTTATGTATCTTCATATGTTTCGCATAAGAATTTCTCTTGTTAAAAATTTTCAAGCAAATAGAACATTTAAATTGTGTATCAGAATGGTGCGTTATGTTATGTTCTCGCAAAGACGTTCCTTTGACAACCTCTCCACAAAGCTCGCATGGAAACTCTTTAAATGAATGAAGTTTCCTGTGATTCTTTAACGAAACCTTCGTCTTGAAGTCTTTTTTGCAAATAATACAAGTGATGTTTCCTTGCAAGTGATGAATCATGTGGGTATCGTAATTTGCCTTGGATATACAGACAATGTCGCAGATTTTACATGGATACTTTATTGAAGTATCATGGTAATGCAACTGATGTGTGTACAAGGCATTTGGAGTTTTGAAACGCCTAGCACATTTCTGGCATTGGTATGGCATAGTGTCGGAATGTAACCGTAAGTGCTGACGAAGCGTGAAGTCTGACGAAAGCTTTCTTTGACACACTGGGCATTCGATTTTGGGGCGAGACTTTGTTTTTAAATCATCGTTCGATTTAGGTTCGTAGTTTTGCGCAATTTCTGAAGTTTCACTTTCGCGTGAAGGTGTTTCTTCGTCAGAACTTAGTAGCTCCTTCTTGATATCAATTTCGAGGTCTTCTACCTCAACTTTAATTTGCACTTGTTCAAATGCAATACTTGTAGGTTCCCCAACTGCAGTTTTGTTGTATGGGCTGCAACAAACAATGTTCTAATAGTCTTTGTTTAGTAGGTAACACATTTTGTTAACTATAATACCGAAAAACGTTTCGTCTGTTAAAAAGAGTAGGTACAAGTGTTAAATATGATGTAAATGGAGTTAAAGACACTAAAGAAAAACACATAAACGTTCCCAAAACCTTTATTAAGACAACATAAATGTTACAAATTAACAGAGCTCGGTTTTGCCTTAAAAATCTTGTGCGTAAGCACCAAATGGTTCGCCAAGTACCGTTTGTGAGCAAAAGAACTCTGACAAATACTACAATCATAAGTAACCCCTGTAGCTTCATGAATTTCCTTAACATGCTTTTTAAGCGCATCCGGGCGTTTAAACTTTTTCTCACAGACATGGCAAACCAAGTCAACATCTCCATGGATCCGCATATGATCCTTTAGACGAAACAAACCTTTGAGAATAACACCACATATTTCACAGGGGTATGAGTTGGATTTGTCATGCATGTACTTTAGATGATTAAGAAGTGTGTCTTTGCGCTTGAATGATTTTTGGCAGTGATCACACACGAATTGAGTGCTCTTCGATGAGTGAACACGAGCGTGACTGTTAAGATTTGACTTACTTTTGCATTGGAGCCCGCAAACTTCACACGTAAACGCTTTGGTGGTGTCGTGCGCATATTTTTTGTGAACAAAAAGACTGTTCTGAGCTTTGAAAGACTTTCCGCAGTAATCACAAACGTACTGCGGGTTCGCCAGGTGTAATTTTAAATGTCTGTCGAAGGTGATTTTGGACGCTAGCTCCTTGTGGCATGTGTCGCACTTAAATGGTTTTTCTCTTGGTCTTACGTGCTTGAGTTTGTGCCTTTCCATTGTGTCCGGTCGCAGGAAGGTCTTGCCACAAACCCCGCAGGTAAACGAGGGTTTGGAGTGTTGGTACATGTGCATTTTCATGTTGTACGAGCGAGGGGATGTGAAATTGCACTTGGGACATTTTTTTAAGACACCTGTCATCTTGGAGGCTTGTTGGGCATCGTCTTCGCATGATTGGTAACCATCAGCGTCGCTGTAACACATTTCGTTCTTAGTTTGGACACATTTTGAGTTTATTGAGTCTGGTTGAGAAAATAAAACAATCAAATAAAAATTATGCGTTTATTTGGAACTTAAGAGCTAAAAGTAGAGAAGCTTAGATTTTAGGAAGAGGGAGATCCATTGTGTATTCCTTGGCCCATTCCTTAGTCCGCATTTTATGTTTCGTCAACATGTGGTTCGCCAAATACCGACGTTGTCTGAGCTTAGTTCCGCAAATCGTGCATTCGTACTTATTTTCCGTTTCGGTGTGAATTAACTCATGATTCTTCAACAGCAAATCTGATTTAAATGCGCTTCCACACTGCGAACAAGAGAACCTCTTCTCCTCCTCATGGTTAAAGACATGTTGTTTCAAAAGAGCCTTGGATTTACATCCTTTTCCGCAAACATGGCAAACGAATCGACTTGGCTCATCGTGTTGCTGTCTTTTGTGGACCATGAGGGATTTGCGCACTTTGTACGTCTTTCCGCATAAGTCGCACTGATGGGGTTCGTCCCTTGAATGTTTAACGATGTGTTCTTTGAGGGTTATTTTTGTCGAGAGTTGTTTCGAACAAATGGGGCACTTGTACACTGGACGGTTTTCCAAGTGTATTTGTTCGTGCACTTTTAAACTGTCGGGTCGAGCGAAGGCCATTCCACAGGTTTTGCAAAGAAATGAACGATCCGTTGAGTGTTTGAATTTGTGGAGGTACATGTTGCCTGAATTTGAGGATTCGTAGTCGCAATGAGGGCATTTCTTTTTTCGTTTTGGAAGATCTGGTTTTGTTGAATCTGAAAGTTCGTCGTTCTGTTCTTCTGTAGATTGTTTTGGTGCCTTTTTTAGTTCAGTTTTTGTTTTTCGCTTCGGGTTTTTAGGTTTTATGGAAGCTAATTTTCTCTCCTTACGCGGTTTTCTTGATACATCAGTTTTTTGTTTTCGCTTTCGGTTTTTTAGTTTAGTCGAATTTGAAGTTAATTCTTCTTTTGGTTCTTTTTTTAAATCATCTAGTTCGGTTCGATTCTGAGGCTTGATATCACTGCAACAAAGTTTATTCATCAATACATTTCTAAAATGATCATGATTCATTATTATTTAGACTAAGTATTAAATAAAACATTTAGTTGTTGGGTAAGCTTTTTATTAGGCATGTATTTGACAAGTAATTTTATTCGTTAGAGGTAGAGGGTCTGTCCTTAGCTTTTAATTTATGAGTAATCAGTAAATGGTTCTTCATATATCTCTTCTGTGCGAATTTCTTATGACAAAGAAAACATTCATGAGAATCGTCCGTTTTCGTGTGTATCATCCTGTGAGTTTTTAAGTTGGGCTTAGTTTTGAAAAGCTTTCCGCAGTACTCACACCCAAATTGTCTTACATTGGAATGCGTTATCATATGCAGTTTTAAAGTCGCTTTGGAGGGAGCTGCGTACTCGCAAAGATTGCAACGATATTTAACATCAGTGTGGTGGACTCTTTTGTGAATTCGTAAACTTGCGTCTAACTTGAAACCTTTTCCGCATTGGTCGCACTGATACGAGTCTTCTTTTGAGTGGATGTTGAGGTGTTCCTGAAGGATATAATTTGAGGACAGTCGTTTTTTGCATATGTGGCATTCATGGATTCCGCGCACCTCCGGCGGTAGGTGCAATCGCTCGTGGTTTTTCAAAGAATCCAATCGGGCGAATGTCATTCCGCAGGTTTTGCATAGGCATGAGCGTTCGCCCGAGTTATTATGCCTTAACATATGTCTTCTTAGGTATTCCTTTCGTTTGGTTACGTAGTCACATTGATTGCATGAATATTCCGTGGGTTCTGAAAGAGGTGCTTTACGTCTAATGGGTTCTTTTATGTCTTGTGTTTCTTCTTGCGATGTTGTGGGATACGGAGCTATTAGCCATTGGCCATGCTCTTTAAACATGTGTCTATTTAAAGCGAAACGATTTTTTAGAGTAAGCCCACAAGTTTTACAATCCTCTTGGTGTTTGCCAAACGAAGATTCCGATGGTTCTTCCAACGTTACCTCGAGTTTATAGATGGGTCCTGTCTCCCTGGAACAAAGTTATTTATCAGTATGCTTTTGCCTTGATGGTCTTTAACATAACAGGAAATTACTAAATAAAACATATTCATGCTTGGTAGGTATACTTTATTTATTGAAAGGTTCTTTAATACATCTGGGGTAATTATGGACATTCATTCTGTAGAAGTGGAGGGAATGTCTCCAGCCTTCATTTTATGCGTGATTAGATAATGGTTCCTTAGGTATCTCTTCAGAGAGAATTTTTTGTGACAAATTACACACTGAAACTCCCTTTCTTGGGTCGTATGAATCAATTCGTGATTTACTTTAGATGTCGAAGACTTAAAGCGTTTTCCGCAGTGAGAGCATTCATACTTTCTTATGTCAACATGAGTACGCATATGTTCTCTCAATTTTGTATTGGAATAGCATAAATGGCCGCAGACCGAACAAGGAATCTTGTTGTCATTGTGATTCGCCATTTTATGGTGGCGCAAAGTTCCTTCAATTTTGAATCCCGCTCCGCACTGGTCACATATATAACTGTTTTTCTCGCCGTGAATTTTGAGGTGTTGAGTAAGAACGTATTGTGTAGAGAGACGTTTCTGGCAAATGTGGCACTCAAAAACTGGTCGCAAATCTGGAGGTAAGTGTAACAGCTCGTGCTTTTTTAAGATTGCCTGTCTATAAAATCTCATGCCGCAGGTTTTGCATAGATATGGTCGTTCGCCTTTTGGGTGCGAATGACGAGTGAAGTTCGATTTTGTTTTACACTTGAAATCACATTCGGTGCATTTATAAACCTTAGGATCTTTAGGAACCTTAGGTAGACGCGCTCTACGAACTTTAGGTTTAGTTGATCCTTCGGTTTGGTTTACCTTGGACGATGATTTATGATTAAGAAAACGGGGCCTACGAACCAGTTTGGGGGGTTCATTGGATTCTTTTGGATGTTTTGTCATGTTATGACGCTTTAAACCTGATGTTGATAGACATTTAAAATCACATTCTAATTCCAAGCAATAATAAACCTGAGGAGGGAGTTCAGGCGAATTTTCGGGTTCTTTGGATTTTGAAGTTTCTTGTTCTTTTGAATGTTTAACTTTTTTATGATTCCTTAAGCCAGATTTTGTCAAGAATTTGTAATCACATTCCAATTCCGGACATTTATAAACTTTAGTAATAGATGAGTTGCGAGCTTGACGACGTTTAAATAATTCGGGTTCTTTAGGTGTTGAACCAGCGGAAAAAGTGGGATACGGAGCTATTAGATACTGTCCATGCTCTGCGAACATGTGTCTATTCAAAGCAAAGCGGCTTTTTAGGTCTAATCCACAGGTTTTACAAATCGATTGGTGTTCCTCAGGGAGCGAAGATTCTTCCTTTTTTATTTGGTCCACGCATTCCATTGAAGCTTCAAACCAACTGAAACAAAGTTTTTTATCAGGAAAGATTGATGTGGTACTTAAACATGCAAGGGGTTTAATAAATAAAATATCTTCATGCTCGGTAGGTTTAGTTTATTTATTGACAGGTTCTTTAATACATCTGGGGTAAATATGGACATTTATTCTGTAGAAGTGGAGGGAACGTCTCCAGCTTTCATTTTATGCGTGATTAGATAATGGTTCATTAGATATCTCCTAAGAGCAAATTTTTTGAGACAAACTACACACTGAAACTCCCTTTCTAGGGAAGTATGAATTAATTCGTGATGTACCCTACTAGTAGTACTTTTAAAACGTTTTCCGCAGTGAGAACATTCATGCTTCCTTATGTCAAGATGCGAAAGCATATGTTGTTTCAATTTCGAATTGGAATAGCATAAAAAGCCGCAAACTGAACAAGGAATCTTGTTTTCATTGTGATTTGCCATTTTATGGTGGCGTAAAGTTCCTTCAATTTTGAATCCCGCTCCGCATTGGTCACATATATAAGTGCTTTTCTCGGCGTGGATTTTGAGGTGTTGTCCAAGAACGTAATTCGACGAAAGGCGTTTGTGGCAAATGTGGCATTCGTGAACTGGGCGCAAATCTGGAGGTAGGTGCTTGCGCTCGTGTCCTCGCAGGACTTCTGGTCTATAAAATCTCATGCCGCAGGTTTTGCAGAGATATGGCCGTTCGCCTTTTGGGTGCATGTGACGGTTGAAACCCGATTTTGTTGCACACGTGAAGTTACATTCCGAGCATTTGTAAATCTTAGGAACAATTGGTAGACGCGCTCTACGAGCTTTAGGTTTAGGTTGTCCTTCGGTTTCTTTTTCTTTGGAAGAAGATTCACTATTAAGAAAACGGGGTTTACGTTTGGAAGGTTCTTTGGATCGTTTTTGGTGTTTCATCATGTTGTGGCGTTTTAAACCCGACATTGATAAGAATTTAAAATCACAGTCCAATTCCGAGCATTTATAAACCTTAGCTTTACGTGCAGGTTTAGACAGAGTTTCGGGTTCTTTGGAATCCGAAAGTTCTTGCCCTTTTGAATGTTTCACCCTACTATGACGCCTTAAACCTGATTTGGATAAAAATTTGTAATCACATTCCAATTCCGTACATTTATAAACCCTAGTAATAGAAGGGTAGCGAGCTTTACGAGGTTTTGACGATTCGGTTTCTTTGAGGTTCGAACCAGCGGAAAATGTAGGATAAGGAGCTATTAGATATTTTCCATGTTCAGCAAACATGTGTCTATTCAAAGCAAAGCGGTTTTTTAGACTTAAACCACAAGTTTCACAAGTCGAATGGTGTTCCTCAGGGACCGAACATTCTTCCTTTTTTATTTGATCAACACATTCCATTGAAGGTTCAAAACAACTGCAACAAAGTCTATAATCAGGACAAATTGATTTTTTAGTCAAACATGCAAGGGATTTAATAAATAAAATGATGGTGCTTAAACAAATTTATTAATCGCTTTCCTACAACAGTTGACATTATTAAACTTAATCCTTCGAAGTAGAAGGTCTGTCTTTAGCCTTTAATTTATGGGTAATCAGCATGTGATTGTTTAGATATCTCTTCAACGCGAACGTTTTTTGACAAATAGAACACTGATGTTCTCTTTCTTGAACCGTGTGGATCATTTCGTGGCGTTTTCTTTCATTAGTAGTTTTAAATCCTTTCCCGCAATGGGAGCACTCATAATTTCGTATATCTTGATGACAGTTCATGTGTACCTTTAATCTCGTTTTAGAAAAACATAAAAAGCCACAAATTGTACAAGGAATCATGTTGTCATTGTGGTATGTCATTTTATGTACGCGTAAACTGGCTTCAATCTTGCAACTGACTCCGCAGAGGTCACATACATAGGTGTGTTCGGTGGAGTGAGTTTTGACGTGTTGTCCGAGAGTGTAATTTGAAGACAAACGTTTTTGGCAAATGTTGCATTCATAAATAGGGCGTTGGTCTGGAGGTAAGTGTGTGAGCTCGTGCTTTTTCAGGATTGGTTTTGTGAAAAATCGCATGCCGCACGTTTTGCAGAGATATGGTCGCTCGCCTGTGTGTTTATGCTGCTTTAAACCCCATCTAGTTGGGGATTTAAAGTCACACTCAGAACATTTATAACCTCTAAGAGGACGAGCTGTAGAAGCTGTGGGTTTCGAAAGTTCTTCGGAGTCTTCATCTTTGGAATCTGGAGTTCCGGAATCTTCAGGTTCTTTTGGATGTTTCATCATAACATGACGCTTTAGTGCGGCCTTTGTTGAGAATTTAGTGTCACATTCCAATTCCGAACAACTATAAAGCTTAGGAATAGTGGGGCGACGATTCCTACGACCAGGTATTTTAGTTTTTCCGAGAGCTTTTCTGACTTTGCAACCACCAGAAAATGTGGGATAAGGAGCGATAAGGTACTGTCCATGTTCAGCGAACATGTGCCTATTCAAAGCAAACCGGTTTTTCAAGCTTAACCCACACGTTTTACAACAGGATTGGTGTTCCTCAGGGGCCGAAGATTCTTCCTTTTTTATTTGATCCACAAATTCCATTGAAGGTTCAAAACAACTGCAACAAAGTTTTTAATCAGAACAAATGGATTTGGTACTCAAACATTGAAAGGATTTAATAAATAAAATATGTTAATGTTTAAACAAATTTATTAATTGCTGTTCCACTACAGTAGAAATTAATAAAACTTAATCCTTCGAAGTAGAAGGTCTGTCCTTAGCTTTTAGTTTATGGGTGATCAGCATGTGATTGTCTAGATATCTCTTTAGCCCGAACGTCTTTTGGCAAATAGAACACTCATGATCTCTTTCTTGAACCGTATGGATCAGTTCGTGGTTTTTTCTTCCATTAGAAGTTTTAAATCCTTTTCCGCAGTGAGAGCACTCATAATTCCGTGTATCTTCATGGCTGTTCATGTGAACCTTTAATTTCGTTTTAGAAAAACATAAAAAGCCACAAATCGTACAAGGGATCATGTTGTCATTGTGGTATGCTATTTTATGCATGCGTAAACTGCCTTCAGTCTTAAAACTGGCTCCGCAGAGGTCACATACACATGTGTGTTCGGTGGAGTGAGTTTTAACGTGTTGTCCAAGAGTGTAACTTGTAGACAGACGTTTTTGGCAAATATTGCATTCATAAATAGGACGTTCGTCTGGAGGTAAGTGTCTGAGCTCGTGCTTTTTCAGGATTACTCTTGTAAAAAATCTCATGCCGCACGTTTTGCAGAGATATGGTCGCTCTCCTGTGTGTTTATGCTGCTTTAAACCCCATCTTGTTGTTGATGTGAAGTCACACTCAGGGCATTTATAACCTCTAAGAGGACGAGCTCTAGGAGCCTTAGGTTTTGACGATTCTTCGAAGTCTTCACCATTGGAATCTGATGATAATTGATCATCTTCGGATTCTTTTGGATGTTTCATCATAACATGACGCTTTAGTGCGGCCTTTGATGAGTATTTAGTGTGACATTCCAATTCCGAGCAATAATAAATCTCAGGAGTAGTTGGGCGGCGATTCCTACGAGCAGGTTTTTTAGTTTTTCCAAGAGCTTTTCTGACTTTGCAACCACCAGAAAATGTGGGATAAGGAGCGATAAGGTACTGTCCGTGTTCAGCAAACATGTGTCTATTTAAAGCAAAGCGGTTTATCAGGCTTAACCCACATGTTTCACAACAGGATTGGTGTTCCTCAGGGGCCGAAGATTCTTCCTTTTTTATTTGATCCAAAAATTCCATTGAAGGTTCAAAACAACTGCAACAAAGTTTTTAATTAGAACAAATGGATTTGGTACTCAAACATTGAAAGGATTTGATAAATAAAATATGATAATGTTTAAACAAATTTATTAATTGCTGTTCTACTACAGTAGAAATTAATAAAACTTAATCCTTCGAAGTAGAAGGTCTGTCCTTTGCTTTTAGTTTATGGGTGATCAGCATGTGATTGTTCAGATATCTCTTTAGCGCGAATGATTTTTGACAAATAGAACACTGATGTTCTCTTTCTTGGGCCGTATGTATCAGTTCGTGGCGATTTCTTTCAGTAGAAGTTTTAAATCCTTTTCCACAGTGAGAGCACTCATAATTCCGTATATCTTGATGGCTGTTCATGTGAAGCTTTAATTTCGTTTTAGAAAAACATAAAAAGCCACAAATTGTACAAGGGATCATGTTGTCATTGTGGTATGTAATTTTATGCATGCGTAAACTGCCTTCAGTCTTAAAACTGGCTCCGCAGAGGTCACATACACATGTGTGTTCGGCGGAGTGAGTTTTGACGTGTTGTCCAAGAGTGTATCTTGTAGAGAGACGTTTTTGGCAAATGTTACATTCATAAATAGGACGTTCGTCTGGAGGTAAGTGTCTGAGCTCGTGCTTTTTCAGGATTACTCTTGTAAAAAATCTCATGCCGCACGTTTTGCATAGATATGGTCGCTCTCCTGTGTGTTTATGCTGCTTTAAACCCCATCTTGTTGTTGATGTGAAGTCACACTCAGGGCATTTATAACCTCTAAGAGGACGAGCCCTAGGAGCCTTAGGTTTTGACGATTCTTCGAAGTCTTCACCTTTGGAATCTGATGATAATTGATCATCTTCGGATTCTTTTGGATGTTTCATCATAACATGACGCTTTAGTGCGGCCTTTGATGAGTATTTAGTGTGACATTCCAATTCCGAGCAATAATAAATCTCAGGAGTAGTTGGGCGGCGATTCCTACGAGCAGGTTTTTTATCTTTGGAATCTGGAGTTCCGGAATTTTCGGGTTCTTTTGGATGTTTCATCATAACATGACGCTTTAGTGCGGCCTTTGTTGAGAATTTAGTGTCACATTCCAATTCCGAACAACTATAAAGCTTAGGAATAGTTGGGCGGCGATTCCTACGAGCAGGTATTTTAGTTTTTCCAAGAGCTTTCCTGACATTGCAACCACCAGAAAATGTGGGGTAAGGAGCGATAAGGTACTGTCCGTGTTCAGCGAACATGTGTCTATTTAAAGCAAATCGGCTTTTTAGACTTAATCCACACGTTTTACAAGTTAGTTGATCGGATTCATGTTCGTCAAAAGTAGCAGGTTCTTCCTTTTTTATTTGATCCCAGGGTTTCATCGTAGCTTCAACGGAACTGCAACAAATTTTGTTATCAGAGATTTCTTATTTCTTACTGAAACATTGATGAAGGGTTTTATTAAATAACAAAAAAATCATTTAAAAAATTTATTAGTCTAGTACAGTGGTTAATATCACTAAAACTTAATCCTTCGAAGTAGAGGGTCTGTCTTTAGCCTTTAGTTTATGGGTGATCAGCAAATGGTTCTTTAAATACCTCTTCAACGCAAAACTTTTGTTACAAATTTGACACTCATATTCCCTGCCTTCAGAAGTATGTATTAATTCGTGCCGTCTCATACTAGTAGTACTTTTAAAGCGTTTTCCGCAATGAGAGCACGCATATTTTCTAATGTTAAGATGGCAAGCCATATGTTGTTTTAATCTCGTGTTGGAGAAACATAAGAAGCCGCAAACAGAACAAGGAATCTTGTTATCGTTGTGGTATGTCATTTTATGTACGCGTAAACTGGCTTCAATCTTAAAACCAGCTCCGCATTGGTCACACACATAAGTGTGTTCGTTGGAATGAGTTTTGAGGTGTTGTCCAAGAACGTAATTTGAGGAGAGGCGTTTCTGGCAAATGTTGCACTCGAAAACTGGGCGCAAATCTAGAGGCAAGTGTAAGCGCTCGTGCTTTTTTAGTACCGCCGGTCTATAAAACCTCATGCCGCACGTTTTGCACAAGTACGGCCGTTCGCCTTTTGGGTGTTTCATCATATGGCTCTTGAATCCCCATTTTGATATGGTTTTAAAGTTACATTCCAAACATTTATAAACCTTGGGAATGGTAGGGAGCCGAGCTCCTCGAGGCGGTTTAGGTTTAGAGGACTCTTTGGGTTCCTTGACTTTTGAACCCGCTGAAAATGTGGGATAAGGAGCGATTAGGTATTGGCCGTGTTCAGCGAACATGTGTCTGTTTAAAGCAAAGCGATTTTTTAGACTTAATCCACAGGTTTTACAAGTCGACTTTTGTTTCCCAGAAACGGAGGGTTCCCTCATTTCTATTTCAAGCAAAGATTCCATTGTAGCTTGAGAACAACTGAAACAAAGTGTTTTATCAGAGAGGATTGTTAGGGTTATTTAACAACAACAAAGGGATTAAAAAAAAGTCAAGTGAAACTGAGAAAATTTATTTTTTGCAACTTTTACTACATAATTGCTTAAACTGAGTCCTTCGATGTAGACGGTATATCATTGGACTTATGATGTTTTAGCATATGGCGTTTCAGATACTTGTTTAACACAAACTCGCCGTCACAAAGAGAACACTTAAACGGCTTGTCCTTAGTGGTGTGTAGTAATTCGTGCTGTTTTCTACTATAACTACATTTAAAACGCTTATCACAAAAGGAACACGCATACTTTTGGATGTTAGAGTGAACACGCTTGTGCTCTTTTAAGTTTGACTTGGAACTGCTTAGATGTCCGCAAATAGAGCAAACTAAATCTTCGCCTTTATGTTTGTTGCGTTTGTGGGATTGGAGAGTGTTGTTCAGTTTAAATCTCTTGTCGCATACATTGCACTGATACAAGTATTCCTCGGAGTGGGTCTTAACGTGCTCTTGGAGGATGTAAGGCGTAGATAGACGCTTAGTGCAAATGTGGCATTCGTAAATTGGGCGTAATTCTGGTGGTAAGTGCAAGATCTCGTGGTTTCTTAGTATATCCGGTCTTTGGAATCTCATGTCGCACGTACTGCATGGGTATGGTCTTTCGCGATTTGGGCGTTTTATCATGACGTGAGGCCCCAAAGATTTTGAAGATTGTTTGACTTCGGAACCCGCCGAAACGCTGAGATAATTAGCCATAAAATGCTCCCCGTGATTAGCGATTTCGTCTTTACTTAAAGCAAGTGGATTTCTTAGGCTTATTCCACTCGATTCACAAGTTGACCATTTTTCCTCAGAGTCTGAGACTTCTTCCGTCTTTATTTCAAATAATGATTCCATGGCATTTTCAGAATAACTGAAACAAAGTGGTCTTGTCAGAAAAGGTCTAGTACTTAAACATTATAGGAATGTAATAAAGAAAAGTCATGTGATGCTAAGAACAATTTATTGTATGCAACCATTTTTACAATAGTTGTAATTACTCAAACTGATTCCTTTGTAGTAGTAGAGGGTCTGTCCTTTGCCTTCAGTTTATGAGTGATCAGCAGGTGGTTCTTTAGATACCTCTCCAACGCAAAGGATTTGTTACAAATAGAACACTTAAACGACCTGTCCTGAGTGGTGTGTATTAATTCATGGTGTCGTTTACAACTATTGCTTTTAAATCGCTTATCGCAAAAGGAACACGCATATTTTCGAAAGTCAAAGTGTCTTAGCATGTGTCGCTTCATGTTCGACTTAGAACTGTTTAAATGTCCGCAAATAGAGCAAACGCACGCTTCGGTGCCCATGTGTTTGTCGCGTTTGTGGATTCGCAGAGTATTGCTCAGCTTAAAGCTCTTTCCGCATTCATCGCACTGATACGAGTGTTCATCGGAGTGTAGCTTCAAGTGTTCTCGAAGGATGTGAAGCGTGGACAGACGCTTTTTGCAAACGTGACACTCGTTAATGGGACGCTCGTCCTCAGATAAGTGGGAGCGCTCATGGAGTTTAAGGGATTCTGGTCTGACAAACGTTTTTCCGCAGGTCTTGCAAAGGAACTTCTTTTCGTTGGTGTGGGTGTACATATGTCGTTCCAACAGACTCTTTTTTCCTTTGTAGTCGCATAAAGGACATTTTTCAGTTTTGCCTAGCCAGGCGCGGTTTCTTACGGCGAATCTTGGACCGTCGAGAACTGTATCATTGTCCTCGTCTTCAGTTTGAGTTTTGCTGCCTAAATGTTTCTTGTTTATGTGATTTCGCAACCAGTCCTTTCGGATGAAACCTTTTCCACAATCATCGCAGACGTATGGGATTTCATCTGATTGTATCTTTTTGTGCTGTCGAAGAGAACGCTTTTTGCGTTTTGGATAGTGGTCTTTGTGTCCGGTAGAAGCAGAGTCGATTTTTTCTTCTTTCGCGTTATCTTCCGAGGAAGCAGTGTAGGGAGCAATAAGCCATTCACCATGTTCAGCAAACATGTGGCGATTTAAAGCGAAACGATTTTCCAAGTTGAGTCCACAAGTCTTGCAGATTTCTTGGTTTGTTGTTTCTAAAGTATCGACCTCGGTTTTGGGAACTTGATCTTTTGGTACTTTGGAGTCACTGCAACAAAGTTTCTTGTCAGTTGTTTTTGTTTTGAAGCTGCTTTTTCAAAGAACAAAATAAAACACTTAAATTAAGATACACATTTTATTTATTTGATGAGATCTATACTGGCTACAAAGTAAAACACTTTACATCATACAAAATGTTTATTGTTTTAAGGTTATTGCTCAACTACTGTAATTTCTCTTACATTTCTTTATTAGGCTGCGAATACACTGTGCCTTTAAGTCATGTAGCAACTAAATTAAGTCAAATCTCTTTATAACAGGCGTTCCGCAAGGCTCTATCACTGGGCCAAGCCAATTCGACATTTGCTTAAAACTAGTTCCTCGATGTCGAGGGTAAATCCCTAGCATAAATTTTATGCGTAATCAACAAATGATTACGCAAATACCGCGCAAGCGCATACTTTTTTTGGCATAACTCGCACTCATGCGTCTTGTCCGTTGCCTCATGAATAAGTCTATGTTTATTAAGCGTACACTTTCGTTTAAACATCTTCTGACAATAACTACAAGCGAAGTTCTCCTCTTTTGTGTGGACGAGCATGTGGCACTTAAGTGAGTGCCGCCCGCGGACGATTTTACCGCACTCTTTGCACGAAAACACGTGCGAATCGCTGTGAATCTTCATTTTGTGATTCCGCAACGAAGACTTTATTTTAAATGTCTTTCCGCATTGATCACATTGGTAAGGTTCATCGTTAGAGTGTGTACCAATGTGCTCCTTGAAGTACGCAGCAGATATTTTTTTGTTGCAGATGTTGCAAAGAACCTCGGGTCGTTCGACGGGTTTATTGTGGGTTTTATCGTGCGCCTTAAGAAGTGAGGATGAGCGAAAGCCTTTTCCGCACGTTTGGCATAGAAAAGGACGCTCGTTGGTGTGTTTTAGTATGTGTGAACGTAGATGCGTGCTGCGCTTTGTTTGGTAGTTGCATTGCGAGCATTTTTTTAGAATGGGTTTAAGATGTTTAGGTGCTGTTCTAGTTTTGTCGCCACCCGTCAAAGAAGAGGAGTGTCGTCTTGATCGAGCTTCAGTAAAATGCGGTTTGTGTAAAATCACGATGGATTCTTTTGCGCTGCAACAAAGTTTTCTGCTTAGGTAAAAGCAAAAGAATCTACTACACATCTAAAACACACAACATTTGCCTAAAGTGAAGGTATTCAAAAAAAGGTCATAAGTAACAAAAAAACTCAGAGTTTTATTCTCTTAGGTTACATTTATTAGGTAATTAATACATTTAGTCGGAACGGAAAGGAATCTTACGCGGACGTAGAAGGAATATCACTAGCGCGTATTTTATGCGTAATCAACAAATGGTTCCCCAAATACCGCTTCAACGCAAACATTTTGTGACAAACATAACATTCAAGATTCTTTTCGCCAGCCGTGTGAATCTTTTCATGGTTCCTTAATGAAGCCATACTCTTAAGTCCTTTTCCGCAGTACGAACAGAAATGCCGCTCATTTTTTAAATGCGAACGCTCGTGTTCTTTGAGTGAGTTTGGCCAACGAAATCCCTTTCCACATGTCTTGCACAAAAAGCTTTTTTCTGTAGAGTGTGTATACATATGTCGTTCCATAAGACTCTTTCTCGAAACGTAATCACAGTAGGGACACTTTTCATGTCTTCCATAAACCCCTGTGGGTTTATCGCCATGTTTCTTGAGTTTGTGATATCGTAGGTGGTCTTTAACCTTGAAGCCCTTTCCGCATTCATCGCATTGATAAGAATATTCCTCGGAATGAAGCTTAAGGTGTTGTTGCAGAACATGCAAAGTAGACAGGCGCTTTTTGCAAATGTGACACTCGTGCCTAAATCGTTCTTCGTATGGCAAATGAGAACGCTCGTGTACCCTGACTGAGTATGGCCTATGAAACGCCTTTCCACAAGTCCTGCAGATGCACTTTTTTTCTACAGAATGCGAATCCATATGTCTTTCCACCAGACTGTAGCCTCCTACGTATTCACAGTGAGGACATTTTGCACGTTTCCCATGGCCTATGGCAAATTTTTTACGACCAGTGGAAGTAGTGACGATTTTTTCCTCATTAACGTAATCTTTAGAGGATGGAGCGGTGTAAGGCGCTATTAACCATTCACCGTGCTCTGCGAACATGTGGCGGTTCAAAGCGAAACGACTTTTTAATTTTAGTCCACAAGTTTTGCAGATTTCTTCGTTTGCTTCGTTAGATTCGGTTTTAAGAATCTGTTCTAATGGCAGTTCGTAGTCACTGCAACAAAATTTTTCGTCAGTTGTTTTGGTTTTGACGCGCAAATTTTATAAAAGAAAGGATGAGGTAATAAAACATTGACGTAATAGAAAGTTTTATTTTTATATCTAATAAAAACCATTGTGTGTTTTAAAGAAACTAAACAAACAAGGCACTACTTTTGGGCTTAACTACATCATAACTTCATTATAATCCAAATTATTCATGTCTAACAACACAATGAATAAGGAATTATTACGCGGAAGAGGAAGGTATATCGCCTACGCGTTTTTTATGAGTGATTAATAAATGGTTATTCAAATACCGCTTGTATGCAAACATTTTATGACAGATATAACACTCAAACTTCTTTTCGGTAGCTGGAGCTGTGTGAAAGTCCATTTCATGTCTTTTTAAATTTGACTTGCAATTAAATCCTTTTCCGCAAAAAGAGCAACAATGCATTGGACTCGTGGTTGAATGAGACAGCTCGTGCTCCTTGAGTGAGTTTGCCCATCGATATCCCTTCCCACATGTCTTGCACAAAAAGCTCTTTTCTGTGGAGTGTGTAATCATGTGTAGTTCCATCAGACTCTTTCTCGAAACAAAGTCACAATGGGGACACTTTTCATGTTTTCCATAGACTTTTTCGAGCTTAGTGCCATGTGTCCGAAGTTTGTGGTCCTTTAGTTGGTCCCTAACCTTGAAACCCTTTCCGCATTCATCGCAAAAATGAGAATCTTTTTCGGAATGTAGCTTCATATGCTGTTGAAGGCCGTGGGCACTAGCTAAGCGCTTTTGGCAGATATGGCACTCGTGCACGTCCACACTGGGGAAATGCGAGCGCTTGTGTACCCTGACAGAGTGTGGCCTATGAAAGGCCTTTCCACAAATCTTGCACTTGCACCTTTTTTCTACAGAGTGCGAATCCATATGTTGTTCCACAAGACTGTGGAATGCTACGTATTCACAGTGGGGACATTTTGTAAGTTTCCCATGTCTTATGGCAAATTTATTACGTCCAGTGGAAGTAGTGACGCTTTTGTCTTCCTTAACGTTATCTTCAGAGGAAGGAGCGGTGTAAGGAGCAATATTCCATTCACCGTGCTCTGCAAACATGTGGCGGTTCAAAGCGAAGCTACTTTTTAATTTAAGTCCACAAGTTTTGCATGTTTCTTCGTTTGCTGTGGGTAATGCATCTTTAACTTCGGTTTTAAAAATCTGCTTCCATGGCATTTTGTAGTCACTGCAACAAAATCTTTCGTCAGTTGTTTTTGCCTTGGCTCGCAAATGTTACAGGATGATGTAATAAAACATAATGGCGTAATAGAAACATTTATTTAGAATAATGTAACTGCAAATATAAAGCGGTTTATCTTTAGAGAATAAAAAAAAACAGGTGTTCCACAAGGAACCATCTTTGGGCACACCAACTTCATAACAATGTGATAAACCACACAACAAAAATTAGACGGAAGAAGAAGCCCTATCACCAGCGCGTATTTTATGCGTAATCAACAAGTGATTACCCAAATACCGCTTCAACGCAAACATTTTGTGACAAACATAACACTCAAAATTCTTTTCGCCAGCTGTGTGAATCTTCTCATGGTGCCTTAACGAAGCCGTACTTTTCAGTCCTTTTCCACAATACGAACAAAAGTGCCGTTCCTGCAAATGAGTGCGCTCGTGCTCTTTGAGACCCTTTGGCCAACGAAATGCCTTCCCACATATTTTGCACAAGAAACTTTTTTCTGTGGAGTGTGTTATCATGTGTAGTTCCATCAGACTTTTTCTCGCTACGTAGTCACAGCAAGGACATTTTTCATGTTTTCCATAAGTAGCAGTGGGATTCTCGCCATGTTTACAACGCTTGTGATACCGGAGATTGTAAATTGTCTTAAAGCTCTTGCCGCATTCATCGCATTGGAACGGCTGTTCATCGGAATGTAGCTTTATATGCCGTTGTAGATCGTGGTTTTTAGACAAGCGCTTTTTGCAAATGTGGCACTCGTACTTGAAGCGCTCTTCGTTGGGCAAGTGGGAGCGCTCGTGCGCTTTGAGTGAAACTGACAGATAAAACGACTTTCCACAAGTCTTGCACATGCACTTCTTTTCTGAGGAGTGCGTATCCATATGCCGTTCCATAAGTCTGTACCCTGCTACGTAGTCGCAGTAAAGGCATTTTTTAAGTCGCCCGCGGAGTTCCGTTGGTTTTTTGCCATGTTTCTTGCGTTTGTGATATCGCAAGTGGTACTTTACCTTAAAACCCTTTTCGCATTCATCGCATTGATAGGAATATTCCTCGGAGTGAAGCTTTATGTGCTCGCGCAGGACGTGCAAAGTAGACATGCGCTTTTTGCAAATGTGGCACTCGTGCCTAAAACGCTCTTCGCGAGGTAAATGAGAGCGCTCGTGCACCCTAAGGGCGTATGGTCTATGAAACGCCTTTTCACACGTCTTGCAGAAGCAATTCTTTTCCGTGGTGTGCGTATCGATATGTTGTTCCATAAGACCGTATCCCGATACGTATTCACAGTAAGGACATTTTTCGCGTTGACCGCGGCCTATTGCAAATTTACGTCTGGTAAAATCTCTGCTTATGTCTTCGTTTTTTACAAAAACCTCAGAGATAGGAGCGGAGTATGGCGCAATTAGCCATTCGCCATGAACTGAGAACATGTGGCGATTTAAAGCGAAACGACTTTTTAAACCAATTCCACAAGTTTTGCAGGTTTCCTCGCTCTTTGTAGGAAAGTCTTGTTCTAATAGAGTTTTGGAGTCTCTGCAACAAAGTTTTGCGTCAGTTCTTTTTATCTTGGCCGCAAGAGACTATAGGAAATTAAACTCTTAGATAAGAAACATTTTATTTTTGGTAAGACAAGAGAACAAAAATTACTCGCAATTAGCATCAGGCATATTAATAGCACGTATTCTATGCGTTACCAATAAATGGTTACGCAAATACCGACTTATTGCAAACATTTTATGACAAATATAACACTCAAGAGTTTTTTCGCCAGCCGTGTGGATCTTCTCATGGTTTTGTAATGAAGACTTATTTTTAAGTCCTTTTCCACAATACGAACAGAAATGTTGTCCATTCCCGTGAACATCCATTTTGTGTCGTTTTAATGCGTTTCTTCCAACGATGACACGTCCGCACTGGTCGCAAACAAATCTATGTGCTGCATTGTGATTCTGTAAATGGTGACTTCGGAGTGTCGCTTTGATCTTGAAGGTCTTTCCGCATTTAAAGCATTGGTGGGGTTTGTTGTTTGAATGGGTGTTCAAGTGTTCTTTAAGGATAACGGATGAACTCACGCGTTTTCCGCATATGTTGCATTCGTTTAGGAGGTTACCGTTTGGCATTTTTGGTTTGGTTTTACGTTTCTTTGGCTTATTGTCATCTTTCTGATGGTTGTTCTTTGGTTTCTTTTGAATAATCTTATTTGGCTTTTCTTTGTTCAACTCTTGAACACTGCAACAAATGCTTTGTTTATTTTTGTTTTTAATCGTTAGTGCTGTTAGTGTTCAAACGATTAGTTGTAAAAAGAGAATTTGGCCATTGTCGTGGCTCCTTTGATAGAATAATCTCAGACATATTTTATAGATAGAATTGACTATTAATAAGAATCTTATTAGTCTTAAATCAAACAACAGCTTTTCCAAAAAATATTTTTATTTTGATTAATAAAAAACTATACATTAACAAAGTAGAAAAAACTTTTCAGAACCTCAAAACTTCAAGAATTATTTCTGCCCTCATTATTGTCTTGATGTAGAGGCAGATTTGGCATAAATTTTATGAAAAGCCAACTGGTGATTCCGCAAATACCTAGGCAACGTAAATTTTCTTCCGCAAATATTACATTCGTACAACTTTTCCAAATGAGTATGAATAGTCTCGTGCTTATTTAAAGCTTTCATGGATTTATAACGTTTTGCACAAAAAGAGCAAACATAGTTCAAGTCTTGAGTATGGACCTCACGTATATGGACGTTTAATCGTCCTTGACCTCTATATATCCGGTTACAGGTCGGACAAGGAATTAACTTGGTTTCGCCGTGATAAAGAGTGAAGTGCGACTTTAGGAGCTTTCTGTTTTTAAATGTCTTTCCGCACTGATCGCATTGGTATGGTGCGACTTCGGAATGTATTTTTAGGTGGTACGGCATGTAATAGGTCGTTACTTCTTTTTGGCATATGTTGCAAGTTGATCTGTATCGTTTCTCGCCTTTATTATAGGGGCGCTCCTCAAGGGCTCCTTTTTGGTCCTTTGTGGGTTTGGCATTGAGTTTATTGTTCATTCGTTTTTGTTTACCACGTTTGCTATTTGCTTTCAGTTCATCATTGTTTGCCATAAAGTGTTTCCCAAATGCTATCTGGTCTTTTGGAGCACTGCAACAAATTTTACTAGTTTAGGACTTTTTTGGCTAGTGTGTTTCTTATGATTCGTTTTTTCTTGTGCAAAAAAAAGTGATTAGTGCTGATCTGTAGCGAAAGGAACGTTTTCTGCACGTATATTATGTGTGACCAAATAATGATTCATTAGGTACTGCCTTAACGCATACGTTTTATTACAAATTGAACACTGGTGTACTTTATCCGTCACAGTATGAATCAATTCATGTTTGTCTAAGCCTTTTTTCATTTTAAACGCCTTTGAACAGTACGCACAAATGAACGTCCGCTCGGTTGCATGGGTACCCATGTGAGCTTTTAAAGGACCTGCTCCCATAAAGACCTTACTACAAATTGAGCAAGGTTTTTTAAGTTCCTCGGTGTGTTTTACAACAGTATGATTTCTAAGTTGGATGTTTGTTTTGAAACTTTTGCCACAGTGTTCGCACTGATACGGAGATTCGCTCGAGTGAAGTTTAAGATGGTTTCTTAGGCTATTTTTGGTTATTTGTTTGTGGCAAATTTTGCACTCGGATTTTTTGTATACATTGGCAGCGTGAATCAACCTCTTGTGTTTTAATAAGTTATTACGCACAGTGAATTTTTTTTGGCAAATAGGGCATTCGTGGTTTCGACCTGTGGACTCATGTATTTTTTTATGTGTTTTCATGTAACTGTTACTAATGATTTTGCCACATGTTGGGCAGGGTACCGCATTTTTTGATTGTTTCTGAAGTGTAGTCGGTTTAGCATTGAGCTTTTTTAATATTTTTTTACGCATGATTTGCAATTTTACTTTAATTGGTGTAACTTCATGGCGCAGTCCTGGGTCCACCGTTGTTTCAAAGAGCAGATTGTCTTTAACACTGCAACAAATGTTATTCTTAGTTATAACTTCCTGAACTTTTCTGTAGAATTAAAATACTATTATGTTTTAAAATACATTTATTACTTATAATATTATTTTCTATAAATATAACGACAAAAGCTTATTCCGTGGATGCAGATGGAACGTCGTTAGCCCTTATCTTATGCGTAAGCCGAGCATGATTTATCAAATAGTGGCGCAATGCATAAGTCTTGTTACAAATAGAGCATTTATGGACATTTGTTGTCACCGCATGAATTAATTCATGCCTACTTAAAGTATTCTGTGTCTTAAAACTCTTTGGACAGGAAGAACAACCATATTTTCTTTCGAGGGAGTGCACTAACATGTGTCTGTTTACGCCATTGGTACCTCTGAATTTTTTTCCGCAACATGGGCAAGGAATTAAGTTGGTTTCTTTGTGATAGAGAAGCATGTGCGATTTTAAAGCATTTGTATTTTTAAACGGTTTCCCGCATTGATCGCATGAATATGCTGAGACTTCGGAGTGTAGTTTTAGATGATCCGGCAGGTAACTGGCCGAGACTTCTTTTTGGCAGATGTTGCATGTTAGTTTGGAGCGTTTTTTACATTCTTTGTCGCGGGGTTCCTCAAGAACTTCTTCTAAGTCCGGAGTATTCAATTCTTCATTAAATTCATCGTATTTAACGCTGCAACAAATATTACTCTTAGTAAGGTAAAACTCCCTTTAAAGCTTTAGATTTTTATTAAAATAATTTTACTATGTTTTACAGTATATTTATTGCTTAAAATCTCTATAAATAACATAACAATAACAACTTATTCCATGGATGTAGATGGAACGTGTTTCGCTCTTATCTTATGCGTAACCAAAAAATGATTCATTAAATACTGGTGCAAAGCATATGTCTTGTGACAAATAGAGCACTTATGGATTTTATCCGTCGTCGTGTGAATTAATTCATGCTTTTCTAAACTGTGCTTTGTCTTAAAACCCTTTGCGCAAAACGAACAGACGTATTTCCTTTCACTGGAGTGTATTGCCATGTGTCGGTTAACGCTAGACGTTCCTTTGAATATTTTTCCGCATATCGGGCAGGTTTTCTTTTGATCTTCGTTGTGGTTTAAACGGATGTGTTTCGTGAGTCGCGAGCGGATAGCAAAAGCGCTTCCGCACTGATCACACTGAAAGGGTTTTTCTTCCGCGTGCGTTGACACATGCGCGTAAAGACTTGAGGCCGCTACAGACTTGTTGCAAATTTCGCATCTTACTCGCGTTGGTTTGTTGGTGTGAAAGTTACGAATGTGGTTGCGCAGCGATTGAAGTTGTTTAAAAAACTTGTGACAAAGAATGCATTCTAAAGGAGTGTCACTGTCTCCTTCCTTGTATTTTAGAGCAGCGGCTAAGATTTTATCTTTTTTCTTAGACTTTAAAGCCTTTTTTAACTTTTTGCTCTTCTTAAGAGACTTTTTGTGTTTTTTTAATTTTGATTCAGATTCGATCTGCGCAGGCTCTTCAGGTGTCCAACTTGGATCGCTTGAAGATTCGTGGATCTCCACAAGCGGTTCATTAAGAGCACTGCAACAAATTTTGGCATATTACTTACTTATAACAGTATTTTTCATAGGGATAGGTGTAGTAAACAAAATCATCTAGAAGATATTTATTGAACAAAATAGCGTTTACAAAATGTGGGCACTAGTCTTTAGACGACGTCGCAGTCGCTGATTGAGGAACATTCTTCGCGCGAATCCTATGCGTTACCAACAAATGATTCATTAAATACCGATACAAAGCGTACGTTTTTTGGCAAACTGGACATACGAACTTTTTATCGGTAACCGTGTGAATAATCTCATGTTTACTTAACGATTTCTTTGTCTTAAATCCCTTAGCACAAAAGGAGCAAAAGAACTTTAACTCAGTGGAATGCACGATCATGTGATGTTCGTACGGCCGCTTTCCACCAAAAATCTTATTGCACTCTACGCATTCATATTTGCGGGACTTGTCGTGATTACACCGCATGTGATCACGAAGAAGGTGCATCGTCTTGTAACTTTTTCCGCATTGATCGCATTGGTATGATTTGTCCAAGTGCATCATTTCCATATGGAATCTTAATTCCTTGGACGACATTTCACTTTTCCCGCAAACATCACACACATAATGAGTCTTTAAATGATTGTTGTAATTCGCTCTGGTAATTATCTCTTCGGAACACAGTTTACAAGTAAACTTTTGCTTTTCGTTGTGCAATGCGCTGAAATGTATATCACGAGATCTTATATTGGTAAATGTCTTCCCGCACTTGCCACAGTCTAATTTCTCATTGTGTTGTTTAAGGTGGTCGGGCAGACAACGAGGCGTTACTAGTATTGGACAGGCCGGGCATAGTACCTTTTCGCTGTGAATGTCGTCGTGGTGTTGCTGTAGAGTTTCGTCGTCGGAAAAATTTAGACAACATACCATGCAAACAAATGGAATGTTATCGTGTTTGTCTATCATGTGGCATTGTAAAACGTCGTACCGTTTGGTTTTAAAATCACAGACCTTACAGTCGGCATCTTTGGTTGAGGATTCATGGAGTTTGAGGTGCTGGCGAAGGTCAGATGCCGTCATTAATTTGCGGCATACGTAGCAAGCTATATATTTGGTTTTGTTATCTTGTACAGTTTCCTTGTCTTGCTCAATTTCGTTATCTTGCACAGTTTTGTCAGGATTGTGACGCGTTTTTATATGAAGATGTAATTGTCTAATGGATTTAGCGCCGAAGAAGCACTTAGTACATTTGTATTTGCGTTGTTTCGTTTGTTTTATTTTGAGCTTTTTTGGTGCGACGTCCACGAGCAAACTGCAACAAATTTTAGGTCTTAGATACTGATTGCAGAAACAAAATTCAAGATTTTGATTTGGGTAAGCAAATGGTGTATTTTTGGAATTCTTCAAGGCTCATTATTTGGCTTGCGAAATTTAACAAAAAAAATTAATATTGACTTTAGCTGAGCTTTTTCCTAGATTTAATTTTTTCTGCAAATTTATGATTAGGAACAGAATATTACGAATGGCATATTACTTACTTATAACAGTATTTTTTATAGGGATAGGTGTAGTAAACGAAATCATCTAGAAGATATTTATTGAACAAAATAGCGTTTACAAAATGTGGGCACTAGTCTTTAGACGACGTCGCGGTCGCTGGTTGAGGAACGTTCTTCGCGCGAATCCTATGCGTTACCAACAAATGATTCATTAGATACCGATGCAAAGCATATGTTTTCTGGCACACTGGACATACAAACTTTTTATCGGTAATCGTGTGAATCGCCTCATGATTAGTCAACGTCTTCTTTCTCTTGAATCCCTTAGCACAATAGGAGCAAAAGAACATTAACTCATTGGAGTGCACGATCATATGACGGTCGTACGGCTGCTTTCCACCAAAAATCTTATTGCACTCCACGCATTCATACTTGCGGGACTTGTCGTGATTGCACTGCATGTGAATACGAAGGAGATGCATTGTCTTGTAACTTTTTCCGCATTGATCGCATTGGTATGATTTGTCCAAGTGCATCATTTCCATATGGAATGTGTATTCCTTGGGCGACATCCCACTTTTCCCGCAAACATTACGCACATAGTGAATCTTTAAATGATTGTTGTAATTCGCTCTGGTAACTATCTCTTCGGAACACAGTTCACATGTGAACTTTTGGTTTTCGTCGTGCAAATGCGAAAGGTGTATATCAAGAGCTTTTATAGTAGTAAATGTCTTCTCGCACTTGCCACAGGTCACTTTTCCATCAACTGTGTTGTGTAATTTAAGGTGGTCGGGCAGACAACGAGGCGTTACTAGTATTGGACAGGCCGGGCATAGTACCTTTTTGCTGTGAATGTCGTCGATGTGTTGCAGCAGAGTTTCTTTGTCGGAAAAATTCAGACAACAGACCAGGCAAACAAAGGGAAGGTTATCGTGTTTGTCTTTCATGTGGCGTTGTAAAATGTCGTGTCTTTTGGCTTTGAAATCACAGACCTTACAGTCTGAGGGTTTGAGGTGCTTCGTTTCGTTATCTTGCACAGTTTTGCCAGAATTGTGACTAGTTTTTATATGGAGTAGTAATTGTTTCATGGTTTTAGCGCCGAAGTAACACTTAGTACATTTGTATTTGTGCTGTTTCGTTTGTTCTATTTTGAGCTTTTTTGGTGCGACGTCCACGAGCAAACTGCAACAAATTTTAGGTCTTAGACACTGATTGCAGAAACAAAATTCAAGATTTTGATTTGTTAATGCAAATGGTGTATTTTTGGAGTTCCTCAAGGCTCATTATTTGGCTTGCATAATTTTAAAGCTTTAGCTGAGCTTGTTCCTAGTTCTAATTTTTTCTGCAAATTCATGATTTTGTGGTTTAAAAACTTTAGGTTTAACCAATTAGAAACAGAAAATTACAAATCTTTATTTTAAATCTTTCCTTTATTAAATAATGAATAAAAAAAATGTACAACCTCAACAAATTTAATTCCCTAGTCCTAGAATGTTTCTGGTATTTGTACAGTTTGTGACGTAGAAGCAGACTGATCTTTCGCGTAAATCTTATGCACCATCAGCAAATGGTTCCGCAAGTACTGATGCAAGGCATACGTTTTATGACAAATAGTGCATTCATGCTGCTTATCAGTCGCAGAATGAATTTTCTCATGCCGCAAAACGGCACGATTGGTCTTGAATGCTTTTCCGCACACAGTGCAACAAAACACACGTTGATCAGTGTGCACCTCCTGCATGTGCCGCTTGTAGTTGTGATTTCCCCCAAACGTTTTACCGCAGCAAAAGTACCGCTGCGACTCGTCATGCCTCAACCCGTAGTGCTTGCGGAGTTGGCTTTGGATTTTGAAGGTTTCCCCGCATTGATCGCACTGATAGGGCTTATCGTCGTTGTGGACTTTCATATGTTCCATCAAGTTTCGGGCAGAGACTAGGCGTTTATTACATAATTTGCACTCAAACTCGGGTAAGGGAACGCGCGGCTCGCGTTGTTTCCTTGGGCGCTTAACGCGCGGCGTGTGGACTTTTTGGTGTGAGTGGAACAAGCGCTTTGTACGGGATATCTTGCCACATACTACGCATGGGTACTGCCCCTCGACATGCTTGTTCCTCTCGTGCGCTTTAAGCAGTCGCCACTTTGCGTACGAATTTCCGCACACAAGACAGGTAAACTTAGTCTTATCGACTTTAGAGCGCATGTCAGCGTCGCTCTTCGAGTCGGCGTCCGAATCGACTATTTTTAAAATGCGTCTAAACTTTGTCTTAGTCTTTGGGTTGCGCTTTCTCGGTGGTTCATCCTCGGAAGAAGACACCTGTTCCTTCTTAACTCTTGAAGGTTGGTTCTTTACCAAAAAGTGCTCCCCAAGGGATGTTATCTGGTCCCCAAGTTTGGCGATGGATTCTTTTGGAGCTCTGCAACAAATTGTATCCCTTAGCCACTTTCTTTGCGTGATTGTTTATCTACATGGCGGATTAAATAAAACAAGTATTTAAATGATTGAATTTATTTCATCAACATGACAACTTTTGTGAACAATAACAAGTAAGGGTGTTACTCCTTTGAGGTGGACGGCACATGTCTCGCGGGGATTCTGTGCGTTACCAAGTAATGATTCATTAGGTACTGCTTTAACGCGTAGGTTTTGTGGCAAATGTTACATTTATGCGATTTGCCTGTAGCGGTATGAATTCTCATGTTTTGGTAAGCTCCGCGCTGATTTAAAACCCTTTCCACAAAACGAACAGCGACATGTTAGTTCGTCCGAATGAACCAACATGTGCTGATTTAAGCGATATTTTTCCGCAAACACTTTATTGCACACTTTACAAGAAACCAGCTTAGTTTCGTGATTATTGTTGTAGTGACTTCGAAAAGAAGCGTAAACGCTAAAGGTCATTCCGCAAAGTTCACACTGAAAGGGTTTTTCCTCCCTGTGAGTTTTTAAATGCCCAGCCAGGCTATCGGGGAATAAACTCTTGTTACAAACATCGCATTTAATGCGAGTTCGGATAGTTGGGTCGATTTGCTTTGCATGAAAGGTTTTCTCGTGTTCTGTCATGGAAATATACCACGGAATTCGCAAACCGCAGAATTTGCAAAATGCAGGAGATTTATCTTTCGGGAGTACGCTCTGCAATTTTGTTTTTAGCTGCAATATGCTTATTTTTTTGGGCGACTGGACTTCGGGATCTGGTTTTGGTTGCAGTGTTAAGTGTTTTCTTGTCTCAGTTTCATTACCGCAAACACTGCAACAAATTGTATTCCTTAAATTAGGTAAAGACAACATATCCCTTTAGGACCTGAATTAAACTATTTTTTACCGACGTAACGAAAACAAAGAATTAATAGTGATTAGTTTCAAAATAAACAACAACAATAAAACACATGTTGCAATGCTTAACTTTATTTTAACGCAACAACTTAATACGAAAGTACGAACCAAATTAATTATTGTTTTGAAGAAGTCGGCACATGCTGAGCGCGAATCCTATGCGTTACCAAATAATGATTCATTAAATAACGCCTCATCGCGTAAGTCTTGTGGCAAATATTACATGTATGCAGTTGTCCGACCGTGGTATGTATTGCCTCATGTTTAACCATACCGTACTTGTCTTTAAAACCTTTTCCACAGTAAGAACAAAAAAAATTAAGGACATCAGAATGCATTAACATATGCCGACCCAAATGAAAACTGTCTCGAATCATTCTGCCGCAAACTTCGCACGATACTTGTCTAGACTTTTCGTGAATAAGTATAATGTGTTTCGAAAGCAAATAGGGACGCTTAAAGGTCTTTCCGCAGAATTCGCACAGAAATGGTTTTTCCATTGGGGGTGAAATGAGTTTTTGTGTTTCTGGCGATTGTTGAAATGGTTCAAGTTCTTGTTTATGATCAATCAGCTTGTGCTGTTCCAAGGCTCTGATCCAATGAGTTGTAAATTTACAACTGTTGCATTTTAACAGTTCTCTGGCGTAGGTTCTTGCCGTTTTATTCAAAAGAAAATCACCAGGTTTAACTACGTTAATATTTGAATTAACATAAGTCTCGCTTTTGGAATCTGCAGGTTTACAAGTGGGGAGTTCTGCAGGGCTCGCTCTTAGGTACTCAACAAATACGACACTGAAACAAATGTTATTTCTTATCTTTGTGTTTAATTATATGTGACCAGAAACTTTCTGTAAAAGCGACTTAAAACAATAAGGAAACATTGTGCAACAACAAACTTTATTTGAACATTTTTAAATTAGGACCTTGTTAACAATCAGAAGTTGACGCAGCCTGATTATTGGCGTAAATCTTATGCGTTAGTAGCAAATGGTTCCGCAAATAACGAGGCAACGCATACGTTTTATGACAAAGAGAACACTTATGTGGCTTATCTTTCGCGGAATGAATCTCAATATGCCTTAACAGACCCCGCTTCGCCTTAAAAGTTATTCCGCACTCGGCGCAACAAAACTCCCGTTCGGCTGCATGAACCTCATCTCTATGACGCTTGATGTTTCGACTGCCGCGATACACTTTTCCGCAGCAAATGAGTTTGTTGATTTCGTCATGTGTCGAACTGTAGTGAGACCTAAGACGTAAGATCCAGTCGGAAAGGTCTTTCCGCATTGATCACACTGGTAGGGTCGTTCTTTGGAGTGACGACGCATATGGTCCTTAAGTCGGTGTTTAGAGGCTAAAGTTACCTCACAGACATCACATTTAAACTTGAGAGGGACAACCTTGATGTGGACCTTTTCGTGTCGCTTTAAATGATGATGAGTGCGGTAGATCTTTTCGCACGTTGGGCACGGAAACTCTAACCCCGAGTGCATGTCTTTCTTATAGGCTTGGAGAAGGAGTTTGGTTTTACTTTCTATGCCGCAGATCTGGCACAAAAACAAATCCTGACCAACTTTGCTAGGTTTTTTGGTAAATCTACCTCTGTGGCTTTTGGTAAATCTACCATTAGATGATCGTTGAGGTAATTTATTTTTGGATTGTGAGCTTGGTTCTTCTTGCTTAATTTCTAGCAATTTGGGGTTTTCTAGTTTAATTCTGAAACAAATGGCAATCCTTAATTCCTATCTTTTTTATTCGTTTCTTTTGCGACAGAGCGTCCTCAAATTAGAAATATCTAAAGGCAAATAAGTTTCATTGGAGAAGCCACAAAACTTTTTGCTGAGCTTTTTTGAAAATTTGCACTCGGAAAAAATCGATTGTAGATTTGGTTCGTATTAGCTTAATAACACAATTTCGGGAAATTTTATTTTTCCAAAATTTCCCTTATTTAAGATTTAAGGGTATAGGTCCAAATATTTGCAGATTATTATTTGTCACAGCCACAAATAATTTTTGCCACCAATAAATCGCATCAATGCTTATGTAAAACTAGGTACTGAATTCGAATTTGGCACTTTGGCACAGAGCTTTTAGTTTTGTTGCTATGAGCTTTAAAAGGCAACTTCAAACGCGATACCCGATTTTTTTTTTTTAAGGTGGGCTAGTTTTCAGAAATATTTTTTGTAAATTCAAATGCAGTTTCGTAATCTACTACTAAAAAGTAGTCTACAAAATAAGTTTTATTATTATAATCGAAAGCAAACAATTTTTTAGCAAAGCTATTTTGAAATTTTTTAAAATTTAATAAACTTTATAAAACTCTGGAAAAAAAGCTTTTGGAAAGAAATCCGATTGCAGATTCGGTTTGTAGGGCTTTTAATAGACATAAAAACACAATTTCAGGCAAATCTATTTTTCCAAAAATTTATTCATTTTTTTGTAAGAAATTTTAACGCAAATCGGCATTAAATATTTTTTTTTAACTAAACTAAGGCTCTCATGAGAAAACTCATTGTGGATCTGTTTTTACCATAACATAATAATGTCAAAAACAAATTTTGGAATAAATGGGGCGACTTTGACTTTTTTGATTTTTTTCCATACCTACCCCTTTAAAAATTATCAAAAAACATCAATTTTCAGAAAAATTATTTTTTAGACTAATTTTATACAGAATAGCTTCAATCGAATTGTAATTATGTTATTTTGTAGGAATTAAAAAATATTTGCACGTTATCGCATATGCAAATTTGGAAAACGCCAAAATAGGTGAAATATTCCAAAATTGTTCCTGTGGGAACACCCAAAATTTTAACACTATTTAAAAAACACCCTTATGATAAAACTGATTGTGGATCTGTTTTTAAATACATTTAATAAGTTTGGAAACAAATTTTGGTGTAAATTTTCTGAGCGTAATGTAAAAACACAGTTTCAGTAATTTTTCAAAATTCAAAATAAGTTATTAAGAAATAACATTAACGAACAGCATTTCCCAAGAAAAAGGTTTTTTTATAATAATAATACGATGTTTTTTGTATCCAAATAAATTATTATGCCGTCAAACTTTTTTAATAAACAAATTTAAAAAAAATTATTCAAGAAAGAAAATTTTGCAAGAAAACGTTGTCATACCATTTACCTAAGTATAAATTTTTCTCGACTCACCATAAATGTACCTGTTGTAGACTGTTCTTGCAAAACAAATTTTATTTGCAAAACTGCAAATAAAGAAAAACACATTTTCTAAGAATAAAATTTTATTATTAGACATTTGGTGGAACAGGCATTACATGAATTTTTTGATGCAACTTCAGATTCTTTCTTGAGTTAAAACTGGCACCACAGATTTCACATGGAACTTTCTCGCGAGGCTCATGCTTAGCCAAATGTTTCTTCAAACTTTCTTTTAACCGAAATTCGGATTTACAAATATGACATAAATATTTCTTTAAACCCGAATGTAGAGTAACATGTTTGTTAAGAGTGTTTTGTCTTAAAAACTGTTTGCCGCATACGTTGCACTTATATTTGTACTGTTTTTTGTGAAACAAGTCATGAACGAATAGAGAGCTTTTCCGGGTAAAGGCTTTTCCGCACTTTTCACAAACGAACGGTCGATTGTTCAAATGAACATTCATATGTTCGATGAGATTTACCTTACAGCTGAATTTTTCTTGACACACTTCGCACTTAAAGTTTTTCACGTTGAAATGAGAATCGATATGCCGCTTTAAGGTACTTCTATTGGCCAAACTTTGCGCACAAATGTGGCAAATGAATTTTTTATTTCTACCCTCGGTAAGGGTGAGTTTTTGGGGAACTAAATCGTTGGGGTGTTTACTCTTAACATGTCTCTCCATGTCGAATTTCCGCACGAAAGTTTTAGCGCACGTTTGGCACGAAAACGATTTTTCGTACTCGAGCTCGATTTGTGTTCGACGCACTTTTTTCTTTTTGGATTTGGGGGACGCCTTTGTATCTTTAAAAGGGATGAATCTGCAAGAGATTGAGGGTACAAGAATTACACAAAAACTAAACGTAGTGTTTTATTTCCTACCAAATACAACGCCAAGCATTAAAAATATGGTCGCGCACTTTTTTTCACAACAGAACAAAACTCACAAACCAAAAATTTGTGTAGGGGCGGCAGCTTGAGGGGGTTTGGGGGCAATGGGCACAAGCGCGCTACCATTAGAGTGATTTATCCTCATGTGTTTTTTTAAATACCGATTCTGCCGAAACGTAAGCCCGCATATAGTACATGTAAAAGGCTTAGCATCATAATGAATAAGTTTATGCCGCTTTAGTTCGTACTTAAGCCTAAACGGCCGACCACACATATCGCAAGGGTAAGGCTTTTCTCCAGTATGCCGCGTGATGTGCTGATTCAACGGAGCCTTAGCCCTAAAACCAGCGTCACAATGCGGACATTTAAAGGGATAAACATCAGAATGTGAGCGGTTGTGTACAAACAGCGATGCTTTTTGACGAAAGGCCTTTCCGCAAGTGTCACAAACGTAAGGCCGCTCGTCGGTGTGTATCCTGCGGTGCTCGTCGACGTTGCGCTTCGTTGAGAACTTCCTCCCGCACAAATCACATCCATATTCTTTGATACCTTCATGAGTTTCGCGCAAGTGCCGTACGAGACCTTGCGACACTCTGAATTGTTTTCCGCACAGGTCACAAACGTGCGGTCGTTCACCTGTGTGGATTCTGATATGCTTAGCGAAGGTGTACCGCGAATGAAGCGTTTTGCTGCATTGCTGGCATTGGTAGAAGGTACGGCCGTCGATTATGACTTGCGCCGCGTCTAGTACCTCCTGCGCAACAACTTGGCCTCTAGGGTTTGAGCTAGGCGATTGGGGTACACGTTTTTTACGCTTTAGGACATAGCCCATGTGGTCAAAAGCAACACTGTCATGTGGATGTGCGATTTTGAAATGCTCTAGCATAGGTTTTTGGGTTTTAAACCTTTTATTGCACAAAGGACAATGCTTTACAGTTTGGACCTCCTTTTTAGGAGAGGAATTGTTACTTGTGTCCAAATTGTTTGATTCGTCTGGCTCAAGAGGCAAATAGAGCACAGTACTTTCGCTTAATTTTCGTTGTATTGTATTACGAAATGAGTATGTGTTTAAATTTGGTAGTAGAGGGTCAAACGCTTCCAGATTTGCGCTTCCGTACCTGAAAGCATATTTTTACTTTAGTTGGTCACTGTTAAGAATTTTGAACGTGACCCTCGACCCACCAAATTTCAACACGTTTATTTAAGGACGCCTACATTCCAGAAGCTTGCTTTTAGCCCCATGAAACAAAATCAATGATAACATTACGCTAAGTGGGTTGCAAACGCCTCTAAAATACAAGCCCCAGGTAAAAAAAGTGCAAAAACTTACTCGTCATCGTCCTCTGGTTCCTGTTTCGTCTCCACCAACTCAGATAAAGGCATATCATCGTCGAGTTCGCTTTGGTCATCATCTCGGTCACCAATGCCATCGTCGCCCTCCTCCTCATTTAACAATTTATTACTACTGGAGGCCAAAACATGAAAGTTTTTCCACTTGCTATCAGCTTCAACACTATTATTCACAAAAACATGCCAGGAATTTAGGGTAGACACACATTTTGTACAGCATTGTAAAGGTAAATCATCAGTAGACGCCACAGTAACAGGTAAATAAGTGTTTATTTTAGTCGGCAAATCATCGCCCAGTCCTTCATTGGAATAAATTCCAATTAAATTAAGACTGTTTTCATCACTACCGCATATGCGGCACACATCACCGTAATCGATGAAGTCTTGGGCTGTGGATGAAGAAGCTTTCGTCTCCATCTTGGATGGGCTGCAACAAGAACCATTAATTAGCTACTTACAATCAAGAATACGCGATAAAACCGGCAGTAAAACGTAAAATTCATAGCTTACCTAATGTGCGAGGCCATTATTTATAAGTTGTTGATATTTTTGAGGCCTAAAGCACCGTATATACATTAAAAATTGCGAAAAAAGCTTCCGCGTAAACAGGACTCCCAAACAGTTTGATACAAAAGGGAAGAAATATGGCGGCTATGACGCCTCACCAAACGGCCCAAACAAATGCGCGCTTCCTTCCTTTTGCGACTGCGCAACTCGTAGAATCAATATCAAAACGCGGGAAATTTGAATTCTATTATGAGAGAAAAATATTGAAGTAAACGAAATTATCTTTATTCTTTTTTTTTATTAAAATCACAATTTGCCTTAAGTATAATAAAGGATTTACAAATTTATACTACAATTGTAATAATAACTTTACAACAAAACACTGTTAATTTTTATTTTAAATAGGTAATTTCCTAGTAAGTATATCAACAGTCTTTGTGATTAATAATTAAAATTTGCCATAATTATATAAATTATCTCGTAAACAAACTTAAAAAATTTATTGAAGTAAAAGAAACAATTTTAAAGGAAAACATAATAAATGCATAAAAAATGGAAAAACAACGTCACTCGCACATCTCATTGACCATTTTTTCCATTTCCACATCATTTTCTAAGATACATTCTTGGTTGACGTCATCAGGACTGTGAGTGGGCGTGTCCTCGAGCGAAGGGGGCGGAGTCAGCTTCATTAAACTGTCTTTCAGTTGCTGCACCACTTTTTTGAAATTATCTAGCGTGTTGACCGTTGTTCTTTTGTTAGTTCGCGTGGGTCGTTTTTCTGAGGTGTCGCATTCCATGTCACGGACCCAGGAATCGACCTGATCGATTATTTCTTGGCGTTTTAGGTAAAAGTGGGCGTGAATAACGTCTTTGAAGCAAGGACAGGGGTTCAAGACTTGTTCTAGCATAGCCCAGCGCACTGTGGCTTGGCAGATTGTTGTGTTGTATTCTTTGCTACTTTGGGTCCCTGCGGGCGTCCCTCGGGACCTTTCGTATCTAAAAACAAAATTATAATTAAAAAAAATGGTTATTTGCTTTAAAAACATCGATTTTAACCGCAAATCTAAGCAAAATATGCATATCAATCCATAATTTACAGTTTTATGATCTGACGCATTTGAACTATTCTATAAAACAAGCGGTAGGCACTTGTTTTGTGAACTCTCAAAACCAATGAGGTTTAAGACATATGGATACAGAATTAAATAAAAATAACGCATCTTACCCTGGTTCGTTAAAGTAGGGCTCCGGAACCAAAATCAAACTTTGTATCGACACCAAAACTTGCAGAAAACTTGAAGTTTGCGCGTTCCACTTCTCCTCAGGTCGTCCATGCCACGTATTCAACACAGAAAGGCAAACCTTTCCGTCATTGTATAAATTGGGGTTAAATCTTACAGTGTGGTGCCCTGTTGTCTCCAAATTAATTAACATAGGCGACGTAGGGTAATCTTGCGGGAAGAAGACGTCTAATTCGAAACAACCGTTGGCATATGGGGTATCCGACGGACCAGTTATTAAAACCTTCATTACATCAAGTCGGGAAGTGTCGTATCGCACAAAAACGCAGCTACTGTAGCTTAAGGGAAGACTAGTTGACAGCGTGACTGCTTCTTGGGCGATTCGCTTTACCCTCGAGGGGTGCGACTGTTCGGGCGTTGTTTTGGCGTTGCTCTCAAAGTGGTGGGAGATTTCGAACTTTAACCCGCCCTCCGGTAGGTCAGATATCATCTCGTAGGAACCTACAACGAAAAAAGTGGTTTAGGATACAGATTTATTGCGCTAGAAAGCAACTTACTAAATTGAAGCGTCTTCATAAACTTGAGGTAAGTTTCTTCCAACGACGTGGCCAAAGGGCGCTCTAGAGAATTATAGAAATCACCTTCGCCATCCGAATCCAGTAAACTATTCGTAACATTCGCTACCAAAGTTGCAGTGTCTTGGATATCAGGCATTAGAGTCGCTAGACCTTCGCCTTGCTCAAGATCTTCGAATAATACTTCGAATTTTGATTTAGACTTGGTGTTTATCCTGTAATAACATGATTAAACAAATATTCAATAATTATGGCGGCAAAGTTACCTTAGTTTGGAGGCATAGGTATCAACACAATTCTTCATATTTTTCAACAAAGAACATATTGAAGGCTCATTAATGCGGTTTTTCTGCGGGAGAAGTAAATCGACTAGTTGGGAGCTCACAGCCAACGCCCTTAACAGTAGAAGGGCTGCTCTGTATAAAGGAATATGTCGCGCCATATCCAACACTAAAAGAACCAAAAACGTTACAAAAAAAAACTAAAAACCGAGCTAAAACATGGCAAAACTGGCTACTAACCTGAGTCATTACGAAGGTAGGAACTTAACGCTGGCAGTAAAGAACTATTCGCTAACAAATCATGGAATGAAGAAGGCAAAACGTCATCCGCAAGTTCGTCGGCCGCCTGTCCGTTTGGATTAACGTAACTTGCCAAAACTTGCAAAAAAACAGTCACATGTTCTTCTTCGCTTCGTTGTTTCAAAAGCGCTTGCTCCACGTTCCAACTTTGCTGCGTTGAACCAGTCCCGAAACCAGTTCCTTAAAAAAACAAAAATGAAACCTAACATTACCTAAAAATAAAAATGTCTTACCTTTGGCCCAATACAACTGCGATTTTTCCTCCTTAGACTTGCTATCTTTGGCATCTTTCTCAGCTTGCGTCGTTTGATGTGTAAAAATCCCCAAACACGCCAATAACAAATGAACTACTCCACTAGTTATGCTAATTCGGCGCAAAAGACGACCATCATCCGTGCTGAGCAAGGTAGAATCGTACAATTTGCCCAATACTTCGAAAGGTAAAGTAGGTAACGTGTTCGCTACTGACGATTGGAAGATATCTCCACCTAAAAAGCGTTAATTTTGTTAAATTATTCAACTCGCGCTCCATATGCATCTAAACTCCATGATTTTTCGCCTAATCCATATGAATCTTGTAGCTCTATGGCGATTTTGACGTTTCTTATAAATTGTACCTACCGCTTATTTGGTAGAATAGTTCAAACGCACAAAATCATGGAGTTTTAACACACAAGGATAGGAAATGAATTAAAACTACGAAATTTACCTTCACCGTCATCGGTAACGCCTAAAACAAGTCGTAACAAGCAAAGCGCTTCCTTCATATCCTTTAAAAGAATTTCTGCATATCCAGGAAGGCGTAGGAAAAGTCCAAAAGCAGTCAGTGAGTGCGGAGGTACGTTCGACACAAGTCCATTTGTCTTTGATGGCGAACTTGAGCCATTTGCGTCATCGTCAAAGTTGAAATAGTCATCACAATCTAAAATATGTACTTCAAACAAACGGTTGTTTAATATTTGGAACAGGAAAGGATCATTTTGGGACCGTGAGGCTCTAAGGAAGGAAAATAAATGAATTGTTAAGGAAAAATACCTTCGACTTTGACCCAATCAAGATCTGAGGGTTCGCTGTTGGTAACTTTCTCTTCACTCGACGACGGACGAACAGTTTCAGGGTAAACTGTTGGTAAATGTTGGGCTAAAAGAGCCAAACCACCCATCGAACTAAAGACTTGAAGCGCGCTGCTGTAGGATTGTTGTTCCGCTACTGGGATGACCACTTCCGAAGTTGTTCTTTCTTCTGAACCTACTGCAGATGATTAACATTAAAACGGGTATATGTTTTAGGTAGATTAGACATACTTTTTTGATACACTGTAAGATGGATGCAGGGCCAATCCGAGTTAGATTCTTTCGCCTCTAGCATCTTTAATAATTGGCCTAGAGTCAACTGTAAGGGTAAATACTGCTCGCCGTAAGCCTCGCACTTAATGTATCGTCCACCAACTGAATCATTGGACACTCCTTGATCTGCAGTATAGCGTTTCTTCTTAACAGGGGTTGAAACTTGTGTTTTGTTATCTTTGGCACGTTTATCTTTGGCTAGAACCCCTGCCGCTACACTCATCTCGGAATCCTCCGCAAACAACGACGTTAGCAGATCGTTCTTCTGTATAAACGACTGCTTTTTGCTTATCCCTGGGTTTTCCAACGTATGAGGGTTAAAGTATATGTGTTGGTATAGTATTTCGGATAGTGTCGTGTTGGTACTAAGGCACAAAAGCGCGCGCTTGTACGTTTGTTTGAACGCTGGGTGGGTGTGAATGTACGTCGGCGACATCTTAACGTTTTTGTACAACGTCTCGTCAGCCAAGACGCTCACAGGAATCTTCTCGTTTTCTAGCAGCAACTGGAGTATCAACCGGCGCATAAAACCAGTTATTCCATCCGTTTGCAGCGCTATAACGTCGCACAAAACCTTAGCCAAACGCGTTTGATTACTAGGGTGACATAAACAGCATTTCGCCAAGAACTTAATAACATTGTCCTCAAGATAAGCGTGCGTTTCGCAGTGGAACGAAAACTTAACCGGTTTTTTGCACAACCAATGGAGCAACGGCAACCAGAACGAACTGCCATCGCTTGACCCTAACCACGTTTGCATGTGCTTCTCTTCGCAAACATCAGTAAAGAATTTCAGTATCTTTGTCACGCCTTCGAGCTTTAGCACATCAACAACGCAATTTTGGCTGCTTTTACAGAACTCCAAGATAACGTTGTTGAGTTTTTTCGTAAGCCCAGAATCCAGAAGTTGCTGTATAGCTGTTGGGGAGCGGCTAACAAGCGCTAAAGTCTCAAGTTCAGCCCAATTGAGCGTCAAACTTGACAAATCGTTCAGTACAAAATGCTCATACCACTCCGCTTGTGTGAGTTGTTTATTGTCATCTGTCATGCTTTTGTCTTTCCTATCGTCGCTTATTGACGCGGCTAAATCGGTGCTAGTGTTCGGTACCAATATCCCCATCCGTTGTAAAAGAACCTGGTACAACTCTGGCCGAATATAGCACGTCGAACACAGAAGCGAGTCAAGAGAACGTTTCAGCGGAGTGTTGGTTAATTTGTGAGTCTTAAGGGCGTACACGGCGTCGAACAACTCTTCCGTTATCATACCCTTTAAGTCGTATGCAACATTGCTTTGATGCGCAAACCATATTATGGACGCAGCGCTTGAAATGTACGCCGGTTTGCAGTGTTGTATTGAATCCGTTTCAACCGCTTGTAAGGACAACGTCTTCAACCATTCAACCAAGAGGTTGATCCTAAATTTAGTGTTATCGTCTTGGTGCTCGCATATTTGGTACAGCAGCTCGCACGACGACTGGTAACCATTGTTACTGAAGAGTAGTTTTTCCTGCCATGTGTTTTCAGACAACTCGACGCTTCCGCACTTGGAATCAAGGAGTATTTTCATTGTGGCGACGCCTGTGTCTAAGTTATGCAAGCTAATCTCGCGCAAAACCTTCTCCAAACAAGGCAAATAATCAGGGATAATGTGCGACGGCACTATCAACAAACCGCACGCTGTTGTCAGTAAGTTTGGTACTTGCGCTGTGCACGAAACGACTTCGTTCTTAAATTCGGTATTAAGCGGTAATGTAAAGCAATGATGCATGATTCGAAGCCACCCTAAACTGTGCTTACAGTGCAGTTCATCGTCCAACAAAAACGAACTTGTGGTTGCTTTGGAGTTAAACGCGCCAAAACCTAGGAGTCTAATCTGGCTCAAACTGATATTATTCGCGGTTCGTGGCTTGTACAAACGGATTAAGACGCAGTTAACAACTTCAGCGACCGGTAAATCGAGTTGTATGTACGACATTCCGCTGGTCGCAATTGGTGGACCGATTGGAACTAATCGTGACGGTCCTCCCGATGATATTTCAACTCCAACCGCGGACGGACACGTGTTTAACGTCATGGAGTGTGGCTGTAAATGGATCTGCTTCAAAAGCGTCGCGCTTGGTAGTTGCAAAATGAGCTCAGTGTACACCTCTTCTGGGTAAAAGTGGTACGACCATTGTGGCGTTCTTGCGCGACGATGTGTCGTAGTGGTTCCTTGGATTAGGACTTCAGCAGGTTGGGCCGTGCCCGAGGTGCATTTTATGGTGCTGCATGGAGCGAAATTAACGAGGGATAAGCGGTTTTCTAACTGTTCGTCCATGGTTGATTTCTTTGACGTGGAAGCCGTGTTGCTTTCTGGTCGGTTTGATTTGTTGAAGTATTGCATTACGGTCGAGATTGTGCCTGTTTTTGATATGGTGCTAGGTGTGCTGCTTGAGTTCACGAAGTTTTTGCCTAAGATAGTTATGCCACCTGAAAGAAAAAAGTGAAAGTTTTAAAATTTTAAATAAAAGGCTTTTTGGAGAAAATAAAAAAGAAATAACGTGCGATCCACAAAATTTGACGTCGACTCTGGCTGTGGAACGTCAAAAATATGACAATCAATAATGTTTTAACAATGAAAAAAATTGAAATTTTACAAATGCATGGCAAGAGTAGACGTCAAATTTTGTGGATCGCACGATATTAGGAGAAGTATTGCGCATTATAAAGTATCTTTGTTAAAATATTAAAAGCATTTCCATCATTAGAAAGTGGAAATTTCGGATTTTGTAAAAAAGGGCTTTTTGGAAAAAGTAAAAAAAAATTATTTGAAGAAATAATGTTTAAAGTATTCTTGGTAAAAATTTAAAAGCATTTTCATTTGCGGAAAATAGTAATTTTAAATTTTTTAAAAAAGGGGTTTTTGGTAAGAGTATAAAAAAATATTTAGAGAGAAATAATAATTTGCAACAAATTATTTTTTTATAAATTATAACATAAAAAATTATTATTGGTAAAAGTTTGAAAGCATTCCCGGTTTCGGAAAATAAAAATTTTCCTTTTTTTAAAAAAGGGTTTTTTTGATAAAAATTTAAAAAAATATTTAGAGGAATAATAATTTGCTAGACATATTTTATTATATTGCACATTATTAAGTATCTTTGGTAAAAGATTAAAAGCATTTCTATTATTGAAAAGTAGAAATTTCTGATTTTATAAAAAATGGCTTTTAAATAAAAAATTACCAAAGAAATAATGATTGAGGGAAGTATTTTTTTTGTAAATATTGGGCACATTTGACATTATAAAGTATTTTTGGTAAAGGTTTGAAAGCATTTCTGTTTTCCGAAAGTGTAAATTTCGAATTTAATTAAAAAGGGCTTTTTGGTAAAAGTTAAAAAAAAATATTAAGAGAAATTTAAATTTTTTTAATAAAGGGCTTTTTGGTAGAAGGTAAAAAAATAATTTTAAAAATAATGATTTGCAAGAAAATATTTTTTAATAAATCTATTATGCACATTATAAAGTATTTTTGGTAAAAGTCTTGTTAAAAGTTTACTTTAAAAATATTTTCTATTGTTGAAAAGTAATTTTCAAATTTTTTAAAAAGAGGCTTTTTTGAGGACATTTTGATAAAAGTTAAAAAAAATTATTTTAGAAAATAATGGCTTTCAAAATACTTACCAGCATTATAAAAGCCTCTAATGGCTTCTTCTGTGTCCAAAACTTGCAAAATAAACCACAACAAAGGCTCACTAAGTTGCGGAATCTGTCCCAAAAACATCATTAACGGTTGCATAAGCAGTTCCTTATTAGTCACTGTCTTAACCAACGTAATCAAGACATGAAAAACAGCGTCTGAAATCGTGTTTGGTTCGCTAAAATTCGACACAAAAGAGAACTTTTGTGAGATGCATGCCAGCATACAAAGTGATGAAGACTTGCAGCCCGCTAGTGAGTTGCAGAGGCGGATTATGCTAGGATGGTGCTGCAAAATAACGTCGGCTAAGCAAGGCACTTGCGGAGGGGGGCTTATGGTTGATGAATTTTGGATTTGCTCCACTTTGGACTCGTCTGTTTGCGATGTTGTTGGTTCTATATCCATTGCCTCCTTAAAATAAAAAAAAAATGTCTTATAATCTTTTTTTTTATAAATAAAGAACAACCCTAAAGAACAGTTTCAAGCAAATCGCGAATTTTTTAGAGTTTTCATTATTTTTTCTTCCAGGGGTAAGGGTCCAAATATTCTCGAATTTTTTATTGGCACTGCCACAAATAATTTTTTTAAACAATGAGTGATATCACTTCTTATGTAAAATGAGCTGCTGAATCAGAATCTGACCCTTAAATATTTATAGCACTTTTAGTTGTAGTGGTATAAGTTTTTAAATGCAACTTCAAACGCGCAACCAATTTTTTTTTAAAAATGCTGCACAATTATTTTTTTACAAAAATTAAAAACAGATTCTTAATCTATAACAAAAAACTAATCTACAAAAGAAGTTTTACTAAAATCAGAGACAAAAGAATTTGTTTGGAAATTTTTAAAATTTGGTCAAGTTTGAAAAGCTCTAACAAAAAAAGGAAATCACTTGAAACAAATCCAATTGCTGATTGGTTTTCTACAGCTTTTAATAGGTATAAAAATACACTTTCAGGCAAATCTATTTTTCCAAAAATTTTCTCATTTTTCTGTAAGAAATTTTAACGCAAATCGGCATAAAATATTTTTTTAAAACTAAACTAAGGCTCTCATGAGAAAACTAATTGTGGATCTGTTTTTAACATAATTTAATAATTTCAAAATCAAATTTTGGTATAAATGGAACGACTTTGACTTTTTTGATTTTTTTCCATACCTACCCCTTCAAAAATTATCAAAAATCACCGATTTTCAGAAAAATTATATTTTAAGCTAATTTTATGCAGAATGGCTTTAATCGAATTGTGTTAATGTTATTTTGTAGGAATTAAAAAGCTTTTGCACGTTATCGCATCTGCAAATTTGGAAAACGCGAAAATAGGTGAAATATTCCAAAATTTTTCGTGTGGGAATTACTCAAAATTTTAACATTATTTAAAAACAGCCTTATGATAAAACTGATTGTGAATCCAGTTTTAAATCAATTAAATAGGTTTGGAAACAAATTTTGGTGTAAATGGAGCAAGTTTGAGTTTTTCTGAATTTTTGTTATTTTTGTCTAAGGCCCAAATATTTTCAGTTTTTTAATTGGCATGGCCACAAATAATTTTTGCCACTAATGAGTTTTATCTTTGCTTATGTAAAATGAGCTGCTGAATCCAAATCTGGCACTTAAATATTAACCTCATTTTTAGCGTTTTTAGCGCTATGAACTGTCAAATACATTTTTAAACGCGCAACCGAAATTTTTTCTAAATGCTATAATTTACGAAAAAAAAATTTCACAAAAAAACAAAAATGCAGATTTGTTTTCTACAGTAAAAAGGCAATATACAAAATAAATTTCATTAAAATTCGAGACAAAAAATATTTGGCAAAGCATTTTTGAAAACTTTTGAAATTTGACCAACTTTGGAAAGCTCTCACATAAAAACGAAAGCACTTGGAAAAAATCTGATTGCTGATTTTATTCCCACCACTTCTAAGAAATTAGTATAAAAATACAGATTAAGAAATTAATTAGAATACATTACCTGTTCATGATTTTCATTTGGAAACGGCGTTTTAATTAATTTCTTTAACAATTTCAGTAGTGCAATTAAAAGTACTTCGTGGGAAACTGGTCGGTCCTGTTTATTGGGATCTGCGCCCAAAACTGTAGTGTACAAAGATCTAAAAGTTGCATTTGTCAATTCGGACGTTGAATTACATTTTATTCTATCCACATGAGTAACATAGGAATGCACCAAATTTCCTTAAAAAATATCATTAATTAAAGCATAAAAACAAAACTAAAACATTTATTTTACATACCTGTACTTTCAAGAATACTTATGGCCATCCCAAGATCCGCATTACCAAAATCAATATGCAACATACTTTGTAAAACCTTACATTGAACATCTAAAGGACCCTGTCTACCAACAACGGGCCCATGCGGCTGCACAAGTTGATAAACAAGCTTCAACAACAATGTTTTGAAATGCCCACCAAGTTTACTAGTCGGGCTCACAATATCGCATCTCATTTGGAGCCTAACAAGGAGATCGTGCAGACTTTTACACACCGTAGGTCCTGCTAGACCCTTTTCTGAATAAGCTATTCCGTTACCGGATAAAAGACGCATAAGACAGTTTATGAAGTCGCGGTGGTTCACTATAGTTGCTGCCATGCCTAAAAATTGCAAAAATAAGCGAATGTGCAAATTTCATGATCCTAGCTTTAAAACTCGATGATTTTGGTCATTTGAACTATTCTACCACACGAGCAGTAAGCATTTGTTTTAGAAATGTCAAAATACACCATAGAGCTGTGAAAAAAGTATGGATTAAGGCTTAATCATGGAGTTTAAAGCAAATGGATAGGAAATTACATTTTTTTTCATAAAATCTAAATTTTTACCTGAAATGTCATTCCACTGCGACTGCGAAATCGTGGTATTACAAACCATGGTCAACGTCTGCAGTGCTATGGTCCAGGTCACTAAAGACAGGCCAGGCATCCATGTAAGCGTTGAAATTAACATATCAACGGATTGTGAACTTAAAACAATTTGTGGGTAAATCGACGGCATAGTAATTGTCGTAAACTGAGAATTAAGCGTAAAGTAGAGCTGTAAAATATGCTCAACACTGCTAGGGCTTTGAATTTGCAGATTTTGGAACAGCGACTCGAAGCATTGCGTTAGCATTTTGTTATTGTTGGATTTGCTCTCAGGTTGGAGATTAATCGTTATAGAAGTTGGCCAAGGAAGCAAGCTTTCTTCGCGCTCGTTATTCGGCCCTAGACATGTAATATTCGTCACTAATGTTGATGTATTTGACGTTATAAGTTTGCGAAGGAATATTTCAGAGCTAGTTTCTACCCCCATGTCTAAACGCGAGTCTATCGCGTTTGAATTAGGCGGGTTTGAATTAGACACGAGTTTATTTGTTGGCGTTGTCTTTTTTGTAACGTTATCTTTGTCCAAAAATTCCTCCATTAGTTCCTCTAGGTCAGAATCGTCTGATTCGTAAACGGAAGGAAGTTGTGTGTTCTTTTGCCCTTTGGCGAGTTGTGGAAACGAGTTTATTATTAGGTTTTCTTCTAAGGCTATCGCCTCGTCTATATCTGAAAGAGATTGCGCAAAAAGTAAGTCAAAAATTACTCTAAATGGTTAAAAAAAATTACCGTTAGTGTTGGCCCAACTGGTCGAAGCCGACGTCTCAGTTTCCATTTCTGGCGACTGCTTGTTCGGTTTCATTGAAACATTAACAATATCCTCTAAAAGACACGTTAGCGCGTGTGGCGCCCAAGGAATTTTGGACGCCAGACAAAAATTAACAAGCTGAAGAAGCTGCTCTTCGCTCATCAGCTCCCCGAGTCGCAATTTTACCAAAATACACAAGCGAGCTATCACCTACACACAAAAACAATTATATTTTGCTAAAGTTAAATAAATATTGCTTGAGACTAACCTTGAAAGAAAGTAAAAGCATATCAGCGCTGCTAGAGTGGTCCATCTTAAGCACCAAATTAATAAGACTCTTCGCCACAATAAGGCAATGTTTTAATCCAACAAAAAGCGGTATTTTCTTAGGTGATGACTTTTCCGAGCCGCTTGGCTCATTTGGAGGTTCTTTGTCTTTGATTGTTGCTTTTTTCGTGGTATTAGCTTCGTTTTTATGGAATTTGAGCGGCACGTTGCAGTAAATCGCTTTTTTCATGAACATATCCGGTGGACATTTCATAACCGGCTGAAAACAAACATTTTGTATGAGAAAAGCATAAGTTATCTGCGTAAAATGGTAAAAAAATTAAATTTCATAGTCCTGACTTTGTAATTCTATGGTTGGGTTGTTTGAACTATTCTACTAAATGCGCAGTAGGCACGTGTATTGAGCCATAGAACTATAAAACAGGGAAGAAGAAGCGCATAAATATCGTTATAAACCATGAAGTTTAGACGCATATGGATGCCTTTTTTCCAATTTTTTATTTTTACGAGCTTTATGCCACTTTTATTCACTTTTTTACTTTCACTCTTGTAATTTACAAAAAAAGGACGATTTTTGTGACAACTTACCATAATTTTATCGTATCCAGGCCCCATTTTAAGGTCCCCTTTGTAGGTTTTCTTCGTCAGCCTAGGTTTCGCGTTTTCCACATTCGCTTTTCCGATCATTTCCCCGAAAACCCAATCCCATCTCGCTACCGAGTCTTGCGCACTCTTATTCATATCCAACTGCAGGCTTAAAAACATAAGCAACCATGACAAATGCGGCAAATCTACAGAAACAGCGAGAAGCGAAGTTGAATCATTCAAGGGCTGTAAAGCTTCGTAAATGACCCGTAAGGTGGCGTCAATAATAGAGCTCCTTTGGAAGGATTTTCTGCTTAGGTAGGCTATTGTTATAAAAACTCGGTCTTGTGGGAAGATCGAATTGTATGAAGTTGAGAACATATCGGCTAAGGTATCGGCGAGGAAGTTACCCCAGAAATTCTTCGTACCGCATGCGTTCTTTAAGAACATGGCGGCTAAGAATTGGAGCCGTGGCGATTGCGAGACACATAATCCTTGGAAGAGTTTCTGGCAGTTTTCTGCGTCTATATTTGACGTCGAATCAATTGAAAGTAGGACTTCCAACAGACTTTCTGCTATGATTCGTAATTTGTCTGTACTAATGTTGGTAAATGTGCTAGGCGCTTGTTTTTTTGTCTTTTTGTTCGTTGAAGCGCGTTCAATGCGCAGAATTATATTTCTTATGGTGTTTAATTGTTTCTGGTACGTTATAGCCTCTCTGTACGCTTGGAATATCTTTGAATGCTCAGAGGATATGGACGAATGCTTATCCTTCATTATGTTCATGTAAACCGACAAATGCGCTGAGTTTTTAATATCCGATTCGATGTAACTCTCAAGCGATTCCTTTAGTTTGGAACATGATAAACTGTACTTGCACCCAATGTCCTCTAATAATTTCGTTAGCGTCGCTAATTGCTTGTCGTTTTCGCTCAACGAAGTCGCGCTTGTACTTGACGATGGCTCTTGCACATTATTGTTCGTCGCTTCTTCAGAAATAAGCGCAATATGTCCGTAGAAATACCCAACTGGAATACGACAACGCGTAGTTGACATTCCGTACCTCCCGACGGTTGTTATTTTCATAAAACGACAAAGGGGACTTGGTTGCAGATCGTTTAAAATCAGGTTTTTGGAATTAATATCGGAGGAAACGACAAGTCGCACCGGATCAACGTCTTCTCCCTTGAGCCAAATATCAATGCTAATCGAAACCAAATCAGCGCAGTAAGGAATCATGACATCAGTTAACAAAACCGGTTGTCCAAAGTCCACGGTTACGTATCTTCGCGCGCCTGAGTGCATTCGTTCTACTACAATTACTTGTTGCGTCGGCGGCACAAATAAATGTTGCCACAGGTTGGGCGCCGCGGCTTCGCTAGGCGATAGGAAGTCCTCGCTTGAACCCCAGGCATTTTGATGTATTTGAGGCTTTTCTGGGGACAGCAAAATGTCCATGTCTGACGACCAAATGTTTGCTGTGTCTGGTTTAGCCCCTTTTTTTAACTGAAACGTTTCTGGGATGTTGAATTTTGCCAAGTTTTTAATAGGGAAGGCGTGAAGCTTGTCGCTAAACTCGCTCGAGTTAGAACCGCTCTTTTTGACTTTAGTCACTATCTCAACAACGTTGTTCCAAAAGTGCTCCAGTTTATCTTTGTTCTTGTGCCCTACTACGTTTGACGACCCGCCAGCGCCAGAATTTGTGATGTATGTCACTGGTTCGTTGTTGCTCATTGTGTTTACGACGTGATTATTAATTATCGCGCTGGTTGGAAGTGTTATTCCTCCTTCTCCTGCTTTTTCAAGACGCGTCCCCTCGCTAGCCCCCACGCAAATGAAATGCAGTGGCTCTGTTTCGATTAGTCCTTTTACCACGCGCGGTGGAGCGATGTGTTTTCCTTTTATTTTAGTCTCAGAAGCTGACAGTACTTCCTTAGGACTTAGGTTTTCTTTGTAGAACGAGTAATTAGCGTAAAAATTTGAATTTGTTACTGGCGGTTCAGCCGCTACGACTGAAGCATAGGTTAGAGACAAACTACTGCCTTTTGGGTACGGCGGAGGGTCTACGTCGAATAGCTCAGGATCCATTGGTGTTCCATACAAACCATATCTTAAAACAAAACAAATTGCAACCATTTTTCAAGGTTTTAAAAGCTAAAAACATACCTAGTGCGTAGAACTAGATGATACGGGTTGATTCTCTTAGTCAACTCGTTCGAAACGTCGCTCAGCAACTCAGCGCACTTTGTCGACACCAAAAGACTTTGCTCCTTATCCGTAGCCAAATTAATCATCAAATTCATAAGCCACTGCAACCCAGCTGCGGACTTTATTGAACTTAGATGCTCCAGAAGCAACACCAACGTATTTAGCAAGTTTCCTTCAAACGAGGAACCGATTTGTTCGTTGAAATTCTTAGCCCCACTGCAAAAAACAAGTCGTCACGCACCACATCATTAAAAATACTGAGGGGTAAGAAACTCTACGTAATGGATGTACAAATCATGAGTAATTATTACGTAATGCATTACGTAATGGACGTAACGATTACAAAATACCACGTTATGTTGCGCAATAGATATCACGTAATTATTACGTAATACTACTACGTAATAATTAGGTATTACCATGTAATAAGTACGTATTATCATGTAATGAGTACGTAATACCACGTAATAACTACGTTATGTAGATAATTATTACGCAATAGCACGTAATACTAAGTAATAATTACGTAATAGTAAATATACGAATTAGCTAATAGAACCCAGGATGTTAACGTAATACCATGTAATGGTTACACAATGCAACGTAATAATTACGTAATAGACGTAATGTATAAGTAATAATTACGTAATAGACGTAATTTATGAGTAATAATTACGCAATACCATGTAACGGTTATATAATACAACGTAATAATTACGTAATACTATGTAATGGATAAGTAATACCACGTAATAATTACGTTATCCAGATAGTTATTACGCAAGCGTAATTACGATCTATTAAATACGGATTAGCTAATAGGAACCATGTAATTATTACGTAATACTACGTTATGATTACGTGATGCGTAATAGACGTAATAGAGAATAATTATTACGTAATGCACGTAATATTAGAAATAATTACGCCATTACGCGTAATTGACGTACAAATTATTCAAGTTTCCTACCCCTCCGAATTAAAAAATTCTAATTTTACCTGTGACAAGTGACGAAAATCTTCGCACATTTGTGCGTAATCTGGCGTACACCGTCGATCAAACATCCGTACAACAAACTGTGCAGATTCTCTTGTATAAGGTGCAAGAACTCGATTTGTTGCGTTGGGGGTTCGCCTACGTAACTTCTATTCCGCGTTAGCCTTATTGAGGCAACCCAGCTCAAGATATCCAAGACAAGACCTTGAACCTCGTCGGTGTTTGGAGTTGCCGCTGTTAACAGCAGAGATTGCACAAACGCGTTGGATTCCAGCATTAAAGTACGTTGGAGCTTTTCGCCAGCTATTTCAGTGTGTTTGGAAGTGTAGACAGTGACGCTTAACTCATGGATACAATCACACCCCATGAAATACTCTGTTTTCCTGTTGTTTAGCGCGAATTTATCAAGCATGTTTAACGTTGCGCTTTTTGACGCATCGCTTCGTTTCCCTTTAACGTTAGCGCGGTTGTTTTCCTCTTCTTTCGAGTACACGACACGTAAATGCAACAAGAGCGTCCGGTTGCGCGACTTGAACAGCTTCGGACTTGTCAACGTAACAACACCGCTTTGCTCGGACAAGTCCAGACAAGTCGCGATGTTAATCGGACCTGCTAAAATGTCGGCATTGTGCGCGCGCAAGTATTCCTGCGTTATTACCGGGTTGTCTGCCCATTGCAACATGTCAATGGTTACGCTTTCATCGACAGAAAACTTGACGTCGCGTTTATGTCCAATACCGCTCGTGTTTTGTCTTAAAAGCGTGACCTCTACGTGTGGGGTCAAGGTCGAAGGTTGTAGCGTGAAATGCACGTCAACGTGACCAAGCGACATAGGCGTAGGCAATGTTATTTCAAACATGTGTTCGTCCCATGTTGTTAAATCAGTTTGTAGCCGCCAGGTTTTAGTGTATTGTTCACAGTCAACGTTAAGACTTTGCGGATGTCGCCTTTGTCTTTGGGCTTGTTGTATTTCGCTCCAGCACGGCGGAACAACGGCGCAATAACCCGCTTTTAATGGTTCGAACAACGTCAAGTTGTATAAGCGTTTTAAGTCGCTTTCAGGGATGATTTCAGGTGGTTCGTGGAAGTATTTAGTAGTTTCGCAGTTGTCTAAAGTAGAGTCTGTAGGTTGGTTTGTAGATGGGTTGTCTAGGTTTAGGGCGAACATGTCTTCTTCGTCGTGGTCCTCGAGCGATTCGTTATCAGTGTCGTTTAAAGCGTAAAAATGCAATGAACCTTTTTCTGTTGATGCGCACAAACGTTCTAGACCTAAAACAATAAAAAGCTTAATAAATTATTTCATTTCATTTATTTCAAATTTAATCAGGTGTTTTTTAGGAAAAATCTAAATGTAGATTTGTTTTCTACAACAATTAAGCAACCTACAAAATGAGTTTAATTAAAATCAAAGACAAAACTTTTTTTTGTAAAACATTTTTAAAAATTCCAAATTTGGTCAACTTTGAAAGGCTCTAGCAAAAAAACGAAAGCACTTGGAAAAAATCTGTTTGCTGATTTGTTTATTACGTCTTCTAATGAGTATAAAAACACAGTTTCAGGAAAATCTATTTTTTCAAAATTTACCTCATTTTTTTTTTGAGAAAAATTTGATTCCAAATCGGTATAAAATATTTTTTTTAAACTAAACTAAGGCTCTCATGAGAAAACCCATTGTGGATCTGTTTTTAACACAATTTAATAATGCCAAAAACAAATTTTGGTATAAATGGGGCGACTTTGACTTTTTTGAATTTTTCAAAAATTATCAAAAAACACCGATTTTCAGAAAAAACATTTTTTAGGCTAATTTTATGCAGAATGGCTTTAATCAAATCGTGTTAATGTTATTTTGTAGAAATTAAAAAGTATTTGCATGTTGTCGCATCTGCAAATTTGAAAAACGCGAAAATAGGTGAAATATTCCAAAAATTTTCATGTGGGAATTACCCAAAATTTTAACATTATTTAAAAAACACTCTTATAATAAAACTGATTGTGGATCTGTTTCTAAAACCATTTAATAAGTTTGGGGACAAATTTTGGTGTAAATGGAGCCAGTTTGACTTTTTCTGAATTTTTGTTATTTTTGGTCTAAGGGTCCAAATATTTTCAGTTTATTAATTGGCACAAAATATTTTTTTAAAACTAAACTAAGGCTCTCATGCGAAAACTCATTGTGGATCTGTTTTTAACATAATTTAATAATGTCAAAAACAAATTTTGGTATAAATGGGGCGACTTTAATTTTTTTGATTTTTTTCCATACTACCCCTTCAAAAATTATCAAAAAACACCGATTTTCAGAAAAATTATTTTTTAGGCTAATGTTATGCAGAACGGCTTCAATCGAATTGTGTTAATGTTATTTTGTAGGAATTAAAAAATATTTGCACGTTATCGCATTTGCAAATTTGGAAAACGCGAAAATAGGTGAAATATTACAAAATTTCTCATGTGGGAATTACCCAAAATTTTTACATTATTTAAAAAACACTCTTATGATAAAACTGATTGTGGATCTGAATTTAAATTCATTTAATAAGTTTGGGGACAAATTTTGGTGTAAATGGAGCCAGTATGACTTTTTCTGAATTTTTGTTATTTTTGGTCTAAGGGTCCAAATATTTTCAGTTATTTAATTAGCATAAAATATTTTTTTAAAACTAAACTAAGGCTCTTTAGAGAAAACTAATTGTGGATCTGTTTTTAGCATAATTTAATAAAATCAAAAACAAATTTTGGTATAAATGGGGCGACTTTAATTTTTTTGATTTTTTTAAAAATTATCAAAATACAACGATTTTCAGAAAAATTATTTTTTAGGCTAATGTTGTGCAGAATAGCATTAATCGAATTGTGTTAATGTTATTTTGTAGGATTTAAAAAATATTTGCACGTTGTTGCATCTCCAAATTTGGAAAACGCGAAAATAGGTGAAATATTCCAAAATTTTTCATGTGAGAATTACCCAAAATTTTAACATTATTAAAAAACACTCTTATGATAAAACTGATTGTGGATCTGGTTTTAAATCCATTTAATAAGTTTGGAAACATATTTTGGTGCAAATGGAGCCAGTTTGACATTTTCTGAATTTTTGTTATTTTTGTCTAAGGGTCCAAATATTTTCAGTTTTTTTATTGGCATGGCCACAAATAATTTTCGCCACCAATGAGTTGTATCTTTGCTTATGTAAAATGAGCTGCTGAATCCGAATCTGGCAGTTAAATATATGCAGCGCTTTTAGTTTTAGTGCTATGAGCTGTCAAACACAACTTTAAACGCAAAACCCGAATTGCCCTAATTTTCGAAAAAAAATTATACTAAAAATTAAAACGAAAATTCGTAGTCCACATCAAAAAAGTTACTTACAAAATAAGTTTTATTAAAATTAGAGACAAAAATAACTATTTTTACACAGCCACGAATAATTTTTACCACTAACTAATGAGAACTATCGGGAATCAAATCAGTGGCATAATTTTGATTTAATTGAAATAAAAAAAAGCAGAAACTCATAAGTATCCTTAACCTTGCATTGCAATAAATAACTAGTTATTGATTACATCTACCAAAAAAAAAGGACATAAAAAAAAAACAGAAAAAAAACTTACTGTTACAATACGCCGCAGACACAAATTTCTCGCTCTCCAATTTAGCATAACAAATAGTCCGTAGCGTGCTCATTTGCACAATCCTAACAGCCCCATCGGCACACACTAACACCGCATTTCCTTCAACTTCACCCCCTAAATCCAATTTATCCACTGGGGGTAGTATCCCAACCTCGACTGGGCTTTCGTTATCCCCTAACTCGCGCACTGTCATATAATCGGGGCACAACTTCACCATCTTTGCACTAAAATCCAGCGCGTAAACTATTAGGACACTTGACAAATGCTCGACACTCTTCAGGACTACAAGAACGTGCCAACCGTCTTGCGTGGTCAAGATACTGGAAACTTGTAAGTCTTTTCTGTTTTTGTACGCGTCCGGAAGCGCGAGACATTGCACGGCGCGCGAATAGTTAAGCTTCTTGTTGGTTTTGTTTGACTTAAGCTCGTTAATGTGGTCCGAGATGCTCTTCGGTCCGTTTTCTGTACTGGGGCCGTTGTGGAAGTTGATTATAAAGTTTGGCGAACTGGAATCGGTCTCGGTTGTGTCTGGGTCAATAGATCTTGGTCCGGAGTAGGTTTTAGGACTGGTGTTGCTGTTCTGCAGCGGGGGAAAGAACATTTCATCACCCTCTTCAGGGATTAAGGTTTTGTACGCCCATGAACCAACGATTCCGTTCGGGAAGTGGATGTAAGCTCCGTCTTTTGCTTCGTCTTCTTCTACCGATTCTAATTTAATCAGTTTTTCCTCAGTGCACTCTGACGCGCTGTCGTCCTTGACTAAGTCCTTATTTTCTTGGTCCTTTGAATACATGAAGTCGTAAACTACAAGGAATATGCATGATGTTTTGTCCGGGTAGTTGACGTCCATGATTGAGGCGCTGCTAGTGCTTGATTCTTTCTTGTTTTTGTCATTCAGAGCGTCGATTGAAAAGGCGTTCTTTGTTTTTGCTTTAATGGTGAGTCCGCACACTACCGTTGGTCTTATTTCTTGACTCGATGAAGCGGTCTTTTCGCTTACGACGCTTAGAGCTGTTATCGTCTTTTCAGTTGGGTATTTACCTACAAGAAACATGTTAAAACACTGGAATTAAATAGTTTTAGAGACGTACCGTCATCGGTGTCGCTCCAAACGCCTAAAATCCCAAACTCTTGCGTTATTTTCTCCAAGATGTGACTATCAAACTGCGAGACAAAAAACGAATGCGTACGCTTCACTTTACCGCCGATATCAAACACTGAAATTAGTCCCTCTTCATTCGACGTCGGCATTAAGTGTCCAACCGTACTCGAGCCTAACACTTGGACGTTTACGCCTCGATAAGTCGCGTCAACAGCAGGACATGTGGCGTAAGTGACTGAGAGAGGAATGTTTTGCGTATATTCGCCCATTACAAAAGGACAGTTTTGCGAGTGGCGCTCGTGCTCGCTCCAAGGCTCGTCGGTGCGTTCCCAACACACCAGACAAACGTTGCAGGTGAAACACATTGCGCGATCGTCACCCGAACTATTGGGCTGGTGGTAGAACCCTGCTTGGGCCATTTGTTCCGGCAGCGCCCATCTAAAGAAAACGATTAGTTACACCTAAGTATTAAACGTTACATTTAATGACAATGTAATTATTATGTTCAGCGATAAGATAATAAAAAGATGACTAACTTGTAATCCATGTGAGGCCATTGCGAAAAGGTGTCCCTCCGTTTTGATTCGCTAGCCATCGCCCTGCGGTCTGACGCATTCGCTGTTTCGCCTAAGAGCTCGGAAACTCTTTCCTGAACCGCTGACGCCACCGCTAATTCCGGTGTGCGATGATGCTTCGCCAGCAAATCCGTGACGCTGTTCGACGTTGCCATTTTTAAATCGTTTAATGGTAGTTTCAAACATACTGTGTTCCACTAAAAATCATTATTTGTTAGGAATTGACTAGCTTCGCGAAATCTACTTACTTTTTGCGCTTTAATGCCTTTCTTGCTCTGTTTCTGAGCGTTGCTTATCACGTCAGTTAGCTCGTTTATTATGTGATCCACACTATCGCAATCTGAAACCTTATTACCCGAGAGTTTAAGGCTTATGTTGGGTAACAGCAAGCTCTCTTTGAGGATTACGGCCTCCGACAAAGGAAGTTCGACTTTGACCTCTTCCTTAGAATCGGTAATAACTTTCTGTAGGATACTATCCAGTAGCAAAACCCCATTGTAGTCGCTCCGAACACCAATGGCCTGGCCATCAGTGAACAATATTCTATCTTGCCCAGAGATGTATCTGCATGTTACCTCGTTGGAGTTTAAAGCTAGAACGATTGTCCACTGTTATTAACTCCTAGGGGGGCTACAAAAGGCTTAATTACCTGACAATTGACTGGATTGTAAAACAACACCCGAGTTGACATCCAAGACTCGAACGATTCCGCTCTTTGTACATATTAGTATTACGTTTAGTGTGGGGTGGTAGATGATTTCCTTTATGTCTGTATCCGCATTCAAGTAGCCGTCTTCATTTAACAACCACGGTTCTTCAGCCATTTTGCTAAAAACATCTTGCGCCATTGAAAACCACCATTTGTGTAAAATTTTCTAGTTGATTTGACAGTTCATGAAAATAAACGCAATGGTGCCAACAAAACAACGAGAAACTAGAGGTACCAACAGTAATTTTTGCGTAAAGCTGGATTTACGTTAAGCGCATTTTGGCGAGCAACCGGGAGGTTGGATCACCATCGAGAAATAAACAAATGGAGCGGGAAATATAAAAAAGTGTTTTAGTAAACAAAAACTTTATTTTATGTTTTTACAGCTTATTGAAGTTCCTCAGTCTCTTCCTCAGGTTCTTTTTCTTTAGGGCGCCTCTTAAAGGGTCTGCATTCTGGGTATTTTTCGGTTAAAAAGCTTCTAACTTCGCCATATTCGGCTAATAAGTTCGTTCGTACTTTATCTTGGTTTCGTAATTTTTCTTGCTTTTTCAGGTATAACTCGTAGCCTTTACTTGTAACGTAAAAAGGTGGGAATTTCTTGCGTTTTAAAACAACTCTACCGTCGAAGCAGTATTGTTTAAAGTTCAAAATTTCGTCCTTTTGTATTTCTTCGCTTTTTCGGCATTTTGCTGGGGAGGCCAAAACTTTTGGGTAATAACCGTTTTCTTTTCGAAATTCTACTAAATGCAGGCCTTTTTCTTGCGCTATTTCTTCGTGAGATTTCTACAAAAAACAATTATTAGTCCTAAAATTGCAAAATTCAAAAAAAGGTGAAAATACCTGTCGAATTAATCCAAGGAAAAATGCTTTAGTTAAATGATTAACATTAGTGGACCCTTCGACTTTTGCATGCAAGTTTTTGATCCCAATAACTTCGCAAATGGTTCTTATGGCCCTGTGGCACACCAATCCAGTTCCTTCAGAGGCTTGCGACACGTAAATTTTGGTCAAACCGAATTGTGTGAAAAAATCATGATACACTACAAAAAAGCATACATTATCAAAAACATTTAACTTTGCCAGGTAATTTTACCAGTATGGTTGTCTAAAATCTTAATATGCATCAATTTTTGTCCAGCTCTGTTTTTGGCTTTTCTTAAAGCCGTTTTCGGGTCTGGCCCTTTGCACAGTGAAAAACCACCTAATCCGTTTCCATTTCCAGTTACCACGATGGACGCCACTCGTCTGGTTCGACCAAAATTGCCCTTCATGTTAAAAACTTGCTTAAGTTCCAAAACTTTTGAATCAAAACCCTCGAAATTTTCTGCAATTTAAAAATAGTTCTAGACCAACATTTTGTAGTATAAATGAAGCTTTACCTTCGTTTATTGGATCAGGGGGCCCAATACTACGCCCAGGCATCTTGTGTCCCGACCAACCCCTTTCTATGGGGCTTAATTTCCCAAATTTGAAGGTGCTCATTTGTTCCCTAAGAGCGATTAGTTTTTGCTCTCGTTCTGGATCCTCAGGTAATTTTTGCTGTTGCACTAACTCCTTTCCACGTATTATTGGGGCCGATAGCCCCGGCCATACCATATTCGCTTTACCTACCCCAATAATTTGTCCTCTGTTTAAATCTTTTATGTTTTTCTTTGAAACCGTTTTGGCACGCCCACGCTTTCTTCCAGCATTACTAACGCTTGTTATACCTTTCCATAAATCCTCAGCCGGCACTAAAACATAACATCCCATTAAACTAAGGGGCCCCAAAAATTAGAATTCAACTTACGCTTGTTAAAAAAATTAGTATTGCGTGTTGAATTATTAAATATCACATGTGTATCATTTCTGGACTCTAGTAAAACAGGATTTAGCCTAGATCGTGCATTTATTGTAAGAGTTTGAAGAGATTTTGTTAATTTTGCAAGGTGCACTGCCATTTCCAGGCAAAGTTTGAGGTTATGTCATCGATGTCATGCGCATTTGGACTACTAAAGGGAGCTTTATGATTTTTGATCCTATCCGGTTGAGATAAACAGTTTAGCTCTTATGAATACAAATAGATGGCGCTGTGGTCAACAATGTTAAATTTTTTCGATTTTAGAAAAGAAGATAGATGGCGTCATGTGCAAAAATGTTGAATATTGCAAGTTTTCGAACCTCAACGTCCTCACGCTCAGTCCTCACAGCAATTTTGTGTTTTTGATTTAAATAGGTTTTAAACTAATGACAATGGATAAAAAGAAAGAAAACAGCAATACAAAATTCCGTACCAATTACAGGAACTCGTCAAAGTAGCATTCCTTTGAAAATCTATCTAAACTCGCAAAGTCCATGTGCTTTTTGGGGATATGTAGGCGTGAGAAAGTAGCAAGGTAAACATAGGAAGACATAACTTCCCTGCTGTGATTTACTTTAACAACTTCGGTAACAGTTCCGTATAGCGTACACTAGTCAATTTTGCTTATTTTTTTACCAAAATTGTTCTAAACTGACCAAAATATGCTAAAAAAACATAAACCGGTGTCGCGTACCCCGCTTTTGAATGGGAGATTTTGATACGCGACACCGGTTTATTCGTTTTTAGCATATTTAAGTCAGTTTAGAGCAATTTTGGTGAAAAAATATTCAAAATTGACTAGTGTACGCTATACGGAACTAACACCCCCGTGGTAATTGTTCCGTATAGCGTACAACCATTTTTATTTTTTTTAACTACTATTTTTTCTAAATGTTGGTACGCGACACCGGTTTATTCTTTTTTAGCATATTTTAATTAGTTTAAAACAATTTTGGTGAAAAAATATTCAGAATTGACTGGTGTACCATATACGGAACAATTACCACAACTTCTTTTCAGTGTTTTGATATCTATCGAAGTCAAAACTAGAAAAAAATCTAACGAACTAGACAAGTGTGCTTTGCCTTAACCCAAATCGACCAAAACAAAACAACGAATGGCCAACTTCAAATCGCACAAATCACTTGGAATCCTGTACCCAACTTTATCTTCACAAAAAGCAAAACCAAACCACACATTAGTTTTATAGTATTTAACATGGAATTAAGTCCGCATGAACGCACAGACAAGAAAGAGGCACAAAGGCGATTTAAAATGGTTTTATTTATGCGTGTATCCGTAACAAAAGTAATCCAAATCGACAAGCCGTGTGTAAATACGAGTAAATGGGGGATAATCGATGGGCTTGTGATAAGAAAATGCCTTTTGATGAGGAGCAGAAGTGAATTTAATGCCATGGACACTTTTAAATGATCGGATATTGCGATTAACACACTTTAGAAGGTAAGATATGTATTATTTCATATTTTTAGTAGAGAAGGTAGAAAAACATTGCGGAAGTTGTAAATTTGGAGTACGGTAGCTTTTAGTTCATGAATGGGCATTGTATAAAGCACAAGAAAGTAATGATAGGTTGCATTACGGAACACAATAATACCTGATTGCTTTAAAGATCATAATTGTGGGGTAACTTTCGTAACGGGGATGCGCCCTATTGTGCTTCGAAATTGTCGTATTACGTTTTTATTTCACTTACAAGTTACACAATAGGGGTTTGTTATTTGCAAATTTTAAGATAATGATGCGTTACAATGGATTACGGGGATTATCGCAAAAGAATAGAATTTATTTACAAAGATTAGAGCAGGTACTTATTCAATTCATATTACCTTTGCTGGACTTCCGAGTTTAGGAACTTTCCGCCTTTTTATTTGGTCATTGCTTTATTTCTCTTCAAACAGTAATAATTAAATTGAATTCTTTTCGCTACTTTATTTGTTTAGCTCTCGAATTGGCTTCGGATAAAGATTATTAAGTTTGTTTCAAAATTTTTGTCCAATACAGGGTGTCAGATAAGACAAAATTTCTAGAAGCCAGTATTTGCGGACATTCCAAAATACTCTTCAATTTGCAGACATAGTCATTAAGTAAGAGTTAATCCATTTACCTGCAGTAAGAAAAGGATTATCCTTTAATTTGAGATGTTTATGTGCAGAAGTCAGTAATAATATTTTATGCTTTTATTTAGTATAAAGATCAAATAATTTTTAACTACAATGCTTTCTGATAATGTGTTGATACATTTTTTACATAACAACACCGAGAACAACACCTAGTAATATGTCCTTCAGTGTAATGCACACAATTTTGGACGCACTGCTAGGCACCGACATAGCTAGACCTTATATTTTCATTTTAGCAGCAAAACTTAACCTAACCTGCCTAACTTAATGTCCCCCAGTGGAAAAATGTCTCCCAGTGCTTTCATAAAAGTCAGTCTAAAACCCTGAAATTCAAAAAAAAAATATGCATATTGGACTCCCTCTAACCTTTCAGTTTTTGACCATTTATGTCTGCAAATTGGGTATGTCCGCAAATTGGGTGTCCGCAAATAAGAGTACACGAAATTTCTACCCTGCAACTGCATATTCTTTAATATTTTGGGCTTAATCAAAGGAAACAAATTTCAAAACGAATGAAAATTAAAAAAAAATAAAACCTGTAGTGCGCCTACAAAAAACTCTTATAAGATAAGATAATTTCAAACGACGCTTCTAAATCGCCATAAGCATCATCAAAATCAAATTCAAACAGTTTTGAAGTTAAAAAATTTAAAAGGGGCACTCATGCCTAAATCAATATGCCCAATAAAAAATCAAAACACAATATCAAAGTGAAGCACATCCCATTTGCTTTGAGTTGCGGAATAGGATAAAAAGGTTGGCTTTGGAACAAATTGAAACAAGCGACAATCACCTCAAGCAGCGTCAGCATTAAAGCTCAGTTTACACCGTTATTCATTCCCCCAGCCGCCTTTGTGAGCATTTACGCAGAGGTTTTTAGCGTCTACACGAGTTGGGACGGGTTTCGCCCGAGATAGACCGTTCCTATTGGCGGGTTTCGATGTGGTAGGATGGATAGAAGCCAGCACACAGGCCTGAGTGTCCCATGTACTTTTAAGGACACTTTACGAGTACGCTTAGCCCAAGTTAAGCGCTCTTCGCTCGTAAAGAGTCTTACATCAAGAGTGCTACAGACCGATCACTGATTTATTTATATAGTTAGTCAGTTTGTTTATTGGAATCTAAAATCAAGTAATCTGAGTACTCCGATTCGGGTTTTTTAAGTACGCCGACGAGGTTCTCCAATATTTGAATTGGAACGCGCGAATACGAATAAGTGGTGAACTTTGTGAAACTTTTGTGTTGTGAACTTTGAAAAGTTTTAATAGTGTGGAGTTTAATAATTTGGAATTGGGTTTTCAAACTGCTCTAAAATGTAAGTAAATTTTTTTTTTTTCATAATTATAAAAAGCCAAAAATCCGTTAATTTAAAATAGCCGATCTGTATTTTGCCCAGTTCAGTAAGATACCATCCAATTTACAAAAATGCAAATTGGTTTTCCTTAAAAATAATGGATTTTAGTCAGCAAAATTTATTATACTCTTCGCAGACAAAGTCGAAGAGTATATTGCGATTGGTCGGACCTCCAAAATCGTTAATATTCGTCCTAGAGCAAAAATTCGTCCGTTTCATTTTTTTGTCTGTATGTCTGTAACGAAATTTGTGACCACCAAAACTCAAGAATCGGATCGAATTAAGATTTAACACAAAAATCAATCCCATTTAGAGGAAGAGCCCTATTGTTTTTGGAAAAAATCAAGTAATAAATAGAGGGTTAATAGCACCCCCAAAGTAGAAAAAAATTCATATTTTCGTTAATATCAACTTTACGAAAAAAAATATTCTTAATAAAATTAAAGATTTTATTTTTCCCTATAAAAAAGCATTTAGTAATTTTTTTCTATTCCCACCCGTTTACAAAAAAAAATAAGTTTTACGTTGTTTTCAATAAAATAAAAAATGCACCAAATCATCTACTGCGAAGAGTATCATATAGAATGTGTAACAATTATATAAAAATAAAAAAATAGTCATAAAGAATGAGCTATCTGCGATGTTTAACTTTTTGAATGATCTATTCCACTCACTGATATAACCCGCTCTTGTTTTTGTATGCATTTTGTGTGCATAATTTAGCCTGAAAATGATGAAAAATAAAAATCGAAACGTCGACTAATTTGAAAACTGATTTTATTTAATGCTGTCCTACCTTATTATATTAGTTTTAAATCCAAAAATTGTATCCAACAAAAAAGTTTTAACTTCTACATAGTACAAAAAATTAAATGGGATAACCAATAAATAATACCACCCCTTTTTTTGTGGTAAGTTTTGCGCCCCAAAAATCTAAAAAAAAACAATTTTTATTTTTCTTTAGCTGGGCAACTTTCGGGGTTAGTCCATGTCTGGAGTGGCCTACGGAGAAGGTCCCGTCGTGTCGGACCGTTCAGGAAATTCAGATCTGCACGGACTTTTACCCGAGCTCAATGGGGTTGAACTGGCGATGAGCCTGAGTCCCAAACACCAAAATCATCAAGTTTTAAGCCATTTACAACATTTACATCATTCTACCCCTTTCAGCGTTACTGACATTTTAAGCCCCATTGAGGAATCTTACAGAAAATTGGAGTTGGCTACGAATCCACCATCCCCTTACAGGTAAAATTAATCACTAAAGCAACCCTTAGCGCGGTAAAATAGACAGTTTTTAAGATAAAAATTCTTGTATAATAAGTACAGTAAAAATTAAATTATTTTTCAATTTCTTAAGGGTTGTTAATTTTTTTTTGCAGATCTACCTCCTCAGGAAGTAGTATTAATTCCCCAGGAGCCGGGGGTAGTTCTCTAGGAAATTCAACAGGCAGTTGCGGAATGAACGGAAGTTATCCAGTCATGGGCCAATTTGGCGGGGGTCAATACTGCCCTGTGTCCGAAAATTTGGGGTTAGGACCCCATTATTCATCAGGGTGGTATCAGAGCTCAGCTGCTGACCCACGATTTGCCAGTAAGTCATTTTAAACATGTTTTTTATTGCCGTATTTTTGATTAAAATAAGGGTTTATTAGGTTTTTTTTATATTTGAATTGAACAAAAAAATACTGAATTGTTTTTAATGCTATTACACAGTATTACAAAAGGGTTATTCAGGCGTCTAATTTTTTGATTTTTAACACCCCATAAAATCGATACGCCTACTTAAATCAAACACTTACACGCACTTGTACTTTTAAATGTGAAAAATATTAGGTTACAACCACTATTTAACCATGGGTATCAATGAACTACTTCTAAAATAAAAGTTCAGTAGGTAAACTACCGGCCGCCGGTGGAATGTGAGCTATCTAATGCTGTAGGCAGTCTTTAGATCACGGAAGAGCTATCGCGTTACAAAGCATTTATCTAGCCACCCCAAATACTCGGGTATGTCACCACTAACACCGTTTTGTGATACCAAAAACCAAAAAGGGCGCATTGATTACATTCTTGTGCTTTTAAAGTTTAAACCGAGCTTTAGATTCAACCAAGGCCTTCGTGATAAATTACATGACGCCACACGATTTTTGCAAGGCATTCTTGATTACCGGTAGGGATATTTTAGAAATTGTGTTTTGCTTCCATTTTTTCATAGTTTTGTTGTTAATTTAAGGTCTTTCTGCAGCACAAAAAGGGTTTAGGCAAGGACCACACTAGCTTCTGTATTATTGTCGAACATTTTAGAGTGCTCTGTCAATATTATCTAAGCTATACTCCGTTTTATTTGCTTTAGCTTCTCGGTGGAAGCCATTACTAAATGAGGTACTAATTGCATCATAAATTGTGTAGATTCGTTTAAAATTTGTTTTTTGCATTTTTGTAATATCTGTTGGACAAAAATCTGTGCAAAGATGCAACGCCAAACATTAAATTTTACAAAAAAAAATGTTCGTAAAATTTCTTTCTACATTTTGATGATTTTTTACCCATAAAATTTATTTACTCCTCGCAGAAAAATTCAAAAAGGACAGTTTTTTTTTTTTTATTTGGACAATTTGTTACTTTCTTTGAACTGTTTTCTATTAAAATTATCTCGCTTTTCATTTTTATCTGATCGATTTAAAATACAATAGAAATACATTGCTGAATATGTGGCTTAAATAAATATTGACATTAAAAATGCCCCTCATGTGTCCATTTCATCCATTTTATAAATACAACGAGGGATGATAGTCGTCTCTTAAATAAATATGCTCAGGACTTCACATTTAGAAATGTTGCAAACGCACCAGACAGATGGGCATTATATCAAAAAATATTTAGATAAATATTACTTACAACGCAAGAAATTATAATTATAATTTTAGGCTGAGAATGATTACCTAAATATCGTCGAAACGGTCGCGTAAAATGTGTGCAATAACAATTTGTTACCGTTTCGATTTTTTAACACCTGCAACTGCAACTGGTATAATTTTATCAAGTTTGGTTTAAATTGTCTTCGTAGGTGTCCTATTTATCAAATAAGACAAATTGATATAAAACATCCCCTAATATGCAATAACACGTTTATAAATGATATAACAAGGATATTGGTATGCAAACATCAGGAATCCGATCAGAGATGATTGATGAGATTTGATGCACCCGGGAGCTTTCGTAAACGGTAGAAACGACGCGACGGAAGGATATGGGAATCAAGATCCATGCGACGCTTAAATTGCAGGAAATACGGGACCACTGTTGTGTACTTTGCCATGTTTTATGAGCTTATTTTTCAATTGTTAGACATGATATTTAATATCGATGTGGATAATCAGGTTGCACGTTCCCTGAAGGTTAAAATAACATTTTTTATAATTTCTTTTCTTTCGATAACATATAATATATAGGCTGTCCAAAAAATGGCGCATAAGCGCGATGTTCCATTGTTGGGACATGTCTAGGGAACCCCACAAAATTGTTAAAAAAAATCTATCTCACATACCTTTGGAGATATGAGGTCTCAAAGGGCGAAACTTTAAACGCTTATATCTTAAAGATAAAAGCACATATTAACGAAAGAAATGGCTTAATACAAAGGCACAATCTGTCTAAAATTATTTTACCATTGTTTATCTTTTAAATGGTCAGATTACATTTTTTTTATAATCAATTTGATTGTACAAAAAATTTCATGAAATGAAACTATGTCAATAATTATCTAATGCAAAAATTTATGCTCAAGAATCTAAATGAATTTTTAAGATGTATTTTACGAAGTGTGTTGCCGAACTTATGCAACTTTGTCGCATTTTTCTCGATCAATATAACAGATGGATTTTTTTGACAATTTTTTAGGGATTCCTGAGAATGCCTCAAGAGCGTACCATCCCGTTTATGCGCCATTTTTTTACCACACTGTAGATCTAGTTAACAAAATATGTCGTCCTGATAAAGGGAAAAATATATTTTTTGAAACGACACCCCTAACGTTTACTCCTTTTAACACGTATTTTGTACATTTTCAATTTATATGATTACCCTTTGGCTTCCGAAATACCCCAAATTCAAAAAATGTGCACAAAATTACAATGAAATAAAGCAGCATTAAAAAAATACAAAGAAGCATTAATGTCAAAATTGCATTTGTTCAACAACTCTCCAAAAACAATATTCTTTTGTTTCAGTATCGCGTCTAATGGGGAGCTCAGCCGCCTCAGCGAACATGGGCCATGGTCTTAACGCAGCCGGTATGCCAGGTTTAGGCGCATGCGCCGTCACTGATTCCAAGCCCATGCAGTTCCCTCTAGCACAACGCCGAAAGAGGCGTGTCCTCTTCACTCAAGCACAGGTAATACTTGTAAGCCACGCCCACTGTCGAGCACACCCTCCCATGTCGGTGAATGTTAGATGTGTTTGGGATTTTTGTGAAATATCGCGAGCCGTCGGGCGGGTATTAATTTTGGTTTTTTGTTTAGGTGTATGAGCTGGAACGTCGGTTTAAGCAACAGAAGTATTTGTCGGCGCCGGAACGAGAGCATTTGGCGTCGCTTATTCATCTTACTCCCACACAGGTTAGTTTTTTTACTGAGCTTTTTAAAAAAATGTGGCGAGATATTTCTTATTTGCCCATTTACAAAAGGGCAAAAAAATAATTCCAGGGGTCAAAAAGTATATTAAGTTTGGTCGATTTGCGTCCTTGGTAGGTATCACCCAAAATTTAACATTATTTAAAAAACACTTTTACGTTAAATCTGTTTGTAGATTTGTTATTAAATCTATTTAATAAGTTTAGAAATGAATTTTGATGTAAATCGAGCGAGTTTAACTTTTTTTGATTTTATTCCATTTTGTCCAAGGTCGCAAATCGATATAATTTTGAAGGGGACCTCTTGACATATTTTGCAAAAAGTAAACTAAGGCTCATATGATAAAACTGATTGTGCATTGGTTTTTAACCCTATTTAATAAGCTCAGAAACAAATTTTAGTATAAGTGAGACGACTTTGACTTTTTTGATTTTTTTCCATACCTACCCCTTAGAAAAATCTTCAAAAATGCTGATTTTCAGGAAAAATATTTTTTAAGCTAATTTTATGTGGAGCTATTTTAATTGAATTATTTTAATGTTATTTGGTAGGAATTAAAAAATATTTGCACCTTATCGCAACCGCAAAAGTGAAAAATGCAAAAATAGGAGACAATATTCAAAATTTTTCAAGTAGGTATCACCCAAAATTTAACATACATACAAATTTAAAAAACACTCTGACAATAAATCTCTTTGTAGATTTGTTACTAAGGGTATGGTCCATAAGCCATTTTGGTAAACCAAAGTGACAGAAAACAATTCGTTGTCATAGAAAATTATTGTTGCAACTGTCATTTTGGTTTACCAAAATGACTTACGGACTATACCCTAAATTTATTTAATAAGCTTGGAAACTAATTTTGATGTAAATCAAACGAGTTTGGACTTTTTTGGATGTTTTTCCATTTTGTCCAAGGCATTCATCCTAGAGCAAATGTTCGGATTCGTTCGTTTTATGACTTTATAAAAATGGGAATTTTAGTAGTTCTTTTGTATCCGCCCCTACACAAAATAACGTTTTTGCTAAATAACCCCCTGACTGATCCAACCAACCCTTATTAATCTTGTGAGCTGATTTTTAAATAAAAATTAAATGTCTCAGATAAACCAATTCGCCAAGCCACTTAAAAACCTTTGTTTAAATTAAATTTCATACATTAAAGTGCCTATAATTATAATTAGAATAAACCAACCTCTATACAATGTATCTCTTTAATTAAATGAAATGTTAATTAAAAACAACAACAGTTTGTGTTATTGAAAGGTAAGGAACAAAATTTAATTACAAGGCATTGTTAGTAAAATTAATTTAGAAATTTAATAATTAAATAAAAGGGTGGTTTTTATATAAAATTAAATTGAGCTACTTTTCCTTTTTGTCTTGTCAAAAATATACTGATTAAAATTTAATATATTTTTTTTTATTATGATGTTCTCTGTAATATTTCATCCCTTAGCTTTCTCAAGCTAAAGCGTTATAATCCAAAGGGATTAAAAATAAATTCGGTATACGTTCAATAAACAAACCACTATTAATCCCAGGATTATTCAAATTAACCCTCGTTTAAACGTAGTTACTGGCTTAGCCCAATATTAAACCAATATTTAACAAAGTTCAAACTCACTTTATAAGGGATGCATCGGTGCAAAATTTATAGAAATTTAATTGCAATAACCTTTTGATAAAACGCACCAACCGTTATGAAAGTTTTTACAATCGAGATGAAATAAAATTCTTTTCCAATTATACGTACAAAAAAAAAACCTTTTATATAGTGGGATGTAGACTAAAATTTACTTTTATAATGCGAAGGTCTATTGAAACTTGAAAGATCCACTTGTCCGGTGTGGGTTGGTGGTTTCCAAATTGAATTGTAGAATGTACTTTAGATGGTTATCGAATAATAGATGCGGCGATCTGTGAGCACATCGCACCTACTATTTTCTATAAGATATACCCTAATTCAAAATATGTGACCCTTTTCCTTTATGCTGTGGACTACACTATGAAAAGTTTGTGTTTGACAGGTCAATTTTAATCTTAAAATACGCATGCCTAATTAATTTCCAAGTCTGTTAGACCTACAGGATAATATATTGACGACTACTGTTTAAAAACTGCCGAAATATACTGTGTCCTCTTATTTGCGGACATACCCAATTTGCAAACATAAATGGTCAAAAACGGAAAGGTAGAGGTAGTGAGTTTTTTTACCTGGGTAAAGTCCAATATGCATATTTTTTTTTGAATTTCAGGGTTTTAGACTGACTTTTATGAAAGCACTGGGGGACATTTTTCCACTGGGGGACATTAGGTTAGGTAGATTAGGTTAAGTTTTGCTGCTAAAATGAAAATATAAACTCTAGCTATGTCGGTGCCTAGCAGTGCGTCCAAAATTGTGTGCATTACACTGAGGGACATATTACTAGGTGTTGTTCTCGGTGTTGTTATGTAAAAAATGTATCAATACATTATCAGAAAGCATTGTAGTTTAAAATTATTTGATCTTTATACTAAATAAAAGCATAAAATATTATTACTGACTTCTGCACATAAACATCTCAAATTAAAGGATACTCCTTTTCTTACTGCAGGTAAGCGGATTAACTCTTTCTTAATGCCTATATGTCTGCAAATTGGAGAGTATTTTGGAATGTCCGCATATTGGATGTCCGCAAATAAGAGGGCTTCGCGTTAACAAGCGTTTGCGAATGTTTTGTTCTATACGATCATTCTGACGGGAAACTAAGAAATAATGTAATTTTGCCATAATTTGTTCTTGAAAACTTACAGAAGCACTAGACTAGCCAGATGGTAAAAGTAGAAGTGTGTACATTGCACACATCTACTTAGTTTTTCTAAGAGTCTTCTTTATTAGTAGATACTTGGTTTTACGAGCATGTACAATTACTCCAGAAGATTGCTTTTTGCTTCTATATAGATTTTCTAAAAATAAAGTACTTGTTATGTTTTAAATAGCAGAAGCTCTTTTCTTTGAAAACAGAAGAGAAAAACGTGTTTGATTATAAACAACTTATAGAATTCTAGGCTGTGAAAGCTATTTAATACGTGGACATTTATACACAGGGTGTCCAAAAATTGGCGCATAAACGCGATGGTACGTTGTTGGGACATGCTTTGAGATTCCTGGAAAATTGTTAAAAAAAATCCGAGGGGCCAATCAGATGGGCAAATTGTGTACACTACCCTAACAAATTCTTAACAAATTCTACGCAAATTGTCAGCAAATTCTTGACAAATTCTTAACAAAATGTACATTAATTCTTTCATTGAATTGCCCCTCAAAAAATTCCATCTGTTATATTGAGGAAAATGCAAACAAATGTGTATAAATTCGGCAACACAGTCTAGGAAAATACATCTAAAAGTCCCATCTATGCGTCTTGAGCAACACTTTAGCATTCGATTTTATTGACATTGTAGTCTTCATTTCATGAAAATCTTGTAAAATTAAAATTATAAAAATGTAATTCGACCATTTTAAAAATAAACAAATGGTGAAATGGTTAAGATAGACTGTAACTTTGTATTAAACCATTTTTATCGTTAATATGTGCTGCTATTTTTAAGGCATAAGCTTTCAAAGTTTTGCACTTTGGGACCTGATATCTCCAAGGGTATATGAGATTGGTTTTTTTAAACATTTTTTCAGGGATCCTTAGACATGTCCCAATAACGTACCGTCGCGTTTCTGCGTCAATTTTTGTTCGCAAAAAAGTTAACATATGCTCAAGAGCTATTCAAAAATGTTTTCTGGTTGTAGTTGGACCAGTCTTTCATTAAATAAACCTTGGAGTTCATCTCCCTTTGTTATTTATGTCCTGACACAAAGAGTGTGAGCAATTGTCCTTATGGCTCATCATTTTTGTAACTAACCATCCCTATTTTATAACTTAGTCGTTTGCAACTAATTGACCAATACTGTCACTAGAAATAAAAATGTATCTTTAAGTTTAAATGTGGTAAAAGAACCTGCTGACAAGTTCAATGTTTTTGTAAGAGTCCGTCTGACCGATATTGTTGTTACAGGTGAAAATATGGTTCCAAAACCATCGGTACAAGTGCAAAAGACAAGCCAAAGAAAAAGCTATGGCAGAGCAAAACCAACACAATCAGGTAAGTTCAATATCTACCTAGCTTAAACTTTTAAATAACATAAAAGAAATAAAGGTAATCCTATAATAACATTGAGTTCATTCAAAAATCCAACAAAGAAAGTTATTGTAGCAAAAATATTCGCACTTAAAATAAAAGTAAATCGCATTTTGGGTCTTTTGTGTGGTTTTAAAGGATTATTTTTTCACGTTTCATTACACTTTTGAGGTTTATAACATAAAACAAATTTTTAATTTCATATTTCCGATTTGGAATTTATTTGGGTTCAAAATTTTGAACTTCCGCTGGCCAATGTTTTGATTGGTGGGAAATTTTCTGCTAGTGCAAAAAAACTTTACCTGCATCATTTATTTTTGAAAAATTTAGCTTTACTTATAACTAAAGACCCCTTATAAAATTGATTGAATAAGGAAGTCTCGAATCTACTCTTCCTCTAAAATATGTCGGAAGCGTTTTATTGAACAATTATTCTTAAAATGATAAAATAGCCTTTCCTTATGAAGGACCCCTCGTCATTAATAAATATTTTTTGTGTCACTTTTTAGTTAGTTCGTTTAAATTTTTCAAAGTTGAGGTTTGGTATTTTTTTGCCAAATTTAATTTTAAATATTTTTTTAGCATTATAAATCACTTAATTTTTAATAGACAATGGTAAATTGTTCTGTACAAAATGCAGTAGCAGTATTCGTACTCTTCAGTTAAGTAGTAGAAATATGAATCTCAATAAATATTGAACATATGTACCTGAAAAACCTTTCTATATTTTTTGACATGGCCTTGCCTCTGCTGCCGCAAGAATACAGCTCTTTAAGATTCATAATATTTATTCATTTGACTAAATAAATAATAGAGGAATTCATGTTTTAATTTGGTAAATAACGTTATGTTTATTTTTCAAACTCAAACTACGTATTTCTTAATAGGCATAGGTATTTTTATTAATCAGTCGCCGTAAGAAAAATAAATACTATTTATGTATGTAGAAGCAGGTTTGGAAAGTCTAAAAAGCAGCAGCAATAATCATTTATTTATCATGTATTAATTAAACGCAATTTTACATTTTGTGATTTTTACTTCGGTTTATTCCAAATCAGAAAACATCCTGTATAACCCGAGCTGTCACGTCCAGTCTCTAAAATAAATAAAAGTCCACAAAGCTTCTGCTTACTTTGCCCCTGAGTAAACATTACCTACCATTCAATCAAACAAGACATTTCTCTTTTTTTTCCTGTTCAGGTGCAAACGCTACAAACCTAAATATGTTCTTATTTTTTGCAGTCCTCCAGTTCGCCCCGACGTGTTGCAGTCCCTGTTTTGGTAAAAGACGGCAAACCCTGCTCGGGAGGCAGCAATTCAACGACATCGAACAACAATCAAACCGCCACCGATGTGAATTCTTCGCGAAATCAACAATCGCCCAGTATCTGCCCCTCGCAGCAACAAGCCCAGTGTATGGCAAACAGCAACTTGGCCATGGCTTATCGGCAACAAGCTGCGAACTACCAGCAACAGTGCAGCACATATTTACCGATACAGACTCGAGCTTGGTAGTGCCACGATCCTTTTAACGCACTTTTGTACGAGAACAGTGATCCTACAGGCACAGTGTGAACTGTGAACAGTTTATTAGTGTCCAGACGAACAGTGCAATGAATTTAGAGCGTTTTTGATTTTGTGGCCTGAAGATGCAAAAGTGACGAAACGTCGGTTTTTTAAAGTAGTCGGATTGGGACGGGAAAAATTATGGCTAGACTAAAATTTTGATTAGAAGTCATTGCAATTTAGTTTTTTATGTACAAATTGTTTTTAATTGTAAATAGTATTTAAATTAGGTAGCAAAGTCTTGTAACTAGGAATATTTATATATGTACTTTAGATATGTCTAAGTGTAAAATGTATAAATTATTTAGTTGCAAAATGTACAGTATTTAGGTGTAATGAGATGCACTAAAATGTCATAGATATTATGTGTTCCCTAATTGAATTATTAAATAAAAAAATGTTTAAATACCACTCTTAGTTTTTTTTCTGTTTACAAATCTATTTGCCTCCTTTAACACCTTATAACGTAAGACGCAACAGGGTTATTATTTGGTCGCAAGAGCCAAAAAAACGTGATAGACAGTTCTACAAAAAGATGGTTTATTTAGTGAATAACTCAATAAGGGAGGTCTTCACAAATATTCCCTGGCTGTTGCTGTCATCGAGTTAACATGACATTCTTTGTCATCACTGAGTCCCAAACAAATATGTGTGAGAGAGCATGACATAGCATTTATCAATGAGCAGTATTTACGTCGGAGTGGACAGGACAGGGGAAATTATCAAAAATAACAGCAAGTAAAAATACCATAATTTACCAAAACAAATATTAAAAATAAGGGAAATAGTCGACCACCATTTGAAACAGTACTGTTCTGTAGCCTTAATTAATTTGTACTGTTAGCTGCATTGTGCAAAAACTACTTGCAAAATAATATGAGCAAACCTATTGGAGAGAAAACATTTTTTTAATTAGCGTCAATGAAAATTGTTCAGTTATACTGTCTTCAATCTAACATCGACATTTAAAGAATCTAACTGCATAATAATAATTATTTACCACTTTCAAAGATGTCTAAACACTCCTCACAAATGACATGCTAACAATGCCAAGATTTAAATGTTTGAATAAAAATTATTCAAACAACAATGCCTTATTGTATGCTCATATAATGCCCATATGATTCGAACCTACCATTAAGTTTAACAGAGAAGTGATGGGTAAATTCTTTGGTAATTTTTACTAATATGCTAGCGCCACCTCTCGAGAACTTGAGACTCTCTGGATAATTAAAGCCATCCAAGATGAGGCTTTTTTAGGCTCGTATGATTCCAAACTAAGCCAAAAATTTTGCTTCATGAATCACCATATTTTGTTATTATAAATTTTAAAAGGAAACGATTTTAAATTGTATTAATATGCAATTAATAAGGGTTCTGATTTATTTGGTAATGTAGGCAAACACTGATGGATCTTTGGAATGTCTAATTCAAGTGTTTATTTTAACCTGCCACCCACTTTGCCTAAGAATGACTTTACAAAAAATAGGTGTTTAAATATTAACGGGAAATGTCGCGAAGCATAGAAACTGTGGGTATGTAATGTTGGTTGCCTAAAATCAACAAAAAACAGCCCGTTCTGGTCATTGCTCAGTGGGTTTATAAGAGTTACTTTTAATTAGAAGTTGTGCTTACCAGCAACATAAATAAACAAAGCACAAGTTGACATATTTTAAAGGTCTAACAATAAGCGTTTAAATACAGAATTTAAAATGCAAAAAAATAGTGCTTCTTAATTGCAAAAATTCTATATTTAAACGCCTATTAATGGACCTTTAGAATATGTCAACTTGTGCTTTGTTTATTTATGTTGCTGGTAAGCACAATTTTTAACTAAATTTAACTCTTATAAAGCCACTGAGCATCAATGACCAAAAAGTGCTGCTGTTTGTTGATTAAGGCAACCAACATTACATAACCACAGTTTCTATGCTTCGCGACATTCCCCTTTAGGCTTTAAAGCCAAAGTTATTATTTTTTTAGACTGTAGTTGGTAGGCAAAAGTTTGCATTGCTGATGCACAGTTTATCAGGATATTATAAAAGTAGACTTATAAGGGTAAATCGGTAAGATAATACTATTATTCCAGTAAATATCGTCGTGAGCTCTGCTTACATACAGGGCAGGGGTTCAGATATTAAAATAGAACAAGCACCAGTCACTGCCAGTATTAAAATTCGGGCTGCTAATCTCCCTTCTATTCTGATAATCTCTTTTGATTGTTTATGCTTACCTGCGCCCTGTGCACGTTTAATTCCACCTGAATAAGCAGTTATTTCAAGGATGCTAAAGGATAATCTTTATTTTATTGCATTCCTGAATTAATACCAAGTAATTAGAATATAGAAAAAAAAAACACTTTGTAAATCTGATACGGGAATTATTGTTTTTTAAGGGCCAAACGTCCAAATTAAAGGGAGAATACTAACTGGCCGCATCTACCGGATAAGACTACAAGCTGGCCGCGCCTAATTGCAGGGTGCTTGGTCGTACTGGCCGCGACTCATTAATTTCCTTTTACCTAGATTTATTTTTATGTATTCGATGTTTTATTGAGTTATGATATTAGAAAATTATAAAACAGAGAATCCTTTGAATAATATAAACACTTTTATTATTATTAAAACAAGCCAGCAACGTTGGAAGTACTCAATGCATGTGTTTTAGAGTTTTGTCGTTACAGACAGACTTTTTTAAAAGTACTGGAGGACATTTTTCCACTGGGGGGCAGTAGGTTAGGTTAAGTTTTGCTGCTAAAAAGGAAATTTAAACAAATTTGGTTATGGCACCAAACTGCAATGTAAAACATTTTTTTAATAAAATATTGATAGTTATCGTTGTTATTTTATAAAAATAAAATTCGTTTGGTGTTTCTTACTCATCTTTCGACAAAACTTCAGCCACAGCTCCTTTATTACCTGCTAAACATGGCAGCAGGTAGAAAAAGTGCCGCGGCTAGCTTCACCATGACCTATGCATCTCACTCTCAGTAACTCTCTTTAAATTTTATGACGCGGACAGGTCGTATATGCCCGAATTAAATGCAAGAAAGATAGCAGGTTTTCTTGCGCTAATTTTAACCCAACTAAAATTAATTTAATTTTCTTTTCAAGCCACATTATAAATGTCACTATCACGCTTGAAATAATTATGCCCACCCTAAAACTATTCGTAGTAGGCGACGCTTCGCGTCGCTTTTGAGGGTAGGCGTCGCAGGATAATGTGTGGTTCATTTCATGTATGTTTTTGTAGGCGTTTACTGTAACTAACCACCAGATAAATGCCCTAAATCTAATGTGTCAGTAGCAAAACGGGATAAACTGGACGTCGTTTTATCATTTTATGGACTTTGCGCTTCGAGCTATCAATAACTTCCGACACAGTGTCACTTGCAGTTTATTGCTAGATTTTAACGATGGTTTTGTGTGAAACCATATTTCCCACACCTGACTTCATTTGTTGCAAAGTATCGTACTTATCCGAGGCATATACGAGCTGGCCGCGTCATAAAATTTAATGAGAGGTACTTAGGTCAAGCTGGCCCTTTTTTCCTGCATAGGTCATGGTGGAGCTGGCCGCGGCACTTTTCTTACCTACTGAAATGTTTAGCAGGTAGAAAAGGAGCTGTGGCGGAAACTTTGTCGAAAGATAAGTGGAAACACCAAACGAAGTTTATTTTTATAAAATAACAACGATAACTATCAATACTTTATTGAAAAAATGATTTACATTGCAGTTTGGTGACATAAGCACATTTCTTTACATTTTTTTTAGCTGTAAATTCATACAAAAGATACCCTATTTAAGTAAGATAGAGTTTAAAGACAAATATTAGGGGCGTTTTAAATTCATGAATATTATATTAAGAAAACATCCACCCCCGTTTGCATTTCTTAAGTTCCTCACCCCTTTGTTTGCTATCCTTTTAAATAAATTTAAATACTCATTTGCTCTCTATTTATTGCTTTCTTTAATGTATTAAATTAAGAGTTATATTTTACTTTATCCTTAAAAAAAAATCTGTCTTTTTTTACCAACATATACGGTCCTATAGCAAAAATGTTAGTTAAGGGAAACCACCCTTAACAAGGTAAGTAGCTGACGGAAATATCAGACAAAAACAGTCCTGTTTTACGGAAGCGATTGCCTTCAGCTAGAAAAGCACGTCTGGTCCGGAAAAACGGAAGGAAGTGCTTCACTATCTGTCATCATAACCGCCACCCCCTTTGGCAAGTGGGGTGCAATACGTGACCTAACAAAAGCCACCATTTCTGATTTAATGATGTCTTGTTTTAATTGCTGACAAATTGGCAATTGCTCCTGTATACCACCCTCGTATGCGCGGCGGTAAAACCACTTTAAATATTTTCAGTTTGGTTGTTTGAATTTTCACCCCTATGTCAGTTTTTCTCCCTTTTTCAAGCAGCGTCAACACTTTTAAGGGCTCATGAAATTTGTATGTGCGTATGTAGGATTTAAATAAAAAATGCTGTTGTATTCTTTAGAAAAATCATGTACTGACAAAAAAAATCGTTTTCTTTTTATCGCGAATGCACCCTTAAAAATAAAAAAATATAGAAAAGCTTAAGGGTTGTTTTTTTGCCATAAATCAGGACTCTTGTACATAGAAGCGTTTATTGGAAGATAATGAAAATTTGCACAATTATGTAATCTTTGATTAATGAAGTTTCTGGACCCGTTTAGGTGGGGTTATCTGGTGTTATTTTTCATCCCCCAGCTTAAAAAATGGAAGTATGCAACATTAGGTCGAATATCTCTCCAAATCTCCATTCAAAAACAACCACTTACGCCATATTACTAACGCATTATTTGTAACACATCTATTTTAAGTTTTTTTTTCAAGTATGTACCAGCAGCCCCCTTCCCACTTCTGAAGTGGTCGTCTTGGTACAAAACCTACCTTTAATGCAGCCAAAGCAGCATAGAAAAGTTTGAAGTATGCATTGTGCTTGCACCGGCCCTTCAAACAATCCGCGCGCCCTTCTCTCGCTGCATGCGAGTCTGTATTGTTCGCAACCACTACAAAAATATGCTGCTGTATGCATGGAATACAGCATGTCATATGGGGCCCACTTATCAACGACTAGCATCTAAAAAAATCAATGAAATATGCGCCCCATTTAGTTTTTAAGATATTTAAAAGGGCTTTGTTTAAGACTTTCAAAGAGTAGTTAGAGGTACTTTTGAATTTTGATTTGTTTTTAGAATTGCCAAGTGTGGTTGACTTTTGAAATACGCTTTCGTACTTAAAGGGCTTTCTTGTAAACATCTTCGTTTTTGACTGCGGAAAAGGGTAAAATAACTGGCCGCATCTACCTGAAAAGACTACTATCTGGCCGCGCCTAATTGCAGGGCACTTGGTGGAACTGGTCGCGCGATTTTTTGGTTTGGTCGTATTGGCCGCGACTCATTAACTTCCTTTTACTTAGATTTATTTTTATGTATCCGATGTTGTATTGAGTTATGATATTAGAAAATCATAAAACATAGAATTCTTTGGATAATATACACACTTTTATTATTATTATTAAAACAAGCCAGCAACGTTGGACGTACTCAATGCATCTGTTTTTGAGTTTTATCGTTAAAGACAGACTCTTTAAAACAACACTAGGTTGCTGCTAAAAATGGTACGCTCTTGGAGCATTCTCAGGGATCCCTAGAAAATTGCCAAAAAAATTCCATCTGTTACATTCATCGAGAATAATGCGAACAAAGTTGCTTAAATTCGGCAACACAGTCTAGGAAAATACATCTAAAAATCTCATCTATGAGTCTTGATCATACACTTTTGCATTAGATTGATTATAAAAATGTAATTCGACCATTTAAAAAATAAACAAATGGTGGAATGGTTTAAGAGTAGCTTTGTATTAAATTTGCATTTTCGTTAATATGTGCTGTTATATTCAAAATATAAGATATTTAAAGTTTCGCACTTTGGGGCAACATATCTCCGAGAGTATATGAAATAGATTTTTTTAACAATTTTCTGGGGATTCCTAGACATGCCCCAACAACGTACCATCGCGTTTATGCGCCATTTTTTGACACCCTGTAGATCTGGAGGTTTTTAAAATATCAAAATTATTTTTTTTTACCATTTTTTAATTACGACTTGCAGCTCTTTCTAGTGCGAGAAACCCTTTGTTGAAAAGCATTGTCCAACAAAGATGTCGAAATACCTTTCATTTCATTTTTTAATAAATGTTGTTTCTTGCTAATTTGAAGCCCAATTTAATTTCAAATTTCATAATACCAAAATGAAGCTAAATTTAAGCTCCGTATAAGCCGACGCAAACGATAGAATGTGATTAATTGTTGCTAAGTAACCATAGTAAATCCAGCGGCAGCACCCGGCAGGTCCGGGTCAAGTACCCACTTATCTGGCTCCGGTAAAGTCCGGGTGGATAGGGAGTCTACTCTAGTCACGTTCCACGATGCTTATGTTGCTATATTGAATTGGCAACATTATATTACATTCCGCATCCAATAAATGCTTATTCCGTTGGCTCTAAGTTTAATTTTATTTGTCCCGGAAATTTAACATTCTAAGCGAAATGTTCTAGAGTAGCCGTGACAATGGGTGATTTTGCTAGAGGCTAGGAAAACTGAAGTAGTTTTTGTCCGGATGAGCGCGTTCTTGCAGCTCGGTAAGGTCACTATAGGGACCTCTGACGGAGCTCGAGGACTCTTGTCTTAACTTCAGGGCGCATTGTCCTTATGGTAATACGCTTTGTGCAACGATAAATTTTTGCAGCAGCAAGCACTTCTCGTACTTTTTGACTTCTCTTTAGTCTTTACTTTCTTTTGACTTGCACTTCACAATTACACTCTATTCTAAGGCGAGTTTTTAAGCAAAAATTTCTTTTGTTTGAAACAATCGCTAAAAATGATGTGGAGCGAAAATTTTTCGAAAGCAAGACGTTAAAAACGGCGTTTCTTTAAGTTGTCAACAAAATAGGTTTCTATTATACAGGTTGTACAAAAATTGGCACATAAACGCGACGATACGTTTTTGGGGCATGTCTAGGGATTCCTAGAAAAATGTAAAAAAAATCCATTTTATACCCTTTGAAATATGAGGTCCCAAAGTGCAAAACTTCAAACGCTCATATCATATCATCAAAGATAACAGCACATATTAACGAAAAAAATGGTTTAATACAAAACTACAGTCTATCTTAAACCATTTTACCATTTCTTTGTTAAATGGTCGAATTACATTTTTATAATCAATTTAATTTTACAAAATTTTTATGAAATGAAGCTGACATCAATGTTAATAAAATCTAATGCAAAGTTGTATAATCAAGCCAAATAGATGGGATTTTTAGATGTATTTTCCTAGACTGTGTTGTTGAATTTAAGCAACTTTGTTCGTATTTTCCTCGATGAATAAAACAGATACTTTTTTTTTAAATTTTCCAGGAATCCTCAGGCATGCCCCAACAACGTACCATCGCGTTTATTCGCCAATTTTTTTTACATCCTGTATAAATGAAGGTCCAAAAAATGGCGCATAAACGCCATGGTCCGCTCTTGGGCCATTCTCAGTAATCACCAAAAAATTGTGAAAAAAAAAATCCATCTGTTATATTCATTAGGGAAAATGCGAGCAAAGTTCATCGAGAAAAATGCGAAAGTTCGGCAACACAGTTGGTATAATACATCTTAAAAACTCATTTAGATTCTTTAGCATACATTTTTGCATTAGATCATATTGACATTGTTGTCAGCTTCATTTCATATAATTTTACCATTAAAAAGTTAAACAAATGATTAAATAATTTAAGATAGATTGTCTTTGTATTTAGCCATTTCTTTCGTTAATATGTGCTGTTATCTTCAAGAGATTAACGTTTAAAGTTTCGCACTTTGGGGCCTCATATCTCCAAGGGTATATTAGATAGATTTTTTTTAACAATTTTCTGGGGGTCCCTAGGCATGCCCCAACAACGTTCCATCGCGTTTATGCGCCATTTTTTTGACACCCTATATATGGTATTTTTCTAGACTGTGTTGTCGAATTTATGCAATTACTTTGTTCGCATTTTCCTCAATGAAAATAACAACAACGTAGCGTCGCGTTTATGCGCCAATTTTCGTACACATAGGAATTCCATCAAAAATTTACCTTCAATGTTGCACTTGAGCTCATGGGAATTTCTCTAATTTACAAAATAACTACACTCCAATAATTCAAAATGCATACATGGTTGCATCCATCCTCTACCACGGTGGTAGGAAATAGGAACTCATGGACCCGCAAATAGGCGGGATCGGATGAGCACGAACAATGACGTCATAGGGCGCCCCCCTGCGGCCCCCCAGGGTAGAACCACTGTGGTCCATGCTCCCACACGACGCAGCCAACTGCGAATATGTCGCGTTGCACCCTGGTGGCATTCCCATACACATTTTATTTTTGAATGAAGATACTTGTAAAATCATTTCGAGAAATTTATTATAAGAAATTATTGGTTTGTGCAATAATTTCTTCAAGTTTTAAGTGACCCTTAAGGCGATTGCAAAAAAACGACTATTGCGCTAAACATGTGCACAAAATGAAATGAGTAGTTCCTAACCTCATTTAAAAAAAAAATAGTTCATACAAAGCTAGGTCCAAAAATGCTTCCTTATAGAAATACAGAAGGTCAAAATTTTGTTGTTTTTGTAAAAAAAATTACCCTGTATCGTCTTTTTATTAAATCACCAAAGCACAAAATATACTTAGAATAACCCAAAAAACAAGTTTTTAATGCTGTTTTGCTTTATTTTTATGTTTCGTATAATTTTTTTTTATTTCAAAAAATAGACCTTTTTAACAAAAAATATTGAATATTATTAGTAATGAAACAAATCCCAGAAAAATTTGGTAGCCAGAATGGAGAAGTATCTAATTATGTTAAAAAAGTTGCAAAAAAAATTTTTTAGGTGGCCTATTCCCCCTAAAAAATTGTGACCTAAAAACCCCTATAATATCACCAAATGTACCCCCTCGGATTAACATTTTTAATTTTTTTCCTAAATCATTTTAAGCCACCTAATAAATAATTACTACGTACCAAATGTCAAATTGATATCTCTAATTTTGTCGAAAATATTTACATTTTTATTTGTTTTTTCAAAAAAAAATTTAACCACTTGTATTTCTGTAAGGAAGCATTTTCGGACCTAGCTTTATATCAACTTTTTTTCTTAAAATGAGGTCAGGAACTACCCATTTTATTTTGTGCACATGTTTAGGAAACACCTTGTATTTGAATACTACAAAAACTATACCTAACAAAAATTATTATTCAAAAAAAGAATAGATAATTATTGACATTTATTCTTTCTCACAAATAAACATATTTGTTGCACACTAAATATTTCATAAACAAATACAAATAAATCGTCATCCAAAAATGTATTATTTACAACAAAAATACACGTTCAATTATTTAAATGCACAATTTTCTTCTTCTTACACCTAATTTACGTTTAAAAAAAAATTAATCCTACCTGCTATATCTGTTATTGGACTCGTACCTGTCCCTATAGGGCCCAGCCGGACGATTTTGCCCATAATTCTGATCTTGTCGCCCCCCCTGGTGACCCCCCTGTTGGTTATAACCCCCTCGACCCCCTCTATTTTGTTGTTGGTACCCACTGGAGTTGTATCCTTGCGATTGGTACGATTGCTGTTGGTAACCGCCGGAATTACCACTTCCTTGTGAATAATTCCTGTTATTACCACCTTGGTAATTATTACCGCGGTTATTTTGGTAATTGTTACCACCGCCACGTGAATTGTTACCATAACCTAGAAGAGAGGTTTTATTTTGTAATGTGGAAGTAATTTAAGAGATGTCAGGTGCAGACAATGCTTCAGGACTTTTGAAATGGTCAAGTTATTTAATGAATTTGTTTTGTGAGGCAGATAATTTGGTTTGGTAAAGATAAAAGAGCATTTTCTGTCGTTTTTCTTGCAGCAAAGTACTGATTAACTTAAACCTAAGACAGCCATGGAAAAATAATGCATTTAAACTTAAAACTAATAAGGTAGCCATGGACAAGACAATTGCTAGCAATAACTAAAGATGGCCGCTAAGCGTCATAGTACGTTTTTTTCTATTTTTCAGTGCTAAAAAACGATTGTTATGAAGTGTGGTACAAATAACAAGATGATAGAAAGTGATAAAGGGGTGGGTGCTATTGGAGGGTGAAATTAGGCGTGTGAATGGTGGTGACGGGCGGACAAAGACTGCAATTAAGTACGACGCCACCGGCACCTCAAACAACAATGCCCTATAAATTGCTTGTTTTCAAATACATTCTCATACAAACACGGATCGTCGAGATTGAGTGACGCGGATTCTCGAATCATTACAATTTACTTTTGTCACATAATTTAACAATCTAAACAGAACTGAAGGACTGAAGGAGACGTTAAGAAACAGTGGAAGCTTGTTAGAGCGAGCGTAAGTATTTCTCAAATTTTTAGCATGTTAAAGTAGCTATAACTACAAACTGATACAAGTTCCAGTTTGTTGGTTTTATTACAGATAAATTAGAAGCAATTTGCGCGTAATATTAGTTCCAAAGTCAATTTTTCAGCAATTTCAGGCTGTCCAGAAATGATTTGAATGATTTGTATTTGATAGATGCCCTATGCCAAGCGGGGGTGGTAGCGAATTGTTTGCTTTAATAGGTGATTGTCGGCACGCGGCAAGCCTGACACGTGACTCTTCATCACTCGCCGTCAATCTGTATTGTTATGAGATTGCAATTAAACGAGGTATAATCCTTCATTTCACCAACACTAAACGACTATTATGTGAAAGTTAATCAATAATACGAACTTTATTATTATTTGGTTAGGTGATTTAACGACGATTTGGAGTAATATCGAATCACAACAAACTAATTGCTAATGATTATCATAAATAGCTTCATTTACTTTAAGGATAGAGATTCATTTTTACGGGTTTGAAGATCTGTGCTCCTAGAAGTTCGTATAAGTCATCTCCGTTGAGCTCCCGTCAATTCTACTAATTAGCACATCTGCATAAGGGCCCTATCGCATATTAAAACTGGATCTAGTTTTGAAAACTAAAAAAATAGGGCTACAAACTTATTATGGTTTTATATAAATCGGTAATTTCGTTGTGTCGCAAATCTAACTTTAAAAACCGGTGTAATATTTTTGTTTATTAAAGTCAGACACAACGAAATAACCGATTTAAATGAAAATATAATACGTTTGTAGCCCTATTTCTCTAGTTTTTAAAACTACACTTAGTTTTAATATACGATGGGGCCCTCATGTAGATGTGCTGTATAGTAGAATTGAAGGAAGCTCAAAGGAGATGACTTGTACGAGCTTCTAGGAGCACAGATCTTCGAATCTGTAAATTTGAATCTCTAGCACTAAAACATCAAAAATTTAAGTGCAGTGGAACAGCGATCTAAGGTATCCTGGTTCAAATCCAGTCCCGACCTAACCTTTTTTATTTTTTTAGCAATTTATCCTGCACAAACAAAAAATGACTTACTGTTCTGGTAGTTATTGTAATTATTCCCTCTTCTATTGTCCATATTTTGCGGAGGGGGCACATTCCCATACTGCCCTCCTTGTCTAGGGTTATGATGATTAACCATCCTGTGTCCAGCTTGCCCCAAATAAGCCCTTCAAACAAATTCCAAAAATTACAAAAAGCCCCTTTTTTTCACAAAAATAAACCACATCGTTTTCGCAAAAAATAAATACCTTTGAGTTGATGGGACCATTCCAACTTGAGACCTCCAGTTTCGGTTAGCTTGTGGGTCCAAATCGCCTGGTTTTAGCACTTTGGGGGGCTCTGTCGCCCCCTTAAGCTTCTTGGCTTCGAAAATGAAACCTCTTGGATATTTCGGGTCCCGGAAACGGACACAGCAGACTGCGTTGTCTGGAATTGCGTCCAAACCTCGTACTGGCGAGTCTAGACATCTGGAAACAAGTCAGAAACAAATATTTTGTGAATTTATTACCAAAAAGTAGTCTTTTTTGGTATTTTTTTATATTTTGACTTACTCTCCATTAGGTACGCACTCATCTGCCAATAAAACAGTTCCCCCCATTCCTTCCATAGATATGGAAACTTCGGTTTTGGATTCAATTTCTTGGGTGTATAAGCCCTCAAGAAGGGAATGATTATCGTTAAATTTAGCAACGTACAATCGATCGTCGCCTCTAATGTTCCGTTTTCTTTCCGCGTCTGTTAATTTTGAGTAATACGGCTCCAACGCCTTAAAAAGCCGCGTCTCGTCCACAAAAGGCAACAGTGCAACACCTTGCCAAGCGAACTTTTTACCATTTAAGTCAATTTTGAAGTCCTCGGGATAAAAATCAATAATTGTTGAGTCCTGCACAAAAAAAACCATTAAAGACATAATTTAAAACACGATTTTTAAACTTACACAATCAGACATTAAAATAGCCCATGGCTCAGGAACGTGTTTGCACGAAGCTGCAGGGAAAACACCCATTAGTTGTTCAAGCGGATGGAACTAAAATCAAGACTCAATTAAACACCTAAAATATCCAAAAACAGCAAAAGAATTAACTGTTTTTCTGTTGTAAACTTACAGGTTTAGTGTCTGTCTCGAATTCGGTGCTTAAACCCGAAATATTAACGAAATCTGACGCAAAAGGCGCGTAATGGTACGGGAAGTACCATTTCCACGAAGCGCAGCCTTGGTAGTAATAACGAAGCACCCAACAAAGCCCCCTGACGTAATGTAGCGCCACTGCATATCTAAAAAGTGCAAATTTACATAAAAACATGTTTTAACGTCCTGAAGATGATCTTAACTGGTTCGAAACAGGTCACAAACACGCGTTTTCAATGTTTTAAAAGCAGATTATTGTAGAACAGTACATTTTAAAGCAAAAAACACAGTTTAAACTCACCTAAATTCAAGATTTTGGCCCTCAACATCAAATTTCGATTCGTAGTAACGGTCCTTGAAGCCATCTTCCCATAAACGGACTTCGTCATGCGCTTGGTCGTCGTCCGATTCGTCGTCTTCCGCTTTTCGTTTCTGGCCACGGGAAGAATCTGGGGATTCATCTGGTGCACCGGCAGGGCGGAACATGGATTCCAAAGCACTTTTGGCTGAGGTTGTTTGTAGATGAGCTTCAACATTTGAGTGCATTCCTGCTTTTCGGATGTTGAACGCTTCTTGACGAGGGTTTACCACTGATCGTGAGTTTCCTACCGCCTAAAAAGGTACAAAATTAGGTAATGTTCGAGGGGTAGGAAACTCCACGTAATAGATGTACAAATCATGAGTAATTATTACGTAATGAACGTAATGATTACAAAATACCACGTTTTAATTACGTAATACCACGTAATGTTGCGAAATAGATTCTATGTAATTATTACGTAATGATTCATTTATTACAACGTAATAATAAATACGTAATATCATTTCATGGATACGTAATACCATGTAATGATTACGTCAATAATTATTACGTAACAGCACGTTATCCCAAGTAATAGATACGTAATAGTCCATAGGTACCATGTGATGATTACGTAATAACTACGTAATACCATGTAATGGTGACGTAATGCTACGTAATAGACGTAATAAATAAGTAATAATTACGTAATACCATGTAATGGTGTCGTAATTCAACGTAATATACGTAATGTATAAGTAATAATTACGTAATAAACGTAATGGATAAGTAATTATTACGTAATAAATGTAATAATTACGCCATTACGCGTAATTGATGTACAAATTATGTAAGTTTCCTTCTCCTCGGTAATGTTGTGTTTTTGGTAATGGGACTTACGTTTGGAGCGAACTGCGTATCATTTACTAGTTTCCAGTTCGGTTTCCACTCGTTAAAACCGTCTGAGCGTCTCTTTTTGGCCTTGTCGCGTGCTTTGAACTGAAGTTCCTTTTGCTGTCTTGTTTTAAAGATTTGGTCTTCGGCTTTGCCTAGCTCGGACATTATCATTTGGACGCGTTCGAGGTTCACGTCGCCGCTGTCAGTTAACCAGCCCTAAAAGAAGAATTTTAATACTTCTGAACAAGGAAATGTTAATTTCCGAGCTCTTTACCCCAGTTTTGTAGACGCAGTCTTTGTATAGCCGCACCAATCTATCAATAGCGCCTTCACGAATCTCAAGCGACGGCAAATGTGGCAAGAAATCATTACCAACGAAGAAACACATAAAAACCCAATCGTCCAAAGCCCGCTCAAAGTCATACTTAAACGGCAAGTTCGGCATTAGTAGTTCCTTTTCCAAATACTCTTTTAACACGTTTAAGCGCACAAAAATGAAGTCAGTTTCAGCAAAAATGGTTTGCACGTCTGGATTCGCGGAACTATTCGCGCCGCCGATACAGTCCTTCATTTCATGCCCGATTTGACCGCAAATATCGCACGGTCTGGGCTTGTTGGGCTTAAATTCCTCACGAATAATCGTGAAGTTGGGTTCATGCGTTGCGAGCCCTAACATAATTAAATCGGCGTCGGCCCCGCATAGAACGTGTTGCGTGTTTGGATCGTGGTCTGGTTGAGCGCGTTGCTTACGAATGTAGTCCATTATTTTGTGCTCGCCTTCGCCTGGAACGTTTGCGTCCGATAGGATGACTTTCACGTTTTTCCAGCCTACAAAAACAGCAAGTTTTGGTACCGATAACACAGTTTTAACGATGTACTAACCTGAATTGTTGTTTAACCGTTCGTGGATGTAGTAATGTAAACATTCGGACAAGCGCGACATAAACGGCGTGCCTGGTGTGATGCAATTAGTGTCGAAATGCTCCCCCTTTTCCTTTTCCGGAGGCAATTCCGCTCCTTTGAGCAACAGTTCAGCCCGAATGCGTTGAACCTCACTAACCTTCTCAACTGCTTCTTTCGAAGCTCGAAAACGTCTGGATCTTTGCTGGTTCATCTTCGCCCTAGGCGCCACCCCATCAATAGCCATGTACAGCACCTTCCTAGGGCGTACAATGTTAAACAAACGGTCAATACAATCGAAAATAGCGATCATCATCTCATCCTCATTTTTCGGGGCCGGTCTATCTTCCGGATGCGTACAAGGATGTATTATACCGTTCATATCCAGGTATAAATTATCAAATTCTATCCCATTTGGATTGGCTTCGCTTGAGTCGGTTGGGATGCGAGTCCCGTTCACGTCAATTGCCTAAAATTAGGAGTAAATAAGCCGAAAACAGCTTTTGGGTTGTTTACTGACCTTATTTTCAACGCAGTGGACTATAACGGAGGGGTATTTGCGGCTAAGCCATCGGAAAAAGGCTGGTACACCCATGATTCCTTTAGATTACCGTGTAGAAAGTTTTAAATTTAAGGAAAAACAACAAATTACAACATATTTTGGTTTTTAAGAAGAAAATGGTGCTGCTTGGTTGGAAATTGGATGACAAACCATAGATGGTAATGAGGTTAGAATTATCATAGAGTTCTAAAGGCCGGTTTACGAAAAGCGATCCAACACAACCAGGGTTGCGTAAAAATTTGAAATTACTGTATATTATTTTATTAATATTTTTGACAATTTAATTATTTTTCTCTAATTATTACTTTATTTTAGTCAGTTTAAGGCTTTTTATTAAAAAAATATTGGGTAGGTCAAAATATCAGTAGGTATGTTTTTTTAGAAACTTCAAAGTTCATTTACCTTAACCCATGGATGTTTAAAACATGGATTAGGAAGATATATTTTTTTTATTTACAAGTTTTTTAATAAAACTAAAAATAAGTTCTATTCGTTTATTATCATTTTAATTGTATAATTATCACAGGCTTATGCAAATCGATTCTAAACTAATGTCAATTTTCTTCTACAAATCAAAATGTTCTACTTCTTACTTTTAATACAACATATAATACAAAGATAATTATTTTTTCCATCTAAGTTACGTCTAGTTTCATTTCAGTAATTGAATTGAACAGGTAACGCAAAAAAATAAGCACAAAAAATACTAATGGAAATTAATAAATTAACTTAAGTCAAATAATTACAGCAAATTATTACAAAAACAAATATTTTCACATAAATAACTGATTTTATGAGATACACATATTTATTGAATATACGACGAAGTCAAAAAATGATTAAACATAATTATTTTATAAATAAAATTAATTGCGATAGCTAATGAGTAAAAACTATTATACATTTATAAAATAAGTTTAAAAAAAATAAAGGTGTATATTAATAGTCAATAAATAAGTTAAATACATTCATAGGTTCTCTTCTCAAAACTTTGGGAATTTTCTGACGGGCGTTTTTGAGTAATCATTAATTTACGGAAATGCAAAATAACAGCATTTTTTCATCGCTGAAAACCCAGAAAGTCAGTGAGGCGATCATTCCAGCTATCCAGCCAGTGGTAAAGCGGAGTGTGTTCAGAATTCGTATTTTTTGATTCTGACGTTAAGGGCATGTATTCTTCGCCCCGGATGCAGAAGTAACTTTTAATCGGGCCTCTGCACATTGGGCAACGGTCCAGTTTTGCAAAACAACTTGCACAAATACACGTATGCCTAAAAAAAATTATTTAAACATTATTCAACAAAAAATTAATGAAACATTATTCGAAAATTGATGAAACATTATTTGCAAAATATGACCTACAAAAATTTCTTTTTAAAATGCATGTTTCCGGAAACACCTTGTATGTAAAGCAAAAAAATAAAATATCATCCACAAAGTGTGTTGACCAGTTAAAATAATTAAGCATGCAATTTTATAATGAGTTATGTTAATATGTTTTCAAATCATTTGCAAAATATGATAATTGCGTTAATTCTATTTAATTCATTTTTTTTTTTAACTTAAACAAATAAATGCAACAACATACCTGCAGGGTAGAAGCGCCCTTGAGAGTGGGAAATACTGGCATACGACGCATAATTGCTCCCCATTTGAGTTCCACATGGCGCCCCCCGGTTCTTCCTGCCCGCAGACCAAGGTGCGCCCCATAGGGCCCCCCTCCACGGGTTCGGCCACCGCAAGCGGTATTTCCCCGTCATCATACCCCGAACCACCCGCATTTCCCGTTGCTAAATATAATTGCTGCAAAAACAAATCATTTATTTCCTAGAATAACCCATATTGAACAAATTTACCTTTAAACATGAGAGCTGTCCGTTCGCTTGTTTTAAATATTGGGCTAGAATACTAGTCGGTAGAGTGCACACGGAGTCTTTTATATGAATCACGTTGACTAGAGCCACCTAATAACAAAAATATGAGCATCACGAATTATTAAAAAAATTTTTTTTTATGATATACCGTTTCGTCAGGGTGGATCGTTTTATTCCCCTCTGTCTTCCGCAACAAAATCACAACCAAAGGGTAGCACAGCCGTGGTGGTGTCCCTAAATCCAGCGAATCAGCTGGTAATTTTAACGTCATTTTGTGTTCTGAGTGAGAAGATTTGCTAAAAACATGTTTTAATTAAATCCCTCTCCATGTTGCTACAATCTTGATGGTTTTTGCATGATCCATGTATTAAAGTTCTACGGCATCAAAGTCATGACCTTTTGACGTTTTAAACATGCCTACCGCTTATTTGGTAGAATAGTTTAAATGCACACCCATGGAATTTTAATGAAGGGATCAATAAATTTAATGTTTTTTTGCTTTTTTTAAGAAAATAGGTATTTACCTGGCTTTGGGTCCACTGTGCTGATAATATCCGTTAAGAAAATCACCTCTTTGGCAGGCATCTCGTAAATCGGTCCATGGTCTCCACAGAAAAATGTGTAATTCCCGAATATTGACTCCCCAAAAAACGATAACGCTGTAGTTTACTTGGCTCGAAATTCCGCATTGTACTTCTGTAATAAAAAAAATTATGGTAATAAATATCAAGGAAATTGATTTAAAGCATGTTTTATTAGCAATAAAGTACTGACCTAGGTTCTCACCATAAAAGTACTAATTAACATAAAAAAATCTACCAAAAAAAAACATATGTAAAAATAGAAAACCATAAATTACATTACACATTACATAATGAGGTTTAATACCTTTTAAAAATGTGTTTTCTACAATAATAAAAACTGTTTTTAATAACATACAATTGAACTTGCAATTTTTTACAAAAAAAAACGATTTTTTTGCAATACATACAAGGTAAAATATTTATTTAAAATGTTAGTGTTGAGCAAGTATTTTTTAAATTCCTGTTTTTTTATCAACGACTGTTTCTTAATTTCTACGTTATTGCAAAACGCTCTCTTGTTTGCCGTTCTAAAACTAACTGTTACAGCAGCTAGACAGGTTAAGAAATTCTTGTTTTACAACATTGTTTGTTCTAAACCATTTTTATAGACTTAATACCATGCTTATAAAAACGCTTTTAATAATATTTATGAATGCAACCAAGACAAATAAAATGGTTAAATAAAGTACCTAACGCACAATTTAAATAAGCCGCGGGTCTTCCATCTCTTGGCAAGGTCAAACAAGAATTAAATTTATGGTCTGTGTAATAAAAATGTACTCGTTAGACGGGGCATTGCTAAATAAAAGTAACAGTGTCCCACTTAAAAGCCTACAGAATTATGTAAGCAAGTGCAGATTTTTGTTCCACTCAATGCATTAGACCTATATTATTATAATTTAAACTATTGATGCAGAATTATATAACTTTCTCTAATTCTAATGACTTGAGATTTGGCAAATTGTTTTATAAATTAAGGAAATAAATTTCGGGTACTGTTTTAGCAGTGCGAAAAGTGGATTGATTAAACCGATTAAATTAATTAAAAATAAATTTCACTGATGGTAATTACATATTTCGTGCTACGTGACCAACTTTGTCATTAACTATTAAAGTAGGATTAAACATGTCGTTAAAAAAAATTGTAAATTAATAGGAAGTGATTAACTAGCATATTGATACTTTTAGTAATTATTTTTAAATTAATAGTTATAGTTCACATAACATAAAATAGATCTAGCATAAAAAAACGCCAGGTGAGACTTAATTAAAACAATAAAAGCAGTTAATGTTTTCGTTGCAAAAATGTTGCTTTGCCGCTCCTTTTAGATTTTTTCAGTATAATAAATCAATATGCGATGAATTCATTGTCTTAAGTTGTTGCTCTTAAAGCCCACTTAATGCTAAAATATTATTCATCATATTGTTTTCTTAAAGCTTTTTTATAAATGGAATTTTTTTATCTTTAAAACAGTATACTTCTCGTTTTTGATTTGTTCAGTAAATAGTAAATAATTTAATAATACATTCATTGTCCTATAATAAAATTATCTCAGGTCATGTTTTTATTTTACAGACAATTTAACCTAAACAAATTTTAACATTATCTTCACGTAATGGAATTTTGGATAAGTCAAGGTTGTATATTTTTTAAATAAAAGCACGAGTACTTTTCTCAGTCAAAATGCTTTTAATTTAATATATTCTTAGTACTACCTCAGAGCATTCAAATCAACTTCCTAATAAAAACGTGATGAATATCTATAGATTTAATTAAGCAAATAAATTGCAAGTTCACGCCAAATTTGGTTAGAATATTTTTGAAATGAATTAGCACGAAGTTATCTTAAGTTTAAATACAAATATTAAAAGAAACAAAAAAATCCCCCAAAATTAATTTAACAAATTTTTTTTAGCAATACCTTTTAAACATATTTTTTACGAATCTAAAAAACAACCCTTCTGACCTCTATTTAACAACCCAAAAATATCCCTATTTTATTTTATTCTTACTTGTTTATTTAAATGTAATGAAAAATTCAAGGTATAAAAATTCACAAGGATTTATTGTTTCCATATTAAACGTTTAACAAGACAAGAATAATAATTACTGTGGTCTTGATTGAACCTTTAACTCAATGAAAATCAATAAAAGGTGACTCACCTTTCTCAGAAAAACTAATTTCTTCTCAAACACTTAAAATTCTTTATTTAAACTTGATCCATACCGCTTTTGAAGCTCTATGGACCAGCGGTCATGACCTTTTGACGTTTCTGCACTATTTGAACTACGATCAGCTGAAGGGCTGGAGAAACGTCAAAAAGGTCACCTTGAACCATAAAACTTCTAAACTGTATGGATTAGGGGTCATGGAGATTTCAGAATACGGATAGGGTTTTAATTTTTTACCTGCATATGTGGATTTGGCCATTTCGATAAGTTTGAACGTAAATGGGATGTGCACCTTCATCATGTTCATTTGGGGGATCCTTGGAGGGACCTGGTGGAGTGAGGACGTGAAAACTATCTCATCGCCATGGACTCGCAGCACCATCATGTTTCTGAAAATAAATGTAAATTATAGGAGTAATTTAATTACTTAAAAGTACTTTTAAGAGATGTTTTTAAAACCTTGGCGTAGTGCTCAAGGTATTTTATTCTTTTGTAAATATGAATTATGATGTAATAAGTTACTTTTGAATAAAATATAGGTCTTAAAATAAATTTATTCATCTAGTAATTTAAATATTGTTAAAAATAGTTAGTCAAATTGAACAACAAAAAAGCAAAAGGGGACGTAAAAAATTAATTGTGCTATAAATTAGACTAATTCAAATACTATTTAATTTTTAATGTGTGTTTTTTAAACACTTTAACGTATGATCTTTCCGGCGGTTTGTTTATACTTTTAGTTCAAATTTTATTACCAAAAATAATTGTTTTTTAGAATAACAATAATACATATCCTTAAAAATGAATTTAAAACACTGTTAAGATAAGTCTCATAAACCAGTTTCACAATTTTGCAAAACCGACACCTAGTAAATCAAGTTTTTTAAGAACTTATCTGGTACTTTACAAAATAGGTAGAAAATTATTGCAAAATTTAATCTGTGGAAAATTTTTACGACTTTTTTATTAATCAAAGTTAACACATTTGCATTAATATAAAATAAATTGATTAATATACTATGTAAAACTCAAAACCTACTGAACTTTAAGAAGATTTCGCAATTCTTGTGAACAAATAACATTTCAACATAGCTTTTAAATAAATTACAGACTCTCGATTACAATAATTATGCCGAAAATATTCATAATATCGATTTCTTAGTGGGTCGTAACCACAAAAAAATCGAGGTATTTTTGGAGTCATAATGATTTCAAAAATATTAATTATTCTTGGAAATTACTCCAATCTTTTTGTTTTAATTTTGTATGCATGCATTATTACATAGGCAATCAGTTTTTGTTGTTTTGTTAAAATTTTTCTATTTATGTGGCAAACGATCGGCTACAAAAAAAAATCATATTTGCCTTATCACAGCGTGGCTTATCAGCAGCTGATAACCTTCCTGTAGTGTTTTCGTATTAGGTTTGTTTAAAAATTAAAATAAGCATTAAAATAAAGGGCTTACCGAGTAATGAACAAAATCATAGCACAAAAACATAACAGCACAGCCAAAACCGAGAAAATGTTACTTAATTCAGCAGCGGACACAAGCAGGGTCGTCATTGTAACCATTTCTTCTTTATTCGTCCAAAATCAAACCATATTATCTGCACAAATTTCCAGATAATCCGATGTTCATGACCCCTTTAGCTTCATAGCAACGCTTGAGCACGAATATACAATACTTGTCTACCAAACGCACGTCCCGCGGCTAGGTTTTTTAAGCACTACACTATTTATTTTGATTGAATGGGACTATTAGCCCCCCTTTTCTACAAAACTAGAATTTGCGATGTGCGACGTTTCTAATGAAAACTGACAGCTATTTTATGCGATCACAGAAAACCGAATGAGAGATAGCGGGTGACATGCGTGCATCAGAAGCATTCCGCTAGGTGGCACGACCTGTTCTTTTTCAAAATTTTTAAAGTAATTAATCTTATGCCACAAGCAATCAAATTTATTACCCTTTTTGGGCCATTTAATCAAATTTACAACCTTTTTCTGCGATTTCCCTAAACTTAATAAGTAATAAAAACACAAATGAGTCAGCGTGAGCAAAGACCAAACAACACAATCAAAGCTCGCATCTTTGGATGCACACATTTATCTGTGAATAGTAGTTCATTTGCTCAAAATGTCAAACATTAACCTTAATTATCTGGCGGCGGCTATTTTGGTGGTGTTTGTTTCGTGGAATTCAAATAAAATACTTGCTGTTTTGCCTATTGAACGAGGTAATAACATAATGGCAAGCCGGCTCTTGTCGGTGGACTTTGAAGTTTTTGGAACCGTACAAGGTAATAATCAAAATTTGGCCCCTGAAGTAAAGTTGTTTTGACGAGATTTTTTGTTTTGCAGGGGTGTTCTTTCGAAAGGTGAGTTAAAGCACGCATTAGTAAGTACTTTTGAAGCTTCTAATCCTTGCCCAAACATTTTATGATGGAAAAAAGGTTAATTTTGGACTTTACAGTTTACTGAGGCTACAGCTAAAAAGCTTGAGTTAAAAGGTTGGTGTAGAAATACAGAAAAGGGCACTGTACAAGGAGTAGTACAGGGAGAAACGCAAAATGTGAACCAGATGTAAGTTGAGGAACGGTTTAAAAGGACTAGACACATTTTTGGATATTTCAGGAAGGAATGGCTGCAAAAAATTGGCAGCCCACAATCCAGAATAGAAAGAGCTGAATTTACTAATGAGAAAAACATAACTGACTATACTTACAAGGATTTTTCAATCAAGAAATAAGTATTGGAAAGTATGAGTCACTTTTTATCCAATATCTAAATTATTATTAGACCTTTCATTAGACTATTTATTATTTCAGATAAGTTTAACAAACGATAGCAAAAACGTGATAGATTTATATTAATCTCAGTATTGTACCCACTCAAAATAAAATAACTTAATTTATGTTCAAAAATTTCATTGTTTAGAATAATCAGTACGACCCAATAATTAAAATGAACAATTTTCCTGGCAATCAGCAGTTTATGTGTGCTAAAACATAGTTCCTAACAATAATAATTGTTACTGAGTGTAATAATAGTTATAATTTCCTAAAAATGTAAGTAGATAAGTCAAAAAATATGTTTTTAAATAAATTCAACCAAAACAAGTTTTTTTTATATTCAAAAAAACACGACATTTCTCCTTTTTAGAATTCGCCCCTTAAAATCAAGCGTGGCCCAAAAATCAACTTTTCTCAATTTTTGACGTTCTGTGACATGTTTGGAGATAAATTTTAAACTTGGTTGAATGCAATCAAAATGGACTTTGTAAGACAACAAGTAATATGGAAATTGGCCAGAAATTACTTTAAAAGAGTCCTAAATAATGTGTAAGTAAATATTTATTTTATTTATTATTTTTTTCAAAACCCATTAGGTTCAATTGCTACCACTTTTGACCTCTGTAATTAATTTAATAATATTTTTTGTAATGATTTTAAAACAAATTCGTATATAATTGCTATTTATCATTTAACATTACGGAAAAAATTACCTCTGTATGTACATCACCTTTTTTCAAGGATTTTTATAACATAATTTAAAAATAAAAAGGTTTATTTTATTCCTTTGCTTTTGAGTGGTGCTGCAAATAATTGAGAAATCTACATATCAACTTGAATATTAAAAACTGTAAAGATAAAACCTCTATAATAGTAAGTACATACAGTTATTATCAGTAATTCACAATTAAAAAAAAATATTGTCGTTAAAAAAAAGTTGCCTTTTGAACTTAAGTGTTTTGCAAAGGGTATATTAAGAAAGAAAATAAACCAAATCATTTCTTGAGTTCAGTTAAGCGACAAAATATTACATAACAAGTTCCTAAGAGAGTGAAAGTACGTCTTTGCAAAGTAAATCTCTTTAATGTGCACATAAGAAATATTAATGTCGCTAGTGACTATTTTAAACGTAAGTTCAAAAAGTTTCTTATAATATTTTGGGCGTTGTCGCTTTTTAATTTCTTAATTAACACTACCGCCACTTTAAGAATAGATAAGCAGCAAGTTGAATGCTCGTAAGATTGGAATAAAAATGATAGATCGCTAAAGAGGTCAACTAACCGTAATGAAAAGACTATGTTAAAAATTAGATCAACTGATATTCGAGTAATTATATCTAAAAATTTATTACAACTATCGTATTATCAATAAACCAATGCATAGTTATCTTTTGAGGTTTACTGTTGTTTATTATTCTTATTTTTTTACAATTCGGAATCAAATTCCCATACCTATCGTAGTTCATAACAAAATAATTATCTTTGGTTTTGGATTAATTTTAGTACGATACTACCAACGACCTATTGTGAATGTAAATTTTGCACCAAATTTATTTTAATTTTAAAGTATTATTGTGTTTTAAAAGTGGTTCAACAAACAAACAAAATGCTGCCGGACGATGTAAGCAATACTTTTATTTTTAATGCAAAAATATGTAAATTTATTTGTTTTTGTATCGCCAGACAATTAATTATCATAAAAGATTAAATATTTTAAATATCTGCTTGCATATACATTATCTTAGTTTTTAATTTACTAGTATCTTGAATAAAACACTTAAATTAAATTTTTGTGTAAATATTTTTTGATTTATTGTTTTTATTCTTAAAGCGTGTAATTTTTGACAAATATTCAAATAATCAACTTGTTTTTGTAAAAGCTATGATAACAGCAAATAATTACGATAAACATGCATTCCGCTTATATTATTAAATTTATGCGACACTTTTGAAATGCATTATTTTTACCAAGTAATAATTTTTCCAGATGGACAATCCATCATTTGTGAAAAAGGAAAAAGACACAGAAATGCAGGTTGTAAACCATACTCAACAAAGTACGAATACTACCCCGACCCCCTCGGTCCTAACGTGCACCCCTGAGGCTTGTCGTTCTGCCAGGCAAAGATACCAACCCCCTGATCTAACAGGCAACCCTTGGCATAAAAATAAGACAATTTTCTTCGTGGCTACAATCGTTCTTTTATTATTATGGATTATTGTGTATACTACCCTAAGCCAATTAAAAATAGTGTAAACCATTAATAAAACAATAACTGTGTACATAGGTGTAAGTTTAAGGGTTTTTTTCTATAAGATTTTATATTATCTAGTTTTAGAAAATGTTTTATAAACGTGGAAATAAAGTATTTTGCGTTTTTTTTAAGCAATATTGACAAAAAGCGGAAAAATTACGAAGGTCCGCTCCATATTGCTGTAATTGTTATGGTTTTAGGATTAATAACCTCTTGACACGCTAAAATGCGTCATTAGAACTACGACTTACAAAAAACATATGGATTGGGCAAAAAATCATCAAGATCAAAGTGAAAGGGGTTGGAGCAAAATCAAACAAATTAATAAAAATATAATAAATTTATTTAAATAGAATCACTTGAAAATGGCATGTGCCATCAGATAAAATAGATAATTTTAGATTATAAAATAGAAAACGTAGGTTATATAACAATTAAAATCTTAAACCTACAAATTTTGCATAAAATTAATAATTTATAAAATATAAACAACAGTATCAAAAATATTAATAAAAGCATTTGAGTAATTAGTACATCACTTTTTTAAACACATAAACTTCACAATTAAAAAAGTGCAAATGTTTTTAAAGTTGGGTCTTAATCACATCAACTTAAATTTTCGACTGTGATAGAACTCATTCTTCTTAAAACAGCGTTTGGTGTGATAATTTCAATGTCAGAATCGTTGTGATAATCAACAGGATTAATATACTCATGTCTTCCTGGCACCAAAATTGGTTTTTGATCCGAAGTATCTTCGCTTCTTAAACCATAAACGGGATTGTAAAAACGCATGCTGAAAACAAATCTAGAGTTTGAGTGCGAACAACTCTGCAATTCGTCTGTAAAACACAAAGTTCTGCATTTAAATAAATCCATATTGCAAGAATCTTACCTGACGTTTAGTTTGCCTGAATTTCTTCTACGCGCTACGTAATAGCACGTAATACCGAAAGCAACCAAAATAAGTGGAATTAAAATCCCTGCCACGATGGAACCGGTGGAAGTTTGAGTTTCTGCGTCTTTTTGGGTGTGAACGATATGCGCCAATCGACCATCATTGTCCGAAAAACGCTAAAAATTCAGAAAAAAATTAAAATTGGTTGTAAAATACTGATAAATGTCGAAATCGCGCTCCATACAGCAGCTGAGTTGCTAATCTCGATGGTTTGTCGTCTACGACCTTTTGACTTTGCACAAATGAACTAATGCCCATCAACGCAAAAAAAGTAAGGATCAGGAGTGAAACCATCGAGGTTAACATTTTGGGAGTAAAAACGCTTACATTTAAAATATTAATTTTTTTTTACCGCTTTTCTTACCTCTTGAGAGCATTCCTCGTTATCACCAACCATTTTTCCATTCTCGCATAAGCACGAATAATGCACTTGGTTAGGAACGCATAAATGTGTGCAAGAATGATTGGCGCAAGCATCCACTCCTAAAGGTTGTTTAGAATCTTGCCCAATAGCAAAAATATCACCAGTGTAACGATCAATTTTGAAGCTATCGCAGGCCAAAATATCATACAACTTGCATTTGTTCATAAAGCCACCTGAGCTGAGGTAGTAGATCTCATTTTCGAAGAAATTTAAACCCATAGGTTTAGACAGATTGTTTAAGATGGTGTGTTTCTTAGAACCGTCGTAGTTTACCCTGGCAACTTCACCCAAGTGCTGATCAACGTAATACAAATGTTTCTTGTTCAAGTCGTAAGTCAGTCCTGCCACAAAACCAACGGCCGATTTCTGCAGTTCCACAATGCCACTTCCGTCCAAATTGGCTCTATAAATTGCGTAACTTGGCGCGTTAAACACCCACCAACTTGTGACAGAGTAAAAGATATATTTATTAACTGCGTCGACAGCAATTGCTGAAACTTGGCTGTGCACATCAATAGGTAAAACCTGGGCGCACGCCTTAGCCTCAAAATGACAAACACTAATTGATTTCGCGTTCGAATTAGCGTTGAAGTAGTAAATATTACTAGTTATCCAGTCCACGGCTAGTTTCTTAGGTTGCCCCAACTGGTTGATGTATCCTCGTGTTTTGTTGCGGATGTTTAAGAAGTGGAGAGTCCCAGAATTCTCAATGCTGAAGTAAGTATCTCCTGAGCGCACTCCTACGTCAAGACCAGTTATTTTGGGAGTTTCCTCTGAATAGATGAGCTTTAGACGATTTTCCAGTTGGGATAACTCGCGTATTTGATTGTCTGAGGTGAAAAGCATTGACATTGGTGCTCCTTGCGCTTTGCATGACTTCTTATCGGTTCTGCAATAGAAAAAAAGCTTTTAAACTTCTAAAAAACAAAAAACCACTCTCCATTTTGTTTAAAACCTTCAACGTCAATGGTGCTGACGTTTCTCAAAAGGCTACATTTAAACTACTGGACATAGAGCTTTAAATAAAGTATGGATCAGGACCAAAACCTTTGAAATTGAAGACAAATGCATTTATTGCTTTTAAAACAACTAACCTGAGTAAAAATCCATCAAAACAATCACATCTGAAGCCTCCTTGTTGATTATGGCACAATTGGCTGCACACTGGAGGATCCAACATGCATTCATCAATGTCCGAGCAAGTCTGGCCATCGCCTTTGAGTTCGTACCCGTTTCTACACTTGCACATCGGTCCAGTAGGTGTTTTGACGCAATCATGCGAACAAGGGTTATGGTTTGCTTGACAAGCGGTGGAACAAAGTCCGTCTTCATCAGAACCATCGTAACAATCGTGCTGTTTGTTACAAACAAGCGACAAATCAATGCAGTGTCCGCTTTTGCATCTAAAACCATTAGTGCAAGGCCTGTTGAACTCGAAGATCTCAGTTATGTTCTTAGAGTGATTGCAGAGAGTCTCAGACTCGTCAGAATTATCGCCGCAGTCATCATTCTTGTCGCAAGTCCAAGCAATGTTAATACACTTTTTGTTGTCGCAAGAAAACTCATCTGTTGCGCAGTCGCTGCATTTGGCTTCGTCTTCGCGTTTTGGACACTCGGCTGTTCCGTTACACACCCCTGTCAAAGGAATACATTTGGTTGGGTCCGAAGTGCAAGCCCATTGGTCTGGTTTGCAATGATTTTTATCATCGCATCCCATTTCATCGCTGTTGTCTCCACAGTCGTTGGAATTGTCGCACAGGAAGGCTTTATCGATGCACATTCCATTTGTGCACGTGAAAGTGGTAGGTGGGCACGTTATTGCAGCTAAAACAAAAAGAAATGGTAAAAAACCGGCAAAATTGTGTGATTTTAAAAAGTCACGCTCCATATGTCAAAAAACTACAACTTTCATGGGTAAAAGGTGACCTTTTTATGTAATTTGAACTAATACGCCATAGAACTGTTAAAAATATCAGGATCAGGGTGAAAACCATGGAGATTAGATGTGAGGGAGTGTGAAAACCAAATATCGTATTATTTTCTAAATTTTTTGGCACTTACCACACTCGGCGTGTTCATCGGACAAATCCGGGCAATCGTACTCATGATCGCACTCCCAAGACTTAGGAATGCAGCTACCGGACGAACACCTAAACTGCGTTTCCTCACAAGTGCTTGAAAGACAGTTAGCCTCGTCAGCTTTGTCAGGACAATCCGGTGATCCATCACAAACAAATCTATTGCTTATACACAAACCAGTGGAGCATCTAAAATGCTCAGGAGGACAACTCGATTTGGCTAGGGTTTTCTGACAATCCTGTTCGTCACTCTTATCGTGGCAATCGTAGTGAAAGTCGCATTTCTTGTTTTCGAGGATGCAGTCACCGGAAGTGCACATAAAGAAGCCGCTTGGACAGTGGTTTATCGGTTTGCAGTTTTCTTCGTCTTCCCCATGTTGGCAGTCGTGATTTCCGTCACAAGCCAAATGTTTAGGAATGCAAGAGTTGGATAAATGGCATTTAAATTCGGTGGTGTCGCAGTGTGAGGTTTTAACGCATGTTTTATTGTCGGAGGAAAGCGTCATGGCTGAGGGGCACGCGCAGATTGCTGATTTTTGAGAGAGGAGGCATAAATGCGAGCAGTTACCGTTGTTGTGCTGGCACACGTGGTTTTGGACTTTGCGCGGCGTAACTGAGATGATGTGCAGTTTTTCGATGTTTTCTGGGAGGTCTGTAATAAAAAATGCTCAATTTCTAAAAGATTAGGTGTAAAAATCTTGTATTTTAAAAAATTACAATCTCGATGGAATCCAGGTGGCAGTTTGGTTTATATGAACTAATAGACCGTAGACTTGTAAAAAAGGCATGGATCGAGTAAAAATTATGAAAATAACGGCAAAAATCAACTGCAGACATAATTTTAGTAACTTACCTAACGTAATTTTCTTGTTGTAAGTGTTGCTGTACTTATCCCCCCAGTTGACCCTCTTAGAGTTCTCATTAACCCAAAACACATCCTTTTTCAGCGAAGTAATACCAATAGGATTCGTATCCAAAGTTCTGAACGCATGCCTGTCGTCTCCTTCAACGCTAGTACTTTCAATAACGCCCGTGTTTGCATCAGCAATTAAAACACGATGTAGATCGCTGTCAAAGTACAAGGAAACGGGTCCAACTAGACCAGTTTCCATGACGTGAGAGCGACTAGTTCCGTCCATGTTCAAACGGTCCAAATGAGTGATTTTTTCGTGTTTCTTGCGAAGCGCTACGAACATGACTCCGTAGTCGGGGGCCAGCGCGATTGATTCTGGGATTTCGCCTTCCATGTCGTGAAGGAGAACTTTTCGTGAGAGGGTTTTAAGGTTGATGGTTTCTAAGGTGCCGCGTTCATGGTCGGCAAAGTATAAATTGCCTCCCAAATAATCTAAAAGTGAACAAAATGAACAGTTTAAACGTTTTTTCACAATGGCAAACAAGACTTACCATAATCCATGGCTGTAATGGTTCCAAGAGGCCCCAAATCTAACGGACTAGACACTCCAGTACCCAAATTCAAAGCAACAACACGTTTAATACCCAAATCGCTTATGTACAAAGTATTATTAAGCGAATCATAGGCAAAAGCGCCTACATTTTTAACGACAGAAGGCATAACTTTCATCTCATGTTTCCCTAAATGCTGGTGCTCAACATGTATCAACATATTTTTGGCGCCAATAATCAGTGTTTGTTTTTTGCCGTTTTCTTTGCAAGTATGATTATCCGAAGACAGAACTTTGTCCTCTGGACAAGCGCAGGAATAGGAATCACCGCTTAAAAGGCAGATGTCTGAGCAAAACGCTAGAGCACATGGGTTGTCTGCTCTTTTCCGTAAAGACGAATGAAAAATACTGATTCCGTAAATGTACTCCCGTTTTTCTTTTACGATTGTGGTGTGGTTTTTACCAGTGAACTTGTCGCAAGATTGGATGGAATGCGTCGCCCAATCTGACCTAAATATACCAAGTATTTAATTTAAAAACATTTTATTATAACTTGTAATGTATAAAAATCAGAACGAAAATCTTACCAGTAGAGTTTGTTCTCAAACACCGCAATGGCATAAGGGTGTTTCACTACCCCCTCTAAAATAACTCTACGATCCGTCCCATCAAGCTTAATACTTTCCAAAGTGGTAAATTTCGCATCTGTCCAGTACAAACGTTCATTAGGACCATCAATCGTTAATCCGTTTGGCCAATGAATGTTTGTCGATACAAAAGGCATTGCCTCTGAACCGTCCATTTTAGAACGCGCTATTTCTGCTGGTGTACCCCAATCTGTCCAGAACATCTCACTGCAACGTTTTCAGACATTAAAAACCAAAAAAATAACGAAATTTGCACAATTTAATGAATTCGCGCTCCATTAATTAAAAAAAAATGTAGTCTCGATGGATGCAAGGTGACTTCTTGACTTATTTGAACTACTAGTCCATGAACTTGTAAAAAACGTAAGGATCAAGTGTAAATGCATCGAGATTGAAGTTAATGGAGCGTGAAATTAAATAAAACGAGCTAAAACATGTCAAAACGGCAAAACTTACCCTTCTTCAACATTTAAAACAATCCCCCTCGGCTTGCGGATATCCTTATTAACCAAAACAGTGCAATGCTTTCCGTTGTTACCGCAAACGCCAATGTGTTGCCGCTCCGCATCGCTAAAATACACATTTCCAGTCAGCCAATCAACGGCCAAATCCTCAGGCGATCCCAAACCAGACGTTACTATAACTTCTCGTTGCGAACCGTCTTCAATTGCGCGCACAATGCTTTCGTGCTCAAAGGAAATATCAGTCCAGTAAACGTGGTGACCGTCAAAAGCTACCCCGACAACGTGCTTTAAGTTTTTAGCAACTGGGAAATATAGCTCGGAAGTGAGAAGATAGGCACGGATTTCGGTTTTAGAGCTGAATACCATCATGGCTTCTCCTCCGCTGGCTTGGCAGGTGCTTTTGTCGTCTTGGAGGAAGTATTTTTGGTCGCAGTAACATTCGTACGAGCCTGGAGTGTTCCTGCACTTCTGGTCGCAAATACCTGGCAACAGAAAACATTTAAGACGTGCGTTTCAAATTCACTAATCTTCGAATCTGTGCTCCTAGAAGCTCGTATAAGGCATCTCCGTTGAGCTCCCGCAAATTCTACTAAGTAGCACATCTACATAAGGGCCTCATCTTATATTAAAACTAAGCGTAGTTTTGAAAACTACAAAAATGGGGCTACAAACGTATTATGGTTTCATTTAAATCGGTTATTTCTTTGTATCGAAAATCTGACTTCAAAAATCATTGTACTATTTTTCATTTTTTTTTCTACTACGGATACATTTTTTGGTTTATATGCATTACGTGGTCTATGCCAAACTATAATACGTTTATTTACCATGGTTTTTTTAAGCTTGTAAATGATTAAAATTGCAACTTACGTTTTCCCCTAATATAGATGTGCTTGTTCAAAGATTTAAATGTACAAAGAAAACACCAAAAGTACTGTTTTACCATATTTTTATTATTTCTAGCATCAGTACCACTTCTATATATCACAAACATTATCCTACATATTTTTAATCATAGTTATTGATGTATTACTCCGTATTTTTACATATTTTGTTAAAATTTCGAAAATAACTGACATTTAGGAAGATGACTTTTCACGAACTTTTGAGAGCACAGAACATCATTTATGAATTTGAAACGCCCCTCTTAATACAATGTATACCGGTTAATAGTTATTTAACCAGTAAGTGTGTTAATAAAGGCGATTAATAAGCGATCGGTTTTAACAATTGTTATTAAGTGAGCTTATTAATCGCCATAACATACGAACTGGTTACAATGCTTTTTCGCACATCGTAGAACATTATTAAATAAATTATAAAATAAAACAGTTATTTCACCAACTAACAGAAACAATGCGTCGACCATTCAAATTTATTAAAGTTGAAGAAGAAGAAGAGCTGTCACCGAACTTTTATTAATTGTGAATAGAAAATGAATGTTATTTCCTTAAAATGTGGTAATAGGATCTGCTTCTCATTCTTTCCAACGGTAAATATTTAATTTCTTTTGGTTTTTGTTGCTTGAACCGTAATTAAAGCTACTTTAACATTTGTAATGTAGAAACATAGATAGTAATTTTAAACGGAAGAGCGTTACTATGGGCTCGTATCCATGCATTAATAGGGGTCATTAATCAACGATTTGGAGTGCGTTAATAAATGTCTTTAATAAACTATGTGCGAAAAAAGACCTTATAGGGTTCAAACATTGTTTTTTTCTTACCGTATGTTTCGCATTCATTAATATCTTCGCACATTTTCTCGTTAATGTTGTGATAACCTTTAGGGCACAAACATTTCGGTCCTAAAGGCATTTGAACGCAGTTATGTGAGCAGTTGTGGTTTGAGCACGACATTTCGGGTTTTTTGCAGAGGGGCGACTCATCTGAGTTGTCCGGACAGTGGTTTTTGCCATCGCAGACTTCGTTTAATGAAATGCATGTCTTGTTGTTGGCGCATAGGTATTTCTGCGCGTCTAGCGTGCAGTCTTTTGGATTGATGTAATTTTCTACAAAACAAAACATTATTTTTGGGTAAAAAAAAAAACGTTTTTTTGGAATTTTACCGCAATCCTCTTCATCGCTATTGTCGTGACAGTCATCATTACCATCGCATCTCCATTCGTTTGGGACGCAATGGTTGTTTTTGCATTTAAAAGCATCACATTCTAAGTTCTTGCTGCATCCTATTGTTTCATCAGAACCGTCAAGACAATCTTGTTCTCCGTTGCAGACCCATTCTTTGCTAATGCATAACTTATCCGTGCATTGCCACTCGTCGTGAGCGCAAGTTTGAGGCAAATGCATTGAGGCCTAACAAAAGAAGTTGTATAATAGTACAGTCAATCCGTATGTGGACATCGACAAAATTCCTGGTGGGGCCGCCTTTTTTATATGATGTAACTGGGTGTCCAAAGAGTAAAACCCCAAATTGGCGTATATCTACCCATTGCAGAAACGGAGTTATGACCCCCAAAGGTCCCCTTTAATTCATCACGATGGAACTGCACCAAACTTTGGAAATAGATGTCACATAAGGTTTTAAAAAGATTTTTATTAAAAAAAAATCTCTAAAAAAATTCGTTCACCTCCTAAATAGCCCCCAAAGAGTAATAACCAATCACGTTAGATTTACACCAAATTTTGCGAATAGATGCATAATAAGATGCTTAAAAATATTTCCTTATAACTTTTTTAAAAAAAATAATTCCTTCGCCACATAAACAAAGGGGGCTTTTAAGGGAGGCATAGCATTTTTTTTTCAAAAAAAGTTATTAATAAATATTTTTTAGCATCTCATTTTACATCTATCTGCAAAATTTGGTGTAAATCCATCGTGATTGGTTATTACTCTTTGGGGGCCATTTAGGGGGTGAAGGAATTTTTTTTAGAGATTTTTTTGTTATAAAAATCTTTTAAAACCTTATTTGACATCTATTTTCAAAATTTGGTGCAGTTCCACCGTGATGAATTAAAGGGGGCCCTTTGGGGGGCCATAACTCCGTTTCTGCAATAGGTAGATTACGCCAATTTGGGGTTTTACTCTTTGGACATCCAGTTACATCATATAAAAAAGGCGGCCCTACCAGGAATTTTGTCGATGTTCACATACGGATTGACTGTACTATTTATGTAAACAAAAATTAAGAAAAAAGTACCTTGAATCCTTCACAATTTTCCTCGTCGGAGAAATCTTCGCAATCGTTTTCCCCATCGCAGATAAACGACTTGGAAATACATCTACCGTTTTTGCACTTATACAAGTGATCTTCCGTGCAATGTACAATGTCTAAAAATCATTTTTACAACATATTTACTAAAAAAACAAACAAATCTTACCACAATCCTGTTCATCAGATAAGTCCAAGCAATCATTATGACCATCGCATCTTTTGGAAACCGGAATGCATTTTGAGTTCAAGCACGAAAATTCAGAATGAGTACAGTTGCTTTCGGCACCAAATGATAAAAAAATAGGATCCAAAAAGGCATTACTGCTAGCTATGGTAGCCGCAGCAACAAGTAAAACTATATACATGATAAAACTGCAAGAAAAAATGCCTCGTGTTAAAAGAAAATTAATTAAAGCATGTCTTTGAGCATTAGAAGCTTTGAGGACAATTTTGAACTTAGTATTGGCTTGAAAAATGTTAAAAAATAGAGTTTATTTAAGAAAATACTTACCCCTAACTAAAATTATAATTTAAAACACACCACATCGACTTCTCTAACATCTGCACTAAAAAGGACCAGCTAACAAAGATTATCCCACTATCTCATTTATTCTTATCGATAACTTTGTTTTTATAGTACAAAAAACCGAGATATGACCAAACAAAAAGTGTTTGTAAAAGTGGCAATATTTTCATGCTAATAAAACAAAGAAACATTCTTGTAATATTGTATTGAACTATGCTACATTTATATTTGAACAACAAATATTGAGTCTTATTGATATTGTATCGTTAAATACTATTTATTTTCTAACAGTCCAATTTTTATTTCGATTCATTGCAGAGTACGATTGTTTTTCAAAATAAATCGAAATACAAATTGGCTTAATACAGTACGATTATTTTTTTGGCTTTTAGATTTTTTTGAGCATATTATAAGTAGAGTATACCTAATTTTAGCCTTTACAAAAAAAAAATAATTTTAAAAGAATTTGTACTAATAAAAATTGGTTGTAACAAAAAACTGAAATAACGAGAAGAAAAAGTTTTTTTAGCTTAAAATTGCCTGTGTAGAACATCGATTACATGCTTAACATATTTTTAAATTGCTAGTTCATAATATAAAAAAATAATTTTAAACCTCCAATAATTTACCAATCTTGCACCATATAATGCTTCTTTTGAAGAAGACTCTTGCCCACGAATTTCTGCCTTATTCAAGTAGATATAGAACTTTAGATCTAACTCAAAAATATTTACACCTAAATTATTGAATATCACATAATGTATAAATAAAATAAAATATTTCCTGTTAAATACAACTTAATTAAACTTCCACTTCGGTTAATAATACGGTTAAACTTAAATCCAAGTGATGCCTTTTAGTTTTTAAATCCAAGTCTTGATATTAATACTTAAGACGTTGTTTCCAAAATCTTTAAATCAACTTTCTCGTTTACATTTTCGCTGATTGTTGAAACATGATTTCCAATATTAATACCGGCAACTTTAGCCCTTTGGTACGCGCTCAACGTATTTTGTCCCAAATATCTACAAAAATATAATTCTTAGCACCCCTCTACTACTAAAAAAAAGAAAACTTACTTAATGCAGATGTAGATCATAAGTAGGGCGACACTTGCGCAGATCATACGAATGTAGGAATCGTCAAAAAGTTGTATCGTAATCCAACTAGCAGCCACGACAAGGCAGAGACAAGTTACTATAAAAGCAGTACAACCCCAATGTTGAGAAGTAAAACCACGTTCCCAGTCAAGCTTTGTGGTGCTGTAAATGTCGTACTCGCAATTGCATACTTTACAGCGAAGAGATTCCTGTAAAAAACAAAAATATCGTAATTTTTGCATTTAATACAAAAATGAATCCATAATTATAAGCTCTTTGGTCCAAGGGTCACCTTGCGTTTGACAGAAACAGTCAGCGCATTTAAACTACTAGGCCATGGAGTTATTAAAAAGGTAAGGATCAGTGAACATCAAATCATGAAGTTTGACGAAAAAATGGAGTGTGAATTGTTTAAAAAAAGACTGAATCATGAAATTACAAAACATGGAGCTAGAATAACGTAAAAAATCTATATTTTATCAAATTTTGAGCTAACCTGGCTTCCAGACGAGCTCTCCATAAGCCACCGCCGCAAACAGTCATGGTGGACACTCGATACATCCCCTGTGCAGTCACACGGTTGAATCAGAGGGTCGGTCTTATCATTATCGTAGCAAATCCAGCACTCACGTTTGTCAACAAGAACGAACGCCTCTCCGTCGGTTAAATCCGTGGACGTTTGTGCATTTTGCTTGTCACCGACTTTGGGGTCCTTTGCTTTGGCTAGTAGTTTTTGGGGATTTAGGATCCATAACTCGCCGGGATGCATGCAATTCCAGAGAACGGCGGGAAACCAGATGGCTACGCCGATTTCAACTGTGCGAAATACTACGTCGTGCCAGTTTCGGGAATTTATTGGCACCTGGATAGACATAATAAAAAAACTAAAGTTTTGATGTTAGATTTTGGAAAAAGAGATTATATATTTACAATAGAGAAGGTATAAAAATTCATTGTTTGGGGCCAAGATCTCTTTGTTTACCTAATGTAAGTTATATGGACTAATGAGTCAGTGGACGTAAATAAACAAACGTTTTCAAGGAACCGACCTGTGCTAGCCTTTTAGATCTTGGACCCACACACTGGTAATGTTATGATTATAAGCAATTCATTCCTAGTGATACTATTTCTATGAATTTTGGTATAAGGGACTTTCCATATTAAATCGACTATTCATAGTTGCTATTATTTGATTTGTTTTATATTTGGTGGATACAATCCTTACCCATGATAAAGGTGGTAAAAAAAACAATTTTTGGAATTTTCATAATTTTTCGTGTCTTAGACTGAAAATTGAATTTTAGAATTTTGCGATTTTGGAAAATTAAATGAGGTAGTAATTTTAAGTTGACAATGAATACTTATTTTTAATAAAAAATCAGAAGCTGCATATTTGCACTCCTTCTCTACTAGTAAGTACCTCAAACTATAAAATATTACCCAGTCCCACATAGCTTTTTTGGACCTACCAAAAAAGCTATGTGGGACTGGGTAGATTTTTTTAATTATTTTAAATATTAAGGTGCTAATGGAGATGCAAAAAAAAATAATTTAGTTTGTGATTTATCTTCGTTGAAAAATAGAAATAGAATAAAATGTTACCGATTACGTTAACTTTTAACAAGATCAAATCATATTTTAACTTCTTAGAAGATTAAAATTAGTAACAAAGGACACATCATTTTATAAAAAAAATTTGAACAGCATATTTGCACTCCTTCTCTACCAGGCAGCTATGGAAAATGAACAAATATGGCTCCAACAAAATGAGGGATTTTTTTCTTTGATAATTTTAAAACATTGATGTGGTAATAAGGACGCATAAAAATTGATTTAACTTCATTTAGAGGCAGCAACGGTTTTAACAAGCTGCATGTACACAAAATCGAATCACAACATCGTTTATTTTTTTATTGTATACTATGTCCTTGGTAAAATTTTAACGTAAAAATAAAAAAGTCTACTCTCTCCCACATAACTTTTTTTAGGCCTTCATTTGGTAATTTTGTATAGTTTGAGGTGCTTACTGGTAGGGAAAGAGTGTAGGTATGCAGCTGCTAATTTTTTAGTAGAAAGAAGTTACCAGGAGTAAGCACTGGAATAAACCTCAAAAGGATTTAAAACCATGCAGCAACTCGGAAACCAAATTTTGGTCGATTTTATATGGAATAGGCCATAAGTGAAAACATACCTTAGTTTTCCAAAATTCAGACAATGTTTCCGAAAACAAGAATCCACAAATTATGATTAGCATAAGCGCCTGGCTCAGAAGCCCAATTCTTGACTGGTGCAACTGGGAAGTGTTAATCGGTGGCCGCAAGTTCTTATTCTCGTTCAAAGGTTCGTTTTCAGAAGCACTGCCACCAGCCAGCTGAAGCGGCTTATTCACGAATCCTCCACGAACCTTGAAATACACTTCGACACCATAAATCAGGAAAAACACCACCACGATAAAGAGAAGAACTGCGTAGCATCCGTTGAACAAATTGGTGTAGAAAAACGGATCGTTTGGTGGTGGCTTGGCGACTAATGTGGTTACAATTTCGGCCAGTAAAAGACCGTAATTGATCACGTTGAAAGTCAGGAAGCCAAGAAACGATTTTGAGAGGAATTGCGGTCTTTCCCAGTGAATTCCTTTTAGGTGAAAAACCTTTAAAAACAAATTACATATGTTAATTACTCAGTTTTTTTAATTAATTTTAAGACGCGTTCCAAAAACTGGATGCATAAAAAATGTTTTAATTACTAAAATTGGCCAAATTAATAATTTTTTTAACGATTTTATTTTTAAATCTGCTTCGTTTAAAAACACTTTTTTTTTATAATTCAGTTAAAATATCCTATTAATTTTAAATTATGCAAAATTATACAGTTAGTTTGTGGTGTTTATTTAAATTCACATTTTGTTTAAGACGGGAGCGGCTGCTAAAGGTGCATGACACTACAGCTACAAGATTCAAAAACGAAAATTTTCAAAGCAAAATATTGGTTACTTAAGTCACCTACCGTAAAATTGCTCTTTCTTTCTCAAAAACCACTTTTAATCTAAATTGAAAAAGATTAAGTACCCGTACTGTAAAGTAATTGTTCACCAACCAATCGCGTACTTCTAACAATCACACAACAGAACTGATAACAAACCTAAGAATAATGTTTTTTGCAACAAACCAAATTTGTATATTGTTTACGATTTATTATTTCAACATTACATTGCTTCGATTTACATATCTATCCTTAAGCAAATTACTAATTGCTCTATGAATAGTATAATTACATTAATAAAAACTACCATTTAAGATAAACTTGAAATGCATAAAATTATTTATCTGCAGAGCAACTCTTCGCACAACAAATAATTAGGCATTACGCCTTTGATTTAATTAATACTTGTTACAACTTATCAATTACTCGTTCTTTGTTTTTGCAAAGAGCATTATAACAATAATAACTGAGATAAAAACAAAATAAATCGTGCAACTATTATAAATTTGCATCAGTTCTTATGGGGTTACCTATACATTATCTTAATGCGCATAATTACTATTTGTTTTTGTATTTCCCGTTAATTATTGGAAAAGCCTTAAAAAATGCACACCATGATTTAAATCTCAATGAATTATGACGTATCTCAGAACAAATGCCTAACGATCATTAGCTAGAATAGTTCATTCGCCCCACTTGACTTTGTTTTTCCATAGATATAAAAAATTGGCTTGGATTAGGTAAAGCAAAATCATGGAGGTTAACACAAAATGGAGCCAAAATTTATAAAAATATGAATTTATGAGAAAAATCGTAGTTTTAATTAAAAATAGCTTACCTCTGCCCAAAAGCAAACGATGAGCGATGCGCTTGACATGAGTAACGGGTAGTACGAAGAAAGTAAACTTGCAGACCATTCGTAACGGAAAGAATCCTAGAAAAAATTGCATTGTGATTAGACATGCTAAATTAGATTTGTAGAAGAAAAGCAACAATAATTTTGTACCAAACAAATAATAAGTTATATTTAAGTCATGCTTTTTATTAAACTATCATTTCTAAAAAGATTTGACGAAAAAAAAAATTAAAAGAAAAACGTAGTTGAAAAGGAATTAATTTTTTTCTATAAATAAATGATGAAATTCCTTTGAAAAAGTTATGACGAGTTCATATTATTGATTTTTATCTAATTAAAAGTTGTAACTAAGTACAAGTGCACCTAGGTTCAGAAAATTATTAATAACAATAAATTCAAGGTCGGTAAATGTTTTTAAACTTTTAAAGTAATACTACTTGTTTTACTAGAAATTACTCTTTGTAGTTTCTTTGCCTTTAGGGCTCAATGAAAAAAAAATACACGTGGATTAAAATAGATCAAATCAAGATGTTAATAATTAATAATATCGAGTAATTAATTTATTCTTACATGACTACTGTCTCTAGCTTTAATTAAAATTAATTGTAATTTTCCATGAACTATTATTCAACGGATGATTAGACCTTTCGTTTTACGCAAAAACTTACCGGGGATATAAAGTAAGCCCCACGTATTGCACTGGCCAAAAATGTAACAAAATAAATACATTTTTGGGTCGTTACTCTGCATGCTTTCAAAAATGTGGGGGCCTTGAGCCTGTGGTACTCGAAGATGATGCACATGATGAGCTGCACTGCACAAACTAGCGCCACCAGGAAGAAAACACCCCCAATCGCGAGATGATATGGTACATTGGGGTCATTACATATGTCCCCAGAAAATCTAATCTCACACAAGCAGGTTCCATTATGGCACTCCCCTCTTCCAGAACAGTCTCCTAAGCATGATCCGAAGCCTGACATCCGAAGAAGGCGTCGAAACATATCACTTTTGTGGGGCACCAGAAAAAGACCTAAAAAGGATGTTCTTTGTTTGACCATTTCAGGGCCTCTTTTTTGAGTGACTTACCCTAAAGTCTTCTTTTTGGTATATTTGAATGTATCAATGCACAATCACGTAAATTTAGGTTGAATTGTGTAGTTTTAATCGCTCTACACAAGGAACACAACAAATCATAATAATTTATGTCATCTTCTGACAGCTGATGCAAAAAACTAGAAATTTTCCGCCATTTTGACTTGAACTGCGTTCTCGAAAGTCACTAGTGTGAAGCTAGCCTTCAGTACCAACCTAAACTAACTTTGCAAATTATTTCTAAAAATGATGTTTTTTTCATAAAATGGGCACAATTGGAAGCTTAACAGGGTAGTTTTTACAAAAGGTATCTTCAAGTTGTTATTTAAGGGGAAAAAAATGTATAAATAAAAAAATATTTGGTGAGTCTAGGGACTTTTGTTTTTGCCAAAAATTGACAACTTGTCACAACGCTAGCTTCACGTATGATAAAATAACAGCGGTGCACTTGTGTTGTTGGTGAGCGCGTCCTAACACGAAAATGTTTTAAAATAAAAAATATATTCATCCCGCATAAGCAAGACTACAAAATATAATGTAATACGTTGTGTTGTGCATGATCCTGACAAGAAAGATTGAAAATTAAGACACAAGAACTGATACAAATTTGAACTTCACAGTGCTTTATACGGTAAGGTAAACAACAAAAATACGTTAGCATTCGTGTGAAATAGCCTGGAAATGTTTTAATCCTTCTCTACTTTTTGTAAAGGGCTACATTTTTAAATACAATGCAGCCCAAAATAGGCGCCTTTTTTAAAATAACATGTTGCTTGTTACAGACGTTTAGAAATGGCTGAGATAGTGTACCCCCCCGGCTGCAGACCGATTCCGGATGACTTAGGATCAGATGAGCTTATCCGCAGGCTCAAAACGCTAGCCCACACCCTACAAGCCATGGGACAGGACGAAGGGGCTTACCAGCAATTCATCCCTCTGGCTATCCACCTGGCCCAAGATCATTTTTTATCGCATCCGTCAAGAGACGTCCAGCTCCTAATAGCATGTTGTATTGCTGATGTTTTACGTGTATACGCCCCTGAAGCGCCCTACAAGGACCCAGAACAAGTTAAGACAATATTCCTGTTTCTTATTACACAACTGTCTGGGTTAAAAGACCCAAAGGACGCTGCTTTTAAGCGATACTTTTATTTATTGGAGAACTTAGCGTACGTTAAGTCTTTTAACATGTGTTTCGAGCTTGAGGACTGCCAGGAGATCTTCTGTACGCTGTTTCAGCTCATGTTTAAGATAGTAAATGACGAACATTCGGGGCGCGTAAAGAACTTTATGCTTGATGTTTTGTGTCCTATTATTTCCGAAAGTGACGCGGTCAGCAATGATCTCTTGGAGATTATACTTATGAACACTGTAGAGCCCAGCAAATCGCAGAAGAAGAACGCGTATTCGCTGGCCAAGGAGCTTATTATTAAGACTTCGGACACCTTGGAGACATACATCCAGAATTTGTTCAACCAAGTCTTAATCATGGGAAAGGAGGACAAGAATTTACAGATTTGCGGCAACGTATACAACCTTATCTACGAACTGAACCATATTTGCCCTCAAATACTGACTGCTGTCCTACCACAGTTGGAGTGCAAGTTGAAAAGCCTCGTCGAAGAAGAACGCCTCGGAGCGGTTGCACTCCTAGCTCGTATGTTCAGCGAAAAAGACTCCGAACTCGCCAAACGTCACACTGCCCTTTGGAAGTCCTTTCTGGGACGTTTCAACGACATCTCAGTAGCGATTCGCATAAAATGCGTCCAATATTCAATGCACTTCTTGCTTAACCACCCAGACTTACGAAAGGACATCACCGACACCCTAAAACTGCGCCAACATGACTCGGAGGAGAACGTCCGTTACGAGGTTGTTATGGCGATTGTTACAACCGCGCGTAAGGACTTTCAAGTGGTCTCAGACTCTGAGGATCTTCTTCAGTTCGTCAGGGAACGTACTCTGGACAAGAAGTTTAAAATACGGAAGGAAGCAATGACTGGTCTGGCCATGATCTACCGAAAGCATTTAAGCGACCCTGATGTGCCAAACGCGACCAAGAAAGCCGTTACTTGGATTAAGGACAAGATCCTGAACGGGTATTACATGGCCGGTATGGAGGACAGACTCTTAGTTGAAAGGCTGTTGAATACGTGTCTTGTGCCGTACCAACTTAAGGCCGAAGAACGTATGAAGAAGCTGTATCATTTGCTAGGTAAGTGACCTACAAATAGGCCTCACCTGCATTTCCATCTTTCACACTGTCGCTATTCGTATTAGTACTTGGCAGTGGACAGATTTTTGCAGAGAGATGTATTTTTGTGTATTCTTTATTTGTTTAAAAACAGGAACAGTAGACGAACACGCAATCAAAGCGTTTATGGAGCTCCAGAAGAACCAACTCTGCATCCGAAAACTTGTCTTAGAATGGCTTGAACTCCACCGTCGGCCACACTCCATCGACGTCCAAAAAGAGATTTCCGGAAAGGTACAGGCTCTCTCCAGGTGCCTTCCCGAGCCAGTGAAGGCGCATGAGTTTCTCTCGCGCTTGTCCACCCATCTTAAAAGAGATAACACGCTTTTGGAGCTGATGGAGACGCTTTCCCGGCCTTCGGTTAGTTGCGGCCAGTGCTCAGAGGCTACTGCGGCCGTTTTGAAGAAACTTGGGCAACCGGTTATGACTAATTTGTATTATAACACTGTGAAAATGTTGTTGGAGCGGATTAGTTCGGTTATGATTGACCACGAAGCTATAAATTTACTTGTTGGTAAGTTAATTACAACAAACTCTTGTTTACAAAACTTGTATTAGGAGTCCGACTACCCACATTCTCTTATGCAAACTTGTGTACAACTTAGACCGCAGGTTTTAACTTTATTATTAGAGCAATTGTTTTAAAATTATGACCATATAATGTTAGCTTCTTTTAAAATACTTGTTGTTTGGCACATTTTGTTTTTTAGCCCTAGTTTGGCAAAAATAATAGTTAAAAGAAGGGGAAACTATACTAAAAACAACACAAAATAAGATTCTTAAAACACAAAATAAATTATCTTTCTTATGACAACAAGTTTTTCAAAATCGGATAAGAATTAACTAAAATATTTGTGGTCTAAGTTTAGTGAATATTTGTATAAAAACGTGCTGAATTAGATCAAGGTCAAGCCTCTCTCTAGTTGAACGGCTGGTAGGTGGCTACTCTGGACACATATTCATGATGAAAATATATCTGTTCAACTAGTCTTTAGTCTATTCTGGCCACCGCAGCCCGTAGCCCCTCTACATGGTATTAGGACTGAGTGTCGGGCTCTCGGTCGGGCTCTTCACTGAGATCTTAACTTGATTTTTCCAGGGTTTGTGGAAGATTGTATTAAAGGCGGCAACACAATTGAGGAAATAGGTCTTCACCCTGCTACAGCTGGTGACCGCGGACTTAAACTCCTAGTTATTTTATCCGTGGTATTTCCATCTCATTTTCACCACGCTGATGTTTTGGAACATCTAATGGATATGCTGAAAATCGACGACGAAAACGTGGCCCCGCTTATTCTATCCGTGTTCACCTTTTTAGGGAAATATCGCTGCCTAAGTAAGCCTTTTTTTAAACTCCTTTAACTTAGGTCCTAATGACTCGTTTTGCAGATGAACAATTTCCAGAACTAATGGCAAAACTAGCACCGATGTGCAAAGAATTTGCCGAAGTTGGTGCTCCTAAACAGGCCAAAGGGGCTATACAATGTATTTATAAAAACATGCCAGATTTACATAACGAGTTGTTTCCCTCAATTTTGGAAACTTTGAAAAATAACTTGTGTCCTGAATCGGATCATTATAGAACCGCTATTGTGACGCTAGGGCATATTGCTTATAACGTTCCTGAACCCTATAAAGTCCAGATTAAAAACATTGTCTCCAGAAAGGTAAGTACAGACATAGACGAAAACTTCTGCAATACACACGGTCAACTCCTACGTCACAGATCACAGATTTACATTAAAAAACTGTCTGTGAAGTAGAATATTGATTCTGTCAGATTTAGCCACTTTTTTAGAAGAATATTTTGTGAAAATAAAAGGCTTTCTTAGGGAACCCTTGGTTTAAAAATGTGTTATAATGTATTAAATTCGATATTTCAAGTTTAGTTCATTGTAATACTCTATAATATACAGTTTATGTGTTAATGTTGTGCACCCTTCAAGATGTGAATTTTTAACGCAAATTGTTTGAGAAAGCAACTATATCGAGAGGTCTGGTAAGTACCATTGTAAAATTAACATTTTTTTCTATTACCTAGAACAAACCATACCCCTTGATATGTTTGCTTTCTCAAACAATTCGCGTTTAAAGCTGACATCTTGTTGGGTGATCATCATCATCAGATTAATAAGGGATTTATTAATTCTTGCGGTAGATTCTCGGGTAATTTTAAATTAAAATATCGTAAATAAGATATTAAGGAACATTTTTCCACAAATGGGACCTAAAAAACTCTTTTATTTTTCTTTAAATTATGTTTTAAAAAGACCAATGTTGGTCACAGAATAAGAAAAAAATTACCATTTTCTTTGGTCCGAAATGTTGGTTGCCTAAAAAAAGTGAACTGTGACGTAGGACTTGACGGTGTCTATTGCTAATGCTATAATCTAACTGTAATTCCAGATTGTAAAAGAACTCCTAGTAAAAGAAGCAGAGTCGATCGACATAGACGTCGACGCCTTCGATTCATGGTGTGACGAAAGCTCACTTCCTGAAGAAACTCGCTGCAAAATAGAAGGTCTCAAAACGATGGCACGATGGTTACTAGGACTAAAACAAGACACAGCTTCAGCGCAAAAGACCTTCAGAATGCTAAACGCGTTCATAGTTCACAAGGGAGACTTATTATTAACTGGGAAACTGTCCAAAGCTGAAATGTCTTGGCTTAGACTAGCAGCCGGTTGCGCGATGCTAAAGGTTTGCGAACAAAAAGGCGTAGGAGATCAGTACACCGCCGAACAGTTCTATAATTTGTCGCAGTTGATGATTGACGAGGTTAAAGAGGTTCGCGAGAGGTTTGCGGCTAAACTACACAAAGGGCTTTCGCGCGGATTACCAAACAAGTGCCTCCCGCTTGACTTTATGGGATTTTACGCTCTAGCTGGACGGGAAACTGAAGACAAGTTACGCGCAGCAGTGCGTAATTATATGATAACTGATATAAACAAGCGTAGGGATTACGTTAAAACGTTGACTATGGGAAATACGCAAGCTGACAAGGCACTGTCGCAGTTGCCGCATATTTTGCCGGATTATATGTTGGTCTTTGCTGTACCGGTTTTGGCCCATGATCCGGCGCTGACAAGGTGGGACGACGTAGATGAGCTCAAGATTACGAAGCAGTGTCTTTGGTTTATTTTGGAACCGTTAGTTTCAAAGAGTGATTATTATTCGTATGGATTTTACAAAACATTAATTGAGCGGATGAAGAACCACAAGGACGCTATTCGGCCTGAGGATAATTCCATTAATTATGTAAGTTTTTTAAAAACATAGACTAAGCTAGATAGTTAAAAAACATAGCAAATTCTGCAAAAAATACACAACAGCCAGATTTTTTATATGTGTTAGACCGTCTATTTAGGAAGCTAAATGCACACTAACAAGTGTTTAGGGTTAGCGCGAAAGCGCTCCAAAAAGACCCCTTTAATTTGCAACATTTGATCAGAATGGATCTGCACCAAATTTTACAAAAATAGATGCTAAATAAGATTTTAAAATGATTTTTGGAAAAATAATTTCTCCTAAAAAATTCCCTCGTCCCCTAAATAGCCCCCGAAGACTTATTTTTAATCATTTGCACCAAACTTTGCAAAGGATGCACAACAAGGCTCTAAAAAACTTAAATTTATTGTTTTTTTTTATAACCTTTCCAAATGGGATGAAATAGTTTTTTTAGAAAAAAAAGAATGAAGTTTGGCACTTTATTGTGTTTCTGTTTACCAAGTTTGGTGTTAATCCAACATGATTGAATACGGCTCTTTGGGAGCCATTTAGGGAATTTTTAGAGGAGTAATTTTTGCAGAAACAATTTTATTTAGCACCTATTTGTAAAATTTGGTGCAAATCCATCGTTAACCAATGTTGCAAACTAAAGGGAGCTTTTCAGGAGGCTTTCACGCTAACCCTAAATACTTATTAGTGTGCATTTTGTGGATTTAGCTTCCTGAATAGATGTTTTAACACATAAAAAATTCGGCTTTGGTGTATTTTTTCATTTTTGCAAGGTAATAATCTATCTATCTTGACCTAACATTTGATTGTTTGTTTTTTCAGAAAATCTGGGCAGTTTGCGATTTGGCAAGCGGTCTTTTGCTGACCAAAACAAGCAACTACGACATCAAGGATTTCCCAAGTGAGACAAGGATACCCATAATGTATTTTACACCCCAAGTAGATTTTACCAACACCCGATTATACCTACCGCCAGAGCTGCAGTTCCAACCAAATGTGAAAACGGTTAAAACCTTGGCTATGCTTAACAGTGAGAAACTAAAGAAACCTAAAAGCAAAAAGGTTGAAGGTTGCGGACCTTTGGGAACTGATGTTCAGGTAAGAATAAAAAACAGACATTGGTTACTTTAACATTCGTTTATTTGACATAGGTTAATATAATTAATTTTAAAAGTCTAGGTAATCCCAGTAGTTTATTTCGCAACATACTACGTCTATAATATCTTGTGCACATCCTTTGGGTTCTACTTTGCTCTGACCAGGGCATCGTGAAACGTGAATGCACTCTGCATAAACAAGAGGAAATGCTTTAATTGTGCAGTAGCTCCCTGCAAATCATTTAGTACTATGTGGTTTTTGTGTACTCTTATTTGCAGACACCCAATTTATAGACATACCCAATTTGCAGACATAAATGATAAAAAACGGAATGGATAGAGGTAATGAAATTTTACACCTGGGTAAAGTCCAATATGCATACCAGCTTAGGAATTAAAACATCGATTTTCATTGTTATTTTTATCTAGGTACTTTAATTTATTATTTTAAGGTGTATTTCTTTGAATTAAGCATTTTAAACGGGTGTATTTGTGCAGCGCACTTATATTTTCGAGAAATACTAGAAATTAACCAATTACCTTAGACTCTGGGCCGTCCCCTTAGGGAACATTGCAGGTTTTTCTTTTGAATTTTAGGGTTTACACTGACTTTTATGAAATCACTGGGGGACATTTTTCCACTGGGAGACATTAGGTTAGGTAGGTTTGGTTAAGTTTTGTTGCTAAAATGGAAATATAAACTCTAGCTATGTCGGTGCCTAGCAGTGCGTCCAAAATTGTGTGCATTACACTAAGGGACATATTACTAGGTGTTGTTCTCGGTATTGTAATGTAAAACATGTATCAACACATTATCAGAAAGCATTGTAGTTTAAAATTATTTGATCTTTATACTAAATAAAAGCATAAAATATTATTACTGACTTCTGCACATAAACATCTCAAATTAAAGGATTATCCTTTTCTTACTGCACGTAAATGGATTAACTCTTACTTAATGACTATGTATGCAAATTGGGGAGTATTTTAGAATGTCTGCAATTAAGAGGGCTTCGTGGTTTTGTTTTAAAATTATTTTGTTAAATTACCGATAACGGGCCTAAACACTGTTTTGCCGTGAACATGAAACTTGGGATAAAACACTGTAACAGGATCCGCATTTTTAAAACTACCTTCTTGGTTAGAAATTGAAATAAGAGAAAAAAAGAACAGGAGGGTTTTTAATATTAGGTTCATGACGAGTGGTTTTTAACAACGGTTTGATGTCGACTAATAAAATCAAACAATAACTTTGTTTTTATTATTATTAAATTAACAAATAAATATTTAATTACAAGCATTCCTTTTCTGGACTTATCGACGCACAGGTAGGTGCTTCCGCAAAAGAAACCTAATATTTAGTTTCGCACACAATTTTTAGGAGCGTATTCTTTCAAAAATTGGTTGGGGTAACCTAGGAGATCTGTCATACCACACGTCGGTTCAGATGCTAACTGACATTACTTCTGAATTTTATATTTTTATCAAATATAAAGCTTATATACCAAAAAACAACAAACTGCCGGTTTAAAACATTCTATGTACCATCTAAAAGGTTTGCATAACATTTAGAGAGTGCTTTACATCTTTAATTCTTTAAAATTAGGTAAAAAAGGAAATTATGACTCATTTACAAAAGGATTTCCGTGAATGTTTAAAATAATACGAATTTTTTTGGATGCACGGATTTTGCATTAAAAGTACCATTGTAAATGAGTCATTATGCCCTATTTTACCTAATTATGAAGAATTAAAGTTGTATAACACTCCGTTAATGTTATACAAACCTTTTAGTTGGTACGTAGAATGTTTTAAACCGGCAGTTTGTTGTTTTTTTGGTATATTTGCGTTATATTTGATAAAAATATAAAATTCAGAAGTAATGTCAGTTAGCATCCGAAACGACGGGTAGTATGACAGATCTCCTAGGTTACCCCATTATAAATGGATATTTGATGATTTCTGTGGCGAATGTTTAATATAAAACAAAGAAGTTTGGTTTGGAGAGAATCTTTGTTTTATATTAGGTTACCCCAACCAATTTTTGTACAAATACGCTCCGTTTATAAAAATAATAATTTTTGCAGCCGTCTGAAGCGTCAGATACAAAAATTTCTCTGCCCGGTCTGGACGACGAAAATGACGAGCCGCCAGCCAAACGCTTGAAAGAACGAATTAAAGTTGACATGGACAAATAATGTTGTTAAATTATAACTGAATGTACATAGGAACGATCTCTTGAGAAGCTGAGAAAGAAAAACAGCCTACGGCAGAAAAACTCAAAAATAGACGTTGACTAAAAACTATAATTTTAATTAAAAAAACATATTTTAAGTACCTTAGTTTTACTGTTTTATTGTACAGATCATTTCATACAAATAAAGGAGGCGTAGGATTAATTTTTTAAGGGTAAGATATTTTTCTATAAGGAAGGCTTTACGTCGAAAGGTTTTATTTATTGCTTTGATATCTGTTTTAGAAAATGACGTGAATTCAATATTTTTTGCACATTTACTTTTGTTAATCTTTTCGTTTAGTGTCAAGAATTTTAATTTTTAAGAATTCAACACTCGTGTAAAGATGTAAAATATTAGCAACCACGTAGCATTATTATTTCTTATAAAAAAGAAGATTATTGATTCTTTGGTTTAGTGAGTATTTTTTACATCTAATTTACAATAAAGTAATGTCTATTTAATTTTTTGTTCTTTTCTTTTTTAATCACATCAAGTATTTACATTTTAAAAATACGTATCCAGTAGCTTTTATCTTCATGATTTTGACGATCCACATTTTTTTAACAAGTCCATGGCTATTAGTTCAAATGATCAGTAGACCTGAGAATTATTAAACGTCATACCCATCGAGCTTTTAGTAAATATGGAGAGTATAATTTTAAAACGTGAGAAGTAAAACAAAAAATATAAGAAAAGATGTTTATTTACACGGTAAACATAAATCAGTAAAAAAAGTTAATAAATTACTATATTCGACTTAAAATTACAAATAATATGGCAATAATAATATCTAAAATTAACAATTTCAACCAAATAAACAATAATCAGGCTTAGTAGCGGCATGATACTCGTCAACTAAATCCTGAATAACTTCCCTACTATCATCAAACTCATTTAAATTGTTATCCATAAACATTTCCTCCTTTTTAAACTGATCCAAAAAGGCGTTACGCTTTCTTAGTTTATCATACTGACTCAAAACGCGTGTAAACAACGTACTGATTGACGTATGATTTGCTAGCATAAGACCGGACACCCTATGTTGCGTTTGAATGTAGGGGGACTTTCTAGAAAGGGCTACGTTGATGGACGCTGGCCCCCACGGAATAAACTGCGCTAGTTTACGTTCCCTTATGCGTTGCAAAGATTTATGCACTTGAGTAGCGTCCACTTCGCCTTGGATTATATTAAGGATTGAAATGTAGCAGTGGTTTGCGTTTTTGTCTTGCCCAGCGCTTACCATCATGTTCTTGGACTGCAGGAGCCGACGCATTACGTCCAAAACTGTGGTTTTACCCACGTTTATTTCGTCGTTTTCGCGCGACAAGGGAGTATACCCTGTCATGAGGAAATGGAGCCTAGGCGTTGGGATTAACGGCGCTAGAAGTCCCATTAGGTCGTTGTTCATATATGAAGGGTAACGCAAAGTAGCAGTGGACACAGTCATTATGGTACTGACCAAGCTGTTTATTTGCGTGAACGACGGGTTTGGGATACGTAAACGATCCGCGGCTATACGATTAAGAGCGGTGTTGTCCAAAACTACCACGCTATCAGCACATTGCGTCAGCCTTTTAAGTGTTAACAACGAGTTGTATGGCTGTACAACGACATCGCTTATCTCGTTTAGGTTTGGGAAGACACTATACGTTTGGACTAGTTTCTTAGGATAGCGCTCGTGCAGTTTTTCAAGCACATTACTGCCCATTCCAGATCCAGTCCCGCCAGCGATGCTATGGCACACTACAAACCCCTCAAGACTGTCGCTACCGTCCGCTTCTCTGTCAATCATGTCGAAAACCTCCTCATTTAAGCGTTCGCCTTGTGCATACCCTGACGCCCAGTTGTTCCCTGCACCTCCACCGTTTTTGGACAAGAATACATTCTCTTGGTTGTATAACTTAGCGTAAGGTGTACTTAAGATGGTGTTTATGACTCTAGGTTCTAAGTCGACGAGTACTGCACGCGGTTTGTAGTGTTCATCGTCAGCCTGGTAGAAAAACACGTCTTTCCTGTCGATTCCCTCGGTTGCGAAGTCTTCCAAGATGCCTTCTGGGCTAATTCCGTGCTCCGCGCACAAGCGTTTCCAAAATTCGAAGCCTATTTGGTTTCCGCACTGCCCCAACTGGAGCGTTATCATTTCAGACGGCATTTTGATTGTTTTACACACCTTTAAATTAAAATTGTTGCAATTATTGTGGCGGTTGGTTATTTGTTGTTTTGCGTTTAAATTTTTTGTCTGACACTGACAGGAATGTGTTAAATGAACTACTGTAACCGCGCGCAAGTATTAGAAAAAAGTGAGGTTACGTCCAACAAGCCGAGTTTAAAAAGCCGTTTTCTTTAAAATTAAAACAAAATAAAATGGATAGAAGTTTTCAAAGCCCTTCACTGTTGACGCAAAGCCCCTTTTCACCACGTACACGACCTGCTTTAGGAGCTAAGCGTGGTTTTGTACCCCCATCGTTTAGAAAATCATCGTAAGTTGGTTTAACCTTATTTAAACCGTACAATACTTTTACTTTGGGGATGTTTTAGGCGCTTTAGCGTATCTGGCAAGTCGGCACAGTCGATTCAAATCATATTTAAGTCACAGTACAATTATGTTGAGCGATTTGGACAAGCACTTCCAGTTTTAGTGACCGAGGCGCTAACTTTTGCTGAAAGTAAGTAGACCCTTTAAAAACACAATTTGATTTCTTATAATGACTTTGTAGGAAACGTAGTTGTCTCAGCAAGAATTTCCGAGTGTGGTTATGCTTGGGTTGTGTGTGGTAGACGACTACTAATATGGCAATACAAAATTCCAATAAGCAACGTAGGAACACCCTCAAAAAAGCATAATTGTGGGCAATGTTTTGAACTGCAGCTACCCCAAAGTGATTTATCACATCGTGCAGAGCTGGTTTCTGTATTCCAAGAAGCTGGATCCAACATTCCAACTTGTATAGCCGTTTCACCTGAAGGTATATTTTTTATTTGTTAAAAAAATAAGTTTTAACCCAATTTCTTGCAGGTGTGGTTCGATATTGGCCAGCAGTAGCCCACGAAGGCGTCTCAGTGGAGCAATACATAGACCTACAAGGCCAAGAATGCGACAGTTTAACAGAAGTTGAGGGTTTAGGATGCATTTTAGCTACGACGACATGTTCAGTCGTTTTAGTTCAACCGTTTTTTGCAAATGGGAGGCACAACTTGAACTGCCAACCGCTGCGGCCCCCTACTGGATGGTTGGGGGGCATTAGCAAACGCATGTCAAGCCTTATTTTTGGGCCTATTAGCACTGAGCACAACGCTGAAACTGTAAGTTTGAATTACAAAAAAAATACTGATCCATGCTCTCAAAGCTCCATGGTTAACAATCATTTGAACTACTTTTCTATTCGATGCGCCGTAGGCACCATTTTCTTAAAAGTGTCAAATACCATAGAGTTTTAAGACAGTATGGAGCGCGAATTTATATAAATTACATTTTTTTTTCGTTTTGCGTGTTTAGCGACTAGTCCGAGTGGTTGGAGTGCCGTTAGAACAAGGTCTCTGGAATGTTTATGTACTCGCAGGGCAAACCTTGCAAAAATGGAGGCTCACATCACACGGACAGGACCAGCTCATTTACGTTGCTGAATTAAATCGTATTATTCGAGATAATTTTCACGCTGCGTTGTGGGAAAATTGCGTTGGGGACCAGCAAGAAATTGATACATGGGTTTTGGACCTTCAGTACGAGAAAGAGTGTGTTATTTTGTTGGCTGCTGCTGTAAACATGCAGGTTTCACCACAGGTGACAAAAAAAAATAAATTCTTATAAATGACTGTATTTACCATATATGTTTTTAGGTTCATTATGCTCTAATAAGTTTGCAAACTAGTACAAACATTGCGCCGACGAATACTCGTGATTTTAAGCTTTTTAAAATGTCTGGACTTTACAGGGAGGAAAACCCTGCCGAAACGTTATCGTACAGATTTTTACTTAGCGGAAATTGTGCTTATTTATACAACCAGAAAAGCGTTACGGTTTTTCGACCAATGGAAGATCCGGATACATTAGAGTTTAATTCTCCACAAGACCTCTTATTAGGTATTTCTCTCTGTTAAATTTCAAAGTAAGTGTGTTCTAATTGTGTTTTTTGACCTAGGTGGTTCGATATGCGTAAACACTCCCATATTTTTTTCAAGAAATTACGGACTCGTCGCTATTTCATCTAATGACATGGGAATGGATTTGAGCACAACAAATACTCCACTAGAACAATCTTTAAACGATTCTATCGCTCCTAGTAATTTATCAATCTACAATCTTGATCCTAAGGAAATATTCAACGCTTATAAAGACACCCTTAGCCAAATTAAAGCAGCGTTTATTTATCATGTTAAAAACCAACAGGTAAGTTAATAAAACTGTCTTAGACCACTTAATTTGGCCAAAAACCAGTGTCTTCAGGTGTTTTTAGTATTATTCTACTTAATGCGTGGTGGGCATCACTTTTCATTAACTGTCAAATTAGTACCATAGACTTAAGATAAAACTAAGGATCAGGTTTTTTTTCTAGGATGCTTGCCAGCAAATATTATCAGAGCTCTTTCCAATCGAGGCTTCGCCACACGCTACAATTGACTCCGTACTTGATAAAATAGTGGTTTTAACTTGCACAGAATTGTCCGATGATATACCAGCTTCAGACCCACGTTGGACGAAAAAATCAGACGTAAACATTGGTAGTTCGTACTCAATGCAAATATTGCACCAACTTGAAGACAAACAAAAGGCACAGTCGTTGTATTTCAAGTTTTTGAAGGAGTCTGGTTTATGGGAGCGTTTAGGCGGGTACACCATTCGTGACTCGGCGAGTGCTACTGTTCACGTTTTAGGTAAACAATTTTGGTTGCCTAATGTCTCAATAATATTAAATAATGCGAATTTTAAGGTGAGCTATCGGAAAAAGTAGTAGCAGCGATTAATTTAAAATCAAATCAAAATAACGAACTACTGGAAAAAGCAATCGAAAAAGCTGTACAGAACGAAGAAATCGACACGACATATGGACTTACCAATCAGGACGTGTTTTACAAAGAAATAAGCAAAATACAAACTGGTTTACAAGAATTGGTGAACAATTGCGAGGATCTAGCACATTCTGATATGAACCCGGTTCAAGTAGTTCAAATTGTGACAAAAACTAATGAAATATTCTTGGTAATTATTTTTTTTATTATGTGGAAGTGTTTATTCAAATATTTTTGCTTTTAGTCTACCTTAAAAGAAGTTCTCCACCATCGCAAAATGAACTCTGCAATTTTCACTCCGTCTCAAATCAGTGTTCAATTAGCCCCTGATTATCTTCCTTGGACCACTGCCAAAGGACCAGAAGGACTCATGGATTCTCTCTGGGAACAGGTATGCTTTCAAAAAATTGCTTAAACTCACAAAATTTATATTTTTCTTATAGCATTCGCTTACTTACAATTATGGTCTTAAACTCACGAATGATACACAATTACGCGGCATTTTGTGCGACCAGTTGGTAGATCTAATTGATGTTATCTTAGACGGACGTAAAAGCCATTTGGAAAGCATTAAAGGCACTATGCGAGAAGAACTTACGTTTAAACAATACTGCGCTGATAGACATAAGCTTATCAAACCGTTACGTAAGTATTCTTTAACGATCCATTGCTTTAAAACTCTATGGATAAGGCATTTGAACTATTCGATCAAATAAGTAGTAGGCACGCCTTGTTAAACCCATGGAGCTTTAAAACATGGATTAACTTGTTTTTCTTTTTTTGTAGTTTTGGAGCAAGAATATGAACGTGGCGCGCAAATAGCAGAAAAATACCTCGATTTTGAAGCACTAGTAGTAATCTGCGAAGCCACAAACAACCAAGCGCGTTTAGATGAATACATGGAACGTTTCAGCAACGACGGATTTTCAGAATACGTCTATAACTGGTACTTAAAAGAAAACAAACAAGGAAAACTAATAGATAGATGTCGCAAATTTGGCGGTTCAACTAATAAACATACAGCCAAGTTAACTAACTTCCTAACTGATCATCCAGCCTTGTCGTGGATGCAACAAATATTCGATAAAAAATTCGTCTTAGCGGCTGATACTTTGAAAAATTTGTCGAACAGCGAAAAGGAATCTTTGACTCGACAAAAAACGATGTACAGTCTTGCTAAATTGGCAAAACTGGCAGGACCAAACACAAGTGACTGTAATAGCTTCATAAACGACATTAATTCAAAATTAGAACTTATTTCGTATCAAGAAGATGTGCCAGATTACGTTTTGCAAGAGTTCGGTTACGACAGTTTAAAACCCGGCGTTATTTCTCCAAAAGATCTGATTAACCTATACATCAGTTCTGAATATGCCGATTCGACCGAGGTTGAATTCAAAAAGGCTTTGGACCTCCTAGTATACATCGATGACGAAGATCTTCGCGAAGAACTCATGTACAAAATATGGCGAAGCGCTATCCTGAGGGACACATGGAATTACCAAAACCTAGATTCGCCAATTGAAATTCTGCAAAACACGCTATTTTTCCGTATTGTGGACCTCGCTCTAACCTTAGGCGCTGATTGCGACGCCCTTTTGCCTCCTATCGACACCCTTATTGAAGATATTTCTTTAGAAAACCTGCAGACAAATAAAAATTTCCTGTATCTAATGAAAACTGGGTATGAACATATTCACCGATCTCTTAGTGCGTAGTTTTATTTTTTTTGTAACGTTAAAACTTTTAATAAAAGCCTTTTTCAATTTTAAACAATGTATTTTTTATTATTTATTCAGAAAATGCCATTAAGATAGCCAAAACCACGATATTTTAAGTTTTTGATCATTTGAACTATTCTAGTAAATGAATTGTAGGCGTTAGTTCAAAAAAACGTCACAGTGGCCATAGACTTGTTAATCTAGGACGTTTTAAATACAACCATGAGGCTTAAACGATATGGAGATCAAAAAATCGTATTAACATTGTTTATTTATTTTACAGAAGATCATGAAACTTCTTTAGGTATAATACATAGAAAAAATGATTTTTTAAACGTAAACAAATACGGACACACTAATTTTCTTATGTGAAAAAAAAAAAATAGTTTTGCTTAACTGAACCAGTTTGTCTATACAAATTAAAAACGGTAACTACTTATTCAATGAATTCTCGTCAAATCTTCAACCATTTTGACAAGATCATCCACGCTGCATTCTTGCTTCATGCCTCCTTCACCAGTCATCTAAAAAAAATTAAAATATTCAAAATTTTCACAAAAAAAAAAATTCAAAAAAAAAATTACCTGTAGACCATCCGCCACTTCTTTCATCTTGTCCTGTGACAAATCCAGAAAACTCTCGATTAAATCACCATCAATAAAGCCCTCGCTGGTTTCCGTTTTCATATCAGTGTGAAAAGCTCTCCAGTAGGAATGTTCAATTTTTCCAACTGATTTTATCACTGAGGCTAACTTGCCTTGAAGTTCGAGCAAAAAGTCGTAGAAAGATGACGAAATTTGCGTTATTAATCCTAGAAAAGCATAAATATGTCAAATTTGCGACCATATTTAAAGTTATGGGCAAAAAAGGAAGAAATATAGCATTTGAACTATTCTATCAAAAGAGTGGTAGGCGTGGGTTTCAAAAACCAAGAAGTTAAAAATAATGGATCATGAACTATGAAGCTTGAAATAAATGATTCTTTTTTTGCAATTTTAAGCGAGAACTCACCAATTGATCCACTAACAGTCCCAAACAGCACACATCCACTCGTAGGGGTAGAAGTTTCGCCCAAATTTTGCATAACCAACGAGCCATGTCTAAAAACATTAATCATATCTCCAATGTGGAAATGACCAATTTCTTGCATTTGCTGTCGTTCTTCGTCATTCGTAGCAGCACTGTCTTTCTGGCAAACAAACAAATTAAACGAGTTTTCAGCACCAAGAAAAACGTCATCGTCAAGAATCTCCACTGCGGTCATCCAGTTTGGGTTGTAATCTCGCGCTATTTCTTCAAATGATCCTTCCATTGTTTTGTATTGGAGTAAAGTCATGCTGCGCATAATATCACCGATGAGTATGAAGTCGCCTTTGGTTTTTAGGTAGAGCGATTGTACGTTGTTAAAGTGCGAGCATTCTAGGCGTAGTTCTTTCTCTGCGGTCCACTCAAAGAGACGAACTGTGCTGTTTATGCTTGCGAGTATTTTGCCGTTGAATTCTGAGAGAGAGTAGCAAGCGCCTTTGATTTCCTTTTCGGAAACTTGGAGTAGTTTGTTGTCGTTCCATTGGAATATCAATAATCGGCCTTGTTTTGGCTGGTTTTCTTCAGGGTTCACAGTGGTTGCAGCTAAACAACGGGATTTTAATTAAACAAGAAATGGGTAGAAGTCGAAACGCGTAGAAGTTACTCTTCGCAAATGAGTAGCTCGAGTATAATTCGGAATCGACAGAAGTGTAATTTTATATTTTTTAATCAAAGCTAATCAATATTTAGATAATTGCTACACATTTTAGTATACGCCTCGCAAGAAAACTATTGTAGGATAATAGATTTTTTAAATAAAAACAATTTTTCTTATTTATCTGCGAAGAGTGCAAACTATTAACAGAATACACGAAAAATTACGTTAACGAAGAGAATAAACGTCAGTTTTGACGTTTAACAAATTTTGTTCTAACTAGAGTGCCTCGATGTCATTTTGACAGTTATTGTCGCCTTATAGAGTGACGACATGCATCATTCTTTCTCTGTCATACAGATAACGTCATCAACGTTATAGCCAAAGTGACAACAATTACAACTTACAATCACAATTAATGACGTTATCTGTATGACAGAGAAAGAATGATGCATGTCGTCACTCTATAAGGCGACAATAACTGTCAAAATGACATCGAGGCACTCTAGTTCTAACAGCTGCTTTTGTTTCTTTGGTTGAAATTTTTTTGGCATGGCAATCTTAACCGACGCGTGACGCGATTCGGACTTAAAGATTTTTGCTCCTGAAATAGTTTATTTCTTGTTTTTTTAACCTTACTATATTTACTATATATTTACTAAAGATGAACCAACATTTTTAATAGACAATTAAATTTTTATTAATTCTGTAGATTGAATAATAACGGAGATAGGAGTTTTTTTTTGTGCTGGGGGGTAATTCGGGGGTCGGACAATAAAACTAAAAAATACTTTTTTGTAAAGAATTGAATTTCCTATCTTTTATTTGAATTATTTTTTTTTTAATTGAATAATTGTTAAGCTACGATTTTTTTTTCATTTGGGGGGCGCAAAAGGGGGGTTTTGTAGGGATCGGATTCATGTCAAAAACAATAGAATTCTTCCTCTAATAAAGGTTGATTTTTCTTTAAAAATTAAGTTTGATATCACTTTCGCTTGTTAAGATAGCGTGTCTACAAGAAACGTGACATACAGACGGACGCATTTTTTCAAAATTGTTCAAAATTTGATGAAAAACACGAATCTGCAATTGCTCTAGGATGAAAATTTACGATTTTAGATTTTTTGTATCGATTGCAATATACCTATCCTTAGATATATTCTTGCGAAGAGTATAAAAAGGTTGCTTTTTAATCTTGCAAAACAACTTACCAACGACAAAATAAGTGCTAGGATCATTCCCCAACTGACACGACATAATCGACATCCCATATTCTTGCTGCATCAACTGATGCGCGTGCAAAACCTCGAATGTATGCTGATCAATAATCAACAAGCTATGCGTCTCAACTTCTTGCCCATATTCTGGAACCATGTTAGTTCCAGCTAAGCTAGAAGCCCCGCTTTTACCCTGTGACAAAGACGCCATGCTTGAAGACGCGGAAGTGGACTGCGCCATCGTTGACGCGCTTGGACGTGCTGGGTTCAAACCGGTAGAGTCTTGAATGTCGATGCGTGTTGTTAAAACACCAAAAGTCTACAAGAAAAAATTAAAACATGAAAGAGTAATCCATAAGCCTGTAACCTCCTTAGGTGTGCGCGTTTAGAATTTCGAGCAAATGAGCGGTAGGCGTAACTAGAGTCTGTAGATAGTATCAAGAGTCTGGTCACTGGACCACAGAAATAAAATACACTATAGTTTTTTTTATTTTGCTATGTTACCACCCATGAACTCCTATCTATGATTATAAAATCCTTCAAATTTTGATGAAAAGTGTCATCCATGAACGTAGAAATTTTTTGACATTTTAACTCAATAAATTTAAAATATAAAAAGGAAACTATTTTTAAAAGAAATTAAACCCCCAGTGCAGTTTTACATGCAGTTAAATGTTCTTGAAAAAAATGTACAATTTTGTTATAACATGAAAGTACTTAAAAATCACTATCCTATAATATTGATCAACGAATTCCTTGTGGCATGTGGGTATTCTATCAAAGAAAACAGTTTTTCGGCAAATAATACATCCATATGATACCCCCTCGTATATTAAAACTAACCGAGAGCCCCTTTTTTTGGTTCGTAGAAATTGTGCAGTCCAGTCGCTGCCAAACCATAATCTATTAATTTTCCAAAGTTCCTGTGATACTGGAAATCGTTTAACCAAAGTACTTTAATCTAAAGTGAAACCACTTTTAGCCCCAATGAAGATGTGGCCGTCGAAAAATTTCAACGTAGAAAGTGAACACACAAAAAGTATTATTAAATCCATTGTAAACTATCCCACATTTAGGGCCACTTTTGGGACAATTCAACAATTTTTACAGTTCTCAAACTTTATTAAACACATATTTTTACACATTTGTTGTTATATTTTTAGTTTTTTTACACGTTTCAAAATAAAATCCGACGTTTACAGTTCAATTTTTTAAACGTCAATTATTTTTCACAATGTGTAAGATAACCAAAAATGTAACAAAATAAATCAATATCAGTGGTTAAAAAAATGTGTTAAATAAAGTTTATGAACTGTAAAAGTTGCCCTAAATGTGGGATAGGTTTTATTGTGTGTTCGCTTTCTACATTGAAACCTTTTGACAAACACATCTCTGTTGGGGCTAAAAGTGGTTTTAGTTTAGGTAAACCATTCCTAAGATAAAAACCTTGAAAAATTAATAGATTATGGTTTGGCAGGGACTGGACCGCACAATTCATACGAACCAAAAAAGAGGTTCTCATTTAATTTAATTATACGATGAGGCCCTCATATAAATTTGGTCCGCTGGAAATAATGCGAACTCAACGGATCTTCTATTTTATAAATTTAATTCCTAGCCTTAAATAAAAAATATTTTTTTTAAATAATTATCTACGCCAATGAAATATTTTGATGTGTTACATAACCTACATTTATAAATTTGACAGATTTTAAACTAGGTTACCAGATTTTTTTGGCAAGATTTTCGGACCAACTTTTAAACTTACAAAATTGTAAAATGAAAAGAGAGGTCCGCTATTGCTGTTTTTGAAGTGTCTCGACCTTTCTTAGTATGCTACAGACCTTAGGCGTAACAAAACAAAAGGTCATGACCGCTGCCCGTAGACTTGTAAAACATGGACAAATAAGCTTAAAACAATGATGTTTAAAGAAAAATGGAGCTGTAAATCGTTTTTAATGGTTTTTACCTGTGTTTGTTCCTGATACGCGATTCTTCTGGGGGATTCTTGAAGCGGCACTGTCCTAATATGCAATTTTTGTATCTCATCAATGGTTCCAATGGTAACACACGTGTCAGTTGCAAGTGCCAAGCTAAAATCATCATAAAATTAAATATTTCCTCTTTTTTCTTGTGAAATAATTTCTTACCTGTCTGGATACGCCTCAGAATTCAAAGAACACATGTGATTCACTTCTTTCATGTTAACATTCGAGAAAACAAGCTTATGATTCGATGAATAAATAACCGTTGGACGATCAGAGCAAGCAAAAACATTTGTGGTGCTTAAAGATCTGAATGTTTTCAAAACAGTGGGTTGTGTTCCTAGAGTGACCTTTTTCTTATCTGTTAAAGACCCAGTGTCTTTATTTAACGAAAAATAAAACATGGAACCATCTCCAAGAGCGCAGAGTAAATAGTTGTGTCCCTCGAAACACGTCATTAGGACAGATCTTGGAATAATTTCTGCAAAAGAAAACTGCAAAACTGTGGCCATAATAATAAAATTTAGGGCTTACCTCCACCAAGAGGCTCTTTTGTAGCTTCAGTTAAGTCAGGAATACGCAAAATACGAGCTGTGATATCAGTCCACAGTCCTACGGCCACGAAATCTGAAGAATTTGATCCTTCTTTTATTGGACTTATGTCCAAACAAGCGATTTCAACGTCGAGAGTTGTAGAACTGAAAGAAAAACATTTTTTGTAATGCATAATCCATTTTTTTTAACCTCTATGGGAGAAAATGCGACAAATGAACTATTCTAGCTAATAATCGCACAAAGGTCACCTTTAAACCATGATGCTACAAGATAATGGAGCGGGAATCGAAATTTATGTATTATGTTTTAAAAACAAGCATAAACGAGATACATACCCCTTCAAAATAAGTTCATTTGGATGTATTTCAAGATAATACAAAGCAGAACCGGTCGAAACGACAATTTGACTGGCGTTACACGCAACCACGCTGATATTTTTATCTGTTGGAGGTTTCCATTCAGCCAACAAACTTTTACTTTGGACTGAAACGAGACGGGCAGAAACTGGTGTTACTTGTACAAGCTGCTCATGGGCTACATTTCCGCAGAAAAAGGTTTGTTGCTCTGATGTAAAACCAGGCAAGTCTGTTTCTTCAACCTCCTCTCCGTTAAGACTTAGTATCCGGGTTTGTCCCACAAAAGCAAGAACAAGAGTGTTGTCCAGTTTTCCGTCAGAAGTCACTTGAAGCGCCCACATTCCTAAAACAAGAAAAAAATTAGAATTTTTCATTGTAATTTTTATCTAAAAATTACCTTTGATTCCAGGAAGATCAATGGATGCATGCTCTTGTATCCCGATTCCGTTTCGTATAATCCGAAGAGACCCTTCCTTAAAAGCACCGCTACAAGTAACGAGTTGACCTTGTCCTTGACGCTCAAGGTCAACAACGCACATGTCCAAGATAGGGGCTAGATTTGTGAATGTTTCCATTACAGTCACGTACGAGCCACTTTCGTCAGCCTTACTGTTTAACTTTATGAGTTGTGAGTCGCCTAGACGTGAACCAATGAAGAGAAAACCGTTGTCGAGGTATGTTATACATTCTGGAGTAGCTATTTCGCCTTTAAACACAAAAATAAGTATTAAAAACGATTGATTTTGTTATTAGCGCAATTATTCTAATTAAAATTTGTAGGTTCCTTAGCAAAAAATTCCAACCAAGATCTGCCTATGCAGGTTTGTAGCCACTACCCCAAGGAATATAAAAGTGAAAAATTCCCACAAAATTTCCGTGACGTTTAGCCCCCATCTTGCATAGAAGTGAGGAGTTAGTTTTTTGTTAATACCTAAACTATTCGGCACTTTTGAAAAAAGTTTTAAAAATTTTTAGGAACATTATTTTAATAAGAACACAATTATTTTAAAAAAATAATAAACCACCAATATTAACGATTGTACAGCTCTTTGAAAATCACCTTATTTCATCATAATCGTCTATCTTAGTCATAGAGTCCTGAAGCATAGATTGCAGCGTTCACTGTAGGACCAAATTAGCACATTTTCAAAGTGCTATAAAATCGTTAATATTGGTGATTTATTATTTTTTTAAAAATGATTGTATTCTTACTAAAATTTCTAAAACTTTTTTTAAAAGTTCCAAATAGTTTAGGTATTAACAAAAAAATAACTCCTCACTTCTATGCAAGATGGGGGCTAAACGTCACGGAAATTTTGTGGGAATTTTTCACTTTTATGTTCCTGAGGGTAGTGGCTACAAACCTGCATAAGCAAATCTTGGTTGGAATTTTTTTCTGGGGGCATTATTAGAATGATTGGGCTATATAGTTTGGGACATTACCTAGAAGCTCGACTTTTAAATCTTTCACAATGTTAGAACCGTCGCCATGCGATTCCACTTCCAAAAACAGCATGAAAAGATGTCCCGCCATGTCCCCAAGGAGGTATCTCAAACCTCCTGGGTCAACCTTAGCGTAGCATGTAATAGTGCTCGCCTAAAACATATTATCCCCTTAATTTACTTCTATTTTTGTTAAAAACCAATTACCTTAATAACAGGCGGGTCTACAACCACAGGTGTGTTGCCATCATGGTACAAAATGCTCTCCTGACCAATTATGATAGCCCCACCAAGGGGGCACGGCACAGGAATAATAATAGACGCGTCAGTTTCCACGTTGTCTTGCCTCCAAGGTACTTTTACGAATTGTTTTTCGCGCAAAGATATTTCGTGTGTTTTTACATGCCGACCGTTAACGTCTTGGTGAATCAAAATAAGAGTTGGGTTGGCACAACCGTGCAAGAATTCAATGTCGAAAACACTTAAATCGTCCATTCTACCACAAAAAGTATGTTTTTTATTGAAACTAGTTTAAATAAGAGTCAAGATGTAAATAAATACCTGAAATTTGATGCTTTTAACTCGTAATTGTCCTTATCCAACGGTATGACTTTAAAAAGCCCGTCGTACAGCCTCAGCCCAATTACTCGAGCTTTAGGATCAATTACAGCCAAAATCCCTGTTTCAGACGGCTTGCCGATTTTGTCAGCTACATTACCATGTGCTTTAGTAATAATATCAATATTCTCGCCCTCATTAACACATTCCAAGATCATAGCGTTGTACCTCACCGTAACGATAAACAACGAGTCCTTAGTTTCGCCCTGTAACAACCACTGTCTTAGTTAAAACCCCTAAAATTGAAGTGGTTTGTTACCTGAGGACGAAACAGCTTCATTACAGCGATTTTCCCATATAATCCTACTTCCTTGATGGGACGCAAGCCTTCTGGGGTTACTAAGTATATCTCCAAACGTGTATCCTTTGCCACTATTAGGTTTAGGTCCGAAGCGGAGGTAAAATTGCCTAAACAAAAACGCTAGGGTTAGAATGTGTTTTTGGTTTATAAACAGCATCTTACCGGTAACGCATGATGTTACAGCCGTTGGTTTGTGAGCTGTTACTACATAGTGATGAGACATTTTGTGTTTTTGTTGGATTTTAATTGTTTTTTTAAACTGTGTACATTTCTCTCGGCACTTTTTCTTTTGGCTTCTGCGATTTGCTTATAGATTAGGCAAATTTAATTTTATTCCATGTCTATGGAATTTTAAGCTTTGTCGTATGTGGCGACACCTGGTAAGCTTTTTTTTCTACCTGTTGCTTGGTAGAAATTTTGTCCGCAACTCAAAACGTCAAAAAAGTGTGGTTAGATTTCCACATGTCTTAAAAAAAATCGTTTTTATTGTAATTTGTATTTTCTAGAGAAAAATGGGTGACTCAAAGCCAATATTTCGTGATTTAAATGCGGACGATCCAGATCCTGAGGCCACAATAGTTGAATCGCTTTGCATGAATTGCCATGAATCCGTAAATGAAGAAAAACTGTTGTATCACATCATTTCTAAAATTGATTATTTTTAGGGCATGACAAGGCTTCTTTTGGTGAAAATACCTTTCTACAAAGAAGTAGTCTTGATGTCATTTAACTGTGAGCATTGTGGCTTTCAAAATAACGAAATACAATCAGGAGCTAGTATTCCAGAAAAAGGGGTCAAAATCTGTTTAAACATACAAGCAGTGCAAGATTTAAACCGGCAGGTGGTAAAAAGCGACCACACAAGCGTGAAGTTTGTCGAGTTGGACTTTGAAATACCTGCCAAGAGCCAAAAAGGCGGTAAGTTCACAACAACCAAAATTTTACGTCCAATATAATAAAATATCTTTAGAGGTAACAACAGTTGAGGGAATAATAGATCGAGCAGTCAGGGGGTTAGAACAAGATCAAATACTGCGCAGAGTACAACACCCTGAGGTTGCCGAACAAATAGACACGTTTCTGAACAAACTACAAAAGCTTAAAGAGGTTAAAGCACCGTTCAGTGTGGTAAGTTTAAACATTTTGTAGCGCCACTTTTATAACTCTAAGGTAGATTTTAGAAGACATATCCGGCAACAGCTTCGTGCAGAACCCTAACGCTCCATTGAAAGATAAGAACTGCACCTTGCATTATTTTAATAGGACAAAAGAGCAGGATCATGAATTGGGCATTTTTAGCCATGAAGAAGTTACCGGCGAGAAAGAAACTTCGCATTTACAGCCGATTGCGGAAGGGGAATTTACGTTAGAAGACATGCAGAGCGAGGTTTTACAATTCCCAACGAATTGTTCCTCTTGTGGCTCCCCTGCTGAGACAAACATGAAAATAACAAGTATCCTTTTGTTTAGCGCATAAAAACAATACTTTATGCTGTTTTTGAGTTCCTTAATAATTGTTTAAGACATTCCACACTTTAAAGAAGTGGTTATAATGGCCACCAATTGCGAAGTTTGCGGACACCGCACAAACGAAGTAAAATCAGGTAGCGGAATCGAACCTAAAGGTTTACACATGAAAATTGATATCGACAGCAAAGACGACTTTTCTCGCGACGTTCTTAAGGTATTTTACCCATCTTACAACAATTTGAACCCATATAAATAATGTTTTTTTAGTCTGAGACATGCGATTTGAAAATCCCCCAACTTGATCTCGAGGTAGGGCCCCACGCTTTAGGGGGACGCTTTACTACAGTAGAAGGACTGTTAGTTGCTGTTAAAGATCAAATAGCAAACCCGAAACATTCACATTTGTTTGGGGACTCGCAAACTGATGAGTCGAAATTGAAATTTGTCGAGTTTTTGAAGAGATTTGATGATATTTTGGAGGGGAATATGGTTATTACTTTGGTTTTGGATGATCCTGCAGGCAACAGTTATATTCAGGTATTTTAAAAAATGCAGGCTTCTTAAATGTGACCTTGAATGTCCTTTAAAATGTTATATCAACTAAAAGTTGATTTTTAATAATTTGAAATGGGATTTGGACAAAAATAGTAAGGGCATAAACTAACCGGTTTTTTTTTCTTTAGAGCATGCGTGATGATGGACTTTCTGACGATAAATTAAGAATATCGCACTACGAACGTACTTTTGAGCAAAATGAAGAACTTGGAATAAACGATATGAAAACAGAAAACTATGAGGATAAATAATTTATTTTAATTTTAAATACAGGATGTTACCAAATAATTAGGAAAAATTCACGGTAATTCCTGAACCCATTTTAAGAAAAAAAGTTCATATAAAAATGTGTCGAAAATCCTTCGTTTCTGAGATACAGGGTGTCGAAGTTTCTAAAAATATTAATCTTAAGATTACTAAGAAACTAAACCAGATATTTATTTGAAATAATAATAAATAAATTAACCCTTCATTGTTAACTATGTTTTATTTTCATTAAAATAAAAAAGCCAAACTTAAAAAAGAAATTTTGTCGCCTTTGGGCAATGAATTTTTTTCTCAAAAGCGGTTAGTTTTATGAAAAAGAACAAGATATTAATTTTAAAGATCATATTCTAGGGCTTCTAATTATTTTATAAAAATACCAAAAAAGTAACACACAACAAGTTTGGGGGTGAACAACCCCCATGGTACCCCCAAATGTGCCCCTTCCAATTATAATTTTTATTTTTTTTCTACCGCACTTTATGCCTTAAGACAAGAAAATTACCCGTGCTAAGTTTCAAATAAATATCTGGTTTAGTTTTTTGGTAACCTTAAAAAAAAAGTTTTTTTTTAGAAACTTTGGCACCCTGTATCTCAGAAACCAAGGATTTTCGGACACACGTTTATATGAACTTTTTTTCTAAAAATGGGTTCAGGAATTACCCCCTGAATGTTTCCTAGTTATTTGGTAACACTCCCTATTGTATGCATTTTTATGAAGTTAATTTAAAAAATCTACTAAATTAAAATATTCAGAAAATTATTCGTTTTCTTCTCTCAAAACTGGGTCACCATCCAATTTTTTTAATCCTGGTAATCTTCTAGCAGCCTCCTTTACCCAAACTGCTTCGTCCATGCTCTCATAAAGAGGATTACCTTTTAAAACATTTTTTTTTGAATTTAAAATTTTTGTTTACTTTAAATATTTTTTTTATATAAATAAAAGTACCTACCAACAAAAACTAAGTCTTCTAAATTGGGTAAGTCTTGAAATTTCATAAATTCGGCCCATTCCTTAACAAGATTATTGCACATGTATAAAACCCGTAATTTTTTCAACACTTGTATTCCTTTGACTTTTTCTATAAAATTATACGATATCCATAATTCTTCCAAAGTATCCGCTACTCCTTCAAGCCCCGAAAATGATTTTATATAATTACGTCCTAAAGAGAGTATTTTTAAATTTTTAAGCGCGCTTATTCCTGCTATTTTTTCTATCATGTTTGTCGACAAGCTTAGTTTGCTTCAAAAAAAAAGGATTCTGGGTAAAATAAATTCTAAAAGGGGTCAAAAAAAGACCTTACCGACATTTCGTAAGGGCTGAAAGTGAGTTGTCCATTTTCTCTATCGGTGGCCATTGGAATTGAAAACCAACTTCAGCAACATCGGCTATATTTTCTCCTGGATGCTTGTCTTCCCATTTTTTAATTGCATCTTTTATTGTTGAGGGTCTCGCCATTTCTCAGATGCACAAAAATGTGACTTTTAGGATTTCTTTCATTACGAGTTGCCATAGTGAAATATACAAGTTGTTTAATCAATTTTCTTCATTGTTGCTCTTTATTTTCCCAACAATTTGAATTTGAAATGCGAACCCAAAAGCTTGGTCACGTGATATGGTGCTTAAGTTAGTTGCCGCTAGATGTCTAGCGCGTCGCTAACAATAATTTTTCGGTGTGTCTATTTAACCCTAGAATAATTTGTTGATTTTTAATGAAATTCCTTTGTAATTATTCCTTTTCCATAGTAAGTACAGATTTAATTCAATGTTTTGAACAGTTATTCAGTTGATTGTCACACCATCCCAACTAAAATCTTAAAATTTGTGTTGATATTCGGAACCAATGTTAAGTTTTGACGCCGTGGCTCTCTTCTTGATGTTTTTTTAATTTATTAATTGTTTAAAACAAAGTGCTTATTGTTATTTACGTGGATTATTTGTTCTACTCGACCAAAATTATGGTAAGTTGGAGTTTATACTAAGATTTGTGGGAATAATTCGTGGGTTTTTTATAAACGAGTCATTGTCACATTTTAGGTTAGTGTGCTATGCGAATAAAATGCCTAAGCCTACTCTTTTTTGCAGGATTCCAAAAATAAATCGGAAAAGAATCGAGATGTTGCAGATGCTGAGGTATGTACTGCTACATAATTTTATATTTAAACATGTTTTATTTTGATTTGCATAGTTTACACTTTGCGATCTAAAAATAGCCGGAATCTGCCTTCAAAAACTGCTCCGTAATACCTACTTCACACCTTACTTATACTTTTGGGTATTTCGCCTAAATTCATGTATTTAAACCTCCAAAAAGCAGGAATAAGCCAAAGGAATGTCTAGTTTGTGCAATAATGAAGCTAAAGCTTGACTTACGTACTTCAAGGTCAAAGTTTTTGCGTACACTTGTTATTTTTTCTCGGCTAAAAAAATTCAGCTAGTTTAGCATAATAAATAGATAAGCTGTCGAACAAACTTATTGTGTTTGTTGATAAAAAGGTCATTGGTAATAGAAATGCATTAGCATACCCGTACGTTACTTGCCATAATTTAGTATTCAATATCATTAAAAGCAATTTTTGGTTATTGGAAATAATAGAATACTTTTTTTAGCTAAATTATCTGGGTACTTATAGACTATTTTTAACAATCACTTTCTCTGTTTCTCAGGTCATAAAAGCTAACCCATCGGTCAATAAATAAAACTTACTATTGAATTTGCGTTAAACCAAATTAATTTATGACGAAAACAAGGTGCTTCGACTTATTTAGAATAAATTAGATTAGCCTAAGTAGTTAATATGACATAAATACACGCAACAACGTTATTTTGATTTTTAAATAGAATTGTTCCTTTAACATATTGTTTATTTGTTTACAATGTAAAAGTGGAGAAGTTGATTACACGTGACTATTCTGGCACTGTCCCATTTATTTTTTTTTATTTAGTCTCCACTGTGTCAAATTTAGTTAGATATTTACATCTCACCAATATTCAGTCAAGTGTTACCTCCGAAAATTTGCTCAAAAAAGTTATGTTTAGTTTGTTTTTTTAAGAATTTTAAAAATGTGCGACGACCAACGCGTTTTTTGTGCTATGCGTCTTTGGATTTAGAATAACAAAATAAAATAGAAGCAATTTGCGTGGGATTTGCGATGCAATTGTCTATTTGTTTTAAAATTAACTGTGCCAGTCCAAGACAGTCGTTTTAATAAGAAAATATTGAAAATAATGGCGCTTAGCGGAATTTTTCGTCGGCGCAAGCGTAGCGCCACTGAACCGGTACCTATTTTTTGTAATTTTTTGTTGCTTTATTAATTATTACACCCACTTGTTAAGTCCGCGACATGATATAATGTTTCTATGTTTTTTCAGCCTAAGGTATCAGCTGCGAACACAGTTGTGAGCCCCCCACCACCTACGCCTTTGAATAAGACTAAGCTCACCCCTGGGACAGTTCAAGGACCTCTTCTTAAGAAGGACAAGAGGCATTCGAGCTCCAGATTCAACATAACAAAGAATAGGGAATTGGAAACTCTTCCCCCTTTGAGAGGTAAGCGTACAGGAACTGTAATATAAACAACAGGCTAATATTCAGATGTTTACATACTATTAAATATTAACAAATTTAAATGGAGCGTATTCGTACAAAAATTGGTTGGGGTAACCTAGGAGATCTGTCATACCACCCGTCGTTCAGATGCTAACTGACATTACTTCTGAATTTCATATTTTTATCAAATATAAAGCTAATATACCAAAAAACAACAAACTGCCGGTTTAAAGCATTCTACGTACCAGCTAAAAGGTTTGTATAACGGAGTGTTATACAACTTCAATTCTTCATAATAAGCCAAAAAGGGCATAATGACTCATTTACAATGGTACTTTTAATGCAAAATCCGTGCATCCAAAAAAATCCGTATTATTTTAAACATTCACGGAAATCCTTTTGTAAATGTCATAATTTCCTGTTTTACCTAATTATAAAGAATTAAAGATGTAAAGCACTCTCTAAATGTTAGACAAACCTTTTAGATGATACATAGAATGTTTTAAACCGGCAGTTTGTTGTTTTTTGGTATATTAGCTTTATATTTGATAAAAATATAAAATTCAGAAGTAATGTCAGTTAGCATCTGAACCGACGTGTGGTATGACAGATCTGCTAGGTAACCTCAACCAATTTTTGTACGAATACGTTCCATTGCTGCGTCAATCAAAAGTACGTTGGTTGTTTTTCGATTTGTTTAACATCACGGACCTCATAAAGGAATCTCAAGGATCAAAGAATCCTTACAATAGGCGCATGCGTTGTGGCGGCCTAGGTCAAAATCAATCCATATCTCTTCCTTCTTACGACAACGTTAAAATTACTAATTTACGGCCTCAAAACACGCGAAAAGCCCGTGGACAGTTGCCGGCGTCACGTATCTAGGGTGGCCATGCCAACATTAACAAACGCTAGTGTTTTGTTAGACAATAGACAAACGCCGCCGCGTCACTGACGTTAACATTAACGTCACCCAGTAAAACGAAAGTGACATTTCTTTAAGTTCTCGGCTATTTTTGGAGCTATTTACTTACGTCAATGCAGCACCCCCGCCGGTGGGTGATTTCTAAAAATGGTGCACTCCACGTATGCCCAAGGTTATGTTATGGGCATTCCTAAATCGCCGTCGTTTCACAGTGGGTTAGATTTATTTGCGTCAGCAAGTGCGGACTCTTTAAAACAGGGTGATTGTACACCCGATTCAAAGGACAATATGCTTAATAACGTGAATGGAAAAGGGGGCGGCGACGCCCCCCAGAATGGGGTGCCTTGGCCACAGATTATAACCAAAAACCTAAATGCTGTGCGCACTTTGCAAAGTTTGGGGTCCTTGCCCCAATTATCAGGTATAATATTTGTGTTATTTTGCACAGATGTTTAAGTTGAAACATCATAAAAGTTTAAAGATCAACACTTTTCCGAAATAAGCATAAACGTGCAGAGCGTTATCAAACGCCCTCAAAAATACCAATTAATTTTCGATAATTTCGCGTCCTGATGTAACCTCTTGACTTGTAACATGAACTTGCAAGTCGCGGTCACTAGAATTTAACTTATTAGTTCGTTTTTTGACCCAATAAAAGAATTTTGGTACGTTTTTAAAAAATTCCGTTTTTTAATTTTTTTTACTTTGAGTACATTGTCGTCTTATTATACTCTTCGCCGACGAAGTCGAAGAGTACATTGCATTTGGTCGGATCTTCTCTAAATCGTTAATATTCATCCTAGAGCAAACATTTTTGCAGATTCGTTCGTTTCATGACTTTTTAAGACTTTTATTTTTTGTCCGTCTGTCTGTAACGAAATTTGTGACCACCACAACTCAAGAACGGTTTATCGGATCAACCTGAGATTTAACACAAAAATCAATCCCATTTAGAGGAAGGGCCCTATTGGTTTTGAAAAAAATCAAGTAATAAATTGAGGATTAAAAACTCTCCGAAGTAGAAAAAAATTCATATTTTCGTTAATATCAACTTACGACACTACGAAAAAAAAATATTCTTAATAAAATTAAAGATTGTATTTTTCCCTATAAAAAAGCATCTGGTAATTTTTTTATATCCCCACCCGTTTACAAAAAAAATAAGTTTTACGTTTCTTTCAATAAAATAAAAAATGCACCTTTTTAATTATCTACTGCGAAGAGTAATATATAGAATGTGTAACAATTATATAAAAAAATAGTCATAAAAAATGAGATATCTGCGAAGTTTAACTTTTTAAATGATCTATATCTATCCCTCTCACTGATCTAACCCGCTCTTGTTTTCTTTAAAATTTAATTGTAAGAACTTGTGCCAAAATTGTGTACTAAAAACAAAGAGCGGTTTTATAATTAAATGAACTGAATTATTGAATTAATAAAATAAAAATTCTCATAAGGCAAAATGTTTACAAATAAGATTATTTACATTTAATAAAATAAAATAGAATCATTCGATTATTTGTTGTGAAAGTGAATATCGCCATTAGTTCAGCATTATGATTGATAGAGACGTGTGTTTTATAAAAATGCCTTTTTCAGATGCTACCCCTAATGAAAGGGAGGAATTGTTTATCAAGAAGCTACGTCAATGTTGCGCTCTATTTGACTTCGTGGTTGATCCCTTATCAGATTTAAAATGGAAGGAAGTTAAACGAGCTGCCCTTCATGAGATGGTTGAGTTTGTTACCACGCAAAAAGGAATCATTTCTGAGCCAATTTACCCGGAGGCTGTCAATATGGTGAGATGATTAAAATTTGTAATTATTTCTAATATGTATCATTAGAATTTTGAGTTTTTAGCGTGTCTTAAATTAATGTTATTTTAAAAACTGCGGTGATTAAAAAGGGTCTCTATACAGGGTGTCCAAAAAATGGCGCATAAACGCGATGGTACGATATCGGGGAATTCTCAGGGATCCCTAGAAAATTGTCAAATAAATGTTATATTATATATCTGTTATATTTATCGAGAAAAATGCGAGCAAAGTTGCATAAATTCGGCAACACAGTCTAGGAAAGTACATCTAAAAATCCCATCTATGAGTCTTGATCATACACTTTTGCATTAGATTTTATTGACGTTGTTGTCAGCTTCATTTTATGAAAATTTTGTAAAATTAAATAGATTATAAAAATGTAATTCGATCATTTAAAAAATAAACAAATGGTGGAATGGCTTAAGATAGACTGTAGCTTTGTATTAAACCATTTTTTCGTTTATATGTGCTGTTATATTCAAGATACAGGGTGTCCAAAAAATGGCGCATAAACGCGATGGTACGTTGTTGGGACATGTCTAAGGAGCCCCAGAAAATTGTTAAAAAAAATCTATCCCATATACTCTCGTAGATATGTTGCCCCAAAGTGCGAAACTTTAAATGCTTATATCTTGAATATAACAGCACATATTAACGACCCTGTATGTATCATTAGGATTTTACGTTTTTAGCATGTCTTAAATTAATGTTATTTTATAAACTGCGGTGATTAAAAATCGTCTCTAAAAGGATCATTTAGTTTTTAATTCTTTTTTATTATACAATACGATTTTAAGTGTTTGGCCCTTGTCCAGTATTTAAATTAGGCGTTTAACGCTTCAGTGGGTTAATGCCAAATAAATATCATCAATTTGGGACTAATTTGTATTGCGTCATAAGTATTTTTCTCCGTAAAGATAAAACTTGCAGCTCGATTTGTCATGGTTTCTAAGTCGAAAGTGAATTTTTAATAAATACCTAAAACAGTCATTAAACACGAAACAATTTGTTAAACATAGAATTAATTTAAAAATAAATTATGTTCCTTTATTATACGGTTATGTTTAGTGTTATTTAATTAAATTGTTATTTTTAATTGACTAGTATTAATTTCGTTAATATAGTAATTTTAAAGTGTTTCTGAAAGCTTTCCTTTTGCATGGAAAATTTTGAACCATCCATAAAGGTTTCCAGTTACGAAATCAATTCGGACAACATGTACAGGGTGTCCAAAAAATGGCGCATAAACAGGATGGTACGCTCTTGGGACATTTTCAGAGATGCCTAGAAAATTATCAAAAAAAATCCATTTGTTATATTCATCAAGAAAAATGCGAACAAAGTTGCATAAGTTCGGCAACACAGTTTGTAAAATACATCTTAAAAACTCATCTAGATTCTTAAGCATACATTTTAGCAGTAGATCATATTTACATTGTTGTTAGCTTCATTTGATAAAATTTTTGTAAAATTAAATTGATCATAAAGATGTAATTTGACTATTTAAAAAATAAACAAATGGTAAAATAATTTTAGATAGATTGTGTCTTTGTATTTAGCCATTTCATTCGTTAATATAAGCTGTTATCTTCAAGTTATAAGCGTTTAAAGTTTCGCACTTTAGGGCAACATATCTCCGAGGGTATATAAGATAGATTTTTCTTAACAATTTTCTGGGGCTCCCTAGACATGCCCCAACAACGTATCATCGCGTTTATGCGTCATTTTTTGAATACCCTGTATACATTCGATTTTTTTTGTTTCAGTTTGCAGTAAACCTGTTCAGGACTTTACCGCCTTCTTCAAATCCAAATGGAGCAGAATTCGACCCCGAGGAAGACGAACCCACTTTAGAAGCAGCGTGGCCACACCTCCAGCTCGTTTACGAACTATTCCTTCGCGTTTTAGAAGCCCCAGACTTCCAACCAAACATCGCAAAAAAGTACATAGACCAAAAATTCGTCCTACAACTTCTGGATCTGTTCGATTCTGAAGACCCTCGCGAGCGAGATTTGCTCAAGACAACTCTGCATAGGATTTACGGGAAGTTTCTCGGGCTTCGCGCTTTCATACGGAAGCAGATAAATAATATTTTCTATCGGTTTATTTACGAGACTGAGCACCACAATGGAATCGCTGAGTTGTTGGAAATATTAGGATCTATAATTAACGGATTTGCTTTACCTTTAAAAGAAGAGCATAAGGTGTTTTTGTTAAGGGTGTTAATGCCTTTACATAAAGTTAAATCCCTTTCGGTGTATCACCCGCAACTTGCGTATTGTGTGGTGCAGTTTTTGGAAAAGGATCCTTCGTTAACGCAACCCGTTATTAGAAGTTTGTTGAAATATTGGCCGAAAACGCATAGCCCCAAAGAAGTCATGTTTTTAAATGAGTTAGAGGAGATACTGGACGTTATTGAGCCAGCTGAGTTTCAGAAAGTCATGTGTCCTTTGTTTAGGCAGTTGGCTAAATGTGTTTCGTCGCCCCATTTCCAAGTAAGTGAAGCCACCATTGATTTAATAGACACGGTCAAGTCCTACGTCACAGTTCACAGAAGTGCATTAAACTACTATTTGTGAAATTTTTTTAGGCAACCAACATTACAGACCAAAGAAAATGGTAATTTTTTTCTTATTCTGTGTTTCCAACATTGGTCTTTTTAAAACATTATTTAAAGAAAAATAAGAGAGTTTTTTAAGTCCCATTGGTGTAAAAATGTTCCTTTATATCTTATTTACAATATTTTAATTTAAAATTACCTGAGAATCTACCGCAAGTATTAAAAAACCTTATTAATCTGATGATGATGATCACCCACCAAGATGTCAGCTTTAAACGCAAATTGCTTGAGAAAGCAACCATATTAAAAGGTATGGTTTGTTCTAGGTAATAGAAAAAAATTTTAATTTTACAAAGGTACCAGGCCTCTTGATATGGTTGCTTTCTCTAACAATTTGCGTTTAAAATTCACATCTTGGAGGGTGCACAACATTAACACATAAACTGAATATTATAGAGTTTACAATGAACTAAACTTGAAATATCGAATTTAAGACATTATAGCACATTTTTATACTAAGGGTTCCCTTAGAAAGCCTTTTATTTTTACAAAATATTGTTCTGAAAAAGAGGCTAAATCTGACAAAATCAAAATTCTACTTCACAGACAGTTTTTTAATGTGGATCTGTGACGTAGGAGTTAACCGTCTCTATTTAATTCAAAGTTAACAAAACTGGAGGGTTTTTTTAATGTTTTTGTTTCTTTAGGTGGCTGAACGAGCCTTGTATTATTGGAACAACGAGTATGTAATGTCGTTAGTGTCAGAAAACGCAACGGAAATCTTACCCCTAATGTTCCCCAGTCTTTACAAAAACTCGAAAAGTCATTGGAACAAAACAATCCACGGGCTTATATACAACGCTTTAAAACTGTTTATGGAGATGAACCAAAAGCTCTTTGACGAATGTACGCAACAGTACCGTCAAGACCGACAAAAGTAAGCGCCCTAAAAGAGCATATTCGTACAAAAATTGGTTGGGGTAACCTAGAAGATCTGTCATACCACCCGTCGTTCCAGATGCTAACTGACATTACTTCTGAATTTTATATTTTTATCAAATATAAAGCTAATATACCAAAAAACAACAAACTGCTGGTTTAAAACATTCTATGTACCATCTAAAAGGTTTGTATAACATTTACGGAGTGTTTTACAACTTTAATTCTTTAAAATTAGGTAAAAAAGGGCATAATGACTCATTTACAAATGTACTTTTAATGCAAAGTCCGTGAATCCAAAAAATGCGGAATATTTTAAACATTCACGGAAATCCCTTTGTAAATGAGTCATAATTTCTTTCATTTTACCTAATTATACAGAATTAAAGATGTAAAGCACTCTCTAAATGTTATATTAGTCTTTTAGATGGTACATAGAATGTTTTAAACTAGCAGTTTGTTGTTTTTTGGTATATAAGCTTTATATTTGATAAAAATATAAAATTCAGAAGTAATGTCAGTTAGCATCTTAATAGACAGGTGGTATGACAGATCTCCTAGGTTACCCCAACCAATTTTTGTACGAATACGCTCCATTGTTTTTTTTTAATGAATTTTAGATCATGTTTTATTTTTTTTAGGGAAAAAGAGCGGCAAAGTCAGCGTCAAGAACTTTGGGTCCGCGTCGAAAACATAGCAGCTGGGCGGCCCGAATACGAGTACATTAAAGCAAAAAACTTAGAAATGAACAATTTGAACAGCCCAGATGTTGAAGAAGATGTCAATTTGGAAAATATTGATCATGAAGTTGATGTAAGTTTCAAACTTTACCCAACTGTCTAGTCTATATCGGTTTAAACACACACAAAGCAATTTTGCTTGGGAATTGTTGTAGTTTTTTCAGTACTGGGAAAATGATTGATATTTTTTGCAGACGAAAAAGGGTCGCAACTCGCAAAAGCCATTGGTTCGTCGCAAATCCGAACTGCCCCAAGATCAGTGCACAGTAAGGGCCTTAAACGATCACAAGAGGGCTGATGAGTACCTTACCACCCCTCCAGACGTTAACAAGTGTTAGTCTGAATTTTAGTGCCAACAATTATTCTTTCGTTATCAGTCTTGATATAGTCCCAAAATCAAAACATAAACTTTTTATTTTATTATTATTATTTTTACAGTATAATAATGTAAGTCTTTTGCTGAAAGGCGTAATTAATATTATTCACCGTATTTATTTAATTTTACATACTAATTTTTTTTTAGTTTAGCATGTTTAAACAACAGAGTATTTTTAATTTTCATTATACGTACTTTTTTCATCGTGTAAAGACCATTCCAAATTAAATTTTATGGATTCTTTATTTATAGTCTCTTGAAATTGCGGCCTGAACTTTTTCTCTTTTGGATCATTTATTGTTGATCTATTATTGTGTTTCTAAATGCATGTTTAGATTTAGTGGAGTTTAACTCTCAAATGAAACCCTTTTATTTTTAGAGGGGAACCAAAACTAAAAACAGTGCTATGCAAGATACTTTAGAAATCAGATTTTCATTGGTGATTTTTTTCATAATTATGTAGTAGAGTAGTGCTCCAAAACAGATTTTTTACGAATCAAAAAATTTAATGTGGGTGCGGTGGGGAATTTTACAGTCTTGCATAATTATGGCAGATTTTCTGGCACTAAATGTGGCACCATTGCTTTTATTGTTATATACAGGGTAAAAGTTCGGCTTACATTTTGTTTTTTTAATTCTAAAAAATGTGCTCTTCTACAACTGTTAATATTTTTTGAAAAAATGCTCACGAAGCCAAAAATGTTGACCGATTTTACCCCATTTTCTGTAAAGCGAGCTACATTTCCATAACTAGTTATAAGGAATAATTTTACGTTTTAGGAGTGTAAATACAAAAAAGGAGAGGGAGTTGTCGTAGACAGTATTTTTTTAATGTACAGCTTTGCTTTATCGAATATACATATTATAACATTAATAATTATAAATATTAAATATATTTCATTTTATTTAAATCGCCTAGCTCATTTCAGCACCTTAAAAAAAATTAAATATTTAACAGGCCAAAAATAAAACAATCAGAGTAGAAGTATTATTGATTTATTCATGTTGCAAAAATGAGTACAATTCTTTTACAAATACGGATATAAAATTAATTTAAATTAAGCCGTTTACACAAATTTTTAATTATAAAAGAAATTGGTGCAAACAGCAGTTGTTTTTTTGTTTTAAAAAGCCTCTTGTGCCAAATTGCGATATCTGCAGGTCCAAAAAATAATTTGCTTTATTAATAAATGAGAGATAATCAAAATTATTTATCTAGGCTCAGGGGAACATTATTATAACACTATAAAGTCTAGCTATTAATAATTCATTTCTATTTTCTACCTTACATCTAACAAATAAAAAAAATTCACAATCATAATAACTAATACACACAACAAAATTCTAAAAAAATAAACGAACAAACGATTACGTCAAGAAATAGTATCACAGATAAAAAATACAAAAACCTACGGAATGAAAATAACAGTTCAATTTAAATAAATTATATCTTAGATGGAAACGTCGCCATACTGCAAAGACCACTTTTCATAAGCTACTAAACTGTTTGGCGAAACACTGCGCCGGATCCGTTTTAAAGAATCTAAGAAATCATTAATAGTTATGCTTCTTACCGAACTTGGATCCATTAATCGGACTTGCTCAGGTTGCAGCTCTGAAATTACAGAATTATAAACCCAAAAACAGGAATTTACATTCTACTGCGCATTCTGTACTGCGCGGACTGCGCCGCATTGGATAGACTCGGTCAAGCCTACGTCATCAGTTCACAGAAGTGCATTAAAATACTATCTGTGAAATTTTTTTAGGCAACCAACATTACGGACCAAAGAAAATGGTCATTTTTTTTCTTATTCTGTGTTTCCAACATTGGTCTTTTAAAAACATTATTTAAAAAAAATAAAAGGTTTTTTAGGTCCCATTAGTGTAAAAATGTTCCTTTATATCTTATTTACGATATTTTAACTTAAAATTACCCGAGACTCTACCGCAAGAATGAAAAAATTCCTTATTAATCTGATGATGATGATCACCCACCAAGATGTCAACTTTAAACGCGAACTGCTTGAGAAAGCAACCATATCAAGGAGTATGGTTTGTTCTAGGTAAGAGATTTTTTTTTAATTTTACAATGGTACTTACCAGACCCCTTGATATGGTTGCTTTCTCAAGCAATTTGCGTTTAAAATTCACATCTTGGAGGATGCACAACATTAACACATAAACTGTATATTATAGAGTTTTACAATGAACTAAACTTGAAATATCGAATTTAAGACATTATAGCACATTTTTATACCAAGGGTTTCCTAAGAAAGCCTTTTATTTTCACAAAATATTGTTCTAAAAAAAGTGGCTAAATCTGACAGAATCAAAATGCTACTTCACAGTAAAGACACCAGAATAATTCTATTCTAGTGTCTTTACTTCACAGTAGTTGTTTACTGTGGATCTGTGACGTTGGAGTTGACCGTCTCTATTTAAAGGATATTTTTGCTTTTAAAATTATCTTACCTCGTATGGGACCTAGGGCAGCATCTTTAGCCAAAGCAGTCAAATCGCTTCCCGAGTAGCCCTCAGTCAGGGTTGCCAACCTTTTAAGCTCAGACGGCGCCAAGTGGCAACTTTGCTTAGCAAGCAATTTTTGCAACAATTCGGCTCTTGTTTCCACGTTTGGTAAATTAACGTAAACACGTTTTGGAAAACGACGCAATGCTGCTTCGTCCAACTCTTGTGGCCGATTCGTGGCCGCCATGACTAAAATCTGTAAAAAAAAAAACAGTTAACCATGTTAAGAGCCCGATGCTCAGTCCTAATACAATTTAAAGGGGCTGCGGTGGCCAGAATATACGAAAGAGGGGCTATTTTGCGTAGAACGCGCAGCCTACTATAGTTGAACAGATATATTTTCAACATAAATATGTGTCTAGAGTAGCCACCTATCACCAGTTCACTAGAGAGAGGCTTGACCTTGGTCGTACTTAGGAAGCTTGCAGCACGGTTTTATGCAAATATTTACAAAGGTAAGACCCAAATATCTTAGTTAATTCTTATCCGATTTTGAAAAACTTAGTTTCATTAGAAAGATAATTCATTTTGTAATACTTATTGTTTATAAATCGTGTTTGAGGCCCAATTTGCAGAAAGAAAAACAGTTGTTGTTTGTAGCATAGATTCCCCTTCTTTAAACTGTTATTTTTGCTAAACTAGGGCTACAAAACAAAATGTGCCAAACAATAAGTATTTTAAAAGGAGTTAACATTATGGTTAAAATTTTAAAACAATTGCTCTAATAATAACGCTAAAAACTGCGGTCTAAGTTGTACACAAGTTTGCATAAGAGAAAGTGGGTACTTACAGGCTAATTTCAAGTCAATAAATTTCGGAGCAGTGCAAATTTGCGACGTCGCAAACGACATATTTTAGTCTAAAAATAATAGTTTTCGAAAAAAAAAAAACTGTTTTGATTAGTCAATTGTATTTACTTATTTGCGTAAATTACAATTATATGCCAAAAAACCTTTACTTTTAAACAAAATAGTGCTGCAACCGGGTCGCAACTTTGCACTGCTTCGATATTTTGCTGACTTGAAATTAGCCTGTTAGGTTCTTAAGAAGAGGTAAATAAATGGAGTTACCTTTTCTGCTTCGGGGTTCGACGGTAGACCATCAAACTCGACCAAAAACTCTGTCTTTAATCTCCTTGTTGCCTCGTGTTCGTTATTCGTCCGTTCGGACAGCAGAGAGTCGACTTCGTCAATGAATATAATCGACGGTTGTAACTCTCGAGCGATTGCAAAAAGCGCTCTGACCATCTTTTCGCCATCTCCTACGTATTTAGAAGTTAAACTAGCAGCGCTAATTGAGAAGAAAGTAGCTTGACATTCGGTGGCCACGGCGCGGGCTAACAAGGTTTTTCCATTACCAGGGGGGCCAAACAAAAGGAGCCCGCGAGCTGGGGCCCTAAGCCCCGTAAATAGTTCTGGACGTAGCGACGGGAGAATTACTATTTCTTGTAGCGCTTGTTTGGCGATTTCCTGTCCTACGATGTCCTCCCACTGCACCGAGGGGCCCCCTTCGATTATCTCGTCCAAGATGCATTGAGCCAGTTTCGGGTCGACCCCGCGCAAGTTCCCCGTCTTGCCCCGAGCGTTGTTTGTCGTCTTGGACGGTGTGGCTTGCAAAAAATTGGTTTTTAGTACAGTCAATCCGTATGTGGACATCAACAAAATTCCTGGTAGGGCCGCCTTTTGTATATGATGTAACTGGATGTCCAAAGAGTAAAACCCCGAATTGGCGTAATCTACCTATTGCAGAAACGCAGTTATGGCCCCCCATTAATTCATCACGAAGGAACTGTATCTAATTTTGGGAATAGATGTCAAATAAGGTTTTAAAAAGATTTTTATAAAAAAAAATTCTCTAAAAAAATTCCTTCACCCCCTAAATGGCCCCCAAAGAGTAATAACCAATCACGTTGGATTTACACCAAATTTAGCAAATAGATGTAAAATGAGATGCTTAAAAATATTTATTAATAACTTTGAAAAAAAAAAATTTAATGCTCTCCTTAAAAGCTCTTTTCGTTTATGGGGCAAAGGAATTATTTTTTGAAAAAAAGTTAGAAGGAAATATTTTTAAGCATTTTATTATGCATCTATCTGCAAAATTTGGTGTAAATCCAATGTGATTGGTTATTACTCTTGGGGGGCTATTTAGGGGGTGAATGAATTTTTTTAGAGATTTTTTTAAAACCTTATTTGACATCTATTTGCAAAATTTGGTGCAGTTTCACCGTGATGAATTAGAGGGGGCCCTTTGGGGGGCCATAACTCCGTTTCTGCAATAGGTAGATATACGCCAATTTGGGGTTTTACTCTTTGGACTTCCAGTTACATAACATAAAAAAGGCGGCCCTACCAGGAATTTTGTCGATGTACCTTCATTATTTAGAACAGATTGACTGTACTAATTTTAACTGTAAAGGAAATAATTTTTGGTGCTTACCTGGCGCCCCAAACTTTCTTGCAGGCGAGGCCGTACTCCCAGGGACTGAAAGCTGTTTTTTAATGGCAGGAGGCGTGGAGGAAAGCTTGTTAAACGGTCTAACAGGCTGCACAGGGGCTGAACGTGACCCCATTGACCTTGGCAAGGTTTGGCTTTTGCTTAGCGAAGTATTACCGGGGCGCCTACTTGCTACTGTCAGTTTTTTGCCGGAAGCTTAAAAAAATAATGCTTTGTATGGTTTCGCCTAGATAGCCCAATTATTCTAATTAAAATTTGTAGGTTCCTTAGAAAAAAATCCCAACCAAGATCTGCTTATGCAGGTTTGTAGCCCCCAGGAACATAAAAGTAAAAAATCCCACAAAATTTCCGTGACGTTTAGCCCCCATCTTGCATAGAAGTAAGGAGTTAGTTTTTTGTTAATACTTAAACTATTCGGCACTTTTAAAAAAAGTTTTAAAAATTTTTAGGAACATTATTTTAATAAGAATATAATCATTTTTAAAAAAATAATAAATCACCAATATTAACGATTCTATTGCTCTTTGAAAATCACCTTATTCATCACAATCGTCTATTTTAGTCATAGAGTCCTGAAGCATAGATTGCAGCGTTCTCTGTAGGACCAAATTACCACATTTTCAAAGTGCTATAAAATCGTTTATATTGGTGATTTATTATTTTTTTAAAAATGATTGTATTCTTATTAAAATAATGTTCCTAAAAAATTTTAAAACTTTTTCAAAAGTGCCAAATAGTTTGGGTATTAACAAAAAACTAACTCCTCACTTCTATGCAAGATGGGGGCTAAACGTCACGGAAATTTTGTGGAAATTTTTCACTTTTATGTTCCTGAGGGTAGTGGCTACAAACCTGCATAAGCAGATCTTGGTTGGGATTTTTCTCTGGGGGCATTATTAGAATGATTGGGCTCAGAAAGCGATATGATTTTGGCACGAAATTAAATAGGGTACCTTGAAATTAAAATAACTAACATACAAAAGTGTGCTAAATAAAATAAATAGAAATAATACCTGGATTTGTGAGAATAGGCTTAATCGTTGGTATATTGGTTGCAAAATTAAGCTTAGGAACTATTTTTGTGCTCGTACTGGCACTGGGTTCAACACTCATACTTTGTAATCTATCCATGCTTTCTACAAAATCATAAATAACGATAAACAACAACCTTAAATGTAAGGGAGACATTTTCTGCCCTACCTTAAAGTCCACTTACCCAAAAACAGCAGTCGATCCTTAGCCATAGCCAAATTGGTCTTCATCTTCTCGTGGAGGCGTTGGGCGCGCTCCCAAACCTCGCCGCGGCCGCCCCAGCATTGTACAGCGATCCCGAGCTCCAGCTCGGTAATTCCTTTTCTGTACAAATCAATCGCCAAGTCCTTCTGCCCCTCATTTTCCTCGTCTATCTTAAGCGCTTTAGATATGTACTCAAAAGCTCGTCTATGATGATGTTTTTGTTTGGCTAGCAACGGGTCCCCAGGGCCAGGTCCTGAGTTGCGATGTACTTGAGCCATATTTGGAATTTCTTCAACTACGACTCCGCTTTCTTCATTACTTGCCCGCGCCCTACCACTCCGTGTAATGTACGTCGATGAACTGCAGTAAATAAAGCGAACAATAACAAAGATTTGGTACAACAATGAGCGCAGGATGTTGAACAAAAATATTATTGGAAATGAAACAATGCACAAATTTCGCTTGTGGACGGACGTATCTCTGTAGGTCACAAACATGACATCATCTCCTCGGTTTTCAAGATCACTTCTGCGAGATTTTTTCGGAGATTTCCCACTCTGAGTTTTACGCACCATGAGAGCTTGACATAACAGCAAAATTCGTATTTATTTTAATTTTTTAGCGAAGGGGGCCGAGAAACAATAAAACGTCAACAAGCTTAACCATAGATCAATGAACTTGGCTTAAAGTTGGATCAAATGAACTATTCTAGAAAATGAGCGCAAATGTATGTTGGGTTGCATAACTTTTTTTATAACCTGTTTGGAAACTTGTGCTTTTGTCTGGGATTTTGTGTTTTGTGTGTATAAAAATTGGTTTTAAATATAAAGAAAACTCATAATAGGTAAGGTAATTAATACATTTTGATCCCTATACGTATAAACACATTGATTTTACGTAGAATCATAAAAATCAGCGCAAATTAATAAAGTATAAAATTTGGCGCGTGTTTAATAACGACTGTTTTCTCCAACAGAAAGAAAAATGAAACGAGTCAAAAGAGCATCAAAAAAGAGGCTACCTTCTTCGTCAGAGGAGACTGAGGAAAGCGAAAATGAATCACTTCCTAAACCAAAACCCATACCAAAACTCCCCCCAAAGAAAAAGAAAATTCAGGATTCAGACTCGTCTAGCGAGAGCGATATTGAAAATTACTTACAGCCAATCGGCAAAATTGATCTGAATTTACCATTTTTTAATATTGTAACTAGAAACGATGCGAAAAAAGAAAAACTTGAAGGTACATTAAGTTCTTCTGACGAAGAGGTAAACGAGACTGTTATCGAAAACAAAACTTACGAGGGGTACAACCCAGACGCTTTCAAGCAGCTCGAGGAATATACGAAGAAAATGGAGGACGTAAAAAAACACGTTGAGATGTACACTGCGAAAAAAAAGGCCGCAGAGAACAGCGAAGACATATCAAATTTGCTAGCTGAAGGAGAGGCAAAAATAGACACAAGTAGCCCCGAAAAGCATAGTGCCCTAACAAATACAAGCGAATACGAAAGCTTCGAGTCCGAAAATTCGGACTGGGAGGAAGTCAAAATGAAAGAAATACAGCAAAAAGCAAAGATGATACCTAAAGAAAACCTCCAAATCGAAATCGACCTGCCGCAAGTTAACAAGAAAAAGAAAGGAGACGATCTGTTGGCTGCTTTTAAACGGCGCTTAAACCGTAAGAAAAAAGAGGCACAAGCCCTGGTCCATAAGGTCCACGTACTATGTTGGCTTGGTCATGGTAACTACGTCAACGCTGCTTTGTGCAACGAAAAAATTCTCGGATTAAGCCTATCACTTCTACCGTCACAGCAAAGTTACCCAGATGGACGAATTGACTTGAAATATCTCGAGCAAATTTTGAAATGGTATCGCAAAACTATGAAAAACGTCGAGAAGGTCGCACCCAAAAACATTTCGCTGCCAAATTTACTTCAATTACAAGTCCACAAAAGAGAATGCTACAATAAAAAAATGTTGGTCTATTTGTTCATAACGGTTTTGAGAGCGCTAGGAATTTCTGCGAGGCTTGTGCTGAGTTTTCAAGTCGAGCCTCTTAGGCCACCGCAAAGCGAACTTCACTCTTTGACGTCTAAAAAAGAAGACAAAATTGACCAAAAGGAGAAGGCAAAATTCATTGCGGATGAAAAAGAGAAAAACAGCAAGAAATATGTTGTTAAAGGTATGTTTTCTGCTAAAAATCTTGGCGAAGATCTTGGAAGTAGTTCCAAAGCTGAAAAATCTAATAAGGAAGTTAAAAAAGTAGAAGATGAACCAAAAAAATCCAAAAATGCCGACACTAAGAAAAAGTCAGTTTCTGAAACCGAAAAAAATTCAGAAAAGCCTTCTCGTAAAAGAAAACTTCCTCAAGACCCTAAAGAAAAGGTGGACAACAAAAATTCAAAATCAGTAACATCAAAAACAGATAAATTGCAAGAAATCGAACAAATTACTTACGATACAAAATTCTCCAAAAAGCAATCAGTAAAAGTCGAAAATTTAAAACTTCCTACTACAGAAAAACGATCATCCAAAAGCCCATTAAAAATAGAACAGATTGATTACAAAAAAGAATCTCAAAAAGATCCCCTTGTAAAAAATCTAAAAGTAAATTTAGAAAACTTAAAAATACCCGCCGAAAAACCCCAAAATAAACGCTCCAAAAGTGCAGGATCCAAAACCGCAACAAAGGAAGCCACAGTTGTTCTGGAAAACTTAAAAATACCAAAAACTACAAGATCCAAAAGTGCTGAAAAAGAAATTCCTAAGAAAACTACAAGAGCTAAGAAAGACACCACAAAAGACACGATAAAGGTTAAAATCCCAAACAAAGAAGAAACAAAGCGTCGAGTGGGCCTACGCAAAAAGACCGTCGAGCAACTTGATGGCATTTTCGATCCAACAGATTCATCAGAATCAGACGACGAGTACATTCCATCTTCGGAAGAAGAAAATGATGAATTTAGGTTCAGTTTTTGTAGAAACATACCGCAGTTAGATGGCTCCTCTGATGAAAAAACGAAGCGCAGGGCACCTAAGCGTAACGAAAAGGCAAAAGAACTGTCAAAATCAAAGGAAAATGCAAAAGAATTAACAAAACCTAAGGAAGCGCAAGGTAAAACTAGAAAAAAACCGAATTTATCCAAATTAAGCCCAAAATCCGCTGAACCAAGTCCGTCAAAACCAAAACGCGCAAGAATGTCAGTAGCCAAATACGCAGAAAGCAGCGATTCAGGTTCGGACAGCTTCGAAAAGAGCCCCACGTTAATTAAAACAAAAAAACCAAACTTAACAAAGCTTTCCCAATCTAAACAAGACAGAAAACCAGCAGGATCAACATCAAACCTGAACAGCTCAATGGATATACGAAACGATATCATGTCTTTAATGAAGGCACGCATAAACGAAACCAAAGCCGTGGAAAAAAGACGTAAGCTCAAGAGTAGAGGACGCAAAACAGCCCCGGTGGAAAGCAACGATGACAGCGATTACGTTCCCGAAGAAGAACCGAAGAAAAAGCATGACAGTGGCGACGAGTTTGTGCCAAAAACAAAAGTAAAACAAAGAGTACAACCTAAGAAAAAACAACCAACGGACAGACGCGTAATGTCCAGCGAATCAGAGCCAGAAAACTCCAAAACCAAACCAACAAAAAAGAAAAAAGGAGTTGACGTTTGGTGTGAGGTTTTCCTTGAAGATGAGGAAAAGTGGATATCAGTAGACGTTGTCCAAGGCGAAATACACTGCGTAGAAAAAATCTACCAACGCGCATCGCACCCAATATCATACATCGTAGCATGGGACAATAACAACTACCTAAAAGACGTTACACGACGCTACTGCCAAAATTTCAGTACCGTAACCCGAAAGTTACGAACAGGCCCAGAATGGTACGAAAAAGCCACGACCCCCTTCATGGGCCCTAGCAACGCTCGAGACAAGGAAGAGGACGACGAGCTGGCGCGTCAACAACTCGAAAAACCGCTCCCAAAAGTCATTGGGGAATACAAAAACCACCCCCTTTACGCTTTAGAGCGACATCTTTTGAAGTTCGAAGCGATTTACCCTCCAAACGCGATCACGCTTGGTTTTGTCCGAAACGAACCGGTCTACCCTAGGGAATGTGTTTACACCTGTAGATCTCGAGATATATGGCTTAAGGAGGCGAAAACGGTGAAACCTGGTGAAAAGGCGTACAAAATTGTGAAAGCGCGACCTAAATACGACAGAGTAAGCTTTTTTTCTAAATTAAGTCTCCATTTTGTCTTAAAACTTCACGATTTTCCTAATTATTTAGATCTTAACTCTATGGTTTTTGACATTTAAGGAAAAGACATGCCTACCGCTCATTTGGTAGAATCACCTGATCCATGCTTTTTTAACTCTATGGTAGAGTAGATCAAATGATCAGTAGGCGCAATTTGTTCTTAAACGTCAGAAACCATCGAGGTTTAAAATTTTAGATTATATGGAGCGGGTTTTTCCTTTCTTACCATTTTTTGGCTAATTTTATATGTTTTTCTTCTAGTTATCGAATGCAATGGTAGCAGCGCCTGATTTGGAGATATTCGGCATCTGGCAAACCCAAGATTACGATCCGCCAACTGCAGAAAACGGAATTGTTCCACGTAATGCTTTCGGAAATGTTGAATTATTTAAGGAGTGCATGTTGCCCAAAAAATGCGTTCATTTAAAATGTATGTATTTTAAAAATGTTGTTATTTTGGTCTTATGAGGTTCTTTTAGTGCCTGGGCTAAACAAAGTGGCCAAAAAAATGAACATTGACTGCGCGTCTGCAATTGTTGGTTTTGATTTTCATTCTGGTTGGAGTCATCCAGTTTATGATGGTTTTGTGGTTTGCGAGGAATTTGCTGATCATTTAATTTTGGCCTGGGAAGAGGTAATTTTTTTCACTTAATAAAAATCTAGCGAAAAATTTAAAAATTATTTTTAGGAGCAAGAAGAGATGGAAAAACGGGAGCAAGAAAAATACGAAAAGCGAGTTTTTGGTAATTGGAAACGGCTAATTAAGGGGCTATTAATTCGAGAGCGACTTAAAGCTAAGTATGATTTTGGAAATTTGCCTTCGTCGTCGGGAGCCGAAAAAGAGCCTAAAAAGGCGAAGGGCCCCAAATTTTGTACGTCGAAGAAAAGGAGAAGCAAATCTCCACAAGGCTAATATACTCAAATATTTTTTTTCCAGGGTACTGTTTTTATCACATTTTTTTACCACTTTATTTTTCACATTGTTAACATTTTTATTCATATTTGTTGTGTTTACAGTATTAATTAAAATAGTTTTTGTTATTTATAGATCTGTATTACCTCATTTTAAGAAAAAAAATATACATATTTTTCTACAATATTTACAGTTCTTTTTAATTCCCTTACAAAATAATCATTTTTATTTATTCATGGTTTTTCTTTGGGCTTTGTTTCCCTTAAAAATTTGTAAGTATTTTTCGAAATAAGGTAGCTTGCACCGGCTGCAATTGTTGTCCCACCGGTTATGTACCTATATAAAAAAATGTACAACATATTATTAACAAAAATGATAATTTAGTTACCATAATGCTTCAAGAAGAGGGTGCCCCACATATTGAAACACGGGAGCTGCCAGCGTGGTCCCCACAAGCAGTAATTGTACCCCTGTATTTACTTTACTAATAAAAGTAGGAGCCAATTGAGCTGTCGCATGGGTTGCATCGAAATATCTACTAAGGGTTTTCTGTAAATTAATAAGAGCGGGTTAGATCAGTGAGTGAAATAGATCATTTAAAAAGTTACACTTGGCAGATAGATCATTTTTATGACTTTTGTTTGTTTGTTATATAATTGTTACACATTCTATATGATACTTTTCGCAGTAGTGATTAAAAGGTGCATTTTTTATTTTAATAAAAGCAACGTAAAATTTATTTTTTTTGTAAACGGGTGGGGATACAAAAAAATTATTAGATTCTTTTTTATAGGGAAAAATACAATCTTTCATTTAGTTAGTAATATTTTTTTTCGTAAAATTGATATTAACCGAAATATGATTTTTTTCAACTTTGGGGAGATTTCAATCCTCTATTTATTATTTGATTTTTTTTCAAAAACAATAGGGTTCTTCCCCCAAACGAAATTGCATTTTGCCCCAAATCTTAAGTTAATTGAATAAACCGTTCTTCAGTTATCTTGGTAACAAGTTTCGTTACGGACGGACAAAAAATAAAAGTCTTAAAAAGTCATGAAACGAACGAATCTGCTTTTGCTCTAGGATAAATATTAACGATTTTAGAGAAGGTCCGACCAAATGCAATATACTGTTTGACTTTGTCTGCGAAGAGTATAATAATTATAAGTATTATAACACAACTCAACAAATATGGGGCTACTTACAGGAGGGGGCAACGATCTGTACCGTATAACAACGCCTGCTGAAACCAGAATAACGTCCCGTAAAACTATCAACCCGGTCAAAGCAATTGGAATTAAATCAGCATAAGTTAAAGTTAAAAAAAGAGTTGCAATTAAGACTTTATCCGCCATTGGGTCAAGAAAACTTCCTACTTTGGTGGACTGGCTTTCCCATGTTCTTGCAATCCAACCATCAAGCTTAAAAGGCATAAAATAAATAAAAAGCAACATAAAAGAACCAAAATTGTACCAAATCTGTAACAGCAGCTATTCCAAGTATTCCCAGAGCAAAATTAAAATCAGCCTGAACAATTAACATGCCTAAATATGGTGAAATGAGTATCCGCGAGACGCACAATAGGTTTGGAATCGTATAAATATTTTCTCTCTAAAAGAAATAGATTTAATAAAGGATATATAAAGAGTTGCCAAAAAACCAACTTCTACTATTTCTTCGACTTTTTCCCGCATCTTATGCCTAGTTTCTTTAATATCCGCCAAGATAACATTGCCCCTTTCCTTAAATTTGGCTTCTGTAGTCCTTAATTTGTCTTTATTATGCTCAATATAGGCCTTAAATTCCTTTTTCACGTAATCCTTATGCTTTGTAAGTTTTTCTTTATTGGCTTTAGTGCAAAGCTCTCGGTAAGTAAACTTTTCCACATTGAATAGCTTCTTTTTAATGAAATTGTAATCGTTCTTGAAACGCTCGCTTGCGTTCAAGTTTAAACACAAAATGGGGCTGTTTTCTCTTTGCTGAATGCAACATATTGGAACGAAAGTTTTGGTAAAATACGTTAAACCACGCTTTCGGATAACATTTACGCCTATGTTATTCATTTTGATTGCACAATTAAACTTAATAATACAAGAAAATTTGTAAAAATTCAAGAATTTAAAAACTTGACAAGTGAGGTTATGTATGTACAGTAGTTCATTTAACCGTTTTCAGTGGCGGCCTGTACAGAAACCTGTAATTTGAATAAAAATTTGGGTTTGTAGTTCTGCCACTTCATAACAGATGGCGTCACATGTTTTTAGATCAAAACAGGTTAGCCAACATAAAAATCCGAATTGCGTCATTGTGACGTCACAATGGCATAGAAAACAGAGAGCGACATAGAAGAGAAAAGGAAAGACAACAAAATTGTTTCATATCATTTCACTTTCAGCAGCTGTCAGATTGCAAGACAAAAACATATGTAAAAAAAGATAATTTGCAAGTATTCAATTTTAATGTTGTGCTACCATAATAAACATGATTCAGGTAAGTTTTAGATGCATTAATTTATCCTAAAAATCATTCTAACTAGGTTTGGTATTTCTTTAGAAAAACTAGTGTCCTTCGTGCGATTCGATACATTCATTTGTCATTGTTAAAATCAGATAATTTGACGTAGATTTCATCACAAAAGTCTTATTTAATTTAAATCCCATTTTAAGCTGTTTTACAGTTTTTAGATATACAAACAGAGAAATTCCTTGTAGTCATTTTAATTATTTATCCTTCGCCAATCTACACCATGAAACGACGTCCATCATCAGGTTGGATGTTTTGTCGATGTCGAACGATTATTCTGATACGTTTTTGCAGATATGTACTATGAGTTGCAAAGTTTCGGCGATTGTCCCAAGGCCAAGAAATCCAAACCTTCCGAAAGTGAACCTACAGACACATCTTGTTGGGCCTATTTGCCTGACGTGATTTTACATGAAATATTCGATAAATTGGGGCCACAGGACCGCAAGAACGCTTCCACGGTATGCAAACATTGGAGACGGAATGTCTATCACAGAAAGTAAGTTTCGCTTGCGACACAATTGCCACATAAAAAACGAAAGTAAGTACATCATATCATGAGAATTTAATTGTTTGTAGATGGTGGCCAAACATGACTTTCGTAATTGAGCCAGGCCAAATAGACAGAGCGCGCTATTTAAATTCAGCATTTTCAAAATTGGTGTCGAACGCCACAGTAAAAACGAACGCTCTTTCGGTGGAATGTGTTGAAGAATTTATGCAGCTTATTCATTCGTTGGCCGACAATCCAAATTTGAAATCATTGGTGATACAACCGTCACATTGCAGACTCGAAATAGCCCCCATTAGAACAGAGCCCAGGTATGTTAACTTCCAGAAGTGGTTCAAGCGCAAAAAGGTTTTATTTGCTAATAACGTTGTGATAATAGTCGTAGTCTTATTAATTTTTTTTGGTAGGATGATTTATGAGTTGTATTTTAAGAAGTTTTATTAAATTATTTTACCTTTTAACTTTTGAGCCTCATTTAGTATCAAAATTTCAAAAATGGGGCTTTTTTTAATTATGTTTCTGTGTTTTTCAGTTCTGGGGAAACAGGGTGGGATCAAATTGTGCAAAAACTAAAAGCATGTCTACCACGTTTGCAAAAATTTAGTATTGGATGTATTGAAGAACTTGCTGACGAAATTGAGAATTTTGCGAAAAGTCTAGCCTCAAAAAACGCTTCGAATGTTACTCTTCTGGGGCTAGCATCTGTTAAAGACGATCCAGGCAATTTTAAAACACTACAATTTGAACCAAAACTTATTTCGCATTTTAACAGCTTAAAGGTACTTTTATAATATTTTTTTAACTATTTTTAAAATTGCTTAATTTTTTTAGATTTTAAGTATTGACTACGACATTCTAAGTGATACGTTCTTGGACCAATTGGATGCTGCACCTAACTTTGAGCGACTAATCATCCATTTGCACGGCGTGGATAAAAACCCAGCAGGAATTTCAAATGAAGCGTGGGCTAATTTTAAAAACAAGCATCCCACTTCTGATGTTAGACTTAATGTAATTCATGCATTCAACGACATAAGTGACTTGCACAATACCGTTCTTCGGAAAGACATGCGCTTAACCCATATTAAAGTGTTCTTTTGTGAAAATGTAAGTTTTTCTGTTACTTTATTGGTTTTTTTTAATTTTTTTTGTATTTTTAGGTAAATGTCTCTCTATTGGAGCGTCTCTCAGTATTTTACGCGGAAACATTAGTAAGTCTCATGTGGGTGGATTCTCTTTCTGAAACGGACCGCAGTTACTCCTTTACTAAACCTCTCTGGGAGGACAGCCCCGACCCTCTTATTCTTCTAGCCTGGCGCTGCAAACGTCTGAAAGAATTAGTGTTACACGGGTATAAGTATTTTGAAGAGAACCTCATTGCCATAGCTCGCCTCAGGGGACCACAGTTGGAAAAGTTAGAAATCGCTGAAGACGACATCATGTTTTCGAATAGTGATTTTTCGCACGAAAATTGTCGCAAGGTAAGCCCTAGTCTTTGAAATGAGTCAAAATAGCGAAGACCCGCTCCATGTTGTTTTAAAATTTTGAACCTCGATGGATTTTGAGGTTTAACATTTGAATTACTTGGCCATAGAAGTTAAAAGTAGGGATCATGATTCTAGCAAATGAGCGGTAGGCGTGGCTTTTTTAAATGTTAAAAACCATGAAGTTTTAAGACTATATGGAGTTTTAAAATGTATTTTTTCAGGATATTCCGATAAGTATAAAGAAAAAGTGGTCCCCATTACAACGTTGCCATCTCCACCCTGTTATTTGTAGCCCCACAGCTGGGGATTCTGATGAATATATCCTACCCTTAGTGTTAGCCGACCTACATTAATTAAGTTTTTAAAAAACATCAAATATATTTATAACATCAACAATTCTAATTGTTGCAATTTTTAGGTAAATTTTATTGTATTTTGAGTTATTTTTTGTTATGCGTTCATATACGTATTTAATTTTTTTTAAATCAATGTTTAAAAGTATGGTAAATCAATTAGGTAAGTTTAATTCTAAGTTCCTTTTTTTTTGACATGAAACTTTGCGAAATATCTAGCAAAGATTTGACTAAACATCTGTGATAAAGAAAAACGTTGAACAAACAACGCAAACAATACACGCAATCTGAATGAATTATTGTGTTAGGTTTGTTCGCAAAAAGTATTACAAATTTACCTTCCAAGTATGTGCAATTTTTACCGAAAATGAACGCGCAAATAAATATGTTCACCAAGACCAAAAACAAAGTGAGCATAAAATATTAGATTAATTAATAAAAAAAAATGTCATTCCAATATTATTAAAAGGAACAGTACTTAACGAATATCATTGTTCAAAAAAACTGATGTGATACAATAAGATCTAAAAATGTATTGTAAATAATGAGTTAGTACCTGAGAAAAGTGATAACATTACAGAGATTTAATTATTAGCAAAAATGTAACTGTCCAAAGCGTTAAAAAAACGTTCAAAGTGTAATTTCAATAAAAATAAAATTTAGCACATTGGAACAAAAAACCAATCCAATTTTATTGAAACTACACTTCTGGTAACGTGAAATAAAAACGAAAGAATGAATGATTTGAGTGTAATTTTTTACACGAGCTTGATGCCATCTCTGTGTAGTGTAGAAATAAAGAACTATCTGTGATTTTTTAGAAGGAAAACGTAACAGCGTTCATATGTTAAACAACGCTTGAGTTACAAGTCTCTATTCTATCTAACGTCTATTGTTATCCAAACTAACATTATAAAGAATTAAAAATACCAAAAGGCACAATTTGTTTTATATTCATTTCCTATTTTTGTGCCAATAATTCTTTGTAAAAACTACTTTTAAATCATGTTACGAAGTCCAGACAATAAAATAATCTCCCAAAATTGAATAAAAACAATCTGTATATCGATTCAATGTTAAAATAAATATTTATTTAATTTTGGGTGATTTTAGTATGACAGAGTAGTCCTTAAATATTTATTAAAAACCAAGGACATTTTATTCAACAAAAATAACAAAATACATTTATAAAATCAAAAATGGACTATTTAAATATTTTTTTGCATTTACTTAGAAAATATTATAAAAAAAACTTATTGATGTTAATTCTTTCAATGTTTAAAAATTAAAGTATATTGATATTATTGACAAAACATTACTGTGTAGTAGCTAGATTGTCCAATGGTTTTTATTATACTCTTCGCAGAAGTCAGAACAAAAGTTAAATTTTTTTTTTAATTATGACACGGATTCAAAAGGCTTATAAAAAAAATTTATGCATAAAAAAAACAAATCTGCGAAGAGAAACTCCTACTTATTTCTAGTTTTACTTTAAAATATTTATTACTGGAAAAATATAATTGTCGTTTACTTCATAAAAGTATATCAATAAAATATCTTAAATTCAATTTGTGTTTTTTCTCGCCTCGAACTGGGTTTTAAAATAAAACAATATTTATATATAAAAAACATTTATTAATTTAATTATTAATAATAATTACATTAGTTAAATCAAATTGGAAGGTTCTCTATTAAAAAATAGGCCCTACAATTTCCTAAATTATTTATAAAAGTTTCAAAAGTGTATATTTTCAATTAATAAGGTATAAAATGTTGTATTTGTATATTAGATAGGACCATCAAAAAAATACAGTTTTTACGTATTCAAAATTACAAAAAAACTAAATGCAGTGACTTATGTTTAGACAAAGAATAATTAAATAGTAATGCTTATTTGATGTCTTATTTTATACATTGACCAAATACTATTAACTCATTCGCCACATAGGAGAGGGATGACTTTTTTTCTAGCCGCGTAGTACACCAAGCCATATCGATAGAGAATTTTTTTTACTCCTAGAAAAACTTGGTGTGGTACCCCAATTCTTGGGGCGTCTACCCTAAAACCCTATTTAAAGTTTTTATTCTCATGATTTTTGAACATTTAATTTTGGTGAAATACGAATACAAAGACAAACCTGTGAATGCGGGGATTAAGGAGACACCTTTTCTCTTTCGAAAAATATATATAAAAGCAACATGGGTCCACCGGGGCTCACGAAATCCCCATTTGTTGGTAAATGTCACTAAGTGACGTTTATTTTTTTTACAATTTTTGAAACCAAATATCCCGTTTTACAGGACAAAAAACTGAGCAATTGCAACGTTACTTAATAAAGCATTAAATTATCTAGTGTTACGTACCCCGCACACCTAGTATCGATCAATATTAGTCGTGCAATTAGCAAAAAATATAAAAATGTTATGATGTTATACTTAGATCAGATTATCTTTCTAATTTTTTTAATATAGGGATGTTTATTTTTTTTTTTAAATGAAACACATAATGTTAGTTGGAATGCTTATTTTAACTTTCTTTAAATACAATTAACAATAAATAACTTGATAAAACTTTGCGCCAAAATTTTTTTGTTTTAACTTTAAAAAAGATACCAAAAGAAGTTTGAGCTAAAATATTTACTACAAATTAATGCTAAATGTTTATTATTTATATATTTAATATAATAACAGAGGGGGGGCGTTTCTATTCACTTAAAAATTCATTTAAGTGCAAATTTAGAAGTACTTTTAAGTAAAAAGGCATATATGAACATTGCCTAGTAAAAAAACCTTTTTTGAACATGATTTTATTGATAATCATTCAGAGAATCTGATTTCTTTAAAACAAGAATGGTTTTTTTACTAAGCGATGTTCATAAATGTCTTTTTAGTTAAAAGTACCTCTAAATTTGCACTAAAATGAATTTTTAAGTGAATAGAAACGCCCCCCCTCTGTTATTATAAAAAATATATAAATAATAAACATTTAACATTAATTTGTAGTAAATATTTTAGCTCAAACTTCTTTTGGTATCGTTTTTAAAGTTAAAACAAAAAAATTTTACGCAAAGTTTTATCAAGTCTTTTATTGTTAATTGTATTTAAAAAAGCTTAAAATAAGCATTGGTGTTTACATTCCAACTAACATTAGGTGTTTCATGTAAAAAAAAATAAAATAAACATCCCTATATTAAAAAAATTAGAAAGATAATCTGATCTAAGTATAACATCATAACATTTTTATATTTTTTGCTAATTGCACGACTAATATTGATCGATACTAGGTGTGCGGGGTACGTAACACTAGATAATTTAATGCTTTATTAAGTAACGTTGCAATTGCTTAGTTTTTTGTCCTGTAAAACGGGATATTTGGTTTCAAAAATTGTAAAAAAAATAAACGTCACTTAGTGACATTTACCAACAAATGGGGATTTCGTGAGCCCCGGTGGACCCATGTTGCTTTTATATATATTTTTCGAAAGAGAAAAGGTGTCTCCTTAATCCCCGCATTCACAGGTTTGTCTTTGTATTCGTATTTCACCAAAATTAAATGTTCAAAAATCATGAAAATAAAAACTTTAAATAGGGTTTTAGGGTATACGCCCCAAGAATTGGGGTACCACACCAAGTTTTTCTAAGAGTAAAAAAAATTCTCTATCGATATGGCTTGGTGTACTACGCGGCTAGAAAAAAAGTCATCCCTCTCCTATGTGGCGAATGAGTTATATGTTTTACTTATTTATTATCATTTTATAACAGTAACCACGACATCAATCTTTAAATAACATTTCAATAAATTACTTTATTATTGTATCAAACCTTTATCTTAAACCCATAACAATACTGTTATAAACATGATTTATTAAATTTAATAGTAATATAAATATTTGCATCTAAAATAATTTATATTCATACTGTTTCCCGTAAAAAAATATTCAAATAATTATGCCTCAATTATTGGGTGTTCCTCCACAAGACTGCTTGTTTCAATTGATTCAAGTTTGGTGAAATTATTCTCTATAACTTGAGCGGTTCCATTTGTATTTGGTCTGTCTTCTGATATGCTCTTCCTGGAATTTTTTCTGGCCCGTGATCTTCTGCGTTTGTTTAACAAAAGATCACACGAGCCTTTTGGAATAAAAGTGGTCCACTCGTTTGATTTTGCGTCTAAATACTCGATGGTGTTCAGGAAGTTCTTACCTAAAAAACAAAACAATCAAAAAATACACAAATTAGAGAAACAATCCTATCGCTGTTCAAAATCCTTTAAAATTACAGAAATCTTTTAAAAATTTGTAGAAATTACAGATTTCTTTTTAATTTATCCTGGATTATTACAAAGTTTTGCCGTTAGATGGCGCTAGTGGGAAACGACGACTACAGTGCCCCAATCGCTATTTTTAGGTGCTACCAGTTAAATTAAGACTTTAGTTTGGTTCCTAAATAAATAAAACTTACCCGAAAATCCCCCAACAGCATAAAGCCGATCCCCAACGACAGCTACCTCAACATTGGCCCTTGGCGTGGTCATACTAGGCCCCATGACCCAGGTCTGCGTTTCTTCACAATAAATCTCCGTAGAGTTCAAAGAATGAGATCCATCAGAACCGCCAATGACATAAAGTTGCCCGTTAAAACAAGCGACCCCACAACCTCTTCTAGCGGTTATAATCGGTTTTGCAGTGTCCCATGAATCGTTCTGGGGGTCGTACACTTCAACTGAGTTGAGACAGTTCCACGCTTCGCAACCACCAATGGCCCAAACCATGTTTTTGTATGCGGCGACACCGGCTTGATAACGACCTGATAAAAAAGAAATTTAGGAATTAAAATATAACTCCTTTAACTTTAATCTTGATGGTTGCACTCGATCCATGCGTTTCTTAGAAGTCTGTGGCTTAGTAGTTCAAATATGTCAAAAGGTCACCTTTGAATCCATTGAGGTTGGATTTTTTAGACTTATGGAGCATGAATTCATAAAATTTTACCAAATTTACAAGTTTACTCGATTTTATTAACTAAAACCGTTTTAAAATAAAAAAAAATTGTTGCAGTGCACTTTTTTGGTCCGATATTCTTCCGTACTTTGAATATGCATGTTATTTTAGAACAAAAAAGCATTTTTAGGGCGTTTTTTCTTGCTTTAACTTACCAGTGTTCAGAGGGGCAATAGGTTTCCACTCATTAACTTGAGGATCAAAAGTCTCACACTGTTTAATCCCTACTTGCACATTCCATCCTCCAACGCAATAAATAAGCCCATCCAGTGCGCAAACGCCTGCATTACTTCTAGCTACCCCTAATTTGGGCATTTTAGTCCACTTTTCAGCTCCTGGCTCCAACATTTCGACGGAATCCAACTCATTGGTTCCGTTACTACCTCCAATTGCGTACACCTTATAAAAAGCAAAAAAAGGGTTAAAAACTTAGAAAATATCGTGATCCATGCGTTTCTTAGAAGTCTATGGCGTAGTAGTTCAAATAGTCACATTAAATCCATCAAGGTTACATTTTTTTGGGATTATGGAGCGTGAATTCTTAATTCAGCTGCATTACGATGGTATGAAATGCTTTTTAATAAATTAACAAAAAATCACTTACTTTGTCATTAACCACGGTGATTTTAAATCTTCCTCTGTTTTCACGCATGGCCGGAAGTGGAATCCACGTATTAGTTTCTGGAATATATTGCTCGACGGAACGTAGACACTCAGTGCGGTCATAACCGCCGCAAACAAGGAGCGTATTGTTCAGGTTTGCGCAACCTACTGCGCAACGTTGACACGACATGTTTGCGAGTGCGCAGTAGAGATCTGGTTTTTCTTCGCTGGCTGAACGACTTGGATCTGGCGTTTGAACTGGAGACGGAGATGACGGAGTGTTCAGTCTTAAAAAAAGCAGAAACGTTAGGTAAAACACTCAACCTTTTGGTAATCTCCTAAGATACATCTCTCTGTAAGAATTATCCACTCGCTAACTACATATACGACAAGCATTCATATGATTAATGGGAGATGTAGGCAGGGCCTTACCTTAAAACCAAGGAAATGGTAGACAACCTGCCTCCAATGGTCACCAAAGCAACATAACTATGGTCCCCAACCTTATCAGTAGCGATAAGGGTCCAGTCCGGCTCCATCTCATTCTCAAGCTCCTCTCCAATCTCGCGGTTGTAAATCAACACCCTGGGCTTCGAGGGTTGGCTCAGCGACTTCTTAGCGCTCTTTGGAGGTTTAGTGTCTTTCAACGACTTCTTCTTATAGTCTTGTACCATCTCAGTCTCGCTCACGTCGCCAGATGGAAGGCTTGAACAATCCTGAAGTGAGTTGTCCAACGCAAGGTAGAGCATGAAGGTTTTCTCTGTAAGCGTGTCCATGTTTAGAGATTCTGATGATACTTGGCGTTTGATCCATTCAAGAACTAAACGGCAGAGGGAATTGGGGTTGACGAGCGACATTTCTTCCTTGGATTGGTTTAGGATCTCGATTTGGGCGCATAGTAGGTTAAGAACGTTGTTAAGCTTGCTGATTTTGTCGAATTCTTGCCCTATGAATGCGTCGATTGTTTGTATGAAGTCCTTGTTGCGTGCGATGCCAGGTAAAGAGCGAACTTCAATGCAGTTGTTGACGGAGAGATGTTTTATTAAGTGGTGAGCGCAGAGTTTTGAGACGCGTTCCATTTTTAAGCGATTTGCTGCCAGCAGCACAGCTTTTACCTTTGAAAACATGTTTAGTAAGACCAAAGTTGTGTTTTTTGTGGACAAGGATTACCTGTGAAAAATTAACCTCCAGTTTTGAGGTGTACGCATAGTCGATAAGAATTTCCAACGCGTTTTTATCGAACCCACCGTTTAGTTTGTAGGTGATAACATTCTCGGTTCGCTTTTGCTCTTGGTCGTTAGTGAACAACTCGAAAAGATAGGGGGAAGCACTTGCCAGTACGGCCCTATGGGCGTGTACTTCCACATTGCCAACCTAAGAAAACAAAAACATTGATATAACAACTATATGCGCATTATGGAAAATATAAAAAAAACTACTACTGAGCATTTTTGTTTTTTGATGATTTGAGTAAAAAAAATAAAAATCGGTTACCATCACCTAATAATGTTGTAAGGTTCTGTAAAACAGAAAAAATTAAAACGTTCTTTGTGAAAAAGAACACAGTAATAAAGACAAATTTTACCTAACTTTGGGTTTCGTTTCTAATCTGTAAGAAATTGCTAAAAGCAGAGGCACTGATGAAAAGTGGGTATATAAAAGAAAATTCAAAAATGCCTTTTTAGCACAATCATTCTAATAATGCCCCCAGATAAAAATCCCAACCAAGATCTGCTTATGCAGGTTTGTAGCCACTACCCCCAAGAACATAAAAGTGAAAAATTCCCACAAAATTTCCGTGACGTTTAGCCCCCATCTTGCATAGAAGTGAGGAGTTAGTTTTTTGTTAATACCCAAACTATTCGGCACTTAAAAAAAGTTTAAAAAATTTTTAGGAACATTATTTTAATAAGAATACAATCATTTTTAAAAAAATAATGTATCACTAATATTAACGATTTTATAGCACTTTGAAAATGTGCTAATTTGGTCCTACAGAGAACGCTGCAATCTATGCAGGACTCTATGACTAAGATAGACGATTATGATGAAATAAGGTGATTTTCAAAGAGCTACAGAATCGTTAATATTAGTGATACATTATTTTTTTAAAAATGATTGTATTCTTGTTAAAATAATGTTTCCAAAAATTATTAGAACTTTTTTCAAAAGTGCCAAATAGTTTAGGTATTAACAAAAAGCTAACTCCTCACTTCTATGCAAGATGAGGGCTAAACGTCACGGAAATTTTGTGGGTAGTTTTCAATTTTATATTCCTGGGGGTAGTGCCTACAATCCTGCATAAGCAGATCTTGGTTGGGATTTTTTTCTAAGGAACCTACAAATTTTAAATAGAATGATTGGGCTATTTGAAATTGACCAAATTGTAGCCACAACACATTGTTAAATTTTCGTTAAATAGGTGCAATTTGAGTACCTCCGCAAAGATAACTCTAGTCTACGTGTCTAACCAAAAAATTATTAAAATCTACTCACTACCGGATAGAAAAGATCAAATTTGATGATTCGATGCCCAGTAGTGTAACTGACTATAGGTAATCATTACGTTATCCGATTTAAACCAACTTTTGTCATGATTTTTGTTCTTATTATTAAAACATATTTTAAGCTATAATTGTTGATTGAAACCGGTGTAACATAGTGGTCTATAGTCAGGTGCACATACGTGTAGGATGACATCACAGAAATGCCGATTCTTGCGCATCATATTCAAAGAAGACAGCGTGCTGGATTGATGCTGGTCATCCACAAATTCCAAGTAACGTTCCTGTTCTATTTCCGGGTCAAGCATTTCCTGTGAGTTAGTTTGGACTGGAGCGGGGTGAAATCCGTTTTCTAGAAGGACAAACAAATTTATTTATTATTGACATGGATAATTTTAAATTGGTTTTGTTTTAAGATCGCGTGATTTGAAAATTGGACCTATTAATTAATAAACGACATTGACTGAACTGGCGGAAAACGACATGAAATAAATTTAACCTTTTCGCAAACAGCTGGTTTTCTAAATAGTGTTACTTAACAATAAGGTTGGCTAGCACTTGAAATAGGTCATTGTACTTAAAAAGCTAAGTTTTTTTAGTAATTCGCAATAATCTAATACTCGAGACGTCAACCTTGAGATTTAAATATTAAATCGAGTATTAAATTCTACCAAATTAAATTAAATAAACTGGGCATTAAAATACTTGCCTAACAATAAAAAATGTCGTTTTAAAAAAATACAAGTTACAAATTTAGATACATCTAATTAGTGTTGTTTTAGCGCTAAAAATATCTACTTTTAAAAATAAACTAATTAAATGTTCTTTTACCTTTGCTAACAAACAAAATATTGTCGTTTAACAATGGGAGCAAAAAAGTTGCCATTAATAAAAATACGGCTTCTTTAACATTTGTTTTTTTGTAATGAAAATTGGATTATTAGGTAAAAGAAGTTATTACGTAATAGTGACAAGGTCGCAATAAAGAAAATAGTGTATTGACCTAGTAATATTTCGATTAATATTATCTACATTTTATTTCTACGACGTGGACAAAACCTATTATTTAAATTTCAATGACAATTGTTGCTGCCTTTTTTAACCATATTTTTAAACGATTGATGGCAATTAAAAAATGTGGTTTATCGGAACTTTTAAATTTATTTGGTATTTCAAGGAGTCAGTTTAGTATTGTCTTGTATTTGTTGATAAAGCAAATAATCAACAAGAGCGGGTTAGATCAAGGAATGGATTAGATCAGTGAGTGGGATAGATCATTTAAAAAAATACACTTCGGAGATAGGTCTTTTTTTTTATGACTATTTTTTTAATGTTATATAATTCTTACACATTTTATATGATACTCTTCGCAGTAGATGATTAAAAAGTGCATTTTTTTATTTTAATAAAAAAAAACATAAAACTTATATTTTTTTGTAAACGGGCGGGGATACAAAAAAATTACTAGATGCTTTTTCATAGGCAAAAATACAATCTTTAATTTTATAAAGAATATTTTTTTTCGTAAAATGGATATTCATCGAAATATGAATTTTTTTCAACTTTGGGGGTGGTTTCTACCCTCTACTTATTAATTGATTTTTTTCAAAAACAATAAGGTTTTTCCCCCAAACAAGATTGATTTTTGCACCAAATCTCAAGTCAATTGAATGAAGCGTTCTTCAGTTATCGTAATAACAAGTTTCGTTACAGACAGACGGACAAAAAATAAAAGTCTTAAAAAGTCATGAAACGAACGAATCTGCAAAAATGTTTGCTCTAGGATGAATATTAACGATTTTAGAAAAGGTCCGACCAAATGCAATATACTCTTCAACTTTGTCTGCGAAGAGTAATAACTGGTGTAACAAGCCACATGAGCATTATTGGATTTTTCGTTAAATTTGATCGCAGTATCCTGACCTTATCCTTGAATTGCGACTGTTTCGTCCTGATCCTGGTTAGTACGCCTTCTAGATCGCATTACTTTATGATATCACGTATGTCTGAGTTATAAAAATATAACTGGAAATCGTTTAGTTCTACATCATATTTTTCGAGTGTCTTCTATTTATTTTAAATAAAAAGTTTATTGTACCAACTTATTGATTTATATTAAAAGTTTAGGTAAATTTGAAGTAAATTTTGTTGCGCAATTGGGAAATAAAGTAACCTATATGCATTTAATTAAATAACACTATTAATCTGTGTATTTAACAAAAAAATTCCACTCCTGAATGAAATTAATACTGTTTAACCAATACTTTTAATTATATTGATTACATTTTTATTTACGCATTTTTATACTAGGGAAATAAATCACCGCGTACTTATTGAGGTAAACAATGAGATTTAAGAATATTTGTTTTGTAACATTAAATGCCTATTTGCTCTGATTAAAATTTAGTTATTTTTTTTACACAAAAATGAAGAATATTTGCTATTATTAGCCAGTTGTAAAAACCATTGCAAAATACCTGCTGCATGATGAATCTGTTTTATTTTACTATTTAACTTTCTTTATTCCAAAAGTGACCAGCAGAAATTTGTCAACGTGGTATAAACTACCTCTCTAAAGCACCTTTTTGCCGCGGGGTTTAGTTATCTAGCTAATTAGACATGGTAGTTACATTAAAATACCAAATAAAACTTACCATTCATGGTAGCTGTGGCCATTTTGATTTGTTGCAACCAAAAACTAAAAGAAAAAAACAAGTTTTTTACTTCTTAAGCCTAATTTTTGCCAAATCACAACATGCAAAAATATTAAATTGGGTCGGAAACAATCCAGCTAATATGACCATTTTATGATATCATTTCCACTTTAGCAACTTAGCACTTCGATCAAATAATTAATGGATTTAATTTGGTCATTAAAGGGGGATTGCACAAATCTCCCTCTATTGATTTATTTTTGAAATAAACAAAAAAACCTCAAACAAATCATAAAAGATGGCACCACAGTTTACTAAAAAAATGAAACTTCTGTCAACTTTTTATTTTTTGGGTTATGACTTTGTCAAAAGACGTCAAAATATATAGGTCATATACAGGGTTGTACACAAAAATTGGTCATGTATTAAATTTTTCTTTTTTGTATAAAAACTACAAGGTATAAGTCAAAAAAGAAAACAACTTTTTTTTAAGGAATTTATTACCTATTTTTCATAAAAAAACTAACATTTTTAAAATACCTAAAATTGCAAAAAATTACTCGATTCAAAATTAAAATTAAATTTAATTTTGGTTCTTTTGTCGATGCAAATTAAATAATCCAAAACATGTTGTTGGTAATTTCTCTACAGAAAATAACGTTGGTCACTCCATGTTATTTCTATTTCGGGAAACCGGGGTATCACTGTAAAGTAAAGATGGATAAGGGGTTATTCCAATGACGCAATTTCATTTCTATCTCTAAGTTTATGGGCGACTTACTGTGAAACCCAGGACATACCAGCATTCTTTGGGGCCCGCCCGCGAGATTCCCATTTTTTCTGTCATTTGGTGGCCACAACCGATTGGGGGCACTTCCGCGCAGCGGGCCTTGCTGGTAGCGCTGAGGTACGGCGTCGCTGGTGAAACCGACTTTGGCTGCTCGTCTTGTGATCGGGTTTATCCGCTCTGCTCAGTCTGCTCGGTGCGCAACCACTACTTCGACTAGTAGAGAGGAAGCATTAAGCTATTAAATGGCCGACTGTGGTGTCTAGTAAAGTTCGTATTTTTAAAATAGAATAATATAGATCTGAAATATAAAGCCAAAAATAATTCTGCTGCATTTGTTCGCGTATTTGTCTTTAATTTTTGATGATAAGATTCTTTACAAACAAGTGAAACGTGTGGAAAGAGAACAAACGAAATAAAATTGATCTGAACTCACCAGTTTAATAAAATTACAAACGTTTTTTTCTGCTTGCAAACCAGTAGGCATCTGTATTTGGTATTTACAAAATGTCTTTAAAAAGTGGCTCTCCAGTGTAGTGTTAATGAATGCATTTGTAGAATGTAGGATTAAAGTGTGAGGTTCTGTTTACGGACAATGTTTTTTCTTTTGCTGCATCTTTTTTGGAAGATATTTGTCTGTACAAAAATGAGCATTTTTAGAAACTTTAAGAAAATGATTCTGAAATTGCAGTAAGTACCTTCCTATGTCCCTATGTTTTAACGTTTCTAATTTGGTTGAAGGACACCTTGAGTGTTGGTTGTATTTAAAGTTGAAAGTAACTTACTTTTTAGGCCTTTTCCGTTTTTTATCATTCCACCAATATTGCAACTTCTTATTTTTTGTATTTTTCTTCCGAGAATGATACACTGGCCGGGATTTGTTATTTCTTTAAATGAGGTTTTAGTTTAATTATACCTTTACTTACCTTGTACAAAATAGGATTAACTAAACAAACACCAATAATAACTTATAAAAAGATTTCGGAGTTTCTATCAAAAAATTCTTTACGAATATTTTAAAGCTGACGTTTGTCCATTTTTCTTAATATCGGTAATGCAGGGGTCGATAATTTTTTAGTTTTTAAATTTTTTTGACATTTTTAAGCATTGCAAATTCGTTTTATGGACATTGAGTTTATTTGAATTATAAACATCTATTATGCAGTAAATAATTATTCTACATTAAATGAAGAACAATATGAGTGATTTTGAGTTCGTAAATCAATCTAAAAAGTGCTGAATAAAATGATTAAAAAAGAGCTACAAATGGTCAAAAAAAAGTGTTTTTTAATTTACTAAATTTGGTATTTTAGTGCATTGTAATACATATTTTGAACCACTCATATTGTTTATTGATCTTTTCTCTTGCGGGTAAGTACCTTTTTTAATCCGAAATCTTTCTTATATTCCCAATGTCCATAAAACAGAAAGTGTTGTTTTTGGTTGGTTTTAGGCAACCAACATTACCGCGCAATCTCCCGTTAAACCAGATTATTTGCAACAAAGAGGCCCCCAAAAAAAACATCATACATGTGAGTTTCTCAAGGCCACCCCAATACATCCAAAACAAGCAATCTAAACGCTTTTTTGGAATACTCAACATACCTGTAAGATGATGCTTAAAAAGTTACTGTATTTTCATTGAACAATCACTGTTATAACGACGATAAAGATGGCAAAATCACCTTTTTAAAAGTAACGCGTACGATTTTCACAACTGCCATATTAGACTGAGTGAGTTTATTTCATTGATATTCGAAGATTTGTTTTTTAGAAACGCATGCGTTGGTGGACAGGTATTTTCCATTGTTAGTCACGTTTTTAAAAACAGATTCCTGTAATCGCGCCATCTATTAAACAAAAGATTAACCTTATTCAAGCGCGCTCTGTAATTTAATTGTTTTTCTTTATGTTGTTACCACTGTTTGTTTTGATGATTTGTCATCTGACGTGTGCAGGTTATGTTTGCATTTTGCTGTTAATTTTTATGACTACATCTTTTATCAAATAATAAAGTACTTACGTGACTTGTCGCACGTAATAATAATGCCATGGGAGTATCAATAAGTAAGGATTTGGATTTATCCAAAAACGAGTACCTACAACGATTCGTGAGTGAGGACCGAATATCTTTGCAAGACCCATTCTGGAATAGGTTCCTGACGTTTAATGTTAAACCTGCTGATAATTCGTTAGTATTTTAAACGTTCTTAAAGGTATATTTTAAAGTTAAGATGTTTTGTTTTAAGCGAGGAGCAGTTAGCTTTTGAATCACGTATCGAGAGCAGTTGTCAGGCTTTGTTGAAGAATGGACTTGCATCTGGTAACTTTGGGGCGCTTATTGATGTGTTTCTTATCAGATCGGCAGAGCTGCTTGCGGCCAGTGACCTAGACGCGTAAGTTATCATTACAATACCAGAAAAAAGCAGTATTGTACGTATTAAATTTACAGGAACCTCTTCAGCTGGCAGTTGTACAACAATCTCTTTATAATAAAAACAATAATAAAATCATTTACGGAAACGTTAAACGAGCAGCAGCTTCTACAACATTTAGACGCTCAGAAAGAAATCTCTCGACTGGAGTCCTTCATCGAAGGCATTGTGAACATTCTAGTTGATATTCCAGTAAACAACACCACTTATTATGTACACCTAGAAGCTATATCAACCTTAATCGTTCTCCTATCAGTGCCAATCCAGAACAACTTGCGACCAGACGAAAGCAACGTCTTCAGAATCCTCATGAGCGGTCGACACGCCACGCAAGCCCCTTTGTTAGTAAAAAACCTTTTAAATAACTTTATTTCACAAGAAAAAAAGCCACCAGGATTTGGATTAGAGACTGGCAACAGTATAGTTTTAGGGCTCGCGTCTGGTTTATGGTCGATGTTAACGTTTGGAAAAGGCACAACGGAAAGTAAAGATTCCTTAGGTGACAATGACGAAACGATTGCGCCAATTTCCTCGGAAAGTTTGCTTTTAGTGCTGATTTTGTCGCATCATTGGACGACGAAAGGAAATCCGTATAGGGACAGTCTTTTTATGTGTTTGAACAGTGAAGGTAAGACTAATGAAAAAATGGAGCGTATTCGTACAAAAATTGGTTGAGGTTACCTAGGAGATCTGTCATACCACCCGTAGTTTCAGATGCTAACTGGCATTACTTTTGAATTTTATATTTTTATCAAATATAACGCTAATATACCAAAAAACAACAAACTGCCGCCGGTTTAAAACATTCTACGTACCAGCTAAAGGTTTGTATAACATTTACGGAGTGTTTTACAATTTCAATTCTTCATAATTAGATAAAAACAGGCATAATGATTCATTTACAAAGGTACTTTTGATGCAAAATCCGTACATGCGGATTATTTTAAACATTCACAAAAATCCTTTTGTAAATGAGTCATAATTTCTTTTTTTACCTAATTATAAAGAATTAAAGATGTAAAGCACTCTCTAAATGTTATACAAACCTTTTAAATGGTACATTGAATGTTTTAAACCTGCAGTTTGTTGTTTTTTGGTATATTAGTGTTATATTTAATAAAAGTATGAAAAACAGGCAGTTAGCATCTGAAACGACGGGTGGTATGACAGATCTCGTAGGTAACCCCAACCAATTTTTGTACGAATACGCTCCATTAGTGTTGTATGAGGTAAAAGAACGTATTTTAATGTTTTAGATGCAAATCCAGTGCCTGCAACGAATGCTTTAACAGTATTTAAAATCAACTATAATTCGTTGTATAATTCGCTTTGTAAGAAAGTTACTGGAGATTCAGCGACACTTCTGTTGTATTTAATGCTTCACCGGAATTCCAATTTTAAGAAATATGTTTTACGGCGATTAGACTTAGAAGAATTGGTAAGTTTTTTGCTCAGTTCAGTTCTCAAATTTTTTTTAAATTAATTAATATTTTTTAAAGGTGATTCCAATTCTAAAAAGTTTATACAACGCCCCTAATAGTAATTCACACCACATCTACATGTCCTTAATTATTTTGTTAATAATGAGTGAAGATGACATATTCAACAAAACAATTCACAGCACAGTAAGTAAAAATCCATTGTTATACTCTTCGCAGACAAAGTCAAGGAGTATTGCATTTGGTCGGACCTACTCTGAAATCGTTAATATTCATTCTAGAACAAACATTTGTGCAGATTCGTTCGTTTCATGATTTTTTAAGACTTTTACTTTTTGTCCGTCTGTCTGTAACGAAACTTGTTATCACGATAACTGAAGAACGGTTTATTCAATTGACTTGAGATTTGATACAAAAATCAATCTTGTTTGGGGGAAGAATCCTATTATTTTTGAGGAAAATCAAATAATAAATAGATGGTAGAAACCACCACCAAAGTTGAAAAAATTCATATTTTGGTTAATAGCAATTTTACGAAAAAAAATATTCTTAATAAAATTAAAGATTGTATTTTTCCTTATGAAAAAGCGCCTAGTAAATTTTTTGTATCTCCATCCGTTTACAAAAAAAATTTTACGTTTTTTTTTAATAAAACAAAAAAGGCATCCTTTTAATCATCTGCGAAGAGTATCATATAGAATGTGTACCAATTATATAACAAAAAAAAATGTTCATAAAAAAAAGACCTATCTGCGAAGTGTAACTTTTTAAATGATCTATCCCACTCACTGATCTAAACCCCTGTTTTAATAATTTTTTTTTACAAACCTCATTTTGTAGAAACTAATAAACATACTATGGTACACTGAACGAACACTAACAGAAGTCTCCCTCGGCGGACTATTAATCTTGGTCGTTATCCGAACAGTGCAATACAACATGCTTAAAATGAGGGACAAATATCTCCACACGAACTGTCTTGCAGCTCTCGCAAATATGTCAAGCGAATTTCGGGACCTGCACCCCTACGTTAGCCAAAGATTGGTTTCCTTGTTTGAAACCCTCGCCAAAAAGTACCAAAAACTTATGCAAAGCGCGGTCGACACAAACAAAATGGCAAACCACCATCATGAAGTAATTCAAGTTTCGCAAGAAACACCAATTGAAATAGAGCAGGATCTTAATGTTCTTGAAGAGGTTTTAAGAATGGTTTTGGAGATCCTGAATTCCTGTCTCACGCATCAGTTGACTAGAAACCCGAATTTGGTTTACACGTTAATGTATAACAAGGACATATTCCAGACTTTTAAAAATTATGTCGTGTTTCAAGATATTATTTATAATATTGACATAGTGATACAGTATTTCTCGAAACTTTTGGAAGAAAAGCAGCAGCTACATGAGGTCGACGCGTCTCATGTTTTGTTAGTTATTCAACAGGGATCCAAAGATTGGCCGAAGGAAAAACTAACCGTGAGTTTACCTCAACTTAATAGCCCAATCATTCTAATAATGCCCCCAGAAAAAAATCCCAACCAAGATCTGCTTATGAAGGTTTGTAGCCACTACCCCCAGGAACATAAAAGGGAAAAATTCCCACAAAATTTCCGTGACGTTTAGCCCCCATCTTGCATAGAAGTGAGGAGTTAGTTTTTTGTTAATACCTAAACTATTTGGCACTTTTGAAAAAAGTTTTAAAAATTTTTAGGGACATTATTTTAATAAGAATACAATCATTTTTAAAAAAATAATAAATCACCAATATGAACGATTTTATAGCACTTTAAAAATGTGCTAATTTGGTCCTACAGAGAACGCTGCAATCTATGCTTCAGGACTCTATGACTAAGATAGACGATTATGATGAAATAAGGTGATTTTCAAAGAGCTATAGAATCGTTAATATTGGTGATGTATATTTTTTTTAAAAATGTTTGTTTTCTTATTAAAATAATGTTCCTAAAAATGTTTAAAACTTTTTTCAAAAGTGCTGAATAGTTTAGGTATTAACAAAAAACTAACTCCTCACTTCTATGCAAGATGGGGCTAAACGTCATGAAAATTTTGTGGGAATTTTTCACTTTTATATTCCTGGGGGTAGTGCCTGCAATCCTGCATAAGCAGATCTTGGTTAGATTTTTTTTCTAAGGAACCTACAAATTTTAATTAGAATAATTGGGCTATAAATTTGATCCGTTTTCTTAAAGGCGAATGTCGCGAAGCATTGAAACTGTGGTTATGTAATTTTGGTTTCCTAAAATCAACAAAAAAACAGCACTTTGTGGTCATTGCCCAGTGAGTTTATAAGAGTTCATTTTAATTCAAAATTGTGCTTACCAGCAACATAAATAAACAAGTTGACATATTTTAAAGGTTCATCAATAAGCGTTTAAATACACAATTTTGGCAATTTAGAAGCACTATTTTTTGCACTTTAAATAGCCAAAATTCTGTATTTAAACGCTTATTAATGGACCTTTAGAAGTCAACTTGTGCTTTGTTTAATTATGTTGCTGGTAAGCACAATTTTTAATTAAAATTAACTCTAATAATCCCACTGAGCAATGACCAAAAAGTGCTGTTTTTTTGTTGATTTTAGGCAAATAACATTACATAACCACAGTTTATATGTTTTGCGACATTCTTCATTAAACAATGTCTCATTTTTTGACCTTATTGTTTTAGAAATTCCCCGAACTAAAATTCAAATACGTTGAAGAGGACCAGCCTGAAGAATTTTTCATTCCATATGTTTGGGCCCTTGTAAATGAACATTCTGTAGTTCATTTTAAAACCGAGACATCACTTTTAATAACAACCGTATGATGACTACTGTTTTTAGCATTTGAGTTATTCTGTTATGATTTATAGTAATTTTATGATTATGATTATTGGCAAAAGTATTTATAAAAATTTTAGTTGTGACTGTCTTAAAAAAGTTGTAAATAATAATAAGTAGAAACTGTTTATTGTTTTTAACAACAAGAAATATTAAATTTGTTAACATAATGATGTGTTTTATTTTTTACTATCCTTTTTTATTTGGGCCTTACTCCTGTTTTTGAAAACTTCCTTTTTCTTGAGTTTTAATTTTTTATCTTTGAGGGCTTCTTGAGCGGTTATGGTTTGTCTGTGTTTTTCTAATCGTTCCTTGGTCTCGGCCTTCATTTTTTCTTGTTTGTGGCTGTATGCTGTCTTAATCATCTTCATCATAGTGGCGATCTGAAAAAAAAATAATTTTACAGTCCAAAAATTGTAAAATGGAGCGAATTCGTACAAAAGTTGGTTGGGGTAACCTAGGAGATTTGTCATACCATCCGTCGTTTCAGATGCTAACTGACATTACTTCTGAATTTTATATTTTTATCAAATATAACGCTAATATACCAATAAACAACAAACTGCCGGTTTTAAACATTCAATGTACCATCTAAAAGGTTTGTATAACATTTAGAGAGTGCTTTACATCTTTAATTCTTTATAATTAGGTAAAAAAAGGAAATTATGACTCATTTACAAAAGGATTTCCGTGAATGTATAAAATACGCGCATTTATTGGATGCACGGACTTTGCATTAAAAGTACATTAGTAAATGAGTCATTATGCCCTTTTTTAGGCTTTTTTACTTAATTATGAAGAATTGAAGTTGTAAAACACTCCGTAAATGTTATACAAACCTTATAGCTGGTACGTAGAATGTTTTAAACCGGCAGTTTGTTGTTTTTTGGTATATTAGCTTTATATTTGATAAAAATATAAAATTCAGAAGTAATGTCAGTTAGCATCTGAAACGACGGGTGGTATGACAGATCTCCTAGGTTACCCCAACCAATTTTTGTACGAATACGCTCCATTAAAAATAATTACCTTTTGCTCCTTAGGTTCGCGTATGACTGCAATTCTTTGCGGCGTTTTCTTTTTATCCAAGTTTTTAACCCCATGTTTTGGCTTGTCACGATATGGCAAGGCTTGTTGCAGTTTGCTTGGAATAATGAGCGGCTTAAATGGTTTTTCCTCTCGCACAATTGGCTGCAAAAAAATTTAATTTACAACAGAATAAAAAAAAATTAAAACAAAAATTACCGTGTATAAACTATCTTTCTGGACTGTATTTCTAATATTCTTCTCTCTTTTAATTTCACCTGTGGTTTTAAGACCACTCCATTGGTTTTTCTGTTGTGGGGGTAGCAGTAAAGTGGTGACAGGGTTGTAAAATTCTGGCACATCGACTTTGTACCAAGTTCGACAAAATACAATATCTAAAAACATTTAAAACGTGAGAATTTTTATTTTGTTTTAGTTTATTTGGGACTTACCACTGAGTTGAATTTTGTCTTCAAATGTTGCCCTAAAAGCACCCTCTGGTTTGTTGATAGCCTTTTTAATTTGCCCCCTTACTCCTGAAACTGTTTTTATTCGAGCTCCTTCGAATCTGGCTACTTCTAGAGCACTGTTAAACATTCCTTAAAAAAAAGATTCAATAAAATTTTGAAAAATAGTCCCACAAAAAGTAAAATTTTACAAAAAATACTAGTTTTTCAGAAATTTTTTAGACAGCCCAATTTTATTGGCAACATGTAATATTAAATATTACATGTGGTTTTAGATATTAAATTTTAATATTTAAATCCACAACAAACACGCACTCATGCGCATATGAGCATTTTATGCAAGCGCCCCCCAAAGAGCCCCTTTTAATTCGTAATACTAGATCATGATGGATCTACATCTAATTTTGCAAAAACACACCGAATAAGGTTCTAAATAGATTTTCGTAAAACAATTTTTCCTAATAAAATTCCTTCATCCCTAAATGGCCGATGAGATGACTTTTGGAATTAAGTTCATAATAAGGTTCTAAAAGACATTTTTGCAAGACTTTTTCTCTAAAAAATAAAAGAAATTTTTATTTTAAAAAAAGGTATTTTAGAACCTTATTTTGCACCTCTTTGCGAAATTTGGTATAAATCAAAGGTGAAATTTGGCTGAAGGATCTCGGTCAATGGCCTTTTGAGTTTAACTCAATAAAGATATTTTTTATTTTTTCAAAGGTGAAAAAGATTTTAATTTTGGGGGGTAAAGGAATTTTTTTGAAAGAAATTTTTTTACGAAATTTTTTTTAGAATATTATTTGATGTCTATTTGCAAAATTTGGTGTAGATCTATCATGATCTAGTATTACAAATTAAGGGGGCTCTTTGGGAGGTTCTAGAGCAAAATGCTAATATGCGCGCATAGTAATTATATTTCTAGATATTAAATACTACATTTTCCCACAAAAATTGTGCTGCCCGAAAAATTTCTTGACCAAATGCAAGATTTTATAGGACTAAACTTTTTTTCAAATTGTTCCATAACTTACCCTTTACAAAAGCCGTTTTTTTGTATATTTTCAACGGGTACCCAATTAGTTTAAGTTTTTTCATTATTTGCGTCGATTTATCTAGTTCCTGAACCACACCGGTCGCGGCTACTCTAAAGCCCTGATGTTTTAAAATCTGTAAGCAAAATAAAGGGTTCAAATTTCTAAACATTTTTTTACAAATTTCTAAACATATTTTTTTACAAATTTCTAAACATATATTTTTTTTTGTTACCTCAGGATTTGATTGCACACTCTGCAGCGCCAAAAAACCAGTTCCTTGCGGCGTAATAGGTCCCCAAAAATGCGCATTGCACCCCAAATGCTGTGGGGTGTACTTCAAATAACGAAACTTTAAATCGTCCTCCAGTTTTGAGTAAATCGGGACTGTTTGGAATCGCCTCCACCCAAGCGAGATTATTACAGGATCTGTTGTTTTTAATATTTTACTGTACCACCTATGCTTCTTAATTTTAACGTTAACATATCCTATGTTTTCCTCTCCCATATTGAGCGACCCTATGACTAGAGGGTAGGTAGGGTCGAAATTTGAAATAAACTCAGACGGGACGTTTTGGAATTCGATTCTGACGTACATCCCGGGGCGGAAGCCCTCGATTTGCACCCTTACGTCATCGGGCATGTTCTCGAAAACGGATTTATTTAGTTGTGCTTGTTTTTCGGCTGTTGTTTTAAGATCGTCGTAGAAACTTGTTTTTTCTGTGTTGTCGTAATCGGCGTCGAATTTTTCTTTGAGTTTGCGCTTCTTTTCTTGTAGCGCTTGTTTATCAGCAAGGTCGTCTTTTTGATTTTCTTCGCGCTTGCGCTTTTCGCCCGTAACAGGAGTGGCTGCGGAATGTTTTTGACCGGTTTCTAAGTCTTCAAAGTCGCCAAAAACTTCAGAATCGACGTCGCTCAAGTTTTCTGTGTCGTCCAAACGTAAGAGCTCGCTAGCGTCTTCTGAGTCTTTCCACTTTCCAGTGACAAAACAGTTCGCGATTAGATTTTTATTGTCGTGCTCGAGCCAGTCTTTTGTCGCGTTATTCCACGGCAACATTAACGACGATTCAATCAGGTTCATGCTGTCTTTGTCCATGATTTCTTTCTGCTGTTGATGCGACACTTTCTTGAACAATCCGCCTATTTCGTCTTCGTCCGGTTGCTGTTGCGTTGCTTCTTGGGTTTTCATGTCGAAAACGCCGTAAACTAGTTTCATAAGGTTTTGCGTCGTGGATTGTCTGTCCAAAAAGGAATCCTTGGCCTTTTTGGCTAGGTTTTCTTTCCATTTGACGTCCATATCCTCGTCGTCCTCGCTTTGAGGGTCGTTTGTAGAATCTTTGAGAATAGATTCGTCTGAGCTGGATTCGCGGTCCAATGTTTCTAGTTTTGATTTGGGCGTTTCTAAGTCAGATTCGTCTTCAGTTGTGATTTCATCGTCGTCTGAACTTGGTGCGTCAACCTCACTGTCTGATTCGTCCGCTTTAACGGGGAATGATTCGTCCTTTTTGACTCTTTTGCCTAGGTTTTTGAGAACATCGCTAACCTTGTTATGGATTTCGCTTTTCGGCTCTTTTGGTGCAGGAAGTACGTTTTTGGCGCGTGAAATGTCGTGTTCTTCATCGCTTGACGATTCGCCTTCCTCTGACGCTTCGTCATTGTCTAAAGTCGACGCAAAAGCTTCGTCAGTAGTGTCGAAAACAACACGTCTTCGCGTACGCCCATTATCCTCAACATTTTCCTCTTTTAAACCCTCAAAGTTGCCTCTTAGTTCTTGTAGTTCGTTAGCTAAGTCGTCGTCATCTTTTTTTGCCTCTACTAGGTGTATTTCTTCGTCATCTAAGTCGCTTTCGTCGCTATCCGGCGCGTTAAAATCGCTCGCTGTTAACTTTTGCCCACCAGTGAAAATCTGCATTTCTGAGTGTTGCATCTTGACGTCAAGGGTTTCCTTTGTGTCGATAAGATTCGCGACGATGTTGTTGGACTCGTCTTCGTTGTCTTTTTCGCGTACGTTATGACTATGCGAACCGCCCAGTTCAACGTAAACAGCGTCCTTGTCGTAAACTATTCCGCCAACGCCAGAAAAAGGCGCGTAGATGAATTTCTCCTTTTCTATCAAGGCGCGCTTTTTGAGCGCTTCAGGAAGAGGGCACGGGTCAGGTAAATAGGATATGTCGTGGATTCGCAAGTCGCCTAGACCCGCAACGTGGATTGAGGTTTCTTTTTTTAACGGTACGCCGCGTATGTAACCGTAAAGCGAGATATTTCGGTCGCATTTCGGGTTCTTGCGAATCAATTCTTGGTTGGTTAGGTCCTCGTAACGGTCTCCTAACAAGTAGCTATGCGTCGTCCTCCAGGTTAACGGCCTAAACTTCATAACGGATATGAATCTTCCTAGGTTTTTAATCTCGTTTCGTAAATACTCGCCATGCAAAATCCCAGACAAGTAAAACAGTTTGGCGCCTGGGTAAACCTCAGTCCAAAAACGATGCTTTAACGTTTTTTTGGTAGTCTTTAACGCTTTGCTGTTCTTTATCATGTCCAAGTGAGTAAGAATTCCCATAATACGCGGCATTCCGTGTACTTGGCAAATGTTTAGGAACTCAAAGATCTCCATCTCGAACCCGAAACTAGCGTCACATAAAAGAAGCACCAAATCTGCAACCTTAGCAAGATCAATCATTGAATTTATGTCGTTGTTACATTCCACTAAAGTAATTCGCCGTTTCTTCCCTGTTACAATGGTAACTGGGCCTTTTATGTTCGTAAGCGGAGAACGCGTGAATAGTTTAATCAAGTTGTTAATTAGCGTGCTTTTGCCTACTTTTGGGGGGCCTACAACTGCAATTAAAATCGGTGGGGGCTCCAATGGAGTCCTGTCCACCAACGGAATGTGTTGTTTCTTAGTATCAACATCTTGTTTTCTTCTGAATTTGCGCTCAGCACGAACAGCCGAGTTAAAAGCAAAGGCTTTAGGATTACGTTGCTTGGCTGTTAGCTCTTCAACTGGGTTAATAGTCTCTTTTTTGCTCTTTTTCTTGTCGAACTTGCGTCCTGGAAGATGTTTTGTTTAATATTAATAATGTGGGGCTTAAAATGGTTTTACCTGAGTGTCGCTCGCGATGTCCTTTTTTCGACGCAGTGTCCCCTGCTGCATCACCCATTTTAATTTGTTTAATATTGGTTTTTATTAGAAAAACAAGGCATTTTACTACAACCACATTGTTTTCAACTTAAGTGAGGTTATGTTCAGTAGTTTAAATGCGCCTTTTGCTAAATGTTCTGTAATTTATTTCAGCTTCTGCAAGACAGATGGCGTTGTGGTAGATTTCTGCGTTTTAGTTTAGCGTTTAGCCACTAGATGTCGCACTAGTTTTTAAATTTAAATGCATCGTAGTTTTAAATTTGTTTAGTTTTTAAAGCTAGTTTAAATTTTTAAACATTATATACAAATGTGTCAATGAACTTTGCTTCATCTTCAGCTTGAAAATGCATTTATTTTTTACAGTCAAAGCGTTTTTGGTGCAGACTGACTAGGTAATTAGGAATTTTGCTTTGATTGACTTTGCAAAAATTTTGCATCGACTATTGTTCTGAGATTTTAATGTTTGTGAATGATTGTGTAGATCTTATTTTTTGCTTTTGTAGAAAACAACAGTCAACAAGTAGCAATTCAGGGAATTACTAATTTTATTAATGTAATGAGTTTTTTGAGAGGGTTAATGATAACTTTTAGTGGCAAAACATTTCACGGTTAGTCACTCGATATCTTATGTCATTGTTTTATAATTTAAATTTTTTTTTTCGAAAATAATACGTAGTACAGGTACACAAGTTTAAATAAGACGTTTTATCATTAAGGTAAATATTATTAGCTGTCGCCAGGTTATCTGTATTCTTTATCAAAATATCAATAAAGGTGTAAGTATACTGTAGGTTCCTGCACTTGCCTCTAGATTATTTCGGGGAAATTTAATTTTGAACCTTACACCTAAAAATCACCTGCATTAAAAAGCTTTTGAATCGCTTATTCGCGAAAGATAACATTTTATGTAATGATTTTTCCTCTACTAAAAAATAACAGTACTTTGCTAATTAAAAAAAAAGAAGTTTAATTTTAAGTTGCTGAATGTAACTTTTGGAAAAAGAGGAGCTGCAGGAAGCAGCTTTGTTTGGTTTAAAAAAATGTTAAAAATAGTAAACCTAGGAAGTAGGTCGACTGCATTTGAAAAAGCAACATTTATATTTTCATAGAAGCAACAGCCAAAATTTGTTACGTGAAGAAAAACACTTTTAAAAATAGTTTAACATATTTTTTAAGATTGTAAGATACTATAAAATAAAATAATTGTAAAGTAGGTTTATAATCTACAATTGCACTTTTTTTTTGTGATAAAGTTTGTTATCATTTTTTTTTTACAAGTGCAAAATTGAACGACTTATCAAACGAATAAACGATGCAATTGATAATTTATTGTCGGCATAAACAATTTAAACTCATTTAATGGGATAGGTAATTTTTTAAATTACCAGAGTCAGACTTTTTTAAATAAAACATTTTTTTACAAAAATAAGGAAAATTTTGTTTTAAAGATTTCTTTAAAACTTTTATCAGCATTAAGATTAAAATGTAATTAACTTAAATTTAACCCCTAATGCATTTTTGTTGACCTTGTGTTATTTTGTTAAGCGTCTATAATTAGTTTGTTATATTTTTTTAAATTAAAAATTAGTGATATCAAAAAGTGATAGCAAATTTTTAAATCCAAAATCATATGTTTTTAATAAATAATTATTTAAATTTGTTACATAAGATATATTTGCAGTTTGCTGTATCTAGGGAATAAGTCCTTGTGGAAATAAAATAAATTTTTGATATTATAATATCAAAAATTTATTAGTTTGTCAAAAGCACCTTATTGACCTTTATGGAAATTAAATTAATTAAAAACTTAAGGGATCATTAAAAACACAGATTTGTTTGTTTTTAGTAAACAAAACAATGCTGGAAAAGTTCAAAATGATTATTTTGTAGAAAAAGTTTTCTGACCAGATAAAATGATTTTTGACCCTAGGAATTTTTTCTTATTTTTCTGGCGTCTATTATTTTTTTAAAAATAATATAACACTACGTTATTCCTTCCAAAATAATGTTTTTTTTTCTGACCCAGTGGGTATTAGGGTAATGTAAAATAATTTCATTAAAATTATATGATTCTTTTTTATAAAATTTGTTACATAAGTGTTCAAACTTTTATAAAATTAGGTATGTACCTTTCCCTTACATAACTATTTTTCGACTTTAAGAACCGTGAAAATTCATGAGCACAAAATTATTTAAATTAATAACTACTGTAGTAGGTAGATAATCAAAAATTAACATTTATGTTCTCACGTAATGTTAAAAAAAAGAAATCATGTACAATCGGTTTAACCTTCTTAGATCTAAGGTCTTTTTGGACAAACTAACAAATTTTTGATAATCTTGTTTTAAAAATGTTCGCCGCCGACCTTCGATTTATAAATTTTGAAACTTTGACTCCAATAAGTATATGGGATAAATAATATTTTAAGCCTTAGAAAAATGAACTAAACGCATAAAAAAAGGTAATTGACATTAGTGTCTGAGTATGCAATTTTTATCTGTTTATATTAGACAGAATTTAAATAGATTAATGAAGACTTGCAAAAATATTTATTTACAAAAATAAATGACTATTGATGCATTTATCTTTTAAATTGTTTAATTAAAGGTGCTTAATCTTATACCTGGAAGTGTACTAAATTTCATAATTTTCAATTTATTTGTTGTTTCAAAACACTTTACTTGAAAAAACAACATTAAGAACGCTGATTGTAAAAAATAATTAGCAAAAACGAATTTTTTTTATTGATAGTACAAGGAGTCGTAAATTTTTTTTTAAAGGCAAATTTAGGATACTTTCTAGCAACTTTTTTGGTTGTGCAGGTACTGGAAAGTACCAAGGTACCATCTAAAATAAAGAACCTTCAGAGACTGGCGCACTTTCCCCAAAAACGAATCTACTACTCTCACTTTACATTGGAAGCATTGTTGATCGTTATTAAACTCTTTCCAAAACAGTCAAAAATTATACTAAGTTGGGTAGGACAATTTTTAAAATCGTAAAAAATTATGCAGGTTCAAAAATTTCTTTAGATTTATTTAATTCATTACTTTTTAAGCAACTATAGTGGTACTAAACGCCCATCTGTCTTTCAGTAATTTTTTTATCTAAATAAAAGAAATTTTTGTTTTTTTCTTGAATTTAAAAGTGATTCACTATTAGTATTACTGCAAAAATTATTCAATAAAAAAACAAAAATAGTAATAATAAAATAACCCATCTGCAAAGAGTAACTCCTAACCCGTCTACTGAACTAACCCATTTCTGTTTTAGTTGTTTTAATTTTTTAGTACCTTTTCCTGCGAATATATGCGTAGGTACCTTAAACTTTCATTTTTTCGGTTATGTTAACTTTCTCTGGCGTCTCAGTGAATTTTAGGTAGGTACCACCATCGAATTGAAAGTTTTTATCACCCCGCCCAATCTAGAACTTTGACGGTACTTTGCATAAAAAATATGAATTTTAGTACTAGCAGGAAAATATCAAAAAATTGTTTTTTTAAAAAAATTTATATAAAATGGATAATAAATTAAAAAGGTAATAATAATATGTTTAGTACTACATAGGGAGTCCAAAAAATGGCGCATAAACGCGATTGTACGCTCTTGGGACATTCTCAGAAAATTGGCAAAAAAAATCCATCTGTTACATTTATCGAGAAAAATGCGAACAAAGTTGCATAAGTTCGGCAACACAGTTTGTAAAATACATTTTAAAAACTCATCTAGATTCTTGAGCATACATTTTTGCATTTAGATCATATTGACATTGTTGTCAGCTTCATTTCATAAAATTTTTGTAAAATTAATTTGGTTATAAAAATGTAATTTGACCATTTAAAAGATAAACAAATAGTAAAATAATTTTAGATAGATTGTGCCTTTGTATTTAGCTATGTCTTTTGTTAATATGTGCTGTTGTCTTCAAGATATAAGCGTTTAAAGTTTGGCACTTTTGGGCCTCATACCTCCGAGGGTATTTGAGATTGATTTTTTTTTAACAATTTTCTAAGGGTCCTTAGACATGCCTTAACAATGTACCATCGCGTTTATGCGCCTTTTTTGGATATCATGTATAAAATTTTAAAATTAAATAAAGGTCCTTTTTTTGATTATTTTTTTGTGATTTTTTTAAGGCATATTTTAATTGACAAGGGGTCTTTTAGGGGCTTTTAACGTCGAATTTTTTTAGTAGTACTTTTTTATTAATGTACAGCATATGCGTTTCCCAGTATTTTTTTTTATACATTTTTTTTTCAGTTAAAGCCCAAAATTAACTAAAAAAAAAGTTAAGACAAAAGTAGGTCATGTGTCTAACTGGCAAATCACAATGATTGGTTAGTACCCCAGTTATATAAAACATTCAACCTCGGAATTTTGAGAAACAAGCTGAATTTTTGCATACGCCTTTGTTTTGACATTATAAGAGTTGTCTCAAAAGTCCTCATTGATACCGTGTGAGCTAAACTTTTTACGCGGGGTCAAAGGTCGCGAAAAACCGTTTTTGGCCAATAACTTTTTTGCTGTGCGTCCAATGCTATTTGGAGTTATTACCAAAATTATAGAGCATCAATTTTTCTACAAATTGGATTTTGGCTAAAATTTTTATCATCAGCCCTTATCCAAATAGAGGGGGTATATCGTAGCGACTACCCCATATTTCAAATGACGCTAAAATGGTGACATTTAATAATTATACAATTTCCTTTCACAAATTTATTCTTTGGGACTATATAAACCATATAAGGGGGGCAACCACTTGTTTCATCCCTGGGGGGCTAAAAGCCAACCCCCTTTTTCTAAAAATAGAGCATCCTTTTGGGAAGCCCCATTAAGCGATATACCCGAACAAGGTACCATTTTCTACTAAATGATTATATATAAACCCATTTTTAGAAACACTACCCCATTGGTCCCATACTTTTTCCAAAAAAAATTATTTAAGAAAAAATTACATGAACCTCATTTCATCATGGTATAAATTTGTCTGTAGCATGTTTTTTACATAACTCGCGACTGATATGGTTACTTTTGTCATTAATAAGTTATAATAATTACTTTTTTTTTTTTGGGGTGGGGGTAAGTGTGCAACTTTTTTTTTAGGGGGGTAGAAATTCGTCCATGGTATGCTTTTCATATAATTTGAGGTAAGTAAAGTCATTTCTGATAAAAATAAGAGATTTTATTTAACCTAACTTGAATAGGGTGGGGAGAAATGGGGTGATTTTCTGAAATTCATTAATAAATTCATGCATGGTATGCTTTTTTGGTAAATCGTGGCAGGATATATCATTTTTGGTATTAATAAGTTATTATATTTGTTTTTTTTTGTGCGGGGTGGGGGTAAGTTGAATTTTTTTTTTTTATTTGGGTTAGAAATTCGTCCATGATGGTATGCTTTTCATATAATTTGAGGTAAGTAAAGTCATTTCTGATAAAAAAATGCCAAAAATAATTTCAGCTGCCTCGATTTACCTGAAAAGCATACCATGCATGGATTTATTAATGAATTTAAAAAAATCACCCCATTTCTCCCCACCATATTCAAGTAAGGTTAAATAAAATCTCTTATTTTTATCAGAAATGACTTCAGTTACCTCAAATTATATGAAAAGCAAACCATAGACGAATTTCTATCCCAAATAAAAAAAAAAATTCAACTTACCCCCACCCCGCACAAAAAAAAACAAATATAATAACTTATTAATACCAAAAATGATTTTAGCTGCCACGATTTACCAGAAAAGCATACCATGCATGAATTTATTAATGAATTTCAGAAAATCACCCCATTTCTCCCCACCCCATACAACTTAAGTTAAAAAAAATTGCTTATTATTATTAGAAATGACTTCAGTTACCTCAAATTATATGAAAAGCATACCATGGACGAATTTCTACCCCCCTAAAAAAAAAAGTTGCACACTTACCCCCACCCCAAAAAAAAAAAAGTAATTATTATAACTTATTAATGACAAAAGTAACCATATCAGTCGCGAGTTATGTAAAAAACATGCTACAGACAAATTTATACCATGATGAAATGAGGTCCATGTAATTTTTTCTTAAATAATTTTTTTTGGAAAAAGTATCGGACCAATGGGGTAGTGTTTCTAAAAATGGGTTTATATATAATCATTTAGTAGAAAATGGTACCTTGTTTGGGTATATCGCTTAATGGGGCTTCCCAAAAGGATGCTCTATTTTTAGAAAAAGGGGGTTGGCTTTTAGCCCCCCAGGGATGAAACAAGTGGTTGCCCCCCTTATATGGTTTATATAGTCCCAAAGAATAAATTTGTGAAAGGAAATTGTATAATTATTAAATGTCACCATTTTAGCGTCATTTGAAATATGGGGTAGTCGCTACGATATACCCCCTCTATCTGGATAAGGGCTAATGATAAAAATTTTAGCCAAAATCCAATTTGTAGAAAAATTGATGCTCTATAATTTTGGTAATAACTCCAAATAGCATTGGACGCACAGCAAAAAAGTTATTGGCCAAAAACGGTTTTTCGCGACCTTTGACCCCGCGTAAAAAGTTTAGCTCACACGATATCAATGAGGACTTTTGAGACAACTCTTATAATGTCAAAACAAAGGCGTATGCAAAAATTCAGCTTGTTTCTCAAAATTCCGAGGTTTGGTGTTTATTTTAGCCTATATAACTGGGCTATAGTAGTTGGGCTAGACCAACAAGTGAAAGTGCAAAAGCTAACCTCGATTTCACTTTCATGTAGTAGGCCGAGTGGGTCCCACGACGTGCTTGGATTTTGCAATGATTCATACTTCCAGCAGAATATTGCTTCCTTGTCTTGCCTAAGCTGCAGGAAGGTAAGACAGAGATGCAGGATGTTTCTTGTGCAGGAGTGTAGTGAAGAATGAACGAGCCTAGAGACCAAGGCAAATTAGGTCGTGTACTCCTTAGATATTGCATCATTTTGGCTATTATGCGACGACGATGCTTTAAGATTCACTAGAAAATTATAAAAATAACAACTAGTTTTGATGTACAGGCTGCAGTTTGGAAGGCACTCAGAATAACTTATTATAAATGATATTTACGTTTATTCTATTTTAAAGGACCTCCCAAATTATTTCATAGCAAAAAAATGTCCGTAATTAATTCATAACGAAAATGTTTTTTTTTTTTCTAAAATAATTCTTTTTCTTATTAATGTTCTTCGGTATTAACGCTATAGGATCAAATTCATAAATAGGATGATCTGTGCACTCGGAAGTTTGTAAAAATCATCTCCTTGAATTTCAGTTATTTTCGAAATTTCAACAAAATATGTAAAAGTACGGAGTAATACATCTATAACTATGGTTAAAATATTTAGGATAATGTTTGTGATACATAAAAGTGGTACTAAGTGCAAGATATAATAAAAATATGATTAAATAAAACTTTTGGTGTTTTTCTTTCTACATTGAAATCTTTGAACGAGCACATCTCTATTAGCGAAAATCGTAAGTTGCAATTTTAATCATTTAAGCTTAAAAAACCATGGTTAATTAACGTATTATGGTTTGGCAAATACAACGTAAAGTGTATAACCCAAAAAATGTATCCGTAGTCGAAAAAAAAATATTATAATGATTTTTGAAGTCAGATTTTCGGCACAAAGAAATAATGGATTTAAATGAAACAAATAACCTTGTAGCCCCATTTTTCTAGTTTTCAAAACTACATTTGGTTTTAATATACGATGAGGCTCTCATGTAAATGTGCTATTTAGTTGAATTGACGGGAACACAACGTAGATGACTTATACAAGCTTCTAGGAGCACAGAACATTAAAACTGTGAATTTGAATCTCTAGCCTTAAATATTTTTAATTACCTCGTGTTCTGCATATTTTTTAGCGGAGTTTTGGCATTTAAAAAAAAAGGATAAGGTTTAGTAAAGAAGCATAAACCTAAAAATGTACTGTACTTAATGAGAAGAAGCAATTCTTTTAGGACAATAAAAATAACATTTTTAAACTTTATTGCATTTCTTTTAAAAATATTAAGTTTTATAATAGTCGTAAAAGTTTGACTGACAAATTACCCAGTCTTTATTATTTGCTTAATCCTGGCTAATTTTTAAATTTACGCCGTTGTGCTCCATTACGCGATATTTATTTGCATTTTCGACCATATGTTTCATAGTAACTTAAAAAACGTCACTTAAATAGGTCAGTACAACGTGCATCGTATTTCTTTTAAATGCTTTAAGAATTCTAAGTAAATATTGTGAAATTTACGGCAGACTAATAAAAATAGAACGCCACCAATTCATAATTTGCCTGTTTCAAATTGTTGTTTTTTTTTGCCTATCTGATAAATGACGTGTCTAGGTTAATAATTAATACAATTAGAGTTATAGAGATGTCCCTTTGGAATTTAGCACATCCCTGTACTATGTCAGGTGTTGCTTTTAGAGTATTGAAAATATTCAATATGCAAATGCAATTAGGGAAAAGATTTGCATTTTCAGACGTCCAGTGCTGCATACACAAATTTATGGTTTAGATAGTCTCAGGTTAATTAATTTAAATAATTGATACGTTTTAATAATTAAAATGGGCGGATATATGATAATTGAGAGTACTTCTATAGTGGAATACATTTTTGCAATCATCAATACCCTAGATAATAGCCGGGCGCATCCGCCATTTTCTACAGTTTTCAATTAACTTATTAAAAGGTAAGGTCGTAAATTGAAATTAGAATATCTCTATTAGTTTTATGTGGGGATTAATTTTTAATTGAATTAAAGTGCAGAAAAAGAAAAAATAAAAAAGATTTAGCTTGAAGAGATTGTTTTATATAAAAGACCACACCATATGAAGTTTTAAACGTATTTTAAAATCTAAGACAGTTTTAGAAACTAGAAAGATGGATCTACATACTGCTTTTAGTTTCATTAAAATCGGTTATTTCTTTATGATGAAAATTTGACTTCAAAGATAATTAAAATATTTAATTTTTTTTTGCGTAGAAATTATTTTCGATTTTGTACGCTATAAATGTATGCCAAAGTGGCAGTACCGTATATCGTTAATGGTTAAAATATTAGTACCTTTTTGACGTGAGCCTCTGCTACGTAGGTACAATTGTACACGCTACAAAGACTCACGCTCTACTTACTACGTTATGTAAAACTTTAATTGATGTGAATTTACGGCTTAGCATCGCTATAGTACCCACAGATATGTTGTAATACTTTGTATTGGATTATCTTTGGTTTCATAGACACAGTCTACTTTGCTCTGATTGTCCTAGTCTTGGTATTTTGGGGTGGTACCTTGTTCTTAACGATGTCCGTGGTACTGCAAGTACTTATGTGGCAATGTCGAGTAAATTAAGATTGATAGGCGTAAGTACCAGCAGGTATTTTGGGGTGGTACCTTGTTTTCTTAAGTTCTTAACGATGTACGTGGTACTGTAAGTACTTATGTATCAATGTTGAGTAAATTAAGATTGATAGTCGTAAGTACCAGCTTGGAAAATGTGATTAAATCTATGGTACTTCAAATATGAGAAGTAAAGCTTGGGGCACTGAGGAGGAAAATGGTTTCAGTAAAGTACTCCAATTAATTATCCTAGTCTTGGATTTTGGTGTGGTACCTTGGTTTCTTAGTTTTTTACAATGTCCATGGTACTGTAAATACTTATGAAGCAATGCTGAGTAAGTTATAATTGATAGTCGTAAGTACCAACTAGGAAAATGTGATTAGTTGTATGGTACATTAAATATGAGTCAACTTTGGGGGACTGAGAGAAAAAAGATGGTACTGCAAACCGAAAATGGTTTTAGTATTGTCCTAGTCTTGGAATTTTGGGGTGGTACCTTGTTTTCTAAAGTTCTTAGCAATGTCCGTGGTACTGCAAGTACCTATGTAGCAATGTCGAGTAAATTAAGATTGATAGGCGCAAGTACCAGCTTGGAAAATGTGATTAATTCTATGGTACTACAAATATGACAAGTCAACCTTGGGGCACTGAGGGAGAAAAGGTGGTACCGCAAACCGCAAATGGGTTTAGTAAAGTACTGCTTTGGTGTCAGTTACGTAAAGTGTGTAAATTGTTTTATACCAAATAACTGTGAGTGCAAGAATGTTATTTAGAGCAGTACCTACATATTTGAGTTTTTTATTTTTCGTAAAGTAATGCTAAAAATCCTTGATTTTCCTCTTAAAAGCAAAACTGTTTCCAAGGTTGTGTTTATGAAAAATCAGATACATAAAAAATTATATTGTTCTTACTCATTCGCGCTCCGGTTGACATTGGTTTGATTGCTTTTCCGGAAAAGATCAAGCTTGAACGTTTACAATTTTTAAAACTGAGATAATTATGAGTAGTATGAATATGAATTTATTTATAAGAAACGTCAAGTGCGACCTTTCTCAGCTTTCATTTAGATAAAAATTGTGAATAAATGATCTATTAATATTACTTTATGTATAGTCAGTTTCCGGATCGATTAAAACTAGCAAAAAACTGACTGTAAATCAAAAGTTTACCGCGCTGTTTATGGTGATTTGCGTTAATACTAGTTTTTTTGCAAAAAATTGAATTCTATATCTGCGACAATATTGCACGCTTGGCCTTATTCTTATTCTATACAATCGAGAAGTATCTATAGAGGTAATTCAGTGACTTCGAAGTAAACAACATATAAATCCAGGACTGATAACATAAACCGATAAAAGAACAATCAATTAATGTCTATTCTAATCAAGTCAACGTGCTGTTAGAGATGTTGATGCCTGATAAACGTATATGTTCGTTTTCGTAATAAGTATAAATGCCTTGCTGTAATCCGCAAAACTCATGCCTTTAACCTATTTAATTCACACAAGAAAAACAAAAAAATGGCTAGACATATGGATAGCTAATTGCTTGTCTTGTGTGTAGTATAAAGTATAGATAATAATTAATATTTATTTTTTTTATTAAATAAAATAGTTGTGGCGATACTTAGCAATTGAAATAACTCACTTTCTTACTTAAGTTTTGCAATAGTTATAAAATAGGACATATAAGATATGCTCTAGTGAGTCTACCTCCAATTTGCATTAAAGCGATGTCTGTACCTATCTATGAAAAACTTGGTAAAATTTAAATTGAACATAACTATTGCTTCATGATCGCTAAGTGGTTTTTAATACCCAAGACAAGTTTAATTAGTGAAAATTCTTGAAAAAAGGATTTGGGTTAAATATAATGGCGCAAAGTACAATTTTGTAATGTGGCGAAGGCGCCGGGTTACTTTTAATTAATGACGTACTCCTGATACCTGAGTACCAAATTTGGATGTCTGGCCGCAATATTATGTGTAGTTCCGTCAATTGCGCAAAATATCATAAAGATTAATACTTAAAAGAGCTCATCTCAAGCTTCTGAGAACATTACTCATTCCGCCAGCAATTTTTCCCATCAAAAGTATGTTATTAGGTATTGGTTATAGTTGATGTATTTTATATTGAAAGCGAGAATGTTTAGTTCGCTGAGTACGAAAGGGAAAGTAAGAAACCAGCACAATTCACTGAATTCGCAAAAGTAGGCCATCTCAGCTAAACGCTAAACTGAAGAATAAGTACCAAAAATTGAAAGTCGCCTAAATTAGCCATGCTACGGAGCGTGTAATTTTAATTTGCTTATAAAAACAATTTAATAGGCTTAAGAGCCTCGGAAGTAGTTTTTTTTAATACGTAATACGTTTTGGTTGTTAGATATTATTTCAAGATGATACTTGGTTTTTATACTATTATTTAACACTTTATGTTTATAAATCGTGCAAAACCTAGTATTAAAGTGACGCAACTTGTTGGAAATGCGCCAAAATAAGTTGCAAAATGTCGCAAAACTGCCCTATCCTAACCTAGACAACTTAGTTAAGGTCACGTTACTAAAATAATTCGTCGATCAAAACTTATTTTTAATTTATCTCACAGATGATTTTCTTTACTTTGCATACAGTTGCAGGAATCTTTTTTGGTTTTAAAAATGTAAAAACAATGTCTTACTAGATAGGTACTACCTGAAAAAATTTGTTCAAGTTTTCTATTTTACAAGAACAGAAAAAACATCTATAATATCTATATTTGCAATTTGCAACATCTTTAGAAACCATCCTATTATCTATTTTATTTCTAGTTTTCCGTCACCTCTAGGTTGTGATCTTGTAAAATTTAGTACCTATAAAACTTGTAATTAAATTACATAACATCTGAAAGTAGGTTTTTGTTATAGCTAAAAATTAGCATCAAAACCCAAACAATTCCGTTTAATTAAACCCAATTCTCTACGGTACTGTTATTCGCGATCTCCCAGATGTAACAGTACCGCTTTTGCTTGGCTTTATTAATCTAAATTCCAAAGACAGAACAATATGATTTAATAAAAAGTACCTACAAAGTACTTCGAAGAGGTATTGTTAGTTGTCTGTGCTTGTCACGACACCGGCGCGGCGGTACTTTGCTGTTCACTTTCTAGATGGAAACAAAACCAGGTCACCGAATGAAAGCGAAAACAACGTTCATATATATCGTATAGTACCAGAAATAGATTCAAATACGAACAAAGACTTAGTTTCCAGTAAATTAACCCCCAAAATGCCTATTTCTTGAAAACTCATAAGGAAGTACTGCTATTTCTTAATTTTAATTACTTTTCAATGAATGAATCAACCCACTAATATTTTATATTTATGTTATTCCATCTACACAAAGACCCGTCGAATTTAATTACGCCTTTTGTAATTTTTTACTTCACCAAATTAATATTGGCAGTACCTTTACCTTATAAGTGGTACTGCCTCAAAGGAGTGACATGTATGTTGCAAGATAACCTTTAACTGTAGAAAAATGCACATCCTCTATTATTTATGCACAAAAGAAACCATTTTTAGCAGTACCTAAGGTGGTACTAAAGTGATTTTTAATAATTAAACCGCGCATTAGTTCTGGTGCGATTATTAATTAAGTTGATTAATTGGAGTATTGATCAACCTAAAAATTATAACTTTTGTCCTTGGTTTGAATATTTAATAGGGATATCACGAATTATGAGCAGTACTAACGAAGTACTAATAAAACGATCTAATTAGAATATATTAGCACTTTCACTTACCGTATTCGTTACGCATGAAAATGGGGCTATCTTTCAATTGGGAACGATTAATTTTTGTACCTAAATTTAAATGTTACGAATTGACATTTTAGCCGTACTATTTAAACCAATGTAAGTTTTTGTTATTGTTTCTTTCAAGCGATTTCTTCCAATTAAGTTTCCGTTAATTACTTTTTAGGTGTGCTTTTATAAAAGTTGCAACATTTGTTGTTAAAGAGAGGATATTATAATTCACAAAAATATATTATTTGGAACGAATTATATAACAATTACAACATTCACAAAAACTGCATAAAATTAAGTAAATTATGCACAATTTTTTCCAAATTATACACATTCACTGAATGATAGCAAATTTATAAATAACTGCGATATATCGTTATATAACTTTCCTTATTAAAAACGATCTGATTTTAATTTGAAAGTAGGTCGTACCGTTTTCTTTTTTTTAAGTAAAACAGGACACATTGATTTTGGTAAACTTATATCTTCAAAAAAGGATTTTGTTACTTTGTTGAGATATGTAGGTACTAAAATTGAGTACCAACAAGAATGTAAAATTAGAGAACAAAACACATTTTAAAACAACAGGAATGCTAGCTGCAGATTTAAAATTTGACCTATGATGCGTAGCCCCAGGCAAACCAAATTTTTACATGAAAAAACTCCAAGATACATGCATGGAAGAGTGCATATCTTGTTTGGTCATTTAAAAATGTTAACGGTAGATTTGGTTGTATATAAATCTCTAGGATAGCAACTTTAGGTAGGTAGTACCACAAGGTTGTTCACACTAAAAATAAAAATTAGAAATGAATAGAGAATTTCCATAAGTTAGAACAATGCAGTCATTAATGCCAACAAAAAATATGAGTGGGTTTCTTTTTTTAAAAAATTATGCATCTCTGAAATGATCTATACTAACATAAATAGGAAGTACGATGGAAGTTTTTAAAATATGAAAAAATTCCTACTATTTTACTATTTTTGATAATAAATCCCAAATATTTGTTTTGATGAGTTTTTATCTAGGAAATGGTTTAAAGCAATGAATTTTGGAATTGAATCATCTTTTTTTACTTATGCACGTGATTTAGAAATGCGTTTGATCATCAAAAAGTATTTTGACTGGCGATAAAAATTAGAATCGTCTACATTTTTTCAAGAATATAGGTATTTAATCCAAAAGTCACTTATGATAAGATACGATATGGTCAAGAGTTCAAGAATACGCAGTGCGTATTAGACAAATTTTAATTAGATAAATTCTAAAATTAAAAAAAAATTTAAACCCCCTAATTTTTAAGAAATTAAATAATTTGCAACTTTTAGTCATTTCAAGATTTCTTCTGATTGTTATCAATGGAAATTTTGTTTTGTTGCACCGGATATACACGTATTATTTATCTAAACTATTATTGATCATATCTTTATAAGTTTAAATATTTTTATTAAATAATAAATATTGTAAGAAAATAAAATCTATTTTCGGATTGAAACGCACATGTGAAAGAAGGCTAATAGTAAAGGCAGTACTTAAACAAATAATAACAATTATCAATGACAATGACGTAGATATTATTTGTTTTTGATAATCCATTTTTCTAAAAGTTTACACTTTTAAAATAATATGTGCTACGCACGTTAAGATCGTCCTTTCTGTTGTAGATTAAGATAAACATTAGCGTATTTACAAATATTTTTGTTTAGTATTAAAATTGTCCCTTCTGTCTTATACAAAATATTTTGAAATTATGTCAGATTTCCTTGGATAAACTACGCAAAATTAAAAATAGTTCATCCCTTTGTGAAATTATTGCTCTTACTTTAAAACAACAAAACCTATGTACAGGGTGTCAAAAAAAATGGCGCATAAACGCGATGGTACGTTGTTGGTGCATGTCTAGAAAGCCCCAGAAAATTGTTAAAAAAAATCTATCTTATATACCCTCGGAGATATGAGGTCCCAAAGTGCAAAACTACAAACGCTTATATCTTAAATATAACAGCACATATTAAAGAAAAAAATGGTTTAATACAAAGCTACAGTATATCTTAAACCATTTCACCATTTGTTTATTTTTTTAATGGTCGAATTACATTTTTATACTCAATTTAATTTTAAAAAAATTGCATGAAATGAAGCTGACAACAACGTCAATAAAATCTAATGCAAAAGTGTATAATCTAGCAACTTTGTTCGCATTTTTCTCAATGAATATAGCAAATGGATTTTTTTTGACATTTGACATTTTTTAGGGATCCTTGAGAATGCCCCAAGAGAGTACTAGAGTGCCTTGATTTTGACAGTTATTGTCGCCTTATAGAGTGGCGACATGCATCATTCTTTCTCTGTCATACAGATAACGTCATTAATTGTGATTGTAAGTTGTAATTGTTGTCACTTTGGCTATAACGTTGATGACGTTATCTGTATGACAGAGAAAGAATGATGCATGTCGTCACTCTATAAGGCGACAGTAATTGTCAAAATCATCAAGGCACTCTAGAGAGTACCATCGCGTTTATGCGCCATTTTTAGGACACCCCTGTATAATCTTATTTAAAATGCTTTGCCGATGCACAAAAAAATCATAAATTAATTTTATTGAATGAGCCTTTGTTTGGAAATTGTTTAAATGATTGGAAAGGTGTGAAATTGAAACACTAACTAAAACATCCTTGAAAGTCCTTACAAATGTTGAAATCCTGCACTAAGCGTAAAGACTAAAGAAACCCTGTGAACACGAGCTAATAGATTCCTAACGAATACAGAAGTCATCAAAAGAACATTTAAAAAGTGAAAATAATAGAAAACTACACTTATATAACCAGATAGGTATAAGACATAATAAAATATAAGTTGTTTTAAGTATGCCAAGGTAGCTCAGCGAGCGAGCGCTTGCCCACCATAGAAAATACTGAAAAATAACGACGCTCTCTTCCATTATCTATGGTTTACATGGAGGTACGATTCACAATATTGCATAATTCGAATTACCGTTTTTCAGAGCACGCATTTTTTGCAAACGCTTTTATTGTATGTAATTAGCCAAGTGACTTGGCGTATTATTACAATTACAAATTAAAACATAACTATAGATACTAGGTTAAATACGTAATTCCATTTTTTTCCTATGTACCTGCTTCTAGAAAAACTCAATTTTTTTTGTACACAAACCAGGTATCCAATAATTGGCGCATAAACGCGACAATACGCTTTTGGGGCATGTTAAAAATCTGTACGTAACTGTTTTTTCGAAAATTGACTAAAGATAGTATTAGTAGACAAGATTTTAGTTTAAATGGTTCTTTAAATTTTGAAATTGGATAAAAAATAATTTTTCCCAAATTTTACCATTTTACCAGATTTTTTTGTTGAAATTGCCTGTGTTTAAGTCACGATAACTCTAAAACTAGACGAGATTGAAAAGATAAAGTGTTTTATTTTAATTCAGCAGCTCATTTTGCCTAAGTATGAAAGTTTTAGGGCATATAAGTAATTTTTTAAAGTCGTTAGAATAAAAAAACTTGATTTTGGCCAAAATCGACAATTTTTTAATACCTACCCCTTCAAAAAATGTGAAAAAATTTAACGTCGCCGATTTGTGTAAAACTTGTTTTGTGGATTATTTTAATACTACAGAAAACTAGGATCCACTTTGTTTTTCATAAAAACTATGGCATCATAAATCTATAAAATATTTAAAAAAAAATCATATACCTTTGGAGATATAAGATAAGTGCAAATCTTCGAACGCTCATACCTTGAAGATAACAGCACATATTAACGATAAAAATGGTTTAATTCAAAGCTACAGTCCATCTTAAACCATTTTACGATTTCATTATCTTTTGAATGGTTGAATTACATTTTTTTAATCAATTTAGTTTTACAAAATTTTTATGAAATGAAGCTGACAACAATGTCAATAAAATCTATGCAAAAGTGTATGATCAAGACTCATAGATGGAATTTTTAGATGTATTTTCCCAGACTGTGTTGCCAAATTTATGCATTTTCCGCAATGATTATAACAGATGGATTTTTTTAAACAATTTTCTAGGAATCTCTAGGCATGCCTCAACAACGTACCATCGCGTTTATGCGCCGATTTTTGTACATCCTGTATTTAAAATAATCGCGATTGTTTCTTTTCTTGACGGATCTTCCTGATGAGCAATTGGATGTTTGCTCTTTAATAAATCACACTCAAATGTTTGTTTTTGAATTAATTTTTAAAAGACAAGTCATAAACAAAACCAGATAACAAAGTTGGTTGACTTTTCAGGATTTTTACAATGCATCAGGCCTCAAGCAACAAGTCAGGTTCTAGATTAGAGTTCTATGTACCTCACTAAAAATAAGATAAAATTTGGACGAGCGACACGTGGATAACCCAGAATTCAGAGAAAGTTGCACTTCATACGCTGAAGTGCGTTGATACTAGCGCCACTAGCTGAAATAACGGTGGATGTACGCACTAAAACTGGTTCCTTAAACGCAGCTTGAACCAAAAAAATTAATAACAATTTTAGATATTTTATATTAGAGAATTATTTTATCGAGAGGTTTTTAACCTTTTTGGCAGTGCCTAAACACACTGTGGGTAACCTGTAATCTTTTATGTAAAGTGCATTTCCTGGGCTTAAACACACATTCCCATTATTATAACCAGTGTAAATATAGCAAATCTTCTTCAAATTTACCTTCTACATAAGATAAACTTTTATAACATTTTTATCAAGATTTTTCTTGGTTCCAAAAACCAAAGACTTTAAACTTTGATAACATATTTTCTAATGCGTCAATTTGCGAATTTTTAAACATTTTATCTTTTTGTTTATCAGTTTATTTGAACTTAAAACTTTTTCTTTTTTGGGGTCTTGTGTCAAATGTTTTTTGTTTTAATTTAAAAAGAGGCCGATTCCATTCACAACAATGTATTATTTTAATTCTTTAACATTAATGTTATTATTGTTTAATAATTATTGATTATTTATCGCGCTAAAAACAAAAAAACAAGTCATTTGACCCCTTGTGACGTCAGCAAGCGTCATCGCAACTCTTATTCTTATTTTTGATATCTTATTATTGGTCAAAAGCAAAAATAAGATCACACCACTTTGTTTTTTATTGGATGTTATTTAAATCCACTGCAGGGGGGACAAAAGTTATCAGCAATAATAATTTTTGACGTTTTGATAATTTATTTTCATGCTGATGAAACCTATTTCGTAATAGTGGTGTTTTTAACAAAATACTTTTAAAACTAATGGAAATTTACATTAATACATAAAAAAAATATTAGTTTGCATCCTAGATGGCTAGAACTAGCATATTCTTCTGTTTAAATCAGTCGCAGCCCACTCGAAACTAGCATGCAGCACACCCATCTTAGAAGGCGTTGCAGGAAAATCAAAATAGCATAGAGGTATCATAAACAAAACAAAAATTTACATGCTTTACCTTGACTGACATTATTTGTTGTTCTTTTATGTAATGGACTTTCAAATAGGATGCATCAGAGTTTTATTACAGCAGGATTTTTTCATGTATGTACATAGCTCAATCATTCTAATAATGCCCCCAGAAAAAAATCCCAACCAAGATCTACTTATGCAGGTTTGTAGCCACTACCCCCAGGAACATAAAAGTGAAAAATTCCCACAAAATTTCCGTGACGTTTAGCCCCCATCTTGCATAGAAGTTAGGAGTTAGTTTTTTGTTAAACCTAAACTATTTGGCACCTTTGAAAAAATCTTTAAAGATTTTTAGGAACATTATTTTAATAAGAATACAATCATTTTTAAAAAAATAATAAATTACCAATATGAACGATTTCATAGCACTTTGAAAATGTGCTAATTTGTTCCTACAGAGAACGCTGCAATATATGCTTCAGAATTCTATGACTAAGATAGACGATTTTGATGAAATAAGGTCCAAAGAGCTATAGAATCGTTAATATTGGTGATTTATTATTTTTTTAAAAATGATTGTATTCTTATTAAAATAATGTTCCTAAAAATTTTTAAAACTTTTTTTAAAAGTGTCGAATAATTTAGGTATTAACAAAAAACTAACTCCTCACTTCTATGCAAGATGGGGGCTAAACCTCACGGAAATTTTGTGGGAATTTTTCACTTTTATATCCCTGGGGCAGATGAAGCAGATCTTGGTTGGGATTTTTTTCTGAGAAACCTACAAATTTTAATTCGAATAATTGGGCTAACATCCTATTTTGGGCATTTTAAATTTACTCGCAAAGAAACGTACAATTTTCCTTTAGCAACAAAAAAGCAAAGTCTACCTACACATTCTTATCGTATGTTAAAAAGGTGTGCAACTACATTATTAGTGCATACCTTACTTAAATTTTACCTTGGTTATTTTACCTTGTAGGCCATTGAACTGTATTCATCTGGTCATTGTAAAAAACGGTCCCGCTTTATTATAAACAATGCTTGTACATGGAAAGGAAATGCATTTGTCTAGGATTGGCTGGAAAAGGACCTTGCAGGACTCGTACCGAAGAATTGATTTAAAGAATTAAAATCTTGGTCACAGCGAGAAGCTAGAAGCATTGATTAATATATTTCCGGAGAGACTGTGATTTTTTTTTGGTAATTTTAACGATAGGCCTATTCCATATATAATCGACCAAAATTCGGTTTTCGAGTTGTTGCATGATTTTAAATCCTTTTGAGGTTGAGTCCAGTGCTTACTCCTGGTAACTTTTTTCTATTAAAAAATAAGCAGCTGCATATTTGCACTCCTTCCCTACCAGTTAGCTCCTCAAACTATGAAGAATGACCAAATTTAGGCCTAGAAAAAGCCATGGGGGACTGTGATTTTTTTTTGGTTATTTTAACGTAAGGCCTATTCCATATATAATTGACCAAAATTCGGTTTTCGAGTTGTGGCATGATTTTAAATCCTTTTGAGGTTTAGTCCAGTGCTTACTCCTGGTAACTTCTTTCTATTAAAAAATAAGCAGCTGCATATTTGCCCTCCTTCCCTAACAGTTAGCTCCTCAAACTATGAAAATTGACCAAATTTAGCTATAGAAATAGCCATGGGGGAGTTAGTAGACTTTTTTTATTTTTATGTTAAAGTGTTACCAAAGACAAAGTATACAATAAAAAAAATAAACGATCTTGTGATTCGATTTTGTGTAAATGTAGCATATTAAAACAGCTGTAACTTTTTCGCTGGGATTTATTGTACCACCACAATTTTGACAACACTGGTATGCCTGAGTTCTTTCCATGGTTTTTCTCGGCCGCGAAGTAAATGCTTTACCAGAATAATAAAAATCGGCCATGGACGTGAAAAAATGAACATCACTTATACCTTTTGGAAATTAAACATCTTCCATTTTATAATGTTCATTTGTACCTATTTTTGACATGTATTTATAATATCATACGAATATATATATATATTAAAACCGTTGCTGCTTCTAAACGAAGTTAAATCACAAACCAAATTTTTTTTTTCATGCGTCTCTATTACCCCTACAACATTTAAAAATTACCAAAAAAAAATCTACTGTCCCACATAACTTTTTTTGGTGCCATAGTTGTTCATTTTCCATAACTTCCCGGTAGAGAAGGAGTGCATATTTTTTTTATAAAAAGATGTGTCCTTTGTCAACTAAGAACTACTGCTAATTTTTATCTTCCAAGAATTTAAAATATGATTTGATCTTGTTTAAATTTAACGTACTCGGTAACGATTTAAAAGCATTGCTGTTTCTAAACGAATTTTTTTCACAAACAAAATTATTTTTTTTATGTATCTCCATTGACACATTAACATTTTTAAGTTATCAAATAAAAAAATCTACCCAGTCCCACATAATTTTTTTTGGACCTAAACTTGGTCATTTTTCATAGTTTGAGGTACTTACCAGTAGAGAAGGAGTGCAAATATGCAGCTCCTGATTTTTTAATAAAAAGAAGTGTCCATTGTCAACTTAAAATTACTACCAATTTTAATATTTAAAAATCGCAAAATCGGAAAATTCAATTTTCAGTCTTAAGGCAAGAAAAAATATGAAAATTTAAAAATTGTTTTTTTTAACTACCTTTACCATGGGTAAGGATTGTATCTACCAAATATAAAACAAATCAAATAATAGCAACTATGATTGGTCGTTTTTATATGGAATGTCCCGTAAATATTAATTTGTTATATTTTAAATTGGATTAGCTTTTGAATACAAACGAACTGTTTGAACTATGACCTAATTAAAGTACAAAAAATGCAAGTGAGCCACAGATGCTTGATCTAACATAAATATATAAAATTAGATGAATACATTGTAAACAAAACATGGTCGTGCCTGTTGAAGTTTGCTGAAATAGCGCGGCCGCCTCGTTTCAGTTTCAGCTACTTCTTTATATTAAGCATGCCGCATTTTGGTATAATAATATAAGGAAGTATTAACTTCTAATCTGTGTGCTTAGAATTTAGGTACTTATTGTTAAAAAACAAGTACACATTTGTTCCCGTACAGCTAGTTTATTATTTGTTATATGACCTAAACTGTTTAAACAGTTAAAATTTAAACAAATGCTGGGTATTGTTTACGGCTGGTCGTTTTCACTTTCTAAATTTAAGGTATTATAATTTATTTTAATAATGCGTACGCGAATATACGTTTATCATTTTAATTATTGGGTATCGTACTCGTAGTTTGAGTTACCTTTAGAAAGTTTTTTAACGTTGGTCTGACACATCTGGGCGAAGAACAAGGAATTTAAATATCATTCTACCAATAAATATAGGGTGTATTAATTTTTTCGCAGTCATATTTTTTTTTGTTTGAGATGCCCTTCGAAGTCCAAATCTTAAATTACAGGCACCTTCTCATAAAACACTTGACCTTTTCGAAAAATTTAGATTAGGAACAATTCTGAGAAACAATTTTGCAATAACGTTATTATTTATAGCACTAATTTTGGCCACAATTAAATAACCATTTTTTCTTAAATTTCCCAGATAAATATCGTGGTAATTTTTTCAATGACTTTCTTATCTTTAAATGCCTCATAAACTGAAAAAACGTGCGTAATATTTTAGATTATTCTTATATTAATCCACAATTTTATTCTTTGAGAGATAACCTTTTATCAGAGTGTCAATATTTTAATAAATTTGATATCATTGCTTCTTGAGAAAAAAAATCCCGTGACTGGTGTGTATAGGTTAGTAATAAAACAAAATTATTCCAAATTAAATTGCTTTGGAGCAGAAAAAATCTGTCTAAAATCCAACATCCCCAATCATTCTAATAATGCCCCCAGAAAAAAATCCCAACCAAGATCTGCTTATGCAGGATTGTAGCCACTACCCCCAAAAACATAAAAGTGAAAAATTCCCACCAAATGTTCGTGACGGTTAGCCCCCACCTTGCATAGAAGTGAGGAGTTAGTTTTTTGCTAATACCTAAGCTATTTGGCACTTTTAAAAAGATTTAAAAATTTTTAGGAACATTATTTTAATAAGAATACAATCATTTTAAAAAAAATAATAAATCACCAATATGAACGATTTTAAAGCACTTAAAGCACAATCTATGCTTCAGGACTTTATGACTAACAGGCTAATTGCAAGTCAATAAATTTCGAAGCAGTGCAAATTTGCGACGTCGCAAACGACATATTTTGGTCTAAAAAAGGTATTTTTCGTAAAAAAATTCTGTTTTCTTTAGTCAATTGGATTTATTAATTCGTAAATTACAATTATGTGCTGAATAACCTTTTTCCTTTAAACAAAATAGTGCTGCAACCGGGTCGCAACTTTGCACTGCTTCGATAATTTTCTTACTTGAAATAAGCCTGTAAGATAGACGATTATGATAAAATAAGGTGATTTTCGAAGAGCTATAGAATCTTTGATATTAGTGATTTATCATTTTTTTAAAAATGATTGTATTCTTATTAAAATAAAGTTCCTAAAAATTTTTAAATTTTTTTTTAAAAGTGCCGAATAGTTTAGGTATTAACAAAAAACTAACTCCTCACTTCTATGCAAGATGGGGGCTAAACGTCATGGAAATTTTGTGGGAATTTTTCACTTTTATATTCCTGGGGGTAGTGCCTACAATCCTGCATAAGCAGATCTTGGTTGGGATTTTTTTCTAAGAAATCTATAAATTTTAATTAGAATAATTGGGCTAATAGTTGTGCAAAAAAAGCAATCAAATATGGAAAAAACATTAAACTTTTCGTTCCAAAAGGACTCTTGTTCGGATGGTCCTGTTCTTGTGCATATCCTTTTTTAAGAAGTCGTACTAAAAGTACACACCAATAATTTTTTTAGTAATGGTTTACTATTGCACAAAACCAAAACTAATCTTAATTTGGCTGGGTTTCTAGCTTAGCCGGTATCGATACGGAAATAGCAAGTTGTTTTCAGGTATAAGGTAGGTACCTAGTCTATCTAAAGCTGCAGCAGGATAATATTATAGTTGTTACTCAATGTCAACTGTCGACCTTCACTATTTATTTATAATTACTGCTGCACTACTACTGTGTGCACTTCTATCTTTTTTAATGCATCGAATAAACTGGTCTAGGAAACCACTCCCTTTTAGGACAAAGACATCAATGAGGTACAAAGCAACTCAAGGGGCCCCAACACAAAAAAAGAGTTTGTTAAAATCCTATCAGAAAAAAATTTTGCATTTTTTTTGGGTGACTTTTTTTAGTAAATGAGACTAGAGAACATAATATAAAATACGTTTTTTTGGTTAAAATAAACTAAGAAAATAGCCTAAACCAATTAGCCCAATCATTCTATTTAAAATTTGTAGGTTCCTTAGAAAAAAATCCCAACCAAGATCTGCTTATGCAGGATTGTAGGCACTATCCCCAGGAATATAAAAGTGAAAAATTCCCACAAAATTTCCGTGACTTTTAGCCCCCATCTTGCATAGAAGTGAGGAGTTAGTTTTTTGTTGATACCTAAACTGTTTGACATTATTGAAAAAAGTTATAAAATTTTTCAATAATGCCAAAAATACAATCATTTTTAAAAAGATAATGTATCACTAATATTAACGATTCTATAGCTCCTTGAAAATCACCTTATTTCATCATAATCGTCTATCTTAGTCATAGAATCCTGAAGCATAGATTGCAGCGTTCTCTGTAGGACCAAATTAGCACATTTTCAAAGTGCTATAAAATCGTTCACATTGGTGATTTATTATTTTTTTTTAAAATGATTGTATTCTTATTAAAATAATGTTCCTAAAAATTTTTAAAACTTTTTTCAAAAGTGCCGAATAGTTTAGGTATTAACAAAAAACTAACTCCTCACTTCTATGCAAGATGGGAGCTAAACGTCACGGAAGTTTTGTGGGAATTTTTCACTTTTATGTTCTTGGGAATAGTGCCTACAATCCTGCATAAGCAGATCTTAGTTGGATTTTTTTCTGGGGGCATTATTAGAATGATTGTGTTAAATCGAGATTGTTGTTTTATTTTTTTGTGTACCAAAAATGTTTTTTTTGTTGGTTGTTGAATGCCGTGAAATTTAAACTGTAAAAAAAGTGAAAAGGTTTACTTTTTGTGTCGCTTGAATACCGCGACTTCCTCACGTCCTTGCAAAAGTAATTGTAAATCGCATTTAATGCCTATCACTGTTATATTTATGTTATTACTTCCACTCTCTGCAACTGCAATTAATACATTTACATTACTTTAATTAATCAGCTTATTCCTAGTTAAACTAATTGTAATAATCCATTATTGGATCATAATGTTTTACATTATTACTTAAGTTAAGATATTATAGCTATTGGTTTTTGGTTTTGATAAAAAACGGAAAATTTTGAATAAAATAAAATTGATTGATTGAGTTAATTTCAAGCAGTAGATTGTTTTTTTTTTAATGAAAATGCGATATTTTGCATCTGGAATTACGTGCATTTATTCACGTGTACTTTTTTTCTGCTAAACGGTATTTTATTTATTATATATTTAAGACCTCTGCTTGCGACTGTTTAATAGAAAAATTCGATTTGTTTATTAGTTTTGCAGAAAACGACAGTCATTAGCTTTTTATTACACTTTTCTGGTAATATTTATTCCGAAAAAAAATAATTATTAACATAAAAAAGTTACAGTCATTTTCTGCAAAACCAGTAGAGCAATTAAAATATTGTGTTTACCAGTCACAAGCAAAAGCCTTAAATGGTCACTCCAGAAATTTTTATGAAAATCGAATTTCACATAGCTGTGCAAAACGCTACTAAAGTTAGTATTAAAATAATTAAATAAAATGACACGACTTTCAGAGTTTTTCATATTTAACATACCAGAAAATTCTAATGGTGCGTTATCTTTCTTTTTTTTAAAAGATTATTATTTTTTCTTTTCTTATTTGCATTATATTTATTAAAATGAATCGTTTCGATTTGATATATTGGCAAAAATAAAATTTTGCATTGATGCTCGCCCGGCGCCTTCGCCAAATTCTACATGCAAATTTTCGTTTTAGCACATTTGCTGGGTTTTAAATAAAAGAAAAGTTACATCCGAGAAATTATTTATTAAATAAAAACAAGAAACATACTTTAAGTAGTAAAAAATGTACACCCTTCTACGACATATTCACTCTTTGGAAAATATTAACATCTATACAAATCATTTACAAACTAAACTAACTATATTACAATAAAATTACTATGATTTATAACAAATGATATATTTTTTGTAAAAATATATCTTCTTTTATCTAAATAGATATTAACAAGGTACGAAAATTGCAACGATCTAAAAAAATTGTATTTACAATACATCTTTTCAAGTAATCACATTTTAGAACGGAATAATTATTACAGTATTTTTAATACCCGTTAACAAACTCTTGGAGAAACGCAAATATTGGAAAAAAGTCGGCTTTTAGGTCTGTTTTCCAAAATTTGTACCACCGCCGTACTAATCTATCTTTAATTTTAAATAGAACACTTTAATTATAGGAGATCTGGTAAATCTTTAGAAGATTTGCTTGTAGTTTAGAATCTGAAGAAACTCCGAATAACCTCTTCTACAATAAATAAATGACTAGGCTTACACGGGTGTAAACTTAGCTCCACTGGTATAAAAAATCTAAGGCTGCGTATTGCACTGTTTCGGTGTAATTGTATAAAATATCACATAAAGGCGATTTTGTAGTTGAATTATCATAGTAAAGGTTATATTGTCATAATTTAGGATTTTTCAAATTAAAGCTATAAATTTGTTCGTCTAAAATTAGAGATTTCTCTAAGGCCCGTAGTCGTGCACCATGTCCAGCATTCTCTGTCTGTCGTCGGATCTGAAACAAGAACATCATTTTAAAAAGTGAAATTTATTTTGAAGGTTTAGCACTATCATGATAGCCTGGTTTATTATTATTACCAAAATAAATAATGATAGCACGAAACTTTCTCTCTGAATCACCAAGCAACAAAATTCATAAATTTGAATATAGTCGAAGAAATATGCTTACATAACGTGTTGTTGATTCATTTGGAAATTGTCCATATGCTTGTTGAATTCTCGATGCAGATGCTCGGGGATCGCGCCCACGTTCGAGAACAAACTCCTTAGGACATTTAATTCCTCGGTAAGGAGCTCGATCCTTTTGGTGAGCCTGTCGTTCTCCTTCATCAGGATCTTGACTTTTTCTTCCGTTTCGCGTGTGCGCACCTTGGCCTTTTCGCGGCTTTTTCGCACCGCGATGTTGTTCCTCTCGCGTCTTCGCCTGTATTCGTCGCTGTTTTTGTCGCATGGTTTCATGTTTTTCCGCGCCACATGTTGGCTCAACATAGCTGCCTTGTTTTTCATCGCAGCGTTCATGTTTAATTGGTGTTGCATCACCGGACTTGGCGTAAGGGTCGTGAACGTTGCATTAGGGTTTACTGGATACGCGCCAGGGAGGTAGCTGTTTTGCAGCGCGTTCATCTGTCGCCTGTTAAAGTCCTGCGGGTCCATTGGTTCTTCCTTTATGCTTGGGGTATCCGAGTTTATTGAGCTGTTACTGTCGCTGTTTGAATTTTGCGTTCCTGAGTACGTAGCTCCGCTATGGACGGGTTGCGGCATGTACGCCAAAGTGGTTCGGGGGTAGTTTTGGCCCTGCTGCATTTGTACCTGACGCGGGTGTAAGGTTTGTAAATGCTTTCCTGCGGACTGTCCTCCTGATTGCAGGATATCCGAAAAAAGACCTTCATTGAACTGGGAGTCGTCAATTAAGTTCTGGAGGTCCAGGGAAATTTCCGGGGTGTTTAAATCGCTTAAGTCGCCGTGTTGTTGGAACTGCTGTAAGTGGTGTTGTTTCAGCAACGCGGTTGTTTGCTTCGAGTTGCCGTTGTTGTTCAGGGTTGTAATGTTATTGTTATTGTTCATTATAACACTTTTTTTAGCTTCGTTGTTGTTGTTGTTGTTTAGGCCAGGATTGGCGTGTTGTTGTTGGTCGTACATTTGTGGCGAATCCATTTTTTAGATTGTTTTTTCGTTATAACTTTCACTTGATTATTTATTTAAATAAGTTTTTTGGTTGTTGGACCACTTTCACTTGAAATTTAAAAGTTTACTGTAGCACGAATTAATTTTAATTTTATTAAACATTGTTTTAAATTTATGTAAATTGTTCTAGAAGCACATGTGAACCGAAAGGTGGTTGAAGTTAGTTTGGAAAACAAATGAAAAAGTGAGCGTACTCTATCGTCTACTTGGGACCACACTTCCGTGCGCTTGCCCAAGCCAACTAAAATGATACTGAAGTGAGCCGATTTTAGCTTTCTTAGCGCTATTCCTGCTTTGGAGGAAACGTCATGCGTAGAACTCTCGCTCGCTGATCCGGCTATAACTGTTCGTATGAAAGTGAGCTTAGCGTTTGGATTTCCTGCTACTCTGCAAGGCTTTTTAATAGTTCCTACAGATCGCTTGTTGTCGATTAGGCACTTTGACGTCATGTGATATGATTTTGGATTATTTGTGTATTTTTCTAAACAATATGTTTTTGTTTTCTACGATTAGAATTCTTTTAAGATTGACATGTGGATTAATTTTTATTTTCTATTTTTGTTTCGAAATTATTCGCAGTTTTTCGAACTTATGTCGTAGTGTCCTATTTTTGAATCTTATTTTCAACATATGGCTTAAGTCACTTTTAAGTGCATGTGTCCTAGTTTTATTCGCGTCCAGCAAAGCGGATACTTTGTTCTATATTTATGACAACCACCTGCTCTAATTTCAAACTACTAGAAATTTACTTTTTACCTTCCTTGGGCTTGTCTAAGTCTAAGAAACGAAATGTTTACATAAATAATGTTCGAGTAATAAATAAAAATTATAAATTATGCATTTTAACTGGGTTGTGTCAACACTTTCAAGTGTAAAAAAATGCTTGTCACTGGTAAATTCATTAATGCAGCGATATTTGTAATTATTTGCCTGCATTTTTGGGACTACAATAGTAGATTGCATATTAAGACGGGCGTTTCAAATTCACAAATCTTCGAATCTGTGCTCCTAGAAGTTCGTATAAGGCATCTCCTTTGAGCTCCCGCCAATTCTACTAAGTAGCACATCTACATGAGGGCCCCATCGTATATTAAAACTAAGCGTAGTTTTGAAAACTACAAAAATGGGCCAACAAACGTATTATGGTTTCATTTAAATCGGTTATTTTTTTGTATCGAAAATCTGACTTCAAAAATCATTATAATATTTTTGATTTTTTTTTCGACTACGGGTACATTTTTTGGTTTATATACATTACGTTGTCTATGCCAAACCATAATACGTTTATTTACCATGGTTTTTTTAAGCTTGTAAATGATTAAAATTGCAACTTACGTTTTTCACTAATATAGATGTGCTCGTTCAAACAAAGAAAAACACCAAAAGTACTATTTTACCATATTTTTATTATTTCTTGCACTCAGTACACTTCTATATATCACAAACATTATCCTACATATTTTTAATAATAGTTATTGATGTATTACTCCGTATTTTTACATATTTTGTTGAAATTTCGAAAATCACTGACATTTAGGAAGATGACTTTTTACGAACTTTTGAGTGCACAGAACATCATCTATGAATTTGAAACGCCCGTCTTAAGGGCGTAAATATGAACAAAAAGGACATTTTGTCCTTAAACGGTTTACTTTGGAAAAATAAATGTACTCTAGAATAGTGCTTGGACAAAAAATCTTTTAATTTTTGTTTTCTTTTAAATGCCTTTTTTTTAACGTAGTTTTCCCTTAGCGTATTTCAACGTAACCAAATAAATAAAAGGTCAATCAGGAATTAAGGATGTCCAAATTCAATTTTAAGGTTATTATTTTAATAATCTAAAAAAGCGGCGTCGTCTTAGACCAAAGCGACGTCACAGGGCGCCTAGTAGCACGTCATAAACCTGAATCACGCCACACGTGCAGGAATGTGCATAGAGAATCCTGCAGTGCACTGAAAGTGGGTCATAGAAGAGCTGGGCACAGCTGACTACAAACTTACACCTCGCGCCATCTAGTACTCAAGCATTAAACTTCGCTTTCCATTCCTGCTGCACTGTTGTTAATAATGCTGAATTTAGTTGATGGTGATAAAGGTAGATGTCGCACACTGAAAACTAATGTTTTTCAAATTGCTTTTTAATAATAATTAACTAATTATGCGTTTGGGTATAGTGTATTTTAATGCTTACATGAAATTTATCGAAAAAAGAAGGTAACCGAAGGAAATGCACCTAATGCAATTTGTGTTTTAAGGAAATTAGCAAAAATGTCGTTTACATAAGGTTGACTTTATTAAAATTGCCGTACGAAATCCATAAAGAAATTTAGGAGATGTAAAAGTACCTAGAAGTCAAGTGCAAAAACATAACTTTTTGTTTAAATTGTTTTTTATTAAAAATTTAATTAGTTTTTATTGGTTTTGTTAATGTATATAAAATGTATGTAGTGTTTACCTAAGGTAATCAAAAACATAAAAAATTTAAATACAATTGTTTTTTTAAGCATATGATATTTTACATAAGGTTAGCGTTTATTTAATTTGGCGCAAAATCAAGTACTTTAAAATTTATATTTGGGTTTAATAACGTTCCTGGTATTTTTTTACTTCTAAGAGAATTTAAAAAAAAAATATAAAACGCAGTTTATAAATCAGAAAATGGTGAATGCGCCGGGTAATTTTGTTTTTAGACAAACTCTTTTTTAATTAATATTACGTTTTGGAATTATACGCGCTATTGTATGTTACGCTGTTGTGTAAAACAGACACAACGTAAAAGATACTTAATACCCGTTTGATACCACTAGCTTGACCCGAGGAATAGGTCTTACATTCATGATAGAGTTTTATTTTATTATCATCAGAACTGTTTGTTATATCGAACAAAATGGTAAGAATATACGCAATATAATTTTTCATTAATATCATTTTTTACTCTAACAGTTTTTTCTGTTTTTAGTTTTGCACATCTATTATTGGCGGAGCACTAATTTTGACTTGGGTAGTCTTAAAGAATAAAAACTTTTTTTATATTTTTAGCAAAACATGGAAAAGAGATTTGCGGTAAATATATTGTTTCTTATTTATTTAAAAACGGTTTAATAATTTGTTTTTAGCGCTGCGCAAAAATTCGCAAAGTTAAACCTTTACTTCCTGTTCTATTACCTAAGCAAAAAAACCATTCCAAAACTATTTAAAGCAGTTGTACGCAAACAACCAAACAAAATAGCCTTTTATTTTGAGGATCAAAAATGGACTTACACCCAGGTTGATAAAATGAGCGACAACGTCGGCAACTATTTCAAAAACGCTGGTTTCAAAAGAGGTGATCATATAGCTCTGTTAATGGAAAACAGACCCGAATTCGTTTGCCTTTGGCTTGGTCTGTCCAAAATAGGAATAGTCACGGCACTTTTGAACACGAATCTAAAATCCAAACAACTTGACCATTGCATGAAAGTTGCGGATTGCAAGGCGTTGATTTTTGGATCACAATACTTGGACAGTAAGACTTTGTTCTTTTGCTAACATCTAGCTATTAACATTTTTGTTTAGGCGCGAAAGCATTCACACAAGACAATCTGAAACTATTCCAATTTAACACTGAAGAATCGCCAATTCTGGACGGCGCGATTGACCTCAAACAAAAACTCAATGCAAAATCTGACGGCAACATAGATGAGGAAATTAGTTTAGGAAACAGAGACGATAACCTGCTCTACATTTACACTTCTGGTACAACTGGTCTACCAAAAGCAGCCATAATAAACCACATGAGGTACACAGACATTAACCCAAAACTACTTGATTTAATTTGGACTCTTCCAGATACATTTTCATGACAAAAGGAATGTTCCTTTTCACAGGAATTCGCCAAGACGACATAGTATACAATCCTCTTCCTTTGTACCACTCTTCAGGTGGAGCGTGCGGCGTTGGGCTAACTTTAATCGAGGGTGTAACATTAGCCCTACGGAAAAAGTTTTCAGCAGGAAGTTTTTGGACTGACTGCGAAAAGTACAACTGCACCGTAGCGCAATACATTGGCGAAATATGTCGGTACATTTTGGCCGCTAATAGTAAGAATTTGTCCAAGATTAAACACTCGGTAAGGCTGATTGTTGGAAATGGACTTAAGCCTCAGATTTGGAAGAAGTTCGTCGATAAGTTTGATGTCCAAGTGTGCGAATTGTACGGTTCGACCGAGGGAAATGTTAACTTAAGTAAGTCATTTATTTATCCAACATTATTTTAGCACACATATTTTGTTAACTTTAAGTAAAATTAGCGGTTCTTTTTCAGTAAACATGGATGCTAAACAAGGTGCTGTTGGATTCATACCACCTTTCGTAGAAGCGCTCTACCCTGCCAAATTAATTAAGTACGCCGAAGACACCTATGAGCCCATTCGGGATTCAAACGGTTTTTGTATCAAATCCCAACCTAATGAGCCTGGCCTTTTAGTTGGAAAAATAGAAAACCTGCCACATCGCAGCTTCTTGGGGTACGCCGACAAGAAATCAACCGAGACCAAGATACTCCACAACGTTTTTAAAACCGGCGATTCCTATTTCAATTCAGGCGACATATTTATCCAGGACGAGCTAGGATACTTCTATTTCAAGGACCGTACAGGCGACACCTTCCGGTGGAAAGGCGAAAACGTTTCAACGACTGAAGTCGAGGCAGAAATAAGTAATATCATTGGTTTTAAAGACGCTTTTGTTTACGGGGTTGAGGTACCTAATACAGAAGGACGTGCAGGAATGGTAGCCATTCTGGACGCAGAGAAAAACCTTGATTTTGATACCCTGTTGGCAGGATTAAAGGATAAGCTACCGTCTTACGCTGTGCCTTTGTTTATAAGGATTCTGGAAACGACGTCGTTGACAGGGACTTTTAAACTCATTAAGACGGAGTACCAGAATCAAGGGTTTGATATGTCCAAAATAAAGGACGATTTATATTTCCTTGACGCCAAGGAACAAAAATATGTTAGGCTTACTCAGGAAATGTACAACGATATCGTTAGTGGCGTTGTGAGACTTTAAAATGTTTGTTATGTTGTTTATAATTAAAAATACATGTTTTTTTTACGTTTATATATGTTTATTATTACAACTGTCCTGTCCTGATAATTCTAATTAACCCGTCGATGTTGTTATTTATTATGGAACTTCGGCAGTAGTTAATCATGTTTGATGTTTTTTGACCGCACCGTAACCTCGATGCCTTTTGTATTATCAGGTTGATTTCTTTCATCGTTTCTAAACCGTCGTTGTAATTGGTTAGGCGTATGTTGTACCCGCTGATTAGATCTTGGTTTAAGTTGCTTAGTTCGTTGTAGCAACTTGACATCTCGTTACTGGAAAAATAAACCTTCAAGAAAAAGCCTGTTCTCTTATGAACACTTACAAGTCATTGATGCGGCTATCCTCAGCCCTAATTATTAAAGCCCTGACCAGTCCTAAGCGATCCGCTACGTCAGTACCAAGCCTCAGTCGTGTATCCTGTATCTCAGTTAACTTTTCCATGAGTTCCTTCAGCCGGTTTTCCTCCTCTACAAACTTAGCTACCGACTCCAGACTATCCAGATTTAAGAACACCGCTAAGGACTGTACCAAATCTGATGCGAGCCCAATGTTAGAAGTCCAAAACGTAACCTTACCGCTTTGTTCAAACGCCAGATGTATGGTACTACCATCTCGAAGGGATTTTAAGTAGAGATTTAAATTGTCGCTGCCATCGTGTTGAATATCGTTTGGTAGTAAGAAGTTTTGATTAAGCCACATGCATATTCTGGAAAGGCGCTCGTTGATCTTGAAGGTTACATAGTGTTCTGGTAGTTTCTCGGTTATACTTTCCAGTTGCGAGTACATTGAGAATCTTGGTAGTTGACGTATTATCTCGAACACGTGAAATTGTATACTGTTTGGGTATCCCACCAGCGCCTAAAAATAAACTTTAAAAAAAGAAAATGGTTTTAGATACGTACCTTAATATGAATGTCTGCAGGATTGTCCTTAGGAATGACAAGTGGTATGGTAACTTCAGAGCTTAGTTTATTTTCTGGAGGGTGCACCACATGACTCTCCCCTTTGAAAATGCCTTCAGCAAATATTATAACTGCTTTGATGATCGTAGAATTGTTTGTCGTGATGTATATTTCAACGTGTGACTAAAAACAAAACTTTAAGACTACAGTACTGCTATTTTGGGCAATTAAAAACCTTATTTTTTTGGTCCTCGTTTGTTGCTATACCAATTTGAAGTCGTGTGTTCGCAGGGATTACACCCTGACTTTCAAAACTCTCAGTGTGTTCGGCTGAAGTACTGTTGTATTTCAGGTTATTCTCGTACTGCTTTAGTTCCATTAGAAGAGCCTGTTTTTTACCAAGCAGCTCTCTTATGGTGTCCTGTTCAGATCCTGAGCTGCCTGTTGTAAGGGTTTTTGTTGTCGTGAATCCTTTCACTGGAAAAAAACAGTTAACAGTACCTCTTGGTATGAGGTAAAGCGCTAACCTTCTCCATCTTTTGATACGCAAATAATGTCGCTTTTCCCAATGGATCTGTAGTCGCCCTCAACTAGTCCTGCCACTGGTCCAGACATTGAATCCTTGAAAAGTACTTCGCCATTTTTAATACTCCTGCAGTCGATTTTGCCGTTTGACCAACCGGTTATAAGTTGCGGAGTTCCTTGGCCGAACAGATCGTAGCATTGCATTGCTACTGCAAAATGTTTTGACTGCAAAAGTAATTGGTTATTTGAAAGTTTGGCAACAGAAAAGCATGTGTACTTTGACTCTCCAGATGCGTACTTCTTGCTCATAGACGCCGATGGTTCCATTGGACACGGAGTACGCAAAACGGTTCTCGGGTAGTACCAGTAAGTTTGAGACAGCTTCTGTTTCCAGAAATTCGTTTGTTATGGTGTTGTTTTTAAACACGCGTATGTTAAAATCCTCTGCACTGACTATGACCTAAGAAACATCCTTGTTTTAGCAGTACTGTGCAGCAAAAGTAACTTACCTCGTTCAGTCCATCCTTGTTGAAGTCCATAAGGACAATAGATGTTACTACGTCTCCAATCGTGGTCCAGAACATTTCAGACCCGTCACTGTCGTAAGCATGGACTGAGGAGTTCCCTCCAACGAACAGAAGTTGCTTGGGTTGCTCTCCGGTGGTACCAAGTGCCAGAGTTTTAACTCCATCAGGACATTCGAGGTACAGAATGTCCTTGTTGTCGTGGACATGGTAAACTAGAACATGTGTCGCTGTACCAATTGCTAGGATGTCTTTTTCGTCATTCGGCAAAAAGGTACCAGTTGCTAAAGCTGTAACCGTTTGGTTGATGTGGAGAAGCGATATTTCTTTGTTGCTTTCGGAGTATATTATCCTTCCACGGGATATGGCGTTCTTTCTATGTGGGCTGTGGATCAGGACCTGCAATTATAACAGTTGGATTTTTTTACCGCGACAATTTGTAGTACTACCTTATCTGCCGTGGTTGCTGCTGTGATACAAGGATGTGTTCCGTCATATTTGCCAATAACTGTTAGTCCAGGAATTATTTTGTAATTTAAATCTAATGTAAACACCGGTCTTACTAATTTTTCCATTGCACTTGTTATGTTTTGGTTCTTAATTTGGTTGCCATTAGAAACGGACGTCAGTACAAACAAATTTGAATACCTAATCAATTATTGTAGGTGGACAATGTTTAAGAATGGTATAAAAACAACATGTTGTTAATAAAAATTTATTATTTATTTACATTGTTAAATGCCTAAAAAAGTTACAAAAAAAAAGGTGTTAACTTTTTTGGAAACATATAAAATCGCATACAATAAGTATATAAATAAAATATATTACGTAATGTTTTCTTAAACAACTATACTATAAAAACGAGTACTAAACAACAAAATACTTGTACAGAACACATATTTTAGTTTGGCAGGTAAAAATTTACAGACACAAATTTTAGTACCAATAATTTGTCTTAATATCTAATTTCTAAAAATATCTAATTGAACTCTCGAGCAAAAGAACCTAATTGTTCACGAACAATTCGTTTGTCAATCTCAGGCCATGTTCCAATTACGAAGGACTCGATTTCGCATTCGTTTGTTCCTTTAAGGATTCTGAAGTAACCGTCTTCACCCCAATCTTTACCCCAACTGTTTGCCACTTTCTAAAAAAATAATAAAAATTAAAATTGTTGGAAATGTGTTTTTTTTTTTGTTTAATTTGCTTACCCAATACTTTTGAACTCCTGCATAAGTGTATTCTTCGCCCCACCCCACTATTCGAACAGAGTGGTAGCCAGTTAAAGATGAAGGGTTGACGTTACTTTTTTTGTAGATTCCACTTTGATATGTGAAGAAATCGTTGTGCACTTTCATTGTTGCTAAAAAAATCAAATAATGGAGCAAAGAAATTTTTTTTTTCATTATCCTTTGAAAAAATTGGTGGAAGGTGAGGGTAAAAAATTGTTGTATTCGTTGAATAAAATTAAATTTTGAAGCCATTTTTATGATAAATTATGCCATTTTGTGCAAAAAATAAGCGTAAACCCTCAACTGACACAATTTCACACCACTTTTTAAAATCGTCCTTTTTAAGGACTGTACAATTTTTACCTTGTACAGGACCGGATTTTAGCATTTCATACATTATGTCGGTTTCGTTTCCTAATCTATACGCTGGAGCCACTCTATATTTTGATGTTCTCCCAGAAAATGGTAGATTGCAGTTTGATTTAATAAGATTTCCTTTAATGGGAATGCGACATTTTTCAGTATAGCCTACGTATGGAAAACAGTCTTCGTTTACGACCCTAAAAAAATTAAAAACATAAAGAAATTTACTCTTAAATACAGGGTGTTACCAAATAACTAGGAAAAAATTCAGGGGGTAACTCCTAAACCCATTTTAAGAAAAAAAGTTCATATAAACATGTGTCTGAAAATTCTTCGTTTTTGAGATACAGGGTGTCAAAGTTTCTCAAAAAAAAATTTAATCTTAAGATTACTAAAAAGCTAAACCAGATATTTATTTGAAATAATAATAAAAAAAAGAAATTAATTAACCCTTTATTGTTAACTATGTTTTATTTTCATTAACATAAAAAAGCCAAACTTAAAAAAGAAATTTTGTTGCCTTCGGGCAATGAATTTTTTTCTCGAAAACGATTAGTTTTATGAAAAAAGAAGAAGACATTAATTTTAAAGATCATATTCTAGGGCTTCTAATTATTTTATGGAAATACACAAAAAAGTTGGGGGTGAACAACCCCCATGGTTGGTACCCCCAAATGTGCCCCTTCCAATTATAATTTTTATTTTTTTTCTACCGCACTTTATGCCGAATGGTAAGAAAATTACCCGTGTTAAGTTTTAAATAAATATCTGGTTTAGTTTCTTGGTAATCTTAAAAAAAAAGTTTTTTTTTAGAAACTTTGGCACCCTGTATCTCAGAATAGAAGAATTTTCGAACACATGTTTATATGAACTTTTTTACTTAAAATGTGTCCAGGAATTACCCCCTGAATTTTTTCCTACTTATTTGGTAACATCCTGTATAAGATGATTTTTTGTTCAAAAAATTCAAAAATTAGATACGTACCCATGTCGACGAATAAAGGCCCAGGCCCGATCCAAATGTCCCCCTTTGCACCCCTGCTGTCCTTTTATAGCACATGATATCAAATTTTGAGCGCTCAACTTGACTTTTTCCAATCCTTTTGAGTAAATTCCATACCTGAAAACCGCGTTAAAATCAAACAATTTATGTTAAAATTAAGTCTAATTTTACCTGTCTGATGCAACATCAATGGTAGAAATGGCCCAAGAAGCCCCGCACCATTTTTGGTCCTGAATTCCGTTAATCAAACTTGGCCATTTTTTATCCGCTGAAAATTCTCTAGGTAAAGTGCTAGGGTCGTAGATTCTGCGCACTGGGTTCATAGACATAACAGTTTTTTGAGGGTGGAATGTACCAAGTCTGAGTTCGATACCTTCACTTAATTTGTGGCCCCAGAATTTCGAATAGTTGGATGCTGTCCAGCCCAAATTTCGAATGGAATTTACGGAATTTACTATCTCGGATTCGATTAAGCATTCGTCTTGTTCGCATTGTTCGACTGCGTCTTCGCCTACCGCTTCGCAAGTGCTAAAAAAATTATTTCAAAAAATTGTGATTTTTAAGAAAAGCATTTTATTCAATAGCCCAATCATTCTAATAATGCCCCCAGAAAAAAATCCCAACCAAGATCTGCTTATGCAGGTTTGTAGCCACTACCCCCAGGAACATAAAAGTGAAAAATTCCCACAAAATTTCCATGACGTTTAGCCCCCATCTTGCATAGAAGTAAGGAGTTAGTTTTTTGTTAATACCTAAACTATTCGGCACTTTTAAAAAAAGTTTTAAAAATTTTTAGGAACATTATTTTAATAAGAATACAATCATTTTTAAAAAAATAATAAATCACCAATATGATCGTTTTTATAGCACTTTGAAAATGTGCTAATTTGGTCCTACAGAGAACGCTGCAATCTATGCTTCAGGACTCTATGACTAAGATAGACGATTATGATGAAATAAGGTGATATTTAAAGAGCTATAGAATCGTTAATATTGGTGATTTATTTTTTTTTAAATAATTGTATTCTTATTAAAATAATGTTCCTAAAAATTTTTAAAACTTTTTTTAAAAGTGCCGAATAGTTTAGGTATTAACAAAGAACTAACTCCTCAATTCTATGCAAGATGGGGGCTAAACGTCACGGAAATTTTGTGGGAATTTTTCACTTTTATATTCCTGGGAGTAGTGCCTACAATCCTGCATAAGCAGATCTTGGTTGGGATTTTTTTCTAAGAAACCTACAAATTTGAATTAGAATAATTGTTCAACAAGAAATTCACAATTACTTACCACGTGTTGCAGTTTTTCTTAAAAGCAACCCCTGGCCTATAATCCACATTATTATACGAGCAAAGGGTCAAAGCTTGGGGGTCGTAATTAGGGGTAGGTTCAGGAGGACTAGAAATTCCTTTGCAATGCGTCCAAAAATCAGGGCAGCAATCCTCTACTCTTGTTTGGTTGCAAAAATCATCACAGTAGCACAAGGTTCCTAAAACATTTTTTTAAATATTTTTTATCAATTTTAGGGTAAATTTTTTGTACCTAGGATAGGGGCCGAACATTCGTCCTGACGTCCTGTGCAACATCCCCTAGCTCGACAATAAGGTCCTGGGGGAAGGTCTGAGTAATCGCCACGACGTTGTGCCTCAACGTAAAGTATGCTTAAAATTATAAGCGCGGCAGTTTGCACGAAAAAGTTCCTAATCTCCATCTAAAACAAATATAAGGTGTTTACCCAAATAAAGTAATTTTAAAATAAATAGTAAATAGCTATACTCACAAAATATTTAACGGCGAAAATAAAAATTATTTGTATTGACTTTAGATAAAAATAAAAAGTATGAGTAATAAAGAAATTCTTGCGATTTTGCATATAAAAACGTATTTTTAAGATACAGACATTTTTGGCAATGGTTTTTAAAACGAGGTTGTTGAACTTTAAAAGTAATCCCTCTTTATTTGCTTTTTTTATCAACATTTTTCAGAAAATTGTTAATCCTCAAAAATCTGATAACTTTCCACATACAAACAAAATAAGTCGAATAAGACAAAATTCCATGACATTTTTTAACACGGAATAAATCAAGTTCAATTTGCTTAAACAAAACAGTGGGTATCAATAATATTCAAATATTTGTATAGTATCATTCAATTTAAAATAAAATATTCATCGATCCCTAATAACTTAAATTGTGTTAAGCAAACATAAATTCATTGCCAATTAATTTTGTCTCAATTCTTATTTAGTTATTTACCACTCGAATGTCCGTAATCAAATAAAAGGACCACTTAATTTAAAACTTAAACTTAAAGAGCCATGTGCTAATTGTTATTGACACTTAATAGTTAGTTGTTTGTCAAGGGCAGAAACTACACGTTTATGTAGATTTTTGAAAAAATAAAATGTACTTCGGATGGTAACATAATCTAAACTAAAAATGTGTTTGCTACCAAAATAATTGCAAAACAAACTATTTTTTTTGCTGATGTAGAATAGTGATGTCTGCTTTTATTTATTCTGAAACTCAAGATGTCTATTCTATTGAAATGTCAATAATGCATTTTTTATGACTAAAATTGAAATGTTGTTCATGAACAAAGAACGGTAATAAATAAATGCACTTATGGTATGTAAATCACTATTTAGTATTTTATTATGTCATTGTGTCTCTAAAGCTTGTGAATTTATGGTAAAACAAATAGCATTAGACAATACCCCTGACCTATTATTATTTCAATTTTTGTTGGAAATAATTACATGGTCAGAAAGTTATTTAAGCCATAAAATAGTGAGTGATGGATTTATAGAGTCATAATTTTGAGTGGTGTTAAATAAAACTGCAAGTTTCATACACTTTAAGTGCAGTTTATGTTTTGTATGATAAGCATTAATTTTCTTATGATGCTATAACAATTAAAATTTACTTAAATAGAAAAGAAGATTGGCAGCCGATCCTACAGAATGAAGAATGTATTTTGGAGGTTTTTGTTATTAACACTATTTTAAATATTAAACAAATGCGTCGACATGCTTACCTACTTATTTTAAAATTAATTCAATATTTTTTATTTACTCAATTACTATAGATAGATAATATTTCTTTCTGGATTTTTTCCATTGCCTGGTTATTAAAACTATAAACAAAGGATCTATTTATATTTTGTCCAAAACATTAGAAATTAATTTTTAAATAAATGTTTGCTTCACTTTTAAATTTTAGACAAAAATTTCCCTTAGAAAAAATTGCATTTTAAAAAAATGGAGTAGTTTTTTTTTTCGACCAACTTAAAATTTGTAAACCACCTGCAATTTGAATAGATAACTTGGTAAATTTCATTTTTATCAGGTTCCTATTTTTAAGAATTTATTTCATTGATTTGTGAGTCAGAAAAAAACAATGAATCATTATAGAATCATTAATATTTAAAAAAAATCTTAACCTATCATAGCTGATACATAATGCTTTATTATGCAAATAAATAATAATTGACGTGTTTATATACTGTTTATTATTGCCAAAAATATTCTCCAACAATTTTTTTAGCAGAAAAAATATCTTTTTTTAAAATGAAAAAATATAACTATATTTTAGTTAACTGGTGAATCTCTCAGAAAATATTGCAATACAATAATAGGTAGACTAATTATTAAGTTAATTTATCTATTTTTATGCATACCTTGTTCATAGTAACATTACTTTTATTTAAAATGTCATAACTACATCACAGCTTATAAATATTATGTCACCAATTTAAATTAAATATTATAAAAATACCTTTTGTTAAAATTGATTGATTTATCGATTGTTTAAAAGGCCTGTCCTTTGTTATAAAAAATTCCAACTTTAACAAAAAACTAAATCCTGACTGCTAAGAGTCCTGAGACTGTTACTCGCCCAAGAAAATGTTTTTTTTGCTTTCGAAGAATTCTTGTATAGTGCAATAGATCATTTACATATCTATAAATCTTGTATTCTAGCTTTTGGACATATCGAGTCGGAAGTGTACCATCCAAGCAGGATAATAGAATTTAAATTGATTTAAATACCACCTTAAGGTCTACATTAAAACAACTCCGTTACTGCAACGATCATTATTTCTTGTAAACAATGCAGAATCATGCTATAAATTAATCTTTATGCTCTGACAACAATTCAATTTTTGCTTGTCTATTCAGACTAGAGGCGATGAGAAGAAGTTTAAAAAATTAAATTACACAGCCTCATTGCAAGTACAGATTTAAAAAAAATTGAGAAATAGATTTTAGTGCCCGAGGAACCGTGGAAAATTAAATATTTTTTTTGATTATGCACATATTTTAAAGTGTCTCTTTTTTACTAAAATTACGGCGTAAAGGTGTCCAAAAATGGCGCATAAACGCGATGGTACGTTGTTAGGGCATGTCTAGGGAGCCCTAGAAAATTGTTAACAAAAAATCTCATATACTCTTGGAGATATGTTGCCTCAAATAGAGCGTCTTGATGATTTTGACAGTTATTGTCGCCTTATAGAGTGACGACATGTATCATTTTTTCTCTGTCATACACGTCATTAATTGTGATTGTAAATTGTAATTGTTGTCACTTTGGCTATAACGTTGATGACGTTATCTGTATGACAGAGAAAGAATGATGCATGTCGCCACTCTATAAGGCGACAATAACTGTCAAAATCATCAAGGCACTCTAAAAGTGCGAAACTTTAAACGCTTATATCTTGAAGATAACAGCACATATTAACGAAAGAAATGGCTAAATACCAAGGCACAATTTAATTAAAATGATTTTACAATTTGTTTATCTTTTAATTGGTCAAATTAGATTTTTATAGCCAATTTAATTTTACAAAGATTTTACGAAATGAAGCTGACAACAATGTCATTATGACCTGAATGCAAAAATCTATGCTCAAGAATCTAGATGAGCTTTTTAGATGTATTTTACAAACTGTGTTGCCGAACTTATACAACTTTGTTCGCATTTTTCTCGATGAATAAAACAGATGGAATTTTTTTGACAATTTTCTGGGGATCCCTGAGAATGCTACAAAAGCGAACCATCGCGTTTATGCGCCATTTTTTGAACAACCTGTATAAACATGCATTTTTTTTTTTAACTTTTAAACAGGCCGTTTTTTTAGCAGCGAAAATTTTGAAAATTCGAGTTAATTTATTAAATATTTTAGCAGTACCCTATTTAGTATTAGTTATCTTATTTGTTTATTGGTTTTAGACCAACGTTAAAAAAGTCATAAAATATTAATGCATGTTAAAATGTCTGTTTTTTTTTCTGTTAACATTAAACTAATATTAAATTACAAATGCTACTGTGTTAAAATATTAAACAACCATGTAAGTAATAATATCACACGTCAATAGAATTAATATTTAAAAATGTGATTGAAATATGTCTATTTTTAGGTATTTTTTAGCAAGGTTTCAAATTACTTGAAAAAACTTACCCCAATTTTTTTTCTTAAAAAAAAATAAATTTTTCCTGCAATTTTCTTTAAGGTACTTGTAGTCACTAAGCCACTGTTTAACTAAGTTGTCTTGTCACTAGCGCATGCAAATAAACACTGCTGAGCTTATGAAATGAAGGTGTTATCTTATTCAGGATAAAATGATGAATGATATTGAAATAATGAAATGGATGCTTTTTAAGTTTACTGTTTTAGGTGCTAGGATAGCCATGAATCTGTGTAAACAAATAAGCAGGGCATCAGGCAGCAGGCATAAATATCGGCAGGATGGAATGCATAATAAGAGGGTAAAATGACTCTACAGAAGCTTGGCATGGGCCTAAATTTGGTTTAAAAATACCGTTTATGTGTTTTTACAGCCAAAAAACAATCACTTTGTGTTTACATAATGTTGTCCATTAAAGTTTTTGGGCCAGATTTTTTTTGGTAAAAAATTAATTACTTTCCAAACATAGATTTCTTATTTTTAAATATTAACACATTTTGCACAAACTTCTACCAAAAATAAACTTAAAGAAAGAAAAAAATCAAAATTTAATTGCTTCCCAAAAAATCTGTCAAAGCAAAATACAATATGGGAATTTTTTTTTGTCATTTTGTAAATTTAAAAGTTATGGTTCATGATTTCACCAAGTGCAAATTTTTTATTCATTTATTTTAGACGTGAAATAATATGTGATTTATAGCATAAAATATGAAATTAAAAAAATACCATTTCCAATAAATTACCAATCATAATAAAATAAAAATCAAAACCATTAGCCAATAAATGTAACTCATTTTTGATAAAGCACATTAAAACTGCAATAAATCTGCAATTCTGTAAACACAACCATTATTAATTTTTGTTTCATTTTCTTTTGCAAGAAATCAATCAACAGACGCTTATTAATTTAAAAAATAAATCTGTCTTAATTTTTTATCAATCAGGTCAACCACAATACAAAGATATTAAAATTACGGTTTTTTTTTGTTTATAAAACGAACAATTAAGCTCATGGATTATTTTGCATTTCTTTTGATGCCATTGTCATATCAACCATAAAAATATAGCACACTTTAACAGAACTGCATCTTATTCTTATCAACGTCACCCAGTTATTTTATATTACCCGATATTTATTCAACTTATTTATCATTTATTTTTAAATGCATTGTTGTGAAAAGTACAAGTAAGCAATTTATGTTTTTATATAACTAGGTACTTGCACTTGTTAATGCAGATCATGTTTCTGCATTCGCATTATAATTTTAAATAAATTCCAAATCAGTACATAAATAAGTTTTAAACTTATGGCGCCATAAAGCAAGTTTAGTACAGATTCCTGTTAGAAGTCCCTTGTAGTTTGAATTTTAAATAAGAGATGTCGCTCAAAATTTTAAAACACACTGCCATCTATTGCAAAGTAGTCGAACTACATATTTTTAGTACAGTTTTGCACAGGGATGGGTGAAAAATTAATACTTAGTGCCCTCTGTTGGAAAGTAGACAAACTACACCTTTTTGCTACAGATTTACAGCGGGGTTGGGAGAAAATTTAACCTCACTTTTTTTTTAAATTGTTTGTTCGTTATTGTTTTGATTACTTTTAGAGTTTAAAGGCTTAAAATGGTCCTAAAATTCAGTTTAATAGCTGCAGCTTGTGAAAATATGGGTATAGGAAAGAATGGAGACTTGCCATGGCGATTAAAGTAAATCCTAACGTTTTTTTTTTTAACCCCCTTGCTAATGTTCAGTTTAAGAAGCGAAATGGACTTTTTTTCAAGAATGACGAGTACAACTAAAGATCCAAATAAAAAGAACGTTGTACTTATGGGGAGGAGGACATGGGAAAGCATTCCAAAAAAATATAAACCATTGCAAAACAGGATTAATTTTGTGTTATCGTCTAAAGGAGTCGATTTAAGTGGATTTCAAGATTGCTACCAGTTTTCAAGCTTAGATAATGCTGTAAAGAAACTTAAGGATAATGATTTTTTGAAGGAATACGAACAAATTTGGGTTATTGGAGGAAGCGCTATATACGAGGTAATTTTTGTATGTTACCATGTTGCTCACATTTCAAATAACGGGGCTTATTGTAGATTACAATGAAGTCCGAGCATTTTTACCGGTTATACTTAACCGAGGTACAGAAAACCTATGATTGTGATACATTTTTTCCTAAATTAGTGGACAATTTGAGCCCAGTTGAGTAAGTTTACAAATTTCACTCTATTTTTGTTTATTTTAAAATTGCTTCTTTTAGGGACCCTAATGTGCCAAAGGGGGTTCAAGAGGAGAAAGGAATCACTTTTGTTTATAAGGTTTATCAAAATAGTGATATTAAGTAGACTAATAAGAAGAAAATTGGCTTTTTAAGGTAAAATAAAAACAAATATTTCAATAAAAAAAGAATTTTATTTCTTTAGGTAAAACATCACAATAAATAGTGGAACTAGGTCCCTTATCAATAAAATATTACTTAAATAAATTAATAGTGTACAAAATTAGCCAATAATAAAATTTACAAAATTCAGACCAGCTCAATTTAAATTTTTTTATCATATTTACACTTTTACAAAAATTTAACTTCGTCATAAACTTATTGCATTTTGCTCCTGTTTTAGAACAAAAAGTCATAATATTTTTACAAAACTAGTCACTAGCATGCGTTCTATATATGTAAATAAAATATAATAAAATAAAAACAATAACTACGGTCAATAATTCAAAAATAAAACTATGTACATAAGATATAAATAAAAAATAAAAATTTCACCTAATCCTATAAAATACCTGTTAAACTTTCCCGACACGACGAAGGTAAATGATGTCCCTTATTTCTCTGTGATAAAGCTGATTGCGTTGACCAATCCCCAGTTGGGAAAACAGTCCTATAAAATAACGAAGCCCTTTTGTTGTAAACTGGCAAAAGTTCATTGGCCTCATTTGAAAGCGCCTACAAAAAAAAAACAATTTTTCAAATCAAGGGGAACCATTAAGGGGGCTCTTCGGGGGGCTGTCTTTACATACCTTCATATAAATAACGGCGTCAGTCCCTTCCCCTTCACACGTCAAAATAACCAAGTCCCCGTGAAAATAGCGCGCATATAATCTAGAAATCGGAAGCCCGTACCCATACCCAGCTAGAGGAACTGTATGTGCATCAGCTTTACTAGGTTGGGGGGCTGTCGAATACATGTATTTAAAAAGATGATCAGTCACAGAGCGTGGAATACCACCTCCTTTGTCAGACATCTGCAAAAATAAAGAGGAAAAAATTAGGTGGTTTTTAGAGCGCAGCGCCATATGCAATTGGTCCTAAATCGTTATTTTGACTTCATATATTTCAAATTTGGAGTTTTGTGCGTGTATTGCTTTTTGAATTAGCAAAATCGGACAAGGGAAACATAAGTTACAAGCGGTTTTAATTTTGCTTGCATAAAATAATGCAAAAAAACGTAGCTTGGTTTAAAACAGTGGCTCCACCTACAATTGGTCCTATAACGTAAACCTAGCAAGTAAACTTTCAATTTCGTTCCTTTGACTAGCTTTTATTTTTTAAATCACGAAAATCGTATTTAGGATAAGCGAGATATGGCTGTTTTAAAATTTGACCTCAGCGACCTTCAACATAGACAATTTGTAAAGCAACCAAAAATCGCTGCGTGTCGCTGGTAAATAAACCAAAATTAACGTTATAATTAGCAAATATTCAATTTCACGCTTTGCGCTTTCTTTTATTGCCCAGTGCGTCAAAATTGGACATAAACCAACAAAGTTACAGGCTGTTTAAAAAACGTTGTTGCTTACTTTGAGAGAAATGTCTTCTTTACCACGTGCAATTGTGACCGTAATCGGGGGATACTGATCGTCATAAGCATGGTACTCCATAACTGCTCTCATTGAGTTTTTAAACAATTCGAAAAGCATGTGGTAGAGATGTGTAGGGACGTAGACTATTCTTATTCCGGAGTCGGGTTCCAAATCTAAAAAAAAAGACTTTTAGGATGTTTTTTTTGCTAAATTTAGGTAGGAAAATATACCTCTGTGCTGTGATTCGTTTATGACCAGTTTAGGGGAGTCCAAATAGTATTGATCGCATAAAAACCTTGCGTTCTCATATGCATCCTTAACTACACTCATTAAATCGCATTGAGGGTCAATACAACCAATGTATTTGCTTTTATTGGGACCGTGAACGTTTTCTAGTTGGCCCCCAAATAGAAGGGCTATAAAATACAAAAAACCCTGTTTAAAAACAACTATTCTACAGGGTGTCCAAAAATTGATGCATAAAAGCAACGGTACGTTATTGTGGCATGTCTAGAAAAATGTTATAAAAATCTATCTCATATACCCTTGGAGATATGAGGTCCCAAAGTGCAAAATTTCGGACGCTCATACCTTGAAGATAACAGCACATATTAACGAAAAAATGATTTAATACAAAGTTACACTCTATCTTAAACCATTTCACCATTTGTTTATCTTTTGAAGGGTCGGATTACGTTTTTATAATCAATTTAATTTTACAAAATTTGCATAAAACGAAGCTGACAACAATGTCGATAAAATCCAAGGCAAAAGTGTATGATCAAGACTCATAGATGGGATTTTAAGATGTATTTTCCTAGACTGTGTTGCCGAATTTATGCAATTTTTTTGTTCGCATTTTCCTTAATGAATATAATAGTACGAGAGCTGGCAACCAAAAACACACATCATCGATCGTTGTCATGATTTTTTGTGCATTGCATTATATTTAATATTTCTTAACTTTTGTCCAATACACTTTCAGCGCTAACAGATAGCGTTTTTTTTAAACATTATAAGTGGAATATTTTTTTTGAAGAAATAAAATAATAGGTGCAAATATGAGCCTTAACACTGCCAGACATTTTTATGAAGTGAAATTTTTTAATTTTGTGTAATCTGTAGACTTTTATGCGTAAAATAAGAAATTTCTATTACAGGGTTTTCTGCCCTTGGAAAGCACGTTTGAAAAGCGATTACCCCATCATAAAGGGTTGGCAGGATTATAGCTCGAAGGTGCAAGAATCAATTTTGTTGTACGAAGAATACGATCCCACTTATGATGTTTTTACCTTTAAAAAAGCGCTACCTGTTTGGCCTGCCATTTTGTTGGATTAAGTAAAGTAATATAAAATATTATGTCATATCAAAAAATCATGACACCGTCAATGATGTGGATTTTCATGTTGATAGCTCCTATACTATAACAAATGGATTTTTTTTTTCAATTCTCTATGATCCCTAGGCATGCCCCAACAACGTACCATCGCGTTTATGCGCCATTTTTTGCACACCTTGTATGAAAAAAATTATCGGCACTTACTGTGTTGATTTATAAGCATCCGAATAGAAATCCTAGACAAGTAAAATCTGTCCAAAAAATATTGTATGCTGTGTTCTGTTTGATGGTCAACATCATGGGATTCTTTAAGTTCCAAGACTCCTTGTGCCATAGTTTCGACAACATCAGCATGTCGGTTTCTGATTTTTACCAAGCTGTCGCAAAAATATTCCATGTTCCGTGTATTGGGTTCCTGTTTTTCGAATTCGATTATTTCTTGAAAACTTCGGATGTACCAATCATTTACCGCTACTACTGATGGCATGCGAAGGAGATTTTCTGGCAGAAGAGCGATTTCTTTCATTATGTTTGCCAATCGGACTGGTAGTTCTTTTCTGAGAAAAACGTAGGATTTTTGTTCTGAGGCATTTAGTCCTAAAAAAACGTTTTTATTAATAATTAATGTAGGATTTTTTTGATTTAAAAATGTTGTTTTCCAGAAAGTGAAACACGTTTTATATAATTGTTCTTGAAATAGAAAAAACGTGACATCTAAATGCATTATTAATCAATAACAACATAATGCAATTATGTTCTACGATAAAAAATAACGCTTTTTGATAATCTAAAATAATATTATTTTAAGATAGTTTAAATGTAGTTCTTATTATACTCTTCGCAGACAAAGTCGAAGAGTATATTGCGATTGGTCGGACCTTCTCTAAAATCGTTAATATTCATCCTAGAGCAAACATTTTTGCAGATTCGTTCGTTTCATGACTTCATAAGACTTTTATTTTTTGTCCGTCCGTCTGTCTGTCTGTAACGAAATTTGTGACCACCATAACTCAAGAACGGTTTATCGGATCGACTTGAGATTTAACACAAAAATAAATCCTATTTAGAGGAAGAGCCCTATTGTTTTTGGAAAAAATCAAGTAGTAAATACAGGGTTAAAAACACCCCAAAAGTGGAAAAAAATTCATAATTCGGTTAATATCAATTTTACGAAAAAAAATATTGTTAATAAAATTAAAGATTGTATTTTTCCCTATAAAAAAGCATCTGGTAATTTTTTTGTATCCCCACCCGTTTACAAAAAAAATAAGTTTTACGTTGTTTTCAATAAAATAAAAAATGCACCTTTTTAATCATGCAAAAAGTATCATAAGAATGTGTAACAATTATATAAAAATGAAAAAATTGTCATAAAAAATCTGCGAAGTTTAACTTTTTAAATAATCTATCCCTCTCTTGTTTTAAGATAGTTTGAATCTAGTTCTTAATTATTTATTTTAACAGGTGATACAAACAAATTATTGTGAACAGAAACCGTCTCCAATGATATTTATAAATTTTAAGAAGCATCTTATTTTAAAACAAACATAATTTTAACATAAAAATGTGAATAAAGACGTAGTTCATTTTATTTAATAATAATAATAAAAATATTATTGGTAACAATAACTATGATAACGCCATAATATTGCCTCACAGTTTATTTTTAATTATTTGATAGGAAACCAAAATAAAAATATTTATTTAGATTAGGTTCTGAATTTTTTTGCAGTAGAATTTTGTAGAAAATTAATTTCCTTCTTTCGCAAAGAAACAGTTCTAATACTAGGTCAATTCAGTAAAAAGGCCTTCAAAAATATGTTTACCATATATCCTTTATTTTTGCACTTGATTCTTAGTAAAAATAAATGAGATTATAGAAATTATGCAAATAAATACAGTAATCAGCGGCGTGCTAAGTAAATTTATTAATTACTACCCAAATAAATATGTATTTTTATTTACTACATAAGTGGACAGTTTGTTTAAACCGTGTAAACAAATTAATGTAGCTAAAAAATCAATTAAATTAGGGCCCCTGAAAAGTCAACCTTGAACGCCGCTACTGAATCTTTTACATGAATAAAAAAATAAAACCAAGTCATATGAGTAGCGTTACAAGTTGCCAACAACTTTTGTGGACTTTGGACCCAAAATCATGGTAATTGGAGTCCCGTCAGCAACACAGCAAAACAGCATAACAAACATATTTTTTAATTATGTATATTTATCTCTTATGTTAAATACTAGGCTTTTATTTTCCTGGGTAAATATTATTTGTTTTCTTGGAAATACAGCAAATAAAGCAATGCGTCAATTTAGAACAGTTTTTTCTAGAAATAACTGACTAAACACAAGCCTTTGAGAGGCCTAATCTATTCAATAACTTTCCTTGGAATTAAATAAAAAAATACACGTGTGTACCCTCTAGACTGATTGTATTATAATACTAGAAAAACAATATTGACTGACACCATTTTTTTAACGGTATTTTCTAGTATCCTGTTTACCAAATTCTGACGCACAAATTTCGATATAATCACGCTTAGGTCAACTTTGGAGTTTAATAATTTATAAATAAACAAACCTCTGACATAAGACTCATCAATTTAATTCTGATCCACGATGTAACTGCAAAACGTATGTGGTGAGATGAGGTGCCAACAAATTTTATGTAAATACCTATCGGGTACAAAGATCATCATTACCGTTTTCCTAGATATGAATTTAGATTTTGAATATTTTCCAGGTTGGAAAATTTCGCACACGTTGGCGAACAAAAAGTAGTTAAATCAGTTTTATAACTTTTCGAATATTTAAAATTTGGGGCAAGATGCTTTCGTGGTTGCATCATACATCAAAGAGTGCGTTGACACAGCTGATCGAGCCCAAATGTCTCTCATTTTTCTAACCCCACTTTTACCAAACATAACATTCTTATGCCCATAAAAAGTTCAAAATTAGTTTAAAACTTACCAAAATCTATAAATTTCTTGATAGACAGCGGAGATGGATTAAATTGAGAGTAAAAATCCAACATTTTCGCCACAATCTGGCAATTCTTCGCAGTTAGTTTCATAGTTCAACTTTAATTGTAACAAAAATACGGATATCACAAATAACAACAATCAGCCTTGTTATTACACAGTCATCCTAATGTTTATTATTTAAACTGAAACACAAGTTGACCTCGCCGGTATTATTTTATATTTTATCGTCAGATTTCGATCCACGAAGGTTCCGCGGGCGCAACTCGTTGCTTCTCGGAGCAAGGACATTTTAGAAAAACTAGTGGCGTCACCTATTAAGCAGAGGACAAACTTTTGCATAAAAAAAAACAGAAATCTGCAATTAGAAATCTGCATTACCGACTGAACTGACTTCAGGTAGTTCAAAAAAATTACGCGTCTGGATCATTTGAACTACGCAAAGCATTTAACCTCACTTTTTTAAATGATTTAAGCATTTCTAATTTGTAGCAAAACAATCGTTTAAAAAGGTAATTATCCCATTTTGCAGCACAAAATAAGTTAAAAATGATTAATTTTAGCTTAACAATGGTAGGAGAAGCCCCAACAAGCAACATTAAATACGTAGAATCCAAATTTAGCACATACAAATTTGAAAAAACAATCTCGGACAGAAAAATTCTTTTTCAATGCATTAAAATGGATAACTCTGCGCTTATTTTAATAAACGATAAGGACAACTACCAGTTTGTGGACTTATCACTTGCTTTGCGAAAAAACGCGGATACTGAGCCGCTTAGTACCAGTTTATTGGGAGGTTTTGGTGAAAATTCTTCGGTTAGTTTATCGAATAGGATTTCGAAGAAGCTTGGCAAAACCGTGTACGTAAGTTTTAATTTAGAGCAGGACAGGTTACTTGTACCAATGGTAGAGAAATGTTTGTACGATGAGATTAAAAAAAGCCCTGAGAGATTTTGAGAATAAAACACGACATATTTTTTACACATATTGTATTTTAGTTCTAATAAAAATTAGTATAATAAATATTGTATATAATAATATAACTTTGATAATTTATAATAATTACTGGCTAAATACCGTATTTTCCAATTCCTAGATATTCGCTTTATTCAATAAAAATACCTGCACTAAACACGAAGCACTAGATTGAGTAAATTTAACATAATTATAATAATAAGATAAAACAAAGGTGCTTCTGCCGAAATATAATTAACAAAACTTTTATTCTTAAATATTTAAAAATATAATATATTTATTTACAAAAATATACATTGGTTTAAATGGCAGGTGGTGAGCTACGCACTACGAACTGAAGTCTGAAAAAGTGAATTATTGTCATGAGACTCTAACTATTTGTTGAGGAAACAACAAAATAACAAGTAATGTACATGATAGTGCAAATTTAATATACTAGAATTGATTGCGTCGCCTAATGAATCGTCTAGTTACTTTCGAGGGGAAAACTTGGGGTTGGCAGGCATGTGTGTAAAACTTCGGAGCTCGTAACTCATATCAATACCTAGCGCTGTTGCCGTGTCCATGTCGCTTTTCCGGAAAATGATCATTCGAATGTCGCTATGCAGGTAAATCTTGCCGGACTTTGAACTCATAAATCTGCAAACAAAAAACGCATAAAATAAAAATACATTTAATAGTACAGTCAATCCGTATGTGGACATCGACAAAATTCCTGGTAGGGCCGCCTTTTTTATATGAGGTAACTGGATGTCCAAAGAGTAAAACCCCAAATTGGCGTATATTTACCTATTGCAGAAACGGAGTTATGGCCCTCCAAAGGGCCCCCTTTACTTCATCGGTGGAACTGCACCAAATTTTGGAAACAGATGTCAAATGAGGTTTTAAAAAAAATTTAATAAAAAAAAATCTCTAAAAAAATTCCTTCACCCCCTAAATAGCCCCCAAAGAGTAATAACTAATCACGTTGGATTTACACCAAATTTTGCAGAAAGATGTAAAATGCGATGCTATAAAATATTTATTAATAACTTTTTTTAAAAAAAAATTCTATGCCCCCCTTAAAAGCCCCCTTCGTTTATGAGGCGAAGGAATTGTTTTTTGAAAAAAAGTAATAAGAAAATATTTTTAAGCATCTTATGCATCTATCTGCAAAATTTGGTGTAAATCCAACGTGACTGGTTTTTACGCTTTGGGGGCTATTTAGGGGGCGAAGGAATTTTTTTTGGAGATTTTTTTTTATAAAAATCATTTTAAAACCTCATTTGACATCTATTTCCAAAATTTAGTGCAGTTTCAACGTGATGAATTAAAGGGGGCCCTTTGGGGTCCATAACTCCGTTTCTGCAATAGGTAGATATACGCCCATTTGGGGTTTTACTCTTTGGACATCCAGTTACATTATATAAAAAAGGCGGCCCTACCAGGAATTTTGTTGATCCACCCTTATTATTTAGGACAAATTGACTGTACTATAAACGTAAAGAAACGGTTTATAAAACGTACCTCAAATGAATAAGATACCGCAGCCACTTAGGGCCCCATTCTAAGTTTTCATCCTGGCAGTTGGTAGGCATGTAAAGCGTCCTTTGGCGTATAAAAGTCTGAGAATTGGCTGGCATATCCGATAAGTCGTACATTATAACAAACATCTTGACTACTGTCCCTAGCGGGTTGAAAAGTGTTACTTGCACTGTGCCCATTTTAGGCACATTGTACCCCTTTTTTCCTAGGTTGATATGCCCCTGAAAAATCATAATTAACACAACAATTTCGGCGTTTAATAATAGAAGACGTACCAGGTATGGAGACGAGACCTTGTCGTTGTCGCCTAAGGTGTAGAAAAAAACGGTTACTGGAACTATTAAGTGTTTCGGGACAAAAGCTCCTGATGCGCCTAATTCGGCACGAAAGCCTTGGACCGTTGATACTGGCTCCAGGCGACCGTTTAGGACGGATTCTTCGAAAGAACCTGCAAGAAAATTGCATGTTTTTAACTATAACAACAGTCAAACAAAACGTTTTTACAAATGCGAATTTTAGAACATGTTTTTGGAGCCCGAATACCCACTTTCTCTTATGCAAACTAGGGAATGCAATCCCGGGATTCCGGGAGCCCGAAATCCCGGGATTGACTTGATTTTCAGTCCCGAAATAATCCCGAAATCCCGAAGTAATCCCAAAACAATCCCGAAAAAATATTTTTTCTTTAAATTAATTTTACATGTTTGAAAAAAACATTACAATGCAGAAAACGGTATTTAGTGACTTTTTTTTTTTTCTTTAAACCTAAAAATCTAACAACGGATCTTTTAATTTTTTTAAATTATAGGTTAAATTTAAAATTTTATTATTTTTATTTATTTGTCATTTATTTTTTTGCTAGAGTGCTTTCGACACTTAATATTTAATTTATTAGCTTTTCATACCATTTTAATTGCTGTTGTTTCTCTAAAATAAGAGTAAAAATTATTTTTTGGGATCGGGATTCCGTCCCGGGATTCAAAAAATCAATCCCGGGATTGAATCCCGATCCCGAAATTTGCATTCCCTAATGCAAACTTGTGTACAACTTAGACCGCAGTTTTTAGCGTTATTATTAGAGCAATTGTTTTAAATTTTTGACCATAATGTTGGCTCCTTCTAAAATACTTATTGTTTGCCACATTTTGTTTTGAAGCCCTAGTTTAGCAAAAATAACTGTTTAAAGAAGGGGAAACTATACTAAAAACAACTGTTTTTCTTCTTAAATTGAGCCACAAGATCAATTTTTAACAAACAATAAGTATTACAAAATAAATTTTTTTTTTAAAGACACCAAGGTTTTTAAAATCGGATAAGAATTAACTAAGATATTTGTGGTCTAAGTTTTGTGAATATTTGCATAAAAACGTGCTTTTTAACGACCGAGGATAAGCCTCTCTCTAGTTGAACTGTTTGTAGGTGGCTACTCTAGACACATATTCATGTTGAAAATATATCTGTTTAACTATAGTAGACTGCGCGTTCTACGCAAAATATCCCGTTTTTCGTCTATTCTGGCCACCGCAGCCCCTCTACATGGTATTAGAATTAAACAAAGGTTAAGTAAAAATCTTAAAGCGTACCTAACAAGTTCGCAGCGTGTCCTTTCCTCCTATACTTAACGGAAATTACTTCTTCTTTGGGTAAGGTGTAGATTTCAGGACTGCAAGGTGACAATAAGCTGCCGTCACTTTCGCTCTCGTCGTCGGTTGAAAAACTTGTTGAAAATATTGCACTGAAATTTAAAATCAGTTTAATTTTTTGAGTATTAATAATTTTTCTTGTCTTAGACTAAAAATTGAATTTTAGAATTTTGCGATTTTGAAAGATAAAAATTTGTTGTAATTTTAAGTTGACAATGCACACTTTTTATTAAAAAATCAGGAGATGCATATTTGCATTCCTTCTCTACCAGTAAGTACCTCAAACTATGAAAAATGACCAAGTTTAGGTCCAAAGAAAGCTATGTGGGACTGTGTAGATTTTTTTTTGATTACGTTAAAATGTGCTAATGAAGATGCATAAAAAAAATAATTTTGTTTGTGATTTAAATCCATTTAGAATCAGCAATGCTTTAAAAATGTTACCGAGTACGTTAAATTTAAACAAGATCGAATCAAATTTTAAATTCTTGGAAGATTAAAATTAGTAGTGGTTTTTAGTTGACAAATAACACATCTTTTTGTAAAAAAAAATGATCCGCATATTTGCACTCCTTTTCTACCAAGCATTACATAAAAATAAAAAAAAGTCTACTCACATAGCTTTTTTTAGGCCTAAATTAGTTCATTTTTAATAGTTTGAGGTGCTAACTGGTAGGGAAGAAGTGCATATATGCAGCTGCTAATTTTTAAATAGAAAGAAGCTACCAGGAGTAAGCACTGGACTAAACTTTGAAAGGATTTAAAATCATGCAGCAACTAGGAAACCGAATTTTGCTCGATTATATGTTTATGAAATAGACCTTTACTTTTGTTTAATAAAAAAAATTAAAACAATGTTTTCCGATGGGCTAAATTTACCTTTTAATTGCGGATACAGAATTAATTGACGAATCAAATTCGAAGCGAGCATTTCCTCGTCTGACAGGCGCAGGACTGCTTGTTAAAGGTAGCCCCGTTCTAGAGTGAAAAACCATTGAAGCAGCATTACCAAAACTCTTCCTGAAGGTTTCCTTTTCCGTCGGCGTTGGAACAGCCCCATTATTGCTCTTTACATCGTCAAAACACAGCCGTTGTCTCGCGCTTCGTGTCCCCGCGGCCTCCAATTTCTTGCTGCGCAACTTTGGAATCGGACTATCACATATTTTAATCTTACTACTAGTATCACATTCACGCTTTGTATCATCACGCGCACTTCGCTCTATCGCATCCAAGAGTATCTTAGCCTTATCTTGGTTTTTAGTCCTGAGATCATTGCCACTGCTCCATTTCGCAAACTTGTTCAAATGCTCGTCATTTGGACTGATGTGACGCTTTTCTGGACTTTCTTTGCCACGATTCGCTTCGCCTATATTTAGTTTCTTGAGTTTTGACGTTGGTAAGGTGTTTGGTAAGCCGTTTGGCGCGCTTGTGGACGCTTGGCACGCGTCTTTACCACTGCGCATGCGCTTTATCTTCGACGCGTCGTTCTGCGCATGCTCAGTTGCTTCCTCGAACTCCTCACAGTGGTGCTTGCCTTTGATGGTGCACTGAACGTGCATTCTGTCATCTACCACCTCTTTGTTGTGTTTTCTGGTTTCCTTAGTTTTGATTATTTCCTCTGTAGTACAGGAAGGGCAGTTTGTTAAAGGTACTTCAGACATGCGCGGTAGGTTTAGGTAATTCACGCGCAAAATATGATGGCCTATGTCTGTCGCTGGGAACTTATGCTCTATTGCAGACGAGGTGAATTTTGAGGTCGTCTCGCCTGGAAGGGCGACACGAAAACTTATGTTCTTGTTCGTCAGGATGTGTTTGGTTTCATTTTGCGGGCTGAGCCACGCTGTTATTTGCGAAAAGTAGAGTTGCGACCGGATCGCGTTCACTAGTTGGTTAGTGTTAAATAGCCCTGTTTCTGCTGATCTGTAATTTAAATAAACAAGAGCGGGTTAGATCAGTGAGTGGGATAGATCATTTAAAAAGTTACACTTCGCAGAAAAGTCTTTTTTTATGACCATTTTTTTTATTTTTATATACTTGCTACACATGCTATATGATACTCTTCGCAGTAGATGATTAAAAAGGTGCATTTCTTATTTTATTAAAAAACCTAAAACTTATTTTTTTTGTAAACGGGTAGGGATTTAAAAAAATACATAGATGCTTTTTTATAGGAAAAAATACAATCTTTAATTTTATTGTTAATATTTTTTTTCGTAAAATTGATATTAACCGAAATATGAATTTGTTTTAACTTTGGGGGTGGTTTCTACCTCTATTTATCATTTGATTTTTTTCAAAAACAATAGGGTTCTTTCGTCAAACGAGATTGATTTTTGCACCAAATCTCAAGTCAATTGAATAAACCGTTCTTCAGTTATTGTGGTAACAAGTTTCGTTACAGACGGACAAAAAATGAAAGTCTTAAAAAGTCATGAAACGAACGAATCTGCAAAATGTTTGCTTTAGGATGAATATTAACATTTTTAGAGAAGGTCCGACCAAATGCAATATATTCTTCGACTTTGTCTGCGAAGAGTATAATAATGTAAAATTCTAGCTTAAATTTTATTTACCTTTTAGGGGACACGTTAAAAAGCCATCGTTCTAACAAAAAACCATTTTCAGAATCGTCAGAAGTTAAAGTGTTTTCGTCAAAACATCCACAAGTTAATACTACCTCAATGCAAAGAGGTATTTCCTTTTTCCAAAAATCCAATACTTTGACTCGCAAATTTTCATACTTCATGCACTAGAAAAAAACAAAAATGTTACACCTCTTTTCAGAACAAATCAAGTTATTCTTTGGTTAGAAAACGAGTTATTTCTTACGAAACTATATTCAATCAAATTCTTTGTATTGTAAAAAAAATGTATTTTCGGCTATCTGTGCTGTGTCAGCTTCCATATTTTGTTCTTTGGCTTACCAGGCTGTCATTTTGGTCACACTTGTGCCCCACATTGGTTTTAATATAGCAGCTATGTGGCCCCTCGTAAAAACCTTTGCTTTTCTGATGGAGCTTTTCAGGAATACGTCCTTCAGTAACGAGGGCTGAAACTGCTACCAGAATATCGCTGCTGTTTCCATTTATCGTTTCCGAGGCTGTCAAACTAGCACTGTGCATCTGCAACAAAGAAAAACAAAAATTAAATTTAAGAAAATTTAGGCAGATAATTTATTTAAAAGAGAAAGTGTACCTTTTTGAATTTATTTAAATAATGGTGTGAAACTGCGACTTTTGTTAATTTAATCAAATAAAAGTGTGAACTAGGCAATAGGAATCAAGATTCGACCTTTGACCCAAGATTTTTGCGGTCAAAATTTGCACAAACTATTGAAAATTAAAGTGCAAAATTAACAATGTACAGGGTGTCCAAAAAATGGCACATAAACGCGATGGTACGTTGTTGGGGCATGTCTAGAGAGCCTCAGAAAATTGTTAAAAAAAATCTATCTCATATACCCTCGGAGATATGTTGCCCCAAAGTGCGAAACTTTAAACGCTTATAACTTGAATATAACAGCACATATTAACAAAAAAAATGGTTAAATTCAAAGCTACAGTCTATTTTAAACCATTCCACCATTTGGTTATTTTTTGAATCGTAGAATTACATTTTTATAATCAATTTAATTTTACAAAATTTTCATGAAATGAAGCTGACAACAACGGCAATAAAATCTAATGCAAAAGTGTATGATCAAGACTCATAGATGGGATTTTTAGATGTATTTTTCTGGACTATGTTGCCGAATTTATGCAACTTTGTTCGCATTTTTCTCGATGAATATAACATATGGATTTTTTTTGACAATTTTCTAGGGATCACTAAGAATGCCCCAAGAGCGTACCATCGCGTTTATGCGCCATTTTTTGGACACCTGTATTTATTTGGCGTGAACATGTTTGGTACTAATTTAAATAGCCTAGGTAATATTCTATGCTGTACTGTACTAAATTTTAAACTTTGTACCTAATGGTTTTAGGATTTCATAAATCGCGCCAAACATTTAATAGTACATTATTAACTATTTTTTTCACTACTACCATTTTCTTAAAAAATGTTAATTTAAAAATATGTTCAATTTTTATCAAAACCCTGTATATAATTTTTACAAAAAATTAATCGAAGTTTCCATGGAAATGACAATGACGTTACATCAATCAAAACAATAAAAAGTTCTTCAAATGGGTGTTTTTTTCCAAAATAACTCATAATTTGCACGTAAATGGCGTAAATGATTTAAATAATATGATGGTCACTGATAAGGAATTTGTAAATATAATGATAATGATAGAACACTGACACAGCTACAGAAAAAAGTGCGACATGTTTACAACTGTACAATTTTTTTTTTCGTTAAAATACATATTTGTGCAATAAAATGTTTTGAACTATTTTAAAGTAGTTATGTTTTCAAAATAAAAAAATTTTGGTAAAAAACTCACAAAAACTGCTGTAAGTACCGTTCTATTTATGATAAAATTGATATATGTTTTGACATTTCATTATTGTACAGTGTACATAGGCATGGAAATTATTATTGACCAAGGGAGAGAAATGTGATTTCTCTGGTAGAAGATCGGTCAAAAATTGACTTTTCTATAGGTAGTAGTGAAAAAAGATTTTTTTTATTGGCTTAAAAACATAATTTTATCCAATGCCTTTTCACTGACTCGTAAAGTGGCTTTAATTCTAGGTCACATTCTAATTTAAGTAAGACAGAACATTATTACATAATACCAGATATTTAACATGTGTTACAATATTTATAAACATTAGAAGCCCGTTAGAAGCTAATTTTTCGAAACAAAGACTTGCTGTTCCCATAGTACCCACCACAGATATTGTTTTTTTGTTTTTCTAGGTAATTATGCTTTAACTAGGTGGCTAGATAAGGCTATTTCCAAAAGTAGGTCAAAGCAGGCGGGCATTGAATCAGCTGAAAAAGCAGCGGATTTTGTAGAAGGACGTGGTTAAATAAGTTGGCAAAGGTACGTAATGTATACAGTATTACATCCGTTTTACATTCTAAAAAATTCATCACGCAATTAATTTTATTTAAAACTGCTTAAAATAAGCAGGTTTTTTAATGAAGCGTTTTACAAGATATGTTTTATTATAATCAAAGGCAAAAAAAAATTGCCTAAGTTGTCTCAATATTTGGTCAACTTTGAAAAGCTCTAGAAAAAAAACGAAAGCACTTGAGAAAAATCTGATTGCTGCTTTGTTTTCTACGGCTTATAATAAGCATAAAAACACAGTTTAAGGCAAATCTATTTCCTAAACTTTTTCCCAATTTTCCTAAGGGGTAGGTATTAAGAAATTGTCGATTTTGGCCAAAATCCAGTTTTTTGACTGCCACAACTTTAAAAAAATACTGATACGCCTGAAAACTTCCATGTTGGTGTAAAACGAGCTGCTGAATCCAAATTTAATACTTAAATATTTACAGCGCTTTTAGTTTTAATGCTATGCGCTTTCAAAGGCAACTTTTAACAAAAAACTTGATTTTTTTTAAAGTGCTCTAATTTACAGAATTTTTTTTTTTTTTTTTTAAATTAAATGCAGATTCGTATTCTTAAGCCCAGAGGGAATTTACAAAATAAGTTTCATTAAAATCGGAGACAATTTTTTTGTTTGGCTTTTTTAAAAATTACTAAATTTTGACCAACTTTGAAAAGCTATAGCAAAAAAACGAAAGCACTTGAAAATAATCCGATTGCTAATTTGTTTTCTATGGCTTATAGTTAGCATAATAACACAATTTAAGTCAAATCCATTTCCTAATTTTTTTTTTAATTTTCCTAAGGGGTAGGTATAAAAAATTGTCTATTTTGGTCAAAATTCAGTTTTTTGACTGCCACAACTTTAAAAAAATACTGATACGCCTGAAAACTTCCATGTTGATGTTAAACGAGCTGCTGAATCCAAATTTAATACTTAAATATTTTCAGCGCTTTTAGTTTTAATGCTATGCGCTTTCAAAGGCAACTTTCAACAAAAAACTTGATTTTTTTTTAAAGAGCTCTATGTCACAAAATTTTTTTTTTGGAAAAAATTTAAATACAGATTCGGATTCTACAGCCATAAAGTAATTTACAAAATAAGTTTCATTAAAATCGGAGACAATTTTTTTATGTGGTGCTTTTTTGAAAATTATTAAAATTTGGCTAACTTTGAAATGCTCTAGCAAAAAAATGAAAGCACTTGGAAAAAATCCGATTGCTGATTTGTTTTCTACGGCTTATAATTAGCATAAAGACTAAGTTTAAGGCAAATCTATTTCCCAAATTTTTTCTTAATTTTTCCAAGGGGTAAGTATTAAAAAGTTGTCGATTTTGGCCAAAATCCACTTTTTTGACTGCCACAACTTTAAAAAAATACTGAGATGTCTGAAAACTGCCATGCTTATGTAAAACAAGCTGCTGAATCCGAATTTGGCACCTAAATAATTCTAACGTTTTTAGTTTTAATGCTATGCGCTTTCAAAGGCAACTTTCAACAAAAAAACTTGATTTTTTTTAAATAGCTCTAAGTCACAGAATTTTTTTTTTGGAAAAAATTTAAATACAGATTCGTATTCTACAGCCATAAAGTAATTTACAAAATAAGTTTTATTAAAATCAGAGACAATTTTTTTCTTGTGCTTTTTTCAAAATTATTAAAATTTGGCCAACTTTGAAAAGCTATAGCAAAAAAACGAAAGCACTTGAAAATAATCCGATTGCTGATTTGTTTTCTATGGCTTATAATTAGCATAAAAACAAAATTTAAGGCAAATCTATTTCCTAAATTTTTTTTCAATTTTCTTAAGGGGTAGGTATTAAAAAATTGTCGATTTTGGCCAAAATTCAGTTTGTTGACTGCCACAACTTTAAAAAAATACTGACATGCCTGAAAACTTCCATGTTGATGTAAAACAAGCTGCTGAATCCGAATCTGGCACCTAAATAGTGCCAACGTTTTTAGTTTTCTTGCTATGCTCTTTTAAAGGCAACTTTAAACGCGACACCTGATTTTTATCAAAGTGCTTTAATTTACAAAAATTTCTTTTGTAAAAAAATTTAAATGCAGATTCGTATTCTGTAGGCAATAAGTAATTTACAAAATAAGTTATATTAAAATCGGGGAAAAATTTTTTTGTTGTGCTTTTTTGAAAATTATTAAAATTTGATCAACTTTAAAATGCTGTAGCAAAAAAACCAAAGCACTTGGAAAAAATCTGATTACAGGTTTGTTTTCTAAGGCTTTTAATAAGCTTAAAAATACAATTTAAGGCAAATCTATTTTTTACAATTTACATTATTTTGTAACAAGGGATAACTCCAAATTTAAGATTTTTGTTTTAAAATTTGGTTAACTTCACGCACCTAATGGCTGCAGATATGACCCGACCTAAAACCTAGCTTTTCATTCTATCCTTTTCTCAAAATATCCAAATGCATGTAATCGATAAGGATAAGACATTTTAACGAAAGGAGGTTGGAGTGAAAGTGCTTGGAAAAATTACTTTGGCTTCTGTTTACAATCTAATTTAACATTTAAAAAATTGTAATTATAAGAATTATTACATGCTATAATTAAGCAAAAATAAAACGAAATGATTTGGAATTAATCAACCAGAATTTTGATACAATTAAAATTTCTTTAAAATGTCTTTTAAACATACAAAAAAGAATGTTCTAAATTCCTTTATTCCTTAGCTAATGAGTAATTTTACAATATGTTGCAATAAAGCAAATTTTCCCATTACGTAAAAGGGAAAAACTAGTAAATTTCTAAAATAAACTAGATACTTAACAATTTGGATATAAAAATGCATAAAAAAAATAATTGCGTAAAGTTCCTTGAAACATTTCAACAATTTAGCAATAATTAAATACATTTTTAAGCCTAACAGCTGCGGTTATTTTATTTAAAAAATTTCCCTGCACCTACGTTAATTTAAATTACAAGTATTTAAGCAATGACGTCATACGAAACAAGCATTTCCATTGGAGGAAAATCTAATGTGTTCATGCAGAGAACATTGCGACAGCTGATTGTCCGCTATCGACTCCCCGTGTTGCCAAATTAGTCCCTTTGTTTGAAAACTGTCTCTTAACACAAGAAACAACTTTTCTAAAAACTAGCTATTTGGTTTTCAAATTACCTTATATCAAAGACGAAGAATGCATTATTCTACTAAGCAAAAAACAGGTCTTTACGTACAGCAAAACTATTTACTGCATGCTGGCAACACTGCCGCAAAATCAGCTGATAATTCTCGGTAGTACACTGTTGCCCATTGCATTTTAACTATACTCTATGGCTTGACTAGGCTGCATTGAATCTCTCGCGACTCGAATCAAGGTTGCCTCACGACTGTTCACACACGTGCAGTGTTTAATTTCAGAACGCACAGCGCAAAATCTGCTTTTGGTTTCAAGGAAATCGGTCCCATTTTCAATTTTCCAGATGCATACCTTTTATGCCCTTAAATACACTTGGCAACGTTGGATCTCATGGGATGTATACCCCTTTTAAGGACATAAAGACCTTTGCAGGAAATTGTATCCTGCTATAAAAAAACCTTGCTTTAATTGAAACTTTTAACTACAGGATGGCTAAAAATTGAAGCATAAACGCGGTGGTACGTTGTTGAGGGATTCCTGGAAAATTGTTAAAAAAAACCATTTGATATATTTATTGAGGAAAATGCGAACAAAGTTGCATAAATTCAGCAACACAGTCTAGGAAAATACGTCTAAAAATCCCATCTGTAAGTCTTGATCATACACTTTTGCATTAGACATTGTTGTCAGCTTCATTTTATGAACATTTTATAAAAATTAATTGATTATAAAAATATAATTCGACCATTTAAAAGAAAAACAAATGGGAAAATGGTTTAAGATAGACTGTAGCTTTGTATTAAACCATTTTTTTTGTTAATATGTACTTTTATCTTCAAGATGTATGAGCGTTCGAAGTTTTGCACTTTGGGACCTCATATCTCCAAGGGTGTTAAAGACAATAAAGACATTATACTATTTTTATATTGCGCGCCAAAGTATTTGAAGTTCGACGATGCCTTGAGCGAGGCTGTATCCGGTATCCTGTGACGAGACTACTACGCGAGAGGGCCTGCCGGCCATATTGACTATACGAGAGCTGAGAGCTGTGTAAAAATTTGTACCGCAGCGTCATGCAACTTGTTTTCTTCAATTGTTCATTAATATTATGTTTTTAAATTAAAATTATTACAAAATCAAACGTGTTTAAGTGTACCATCGCAAAATACAGTCCATTACTAACATAAATTGGTCCTCGGAACCGAATATAAGAAGAAAAGAGAACAAACAACCTGTTGTGCAATCGTCGAGTGGGCGATTTGGGTTGTTGTTGTTGGTGAAAATTGAAGATTTGCTTGAGTTGCCACTATTGTTGGAGCGTGTGGTTCCTAAATATCCAAATGGTGTGGATTATGCTTGTGTGAAGCATAATATAAAGTGGAGATTACCAATAAACATTGAAAAACTGTGAAGCTGCAACCGAGGGGTTGACCGATCAAAAATATTTTGTAAAAACCTGGAGTCGTCGAAATCTACAAACGCGGTGAGACCTTTCCATTTTTCCTAATATCCTTGACAAGATCAAAAGAGCATTTTCTATTTTAATAAAGATTTAACTTGTTTTATTTAATTTAGTACCTAGCATAATTCGTGCAAAATGACTAACTTAGAGGCTTTAGTTAAAAAAAGAGGTTCAATTAAGGCGCGGGTTACCTTGTTTGAAAAATTCCTGAGCAATTTAGATACAAAAGAGGTTTTACTGAGCGCAGAAAAAATAGAATTAAAACAACGTTTAGAAGCAGCACGTAATCTTGTGCACATTTTTAATGACATACAAGACGAAATTGAGGGTTTAAGTGACGACTTAGAATCTCAAATTTTGTATCGAGAAGTGTTTGAAAATAGTTTTTATGCAGCCATCTCACGTGGAGATGATAAATTAAAAAATAGTGGGGTTGAAGATTCAGACAACGAGTCCGTTGCGGCATCCCAACCTGGATCGCAAGTGTCTGGGGTAGGTTCGAACGCTACATCGAGAAATCAAAATAGATCGTGTGACCATCAGTCAAATATTAAGTTACCTTTGATTTCATTACCTAAATTTAGTGGAGATATTGAGCACTGGTTAGAATTTAAAGACACTTATCAAAGTTTAATTCATAGTAACGATTCTCTCGATGATATAAAGAAATTTCACTATTTAAGAGCAGCACTTGTAGGTGAAACGGCTAGTTTAATAAAAGCGTTAGAGTTTAGTGCTAAAAACTATGAAATTGCTTGGAAAGCAGTGTGTGAAAGGTTTGATAACCCAAGATTATTAGTAAATAATCATGTTAAAGCCCTTTTTAACTTAGAACAAATTTTAAAGGAAAGTTCATATGAAATAAGAAAATTGGTTGATAATCTAAATAAACATTTGAGGGCTCTTGAAATCATGGGCCAACCAACTACTTCTTGGGATACCTTGCTTATCTATATGATATCAGTTCGGTTAGATTTTAGTACATTGCGTGAGTGGGAAAAATATAGAGGTGAAAAGGATAAGGTTGACTTGAATCTCTTAATTGAGTTTTTAAAATCTCGTGCGGACTATCTAGAAAGTCTAGAACAAAACAAAGTGGACAAAAGAGTGTCAAAACATGATAAAAATAATGCTCCGCGGGCATTGTTTGTCAAAAAGTTTCCTTGTGTTATGTGTAAAGGTGATCACAGCATCTATAAGTGTGATAAATTTCTTGAGCTAGCTCCGCTTCAAAGAAATGAAACGAGTAAAAAGTTAAGATTGTGTCATAATTGTCTTCGTGAAGGTCATTATGCAAATGATTGTTATCATAAAGGATGTTTTAAATGTCAAAAGAAGCATAATGTTCTCTTACATTTTGCTGAAAGTGGTGGTGAAAATCAAAAGCCAAAAGATGGTAAGGAGAAAAGTGATACTTCCGGTCAACAACGAGTACATTCATCTCAACATGAATCAAATAAATGTGTATTTTTGGCTACGGCTTTGGTTAAAGTATTTGACAGCCGTCGTGGGACAAAAGTGTTGCGTTGTCTTTTAGATCCTGGTAGCCAATCATGTTTTATAAGTCAAAGTGCGTGTAGAAAATTAGATCTTTTACAGAAAAATGTAAACACTAGTGTGTGTGGTATAAATAATTCAAAATCAGTGATAGAGTATTCCTGTGAATTAGCTTTTAAATCTTTAAATTCGAATTTTGAACAGAAAATACAGTGTTTTGTTGTTCCTGAAATATCAGGGCTTCTTCCAAATTTCTCAGTGAGGGTTGAGAATTTTAATATTCCAAGTAACATCAAATTGGCAGATCCCAATTTTTGTGAGCCAAGAGGGATTGATCTACTACTGGGTGCGAATAGTTTTTGGAATCTTTTATCGATTGGTCAGATTAAGTTAGATTGTGGAATTACTTTGCAAAAAACTCGACTAGGTTGGATTGTTGGTGGAAGCTTTAGTAATCCCTATAACTCAAGTGATTTAGTGTGTCAGTTTAACAAAATCGAAGATCAACTTCAGCAATTCTGGGAAGTTGAAAAGATATCTACGGCAAAGGTGTTATCTAAAGAGGAACAGTTCTGTGAGGAACTATTTCTAAAATCCACCTATAGAGACGAAAGTGGAAAATTTGTGGTGACCATTCCACTTAAAGGTGAAGCATCTGAATTAGGAAATTCCTATGAAATTGCAAAGCGCAGATTTTTAAATTTGGAGTCGAAACTTACAAAAAATGAAGATTTGAGAAAGAATTACAAAGAATTTCTTAATGAATATAAAACTCTAGGGCATATGACTTTAGTAAAAAACGGTGACAAAAATGAGGGTTATTATATGCCGCATCATGGAGTAATAAAGGAGGATTCTACGACCACGAAGTTGAGAGTGGTATTTGATGCTAGTTGCAAAAGTGACAATGGTGTTTCATACAACGACCTACAAATGGTAGGACCAACCTTGCAACAAGATCTCTTCTCAATTCTGGTAAGGTTTAGAAAGCACAATTATGTAATTTCAGGAGACATAGAGAAAATGTACAGACAGGTACTTGTGAAACCTGAACAAAGATGTTTCCAAAGGATTTTGTGGCGTGAAAATTGTGATCAACCTATTTGTATTTATGAATTGAATACGGTGACTTATGGTACCGCCTCAGCAGCCTATTTAGCAACGCGAAGTCTGTTACAAATGTCTGTAGAATGCGAATCAGAAGTGTCTAGAGTCATAAAAAATGATTTTTATGTAGATGACCTCTTAACAGGTGCTACTTCAATTGAAGATGCTTTAAAATGTGCATTTGATGTTTCAAATATTTTGAATAGTGGTGGATTCAAACTTCGAAAGTGGCAATCGAATTCTCGAGAAATTCTAGAAAACTTAAGTGACAGTGATGCAAACCTCAAGGTAGATAATTTAAATCTAGGTGTTGAGGAGTGCAGCAAGACTTTAGGTCTAATATGGAATAGTGGTGGTGATCAACTAAGATACAGAATTAACGAAATTAAAGTAAATCACGGAGTAACAAAACGATCTGTGTTATCAAGTATTTCTCAAATATTTGACCCGCTAGGTTTACTTAGTGTTTGCGTCATTAAAGCAAAAATTCTTATGCAGCGTTTGTGGTTGGAAGGACTAAATTGGGACGAGTCACTAAGTGAAGCTTTATATACTAAATGGAAATTCTTCACTGAGAGCATATTGTGTCTAAATGATTTGAAAATAAATCGCCATGTGTTGTGTACTAATCCAGTGAATATTCATCTACATGGATTTTCTGATAGTTCCATAGAAGCTTACGGTGCAGCAGTTTATATTAGATCAGTGGATTGTGAAGGCAATGTCACAGTGAATTTACTTTGTTCCAAAACACGCGTGTGTCCATTAAAATCTTTAACCATTCCAAGATTGGAACTTTGCGCGGCGCTGTTGCTGTCTCAATTAATGGAAAGGGTAAAAGATGCCTTGGAACTTCCTATTGATGGTGTGTATTATTGGACAGATTCCATGGTAGTGTTGTCATGGATAAATACATGTCCTAGCTTATTGCAAACATTTGTAAGTAATCGTGTTAGCCAGATTAGTGATATTACTAAACCAGAAGATTGGAGGCATGTTAGCTCCAAACAAAATCCTGCGGATTTGTTATCAAGAGGTGTGGAAGCCTCGGCGCTTTTTGATTGTCCTTTGTGGTGGCATGGGCCAGAATGGCTTCTTAGTGAAGAAAGTGATTGGCCGCAGAATATTGTTAATAATGTTTCAGATTGTGATTTAGAATTGCGTAAATCAACAAAGGTGTTTTTAGCAATTAATAACTTACATAGTTTAGGACTAGATAAGTTTTCAAATTTACAAAAATTACAACGTGTGTTTGCTTATGTGTTACGATTTAAAAATAAGTGCCTTCGCATCTTAGATACTCAAGACAAAGGTGTATTGTGTGTTAAAGAGTTGAAAAATGCGTTATTAATGTTAATTAAAATCGCGCAACGTGAATGTTTTGCAAGTGAAATAAATGCACTTGAATCTAATAAATGTTTAGATAAAAAATCTCGTATCTTGTGTTTAAATCCTTTTCTTGATGAGTTGGGTATCCTAAGGGTGGGGGGTAGGTTAAAAAATGCAAATTGTGAATTTAGCAAGAAACATCCCATTTTATTAACAGATAATCATTTTCTTACAAAACTTATTTTTGAAAATGAACATAAACGGCTTCTTCATGCTGGCTCTCAATTAGTGCTGTCCTCTTTAAGAAATAATTATTGGCCTTTAAGGGGACGGAATTTAGCTAAAAATATAATTCATAAGTGCGTCAAATGTTTTAAAGCTAAACCTAAAAATTTTAGTGAAATTATGGGTAACTTACCTAAAGAAAGAGTAACTGTAGCTCCTCCATTTTGGAATACGGGTGTTGACTATTGTGGTCCATTTATTTTGAAAGACCGCAAAGGAAGGGGTTGCAAAACTTCAAAATGTTACGTAGCATTGTATATTTGTTTTGTTACGCGCGCTGTTCATTTGGAACTCGTGTCTGAACTTTCAACTGATGCCTTTATGGCTAGTTTTCGTAGGTTCATAGCTAGACGTGGAAAACCACAGAATATGTTCTCAGATAATGGTACCAACTTTGTTGGTGCTCGTTCAGAATTACGTGATGTAGGTGAATTTCTTAAAAAACAGGAAGCTAATTTAGCTCAGGAATATTCCAGGGAAGGTGTCCAATGGAATTTTATTCCTGCCTATGCTCCAAATTTCGGTGGCCTGTGGGAGGCAGGTGTAAAGTCTTTTAAGTTTCATTTTAAGCGAATAGCTGGAAATTCATTACTTACCTTTGAGGAAATGTATACACTGATTGTACAAGTAGAGGGTGTTCTTAATTCGCGTCCTATAACTCCCTTGTCGACTGATCCCAATGATTTACTTCCTCTTACTCCTGGTCATTTCCTTATTGGTCGATCATTAATATCATTACCTGAAATAGACTTGACTGAAGTGAAGGTGTCTCCAATGAAACGGTTTCAATACTTACAAAAGTTGTTACATACCTTTTGGCATCAATGGTCCAGAGACTACCTATGTGAACTCCAAATTAGAGTTAAAAATAAATCATCCTCATTTCATTTGCAAAAGGATATGCTGGTATTAATCAAAGAAGATAATCAGCCCTGTATGAAATGGAAGATGGGAAGAATATTAGAGCTTTATCCTGGCAGTGATGGTATTGCGAGAGTAGCTTCTGTCAAAACTGAACGTGGTGTAATAAAAAGGGCATGTTCCAAATTGTGTCCACTCCCATTGAAAGATCATTTAAAGGACTTAACCCTTTAAAGGTGGGGGGTGTATGTTAAAGACAATAAAGACATTATACTATTTTTATATTGCGCGCCAAAGTATTTGAAGTTCGACGATGCCTTGAGCGAGGCTGTATCCGGTATCCTGTGACGAGACTACTACGCGAGAGGGCCTGCCGGCCATATTGACTATACGAGAGCTGAGAGCTGTGTAAAAATTTGTACCGCAGCGTCATGCAACTTGTTTTCTTCAATTGTTCATTAATATTATGTTTTTAAATTAAAATTATTACAAAATCAAACGTGTTTAAGTGTACCATCGCAAAATACAGTCCATTACTAACAAAGGGTATATGAGATAGATTTTTTTTTAATTTTTCTAGGCATCACTAGACATGCCCCAATAAAGTACTGTCGCGTTTATGCGCCAATTTTTGAACACCTGTAATTTTGGACCAGTCTATATATTTTCTTTGTTAATATTTAAATTTTTCAGATACCTAGCTAGATTGGCCTTGTGTTTGTATATAAAAACGCAGTTATAATAAAATCATAGAACATGACCTTTGGATTTCAAAAATAAAATTATGCCCCAACGCAATTTCGTATGCCTGTTTTACGTTGCGTAAAAAAATCATTAAATAACAATTAACTAACACAACTATTAATTTTTCATAAAAATGCAATTAGATTTTACACTTTCACGATTTGATTCAATGATTTTATTGTTATTTGAAATATTATTAAAACTTTCTATTTTATTATGGCATCAAAAGTTTTGTTTAAAAACCATAAGGACAATTCCTTATAAAGTCAAAGGCAAAGATAATTAGAAACCAACCTATTCATCCCACTTAAAAACTATGACGTAATCTAATCGAACCTTTGTTAATTCTAAATTAGACAAAATTAAGCGGAAATTTTTAATAAATCCCGCGGTGCCACATAAACTTTACTTTGCCAAAAACTAAAGTGCGTCAGTACTATTTAAATAATCACATAAAGAAACACAAAAATACTTGTTCATTTACCTACAAAAGTACATTGACTTGTCTGGGTGGGCCCCTTGATAGAAAGGTGAAAAGAAAACACGAAAATACGGGATCAAGGCCCAGACGAGCGACTAGTCGACCCGGGTCAAAATCCGGACTTTACTCCAAGCTTGAACCTTTTTCTTTTGCCCCACAAAGGTCATGTTTTTGCAAATGATTATCCGATTTCATTTTTAGTAGGCTGCCAATTATGTTCCGATTACAATCAATCAAAATGTTAGTTACAATGTACCGTTAGAATATCCTAAGAAAAGATCTGCGGACATGATTTTATTTAACTTATCAAGAAAGTTTCATATAAAAACAAGTTATTAAAAATGCTTTTAAACATAAATGTGTTTATGTTATTTAACATTTTAATGTGTACCCTTATCGTTTGTTGTTATTTACCGAGTTATTTACTGATCAAAGCCCAAGTCAATAAAACACTAAAATTAAAAATAAATCAAAACATTTAAGTGCTTAAAAACATTAAAAAAAGGTCTCCTTGCGTTAAGACCAATGCCAAAAATAAAGTAGCATCCTTACTAATCGTGTGAAATTACATAATGACACGCATTTATTATTTGTTTATAATTTTTCAAATAAAATAAAAATAACCAGGTTAGAGGCAGTAAATTGTGACCTCGAAATAAGCACTATTTTTTGCAAACAAGTCAATTTTTTCATGTCAGCAAATAAAATCGATAACAGCAAAGACTTTATCATGCAATTTGACATGTTTTTCATATTTCCTTAGGGTATTAGAGGACAAAATTACTGAAACGCGATTGCAACTAGCCAATGAAACCTCTATAAAATCGCCCAGTAACAAGAACTGTTGTTCATTTATTTAAAATATCAATAATGCATTTCCTGCCTATTCTAATGCATGTACTTTGTACTTGTACCACTGAAATATTATACAATTAGTTGCAATTACATAAGGTACCTTAATTAGAGTTCCCCACGATAACCATTCTATTTTATGTACTTTCACTTGCTAAGCCAAGACCCCCTTGCAGAAAATTAGAATGTGTAAAAACCATACCTCTACGTTTTCTTTGTCTAGGATAGAAAAATACCTTATGCTCCGTTCCAGGCCAGGAAACTTTGTCGCTTCCTGGGGGACCTGTCATTGCCCCCAAGGAGTCCGGACAAATGCCTTGTTTTCAAACAATGAACCCTACATCCTTCCATGAATAATTAACCATGTAAAAAGAGCATTACACCTATGAATTTATTTATAAATAACACTCATACAAAATGGCACCCATGCCATGTTAAATTCTAATCATGCAAGTTAAAATATAAATAAAAGCTTGTATTTACCTTTGTGTGGCAAGTCAAAGTTCGATTTAACTTCTGTGCTAAATAACAGAGTTATTAATACAGTATTTTATCAATTTGGTGCACATTTTATTGAGGAAACTAGAGTTTTGTACAAACAATGCACAAGATTTTCACTTTGTTGTTTTAGCACAAGCTGATCGCAGGTTTTCCTAAAACTGGTTGCCTTGCCAGTCAGCTGTTTGTCAAACTCGAGCTCGGTTGGGGGAGGGGGAACAAGAGGTCAATCGTTTTAACCGCGAAATTTAAATCTTCATGGATTTAAACCTTTCATTAATTTTATTAAATCTATGCCGCTATAATTTTCATTACAGTAACATTTTTGTAAAACAGTGACTTCTTGTCCCTAAAAAAACCAATCAATTTTTCTTCTGGTCTCTCTGAAACTAACCAAGCAATATTTCGTCATATTGCAGAGAAAAACAAACCAGTTGTTATAAAAACTCAGTTTATTACATTCGTTACAAAATGCATTTAGTTATAATACAGAAATCAGACAGAAATTACAATATTTAGAGACGATTTTCAAAAATCGTTATTTCTTCCCTGATTTTTTAATTCCACCACCAACAAGAGGTCCCTTCGCAGAAGCCTTCGTTTTAGCATCAGCCAAGGCTTTCTGCTGCTCCTTCATCTTTTGCTTGTGAGCCAAATCTTCTTCATCAAGGTCTTTCGACTCTTTTTTGGGGGCCTTTAAAGGCTTTTTTTTACCACCATCACGACCAGACATGCTGCAAAAAAATGTTGAATTAGCTTAAAGAGAGCTTAAAAATGGTAAAATTGCAAGTAATTTTCATGAAAAACGCTTTAAAATAAGGAAAAACTTACATTTTTTGCTGTTGCACGAAATGAGTGACAGTTACAGAAAGTGAGGTTAAATAGTTGCGTGTTGCGCATTTGAACTACTACAGTGGCGTGCGATTTGGTTAATACGTTAACGGTGGTGGTTGAAATTATTGATTTTTTGAAACTTAGAAACAAAGAATTAGTTTTATAAGTTAAAATAACATTTATTTACACAAAAAATGGTTTAAAACTAAACTTAACGGACAGCTAGGCTTTTTTAACATACATATAATAGTAAATTTAAGTAGGTAATAAAAAGAATATTCCTATTTTGAATAAAAATACATTTGAACAAATCAGTGTGCGCCTAAATATTGAGTATTTCGTCCTCTCCATTTGTAATAAGGGTTGGTTTTCTGCACACAAAATACACGGAATCATACTCGTACTGCAGCATAGAGTTAGGATTTTGGCAGTACTTGGTTTTTAGACCAGTCTTACATTTCTCTATTTCAAATCCGATGTCCTTGATTATTTCGCATAGCACCTCGAAACTAGGCTCAATACTTTTTTGGTTTTTCATGTCGGAGTAGTGGTATAAAAGAGGCCCGAGATTGACCCACAGACCGCCTGGTTTTAGGATATGATAAATGGTTTCAATGAATTGAACTACGTTAGGAGCGCAATCTATGAAAAAACAAGTAGCGACGCAGTTCCACTCACTGGAACCGGTGTATACTTCAAGAAAATCACCCGCTGTCATGGAAAAATGGCTTTCCTCCGTACCTAGAATCGGTTCCACGTCAGGAAACTTAGCTGAGATCATTTGGTCACTGGCTTTTAAAATATTGCAGTAGTTGTGAATCCACGGGTAGATCAAATGTTCATCCACCTTTTTGCAATAGTTTAACACAAAGTTAGACACGATGAGCATAAACATATTGAACTCGTTGCCTTGGCACGAGAATCCCCGTGCACCGATTTCAAACGCTAGGCGTCCTAGGCCTGCACCAGGCACTAGTACCGTTACGTTCTTTCGATTGCACTTATCCTCAGGGAAATTCAGCTCAATTTCCTCGACAATAGGGTCGTAACACTGGGTTCGCTCCTCTTTTCCTAACGAGCTCCAGTCCCGCATTAGCTGCTTGAACACTGATTGTACTTTGTCTAGCCCTTCTGATAGAGACCCCACTTCCGTTTCTGAGTGGCTCACACTGTCCGAGTACATGTAGCCAAAGATTGAGTTAGCATCCTGCAGCATCAATGTTATAAGTTCTGCATTTACGCCTATGCCTTGTTTGAACTGTTGCAAGTTTTCGTAGTACGCTTCTAGCCATTTGATATGTCTATTCGGGAGGGTTGTTATGCATTTTTCTCGGTGCTCTATTCGGATTAGAGATTGTTCTCTGTAAAACCACGTTGTTTAAGCTGCGAACAAGTTATAACAAGTTGTTTTGGGGGCTTACCTGTAGCTTCGAAATGTGGATAGAACGGATAGGAAATACTCCTGTTCTTCTCTCTGGCCTGTAAGTTCGTTGTTCATTTTGTTGTTTTTCGAGTTTTTATTCTAAATATTTAATATCACAGTAGTTTTTCAGAAAACTAGTAAATTTGCACCATTCTCCAACAACTTAACCCTAAAATTTGCAAATTGCAAACGACAAATGAACTACTATGCGAAATAAAGTAGGCAAGGTAGGCAACCAACAATACATCTGTGCAATACATTTAAATTTAAAAAGTTAACTTCATCCTCTGTCTAACAGATGTCGCCACTTCTCGCCTACTTGAAAGTAAACAAAAATAACGAAAATTGGGAAAATGAAATACAAAGTGCGATTTTTCCTAAATTGTGGCTTGGCAGCAAGTGAAAAACTGGAAAATTAATGGGGTAAAAGTGTATAATAATAATGAACATAAAGAAGTTGTCAGGTAATTAAAAAACAGCTTAAAATTGTTAAATTTTATTCACATGTTACACGTGCAAACAAATTACAATAAATATTTTGATCAAAAAGAGATCGAAAAGTGTTAAAATGCAATTACCTGTTAAATATTATCTATACCCAGTTGCTCTAAGATCCATTAATGCACTTTCTGTTATAATTCCATGCGACTTGTTAAAACTGTTGAAGGAATCATACAAACTGGTTTTGGGATTCGAATTTTTCTTCGTAAGGACATGTTTTACTTTTTGGGGCACTTCAGTGCGGGCTTTTAGTTTGGAAATGGACCTAATCTTGTCCCCGTCAGCATGGGCATCTTTGTGTTGCGCTGGAAATTGAATATGGCACTTGGTTGGCATTACTTTAGAATCGGATTTAATCTTGGGAGTAAACTGGACTTTTTGGCGGATTTTTGGCTCGGAGCGGCTTAGCTGCGTCGTATTTGTGACAATGTTCTCTTCTAAACTGACTTTTCTTTTGCTCATGTGCTGCTTCAGGTACTTTTCTGCAGTTTTGGAAACCTTGGAGTGCACTGCTGCATTTTTGGGGCTAGTTATCTTAACAGTCTTTATGGCGTTTGCCGTTGGTGAAGTTTCGCTTTTGAGTTCTTTTGCAGACATCATGCTGTACAGTTTGCTTCTATACTCATCTACAGAGTAACGCACGTCATCGTTGATTGGGATTGTTACATTATTTGGCATCGAGATTTCCTGTGCTTTGTCGTGAAACTGCGTGACATACTCATGTCTCAGGGCTTTATCTGATGTTAAACGTTTCACGGGGTTGAAAACTAATAATAGATTCAGTAAATTAAGAGCTGCTGGAGGTATTTGCGGCCCTAGTAAAGATATCAGAGGTATTTTGGTGACTTGAGATGCGTTTTTTATCATTGAGGATCCTACCCCCGAAATGCAAACGGCGTTTATGTCTGAAACAAATTAATTAGTCTAAATTGGGGTTAGAAAAAAGACCAACCTTGTGGTGATGGAGTGGGAATCGTGGCCATTATTTTCTCGACTTGGTTTACTGTAGAAGTGCCTGGGAAAATCGGCTTTCCCGCGAGCATTTCGCCCAAAATACAGCCCAGGCTCCAAAGATCTATTCCTTTCGTGTACCTAAAACATATTTGTTGTTTTGAAGGTTTACTAGATGTCCAAAAATTGGCGCATAAACGCGATGGTACGTTGTTGGGGCATGCCTTGGGATTCCTGGAAAATTGTTAAAATCTAACTACTATATTCATTGAGGAAAATGCGGACAAAGTTGCATAAATTCGGCAACACAGTCTAGGAAAATACATCTAAAAATCATTTATGAGTCATGATCCTACACTTTTGCATTATATTTTATTGAAATTATCGCTTCATTTCATGAAAATTTGGTAAAACTAAATTGGTTATAAAAATGTACTTAGACCTAAAGATATTCAAATGGTGAAATGGTTTAAGATAGACTGTAGTTTTCTATTATACCATTTTCGTTAATATGTGCTTATCTTCAAGGTATGAGCGTTCGAAGTTTTGCACTTTGGGACCTCATATCTCCAAGGGTATATGAAATAGATTTTTTTTTAATTTTTCTAGGGATCCCTTGACATGCCCCAATAACGTTCCGTCGCGTTTATGCGCCAATTTTAAAAAATCCTAAATAGAAAAAGGTAAACTCAAAAACACCGCTACTTTACGATATTTTGGGGTAAATTCTTTTAGATCAATATGTACCTTCTGTTGGCGATTAAAATTTCTGGGGCACGGTACCATCTCGTTGCGACATAATCGGTTAATGTTGGATCGGTTTCGCTAACCGTACCGTCTGAGGTTTGTGTCATGAGTCGTGCTAGTCCAAAATCAGCAATTTTGCACCTACAAGAAATTTGTCAAGTTTACGAAGGATTTTATAACAAAGTTTGTACCTGCAACTGGAGTCTAATAAGACATTGCTTGGCTTCAGATCCCTGTGTATAACATTCCCTGAGTGGATGTATTTAATCGCCTTTAGAAGTTGGTACATTATGTATCGTTTGTGGACCTCTTTTAGAATGTTTCCTTTTTTTATTACGTTGTGTAAATCGGTTTCCATATATTCAAATCCTAGGTAGATGTCTTTATTATTGGCTGCCCTGCAATTGATCTGTTTATTATTGTCTTAGTTGTTTCTGGCCCTCTTATTTGCGGACATCCAACATGCGGACATTCTAAAATACTCTCCAATTTGCAGACATAGTCATTAAGTAAAAGTTAATCCGTGTACCTGCAGTATGAAAAGGAGTATCCTTTAATTTGAGATAATTATATGTGCAGAAATCAGTAATAATATTTTATGCTTTTATTTAGTATAAAGATCAAATAATTTTAAACTACAATGCTTTCTGATAATGTGTTGATACATTTTTTACATAACAACACCGAGAACAACACCTAGTAATATGTCCCTCAGTGTAATGCACACAATTTTGGACGCACTGCTAGGCACCGACATAGCTAGAGTTTATATTTTCATTTTAGCAGCAAAACTTAACCTAACCTACCAAACCTAATGTCCCCCAGTTAAAAAATGTCCCCCAGTGCTTTCATAAAAGTCAGTCTAAAACCCTGAAATTAAAAAAAAAATATGCATATTGGATTTTACCCAGGTAAAAAAACTCACTACCTCTAACCTTTCCGTTTTTGACCATTTAGGTCCGCAAATTGGGTATGTCCGCAAATTGGGTGTACGCAAATAAGAGGACACGGTTTATGGGGGCTTACCGATGAACGCTGTGTAAGTTAACGATATTCGGGTGCCCTCTAAAAGCGTTAAGAAAAATGATTTCTCTGAACGTCCTTTGTGAATCAGTTGAGTTACGAAATGCATCAAAAATTTTTTTCACAGCCACAATTTCTCGTGTTTTCTTGTCAATGGCCTTCCAAACTATACCATAAGCCCCTTTGCCTAGTCTTTTATGGATGTCGAATACTTTTGAAATGTGGTCGTCGATCTCAGACATTTTATCCTTGGGTTGATGAGGCATGGTTTTTTTTTGTATAATTAAAAAAATTTAATAAGATTTGTAAATTTTTTGAAATGATTTTGTGATTCAAAATGTCATGGTTAAATGTCAGTGTGACAAAAAGGGCACTTTTGGCTTGATCTTAAAAAAAAAGAACGTGAAAAATTTTCATAAGGCACTACGTATTTTTTTTACACAACTTTTGGACTTTTTAGTTTTTACCACACAAAATTCTTACACTACAAATTTTAAAAAACCTAAGTTTGGCTTGGCAACGATATAACTACATTATTAAATCATTATAATATAATATGTGGGTTTGTAGAATGTTTACTTGACATTTTACTACCGTTTGTTACTATGACAACTTATATGGAAATTGATCAAAATATGGGTCGTCAATTTGTTTTGAAATATCAATCATTTCCGTTTCTATTTCCATTTGAGTAGGGGGTAGATTTATTTGAAAAGGGTAACTGTTTGTTTTTCTGTTAAAATTAAACAAGAAGCGAAGGACCAATTTTTTAGTTTTTTGTATTGCACGATAGATGGAGGCACTTGTTTAAGGAAAATATTGACTTGAACTTTGTATGATTTTATCCATCTACAAGTGTCCAAAAAATGGCGCTTAAACGCGATGGTACGCTCTTGGGGTATTCTCAGGATCCCTAGAAAATTGTCAAAAAAAATCCATCTGTTATATTCATCGAGAAAAATGCGAACGAAGTTGCATAAGTTCGGCAACACAGTTTGTAAAATACATCTTAAAAGCTCATCTAGATTCTTGAGCATACATTTTTGCATTTGGATCATATTGACATTGTTGTCAGCTTCATTTCATAAACTTTTGTGAAATTAAGTTGGTTATAAAAATGTAATTTGACCATTTAAAAGATAAACGAATGTTAAAATAATTTTAGATAGATTGTGCCTTTGTATTTAGCCATTTCTTTCGTTAATATGTGTTGTTATCTTCAAGATAAAAGCGTTTAAAGATTCACACTTTAGGGCCTCATATCTCCAAGGGTATTTGAGATGGATTTTTTTAACAATTAGCATAAGTTATTTAAAAATGTATTTTTAATTCTTAAAAAAAATTGAATGCAAAAATAGCATTTTTTTGTGGCAAATTTTGGTTTATAAAAATCTAAATAGTGTTATCTGCAAAAAATTATACTGTATCAAAAACGGCCCAGCAAAAAAAACATAAATAACCTATCGTCGATGACAAGAGAAACAAAAATATTTCCAAACATTGTCGACAGTTTTACAGCTCTATTATTCTTTCTTAGGTATTATGTCGGCACTTCGAATAGGTCCATCTAGTCCTATTTCCTAGTTCTTTGCTATACATAAATTGAAAATATTTAGTCACACTTGTATACCATGGTCAATAAAACCCAAATATTGTGCCTTAATTTGTTACAGTAGCTCTATATCAACATTTTACAATAGTTTTTGGAAGCGTAAATGGCTATTTAGTGTTTCAAATCGATTTGTGATGTTTGCTACTAGTTTTGAAAAGAATAGCCGCTTGCATTTGGCTCCAAAAATGCCAGTTTTTAAATCTAGTAAAATTAAATTTTTCGATTTTTAAAAAGTAGAGTAGTTTTTTGATTATAAGCAGGTGGCTACCAAAATCTTTTTGGAATAAATAATATCCCATAAAAGTGTCATAAATAAAAGCAAATCTGATTCCAATCAAGCCAAAGCATGTTCAATAAGTTTTATGCTCTTATGAAAAATATGGAATAGATAAATGCAATAAGAATAAAATTGAATGTTCAGCGCGAAATTTAGTTTGGATATTTGCTGGAATTGTTATTCGTGAAACGAGCGGGCTGTTTTTAGGGAACAAGGGGTGGAAACAGGGATCGCTTGGAACGTTTATATACAAGTAATCTAGTTCGTGAAATAAATAGCGGTAATAAATTGCTGGATGCCTTGCCACGCATCTGAGCTACAACAGTAGCGTACCTAAAATGGAAATTTACGGAAAATCAATTTTTCTTCTTTACAAACAGAGGGTGTCTGTTTGCCTACAAATTTTTTTGTCGTGGACAAATTAACAAAATCTAAAGCCTTACCGGTCTTAAGTGTGATTTAGAGTTAAATTAAATTAACTCAACGCCACTCAAAGCTACTTTACTCCACTTAACTTGACGCGACTAAATTAAGGCACTTGTAGTATAAATTTACACCTTAGTTAACAACAAGCTAATTTAGTAAACGTCATCTATCGGTAAATGTTAGAATCGTCTTATTTCTGTAAATATACAGAAATTCATCTGAAATTCTTCGATTATCTTTGTAATTTTAAAAATTTGGTCTAGTAGCCGATAGATGGCTCTAGTGAAGGACTTACTTTACATTGAATTATCTGAAATTAACCAAAATTAGGAAATAGAACTTTAAGTAAACGTCAAGTTAAGTTAATTGGATGTGTAAATGCGATTTCAATTTTCGTATAATTTATTTCAGTCGCGATACGTTAATTATAAGTGAAGTTAAGTTAATTCATCTATAATTCAAGCTTTATTATTGATTTGTGTTTTTATAAGTAACTTAAGACAAAATTATTTCGTACGCTTATGCTGCAGAACAGTCTCTAAATTGGGTGTTTTATTTTAGTTTTTCCCCTAGCAATTTGGGCGCTCCAATAGAACGTCGAATAGTAGCGTCGCCCGACCAATCAGCGTCGAGGCTAAAACGATAAAAATACGATTCTATTATCTCCCATGATAGCACGGGACGTATCTCTCGCTCCTTTTCCTTTTCCATCAAAGAATAAGTTCTTTTAAAACTACATTATCAATGTTTTGATTTAGCATATTTTGTCGATTATTTAGAAACTTTTCTTGGGCGCAATTGTATCTTTAAAAGCAGGTTTTTATGACTCCTAAACTATCGTTTAGTTCACCTAATTCTTTTACAACAAAAGATGGGACCTTGGCCTTATTTATTGGCCTTATTGTGCTCTCGATTCATTTAAAAGTGAGCCATTATGGACATTTAGAAGAAGGCAAGTCGTAAATGTCTACTCCACTTAACTTGACGCGACTAAATTAAGGCACTTGTAGTATAAATTTACACCTTAGTTAACAACAAGCTAATTTAGTAAACGTCATCTATCGGTAAATGTTAGAATCGTCTTATTTCTGTAAATATACAGAAATTCATCTGAAATTCTTCGATTATCTTTGTAATTTTAAAAATTTGGTCTAGTAGCCGATAGATGGCTCTAGTGAAGGACTTACTTTACATTGAATTATCTGAAATTAACCAAAATTAGGAAATAGAACTTTAAGTAAACGTCAAGTTAAGTTAATTGGATGTGTAAATGCGATTTCAATTTTCGTATAATTTATTTCAGTCGCGATACGTTAATTATAAGTGAAGTTAAGTTAATTCATCTATAATTCAAGCTTTATTATTGATTTGTGTTTTTATAAGTAACTTAAGACAAAATTATTTCGTACGCTTATGCTGCAGAACAGTCTCTAAATTGGGTGTTTTATTTTAGTTTTTCCCCTAGCAATTTGGGCGCTCCAATAGAACGTCGAATAGTAGCGTCGCCCGACCAATCAGCGTCGAGGCTAAAACGATAAAAATACGATTCTATTATCTCCCATGATAGCACGGGACGTATCTCTCGCTCCTTTTCCTTTTCCATCAAAGAATAAGTTCTTTTAAAACTACATTATCAATGTTTTGATTTAGCATATTTTGTCGATTATTTAGAAACTTTTCTTGGGCGCAATTGTATCTTTAAAAGCAGGTTTTTATGACTCCTAAACTATCGTTTAGTTCACCTAATTCTTTTACAACAAAAGATGGGACCTTGGCCTTATTTATTGGCCTTATTGTGCTCTCGATTCATTTAAAAGTGAGCCATTATGGACATTTAGAAGAAGGCAAGTCGTAAATGTTTTATTTCGTCGAGGCTACTGTCAAAATATTTTAAAACAGGCACAACAATACAGAAAAGCGTGTGTCCATAACAAACCTTTCTGTCCTTGGCCCCTTAACCCAAAAAAATCAAAGTGGACACACGTCAATTTCAAAAAAATGGACGTAACTCTTCAAAGACACTTCGCAAAATACCTATACGTAGTTCCTGATGGATTACGCGAGCTCATGTCCGACATATCCCGTGAAGTATTGCGTCGACAACCGGAGGACGTTTACACCTTCGTTGCGGACTACTTGGACGCACTCATGGTAACGCGGGAAAACGCGCGAGTTGCCGCGCGACTCTTAGAGGACATTGTGCAAAACGCTGGCACTACGGCCTCGCTTCTTGACGAGCTGTGCCTCGACCGCGAAACTGCAGACAAAGCTGCTGCTGTTATACAAGCATATTTCCGAAAGATGCAAACCTCGAAGCGACCAACGGTGTGTCTGGACGAGGAGCCAGAGCCGTTAACTCAAGTCGTAATGGACGACATAATTGATAAAGCTGGTTTACAAGAGAAGAACCCAGAAGAAGCCGCCAAGATAATACAAAAGGCGTTTAAAGCCTTCATTGAAACGAAGAAGAACGAATTGGGCATGTTGAAGGGCATAATCGACTGGAGGGTTGCTTCACGAAGCGCAATCGCTCTGTACCGAAAAACAGGCGCGACACACGAAGAAGTAAACCGTGCGGCAACCATGATTAAAGCCGCGTATCGTGGCTACTACACTCGCAAACTAATGGTACGTCTAGTCCGTAAGAAAAAGGCCATGCAGAAGTTCCAAAAGCGCAAAGAGCGTGGCGAGCCAGTTGGCGACATAGAGGAACTATCCGAAGGCTCAACTGAAGAGTCCGAATCCGAGGAAAGCGAGGAAGAAATCGTGAACCATGAGCAACCACCTCCAGTTGCTCTACCCAAAGAACCGCCGAAACCTACCCGAGTTGAGAAACCTTTGACTACCAAAGGATACGTCGGAGGGTTGTTGACCCAAATATTTGACACTGCGATGGACACGGTGGGGAAAAGAATAAAAATCAGTGATGATAACACGACGGCGACGTATAGCACAAACAGTGAGTCGGTTGAAACCTCCAAGTATTCGCCTTCGTACTCTACTGGAACACAATCTGAAGAGTTTTAGTCTAAGTTACTATATGTATACTGCAATAATTTTACGCTTATTATTTTTTATAAACGAATGTATTTATTAGTGCTCAACTTCATCTTCGTCGTATGTTGAGTTTTGTGGCACGCGTGGTATATCATACGACGGAATAGTCTGGAGAGTTTCGTTTTCTGAGGGAGCAGTACCAGTAGACACTCTCTTGTTTTCAGTGCTTGGATCTGGCGAATCGTTTGGTAGTGGGCTTTCTTCAGACGAAGGACTGCTGCTTGTTTCTCCTGACATTTCTTCGTCAATCTCATGAGCGATTACGTCTTTATGTGCGTTAAAACCAACACCTCGACCTTTGGCCTGTTTGACCTTTTTCTTTGGGGATTTAGGTTTTGGTTTTTTGGGCGAGATTTTGATTGCTTCAGCTTCTACTACAATGGAATCCTCGTCGATAAAGGCCGTGTCCAAAATGTCAAAATCCTCGAAGAAGTCATCATCGTAGTCGAAGGAGTCGTCATCATCCCCACCTTTTTTCTTGGCCAGTTTTTGGTTGCGGCGCGTGTGGTAGCCTTTGTACGCGGCTTTAATTAACGTAGCTGCGCGCGAGGTTTCTTCGTAGCTAGCGCCAGTTTTGCGGTAGAGGCAAATCGCTGAGCGGGAAGCGACCTTCCAGTCGATCATGCCCTCCAAAAGCTCGCGGTCACCACCCTTTTCCTTGCGCTCCATATAGTCCTTATACGACTTTTGTATGACCTTCGTCGCCATGATTATGTCCTCTTCTTCTAGTCCTGCCTCCTCCATGATGCGCTTCACGACGTCGTCTTCTAGGTCCTCAGGCAGAGGCTCCGTGCATGGTGTTTTTCGCTCCACCATCGCTCTGAAGGATTGTTGTATCTTCGTAGCTGCTTCCTCTGCTTCTTCCTTGGACAGGTCCAGGTGTTTTAGGATGTAGGTTGTTGTCCCAGCGTTGAGGACGATGTCCTCGACGAGTCGCGCGGCTACTCGTGCGTTTTCCCGCGTCACCATGAGGGCGTCTAAGTAGTCAGCGATGAAGGTATACATGTCGTCTGGGTTGGAGCGGATTACCTCGCGCGAAATGTCGCTCATGAGCTCGCGCAGCCCTTCTGGGACTGGGTAGATGTGGGCAGCGAAGTGCCGTTGGAGCAGTACATTCATTGTGGGTAAAAAATAGGAAAAAATTGTAAAAAAATGGGTATACAAAATGTACAAAAAGGCTTGTCGTAATGACGTGACATATAAAATCAAAAATCAGATAACTTGGATTTTCTGATGAAACAAAAATGGTTCTACTTCGTTGTGGAGTTAATTTAGCCCTATAAAATCTTACATTTTTGGTCAAGAAATTTTTGGAGCAGCACAATCCTGTGGTAAATATGCAAAAGGGGATAAGTATAAAACTGTCATTTGTACATGTCACTATAAGAATGATTTTCTTGCAAATATTAAACAATATTAATGCAATAGTAAGAAGCTAGCTGAAAAAATAGGATTCAAAGTACGTATATGGCTAATCCAAATTGTAAATATCTAAATGTTTCTATTAAAATTCGGAGTCCGAAAACCACATTTTTTTAAATGTCAAAAATACTTATCCCGTTTTGCCTCCCTACCACAGAATTGTTCTGGGAAAATGTAGTATTTGATACCTAGAAACATAATCACCATATGCGCACTTATGCGCATATTAGCATTTTGTGCTAGAGCCCCCCAAAGAACTCCCTTTTATTTGTAATACTAGATAATGGTGGATCTAGACCAAATTTTGGAAATAGACAACAAACATGACTAAAAATATTTTCGCAAAAAAACTCCTTCTAAAAAAAATTCTTCACCCCCTAAATGGCCCCAAAAAGAGTAATATTTATCATGTTGGATTTACACCAAATTTTGCAAATAGATTCATAATAATGTTTTAAAAAACATGTTAAAGATTCACCATGATCTAGTATTAAGAATGAAGAGGAGCTCTTTGGGGGGCTCTAGCACAAAATGCTAATATGCGCATGAGTGCTCACATGGTAATTATATTTCTAGATATCAAATACTACATTTTCCCACAAAAATTGTGCTGCCCGAAAAATTTCTGAAAAACAAGGATTTTTTCTAAGATTTTCTCGGACTATAAGGGGTTTTAATTTTTTGTCCCAAGGTTGACATTTTTTAATTTAATACATTGCAGTTTTTTGTGGCTTCGTAGTTGCCCTGATTTATTTGGGTTTAATTTAGCGCAAACCGTTGGAGTGTCGTGGTAAACGGATAAGAGTTATTTACAACTTAATAAGAGTCGTAGGTAGTGGTTAAATTAAATGATAGTCTCAATTTATTGGGGTAGAAATACCAGCCAATAAGTCTATCACCGCCATTCCATGAAGAACGCAGTTGCCATAGTAACCCACCCCGTTTAGCAGCGAAAGAAAAACTCCTTATATTACACATCCTCTACGTATTTCTAGGGAACGAATCTGATATTGACACGAAAAATATAGCAGCAATCATTCTGAATTGTAAGATACCAAAAGTTAAATATTTAGAAGAGAATAATAAAGGAAGCAGAATTTTATGATCCTTGCAGTAGCTTGAATATTATGAGGCTATAAAATGAAAGTGCCTCTCATAAAAATATAAAATCATTTATACTTTTCTCATCTAAGGTTTACCATTTTGCTAAGTAGAACTAATTTTGACTACTAGTTCGAAATTAGTTTATAACACCGATGCTACTTCTAGGAACATTCATAATTTTCATAGGCATAGTTAAGAAAATCAACAACAGAATTATTACCTATAAAATGCTCGATTTGGTAGCTTTAATTTTGAAATAGGCCATTTCAAAATCGAAGACATTTTTTTATAGAATTAGAATTTTGCCACTACCTTTTGAAACTACCGTTAATTTTACCTTATTTAATTGAACTTTGAAGTTACCTAGTTAACCCAAGAGATAATCTAAACAATAAAATTTACAAATTACCAGTTTCTTGATCTCATGAAAATATTCTAATTTTTCTTAATGCCTTTTATAAATGTACAAAAGATTTCTGCAAAAGTGCCTTGCAGAGGGGTGCTTTATAAGTTTTGAATAAAGAATTAGCTTGGCTTCCGACTAGGCAAACAAATCTGTCGGCAAATTTTGAAAGAATTATTAAAATCGAATTATTAATGCTCTTCTATTAAAATTTTATAGGTACAAAGGTTTCTTATCTTGGCTTTTACATATATTAAATTCTAATTTAATTAGCTTTTAAAATTCATGTAAAAATTTAATTTAATTTTTTTAGTCTTTAAGGGTAATTTCCGCTATAATTTCTGCAAGAAGGGTTTGCGTTAAATTTAACAACATGCATCTAATTTATAAAACGATTACCAAGTTAACAAGTAAAATCATAAAACTAAACAACTCTGTGGCGGCACATTTTTGGCTGCAAAACTAAGAAATAATAAATTCATAAAGTTAGTTCAACGTCCTAAAAGTGCAATAAATAGTTCTCCCTAGATTTATTGGGCTATTTCGGGGTAACAAAATCGTCGACCGACTATAATCTGTATCAGCTACTGTCAGGTTCAAAATCTTAGAAAGTAGCCGTAAAGTTATATTTTTGGAAAAAACAAAAATGGACATACGTTTAACTTTAAACGAAGGATCATTTTTTTGTCACGCAGCTTCTGTATCGAATTTTTAAATCCATTAAGATGTCGACAAGGAAACCGCAAAAGAAATACAAACAAGTTCTTTTGAATTCTACATTATTCTTGCTTACAAAGGGCAGTTGGACACAGTTCACGATTTTGACAAAGCAAATGGCTTTATTTAGACAATATTTGTGCGTAACTAACAGTTTAACATGCGTATATCTTGTATTTGAAGTCAAAATATTGAAAACAGACGACAGACCTTTTGCGAAAGACGATTGTTTCAAAAGATTTATTTTCCGAAAAGTATTTTAACGGGGTGTCGAATTGATAAGTGTAACTTTTAGGTGTAGGTACTATTAAAATACAGGTTGTTCAAAAAATGGTGCATAAACGCGATGGTACGTTGTTGGGGCATCTCTAGGGACCCCAAGAAAATTGTTAAAAAAAATCTATCTCATATACTCTCGGAGATATGAGGCCCCAAAGTGCGAAACTTTAAACGCTTATGTCTTGGAGATAACATCACATATTAACGAAAGAAATGGCTAAATACAAAGGCACAATCTATTTAAAATTATTTTACCATTTGTATATCTTTTAAATGGTCGATCTACATTTTTATAACCAATTTAATTTTACAAAAATTTTATGAAATGAAACCGACAACAATGTCATTATGATCTAATGCAAAAATGTATGCTTAAGAATCTAGATGAGCTTTTAAGATGTAATTTACAAACTGTGTTGCCGAACTTTTGCAACTTTGTTCGCATTTTTCTCGTTGAATATAACAGATGGATTTTTTTTGACGATTTTCTAGGAATCCCTGAGAATGCCCCAAAAGCGTACCATCGCGTTTATGCGCCATTTTTTGGACACCTGTATCTTACAGAATGTTGTCCTTATGTACTTGAATGCAAATATTTTAAAAATCAAATTTTACATTCTCGGTCAATTTAATTTTGCCTCTCGCTGCAAATTTTAAGGGATAAAAATTTGTTAGGTTACTTTAACCATACAGAGGGTTAAATGCAAATTTGCCTAGCCAAACCCCAAGAAGAATAATACTAAATGCCGACATAAAATAATAAAATCATATTGTAAAGTAATTTCCAATATTATATGAGGGCAGTTGACCGTTTTCTATTGCCTTTTAGTCGGCACATTTTGCCTGAGTAAAATCCTTTTGTCAACTGGTTAATTTTAAAGGGATAATATTCCCGAAAACCAAAATATTTATAGGCTTTTTGGCGTTCTTGGAAATTTTGTTTTACTGCTTAAAATACCGTTTATTTCTTTATGAGTTGGCATAAGTTACATTTACACCGCAACATGGTATATTTAGGGATACATTTAAAAATTGAAATTTTAAATGACCATTCCCCTGGCCGCCTGTGATCGGGTGTAATTGTTTGATTTAATGAATGGTCAGCTAGTTGGCCACGATTAATAACAATTGAGAGACAGATGCGTCGCTGCCACCCACTACTGATGCGATAAATTATAGGGCCATTATACGGCTTTCAATTGTGTAAAGCTCAATTAAATCCACAATCAATCGACACCCATTAGATTTAGAGTAACGATTTATCGCATTTTACAATGTTCAACAATGCTTGACAAGGGGTTGCCTCATTCGTGTCCTCTTATTTGCGTACACCCAATTTGCGGACATACCCAATTTGCGGACCTAAATGGTCAAAAACGAAAAGGTTAGAGGTAGTGAGTTTTTTTACCTGGGTAAAGTCCGATATGCATATTTATTTTTGAATTTCAGGGTTTTAGACTAACTTTTATGAAAGCACTGGGGGACATTTTTCCACTGGGGGACATTAGGTTAGGTAGGTTAGGTTAAGTTTTGCTGCTGAAATGAAAATATAAACTCTAGCTATGTCGGTGCCTAGCAATGCGTCCAAAATTGTGTGCATTACACTGAAGTACATATTACTAGGAGTTGTTCTCGGTGTTGTTATGTAAAAAATGTATCAACACATTATCAGAAAGCATTGTAGTTTAAAATTATTTGATCTTTATACTAAATAACAGCATAAAATATTATTACTGACTTCTGCACATAAACATCTCAAATTAAAGGATAATCCTTTTCTTACTGCAGATTAACTCTTATTATACTCTTCGCAAGACTAGGTCCGAAGAGTATATTGCAATCGATCAGAAAATTCTAAAATCGTCAATTTTCGTCGTAGAGCAAATTTTTGCAGATTCGTGCGTTTCATGACTTTTTAAGATTTTCATTTTTTGTCCGTCCGTCTGTCTGTCTGTCTGTCTGTCGGTCACGTTTCTTGTGGTCACGCTATCTCAAAAACCAAAAGTGATATCAAATTCAATTTTTTAGGAAAAATCTACCTCTATAAAAGGAAGAACCCTATTGTTTTTGGCAAGAATCTGAAAACTACAAAGCCCCCTTTTGTGCCCCCCAAATGAAAAAAAAATCGTAGCTCAACTATTATTAAATTTACAAAAAAAAATATTCGACATAAAACATAGGAAATTTAATTCTTTACAAAAAAGTATTCTTAAGTTTTTTTTGTCCGACCCCCCAATTACCCCTCAGTTCAAAAAAACCCTCTATCTCCGTTATTATTCAATCTACAGAAAAAATATTATTTACAAAATTAAAGAAAATTTAATTTTCTATTAAAAATGTTGATTCATTATTTGTTAAGTTAACTAGTAAGGTTAAAAAAACAATAAAATAAACTATTTCAGTAGCAAAAAACTTCTAAGTCCGAATAGTGTCACGCGTCATTCAAGTAGGCCATGCCAAAAATATTTTAAACTAAGAAACAAAAGCAGCTGTCAGAACAAATAACCTCAAATATGTTAAACGTCAGAACTGACGTTTATCTTCTTCGTAAACGAAATTTTTCGTGATTTCTGTTAATAATTTGCACTCTTCGCAGAATAAAAAAAAAAGTTTCTTTAAAATTTATAAAAAAAAAAGTTTCTTTAAAAAAAAAACAACTATTATCCCATAATAGTTTTCTTGCGAAGAGTATATTATAGAATGTGTAGCAATTATATAAAATGTTGATTTAGCTTTGATTTAAAAAATATAAAATTACACTTCTACCGAATCCGAATTCTACTAGAGCTACTCATTTGCGAAGAGTAACTTTTACGCGTTTCGACTTCTACCCGTTTCGATTTCTACCCATTCTAGTTTAATGACTATGTCCGCAAATTGGAGAGTATTTTGGAATGTCCGCATATTGGACGTACGCAAGTAAGAGGGTTTCGCCTCATTCCACATTTATTTTGATTTTTCTGTTCTCTAATAGTGAATAGTTAATGATCGAACGAGTCTCGTACGATAACCTGGCTTTGAAAAAACTCGCTAAAAAATTTATTGTCAGGTGCACATTATAAATATTTTCACCAAGTCGCAGATAACTCTGATTTTCCGGAATTCTCCAGGCATGGCTTCTCATGGCCTGGTTGATTTCCCTAAGGCTGAATAAAGTTCGATTTAAAAACAAATCGGCTCGAACTTTGTGTCATTCTACACTTATGAAACACTCCTCTTAAAAAGCTCGGTTTTTAACAAACTAGGATTTTTTTGATTACGATTTTAGGCCTTTCGTAAAAGCAACATTTTCTCTTTTAAATGCATAATTTATTTGCAAAAAAATGGGTAAATAAGATCCGTTTTTAGCAGGTTTGGTCAAGACGTTTTTGTTAACTTTTGATGTGGAGTGTACAAAGTTCCTGAATTTTTAAAAATGCTGCTTCGTCCTGGGAATTTTGCTTCGACATTTCTGGCTATCTTTTTATAGAAAGCTTTGAATAGTATAATTATTTCACAGCACCCTAGATTTGGTCAGATTTATACATGACTTTTTTTGGTCCCTTAAATTTTCTTAAAAATTGGGAAACTAAAAATTTGTACGAAACTGTTTGAATGAAGATTGACAAAAAAAATATCAGAAGTCTTAATTTTAGATAAAATGGTGCTTTAAATTTTGAAATTGGATGAAAAATAAGTTTTTCAAAATTTTACCAGAATGCCAATTTTTTTTGGTAAAATTGTCTGCCTTTAAGGCAATAACTTAAGAACCAGGACAGATAAAGAAGATTTAGTGTTTGATTCTGATTCAGCAGCTTATTTTGAGTAAGTATGGAACTTTTCAGGCATGTAAATAATGTTTCAAAGTCGTGAGAGTAAAAAAACTTGATTTTGGCCAAAATCGACAATTTTTTAATACCTACCCCTTCAAAAAAAGTGAAAAATTACAACGTCGCCGATTTGTACTAAACCTGTTTTGTGGATTATTTAAATGCTACAGAAAACTAGAAACCAATTAGTTTTTCCTAAAAACTACAGCTTCAAATTTTAAAATTATTTTTGTAAATTTTCTGCTATTTACCAATTTCTTCTTTAAATTAACACAATTTTTTTTGCAGAAGGCAGAACACAAGGGCAATGACTTCGGCTTCCAAAAAAGACAAACCAAAGGCAATTTACCACAACCATAAATCGTCAAAGACATAATTTGCTTCATTTCCAAGATGTGAACAAAGATATAACAAATTTTACCAATGTGTAATTGATGTAAACTGAACACCCCGTAACGAATGCTGATTCTACGGTGACAAATATTACCCCAAAGTGGCCAAAGATGTGGTTTATTTTGAGTATAGAACGTATTGTTGTACGGTCACCCACCCTCTGCTCGGCTTGACCATCAAATAAACCAATCTTTCTATTCAACACCGAAAAATGAAGGTCGACGAACTAATAACTGCTCTGCGACATTTATTAACCATCTATAAATTGAACCCTTAAATGGTGAGTAAAGGCATTTTATGACTTGCTTTGATTTTTCGCCCAGTCCAAAATATTTAGACATTCTGTAATATTTGGCAATTTTTAAATGGCGCATAAACGCGATGGTACGTTGTAGGGGTATGTCTAGGGAGCCCCAGAAAATTGATAAAAAAATCTCATTAACCCTTGAAGATATGAGGCCCCAAAGGGAGAAACTTTAATCTTGAAAATAACAGCACATATTAACGAAAGAAATGGCTAAATACAAAGGCACAATCTATCTAAAATTATTTTTTCGCACATCGTTTATTAAGGACATTCATTAAGGCACTCCAAATCGTTGATTAATGACCCCTATTAATGCATAGCGACGACGACCATAGCAACGCTTTTTTATGCTATCTATGTAATTAGCTTTTATTACGGTTTAAGCAACAAAAACCAAAAGAAATTCAATATTTACCGTTGTATTGAATGAGAAGCAGGCCCTTTTACCACATTTAAGGAAATAACATTTATTTTATAATCATAATTTACAAAAGTTCGGTATCTGTTCTTCTTCTTCTTCAACTTTAATAATGTTAAAGGCCGATTTATACCACGTAACTTTCACTTTACTTTCGCTTTACTTCGGCGTAACTTAATCAAAAAATAAATAAAATACATGGGAATGTATTGGCAAATTTATAATTCACTTTAGCGCTACTTTTCTGATTCATTTAGCTTAAAGTCGTATAAAGTCGTACTAACTCGAGACCCGAGCTTGGCCATCATGCGCAAAATTTGCAAAAATGAGATATTCGCCCTTATTGTCAAGTGTAGTGATTCCGGAATATCGCTTCGTATACGATACCTGTTAGGTCTTCTTATGTAGGTTTTACGAAGCGATATTCCGTAATTACAACCCAGGTATAAATTGTCAAAAGTCGCGAGTTCAGACACATGCGCTTAACTGATCCCAATTTGACGTAACTTTGCAATCTGTAAATTAGGCAAATTTGTAAAGTTAAGTGGAAGTGAAGTTACGCCGAAGTAAAGTAAAAGTTACGTGGTATAAATCGGCCTTAAATGGCTAACGCATTGTTTGTGCCAGTTGGTAACATAACTGTTTTTATTTTATAATTTATTAAATAATAATGTACGAAGTGCGAAAAAGCATTGTAACCAGTTCGTATGGTAAATGGCGATTAATAAACTCACTCATTAACAAGCTCGCTGATTGCTCGCTTGTTAAAACCGCTCGTTTATTAATCGCCTTTATTAACACACTTACTGGTTAAATAACTATTACCATTTGTTTATCTTTTAAATGGTCAAATTACCAATTTAATTTTACAAAAATTTTATAAAATGAAGCTGACAATGTCAACATGATCTAATGCAAAAATGTATGCTCAAGAATCTAGATAAATTTTTAAGATTTATTTTACAAACTGTGTTGCCAAACTTATGCAACTTTGTTCGCATTTTTCTCGATGAATATAACAGATGGATTTTTTTTTACAATTTTCTAGAGATCTCTGAGAATGCCCAAAGAGCGTATCATCGCGTTTATGCGCCATTTTTTGGACATTCTGTATAAGCTAAATTTTTTTTAATTTTCATAGGTAAAATATTTATACTGTTATAAATTTTAATTCTTGGAATTTAAAAATAAAAATATTATTATTTGCGATAATGTTTAAGGCCCTATAGTAAAAAATAATCATTGTTGTAATTTTTACAGCAAAATTGCTACAATTTCCCAAAATTATGCAAAAATCGTCTGTTATAGATTTAAAAATAGGTCCAATTTTTCGTAATTTTATGCAAAAAACTTGTGCAAAACCTCAATAAAAGATCACGTTTTTATGTTTTTACAATTTATACTAAGTACAAAAGGTCTCTAACGGACATATTTTTATTTTTATTACGTTAAAAATGGTCTTTTTGCCTAACGGTTGTGGTGCAATTCGTAGGTCTGAAGACACCGCAATAAAAAAATTGCCTAAAAATTCACAAATAATGGGCTGTATAAAAATAAAAGTTATTCTATGATGGTTAGTTTTTAGCATTGCGGAATAATTGTTGGTTTTATGATTTTTGTAGTTTTATAATGCCGCCTAAAACCTTATACCTACCAAACCAAGACATTTATTCTCTTGCGTATTGATGTTTTTAAATTTCTTCATGGACACATTTTTGTGAATTTTTGAACATATACGTGTCACCCTGCTGTAATAAAAAAATGCTTTAAAAGGAAGCTACAAATAAAAATCCAATTTAGTTAAACGACAAAACTTCCTCTTCTTCATACAATTTGTGATATAACGTTTTAATAAACACATATCTAAAAACAACCCCCTAAATAAAGAAGATAAAATCATAGCGCCGCTCTCAATAACCAATTAACTCCCCTAACCAAATGTTTTGACTGCTTTAAATTCGAACATAATTTACTTGCTTCCATAAAAAGCTACCAATTACATGACCTCTTTAAAATGAAACTCATTTCACAGACAATTAGGAAGTTGGAAAAAAATCAACGATGTTACTGTGCGTTACTGTCATCGAATAAAAGCCTCTAATGCATTTTTTTTTACAAACAGCTATTTTAGTCTCTTTAAAGTATCATTAGGCGCGGGAGCTCAGCTGTTCGGATTTTTTCATTTTTATCAATTAAACCTCTGCTTTGAGAGTGACAAATTATTTTTTTATGGATTTATCATTTCAGACGGGCGATGAACACACTCTGTCAAAGCGGGATTATCTGAGCTTGAACTTATTGCGTATTCCCAAATGTGCTATTTGAAACGTGCGTTGTATTATTTCAATTGGGGTTGCGTTTCACCCTTTTGGAATAATAGAATTATCAGATGCTTATGTCATTATTTTAAATACGTTTCAAATTAAAGCAAGACGAAAAAGGTCATGTATTTTAGGCTGCTTGGCTACCAGTTTTTAGAAACGTCTCCTGCAATAAATGTTTAGCACGAAATAATAATGAATATAATGTTTATATTATGTGTATTATAGGTTCTAATTGAAACACTTAGCACGTATGACGCGGCCTTTTTGTACATGAATATATCGTTTTGTGTTTTAGTTGTTACATTAGTAGGTAACTGATATTTACTCAGTTCATTAAAAATCGCAATTAACGTTTTACAATCTCTTTTGTCTAAGTTTATTGCCATCAGCGATAATAATAACAATTTTAAAAGTGTAAAATATGTTTTCGACTAACACCTACGTTTGATTTCCCGAAAACGACTCTGACGTTCTTGAATGTGTACTCATAATCCTCATAGGTGCAAAACCACTATAGCAAATCGCAGCTCGATTCACTACAGCATCCCTCGTTTCAAATTGTGGCGCATATTTCGTCCACTTTGCGGTCGAAACACACCTACACTCCGTTTCGACAACAAAATCAGAGCAGCACATCTTCCTCAGTATGGTGTACAGTAAAACCCAAGGGTAGATATAGAAAAAGAGCAAGTTACAACAAAACTCAGTTGACATTTGAGTATTCCGCACTTTTGAACCCGTATCCGGGTCGATTGGCCACCCTACGTCATCGTAAACCACTCCACGGTCTTGCAGCTTCTTTTCGTAGTACTTAGACAAAGGTTTCGGCAACCCTAGAATAACGTCCAACCCCCATAAGCCAACAGAGGCTACACAAATCCCAACTAGCGCTTTGACGATCCCCAAAAATAGCAACGTAAGGCACAGGGTGAGAAAAAACATCAAAAAAACAGACATTAGATCATCCAGCGCGGTGTACTGTACCAAATGCGTTGCAGACGATAGCCCTCCTTGAAAACCAGCCGCGTTGTACTCATCCAGCGACAGTACAGCGCATTTTAGTCCCCCATCGGACTTCAAACAAGCGCACTTGCAATGCCATATGCAAATACATCTATCGCCTCTTATGAAACGAACCCTGCGGTACGCCACTAGCTCCTGGTTCACGTTCAACACGTCCACGGAGCAATAAAACGACGAGCTAGGCAGCGAGCACTCAACGTCCAAGTGAAATATGTGCTGATGTTGCGGCGCGATCAACGCTGATTGGGACGCAATGTTGTTGAACCCCGCTGGAGTGTTCAACGGACAGTTGCTCAACACGACATAAAACGCTCCGTGTACAAGACCCGAATTGGTAACCTTGACAGTTATTTGCGTTTTGCTGGGGTTGCTACTTTCGGTGTAGACCTCAGTTATTTGGGCGTGCGAATGTGGCCGTAAGACCGTGTTTAAATTGGCTTCGATTTCCATTGTGACTTGGACCACATGCGTTTCTGAGTTGAACAGCGTCAGGTTGACGTTTTTACTGCAGTTCTTGATGGGGTTAAGCGGTACCGGAGCGAAATTCTTCAAAAAATAGGAACCGGCAATGTTGTGCTTGTCCGCAATGTGGTCGTGCATATACAGATCCTTAGGTTGGTTGAACAAGCAAGATCCTTTAGGGTTTTTGCAGCGATTGGGTTGTTTTACAAAGGATTCGAACCCAACACCGGCTTGATTACAAGATTTCGCGCCTTCTTTAGAGACTAAGCGGTTCGGGACTACTAAATATTCCTCAGGACCGCCTTCTAAAGGTGGGTACTGTCCTGGTTCGCAGTTTGGGCATTCTTGTGGTACTAGGAGTTTGTAGTTGCAGGATTCTATAGCGTAGGACGCGTCGCTTTTGTCTTGGTTGCAATAAGAGACTGAGACGCCACAACGCGTTATTGTGGACGCGGTTTGGGTGCCAACTGTGATCGGGTGTTTTATTAGCTCGCGCCAGATTGTTTTGCCTTTGGAGTCTGTGTGTTTTTCAAAGACTTCGATCTCCATTGTGTGTTCTATTGATGGGGGGCTTAGGGAGTAGACGTCGTACCTAGAAAACAATAGAAAATTGGGCGGAAAAGATGGGTTTTGAAAGTTACCACAAATCTGAATATTTAAGGCAATGTGCGCTGTCGTGATAGGTATCTGGATCCATTCCGTTTGGTGTTTGCATATTTGTGCAATCCTGTCCGCCTCGACTTTGTCTGGACATTTGCATATTATGACTTCTTGAAAAGGCTTAAAATTGAAATCAGTGTTATGCAAAACTTAAGAGTTATGCAAAATTTAAGAGTTATACTATTGCCCAATTTCAATACTTAAATTGCCTTACAAAAATCCTGAGAATCCTTTGCCCTGTCATAAACATTTCCAATTTTAACTGGTTCAGCTTGATTTGCATCATCGTAATATTGGTCTAATAAATCCCCTTGTTGATGTTCATCATTTTTTAATTGCACCCCAATTGGATCAGGTAAAGTTTGTTCATTGCTCTGGTCTTTAGTATCGCCGTTGCTTGAGTCGGCTAGATCAATAATTTCATAATTTTGGTCTTCATAAAAATGATTTTTACTGTCGTCGGTCTCAGGTAGAGAAGTGTCGTAACTCCTTCGTTTAAGTCTGTGGTTGCGTTGGAAACTTTCTTCGTATTCGTTGGTTTTTGAATTAGGAATAAGGTCTGAGAACAGCGCCTCGCGCTTTTGGTTTTTTTCACTATCGCATGAGCAACAAAACCCTGAGCTAAAAAGAAGTGCGGTCATTCGGAATCGATTACCAATACCTTTGTTACCTAAAGGCAACTTGTTCGCCGTCCAAACTTAAGCTTCCACATGTAGGATTTGGACCTTCGGTTTTGCACCCCGCGTAATTCTCATCATGCTTATTTAGAACGGTTTCCTTTGCCTCGTAATTGACTGTTTGCTCTAATCTCATTCTGTACGTCTCCATCATAGGGCTTTGTCTTATTTTCAACACGTACGGGTACAAAAGCCTTTGTTTCTTGTCCGTTAACGGATCGTACACGTGATCAATTACTACGTATTGATTTTTGCACGTTGTTATCCCTTGATTCGCTACCTAAAGACAATTTGGAGTTTGACTTTGCATTATGGGGTTTTTTAGTACCTTTATGGACAGGGCTAGTTTTTTAGAGCAGTTGGTTAGTTGGTTGAAGTCATGTTCGTGCTCGAAACCTTCGATTCGTTTAAGTTCTTCTTGTCGGATGAATGCGGGGCTTTTTCTGGGGCAGTATTGATGCCCTCCGCGTTTTGAGCAATGCATCATGATTGCGCGGACTTCGAATTTGGCGGATTTTAGTCCGTCGACGCAGCATTTTTGGTTGCGCATGCAACATAGGTCTGTTTTTAGTTTTGATTCGAAAATTAGCATGTCTTCTGAACCGAGTGTATCCTCCGACGTTTCGTCTTTTGATTTGGCATCTTCAGTCGTTATTTCAGCGTCTGTTTGTAAGGATTTTTCTTCGTCAGGAGACGAAGTAGATTCAATTCCGGTTGGAGCGCTTCTGGTTTCGACTTCGTCTATTAAGTCTGACGAATTTTCTTGCGCTTTTGTTTCCATTAAAAACAGCAACAAAATAAGTATGTTTTGCCATTTTGTTGGGCGCATTTGCGGGTTGAACGAACGTCAAGTTTATTAAATTGTTATGTCATGTTTTGCATAATTTATACAAGAGGTCTACCGAGATTTAGTCGGCTCAAAATCAGTCCAATATAAAATTATGAAAAGAGGTTTGTAAGAGGTAAAAATAACCCATTTCTCATTGTAAAATTTAAATTTTATTGCCCCTTTTATTAAAATTTCAAAGGATACGGCATTTTAAAATTGGGATATTTCATAGGATTAAGATTAAGGTCTGGCCAGTTGTAATTAATTTTTGGAATAGTTTGATTAATACAACAGTATAAGCTGCATGCAAAATAATCAGTTCTTAGAAAATGGATTATCGGTAATTAATTTCAAAGAGTTGGGAATTTTATTAAATTATGTTTTAATTAGTTAATAAGAGGCGAAACTTATTTGGCTTGTACGTCCGACGGATGTTTCTATCAAACAATAAAATAAGAAATGGCTGTAATACCGAAAATACCTATAGAACTTTAGACTTGTTAATTTTTTTAAATTCTTACATTTTGAGGTGATAAAAACTGTTCACATTTCATGGTTTACAAAATAAGTTTATAAAAAAAGTAATAAGCGTCAAATTGCTCGCGTGAAAGCAACATCTAATAAAGACAAACAGTTAAAAATAAAATCCAAGAAACAAAGCACAATTTCGCTACAACATAAAATTAAACTACTAAAGCATCTTTATGAAATAATAAAAACCTAATCAATACGAAATAAGCTGTATGGCGGAAGCTGGCTAATATTACGGGTAGGTATAGTCGATATTTCCGCGTGTAATAGCTTCCGACATGTACTTAGAGTCAATAAGGAGAGCCACGCAAAAACGACCCTTATTACAGAGTATATACAGATACAAGCTGTGCCGAGCCAATCAGCGCTGGCCCTACCACAGCCAACCAGACGACCGTTAGCTCCGCCTCGTTACAGAGAGCGTAAAACCGGCTCGAAGGACCGTAAGATCACTATTCTGTTCTCAACCTTCGTGGTGGTGCTACATTCTTATTATTCTGTGTCTGTGTTGTGAAAAGTGAAATGCATTCTCATGAGATATACCACCAGGAGAAACCAATTGTTCTGGATGTGATTCCACCGCACTACAACATGCATCACGGTCAGCCGCCCAGTCCTCCTCAATCGCCCAACACGACCCAGTACTCAAAAGGTATGTTTTAAACAGGAACTATGTCTCGGGAACACTTAAATTACATGTGTTGTCGCGTCTAGACAATTAGGGCTCTTGAGCTGTTTGCTTCCGATTACCTAAAGATTTTAAGTGTACTAATAGCCTATTTCCTTTTTTAAAGACTGCTCAAGCCCTGGTCTGGACTCCAAACTGAACGCCAATTCGTCGATGAACGATCCTAACATCCGACGGTACAGGACCGCTTTCACACGGGAGCAATTAGCTCGTTTGGAAAAGGAGTTCTACAAGGAGAATTATGTGTCGCGCCCTAGACGTTGCGAACTCGCTGCGCAGCTGAATTTACCCGAAAGTACAATTAAGGTACGTTTTGTGTCTTTTGAATATTGCGGCGTAATCAATTAGCGTCTTTGATTAGCTTTTAAGCTAAAACGTTTGAAAGCGCGCCGACTAATGGACAGATAAGTTCATTTACGACGTGTTAACTAACAGTCTGTTTGTTCAAGTAATTAACAGTTTTTAATTGTTACAGGTTTGGTTCCAAAATCGTAGAATGAAGGACAAACGTCAGCGTATGGCTATCGCTTGGCCGTACGCCGCAGTTTATACCGATCCAGCTTTTGCTGCGTCTCTACTTCAAGCCGCTGCGTCCACTTTACCCCTTCATTACCCACCACCAGCGCCAATGTACGGGCATCAGTACCAAGCACGGTACCACCCGTACCCCAGCTTTGGTATGCCTCCTTCTTCGGGAATGGGTCTACCACACCCAGCGACAATGGGAATGAACCCTGGGGCACACCACGGCATGCCAGGCCAAAACATCCCGCAACCTCAGCTACCCCAAGGTTTAAACATCAACCTGGGGATGGATTTCGCAGGGTACCACCTTCAGACTAAGCTATCCCCTTCAAGGAGTTCGCCTCTGCATTCTGAGATTAGTCTAAGTCCGCCATTGACCCATGATGGGCTTTTAATGCCCGCTGCCAAAGTGTCGCCGCCTCCAACGCAGGTCTTGGAGAAGCCAAAGTTGTTTAAGCCGTATAAATCAGAGGCGTAATGTTTGTGTTGAATATAGATTTTATATTGTGATTGTACTTAGGATATTTGAATTACTTACTTGTAGATATTTGACTGTTAATTTTAGGTTTGTTGTATATTTTTGTATATACTTTTTGTAACGTTACAAGTTTATTTAAATATAGAATACTATAAATATTATTGCCTTGTTTTATTTATTGCGTAAAGATGACAAAAAAGGCAATTTTTAAACTTGAAGTGGACAAAAACTAAACTCAAAATTAATCGATTTAAAATCGGTAATAATTAAGGCGGATCAATAAAAAAAACTTTCATAAAACATAAAATAATCATTTATCCAAAAAATGGCACATAAACGCAATGCTACGTTTTTGGGGCATTCTCAGAAACCCCTAAAAAATTGTCAAAGGAAATTCATCTGTTATATTCATCGAGAAAAATGCGAACAAACTCAAAGTTTCATAAGTTCGGCAACACAGTTTGTAAAATATATCTTAAACTCATCTAGATTCTTGAGCATACATTTTTGCATTAGATCATATTGACATTGTTGTCAGCTTTATTTTTTTGTAAAATTAAATTGATTATAAAAATGTAATTTGACCATTGAAAAGATAAATAAATGGTAAAATAATTTTAGATAGATTTTGCCCTTGTATTTAGCCATTTCTTTCGTTAATATGTGCTGTTATTTTCAAGATATAAGCGTTTAAAGTCTTGCACTTTGGGGCCTTATATTTTAAGATAGATTTTTTTTAACAATTTTCTGGGGCTCGCTAGACATGCCCCAACAACGTACCATCGCGTTTACGCGCCATTTTTTGCAGATTAAAATATGAACAAAAATATAAAAATTTTCAGCAGTCTTTAAATATTTTTTAAATTATTGTTCCAGCAAAGCAAATTCCCCGAAAAATTCATTTTATTCGCCCGGAATTATAATGGTAATGCAGCGTCAACTAAAGAACAATCTTTAAATTGGGTAAGTCAATTAAATTCCAAATAATAAACACACCCTCTTAGTTTAAGATTGACTACTATTAAATTAAATAAAAAAAGGAGGATCTCTTGAAAAATTAAATTAACATAAAGGGACATCTGTTAAAGCCTATCTAACAAAAGCAATAAAATCCCATAACATGTCATAACATCATAAACAAGTAAGGCAAGTGCCTGTGTATCATGTGTATAAAATAGCTGCTGGTAGAAGCGTATAAAATTGATAAATCATGCAAAAGCATCGAGGGATGTAGGGCTGGAGAAATAACAAAAGCGGCCGTGACAAATTGTCCGTATTCCCAATCGTATTAATCCGTAGCAGTCAACATTGTAATAGATATAAGATTAGATAGGATTAGGAACGCGTGCTACACCCTGTAGTATCCTACAAAATCAATGCCAATTATCTGTGATATATGGCTGATTTATTAATGATCTCAAATTTGGCGTAGGATTTTTCATTTCGGACTTTTGCAATGATAGGAGTTGATATAATATAAGAATTAATGATAGAATTTGATTCGGGTGTGTTTGAACTTGATTTAATATAAGTACCCCAGTTTAGCAAAATTCAAAAAAAAAAATATGTTCCTAAAAAAAAAATATTTGGATGCAAAAAAAAAATTTTTTTTCTTTATATAATTAAAAATAGGTTCCTTAAAAAATGTAAAAGCTGATGTAAATTTTATAGCATAAAAGTTGTTTAGAAAATAAGTTTTGTTAAAATCAAAGACAATTTTTTTTGCTGCCCTTTTTTTGAAAATTAGTTAGTTAGGCCAACTTTAAAAAGCTCTAACAAAAAAAACGAAAGTACTTGGAAAAAATCCGATTGCTGATTTGTTTTCTACGGCTTATAATTAGCATAAAAACACAGTTTAATGCAAATCCATTTCCTACAATTTTTCCAAATTTTCCTAAGGGGTAGGTATTAAAAAATTGTCGATTTTGGCCAAAATCCAATTTTTTGACTGCCACAACTTTAAAAAAATACTAACATGCCTGAAAACATCCATGCTTATGTAAAACGAGCTGCTGAATCCAAATTTGATACTTAAATATTTACAGCGCTTTTGGTTTTAGTGCTATGCGCTTTCAAAGGCACCTTAAAACGTCCAACCTGATTTTTTTCAAAGTGCTCTATTTTACAGAAATATTTTTTTGGAAAAAAAAGAAATTCAGATTCGTAATCTACTGCCAAAAAATAATTTACAAAATTAGTTTTATTAAAATCGGGGACAATTTTTTTTTTGTTGAGCTTTTTGAAAATCATTAAAATTTGGCGAACTTTGAAAAGCTCTAGCAAAAAAACTAAAGCACTTGGAAAAAATCCGATTGCTGATTTGTTTTCCATGGCTTATAATTAGCATAAAAACACAGTTTAATGCAAATCCATTTCCTACAATTTTTCCAAATTTTTCTAAGGGGTAGGTATTAAAAAATTGTCGATTTTGGCCAAAATCAAGTTTTTTGACTGCCACGGCCGTAAAAAAATACTGACATGCTTGAAAACTTTCATGCTAATGTAAAACAAGCTGCTGAATCCAAATTTAATACTTAAATATTTATAGCGCTTTTAGTTTTAATGCTATGCGCTTTTAAAGGCAACTTTAAACGCAAAACCTGAATTTTTTTAAAGTGCTCTAATTCACAGGAATAATTTTTTCCTAAAAATTTAAATGCAGATTCGTTTTCTACAGCCAAAAAGTAATTTACAAAATAAGTTTTATTAAAATCGGAGACAATTTTTTTTTTACTGAGCTTTTTTGAAAATTATTAAAATTTGTCCAGCTTTGAAAAGCTCAAGCAAAAAAACGAAAGCACATGAAAAAAATTCGATTGCTGAATTGTTTTCTACGGCTTATAATTATTTTGAAAACAAAGTTTAAGGCAAATCTATTTCCTAAAGTTTATCCCAATTTTCCTAAGGGGTAGCTATTAAAAAATTGTCGATTTTGGCCAAAATCAAGTTTTTTTACTGCCAGACCCGTAAAAAAATACTGACATGCCTGAAAACTTCCATGCTTATGTAAAACGAGCTGCTAAATCCAAATTTAATACTTAAATATTTGCAGCGCTTTTAGTTTTAATGCTATGAGCTTTCAAAGGCAATTTTAAACGCCACATCTGATTTTTATCAAAGTGCTCTAATTTACAGAAATATTTTTTTAGAAAAAATTTAAATGCAGATTTGTATTTTACAGCCAAAAAGTGTTTTACAAAATAAGTTTCATTAAAATCGGAGACAATTTTTTTCTTGTTAAACTTTTGAAAAAATTATTAAAATTGGGCCAACTTTGAAAAGCTTTTGCAAAAAAACGAAAGCACTTGGAAAAAATCCGATAGCTGATTTGTTTTCTTCGGTTTATAATTAGCATAAAAACAAAGTTTAAGGCAAATCCATTTTCTAAAATGTATCTCAATTTTTCTAAGGGGTAGGCATTAAAAAATTGTCGATTTTGGCCAAAATCAAGTTTTTTGACTGCCACGACTTTAAAAAAATACTGACATGCCTGAAAACTTCCATGCTTATGTAAAACGAGCTGCTGAATTCAAATTTGATACCTAAACATTTACAGCGCTTTTAGTTTTATTGCTATGCGCTTTCAAAGGCAACTCTAAACGCAAAACCTGATTTTTTTCAAAGTGTCCTAATTTACAGAAATATTTTTTTGGAAAAAATTTAAATGCAAATTTGTATACATATAGTACATACAGTAAAAAAGTAATTTACAAAATACGATTTATTAAAATAAGAGAACATTTTTTTTTGTTGAGCTTTTGAGAAAAGTATTAAAATTTGGCGAACTTTGAAAAGCTCTAGCAAAAAAACGAAAGCACTTGAAAAGAATCCGATTGCTGATTTGTTTTCTACGGCTTATAATTAGCATAAAAACACAGTTTAAGACAAATCTATTTCCTAAAATTTTTCCCAATTTTTCTAAGGGGTAGGTATTAAAAAATTGTCGATTTTGGCCAAAATCAAGTTTTTTGACAGCTACAACTTTAAAAAAATACTGACATGCCTGAAAACATCCATGCTTATGTAAAACGAGCTGCTGAATCCAAATTTGATACTTAAATATTTACACTACTTTTAGTTTTAATGCTATGCGCTTTTAAAGGCGACTCTAAACGCAAAACCTGATTTTTTATATGTTATGTGCTTTCAAAGGCAACTTTAAACAAAAAACTCAATTTTTTTAAAGTGCTCCAAACGACAAAAAAAAATTTTAAAAAAAAAATGTAGATGCAGTTTTGCAACCTACAGTATAACGTCGGGTGAGAATTATCCTGTGCTATATCCACTTTTTGGCCATATTGAGTTATATACATATTTGGAATCATCTCAACGAGACGGATCTGTTAAAAATAAAATAAAAATTCTATCTTGTTCTATATAGAAGTTATTCAGGATTATTTTGTTCTACATCCTTAATTTATGAAATTATTTTGGTCAATGTCCAAAAATTAAATATTTTTTTGTTCTATAAGACCTAAATAACATTGATTCAAAATCAAAGCTATTTTGTGCCATATCAATGCAGTTTGTTCTATATCCCACTTTAAATAATCAGATTAATCTATATCCAGGATATAGAACAAAATAGTGAATAGCAAATTATGCTATATCCCAATAAATTTTTATTTATTTTTTTTTAAAGAAAACTAATTGTACCATCGAAATAAATATAAATTAATAAAAAAATAACTCGTTTTAAGTTTGTGAAGTAAGTGAACACAGTTTTTGGTAGATTTAGCAATATTTAATATTTTAGCTTTTTTTAGTTTTTTGCCATTTGCCACAAATTTACAAAATGGCGTATAGAACAAGATAATTCTCACCCGACGATAAAGGAAGGGTACAAAATTATTTTCGTTAAAATCGGGAAGTATTTTTTTTGCTTGTACATTTTTGCTATATCCGTCGGTTTTTCCTAACATAAGGTTTTTCTAAGTTCTAAAGAATTTGCATTAAGTTGTAAAACAAGAGTTGTAAACGCATTACACTCCCAATAAAACTATAATACCACTATTACAACCATTATAATCCGTAATAGCCATCATTTTAGCAAATATTCTTATACCTGATACTAATCATTACAGAAAGATGCGGCACCTTTGAAAACCAAGCCGAACATCATAAAAACTATTACAGCTTTACAAGAGAGATTATTGATCTTGCTTTTTATTACTTCATATCTGAGTGTTGATTAAGCAAGTAGAAATATTGCAGAGGAAATTAAATTCAGAATTTGCTAAAAGAGCAAAGTCAAACCGGGTCTCTAGATTATTCTCAATAATTAAACAATTATGCATAGCTTACATCTCTCCTGGGATATGAAAAGGAAAATTGCTTTGGGCTGCGCTATAACAAGCCAGCTTATTCCCTTATGATATTAATAACGAGGAAAGTATGAAGTGTAAATCATCCCTCCCAGGCTTTTCCGACCGCCCGTTTCATCTTTTACCCTGTCCCAAGAAAATTGACTAAGTTGCGAAGCAACCAAACGCCATCTACCATTGAGAGTACAAAGTACATTCTCTAGGCACAGTTTTGGTTTAAAGAATGGCTAAACATGTTACAAAACAAGTAATAAAAGCCAATTTAAGGGGGTTAAAAAATTTATTGAAATGACTAGACACAAATTGACTACAAACAAAACTTATAATAACATTTTTCTGCCACCTCATCACCACAATATGGACGAAAATTTTTTTTATCTGGGGACAAAACTATTTAAAAAATGCTATCACACACTTGGACGTCTTGGATTGTTGTCTTAAAAAGCTTCTATGCGTGGTACAAAAATATGTTTACCTAGTTTAACCTAAAGCAGAACTTTACTGTTGTCTTGTATCCTCGTCGCCAATATAGCGGCTATTACGATTGCCAGTAGCGTTAAGAAACTTGGAAAAATAAACGGAGCGTAAATTAGGATTCCGTAAATGTTTATGGCACAGAGTGACGCTATGTGGAACAGGCTGCGCATTAACCCGTGCGCAGTACACCTAAAAACTTTTTATTTAAGGACAGAAATAATAAAAATAAATAATCTACCTTAAGTGACACGGGTAAGCCTCCAAAACAACCATAGTAACCCCATTCAAAGCACTCATAGCAGCAGTCCGCACCAACATGTCCACAATCTTAATCTGAATAACCCCAACCAAGAAAAACATTCCAATACTCGCCAAACCACATGCCAAAAACAAAACATTTATTATCGTAGGACGGGGCAACAACTCGAGGATAAAACCAGTAAATATCAGAATTGGGATCATGACAAAAGCCCAGGTTATAGTATTCCCAGCCAAATCATCGACATAAACGTTGAAATCAAAATCAGCGGTACATTCTGATGTCAGCGACATGAAAGTGTTGTTTATTAAGGTACTGTGAATGAAGTGATGGTCTGTTATGTCAGTATCCACGAATCTACAACAAAACGTAACGTCCGTGACATTAAAACACAAGAATGTTAACTTACTTCGAGTCTCTTATGGTTGAGTTTTCAAAAAACGCCACAGACGCTTTAACGTTGATAAAAAGCACCTCGTCAAACAGACAGTTAAAGAAATCAACATGATTCAAAGTAATGCCATCAAAAGTTGTGTTACGAAACAGCGTACTGCGGTATTGCACATTTTCAAGCGTAGTATTGATATAAAGCCCAGTGTAGTTCTCATGACTGATAAAACGCTTTAATTCTTTATAATGCTGGTCCTTAATTTCGTGGAGTACCTCAGAGGAATAACTTGTGACCCCCATGTAAATAAAACCAAGCAGGAGGTGCAATGTCGCTAGCAGAAGAGTGGTACGGAAATGTGATGGTGACGATATTCTTTGGATGGCCTCGTTCAACTGCAAAACATCTTCTAAACACTGGTACCTTGCAAAATAATCAACTTACTGTGCTAAATCCGTGTCTAAAGACATTAGTCGAAGGGCTACTTGGTCGTTCCCTGTACGCATTACGATTAGGCAGTTCCAACTCAGTTAACCCATACTGCGTCCGACTCTTGTTTAACCGATGCAACCTCTGGTAAACTGCCAAAGCCTCGACTTCCCTGGACGCTTCCAGTAAATATCGTGGCGACTCAGATGCCCAAATGAGCCCAATTATAGCAAATATAAGAGGCAGAATGCACAATATAAGAAACTTATGCCAGGAGCTCCAGTGCTCGCGATTGTCTTGTAATATATCTTCTCCTTTGGTTGGTAGGATTGATTCCGCTAAAAGCGCGACGTAAATCGCTCCAACAGGCCAAAACGCGTGCAAAAAACCAGCATATTTAGTACGTGTAGCGCGTGAACAGGTTTCAACTAAATAACTGAAGGACAGTGGGAAAGCGCCTGATATTCCCAAAGCAGCGCAAAACCTACAAAAAACATGGTTATAGTTAAGATTTATAGTTGTTAAGGTGTCGTACTTGGCTGTCATGAACGTGCCATAGGTTGGCATCACTGCAGCGGACGCAGAAAACAACGCCGCGACTGATAGTGCGCTGATTAATGCTCGCCTGCGTCCCAAATGGTCGCCTAAGATTCCCCAAGCAAAGGAACCCCCAGCGAAAGCCAGAAGAGTTGTTGATACTAAAACATACGAATTAGCCATTTCCCACTTATGATATTTTAAGTCGTCTTACCTAGCCATTGCTTTTTTTGCTCGTTGATACATAAATGTACTTCAGCCGAGGGAAGAATAAATGATAATATTGTTATTTCGGCGCAATCTGCTGCTAGGGCTAGCCCCAAGACTATTGCTAAGATTATTTGGGCCTTTCCAAGTCCTGCCTGAGACAAAGCGTCTTCGTGGAAGCCGACAAGGGCTTCTCCGTTGTAAGACGATGCATGACTGGTTGCAGATACTAAAAACAGTATTTATAAAGGGGGTGCATGTTATATGAATATGCGCGGTTATAGTGCAAAGGTGTATTTCTAAAATATAAAACATCTAAGTAAAAGGTGCTGTACAAAAGTGTTTAATAATCATTGTTAATATTTTAGACATACATCGGGGTTCCCCTCCCACTCCATTGTGTGTCGTCTCCAAAGGAGGAACCAAACATGCTGATTCCTCACACATTCTTACCCCCTAATTTTACCACATCACCAACTTCTGATGATTTAAAATCTATTTCCACGAAGTCAAAATCGTCATTTACACCATCCAACATCTAAAACTTTAGTTTTATATCGCGGTATTAACAGTAAATTACATGTTACGAGTACCTGTCGTTAAAGTTATCACGGCAGCGCAAAATCAACAACTACCCTTCATATAAAAGGCCACCCCTATTCGCAATTTAAGTAGGGGACTCGGACTACTGCTTTTATCGATCTGTTTCAAAGGCTAATGTTAATCAATATTGCATTTTTAGCGCATAATTTGATTAAATGGTTTCATGTTGCCAATTTTAATATATTCCTACGTCTTTACTAATGAGTTTTTTCATAAAATACAAAAAAAAAACCATTAGGTGTATTTGAGGTAATCCAAACGAAATTAAATATAATTTGCGACAAAAAACAGTTAATGCAATACTCAACGTTACAATACAACAAAAAAAAACAATCCAGTTCCTCATACGACGATAATTATCTAAATTCCCATATTTTTTTCCTATTTTTAGAACTCTCACCTTTCGTATGTTACGCCACTGGAGGAGTAGGCGCATCAGCTGGCGCCTAGTGCGCAAACGCCAACAACGAGTCAACACAACGGACAAAGCTGCGCATATTTCGTTGAGAAAGCGATGGATCAGGAACGAGGGAACTTATTGCTGTTGCGGCGATCAAAATGGCTGCCACCGACAGCAAAGCTCCGCTTAGAACAGTTAAAAGAGTGCAGTTTGGCATCCTTAGTCCAGATGAAATAGTAAGTATTTGATTTCTAACGAAGCGTCCTAAAGTTTGTGATAATTTTTATGGCGAAAAACGGATTTCTGTGAGCGTAAGGTCCAAAATTAGATGCGTAGAAACGAAGCTACGTTGCAACAGTGCTATGTTTTTATTTTGTTGATTTATTTATAGATTTAGCAAGGAAGTAAACTATCAAAATTAAATAAATAGTACCTTTGTTTAGATATTTTTGCTAAAATTGCATAGTATTTATTTACTTTCACCAAATAACGATTTCACAACATGAGTAGTTTTCCTCAAAATAAAAATGGTGTCAATGTCAACTGTCAAAAACTTTCATGGCCACCTTGTTGATATGGCGCAAGGGCGCCAAGTTTAAAAACCAGCCCCATTTTCTTGCACATTTTTTACAAAATGTAACTTTTAGCGACGTATGTCCGTTACCGAGGGCGGTATCCGCTTCCCGGAAACAATGGAAGCGGGTCGCCCCAAGATGGGGGGCCTTATGGACCCAAGACAAGGTGTGATCGACAGAAATTCACGATGCCAAACGTGCGCTGGAAACATGACTGAATGCCCTGGACATTTTGGCCACATAGATTTAAGCAAACCAGTGTTTCACGTTGGGTTTTTGACCAAAACTATCAAGATTTTGAGATGTGTTTGTTTTTACTGCAGTAAACTCTTAGTCACGCCTGTAAGTACCCCTAATTTTGGAATTATTCAGTTGTAAAATGTTGTTTATTTGGTAGAGCAATCCAAAAATAAAAGAAGTGGTTATAAAGTCAAAGGGACAACCTAGAAAGCGATTGGCTTTCGTGTATGACTTATGCAAGGGCAAAAACATATGCGAAGGGGGTGACGAAATGGACGTGGGTAAAGATGGCGAGCAGCTTGCACAAGAAGGTTTGTTTTTTATCAAAACAAATTAAATTCTCTAAACTTAAAGTTTTTTAGGCAAAAAACAGGGTCACGGCGGTTGCGGGCGTTACCAACCAAATATAAGACGAACAGGTCTCGACTTATCCGCTGAATGGAAGCACGTTAACGAAGACTCACAAGAAAAAAAGATCGCCCTGACTGCTGAGCGCGTTTGGGAAATTTTAAAACACATCACAGGTAAAAATTACACATTTAAAACCTAGATTTCCTAACAGGCCGCATCTACTTGAAAAGACTACTAGCTGGCCGCGCCTAATTGGAGGGTGCTTGGTCGAACTGGTCGCGCGATTTTTCTGGTTTGGCCGTACTGACCGCGACTTATTAACTTCCTTTTACCTAGATTTATTTTTATGTATCCGATGTTTCATTGAGTTATGATATTAAAATTATAAAACAGATAATATACAGATTTTTATGATATTAAAACAAGCCAGCAACGTTGGAAGTACTCAATGCATGTGTTTTTGAGTTTTACCGTTACCGACAGACTTTTTTAAAAGCACTGAAGGACATTATTTTTACTGAGGGACACTAGGTTAGGGTAAGTTTTGCTGCAAAAAAGAATTTAAACAAATGTGCTTATGTCACCTAACTGCAATGTAAATCATTTATTCAATAAGGTACTGATAGTTATAGTTATCTTATAAAAATAAAATTCGTTTGGTGTTTCTACTCATCCTTCGACAAAACTTCCGCCGCAGCTCCTTTTCTACTTGCTAAACATGGCAGCAGGTAGAAAAAGTGCCGCGGCCAGTTACACCATGACCTATGCAGGAAAATGCGGCCAGTTCGACCTAAGTACCCCTTATTCAATTTTATGACGCGGCCAGCTCGACGTATATGATCGATTTTCTTACCAATTTTTCAATTTTAGACGAAGAATGTTTCATTTTGGGTATGGACCCTAAATTCGCAAGACCCGATTGGATGATCGTGACAGTTTTACCAGTGCCCCCTTTGTGCGTCCGGCCTGCCGTTGTAATGTACGGATCGGCCAGAAATCAAGACGATTTGACGCACAAATTGGCCGATATAATAAAATCAAACAATGAGCTGCAAAGAAACGAATCCGCTGGTGCTGCAACTCATGTTATCACAGAAAATATCAAGATGTTGCAGTTCCACGTTGCCACACTTATAGATAACGATATGCCGGGTATGCCAAGAGCTATGCAAAAGTCTGGGAAACCTCTTAAGGCTGTTAAAGCACGTTTAAAAGGGAAAGAAGGGAGGATCCGTGGTAATCTTATGGGGAAACGTGTTGATTTTTCGGCGCGGACTGTCATTACGCCTGATCCCAATTTACGAATTGACCAAGTTGGGGTGCCTAGAAGTATTGCACAGAATTTGACCTTTCCTGAAATTGTGACACCATTTAATTTCGACAAGTATGTTTTTTATTATTATTATTTACAACCTTGTTACTAGGTCAAGATAGATAATGAAAAACATAGCAAATTTTGCAAAAAATACACAACAGTCAGATTTTTTATGTGTTAGAACCAAAGAGATTTTATATTTACAATAGAGGTATAAAAATTCATCGTTTGGGCCAAGATCTTTTTGTTTACCCAATGTAAGTTATATGGACTAATGAGTAAGTGGACGTAAATAAACAAACGTTTTCAATGGAACTTCCCTATGCTAGCTTTTTAGATCTTGGACCCACACACTGGTAATGTTATGATTATAAGCAATTCATTTCTATGGTTAGAACATCTATTTAGAAAGCTAAATCTACAAAATGCACACCAATAAGTGTTTAAGGTTGCCGTAGAAGCCCCCCAAAAAGCCCCTGTTAATTTGCAACATTAGGTCACGATAAATCTGCACCAAATTTTACAAATAGATGTTGAATCAAATTTTAAAATGATTTTTGAAAAAATTATTCCTCTAAAAAAAATTTTTCGCCCCCTAAATGACCCCCGAAGAGGTAGATTCAATCATGTTGGATTAACACCAAACTTTGCAAATAGATGCAAAAAATGGCTCTGAAAAACTAAAACTTAATTTTTTTTTAAAATGTTTACTTTTCCTACTCAAATGGGATAAAGGAATTTTTTTATAAAAAAAGTAGGAAGTGTAAGTGATACCTTATTAGTTATTTTGTATCTGTTTAAAAAGTTTGGTGTAAATGCAACATGATTGAATATTACTCTTCGGGGGCGATTTAGGAGTAGGGAATGCAAATTTCGGGATCGGAATTCAATCCCGGGATTTCGGGCATTGTAATGTTTTTTTAAAAAATGTAAAATTAGTTTAGAGAAAAAATATTTTTTCGGGATTACTTTTCGGGACTGAAAATCAAGTCAATCCCAGGATTGCATTCCCTATTTAGGAGGTAAAGGAATTTTTATAATGCAGTAATTTTTGCAGAAACCGTTTAAAATCATATTTAGCACCTATTTGTAAAATTTGGAGCAGATCCATCGTAATCAAATGTTGCAAATTAAAGGGGGCTTTTTGGGGGGCTTCCACGCTAACCCCTAAACTTTTATTTGTGTGCATTTAGCTTCCTGAATAGATGTTTTAACCGCACATATAAAAATCTGGATGTTGTCCAATTTTTGCAAGGCAAAAATCTATCTATCTTGGCCTGTTTTAATTTAGTGAATTTTAATAATGATTTGTTTAAAGGATGTTGGAGTTAGTCCAAAGGGGTAATTCTCAGTATCCAGGGGCGAAATACATTATCCGAGACAACGGCGAGAGGATTGATTTAAGATTTCACCCAAAACCCTCGGATTTACATTTGCAGTGTGGATACAGGTAAATAAACATTTGCAGCTTCTTCATTTATTATTAATTTGCTCATGTACTTTATTTATTGTTAATTTATTTTGCAGAGTGGAGCGTCACATTCGCGACGGTGATTTAGTAATCTTCAACCGTCAACCAACCCTCCACAAAATGAGTATGATGGGGCACAGGGTAAAAGTTCTCCCCTGGTCTACATTTCGAATGAATCTTTCATGTACCTCACCATACAATGCTGATTTTGATGGCGACGAGATGAATTTACACGTCCCGCAAAGTATGGAAACCCGTGCTGAGGTTGAGAATCTCCATATTACCCCCAGACAGATTATAACCCCGCAGTGTAATAAACCTGTAATGGGTATTGTGCAGGATACACTTTGTGCCGTAAGGAAAATGACCAAAAGAGATGTTTTCATAGAAAAGGAACAAATGATGAATATTCTTATGTTTTTGCCGATTTGGGATGGGAAAATGCCACGTCCGACTATTTTGAAGCCCAAACCATTGTGGACCGGGAAGCAGATCTTTTCACTCATTATTCCTGGTAAGAAATATCCAAAAACATGTCCAACACTTAAATTGCATTTAAAATATCATAATTTTCTAATAATAAAAGTGCTATTGATCTTTTAAACACTATGACCTTGAACTCCTGTCTTTTGGTTATCCATCCCCCAAATTTGAAACCTTTAACTATTGTGGTGTTTGAGATAATTAAAGTCAAACTATAAATCGTTTCCTGAAGATGGCTCACTAAGTCCGAAACATAAGAACAACCTTTTGTGTTTTCAAAAACGTACCTTGCATTTAACTTAATTTTTAAATAATAAAAATGCTATTGATCTTAGAAAGATATGACCTTGACATGACCTTGAACCTCTGTCTCCTGTGTATTCATCCTCTAAGTTTGAGATCTCTAACTATTGTAGTATTGGAGCTATGTTCATGAAAACATTGACATTTAAAAACGTCATAGCTTTTTTCTTAGACATATATTTTTTTTTTCTAATTTTAACACAAAGGGCTCTGCAAAAGAATATTTTTAAGCAAAAAAAAAACCAATATTTTGGGCTAGATTTTTTTTTTGAATTCAATATCTACTAACCTTGACTAGTGGTCAGTATAACCTTGAGGTCACCTTGACCACAAGACTTTGGTTTTTACTTACGCCAAGTTTGAACCTTCTATCTAAGACCGTAGTTGAGTAAATTACGGTTAAAGAATTTTTTTGCTCCGTACATCCATCCATCCTAACATACCAAAGGGATATTTTTTAATATCAACCCAGTGGATGGTCCGATCGATATGATTCTAACGAGCGAGCTTTTAAATTCTACCTCGACTCTTGCCATGGAAAACAAAAGCTGCTTTTCCGTATGTCTTTGATAGTTTGTTTAAACGTCAAAAAAAGATGACAACATCAAAAATGACATTAGTAGAAACTATCAAAGACCTACGGAAAAGCAGCTTTTGTTTTCCATGGCAAGAGTCGAGGTAGAATTTAAATGCTCCCTCGTTGCAAAAAAAAATTGGTTTTTAGAAATTGCAATTACAATAGTACATTTCTTTTAGAGAAATGAACCAAAAACAACTGTATTTCACAAAATTACAAAATAACACCTTTTCTTACACTTTGAACACTTTTAGAATGCGTTTTTAACAATAAATCTCTCTTTCAGGTAACGTAAACATGATCCGAACTCACGCAACTCACCCCGACGAAGAGGACGACGGTCCCTACAAATGGATCTCCCCAGGAGATACAAAAGTCATGGTTGAACACGGCGAACTAGTAATGGGCATCCTCTGCAAGAAAACTCTTGGAGCGTCCGCCGGTTCACTTCTCCACATTTGCATGCTCGAACTTGGCCATGAAGTATGCGGCCGCTTCTACGGCAACATCCAAACAGTAATAAACACATGGTTGCTCCTAGAAGGACACAGCATCGGTATCGGAGACACTATCGCCGATCCTCAAACGTACCTCGAGATCCAGAAAGCCATCAAAAAGGCCAAGGAAGACGTAATAGAGGTCATTCAAAAGGCGCATAATATGGAACTTGAACCTACGCCTGGTAACACGTTAAGACAAACGTTCGAGAACCAAGTAAACAGAATCTTAAACGACGCGCGTGACAAGACAGGAGGATCTGCGAAAAAGTCGTTGACAGAGTACAATAACCTGAAGGCTATGGTCATTTCCGGGTCCAAAGGGTCCAATATTAACATCTCGCAAGTTATTGCTTGTGTCGGACAACAAAACGTTGAAGGAAAAAGAATCCCGTTCGGTTTTCGTAAGCGCACGCTTCCACATTTCATCAAAGACGATTACGGTCCTGAGTCAAGAGGTTTCGTCGAGAATTCATACCTCGCCGGGCTTACGCCCTCAGAATTCTATTTCCACGCTATGGGAGGACGTGAAGGTCTCATCGATACCGCGGTTAAAACCGCTGAAACAGGTTACATCCAGCGACGTTTGATCAAGGCTATGGAAAGCGTGATGGTGCACTATGACGGCACTGTTAGGAACTCAGTCGGGCAGTTGATTCAACTGAGGTATGGAGAAGACGGACTGTGCGGCGAGATGGTCGAGTTCCAGAACTTACCAACGGTTAAGTTAAGCAATAAGGCGTTTGAGCGGAAGTTCCGTTTCGACCCCAGTAACGAGCGGTATTTGCGTCGCGTGTTCAACGAAGATGTTATACGTCAGCTTATGGGTTCGGGCGAAGTTATCTCCGAGCTTGAAAGAGAGTGGGACCAGTTGCAAAAGGATCGCGAGGCGCTGCGCCAGATTTTCCCGTCTGGCGAGTCGAATGTAGTGCTGCCGTGTAACCTCCAGCGCATGATCTGGAACGTGCAGAAGATCTTCCATATCAACAAACGAGGTCCGACAGATTTATCCCCGCTTCGTGTTATTCAAGGTGTGCGCGAGTTGCTACAAAAGTGTGTTATAGTCGCGGGGGAAGACCGTTTGTCCAAACTGGCAAACGAGAACGCAACCTTGCTGTTCCAGTGTTTAGTTCGCGCGACGTTGTGCACCAAATGCGTTTCCGAGGAGTTCAGGCTAAGCACCGAAGCCTTCGAGTGGTTGATTGGTGAAATCGAGACGCGGTTCCAACAAGCGCAGGCTAATCCTGGTGAAATGGTTGGCGCTCTTGCGGCGCAAAGTTTAGGCGAGCCTGCCACTCAGATGACGCTTAATACTTTCCATTTTGCTGGTGTGTCGTCTAAGAACGTAACGCTGGGTGTGCCGCGTTTGAAGGAAATTATTAACATCTCCAAAAAACCAAAAGCGCCTTCCTTGACGGTGTTCCTCACCGGTGCTGCTGCTCGAGACGCCGAGAAGGCAAAGAACGTGCTTTGTCGCTTAGAACACACCACGTTACGAAAGGTTACGGCTAACACCGCCATTTACTACGATCCTGATCCACAAAACACCGTAATCCCTGAAGATCAAGAGTTTGTTAACGTGTACTACGAAATGCCTGACTTTGACCCGACGCGTATATCACCCTGGTTGTTGCGTATCGAACTCGACCGTAAAAGAATGACAGACAAGAAATTAACAATGGAACAAATCGCTGAAAAGATAAACGCTGGGTTCGGTGATGATCTCAACTGCATATTCAACGACGACAACGCTGAAAAACTAGTTCTGCGTATCCGTATAATGAACAGCGATGACGGGAAATTCGGTGAAGGCGCAGACGAAGACGTTGACAAAATGGACGACGATATGTTCCTCCGTTGTATTGAAGCCAACATGCTCAGTGATATGACGCTTCAAGGTATTGAAGCCATCGCCAAAGTGTATATGCATTTGCCGCAAACTGATGCAAAGAAACGTATAGTTATTACGGAGACCGGCGAGTTTAAAGCCATAGCAGAATGGTTGTTGGAAACGGACGGAACCAGTATGATGAAGGTGTTATCCGAAAGGGACGTTGATCCTGTGAGAACGTTCTCTAACGACATTTGCGAGATCTTCTCTGTACTTGGAATTGAAGCTGTACGGAAGTCGGTTGAAAAAGAAATGAACGCTGTGCTACAGTTCTACGGGCTTTACGTAAACTACAGGCACTTGGCGCTGTTGTGTGATGTCATGACGGCTAAGGGACATCTTATGGCTATCACACGTCACGGAATTAACAGGTAAGTCTTTAAACATGAAAGAATAACGCCAAAACAAAGATACGTCTAAAACAAGCTGTTCTCATGTATATTTTGTGTCGTAGACAAGACACTGGAGCTCTGATGAGATGTTCCTTCGAAGAAACGGTCGATGTCCTCATGGACGCAGCGTCTCACGCAGAAGTTGACCCAATGCGTGGTGTGTCCGAGAACATTATCATGGGACAAATGCCCCGCATGGGTACCGGTTGTTTCGATCTATTACTCGACGCAGATAAGTGTAGAAATGGTATTGCCATACCACAAGCACATGGTGGTGACCTTATGACCTCTGGAATGTTCTTCGGCTCCGCTGCTACTCCTAGTATGAGTCCTGGCGGCGCTATGACGCCTTGGACGCAAGCTAATACGCCTTTTGCTGGTAGCGCTTGGTCTCCTCACAGTAAGTCACTTAAATTGTTGTTTTTGCAGGTTAACTCATTTTTTTCTTTTGCAGATTTAATGGGAAGTGGAATGACACCAGGAGGGCCGTCATTCTCGCCTTCTGCCGCCTCAGACGCATCGGGAATGTCGCCTGGTTACGGGTCGTTTTCGCCAACTCCAAGTTCTCCAATGATGTCGCCTTACATGGCGTCCCCGCGTGGACAGTCGCCATCCTACAGCCCGGCTAGTCCTTCGTTCCAACCAACGTCGCCAAGCATGACACCTACGTCACCAGGTTATTCTCCGACTAGTCCATCTTATTCACCGACTAGTCCAAGTTATTCTCCGACTAGTCCCAGTTATTCGCCTACAAGTCCGTCTTATTCACCGACTAGCCCATCTTATTCGCCTACTAGCCCGTCTTATTCCCCGACTAGTCCAAGTTATTCACCGACAAGTCCGAGTTATTCGCCTACGAGTCCAAGTTATTCTCCGACTAGTCCAAGTTACTCGCCTACCAGTCCGTCTTACTCGCCGACCAGTCCAAGTTACTCGCCTACTAGTCCAAGTTATTCACCGACTAGTCCGAGTTACTCACCGACTAGTCCAAGTTATTCTCCGACTAGTCCGAGTTATTCACCGACTAGTCCAAGTTACTCGCCGACTAGTCCGAGCTATTCGCCTACGAGTCCGAGTTATTCACCGACTAGTCCAAGTTATTCACCGACTAGTCCGAGCTATTCACCGACTAGTCCAAGTTACTCGCCATCTTCTCCTAGGTAAGTTTTTTGCTTGTTTTAATGCTTTATTATCAAAATTATGCAATTTTTTAACTAAATTTTATTTTTTTCAATATTCTTTATACATTTTATTGTAAAAAAAAATCTTTTAGGCTAAAAAAAACACATTTGTCGACCTTTTGGTTAATTTTAAACGCTTTTTACCAGGTACACTCCAGCGTCCCCAAGTTACTCCCCAACGTCACCAAGTTACTCGCCATCGTCACCACAATACTCCCCAGCCTCCCCTAATTACTCCCCAACATCCCCAAGTTACTCCCCATCCAGCCCCCAACACACACCTGCGGCGAGTTCAAGGTATTCGCCTTCGTCTCCAAATTACTCGCCGAGTAGTCCTGGTTACTCCCCTACCTCCCCTCAGTACTCCCCTCATAGTACTAAGTACTCCCCAACATCTCCCACTTATACCCCCACTCCAAGTTTCTCACCAGCGAGTCCAGCATACTCGCCACAACCTCCTAGATATTCACCATCTTCTCCAAGCTATTCGCCAACGAGTCCACAGCAGGACCAAGATTAAATATCATAGATTTATTCATAGTTTTTTAGAAATTAAGTTTTCTTTATATTAATTTTTTATTGTTGATTTCCATAAATATTAATTAGAGTAGCTATAATGCATACAGTTTATGAAAAAAAAAACTAAAAGAAAAACTATAAAAATAAGACTGTATTTTTATAATAAAATAATGAGAATAATTATAACTTAATGTACCATTTAAGGTGGGTTTAAACTAAATTGTATATATTTTATTATTATTACGCCAATAAAAATTCAAAATGCCAAAATTTTCTTTTTTGACGACCGGGCGCAATAGTGCACTTTTTGGCCCGCCTTTGTGTACGTAAAGTTAGGTTTTTTCGACCATGGGCGTCTTTTAAGCCCGCCGGGCGCAAAAGATATTTATGCGCCCGCAAAACAAAATGTCAAGATGATAGATCAATTAAAAAATTCAAATTTTTATAATTTTTTTCACGATCGAGCGCAATAGTGCACTTTTTGGCCCGCCTTTGTGTACGTAAAGTAAGGTTTTAAATATTTATTTTTTTCTAACTTATATTGTAAGACTAAGAATATTAAAAAATGTTGCGGTCGTGAAAAAAATAGTGTATATATCACGGGCGTAATTGTTTTACGCCCTTGAGTTATTGTAACAACTAAAACTCAGTGGGCGAAAAACAATTACTTTACGCCCTAGATATATAAATAACTATTTTAGACTTAAAAAAAATAACTACGCCACTGGTGGTCTTAATTCGTTTTAACGATGTAAACGGATTAAAGTTTTTAATGGTGTAAACGTAGTTCATAAGAGTGCATCCCCTCTCTAACAGATGGCGACACTCACCAAAACGCATTTTGTATCATTTGAACTATTTTCGAAAACATAACCTCATTTTTTTAAATACACATGTTTTCCACTTGATTTCCTCAACTTTTCACCAGTTTTCCTAAAATTCGAGTGTTATTCTTTGGTAATTTAGCACAAATAATGGGTAGAAGAAAACCAGGCTTTAGAAAGAAGAACCATTTCTTCAATAAAACAGAAGTAAACGCATCAACGTAAGCATAATTATTTATTTACCATTTGTTTGTTTTTAGGGGAACGGAACCGCCACAAAAGATGATAGAAAACCATACGTTGATATTATCCGCGAGAATGAGAAGTTTGTTAAGTATTACGAGGTAAGAAACAACAAAATCCCAAAGTCAGTTCTGTAAATCAACATTATTACAGACTATGGGTGTTTGCAAAAAGGAAGAGTTCGACCAATTCATAACGTCAATGAAAACAGACCTTCCAGCCACTTTTAGAATCACAGGCTCCAAAGGCGAGGCGAAGAAAATGTTGGAAATAGTCGAAGGGCAGTTTATAGAAGACTGCTTGAACCAGAAAAATGAAGACGGTACGCAGGTAGCGAGTATTTTTCCTTTACCATGGTACCCTGACAAGATGGCATGGCAAATGGACATAACACGGAAGGACATACGTCGTTTAGAGGCGTTTTATAAACTGCATAATTTTTTGATCAGCGAAACGGAGCATGGAATGATTTCTAGACAAGAAACTGTTAGTATGATTCCGCCGCTTGTTTTGGACGTAAAGCCACACCATAAGGTACGTTTCTCATTAATAGACACCGTCAAGTCCTACGTCACAGTTCACAGAAGTGCATTAAAATACCATCTGTGAAATTGTTTAGGCAACCAACATTACGGACCAAGGAAAATGGTCATTTTTTTCTTATTCTGTGTTTCCAACATTGGTCTTTTTAAAACATTATTTAAAGAAAAACAAGAGAGTTTTTAGGTCCCATTGGTGTAAAAATGTTCCTTTATATCTTATTTACGATAGTTTAATTTAAAATTACCCGAGAATCTACCGCAAGAATTAAAAAATCTCTTATTAATCTGATGATGATGATCACCCACCAAGATGTCAGCTTTAAACGCGAATTGCTTGAGAAAGCGACCATATCAAGGGGTATGGTTTGTTCAAGGTAATAGAAAAGAGTGTTAGTTTTACAATGGTACTTACCAGACCTCTTGATATGGTTGCTTTCTCAAGCAATTTGCGTTTAAAATGCACATCTTGGAGGGTGCACAACATTAACACATAAACTGTATATTATAGAGTTTTACAATGAACTAAACTTTAAATATTGAATTTAAGACATTATAGCACATTTTTATACCAAGGGTTACCAAAGAAAGTCTTTGATTTTCACAAAATATTGTTCTAAAAAAGTGGCTAAATCTGACAGAATCAAATTTCTACTTAGTAGTTTTTTAATTTAGTGATTTGTAACGTAGGAGTTGACCGTGTGTATTTACATATCTTAAACTAATTGCAAACGTGTTAAAACAGATTCTGGACATGTGCGCCGCGCCAGGTTCGAAAACAGCTCAACTTCTTGAGCTTTTACACGCTGAGGGCGATCCAATTCCTTCAGGGTATGTTATCGCAAACGACATCGATAACAAACGTTGTTACATGTTGGTGCACCAAGCCAAACGTTTAAACTCGCCGTGTGTCGCTATAATAAATCACGACAGCGCCATTTTACCGAATTTGTCATCCACTTTACCAGACGGTACAACGGCCAATGTTCAATTTGACAGAGTTCTTTGCGATGTACCGTGTTCTGGGGACGGAACGTTGAGGAAAAATCCTGATATTTGGATGAAATGGTCTCCTGCCAATGGGTTGAATTTACATGGGTAATTTTATTTTTAAAACACCCCAACTTTTGTTTAATGTTTGATTGACTGTACTAAATAATTTAGTACAGTCAATCTGTCCTAAATAATGAGACATCGACAAAATTCCGGGTAGGGCCGCCATTATAATATGTTATAACTGAGGGTCCAAAATGTAAAACCTCCAATTTGCGTATCTCTCTACCTGTTTTGGAAACGGGGTTATGAGCCCCTAAAGGGCCCCCTTCAATTCGTTATGTAAGATCAAGGTGAAACTAAGCCAAATTTTATAACTAGATGTCAAATAAGGTTTTAAAATGATTTTTGAAAAAAAAATTCCCCAGAAAAAATTTCTTCACCCCCTAAATAGCCCCCAAAGAGTAGTATTTTGCAATTAAATACAAAATAAGTTGCTTCAAAACTTTTTCTTAATATTTTCTTTCCGAAAAAAAATCCTTAACCCCATAATTTTTTTTTTTTTTTCAACTTGTAATGTTTCATTTTGCATTTGCATTTTTCAATAAACTATTATTATTATTATTATTATAAACGAGGGGGACCATTTAAGATGCCAAAAAAAATTTTTTGGTGTAAATCCAACATGATTGATTTTTACTCTTTGGGGACTATTTAGGGGGAAAAGAAATTTTTCCAGTGGTAATATTTTTACAAAAATCTTCTTAAAACTTTATTTAACATCTATTTGCAAAATTTGGTAGAGTTCCACCGTTATGAATTAAAGGGGACCCTTTGGGGGGCCGTAACTCCGTTTCTGCAATAGGTAGAGATACACCAATTTGGGGTTTTACTCTTTGGACATCCAGTTACATCACATAAAAAAGGCGGTCCTACCCGAAATTTTGTCGATGTCCAAATACGGATGAACTGTATTAATGTTTTGTTGTAGAATTCAAGCTAGAATTTTGCGTCGTGGTGTCGAACTTTTGGCCGTTGGTGGACGTTTAGTATATTCCACTTGTTCAATAAACCCCATCGAAAACGAGGCGGTTATTCACAGGCTTTTGTCTGAAACTGACGGTGCACTTCAACTTGTAGATGTTTCAAAGGAGTTACCTGGACTTATTTCAACTCCAGGTACGTTCAATATTACCAAATAGCCCAATCATTCTAATAATGCCCCCAGAAAAAAATCCCAACCAAGATTTGCTTATGCAGGATTGTAGGCACTATCCCCAGGAACATAAAAGTGAAAAATTCCCACAAAATTTCCGTGACGTTTAGCCCTCATCTTGCATAGAAGTGAAGAGTTAGTTTTTTGTTAATACCTAAACTATTCGGCACTTTTAAAAAAAGTTTTAAAAATTTTTAGGAACATTATTTTAATAAGAATACAGTCATTTTTAAAAAAATAATAAATCACCAATGTGAACGATTTTATAGCACTTCGAAAATGTGCTAATTTGGTCCTACAGAGAACGCTGCAATCTATGCTTCAGAACTCTATGACTAAGATAGACGATTTTGATGAAATAAGGTGATTTTCAAAGAGCTATAGAATCGTTAATATTAGTGATACATTATTTTTTTTTAAATTATTGTATTCTTATTAAAATAATGTTCCTAAAAATTTTTAAAAGTGCCAAATAGTTTAGGTATTAACAAAAAACTAACTCCTCACTTCTATGCAAGATGGGGGCTAAACGTCACGGAAATTTTGTGGGAATTTTTCACTTTTATATTCTTGGGGGTAGTGCCTACAAACCTGCATAAGCAGATCTTGGTTGGGATTTTTTTATAAGGAACCTACAAATTATAAATAGAATGATTGTGCTACAAATTAAAGCGCTATCTTTGAAAGTATATTTTAAGGTATGGAAAATTGGTTGGTTGGCTCCAGAAATTTGGAATACTACAAATCTTGGGAAGAGGTTGACGAAAAGTGGCAGACTACAATAAGGCCTCAAATGTTCCCGCCTAAAGAGGAGGATCGTTCAAAGTACAACTTAACTCGATGGTACTGTTTATTCCCTTATAAAATTCGTGTATTTAAAAAAATTGTTTCAGCATACGCATTTTGCCGCATCAACAAAATACAGGCGCATTTTTCGTTGCTGTTCTCGAAAAAACCAAGCCCTTAAACAATAAGGAAAAGCCAACCATAGTTGAAGAACCCCAAAATCCCCCTAACTCGCCCCCAAGAAAAAAACGCCGTCAAGATGGCTACAAAGAAGATCCTTTCGTGTTTTTCAACGAAAAGGAACAAGTCTGGGATGAAATTAAGTCGTTTTACCAAGTTTCAGACGAGTTTGATTCTAAATGTTTACTTACGAGATGTCATGTTGGAAAAAAGAAAAATATTTACTTGACTTCGGCTGGTATACGTGATTTAGTACTGAAAAATCAAAGCACTGTTAAATTTATTAATACTGGGGTCAAGGCGTTTGTGCGATGTGATAACAAGAACATGAAATGTGCTTTTAGGTAAGAAAAAACGTAAAAAATAGGAAAAACTAAATATTAGTGCTCCATATGGTCTTAAAACTCCATGGTTAGGTTATTGGAACTATTCTATCTAATTATTAGTAGGCAAAACGGCCGATTTATACCACGTAACTTTTACTTTACTTCGGCGTAACTTCACTTCCACTTAACTTTACAAATTTGCCTAATTTACAGATTGCAAAGTTACGTGAAATTGGGACCAGTTAAGCGCATGTGTCTGAACTCGCGACTTCTGACAATTTATACCTGGGCTGTAATTTCGGAATATCGCTTCGTAAAACCTACATAAGAAGACCTAACAGGTATCGTATACGAAGCGATATTCCGGAATCACTACCCTTGACAATAAGGGCGAATATCTCATTTTTGCAAATTTTGCGCATGATGGCCAAGCTCGGGTCTCGAGTTAGTACGACTTTATACGACTTTAAGCTAAATGAATCAGAAAAGTAGCGCTAAAGTGAAGTATAAATTTGCCAATACATTCCCATGTATTTTATTTAATTTTTGATTAAGTTACGCCGAAGTAAAGCGGAAGTAAAGTGAAAGTTACGTGGTATAAATCGGCCTTAAGTTTTTGGAAGCGTCAGTTGCCATAGACTTATGAGATATGGATTGTGAATCATGAAATTTAGAGAAATATGGAGCGTTTGTTTTAAAATTAGATCAGTGGCGTAGAATATTAATTTTAAACTTATTAATATTGATTTTAACAACATAATTTTGCATTTTCCTTTAATAGGATAGCAAACGATGGTCTGGAAAGTATCTACCCCTACATAGGAGATGACAGAAAAGTAACAATTCCAAAAGAGGACTTAATAACGCTTTTATTAAATGATAATCCTGAAAAATCGCCGCCTATTTCAACTCTTACTGAGCCTTTACAAAAACAAGTACTTCCTCTTACTCCTGGAAGTTGTGTTTTAATTTATAAGGAAGATATTCAAAACAGTAAAGAACCTCTAATAATTCACATAAGTGGTTGGAGAGGCGTTACTTCTCTAAGATGTTATATGTCGCAACATAGTACGGTGCATTTATTAAGATTACTTGGTGGGGACATCTCGAAATATGGTACGTTTTTGAATTTATGAAATTTATTTTTTAAAAACACGATTTTTTGATTTTAGACAAAAACAAATATAAGAAAGACAAGACCGAGGAAGAATTAAAAGAAACCGAGGAAACAAAATCCGAAGAGGTTCCAGAAAAAGTAGAAGAAAAAGTGGAATAAAAAAATATTAGTTTGGTAAGTTTCTTTATTAACAATAAATTAAATAGATACAAAAATTGTCTAATTCAAAAACGACTTAAATTCTTGCTTAAATCATTTTACTAACAACCATTTTTGTCTTTTATATAATATCAAGAACAGTGAGAATATATTTGTGACCTTTGGACGAATTTTTTACTTGCAATGTGCAGAAATATTATAAAAAGCTTGCACCTATCACAACTTTATTTATTGTTTAAATTAAATTCAACGGACGGTAATAATTTTTGCATAAATTGAATATTTAGACCTGTATTTTAACCGTTTTCTGACTATTACTTTTAACCATTTTGTTGTTCTTCATACACGGTTTATCTCCCATTAGATGGGTTTTCCAACAATTTGGTTCGTCTAATAAATTTTCTAAGCAAAGAGGACATCTGTTAAAACCTTCTTCCAACGCTAAAACACAAAATTAATCTCTATTTATTCGCTATCCATACCATCTTAAACCTCTATGATTTTTAACGTGCCTACAACTCATTTGGTAGAAAAAACACCATAGAGCTTTAAAAAATGGATCAGGATTTATTTTTTTAGCCAAATTAAATATTTAGCGCTTACGTGTGCATTGGTGTAGTTGTAATTCGTCAATTTTTACAGCCCCAGAGCATAGAGAACAGTGCTTGTAATTTTCTCTGTGCTCACACTCGACAAGAAGGTGTTCGACAAGAGCCGAAACTTCGACAACTTGTGAACATTCTTTGCACCTTACAAGCATAGGGCAGGCTCTCCAATAGTGGGAATTCATCGAGTTACTTACGGAAAGAATACTGCTTTCTGTTTGGTTGCAGAAAATACATTTTCTGTTGGTAAAAAAGGTAAATTTTATATTTTAACTCCATGTATCTTAAATAATTAAATTTTAATATTCGCCTATTTTAACACTTACTTTTCTTCGTCTTTAATCGAATTGCTGGGAGTGGAAATACCGGAAGTGGAACTGGAGCTCTTTGACTCGTTGTTTTGTGACAGATTCCCACCACTATAACTTTTGTTTAAAGTTAGGTTTTGTTCATATCCAAAAAGGCTTGCATTTATGTTTGTGGAACTAGTACACTTGCCTAGCTCTCTTTTTTGACTAGTAGGCGTAGGAATGGGGCTGTAGCAGTCACCATTGTTTGTTGGGGTTGGTGGAAACTGCTGCATAAGGCGATGCTTCTCGATCATTTCGTGTTTGCGCTAAAAACACAAAAATAACGCTGTAACGTGCAATAACTACAAACGCGATCCATTTTATTAAACCTCGATGGTTGACACATTTAAACTATTCTATCTAATAAGTGATTTTAAGACGCCACTACCAAGGAGTTTAAAAACACATGGATAGCTACTTTAACATGCTTTGAATTAGATAAACAATTAAAACTAACTTGCAGATCTATTCTGTCGAATTCATGAAATAGTTGTCGGTATAACAGATTTCTGCGCGTTATGTCATCGTCAGGCGGTAGTTGTTTGCGCACTAATCGTGGATTAATCTTGTAAACTAATACCAAAATGCGTTCGGAAACTTTACGCACTGATTCTGCAGGGTGATGCAAACCACTTGAGCCAAATTCGGATAACGTTCTGCATGTTAAACCGCTAAAAAATAACATGCAATGTTTTGCTAACTTTATATAGTATGGTTTTAAAAAAGTACCTTTGTTTTTCGTTAGAAATTCCATGATTTAATATAAGTTGTTCTACCATTTCTGCTCTAGATAAGGCTAGTCTAGGATGAGTACTGCTATTAACTGTTCTAGTTAAATGGTTTGGTATTATGTGAAGATCTCTACAATATAAATACACACGGTCAACTCCTACGTCACAGATCACAGATCCACATTAAAAAACTATCTGTTAAGTAGAATTTTGATTCCGTCAGATGTAACCACTTCTTTAGAACAATATTTTGTATTATTATAATAAAAGGCTTTCTTAGGGAACCCTTGGTATTAAAATGTGCTATAATGTCTTAAATTCGATATTTCAAGTTTAGTTCATTGTAAAACTCTATAATATACGTACAGTTTATGTGTTAATGTTGTGCACCGTCCAGGATGTGAATTTTAAACGCAAATTGCTTGAGAAAGCAACCACATCAAGAGGTCTGGTAAGTATCATTGTAAAATTAGCATTTTTTTCTATTACCTAGAATAAACCATACCCCTTGATATGGTTGCTTTCTCAGCAATTCGCGTTTAAAGCTGACATCTTGGTGGGTGATCATCATCATCAAATTAATAAGGGATTTTTTAACTCTTGCGGTAGATTCTCGAGTAATTCGGTAAATAAGGTATAATGGAACATTGTTACACCAATGGAACCTAAAAAACTCTCCTATTTTTTTTTAAATAATGTTTTAAAACGACCAATGTTGGAAACACAGAATAAGAAAAAAATTATCATTTTCTTTGGTCCGTAATGTTGGTTGCCTAAACAAATTCCACAGATAGTATTTTAATGCACTTCTGTGCACTGTGACGTAGGACTTGACCGTGTCTACTTTTATGAAATGAAAAAGAGAAAATGCTTTGAAGTACCTGACACTTTTGCAGTCGGCCATAGTCAAAATTGTGTGAACTGCCATGTGATGCATTCTAGCACTTGTGTCGCCCGATTTTGTTAATAATTCTGGTAGTAATTTATCGACAGAACGTGCCACTTCCGGTTGAGACACCCTTAAAAGCAAAATTTTGTATTTTTGTCTATGGAAGTATGATATCTACCTTGAAGGAACGAATTGCACAAAATATAGGCGTATAACCTCATTCGCTAGGCTATAAACAGTAAAAACCTTATCTCGTAAAGCTCGATGCAATAAAAAAATTGCAGCGCGTCCAGTTTTGTTCGCTGTATGTAAACGACTGTTGTCATACGTCAACAAATTTTCTTTAAGGTTATTAAGACCATCTTCTTTATCGCAGTAATGTTTGGAGTAAAATTGCTCAACAATTTCAGCCCCAAAAACTAAAATAGGCAAAGCAGCTTGCTTTTTTTCCCGCTCGGTTAACTTGGAAGTCGTTCTAAGATCTCCATCTAGTTGACATTCACGTAAAAATTCATTGGTTTGCGAACTACAATAATAAACAACAAGAGCGAGTTATATCAATGAATGGGTTACATTAGTGAGTGGGATAGATCATTTAAAAAGTTAAACTTCGCAGATAGGTTATTTTTTATAATATTTTTTTATAATAAGTGTTACACATTCTAAATGATACTCTTCGCAGTAGATGATGAAAAACGTCCATTTTTATTAAAAAAAAACGTAAAACTTATTTTTTTGTAGACAGGTGAGAATACAAAGAAATTACTAGATGCTTTTTTATAGGAAAAATACAATCTTTAATTTAATTAGGAATATTTTTTTTCGTAAAATTGATATTAACCGAAATATGAATTTTTTTCAATTTTGGGGGTGGTTTCTACCCTCTATTTATTATTTGATTTCTTTCAAAAACAATAGCGTTCTTCCCCCAAACAAAATTGATTTTTGCACCAAATCTCAAGTCAATTGAATGAACCGTTCTTCAGTTATCGTGATAACAAGTTTTGTTACAGACGGACAGACAGACAAAAAATAAGTCTTAAAAAATCATGAAACGTACGAATCTGCAAATAATTTTTGCTTCAGGATAAATATTAACGATTTTAGAGAAGGTCCGACCAATCGACTCTGCGAAGAGTATAATAATTGATGTTTAAAACGATCAGTTTTTTTTATATTTTCACTTACTGTCTTAGCGCTGGTAAAGGTTTGTCTTCATAAAGCTCAAAAGTTGATTTTTCTTTACCACCAGACTTATTGCGTCGTCGGAACGAGTTCCGGGACATATTAGGGCTTCCCGAGGCAGGTGAGCCCCATTTGGGGCTTTGGTGGCGCATTAAGGGTGGAGGAGGTTGGTGGTGATTTGCTGCAATCGGTGAAGTAGCTCTTTTTGTTTCCATTTTAGGCGTTAAGACCACTTTTTCAGGCTCCTCTTCTAGGTCATCGTTTTTTGAGCAAACCTTTTTAAAAAAAAACATTTAAGTTAATGAAACTTACTATCCATTCACATTTAAAAAAAACCAGAGCAGGCGAGCCATAGGGTGATAGATTTTACCCTGTATATTGTCATTAATGTCACTTGTGTTTGCTGGTTATGTAAGAAAAGTCAAAAAAATTATAAAATGCATTTAAAAACATTTTCAAGGCATCTGACTCAAAAATAATGGTCTCAACATATACAGAAGTACTTATCTTTTTATTAAATTACTTTATAATGCACTAATCATTAAACTATTTAAAAGTTTACACAAAATAGGAATTATTTACGTAAGTACTCACTGTTAAGAAGCCCTTTTAGGTATCAGTATAAATTAGCACAAAATGTCTACAATTTTCTAAATTAATTCTCACATCTCAAGCTAAAATTGCTTCGTCTTTTCAATTTTTACGCCTGTTTTATGTAACTGTCATATTATTTTTAGCATTTTTCAATTTTTAATGAGTAAATTTGAAATGTAATGCCAACTTTTTTGAAAATTCAACTTTTCAAAGAAAAAGGTTATAGTTTTCATAGGTGACTCTGGTTTTTTTAAACAGTGAATGGATAGTAGTAGTAGATGTTGTTTAGTACCCCGTTTGTTTCCAAAAGTTGTTCGACACAAATTTCTGCATAAATGGTATTTCTGAATTCGTCAGCTTGGCTTTTTTTATGTCGCGCTTTTTCATAGTCCTCTTTTTCTATCGCGTGACGCTTTTCCAAGTCATATTTTCCCAGTTTTTCACCAGCTGGTCGCAGATTTTCCATCGCAACCTTAAGTTTCCGTGCGTATTCAAAACGCTCACCTAAAATAATTTAAAAATAAACCCTTTTTTTAGAGACGTATCAAGTTTTAGATGCGTTACTTAAAACAGCTAAATATTTCTTAATCTCCATTTCCTTGATAATTTTCGCAATTTCCGTGTCGACATACATTTCAAAAGATAAATCATCGTAAGGTGAAATGTATTCTGGGTCGTTAATTATAGCATTTAGCTTGTCGTTTATGGATGCAGTGTCTGGATTCGAATACTTTCGGCTTTCTAAATCATTTCCAAGTATGTTTACAGCAATTAAACTCACCTAAAATAAATATTTAGTCAATACGCATTAGCTACAACATGTTTATAGGATCGCTTTTTAACACAAACATTCAATAACGTAAAATAATGGCGTCTAAATAGCTTTTAAAATGTTTGTTATTATTTAAAAAACACTAATATACATTGAAAGACTTATTTCCAAGCTATTTAAATGTTTTAAACCGTTTATTTAAATATAAAATAATAAAATTTTCTACCAATTGAGCAGTAGGCACAAATTTTGCCTAATTTTCTACCAAATAAGCAGTAGGCACGCATTTCAAGCAGCGTCACCTCCATAGACTTAAGACGTTATGGATCAAGTTGTGTAAACTTACTTGATTATCCGTGTTATGTGAATTAAAGTGGTTATTTCCTAAATTTAACTTAATGTACGAAGCTATCGTTGTTGGAACATTCGCACTCTTAAGTTCGCGACTTTTAAAATCCGTTATCTGGTTATCAGACAAGGTAATATACCCCAAATAGTCCCATACAATGTTATCAATATCGGTATCTGCATTTGTGTCTTCATTGCTTGAAAACAGTTCTACTTTTGCGGCTACAAAAAAAATTAATAATTAAGGGTGGGTCCAAATGGAAATGGTCTACAGTACGTATTAGAAATTGGTGAATTAGGAGTTGAATTTTACGTAAGGAGCATTTTTTCTCCAGCTTGAGAATAATTTCTTGGGGGTAGTCGCAGTTTTTGACCGATTGCCACCCTCGAACTGCAGGCCCATGTGAATTTAGTTCTGTAGACCTATACTTTGGGTCTTCACCTTCAAAACAAGATATTAGACGTTCAAATTGGTCAAATTTTGGGGGTGTAACTTACTTGAAACGTGAATGACTGTAAAATCAATTTTTTTCGGCATTTTTTACACGAGTCTTGCTTGGCATTTTCAGCAACAAATTGTTGTCGTAATTTAAACAAAATATTGATTGTTTTGAAAAAATGTCACGTGTGCGTATTATCATGAATAAGTTACAATGTTTTCATATTGATTTTCTGCCTTTGGGAAAAGGGCAAAAGGCGCGCGCGCATAAACTACAGATCAATCAAAACTGACGCATCTATGAAAGAAAAGTTTTGAATAAAACACAGTTTTTTAAAATATTGTTTTATTAAAGCAACATTTAAATTAAATACAAAAATCTATTATATAAATTTTAGCGTTATATTAAATATTAAATTCCAAATATGGAAGAGAAACGTCATGTTATCACAGGCAACAAATAAGTACATTAAAATTATGTATATCTTAAATGGTCGTAAACGTTAGAATTATTGTCGATATCCTCGTATATGTTTTCTGTAGGTGCATTTTTCTCTTGTTTTCTGGCGAGTTTTCGTTTTTTAACGTATGTATGTTTCATAACTTTAATAAATATAGTTCCTAAGGCAAAACTAATAACGAAGCTAAACACGAAGCTAATGACAAAACTAACTATTAAGATGGAAACGTTTGCATTTGGTTCATTATTGTCAGACGCAGCTAAAAGAAATAGTTTTGTCATTATCCATATATTTTAAACTTCATGGATAAATTCTAGTAAATGAGTGGTACGCATGATAGCCCAATCATTCTAATAATGCTCCCAGAAAAAAATCCCAACCAAGATCTGCTTATGCAGGTTTGTAGCCACTACCCCCAGGAACATAAAAATGAAAAATTCCCACAAAATTTCCGTGACGTTTAGCCCCCATCTTGCATAGAAGTGAGGAGTTAGTTTTTAATACCTAAACTATTTGGCACTTTTAAAAAAAGTTTTAAAATTTTTTATGAACATTATTTTAATAAGAATACATCATTTTTAAAAAAATAATAAATCACCAATATGAACGATTTTATAACACTTTAAAAAAGTGCTAATTTGGTCCTACAGAGAACGCTGCAATCTATGCATCAGGACTCTATGACTAAGATAGACGATTATGATGAAATAAGGTGTTTTTTAAAGAGCTATACAGGGTGTCCCAGAATTGGCGCACCACCTGTATGGTACCTGTAGAATCGTCAATATTGGTGATTTATTATTTTTTTAAAAATGATTGTATTCTTATTAACATAATGTTCCTAAAAAATTTTAAAACTTTTTTCAAAATTCCCGAATAGTTTAGGTATTAACAAAAAACTAACTCCTCACTTCTATGCAAGATGGGGGCTAAACGTCACGGAAATTTGGTGGGAATTTTTCACTTCTATATTCCTGGGGGTAGTGCCTACAATCCTGCATAAGCAGATCTTGGTTGGGATTTTTTTTTAAGGAACCTACAAATTTTAATTAGAATAATTGGGCTATGAAAATATTCTCATTTTCTCACGTTTACCATGAAGTGCAAAAATATATGGAGAGTAAAAAAACTTACGCAGCGTTTCATTAACAAAATCCTGCACATAACTTTTATTTTTTGCAATGTCAGTTGAATCCAATGTATTAAAACCTCTTAAAAATATCAAGACCACACATGTACTTGCTAAGGAAAACATATTTGACTCGCACAACACAAAAAATATTGTATTTTTAAAAACTTATTTTATTATTATTGAATTATTAAAATCACAGTTTTCTCCTTTCTTGGAAATTGTAAACGATATAGAACAGTCATACATTTATTAGTGTTTATAACCACTGATATATAAATAAGTTTATCTTATCACGAAAACATTTACTTAGCACACAAAAAACCTCAATAGGGTAGTACGTCAAAATCTTACAATTTCTCAAGAAGTATTTCCCATCTGCGTAATTTTTATAAGAAAGGGTAGTATTTGATATCTAATCTAGACATATAACTAACATGTGCAAATATTAGCATTTCATGGCTAGAGTCCCTTTAATTCGTATAACTAGATCATGGTACTATCGTGGACATGGAATTTAAAACGATCAATTTTTGCATTGTAAATATGGTAAAAATAGTGGCTTAAACATCTAAAGTTTTATGCGAAGTGGACATTAACAAGAAACATTTCTCTGATGTTTTACAAAGATTAGAGCCTTATTGTTATCCTAAAACAAAATTATTTAAAAAAGGTAATATCTTCTTACTTTTTTTCTCACTGGCAGCACATTTTACATAATTTATTTTAATAAAATACATTTGACGCATTTATTGTCAAAATAACATTCGAAAACTGACAAAAAAAAAACCCATTCACAATAGAGTAAAATTCAAAAAATCAAAGGTGGCTAATAATAAATCGTTTTAAATTCCATGTCAACGATAGTACAACAAATTTTGCAAATAAATACCAAATACGGTTCTAAAAGATTTTCTTAAAAAAATGTCTCATAGAAAAATAGATTTTACATTCTCGGGAAATGGACTCTTAAGGAGACGAAATATTGTTTTATTAAAGCAACATTTAAATAAAATACAAAAATGTATGTACATAATTTTTGGCTCTATATTAGTGATATTAGTTCCAAATATGGAGAAGACACGTCAGGTTATCACAGACAACACATGAGTACATTAAAATTATATACAATTTAAATGGTCATAAGCGTTATAATTATTTTCGATATCCTCGTATTCGTGTTCTTTAGGTTCATCTTTTTGATGTAAATCCGGTATTGGTATACTTGGTCTGATCGTTTTTTCGATAACATTTTCATTGTTAATCGTCAATCCATTTAATTTAATCAATTCGGATTCGTTCGACAAAACGCGCTTTCTGTCTTGTTTTCTGGTGAGTTTTCGCTTTTTAAGATATCTCACAACCACAAATATGGTTCCTAAGACGAAGCTAACTATTAAGATGTATTGGTAAACGTTTAATTTTGGTTCGGAATCGTCGTAATGCAAGAGTTCCAAATTCTCGAGAAACATGTCGTGCTCCACGTTTTCCATTAAATTTATAATCAGGAAAGAAATGCAATATTTTGTGTTTGGAATAAGACGATTTTTACCAGCCATGTCCTGCGAAATTGCAACAATATAATCCCTACCTGTTTTTACCTGAAATATTAAAACTTAACTTAAAAATGTGCTTTAAAATTTAAATAATGATTAAATTAAAATAAGGTAAAATCATAAAAACAAACCACTGATTTTTTAGCAATCCAAGTGTTTCCGTAGTTCAGGCACAATTTTTTAGTTTTAAACTCATTGATTTCTACTTTCTGCGATTTGTCATAGTCCTGCACAATAATGGTCGCTTCAAAAGGCATGTTATTTAGAAAATTTGGCAGCTTAAAAATAAACGAATCCTCAGTCGTTGTCAACAGCACCGGATTTTCATTAATATTAACAAGAGCCTCGTTTCTGTTATTTATAACTTCAACAATCGTAAAGTCGGACTTGTACTTTAAATTCTCGGACTGAATATACAAGTTATACTTTTTCCTATATGGCACGTACTTAATCTAAAAAATTAAACCTTAAAAAGAGGTGTAAATGTAAATTTAAAAACGTACCTGGTAGTGGTACTGCGGCAGATAACTTTTGTTGTCGATTTTGATAATTTCGTGTATCGTCTTAAAATCAGTCACATTGTTAATAGTTTCACTGCTGTTTAAAATAATGTTAAAAGCCGTAATTGAACCGTTTTGATTGTAAGGGTGGTTCCAGCTTATGTTTAAGTGACAGCTTGTTGCATCTGAACAATCAAAAACTGTCGAGATTGGTTTTTTTATCTTGCCAGGGACTGCAAAAAAGCAATACTTAAAAACAGACTTGCGTACGAAATTTCAAATACTTACTTCCTTCTAATATCTTGATCACTACTTCTTTTTCCAGCCAATATATTGACCTTAAATCGTTCATTAAACCTACATTTAACATGTACTTTGAATTTTTTACTAAATTTTTAATATCAACGCAATATTTAGCAGGAAACAACAAGCATTTAGTAATAGTGGAGATTACAAATTTGCATCTGCATAGTATGCCATTTTCACACCATCTAACTTCTATATTTTTAAGCACGCCAATGGTCTCGTTTGGTAAAGTATAGCGCATTGAAATTGAGTTCTCGTCCGTAGCGTAAATCTCTAAATATGCTGCTTCATCCGAAACTAAAAAAATAGTTTAGTCACTATCCATATCATTTATACTTTATGGTTAAATTCGAGCAAATGAGTGGTAAACATGATGTATGTAAGTATATGGAGAGTGATTGTAGAAAATTTGTCAAAAAACTTACGCTCAGCTCCACCAATAAATTTCCGCACATTGCCATTATTTGTTACAATGTAAGTAAAATCACATGTATTGACAACTCTTAAAAACACTAAGACCATACATGTTGTTGCAACGGTAAACATATTTGTCTCATCACAAGACAAATTATTGTATTTAAACACCTTATTGAAATCGTAAGAATGTCTTCTTCTTTATATTAAATTACAAAGCTAACAGACGTCATAAATTTATCATTGCTTATAAACACTGATCAATAGATAAGTTAGTTTTATCAAGAAAAAAATTACTAAGTACACAGAGAACCACAATAAGATAGTACTAGTACTGCCAAATCCTAAATTTATTGGCCAAGAAAAGGTAGTATTTTATATCTAGAAATATTTCTTTACCCGTCTTCAAAAATGGACCCTTAAGACCCTTAAAACAGTTTTTAAAATATTGTTTTATTAAAGCAACATGGAAATTAAATACAAAAATGTATTACATAATTTTTGGCGTTATATTAGTGGTATTAGTTCCAAATATGGAAAAGACACGTTATGTTATCACAGACAACACATAAGTACATTAAAATTATGTATGTTTTAAGTGGTCATAAGCGTTATAATTAGCCTCGATATCTTCGTATTCGTTATCTCCAAATGCATTTTGTTGTAAATCCGGTATTGGTTTACTTGGTCTGGTCGTTTTTTTGATGACATTTCCATTGTTAATCGTCAATCCATTTAATCTAATCATCTCGGATTCGTTCGACAAAACTCGCTTTCTGTCTTGTTTTCTTGCTGGTTTTTGCTTTGTAAAATGTCTTACAACTATAAATATGGTTCCTAAGGCAATAATGACGAAGCTAACTATTATATATAAGATATATTGATAAACTTTTGCATTTGGTTCGGAATCTTCAGACGAATGCACCAGATTTTCATTAATATTAATACGAGCGTTTTTGGTATTCACAACTTCAACCATCGTAAAGTCGGATTTGTATTTCAAATTCTCGGACTGAATATACAAGTTATACTTCTTTGTATATGGCACATACGCAATCTAAAAGATTAAATCTTACAAAGAGCTGCAAATGTAAATTTAGAAACGTACTTGGTAGTGGTATTGTGGCTGATAACTTTGATTGTAGATTTCTAAACTTTCGTGTATCGCGTTAAAATAGGTGACATTGTTAACGGTTTCACTACTGTTGATAATAATGTTAAAAGCCGTTATTGAACCGTTTTGATTGTAAGGATGGTTCCAGTTTATGGTTAAGTGACAGCTTATTACATCTGGACAATAAGAACTTATTGTGATTATTTTTACCTTGCCTGGAACTGCAAAAAACAATACTTAAAAACAGATATGCGTAAAAAGTATTTACTGTACTTACCTTTTTCCGATACTTCGGCCTCTATTTCTTTTTCCGCTCCAAATATTGATGTCCCATTGTTCCTTACATCTATTTGGAACAAAGTGTTTGTATCATTTGCGACTCCGAGATGGTTAATATCAGCACAATATTTAGTAGGAAACAAAAGGCAACTAGTAATAGGGGTGATGAAATATGAATAATATCTCTGGCTATATACAAGCCACCTAACCCGTATTTCGATGGGCACTCCACTGGTTTCGTTTGGTATATTATACCGCACTGAAATAGAGCTCTCGCTTGTAGCGTATATTTCCAAATTTTGTAAATCATCCTCTTCCGCAGCTAAAAGAATAGTTTTGTCACTATCCATATGTTTTGGACTTCATGGTTAAATTCGAGCAAATGAGTGGTAGGCATGAATATTTTTTCATTTTCTCACGTTAACCATGAATTTAAATACATGGCATGTCAGATGACATGACATCATGAAGTGCAAAACTATATGGAGATCAGTTGTAGAACATTTTTCAAACTTACGCTCAGCATCAGTAACGAATTCTTGCATATATCCAATGTATTCCAATGTATTAATACCGCTTAAAAACACCAATACTACACATGTAGTTGCGACGGAAAACATATTTGTCTGGCACAACACAAATTATTGTATTCAAACACCTTATTGAATTATTGAAATCAAAAGACAGTAGTGGCTTCTTTTTTGCTTGGAACCTATGAATCCATCGAATCATGATTCATTCTCAATGATATCTTCGTGACTCACAGAGACAACATAATATGGTTGGATCATGATTAGATGGATTCATAAGATTTAACAAAAAAGAAAGCCAATGATCTTTGGTTCCTATTAAATTTCAAAGCACATAGAACAGTCACCAATTTATCAGTGCTTATAAAGTATTTTCCAAATCTGACGCCTAAACTAAATTAGTAATTTTTTGTTGCAAGGTTGTCAAAAAAACCCCAAAGTTTTAAAGAGCACAACCTGAAAGTCAGAAACAATGTCACCCGAAATAATGTCATTTTAAAATAAAATATTTTGCTAAAAAAAATTAAGTGCTCGTAAATAATTTGTTTTCAATTTTTTTATTTACATAACAACGTCAAAATATTTCTAAATGAAAGATAAATAAATTAAAATTTAATGTAAAGTTATAAAAATTTAGGAAAAGTGATAACCCAAAAGAAGCTTTTGTGGTGCTAGTTAAAATCGAAAGAAAAACATTGCTGCAAAAACTTTGATGATTTATCATTTTATTTCTACCAATTTTGCAAGAAGAATAGCGGTTATTGAAGAGGCTGTTATTATTAACATTAAGGAAAGTCTTCAAAGAAAAATTTAAGATTCACTGATAGAATTTTGATTTGGGCGCACTCCGTGCAGTTTTGAAATTTGCCAAAGAGGAACTTGAGCTCACAGGGGGGCGACCTACGAACACGTTAGCCAGACTTTTATGGAATGGACTTTTACAAGATATTGATGCATCAGAAATGCAAAATATTTCGAATTAGCGGAATTTAATTTGTCATCAGTCAAAAAAAATGGAAACCTCCAAAATCTCGCAAAAATGTTGGTTTTTATGCTCCACGCCAAAATTATTATTGATAGAGTAGTGTTTGGGGCTTTGTTTCTTTAATTTATTTATTATATTTTTTTACATTTAAAATAAAGATTTTAAAACTCCTGTATATTTGTCATTTTTGACAATCTTTTATAACCTTAAAAATTAATAGCCAACAATCACAGGTAAAAATAAAAAAAATCCTAGTTTTGGACAACTTGACGACGCTAAATCTACCTTTAGTTTTGGCGTCAGATTTGGAAAATACTTTAGATAAGTACGTCCGAGAGTACGTCTTATCACCAAAAAATATGCTAAGCTTGGTATAACTAGATCATGGTACAACAAATTTTGCAAATAAATACCAAATTTTGTCGACCTTAAAAGGGGTAATATTTATACCATATTTCGTAAATAGATTTCTTTACCCCCCCTCCCTGGAAAATGGACCCTTAAGGAGACAAAACTGTTTTCGAAATATTGTTTTATTAAAGCAACATTTAAATTAAATACAAAAATCTATTATACATAATTTTCGGCTGTATATTAGTGGTATTAGTTCCAAATATGTAAAATACACGATGTTTACAGATAACACTTAGTAAATTAATTAGAATTGTGAGCAGGTTTTTTTTTTTTAAATAAAATCTGGTAAATTTGGTACGTTTTTGACCGGAAAATTAACATCACTAAAATTATTTATGACTTAAGTGATCATATTCGTTATAATTATCATCCATATCCTCGTATTGGTGATCCATGACTTTCGGTTTTCGCATCTTAAGAAGTCGTACAACAAATATACATCCTAGGATAATAATGACAAAGCTAAGTATTAGGATAACTAAACAAATAAATAAGAAGTATCGGTAAACGTTTGTATTTGGTTCGAAATCGAAATCGTCGGACGAATGCAACAGCTCCAAATTCTCGAAAAACAGGTCGTGTTCCACGATTGAATTTTTCATTAGGATGGTAACGCAATATTTTGTGTTTGGAATAAGACGATTTCTACCAGATATGTCCTGCGAAATTGTGACGGTCTCTGGTTCTAGCTGAAAGATTAAAAAATAATAACTTAAGTAGACTTTTACACACTTTAAAAATTAATTATAATTAAATTACAAATAGACAATTACCCTTGTTTTATTAGCAATCCAAGTGTATCCGTAATTCAGGCACAATTTTCTATTTGTAGGCTGATCGATTTGTACTTTCTGCGATTCGTCATAGTCCTGCACAATAATGGTCACCTCAAAAGCCATGTTGTGTACAAAAGTCGGCAGTTTAAAAGTAAACGAATCTTCAGTCGTTTTCAACAGCTCCGGATTTTCATTAATATTTGCCCGAGCCGCGTTTCTGGTATTCACAACTTCAACCATAGTAAAATCGGACTTGTACTTTAAATTCTCGGACTGAATATACAGGTTATACTTTTTCCTATATGGCACGTACTTAATCTGAAAGATTTAATCTTAAAAAAAGTTGCAAATGCAAATTTAGAAACATACTTGGTAGTGGTACTGCGGCAGATAATTTTTATTGTAGATTTTGAAGCTTTCGTGTTTCGTCATAACATCGGTGACATTGTTAAGGGTTTCAATACTGTTTAAAATAATGTTAAAAGCCGTTATTGAACCGTTTTGATTGTAGGGATGGTCGAAGATTATGTTTAAATTACAGCTTTCTATATCAGGACAATCAAAAATTGGCATGTTAATCTTGGGCTTGCCTGGAACTAAAAAAAGCAATATTTAAAAAAAAATGCGTAAAAAGTTTCGACTGTACTTACTTTTTTCTAAAACTTCGGCCTCTATTTCCTTTTCCACTCCAAAAATAGGCGTAATATCGTTCCTCAAACTAATTTTTAATAAGTGCTTTGAATTATTTGCTAAATTTTGAATATCAGCACAATATTTAGCAGGATACACAGAGCATCTAGTAATATTGGAGATAGAAGATTTGCATCTGCTTTTTGTGTCATATTCACACCGAATAACCTTTATTTCAATAGGCACGCTGATGGTCTTGTTTGGTAAATCATATCGAATTGAAATTGAGTTTTCATCCGTTGCGTAAATCTCCAAATTTTGCACTTCTTTGCATACACAAAAGTCAGGGACTGGGTCATCGTCGAACAAGTGATCAATCCAGGACGATTTTTTAATATTCTTGATCGGTGCTTCAACAAAAAGAAATAGTTTAGTCACTATTTATATGTTTTAAACTTCATGGTTAAATTCGAGCAAATAATATGAATTGCTAGGTTGTAGAGTGATTTCTGCATATTACCTTTATTTTTTACAATGTTAGTAAAATCCAATGTATTGGCACTGCTTAAAAACACCAAGACCACACATGTGGTTGCGACGGAAAACATTTTTGTATCGCACCTCACAAATTGTTGTATTTATACACCTTATTGAATTATTGAAATTATAAGAGTCTTCTTCTTTCTATCAAATTGCAAAGCAAATAGATCAGTCATAAATTAATCATTGTTTGTAAACACTGATCTATAGATAAGTTCGTTTAATCACGAAAAAAGTGCTAAGTACACAAGGAACCACAACACCATCAACATAATTCTTATGAAAAAGGGTAGTGTTTGTTTTCTTAAATCATAACTTGCATGTGCAAATATTAGCATTTTGTGCTAGAGCCCCCTTTAATTCGTATAACTAGATTATTGTGCAAGACATTTTCCAAATAAGGCTTTAAAAACATTTTCAATAAAAAATTCCGTCGTCACCTAAACAACCCTAAAATGGGTAATATTTATCACGAATATTTTGCAAATTGATTTCTTCACCCTGTCTGGAAAATGAACCCTTAAGGAGACAAAACAGTTTTCGAAATATTGTTTTATTAAAGCAACATTTAAATTAAATACAAAAATCTATTACATAATTTTTGGCTTTATATTAGTGGTATTAGTTCCAAATATGGAAAAGACACGTTATGTTATCACAGACAACACATAAGTACATTAAAATTATTTATGTCTTAACTGGTCATAAGCATTATTATTAACAAAATTATCTTCGAAAGGTAGAGACTCGTATTCGTTTTCCCTGGCTTGTTTTTTAGCGAGTTTTCGCTTTTTAAGGTGTCTTACTACTACAAATATAGTTCCTATTGCAATAATGACGAAGATAACTAGTAAAATGTATCGGTAAACGTTTGCATTTGGCTCGGAATTTTCAGAGGAAGGTAGCAGCTCCAAATTCTCGAAAAACATGTCGTGTTCCACGTTTTCGTTTAAATTCTTCATTAGAAAGGTAACGCAGTATTTTGTGTTTGGAATTAAATGGTTTTTACCAGCCATGTCTTGCGAAATTGTAACGGTACGATTAATACTTGATTCCACCTAAAAAAATAAAAGTAACCACCTGTAGATGATTTTTAAACAATCGAAACGAAGCTACAAAATCACGAAAAATAAGAATTACCTTTGTTTTATTAGCAATCCACGTGTTTCCGTGATTCAGACACAATTTTCTATTTTTAAGCTCATCGATTTCTACTTTCTGCGATTCGTCGTAGTCCTGCACAATTATGGTCACCACAAAAGCCATGTTCTGTACAAAAGTTGGCAGTTTAAAAGTAAACGAATCCACATTCGTTTCCAACAGCACCGGATTTTCATTAATATTAACACGAGCCGCGTTTCTAGTATTTACAACTTCAACCATCGTAAAGTCGGACTTGTACTTTAAATTCTCTGACTGGATATACAAGTTATACTTTTTCCTGTATGGCACGTACTTAATCTAAAAGATTTAACCTTAAAAAAGCTACAAATGTAAATTTGGAAACGTACTTGGTAGTGGTACTGTGGCAAATAACTTTGGTTGTTGATTTTAAAGATTTCGTGTATCGCTTCAAAATCAGTCACATTGTTAAAAGTTTCGCTGCTGTTTAAAATAATGTTAAAAGCCGTTATTGAACCGTTTTGATTGTACGGGTGGTTCCAGTTTATGTTTAAGTGACAGCTTGTTGCATCTGGACAATCAGAAACTGTAGAGATTTTTTCTGTCTTACCCGGAACTGCAAAAAAACACTTTATAAAAAAGAGGATTACGTAAAAAGTTTGAACTGTACCTTTTTCTGATGCTTCAGCCTCTACTTCCTTTTCGACTCCAAAAATAGGCGTCCCATCGTTTCTTAAACTTATTTTCAGCACGTGCTTTGAGTCATTTACCAAATTTTGTACATCAACGCAATATTTAGCGGGAAACAAGAAGCATCTAGTAATTGTTGAAACAGAGGACTTGCATTTACTTTTCTTGCCATTTCCACACCGTTTAACCTGTATTTCGATAGGCACGCCACTTGTCTCGTTTGGTAGGTCATAGCGCATTGAAATTGAGTCTTCGTTCGTAGCGTAAATCTCCAAATTTTGTACTTCGCCCGCAACTATAAAAAAACATTAGCTATCCATTTGTTTTAAGCTTCATGGTTAAATTCTAGCAAATGAGTGGTAGGCATGTTGTTTTGAACCATAGAGCTTCAAAGTAGCATGGATTTTCAACAAAAGCATGAAGTTTAAAGCTGTATGGAGTGTGATTTTATAAATATCGAGTTTTATGACTTACGTCCAGCTTCCGTAATGAATTCCTGCACATTTTCCAAATTCCTCACACCGTTTTTAGCATTTTCTAAGTTTCTACTGGTCAGTACGCTCAATTTATACTTTGTGAATGGTTTTAATCCAGTAATAACGTGTCCATTCCCAGTAATATCATATATTTCTTTGGTTTCATTAGTGCTTTTGTCCACATATTTAAAAACATGGACCAAATTACCAAGTCGAGCAGGGCAAGGTATTGGGGCCCAAGAAATATTGGCTGATGTGGCTGTCACTCTTATTTGAATAGTTTTCCACTCATCTAAAGTGGGTGTATCTACAAAATATAATTTTAAATAAATAAGAGTACATAAATGTGATTTTATTTGTTTTACCAGTTTCAAGCGTTTTGATTTCAAGATGTTTTACTTTGGCGTGTAAAATCGTAGAGAATGTAACGTTGTAAGTGGTAAATGGATGTAATTTTTCAATTGTAACGTTGTTTGACTTAGTTACAATGAAACCGTTTGATTTTAAACGGTGTTGATCAATTTCTTCGCAATCACTTTTACCCTTAAAAAAGCAGATAAATTAAAAAAAATATATAAAAATAAATAAAGTAAATTTGTACCTGATATTTAATAAAATAATCAACTTGACTATTGCTGCCTTTAGTCGACCATTCTAAGGTAATGGAATTTGAAGTCGATGTGCTTGTTATTTCTGGAAATTCTACAAAAAAACAATTTTAAATAACATTTATAAATCTGGTATTTAGTGGCGTCAAAGTAGCATGAAAAACCTTAAAATCTCTAACTTTGGGGAAATTCAATGGATTGACTTCATTTTTTTTGTAAAACGTTCAGAATTAAATTTAAATCACTAATAAAAACTAAAATGGTGCCGCTAGTCCTTCCTGAATTCAATGGAAATTCAATGGATTGACTTCATTTTTTTTGTAAAACGTTCAGAATTAAATTTAAATCACTAATAAAAACTAAAATGGTGCCGCTAGTCCTTCCTGAATTTTTTATACTCTTCGCAAACTATATCTCGCTTATTTTTAAATCTACAGAAAAAATCATTCTTATAAAAATTAAAGAGAATAAAATTTTGAAACAAAAAAAAGTAGTGCCCCCCTCCCCGAGCTCTGCCCCCTTATAGCCCCCAAATTTTAAATAATTTTTTTCTATGCTTATTTTCAATTTTTAAATTCAAAATTTTATTCCCTTTAATTTTCATAGCAATGATTTTTTCTGTAGATCTAATAATAAGCGAGATACAGTTTGCGAAGAGTATACAAAATTCAGGAAGGATTAGCGGCGCAATTTTAGTTTTTATTAGTGATTTCAATTTATTTTTAAATGCTTTACAAAAAAAATGAAGTCAATCCATTGAGTTTCCCCAAAGTTAGAGGTGAAATGCTACTTTAACGCGACTAATTTATTTTATTTTTAATAAAGAGATAAAAATAGTAACTCAAAAGCAAATGTTATTTGCCAACTTAAACCAAAAAAATAATAAAAAATGTTAGTACCTGGCAGTTTACCTTGCAGCTCCTCAAAAACTAATTTTTTGGGCCGCCAATTTGGGTGATTTATCACCTGGCACGATACAGCGTGCTCGTTTTCTGCTTTTTGTAAATCCAAATCAACTGACGTTACTTTAATTTCTATAAAAAACTTGTTTTTAATAATTTTAAAACAAAAAAAAAATATATTGCAATTACCATTTTCGTCGCAAACCCTAATATCGTCAATTGCCCAAAATCCTTCAGTTGTATTTTGATCTGGTTTCAAAAAACTGGTCTGCACAAAAATGTTTATTTTATCCTGGACCAATTTTGGACGTCGCAGTTTCACAAACGTCCAATTTTTAGTCTAAAACAGAAAATAAACCATTTCGCAACCCATTTAGTGCAAACTTTATGAATTCACATTCCATTTCTTAAAACGTCTATGGTATAAATATTCTACCAAATGAGCGGTAGGCATGTTTTTGCATAAACGTCAAAAGGTTAATGATTTTTAACCATAGACGTAAAAGAAATGGATCATAATCATGAAGTTAAATACAAATGGAGTAAGTTTTTGCTTAAAATACCTTTTTAGAACTTTCTTGCAGTAAATTCTCCTTCTGTCCGTCAATATTAATAAAAAACGACATAACACAGTTGTCGCATGTTGAAATAAACAAGGACAAGCATAAATTTTCCTGTGGGACCATTAACATAGGTCCTAAACGTGAAACTTGCGTGGATTTTGTGTATAAAAATTCGTCTACAAAACAAATAAACACATAAATGTCTGCGGTTTAATAAGCGGAAAGAATATTAATACGAACTTTGATGTATCTTCCATAAACTAGGTTGTTGACTTCTGAATAATAAAAACATAGGTCGTAAAGGAGTGGCGTCCTTGAATTCTATTACTGTTCTATTAACAGTCTTATCAATTAACTGCAGCAGGCCATCGTTATCATGGCTAAGAATAAAATTCCGCCACTCGTTCTCGCTTAAAGTGGTTGAAAAGGTCTAAAATTTAAACGGATGCGTCAGATTTATTTTTGTATTGATTAATCATATAATTTAAATGCGTTTATGTTGCCAAAAAAAAATACCTTGTACTCATCCAAGGCAGATTGCTTTACAACGTTGTTCTTTGGTAAAGCTGGTATTTTAAGTAATGTTATGGCAGTTTTTTCAATGTTAAGTAAGTAGCAGGGGTAGGAATAGGGGTCCCACCCTTCACAAACAAATAATTCAACCTTATCAGAGGTGCGTAATGAAAAACCGACGTTAAAAGTGGTTGCAGGGAGCTCGACGCGTTCTTTAAACTCTTTAGTCTTGTTTGAAATAAATAAAGTTGGAAAAGCTACAAAAGTTTGTATAAAATCGCACAAATTTGATTTAATTTAAGCAAATACTGACCTTCCCACCTTTTGTCGATAATGTAGTCAAAAGCCCTAGTAGACTTGTCTATTTCCCAGTTTTTAATGTTCCAAATCCGTGTACAAGGCTCATTGTACGAAAAACCGCAGTCGAAATCGTTGCGGTAATTAGGAACGTACGTTGATTCTACGGTTAACTTTCTCTTTAGTCTTTATTGTTATTCAACAGGTGCTAAAAACTTACCTATCTTTGGTATTCCTTCGCTGCTACTAGGAATAGGGTACACCCATCCTATAGCTTCGTACTTTTCGCTGCCTTGTGCAACACAACTTGGCACCAAAACATTGCCTTTATTTTTAACGATGTAAGTTAAATCTAATGTATTGACACCGCTTAACAACAAGAAGACCACACATGTGGCGGCGGTTAACATATTTACTAGCACAACACAATTGAAATCATAAGACAGTTGTCTCTCTTTTGGTTTGGTATTATATTACAAAACACATAAAACAGTCATAAATCCCTCAGTGCGTAGATAAGTACGTCTTATCACCAAAAGTATGCTAAATACACAAAAAACCACAATAGGCTGGCACAATCGTCACTTCATTGTGATTATGTTAATTCTACAAATATTACTGAGAGGAGTTGGCCAGCATAGCGCGCCGGTCATACATAACGAATTGTATAAACAATAATTATATGACCACACGGCGCACGACACTGAGAGAAGTCAATTTCGTTTTTATTACTCACGGTATTATTCTGCACTGTGTATATTTATAAATAAGCAATGGTTTTATGCCTTGGGATACCAGAATAATGATGCCATCACTGCTCCAAATAAGCCGTACTTTTGCGTTGGCGTATTTACCTTTTTGTTGTGAATTAATTGAGCAACTTTATTATTGTTCTTTATTACTACGATAAACACCATTGTTACATGTTACTCAAACTTGATTTAAACAGTTTTTTAATATTAAACTGATTAAGGTAGAGGTCAACGACTTTTTTTTTAACTTAAAAAGTTAAAACATAAACGATCCATGTTTTTCAACTCCATGAGCAGTAGTTCAAACCACCCAGTAGGCACGTTGTTTCTAAAACGTCAAATGCGTCATAAACATACTAAAAAATGGACAAGGACTGAATCATGGAGGTTGAGACATAATGGATAGCGAAATAAAGTAGTGTAAACAATTTATTAGCAAAGCATGTAATACAAAGTAGTGATAAATATTAACTTTAAGGTTAAATAAACAAAATGCGAAAAAAATTAAGTAATTTATTCTTGGGCAGCCATTTGAGATGGTGTAGGGGCCTGTTCTTTATCTCCCCGTTTTTTGGAACCGGAAACAATATCATCAATACGCAACAAGAGAATTGCGGTCTCGACAGCCGTTTTGTAGGTCTGGAGCTTGACGGCTAGAGGTTCCCATAGGTTGTTACTTGATTGTTCGACAATTTCGCCAGATTCGCCATCGATACCCCAAGTGCAAGGAGTGGAATCGTCTTTGTGATTCGCATGTTTTGCGCGGAGCGCTGTAAGCGAACGGATCACGTTGGCGCCGCAGTTTTGGGCCAGAGTCTTTGGGATTATTTCTGCAACAAAAAAAAAATGTTAAGTGACGCATTCCATATACAGGGTGTTCCCTAATGTCGTGGAAAAAATTCAAGGGGTTATTCCTGGACTCATTTTAAGAATAAAAGTTCATATAAATAGGTGTTCCATTTTGCGCCGTTACTGAGTTATAGCCTCCCAAAAAAACCTTAAAAAATCAGTTTTTTCGCTGTAATTTCGAAAATAATTTTTTCTCAAAAAATGTTATAGGACCTTTTTGATTTATCCAAATACAAGAAATATTTTCTCCTTTGTAAAATTTAAAAAAACGTGTTTATAGTGGGTCCTTAGGGGGCTGTAAGAAAAGTCAACATCAGACATATGTTTATGGGAACTTTTTTTCTTAAAATTGGTCCAGGAATTACCCCCTGAATTTTTTTACGTTATTTAGAAACACCCTGTATAGCAACCCAATTCGGTTTCAGAGTTGCTGCATGATTTTAAATCCTTTTGAGGTTTAGTCCAGTGCTTACTTCTGGTAACTTACTATTAAAAAACTAGCAGCTGCATATTTGCACTCCTTCCCTACAGTTAGTACCTCAAACTATGGAAAATGACCAAGTTTAGGTCTAAAAAAAGCTATGTGGGAGTGAGTAGATTATTATTATTTTTATGTTAAAATGTTACCAAGGGACATAGTATACAATAAAAAAATAAACGATCTTGTGATTCGATTTTGTGTAAATGCAGCGTATTAAAACCGTTGCTGCTTCTAAACGAAGTAATTACAAACCATATGCGTTTCTATTAAAACATTAACATTTTAAAATTAACAAAAAAAAAAATCTACCCAGTCTTACATAACTTTATTTGGACCTAAATTTGGTCATTTTCCATAGTTTGAGGTACTTACTAGTAAAGAAGGAGGCAGCTCCTAATTTTTTAATAAAAAGAAGTGCCTATTGTCAACTTAAAATTACTGCTAATTTTAATCTTCCAAAATCGCAATTCAATTTTCAGTCTAAGACAAGAAAGATTATGAAAATTCAAAAATTGTTATATTACCACCTTTTACATGGGTAAGGTTTGTACCCAACATATATAAAACAAATCAAATAAAAGCAACAGCTATAATTTGGTGATTTTATATGGAATGTTGTCCCAAGTTTTTTTTTTGAGCGTTTTATATTTTAGACTTACCCAAAGCGTGAGCTAAGGCTCTGTAAGGCCCATGAGTAGCCTTTTGAATAAGCCTTTGCGCAACAGCCATTTCTACCGCGCCTCCTCCAGGAACCAGCCTAGGAGAAAGTACAATATTCCTCGCAACTTGCAAGGCATCTTGCAAATTCCTCTCTGTCTCATTCAAAATGTCCTTACTCGCCCCACGCAACAAAATAGTACACGCTTTAGGATCCTTGCACTCCGTAACGTAGCAGAAGTACTCGTCACCCAATTTCTTAATCTCAAACAAACCGGCACCGGTCCCGATGTCGGATTCCTGTAATTCCTCCGTACGGTTAACGATTGTGGCGCCACAAGCACGAGCGACACGGTTGTTGTCTGATTTGCGTAGACGGCGAACGGCGGTGATGTTAGCCTTGAGCAAGAAATGCTGAGCGAGATCTGAAACGCCTTTTTCGGTAAAGACGACGTCTGGTTTAAGAGCGATTATGTCTTCGCACTGGCGACGTACGTGCTCTTCCTCAAGCTCGAGCAGACGTGTGAAATCCTGTAAACATGTTTAATGAACAACTACACTTCAAAGAGAGCGCAAAAAAGGCAAAAAACTACGTTTTTTTGGTCAAAATGTTAAACTTAGAACAATATTAATCCATTTCTTAAAGCTCTATGGTAATTTTTGACGTTTTAAGGGCATAATGCCTACCACGCATTTGCTAGAATACTATCCATTCACAGTTAAAAAAAAAAACAGCGCAGGCGAGCCATAGGGTGACAGATTTTACCTGTATATTGTCATTAATGTCACTTGTGTTTGCTGGTTATGTAAGAAAAGTCAAAAAAATTAAAAAATGCATTTATAAACAGGTTTAGGGCATCTGAATCAAAAGCAATGGTCTGGACATATACAGAAGTATTTTTTTTTTTCATTAAATTACTTTATAATGCTCTAATCATTAAATCATTTAAAAGTTTACACAAAATACGAATTATTAATTAATGTATGTAATGTAAGTATTCACTGCTAAGAAGTCTTTTTAGGTTTCATAGGATAACTTAGCACTTTTACAAAAATGTCTACAAGTTTCTTTATAAATTATACACCTCAAGTAAAAATTGTTTCTTTTTTCCGATTTTTACGCCTGTTTTATCTACAGTTAAATTCACATAAAAGTGGTACACTTTCAAAGTTGTGTCAAATTTGTTTAATTAAATTTGGCCTTAATTTTGCCATAATTTAATTATATTCTCGATGGTTGCTAAATGCTAAATTTAATTAAACAAATTTGACACAACTTTGACAGTGTACCACTTTTATGTGAATTCAACTGTAACTGTCATATTAATTTGACATTTTTCAATTTTAAATGACAGTACATTTGAAATGTAATGTCAACTTTAAGAAAAATCCAACAGTTCAAAGAAAAATATTCTAGTTCTCATACGTGACTCTGTTTTTTTAAACTGTGAATGAATAGTAGTTCAAATGACGAACCATGAAGCTTAGAGTCTATGGATTGGTTTTTAAACGTTTTAACAAGTAACTTACTGTATTTCCGGTTATTTCAACATTGGTCTGAGATTCTCCTTTCTTGTACTCAAGAGGACAGTCCAAGAGCATTATCCTAGGATTCTGAAACAAAAAAAAACATGTTTTAATTAGCCTAGTGCTGAAAACGGTCTAAAATTGATTAAATTAAGTTATTATGACATACCTGGATGTATCTGCGCATTTTTGGGTGCGTAACGTCCTTGTTCAACATAACACCTCTTAAAATTTGAGAGTCTTCAATTGATCCTCCAGGAATTTTCTCAACCTTAGCGTATCTTTTGATGTCAACCTCAGTACGACCGTTTTCTTCAATTAATACTGTATGTACGGCGTCCAGAGCGATGTTCACTGCAAGTTCTGACCAGCGCCCAATGAGTTTGGTCCCAATACACCCCTTAACAACGTTTCCAAGAGCAACTTTGTCATTCTTGTCAATTGGGAGACTAAGAGGCCCTTCAAGAAGAGCAACCATGTCTTCTAGAGCTTGCCTGTACTGTCGGATGATTACAGTTGGGTGAATTTGTTGGGCTAAAAACTGTTCTGCTGCTGCCAGCATTTCTCCTGCTAATACGATTACTGATGTAGTTCCGTCTCCGACCTCTTCATCTTGAGTACGAGCGATTTCAATCATGCTTTTTGCTGCAGGGTGTTGGACTGTGATTTCACGCAAAATTGCATTTCCATCGTTTGTCATTACGATGCCTCCCATAGGGTCCATTAACATTTTGAGCATTGCTTGTGGCCCCAAACATGTTCTTATTACATCGGCTATTTGCTATAAAAGACAAATACTACAATATTAATCATGAGTTTTAAAGTTTTACGTTTCAAATGTGATTTAATTTAAATCAAGGCATTAGCCAAAGCGTAAAACATAAACACGTGCTTTGTCATACCTTTCCGGCATTTATATTCTCCAGCTGAACTTTGCGTCCTGAATCACGCTTTGTGTTTTGACCTAAAACCAAAAATTCCGTTACTATTCAGTCGCAAAAAGGTTAAATTATGGATCTTACTCAAAACCAAAATAGGTGCTCGTCCACCGCCGTACATTTTTGTATTTTTATTAGAAAATAATCACAATTTGGGGAACGGCACGAGAACTTCTCTTGCTGTCAATTTTAGTTTGTTTTCTGACACTGACAGCCGAATAAACAGTGGCGTGCGCTTAAAAACATGCAAAACTGTATTAAAGACGTGATGTTTGTCCACTGTCTAACAGATGGCGCCACCATTTTTTGGCTTGCACCAGTGGCGTTCGCGCATTCAACCTTGAGAATAGTTCAAATACACTAAAGGTCAAATATAATTTCAAACAAGCAAAATCGTTACAAACGCTGCGTTTTGAATAATTTATAGCCGATATTTATGAAATAAGCTGCTAAATATCAATGTAATGGACTCCAAAATCGAAGAGCTGCTTGACGACATCGAAAACTTGCACTATTGCCCTGGTCCATTGCGCCAAAGTAAGAAAACGCTTTAATATTACCAATGTTTTGACCAAATTTTAATGTTTTGTAGCCGTGCTGCGGTTTAAAGCTTTACAATACGCCAAAGACGATGAGCTTTATCAAATATTTAACTTAGTTGAATCCCACGCCCCGGGTTTAAGGCTTAAAGCCGTCACAAGGTATGGTAAAATGTTGCGTTCGTTAGAAAATGTAGAACCAAGTTCACATAAAAAGCTGATAGAGTTTGTTTGCAACAACAGTAACGATGAACATAAGGGGATTAAAACTATGCAGGATATTGTAGCAGAGCTACCAAAAGGTAAGACAACATAAATATGCTTTATTTCTTAGGCAAACCTAACTTTTACAGAATGGACCTTGGTCCAATTGACCCCGCAGTGCAGCGGTAATAACCGTAAAACTGTAGAAATTAACAAACTGGATACTCCAGGGCTTTACATAACGGTTTTTAACTGTGGCCAAAGGGAACAAATACCCTTTTGTGTAGAAGTGGGCCCTCCTAGAGATCAAATTGAGGGGAATGTGATAAATTTACAGAAAGAAATACAGTCTATTGTTAAGTATCACAAAGAATCGTTGCTAAGCTTGGGCTCTCAGGGGTATTTTAAGAATGACTCGGAAAAGTATGAGTATTATAGCAAAAAACGCACGACAGACGATAGATTACAGGTAATTTTATTGAAGAGAAATAAAATTGTGTTTATTATTTTATTGTAGAATTTAGTAAAGGATATGAAAAACCTATGGCTTGGCGCTTGGAGGTGCTTGTTTATTCCAAAATGTCGTGACCAAAAAATAGACGAAAGCATAAAAACGAACGTAAAAGCATTTTGCAATGTTTCAGAAGTGCATTACTCAAACAAAAGCGAAGAAATACTGTTTTATGCAATCAAAAGTTTTCACTTTTTTGGCCTACAGGAAACAAAAAATTTAATCAAATATTGTCTTAAGAACGAAAGCAAAGAGCTACGTCTCAAAGTTTACAATTTTGTGGAATCAGAAGCCAGCAAATATCCACACACAGCCGAAAAAAACCCCATTATTTTAATCATTGACGATGTAAGTCTTTAATACAAAACTTGGACCGAAATAATTTTTTATTTTTCTAGAAACTAGATCAGTTTTGCTGGGAACTAATCGACGTTTTAGAAAACGAATCCGTTACACGATTACCATCGCTTCATTTCGTGTACAGTATTTACAAAGAGCATGAAAGCACCATCGAAAACGGATTCAAAATCATAAGAAACTACAAGAATGGACGATATTTGGTGAATCCTGAGTTGGATTTGAAAAAAATGGAGACTAGAATAATGTCGTTTTTTAAATATTGGACACCACACTGGAAGGGCGTAGTCGGTAGCAAACCTAATCAAAATGAATTCGAGGATTTAATAGCTTCTGCAGAAATTTACTCGTAAGCTAATCTAATAAGAAAATGACAAAAGTAACATACATAGTTTGCTTTTTTTGATAAGGCAAATAGCTGGGAAAAAATCCAAGACAGTCGGTAATAGCAGTTTTTTGAAAAAGTGCCCCCCTTCAAAAATAATGACATTTAAGCAGGTAGACTAAAAACACGTAATCATAAATATTTACCAAATGATTTGTCTAACCATCATAAAATTTGTACAATAAGGTAATAAAAACGGTCATTTGAAACCCATTTTGAAATTAGGGGACCTTTCTAAAATGGGTTGAACACTTGTAGTGTTGATAAAAACTGCTTGTAATTTCTTTACCTTTAAGAATTTTGTTTATTTTTTTGAATAGCTCAATTCAAGTGAAAACATTTTTTTATACTTAAATTTTCTGAGAAACTGTACCGTTTTTAAATAAACTTCAAAAAACTCTCAATTTTACAAGAAAGTCTAGTCTTATGCAAAAATATGGGGTACCTTAAGAGGTTTTGGCAATTTATTCCTAAACGGTACTGTTTCTTAGAAATTTCAAGTGGTAAAAATGTTTTAACTTGAATTAGGGTATTTAAGAAATAAACAAAATTACAAAATTCTTAAAGGTAAATAATTCACATGCCGTTTTTATTAACACTACCGGTGTTTAACCCATTATAAAAGGCGCACCAAATTTCAAAATGGGTTTAAAATGACCTTTTTTATTACCTTTGTTAATTGTACAAATTTCAGCATGGTTGTACAAAACATTTGGTAAATATTTATCATTACGTGTTTTTAGTCTACCTTCTTAAAGGTCATTATTTCCGAAGAGGGGCACTTTTTCAAAAAGCTGTTTTCACCGAATGTCTTGGATTTTTCCCAGCTATTTGCCATATTAAAAAAGAATTTTATGAATTTTATTAGGTACAACGGGCATGGTGGGGGGATGCAATATCTTTCAGCGGACAAAATCGAAAAGAGCAAAATAAACGCTGTTATTTTTCTGTTTGGTTGTGGCAGCACTCGACTAGACGCTATGGGGCCCCATGTCGAATGGGAAGGGAAATGGCAATCCTACTTAATAGCCCTTTGGTTTGTACCCCCCTTTTTAACCAAATTTTTTCTTATTTCGTTTTTTATTAGTCCGCTCATTTTTGGGACACTATGGGAAGTAACCGACATAGAAACCGATGTCCTAACAGCCCAAGTTTACAGCGAATGGGTGCCTTCAGAAGCCAAAACACATTGGTCGCTCATAGATCAAAAGATTTGGAAAGCCTCTGGAAAAGTAGAACCTATGAAAAAAGCCCCGGCTTTTAACAAAGATTTTACTGTTGAGCCTGAGCTTCTTAAAGTAATCTGCAAGTCAAAGAAAATCCTGAGCAACTACAGTACAAAGGCTGCCTGTGTAGCGCGAGGAATTCCTATTAAACTTGTACAATAAGACTTAAGAAAATAAATTTTATTTTTGTTAAACGTTGTTTTATTTTTTTGGTCTAACAGCAACAAAAATGCAAATAACTAGTAAAAATGCCGCATTTCTTCACAAATATAATTAACTACATTAAAAACTCAAACAATTACGTATTGTGTGCCCCTTTTCCCAAATCTGCTTTCATTTTTTTAAGCAAAGAAGGCATATAAGTTACTTGCTTGTCCACACATTTTTTAGCGCACGTTTCAAACAACTCGGTAAACTTTTGTATCTACAACAAAAACACAATAATAAAACACACCTAGCCCAATAAAATGCTGCTTTAAAATTACCTCAGAGTCCGTTGGACTAGGCCCCATTTTAACTTTCACTTCATCGTTACAATCCATCACACATCGTTGCAATTTTCCTTGTAACTGTTCTAAATTAGTTTGTACATACGTCTGAGCCCATGTTAACGATCTCGAGCAGTTTTCCACACATCCCTGAACGCTTTCCAATGAGGTTTCCCGGTTATCACAGCATTTAGCAGCACATCTATGCATATCTGCTTGCATTTTCCGAAGATATTGTAAGTCTAGCTCGTTTATCATCTTGGTCATTTCTTGTTCTATCCTTTGGCGTTGCTGTTCAACCATCTTGTACCACTTTTGATTAGTTTTGGGGCTGTAAATTGGCAAAAACGCAAGTGAACATGCACGGCAGTGAACTAAAGTGAGGTTATGATTTGTAACACTTGAACTACGCGTAGGTCGTTTGTATCTGTCAGTGGGAGACATAACCTCACATCGTAAATGTTACGATGTTTTTTTCCAAAATTTACAACAATAATTAATAAATAAACACAAAAATGTCTGTAGGCATAACTAGTCACGTACGTAGCATAAGAAAATACACAAATTTGTTTAGAACCATTGTCCAATACTCAACAAACCCTGAAAAGGCTAATTTTAAGCCACTTCAAAACGTAAAGGCAGAGCTAAAGATCTCAGAAAAATGTGTTTCTCGACTCAAAAACATAGCAACAACACCCAATAAGTTCCTAAGAGTTGCTGTAGAGGGAGGGGGTTGCTCAGGTTTCCAGTACAAGTTTGAACTTGATTCAAAAATCAACGACGACGATAAGTAAGTTTTCCTAACTTTAATAAGCGTTATCGTTAATTTGGGTGATTTTTAAGAATATTCGAGAGAGATGGGGCCAAAGTAGTGATAGACGAGATGTCTCTGGAGTATGTAAAAGGGGCCACGGTGGATTATGCAGAGGAACTCATTAGATCTTCGTTTAAAATTGTTAATAATCCTCTTGCAGAACAAGGGTGCTCATGTGGGGCCTCGTTTGCTGTGCGATTAGACTGAGGTTAAGAAATGTTGTAGAAATGATTGTATATAATTTAAATAAATGATTCTGTAAATAGCAATACTTGTGTGTGTTTTAATTAATAACTTAATTAGGATGACATTGCATTATAGCCCAATAATTTTAATAATGCCCCCAGAAACAAATCCCAACCAAGATCTGCTTATGCAGGTTTGTAGCCACTTCCCCCAGGAACATAAAAGTGAAAAATTCCCACAAAATTTCCGTGACGTTTAGCCCCATCTTGCATGTGAGGAGTTGGTTTTTTGTTAATACCTAAACAATTTAGCACTTTTAAAAATTTTTAGGAACATTATTTTAATAAGAATACAATCATTTTTAAAAAAATAATAAGTCACCAATATGAACGATTTTATAGCACTGTGAAAATGTGCTAATTTGGTCCTACAGAGAACGCTGCAATCTATGCTTCAGGACTCTATGACTAAGATAGACGATTATGATGAAATAAGGTGATTTTCAAAGAGCTATAGAATCTTTAATATTAGTGATACATTATTTTTTTAAAAATGATTGTATTCTTAGTAAAATAATGTTCCTAAAAATTTTTAAAACTTTTTTTAAAAGTGCTAAATTGTTTAGGTATTAACAAAAAACTAACTCCTCACTTCTATGCAAGATGGGGGCTAAACGTCACGGAAATTTTGTGGGAATTTTTTACTTTTATGTTCCTGGGGAAGTGGCTACAAACCTGCATAATCAGATCTTGGTTGGGATTTTTTTCTTAGGAACCTACAAATTTTAATTAGAATAATTGGGCTAATTAAAAATAAAAGATACTATGTATAATAAAGTATAAATAAATATTTGGTTTTTCGTTTAATAATTAACGAATTAAACTATTCTGCCTAATACTTAAATGATATTTTGTAAGGCAGTGCATTTTTAAAGATAAGACCAATCCAAAAAAGCAAAAAATAATTTTTGGTCCAAAAACGTTTTAGGGAATGTTAGCCTTTTTTTTTAACTTAACTTAAAGCTTTCTTCTAAGGGGTTATTTCTTTTTCTGACTTTTAAGAGTATGATGCAAAGCCTCTATTTCATCTGTTTGTTTCGTTATCTTATCATTTTGCGCCGCTAAATGTTCGGTCATAGCATCTAACTGACTTCTATAATTTTCATTTGTTGTGTTTAATTCTTCTTTGCAGTTTTCCAGTTGCGTTTCTAGTTTTGTGTGTTCTAGGATAAGGTTTTCTAAACGTGCGTTTAGTGCATGGTTTTCAGCTTGAAGGGTTTTTGTCTCTGATTGCGCGAATTGCCTGGATTGTAATAATGTTCGGAGCTGTGTTTCGTAATATTTGACTAGTTCCTCGTCAGAAGATGGCTTGGAACGCAAAAGTTCGCATTCGGATTTCCAACGCATTGCTTCTTCCTTCCAGTTTGAGGTGTCTTCTACAGTTTTTGGGCTACTTAGTGACGCCTCTGAGGTTTTTTCTGTATCTAATCGCTTTTCTAATATTTTTTTCTGCTGTTGTACTTTTTGCACCTCTGCTAAATGTTTACGTTGTTTTTCTTCGTTGTCCTTTTCCATTATAGTTATTTTGTTCTCTAGCCATGATATTTTATCGTTTGCTTCGCTTATTTCAAATTCTTTATCCGCCATCTGTGCAACATAATTTTTTATAACTTTGTAATTGAAATTTTGTTTTATGTACTTACACTGCTAACTAATTGTGCATTTTCTATAATTTTCTTTTGCAGTTCCTCATCCAGTACCGTCATGTTAGGTTCATTAAATACGTTTTCTTGCTTTATTTTGTTCTTTTTGTTGCCTACGTTGGTTTGTATTTCCTGTTGAAGCGCCGATATTCTTTTAGTAAGCTGATCGTTTCTGAAAAGCAAACTTTCCATTTCTTGGTCATGTTTTCGTATTTGCTGTTCCTGCTTTTTGGTTATTTCCCTAAAGTCTATGCTTTTGGCCTGCTCATCTAGAAGGGCTTTCTTTAAAACTGTTGCTTGCGACCTTATCTAAAATAAAGTTAGTTTTATTACCACAATGGTTAAGGCTTCTGGTTTATGTACCTTTGAATATTCAGCAGCTAGTTTGTGATATTTTGCATCTATGTCCGTTTTCTTTTCTTCGCTGCTGTTTTCCATTATTTTGCTTCAAAAATACTTATTTTGGGACTTGTAAGTAAAAAAGTTAGGTTATGAATGCTACAAGTTTGACACATGTCAGCTGTTTACTTATGATTTTTGTCAGTAGTTCAAATGTTCAAAAAGCAAAGCGCCATCTACTTGCCGAAAGAGTAACCTGTTTTTAGTACATTAAACAACATTAGATGTTGCCTGTCAAAATAATCAAGGCACTCTAGATGTTGCTAGTTGTAGAATTCAAAATGTAAAAAATGGATTATCGCGTATTTGGGAATAATGAAACGAAAATGTAATTAATTATGTTTATAAACAACGCGATACGTTTTAAAACAACGTTAATTATAATTATGATTTATTAATATTACCTTAGTTGCATTAATAACTTTTTGTAATTAAGCGGGATCGAATTTTTTGTAAATTTTAAAATGTTAAGCCGGTTGATAATATTTTTGATTATTTGCATACTTTTTCTTGTAAAAACTGTAAAAAATGATTTTAAATTTGACGTTGAAGCAAGTAAGTTTCAGTTTTAAAAAATACTAGTTAAAAGTGGAAAAGCTGTTTTAAAATGTTCCCAAAAATTGTTTATTTTTTTTTTTAAATTGTTTTGTATTTGATTCCAGAATGGTGCGATTCTAGAGATGAATCTTGTGATACCTTTGAGTTTTATGACAGTGATGAAGACGATGATGATTAAAAGAGAATTCTAAAAACTCAAATTTGTACATTTCTAAAATAAAACATAAAACAGACCTAATACGGAAAACGCTTTTTTATAATGGGTACCTGCCTAATTCTCTCCCCGAAATAGAGTTTTAAAATTATTGTTGATGTTAAAACGGGTACTTAAGTTTCAAAAACAGGTACTTTTCACAGTCTGTTTGATTTATTGCACTTGAAATTGCGTGAAATTCAGAGCAATACGTTGATTTCATGGCTAGGGCGATTTAAATAACCTTTTTAAGGATTTTTGATTTATTGTTACATTTTAATAGAACCTTGCGGTTCTTAGCTGTGTGGGAAGAATTTTTAAGCAAATAGCCCTTAGATTTTTTTAAAAAGATTATCTTTTTTAAATAAACTCAAACACAAAAGACAGCCAAGTATTTTAAAGCAGATAAAGGAACAAAATCCAATTTCGAAAGAGGCAAAAATCTCAAGAAGTATAAAGAGGTAAAACGGGCGGCCAGCATTCCTTGGCTACTCAAATTATAACTTTTACAACACGGAATAATCACAGAAACTGTGTCTCTAATGACCTAAGTTACAACCCATTTCGAAAGAAACGTGAATAATTTAACTTATTAGGCACAAAACTACGTTATTAGATCGCATGTCATTTCATTAAACTTATTAAAATACCATTTTTTGAGCATTAAGCAAATTACGGCAATTAGAATAATGACCCTGGAAAAAATTCAACAAAAAACTAATTTAAAATTGCCGCCCTATTTTACTGCGCCGGCGCAGAAGCATCTAAAAACAAAATCCTACTTGATCAATTTTTTTTAAGCATCAAAACATTTTGTTAGTAATGTAAGTGTTGTGGCCCCATTAAAAGAGGTAAGTGCCCCAAAATAACGCTTTTATTCAGTCAAAGACCACACATTTGCAAGCATAAATAAAATATGTGTCCGACAATTGAAAATCTGGGTGTTTTCTGGTGTGGTTAAACACAAGCTATTATAATAAAACTAATAAAAGAAGGGCTATCGTTCGTACGTATAATTAGAATTGGTGATGTTGATCCCTTTTAATGCTTTAGTGCCCTCATTGAAAGCCTGTAAATAAACGCGTTGAAAACAAAATGCATGTGGGGCCACTATTTCACCCCCTATTTGTTTGTACGTGCTTCAGTACACTCTTTGTGGCGAGCCGCAATTTTGAAATGTCAAACGAACGTTTTTCTGTAAGATAGGTAAGGAGAGCAAAGTGGTTGCGTGCCACAAATGGAATGGATTTATTTTCTTCGCGATTTTATAAGTGCGCCTTACGGGCAACCAAACAGCCGCTTTGCCCATGGGTTATTTTGTAATGGTATCTCCCACACACTAGAAATGATGGACACACGCATATTTTGCGATCCTGCATAATAGTTCAGATAAATAACTAACAATACAGGGTGTCCCAGAATTGGCTCACCACCTGTATGGTACGTTGTTGGGGCATGCCCAGGGATCCCCAGAAAATTGTCAAAAAAAATCCATCTCATACACCCTCGAAGATATGAGGCCCCAAAGTGCAAAACTTTAAACGCATATACCTTAAAAACAACAGCACGTATTAACGAAAAATATGGTTTAATACAAAGCTGCAGTCTATCTTAAACCATTTCACCAATTTTTCTTCTTTTAAATGGTCATATAACATTTTTATAATCAATTTAATTTTACAAAATTTTCTTGAAATAAGCTGACAACAATGTCAATAAAATTTTAGGCAAAAGTGTATAATTAAGACTCATAGATGAGATTTTTAGATTTATTTACCTAGACTGTGTAGTATTTTCCTAGACTGTGTTGCCAAATTTATGCAACTTTGTTCGCATTTTCCTCAATGAATATAACAGATGGATTTTTTGTAGCACTTTTCCTGGAATCCCCAGGCATGCCCTAACAGCGTACCATACAGGTGGTGCGCCAATTCTGGGACACCCTGTAGACACGGTCAAGCCCTACGTCACAGTTCACAGAAGTGCATTAAAATACTATCTGTGAAATTTTTTTAGGCAACCAACATTACGGACCAAAGAAAATGGTCATTTTTTTCTTATTCTGTGATTCCAAATTCCAACATTGGTCTTTTCAAAACATTATTTAAAGAAAAATAAGAGAGTTTTTTAGGTACCATTGGTGTAAAAATGTTCCTTTATATCTTATTTACGATATTTTAATTTAAAATTACCCAAGAATTTACCGCAAGAATCAAAAAATCCCTTATTAATCTGATAATGATGATCACTCACCAAGATGTCAGCTTTAAACGCGAATTGCTTGAGAACGCAACCATATTAAGGGGTATGGTTTGTTCTAGGTAATAGAAAAGAATGTTAATTTTACAATGGTACTTACAAGACCTCTTGATATGGTTGCTTTCTCAAACAATTTGCGTTTAAAATTCACATTTTGGGGGGTGCACAACGTTAACACATAAACTGTATATTATAGAGTTTTACAATAAACTAAACTTGAAATATCGAATTTAAGACATTATAGCACATTTTAATACCAAGGGTTCCCTAAGAAAGCCTTTTATTTTCACAAGATATTGTTCTAAAAAAGTGGCTAAATGTAACAGAATCAAAATTCTACTTCACAGACAGTTTTTTAATGTGGATCTGTGATCTGTGACGTTGGAGTTGACCGTGTGTATTTCCCATAACAAAAGAGTTATTATTTGTCATTGGAGATTGGAGATCAGTCATGGTTCTAATATTGGCTCTACATTTCCATATAATCCAATTCAGGGCTGACAAGTGTCTGAATTTTATCGTGCTAAACGGATTATGCACAAATTAGCGCAGTATTTGCCGATCGGATAGGATTGGCCACCACATTTTTAGATCCCACGCTCTTAAATTAGCTGGCCCATTAGTTACAATTCCCAGAACGAAAGGATTTGAAAATGTCATAAACTTTCTTGTTTTAATCAATCAGCAAATGCAGCTCGGTTTGGTTCGGCATTAAAGTTGATTTCTTAGTATGGTTACCTAAACATTTTAAAGAATAAAACATGATTAGGATGTTTTATTGGTTGCCTAGTTTTAGTCGCAATTTCTCATTCTACATGTGTCCAAAAAATGGCGAATAAACGCGTTGTTGGGGCATGTCTAGGAAGCCCCAGAAAATTGTTAAAAAAATCTCATATACCCTCGGAGATATGAGGCACCAAAATGCGAAAATTTAAACGCTTATACATATCTTGATCATAACAGCACATATTAACGAAAGACATCGCTAAATAAAAAGCAACAATTTATTTTAAAAAAATTAACCGGGAGTAAGCACTGTACTAAACCTAAAAAGGATTTAAAATCAGCAACTCAGAAACCGAATTTTGGGTGATTATAAATGTTCCAAAGATAGTTCAAAATTTTTTATTTTGTAAAGTTTGAAAATAGCCACAAAGTAGTTTTATTTTCGCCCCATTAAACCAAGTTAAGTTTGTTGCCTTTTGTGTCAAAAATTGCTGATTCTGGCGTGCTGATAATAATTGGATCTTTTTATTTGCTATTCTGGTCGTGCAGGACGTTGATCATAAGTCGTTTAGAAGCCGCGATGCCAGCTAGTGACAAATCCGGTCCCAAGGGACAATATAAAGAATTGTCTGCGGGCACAAGGGCGGCCATATCAACCCTCGAACCTAATAGGATAATAACATACGCTGGCCCCAAATATTGTCACGGATATCACGATAATAATACGCTTTTTTACCACTACACCAAGCAGCAGCGGCTTTTAATTTAACCGAGATATGACCATACTTTCATGGTGTCAAATTACACCGCAGCCGAAAAAAATCTACACTACATATAACCTTTAAATTAGCCCTATGGCTGGTGATCGTGGAATAAATTGACGTAATTTTTTAGCCAGTAGCAATTTTAAAAATTCCTCATCAATAGCCACGCAAATAAAATTTAAATTCCGAATATTTTTCCCATGATTCCGCGCGCCTACAAGGCCCATGTTAAATATGCTAATATTTTCATATTTCCCAGTGCGTTTTGTGAGGTGTGTGAATTTTTAGTCTGGTTCTACTAGCGAAATTATAGCATCATTATAATTTACTTAACCCAGCCAAGTTTGTCTTGCATACCTATACCTCGAGGGTGGGTCACGATGCCCCTTAAGGTACCAAAACAATGCTTGGTTTTGTTTTTTACGGAAAATCACACACCACAAGAGTAATTTACTCAACATGTCTGAAACCAGATTACTGCATTTAATTAGAGATGATCAAAATTGACTAGAAATTACTCTTCGCAAATTTGGTCTTATCTATATGGACTTATGATGTCTGTCGCAGAATTTAATCAACATTTTAAGCTCCAAAAAAATTCTTGTAAAATGCTAATAACTGTGTGGTGTTGCGAATTAATTATTGGATATAGATATTGTGAATCGTTCTTTAAAGTTCCTTACTACTATTTGAGGGATATTACAGTTTTTTATGAAAGTCTTAAAATGGTCCAATTTTATCGTCAATTTTAAGCCAAAAAGTAATTAGACAATCCTCGTAAAAAATGTAAAAATCATTCTTTTGTTTGTTTTCTGTGTTGTTCGTGCAGATTTAAAAACTTTGATGCTATTTAAATGAGTCGATTCAACCAAGAACAAAGGTCATTAAATCGCGATCGTTACCACAATCATTTAGTAAATTATTTAATATGAAAGGTACCCTTGTCTTGATGGCTTTAAACTTGCATCAAGCAACGATGGGTCTGTCCCTAATTACTTGATTTATGTGCAAGCTTAAACCGCAATTCAGCCCTATTAAAACCGACGATATCGTATTTTACCTGTCAAAAGTGTAGTTAAAGCAAAATAATAAGTGGGCCACAAATCATCGTACACACTTTATGATTTTTGATGTTTTTTAACAGGTATTGTTCTTCACTCGACGTCTCGACTTTGGAATTTTGCTTTGATATTATGTAACAATTTAATCAATTTTCTTATGATTGACTGCTAAAAATGACCCTAAACAAGGGGTGTGAAGGCACCCTTAAAGTAAGGAAATAGTTGTCGTCGAATTTGAGACACTCTGTATTTTGTCGACGGCGGAGTACGAAGGGGATGCTGCGAGCGTCGCCGCCCCCGGGGCAGCCGCGTTCGATAACCCCGGAGTTTGCGCCCTTGGATATTTCACCCTCCAGTTACAGAGCGCGCGTTTTTATGCAAACCACACCATAAACCTCTACCGAGTCATTAATTAGGGTCGTACCACTGGTACGAAACCAAAACATCAAAAATATGTTATTATTACTTATCTCGATAAAACCATAACGTTGCACACGTAAAAAAACATGGATTAATTATATAAAAGGTTGCCGAAAGTGGGTTGACCCGACCCATTACGGCCTAAGGCGGCGAGCTCTTGACTCTCGAAGCAAGCCCAAAACAAAAACTATCCTTACACATAATTAGAAAATTATAACCCTTGGCAGTTGATCAAACAATATATAAACGGGTAAGTCACGTTTCGTACGAATTTAGCGCGCGGTCGCGGTGCCTATTTATTAAACCTTTTTTTAGGATTTTTGTTGAAATATTTCGTATACCCATGTAAATTCCTGGAATGTTTAAATAACATCGATATTTTGTGTGTGGTGACCTCCTTCAGTTCTCTTATACGATTTCATAAAGTAGAGACAGTTTTGTTTTCGAGGGTATTATTATTTGTCGCTTAGCAGTCATATCTCTATAATCGAGGCTGTTTTTTAGCATTCAGACAGATGGGTTTACGCCCCCAATGAATATTGATAGAACATTGAATTTATTACATCCAAAAATAATAGTGTGCCTACCTAATACATGAATTATTCATAAGCTCGCATTTGCATCGAGATTTTTAGAGTAAAATATATTCCGCCACCTACAAACCCCTTTTTCTTACGATAATAAGTAGCAAAACTAGAGCGGGTTAGGTCAGTGGATAGGTTAGATCAGTGAGCCTGTTAGAATTTTTTTTATAAAATGTCGACATTTAATAGGATACTCCTCGCAGTAGGTAGTCCGAGAATAATAAAATTAAAAATGAAAAATAATTTAATTATTTTTATAAAAAAAATTTGCAAAGAGGTTAAACTATTAATTCTGACACTGACGTTTAGGATTTAAATAGGCTTTAGAAAGATGCTTTTGTTTTAATTTTTTTGCAAAGCCACCTTGACTGGGCCTAGACTTACCTGACTTAGAACTTTTTCATCACTAAAAACCTTTCTTTTGGCCTTTTTTGTCTTAAAAATTTGACAAAAAAAAAACAAAAATACTTTTTAACACAGAATTTAATTTCCTTTCGTTTTTATGACTTGACTTTTTTTTGTGAATTGATAAATAACGAAGATACGCCGTTTTTTTTAAATGGGGGACCTAGGTGGGGTCGGACAAAAAAAACTTAAATATACTTTTTGTAAAGAATTAAAAGGGTTTTAATATTATCAAAACAAAAATTCTGTAAATTGTATAATAACTGAAATATGATTTTTTCTCCAGTTGGGGGATGCAGGAGCCCCCTTTGTTATCACCCGATTTTTACCAACAACGAACTTGACCTAGATTTTAATAAGAACGATTTTTCCTGAAAATTTGAACTTGATGGGACCTTTGGTTCTTAAGTTAGAGTGTCTACAAAAAACGTGACAGACGGACGGACGGATTTTTTAAAAGTTGTTCAAAATTCGATGAAACGAACGAATCTGCAAGAATTTTTGCTCTAGGATGATTTTTGACGATTTTAGAATTTTCAAAACAATCACAATATACTCCTCGTTTTTGACTTTGTCTGCGAGGAGTATAATAACTCCAAAAAAGATGTATAATGACTGCGCTTTACTCACTTTTCTCATTTCTCCAATTAGTCTTTCAAAAATTTGTCTTTTTAACACCGGTAGTGATACCCCTCGTTGCGGTAATGGTAACAAAGACCCCCTTGCTGGGCATCGATAATGGTTGAATATGCACCCTGGTGGGTGCGACATACGGATGGTTAAACGTTTAGCCGGTTGAAACAATCGCACCTCAGGCCCTGAAGATGCTCATTTGTTATGCGCAACTGATTTTATCTACTCGTGTTCCTGAATAAATTTAGGTAGATGTACTCGAATTGGACATTTACATTTTAAAACATATTGGATCATGATAAAGAAATTTAAGTTTTAGTACGTGAATCTTTGTAGTACATTGATTTTAAGAGCTTTGATTTAAACTATTAAAAATAGATAAGACTTAATTTGGCACCTCTTTCTAAAAAGAGTTTTGAGCAAATACATGCGTTTCGTAGGACATACTATAAAGTTGTGTGTATTATCTAAGATTTTACCCATAACTGTTAAATTTTTACAGAACAGCATATTCCTCGAAAAGCCCTGAGGGCTGAGCACAAAGGTGGAGTAGTTAGAAATAAACAAAAGGATTTTATTTTGTGTAACATATTGCATTGCAGGCAGGCAGTTCCTACCTATTGCAACCAACAGCAACGTATACAGAAAATATAATAACAATAAGCTGCAGAAAGGATACTACGAGACAAGGAATGCATACGACAGAGATAAATGAAATGAACTCTCTGGATATACTGCTGGATAAGAAATAAAGTAAACAGCGCACTTGTCGCCGCGGGGTTTGCATTGTAATGTTACTCTGTAAGAGCCCCTGACAGCTAAACAATCCTAGGTACCTAATGCTAAAAAACAGGATCTATAATATGTTCAAAATCTTTACTATAGGGGTGTCTTTTTACAGGAACGTGATATTTTGTCGGACGACCGTCGCGTCGGGATAAAACAACTAACAGTGATAATAATTAATGGGGAAATGGGGCTCGTTGTGTACGCCGCCGTGGTTGAAATGTGTGGGGTTGTGGCAACGTGCCGCAACAATACAAAACTTTACCTACCGACGTTATATCCCAATTAAAGTTTGCGTTTCAACAATGGGTGGTCTCATTATTTCACAGAGAACAAGGATAATAAAAGTGGCTTGTTCATATTAGACCGAATTTTCAATCTAAAGCATTCCATATAAAATCACCGAATCATAGTTGCTATTATTTGATTTGTTTTATATTTGGGGGGGAACTAACCCATGGTAAAGGTGGTAAAAAAAACAATTTTTCGAATTATCATAATTTTGGATTTTTAGGATTTTGGAAGATTAAAATTGGTAGTAATTTTAAGTTGACAATAAACACTTCTTTTTATTAAAAATCAGGAGCTGCATATTAGTACTTTTGGTGACGATGCACCACATCAATAAACTATTTCCTGCTACTTCTTGAAATGCAAAAATGGACCCACCACTCTTAGCGCCCATCCTAAGACAGGTCTACCAAAAACTGGAGTGTCCCGAAAATACATGGATGCTTTGCGCCATTTAAAATCCGAAAATGCTCAAGGGACATACCGCAAAATTAAGACATTGTAAGGCAATTAAATGACTCCAATTAAAAGAATCTTACATAAACAATTAAATGTTAAAAAGAAAGAACAGCCCAATTTTTTAGAGAGGCACAAAAGTAGACTTATTGGTGACACAGAATTTTGAGTCTGTTCGGCAGTGGAATTTCAAAAGTCGCATACAAAACCGCGAATGATGACCAATCATGAATTTACATAAAATCATCTTGACAATAAGCTTCTAGGGGGTTTTATCAAGGACCATGTATGGGGTTCTAGGGGGTTTTATCAAGGACCATGTATGGTTTATCGTCGGTGGTTTTATGTAAAGAATAAGTCAAAAAGAAGTTTCCTTGCACCTGCGGGGTTCGTGTCCTCTTATTTGCGTACACCCAATTTGCGTACATACCCAATTTGCGTACCTAAATGGTCAAAAACGGAAAGGTTAGAGGTAGTGAGTTTTTTTACCTGGGTAAAGTCCAATATGCATATATTTTTTTTGAATTTCAGGGTTTTAGACTGACTTTTATGAAAGCACTGGGGGACATTTTTGCACTGGGGGACATTAGGTTAGGTAGGTTAGGTTAAGTTTTGCTGCTAAAATGAAAATATAAACTCTAGCTATGTTCGGTGCCTAGCAGTGCGTCCACCGTGTGCCTTGCACTGAAGGACATATTACTAGGTGTTGTTTTCGGTGTTGTTATGTAAAAAATGTATCAACACATTATCGGAAAGTAGTTCTGCACATAAACATCTCAAATTAAATGATAATCCTTTTCTTACTGCAGGTAAACGGATTAACTCTTACTTAATGACTATGTACGCAAATTGGAGAGTATTTTGGAATTTACGCATATTGGATGTACGCAAATAAGAGGGCTTCTGCGGGGTTAACAAAAAAATTTACTGTGGCGAAACCACTTGTCGTATCCTAACAAAGCTTTCGGTAAAGTCTAAATAAACTTGAAGGTTTTGTTTGGCACTTGTGGTGCCGTTAGTGGCACCCCTATTTGTCTGTATGCAAAATCTAAAAGCCAACCCCTTGTAGAAATTCAAGTAATGATTTAAAATACCTAAATTTTAAGAAGTTTTTTTAGCTAACAACGCAGTGTTAAAAGTTTTTTTGAGAATTAGAATTAGTTTGTCATCCACCCACCCGGAAGATTATTAAGGGTTGTTTGAAGGTGGGGCTGTTGCTATCATCACGTTAATTGAATGTTAAGAACACTCTAGTGAATTAGCTTACAGCTCAGTGATCAAAGGTGATTATACCATTTCATCCATCAACAACAGATACATGTGTTTTATATAATACCGCGTCTACCTAAACAGAACTTTGTTTACCTATGACATGTCATTTAACGCGCGCGTTTGTGTTAGGCAATATCATTTGCAGATGAACAATTACCAAGTACTCAACACAGAATTAAAAAATCCGTCAGCTTAAAAACAATTACATAATGGTACAGTCAATCTGTATGTGGTATGTGGACATTAAAAAAATTCCTGGTAGGGCCGCCTTTTTTATATGATGTAACTGGATGTCCAAAGAGTAAAATCCCAAATTGGCGTATATCTACCTATTGCAGAAACGGAGTTATGGCCTCCCAAAGAGCCCCCTTTAATTCATCACGATGGAACTGCACCAAATTTTGCAAATAGATGTCAAATAAGGTTAAAAAGATTTTTATAAAAAAAAAATATCTAAAAAAATTCCTTTACCCCCTAAATAGCCCCCAACCAAAGTAATAACCAATCACGTTGGATTTACACCAAATTTTGCAGATAGATGTAAAATGAGATGCTACAAAATATTTATTAAGAACTTTTTTTAAAAAAAAAATTCAATGCCCCCCTTAAAAGCCCCCTTCGTGTATGGGGCGAAGGAATTACTTTTTGAAAAAAAGTTATAGGGAAATATTTTTTAGCATCTTATTTTACATCTATCTGCAAAATTTGGTGTAAATCCAACGTGATTGGTTATTATTATTTAGGGGCTATTTAGGGGGTGAAGAAATTTTTTAGAGATTTTTTTTTTATAAAAATCTTTTTAAAACCTTAGTTGACATCTATTTGTAAAATTTGGTGCAGTTTCACCGTGATGAATTAAAGGGGCCATAACTCCGTTTCTACAATAGGTAGATTAAGCCAATTTGGGGTTTTACTCTTTGGACATCCAGTTACATCATATAAAAAAGGCGGCCTTACCAGTAATTTTGTCGATGTACCCTCATTATTTAGGACAGATTGACTGTACTAATAATCCGTCATCAGGAAATTGTTTGCCGCGCGCCGCACTAAGAATATCTAATCCTTACTTTGGATTATCCTACTTATTTCTTAGATCCTTTCATTTGCAAATTAAATTACTCATTTATATTTTTGCAATTTAGCTGCACTTGCACGAAATTTGTGTTATTTCGTTTCTTAATCTTAAGGCGTTTTACACTTACAGTAATAATTATTATTATAAAACCACAAAATTTAAAAACTCATTATTGTCTTTATTTGCAGCTGCAGTGACAACGTGTGAATTTGTTGTTTTTATGGTTGTTAATTTTGTTATGCAAAAAATGCATATTAATTTTGTGGTGTGTGGAAATTGCACTTTTAACTGCAAACTTTTAATGTACTTTTGGTTGAGTTTGCACCATAAAAAACGCAGAGAAATTTAGTTTTAGAATTAAAGGGGAATCTCGCAGGGCATAGAAACTGTGGCTATGTAATGTTGGTTGCCTAAAATCAACAAAAAACAACACTTTCTGGTCATTGCTCAGTGGGTTTATAGGAGTTAATTTTAATCTAAAATTGTCCTTACCAGCAACATAAATAAACAACGCACAAGTTGAAATGTTCTAAAAGTCCATCAAAGCGTTTAAATACACAATTTTGGCAATTAAAAATTCAAAAAATGCTAAACTACTACTACTACTTCTAAATTGCCAAAATTCTATATTTCGCTTATTGATGGACTTTTAGAACATGTCAACTTGTGCATTGTTTATTTATGTTGCTGGTAAGGACAATTTGTAATTAAATTTTTTATAATCCCACTGAGCAATGAGCAGAAAGTGTTGTTTTTTGTTGATTTTAGGCAAGCAACATTACATAACCACAGTTTCTATGCTTCGCGACATTCTGTGTTAAAGTTTGCTATAATTTGGTGGGAACATAATTTCTGTAAAAGGGGTGCCTCAAGAAATCGTTCTTGGCCCGATACATTTCGATTCTAATTTAGCAATGTTGGTGTAAAAAGTTTAAAATACCCTTTAGAAATTAGGATTTTTTATAACTTGGCCTTCCGCTTATGGTCCATAAAAGTCTGAAAATCTTTTTTTCACGTTCCATTAAAAAAAGCAAGAGCATTTTGTTCATAGCCTACTTTATTCCTATATATGCTTACATAAAGGGAGTTCTACAAGGTAATATTCATGGGCCAACGTTTTTTAAACCTTATGCTAATCTCTATCTAATTTTTCGAAAATCTCTCCTTAAGGATCGTTTAAATTGTTTTTTATTTTAATTTCAAACATATGACGTACTTCTTTATTCGGAAGAAGATTTACAGGATACTAAACCGGCAGAAGATAAAACCAGGCACCCTGTAGAGCAACAAAATCATAAAAGATGCTTCGCTGCCGCCGCCGCCCAGTGAAATAGCAATGGTACTCCTACCTTTGTGTACCATAGCAGGTTGGTACTACAGCACACCATGGCAGTACTTTATAATAAGCTACCACCCCCGCGGCCAAGAGTCGCGTGCATACAACTACAACTGAATGCCGTACAATTTCCAACTAGTGGACTCATGATGGCCCACGGGGATGTTGCAGCTTGAGCTGGACCTCTCCGAACTCCAGCCAGCAAGCAGACCACGACTGTCCCCTTAAGCCAAGTCATTGTGCCTTTCATTTCTTGAATTCCATACACTTTGGGTTGTTATTGGTACCGGTGACTTGCCAAAGGGCACGCATGATGTGCCCTTACAACTTACCTTCTTTGTTATTAGCGTTTAAACGCCTAATTTTGTATTTTACTTCGATTCTGCAAATGCATGATTATTTGCTTTGATGGGAATGACATCTTGCATGGATGTGCGGAAAAAAAGAAATGATAGGGTTCCAATGATAACAAATACAACATTAAAATAGCCTTGGGTTTTAATAGTATAGACTTAGCCAAATTTAAGGTGTGAGAGTTTGAAATGTTAACATCGTGCTACTAAAATTTAAAGCATACTTATTAGATTTGGTACCAGTTTCGGGATATTTTGTATACTATTCCATCTTCAGCCATAAACTGTACATAAAAACACAAACTTTAAGAGCCCGACTACCCACTTTCTCTTACGCAAACTTGTGTACAACTTAGACCGCAGTTTTTAGCGTTATTATTAAAGCAATTGTTTTAAAATTTTGACGATATAATATTAGCTCCTTTTTAAATACTTATTGTTTGGCACATTTTGTTTTGTTGCTCTAGTTTAGCAAAAATAGCAGTTTATAAAAAGAAAACTACATTAAAAACAACAACTGTTTTTCTTTCTTAAATTAAGCCTAAAAATCGATTTTTAAAAAACAATAAGTATTACAAAATAAATTATCTTTCTAGCGACACCAAGTTTTTTTAAAATCGGATAAGAATTAACTAAGGTATTTGGGGTCTAAGTTTTGTGAATATTTGCATAAACACGTGCTGCAAGCATGCGAAATACGAAAAGGTTAAGCCTCTCTCTAGTTGAACTGGTGGTAGGTGGCTACTCTAGACACATATTCATGTTGCAAATATATCTATTTAACTATAGTAGGCAGCGCGTTCTACGCAAAATAACCCGGCTAGTCTATTCTGGCCACCGCAGCCCGCGGTAGCTCCTCTACATGGTATAAGGACTGAACACCGTACATTTCTGCAAAAATTAATATGTTTTTTAAAGCAAATATGAAGAGCCTTAAATTAAGGTTTATGTCAAAACAATGCGTCCATGATTGAAAAAGGTTTTATTATTTTTTCATTACCTCTCGCCAAATCTAATGTGTACTTAAAATCACCCTCGTTTGTTCTGAAGAAAAACAGATTCTATTGCCGATGAATATGGCAAATCTCTCCCAAATTTAATAGCAAAGGACATAAACCCTACGGCAAGGCTCTATTCAAATAAATGAGCACTCGCCTGGCTCTTCACCGGCTCAATTTAAAGGGCGATTTATAGAACGTTACTTTCACTTTACTTCGGCGTTACTTCACTTCCGCGTAACTTAACAAATTTGCTTAATTTATAGATTGTAAAGTTACGTGAAATTGGGAACAGGTATGCGCATGTGTCTGAACTCGCGACTTCTGACTATTTACACCTGGGCGGTAATTACGGAATATCGCTTCGTACGAAACCTACATAAGAAGACCAGCAAGTTTCGTACGAAGCGATATTCCGTAATCACCACCCTTGACAATAAGGGTGAATATCTCATTTTTGCAAATTTTGCGCATGATCGGTCAAGCTCGGCTTTTGACAGTACTACTTACAGCTAAATGAATCAGCAAAATAGTGCTAAAGTGAAGTATAAATTTGCTAATACATTTCTATGTATTTTATTTAATTTTCTGTAAAGTTACGCCGAAGTAAAGCGGAAGTAAAGTGAAAGTAACGTTCTATAAATCGGCCTTAATACCACACACAATAATCTCCTATCAGGCTATCACTCTCATCATACTTGACGTCTCTTCTTTCTATTATTCCATTGATTCTATTCAATATCAAACCATTGAGTTATTGATCTATTATTGAACATGTAGTGCAGGGCTTATCGGGTGGGTAATCTCTTTCGAGCGATGTTAAGATTTGTCCAAATGTTTATGGTTGAAAACACATTTGCATTGTCAATTTTTTAAGGTACTAAGCTTATTTACATGACCTTAAACTAATAAAAAAACCGTAGCTAAATCTTGGGCTGCACAAGTGTACAAGAAAATTCTCTGGTTATACTTGGTGTTCAAAAATTGGTACGACTAAAGCGATACCGTTAGCGAGTAGCAAAACTAATTTTTGTGACGTCACAAAACTGGACCTTCTAGAAAATAAGGCAGGATTCAGCAAAATAAACATGAGAGTGCGCCGGCCTGATAAAATAAAGTATGCCTGGCTACGAATCACTTTTTGTCTGCAAAAAATGTGACATTTCTCCTGTTGGGATTGTCAATACCCTTAGAGATATGAGGTCCCAAAGCAAAACTTCGAACGTTCATACCTTAAAGATAACAGCACATATTAACGAAAAGAATGGTTTAATACAAAGCTACAGTCTATCTTAAACCATTCCACCAGTTGTTTATCTTTTAAATGGTCGAATTACATTATTTTAATGAGTTTAATTTAACAAAATTTTTATAAAATGAAGCTGACAACAATGTCAATAAAATCTAATGCAAAAGTGTATGATCAAGACTCATATATGGGATTATTAGATGTATTTTCCTAGACTATGTTGCCGAATTTATGTAACTTTTTTCGCAATTTTCTCAGTGAATACAACAGATGGATTTTTTTTAACAATTTTCCAGGAATTCCTAGGCATGCCCCAACAACGTACCATCGCGTTTACGTGTTAATTTTTGGACACCTTGTATGTATTTATTTACAAAAATTTAAGGTAATCTATACTGAGTTAACCCGTTTAAAAACTTAACCCACTCTAATTTAATTGTTTTGTTGGTGCAACTAAAAATTAGGCGTAAAGATAAATCTAAGATTTAATCTTTCTAAAGACGAGACCGTTAAAAAATACAAAGATGAATAATTTTTAAAATAAGCGATAGTCGTCCCATAAATAACTCAGGTCTATAATTTTAAAATGTTCAAAGCTCTGCATTGAATTCTTATCGACTATCGTAAACCCATCATTTATTAAATGCGCATGGTTTTGACTTTTTTACAATGCTCGTAAACACATTAAGAAATCGACCTCACTTGCAGAAAACAACTTCAAATTTCTAAAAATGGGTGTTTTTAGCATTTTTTCTAAGGAAAAAAATCAAAAAGTCAAAGTCGCCACATGTGCACCAAATTCGTTTAATACCTTATTAAATAAAACCAAATCCACAATCAGTTTTGGCATAACAGCCTTAGTTTTATTTTTGCAAAATATGTCATGAGGCCCCCTTCAAAATTATGTCGATTTGCGTCCTTGGACAAAAATGGAAAAAATTCAATAAAGTAAAACTCGCTACATTTACACCAAACTTTGTTTCCTTGCTTATAAAATGGATTTAAAGACAAATCCACAATCGGTTTTAGCATAAGTGCGTTTTTTAAATAATGATAAATTTTGTGTGATACCTACATACATGAAAATTTTGGAATTTTTCACCTATTTTTGCGTTTTCCACATTTGCAGATGCGATAACGAGCAAATATATTTTAATGCCTACAAAATAACGTTAATATGTTTCGATTGCTGTAGTTTTACATAAAGTAGGCTTAAAAAAAAACTTTTCTAAAAATCGGTGTTTTTAACAATTTTTCTAAGGGGTAGGTATGAAAAAAAATCAAAAATAAATAACAGCTCTAGTTTAATTTTTGCAAAATACAATTATGAGGCCCCCTTCAAAATTATGTCGATTTGCGTCCTTGGACAAAAATGGAAAAAATTCAATAAAGTAAAACTCGCTACATTTACACCAAACTTTGTTTCCTTGCTTATAAAATGGATTTAAAGACAAATCCACAATCGGTTTTAGCATAAGTGCGTTTTTTAAATAATGATAAATTTTGTGTGATACCTACATGAAAATTTTAGAATTTATCACCTATTTTTGCGTTTTCCACATTTGCAGATGCGATAACGGGCAAATATATTTTAATGTCTACAAAATAACGTTAATATGTTTCGATTGCTGTAGTTTTACATAAAATAAGCTTAAAAAATAAGTTTCCTAAAAATCGAAGTTTTTAGCAATTTTTCTAAGGGGTAGGTATGGAAAAAAATCAAAAAAGTCAAAGTCGCCACATTTATACCAAAATTTGTTTGTTACATTTTTAAATAGGGTTAAAAACAAATCCGCAATCAGTTTTGGCATAAGAGCTCTAGTTTGTTTAATTTTTGCAAAATACAATCATGATGCCCCCTTCCAAAATTATGTCGATTGGCGTCTTTGGACAAAAATGGATAAAATTCAATAAAGTAAAACTCGTTACATTTACACCAAACTTTGTTTCCATGCTTATAAAATGGATTTAAAGACAAATTCACAATCAGTTTTAGCATAAGAGCGTTTTTCAAATAATGATAAATTTTGGGTGATACCTACATGAAAATTTTGGAATATTTCAACTATTTTTGCGTTTTTCACATTTGCAGATGCGATAACGAGCAAATATATGTTAATGTCTACAAAATAACGTTAATATTCGATTGCTGTAGTTTTACATAAAATAAGCTTAAAAAATCAAAAAAGTCAAAGTGGCCACATTTATACCAAAATTCGTTTGTGACCTTATTAAACAGGGTTTAAAACAAATCCGCAATCAATTTTGGCATGAGAGCTCTCGTTTAATTTTTGCAAAATACAATCCTAAGACCCCCTTTAAAATTATGTCGATTTGCGTCCTTGGACAAAAATGGAAAAAATTCAATAAAGTAAAACTCGCTACATTTACACCAAACTTTGTTTCCGTGGTTATAAAATGGATTTAAAGACAAATTCACAATCAGTTTTAGCATAAGGGCGTTTTTTAAATAATGATAAATTTTGTGTGATACCTACATGAAAATTTTGGAATTTTTCACCTATTTTTGCGTTTTCCACATTTGCAGATGCAATAACGAGCAAATATATTTTAATGTCTACAAATAACGTTAATATATTTCAATTCCTGTAGTTTTACATAAAATAAGCTTAAAAAATAACTTTTCTGAAAATCGGTGTTTTTAGCAATTTTTCTAAGGGGTAGGTATGGAAAAAAAATCAAAAAAGTCAAAGTCGCCACATTTATACCAACATTCGTTTGTTACCGTATTAAATAGGGTTAAAAACAAATCCGCAATCAGTTTTGGCATAAGAGCTCTAGTTTAATTTTTGCAAAATACAATCATGAGGCCTTCAAAATTATGTCGATTTGTGTCCTTGGACAAAAATGGAAAAAATTCAATAAAGTAAAACTCGCTACATTTACACCAAACTTTGTTTCCGTGCTTATAAAATGGATTTAAAGACAAATCCACAATCAGTTTTAGCATAAGAGCGTTTTTTAAATAATGATAAATTTTGTGCGATACCTACATGAAAATTTTGGAATTTTTCACCTATTTTTGCGTTTTCCACATTTGCAAATGCGATAACGAGCAAATATATTTTAATGTCTACAAAATAACATTAATATGTTTCGATTGCTGTAGTTTTACATAAAATAAGCTTAAAAAATAACTTTTCCAAAAATCGGTGTTTTTAGCAATTTTTCTAAGGGGTAGGTATGGAAAAAAATCAAAAAAGTCAAAGTCGCCACATTTATACCAAAATTTGTTTGTTACCTTATTAAATAGGATTAAAAACAAATCCGCAATCAGTTCTGGCATAAGAGCTTTAGTTTAATTTTTGCAAAATACTATCATGAGACCCCCTTCAAAATTATGTCGATTTGCGTCCTTGGACAAAAATGGAAAAAATTCAATAAAGTCAAACTCGCTACATTTACACCAAACTTTGTTTCCGTGCTTATAAAATGGATTTAAAGACAAATCCACAATCAGTTTTAGCATAAGAGCGTTTTTTAAATAATTATAAATTTTGTGTGATACCTACATGAAAATTTTGGAATTTTAACCCTATTTTTGCGTTTTCCACACTTACAGATGCGATAACGAGCAAATATATTTTAATGTCTACAAAATAACGTTAATATGTTTCGATTGCTGTAGTTTTACATAAAATAAGCTTAAAAAATAACTTTTCTAAAAATCGGTGTTTTTAGCTATTTTTCTAAGGGGTAGGTTATGGAAAAAAATCAAAAAAGTCAAAGTCGCCACATTTATACCAAAATTCGTTTGTTACCTTATTAAATAGGGTTAAAAACAAATCCGCAATCAGTTTTGGCATAAGAGCTCTCGTTTAATTTTTGCAAAATACAATCATGAGGCCCCCTTCAAAATTATGTCGATTTGTGTCCTTGTCATTAACACACATCCTGTATAATGTTTACTTTCATAAAATGTTAAGAATCTACCCTTACGAATAGCTATACAATGTTTCGCTTAAGAAAGGGTTCACAAATCTCCTACCCCTAAATAATACCTTAATGTATCATGTGTGTTCTTTCTTAGGTTTAACACCGGTGTTGCCTGCGAAACCCTGGAGCTTCACCCCTGCACCCCTATGCAACCCCGCCCCTGGCTCTCCCGACCAATCCCGAGCCTGTAGACACGCCCTGCCCTAGGCTATACGCATCCCTTAACCAGGGGGAACATGCTTCCTTAGTCCTGTCTGAATGCCGGCAAACGCCCAAGGGATGATACCGGATTTATATGCAAGTATGTATGAAAATTGTAATCATGAAAATGGTAATTGTGTTTTTTTGATTTTGTGTATTTAAATCGGCCATGTTGTTCTTTGATGAATTATTTAACAGGGGTGGTTTGATTCAATTTGTTTATTGGTACGGGATGATGCAGAATCGAAATACAGGCTGCAATCTAAAGGCCGATTTATACAACGTAACTTTCACTTTACTTCCGCTTTACTTCGGCGTAACTTAACCGAAAATTAAATAAAATACATGGGAATATATTGGCAAATTTATATTTCACTTTAGCGCTACTTTGCTGATTCATTTAGCTTAAAGTCGTATAAAGTCGTACTAACTTGAGACCCGAGCTTGGCCATCAGGCGCAAAATTGGCAAAAATGAGATATTCATCCTTATTGTCAAGGGTAGTGATTACGGAATATCTCTTCGTACGATACCTGTTAGATCTTCTTATGTAGGTGTTGTAAGAAGCGATATTCCATAATTACCGCCCAGGTGTAAATTGTCAGAAGTCGCGAGTTCAGACACATGCGCTTAACTGATCCCAATTTCACATAACTTTGCAATCTGTAAATTAGGCAAATTTGTAAAGTTAAGTGGAAGTGAAGTTACGCCGAAGTAAAGTAAAAGTTACGTTGTATAAATCGCCCTTAAAGCGCGAATAAGAAAGTTTTGAACTCTCTGGCGTTTAAAAAAGAATCTCCACCATGTCACACTATGAATTTTTTAGCTTACTCACCACTTACCAATTTAAGCCATTTTATGTAGATTTTTATCTATTTTTTGGACGATTTTTTTTGTGCTTAATCGATCTGAAAGCAATGTTCATCTTCCAGAAGCAAAGTTAGTATATCGTGTGCGATAATTCAAACTAATAATTACCCTATTCGAGTTAATTATTACGGCAGGGCAGAACTTAATCACAACTGATTAATAGGTGTTTAGATAATAATCGAACGCTAATTGTGATGTGGATGACCCAAATAACACGAATTTAAAATTAATTACAGGAATTAAACCCTTAACTACTACTTCATCAGTTCATCACGCTACCGAAATTACCTTGTAATTGTTTTGAATATCGCTTAGCTTAATGCCCATTAAGGCGTTATTTCGCACCAAATCTCATCTTTGAGGCTGCATTGAAATTTGCTTTAGCTTAACAGTGCGCATAATAATCAAAACACCAATTTAAATTAACTTTTCAATAACACCATCGGACCAACAGTCTGAAGCTGTCCGTCGGACGTGTAGCCACTCCCAATTTAATTTAATGCTCAGAAAACTAAAAACATGCATTGTGCTTTGCATCTACAAGACAAAAGAATGTACATAATCTTTATCTAGCTAGTACATTGCAAGGAATACTAAAAAGAGATAAGGGGATCATTTAAACTTTATAATGAGTATGGAAGCATATAGTTGAGCGAGGATTTAATCGCCTGAAGCAAGAAGCTATGTATCTCGAACGTTGTCAGGAATTCTGGATCTCCTACGCATAAACACTGTATGCACCACCTGCAGCCCATCAGCCTGACGTTTTATATTGTTTTGTAATTTCCGATCAACGGTAAAGAATTTGAATTATGGCAAGAGACAGAGAAAAATTAATTTCTAGTGGCTAGGAGCACGCAATTTGGACGTTAATCCGAAACAAACAAGTATTTTAGCAAGCTTTAATAACCTAAAAAAAATGCATCTAAAATAAGGCCTATTTAGCGATGCTGTGGATTTAGTTATAAGGAAAACTGAAAAAACTAAAATTAGTAACCCGGCGCATCCACCATTTTACAAACTTAAGTATTTAAAATTTTATTTAGACATTCCTCATTCTAAAACACTAAACCATAAGTTTCTATATAAAACGTCTTATGTAGAAGCTAAGAACCGTAAAGCCAATCCTAGTTTCAAATCCTTTCAAATAAGTACCTAATAGAACAAACTGTTAATAAATTGAATTAAATGCAAATGTGTTGGAATTGTATGATTAATACCATTTTAATTAGCAATTTAACTTGCAGATTTATTTAATGACAACCTATACGCTTTAGGTTAGAAATTATTCCTTATATAGACAAATGTGTTAAATAAAATATTATTCTAATTAATAGTTGGTTTTAAAGAGCAAATATTGGAATTATTCATCACAATTAATTTTTTCTAATAATGAAAACTTGCATGCCTATCTAAAACAAGCTGCTGAATCCGAATCTGACGATTAAATATTTTCTTCGCTTTCAGTTTTAGTTAGGAGGAAGTTATGAGCTTTCAAAACAACTTTAAACACTTCAAACACACAAAATATGTGCACTAAAAGCAAATATAAAGGCACTAAAAATTTCATGTTAATAAACCTTAATATTTTGTTCCGTCCATCTTTCCAAAGATAATTGTCGAATTAAAGAAATTATCCAAAATAAAAACCCTACGATTTAAACTTTACGATCTCACCAAATAATTGTTTCAGTCCAATTTTCTTGACAAAAAGTGATGGATTGATTATTAAATTAAAGGTAAAGGGTTATTTATCTTTTGTTGTTATGTTTGTGTGTCTTATGATTAATCGACGGAATTTAATACCGGCCACGCAGGACCGGCGTGGTAAAAAATTGCTAAAATATGTACAAAAATCCAGACTACATTAATTTCACGTTTTAAATGTCTACAATAACAAATTTACATACAAATGTCTTAACTAGCTTCTGCTAAAAAAAATAAAATAAATAACTCAGCTGCTGTTAATAATTGCATGTTCTAGACTAATTGGAAGCAAAATTATTGCCTTTGCAAATACACGTTCAATAAATTCGATAATTCAGCAAGCATTTTACAAAATTAACAAGCTCATTTTATGCAGGAAACACAACATAAAACATAACCCTTTCTTTGGCTTGGCAGATCTATTTTAAACTGTTGGTTTAGTTTTAATTCTTGGACCTAATGAAAATGCAAATTCAAAAATGACAGCTCGCTTTTAAATTACCACATCGACGAGGTGATGTATCGTTAATACACTCATTTGTAATTGAAACATGGGGCCTTTGTCAAGGGTCTATTGAAAAGTGGACCCAGTTGTGTATTTAAAAAACAACCCTTAGTGCCTTATAGTGTAATCACCGAATGAACCCCTTCTGTACGTAATCGCGTATTGAATTGTCATCTATTTAAAACCCAAAGAGGAGGGCTGATGTAAACCAAACATGCTTTTGAACAAGCAGCTTGTTATAACTCTTTGCAGATAATTCGAAGACAATAAGTTTGGTCCGAGCAAAAATCTCTCCAGATTGGTGTAGCCTAAAATTGGCCGTATAACTGCAAATCTTAACACAGCATAAGATAAGCAGCGGTCCTTTAAAGCCCTCGAAATTTCTCATCAAAATCGCTCAGCTAGTTTAAATTGGTAAATCGCGCACAAAAAAGTTAATTAACATTTTCCATCGTCGAAGTGTTAAACACATAAACAAAACAATTTAGAAACAGCATTAAAAAAGCAAGGTTAATGAAATACTGAACATCCCGTCAGTCATCAAGCTTCTTCTGAAGACGAAACCCATTTAGAATCCAATCATGAAGTTTTACACGACAAAAGATAATGAAGTCCGCATGCATCGTAAAACATCCATAATGTTCGACAGACAACCTTTCATGAACCACATGAATAATTTTACTATAATTTGCTTTTCGAGAAGCACAATTTACCTTGCTTAAGATTAAAGCGACCCACAGGATTTTTATAAGAATTAAGAAATAACCAAAAAATAAAATTGCATAACATTTTAGAAGAATAAAATTACATTTTTATGCCATTTATAGGACGTTGACAACTTATGCTGCTTCAAAGAAATTTTTTTTAAGCACACAAAATGCGTTTAATGTAAAAAAACTTTCAAAAATGTTTGAGAAAAATAATTTTTGTCTCCGCGCGAGTCTAAAATAACTTATTTTGTAAATCGCTTTTATGATGTAATTGTAAAATACAAATCTGCATTCAGATTTTTTTTCTAAAAATGTTTTTGGCGTTTAGAGCACATATGTACTTTTAAGAAAATTATGTTGCACGTTTGAAGTTGCTTTTAAAAGGTATAGCATTAAAACCAAAAGCGCTGTAATGTTTAAGTGTTAGATTTGGATTTAGCAGATTTTTTTATAAAAGCACGCAAGAGCTTGTGATATCAATGGCAAAAATTATTTGTGTAAAAAAAAAGTACAAAAATTTGAAAACCCTTTGAAAAATAAGACAAATTTTCAAAAAAATAATTTCCTTAAAAATTTATTTTTAAACTCATTAAAAGACGTATGAAAGAAATCTGCAAACCGATTTTTTCCAAATGCTTAATTTTTTTGCTAGAGCACATCAAAATTTAAAAAGTTTTATCCGACTGCACCACTTAAATTAAGTTTTTTATTTTCGCTTTTTAACCCACCACAAAATCGAAGCGCATGCACAGAAATTCAAATTCAAAGTAACATTTGGCGAGGCAATTACGGAAACAAGTCATTACTAAAAAGAGTTCTGATACCCATATGTTATACAAAGTTTTAAATCTGTTTAAAATTTCAGCTTTGAACTTTTTGATCTACGCTGCTGCACGCTAGGCTAAAGATTGAAAATTCGTGTATAGTTTAAGCTCCCCTTATATCTGATAGTATCTAAATTGCGAAGTAATTGTTCGGCGTGGTTAAAAGAGCTTGAAATTGTCCCTGATGGTAAAGCAGGCGGGTGATATTTACATAGACTTTAGCAACCACCCGCTCTGAAAATCTAAATCGACCCGTCATTCGCGGGTATTGCGTAATTAACCGTGGAATGATCTCTACCAAGCCCTAATGTCGCAATGCAATCTCTCTTGGGATCGGATTATCTATGGTTATTAGCAAATATTAATACACTAAATCAATATGAAAATTGTGGACCTACTCCTAACGAGATTAGCTAATCGACTTGAGATCTTATCGCGTGAGTCATCGCAAAAGTCGAGAATATTTCTGGTGACATGTTTGGCCTATTCCATATGTATACAGAGTGTCCAAAAAATGGCGCATAAACGCAATGGTATGTAATTGGGGGATGGCTAGGAAGCCCCAGAAAATTGTTTAAAAAAATCGTCTCATGTACCCTCGGAGATATGTTGCCCCAAAGTGCGAAACGCTTATACCTTGAATACAACAGCACATATTAACGAAAAAAATCGTTTAATACAAAGCTACAGTCTATCTTAAACCATTTCACCAATTTTTCTTCTTTAAAATGGTCAAATAACATTTTTATAATCAATTTAATTTTACAAAATTTTCTTGAAATAAGCTGACAACAATGTCAATAAAAATCTAGTGCAAAAGTGTATAATCAAGACTCATGAATGGGATTTTTAGATTTATTTTCCTAGACTATGTAGTATTATCCTAGACTGTGTTGCCGAATTTAAGCAACTTTGTTCGCATTTTCCTCAATGAATATAACAGATGGATTTTTTTTAACAATTTTCCTGGAATTCCCAGGCATGCCCTAACAGCGTACCATACAGGTGGTGCGCCAATTCTGGGACACCCTGTATATAGTTACTATCCATTCATGTTTTAAAAAAACTGCAGTCACCTATAAAAACTAGAACCTTATTTTTTTTTTAAGTTGAATTTTCTACAAAGTTGGCATTACATTTCTAATTTACTGACACTAAAAATTCAAAAATGCCAAAATTAATATGACAGTTACATAAAACAGGCGGAAAAATTGGAAAAAAAAACAATTTTTGCTTGAGATGTGAGAATTTATAAAGAAAATTGTAGACATTTTTGTAAAAATGCTAATTTATTCTATGATACCTAAAAGAAATTCTTAACAGTGAGTACTTACATAAATAATTTCTATTTTGTGTATACTTTTAAATGGTTTAATGATTAAGTGCATTATAAAGTAATTTGATAAAAAAATAAATATTTCTGTATATGTTAAGACTATTGTTTTTAAATGCATTTTTTAATTTTTTTAACTTTTCTTACATAACCAGCAAACACAAGTAACATAAATGACAATATACAGGGTAGAATCTGTCACCCTATGGCTCGCCTGCTCTGTTCTTTTTTAAATGTAAATGGATAGTATGGAACAATTTTGTACAATTTCGTAGCCCATGGGACATTTGTTGAAGCGTTTAATTGTCTCCAATTTTGACGCTTTCTTGTGTGATTGAAATAATGACGGTGCTCGGTAATAGAGGATAATTTCTAGGTATAGAATTTGAAATGGCAAGAACAAATAGTATAGCGTGACGAAGAATGCCAGCAAATGCAAAATCCAAAGAACGAATAGAAAGGAATCCGGTTCGCGTGCAAGGCATGTGCTACACAACTTGTGCTTAGCCAACAAGACTTAATCTTTATCAGAAATAGCAATCTGCTACGCCCATTCGGAATTGCTATTTACTATAATTGTTGCTGTAACGTTATGCTGGTACTTATAGATTAACCGAGGCATTGCTATTGGTTTTGTTTTAATTATTGGGTACTAAAAATTCACATTTATGTAGCAAAACTGCAATTTTGTTACAAAAATTAAAAACAGGACGTTTTATATAAAATATGTAAGTACTCACCGTTACAATTCCTTTTGGGTATCATAGGAAAAATTTGCACTTTACAAAAATGTCTACATTTTGTTTATAAATTCTCACATCTCAAGCAAAAATGGCTTCGTTTTTCCAACTGTTTTATGTAACTGTCATATTATTTTTGGTATTTTTCAATTTTTAATGACAGTAATTTGAAATGTAATGACAACTTTGTGAAAAATTCAACTTTTCAAAAAAAAAGTTCTGTTTTTCATAAATGAGTATGTTTTTTTTTAACTGTGAATGGATAGTATTTTATTGTGTTATACAAGGTGTCCAAAAATTGGCGCATAAACGCGATGGTACGTTGTTGGGGCATGTCTAGGAATTCCTGGAAAATTGTTAAAAAAATCCATTTGTTGTATTCACTGAGGAAAATGCTAACAAAGTTGCATAAATTCGGCAACACAGTCTAGGAAAACACATCTAAAAATCCTATCTATGAGTCTTGATCATTTACCTTTTCATTAGATTTTATTGACATTGTTGTCAGCTTCATTTCATGAAAATTTTGTAAAATTAAACTGATTATAAAAATGCAATTTAATCATTTAAAAGATAAACAAATGGTGGAATGGTTTAAGATAGACTGTAGCTTTGTATTAAACCATTTTTTCGTTAATATGTGCTGTTATCTTCAAGGTATAAGCGTTTGAAATTTTGCACTTTTGGACCTCATATCTCCAATTGTATATATGAGATGGATTATTTTGCTATTTCTCTACTAGTAGGCATGCCCCAATAACGTACCAATTTTTGGACATCCTGTACAATAGTTGATTTGTTTTGCGACTTCATTTTAATGTTTAATCTTATTTTTGAAAAATGTCGCTCAGTCTATCTAGGCCAGATATGCTTTGTTGTTTCCATTAAATGTAACGTCAACTGCAGATAAAATTTACCGTAAAATCCATTCCGTAATACAATAATATTTCATTTTTAATCCAAACGTCATCACAAAAATAAATTTAAGAAACAACTCAGCAATGTAACAGAAATGGGGAAGAAAAGAAAAGGGCAGAAAATTAAATTATGTCTTAACGAAGCCGCAGTTATTTTACTCAAAGACAATATTAAATATTTTTTTATTTACTTCCTTGAGCTACTTTGATGAAGAATGATGCAAAATAATATTTGAATAAGCTTCTTTATGATACTTATTTACATAACATCGTTTGAAGTGACTTTACAACAAAAATATTTTGCAATTTGTGCGGCACGCAAGCAAGTTTCCTAATTTAAAGTTTACACCGCGCGGTAAGAGGGGAAAGAAATTTGTCAATAACGCTACAGAAAGCTAATTAAAAAATGCTCAGGTTCAAAACTAATTTGTCCAAAGCCATAAAATATCTAGAGGATATATTAGCAATAAATTTTGGGCGAGGAGATCATCACGCAATCACGCCGGTATCTTCAAAAGCCATCGATAAATCTTCCCTTCTTCCATTTAACTATGGCTAATTTAAAAAGATTACACAAAAATAATAGGCATTTTCAGATTAATTTCATATTATCCTTTCACGGTTAATTGTAACTTTGAAAAACGTTTGATTTATCTCTGGAAAAAATTAATTACCTTGTGCCCTCTGCAGCGCATAATTTGTGTCGTACATTACAAAAGTTTATGTTTCGAGTAAATTTAAGCTTAATTACTGAAGCCATATGTAATTTGTGTCACCCCTGAAGCAGCAATTACTGCTTTGTCTTTTGCAGAATGGCAAAAAACTGCCATCAAAGGTGTTGTATTGCACCTTTAGCTAAGAAATGTTCTTAAACGCGTTTAACGTTTGTGAAGTCCTAATGCACTTTCTGGAGGAAACTGGCGGAAATAAAGTCATAGTGACCACTGATTTAATAATCTCAGTTGCTTGGCTTGGAAAATCCGGGCAAACAAACTTAGTTTCCGGTTTTTAGACTGCTTTTCTTCAAGCTTAAAGCCTTAATTTTATAAAAGCCTCTTATTTGCAGACATCCAATATTCAGACATTCCAAAATACTCTCAAATTTGCATACATCGTTATCAAGTAAAAGTTAATCCATTTACCTGCAGTAAGAAAAGAATAATCTTTAATTTGAGATGTTTATGTGCAGAAGTCCGTAATAATATTTTATGCTTTTATTTTGTATGAAGATCAAATAATTTTAAACCACAATGCTTTCTGATAATGTGTTGATACATTTTTAACATAACAACACCTAGTAATATGTCCCTCAGTGTAATGCACACAATTTTGGACGCACTGCTAGGCATCGACATAGCTTTAGTTTATAGTTTCATTTTAGCAGCAAAACTTAACCTAACCTAATGTCCTTCAGTGGAAAAATGTCCCCCAGTGCTTTCATAAAAGTCAGTCTAAAACCCTGAAATTCAAAAAAAAAACCTGCGATGTTCCCTAACGGGACCAGAGTCTAAGGTAATTGATTAATTTCTAGTATTTCTCGAAAATATAAGGGTTTTTCAGCGGCAGTGTGCTGCTCAAATACACCTGTTTAAAATGCTTAATAATTTTAATTCAAAGAAATACACCTCAAAATAATAAATTTAAGAACCTAGATAAAAATAACAATTAAAATCGATGTCCTAATTCCTAAGCTGGTATGCATATTGGACTTTAACCAGGTAAAAAAATCTCATTACCTCTATCGTTTTCGTTTTTGACCACTTACGTCTGTAATTGGGTGTCTGCAAATAAGAAGACACGTAATTTTATTCTCTCCTCCGAAATTTAATATTTAATTTAAATGGAATAAAAAATAGGACCATTAACAAATTCATTGATGAATCCAAGTCTTGAGTTAGGTATAATAATTTATTTATATATCTACCTGACTGTCGGCTCATATGTGCATTTGCTTGGCACTTCATTTGCTCTATGACAGATTCCTCTTACTAATTCATTTTTTAATTAACGGACCCATTTCCAACCATGACCCGACTTCATAATATGTTGATAGCTTTTCGTTGGCAAGTAATCAACGAAACGCTTCGGCGGAATAGATGCAGATGCTCTTTTGAATGAGATTTCGTTGTGACTGATTTTATTGCTTTCTAGAAATATTACTCGCACCTACTGAGTCAAATAAATGGGTTCTATGTATACCAGGGAGAGGTACTTACCGTCCCTACCGGATGTTTGTAGTACTATTGTGCGGAAAAGGAGCTCCAGGGGCTGCCTTTTTGGTGATTACTTAAGTAGTAACGCCCAAAAGGAGGAGAACCCCCCAATTAACTGGTAGTTCTGATTGCTACCTGTTCACGCTTTACTGATGCTAAATTAATACTCGTATCTACTTAATACGTAACTCAATTAACTCTGTAAGATGATTGGGTACCATCCCATGATACGTGACTTCATGTAGGAACCAATAATTGGACCCCTATCTTCTCTCATTCGGCGGCGCGTTAGCATAAAATCTATAACGTGAGAAACACAATTCTTCATCATCAAAATTTATTCATAAAAGTTGTCCTTTCTGAAATTGGAAGTATTGCAGCACGCAACAAAAATATTTGAAGATTCACATCACATGCCTCAAATTTGAAATTAAAAAAAGTGGAGGAATGCATTTTACATTCTTGCGTAATGATAGGTCCGCCGGTTTAATGCTGGTCTTCATTTGTTTAATTTAAATAATTCATTCCGCCCTTCCTTGATTTGACAAGAATTTACATTTTCTCAGGTAAAACAACAATTTTTGCGGCTAGTAAATTTTTTTGGGCATATACTGGTCGCGTTATTAAATTGAATGAAGGGTGCTTAGGTCGAGCTGGCCGCATTTTTCTGCATGGGTCATGGTGGAGCTGGCCGCGACACTTTTTCTACCTGCTGCCATGTTTAGCAGGTAGAAATGTAGCTGTGTAGAAAGTTTTGTCAAAGGATGAGTAGAATAACCAAACGAATTTCATTTTTATAAAATAACAATGATAACTATCAATATTTTATTAAAAAAATGATTTACATTGCAGTTTGGTGACATAAGCACGTTTGTTTAAATTTTCTTTTTAGCAGCAAAACTTACCCTAACCTAGTATCCCCCAGTGAAAAAATGTCCTCCAGTGCTTTTAAAAAAGTCTGTCGGTAACGATAAAACTTAAAAACACATGCATTGAGTACTTACAACGTTGCTGGCTTGTTTTAATAATAATAAAAGACAGTATACTATCCAAAGGATTCTCTGTTTTATAATTTTCCAATATCATAACTCAATAAAACATCGGATACATAAAAATAAATCAAGGCAAAAGGAAGTTAATGAGTCGCGGCCAGTACGACCAAACCAGAAAAATCGCGCGGCTAGTTCGACCAAGCACCTTGCAATTAGACGCGGCCAGCTAGTAGTCTTTTCAGGTAGATGCGGCCAGATAGTATTCTCACTGTCATTTATCCACATTTTAATTAACACCGGCTTTCGAACTTTGTAGCCATTACCGGCACATGTAGATCCTTCAAAAGTCCTCAATATTGTTAAAAAACCTCTCAAGCGCTACACGTGACCATTATTAACTAACGCCGCTAATCTGTCAAGAGCTCTTTACTTGTTTATGTTTAACAAAATTGAATAAGTAACCCTGATACTTGATACATTGGTATATCTCAACTCAAGCCTTGCGTAAAAAATGTTTAGGTATATTATAACAGACATACAAAACATTAATTTGAAAAGTAAAAGATATACGTGGAGAGTTACATTTGATGAGCACACACGTGACGTATATAATTAGGTATGGTAATGGACAATAGGCGGCGAGGGCGAGCTCTAATGAAGGGGCCGTAGTCTGATCACGGTCGTCTTGTATGGTCAAATTAGCTGCGGGCACTTGATGCCCGCTCGACATAAAGGTACAACACGCGATCTTCAGTCTCTTTATTATACATACCTGGGATGGAATCTTCACAAGATACAAAGTAATGTTGTGATTAACGAAATCCTCAATCGTCGCCAGAAGAAGACTTCTTATGGAACAATTAAATGGAAAAAAATCTGCGTTATGTTATAAAACCTTGAAATAGAATTAGTTTGTTTGTTTCATGCAGGTTCTTGAACCATTATAACTCATAGCAAACAAGCAAATTAGTTTGAAGCAAAAAAACGAAAGAGGGAGTATTGTGTCGAACCTCCAAAAATAACCTAAAAGCAGAATATTTGTAGCTTTGTGTTTTTCATTAAATTCTAAATAATCATTCTTTAAAAATGATTTATTTAAAATTAATAAAACGCACGCATCCACAAATGTCCTGTTTTTCGGTTATTTTTGGAGGTTCGCCACAATACTCCCTCATTCGTATTTTTGCTTGAAACTAATTTGCTTGTTTGCTATGAGTATATAATGGTTTAGAAACCTACACAAAACCAACGAGGTAATCCAATTTCAATGCTTTATAACACAGATTGTCCGCGTATAGTTTGCTTTTTTGAAATAGCAAATAGCTTGGAAAAATCCAAGACATTCGGTAGAAACAGTTTCTTTGAAAAAGTGCCCCCTTTCAGAAATAAAGGCATTTATTTAGGCTGGTTGTCTGAAAACACGTAATCGTAAATATTTACCAAATGTTTTGTCTAACCATCATGGAATTTGTACAATCAATAAAGGTAATAAAAACCGTCATTTGACACCCGTCTTGAAATTCAGAGCCCTTTTTAAAATGGGTTAAACACTGGTAGTGTTTCTAAAAACTACATGTAATTCGGTTACCTTTGAGAATTTTGTAATTTTATTTATTTTTTTAAATACCCCAATTCAAGTAAAAACTTTTTTACCACTTTAAATTTCTGAGAAACTTTACCGTTCATAAATAAACTGCCAAAAACTCTTTTGATGTACCCCATATTCTTGCATAAGACTAGACTTTCTTTTGAAATTTTTATGTCACTTACCACTGTCACTACATTGAAGTAAGTTTTTTGTCAAGTCAAACGCAAAATATGGGGTACATCAAAAGAGTTTTTGGCAGTTTATTCATAAACGGTACAATTTCATTATTTCCGAAGGGGGACACTTTTTTATAAAACTGTTTTCACCGAATGTCTTGGACTTTTCCCAGCTATCTGCCATTAAAAAAAGCACATTGATCGCGGACACCCTGTATACTAATAGCAAACAAACAAATTAGTTTCAAGCAAAAATACGGGAGAGGGAGTATTGTGGCGAACCTCCAAAAATTAGCAAAAAGCAGCACATTTGTACAGGCGTGCGTTTCATTGAATTAAAATAAATCATTTTTAACCACCCTGTATGCAAAAATACCCCTTAAACAAGGTAGTTTCGGCTTGAATAAGTTTTAAAACATTAAAAACCTCTTCTAGCCTAATTTTCGCGTCTCATTTTTTACAAAGTTTAAAAAAGTAAAGCGCATACTATACAATGGCATAGTTGGCAGTTAGAAGGGGTGTTCGGGGGTTGCAACCCCCGACCGTCGCCTCGCTTGGGCTGGTTGGGTTGTTATTGAGTCCTCAGGGCTGTTTGCAAACTGAGCTGCAGCCGCCAATTCGCATCACATGTGCCATGACAACGCCGAGCAGTGCACTCTGCCAAACTCTGATTGATTTTCCTTGTAGTCGTAGATTTCAAAGATTTTTTTATCCCACATTTCAATTATAAGGTGCCTTAAAACACTACAAAAAGTATTTATCAAGAAGGGTTACCCTTAAAATTGCCAAATGGGATCCATAGAAAAATGTTGAAAAAAATAGTTGCAGTTTCGAAGAAAATATTAGTCCTTTATCGAACTTTTTAATGACACTAAAAAAGAGATGATTTTTAGCTTTTTATTGACAAGATGTTCTTTCTAGAGGCTTTAATACTTTGTTTCGCACATCGTTTATTAAAGACATTCATTAACGCACTCCAAATCGTTGATTAATGACCCCTGTTAATGCATGGATACGAGCCCATAGTAACGCTCTTTTATGTTTCAAATTACTATCTATGTTTCTACATTACAAATGTTAAAGTAGCTTTAATTACGATTCAAGCAACAAAAACTAAAAGAAATTAAATATTTACAATTGGATAGAATAAGAAGCAAATCCTTTTACCACATTTTAAGGAAATAACATTTTCTATTCACAATTAATAAAAGTTCGGTGACAGCTCTTCATCTTCTCCCACTTTAATAAATTTGAATGGCAGACGCATTGTTTGGGTTAGTTGGTGAAATAACTGTTTTATTTTATAATTTATTTAATAATGATCTTCGATGTGCGAAAGTGCATTGTAACCAGTTCGTATGTTAAATGGCGATTAATAAACTCACTCATTAACAAGCTCGCTGATCGCTCGCTTGTTAAAAGCGCTCGTCTATTCATCGCCTTTAACACACTTACTGGTTAAATAACTATTGAAATATTCGCGTTTTAATAAAAGGCAAGCCAGTGTCCTTGTGGTTTTTGAGTCATTGGACACGTGCTTTTTGTCAACAGTGGTTTTATTTTCAAACACTTCAAAAGGATAATGCACCAACGTCAACGATCCTCTTGGTTTAACCAAACATACACTATAAGTTCGTCCTTTAATAAAAACATTGTTGATGTCTATTTCATGTGGTTTCAATTAATCTTGTTTTTTGTTTCAAGAAAGGATATTAAAATGTAAAATATTCAGCATAGTTATGGCTTCCTTATTCGTTATCGACATGCCGATTTTTCAAGATGTATCTCCCTGTTTTTACCGCGGATAAAAAGATCGACGATGCCCAATCAATTATTTATGCATAACTAATATTCAGTGCAAGATTAATAGGAAGCAATTTGTTGGCTGAGCTGACGTCTCCTATGCGAGAGAACAGGGTAAACGTAGAGTATAGCCTAAGGACACGATCGATGCGGAGTTTCACCAGTAGGGGTCGCCTCTGTCGCAGCAGGACTGTCACGTTCCACAGTCGGAGTCTTTACTACCGGTATTAGTTCCTGCTGGGCCATTATTCTCACTTTTACAACATCTACATTACATAGCTTTGCAATGATTATTGCGTGTCCTCTTATTTGCGTACACTCAATTTGCGGACATACCCAATTTGCGGACCTAAATAGTCAAAAACGGAAAGGTTAGAGTTAGTGAGTTTTTTTACCTGGGTAAAGTCCAATATGCATATTTATTTTTGAATTTCAGGGTTTTAGACTGACTTTTATGAAAGCACTGGGGGACATTTTTCCACTGGGGGACATTAGGTTAGGTAGGATAGGTTAATTTTTGCTGCTAAAATGAAAATATAAACTCTAGCTATGTCGATGCCTAGCAGTGCGTCCAAAATTGTGTGCATTACACTGAGGGACATATTACTAGGTGTTGTTCTCGGTGTTGCTATGTTAAAAATGTATCAACACATCAGAAAGCATTGTAGTTTAAAATTATTTGATCTTTATACTAAATAAAAACATCAAATTAAAGGATAATCTTTTTCTTACTGCAGGTAAACGGATTAACACTTACTTAATGACTATGTCCGCAAATTGGAGAGTATTTTGGAATGTCCGCATATTGGATGTACGCAAATAAGAGGGCTTCGATTATTGTGGCCAATGCAATGATTAAATTCGAATTTGTAAAAAAATCAAGATGACTAATGCATCCAGCGTGTTTCACTGATTTCGTCTCGAAACTCACGAAGAGCAAACCTAACGTGTTATTAACATTCAGGCTTAGAGACCTTTTATATGTGCTTAAAGATTTTCCCGAAATTTGTGGGAGTTGTTTATAAAACATAAACGTTCTATTAGCGTTGAAGGGTTATCATTATTTTAAGATTCATGGAATTTTTGTCTGTATTTCGGCTAGAACTGTTTCCCATTCCCACACCAAATTATATCAGATCTGCATCACACGTTTTGGTAATTAGGTACTGCTTCAAAAGGCGCTTGGAATTTTTTTGGCACGGCATCGATCGGCGAAGGAATTATTCAAAAAATAAAACCACCGGTTTGTCGCATTTTAAATGTGAAATTTATACGTTAATATACAATTTTTGTATCGGTTTTACCGGGTTACATATGTAAAATAACCTAAGTACTACCTGAATTATTTAACAGTACTACGTAAGATTATGGAAGATGGTGACATTTTTTAGGAATTTGTTAAGAGTTTCTAGAACTGTTATGTGTAGCTATTTTGCTCATAATCCTCCGAAAGAAATTGTGGGGTTTTTATATTAGCAGTACCTCTTTTGCCCTTTTAAAGGACCTTGCGGTACTACTTTACATCGTTGTAAATAAACAAAAAAATAATAATATGCAAGGAAATTCTGTGATTGTAAATAAGTTTAGTACCTTTTTTGGGCTTTTTTGCCCCTTAAAAAGGCCTTAAGGTACTACCTTATATTGATGTCAAAATCTTATGTCGTTGTCCCAAGCTATAACTGCATTTCTAGGTATGTACTTTATATCGGTGTAAAAAAATAAAGAAATAATAATCTGCAAGGAAATTCTGGGATTGTTAATAAGTATAGTACCTTTTGTGCCCCTAAAAAAGGCCTTAAAGTACTACCTTATATCGATGTCAATATCTTGTTGCTATTCCAAGATTTAACTGCATTTCTAGTATAGAGAAGTACGCAGCCAAGTACCGACTCGCAACCCAAGCAGAACACCAATGATCTATACTTGTCCCTGAAGGTACTTACCTTTTATACAAGTTGGATAATCTAATGATCTACGTCGTGAAGTCGGGGCGTGTCACCTGAGTCCGCCGCCCGTCCCAGTGTTACGCCTCTTGCCAGACTCACATCTACATAACGTACGGTCGAACGCACCCTGTGATTACCCTAATAAATAGACACTTAGCAGTACCGGCCGGTATGTCGGCTGGCGGCTACAGGGCGCCGGCCCGCGGGTTTTATACCCTTCAAGACGGCGGTACGTCTGCGTTTCTTTGGGAGGATGTACCAGGCTAATCATATAGACCAAACACTTCACAAATTATAGATGTGCCAAGGTACTGCGATGATGCGAGGGTGGATCGTACAAGCGCAGCGGTACTAAGATAAAAAAGACCACACGGGTTTGAGTTGACCCCTTTTAGTTTGCCAAAGTGGTTACGATTAATTGTTTGGCGTTCTGATTATCAAAAATTATTCTTTTAACAACTCTCTTAATGTAGGGTTTGTGTTTTTTTTTGGTAATGATTCTCACCATTACTAGAGCGATTACAGCGTTTTACCGAGTTTATTTGAATTTCCGCCCAAGGTCTGATTTTTCGAAGCATTACGTATTATAATGTATTCGGTATTTTAGCTTTAATAGCGTAAAATTATTCTAAATTTCTTGGTTATACCCATATCATGACATAATAAAGGCGCTCTAGCGCCTCGGGCATGCTGCTCGCTAACCCTCTATTACCCCTTTATCGACGCATTTATCAATTTCATCCCTATAACATGGTCTGCACGCTTTAAACCACAGTTAGGTACATGAACCATAGATTTACCTACGAGAATAATACCTCCCAATGTTGTATCCAAATTATAGCTTTCAAACCGCGCGTAAAATACTATAAGGTATTATTAAGTACAATTTTTAATTATTGGTCTCGTGCAGACAAGTCTTTATTTCTGATGAAGCACCCTAAATTATCTCAAATAAATCCACCTACAATAAGAACTAAATGCGACGCGCCATATTTTTTGTATGATCCCACGATATTCTTTAAGAAAAATCTCAAGAATACACTTTTGAATTCTACAAAGACACTTTATGTATTTAACAGTACCAAAACTATTTCCCCTTTTCTTTAGCCCGAGCTTCATTTTCCCTCTTTGCGTCATTCAGCTTATTAAACTTCTTCCTTAACTTTCCGACAGCAGTTCCCTGGTACCACTTTACATACTTCTTCCAAATTTTCTCAGTTGTCGGTTCCAAATTCACAAACGGTTCGTAAAGCTCTTCCTGCCTTAAAGGCTTATATTTTAACTGTATCAACCTCTCGGTATTAAGTACCTTCTCAATTATTCCTTGTATCACCGGGAATGTAAACAACGTTGTCAGTTTTGTCAAACAACTGATGTCGATGTTTCGATCAACGCCGTGGTACTTCATTAGCGCTTCATGCCAGTAGAGGTAAATAGAGTTGTAGTCAGGACGCGGGATTAAAATGGCCTTTTCAAAAGCCTTTTTCATTTTGGCATTAGCTGCCCATGGTTTGTTGGTAATCCCCAGTACCATAACACGGTCGTTTGCTGTGATTGGTTTGATAATTTTCTTCATTAAAACCTTTCCGATTTCTTTAGGGTTATAGCCTTTTTCCTCAGCTGGGATTTTCTTGTAGAAGGGCTTCTCAGCGCCGTCGAAAAATATAATAGAGGGTTGAAGTATCTTCGTCATTTTGTTGATAATGTTTACCAAGTCTTGCATACCCTTTTTGCCCTCGTACTTTCCTGCCCAAATCGCGGGGGATAGGTCGAAGAGTACTGAATGCGTTTCTGTGAAGATTGCGTTTGCTAACAAGTGTTTGCCTGTTTGAGGTGGTCCACAAATGATCACGGATTTGTGTCTAACAGCGGTGCTTTCAACACCAAGTGGTAAAATGCAGTTCATGACTACGGCTTGGCGTATATCTCCGAGAGTTGCTGGTGGGTCCATGGATGCGTTACGCATCTCGAAGTTTTTGTAACTGAAGTCGCCTTTGTACAACGATAGAGGAGTTTTTGGGTACTGCCGGATGATGCCGTTGTCGACTAGTTCCTGAAAGAGATCCTCGGTTGTGCGATGGGCTAGAGGGTCCTTCTTGCCCTTTTTTCCTTTTTTGCCTTTTTTCTTGCCTTTTCCTTTGCCCTTTTTCTTCTTCTTCTTCTTGCCTTTTTTGCCTCTGAGGCGGTCTCGCTCAAGAGCGTCTTTGAGGAGGTCGAGTTCAAGGCGCATCATTTCGTCCACTGCCACTCGGACTTCGAGTTGGACTTCGCAGCACTTTTCTTCGTATATGTAGTCCATGTATACGTTCTCGTCTTCGTTGTCCATTGGATTGCGTTCGTGCCATTTGTATAGTTTGTGGTAGTCGGTTTGTCCCTCTTTGTACAAATTGTTTGAAAGCGCGTCGTCGAATTCCAGTTTGAAAGTTGTGACGTCTTGGCGGCGCTTCTTTTTGGCTTGGGCTTCCTTTTTTAAGCGCTCTTTTTCCTTTTTTTTCTTGTCCTGTTCCGCCTTTTTGGCTTTTAGTTTTTCGGCTTTGAGTTTCGCTTTGTCTACACCTTTAGCTTTTTGTCTGCGCTTTTTCTCAACCTCTTCAATCCATTCCTCAGGTGTCATAGTTTCGCCTCGTACTACCAAGACTGATCCGCCTTTTTCTACAGGTGGGTACTTGTCGAAATTCCTGGCGCGGTCGTACCAGTCGTGAAACCATTCTCTGATCTCGTCGCCAATGTCTTCGAAGAGGCCAGGTCCCATTATTCGTAGGACGCGTACCTTTTCTTGGAGATTTGCGTCGATGAATTCGCGTATCTTTTTGTCGACGATGGTGCGTCGCTTTTCCATGTTCTTTTCCATTGTTTCGAATACTGCGTTGGACTTCCAGCTCGGTACAGTCATTCCTTAAAAACGTTTTGTTAGTAGCTGCGCATAATCCTCGCGGTACTTACCAATTAAGAGGCGTCGTTCGTCTTCTCGCCGTTTTAAATACAAACGATCCGAATGTCCGCGCCAGCGCCTTGCTATTTTGATTTGGTTGACAGCTAGTGTTTCAGGATCAATTTCAGGTGGTGGGTTCTTTTGCGCCATAAGTGCAGCAGCCGCATGTTTACGAATAAGAATGCGCTCGTGGTCGGAACAGTACAGCCTGTGCTGACGAGCCCGTTCGTGGTTTTGGATAAGTTGGACCAACGAGCGGAATAGCTCCTTACGCTTTATTATCTCCATTTCTTCGGGGGTAAGGACTTTAAGATTTGAGAGCTGCACTTTGGGGCGGTACGTTTTCTTTTCTTTCTTTTTTTCTTCTGGTGGTGGCGGTGGTGCTTCCTCTTTGACGGCGCCTTCTTCACCTTCTTCCGGTTCTGGTGGGGGTGGTGGAGGAGGGTCGTATAGCCTCTCACCTTTTTTGATACGGTTCCACATATCCTCGATAGTTGGGTACCTCGGGTAAAACAGCAAAGGGTGCAGAAGTTCAATATCATACGGTACTAACTTCAGCTCAACTAGCGTATCGTCAATGTAGTGTATTTCAGAAAAATCAATGTGTCTCAACTCGTTGTACAATTCCTTTAATCGTATCGCGGCCGAGTCTACCAATTTCCGCATCGTAACGCGCCTTTGGGCTTGAGCAGTTTGGTCCAGGATTGTGTTTAATTGTTGGACAAGCATGGAGTACTTAGCGTAGAATCCTCCTAGGAGATAATTGGCCTTGCTGCGGTCTGGTACGATAGGGAGTTTCGTACGCATGATTTCATCCTTGCGGTGTAGGTCCTCGAGATCCTTTTTGGCCGCGATCCACCAGTTCGTGTACAGCTCGAACGACATATTGGAAATTTGGATTTACTTCACAAAAATAGACTAAAATTTGTAGCTAACGTGAATTTTGCGCGAGGTTATAAATGACTTCTGTCAAAAGCACCTAGTGATAGGGGTATGCAAAGTAGTACCTCAGGTATTGTTGAAGAAAATAAAGCAAAACTGAAGATTTTAATCGAAATGCTATTATTATACGCGTTGATTTTTTATGCTTAAAACATAAGTTACTTATTAATCTGACATATTTTGTGATAGAATTGTTTCTTCTACAGGTCGTACCTTACGGCGTTTTATTATAATACCAACATATTTCTACAATCTAGTACTTTTTGTTTTTCCTTATTAATTTATGTAAATTTCTATTGTTAAATTGCAGTATTTAAAACCAGAAAACATACACATGCTATCGAAGCCCTACAGGTGAAGCTCGACTAGCAGTACCGTTGTGTTAGTTTAAGTACTGGGACAAAGGTCATCCTGCAGGACCTTTACCTTATTTAAACAAAAACAATTCAATATCTTTCTTACAAAATCTTTTCCATAGTACCTCTGTTATATGAATCGTCAAGAGGTACGGTACCGTCTCAAATTTCAAAACCTAAAGCTTGAAATCATTGTTGGCTTGACTTGTATTGTCCTTTAGACTTAAGCCAGCAGGTTTCGAAGCAGGAACAATGAGTAGTCGGCCATGTTGACTACTCAAGAAGCCATATTTAGTCCTGCGGCAGTACCTTCAATGTGACGCCCACGATATTCAGTACTTGATTACAGAGACTAATACCGCGCAATCTGGTAAATCCACTTCGAGTACTGAAGCAATGACCGAGAGCTGTACCGGTACAAGAAATCAGAATAGTACCCAGAGACTTTTAGTATAAAGGACTCTAGTGCAATATCTCCTGGAGATAGCAGTACCGGAAATGAACTTAGTCAAGTGTGGTACTGTTCAGGAAAATTGTTTTCTTTTAAAATTACTTGTTTACAATGCCCTGGAAATAGGAGTACCGGAAATAAAAAGTGTGGTACTGTTTAGAAAAATTGTGTTCTATTGAAAATTGGGCTAAACCTTTTTGGGCTCCTTGAGTTGTAAAAGGCTACAAAACTTTTTGTTTGAGGTATATTATTTCGTGTATTTTTGTTACAAATGCTTCTTTTCCGAAGAAGGGTTATATGGTATATGAAATTCTGACCGAAACAACGAACTTTTATTTACAAGCCTGGAGCAAACATAATTTTGAATAACAAATTTTATGTAAGGTTGTAACATTAGATTCATTATTCGTTTCCAATAATTCACTCTTCCGTCAATAATTAGAGCCTTATTTAAAATTTAAATATAAACCCAAAGTTTTTTCAGGTTGAATAATTTACATAATTTTAGTATCTTAAATTATACGCATCAATGTGATATTTTTAGATAATAGGGATTGAATAATGTTGTAATTTTTAAAACAGGTGTTTGTATTTTGTTCCTTACGAACAGAAGGATAATTTGTAGAATCCTCAAAGACCACAAATCACTAAAGGGAAGAAGAAATTTTTTTTAAAAAAATCAGGAAGTTGGAAGCGTTATTTTTTTTGTAACCTTAGGCGGCTTTAGGACCAAACTATGCGGTAACAAATATTTAAATAAGTCTTGAAGCGTCGCTAAAAGATTGTCCTTTTATTTGCGGACACCCAATTTGCGTACATACCCAATTTGCAGACATAAATGATCAAAAACGGAAAGGTTAGAGCTAGTGCGATTTTTTACCTGGGCAAAGTCCAATATGCATATTTATTTTTGAATTTCAGGGTTTTAGACTGACTTTTATGAAAGCACTGGGGGACATTTTTGCACTAGGGGACATTCGGTTAGGTAGGTTAGATTAAGTTTTGCTGCTAAAATGAAAATATAAACTCTAGCTATGTCGATGCCTAGAAGTGCGTCCAAAATTGTGTGCATTAAACTGAAGGACATATTACTAGAATTGTTAGGTGTTGTTATGTAAAAAATGTATCAACACATTATCAGAAAGCATTATAGTTTAAAATTATTTGATCTTTATACTAAATAAAAGCATAAAATATTATTACTGACTTCTGCACATAAACATCTCAAATTACAGGATAATCCTTTTCTTACTGCAGGTAAACGGATTAACTCTTACTTAATGACTATGTCCGCAAATTGGAGAGTATTTTGGAATGTCTGCATATTGGATTTCTGCAAATAAGAAAGCTTCTAACCACAAGGGGAAAAAAGATAAAAATAGTTAGGCGCGTTTTTTTTAATCCTTGCCTTAAAGATCAAACCAAAAGGTAGCAAACTTTTAAAAAAGTCTTGAAGCGTGGCCTAAATATGTCCGGGCAATACATACGTAATTTTTGAAAGGGGCGAAAGGACATCATAGTTTAACCGTCGTTTACGAATAGTTTTAAGGTATAAACCAGGAAAGATATACAAAATAAAGCGTCAACCTCGGAATTTTTTGGAGCTGGCGGGACTTTTGTGATAAACCTTTGTTTTGATGTTATAAATATCGTCTCAAAAGTCACCATCGATATCGTGTGAGCGTAACTTTTTACGCGGGGTCAAAGGTCATGAAAAACCGTTTTTGGCCCATAATGGCTTTAATATGCTTCTAATGAATTTTGGAGTTATTACATAAAATATAGATAGAGACATTCTCTACATATTTGATCTTGGGTGGACATTTTTTAATCAATCCTTACCCACCTAGGGGCTGTAGACTGAAGTGCGTACCCCATATTTCAAACACCGCTAAAATGATGGCATTTAATGATTAAAAGATGTCCATTCGTAAATTTATTCCTTAGGTTCCATTAAACAATTTGAGAAAGACAACTTCTCAAATAATCCCCTAGGGACCAAAAAAAAATGGAAATGCAACTTTTTTTTTTATCATCCCTCCTGGATAAAATATTAGCCCAATGGGGCTGTTTTTGCTAAAAATGGGTTTAAATATAATCAATTAATAGGAAACGACACTTTTTTTAATCATGTAGCTGAAAACCGTTCATAAAAAAATGTTTAATTTTTGGAAAGATTGGGGTGGATTTTAGCCCCTAGGGGATTATTTGAGAAGTTGTCTTTCTCAAATTGTTTAATGGAACCTAAGGAATAAATTTACGAATGGACATTTCTTAATCATTAAATGCCATCATTTTAGCGATGTTTGAAATATGGGGTACGCACTTCAGTCTACAGCCCCTAGGTGGCTAAGGGTTGATTAAAAAATGTCCACCCAAGATCAAATATGTAGAGAATTTCTCGATCTATATTTTATGTAATAACTCCACAAATCATTAGAAGCATATTAAAGCCATTATATTTGACCCCGCGTAAAAAGTTACGCTCACACGATATCGATGGTGACTTTTGAGACAACTTTTATAACATCAAAACAAAGGTTTATCACGAAAGTCCCGCCAGCTCCAAAAAATTCCGAGGTTGATGTTTTATTTGTTTGATGTAGTAGGTCTGGATGGTAAGACCAGTCCTGCAAGAGTGTAAGCCAAGTTAAGAAAGTTCCTCCACTACTTGAAATAATTCCGCACCATATCATACGTGTAAGGTACGGCACGCAATTGCCCCCAACTAGCCGATGCCTACACCCACCTGAATGCAATGTAACATACCTCGAACACAAAGTGAAGTAAATCAAAAGATGAAATTGCAGGTTTGTAATCGTAGTGCCTGCGGTCCGTAACGCGGTGAGCCAATCGCAGCGTCAGTATCGTAGCTCTGTGGCCAATGGCCGCGAGTATTTCCCCCGGCGGCGCGGCGAGCTGCCGGTGAGCTTCTGCACTAGCCACAGGATCAACATATCTACAGTATCTCGTGCCCGGAGAACACTATATCATTTCTACACCCCCGATCTGTGCTCCGCAACCGCCCCCGAGGTTTAAGTTTTCCTCAAAACAATCTGTGATAATACAACTTTTCGTTTACTCTGCATCCCTTTATTTAATTAGTGCTTTTTAAGATGTTTTTTTGCCAAGACTTGTGAATTAAAGCGTGTGTTAAGTGACGGATTCTTTCCTCATCGACAAAGATATTTATTTTACTAAAGTGCGTCTAAGAGAATGGAATAATGTCTCGTTTTTACCTAAATACAAACTCAGCTTCGCTGGCTAATTATCAGCAGTATGAGGTAAGCTAACTATTTATTATTTCACACTTTTGTATGAAAATTGAAAAACCTAACTACTATGTACTGTTTTTTAATAAGACGTTTTATGACAACAATTTGTTAGCATTACTCATAAGTTAAATGAGTGAACAAATCTAACAAGAATTTAAATAATTTTGTGCGGTTCGCTCATAATAAATACTTCGAGATGACAGGCGATTTATTATGCATTAAAAAGACAAAATTAAGTATTTGTTTTGGCGTTTTGTTTGCATCTAATATTGGCTTTTAAAATGTTATTTTTTTCTCGCTAAATTAATTGCCTAGCAAACATTTTTTTTGTCTCCGATTAAAATGAGACCTTTTTTGTAGACTACTTTTTAACTGTAGAATACGAATCTTCATTTGGATTCTTCGTAAAAAAGCGTTTTAAAAAATAAGAGCACTTTGAAAAAAATCGGGTGTCGCGTTTGGAGCTCATAACAACAAAACTAAATGCGCTGAGACTTTTTAAGTGCCAAATTTGGATTGTTTTTTTTACATAAGCACTGATGGCATTTAATGATGACAAAAATTATTTAAACCAAAGGCAATTACTACGAAAATTTGGACCCTTACCCCTTAGTACAAACTACAAAACGAGGAAAACTTTGAAAAAATAAATTTGCCTGAAGCTTTGTTTTTAAGCTAATTAGAAGCCGTACAAACCAAATCTGCAATAGGTTTTTTTTAAGTGCTTTATAATTTTTTTTCTGGAGCTTTTTAAAGTTAAACAAATTATTAAGAAAAAATTATTTTGTACCAAAATGTGTAAAATAAGCTTTAGTTTACAAGTTACTATGCTTTTAACAAATGTAAGCATTTAAAAATAATAATAAACGTAATTTTATTGAAATAATTAATATTTACAATAAAGCCTTCGATCGCAGTCCTTCAGCATTTATTTAAGTTAAAATCTTTTAAATTCCGGAAAAATGGAGTTCTGTCAAAAATGGTGAATGCGCCGGGTTAGATGTTTTTATCCAATTTGCGTTTTTTTTGTAACTTTTCTTACCTAAACCCATTTTTGTCAAATTTTTGAGCATTTCCCTTTTCTTAAAAAAATCAATTTTAAACACTTTACGAAAAGCCCAAATAAACCGATGCAGTACATTTTTTTTATCGTAAAATAATTTCAACCAATTTCAAAATGCAAATGAGCCAAAGCTTCGAAATGAACTAAATTAAATTCTAAAACAAATTATATTTAGCATTCCTTTCAAAATGCTGAATAATGAAGTCAAAGTAAAGTAGTCTGGAAAACTATAAAACAAAATTAGAACACCTGTTCGGTATGTTGCTGGGCGGTTCATAATTATCTACATTCCAACGTTCTCTCGTCAATTAAATGAGAGATGAGCACATACACGGGTTGGTATTACAAATAAATGAGAAGTCCATAAAAGCATGCTTCGTCTGCTACTAGGTTTACTTTTTTTTTTAATTTAATTTATATAGTCATAAGAGAAGAAAATGTGCAGTAAACTTTTTTTTTACAAAAAATCAAAATGCAGATTTGTTTTCTGCAACAAAAAATCAAACTACAAAATAAGTTTCATTAAAATCAGAGACAAAAAAATGTTTACTAAACATTTTTGAAATTTTTCTAAATTTGACCAACTTTGAAAAGCTCCCAGCAAAATAAAAAAATCGGATTGCTGATTTGTTTTCTACGGCTTCTAATGAGTATAAAAGCACAGTTTCAGGCAATTCTATTTTTTCAAAATTTACCTTATTTATGGTGTCGGCATAAAATATTTTTTTTTAAACTAAGCGAAGGCTCATGGAAAAACTAATTGTGGATTTGTTTTTAACATGATTTAATAATTTTTTTGATATTTTTCCATACCTACCCCTTTAAAAATTTTCAAAAAACACCGATTTTTAGAAAAAATATTTATTAAGCTAATTTTATGCAGAATGTCTTTAATCGATTTGTGTTAATGTTATTTTGTATGAATTAAAAAGTATTTGCACGTTATCGCATCTGCAAATTTGGAAAACGTGAAAATAGGTGAAATATTCCAAAATTTCTCAAAATTTTAACATTATTTAAAAAACAGTCTTATGATAAAACTGATTGTAGATTTGTTTTTAAATCCATTTAATAAGTTTGGGAACAAATTTTGGTGTAAATGGAGCCAGATTGACTTAGGTGAAATATTACAAAATTCTTCATCAGGAAATTTCTCAAAATTTTAACATTATTTAAGAAAATCTAAGCGGTAAATAATGTCTTCCACCATTAATGCTTACGTAAACGAGCTGCTAAATCCGAATCAGGCATTTAAATATATACAGAATTTTTAGTTTTAGTGCTATGCGCTTTTAAAGGCAACTTCAAACGCGAAACTCGTTTTTTTATTTTGTGCTCCAATTGATAAAGAATGATTTACAAAAAAATTAAATGCAGATTCGAGTTTTGGAGCAAAAAAATAATCTACTAAATAAGTTTCAAAAAAATAATTTTTTTAAAAGCATTTTAGAAATAAAAAAATTTTAAATTTGAAAAAACATTTAACAAAATTGAAACAAATTTACCTTAAAAAAAATACATAATGTTCTGTCGTCACGGAACATTTATTATAGTGAAATGATTTATTTTAAGATAAATATTAAAATCAAAGCAAAATCTTAAAAGTTACAAAAAACAACTAAGCTATAATTTTCTAATAAAATGCCGACAGTACAAGCACCTTTCTCTTAAAATGTTAAACAGCCATCACAACTAGTGTTTAGACCCTAATTATAATGTTTTAACAAACTATAACACACAAAAATTAACTTTAATTAAACGTCTAATATCATGAATATTTATAAAATAAACCGTCTTATCTCAGTTCTAATCTCGTGATTAATTTAAAACGCACCTTATTATTTAGAACAAACTTTTACAACATAAGTCCTGAAAAGGTCCTTCGGCAACGTAGCGTATCCTATCACCCAACACCTGAACTAATCTAATACCACAAAACGCCGCAAGAGGTCAGCGCCGTAAGCTCTTGCAGATCGAAAGATGCTGTCTGGACCAGTTGATTTCACTCGTATCAATATAGATGGCGCTTTAAGGCTTGATCCTGAAATAGGTTTGTGTCTTTATCGGTCATTGATAGCTCCGTTGAATCTTGCGCTCGCAGGTGCTCAATTTATTTTAATTTTTGAATAATTTATTGTATTATTAAATAATTTGAATAATACGAAATCATTGCTTGTTTGGGATAATGTGAGGTCATAGATTCAAATAACTGTTATTCTATGAGCAATAAGAACAAAGGAAGGTATCAAAATATTTTTGATTCAAGAGCTATAAAGTTTCGTAATGTTCTTCACGAATGTATACAAATCCGTTTTAATCGTAAACTTTATGACAGTTGTTAAAATTTGTATTTTTTTGATTTTATGGTAATAAAAACTATTGTGCAGTTAAGTTGGCTTTTTACATCCGAGTTACGAAAATTACCTCTTAAGGCTAAAGATTCAATTTCACAATTTCGAAGATTTGTGCTCCTAGAAGCTCGTATAAGTCATCTCCGTTAAGCTTCCGTCAATTCTACTAAATAGCACATCTACATAAGGGGCACCATCGTATATTAAAAATAAATGTAGTTTTAAAAACTAGAAAAACAGGGCTAGAAACGTATTATGGTTTCATTTAAACCGGTTATTTCTTTGTGTCAAAAATTAAACTTGAAAAAACAAAAATATTATAATTTTTGACGTCAAATTTTCGACACAAAGAAATAATCGATTTAAATTAAACCATCATACGTTTGTAGCCCTATTTTTCTAGTTTAGGAAGCTACATTTAATTTTAATATACGATTGGGCTCTCATCCAGATGTGCTATTTAGTAGAATTGACGTGAGCTCAACGGAGCTGACTTATCCAAGCTTCTAGGAGCATAGATCTTCAAAACTGTGAATTTTAAACTACAGCCTTAAGTTGCCTTTTTACATTACAAAAATTACTACTTAAATTACAAGTTCTCTCTGGTAGTCAGTTTAGTTTTTAAGTTATTATTAAACGGCGTACTGAAACAATTTTAATCCTAATATTGCGGCCAGTCTTCTAAACTATTTTATAGTTTAATTTTTTGTTCATCGAGCCGACAAAATATTAATTTTCTAACAAGTAATAACATTGTACACAAAAAAAAGTATAATACGCATATTTTTCGATCAATCAATTTTTGACATGGTTTCTTTCCCGCGTGTTAAAAATAAAAGCCGACACATCGAATTTGCATCAAAAAATCGCTACAAAGAAACTTTAATTATCTGACAGCACCTATGTTGTAAGTGTTATCTACCAAATAATTAAAATACGTACCCATACTCCAAGATGAACCGTTATTTATTAATCATATAGGCGAGTTTTGGTTATACCTACAAGATTGCCTCATTGCCTATTCTTAAAAATTATTATTGTTGATTAGGGTTTCATGTCAATTGTAACAAAATATTATTTGGTTCTAAAAGGGCGTGACGAGCACACACAAGTTTGAGTAAGCCAATAATTATAATTTAAAATAGCAGTTCTTTATAAGCGTGAAAAGATTTGAAAGGGGTCCTGAATAGGTGTTAATAATTGGCTGTTAATATAAGCCCCCCTGGAGGGGCCTTTTCAGTTTTGATGTCGACTCTTTGGGGGGTCTTTGTAGCCGAAACAAAGTGCCTTTTTCAATTTTTACACGTGTTTGTTTGAGGGGTTAGGTTCGGTCTCGACGTATTTGGTAATAACAGAATTCATCCTTAAAACCACTAAAGTTATAAGTTAGGTATATTTGCTGTTATATTCAAGAAATAAGCGTTTAAAGTTTCGCACTTTGGGGCAACATATCTTCGAGGGTATATGAGATAGATTTTTTTTAACAATTATCTGGGGCTTCCTAGACATGCACCAACAACGTACCATCGCGTTTATGCGCCATTTTTTTGACACTTTGTATGTGGAAAAATTTACTAATTTTCTTGATTATTTAATACGGTGCCAACAAATTGCTTTTTCAGTTCTGTAGAACCTCATACGTCTAATATAATTTTTTAAGGATAATAAATCATCACTCTGCAAACATAGTGTTTTCAAATTATGGTTGTATGTAAGTAATAATTATCTGAAAAGTTCTTTGAAACGTAACGGTTTTCTTATGAGCTTTACTACTTTACTTATATCTATGCGTAATAAATAAGACATGGCGGCATTACGTATTAATAATGTAAACACAAGCTCTTTACCATTCTTTAATACTTAGTTGCGAGGCTTAAAATAATTTACAACCAAGTTATGCACTGGAAGTATGTAATTTTCTTCAGTAAGGTTGGAGATCAACGTAAATCCTAATTTCTTATTAAATGAAGTGGAAATTATTTTCAATTTTTGAACTGTAAAGTAACTGAGAAAGGACGGAGTACTTACTGGTTTTAATTAAACCTCGAGGAATATAAAAATATGTTACACTAGAAATTCTTGACGATTTCTTTTGCAGTTATGATTAATAATTATTGATGACTCATGGGACTTTGCAAACATGTTGTTCAAGAAATAAATATTCACAATATAAATCAAAAAAGCGATGGAACATTTAAATAAACATGAGGCTTCATAGTGTGAGCAGCTTGTACTTAGTTCTTACATCTTAGAAAAAGTTAAGTGCAGAGAAGTAACACTTAACACTTTAAATACAGGATGTCTTTTTTTCTAAACTGGTGAAAAACGCCAGTAAAGTTTAGGAAAAAACAATTTTTAACCATGTTATAAAATCAATAAAACGTGCATTAAATTTTTTTGTGTAAAAACCTGTTGATTATGTTTGGGTAGAACCAAGATTTATTTCTTTATGATCATAATTATAAGCTATGATTTTAATACAAAGAAAAAACGCCATTCAAGGCTAATATTTTAGCAGGTGCACATTTCTAATCGTCAGATTTGTCATATTCAAGTTAGTAATGATTTTTTTTTAAGTTACAACAGTGATTTAAATATAAATTATTACTTTATTATTTCAACATCCAAAGCAAGAAAGTAAGCATCATTAATAAACTTTTTGGAGCACTAGACTTATCTACTTTTGTAATCAAACTTGGTTGATGAAACATTTTTCTTCAGTTGAATTTCGCAGCAAGGTAGCTTTCGACAAAACATATTTCGCTCCCCCATCGCGCCGAACATGAGTTCTATTATCGATTATCGTAATCTAATTTCAATTTGTTATGTTTTTAAATGTAATTTCTTGCCCCGTTGCTTCATAAATTAACATATACAAGAAGAAACAATCAACATTCTTTAGATGTTTATTTAAATTTCAAATCATCCTAAAACTAGCCTATGAGTTTATTGGATCTAATGCAAAAAGCAAATACTTCTCTAGCCACAAGAGTTCAAAGTAATACGTAACCAGAGGTAAAAAACTTAAATTATATGCCTTTACTCTTGTTTTGAATTCAAATTATAATTTTTAATCCCGCGGTACAAATTGGATCCGAACAATGAGCACGCACGAGATTGTCTTGACCAAATATTAACAACGTAAAATTAGATTCTTGGCATTCGTAATCATTTCCCTATAATAAACTTTGAAATGATATTATACAAAGTTATAACTGCTCTTTTCAGGACATGCCATATAATACGATCATAACTATATAAATAATCTTGGGTTGGAATTATTTATTAATTTTCATTCGTATTTAAATAGCGAATTTGAATATGAATACTAAAAAACAGTAAAAACAAATCGTTATTTGCCGCAATCTTTTTGCGAATCTTAGGCATATATTAGAAGTTGCAAAAGTTGCAATAAGGAAGAGAGAATTTATTTATCATCGCAATTAGCAGGGTAATGTTGATGATTTTATCTAGGCGGTTCATTTAAATAATTCAGGTTTTGGATTATTTGCAGGAAGGCAATTAGCAATAATCAATGAAATTATCTTCCTTACTACTAAATTTAAAATTGCACCTCTAATGGACGACCCAAAAAAAAACTGTTTTTCAAATTCCGCGCTCTAATACAAAAGTGTTTTTTAATCTAGTTTTTGGTTCATTTTTGGATCATAGTTTTAAGAAACATGTCTTTAATGAAAATGGCCTTTATGTAAAATCAATCGTACATTATCTAATCAAGAAAACTAGATACCATGTAACGATTAGAATTATTAAATACTCCAAGGAATTCGGACCTGATTTATTTGCTACGACATTAGCGCAAAGCACTTTAATTGGTAATTATATCCATCGCAGACTTTAAGTCAAATTAAATTACGTTTATTTTATTTTAATAACTGCACTTGAGTGCCTTGCAGTTTTGAAATGATGTCGCATCTTTTTAGTAGTACACCAAAAAACCTTGTTTTAAAACCCGCCTTTTTAAACACTTTGTCGATAACATAAAGTAGGTGAACTCTTCTTACATCGTTTAAAATAAAATGGGGTGCTTTACAAAAGATGAACGATAGTTGGAGATAGGTCCTGACCTAGAAATCGATTACCGTCCTTTTCAAATTCTTATCGTAATGCAGCTTATGGATATTTCAATTTCCGTAAATGTGCCACATTTCCCTGAAAACTTGCAAGTAAGGGGTTTTGCGCTATTTAGTCAATTAAAAAATAAGCGCATTAATCATTCTATGATTGGTTTGATAGACATATGTTCTTAGTTCTTGGAAAATTCATAACGGAGTTTAATTTTTTTATTGGAACATCAGAATCGAATAAGGAAAGGAATCTTAATTTAAACTTGCATTTTATCGTACGTAAGTAGCCAGGTATTTAATAATTTTATCAAATTTCTCTTCCTAAAAATTGGCTTCGCAATTAACTTACTGGTAAAAGAATGAGGACATCAGAACTGAATAGAAATAATTTTAATTGAGTACATACTTAATATGTGAAAATAATAAGGTGTGGTCTAAGGTATCTAAGAAGAGATTTAATCACTACGGAGCTCTTGGTGGCAAGCAGCAACGGTCAACAACCGGCCAAATCGCCGCGGCCGGCCCACGAAGGTGTCTTCTCAGAGTGACCCACTTAAGCTAAGCTAAGGACTGTCTTTGCCTTGCTTTTTGCCTTTACGACCAAGATAACAGTAATGCATGGACCAACTTGCACTGGACATTGCAGCAAAATGTGCAAGGCATTTGCAATGAAGCACATTCCATTCAAAAACGAATCGTTCATCAATATACACTGCTGGTTCCCATTCTGCCCAGTTAGCTTGTTTCAAAATTGATGTAGGGGACATTCCATATAAAATCAGCCAATCATAGTTGCTATTATTTGATTTGGTAGGTACTATCCTTACCCATGGTGAAGTTGGTAAAAAAATAATTTTTTGAAGTTTCATGATTTTTCTTGTCTTATACAAGATTTTGCGATTTTAAGATTAAAATTGGTAGTAATTTTAAGTTGAAAAGGGACACTTCTTAAAAAATCAGGAGCTGCATATTTGCACTCCTTCTTTATTAGTAAGTACCTCGAACGATGAAAAAATACCAAGGCTAGTTCTAAAAAAGCTATGTGGAACTGGGAAGATTTTTTTTAATATTTTAAAATGCTATGATCTGCTAATAGAGATGCATAAAAAAAATAATTTTGTTTGGGATTTAACTTCGTTTAGAAACAGCAATGCTTTTAAAATGCAAACAAAGCTACAGTCTATCTTTAACTATTCCACCAGTTGTTTATTTTTTAAATCGTCGAATTACATTTTTATAATCAATTTAATTTTACAAAATTTTCATGAAATGAAGCTGACAACAACGTCCATAATGTCTAATGCAAAAGTGTATGATCAAGCCTCATAGATAGGATTTTTAGATGTATTATCCTAGAAGACTATGTTGCCGAATTTATGTCACTTAATGGTACCCAAAATTTCACCATAACCATAAAGTATTGACCAACCCAACCTGGTGCTAAATACCATCTTAAAAAATTAATAACCCGCGCTTAAAAGAAAGCACAAAAATGAACTTGCTGACTGCAGATCCTATCAAGTATCTTAGTATTGAATACTCAGCGCAAAAACCCGCTAATTATTAGTTCACCTGCAAGGCCTCTTCCTCTGCGTCGTCTTTATGAATTAAGTCAACCTCGGCAGAAAGAGACAATCATGTACCTGCTGAGATGCATCTTACCTTACCTTAGGTGGAGGAAGGCAACAGCGCCCCCCTCTCCCTTCATATCGATGGTCAAGTCCCCCGCGGCGGCGGCGGACCTCAGTTCGCCTCAAGCAGTTGAGTTACCTAGTCAAGATATTATTGCCATAAAAATGTGCCGTTTAGTATAGTGTGTTTTCTGGAATCCTTCAAGAATGGACGCAAACCCTGACTCGCCCGATTCGCTGGGCAGTGACCAATTAACCGTTGACCTTTTGAGCCCCAGAACGAAGCGTCGCACGTTGCTGAACGACATCGAACGCCGCAGTACGCCCGACGTTAAAAACAACAACAACGACGTTGGTTTTGTCCTGATGGATGACGATCCTGTGGACAATGATGACGACGACGATGTATGTATTATTGCGCTTATTTAAGTAACAGCTTGTAAAACAAACAAACGGCAAAGTTATGCCGCGGGAGATGCCAACGCTGGATGAAGTCAGAGATGCTTTTGTTTTGTTGCTTTTAAGTTTTAGTTTTGTTTCTTTGGAATTTAGCAGCAGGTAGAATGCAACTAGCCCCAAGTAAAATGGGATACCCACCCGTAGGGTATACGGTGCGGTTGTTTATTTCTTGTCAATATTCATTCTTCGAGCTTAAGGCCGATTTATACAACGTAACTTTTACTTTACTTTGGCGTAACTTCACTTCCACTTAACTTCACAAATTTACCTTATTTACAGATTGCAAAGTTACGTGAAATTGGGATCAGTAAAGCGCATGTGTCTGAACTCGCGACTTCTGACAATTTACACCTGGACAGTAATTACGGAATATCGCTTTGTACAAAACCAACATAAGAAGATCTAACAGGTATCGTACGAAGCGATATTCCGTAATCACCACCCTTGACAATAAGGGTGAATATCCCATTTTTGCAAATTTTGCGCATGATGGCCAAGCTCGGGTCTCGAGTTAGTACGACTTTATACGACTTAAAGCTAAATGAATCAGCAAAGTAGCGCTAAAGTGAAGTATAAATTTGCCAATACATTCCCATGTATTTTATTTAATTTTCGGTTAAGTTACGCCGAAGTAAAGCGGAAGTAAAGTGAAAGTTACGTTCTATAAATCGGCCTTTAAGCTTAGTACGTTTACCTGTTAACGTCATTACTTAGGGTTTTCCAAGTATTGGAGCTTTAACTGTCGTTATATTATGAAATAACTGGCTTTTAATTGCTGAAATCTCAAATACTCTATTGGTGTTGTTAAATATCTGTGATGCATTTTTATACTCTTCGCAGACAACGTCGAAGAGTATATTTCGATGCGTCGGGCCTTCTGTAAAATTGTTAATATTCGTCTTAGAGCAAAAATTTACATATTCGTTCGTTTCATGACTTTTTAAGACTTTTATTTTTTGTCCATCTGTCTGTAACGAAATTTGTGACCACCATAATTCAAGAACGGTTTATCGGATCGACTTGAGATTTAACACAAAAATCAAACCCATTTAGAGGAAGAGCTCTATTGTTTTTGGAAAAAATCAAGTAATAAATAGAGGGTTAAAAACACCCCTAAAGTAGAAATAAATTCATATTTTCGTTAATATCAACTTTACGAAAAAAAATACTCTTAATAAAATTAAAGATTGTATTTTTTCCTATGTAAAGCATCTGGTAATTTTTTTGTATCCTCACCCGTTTACAAAAAAATAAGTTTTACGTTTCTTTCAATAAAATAAAAAATGCACCTTTTTAATCATCTACTGACGAGTATCATATAGAAAGTGTAACAATTATATAGAAATAAAAAAATAGTAATAAAAAATAAGCTATCAGTGAAGTTTAACTTTTTAAATTATCTATCCCACTCACTGAACTAACCCGCTCTTGTTTTAAATGAGCACATTTTCGTAGAAGTTATATCGTACTTGGTTTTTTGTTAGTGTACGCGCTTAAATATTAATCTTTTACGATGTGTTACCTCATTTTTTTGCGCGATCTTCCTACAATTTCTAGTAGTATTTTCTCCAATTTGCCAATTTTAAAACGTACGTGCCAACTGCCAATTTGGTCATACTTTTCATTAAAAGTTATTGTTAATAAGAAATTTATGAAATAACGTTTAAATGTGCATTTTAGTGCCACTTATCCCATAACGGGGTAGATTACTAATTTTTGCCCAATCACAATAAAATTTATTTCTGCGGCCCCAGATGGTGTTTTTTTATTGACTTGTTTATAAAATAATGCACTTTAGAAGCATCTTCTTGTTCGCAAAATATACTTATTTAAAAACCCAAATTCCTTCCATTACCAAAAATTCGTTTTTTGTCCAACACTACTTATTAAAAACTTAATGTGTAATTCAACATCATTTTTAATAATAAACTACTCTATTAATTTTATACTTGTTGGCGTGTCAATTTTTTATCTTTACAAAATTACACTTTTTTATAACCAACACTCGAAATGAGATCCTGATGTGCTATAGTTGCCTCGCAATTAATCAATTATGCTTGTAAAAAATATGATTAAATTATCTGGTTTCTTTAAAATTTAAACAAATTTCAAGAACATAGTTAAAGTAACCGTAATTAAAAACCCATTTTGAAAGGATAATAATTTGTTAAAATATTAAAACGCATTACCAAAACAAATAAGTTGGTAATTATATTAGAAATCGTATGTTTGGGTGAACCTAATTAAGATGGCATTCCACACGAATTACTAAAGATTCATAAAACATGTTTTCTAGATAAGTGAAATATGAAACATAAGAGATATGAAACGCCTTTGAACGGTTTGGGTACACTGGTAAAGCATTTTTGGAGGTCAAAACGTACCATTACATCCTCTGGCATATACCACGTCAACAAATTGTTCCATGCATTTTTTTCTCAAATTAAACAACGAATTTTAGACTAAAGGCCGATTTATAGAACGTTACTTTCACTTTATTTCGGCGTAACTTCACTTCCGCGTAACTTAACAAATTTGCTTAATTTATAGATTGTAAAGTTACGTGAAATTGGGAACAGGTATGCGCATGTGTCTGAACTCGCGAGTTCTGACTATTTACACCTGGGCGGTAATTACGGAATATCGCTTCGTACGAAACTCACATAAGAAGACCAGCAGGTTTCGTACGAAGCGATATTTCGTAATCACCACCCTTGACAATAAGGGTGAATATCTCATTTTTGCAAATTTTGCGCATGATCGGTCAAGTTCGGCTTTTGACAGTTCTACTTTCAGCTAAATGAATCAGCAAAGTAGCGCTAAAGTGAAGTATAAATTTGCTAATACATTCCCATCATGTGTTTTATTTTATTTTCTATAAAGTTACGCCGAAGTAAAGCGGAAGTAAAGTGAAAGTAACGTTCTATAAATCGGTCTTAAATGACAAGATGACAGTACTTATCTAGCTTACGCCCAACAAATTTACTATCTTACAAGCTTTCTGAACTCGTGCGTTTCGCAACAGAAACTTTTCAATTCATGCTAGCTTATTCGCAAAGTGAATTATATCCTGTTGACCATTAAAGAGCTACTGAAGCTTTAATACACCAGCAGTAAAGTCAAGGGTTACCCGGAGTTAGCTCAGATACCCGGAAGGCATATACTCCGGGCCGGGCACATGCTCAACACTGCCTCAGGTTGTATTTAGCTACACGCTACGAAAGAATGGTAAACAGAAGTTAGTTAGCCGTGCTAGACACCCTCTTTACCTTCAGGGCTTATTAGGTTCGTTCTTCGAGATGATTTCCTGAAATTATCAGTTTGTGTAACTGGTGAGTCAGTTTTGTTAACGGAAAATACCGCCACGATGTAAATTTAATTGGGTTAAAATAATGTACGTTTCAAAAGAATGTGTCTTTACGAGAAAATTTCCAAATATTCAAAGAAGTCTTTACGGGAGGACCCAGTGTCCAATATAAGGGAGAATACTAACTGGCCGCATCTACCTGAAAAGACTACCAGCTGGCCGCGCCTAATTGCAGGATGCTTGGTCGAACTGGCCGCGCGATTTTTCTGGTTTGGTCGTACTGGCCGCGACTCATTAACTTCCTTTTACCTAGATTTATTTTTATGTATCCGATGTTTTATTGAGTTATGATATTAGAAACTTATAAAACAGAGAATCCTTTGGATAATATACAGACTTTTATTATCATTAAAACAAGCCAGCAACGTTGAAAGTACTCAATGCATGTGTTTTTAAGTTTTATCGTTACCGACAGACTTTTTAAAAGCACTGGAGGACATTTTTTCACTGGGGGACACTAGGTTTTGCTGCTAAAAAGAATATTTAAACAAATGTGCTTTTTTCACCAAACTATAATGTAAATAATTTTTTTAATAAAATATTGATAACGTTATTTTAAAAAAATAAAATTCGTTTGGTGTTTACACTCATCCTCCGACAAAACTTCCGCCACAGCTCCTTTTCTACCTGCTAAACATGGCAGCAGGTAGAAAGAGTGTCGCGGCCAGCTCTACCATGACCTATGCAGGAAAATGCGGCCAGCTCGACCTAAGTACCCCTCATTAAATTTTATGACTCGGCCAGCTCGTATATACCCTAATATAAGTAACCTAAATTCAATGGTGCACTCTTTCTGAGTAAATTCAGTTCATTTGTTTAAGAGGAAACATTTTTAAAAGGTACTATTGTGGAATTAAGAAAGTAATCGATTTTTTATCTGCATGACTAGATTTCCGTAAAATTGCTGTGTGTAAACAGGGTTTAAAATCTGTCACATTTATTTTGACACTTTGACAACAACAAAATTGGCTGCGTCACATTTATTTTGTGCTAAAAATACATCTAAGAATGTAATTCAGGTAAAAAGAATTGTCGAAACACATTTGCTTTTTTAAATTTATTTGTTTTAGCACAATAAAAAAGCCGAAATTATTGCAAAATAGTATAAAAGGGTAAACCCTCTTACACGCACTTAGAATTTAACTTAAGATTTGTAAGCTGCTATAGGACCTTGATCACAATGAAGAAAAGCGTCGATTGCTTTATTGTTTCCACAATAGTACAAGACAAGAGTTTATTAAATGTCTTCAGTTTTTAAAGCAACTTCACGTACCTTGCATTCAATTCACATGCACGGATTCTGTGGCATAGATTGGGGCCCTCACGGGCGTAGGTACACTTGCCTGACGGCATTCCTTAGCGCTCGAGGCGAGCAGCCTAAGGCCTGCCCCCCTTAGCCCCCCATCCTGTACACAAGTTCATATGCTGTAATTTGAAGCACCGCAACCCATTCTTTTCTATTAGCCATTCGAAATGATCGATAAATGATTATTATTCCTTCGATTTACATCCATTTACCATTATGTTTTATGATCTCTGAGATAATTATTTTATAACGAGATTTTTTATTGTACAATAGGAATTTAAATCAGTTTTTTTAGGCCATAGGTTAATCACATGTTTGGAAGTAATTTTTTTTCGACTATGTATTGATTTTTTTTGTGTTACGTATTTCCGATTGTAGTAAATCATTATGGAAATCTTAATTAGGCTTGTCTTGGTTAAAATTGCAGGAAAGATGTAGGCTGAATACATTTGTATTTAACGTTAGACAAAATACAAATGCTGAGTACAGTTATACGCATTTGAAAACAGGTATATCTAAAATGACGTAACATAAGATTTATCTTGAAAAATTGGTAATGAATCTTTTAGTCATTGGTCAAAACACCGTTCCTACATGCAAAAAAGGATATTGTTATTTTTGTAAAAATTACCATGCAACATATTAAAAATTATAGCCCAATCATTCTAATAATGCCCCCAGAAAAAAATCCCAACCAAGATCTGCTTATGCAGGTTTGTAGCCACTACCCCCAAGAATATAAAAGTGAAAATTCCCACAAAATTTCCGTGACGTTTAGCCCCCTTTCTGCATAGAATTGAGGAGTTAGTTTTTTGTTAATATCTAAACTATTTGGCACTTTTGAAAAAAGTTTTAAAAATGTTTAGGAACATTATTTTAATAAGAATACAATCATTTAAAAAAAAATAATAAATCACCAATATTAACGATTTTATATCACTTTGAAAATGTGCTAATTAGGTCCAACAGAGAACCCTGCAATCTATGCTTCAGGACTCTATGACTAAGATAGACAATTATGATGAAATAAGGTGATTTTCAAAGAGCTATAGAATCGTTAATATTGGTGATTTATTATTTTTTTTTAAATGATTGTATTCTTATTAAAATAATGTTCCTAAACATTTTTAGTTTAGGTATTAACAAAAAACTAACTCCTCACTTCTATGCAAGATGGGGGCTAAACGTCAGGAAAATTATGTGGGAATTTTTCACTTTTATATTCATGGGGGTAGTGCCTACAATCTTGCATAAGCAGATCTTGGTTGGGATTTTTTTCTAAGGAACCTACAAATTTTAATTAGAATAATTGGGCTAAAAAAAACTGCTATTTTAAAAAAGACCTTGCTTTTAATATCGGCGAATTTCAAGATGATTAAGTATTTTTTCCAATTTTAAAACCTACAATACTGCAAATAGAATTAACCTAGCAAAACAAATTTTAATTGAAGCTTTTACATCAACAATAAAGCGCGAACTTCTTTTACAACTTACCCATCAAAAGAACCAAATATTCATTTAGTTAAAGAACCTAAATGACTAATCACCAGTACAGTTAGTTGCTTCAGCAAATAATAAAATAAAAATAAATATTTCCTTATTAACACCTCATTATTATCACTAATTTACTTTTTGTATACAGCACTAATGAAACCACAAAAAGATGTTAAATTTTTTTCCCACCAAACTACTAATAAAAATAAATTAATAGTTGTAACTTTCTTTATTTTTAATTAGTGTTTTCAACTTCAACGATGTGATTTTAAAATGAACCCTTCCTTGTAAAGGTGGAATGGGTAATTGGCAGGAAGAAAGTCCTTTGCGGGAACCAATAGCAGCAAACCGGAAATAAAGTTTTCACGCCGAATTGCCCACTCTTAATCGGCATGTAAAATCACGAATATTTATTTTTATTATTTTACGCTTGTTAGGCACGCGTGCACTCGAACTGCGTTTGAATATTGTCTTAAATTACTGTTTAATTTAAATAAAAAAAAACAATTTCTTAGTTTCACAAGATTCAACAAAAAATCATTTACAGAAATGTCTGCTTTGTGAAGACATTTATATATTTAAAAGCCATTATTATTTAATCAAATATTTTATTACAACGTAATCTTAAAGTAAAAATAAAATGCTTATAAAATTCATGAATATTTATGAGCCAAATATACTTAAAATAACTGTTTGTCCCAACTTTAGTGACAATTTTATCTTGATTCGAGTGTGTCCCATAAAATAATAATAAAAAACACCTTTTAAAATATCTTGGGTTATTATTATACTCTGGGCCTTTTGATCGGCCATTTATAATTTGTTTTTAAATATTTTAACACTGCAGCAATGCAAAACTTAAAAGGAATATTACCCAAAAAAAGGGAAGCCCTCTTATTTGCGGACATCCAATATGCGGACATTCCAAAATACTCTCCAATTTGCGGACACATAGTCATTAAATAAGAGTTAATCCGTTTACCTGCAGTAAGAAAAGGATTATTCTTTAATTTAATATGTTTATGTGCATAAGTCAGTAATAATATTTCATGCTTTTATTTTGTATAAAGATCAAATAATTTTAAACTACAATGCTTTCTGATAATGTGTTGATACATTTTTTACATAATAACACCGAGAACAACACCTAGTATTATGTCCTTCAGTGTAATGTACACAATTTTGGACGCACTGCTAGGCAACCAACGACATAGCTAGAGTTTATATTTTCATTTTAGCAGCAAAACTTAACCTAACCTAATGTCCCCCAGTGCAAAAATGTCCCCTAGTGCTTTCATAAAAGTCAGTCTAAAACGCTGAAATTCAAAAAAAAATATGCATATTGGACTTTACCCAGGTAAAAAAATTCACTACCTTTTACCTTTTCGTTTTTGATCATTTATGTCTGGAATTTGGGTATGTCCGCAAATTGGGTGTCCGCAAATAGGAGGACACGGAAAAAGACCACAACTGCCACCATGTGTCTTCTTCTAATGAATTAAATAATTAATTGCAAGTTTTATCGCTGAAAAATCTTATCTCTTTGAGAGTCTCATAAAACATATTCTTCATTAGCAACGCGGAATCTTATGATGATCTTAAAAGCGCCGTTTGCGCTATAAAATTTTTTCAACTATACAGGAAATGGTCGAGTTAAAGTACCACTATAATCCGACATTAGATTCCCGAGTAAATATTTGCAAAACGTTTGAATAACCCTATAAATTATTGCGTTTATTATCTGAATTCTTATAATACTTGCAGATATGCGCCAATAAGTAGCTGCTGTGCTAGATTTAATAACTTGTAGTATGTAATGTTATTTGCTTTTTTATATTATTTTATAATACTGGGCCTCTTTTAAAACTTACAGGAGTTTGAATTTAATTAACTTAGGTTAATAATCAATCAAGTTTTGACGGCTTAAAATTCTTAAGTTGATGTTAATTATTGCTGACTTAATTTTAGTTTAATTGCGACGTCATTGGACCAGTCTTTAGCAACCATTAAATATGGGCACGTCAAGAAAAAACCTTACCCCATAGGAGTAAATATAGTCCAGTAAAATAACCCTTCGTCATTTTTTTTTATACCTTGTGTAGTGTTTAGTTTTGCTTTAAAATGTCTAATAGTTTCGTAGTTTCTCGTAGATCTACGCGTAATATCGGACATGTGCGCCTAGCTCCTGGCGGGATACTAGCAGACCCCGAAGGTTCTTGCAACATTTTAAATTTGAAGAGACTTCAGAACGCGCCGTCGGGTTTTTAACATTTCAAGGTGCTCCCGACGATTACGATTTGTTATTATTTATTGTGAGACGTAACTGCGTGACGCTCCGGAACTTTAGCGCGCGCTCCGGAGTCTGAACTAAACGTCCGGAGTTTTTAGTGATAAAAGCGATTTTGTGTTTTTTTGCTTTGTGAATTTGTGCGTAATAAGGGAGCATTTTTGTTGGATTTTTTTGTGGCCTAATATACTGTTTTTCACAACTCCAGAGGTATTAACATTTTGTTTTAAACATTTCAAGCATTGAGATTTTTTATTAAAAATCTGTTTTTGCAAATGAATTTTGAATTAAAAATGTGCGTTATTTAATTTAAAATAAAACATTTTTATTGCAAAGCTATGTCTTTTTTAATAACCAAAAAAGGTGGTTTATATCTAAAAAAGGATTTGATTTTTTTTATTATTAAAAAACAAATTGTTTTCCGTGCTGTTATCTGATTATTTTTGCTAAGACTGTTAACTGAAATGTTTTTTCCGTTAAAACAGTTAAGAAGAGAAAATAAAAAAAACTTATAATGAAAAATTCAATTTGTATCTTAAAATTGCCGTATTTTTTTTATTTTTTAAGCTATTTGGATACAAGTGTCAAGGAATATATTGTTTTGGTTGTACCTTCTCTAATACATCCTAGAGCAAAAATCTTTACAGATTCGTTCGTTTTGTGTCTTAATGACTTTTTAAAGCTTTTATTTTTTGTCCGTTTTTAACGAAATTTGTTACCACAATAACTCAAGAACGGTTTATAGGATCGACTTGAAATTTTATACAAAAATCAATTAGATTTAGGGAAAGCACCCTATTTTTTTTGGAATAAATCAAACAATAAATAGAGGATAAAAAGCAAGCACCCGCAAATTTGAAAAAAAAGCATATTTCGGCTAGTATTAATTTTATAAAAAAGTATTCTTCATGGAATTAAAGACAAGTCAAATTAATTTATTAATTATTATAAATATCACAGACAAAGAATTGCAGGAAAATATATAAATAATACGTCAAAGAAGTATCTTAACTAATCTTAAAAAAAATAACTAGTTTTATCTATCAAAATGCATACTAAAATTTTCTATTCTCCTATATGTTTAAAAAAATTTTTTACTATTTTTAATAAAATAAAAAATGCACATCTTTTTGCAAATAATAATGCATTGGATTATTACTGCAAAGAGAATTTTATGAAAAGTTTACCTTTATAAAAGAAATACCTCAGAAAATGAACCCTTCTTAACTAGGGACTGCAAATTTCGGGATCGGGATTCAATCCCGGGATTTAGGAACTGATTTTTTGAATCCCGGGATCCCGGGACTGAATCCCGATCCCGAAAAATAATTCTTACTTTTATTTTAGAGAAAAACAGCAATTAACATGGTATTAAAAGCTAATAAATCAAATATTAAGTGTCGAAAGCAATTGCAAAAAAATAAATGACAAATAAATAAAAATAATTAAATTTTAAATTCATTCTATAATTTAAAAAAATCAAAAAATCCGTTTATTGTTATATTTTTTAGTCTAAAGAAAAAAAATCACTGAATACCGTTTTCTGCTTTGTAATATTTTTTTCAAAAATGTAAAATTAATTTATAGAAACAATATTTTTTCGGGATTGTTTCGGGATTATTTCGGGACTGAAAATCAAGTTAATTCCAGGATTTCGGTATCCTGGGATTGCATTCCCTATTCTTAACCCATTCTTGTTTTTTTTTAATATAATTTTGCAACATTTGTAGAGTTGAGAAACCTTGTTTTTTTGCTTTAAAAAATTATAAATGATTGTCAAATTTAATATAATGTTTCTTAGGTTCTTTTTAAAGCTTTAATACTATTGAAAAAGGAAGGAACATGTTTCTTTTTATTAAAAAAATTGTAAAATCAAAAAATAATCTTTTATAATAAAAAAAAACATAAAATTCTATTTTTTACCCCATTTTCTAAAAACTATCTTCTCTTCCAGGAACGGCTCTCGGCCGTAGCCAACAGTCATGGCTCCCTCGCGCTAAGCGGCAGCTCACCCCCAGGATACGGGGGTTCCGGCCCACACGGGCACCATCACCACCGTGGTTCTGGTACCCTGCATCCCCCACCAGCGGCCATGCAACACCAACTCCCTGCACAACCTGACTTTCAACCCCCTTACTTCCCGCCCCCGTTTCACCACCCCCCGTCGCCGCCACCCCCGCAACAACACTTAGCGGATTACTTAACGGATCCTTATGGGGGGTTGTCGGGGTTGCATCACTATAATCAGTTGGGGTTGAGGACACGGGATGGGGATTCTAATCATACACATGTGGTAAGTCAGATTTTGTTAAGAACAATTATTTTTTAAGAATAAGGGTTGTTTTTTGAAAAGCATAAAAATCACAGATATTGGCTAGGGGTTTTAATTTTAAATGACGATTTTTTTCAATTTTCTTAGCGTTAAATACTATATTAAAACATAGACTTTTACGAAGGGCAATTCAATGACAGAATTAATGTACATTTTTTAAAGAATTTGTTAAGAATTTTTAGAATTTAATTTGTTTAGAATTTGGTAAGAATTTGCTGAGAATTTGTGAAGAATTTGTAAAGAATTTGTTAAGAATTTGTTGAGAATTTGTAGAGAATTTGTAGAATTTGCGAGAGAATTTGTTTAGAATTTGTTAAGAATTTAGTGTACATAATTTGCCCATCTGATTTGCCCCTCGGACTTTTATAAGGAGCGTTTTCCAATGGACAAGTGCTAAAAAACGCCTTATAAAACGAGTTTCTTATACTATTTTTTATATTTGCGTTCTATAATATGCACATTATGAAACCCGAAATTTGGTTTTTTAATGTTTCTAAATTGCTTCATTATTAAACCCAAAATTTTATTTTATTGGTTGGTTTTCCTCATGCAAAAAGATGAATTCTTTTCTTGCAAGGTACTTTTTATTTATAAATTTTACTATTATAATCAATCGGAGGACATATTTTTTTTGTAGAGGGAATAACTAGAAGAATTGGAGAAACGATATCAATGGTTACATTTTCTCAAAAACGCCTATTCATTCAGTATTAAATGAGTAAAGTTTACAAATGTCATTATTCAATATGTCTAACTTGAATTTATTTTTTACTTCAAAATGTCAATGTTATGCTATAAAGTTGGTCATAAAAACAAAATTTCATCTTAAGTTTTTAATTCAAATTAAAAATGCTTTTTAATTAATATATATTTGCTTCATTTAATTTATTAAAAAGCATTTTTAAATTGAATTAAAAACTTAAATCAAAATTTTCTTTTTATTTGATTGGCAATATCGTTATTTTGAAGTAAAAAGAAAATTTAAGTCAGACATATTGAATAATGACATTTCCAAACTTTACTCACTTAATTTTTTAACTGAATGAATAGGCGTTTTTAAGAAAATGTAACCGTTGATATCGTTTCTCCAATTCTTCTAATTATTCCCTCTACAAAAAAAATATATCTCCTGATAGTTTTTAATAGTAAAATTTGTAAATAAAAAGTACCTTGCAAGGGAAGAATTCGTCTTTTTGCATCTGGCAAACCAACGTAATAAAATAAAATTTTGGGTTTAATAATGAAGCAATTCAGCAACCTTAAAAACCAAATTTCGGGTTTCATAATGTGCATATTATAAAATGCAAATATAAAAAATTAAATTAAAATAATTCAACTTCTTGCTAATAATTTGAGTTTTAAAATCTAAGTGAACTTCTTTTTGGCAAATGAATATTTAAATTATATAACCCTTTGTAGAAACCGCATTTTTGCTTCATCATAAAGCGATCTACTTACCTATCGATTTTTTATAGGATACATAAAATATTGAAATTAATATACTTACGTTAAAATAAAAAACGGTATTTCTAACGGAACCGGAAATTGATAATTATTGAGATTGTTTTGTATAAGCATCAATTAGGAATCTATATCTTGATATACATATCATAATTTTCTTAGGTGTTTAACTTTCACATTATTTTTTTTTTTCGTGTAAAAAGCATGACTGTTTAAATATTTATTTTTTAAAAGTATAGAAGCGAGCATTGAGTACTTAACACTTGGACGCTAAAAAATACTAATTGGTAATAATAGCAATAAAAAAATTCACGCCCAAGACATCTACGAAAACTGTTAAAAGTGTACTTTAATATTTATTGTAAAAGCTGATTTTTATCCTAGAGCTTTTAAATATTACGTAATATCAGAAAAGCAGGAAACAAAACAATTTAAATTGTTGTCTTTATAGAATATTATGTATTTTGTACAACTAACAGAACAATTATTTCTGCAGATTTTTTTTGCATCCCTTATATTTACCTGCGGATTTAGGTACTTCAATTTGTTTTAAAATAACATCATTTTAAAGTAAATGTTCTAAGTAGCTTTAAAAAATCTAATAAATAAAATTTGTCCGCGATTTAAGATACTAGCGTGGGTAGGTCCGCGCTTCCGAGAAAGGGGTGTACAACCCTTAGATAACTAAGATTCCCTTGTCAAGTATTTGTGAACAACTATGTCAAGGCATCTCAACGATTTCCTTCTGAATCATAATCTTCCTCAAGTTTACGAAAGATATTCGAGACCAAATTCCTTATAAATAAAGTATCACCAAGAATATATAACATCCCTTAAAAAAATACCCCTTTAAAAAATGCCCCTTTAAAAAATATCGCTTTAAAAAATATCTCTTAAGGAAATGTCCCTTAAAAAAATATCTCTTAAAAAAACAACCCCTAAATAACAGACCCATTTTTATAGTTTTTTTAATTTGTTGTTTCAGGGACAATTAGGCCATGGAGGCAGTTTTCCGTACAGCACAGCCCCTGGAGGGGGCCGTACGGATTATTCGATAGCCCCCCAAAGACATGACGACCCCCTTTCGCTACATCAAGCTTTAGGGCAGGCTGTGGAAGAAGCCCAAGGCGGAATTGACGACAACACCGGTTTTATATCCGATTTACCCCTTTTAAAAGGTAACTATTACTGAAGCCCTTTTATTTGCGTACCTCCAATATGCGTTCATTCCAAAATACTCTCCAATTTGCAGACATAGTCATTAAGTAAGAGTTAATCCGTTTACCTGCAGTAAGAAATGGATTATCCTTTAATTTGAGATATTTATGTGCAGAAGTCAGTAATAATATTTTATGCTCTTATTTAGTATAAAGATCAAATAATTTTAAACTACAATGCTTTCTGATAATGTGTTGATACATTTTTTACATTTCAACACCGAGAACAACACCTAGAAATATGTCCTTCAGTGTAATGCACACAATTTTGGACGCACTGCTAGGCACCGACATAGCTAGAGTTTATATTTTCATTTTAGCAGCAAAACTTAATCTAACCTACCCAACCTAATGTCCCCCAGTAAAAAAATGTCCCCCAGTGCTTTCATAAAAGTCGGACTAAAACCCTGAAATTCAAAAAAAAAATATGCATATTGGACTTTACCCAGGTAAAAAAATTTACTACCTCTAACCTTTCCGTTTTTGACCATTTAGGTCCGCAAATTGGGTATGTACGCAAATTGGGTGTACGCAAATAAGAGGACACGACTATTACTTTGAAAATAACTTTGTAACTTGCTGTAACTTTAAAAAGGTCTTATAAAACGTAACATTGGACATTTATTCATGGGTTTGAGCGTGGGTAATGGTTGTTTTTTCAAACCCCATTAATAACACGTTGTCGCAAATTGAATTTACAAAATAACGACTAACAAATAACTAAAAACATGTCTTGCTGAGGTGCCCTTTCAAGCAACACTCGAGTTAACAGATGTATCCACGCCCCTAAACAATAATATTTCGCTTATTAGCCAGACTCTTTACAAGTCGGATACCCTTTGCATTTAAAAATATCAATTTTCTACCACCTACTGAGGTCTTGTTAGGTTTTTATGCGAAGCACCTCTGCAAGCTGCATTATTTTGTATCGCTCTTTAATGGGAAATTTCGCGAAGCATAAAAACTGTGGGTATGTAATGTTGGTTGCTTAAATATCTGGAAAACCAACACTTGTTCTTGGACTCAGGGAATATAGGAAACATTTAGGATTAAAAAAGGTACTTATTCGCAAGAAAAAAGAGTAATGAACAATATGAGTGGTTTAAAATATGTATCACAATGCACTAACATACCAAATTTAGTTAATTTAAAGAAACTTTTTTTGGCCACTTGTAGCTCTTTTTTATGAAGTTTTTCAGCACTTATTTAGATTGATTTACGAACCTTAAATCAGTCTTATTGTTCTTCATTTTACTAATAATTATTTACTTCATGATAGATGTTTTTAATTCGAATAAACTCTGAGTTCATGAACCGAATTTGTAATGGTGTTGCCTAACGGGTTGTTTTTCCTGAAATATAGGCAACCAACATTAAATAATCACAGTTTCTGTGCTTCAATATATTCGCCTTTAATTCCCTAGTTAGGTATTGAGTCGCGTCATTTTTTTAAATATTAGAGTTAAATTTGAAAATTCCACAAGAAAAAAGTTACTAAAAATGCCTTAGTTTGTAGTTCACGAAACGTAAATTTGCTTGTTTACATCAAAGAGGATAGAATTCTCACTGATAGAGTAAAGTGAGCATCTTAACTAGAGCCATCTATCGACTACTAGACCAAATTTTTAAAATTACAAAGATAATCGAAGAATAGACACTAATGTCGGTAAAAAATACGATTCTAACATTTAGCGATAGATGTCGTTTACTGTTCTAAATTAAGCTGTTAATTTATACTATAAATGCATTATTTTGATCGCGTCAAGTTAAGTAGCTTTGAGTGGCGTTAAGTTAATTTAATTTAACTATAAATCACGCTTAACGCTTTTAACTTCCAAGTCAATTTCTATTATTTATTTGGTTTTTTGTTGTTACAGGTATGAAAGGTGGTAAAGAACATGGCGTCGGTGGAATGGTGTCCCCAAGCGACGTTTTTTGCTCCGTTCCCGGACGCCTGTCCCTCCTCTCCTCAACCTCAAAGTACAAAGTAACGGTCGGTGAAGTCCAACGACGGCTCTCCCCTCCAGAATGCCTCAACGCGTCTTTATTAGGCGGCGTCCTCCGACGCGCTAAAAGCAAAAACGGCGGACGCATCCTACGCGAGAAACTTGAGAAAATCGGCTTGAATCTCCCAGCTGGAAGACGAAAAGCAGCTAACGTAACGCTGCTGACGTCACTGGTCGAAGGAGAGGCGATCCATTTAGCGCGTGACTTCGGGTACGTTTGCGAGACCGAATTTCCGTCGCGGCAAGTTGCGGAGTATTTGCTAAGACAGCACGGCGAGACGATACGTCGCAAGGAGCTGCTTCAAGCCACCAAACAGATCACAAAGGAGCTCATGGATTTGCTTAACCAGGACAGATCGCCGCTATGTAACACAAGACCGCAAATTCTGTTAGACCCTTCCATTCAGCGACACCTAACGCACTTCTCGCTGATTTCCCACGGTTTCGGGAGCCCTGCCATAGTCGCTGCGCTTACAGCGATCCAGAATTTCCTCAGCGAATCGCTAAAACACCTAGATAAAGTTTTCCCAAATCAAAATTCGCAACAAGGACAACCTATGCTAGTGACGTCCTCCCTAGATAAAGGCAAACTTGACGATAAGAATAAGTGACTCTTGTTTGTTAATAATAATAAACTTTCATGTTGTGATGACCGAAAGTGGTGTAGCTCATAATTTTTTTGTTTAAATTAATTTAAAAAAGACTTTATTGTTATTTATAAGTATTATTGTATGAGTATTTGTTTTTTATTGTATTATGCCAATTGATGAAAATATATTTTTTTCAACAGTGCCAATGCCAAGATGTATTCTAATGGGTAAAATAATAAAATTAACATAAATCTAAAAACTGTCTTATTTATCACCTTCAAACAAAACAATAAAAAAAGCACAAGCCCTTAAAAAATTTACAAGCCGGTCCTGTCGCGCCTGGTTACAAAACTGGTGGCGCCATCTATCATCCAATAGCCACACTCACAAGCAATGTTACAGGATCCTATCTCATTTTGAATTAGTTTCTTGTCGCTCTTCGTGACGGCGCCACAGTTGGCCTCAATTTTTTTTTCCTCATTCTAAAATTTTAATCATGGCGACGATAAACACTTCGTGTTTCTAAAAAAGCAACAATATTTTTATATTAACCTTAAATTATTTATGTACTCTAGCAACTTTGTAAAATTAGTACTTTTATAGTGTAGTTAATTTTAGTGCATCAACAACTCATAAATCCGTAAAAATGTTTGATTCGGAATACCTTACCAAAGAGCATCTGATTGGCTTTGATAATTATAAGGTTAGTTGTATTTGAATCGGTTTTTTAGGTCTATAATTATATTAAAGAAGTTTTCCATTTGATTGTAATCAATATGGGGCAGTATTGATTTAATAATAGGGGTTAAAATATTGGAAAAGCGGGTGGAAAGGGTTTGAAAATCAGTTTGGAGGGAGTTTGTAATTTCCGGTAAAACCGGCTTTTTTAATGTATTTTTTTTGTTATAGTATAGTTGTAAAGACACTGGGATCCTAAGTATTTATGTTATGCACCCATTCTGGAATTGGCTAGTTCAGGTAAGGATTTTATTGATGTTGAGAAAAAAATCATACGATTTCAGATTAATTAAAAAGCTGATAAATACATAGATAAATGAGTCAGAGGTTATCAAAAACTATGATTTATACAACTAGCTTATATGGGACACGAAGATTAAAGTTGGTTAAACTTCGTATTACCTTGAACAACGTAATTATAGACGTAATTTAATCGGATAATTATTTTAGTTTTTTCCAAAATGGATGGCACCAAATTTGATCACCTTTACCGGATTCCTATTCACAGTGGCCACTTTTCTCATGTTCACAATCATGGATTACAACTTTTATGCGTCAGATCCGGCACATCCGGAAGTTGCAGCGTTGCCAAAGTGGACATTTACAGCAGCGGCAATCTTTTTATTTTTAGCCTATACGTTAGGTAAGGTTCCTTTAATCGTATCGAGTCAATTTCCGTAATTAAATGTTGATAAATAAGTTGTTTCTACATGTCAAAGGTCGGAATTTAACTTAATTATCTAGTCGCAATACAAATAAATCATTTTCAATCAACCTGATAAATAAAATAGAAATGTTAAGGGTCATCAATTCGGATGTTTTGAAATGTATTGTGTTCTATTAAAATATAATAACCCGGTTTTTTTCCAGACGGTGTGGATGGGAAACAGGCCCGTAGAACTGGGACAAGTGGCCCCCTTGGGGAGCTTTTTGACCATGGTTTGGATTCATACTCAGCTGGGTTTATCCCCATTTCAATGTATTCCATCTTTAGCCGAAACAAATATTATGCTTTAAGCCCCTATCGAATGTATTTCATGATGTGGAATATCATGATTAATTTTTATACTTCACATTTCGAAAAATATAACACTGGGGTGTTGTTCTTGCCATGGGCCTATGATTTTTCGATGTGGGGCACTATTCTCACGTTTCTAGTTACTGGGGTAAGACAATACACACGGTCAACTCCTACGTCACAGATCAACATTAAAAAACTGTCTGTGAAGTAGAATTTTGATTCTGTTAGATTTTAGCCACTTTTTTAAAACATTTTTTTGTGAAAATAAAAGGCTTTTCTTAGGGAACCCTTGGTATAAAAATGTGCTATAATGTCTTAAATTCGATATTTTAAGTTTAGTTCATTGTAAAACTGTATAATATACAGTTTATGTGTTAATGTTGTCCACCCTCCAAGATGTTAATTTTAAACACAAATTGCTTCAGAAGGCAACCATATCAAGAGGTCTGGTAAGTACCATTGTAAAATTAACATTTTTTCTATTACCTAGAACAAACCATACCCCTTGATATGGTTGCTTTCTCAAGCAATTCGCGTTTAAAGCTGACATATTGGTGGGTGATCATCATCATCAGATTAATAAGAGATTTTTTAATTCTTGCGGTAGATTCAAGGGTAATTTTAAATTAAAATATCGTAAATAAGATATAAAGGAACATTTTTACACCAATAGGACCTGAAAAACTCTCTTATTTTTCTTTTAATGTTTTAAAAAGACCAATGTTAGAAACACAGAATAGGAAAAAAATGACCATTTTCTTTAGTCCGTAATGTTGGTTGCCTAAAAAAATTTCACAGATAGTATTTTAATGCACTTCTGTGAACTGTGATGTAGGGCTTGAGCGTGTCTATTTAGTATTTTTATTAAAAACGGAAGGGAAATATATTTTTTTTTGTCTTGTAGATTTTTGGTCATCAGATCTGGAATTTCAACTATCATGGAATTAATTCCGGGACGTGTTTTGAGATTTTGCTGTATACATCAGCGCTGCTTTCGAATGTACCTGTTTTAACATATAATATTTATAAATCATATTCAGAAAAAACTGGTAAAATGCGAACTTTTAGTGAAGCTATAAGACCTTTGTTGCCTTTGCTAATTTTGTTTGGGATTACTTATACTTGGGTGCTTTATTCGCCTGGAGATTTTTTAAATAAGGACCCTAGAGTTGTTTATCTGATTTTGGGGACCGTATTCTCGAATATTACCGTAAGTAAAACTAAAATAATTGAGAATCTGTTCAAATAAAAGCAGTTGCTGTTATTATACTCTTCGCAGACAAAGTCGAAGAGTATATTGCGATTGGTCGGACTTTCTCTAAAATCGTTAATATTCATCCTAGAGCAAAAAAATTTGCAGATTCGTTCGTTTCATGACTTTTTAAGACTTCTATTTTTTGTCCGTCTGTCTGTTTGTAACGAAATTTGTGACCACCATAACTCAAGAACGGTTTATCGGATCAACTTGAGATTTAACACAAAAATCAATCCCATTTAGAGGAAGAGCCCTATCGTTTTTGAAAAAAATCAAGTAATAAATAGAGGGTTAAAAACACCCTCAAAGTAGAAAAAAATTCATATTTTTGTTAATATCAACTTTACGAAAAAAATATTCTTAATAAAATTAAAGATTGTATTTTTACCTATAAAATAGCATCTGGAAATTTTTTTGTATGCCCACCCGTTTACAAAAAAAATAAGTTTTACGTTTCTTTCAATAAAATAAAAAATGCATCTTTTTAATCATCTACTGCGAAGATTATCATATAGAATGTGCAACAATTATATCAAAATAAAAAAATAGTCATAAAAAATGAGCTATCTGCGAAGTGTAACTTTTTAAATGATTTATCCCTCTCACTGATCTAACCTGCTCTTGTTGTATTTTTTAAGGGTAATGTAATTGTGGTGTTGTTTATTATTTACAGTCCAGGTTAATAGTGGCCCAAATGAGCAACACAAGGTGTGAAGTTTTCAACTGGCTTTTTATCCCAACAACTTTGGCAATAACAATTTCTCTAATCTCTGGAAGTAAGATCTTGGAAGCAATTCTTGTTTATTCCCTATGTGTCCTTATAACGTTATTCCACCTACACTACGGAACCTGTCTGGTAAGCCCCAAAAAGCCCCTTGTTTTTTCAAAATGATTAATTTTCTCGTTCTGAATTAATTTTTTGTTTTTTTCTTTTTTGGTAGGTTCGTCAAATGTGCCGACATTTCCGAATTAACTGCTTTACGATAAAGAAAAACACTGAATGACTGCTAGTTGACAACGCATAAAATCAAAGTGTTGTCCCTCGGAAATAAATTCAAAACTATTCTGCCTTACTTGCCTCATTTTTTTAAATGTTATAATTGTAAAAAAGAAAAGGGTGAATATTTTTAATTTATTCTTCTAGGATCTGATATTTTTTTAGTAAACTGTAAAAGCAAGTGTTAAGTTTTACTAGTCGACGGTCGAGGGGGCGCTTAAGAACAAATAAATTAGGACCCCATTTTCTATGCAACCTTATATTTACTGTAACTTTTTTTTATTATTACAAGTTGTTATTTTGTTTTTTAATAAATAATAAATGTTCTAACCAAACAACTTCTGGCTTTTTTTTTCAACTATTAATGTGATCATGCACTTTTTCAAAAAACTCCTTTTTGATTTTTGCCCTCTCGTCAGGAAGCGGCATAAATGGACGTATCCCCTTTTTCCGCCTTTCAACCTGTACAGCATGCTACAAAATTAACATTACACCCTAGATTTAACAAAATCATCACGTATTACATACCCAAAAACCTTTACAAGTCTTATAATTCTCAATTTCAAGACTACATTTCTCCTTATCGTAATTATTCTTACTAAAGCACGTATACGTTAAATCTTGCTCCTTAAGACATGGATTAGTATCCCCTGCATCAGTTCGTTTCATAATATTACGTATTTAGTTGAAAAAAATGGTTTTTTAACGAAAAATGATTTCATAACCTAAAATCTGACGTTTGGTAGCGTCCACGTACTAGGAAATGTAGCGTCCGCATTTAAACACGGTAGTTCACATGGTCTACACGCTTAGCGACATCTATGTCACAGAGGTGGAAGCTTTAGTCAACTGTGCAGAGCGCATGATTGAAAAAGAGCGCCAAATTCAAAACTTACAAGCTAATCGAAATAAAAATGCGTTTTTGGTTATAAATTATTTATTAAACAAGGTGAAATATACAAATAACAAAAAAAACATATAATCTCAAGTGTTTTGGGATAGCTGTTCAAATTCCTTGCACTTAAAACTCAGTTCTCGACAAGCCGCCACATATTTGCGTTGCAAATCGGTCAGACCATGTAGCAAATAACTTAAAGTTGCTCTGTTTCGTTTTCCTTCGGCTAGTTTAAGTTCTAGCTTGTGTTTAGATTGCTTTACGCCGTTTAAGATTGCTTGAAACTGCTCTAAGAATTCCTCTTTTCCGCCAGATGTAAGAAGGCTTTCGGGGTATGTCTCGAAAATTGAATTCAGAAGCGATAGTTCTTTTTTCATGTACATTTTGGTGTCTTCTAAAGTATTGTAAAGGGTGTAGTATTGTTTGGTTTCTTTGTGTTTGGCCGAGATTTGGTTGTATAGCTCCAGAAAACGTCGCTGATACTGGGTTAACTCGGAACGACTGGGTGCTTCGTCGATTTGGCGTTTTAAACTTGAGACAAGTCGGTTTTTTTTCGCTAGATGCAATTTTAGTTGTTTAAGCTTGCGAGATTCTTCTTCTAACTCAAGAGTTAAGTCATTAGACGTGGAAGGTGTTGCTTTTGATGTTTTTGCGTCTTCAATTAATGCCTGTATTCGTTTTAGTTCTTTTTTGCAATGTTCCTTGTAGTCTGTTTCTTTCGCACGTAAGGTGTCGTTTTGTATGACTAGTTGTTCGATTTCTGCTACTTTTTGATTATTTTGTTGGCTTTGCAACTCTTCTAACGCCTCATTAGCTTCTATTTGCTTTTTTGTAAGAGCAACTACCAATTTTTGACTAGTTTCTAACTCAGTTTCAGTGTTTTCTTTTAGCGTTTTCAGTCTGTCTACTTGTGCCTCTAAAAACGATAAGGTTTCCTCTAACTCGTCCAGCTTACGCATTTCTTCCGATTGGATTCCACCGTCTTCTAATTCCATGTGTAAAGCGTTGTAGTGTTTTCTAACCTTAGTTTTTTCTTCTTCTGTTAGATTTTCAAAGGAGTAGTCTTCAAGATCGGTTTGGGTCATATTGAGCTCGTTTTCTGCGGTAAGGCTATCCCCTGATGTACCTGGAGCACTTGCACAACCTCCGTATTCGAGTAAAGTAACTTCTATTCTTGTTTTTAAATCCTTTGGGGGTGCTCCCTTTAATCTATGCGTTCTTCTCGGGCGGTAAATTTCCTGAACAGTTTGCACGTTTTTTCGCAATTCAGCCACCTTTTTCTCCTGTTCAACATCAGTTTTACTAAAATCCTTATCGAATTGGTTAACTGCATAAGACCGAACCGATTTAGCCACCTCCTGACGATGTTCCATTGATCTTTTAACCAGCCACTGTATCACTGGAAAGATGTTGATAAAGTCCAAACCCTGAATCTGATGCGGTTCTATAAGATGCGGGCATTTTAATTTTGGGAGAACCGCTACTATTTTTTCAGTTAGAGCTATTTTCTGGCCGATAGTGCTGTTTTCTTGAAAAAGTAGATCAACGTCCAGGTCGACGTTGCAGGACTCGATGCACCAGGTCATGCCGCCTACTACCTTGTCAAAGGATGATAGCCCCTTTATCCTAGCCCGGAAGTATCCGGATGCTACCAAGAGATCAATTATCTCCTGTAGTTTCGTTCCTTGCTCCTCGTCTTCTCTGATTTCGACACTGGTTTCATCTTCTTGCGTCAATTTTCGTCTGAATTTGCTGAATATATCGTTATTTTTTGATCCCATTATGTCTTTGTTGATGATTACAGCCGTTTCATAGTTTTAAATGGTAAAAAACGCGATTATTTACATTGGTGACGTTTTTGCGGCATTCTAACCTCACTTTTCTAAAATGTATACAAATGAACTACGCTTCAGTAGTTAGAATAGTTCAAATGTTTTAAGTCGATAGTTTTCGAGGACTCGAACTGACCCGAGACCCGAACATCCACAGGTAGGTCACGAAACAACCCGATTCCATGTTTGATCATTTGGTGATTAGCCATTATGAAGTATAAAACGTAAATAAGTTTTATTGCTTCCAATTTATTGTGTTTTCTGTTTATTTTTTTAATTTTAAGTGCTTTGGGAACTTTGCACTATACCTAAGTGAGATCTGCATGTAGTGAAAATGTCGAAAAACAAAATAATAAGAAGTTGCAATGAGAGTCCGTTCGTGGAAGTAAAATCGAAGGTAGGTGTTTTCTCATGTTTATTGGGTAATTATTGCTTAATTTCCACGTTTAAAAAAACTTTGGAGTCATGTTTGTGTACAAATAGGGTACACAAAGCGTTTTAGTCAAGTTAGAAAAATGTACATTGTTTTCCATGTTTAGTAATGAGAGCATGAATCATTAAGTGCTTTAGCTGAGATTATAGGCCACTTGTTTTGCAGTTTGATGCCGAATTCAGGAGGTTTTCGGTTCAACGGAACTCCCAATCCAAATTCGAGGAATTCAGGGCATTAGTGGAGAAGCTACACAAAATTAAGGATATTACGTTTTTGGTGTCTTATATTGACCCCAGTGACCAGGATTTGCTTCCGATTAACAATGATGATAACTTGCGAAGAGCTTTACTTAACGCTAAGCCCCTATTGCGGGTTATCGTTCAGAGAAAAGGTAAGCTTTATTTTAAAAAAAACTGGTTGCAAAACTTTTCAAAAAGTGTAGTGTTTTCAAATTCTTAGTCGCTCTTTTTGTACTTAGGCGACAGTCTGGAAGAGCTCAACGGTTACGGCACCATGAAACCCCGCAACGTCATTTCCACAATTTTCGGCGGCACGCCTGGTCGCAACAAAAACCTAGCCATTTCAAATCCGCACGATTTCCGTCAAGTTTCCGCCATTATCGACGTCGATATCGTTCCTGAGACATGTCGTAGAGTACGGTTACTAAAACATGGCTCCGACAAACCTTTAGGCTTTTATATTCGCGATGGCACAAGCGTTAGAGTCACACAAAACGGCTTAGAAAAAATACCTGGCATTTTTATTTCGCGTTTAGTTCCTGGCGGATTGGCAGAATCCACAGGTTTGTTGGCCGTAAATGATGAGGTTTTAGAAGTGAATGGGATTGAAGTTGCTGGCAAAACGCTCGACCAAGTTACGGATATGATGGTGGCTAATAGCTCGAATTTAATCGTTACTGTAAAACCAGCAAATCAGCGTACAGTTGCGCCTGTTCGTCGTGGAAGTTTTAGTAGAAATTCTCAGCTTTCTAGTGGTTCGCAACAAAGCCACACTACTGGGGGGTCCGATCCTGACGATAAGTTTGACCAAGATGAGATTGTGGATTTGTTGGGGCCCGAAACACGTGATGAAGGTATTTTGCACTTGTGAGTTTAGTATGTAAATAACAGTTTCTTTCATCGCCTTCAATGGGGCCTTAATTACTTGAATATTAGGGTACTTTTGTGATAAAAATTCAGTACTTAATTTTGAAAAAAACATATAAAAGACTAGACATTCCACTAGTAAGCAAAAATTCCAAATATTTCAGTATGCGTTTTTCTTTTGATTACGCGTATTTTTATTAATTATTATTTGCAATTATGCAGTATTTTTATTAGTAATTTTATTGCTCTAATTGAGGTGTATTTTTATATTTTATGTATTTTAATTATATTGACTCTTGAATTATAATCAAAAGGTTATTATTAATTATTTTTATTCAATTTATTTTAAGGCATCTTCGAATATTATTAATTGTTTATAGGCAGGTAATTATTATGTTTACTTTACCCAAGTATAATTATTTTTACACTCAATTTTAAAGGCAGCTTTTTAAATGTGTTTTGTACAAAAATATCTAAAATTTAACTCTAAAAAATCCGTCCTTTCACGGCCTTATTCTTAAAATTAAATATGTCCAACCAAGTAAAACAAAAACTATTAAATAATATAAAACAGTATTTTATTGGTACAATAATCTCAAAACATTCTCAAAAAAAATGTACAAGTATAGGCATCACTTATTATTATTACAATTTTGTAATTTTAAAAGTTAATTGACAAATATATTATATTACCAGTTATTCTTCTATTATTTAAAACAGTCTCAAAAAAAAATTAAAAAAAATTACTACCTAATAGTGGTGGTCCTCATCAGCAGGCTGCTTGACCCAGTACCCCCATGGGGCAAAATGGTCATGCCCATCATGCTCTGTAGGACCACGGTATACTTTTATTTGCACTCTACCGTGATGTTCTAAAAAAAAATATATTTTTTAAATATATATAGAAAACATTTTTTATAAAATAATGAACTAAAGAATACGTACCGTGTTCAGATGCTGAAGCATCCAGATCTTGCCTTACTGGGGCACCTTGGACCATCAAAAATAGGGCTAAACACATGCAAATAAAAATCTGCAAAGAAAGAGTAAAAAAAAATTGTTGAAAATTAAAAAAAACTTACTTTGAACATTTTGAGATATTGTCGCGTAAAGTAATAAAAATACAAAGTAAATACACATTTTTAGTGTTTATTGTTGTATTTATACATCAATAAATTAATCAGTGGGGCGCGAAAACTTCTATTCCTGCGGTTAGAAAGTAAAACTCATTTCTTTTTCAACCAAGCTAAAATTTCTTCCCGCCCCTCTCCTGTAATAGAACTGGCTTCAGCAATAATCAAATTCTGCTTAATTTCTTTTTGCAATCGCTTCATTTGCAACATTAGTAAAGCCTCGTTTCGCATTTGCCTGTACGACACATCCATTTTTGTTAGCACAAGCAAAATCTACCAAAAGAAAATGTTTAAATTTTGTTATCTCTTGAAAAAAACTTACCTTAGCGTTTTTGAGTTGAGGATCCGCTAAAATAGTGTAAAGCAAAACCCCTGCAGCGGAAATAAGGCACAAGTTTGAGGTATCAACCACGTATAATATTTTCTGAACTCCGTTAAAATATTTAGACCACAAGGGAGCCATTTCACCCCCTAATTCTCGTACTTGTACGTAGTCATTTTCACCCCCAATGTTGAAAATATTAGTGCCAATTGTAGGAATTGAAGTGGTCGTACTGTCAACCGCGTCAACATCTTGTAATTTTCGCAACAGAGAAGTTTTTCCTGAATTTTTGGGGCCAATGCAAAGAATCATTTTGATTTTAACCTTTAATCTAGGAGGCTTATCGATAAAACAAAAGTGTTGACTAGCAACCAGCGTTACTATGCATGAAATACAAACAAATAACTTGAAAGTTACAACATATCAGTGGTATATGGCCTGAATTTTAAATATAATCGGCTTTCAAGCGGAAATTATTCTTTCCCGATAAAAGAAACGGTTACAATTCAAAAATTTCCCTCCTTGAACAACAACCAATCAAATCGTCGCAAAGCGCGGTAGCTGTCATTATTACGTCACGCAACTGTCAAAAGTTTTAAACCCGTTTACTAACATAACCCCAAGAGCAACCAAATCGTACAAAATAATGTAATTTTAACAAGAATAAACACATTTACAATGTTTATAAGTGATGTTAACAAAAAGGAAGAAATTCGTGCTATAGCAATACAAGAATTGCGACAAAAAGGACTTAAATATAGGCCTAAGAAGCTTAAAAATGTTCCGGTAAGCTACAACTCTTTATGATTATGACATATACTAATGATTTCAATGTTTATAAAGGAAAACAAGAACAGGAAAGTGTTTAAAGTACATTTACAAGCACTGCAAACACAAGTCGTGACACTAAAAGATGGACAACAACTTCAGGTCCCGATTGTTTTACACCAGCTTTGTACTTTTATTCTTAGCAAAGGTGATACCGAAGGAATTTTTAGGAAAGAAGGTTCCAAATCTAGACAAAATGAAATAAAGGTATGTACTTTTAGTGACACAATAAGACCACGGTAAAAAAATAAACGTTTTAGTTATCGTTAGACGCGGGGTGTTTTGATATAAGGGAGCATAACGTTATAGACATCGCGGCTGTGCTTAAAACAATCCTCCGGGACTTACCGGAACCCCTTATACCATACTCTTACCATGATTTCTTCTTGCGGTGCTCCATTTTGGAAAGTGAGAAGCTGGAATCGATGCTTATGCTTTGTTTGCTTCTTCCGACCGAACATTTGAACACTTTGGCTTATTTACTTAGGGTAAGCTACTAAAAATGTTGATTATTTCTGGTCAAAACGGTCTAGTTTTGCAGTTTTTCAACGATGTAGCCCTTCAAGCGAAGTACAACAAAATGACAGCTTATAACTTAGCTGTTTGCATAGCCCCGAATATTTTCCCTTTTGAGGAAAAAGTCCCAAATGCGCAAGCCCGTATTACCAAAACTTGCGAAATTGTTCAGGTTCGTACCCCAATTAAACCTCTTGCCATGTTTAATAGTCATTTTAACAGATACTTATCGAAAATGCACAATCTATTGGTATGATTCCATCGAAAGTTATTGACCAAGTCGATAAGCACCATTCGTCTGAGGAAGACCTTACAAAAAGGAAGAAACGCCGCAGCGGATCGCTTACAAGTAAATGTTGCTTTAAAAAACGTTCCTAACAACCTTAAAACCCGATTATAACATGTACATTTTTATAGGCATTATATTTGGTTTATTAACGTTTGTTTTTATGTTTTAAGGGATGTTCAACGGGCTTAAAAAAATAGTAACAAACAAAGGGGACGAGCAAACTATTTCGTCATCGAATATTGTAACACCAGACTTGTTAATGACCCCATCGATTAGCCGTTCGAGTAAGAAACGGCGCGTTGAAAGCAGCGGTTTATCAATTAGAAAAAAGTATTTGTTTAGCTGTGTAATTTTCAAATTAATAATTTTTGTGCTTGCAGGAAAGATTTAATAAGTCGTCTACCAGAATCAACCTTATTAAACACCCCATTTACGCCGACACGTACTCCAATTTGCGCCAATCCAAAGTAAGCACTTTTAAATGAAAAATTATTTGTTACACATTTTAAAATGTCTTGTAATTTAAAAAATTATTTTGCAGCCCTAAAACCGAGAAAAAAACCTTTACAACCAGTACAGATTTATACAAAAATAAGGAGCTAAAAGAGGAAAAAAAGACGCAATGGTACTCACGCACAAAACTAACAAAAAAACCAGACGATTCGAACGTGACAACACGAAGAAGCACATTAGTTCCCAAAGGAATCGAACGCAGATGGTCAGTCGTTAGCCAAGCCGCCAATTTCCGCAAAAACAAGAAACGCAACTCATTCGCTGGCACTTTAACCCACCCTATAAAAGAAACAAAAGCACCCTTAGAAGAATACGTCCGACTTCCCAAAAACGAATACGAAGAAATAAAGAACAGGGTATCAGCAATAGAAAGACGTATTTCCTTAGAAATGGACATAGCAGTACAAAAATCACCGCCTAAAAGCAACATTCAGGACGTGCAACAAGCGTACGAACAAACTTTAGCACAAGAACAAATGTCGCCGTCAACGGATCAACTCGCGAAACGCTTAAGCCGTGAGTTAAAAATCCGGCGCTCTAACGAAACCAAGATAATCCGTTCGCCAAGCGCGCGTAAAATAGGAACGATGCGCAGACGCTCCAAAGAACGCCTAACGCGCAACCAATCCTGGCACGTAACGTCCGACCAAAAACCAGCACCGATAATCCCAAGAGCGACACTAAAACGAGCGCAACCAGTTGCAATCCCGCGAAAAGAAGTTCCCCTTTTGCCTGTTTTCGCTACGCCAAACGCGCCAACAAACGAACGTATCCTTCGCTCTTCTTCCGCCAAAAAACGACAGCAAATTTCGTGCAACGCGTCCGGTCATTCAGCGGAATCTTCCTGGGTTTCTGCGGAAGGTTTTTTCGCAGGCGTGCGCACCCCGAATGAATCTTGCGAATCAGCAAATGGTCGCGCGTCTATTGCCAAAATCCGAAGCCAAAACGCTGGAATGGTTATGGCCAAAGCGCGTTTATTCGACACTTTACTAGAATCGGACAAGTCCACGTCTTTTACGAAGGAAATAACACCAAAATTACCACCCAAACCAAAGCAAATAGTCTCAAAAACGGGGTTCGTACGGCAGAACGACGTACGGCAATCAACGCGCGTGCGCGCGTTGAAAAACGACGACAGACGCATGCCCAAAAAGAGCATGTCGCCGCGCAGGCGTAATGCGAACGTAAACATGACTAAACAGCGACCGCACATCGTAAGAAACGTTGTAGATAATAAGGAGAACAAAAATCTGCATTTAACCCCTAGTAGGATGAGGCTATCGCCCCAAAAACGCACGCCTAAGAACCACCCTCATATTAAACAGTCGTTAACAAATAAATCGCCAAAAAGACTGTGCCGTACCCCTAATAACAGCGAACGCTGTACCCCTTTGAAAGTTCTAGCCACCCCACAGTGCCTTAAATACTGAAACTCTCTAAGTTTTATTTTATTCTTATGTAGCCATATTACTTATTATATTATTTTACTGTTTGACTTGTACGTTTGTAATTATTAATAAATAATACATATTTCTAAACCTTATTATTCATGTCTTGAGAGTTTTAAAGCAGACCACACTGGGTATCTGCATTTCTTGCAAAGTACGTTTTCGTTTACAATAACCCCTGAATGTTTTAGTGACCGGTTTCGTCTCCAAATTCGCGATGGGATGTAGTTGAACAAGAATTTACAAACTTTTCTGTCGATCTTTCCGTTAAAATCCATTCGTGCAAAAAGTAGAAACCGTTCCCTGTCAAAGCGCTCCAAATAGGGTTTCTTGAGGTTTTTTCTGCCCAAAATTTCCTTTAAGATAACTTCTTTTAGATATTCCACTTCTTCATTTATTTCATGGCTTAGAAATCTTTGAAAAAATCTTATAATTTTGATTTTTAATGTAAAAAAAAAGATACTTACAAAGCCAAAAAGAAATTCCGAACAGTAAAGTCTTCAACTTGGAAATTAGCTCTAACAAAATACAAAAACACCGCTGCAAGCTGATATTTGTCTGCAATAACTGCACAACAATCTCTGGTCAGGAACAATTTAATTTCAAATCGTTCTGAAAAACACGATTTTGATTCAGGAAAAGGATAAAGAACTGTGTACCTGTAAGTTTTATAAAGAGCGATGCTTGCTCTTCCAGTGCCCAGCTCATTTTAACTCAAAAATATCCTTATTTAGCTTACTTTTTCAGGAAATTCAATTTAAATTAACAAATTTTGAAAGTTGAGCGCTTGGTTGATGACGCGCAAGCGTTTGGCGTCAGTGCATTTGAACTACCACCAATCTGACCAATCAAAACGCTCCACGAAAAATAGTGTCAAAACCCGCCACCAGAGTACGATTCTGACACATCACTTGACAACACATCGTAAAATGTTGTAAAAAATGAAAACATTACGAAAATAGGCACGTAATACGTCCTCAATTGAAAAAGTAGTGTTTTAGGAAATTAGTTCTTGTAGTTTTTAACAAAATTATGAAAATGCGGGCGTTGGGGGTGTCGCTATTGAGCATGACGCTCACATCTTTGGTTGTGGCGAATGCTTACTACCAGAAAAAGCAGTTTTATCCTTCTGTTGTTTACATTACCAAATCAAACCCTAGCATGGCTGTAAGTAACCCCCTAAACAGCAAATCCCTTACTAAAAAATGATGATTTCAGGTCATATACATACAAGCTTTTATCTGCGTTCTTATCGTGGGAAAGATCATGCGAAAGATATTTTTTGGACAGCTTCGGACGGCAGAATTTGAGGTAAGCCTAGATTACAAGTACATTTAAGCAGGAATTTTAGGAAAAATGATATTTGTAGCACCTGATGGAACGATCCTGGTACGCGGTGACTGAAACATGTTTGGCTTTTACCGTTTTTCGGGACGATTTTAATCCAAAGTTCGTCGCCCTATTTACACTGTTGTTGTTCTTGAAATCATTCCATTGGTTGGCTGAGGACAGAGTGGATTACGTACGTATTTAATTATTCGTTAGGACATGTTTCTAATGAGTTATTTATTGTTTTTAGATGGAGCGTAGTCCGGTCATAAGTTTGCTTTTCCACGTAAGGGTTCTATCCCTTTTACTGTTGTTGTTTTCGCTGGATTTACACTTTTTTACACACGCGTACTTGTCTACCATTTCAAAGGGGGCTTCAGTGCAGCTTGTGTTTGGGTTTGAGTACGCGATTCTCATAACCGTCGTTATCAACATTACGATTAAATATGCGCTGCATTTCGTTGATTTAAATAGCGAAACGCCTTGGGACAACAAAGCTGTCTTTTTGCTGTACACAGAGCTCGTCATGGGGTTCGTAAAAGTCATTTTGTACATCGCATTTGTTGGGATAATGGTGCGTATTTACACCTTGCCGCTGTTTGCGTTTAGACCCATGTATTACACGTTGCGGAACTTTAAAAAGGCTTTCAGTGATGTAATTCTGTCGCGTCGAGCGATTCATAACATGAACACGTTGTATCCTGACGCGACACCAGAAGAACTGCAAGCAGCGGATAATATTTGCATAATTTGCCGCGAGGAAATGACAACTGCCTCCAAGAAGCTCCCGTGTAATCATATTTTCCATACAGCGTGTCTTAGGTCGTGGTTTCAACGCCAGCAAACATGTCCAACGTGTCGGCTTAATATCTTAAGGGCGCCTACGCCGAACGATGTTAATCGTGAACGTGCTAGGGCGCAGCCAAATCAAGCAAACTTCTTCAACGCGTTTGCTGGTCCTAACCCGTTCCAGGTGTTCAATTTAAACAACTTAAACGCGCCAAATGGGAACGCGCAAGCTCCTCCGGCTACGAACGCTCAACCACAGGCTAATAACGTTAATTTCGGCGCTTTTCCGTTACCTCCGTTTCCGTTTATGCCCTTTATGGCGCCACCACCAATGCCGACGCCTAATTTAATGAATTTAAGTGTCGAGGAGTTGCGCCGGTTAGAAGGAAACGAGCGCGCTAATATCGAGGCACGTATTCAATGTTTACGCAATATCCAAGTTATGCTGGATGCTTCTGTTGTAATGATGCAACAGTATACGGCTGCTGCTTCGATTTCTGCTACTATGCCCTTCCCTACTGCGAGTTCGAGCCCTCAAGGGCCGTCTCAAACTAATGATGACTCTGAATCTGCGCCAAAACCAAGCACAAGCTCTACTGCTGAAAATGTAGCGCCAAAAACGCCTTCCGTTACTAAAATTGAGCCAGAAGCTACCGTAGCAGGTACGTCTGCAAATTCCACTGATGGCCCTCCTGAGGTAGATGGCGTACCCCCTTCTGAAGACGAGCTTCGCCGAAGAAGGTTGCAGAAGTTCCTTGCATCGCAACAGCAAGAGTAACGTACTGAATTATTTTATTTATTATATTTTTAATATTGTAATATGATTTAAATTGGATTTCAAAAATATTGTGTATATTTTGTTACTGTGATTAGATTAATTAGGATTGGCACCAGTTTTATTAGATTAATAAATGTTTACATAGTTCTTTTTATGTTATTTACTGAATTTACAAATAAATCATTGTATCACATTTCATTTTGTTGTTTTATTTCTATAAAAACTAAACAATCATTTTTTAAAATCATGATCCATGTTTTTAAATCTCCATGGTGCATTGACGTTTTGAATACACGCGCCTACCACTCATTTGCTAGAAACATCCAAATACTCGAAAAAGGTCACCTTCAAACCATCAACAACCAAAAAAATGGATCAGTAGTTCATTTGCACGTCATAGATCAAGCAAAATCAGCTGTTCTATCTGTGGTTTGCGTCAATTCTCAACGACCTCGCCAAAATTAGTCAAAATACCCAAATTGTAAGCAAATGTAGTGTGTTTCTCAAACGTTTTGATCAAAATTAGGCCCAATGGCAATAGGCGTATTCCCAGTTGCAAAACTAGGCGCTTTGCTAATAAAACAAATCAGTAAACCCATAGCAAACACCATTAAAACCAATGCAAAGAATCATCCAGTTTTTAGGAGATATGTTTGCCTACCTCCTGCTAGGTGTAAGTTCACAAAACTTGGATTTTCCCTTGTTTTAAAAGTGAATATTTGCAGTTTACCACTGGTGCGAGGTTAAGGCAAAGATGTGGATCGTGAATCTAGGAAAGCCAGTCAGTATACCAGTTTTAAGCGAGGCAATGGCTATTGAATTAGGCGCTAATTTACTTGGTGAAGGAATTATTTTTATAATCGCTGCTGGGATACTTGTTTCAGAATATAACAGGTAGGATTTAGCACATTTTTAAGGTACACGACTCATTAAAAGAGTTGTAGATCAGCGAATAAAGAGGCAGCAAAGGAAGAAGCGAAGCGAAAAGAAATGGCTGGTGTACAGGAAGAGATTCGTGAGCTTTATTTACAAACCGACGAGCAAGCAGCGTATATTCGTGAATTGCGTCGACGAGTTGGTGATTTAGGTAGGTAAGAAGCTTTTTACACAAAATTAGCAGCCCCTTAATAACTCATTTCTAGAAACACGAGTATCGTCGAAACCAACGGTATTTAGCGAAAAACCTAAAGATAATGAGCCCCCTTCAACTCCCCCAAGTGCGCCAATTCTACCTAAGCACCAAGTGCCGTTTATTGGTGAAACGGAGCCCCCGAGTGAAAGTCCAGCTATTACAGAATATAGAGAAGTTGGAGTAATACTTAGAGCGGTTAGTGATGTTGAAAATGAATTCTGGAAATACCCGCCAGCCCCACGGAAAGTTGGAATAGTGTCCAAGGCTTTAGATCATTTTTACAAAGACGTATACAGAGTGCCCCTCTCTACGTAAACTAAGGTATTTTACTACAGTCAATCTGTCCTAAATAAGGGGGGGTACATCGACAAAATTCCTGGTAGGGCCGCCTTTTTCATATGATGTAACTGGATGTCCAAAGAGTAAAACCCCAAATTGGCGTATATCTACCAGTTGCAGAAACGGAGTTATGGCCCCCCAAAGGACCCTCTTTAATTCATCACGGTGGAACTGCACCAAATTTTGCAAATAGATGTCAAATAAGGTTTTAAAAAGATTTTTATAAAATAAAAATCTCTAAAAAAATTCCTTCACCCCCTAAATAGCCCCCAAAGAGTAATAACCAATCACGTTGGATTTACACCAAATTTTGCAGATAGATGTAAAATGAAATGCTAAAAAATATTTGTTAATAACTTTTTTTTGAAAAAAAAATTAAATACCCCCCTTAAAAGCCCCCTTCGTTTATGGGGCGAAGGAATTATTTTTTGAAAAAAAGTTATAAGGAAATATTTTTAAGCATCTTATTATGCATCTATCTGCAAAATTTGGTGTAAATCCAACGTGATTGGTTATTACTCTTTGGGGGCTATTTGGGGGGTGAAGGAATTTTTTTAGAGATTTTTATTTTATAAAAATCTTTTTAAAACCTTATTAGACACCTATTTGCAAAATTTGGTGCAGTTCCACCGTGATGAATTAAAGTGGGCTCTTTGGGGGGCCATAACCCCGTTTCTGCAACAGGTAAATATACGCCAATTTGGGGTTTTACTCTTTGGACATCCAGTTACATCATATAAAAAAGGCGGCCCTACCAGGAATTTTGTCGATGTCCACATAGGATTGACTATACTATTTATATTATTTTTTATTGGTGCGCTACTTAGTACAATTTTTATCAAATTGAACCGTTTAATTTTAAGTATAAACCCCCGTTTAAGTTTGTTGTTACTCATAACAGAAAAACATGTAATAAAATGAAAATATACTTTCACAATAAATTGTATAAATGACATGAAATAGAACTACTTAATGAAGTTACGTTTTAACATTTTCTGTAAAGATTCTATTTTTTCCTCTAGTTTTTTAAAGTCAATTTCACTTTTGCCCCCGCGAGGGGACTTGAGGCGCTTTTCACTGCACCTTGAACTACATTTAGAGGTCACTGAACTTGACCTTGAGCGTTCGGCTGGGGATTGTGGCCTGCTAAACCTCGGTGAAGGTGACCCCATGCTATAATAAGCTGACTGAGGTTCTTGGGGGTATTTTACTGAGTTTGTTGATGAACTGCGGCTTCGGTGTTTTGGTAAATTGGGCTTGAAGTCGATCCGTGAAGGCCTAAAATAAGTTGAGAGTGGATTTTTGCGTTTTTTTTGCATATTTTACCTTGGTATGTCGTCCCAATCCCGTTTCTGCGATCTTGAACGCTCAGAGCGTTCTTCTATTCTGCTAAACTCGCCCATGGGCGATTTGTTACGTCTATAAACTGTATTTATGCTGCAATCTGACTTTTTTCGACCAGGGAACTTGTTACCATCGCCGTAGCATAATCTGTTAAAAGTGCTACGAGTTTTTTAAGCTTTTAAGTTATGAAAATGTGGTGTTTACCTTGCAGCTTGGCTACCGCCGCGTATTCTTGTTTTTAGATTCTTTTCCGAGCATTTAACACGGTCCAATTCTTTCGCTAGCATTATTTTATCGTTACGGAGTTTTTCTACCAGCTCATGGTGTGAATTTCGCTCGCAAACAACACTTTTTTCTAACTTGTCCATTGCTTTTTGTAAGCTCACGATTTGGCTTCGCGGTTTTTTGTCTATTAGCTTGGACATGAGTTTTATTTCTTCTTGTAGGTTGAAATTATCATCGGTTAGCTCGTCTATCCTAAATAAATAAAATTTTGGGGTGTTTTTTGGAATGAAAAAAAATTGTGTACCTTTTCTGCATTGAGTATATTTTTCTGCTTTCGCTGCAATGATTTTTCTGCATTAGTTCTTCTCTGGCGCGAGATAGCTCCAGCTCTAGACGTCGTATAGTTGCCTGTAAAATTAGGGGGTCTGGGGGGCCACAATATTCCAACGGTAAGGGGTAACGTATTCTACAAAAGGAAAAAATACCATATTTGAAAAAACCATATTTAAAGACCTACTTATCAAATTCCACGCAATAAGTTATAATAAGATATCTTCTATTTGAATTACTATTTTGTCCACAAGCTTTAGTTATTTTTCTTGAGCGTAAAAGCTCCAAATCTTCATAAGTTAAAAGGTCTAAAGTAACACATTCGCTGGTCTGCAAAATAAATTCTTGCAACTTTAAAAATAATTATTTAAACTTACCCGTAGGAGTCCAGACTTTATCATAGTTATAAAAATATCAAACTGCTTAAAATTACCAGTCTTATGTGTTAAATTTTCTATATCTGCAAAAAAAATGCTCAAAATTTGGCTGTAAACCAATATTTTGTTTATTACAAGTTGCATCGTAGCTGCATTGCCATTCTTCACCAGAATTTTTATCAGTGATCAAAATTTCCAAATTGTTTCCCAACACATTCATCTTGAAAAGAAACTCTTGGCCGTGAAAATTGCATGTTGTTACCAGATTCGGATCAGCCATTCTTAAAGAAAATTGTGAAACTTTACTAATTTTGAATTTTAACTTTTTTGACATCATTCCATCGTGCAACAGACGTTTACCTACTTTAATTTACAGCAGTTGTTGAAAACTGTTAAATTTATAAACGAAATTCTGAAATTTTAAGCTAAAAAGGCTAAAAATCTGTGGAATTGGTAACTTGTAAGCAAATGGCGCGATAATTTTAAATATCGCGCCAAAATTTGAATTCGCCGTTAATCAACAACGTTTCGTTAACGGACCAATAAAACCGGCCATAATCACGGAGTTTCAATCCTACCAACTCATTTCATAAAAATAAGACATAACCTCACATTTACGCAAAATGACTTCTTTGCTCAAAATTTCGAAAAATATCCTTAATTTAGCTGCTTTTTCGGCACAAACTAGATGTATTTCACTAGCACCACGCCTGCAGATCAAAGAAAGTAAGCTTACGCACCTAAACCGTGCCAAAAACGCTATTTTTGAATGTTTCAGTACACTCTATACAAGAGGGTAAAGATTTGGTTATAAAGGCGAATATTTTACCATCAGGGCGTGAGCCCTACATGATTAAAACACAACAAAACGCCTGTCCAGTTTGTGCTACGGGATTAGACGTAAAACACACAGACGTTCTGATATTAAGCCAGTTCGTAAGAAGTGACGGTTGTATGCTACCAAGAAGAGTAACGGGGCTTTGCAAAAAACAGCAAAGGCGAGTAACTTCTCTAGTTGCCATGGCACAAAAGGCAGGCTTAATGCCAAATTTAACCCCAGCAACGAGCAAAAAAGACCCCAGGAAACGAAGCGATTGGAAAAAGTTTAATAAGTATTTTGACGAGAGTACGATAGAATTTAAATAACTAAATAAAACGAGGTATGTTGGTTTTGTATTATAGTTTATTAATCGTCTAACGAGAGTTTTATTTCAATGTCTTCCATTATTGTTTTTTCTAAGTTTAGGGACATCGTGTCCGAATCTAAAGTCTCGCTTTTGAGAAGAGTTGCATCGATCATTGCTTTAAAGGGGCTTTCTTCGTAAGCGGAATAATGTAACACTTGTCTAAAATATTAAATTGTTAAATTAACAAGAGTGGGATAGATCATTTGAAAAGTTAAACTTCGCAGCTCATTTTTTAGGACTATTTTTTTTTATTTTTATATAATTGATATACATTCTATATGATACTCTTCGCAGTAGATGTTTAAAAAGGTGCATTTTTTATTTTATTGAAAACAACGTAAATCTTATTTTTTTTGTAAACGGGTGGGGATACAAAAAAATTACCAAATGCTTTTTTATAGGGAAAAATACAATCTTTAATTTTATTAAGAATATTTTTTTTCGTAAAGTTGATATTAACGAAAATATGAATTTTTTTCTACTTTGGGAGTGTTTTTAACCCTCTATTTATTACTTGATTTTTTCCAAAAATAATAGGACTCTTCCTCTAAATGGGATTGATTTTTGTGTTTAATCTCAAGTGGATCCGATAAACCGTTCTTGAGTTATGGTGGTCACAAATTTCGTTACAGACAGACGGACAAAAAATAAAAGTCTTAAAACGAACGAATCTGCAAAAATGTTTGCTCTAGGATGAATATTAACGATTTTAGAGAAGGTCCGAGTAATCGCAATATACTCTTTTGCGAAGAGTATAATAAGGGGACACGTACTCAAAAACGCTTAATATTTGAAGAGGCGTAAGCTCGTAGGTTTGGGTAAAAATGTCCATATTTTCAAAATACGCTGATTCATCCGCATTTTTTACAATATCTGGTAACATAATACTGGGTCCGCAGCCTGGTACCCATTTCCTAAAACATTACGGCTTTAAAAAACGGTTTAAAAAAAAAAGTTTTTTTGTAGTCAAAAGTAAAACTTACTCTAACTCAGGGATTAAGCGTTTTTTGCCAAAGAAATGTTTCACAAAATGAAAAAGTGCTAACAAATCCTCTGTTTTTGAAGTAGGAAGATCTTTCTTTAGATTAATCTCCACGAAATAGATTTGGTTTGGATCTACTTTACTTGGCTAAAATTAAACATTTAAAAAAATGATTCACCCCAAGCAAAAAAACTTGCGTTTCTAGGCCTAATTTTGGCTTGTATAGTTTCCCATGGTAAAAAAACTTCACGTGGGTATTTTTTAATTAATCTACACTCAAAAAATAAACTAAATAAAACACTCCAAAATCTGTACGTATGTAAATTATGCTCCGCATTTCCGTTTAGTATCTAAAAAACACTAAATTATGAAAATATTCTTGACTTGACTGGTAAAACTTACAACATAGTCTTTTGGTCTCATAAAGGCCAAAATCTGCACTCTACCATAAGCTACAATACCACTTTGCAAAGAAATACTCCTCAGGAGGTATTTTATAAATGTGGGCTTCGACATTGTACCAATGATAGTCATTACAGGGCCTTAAAATTCACTTTTAAAAATTAGCCCAATCATTCTATTTAAAATTCGTAGGTTCCTTAGAAAAAAATCCCAACCAAGATCTGCTTATGCAGGATTGTAGGCACTACCCCCAGGAATATAAAAGTGAAAAATTCCCACGAAATTTCCGTGACGTTTAACCCCATCTTGCATAGAAGTGAGGAGTTAGTTTTTTGTTAATACTTAAACTATTCGGCACTTTTAAAAAAAGTTTTAAAAATTTTTAGGAACATTATTTTAATAAGAATACAATCATTCTTAAAAAAATAATGTATCACTAATATTAACGATTCTATAGCTCTTTGAAAATCACCTTATTTCATCATAATCGTCTATCTTAGTCATAGAGTCCTGAAGCATAGATTGCAGCGTTCTCTGTAGGACCAAATTAGCACATTTTCAAAGTGCTATAAAATCGTTCACATTGGTGATTTATTATTTTTTTAAAAATGAGTGTATTCTTATTAAAGTAATGTTCCTAAAAATTTTCAAAAGTGCCGAATAGTTTAGGTATTAACAAAAAATTAACTTCTCACTTTTATGCAAGATGGGGGCTAAACGTCACGGAAATTTTGTGGGAATTTTTCACTTTTATGTTACTGGGGGTAGTGGCTACAAAGCTGCATAAGCAGATCTTGGTTGGGATTTTTTTCTGGGGGCATTATTAGAATGATTGGGCTAAATAAAAAATTATTAAAATGGAATGACCTTCATGCCACTGATGTTTAGGCACATTTTTCAAAAGCTGGTGCACTCGATCCCCTGCATCGATATAATCAATAAAAGCATACCGATTTAGGTTGAAAATATCACGCGTGAATAGCTCAACACGATCAGGATAGTCTTGGTTTAATTTCTAAAATAATTAGCTTTTTTTAAGTAAATAAAGTTTAGATTTTTGCTTACGATTAAATTGTTTCTAAACTCAGGACAATGCTCATAAATTCGCATAATTGGTACTCCTTTATCAAGTAAATTCCGTGTTATAAGCCCCAGTCCAGCGTTAGTCTCAGCAATTATATGTTTTTCGTCATATTGGCTTATAATAGGGTATACAATATTAGCAACATCTTCCGCAATCTTAGAATCAATTAAATACAAATGATCTGATAAATTCCGCTTTAAAAGTTGATACTTTGAAGGTATTCCTGGTCGTTGTGCATCCAAATGCGGATTTTTCCCAAAAAAATAATTCATTCTGCCTCTATGCGATCGCTTAGCTTTGGCGTCGATTTTAGTTTCATCGTTTTCTAAAGTATGAGCACTAACTTCAGTGCTTTTCAGACGTATTTTGTAGTTTACACAACTGCAGAGTAGATTGGGTCGTAATTTGGGTAAAATGTTATTCATTTTGTTTGTTTTTTGAACATTATTTGGGAAAATTGATGAGAAACGCGAACTTAACCTCACTTTTGAAGGTTAGTCAGTAGATCAAACGAGTGGAGCGTTTGATCTACTACGCTAAAGCATTCCAGACACCGTAAAAATATCTAAAGCGGGGGATACACGTTTGGATTTTTTGTGATGACGATTTTTGTCGTTTTTTGCGTTTTTAAAGAGTATAAGCCTTTAATTAGGGGTTCTTATGATAAATTCTTGAAATATAGAGCCAAATAAAGAGTAACTTAAGAAGTATAAAGGCTTTTTTTATCATTTATTCTTTAGCTGTTAATCTTACCTATCTCAAGCTAAATATAGATCGCTTTATACAGTATAATGCTTAAAATAAAGGAGAGACACACAGTCTACATCATTAGGAAGTGAAATGGGGCGTCGCAAACTAAATGTATCTCTCTTTGAAATCGTGATTTAACCGCTACTCATCTTGAATATTTTAAAAACATACATCCTGTGAAAATAGTTTTAAAGCGGTTAGTAGCAAGAAAAACGTTTAATTATAGAGAGCTATTATTTTTAAACTTTATATCTACATTAACATTGTAGACTGAACAGAATAATATTGGAGTTTTTTTGCGATGAAAAATGGTTTCTAAAGAAAAAAAAAAGCAAGTTAAGTCTGCAAAAAATAGAACCCTAAAATAAGGTATTCTTTTGGCTTTTTGTTGCCCTGAACAAGAAAAACAATAAAAGATCCCTAAATAACTTGACTTTTTGGAGTATTAAAAAAGAACTAAAAAAAAAATGTTTTTATTGCCTTATTAAATTTGATAAAAATCTGCTAAAAAAAAAGGCAGAAGCATTTTTTTTAGGGTGCGTATTTTTTTGACACTATTTTTTTGGGGTAACACTTTTTTCTAATTTTTCTTAAATAACTAATAAAAATTGCAAAACTTTATTGCCTTAAAACTTATTTTATACAGGGTACCATTTGTTTATCTTTTGAATAATGTTTATAACCAATTTAATTTTACAAAAATTTTATGAAATGAAGCTAACAACAATGTCAATATGATCTAATGCAAAAATGTATGCTCAAGAATCTTGATGAGTTTTAAAGATGTATTTTACAAAGTGTGCTGCCGAACTTATGCAACTTTGTTCGCATTATTCTCGATGAATATAACAGATGGATTTTTGTAATTTCTAGGGATTACTAAGAATACCCCAAGAGCGTACCATCGCGTTTATGCGCCATTTTTTTAACACCCTGTAGTTAAATAAATGTGTAATTTTTTTCACCTAACTGTTAAAAAAATGTAGGTACTTATTGTAAATTAAATAAGCTATAAATTTGAAAAAAATAATTATTTTCTTTTACTATCATTTTCTAAAGCGCAATTTTTTTGCTTACGCGGTATAAAAACCAAGATACCGAATCCGAATCGCCATATTATCCACAAGCCAAGCAAATCCTAGCATAAAATTAAAACTCAACGATCTTAAACCAATGCCAACAAACTTATTAAAGTCTACTCCAATCCCGGGCTTTTTCAGCCATTTTAAACGAGCTTAAGTAAACTGTGGGCGTGGCTACTGCATCGCCAACTAAGATCGTTCTACTTAACGTCTTAACGCATTCACACGTTAAGTTGTGTTGGTTTGTGTTGGCTACACTTGGATTCAGATGATTTAATTGTTTTTTCTGAATGCCTCAGTTCACGAGGAAATTTTGCGGTTCTTAAATCTAGTGTTTAGATTCTACGCTTTTTTGAACTTGATGACTAGTAGTTTTTGGTTAATTAACTTACGGATAAATTAATTTGTGCTGGGAAATAGTTTTTTTTAAGAGTGCAAGAAAAGTTTTTTGTTGGATTTTTGCTGTTAGACTTTTTGCGTAGTGTAAAATGGACACAGGTATGTTTTGAATTTTTTTATTAGTTACAGTGACTAGATATGTTGAATTTTTGTGAAATTTTTTACCACTGCGGGAAATGCACTTTTTAAACATTTTTTTTTTATGGTTCATTTTCTTTTTGGGTGCGCTGCAAAATACCCAAAGCCTTTTTTAATATTATAAAAATTTGTGTTGGGCAATTTTTTCTACTTAGTGATACAGGGTGTTTAAAAAGTGGCACATAAACGCGATGGTACGTTGTTGGGGCATTCTCAAGGATCCCTAGAAAATTGTCAAAATCCATGTGTTATATTCATCGAGAAAAATGCGAACAAAGTTGCATAACTTCGGCAACAAAGTTTGTAAAATAGATCTTAAAAACTCATCTAGATTCTTGAGCATACATTTTTGAATTTAGATCATATTGACATTGTTTTCAGCTTCATTTCATAAAATTTTTATAAAATTAAATTGGTTATAAAAATGTAATTTAATCATTAAAAAGATAAACAAATGGTAAAATAATTTTAGACAGATTGTGTCTTTGTAGTTAGCCATTTCTTTCGTTAATGTGTTGTTAACTTCAAGATATAAGCTTTTAAAGTATCGCACTTTGGGGCCTCATATCTCCAAAGGTATTTGAGATTTTTTTTTAGCAATTTTTTGGGGATCCCTAGGCATGCCCCAACAACGTACCATCGCGTTTATGCGCCATTTTTTGGACACCTTATATAAATCATTATTTAAAAAAAATGTGAATTAAAACAAAAACTTCCGTCGCACCACGTTTTTGTAAGTTTTGCGACAACTCACTAGAATAAATTCAATAACAAAAATTTTATTTGTTAGAAAATAAAGGACTTTTTTTCGGTTAGTCTTACATCTGACAGATTTCTCAAAAATTCTCAAAAAGTTTGAGAAAATCTGCAAGAATTTTTGCTTTACAAATTTCCAAAACAAATTTTATTTTTCTTTTTGTTTTTGAATTTGCCGTAAAGAATTTTTCCGACGCTTCGAAAATTGTTACAGTTGGATTCAAAAGCACATAATTTTTTGCGGGTTTGGTAAAGAAAAATATTTGTGCATTTTCAACTTTTTAAATTTTACAATCGTAAAATTTAGACATACCAAATTTTTTTGTAAATTAAAACAGTCCATCATTTCCTTTTGTTTAAAGGACCTTAAAAAATACAATAATTTGAACTGACTTAACCTCGGGCTTTTATAGATTATTAGCAAAACCCTAAAAAATACTGTTTACCAAAATGTTAAAAAACTTTAATACGTAAAATTTTCAAATATTCCTATTTATACTTAATTTCCAAGAATTGTCATTAGTTTCTCAACATAGTGCAATTTCTGGTACATTGCCATCTGAAGCAGACCATTTTGGTACATTTTTATTTTTTTTTCACTTCAAATTTCGATCCGCACTTGCTTTTCAACTTTTCATCAACATGCAAGTTGTTAACAACTTTAATGTTCATGCCATCTATAAAACGCATTCTTGCGCAAATGCTTCACAGAAGCATCGACATTTTATTTGCAGAAAATAAATAAAATAAAACCAAAATATTTCCGCGGCGATACTAAATTTATTTTTGGTTTAGTGATGCCCTAAAACTCAAAAGTAAATCTCGTTTCAAATGTGGCGTAAACTAACTCAAATATTTCTTTTTGTTTAACCGCTAAGAGTAAAGTAATACATTGTGGATAAAATACTACACATTTCGGAAACCAAGCCTGACATTACAAATTGCCGAAAAAACTAAGAGCTGACTCCAACTCATTTAATTTAATGAGAAAACAAATTTAGAAACAAATGTGACGACTAGTCTCACTACTAAATCATACGAAAGACTGACTTTTGATTTTTATTTGTTCGCGCCAAGTTATGTACTTCGTGTCCTCTTATTTGCGTACACCCAATTTGCGGACATACCCAATTTTCGGACCTAAATGGTCAAAAACGGAAAGGTTAGAGGTAGTGAGTTTTTTTACCTGGGTAAAGTCCAATATGCATATCTATTTTTGAATTTCAGGGTTTTAGACTGACTTTTATGAAAGCACTGGGGGACATTTTTCCACTGGGGGACATTAGGTTAGGTAGATTAGGTTAAGTTTTGCTGCTAAAATGAAAATATAAACTCTAGCTATGTCGGTACCTAGCAGTGCATCCAAAATTGTGTGCATTACTGAAGGACATATTACTAGGTGTTGTTCTCGGTGTTGTTATGTAAAAAATGTATCAACACATTATCAGAAAGCATTGTAGTTTAGAATTATTTGATCTTTATACTAAATAAAAGCATAAAATATTATTACTGACTTCTGCACATAAACATCTCAAATTAAAGGAGAATCCTTTTCTTACTACAGGTAAACGGATTAACTCTTACTTAATGACTATGTCCGCAAATTGGAGAGTATTTTGGAACGCATATTGGACGTACGCAAATAAGAGGGCTTCAAGCTATGAACATTATTTTTGTCAAATTCAAATTTTAACATTATAACTTATTTTAAATGATTTAAGTCGGCTTTGCTAACAAATGAAATACGTTTAAAATGACATGTGTTGACAAGGTGGCTTGTTGTGGTAAAACAAAACATATATCACGTATTTCAGCTAACTTTGATCTATATAATTTAGTGCGCTGCCAGTTGTTTGAGAAACCCTTTATTTTTAGAGCTTTACGCTACAGTTTCGAAGCAAAAATTGTGCCATCTTCAGTTTCATAAAAAAAAGTGGTTAGAAATTTTTAACGTTTTCTTGTTTATTATTTATTTTTGTAACTTTAAACTGTGCTAGACATTAAAAAGTCTGAAGCTTATTGATGTATTGTGTTTTACGGACAAGCCAATTTGAATGAGTTATTAAAATAACATAAATCCAAGAACAAGCATCGGTTAACAACTTGGGGATTAAATTTCACTCAGAAAACCATTTTATTGCTAGTCGACCGCTACACTCACACAAAATAAAAGAAATCTTTACGGAAAATGGTTAGTCGACACCTGTTTAAATATGTCTGAAAAAAAAAAATCTGTTAGCAATAAAAAAGAAAATTAAGGATTTAGAAAAATTGTCCTTCGGACCGGATTGGTAATTTTAATCATTATGCCGAACTTATGACTAACTGGGCATTTATTGGAACTGATTATTTTAATTAAAATTAAAAGAAAAACAATCGTACATTAATTTACTTACAACTCGTAGGTAATGTAATTTATAAATAAACGAGATAATCTGAAATGTACATGTGTAAATGTCACGAGCTAAAATATGAGATTAGCTACTAATTTTATTTATGCTCAAGTATTAATTTAATGCTCTGAGTACAAAATAGTCATCAGCCAAAAGTTTTAAATTAATTTTATAATTAAGTTTTCCTCACAAGGTACCTATTTATTTTTCTATTAAGTTTTTGGACGCGATATAAATAAACAATTTTAAAATAATCAAGTCTTATCTTTTACAGGTCAATACAAAAGGGGCAATAGGTCAAAAGTTATCAGGGATTTTTTTAAGTTGTATAACATCTTCAAGGCTCACTTGTTCTTAATAGTCTATGCTCTATCACTTTTTGTTTTACATATTATTTTGTAATCTTGGTATATTTGTGTCCGTAACTTTTATTTAAAATTTCAATGTTTACAGTTCTCATTCAATAAATTCTTTTCACCAAAGTTTTTCTACAAACAAATAAATTTAAAGGATGTCCAAAAATTGGCGCATAAACGCGACGGTACGTTATTGGGGCATGTCTTGGGATCCCTAGAAAAATGTTGAAAAAAATCCATCTCATATACCCTTGGAGATATGAGGTCCCAAAGTGCAAAACTTCGAACGCTCATACCTTGAAGATAACAGCACATATTAACAAAATGGTTTAATACAAAGCTACAGTATATCTTAAACCATTTCACCATTTGTTTATATTTTAAATGGTCGAATTACATTTTTGTAATCAATTTAACTTTACAAAATTCACGAAATGAAGCGACAACAATGTCAATAAAATCTAAAGCACAAGTGTATGATCAAGACTCATAGATGGGATTTTAGATGTGTTTTTCTAGACTGTGTTGCCGAATTTATGAAACTTTGTTCGCATTTTCCTCAATGAATATAACAATTTTTTTTTAACAATTTTCCAGGAATCCCCAGGCATGCCCCAACAACGTACCATCGCGTTTATGCGCCAATTTTTGGCTCCCTATTTGCAATTAAAAATTGTGTCAGGCTCATAATTTATTTCTTGATTTTGTGACTACTTTTTGGTCTCCATTGGGCGTCGAGTGTTTTGTTAACTTAGTTTATTTGTCTAGCATTTAGTAGAAATTCGTAAGCAAACATTGTCTTTGGTTTAGATAAATTTGTTCACTAAATGGATTTGGTTTTAAACACCTTTTGTGTCCCCAATTGTCACTGGTTTGCTTCTGGGTTTTAGTAAATTGTTTACCTAATATTTAAGTAAAATAAAAAGGTGCTTAAACATAAGTAAAACTAGAAGCGCAATAACATTTCAGATAACAAAATGGCTTGTTCGTTTAACTTGAATGGAACATTAAAGAAACATTAAAATAAAAGTACATAACAATGCGATAATAAAAACAAGTGCTTACATGGAACTCTTTCATTACAATGTTTTACGGAGCATTTTTCTTCTTCTTCTTCTCTTAAAGAACCGCCAAAGAGTTTTGGTCAGTCCGCAAGAGCAAACAAAAAAATGTTTGTCTTTGTTTAAAAATTAGAAAACACCGGTAGCTTCTTCCAATGTACAAATATCTACTAATAGATCGGTAAATACACATTATTACCTCCGTAGGTCAGTAACTACTTAAAACAAATGGGTTTTCAAGTACTTTATACTAGCACGTTTCCAAGAAACTTTTAAAACATAAAATCATCTAGAATGTTAAATATTTTGCTATGTTTACTTTTAGCACAAGCTAAGATAGGGAGTCTTATCTTTGGAATTTTCTAAAGGTGAATATTTCACCCTAATAAAGGTTATGGGCAGTAGCACGTGCCCAAAATATGGGGTCACACTCCAGTGAAATGTCGGTCAAAATGTCAATTAGGGTAAAAGATCATAAATTGTAAATCTTCATTTTTGGTATTTATGTAAAGTGTCCAAAAATTGGCGCATAAACGCGACGGTACGTTATTGGGGCATGTCTAGGAATCCCTAGAATAATGTTACAAAAAATCCATCTCATATACCCTTGGAGATATTAGGTCCCAAAGTGCAAAACTTCAAACGCTCATACCTTGAAGATAACAGCACATGTGACATATTAACGAAACAAATGGTTTAATACAAAGCTACAGTCTATCTTAAACCATTTCACCATTTGATTATCTTTAAATGGTCGAATTACGTTTTTATGATCAATTTAATTTTACAAAATTTGCATGAAATGAAGCTGACAACAATGTCAATAAAATCTAATGCAAAAGTGTATGGTCAAGACTCATAGATGGGATTTTTAGATGTGTTTTCCTAGACTGTGTTGCCGAATTTATGCAACTTTGTTCGCATTTTTCACAGATGGTGTTTTTAACAATTTTCCAGGAATCCCTAGGCATGACCCAACAACGTACCATCGCGTTTATGCGCCTATTTTTGGACACCTGTACATCAGATTTTTAAGCCTTTAGAAACCTTTAAGAAGGTACTTTTAATTTAACAAAGTTATACCACATAATTTTTGCTTTCGTCGCGCTACAGATGTAAAAAACCTGGTCTAAAATAATGTAATTAAAACCTTGGTAACTGAGTGTTCAAGAATATAAAAGGGGCCTTGTTTTAACCCGAGGAACCATGGCTAATTTAGTGTCTACAATTTTAAGCTTTGTAGATCAGAAAATATAAAAAGTAAACATAATCTTTTTGAACTTTCGCCCGACGGATAAGATTTATTATTTTAGGTACTGTGTACAAATTTTAACACATCTATTTTTATGGTTAAAAAATAAAAAAACACCCCTTATAAAAGGCAATTGCACCTGGTCTGAGAACAAAATTATTTGTTCTTTTTTATTAGCAAAGTAATTTTAATTTCATTACCAATACTACACCTTTATGGTACATGAGACCACGTTACGCAAAACATGTTTAGTTAACGATCCTTAAGATTTAAGAGCCCGATGTTCAGTCCTAATACCATGTAGAGGGGCTACCGCGGGCTGCGGTGGCCAGAATAGACGAAAGACGGGCTATTTTGCGTAGAACGCGCAGCCTAGTATAGTTGAACAGATATATTTTCATCATGAATATGTGTCTAGAGTAGCCACCTACCTCCAGTACAACTAGAGAGAGGCTTGATCTTGGTCGTATTTCGGAAGCTTGCAGCACGTTTTTATGCAAATATTCACTAAATTTAGACCACAAATATCTTGGTTAATTCTTATCCGATTTTGAAGAACTTGGTGTCATTAGAAAGATAATTTATTTTGAAGTATTTGTTGTTTTTTTTAAAATTGTTTTTGAGGCTCAATTTAAGAAAGAAAAACAGTTGTTGTTTTAGTATAGTTTCCACTTCTTTAAACTGTTTTTGCTAAACTAGGGCTACAAAACAAAATGTGCTAAACAATAAGTATTTTAAAAGGAGCTAACATTATATGGTCAAAATTTTAAAACAATTGCTCTAATAATAACGCTAAAAACTGCGGTCTAAGTTTTACACAAGTTTGCATAAGAGAAAGTGGGTAGTCGGGCTCTTAAAAAACATGTTTAATTTGTTGTCTAGCTTTAGACAAAACCTACCTTTCAATTAAGGTCCTCATACTCTTAAAATTTAAAAGACAAATCGTTACAAAACATTTTTCTTTTGTTGCAGAAGGACAAGTTCAGCAATACGGCGAAGTCAACCAACTGGGTGGTGTTTTCGTAAACGGAAGGCCACTACCAAACGCAGTACGCATGCGCATTGTCGAATTGTCGCAAGTCGGTATCCGTCCGTGCGATATATCGCGCCAGCTTCGCGTTTCGCATGGCTGCGTCTCAAAAATCCTAGCACGTTACCACGAAACAGGTTCCATCCTCCCAGGCGCCATCGGGGGTTCCAAACCCCGCGTAACAACCCCAAAAGTAGTAGCGTACATTAAGGAACTCAAACAAAAGGATGCTGGCATTTTTGCATGGGAAATACGCGACAGATTACTGTCGGATGGAGTGTGCGACAAGTACAACGTCCCGTCGGTTAGCTCTATCTCCAGAATACTCCGGAACAAGATAGGATCCATGGGGCACTCCCCTACGCACTCACACGCGCTGTATAATTCCATTTACCCCACTTATTATCAACCAAAGTCCCCGCCTATGACGCACCATCAGAGGAACTTGTCAGCGCATCATTGGCCGTCTTCACATTCTGTTACTGACATTCTGGCAGGGGTACATGCCGCTGCGGCGTTTAGGACTCATGGCCCCCCACCTGGGGCACTTCCGCCAGGTACTGGTTCCCCACCAGTGACTGAGCATGCAGCATCCGGTCCTGTCGCGCATGCGCACCCCAATTATAACTATTATATGTATTTGCACCATCAGAGTCAAGGGCACCATATGGGGGGACTGACAGCTGTTCCAGGGGGGCACTTATAGTTATTTTTAATTGGGGAGTAATAGTTTTAAGTCGTAACATTAAAAATGTTGAAAATTTGGTGCTTATTATTTTTAAATGATGCTGTATTAATAAGTATTTGTGTAACATCAACTAGGGAACCATTTAACGTGCAAAATGCCCCAGTTAAATCAGCTGATTAGGAGCTTTCGAGAAAAAACAATAGATGGACATAAAAATGTTTAACTTGAGATACTGTATTCTAATTAAAATTTGTAGGTTTCTTAGAAAAAAAATCCCAACAAGATCTGCTTATGCAGGATTGTAGGCACTACCCCCAGGAATATAAAAGTGAAAAATTCCCACGAAATTTCCGTGACGTTTAACCCCCCTCTTGCATAGAAGTGAGGAGTTAGTTTTTTGTTAATACCTAAACTATTCGGCACTTTTTTTTTAGGAACATTATTTTAATAAGAATACAATAATTTAAAAAAAAATAATAAATCACCAATATTAACGATTCTATAGCTCTTTGAAAATCACCTTATTTCATCATAATCGTCTATCTTAGTCATAGAGTCCTGAAGCATAGATTGCAGCGTTCTCTGTAGGACCAAATTAGCACATTTTCAAAGTGCTTTAAAATCGTTCATATTGGTAATTTATTATTTTTTTAAAAATGATTGTATTCTTATTAAAATAATGTTCCTAATAATTTATTAAACTTTTTTCAAAAGGACCGAATAGTTTAGGTATTAACAAAAAACTAACTCCTCACTTCTATGCAAGATGGGGGCTAAACGTCACGGAAATTTTTCTGTTCCTGGGGGTAATGGCTACAAACCTGCCTAAGCAGATCTTGGTTGGGATTTTTTTCTGGGGGCATTATTAGAATGATTGGGCTAGAGAGAAAAATGATTTGCAATATTTAGGGGTTAGTTTTAGAATAAGTTAATTTTAGAAATTGGTACAATCAAAAGTATTATGTAACTTAGTTAAGATTAAGAAGTGTTTTTTGACTGATATGTGCCTTTTATCAAAATGTTTATATTTTTGTGAAGATGTATTTATTCAAATTATATTTCCATACCCAGAAATTTTGTTTTTTTCTTTTTTCGCCCATGGTTTAAATTCTAAGAAATTTGAACTTGTAGTTTTTAAAGTCTGGCTAATTTCTTTTATTTTCGACTTTTGTTCCATTCAAACTAAAGTTAGGAGCTCAGTTACACATGTGGGTTAATTAGGCGGCGGTAGAATTCTTTTGTAAAATAATACCACTGTAGAAACGATAAGTTTAACAGGCAACAAAAACGGGCATAAAAATGGGGATTCTTTTCTACCACTACGACCCGACAAGTAGTTAATATCAGAATTGGGATTATCTACAGGGTGTCCAAAAATTGGCGCATAAACGCAAAGGTACGTTATTGGGGCATGTCCAGGGATCCATAGAAAAATGTTAAAAAAAACCCATCTCATATATCCTTGGAGATATGAGGTCCCAAAGTGCAAAACTTCGAACGCTCAAACCTCGAAGACAACAGCACACATTAACGAAAAAAACGGTTAAATACAAAGCTACAGTCTATCTTAAACCATTTCACTATTTGTTTGTCTTTTTCTAGACAAATGTTAAAAAAATCCATCTCATATACCCTTGAAGGTATAAGGTCCCAAAGTGCAAAACTTCGAACGCTCATACCTTGAAGATAACAGCACATATTAACGAAAAAATGGTTTAATACAAAGCTACAGTCTATCTTAAACCATTTCACCATTTGTTTTATCTTTTAAATGGTAGAATTACATTTTTATAATCAATTTAATTTTACATAATTTTCATGAAATGAAGCTGACAACAATGTTAATATAATCCAATGCAAAAATGTATGATTAAGACTCATAGATGGGATTTTTAGATGCATTTTCCTACATTGTGTTGGCGAATTTATGCCACTTTGTTCGCATTTTCCTCAATGAATATAACAGATTTTATTTTACAATTTTGCAGGAATTCCTAGGCATGCCCCAACAACGTACCATCGCGTTTATAAATGCGCCAATGTTTGGACACCTTGTATATCCATTCACAGTTAAAAAAAACAGAGTCACCGATGAACACTAGAATCTTTTTCTTTGAAAAGTTAAATTTTCCTCAAAGTTGACATTACATTTCTAATTTACTGTCATTAAAAATTAAAAAATGCCAAAAATAATATGACAGTTACATAAAACAGGTGTAAAAATTGAAAAAAAAAGCAATTTTTGCTTGAGATGTAAGAATTTATAAAGAAACTTGTAGACATTTTTGTAAAAGTGCTAACTTATCCCATAATACCTAAAAGGACTTCTTAACAGTGAGTACTTACATAAATAATTCCTATTTTGTGTAAACTTTTAAATGGTTTAATGATTAGTGCATTTTAAAGTAATTTAATAAAAAGATAAATACTTCTGTATATGTTGAGACCATTGTTTTTGATTCAGATGCCCTGAACATGTTTTTAAATGCATTTTTTATTTTTTTTGACTTTTTTTTACCTAACTAGCAAACACAATTAAGTGGCATTAATGACAATATACAGGTTAAAATTTATCAGCCTATGGCTCGTCTGCTCTGTATTTTTTAATTGTGAATGAATTGTAGTGTCTTTTTTACAAATTTAAATTCTTGTAGCGACGGGTATAATAAATACATGCGTGCCAAGTTTTTAACATTGAGAATAAAGAAAAAACAATCCTGAACAGAACAAGCAAATGGTTTGCTAGACAGTAATGCAAATTGTTTGAAGTAGAGTAAGTTTAAATGAGTGAAAGAAGCACGTGTAGGAACTGAGGCGTTCCGTGGTTTTCAGTGGAGCATTTCTGTTCCGGGACGTCTCACCTGATCGCCAGGGCGGTCGTCAACTTATGCCGAGTGACATCACCATCATCCAGAACCTATATTTACTAATTTAACCCAAAAATAAATATAAATAATTATTGGAATTTATAATGATACGCAATACTCAATAGCTCAAAACGGCAATAGTCCAATAGCCCAATTATTCTAATTAATATTTGTAGGTTCCTTAGAAGAAAATACCAACCAGGATCTGCTTATGCAGGATTGTAGCCACTACCCCCAGGAATATAAAAGTGAAAAATTCTCACAAAATTTCCGTGACGTTTAGCCCTCATCTTGCATAAAAGCGAGGAGTTAGTTTTTTGTTAATACCTAAACTATTCGGCACTTTTAAAAAAAGTTTTAAAAATTTTTAGGAACATTATTTTAATAAGAATACAATCATTTTAAAAAAAATAATAAATTATCAATATTAACGATTCCATAGCTTTTTGAAAATCACCTTATTTTATCATAATCGTCTATCTTAGTCATAGAGTCCTGAAGCATAGATTGCAGCGTTTTCTGTAGGACCAAATTAGCACATCTTCAAAGTGCCATAGAATCGTTAATATTGGTGATTTATTATTATACTCCTCGCAGACAAAGTCGAAAACGAGGAGTATATTGTGATTGTTTTGAAAATTCTAAAATCGTCAAAAATCGTCGTAGAGCAAAAATTCTTGCAGATTCGTGCGTTTCATCGAATTTTGAACAACTTTCAAAAAATCCGTCCGTCCGTCCGTCCGTCTGTCTGTCCGTCTGTCCGTCTGTCCGTCTGTCACGTTTTTTGTAGACACTCTAACTTGAGTACCAAAGATCCCATCAAGTTCAAATTTTCAGGAAAAATCGTTCTTATTAAAATCTAGATCCCTAGAAATCGGAAAATAATAAGGGGGGCTGCGGCACCCCCCAAGTGAGAAAAAATTCATATTTCAGTTATCATAAAAATTAAAGTATTTTTTTTCTGGTAACTTTAAAGCCCTTTTAATTCTCTACTAAAAGTATACTTAAGTTTTTTTTGTCCGGCCCCACATAAGCCCCCCAATTTAAAAAAAAGCCGTATCTTCGTTATTTTTCAATTTACAAAAAAAACTTAAGTCATAAAAATGAAAGGAAATTAAATTCTGTATTAAAATATATTTTTTGTTTTTTTTTTGTGAAGTTTTTAAGACAAAAAAGGTCAAAAAAAAGGTTTTTAGAGATTATTTCCTTCCAGTCATCTCCTGCTATCTGAGCTCGCATTTCCTGCGATTTAGCCTGATAACACCACGTTGCTATGACTCCGTTGTGTTATCGCAGCGATAACACAACGTTGCTATGACTCCGTTGTGTTATCGCAGCGATAACACAACGTTGCTATGACTACGTGGTGTTATCACTTAGGCATGGCTAAGCGTTCTTTTCTTCAAAACACTTAACTATGTCTTCCACTACAGGACTACCTCTGGTATTCCTTATCCCAAATAACTATGTGTTGAATCTCCTATATCAACCTAAATTTTGGATAATGTTTTGGGGGAGTTGTAAGTTCTATGATCACAGTATGATCTGTGCAATAAGCAGACTTGATGTTACAAGTTGACATTAGTGACATAACTTGCACTTTTTTTTGATGTGTTGAAAGGTTCTTAAAAAACAGTTTAAAAATGAATGCAAAGATGCGTTTTGTTCGGTACACGTGTTTTGCAAAAAAATAAAGAAATTATGTAGAAAACTATGTATTTAATACCTGAAGACGAAAAAATTTGCGTTGAAAATGTTGTTGTAATGCTACTGAAATGGTTACTTAAATTTTGCAGAAATTTGGAATGTTTCTTATCCTAATTAAAAAAAACTGTAAGTAAGTTAAATTCTGTCAGGAAATAATCTTTCGAATACCACTCATGAATCGAGTATTGCACGATAATACTAATTTTTAATTTACTCAAACTTCGTTGCGTGAAGCAATTTTGTACTCGTCAAATTGACATTGACAAAAAAACTCGTGCAAGGGCTGCTTCGCAGCCTAGGCACTCGTTTTTTTGTCATGGCAATTTGACTCGTAAAAATTGCTACGCAACGAAGTTTTCGTATAAAATTTAGTATTACCGGCAATCCTCTCATCATTCGTGGGATTACATTTGATAAAAAAGTCACGTAAGTCTAGGTTCGGTCAAGGTGGCTTTGCAAAAAAAAATTAAAACAAAAGCACCTTTCTAAAGCCAAATTAAATTCTAAACGTCAGTGTCAGAATTAATACGCATTTATGCTTTTCGCTAATAAATCTTTTTTTATAGAAAAGTTAATAGTATAACCTCTTCGCAGATTTTTTTTGTAATTTTAAAAAATTATTGTTCATTTGAATTTTTCTGTTTTCTGATTACTGCGAGGAGTATCCTATTTAATGTCGGCATTTTATAAAAAAAACTCTAACTGGCTCACTGACCTAACCCACCCACTGATCTAACCCATTTCTAGTTTTTTTTTAAACTGATTGTATTCTTATTAAAATAATGTTCCTAAACATTTTTAAAACTTTTTTTAAAAGTGCCGAATAGTTTAGGTATTAACAAAAAATTAACTTCTCACTTCTATGCAAGATGGGGGCTAAACGTCACGGAAATTTTGTGGGAATTTTTCACTTTTATATTCCTGGGGGTAGTGGCTACAAATCTGCATAAGCAGATCTTGGTTGGGATTTTTTTCTGGGGGCAACATTAGGTTACGATGGATCTGCACCAAACTTTACAATAGGTGCTAAATAAGATTTTAAAAAGGTTTCTGTAAAAATTATTCCTCTGAAAAAATTTCTTCGCTCCCTAAATGGTCCCCAAACAGTAATATTTAAACTGTTGGATTTGCACTAAACTTTGCAAACAGATGCAAAATAAAGTTCTGAACAATTTATACTTAATCATTTTTTTTTTAATTTCTTTTTCCCATTTGAGAAGTCAAAATAGGACACAAATTAATATGATCTTTTTTTCGAAAATGGGTGCAGGAATCACTCCCTGTGTCCCTGAATTTTTTACATGACAAAAACTAACACCTGTATTAAATTTAGTTGGGCAAAAAAAATCTATTTTCGTCTCAAGAACAAATGCATATTTCGCAACCTCTTTGCCAAGAAATTAATGCAAACTCTTAATGAACTTTGACGTAGTTACCTGGCAAATATAAGATGTGGGAGATGAGATACTTATCCTAGTTTTCCGGGCAGTGTGCCCCAAACTATGCATACCATATCAAATCATTATTGTATGTATCATTTCGGCTTGGCGGTAGAGGCAGGCATGCAGTTCCGCCCATTTCCGTTAGTCCATCTCGGAACACGTGTTTCTCAAATACCACACTCCTAATTAACACTTGTAACGGCTCATTATGACCAGAGAGAGCCTTCTCTTATTTGCATAATGTCCCTTACAATAAAAGTTTTTGTACAGTTTATCAGATTGCAAACATTAGATATGTAAGAAAATTACGGAATTTTTAGTTTTACTCGTAGGCCAAAAATACCAAGATGGTAAAAAAAGCATATAAAATCTAACAATGTATACAGGGTGTTTGCTAATAACGTAAAAAAAATCAGGGGCTAATTTCTGGACCCATTTTAAGATAAAAGTTCATATAAGCCTGTGTCCAATTTTGACTTTTTTTTTACTTACAATGATGACCACTATAAACACTTTTTCCTAAATTTTACAAATTAGGAAATATTTCTGGTATTTAGATGTATCAAAAAGGTCCTATAACATTTTTTAAAAAAATTATTCGTTTCGGAAATAAAGCAAAAAAATAATTTTTTAGGGTTTTTTTAGAGGGCTGTAACTAACTAACGGGGCAAAATCGGACAAATGTGTATATGAATTTTTTTTCTTAAAATGAATCCAAAAATCACTCCCTGAAAAAATGCAATAAAATTTGCAAAATGAACACAAATAAGAGTTTAGGGTTGGCGTGGTAGCCCCCCAAAAAGCCCTTTATTTTGCGATTTAGAGCACGATGAATCTGCACCAAATTTTACAGATCGTTGCTAAGTAAGGTTTTAAACAGATTTGTAGAAAAATGATTCCTTTAAAAAAATTCCTTTTCCTCCTAAATGGCCCCCAAAGAGTTTTATTCAATCTTTTTTTCAAAGGGCTGTAACTAACTAAGGGGGCAAAATTTGACACATGTTTATATGAACTTTTTTCTTAAAATGGGTCCAGAAATCACTCCCAAACTTTTTTTTGTCACATTAAGAAACATTTTGTGTACTTTTTTTAAATATTCCAAATTGTACTTTTTTAAAATATTCTAAATTGTACTTTTTTAAAATATACCTACCAAAAAATGTTTTTTTTAAGACCGAATTTTACAAAGCTCTTGTCTAATTACCCTATTTCCCCTATAAATATTCCTGTGTATTAATTGTGACAGTAACATTATTTGAAGCGGTAGCATTTCTAAGCATCTCCATATGTTAAAATGTCAACAGAATATATGATGAATTACCACCAAAGTTGAATAGGGTCGGCATCTATTGATGTAAGGAGTTACGGTAATACAATCACTTTTGCTCTCTTAATTAGACTTCTTTGCATTTAGGAAGTAGTAGTATCATTTTCAAAATTGCACATGGGAAGACTTATTTTTAACATTTAAAACGGTGACAATAAAACAATCTTTTTTAACGCACGTTGTTTTACATGGATGTCACCGGATTAAAATTAATGTAGCAAAACGATCTAGCAAGATTTAAAAAGCAATATAACCCTAATAAAGCAATTTTCTAATATCTGTGTCCTCTTATTTGCGGACATACCCAATTTGCGGACCTAAATGGTCAAAAACGAAAAGGTAGAGGTAGTGAGTTTTTTTACCTGGGTAAAGTCCAATATGCATATTTATTTTTGAATTTCAGGGTTTTAGACCGACTTTTATGAAAGCACTGGGGGACATTTTTCCACTGGGGGACATTAGGTTAGGTAGGTAAGGTTAAGTTTTGCTGCTAAAATCAAAATATAAACTCTAGCTATGTCGGTGCCTAGCAGTGCGTCCAAAATTGTGTGCATTACACTGAAGGACATATTACTAGGAGTTGTTCTCGTTGTTGTTATGTAAAAAATGTATCAACACATTATCAGAAAGCATTATAGTTTAAAATTATTTGATCTTTATACAAAATAAAAGCATAAAATATTATTACTGACTTCTGCACATAAACATCTCAAATTAAAGGATAATCCTTTTCTTACTGCAGGTAAGCGGATTAACTTTTACTTAATGACTATGTTCGCAAATTGGAGAGTATTTTGGAATGTCCGCATATTGGATGTACGCAAATAAGAGGGCTTCGTTGTTTTAGGTGGATGTCACCGAAATAAAATTAATGTAGCAAGATTTAAAAAGAAATACAACCCCAATAAAGCAATTTTCTAATATCTTTAAACGACTTCAAAAAGAAAAGCCGACGAATTTTTTAATTTTGTCACAGGAAACTTAGTAGGCTGTCTGAACAAATGAAATACGGCTTGACACGCCTACTTGTGCAATCGTAAAGAAATAAAACTTTTTCGATAAAATCCAGATGTGCTACAAATAATTGTTCTAATTTTAATCCCGTTTTATAAAGACGTTAAATGTTGTCTGTTCTCGGGTAAAATCTTATGAATTCAGGTTTAAAAGGATTCATTTCTATACTTACATTAGGGAATGTATTTTCTTAATAACGAAATAAACTAGAATTAAATATAAAATTGAACACTTACGCCGTAAATAAGAGGAGTATTGACTTAAAATAAAATATACTTTACATTTTTTAAAGATATAGGTACGCGGACATTCGAAAATTTACACTATTACTCTAATGCCATTATTCTAACGAATTTAACATTAATAATTGTTTTAAGACCTTAGTTTGGGACGTTTCGCGAATCTCACCAGCTAAGAACATCTCATCAACAACGGTGTATACTTTGTAAAAATTAAAAACAAGATCTAACTCACATACGTTGTGGAAATACTCGTTAAGGACCTCAACGAAATTGTGAATAGCTTCCAGATAGCAGAGGTTATTATCATTAACGTCAACGCATATGCAGAAATATAGTCCAGCGTACCTTCTGTACACTATTTTGAAGTTACGGAACTGCAAATAAAAATATTAAGCCTTGATTTTATAAAACTTTGGTAACATACTTCAACAAAATTCGTATGTTTTGCATCTCGTACTGTAACAACGGCATGAACTTCCTCAATAAGCTTTTGCTTTTCATCGTCATCGAAATTCATGTACCATTTTGCTAGTCTTGTTTTTCCAGCTCGATTTTGTATCAATATAAATCGTATCTGAAACATTCCAAAAAGAGGCGGTTTTTAATCAATTCCACGAATACCTCCGTTTTATGTTTCAAAACATGAGTAGAGTTAAGTTTTTGTTAAAAATAGGACGTTAACAGTCCAAAAACTTACCATTTTAACTCAAAAATCGCTATTTTCTACAAAATTGGGGCCGATTTAACTTTTTTGTGACGTTATTTGTCAATCTGACACTTGTAAATCAATAAACAGGTGTGCCAACTGCTGGATGTGTCTAATGCAACAACACGATGTGCTTGTCCGTATTTTTCACCAATAATGAGCAAAAACAATTACAAAAACTAATGAAAAGCAATTAAATGATCTATTTTTTATAATTTTAATCCAAAATGTGTATAAAATTGGCTATAAATGCGGTTTTTCAACTTGGAGTTCAAGAGCGTTATACTAGCCACCGTTAATTCAGTACCAACCGCTCTAGAAAGCAAACAAAAATCCCTAAAAACCAAAACAAACGCATTTGTAGGTTATAATTTTAATCAAAGCCCCAAACATCAATAAATCTCAAAATTGCCCCAATTTTAAAGCAAAATGTCTCGCAATAAAGGTAAGACAGCTCAAATAACTCAAAATTCAACGTTTTACACCAAAATTTACCGTAGGTTCATACAGAAACAACAAATACCGTCCAAAACCCAATGTTGGCGAGAACGCCCGTGAAATAATCCAAAACATTGACGAAAACAACCCCGTTATGAAGATGTTTCAAGGCTTCGCCGCCGAATTGGATGCCAAACATGATAGATATGAGCGAATTGTTAAGCTGAGCCGAGATATCACAATAGAAGCCAAGAGAATAATATTTTTGCTGCATACCACTAACACCGATGTGTAAGTACAAGTTTTTGAGTAATTTAGGGAGTAATTGGAGTGTTTTAAAGGGAGTCAAAGCGTAAAATGATACTTGAGGAGGCACAAATACGCTTGGAGAAGTTAATAACTACAAATTTCAAGCTGGTGGCAACAGAATTAAATGGACAAGACGCGAATCTGTATCATAGGGCTTACACAGGCGGAATGCAAGAGTTTATCGAAGCGCTGGTGTTTTATCAGTATCTAAAAACAGACGCGATTGAGCCCTATTCTAGTATAAACAAGTCGTTTACTTATGAGACTGAATCAGGGCCAATAGTGCTGCTTTTTCCCCAATTGGACTACATTCTTGGTATCGCCGATTTTACTGGGGAACTTATGCGCCGTTGTATTAATAATTTAGGGGTTGGTAATGTGGCTGATTGTTTCAAGATTTGTAACTATGTACGGCATATTAATACTGGTTTTCTTGGCACGACAGCGCCTGGGTATAAAGAAATTGGGCGAAAATGCTACGTTCTAAGGCAAAGTTTATCCAAAATGGAGTTGGTTTGTTATAATATACAAATTAGGGGTAGTGAAGTTCCAAAACACATGCTTGCATGTGTTTTGGAGGTTAATAATGATCTAAATGAAGACGCGGATGAAGGATTTTACTAGGTTTGAAATAGAAAAAAAAACATTGGTTGTAATACTGTTTATTTTTTTGTAATCTTAAACTTTGAGTTATTTATATTTTTTCTTATTTCTTAATATAATCATTTTTTTCGTCCTGTGAATTTCATTTTCTTCAACGTTATCACACGTCTTGTAACATAACTAAAAAAAATGGGTTTAAATCTGTTATAATTAAAAAAAAAAACTTACTTCGACTTCACAGTTAAGAAAAAGTTCGTTAACCCCAGGAAATTTAAAAGCTCTAAAATCAGTGTATAACAACTTTGTTATGCCTTCGTCAGGGCTAAAAGAATATTTTTTCCACTGGTAGATAAACGCTGGCTTACTAAAAACTCAAAATAACATTTTTTCTTTCACAAAATTTTTTATTCCTTCACAAAAAAAACTTTTATTTACAATAAACTCACATGTTAGGTTGAACGTCCGTTAAAAGTATTTTATTTTGCGCTTTTTCAAAATTAGGACCGCTGTAAGCCCAACAATCAATTATTTCAATATCGTATGAATTCGAATCGTCTTTTAAATAAATTAGTAATGTAACATTTTGGCCAATTAACACAGGTTCATTAAATGGCGTAGCCTAAAGAAATTTAGTTATTTATGTATTTTTACGATTAAAAAATACGAACGTTTGGAAAAATGCCTTTTCTTACTTCCATCCAACTTAATATGGCATTTTGGCTCGTTGGCACTTCAAAATACTTAACATTTGTATCTGCATTTATTTCTACCGTAAGTTGATTTAAGTTCTTGCCTAAAATTAACTAAAATACAGTTATTAACGCTAAGATTTAATAATTTGGACTTAACTCACTGTAAAAAATGCTGCAGCGCCGAAAAATACACAAAATAAAAATCTGTTTAACATAATAATTATTAATCAAGTAACTGGTGCAAGCTTAAAAAACAAATGAGCATAGACAGACGCGTTGTTTCCGTTTTATGGCCTACTTTGTTAGTTCGTGCAGGAATTAAAGTTCTTTGTATTTCGTCTCATAAAAAGGTAAACAATAGACATCCAATCAATTAATTTAAGTAATTTTAAGTGAATAATTATCAAAGTCCTTTGCTTTACGATTATTGCGAGTGAAAGTAAAAAAAATATTACGTAAGCGCTGTTAATTGATCACTTTAAAGTCAAGGTGATTTTACTCAAAAAGGATCTTTCAGGGTTTTTTTTCTGCCCAAATTTGGAAATAGTTTTTGGCTCCAACATTTTAAATTTTTTATTATTTAAAAAATAATAACTTTTGTTAATTTTCTTACAAAATTGGTTTTGCAAATAGTCATATTTAACATTTAAGAGCCGTTCATCTTAAATGTTTAATAACATTTTTATCAACGTACTTTGTACTGTTATAAATAAATTTTAAATTAGAATGGGAAATAAAATTTAGATTGCTTAGTTGACCGCAAATATGACTGCTGGGCACTTAACATTTGTTTTGGTCATAAGTTTTGTTAAATTATGTGAATTAATTAACCCTGGCCCCTTAGTGGTCCCCACAAAAGGGGCCATATGGCCGGAACCCCAAATACAAGACAATCATCCATGGTTTTTTGCAGTGCGTCCCACAGTGTTTAAATTTAACGTAAGAATTGTACCTAATTTTTAAAAGTTAAAAAACATTAAAAACCCTTATTTTTTTTACAAAAAAAAATTTTAGGCAACTGGGGGGCAATGTAACTTTTTAAACGATGCTTTGGGTCGATATTGGTACATTATTAAAGACCAATTCTCGTTGAGAAACTCTGGACGAATGCATGAGAGCAAAAATCAGCAAACAGTTTTAAATAAAAAAAAATGGACAAAAGATAAAAATTATTTGGGGTACTTAGATGTTCTGAATGTCCATTTAGATGGGGCTTGCAATGACAGTGAGGTCCCCACCTTGGAAATGAAAGAGGAATGTAAGTATTTTTTTTAATTTAAAATTAGGATTTTTTTTAACTCAAATTTAATCTAAAAATTATGTGGTGTATCCCCTTAAAATTAAAACTGCTTTTTTTAAGAGTTATCTGGGGGGTTCTTTTTTTCTAGCTTTATTTCATTTTAGATAAATTAGTTATAACTTCTGCAGTTCAAATTTTAAAATCAAAAACGATTTGGGGTATTTTACGAGGGTTAGATAGTTTTTCTCAATTGCTCTACCTCTCCGATGACTCATACTCGGTAAGTTATTTTCACCCCATTTTTTTTGCACCCCTAAATTTAATTTTTCAAAATAGATTGTTTAAAACCCGTAGGTAATTTTAAATGCAACAAAAATTGATGACTACCCTAGACTAAAGCACAGGGGGTTAATGCTAGATACGGGGCGACATTTTCAACCCCTTTATATTATTTTTAAAATACTGGACTCTATGTCGTACAATAAATTAAACGTATTTCACTGGCATTTAGTGGATGATCAAAGTTTTCCATACCAAAGCCCCAAATTTCCTTCCCTTAGCGATAAAGGGGCATACCACCCTTATTCCAAAATCTACACCCCTAGCGATGTTCAGAGGGTAATTGAATTTGCTAGGAAACGTGGAATTCGTGTTATTCCTGAATTTGATACCCCAGGTAACAATTTAATGAAAAACATCCCCTAAAATATTCTTTTAACGTTTAAAATTTAAGGACATACCAGATCGTGGGGTGAAGGGGTTAAAAACATTCTGACAACTTGTTACAACGAACAAGGTGATCCGAGTGGTGAGCTGGGGCCCTTTGACCCCTCAAAAGACAATTTGTACCCCTTTTTGGAACAATTTTTGGGGGAAATCAAAACAGTTTTTCCGGATGAATATTTGCATACAGGAGGCGACGAAGTTGACTTTGCTTGCTGGTAAATTGTTATTATTTATAAAAATGGCATTTAACCCTTTTTGTTTTCAGGGAAAGCAACAAAAACTTATCTAATTTTATGCGTGACCATAACATAAGTACATATGAAGGTTTGCAGTCTTTTTACACTCAAAAACTATTAAAAATAACCAATAAACTTGGGTTCAAAACCATGGTTTGGGAAGAGGTTTTTACCAACAATGTAACCCTTCCAGGGGACACTGTAGTTCACGTTTGGAAAGACAAATCATGGAAAAAAACACTCCTTGCGGTAAATCTTAATATCACTAAATATCACGCGTTTAAAATACATACAGGGTGTTACCAAATAACTAGGAAAAAATTCAGGGGGCAATTTCTGGACACATTTTAAGTAAAAAAGTTCATATAAACGTGTGTCCGAAAATCCTTCTTTTCTGAGATACAGGGTGCCAAAGTTTCTAAAAAAAACCTTTTTTTTAAGATTACCAAGAAACTAAACCAGATATTTATTTTTAATATTTTTAACTTAGCACGGGTAATTTTCGTACCATTAGGCATAAAGTGCGTTAGAAAAAAAATAAAATTATAATTGGAAGAGGTTCATTTGGGGGTACCATGGGGGTTGTTCACCCTCAACTTTTTTGTGTGTTACTTTTTTGGTATTTTCATAAAATAATTAGAAGCCCTAGAATTTGATCTTTAAAATTAATGTCTTGTTCTTTTTTCATAAAATTAACCGTTTTCGAGAAAAAAATTCATTGCACAAAGGCAACAAAATTTCTTTTTTAAGTTTGGCATTTTTATGTTAATGAAAATAAAACATAGTTAACAATGAAGTTAATTATTTTTTTTTTTTTATTATTATTTCAAATAAATATCTGGTTTAGCTTTTTAGTAATCTTAAAATTAAATTTTTTTTTGAGAAACTTCGACACCCTGTATCTCAGAAACGAAGGATTTTCGGACACATGTTTATATGAACTTTTTTTCTTAAAATGGGTTCAGGAATTACCCCGTGAATACTAGTTATTTGGTAACACCCTGTATTTTAGGCCACAAAAGCGGGCAAAAAAGTCATATTTTCAAGCTGTTGGTACCTCGACCATCTGCATGATTATGGCTCTGATTGGTCCGACTTTTACAACTGCGATCCTTTCGACTTTGACGGCAATGAGGAGGAAAAAGAGCGCATTTTAGGAGGTGAAGCCTGCATGTGGGGTGAATCAGTTAACGAGTACAATGTTTTGTCAAGAATATGGCCTAGAGCGAGCCCTACTGCGGAAAAACTCTGGTCCACTACCACAATTAATGAAAACGACTTAAATTATGTTGGGAAACGCTTAGAGGAACATTCTTGTCGACTGATTCATCGTGGAATTCCTACAGCCCCCGCTAGTGGACCAGGTTTTTGTTTATAATCATATTACTAATAGCCCAATCATTCTATTTAAAATTTGTAGGTTCCTTAGAAAAAAATCCCAACCAAGATGTGCTTATGCAGGATTGTAGGCACTATCCCCAGGAATATAAAAGTGAAAAATTCCCACAAAATTTCCGTGACGTTTAGCTCCCATCTTGCATAGAAGTGAGGAGTTAGTTTTTTGTTAATAACTAAACTATTCGGGACTTCTGAAAAAAGTTTGAAAAATTTGTAGGAATATTATTTTAATAAGAATACAATCATTTTTAAAAAAATAATAAATCACCAATATGAACGATTTTATAGCAGTTTGAAAATGTGCTAATTTGGTTCTACAGAGAATGCTGCAATCTATGCTTCAGGACTCTATGACTAAGATAGACCATTATGATGAAATAAGGTGATTTTCAAAGAGCTATAGAATCGTTAATATTGATGATTTATTATTTTTTTTAAAATAATTGTATTCTTATTAAAATAACGTTCCTAAAAATTTTTTAAACTTTTTTCATAAGTGCCGAATAGTTTAAGTATTAACAAAAAACTTACTCCTCACTTCTATGCAAGATGGGGGCTAAACGTCACGGAAATTTTGTGGGAATTTTTCACTTTTATATTCCTGGGGGTAGTGTCTACAATCCTGCATAAGCAGATCTTGGTTGGGATTTTTATCTAAGTAACCTACTAATTAGAATAATTAGGCTAAAAATACTAAAATATTTGTTTATAATCATATTACTAAAGGAATTGGTCTCAAAATTGTATTGTGTGTGTGAATAGAACAATTATTAATAAAAATGTACATTACTTATGAACAATTTGCCTTACTAATTACTGTATTTAAAATTACACTTACACGTCATCATTTAAGGGGCTTACACTACTGTCCTTCGGCTCGTTTGTACTGCCTGCTTCTGTTTCATGAAGCATTTCACTATTTTTAGCGTCTGTGTTGTCAGTTTGCATAATTTCACTGTCCTGACTGTCATTTTCATGATTTTCTACCTCATTCTGTTGGGTTTCGTGAATTTGGTCGCCATTTTGCTTTTCCGTGGCGTCTAGTTGTTCATTTGTTTCCATAGCCTCCTCTATGTCTTCGTCCTCGTCTTCCATTGGATTTGGCTCGTTCTTGTTTTCACGAGGTTCGAAATAGCGCTTCATTCGCTCTTCGACCATTATTAGGTCCTCCTGGACTTTGTTTTTCTTTTCCTCGAGTAGTTCTACAAATAAAAAGGTTAGTTTTGTTGAAATGTTTATAATTTGAAATGACTTACTTTCTATTTCGAGTTTGGACTCCTCCAGAAGTTTGGTGGTTTCTTCGTTTAGCTTCCGTGGTAAATAGTATAAATGTGGTTTTGTTTTGGTTTTAATGTAGTGTTGCCGTGGCTTTTGTCGTGCTTCCCAAGAAGCATAGTCTTTCATTTTTATCATTTTGAGCTCCAACATTTTAATTTCTGATTGTTTACGTTTTCGGTTTAAAAACAATTCTTGTCGTTCTTTTTTTACTTCTTCCTTCTCCTTTATTTCATGCTCTTCTATTTTCTTCTCCAACTGCGCTCGCTTGTCCTCCTTTTTCTTTAATTTGGTCTCTTCCTGTTGGAACTTTTGTAGCGTTCCCAAAAGGGCTCCGAACATTCTCCGATTCCGCGCTTTCGACTTTTCATCTGTTTTACTCTGTGCTTCTAAGGCTTCTTCCCGACTAGGCACTTCTTTAGGAGTGACTATAATCTTGCTGATCATCCCCCGGGGCTTCTCATCTCGCACCGGTCTATCAGATAACCTCTTGAACACCGATACACCCATGGTCCGCTTTTTTTGTGGGGGTTCATGATTCTCATGCACTACTACACTTCGCACTGAACTAAATGGCTTAGCACGACTATCCACAGGATTTACACGCCCTCGGCTTCGCTCCTCGACTTTTTGAGGCCCCCTTTTAGGGGCTTGCCGAGAAGGTGGAAAGTCTGTTGGATCACGTCCAATAAGGCGTTTTATGCTTTCATCTACGCCTTTTAAACTGTTCTTTGCACTTTCCAACTCGCCTTGGAGTGTGGTGTATGATTTCAGAATGTCTGTACCCATGATTTTAAAGGAATTGTTGATTATTTATTAGAAATACTGAAAATAGCAACATTACTGCTGGGTGAAATGTCAAACTAGGGGAATTAGGTTGTAATATTGGTACTTGGGAGCGGCGTTGGTCACTAAAGTCCCTAGAAATGGCCTGTTTTATTGGGGTTTGTCACCAGATTAACGGAAAAGGCGGCAAATTTAAAAATTTAAGTATATTTATTTTAAAATTCTAAAAAGTACAATACACTCTTAAATAAGGCACAAAACAATAAAACTTAAATATAAAAAAGCTTATTTTCTCATATTCATCAGCAATTCAAACCTACGATTTGATCTGACGCCTTTAATTATGTTTTTCCGGTCTTGAACAGTGTTTTTCGTAACTTTACTCTTGCTGACAACAGCTTTTATTAAATCTTCTTTTGAAATCTTGACTGTTTCAGCGGTTTTAAATCCGAAACGGTTGATTTTTTGGTCTTTTTTCGGAGGTGGTAGTTTCACCGGGGAGAGCTTTACCTGTTTTTGGAAGGTCGGAATATGCGATTTTTGAGGCACTTTCTTGGGTGGGACTTTTTTTGGAGAATCTGTAATTTTGGCCAAAACGGGCGCAAAATTAAGATGTTTCTTGCTTGAAATCGCTTGTGGTGAATTACGAGCGATACTTTTAGCGGCTTTTTCCCATAAAGGTTTGACTCCTGAGGTGCTAAGAGAGGAATTCTTAAGGGATGCATTTTTTGAGTTGTTTAATGAATTATTTTTTGAATTATTCAGCGATTTGTTATTTGCGTCGGGTTTTCGACCGGAAAGTAAAAGTTTGGCGCGTTCTGCTTTGCGTTCGGCCATTTGGCCAATGTCTTCGATTTTGTCTAAGGCCTTTTGATGAATGAGGGCGAAATTAGGCATTTTGATTCTAGACGAACTTTTATTCACCGCAGCATTTTTGGGTGATGAAATACTTTTATTAAAGGACTTGTTCTCCTTAGTTAGAACTGATTTTAGCAGGTTTGGCTTGGTTTTAAGCACTGATTTTGGAGTACTACTTGACGAAGGAGGACCAGTAAACTTAACCTTGCGCGAAGTGTTTAATTTTTGCACATTTTCTTCGTTTTTTGGCATTATTTCGGCCTCTAGAATTGAAGTTTGCGCTGTAGATTCCCACGGGATTGAATTATCGCATTTGTCGGCGTTGAATCGGCGTCTCTTTGTAACGTGTCGCGTCAAACTTGGCGGTTTATCTGAATCCGAATCGAGGGATATTTTCTGTGATGTTGACAGCGATTTTAGAACGGAAATATCGGAGGAGCTTTCGTCCAAATCAAAAGTACCACGGCGTCTTTTAATTGAGTTATTCACTAGTGAAACATTTGCCATGGAAATATTAGGCGGGCTTTCGTTATCAATTTTAAAAGACTCATTTGAGGAGAGTACGTCAGTAGATTTGGATTTATTTTGTGGTCCGAATATGTCATCAAGTTTTGAGCCGAAAAAAACCATACTAGTCCTGTTCTTTTTTGCACTTCTTGAAGTATTAAAACTCTTCTCTTTTTCATACGTTGTGTTTTTAATTTCAGGTGTAAACGGTTTTAAGATGCTTTCATTTTTTGTTGTGTTAGCGTGTGATGTTTTTTTATCAAAAGTCAACCTTTTATCGTTATTCAGGACTTCATTGTCTTCCAAATAGTCCTGCTCATTGTTTTTCAAAACAGATAAATTGTTTACGCTGGCTTCTAACTCATATGTTCTTCTTGGTTTTGTTTTTGTAACTGGAGAATTGTTAAAAGATGTATTTTCGAGTTTAAGGGCAGAGGAATGATTTTTAGGACAGTTTGCGCTGCTGGAAATGATCTCAAGTTTAGGTGTTTTGGGTTTTTCGTCCGATTTAAGTTGATCCTGTTTAATAAAAGACAACTCACTAACTCGTTGCTTTTTTATAACTTTTTCTTCGTTTTTAAATGATTTATTACAAGGAAGCGATTCGGTTTCATTCTCCGAAGTAGTGTCCTTAGTACAAGTCAAAGAAATATGAAATTCAGTTGGTGTTTTCACACCCTTAAGTTCAATGTTAAATTTTTCGGGGGTCTCAATTATTTCTGCGGGTTTTTCAAGAGTTTTGTTACGAATCGAGTTATTTCGTGTCGATTTACGTGAAGGCTTGTTCGTTGTGGGGCTAGATGTCTCCAAACTAAACGAATCGTCAATTACTGTGTAATTTTGGCGCACAAGTTCATCTGAATGTTTTTCTGATGAACTTGCCAAGATTTCGTAATTTTTCGGTACGTTTAGCCTTGGGTTGTTATTTTGAGGGCTTTCTTGCACTTTTTCGGCTGGGGGCATGTCTTTTTCAAAAGGGCTTTTCATAATTTCGTCAATGGAAACCTTTTTGCTCTTTTTTCGTCGGGTTTTTTTCAGCTCGTGATTTTGCGAACTTTTACGGTTTTTAGCGCGTGTTTTTCGTGTTTCCACTTCCGAGTCTGTTGTTTGCTGCAAGGTGGTTTCTTTAAACTCTTGACTACGCCTTTTTCTTGATTTTCTGACCTGTCGTTTCGGTTTTTTGTTTTCTTCATTGTCAGAAGTTGGATCTAAAAAAATGTGTTATTTTCTATTTTATGAAAAAATATTTATTACCTTCACTTTCTTGGATATCCAGTTCAATTTTCGGCACTCTGGTCTTTTTGTTAGTCCTCTTTTTTGGAGGTTTTTCCTGTATATTATGCTCTTGCAGTGGCGAACTTATGTCGTAAACTTTTAGCATTTCGTCAGCATTTAAAATGCGTCTGCCTCGTTTCTTTTTATTATCTGCTTTAGGAGGCGAACAAGTTTCCGAATCAAATTCTGGAACGCTTGAAACTCGTCTAGATATACTTTTTTTCCTTAATGAACTTGTGTTTTCTTTTGAATCAAGGCGAGTTCTGGATCGTAGGCTTTTGACAGACATTTTTTCCTAAAATAGTGGAAGCAGATGTTTGCTTTTGTGTTACAAAATATGAAAATTATCTTACTTGTGTTTATTATTTAATAAAATACTCGATAAAATACAAAATACTGCTTGCATCCATCAACAAAACACCAAAGTCGACAGTTATGAATATTTTCAAACTGTCAGTGCTGCCAACGGTAAAAGTTTATAAAAACTCCGTGCCGTTAATCAACCAAAACTCCGTTGTTTCTGTCATACTCCGTGGCAATTTATGCTCTTGGCATTTTTGTAGCAATTTTTGCGTTTTTTGGGATAAAAAATGGTTAAAAACTATTAAAAACAATTCAAAAGTGTTCCAAACTACACTAGTTACAACCCCCATAGACTTACAATGGACGATTTAGGCAACAACGTGAGTAATAACCATTTTTGTACAAAACTAAGGTTATGTTGATTGATTTCAAAACGTAAATAATCTAAAATAAACAGCACGGGCCTCCACCACATATGCTGGACATGGAAGGCCGACCCATGTTACACGATGGTCCCCCAATGATGCATGATGGCCCCCCAGTTGACCCAAATCTCTTGCCACCGAGGCATTTCCCTCCTCCGAATATGATGGTGCCGCCCGGCTTCGGTCCACCAGGTGCTCAGGGTTTTGCTGATGAATTTGGGGCTCCTCCTATATCAGGACCGCCGCCACATCAGCAACAACAACAGCCTGAAAAGCTTCCGTCGCTCTTGTCGTTAAAGGTGGACGTCCCAGAGCAACTTTTGGAAGGGAATAACGAGGTTGTGTTGCCGCAAGCTTTGGAGGAGGTTTTGGCATTAAAAAGTCAACGAGTTTTGGAGCTTGGTGATGATGGGGGCTCAGGCGCAAGAGCCCCAGTTGAGGAGGAGCAAGCGCCGGTTGTTGAACGTGAGCCCCTTTGGGAAAAGGACGAAAACATTACAGTAAGTACCGTGTGCCCCAAAAAAGGCTTATTTAAAGGTTTTATTGTGCAGGAAAGCGTAATAGTGCCTGAAACGCAAGAAGTAAAATCGAAAGACAAAAAGGAAAGCAAGAACAAAAAGAAAAAAAAGCGTAAGAAGACAAATAAGCTGGAAATTGTCAAAGAAAACGCCCCAAATGGGGACAAGGCCCCAGAAAAAGAGGCCGAAGTGGCTGAGGAAGAGGACAAAGACGTCGACATAGAGTAAATCCATAATTTTTGGCGCAAAAACATTTTTTACTTATTGTTTTTTAGATACGTGCAAGAAGTCATAGGGCTCCACGAGTTGGCCCCACAATACCGTCAATTCTACGCCATTTTTGAAGCTTTTAAAATCGAGGAACAAAAACCCGACATACCGCCACCAACTTTAGCAATTCCCACTTCTTTATCTAGTAAGGCTGTTCCCACAATTTTGGGGGACCAATTTCAGGAAGAAATGGACGAGTCCGACGAGGTAATATACCCCCCTTTTAATAGCCAAAATTTACCTTAATTTGTCTTAATATTGCAGAAAAAACTAGACGATAAATCCAAAATGTCGAAAAGGAAACTTAAAAAATTAACTCGTTTAAGCGTTGCCGAGCTTAAGCAACTCGTTAACCGACCAGATGTTGTAGAAATGCATGATGTTACAGCTCGTGATCCTAAATTACTAGTCCAACTCAAAGCCCATCGAAACACTGTACAGGTAAAATAAGAAAAAAATATTTTTTTATAAATCTCCATCTTGTCTACAAATTTCATGGTTTTTAATCCATTTATTTCAAACTTCATGGCTTTTGACGTTTAACGAGAAAACATGCCTACTGCTCATTTGGTAGAAATTACCATAGAGCTTTCATAACATGGATTAATGAAATTTTCTATCAATTGCGCGGTAGGCGTCTTAGAAACGTCATAACCATGGAGTTATAAATAAAATGGAGTGAGAATCATGAAGTTTAAAGCAGTATGGAGCGTCATTTTATAATTTTTGCGCATTTAGGTGCCTAGGCATTGGTGCTTCAAGCGAAAATACCTTCAAGGTAAAAGAGGTATTGAAAAACCCCCGTTTAATTTACCTGATTTTATTAAACGAACCGGTATTATGGAAATGCGCGCGTCGCTACAAGACAAGGATGAATCCAAAACATTAAAGGCCAAAATGAGGGAAAGGGCTAGACCCAAAATGGGTAAAATCGACATTGATTATCAAAAACTGCACGACGCATTCTTTAAGTAAGTAAACAATTTTCCGGGGGCCCATTTTTTTTAGCATTTTGTCATTTTAATCCTCAGATGGCAGACTAAACCCAAAATGACAATTCACGGCGATTTATACTACGAAGGCAAAGAATTTGAGACGCGCCTCAAAGAAAAAAAGCCCGGCGATCTTTCCGAGGAGCTTCGAACAGCTTTAGGAATGCCAGTGGGGCCCAATGCAAACAAAGTGCCCCCTCCATGGCTTATCGCGATGCAGCGTTACGGACCGCCCCCCAGTTACCCCAATTTGAAAATACCAGGGTTAAACGCCCCAATTCCAGACGCGTGCAGCTTTGGATACCATGCAGGGGGCTGGGGTAAGCCCCCCGTTGACGAAAATGGAAAACCTTTGTATGGTGATGTTTTTGGAACGAATGTCAGCAATCTTGACGTAAGTTTTAAAAAAATTAAAAAAAAGGGGGCACGACAGCCCCATAATGGGGCCCCATAAAAAAATAAAAATATTTTTTTTTTAAGGATATTGGTGAAGATCCGTCAATTGATAGAACTTTATGGGGTGAGCTCGAGTCTGAATCAGAGGAAGAAAGTGAAGAAGAAGAAGAAGAGGAAGACAAGGAGGGCGAAGGGGACCCAGATGAGTCAGGACTCGTGACCCCAGCCGAAGGGTTGGTTACTCCAAGTGGTTTGACTAGCATACCTGCTGGAATGGAAACACCGGAAGCTATAGAGCTAAGAAAGAAGAAAATTGAAAATGATATGGAAGGGTAAGAAAATTTGCATTTTTTTTATAAAAAATGGCTTAAAAATTGGAAAAAACGCGAAAGAAGTGAAAAAATTGACGTAAAAACTGTGTTTTAGAACCTTTTGGTTTTAATTTGTATCCATATAGTCTTTAAACTCGATGAATTTTGACGATTTCGAAAACAGACGCCTACTGCTTATTTGCTAGAATAGTTCAAATAATACAACTTTTTAAAAATACGTTTAATTAAAAAAAAGGACGCAAATTAGGAATAATACTGTTAATTTAAATCAATTGGCAAGATTTTCAGCGCGTTTTAAATTTAAATTCTGATAAAAAATTGCATAAAAATGGGAAAAAAGTTGAAAAATTTAGCAAAATGGCTTAATTTTTTGTATTTATCGTGTTGGTTTTAATTCGTATCCATACAGCTTTTAAACTTGTTGGATTTTTACCATTTTGAAAACAGACGCCTATTGCTTATGTGCTAGAATAGTTCAAATAACACAGCTTTTTAAGAATACTCCAAAGTTTAAAAAAGAGGCAAATTAGGAATAATACTAAAATAAATTTTTACAATTTGCTACATATTTAGCATGTTTCTTATTCATTTCAAGTCCTGTTTCTGATATTTTGTTATTTGAACTATTTCTACCAAACGAGTAGGCACCCAATTTTCAAAAATGCCAAAACCATGAAGTTTAAAGACAAAATGGATACTAAATTTTAATTTTCTTACAAAATCATAATTTTTAGCACGGAAACCCCAGTTCTTTATCACATAATCCCAGAAAAGCAACAAGCCCGTCTAGGGAACGCTATGATGGCCAGTGCGCATGTTTACGATCTTACAGGAGTGAACCAGCCAATGCCAGCCCCCCGAAAACCAGGGGAACGTGAGGGAATGGTGGAACTTGCTTTGGATCCCTCAGAATTAGATCTGGACAGCGATGCTATGGCCGTTAGATATGAACAACAAATGCGCGAAAACCAGTCTCAGCTGCAGAAGGAAGATTTGAGTGATATGCTTGCTGAGCATGTTGCTAAACAAAAGGTGATATTTTAAAAGTAGTTCAAATGGTTTTTAAGGACGTATAGGACTACAATCGGAGTAAAAATTATGGCGATTTTTTAGCTAAATTACCCCATTTTTAGCGGCTGTACAATAAAAAGAACTATTATTTAAAAGTAATACTTACAGCTTAGAGCTTTTTTTTTTTAATGATATGTTCAGTTTTTATAAAATACTTTTTACGCAGAAAAATTACGTAATTGAATCCTAACAAATAGAAAATTTGAATGTTTTTTTAGCTTAATAATTGTTGGTGTGTCCTAAAAAGTGTTTAAATGCTCTTAAATTGTATATTTAAAAATAGAGTTTTATAAGGAACGTCTTTTAGCACGCGTCCAGATTTTAAATGGACAAGTGCTAAAAAACGCCTTATAAAACGAGTTTTTTATACTATTTTTTATATTTGCTTCATTTAGTTTATTAAAAAGCATTTTTAATTTAAATTAAAAACTTACGTTAAAATTTTATTTTTATTGGATTGGCAACATTGGCATTCTGAAGTAAATAGTAAATTTAGGTCAGACATATTGAATAATGACATTTGTAGATTTTACTCACTTAATACTGAATAAATAGGCGTTTTTAAGAAAATGTAACCGTTGATATCGTTTTTCCAATTCTTCTAGTTATTTCATCTACAAAAAAACAATGTCCTCCGATATTTAATAATAGTAAAACTTGTAAATAAAAAGCACCTTGCAAGAGAAAAATTCATCTTTTTGCATCTGGAAAACCAACATAATAAAATAAAATTTTGGGTTGAATAATGAAGCAATTCAGCAACCTTTAAAAACAAAATTTCGGGTTTCATAATATGCTTATTATAGAACGCAAATATAAAAAATTGTTTTTACTGTTTTTTTTTTGTTTCAGAATAAGAGAAAAAGAGCGCAAGCGCAAGACACAAAACAACAGAAGAAATATAAAGAATTTAAATTTTAAACCAGTTATTTTGTCCTGTCTTGAAATATGTTTAAAACTTAAAATAAGGTATTAATATTAAGGAAAAACGAACTTCTAAATATAAAAGTTTATTCCAAACTTTGCGTCATTTAAATACAAATTATACGGGTCAACTTAAAGGTACTTTTAACATTATTCAATTTAAATAAAAATAGATATAAACCTTAAATTAAGTCAGCTACATTCATAGGCATTTCATCGATTTGCGTTGAGTAGTACTGTTCAATATCTCTCAAAATCCTGATATCATCCGACTTCACAAAATTAATAGCAACACCCTTACGCCCAAATCTACCAGACCGACCAATCCTATGAATGTACAACTCACGATTATTCGGCAGATCGTAGTTAATAACCAATGAGACTTGTTGTACGTCGATACCGCGCGCCCAAACATCGGTTGTAATCAAAACTCGGGTCTGCCCTGAGCGGAATTCTTTCATTATTCCGTCGCGCTCCTTCTGCGGCATGTCGCCGTGCATGGCGGATACTGTAAAGTTGGACTCGCGCATCTTTTCTGTCAACCAGTCGACTTTACGTTTTGTATTACAGAAAATAACGGCTTGGGTAATGGTAAGAGTATCGTACAAGTCGCACAAAGTGTCGAACTTCCATTCTTCACGTTCCACTGCGACGAAGAACTGTTTAATTCCTTCCAGCGTTAACTCATCACGCTTTACCAAGATTCTGATCGGATCTGTCATGAACTTCGACGTTATTTCCAATATTTCGTGAGGCAGAGTAGCCGAAATGAGGCAAACTTGCGTACTTGGCGGTAAGAAGCGATACACATCATAAATCTGTTCCTTAAAACCTTTATTGAGCATCTCGTCGGCTTCGTCCAGCACCAGCATCTTAACCGAGCGTGTGCGCAACGCCCTACGACGTATCATGTCGTAAACACGCCCAGGCGTACCGCTTACGACATGTTGACCGTAGTCAAGCTTACGTATGTCTTCTCCTAGATTCGTACCACCGATGCACGCATGGCACTGCACGTTCATGAAATCCCCTAGAGCTAGGATTACCTTTTGGATCTGTACCGCTAACTCACGAGTCGGGGATAAGCACAATACTTGCGCTTCGCGCATTGTTAAATCCAGTTGTTGTAAAATAGCGATTGAAAATGTCGCTGTTTTCCCTGTTCCTGATTGCGCCTGGGCTATAACGTCGCGTCCTTTCATTATGGGCTTGATTGCTCTTTGTTGGATAGCTGAGGGCTTCTCGAAACCTGAAAAAAATGTGATTTTATAGAAGGGGATATGGATAAAGTAGTAGCTTTCGAAGAAATGTAGGTTATGACCTTGTTTTTACAACGTACCATATGCAAAGATTCCTCGTACAAGCTCTTCCCTCAGGTTCATGCTCCCAAACTTCTCGATAACATCAACATCTTCGCTGGTTTCGAATTCAACGTTGGATAGGTCCTCAAATGGGGCATTGCGGCCTCCCAGTTTTGCCGCAGCGTCCATAATGTTGCTGCGTTTAAAAAACGGGATTTAAGCAAACGTACACTTTGCAGCTTTGTATTTACAAGCCAAGACACGAATTTATACGTTTTTAGGGCTGTTTTTCTTCAAAATTTAGTTGATAAATCGATTTAGCGCACAAACAACGCACAAGCACGACATCAACAATTTCTTTTTTGACATTGACGTTTGCACATTTGTTTTGACAGTTGACATCAAATTACAGGAATCTGCAATTTAGGACGCCGTTTTACCGCGCCAAATTTGAATTGTACAAATTAAAATGTTTATTTTTTTAATTTTAATCAGTTTTTTCTTAGGTTTTGGGGCATAAGAAGTTTGTATGGGTATTGTAGTGTAATGTGGGGCTGTTTTGGGGTTTAAAAGTGGTGTGGTAGTGGGTAATTAGAGAGAAATTCCTCGGCTTGCGAAGTGAGTGAATGAACTTCCCACGAAGCGAGACCGACTGAGCCATCCACTACATCATCAAATTTTTGATCAGTCAAAAGTGGTGAATGAGGCTAGTTGCGTTTATTTCACGCCAAATTCGTCGAAATTTACGATTTGTGGCATCAAAACAGAAATGCATCAAATATGCGGGCGACATCTTTGAAAAATAGTGCTTTTGCTAGTCCCGAGTGCTGTGTAGTGAAGGTAAAATTACCGCTAGAGTTTAAGGAAGTGTCAGCAGGTGGAATGGAATCATCACAGGATTGTTAGGCGATTAAAACAACATGAATTATAAGACTGCACCGTGCCCCATAACTGGGGACGCGCCGATGTAACCGTGAAATGCATATTTCCGAAACGCCCCATCGGCCAAACACCATCTTGACAAAATGTTCAAATATGAACGAGGAGTGTCACAAAAGAGATGGCATGAATGGAAGTTCTGAAGGGGGCATTAAGGAGGAGCCCTCGAAAAATAGTCATGTGCCAGGGGGACGCCTTAAATTCTACAAAGGTAAGACTCCTTTCAATCACTTAATTTGAAGTTTTAACTGTTTACTTTTGCAGATGGTAAGTTCATACTGGAGCTTGAGCGCTCACGAGAAGGGGAGAGGGTTTCGTGGGTCTCAGTCCCTAGGAAAACGTTTTGGCCCCCTCCTGGGACGGCAAGCACGGGCACACGCCAAGAAACAGCTTCTTTGAGTGGTAAGTTACCAAATTTAATTACCTTAAAACAATTACAGTACAGCTTGGTCCAGTGGGTTATCATTAAATATTTTAATAAAAAATATTACTATGCCCAGTGAAATGATACGTGTTTGATAATGAGCCATTCTTTTCACACTTGAGGTAGCATTTATGTTCTAAACAATTAAACCAAGTACAATAGTGTTCGTTTTTTTAGATTTTAGTTTGAAATGCTCTATAAATTATGATATAGTCCAGTGATCATGTCTTGTTCTTGCATAATTGTTATGATTTCAACATTATGGCGCGTGCCGTTGTAATATTTCAATAAAATACTTATAACTCAGTCCTATATCCATCGAGAATCCGTTTTGAACTATAATAACGAGAGAAATAATTACTGTTTTTAAAAGTTAGGTTATAACTGCCCTGTTTTAACAGTTTAAATTATAAAAAATCCTTCTTTTCTAGCATCGGACGACAACAGTTCTATCCAATCTTCCCCATGGCAACGGGATCACTCCTGGAAGCAAACAACCCCACGCCGAAACCTAGGAAAGCCCCTAACCTTCCTCTACTGGTGCCCCAAATCCAAGCGCCATCTATACGCAGCTTCCAAACACAGCAGAAAACGCCGTCAACCATACTCAACAACCGAATCAACGTCTCCAAAAGTCACAAGAACAAAAAAACAGACTTTACTCTTCATTGTGCAAAGACTAATCGACAGAAATGTAGCGCGAACACCCCCGCCTAAAGTTGAAACGGTTGTGTCGCCGCGTAAACGTTTCTTGCGCGAAATGGAGCGCGACAAGCCTCCGCTAGAGGACACTAGTAATCAAAAGCGCAGCCGCAGTAAAACAGTGCACAAAACAAGTCCGAAACACCACGTTAACGGGACGCATGTACCTGCTACGCAAGCGCCTACCGCAGCGCTGCCAGTGGCGACATCTAGTGGTACAAGTGCGCATACGTCGCCATCTAGCGTAGAGGACGTGAAACCAAGCCCAGTGCGCAACTCGAGTTACAGCATTACGTCGCTGTTGGCGGACGATCGGATACGACGCTCTCCGAACAATTCGCCGAGTCACGTGGCTCCTAGGTATGCCACGCCCACGACGGATGATCGGTGGTTCTCGGAGAGCGTCGATCGGCTTCGCTGCATTGAGCTATCGGTAAGCTTAGTACACAAAAGTAGTTTTTTCGTGTAATTAAAAATGCTAGGAACTCGAGTATTTTAGTTTGTGTTTAAACGAAGATTGTGCCGAATCTAGAGGTTCAAGGTTAAAATCAAGGTCATTTTGGAAAGCTACATATTTAAATTTTATAAAAATGGTTTTGGTTTTGACCTTAGACCTCTAGTTTTGGCACAATCCTTGTTTAAACACAAACTAACTAACTCGAGATTAGGTTTTTGAATTGCATGGAAGAGTGGGCCAAGATAGTTTTATAAAAAAACATAGCAATTCTTGCAAAAAATATACAACATCCAGATTTTTAAAATGTGTTAGAACATCTATTCAAGAAGCTAAATCCACAAAATACACACAAATAAGTGTTTAGGGTTGGCGTGGAACCCCCCAAAAAGCCTCCTTTAATTTGTAACATTAGATCGCGATAAATCTGCACTAAATTTTACAAATAGATACCAAATCAGATTTTAAAAAGGTTTCTGCAAAAATTATTGCTTTAAAAAAATTTTGTTGTCCCCTAAATGACCTCCGAAGAGTAATATTCAATCATGTTGGATTTAAATTAAACTTGGCAAACAGATATAAGTGCTAAAAAATGCCTTAATCCTATTTTGGAAGGGGGCCCTTGAAAAAGTATAGACATTTTTTAAAAAATAACATTTAATAAATTTACGTTTAATTTTTTAAAGCCTTATTTTGCAAAGTTTGGTGTAAATCCAATATGATTACTCTTTGAGAGCCATTTAGGGGGCAAAGAAATTTTTTTAGAGAAATAGTTTTTTCTGTTTTAAAAATGATTTTAAAATCTTATTAAGCTAATCTATTTTTGTAAAAGTTGGTGCAGATCTATCGTAAACTAATTTTGCAAATTAAAGGGGGTTAAAAAATGTATACTTCTTACTTTTTCCGAGATTTTTACCTAAAAAAATTCATTCATCCCATTTTGGAAGGGGGCCCTTAGAAAGGTACCTATACAGATATTCTATTTTTCGAAAAATAATTAGGTTTAAGTTTTTTAGAGCCTTGTTATGCATCTATTTGCAAACTTTGGTGGAAATCCAACATGATTGAATATTGCTCTTTAGGGGCCATTTAGGGGACGAAGGAATTTTTTTTAAAGAAATCCAAAATCACTTTAAAATCTTAAGCATCTATTTGTAAAATTTGGTGCAGATCCATCGTGGTCTAATGTTGCAAATTAAAGGGGGCTTTTTGGGGGGCTTCCACGCCAACCCTAAACACTTATTAGTGTACATTTTGTGGATTTAGCTTTATGAATAAGTGTTCTAAAACATAAAAATCTGGCTGTGTTATATTTTTTGATTTTTGCAAGGTAAAAATCTGACAATTTTTTTTTTTTAAATTTTTTAGCAAGTGGATAAGCGCGCATATTCAAGTTACCCCTATTTGCCCCCGTATATGTACCCCTATGCCTTACCCCCGTACTACAACCCTTCGGTATACAACAGGGGGTATGCTATGCCGCCCCCTATGTATCATACTCCCCAAAGTGCCCCCATTCCGCCCCCAGTTCGACATGACTGTCCGTCGAGTTCTTGGAGCCCCAGGTCTTACCCCCCGAGAGAAGGGGTTGTTGAGGAACACCCTGTTGTGAAAGAGGAAAATATTTCGGGTATGTTTTGATTATTTTATGTTTTAAAAAAATTGATTTGTAATTTTTTGGGGAACAATGTTTTTTATTTTGTTGTTTTTTTTTTAGATATGCCTTTAAATTTGTCAAAACATGGCGGAGGATAAGAATGGATATAGTGCCTATATAAAATTGTTTTTAGTCTTAACAAAGTATTTATTCTTAATTGATACAACTTTTTTGTATAGCTATAAATCTAATTTTGGCTCACTTTTTGGAAAAAAATCATGTGCAATTACCTACAGCTAATTTTTATGTATAATTTACATATTTTTGCTTTTTTTAATGATGTTTTCATATTTTATAATTGCACATTATTCAAATCGCACGTAACAAGTGTGTCGTTAACAAATTTGCTTTTTTTTAAAGCAAAACTGTAAATAAAAAGTCACTTCATGTAAATAAGTAATTTTTTCACTACTAATTTTGGATCTCTAAAATTTGAATATTAATAAAAGTGACGAAACTTAATAACAAACTTTGCTATGTTAAGCAATATTTATAATTCTTAATTGACTGAATTTAAGCATAAAGAAATAGTTAAGGTTCCTTTTTTTAATTTCTTTAATTTAATTTTTGTAATTTGTAAATAATTTTCTTTAGGTGTTTTTTAACAAAAAAAAATGTATAATACTATTTTGATATGATCAACCTTTGATGTAAGATGCATTTATAATTATGAAAGACAATATTTGTATAGTATTCCCAATGATGGACTTATTTTAACAAAACTAAATATTTTTGTACTGTAATATTTCTAAAAAAAAACGTGATAACACACAAATTATAAAAGTCCAGCTTGAGAACTGAGTATTTATAATTATAAGATAAGTTATATTGTAAATGTACAGTCAAATAAACCCCTAATAATCTAAAAAATGCTTTTTAATTCCGAAAAATTTAAATTGTTGCGTGTGGTCCTAAAATGAATACAAACCTTTTTTGACGAGTCGCCTCTGGATTAGAGCGTTCAAAGCGTTCTTGGATAATTTTCCAAAACAGCGTTTGACGCATGCGTACACACTGTCAACATACAAACGATAAAATTCCAACGTGTTTTTGAAAAAAAATTGTATTGTAGTCTTTTTTGTAAATAATACACTGTTATGTTTAGTGTCGGTGTTTTTTAAACATGCGGGGATCTTTTTTGTGTAATGACTACGAAGTTTAGTACCTTGTTTGTGAAAAAATACTTGTTTTAATAGTTCCCCGCAATGGATGATGACATTCAGGATTATGGTAAACACATTTTGAATGAATTCAGGCGGTTTTTTAAGGGTTTGTTGTTTTAGATAACTGCCTTGCGGCAGTTATGCAAGAAATATACAATTCTTGTGACGCTGACAACAGGAATGAAGTCACAGTTTCGCTTCTTTTAAATTATATTAAACCCCACATGGAAATGTACATGTAAGTTTTTAGTTTTTGATGTTTTAAAGCACTAATGGGGCTTTATTTAGAGACGAGTTGCATGATCTCGAGTCAACATTAGACCCCCAAAAAGTTGATCCCAAAATCAGCCGTGAAAGCTTTTACAGTATTATGCAAAACTGGGTTGAAAAAATGAAAAACATTGAGGAAGAAAATTGCATTCCTCAAAGGTTTGTTTACATTTGAATTATCAGTCATCACCCTTATCTGATTTATGTTTTTTATTAAGTGTTGAAGGTGATATTGCGCCAATTGACCAATCAACACCAAAAGCTAGTGCCGGCCATCATTTAGTTAGAAGCTATTCTAAAAATGTGTTAAATTTGTCTAATATTTCTACGTACAGCACGGGAAACACTTCGATTATGTCAGGTATTTTATTAAAAACATTAAAGAACGTATTAAACAATTAAATTTATTGTTAGAAAGAAACATTCTAGAAGAAAACTTAAAGGATCTCGAACAGCAATACAGAAAAACTTGTCACGAGCTCAGTTTGCTTAAAAATCAGTTAAGAGAGGCTGAAGAACAGAATTCAGAACTTCAAGCTGATCTTGAACGCACCTCCAAACGCTTAAAAAGGTATTTACAAAAAAAATAATTTTCGTCCAAACTTAACGTAATTTTTAGCGAACAACAAATAAACGAACATTTACAAAAAACAAAAGATGAGGTCGATGAAGCCAAAGAAGAAACCAATCAGGCAAAAAAAGAAATCGACAAGTTAAAGAAATTACTAGAAACTTCCAAAAAAGAGAATCTTAACTTGAACAGTAGCATTCAACTTTTGCAACATGAGGTTTGCACGTTTTTTAAAATATCATTAAAGTAGATAAATTCTGGTTTGTTTGCAGAAGCTAAGGCTTGAAAAAAAGCTAGAAGATATACGTTTTAAAGAGCAAGAAGCGCAAAAATTGATAATCGATCTACAAACAGAGGTTAGCGGAAAAGATCGCGAACTTCAGGAATTGGAAAACGTAAAAGAAAATCTAAACGCAAAATTATGTGAACAAAACGAGCTTTTAGAGCATTACACCAATTCAAATGAGGTAATTTTCTCACAGGTTTAATAGACACGGTCAAGCCCTACGTCACAGTTCACAGAAGTGCATTAAAATACTTTCTGTGACATTTTTTTAGGCAACCAACATTACGGACCAAAGAAAATGGTAATTTCTTTCTTATTCTGTGTTTCCAACATTGGTCTTTTTAAAACATTATTTAAAGAAACATAAGAGAGTTTTTAAGGTCCCATTTGTGTAAAAATGTTCCTATATATCTTATTTATGATATTTTAATTTAAAATTACACGAGAATCTACCGCAAGAATTAAAAAATCCCTTATTAATCTGATGATGATGATCACCCGCCAAGATGTCAGCTTTAAGCGCGAATTGCTTGAGAAAGCAACCATATCGAGGGTTTATTCTAGGTTCTAGAAAAAAAATGTTAATTTTACAATGGTACTTACCAGACCTCTTGATATGGTTGCTTTCTCATGCAATTTGCGTTTAAAAATCACATCTTGGGGGGTGCACAACATTAACACATAAACTATAGAGTTTTGAAATGAACTAAACTTGAAATATCGAATTTAAGACATTATAGCACATTTTAATACCAAGGGTTCCTAAGAAAGCCTTTTATTTTCACAAAATATTGTTCTAAAAAAGTGGCTAAATTTGACAGAATCAAAATTCTACTACAGTTTTTCAATGTGGATCTGTGTAGTGTCCCTGGATAGTATCAAGAGTCCGGTCACTAAACCACAGAAATAAAATACACTATAGTTTTTTTTATTTTGCTAGGTTACCATCCATGAACTCCTATCGATGATTATAAAATCCTTCAAATTTTGATGAAAAGTGTCATCCATGAACGTAGAATTTTTTTGACATTTTAACTCTATTTTTGAAAGAAATTAAACACCCAGTGCAGTTTTATATGCAGTTAAGCTTTTTTTAAATTATTGTGACTGACAAATGTTCTTGAATAAAATGTACAATTTTGTTAAATAATGAAATTACTTAAAAATCACTGTCCTATAATATTGATCAACTAATTCCCTGATGTGGCATGAGGAAGAAAACAGTTTTTCGGCAAATAATACATCCATATGATTCCCTCTTGTATATTAAAACTAACCAAGAGCCCCTTTTTTTTGGGTCGTAGAAATTGTACAGTCCATCGCTGCCAAACCATAATCTATTAATTTTCCAAAGTTTCTGTTATCCTGGAAATCGTTTAACCATAACTAAAACCACTTTTAGCCCCAATAGAGATGTGGTCGTCGAAAGATTTCAACGTAGAAAGTGAACACACAAAAAGTAGTATTACATCCATTGTAAACTATTCCACATTTAGGGCTACTTTCAGGACCATTTTTACAGTTCACAAACTTTATTAAACACATTTTTTTTCACATTTGTTGTTATATTTTTAGTTTTTTCACACATTTCAAAATAAAATCCGACGTTAACAGTTCAATTTTTTAAACGTCATTTATTTTTCAAAATCTGTAAAATAACTAATAGAGTGTGATGTCATATTGACAGTTATTGTCGCCTTATAGAGTGGCGACATGCATCATTCTTTCTCTGTCATACAGATAACGTCATCCACATATTAGCAAAGATGACAACAAATACAACTTACAAACACAATTGATGACATAATCTGTATGACAGAGAAGGAATGATGCATGTCGCCACTCTATAAGGCGACAATATCTGTCAATATGACATCAAGGCACTCTAATAACTAAAAATGTAACAAAATAAATCAATAACTGTGTAAAAAAATGTGTTAAATAAAATTTTTAAACTGTACCTAAAAGTGACCCTAAATGTGGGATAGTTTTTTTGTGTGTTCACTTTTTACATTGAAATTATTCGACGAACACATCTCTATTGGGGCTAAAAGTGGTTTTAGTTTAGTTTTTAGTTCTAAGATAAAAACCTTGAAGAATTAATAGATTATGGTTTGGCAGGGACTGGACTACACAATTTATATGAACCAAAAAAGGGGTTCTTATTTAGTTTAAATATACGATGGAGCCCCCATATAGATGTGGTCCTCTAGAACGAGCGAGCTTAACGGATCTTTTATTTTATGAATAAATCCCTAGTCTTAAATAAAAAATATTTTTTTTTAAATAATTATCTACGCCAATGAAATATTTTGATGTGTTACATAACCTACATTTAAAAATTTGACAGATTTTAAACTAGGTTACCATAGAGTGCCTCGATGTCATTTTGACAATTATTGTCGCCTTATAGAGTGACGACATGCATCATTCTTTCTCTGTCATACAGATAACGTCATTAATTGTGATTGTAAGTTGTAATTGTTGTCACTTTGGCTATAACGTTGATGACGTTATCTGTATGACAGAGAAAGAATGATGCATGTCGTCACTCTATAAGGCGACAATAATTGTCAAAATCATCGAGGCACTCTAGGTTACCAGATTTTTTTGGCAAGATTTTCGGACCAACTTTTAAACTTACAAAATTGTAAAATGAAAAGAGAGGTCCGCTATTGCTGTTCTTAGAGTGTCTCGACCTTTCTAGTATGCTACAGACCTTAGATCTGTGATATGTGACATAGGAGTTGACCATGTGTATTCTAAGACATGTAAAAATAATATTTTTTTAGTTGTTAAAACATGAAAAAGTTGCCCTACAGAAAAAACTAAAAGAGCCCGTTTTTAACCGTCCAGAAACCACGGGTCCGAGTTCGCAAACATCAGGTATTATTTCCCATAAAACACCACCATTTTTCTCAACTTTTCATCGGCCTGCAACAAGATCTTCTACACCGTTTCATGAATCACCATCCGTTTTTAAAAACTTGTACAAACCTCAAACTTTTGTACGAGCCACATTTAACTCGCCAAAATTCTTACAACAGTTACGTAACCCGGTTAGTCCAGGGCTTGAATCGCCGGTTATTCGCCAAAAAACCTCGCAGTTAATGGTTCATAATAATAACTTACCTACCGAGGTTGATAACAAAGATTCAAATCAGCTTACACAAGTTTTTGTTATTGCTAGATCGCCTACTGAAAAGGAGCTCTCAATTTTGGGTAAAAGTTATTATAATTCCGTGATTTTAGATGAACCGGTAGCTGATATAAGTTGCAGTAGTGAAGATGATAGTTTTTTAAAGTTTCATGCTGAAACTAGTCGGTCTTTTGAAGGAGAATCCTTGCTTTCGGAAATGTCCAACGTAAGTTTTTTTTAGACCACGAAAATCGATAACTTTTTAGAGCAATAACATTTTTATCTATCATACAGGGTGTCTGCGTTTTGTTTGCTTTTTTTGATATGCCAAATAGCTGAGAAAAATCCAAGACACTCCCGTTAAAACAATTATTTGAAAAAGTGCCTCTCTTCGGAAATAATGGCAAAAAACAACAAAATAAACAAAATTCTTAAAGGTAAAAATTTAACATGCAGTTTTTTTTAACACCACCAGTGTTAAACTTATTTTACACTGTGCCCCAAATTTCAAAATGGGTTTAAATGACCGTTTTTATTACCTTTATTGATTGTACAAATTTCAGAATGGTTGAACAAAACATTTGGTAATTATTTTTGATTACGTGTTTTTAGTATTATTTCCGAAGGTGGGCGCTTTTTTAAAAAATTTTGATTTTACCCAGCTATTTGCCATATCAAAAAAAGCAAACTAAACGCGGAAATACCCAGTATTTTAAATACGTCTTGCTATGTATGTTTAAAATATTTCATTTTGTTACTGACTCAATAAAATGTTAAGCGTTTTAAGCAAAGCATAATTTTTTTCTAAGATAGAAAATAATTTTGTTTTGCTTATAAACTTCTTTAAATAGGTCGAAAACTTGGAAGAAAAGCAAAGAACCTCCGACTATGAGGCAAAAATCTCAGAACTACAATTACAAGTCACAAATCTCGAACAATTTAGAGAAAAATACATCAAATTAAGCTTAGATTTTAGCAAATTAGGCGAAGAACGTGAGGACCTCTTAGCGAAAATTCTAACAATTAAAAATAGTTCAAGCACCACCGTTGTTCCAAGCGATACAAATTTACCACCTCCTGATATTAAACATTTACAAAACGACTTAAAAGATCTAACCGCGAAATTAATAACAAAAAACAACGACATTTTGGAGCTAAACCAAAAAATCGAAAGAAACAGTGAGACTCAACGCATTATTGTCGAAAAACTTCAACACCAACTCGACCAAAAGTGCGTACAGGTCGAGTCCCTTAATTCCGAAAACTTAAAACTCAATCATGCCATCGAAGTGTTAAATATGGAAATGAATTTGCGTAAGCGCGAATATGAAGTACTTGAGGGCGAAAATAAGAAGCGCGAAGCGCTTCGCAGCGAATTACTTGCCAAAATCGAGCAGCTCCAGCTTAAAATCAGCGATTTAGAACAAACTAACATGGGCTTAACTGAAAAATACTCAAACAAAGTTACAGAAAACAACGAGTACAAGAACAAGCTAGAATCCAAAGTAATATTCATAGAAAACCTTCAAGAAAACTTAGATAAAGAATATAACAAAAACGAAGACCTACTCAAAGAGTTAGACGAACTGCGTGAGGAAAATACCAAAATGTCGAAAGAACTAGGCGAAAAAACCAAAGGCTACGACATGTTACACAACGAACGCGTTTTTCTACAATGCGAAATGAAAACCTTTAAAGATAAAGTGCACCACCTCACTAAAACATGCACAGAATCAGAAATAAAACTCAGAGAAAAAGAGGCCCAACTGCAGAAAATTGTCGAACAAAACAACAGCTTTGATTGCTTAATTCACAGCCTTACTAAAAACTGCACCGAGTCTGAATTGAAGCTTAGAGAAAAGGAGGAAGAACTGCTAAAATTATCAAGCCAAAACCAAAGCGTTGACACCATTGTAGACAAAATAAAGAAAATCTCTAATCAGTCATTATTCTCAAACATAAGCACCGATTCTAAGGCAGAAGTTTTCGTCGAGAAGATATTAAAACACACCGAAAACGAGTTGCTCCAGTTACAAATGCTCAAAGACGAAAACGAACGTTTCTTATCACGCATTAAAAGTTTAGAAGAGGAGCGGAACGCTCTGTTAACCGAGAAAAAAGAAATCCTTATGGCAAAAGAAAATAGGGCTAAAAGTCATGAGAAACTCGAACAGCAAGTCGAGAAACTACAGAATGATTTGAGCAAAACTCAAAAACACTCTGATATAAGTCAGTCGCAGTCAGATGGCAATTTAATAAAAATATCGACAGAGAAAGATCAGCTCGAGATAGAGAACAAACAACTTTCACAACAAATCGCGAAGTTGCGGCAAGATTTAAAAACATTAGGGCAAGAAAAACAGGCCTCTGACAAAAGTTACCAAACAGAAATATCAAACAACGAAATGCGATTTTACCAAGAGCAGCTAAAACTACAAGAAACCCTCAAAGAATTAGAGAGAAAATACAAAACCGAAGTTGACGCCCTCGAAAAACAATACTTCGACCTACAGAACGAAAACTTATCAACCGTCTCAAACTTAACCAACACAATAACTCTAAAAGACGGAGAAATCTTCAAGATTCAACACCACCTACAATTTCTCAAGTCCGAAAACCAGGTTCTACAAAACGTTGAAGACGATCTAAAGAACAAACTTAATAACTTGGAGATATTGCTCGACGATGAGAAAACTAAACACATAGGTTTGCTGCAAGAAAAAGCGCTGGATGCTGAAGTGTTTGCCAAAAAATTACGCGCGCTCGAAGAGGAAAATTCATCGCTAAAAAAAGTGGAACAATACCTCGAAAATGTGCTTTTCAAAACCAGCATTGCGTTGTACAGGTACGTCTAAGACTTGGGTTTCAAATTCATAAATAGGATGTTCTGTGCACTCAAAAGTTCGTCAAAATCATCTCCCTGAAGTCAGTTATTTCGATATTTCAACAAAATATGTAAAAATACGGAGTTATACATCAACAACTATGATTAAAAATATTTAGGGTAATGTTTGTGATACATAGAAGTGGTACTGAGTGCAAGAAATAATAGAAATATGGTTAAATAGTACTTTTGGTGTTCTTCTTTCTACATTGACATTTTTTAACGAGCACATCTATATTAGGGAAAAACGTAAATTGCAATTTTAATCATTTACAAGCTTAAAAAAACATGGTAAATAAACGTATTATGGTTTGGCATAGACTACGTAATGTATATAAACCAAAAAATGTATCCGTAGTTGAAAAATAAAACAAAAATAGTATAATGATTTTTGAAGTCATATTTTCGACACAAAGAAATAACCGATTTAAATGAAACCATAATACGTTTGTAGCCCTATTTTCTAGTTTCCAAAACTACATTTACTTTTAATATACGATTGGGCCCTCATGTAGATGTGCTACTTAGTAGATTTTGCGGGAGTTCAACGGAGATGACTTATACGAGCTTCTAGGAGCACAGATTCAAAGATCTCTGAATTTGAAACCCAAGTCTTAATTATGCAGATTGTATATACGTGTTACAACATTACTATTTATAATTTTAATTAGCACTCTATTGTGAAGGAAAACGATGTAATAAAAACGTTTCAGTTCGACAAAACACGCGTATGGTAACTGGAAGTTATTTTGGGAAAAGAACAAAATGTTTGACGGGAAATTAGCTAACATTTGCAAAGATATGCAAGCCCTTATACCTACCAAAGAGGAAAAAATTACGTCTTTAATTGAAGATCACTTATTGCAAATAAATAAACAACTCGCTGTTTCGACTGAGCTTCTTGAACTTTTGGTACGTTTCACTGACTTAATTTAAAATTTGTGTACACTAACATTACATTTTAGGCCATCAGTTGTCCGAAAGAAAGCAAAATCCCTGAAAAGTAAGTTTCTTAAGAAAAAAAAATAATTCAAAAAAGAGTAAAAATAAAAACAAATTTATTTTTTTTCCAAAACAGGATCGATCAAAAACGAAGCATTCTACGCCCATCTAAACTAATACGTAGTCAAACAGCAAGTCCGGACAGCCCCTCGGTTGATATGCAACCTTCAACGGGCCCCATGTCTTGTAAAAAATTATTCGATCTTCCGACTTGCAAAAAAAGCAACTCGCCCGATACCTCTAAAGAAACAATACCAAATGAAGACGATTCAAACGGAAATTTGCAACTTAAAGTTGCCAAAACATATGAGGTAATTATGGGGATATGTTTTTGGGTGGGCCCCCCAAACACATACATTTTTTGTTTGTTTTTTTGCTACTGTATGTTTTTGGTAAACTGTGAATTTTTGTCTATCTCTAAACTTAATTTTAATGTATTTGTTTGGTGTTTTTCAGGGTATTATTCAACGCATGAACAGTAAAGAGGACATAAGTTGTCAACAGGCTTTTCCCAGTCAAACTGACAGTTTTCTGGAAAGCATTGGGCTCGATTTAAATAGCCCGAGGTAACTAATAAAACCTTTACAAACGGGAAATGTCGAGAAGCATAAAAATTGTGGTTATGTAATGTTGGTTGTCTAAAATCAACAAAAAACAGCACTTTCTGGTAATTGCTCAGTGGGTTTATAAGAGTTAATTTTAATTAAAAATTGTGCTTATTAGTAGCATAAATAAACAAAGCACAAGTTGAAATATTCTAATAATCTATTAATAAGCGTCTAAATACAGAATTATATAACACCAAAAAATAGGGCTTCGAAATTGCCAAAATTCTGTAGTTAAAAGCTTATTGATGGATTTTTAGAATATGTCAACTTGTGCTTTGTTTAATTATGTTGCTGGTAAGCACAATTTAATAATTAAAATTGTTTGATATAAACATGGTCTGAAATGCCGACAAGAAATACTGTATAGGCCCAACGTAATTCGTAAAATATTGCTTTTTTTTAAAAAAGGGCTTTTTGGTAAAAATTATTTTTTGTTTTGGAAAATAATAATTTGCAGGAAAGATTGGTTTTATGAATCTATTAGGCACATTGTAAAGTATTTTTAGTTTAGCCAAGAAATGAAAATTTTGAACTTTTTAGAAAAGGGCTTTTTGGTGAAAGTTATAAATAGCCTATTTCGGGAAAAAATTATCTGCAAAGAATTATTTTTTGATGTATTTATTATGCATATTATAAGGTATTTTTGGTAAAAGTTTGAAAGCATAGATATTTTCCGAAAGTAAAAATTTAAATTTTTTTAAAAATAGGGTTTTTTTGATGAAAGTTCAAAATAAAATATTTTTGTAAAAAATTAGTTTGCAAAGAATTATTTTTTTATTAATCCATTATGCACATTATCAAGTGTTTTTGGTAAAAGTTTGAAAGCACAAATGTTGTCGGAAAGTAGAAATTTTATTTTTTTTAAAAATAGGGTTTTTTCTAAAACTGGTCACTGAGCAGTGACCAGAAAGTGCTGTTTTTTGTGGATTTTAGGCAACCAACATTACATAACCACAGTTTATATGCTTCGCGACATTTCCCTCTAACTATAAAAGCTTTTTTAAGCGCGTTTGTTTTATTTTTACAGCAAGAAACTGTCTCTACAAGAAACAGAGGAAAAATTCAAAGCCTTGGTAATGAAATGGACTTTAGACGCGGCAACAGCTCAGCAACGTTACTCCGACCAAAAATCTCGCTACTGGGAGTTACGCGAGCAATACTTAAAACATTTACTCAAGGTTGTGGAGTGTTTGAAAAACCACAAATGTTCAACAGCCAAAAACCTGAAAGAAGCATATTGCCAAATCGAACTTTTGGCCAAGTTTGTCGACGAGATTTTTCAGTCGGTCGAGCAGTGCGGGTCTCTTCTTTTCGAGGCCCGACAGGTGAAGTGTTTGAACCTGGTCACGAATTATGTTGCGTTAATACACCAGGAGAACTCGCAGAAAAAGAAGAGCTCGTTACGGTCCATAAGGTAAGTCAAAAAAATTGGTCAAAAAAAAATATTCCAAAAATGATAGTTTTTTAACTTGCAAAAAATGCAAATACAACAGCAAGATTTTTTATATGTGCTAGAACATTTATTCAGGAAGTTAAATCTACAAAATGTACACTAATAAGTGTTTAGGGTTGACGTGGTAGCCCCCCAAAAAGCCCCTTTTAATTTGCAACATTAGATCACAATAAATCTGCACCAAATTTTATAAATAGGTACTAAATATGATTTTCAAAGGTTTCTGCAAGAAATGTTCTCCTAAAAAAAACTCTTGGCCCCCTAAATGACCCCCTAGAGTGATAGCCCCCTATAATTTGTAATATTAGATCACGTTGGATCTGCATCAAATTTTATAAGTAGGTTCTAAATAATATTTTAAAGGGTCTGCCAAAATTATTCCGCCAAAAAAATTCCTTCGCCTCCTAAATGACTCCCGAAGAGCAATAATCCCAAAAAAAGCCCCCTTTAATTTGCAAGATTAGATCTCGATAGATCTGCACCAAATTTTACAAATAGGTGCTAAATAAGATTTTCAAAAGTTTCTGCAAAAATATTTTCTTTAAAAAATTCCTTCGTCCCCTAAATGACCCCCTAGAGTAATAATTAATCATGTTGGATTTACTAACTTGGTAAACAGATGCAAAATAAGTTGCTAAAAACTTATACTCTATAATTTTTTTTATAGAAAAATTCCTTTCCCCCATTTCGGAAGGGGGCCCTTAGAGCGCTACAGATATTTAAAAAAAATAAGTTTAAGTTTTTTAGAGCCTTGTTTTGCATCTATTTGCAAAGTTTGGTTGTAAATCGTTTAAATATTACTCTTAGGGGCCCATTTAGGAGGCAAAGAAATTTTTTTAGAGGAATAATTTTTCTATAAATTATTTTTAAATCTTATTTAGCACCTATTTGTAAAATTTGGTGCAGATCCATCGTGATCTTATGTTGCAAATTAGAGGGGGCTTTCTGGGTCGCTACCACGCCAACCCTAAACTCTTATTAATATGCATTTTGTGAATTTAGCTTCCTGAATAGATGTTCTGACACATATAAGTGCAATATTTTTTGCAAGAATTGCTTTTTTTTTAATACTTATTTTGGCCTAAAATGAAGGTTTTTTTTTTAGTGGGTCCAGCCCGACACAGAGTAGGATTGGAAACTTGAGAACCGATCTTTCTTTTAATGATTTTCAACCGCTGGACACGTCGAATGATTTGGTAGATGTGCTTGAAGCCCCCTTAAATATATGGTAAGGCTTTTTAGTATTTTTAATATTTTTCTAAGTTATTTTTTTGCAGGCGTCGCACTTGGGAAAACGCCCCAATCTACATTTTAGCCACCATCTGTTTTTTTATTCTGGGGTACGGATACGTCCATTTAAAGTGCACTCAAAGTCGCCCCTCGTCGACTTCAATGTGCCCTTTGGACAGTGCTTTGGACTTTTTAATCAAATATACATACTCAGGGATGCATCCCCATTAAATTTTTAATCTGTTCTGTTCAAAAAAGTTTGTTACCTATATTTTTTGGTATTGTTTTTCGTACTTAGTTAAATAAATGCATTTATTTTTTAAATTGTGGTTTTATTTACCTATTTTATCATTAACATCGTCTACTTTTGCTTCTTCCGGTTCTTCTTCGACACATTCTTGTACCGAGTTACTTCGTAGGGCTTCTTCAAACCCTTCTGGATATTGCGACGATAATTTGGCTTTAATGGTCCGTATTTTCTTAAAGATGTATTCCAAGTCCTTTTTCATGTCAACAAATGTTGCTGAGTACTTTTTAAAGTCAGAAGACACTGCTTTGAGTCTTGTTGTGCTTAAAACATTGCAGTTTGTTAGCATTTCGTTCGTTTTTTCGAAACGCTGCAGCATTTGCTTTTGGGCGATTATCATGGCCTCTACATCTTGTTGGTTTATGATTCCAGCCAAGCCTTGGACAAATACTTCAGGCGCGGTGTAGTTTCTGAAGCACTCTATGCTAAAATCACTCTCGGGACTTTCTTTTGAATCCATTTTATTTGGACTTTTCACGTTTTCACATTTTGTATCGATTTCTATGTGTAAATATTTTTGTTTGTTTGAGGTTATGTATCTGTCAAGCTTATTGATATTACAGGTCGCTGCATTTTTTTTGTTTTTTTTTCCGCGTCGTTCTTTTTTATTTTATGAAACTTTGGCTACTCGCCGCTACGCGTTCTTTTGGCGTTGGCGTCGCCAACTTTGTAGATTCTTTATGGCCCAGACGCCAACAGGGAGTTTGATTTGAGAAAATGGCGTCTGTAAGCTTGGTGGTGATATGTGTAGTGACAAAACATTAAACAAATTGTTGCGGTTAGTTTTTAAAATATGTGTTTTATTAGTGTAGGATTCTTGTAGTTAAGTGGTTATTTTTTGTGTTCGAAGATGACAGCTAACATGTACCGGGTTGGGGGTAAGTAACAATATTAATTAACCGGCAATAATCAAGAGGAAGTCTTCCTCGACGGTGGAAAGAGCACTGTTTGTCTACATCTGATTACGCGTAATATTAATTGCACTCCCCGAATTTTTTTTTGGAATTGGCATATGCAACAAGCCTAAAGTAGGTCTTAAGGTAAATAATAACCTTTAAATTGGAGTGTTTTTCTTATTCTATAAATAACGTCAGGAAAAATGTAATGAATAATTGGAATAGAATAGATCGAGAAGCAGATTAATAATTGACACCAGGTGCCTATCCTAAACATGGTTCTTTTATCGTTATGCATATCGCCTTTATCAACGTATTACGCGGTCCAATATTTACTTTAAATGATTAATAAGGTAATACTGCAATGTATTGTAGCTTTTTGGTAAATTCGGGTACTTAAATAGTAGGTAGATCTTTTGTGTAATCAAAGCAGTTCGAACGTAATCAAAAGTAAACAATATTTTATGGCATAAATAGTAGGCAAACGTTCATTTTTTTATGCGAGCTCGCAAATCACTGACCTCGACACTAGGCTACTCGAACTCGGCAAGCATGCCTTTTTTTTTTAAATAAATATTCACCGCCAAATGTGGCTCATAATGTTTTTTTGGTTCATATTTTAAAAAAACTAGAGGCGTCTTTTTTAATTGGTGTTTTTCATTAATTTCTAGATTATGTGTACTTCGAAACGACGACGACCTCCCCGTTTCAAATAAGACGAATAGAAGAACTGAATAAAACGTCGTCGGGCAATGTTGAAGCCAAAGTGATGTGTTTTTATAGGAGACGAGATTTGCCTAGCCAATTAATCCAATTAGCAGATAAACACCAATGTAAGTGATAGTTTTTAAGAAAAAGATTAAAAATGTAGGTAATGACCTAGCACAATTTTTTTAAACAACGGTTTTAAAATTAGGGGTACATATAGTTTGTACGCAAAATATTAAACTTTAAGCCTAATTAATTAATTGTTAATGAATTACATTTCTTTTACTTAAGCCTTATTAAATAAGTCCTAAAGTAAGCCAAATTTTGGCGTGACTAGTTTCGAATGTCGCAAATACCATCCTTTAAACAAATTGTGGCTTTTGCTTTTTTTGTAATTACTAATTAGCCATATTAATTAAACATATTGCAGACTTTAACAAATAAAAAAAATTACGAATGTTCCTTAAAAACGTCTACAAATCGATATTCGTATCGATACGTGTATCAATGTCTAAAATGCCTTCCAAATAATTCAAAGAATGATCTCTTGTTCTTTATAAGTGTTAGGTAGAGCCGTCCACTTTTTGCGTGTAATTATAAAAGTACAGTCTAGGGTAAAGAACGTGGAACATTGGCAGTAGCAGCAAGCATCTCCCAGTTGTCATGACGACGCAGCGGTCTGATTAAGTACAGTTGTGGCAGGATTTCGCGAAACAAACCTACCTATAACACACCACTATCGTCACCCAAAGTTGATGTTAGTTACGTGAAGTTAGCAACACTTCCCTTAGAAATTTCGAGAGACATTCATAAATTTCGTATTGACAATTCCAACAAGAGAAATGTCACATTATTTGGCCGACAAAAAGTGATTCGTAGCAAGGCATACTTCATTTTATCAGGCCGGCGCACTTTTATGTACATTTTTTTGAATTCTGGAGGCCTTATTTTCTAGAAGGTCCATGTTTGTGACGTCAAAATATTAGTTTGGCTACTCGCTGACGGTATCTCTTTAGTCAGCAATAAAAGTGAATAGGATTAATAGCAATTTATCAAAAATGATATCAGTTTTAAATTTGCAAAAAAAATGAAGTAGAAGTTTGGATTAGGAGAAAGATTGTTTATTGATAAGTAATTCGTGGCATTTTTTTAATTGTCTCTTGCAAAAATGACAGACTTGGGGGCAATGGCAACGGAGCGCAGTTTGTGAGTTTAAAAATCAGAATTTGCTGTCAAATTTACCCAATTTGAATCAGCTGATTGGTAGTTTTAGTGAATCCCGATAGATGGATTAAAAAATCTTTTAGAAACCAATTATGATATACAGGTGTTCAAAAAATGGTGCATAATTGGGGATCCTAGAAAATTGTCAAAAAAATCCATCTGTTATATTTACAGAGAAAAATACGAACAAAGTTGCATAAGTTCGGCTGTACATTGTGTGAAATACATCTTAAAAGCTCTTTCAAAATCTTGAGCATACTTTTTAACATTTGGATCATATTGACATTGTTGTCAGCTTCATTTCATGAAATTTTTGTAAAATTAAATGGATTTTAAAAATGTAATTTGACCATTTAAAAGATTAACAAATGGTAAAATAATTTTAGATAGATTGTGCCTTTGTATTTAGCAATTTCTTTCGTTAATATGTGCTGTTGTTTTCAAGATATAAGCGTTTAAAGTTTCGCACTTTGGGGTCTAATATTTCCGAGAGTATTTAAGATAGATTTATTCAACAATTTTTACATATTCTTTGGACCAAAATAAGGAAAAAAAATTCCTATAATAAACAGGTGTCCATTTTGCTTTCTTACTGAGTTACAGCCCTCTAAAAAGCCCCTACAAAATCAGTTTTTTTGAAATATTGCCAAAACGGATGATTTTTCCAAAAAATGTTATAGGACCTTTTTAGTTTATCTAATTACTAGAAATATTTTATCATTTGTAAAATTTTCAAAAAATGGAGATTTTTGGGGGCTGCAAGTTAAAAAATGTCAAAATCGGACATAAGTTTATATGAGCTTTTTTTCTTATTTTGCTCAAAGGAATATGTGGATAGTTTTATGGGTCAACGAGACTACTATTGGTACAAGAAAAATAAAAATACATTTTAAAATGCAGATTCAGAAACTACCCTGTTTGAATATATCAAAGGGCAAAATTAGTTAACTTCACAGACCTGAATTTATACTATGTCGGATCGGGGTCTTGTTGAGACCATTCCAATGCAGGATATAGTTTTGTTTTCAATTTAAATAGTTCATTTCAAGACAAAAAAGTACAAAAAAAACTTTTTTTAAATTTTTTTGCCTTTTTTTAAAAAACAAAATGTTAACGCTGTTTTTGTGTTTTTCATTCTGCAAAAACTATACAAAAAATTACATTACACTGTCTAGCCATTCAAAATAATAAACAATAAAAATGAAAAATTTTATTGCGGCGTTGGATTATTACTATGAAATTAGCCATGCCATGTGATGTGTTTTTTAATGTGACACACAGATTGGTTTTCTTAAGGCAGCTACTCTCAGGTACATTCACAGTCGTCATACAACACCAGCGAATATCGATCGTCTAATCAAGAAGACTTTTAGCCCGCGTTCAGCCACTCACTATGGATGGTGTGGGTACCTCTGCACCCCCTTACCCCTCTGCTAGTGGCATACCACTAGTATCCATTGCATAGCTCACTTCGACCCTTGGATAGATATGACTATGAGCAATATACCAATTAAAAATAACCATTAAGCGTGGATGCTGTATGTCCGTCTGTAGATTTGTCACCCTAGCATTTTGTTAAGACAATATAAAAGTAGCACGTTCTTATATTAATGCTGAGAGTTTTGGTCAAATCGAGGGTAAATTCTTTGAAATGGTCCTATTACTCTTATTCCAAAATGGTGCAGGACAGAACACCTGTTTTTCAAAAGTATTTATACAGGGTGTCCCATTGATATAGTACACTGATTTAACCACGTATTCCTTGGACAAAAATAAGAAAAAATGTTCACATAAATATGTGTCCGATTTTGATCCCTTAGTGAGTTTTAGCCCTCTAAAAAAACGCTGAAAAATCAGTTTTTTTGAAATATTTCCGAAACGAATAATTTTTCCAAAAGATTTTATAAGACCTTTTTGATTTATCTAATTACTAGAAATATTTTCTCACTTGTAAAGTGCGATACTTTAAATGCTTATTAACTAAAAAACAAGAAACATATTAACGAAAAAATGGCTAAATACAAAGGCAAATTCTATTTTAAATTATCTACCAATTGTTTATCTTTTAAATGGTCAAATTACATTTTTTTTATTAATTTAATTTTGCAAAAAATTTATGAAATGAATTTGACAACAATTTCAGTAAAATCTAATGCAAAAATGTATGATCAAAAATCTAAACGAGGTTTTAACTTTTATGATACAAGGTGTCCAAAAAATGGCACATAAACGCGATGGTACGTTATTGAGGCATGTCTAGGCAGCCCCAGAAAATTGTTAAAAAAAATCTATCTCATATACTCTTGGAGATATGAGACCCCAAAGTGCGGAACTTTAAACGCTCATATCTTGAAGATAACCGCACATATTAACAAAAGAAAAGGCTAAATACAAAGGCACAGTCTATCAAAAATTATTTCTCCATTTGTTTATCTTTAAAATGGTCAAACTACATTTTTAAAACTAATTTAATTTGACAAAAAGTTTATGAAATGAAGCTGACAACAATGTCAATATGATCTAAATGCAAAAATGCATGCACAAGAATCTAGATGAGTTTTTAAGATGTATTTTACAAACGGTGTTGTCGAAGTTATGCAATTTTGTTCGCATTTTCGTCCATAAATATAAAGATGGATTTTTTTTACATTTTTCTAGAGGTTTCTGGGAATGCCCCAACAACGTAACATAGTGTTTATGTGCCAATTTTTGGACACCCTTAAAAAGAAACTTTTTTTCATATAAAATAATAAATGCGCTTTTTTTTCGTAAAAAACAATGGTAAATTCTGCTAAAAAGTTTTCCATAAAATGTTGGTTAAAAAAAACCAATCTGCAAAGGGTATTCTCCACTCACTATATTAACCCACCCTTATTTTTCAGGTACCTATTGCTTTTAATTGTTTATACATTTAATTAACATTTTGGTTTAATTTCTCATTAATATGAAAATTACGTTGTTTTCCAATCAACTTGAAGAATATTTCCACCCTGTTCTATGACGTAACCTACCCCAATTAATTAACCTAAGTTTTAATAATTAGATAAACAAAAAATATAATTATTTCTGTATCCGGTCCCGCGCCGAAGTGTCTGCTGGGTAGATGAGTAGATTAAGGAAAACAGAAAGATTGAAAAGGGCATTCATTTGAGGGTGCGGGGGGGAGGGTGGCGCCGCGGCGACCCACCCCCTTAGCCACCCACTCGGATCAATATACATATGCGAAGCTCCCGTCTCGCTGCAGAAGCTGCAGCAGCCCCCGCCCGCCATACTTGTAGCCGTCCATCACAACAAATTTGACAAAATTTAGAAAATTAAAAAAAACACAATAGCCGCCCTTCCCCCCTGATGAGTTATTGGGTTTAAATGGGCGTGTGTTTTGGCGATTGATCAAGAATTTTAAAAACATCTTTGTTGCGAATTAAAATCTTATTTTTATTACTTTGTTGCATTGAGGACGTACCTTAATCTCGTGCATAAAAAAACACTTAAAAATTTCAAAAAATACCCTTAAAATGATTCTTTTTTTTGTTGGTACAAAGCATGATAATAAAAAGTAATTTTAGGTATCCAAAAATTGGCGTAAACACGACGGTACGTTATTTAGGCACCCCTAGAAAATGTTAAAAAAATCCATCTCATATGCCCTTGGAGATATGAGGTTCCAAAGTGCAAAACTTCGAACGCCCATACCTTTAATATAACAGCACATATTAACGAAAAAAATGGTCTAATACAAAGCTACAATCTATCTTAAACCATTTTACCATTTGTTTATCTTTTTAGTGGTCTAATTACATTTTTATAATTTTCATGAAATGAAGCCGACAAAAATTTCAATAAAATCTAATGCAAAAGTGTATGATCAAGACTCATAGATGGGATTTTTAGATGTATTTTCCTAGACTGTGTTGTCGAATTTAGGCAACTTTGTTTGCGTTCTCTCCAATGAATATAACAGATGGATTTTGTTTAACAATTTTCCAAGAATCCCTAGGCTTGCCCCAAAAACGTACCATCGCGTTTATGCGCCAATTTCTGGACATTCCATAGTAAACATCAATTTTAAGAAATACCTTATAATGGTCATATTACATGAGTTAAGGTATAACCGTGCGAAGACGGACTTGATTGAACTCTCAGTTTCTGCAAGGTACCTCCGTCCACAATAATTATTACCTTGCTTTTTGTTTTTATGGTAGTACTGATCTTCGCTAAGAATCGGTCTACACTCTACATACACTGTGTTCTATATGTTTTTATTTTAATCGTCTTTAAATATATTTTATATATGCGTATTGACATTGGCATTCCTCCTTGCATTGTACTTCTGCTTTTGTTTTAGTTATAAATGTTTAAATAGTTGGGTTTTTTATAGTCTGTCGGCATACCTAAAAGGTTTTTGATGCTTAAAAATGAGTTAAAAATAGCAGAAAATTTAGAAAATCAAAAAATCATTTTTCTGAGAAGTACGAATACAAGTACTGAGATAAAAAAAATGTAGCAACCAAACAAAACAACTATATTTATGTATTTTTTTAATTATTAGTTTTTTACCTGTCATGAGTTGAAAAAATTACTCAAAAATTAAAAAAAAATGACTTATTGTTTTGAATAGTATCTTTATTCTAATTCAAAAATTGCTCCTTTAAATTTAAATTGCACTTTTTGAGGTTGATAACAACAATTATCTGAGTTTTTATCTTGTATTTATTAACTACAATTATTTAGAATGACCTAAATTTGTAGGCACCTATAACACGCCAGTTTTATATTAATAATGGTACAATAAATTATTTATTTTTAAGTTATCGAACCAAGAATGGACATTGTGCATAATTACAGTAATTACTACGATTTTAATTACTTTTTATGTTTCATTAAACAATTACCAAAAATGCAAAAAATATATAATTAAACTTATATTACGTAATTGATTATAATTAATTCTTCACATTTATTTATAACAATTTAACAAATGATACGTCGACATATTTATATCGATTCGGGGTTTCCAATTTTTTTATTTGGTTTGATAAGACAGATGTACCTAACATGTAGGTACACAGTATAGGACATAAATTTAAAATTACTTTTATATGCAAGATGTAATGATCGGCACAGCTGTCGGTCGGTCGGATTCTCTAGAATATAAAGGACAAGGGCTAGAGACTATTTATTCATGGGCCAACCCTAGGGTCACCTTTACACCTAACTTTAACAAGCACTATCAAAATTAGGATTTTCTTCAGGCATTATTAAATTAAGTAGAGCTCATTAGATGTGAAAGGAACGATTACGAAACATTGGCATTATTACCTGTTTATAAATAAAATTTTAGATTAGAAAAGAAACATTTTTACTTTGACTAAACTCAGGTCATGCAAATAATTTTAATTGCTTACGATAAGAAATGTTTTTTATGCCGCAATTTGAAACATTATGTTTAGATTTTTTTAGACATTTAATTTCGTCCAAAAATATGCCAATATTTTTTATATAATGGTGATATATTTTTAATGTGATGTAATGTTGAGTATTTTTTATGAAGATATTATTAACGGATATGAAGTTGTACCTATGAGTGGTTATGGTTAATTGTCTCTAGGTAGGCTGAGTATCTTACTTCCGGTTACTGGAAAATGTTTTAGACTAACAGTCACATATTATTTAATAATAATAAATTATGAATTCAGTGTGGGAAAAGTAATGCTAAAGAGTTTTTATAACATTGGTATTGAAATGGTCAAGATTTGTATTGAAAATTTAAAAATGCAGTGCAGATTTTTTACTGAATTAAAGTTTTTAAAAAAGCCTTCGATTTGCTACAATATTAACGAAGAATGTCGCGAAGCATAGAAACTGTGGTTATGTAATGTTGGTCCCCTAAAATCAACAAAAAGCAGCACTTTCTGGTCATTGCTCAGTGCGTTTATAAAAGTAAATTAAGAAATTAATAAGAAATCTGTAATTTTTACAGATTTTAAAAGATTTTAAAAGATTTATGTAATTTTAAAACATACTTTGCAGTATTTTTTTCAAAATAAGTTAAAAAAAGAAAAGAGACTTTCATTTTGCCTTAAGGGGAATGTCGCGAAGCATAGAAACTGTGGTTATGTAATGTTGGATGCCTAAAATCAACAAAAAACACTACTTTCTGAGTTTCTGGTCATTGCTCGGTGGGTTTAAAAGAGTTAATTTTGATTACCTTACCAGCAACATAAATAAACAAAGCACAAGTTAAAATATTCTAAAGGTGCAACAATAAGCTTTTAAATACAAAATTTTGGCAATTTAAAATGCAAAAAAAAGGTGCTTTTGAAATTGCCAAAATTCTGTATTTAAACGGTTATTGATGGACCTTAAAAATATCTCAACTTGTGCTTTGTTTATTTATGTTGCTGGTACGCACAATTTTTAATCAAAATTAACTCTTATAAGCCCACTGAGCAATGACCAGAAAGTGCTCTATTTTGTTGATTTTTGCAACCAACATTACATAACCACAGTTTCTATGCTTCACGACATTCCCCTTAAAACAAAATAAAAGTCTCTTTTCTTCTTTTAACTTATTTTGAACAAAATACTGTAAAATATGTTTTATAATTACAGAAATCTTTTAAAATCTGTAAAAATTACAGATTTCTTATTAATTTTTGCTGGCTTATTATTAAATTGTGCCGATAGATGGCGCTAGTAAAGAACGGCGACTAAGGGCCCTTGAAGATATATACATAGGTATGGCCAACTTTGACACTTATGACAGTTAGATCAAATTGCATGGCTTACTAGATTAAAAAGACAATGAAAAAGCATTGTCTTTTTAGTCTAGGAAGCCATGCAATTTGATCTAACTGTCATAAGTGTCAAAGTTGGCCATACCTGAGTATATTCCAGTGACCTTAACGGCGACTAAGATCCCTGGAATATACTCAGGTATGGCCAACTTTGACACTTGTGACAGTTAGATCAAATTGCATGGCTTCCTAGATTAAAAAGACAATGCTTTTTCATTGTCTTTTTAATCTGGTAAGCCATGCAATTTGATCTAACTGTCATAAGTGTCAAAGTAGTCCTTACCTATGTATACATCTTCAAGGGCCTTAACGGCGACTGCAGCGCTTTTTTTAGGATTATTGTTTAATTTAAATGATTTTTCCAGGTGCCTTAGACGAGACGAATTGTGCAGAACCCTTGGATCCCGAAAACGACCCTCTTAGTCCGAAACAGCGCCACCAGGTGCGCCACAGAGAGCTCTTTCTGTCGCGCCAAGTGGACACATTACCCGCCACCCACATCCGAGGCAAATGCTCGGTCACGCTGCTCAACGAAACAGAATCCCTTAGTTCATACTTAGCTAAAGACGACTCCTTTTTCTACTGCCTAGTGTTTGACCCCACGCAAAAGACATTGTTGGCCGACAAAGGGGAAATCAGGGTTGGGAGTAGGTATCAGAGCGATATTACGCCGCTTTTAAGGCCGGGCGAGACTGACGAACGAGATTTAAGTCAACTAGAAACTTTGGTAAGTCAAACTTTAATACCTCAGAATTTCTTCCAGTAAGCTGAATTTTTGTATACACCTTTTTATTTTAACATTGTAAAAATTGTCTTAAAAGTCACCGTGCTGAGCAAAGAGATTATATATTTACAACAGAGAAGCTATGAAAACTCATTGTTTGGGTCCAAGATCTTTTTGTTTACCCAATGTAAGTTATATGGACTAATAAGTCAGTGGACGTAAATCATAGGACTAGAAATGAAGTGCTTATAATCATAACATTACCAGTGCAAGATCTAAAAGGCTAGCATAGGGAAGTTCCATTGAAAACGTTTGTTTATTTACGTCCACTTACTCATTAGTCCATATAACTTACATTGGGTAAAAAAAAAGATCTTGGAACCAAACAATACATTTTTATACCTTCTCTATTGTAAATATATAATCTCTTTGACGTAAATAAACAAACGTTTTCAATGGAACCGGTCTATGCTCAGTTCATTTTATTTCTTGTTATTCTATTTCTATGGTGCTGAGCACGTAACGAGATATTTGGGCCCAAAGATTTTGCCAATAACTTTTTTTCTGTGCGTCTAATGCTATTTGGAGCTATTGGACCAAAACTATGGGGCCTAAAATTCTCCACCATCTGGGCTTTAGTTGAAACTTTTACAATTAACCCTTATTGAGTTAAAGGGCGTAGACTAAAGTCGGTGCCCCATTTTTTGGCATGGCACTAAAATGATGGCATTTAATGATTTTCTTTAAAAAAATTATTCCTTACACGATTTAAGAAGGACAAAGTTATGTTTAATTCTGTAAAAGCCAAAAAAAAACTCCACTTTTGTAAAGTAAGGGGGTTTTTTAAGAAGCTCTTTTGAGTTAAATAAAGAAATGATGTGTCGTTTCCTACTAAATGATTATATTTACACTTATTTTTAACAACAACAACCCTATTTGACCAATATTTTGGCCAGAAAAAATATTTAAAAAAAAGTTGCACTGAATTTAAACATTATTGCAGAAGTTAATCCATAGTGTGGTTTTTTGGGGCAAATTAAATAACCTTGGTCTTTAACATGACGTTATATTAAATATTATTGATAAAAGTAACTTAATCCGCCCCAAAAACTGCAAAAACAAAGCTATGGACTAATTTTTGCTATAATGTTTAAATTCAACGCAACTTTTTTTGAAATATTTATTTCTGGCTTAAATATTGGTCAAATAGGGTTGTTGTTAAAAACGAGTATAAACATATCATTTAGTAACATTTTAAAGCGTTTTTAAGCATTTTGAAGCATTTTTAACCAATTTAAAGCATTCCTAACTCACTGGTGCTTTAGGTATGGACACCAGGACACAATATGTCAGACCGACAGATCGACCAGTTCCTCGTGGTCTCCCGGTCAGTGGGTACGTTTGCGCGTGCGCTGGACTGCAGTTCGAGCGTAAAACAGCCCTCACTGCACATGTCCGCCGCGGCTGCGTCCCGTGACATAACCTTATTTCACGCCATGGACACTTTGCACGAGCACGGGTACAACTTGTCCAGTGCTTTAGGATCGTTGGTCCCCTCCAGCGGTCCTGTTTTGTGTCGCGACGAAATGGAAGAATGGAGCGCGTCAGAGGCTAACTTATTCGAAGAGGCTTTGGCAAAGTACGGGAAAGATTTCCACGACATTAGAAACGACTTTTTGGCTTGGAAGACCATTAAGAATATTATAGAGTATTACTACATGTGGAAGACCACTGATAGGTACGTTAAGACATTTTGCACATCGTTTGTTAAAGACATTGATTAACGCACTCCAAATCGTTGATTAATGACCCCTATTAATGCATGGATACGAGTCCATAGTAACGCCCTTATGTTTAAAATTACTATGTATATTTCTACATTACAAATGTTAAAGTAGCTTTAATTACGGTTCAAGCAACAAAAATCAAAAGAAATTAAATATTTACCCTTGGAAAGAATAAAAAGCAGGTCTTTTTACCACATTTTAAGGAAATAACATTTATTTTCTATTCACAATTAATAAAAGTTCGGTGACAGCTCTTCTTCTTCTTCAACTTTAATAAATTTAAATGGCCGACGCATTGTTTCTGTTGGTTTTTGAAATAACTGTTTTTTTTATAATTTATTAAATAATAATAAACGAAGTACGAAAAAGCATTATAACCAGTTCGTATGTTAAATGGTGATTAATAAACTCACTTATTAACAAGCTCGCTGATCGCTCGCTTGTTAAAACTGCTCTTTTATTAATTGCCTTTATTAACACACTTACTGGTTAAATAACTATTTCGCACACCGTTTATTAAAGACATTCATTAACGCACTCCAAATCGTTGACTAATGACCCCTATTAATGCATGGATACGAGTCCATAGTAACGCCCTTATGTTTAAAATTACTATGTATATTTCTACATTACAAATGTTAAAGTAGCTTTAATTACGGTTCAAGCAACAAAAACCTAAAGAAATTAAATATTTACCCTTGGAAAGAATGAGAAGCAGATCCTTTTACCACATTTTAAGGAAATAACATCAATTTCTATTCACAATTAATAAAAGTTCGGTGACAGCTCTTCTTCTTCTTCAACTTTAATAAATTTGAATGGCCGACGCATTGTTTCTGTTAGTTGGTGAAATAACTGTTTTATTTTATAATTTATTTAATAATGATCTGCGATGTGCGAAAAAGCATTGTAACCAGTTCGTATGTTAAATGGCGATTAATAAACTCACTTATTAACAAGCTCGTTAATCGCTCGCTTGTTAAAACCGCTCCTTTACTAATCGCCTTTATTAACACACTTACTGGTTAAATAACTATTATTTTGCGTAAAAGAGTTAATAATGTTTTAAATTTAAAGGTATGTCCAGCAAAAACGAGTGAAAGCAGTAGAGGCCGAATCAAAACTAAAACAAGTCTACATTCCTAACTAGTGAGTTCGTATACTTTTAAGGTTTTTGAATTTGGATTAATGCTTTTTTTGTAGTAACAAACCAAATCCAGCAGCTCTAAATAATAACAAAGGAGTGGTAAATGGCAGCAGTAACGGTAATGGACCTGAATTACCAGCTTCTTTGGGTGGTAAAGTCTGCGAATCTTGCAACGGTAAGCAATTTTAGAAAATTTGACATTTTAGAAAATTTAAGGTAGAAAAATAATTTTATTATTATATTTTAAAATTTGATGCCATTGTTTTCATGAAAAACTAAGTGGCTCCCAGTTTTCTGTAGTATTAAAATAATCCTCAAAACAAGTTTTACACAAATCAGCGACGTTAAATTTTTTCACTTTTTTTGAAGGGGTAGGTATTAAAAAATTGTCGATTTTGGACAAAATCCAGTTTTTTTACTCTCACGGCTTTAAACAATGATTTATATGCCCGAAAACTTTCATACTTATGCAAAATGAGCTGCTGAATCAGAATAAAACATTTAATCTTTTTCATCTCGTCTAGTTTTAGAGTTATCGTGACTTAAACACAGGCAATTTCAACAAAAAAATCTGGCTAGATGGTAAAATTTTGGAAAAATGATTTTTTATCCAATTTCAAAATTTAAAGCACCATTTAAACTAAAATCTTGTCTACTAATTGCTAATTTAAAAAAAAAACAGTTAGGTACAAATTTTAAATTTCTTACTTTTTTAGAAAATTATAGGGAGAAAAATAATTTTGTATCGCATTTTAAAATTTGATGCTGTAGTTTTTATGAAAAACAAAGTGGCTCCTAGTTTTCTGTAGTATTAAAATAATCCACAAAACAAGTTTGATACAAATCGGCAACGTTAAATTTTTTCACTTTTTTTTGAAGGGGTAGGTATTAAAAAATTGTCGATTTTGGCCAAAATCAAGTTTTTTTACTCTCACGGCTACAAAAAATTACTTACTGGCCTGAAAACTTTGATATTTATGCAAAATGAGCTGCTGAATCGGAATAAAACACTTAATCCTTTCCATCTCGTCTATTTTTAGAGTTATCGTGACTTAAACACAGTCAATTTCAGCAAAAAAAAATCTGACAAAATTGTGAATTTATTTTTTTTTGTAGTAACGGTCTCAAGTCAATGGTATGCATGGGGGCCATCGCATATGCAATGCAGACTTTGCCAAAACTGTTGGAACTATTGGAAAAAATACGGGGGGCTAAAAGTCCCCACTCGATTCGGGGAGGGCGATTTTGACAACAGCGTGAAGAAAAAATCCGGGAGCGACGTTGAAGATGATCGGATATCGGTTATGTCGCATAGACCACATCGATGCCACATTGGTAAGTGAAAAACAGCTAGCCCAATCATTCTAATAATGCCCCCAGAAAAAATCCCAACCAAGATCTGCTTATGCAGGTTTGTAGCCACTACCCCCAGAAACATAAAAGTGAAAAATTCCCACAAAATTTCCGTGACGTTTAGCCCCCATCTTGCATAGAAGTGAGGAGTTAGTTTTTTGTTAATACCTAAACTATTCGGCACATTTGAAAAAAGTTTTAAACATTTTTAGGAACATTGTTTTAATAAGAATACAATAATTTTAAAAAAAATAATAAATCACCAATATGAACGATTTTATAGCACTTTGAAAATATGCTTATTTGGTCCTACAGAGAACGCTGCAATCTATGCTTCAGGACTCTATGACTAAGATAGACGATTATGATGAAATAAGGTGATTTTCAAAGAGCTATAGAATCGTTAATATTGGTGATTTTTTATTTTTTTAAAAACTATATTGTATTCTTATTTCTTATTAAAATAATGTTCCTAAAAATTTTTAAAACATTTTTCAAAAGTGCCGAATAGTTAAGGTATGAACAAAAAACTAACTCTTCACTTCTATGCAAGATGAGGGTTAAACGTCACGGAAATTTTGTAGGAATTTTTCACTTTTATATTTCTGGGGATAGTGACTATAATCCTGCATAAGCAGGTCTTGGTTGGGATTTTTTTCTAAGGAACCTACAAATTTTAATTATTTAACAATTTAATTATTTATTTTTTTTATGGAATTTTGAGTTTGATGTGTTTTTTTTGTAGGTGGTTGTGGAAAAGAGTTCAAACTAAAAACCCATTTAGGTAGACATTATGCAACAGCGCATGGGATGGTAGTAAGGGAAGGCTCCCCTCGCCCCATTATGAAAACACGAACTGCGTTTTATTTAAACACAACGGCACTAACGAGGATCTCAAGACGTCTTTGCCGCCATATTATGCGCCCTAGACATGCAGCTAGAGCTCCTTTCTTTCCTATAAACATTCAGGTAAGAAATAACCCAAAAAAAGCCCCCCTAAAAAGCCCCATTTTAAAATTATTACCCTTTAAAAAAAAAGAGTTTTTGCAAAATTAACTGTATTTCTTGCTTTTGAAAAACTTTAAAGATCCTACAAACTTTGTTTAATTGTTATTATACTCTTCGCAAGACTAGGTCCGAAGAGTATATTGGAGATTCGTGCGTTACATGACTTTTTAAGATTTTAATTTTTTGTCCGTCCGTCTGTCTGTCTGTCACGTTTCTTGTGGTCACGCTATCTCAAAAACCAAAAGCGATATCAAACTCAAATTTTAAGGAAAAATCGATCCCTATAAGAGAAAGAACCCTATTGTTTTTGGGAAGAATCTGATTACTACAAAGCCCCCTTTTAAGCCCCCCAAATGAAAAAAAAATTGTAGCTTGACTATTATTAAATTTACAAAAAAAATTATTTGACATAAAACATAGAAAATTTAATTCCTCACATAAAAGTATTCGTTAGTTTTTTTGTTCGACCCCCCAATTACCCCCCAGCACAAAAAAACCTCCTATCTCCGTTATTATTCAATCTACAAAATAATTATTCTTTACAAAATTAATGAAAATTTAATTTTCTATTAAAAATGTTTGTTCGTTTTTTGTGAATGTAGACAATGAGGTTAAAAAAACAAAAAATTAATGATTTTAGTAGCAAAAAACTTCTAAGTTCGAATCGCGTCACGATTCGGTCAAGAAGGCCATGCCAAAAATATTTCAACCAAAGAAACAAAAGCAGCTGTCAAAACAAATAACCTCAAATATGTTTAACGCCAGAACTGACGTTTATCATCTTCGTTAACGAAATTCTTCGTGTTATCTGTTAATAGTTTGCACTCTTCGCAGATAAATAAAAAAAATTGTTTTATTTTAAAAACTATTATCTTATAATTGTTTCTTGCGAAGAGTATTCTATAGAATGTGTAGCAATTATGTAACAGACTGATTTAGTTTTGATTTAAAAAATATAAAATCGCACTTTCACCGAATCCGAGTTCTACTTAAGCTACTCATTTGCGAAGAGTAACTTCTACGCGTTTCGACTTCTACCCATTCCGACTTTTGCCCATTCTAGTTTAATTTAGAGTTGCAGCCCCTAAAATGTTTCTAATTTCTTTCCCCAGGCCGTAAAACACGACTGCACGCTAAAAATGGCAGGAAAATCGCCCGAAGAACTAAAACGTCTCCTTCTCTACCGTAAAAAGAACCGCGGCAGCGTAACCGCTATAGCGACTCGGCTTGGCAACCCTGGAAGTGCAACACAGCAATGGCTTATTCTAACAGACAAAGCTAACCTCCCCAAGCCTGAACATGTGGCTTTCCCGAAGCCCCCAAAAGCACCTGATGGTAGTCTGATGTATGAAAGAGTTCCTAACAAACCAGAAGCTGAGAAGATTCCCCTTAATAATGTGTCGCCGACGCTTAAGAAGCGGGCTTTTGATGAAATGAATGGGATTGACAGTAAGTACCAAGAGATATATTTCTAGGTTAAAATAAAATAAAAATTACATGAGTTTCTTAAGAAATTATTAAATCTTAAGGTTTTTTATAAAAGTTGAAGTAACAGTTTATTCATCTTATATTTTAATAAAAGAATTATTATTAATGCAATTAGATGCAATAAATAATGAGTAAATAAATGTTAGAAGCTTTTTTAAACAAGATTTTTAATACAATTTTTGAGAAAAAAAAATGGCTTAAATTTATAGTTGTATTTTAAAAGCGTTACATATTTTTGTCTTTTTTTTACTGGCTTCTATTCTGATTTGGATTGGGACGATGGTAAGACTTAAAAAAATGTAGTTAAAATGATAATATTGTACAGATTGTCCAAAAATTGGCGCATAAACGCGATGGTACGTTGTTGGGGCATGCTTAGAGATTCCTAAAAAAATGTTAAAAAAAAATCTATCTGCTATATTCATTGTGAAAAATGTGATCAAAGTTGCATAAGTTCGGCAACACAGTTTAGAAAAATACATCTAAAAAACCCCTCAATGAGTCTTGATCATACATTTTTGCATTAGATTTTATTGACTTTGTTGTCAGCTTTATTTTATGAAAATTTTATAAAATGTAATCCAACCATTTAAAAGATAAACAAATGGTGAAATGGTTTGAGATATTCTGTTGCTTTGTATTAAACCATTTTATTCGTTAATAAGTGCTGTTACCTTCAAGGTATGAGCGTTCGAAGTTGTGCATTTTGGGACCTCATATCTCTCCAAAGGTATATGATTTTTTTTTAATATTTTACGAATTTATGATGCCATAGTTTTTATGAAAAACTAAGTGGCTCCTAGTTTTCTGTAGTATTAAAATAATCCACAAAACAAGTTTTACACAAATCGGCGACGTTAAATTTTTTCACTTTTTTTGAAGGGGTAGGTATTAAAAAATTGTCGATTTTGGCCAAATTTAAGTTTTTTTACTATTACGGCTTCAAAAAATTACTTACATACCCGAAAACTTTCATACTTATGCAAAATGAGCTGCTGAATCAGAATAATACACTTAATATTTTCCATTTCGTCTAGTTTTAGAGTTATCGTGACTTAAACACAGGCAATTTCAACAACAAAATCTGACAAGATGGTAAAATTTAGGAAAAATTATTTTTTATCCAATTTTAAAATTTAAGCAACATTTAAACTAAAATCTTGTCTACTAATACTATCTTTTGTCAATTTTTGAAAAAACAGTTAGGTACAAATTTTAAATTTGCATGAAATTTCCTAGGCATGCCCCAAAAACGTATTGTCCCGTTTATGTGCTAATTTTTGGACACTCTGTATACTATTACAGTAGCAATGTATAAAAATCGTTTATGTTAACCTTGAGCTATGAAAATTAGGTTTAACATATTTGAAATTCATTTCCCAAAAATGGTCGTACTAAGTTGACCCATTTTTGAAATATGGGGTTCCAAAATTTAAAATGCGTTTTCAAAATCCTTTTTGCAATAATTTAAGAATCTGAAAAACACATTTTAAATCTTCTCTTAGTTAACATAAATGATTCAACTCCAGTGTTTTATTATAATAAATAATAAAAAATATCTTTATTGAGTTAAACTCAAAAGGCCATTGACCGAGATCCTTCAGCCAAGTGTTTTATTTTTTATTATAGATTGTTTATTTTCGGACACTCTTAATTTTGTATCTATTAGGTGCCCCAGTGAACCAAGCGCCCCCTTCAAAGCGAATGACAAAAGAACCGATGCAAATCACGCGACCAGAACAATTTCAAGCCATGATGGCCGCTCAGTCCATGATCCCTGGGCAAATGTTGCCGAGGCACATAGCCCAAATTAACGGCAAACCCAAAATAGCACACATGACTCGGACTGGGTCTGGTCGTAAGCAGGTCGTCAGTTGGATGGACGCCCCGGACGATGTTTACTTTCGAGCGACGGAAGGCAGCAAGTAAGTATTAATTTAAAAAAAAATCAGTTTTATAGTGGTTTTTTAAGGTACCTATATACGAGGATTGTTTTTTATATTTTGCATATATCCATTCACAATTAAAAAAAAAGAGCAGATGAGCCATAGGGTGACAGATTCTACCCTGTATATTGTCATTAATGTCACTTGTGTTTGCTGGTTATGTAAGAAAAGTCAAAAATTTAAAAATGCTTTTAAAAACATGTTCAGGGCATTTGAATCAAAAACAATGGTCTCAACATATACAGAAGTAATTATTTTTTTATTAAATTACTTTATAATGCACCAATCATTAAACCTATTAAAAGTATACACAATATAGGAATTATTTATGCAAGTTAAGAAGCCCATTTCATTATAGGATAAATTAGCACTTTTACAAAAATGTCTGCAATTTTCTTTATAAATTCTTACATCTCACTTGTACATTTTCGGATTTTAACTGACGCAAAGCATCCATGTATTTCCGGGACACTCCTGTTTTTGGTAGAGCTGTCTTAGGATGGGCGCTAAGACTGGTGGGTCCATGTTGGAATTTCAAGAATCAGCAGGAAATAGTCTATTGATGTGGTGCATTGTTGCCAAAAGTAAAAATCAACTCGACAAGACATTGTTGTTAGGATAATGTCTACTCTTCACGCAGCTTCTTGCTAGCTTCTTCGCTGCTACTGGAGGATTCAAATGTTTTAGGTATGCGCGCGCACAGGAATCTAAAAAAAATCAAACCGTGCTTGATTTATTTTAACTTCTTCTGCGCGCGCATACCTAAAACATTTGAATCCTCCAATAGCAGCGGAGAAGCTAACTTTTAGAAGCTAGCAAGAAGCTACGTAAAAGGCTAGCATAAGTCTCTTTAAAAGTAGTCATAAAAACTTTCTTGGCGCAATTTTAATTTTTCAAAAACTCTCCAACTTGTGGCTAAAATACTTGTCGTATCCTAACAAAACTTTTGGTATGGCTCTAATAAACTTGATGGGTTTTTTTGGCACTTGTGCTTATACAAAATAAAAAAAGACACCCTCGTAATTAGAAAAATCAATTATCTACAGCGTTCTTTTTTTTTTAAGGAGAATGCGACGTCAAATCAGTCTTGCCGAGCTGCGACGCGCGGCCCGAAAGCCCTGGCGAGCCCTTAAGTCCAAGGACGACCTCCAAGTGCTAGTTTTAGAATGAAACTTTTGACACAGTTCCCACTAAAAACTAATGTGACCCTTCATCTAGCAATATTTAACTACAAAAAGTTTGTTTAAACTTTGAAGTGATGTGTTTTAGCACAAATTCCAAAAGTGCGTATTTTTGGACATAACTTCTTAATTGTATATTAATATTGCTATTGTTATTAATTATTTATTTCTGTATATAGGTTTTACATTTCTAAGGGACTAATAACTTTTTAATCTTTGAATTGTATTTGATGTCATCGTAAGGTTGTACTGGCGCCCTTGTGGCAGTATTTCCTTATTACTGTAAAAATTAACAAAAAAGTTGTACTTTTCGCTGTCTTGTATATATTATTATACAGTCAAGTGTATTCTAAGAATTATTTTCATTGCTAGAAAAAATTTCATTTCTTTGGCAATTTAAACTAGAGGGTTATTTACCTTTTTTGGCTTGAAATTCGACATTTTTAAAAAATACCAACTAGTCGACTCGAGAAAAAAGCAAACCCTTTCAAAATTTGCAAAGTTACATCGGTAAAAGTGTAGATATCATTTTTAATTTTTAAATTATGTATCGTGTCTCTGCTCTTTTAGATAGGGATCATCATTACAGTTATGAACGTAGAGTAATTTACATTTTTTTCATAAATAAAAGCACCTAGAAATATGTTCTTTACTTTTTTTTCCCTAAAACACCCAAATACGTAAATTTAAACAAGTTTTCAAAATTTTACATGTAACGCCATCTGTTAGCGAGTTTCTTAACATTTTAATTGCGCGCCATCTATCGAAAACTAGCTAAACTTAAATTTATGGCGCCATCTACCTGTCAAACTAGTTTTCCGAAGCGCCATCTATTAAACAGTAGCCAAAGCTTAAACAACAAAAGTTAGGTTATGGGCCCCGTTTCATAATTCCAATGTTTACAACTAAAAAACAGCCCCAAAACAAATCATGTTCTGCAGAGGTATTCTCAGCAAGACCATTAGAACCTTTCCTACAAAAAACCTAAGCACAACGCCACATTTAAACACATTCTGGGTGAGCAACGAAAAAGGTGAAGGCTACGACAGCAAAGCCCCAAAACCCCCTTTAAAAGAACGCGTACGTGAAGGGCTAAAAGAACTTAAACAAGAAGTCGCACTATGGCGCGAAGAATGGAAAGAAAGGTTAGAATCAGATCCTATTTTGTTGTTTAGACCTGGCGAGACTGACGTTATATGGGATTTCAAAAACGAAGCATCGATAAACAAATGGGTCGCGTCTAGTGATAGTGACCATGGTGAAGGGTACAGTACCTGTTCCTTTAGTTTAACAAATCATTCAAAAGGGCTGTTTGCTGGGGAATTAAACACCAGAGTGCCTAAAGACGGGCGTATAGCCCGTTCGGGGTATTGTAATATTAAGACTCATAGAGCTAGGGTAAGTTTACATATTTTTAGACTATTAGGCCTTATAAAATGCTTGTAGAAATCCTTCAAACGTGAGTGCTACCTCGACTGGTCAACGTACAACATGATGGTCCTAAGAGTCCGGGGGGATGGTCGCTCTTACATTTTAAACATAGGTACAAAGGGGTACTACGATATTACTTGGAACGATATGTATCACTACATCTTATTCACGCGCGGGGGGCCCTACTGGCAAACAGCTCGAGTAAGGTTTTTTTTTAACACCATTGGAAAAATATCAATTTAAATTGTTTTAGATACCTCTATCTAAATTCTTTTTGTCTTCCCGAGGCCGGATTCAAGACCGACAGTATCCTATTCCTTTGAACAGAATTACCAGTTTTGGAATATCAGCAGGAGATAAAATAGATGGCCCCTTTCAACTAGAAATCGATTTTGTAGGACTTGAATTTGATCCGAATCATAAAGAAGAGTTTGCTTATGAAATGTACAAAATGGAAAGCTTTATTGTTGCAACTTAGTTCTAAATAAATTGTTGTTATTTAAATTACGCGCCTTTGCTACTTTCTGAGTTGTATGATTTATGTCCCAAACACGCACCATTTTTGCCTTCACCACTATTTCCGCTTACTAAACTTTCAATTATTGTAGATTTTGGGCGGTAAATACGATTTGTTTACTCATTTGCAGTCACATCTAGTAATTAATTAACGTTTTAAATATTCAAAAGCAATCAAAATGCTTTATTCATAATAAAATTGTAATTAGAAGTGGTAAAAAGAGGTGACTAGTGTAAGTGGTGTTCTTTATGCTTGTGGCGCCACCTGTTTTAAAAGGGACGAACTACACTTAGGAACCTGTACATGTGTCGCCATCTAGGTTCGAGTACGAAAAGTTAGGAACTAAAAAAAAACAGGATTCTGTATTTTTTGTCATACATAACCTAAAATAATTTGTTTACGTTTTTCCGTTTCTCTAGTGGTGCTTTAGCAATTTTTAACTTAATAAAAAATAGCGAAAATGGCATTAAATGGTCGCTATCTCGTTCAATTCATGACAAAGCACGGTGTTGCTCCAGAAAGCACAGTACTGGGGTACTGCAAAACTGCCAGCGATGGTAAATTTTTTATGTCCCCAATTTTTTTCAAAAGTAACGAACAATTTATGTTTTGCAGAAGATGTAGACACGGACACCAAGCTTAAAACCCTAATTATAGAAGTAAATAGAGAAATCTCTAAACAGTCGTTTAAAATAATGCCAATTTATTGCGAAGTAACGGATAACAAACTTCTAGTTTGGACCAACAACAAAAACGATGATATTAGTAAATTGCAGATGGTCTATAGCCCCATAGAACTAGAGTATTTTCAAGCTATTGTAGAAGAAATAATACATTCTGAGTACAGAAAAATAACATCTATAGTTTGTTTGAATATAAGTTCTACTCTTACCGCTGCATATCCGCGAGAAAGCGGACAAAATTTGATGAAAGAATGGATAACTGGAGGGTATTTCGTGCGAAAAGGAGAGTACATACATTTGGGGCCAAGACTCATCCTAGAATTCACCACTTTCCTAAAATCCAAGTGCCCACATTGCGTATGTCACCTATGCCGCGAGGTCGCGTTTACGGTAAGACACTTTTTTAACTTTAAGAGCCCGCGGATGCTCAGTCCTAATACCATTTAGAGGGGCTACCGCGGGCTGCGGTGGCCAGAATAGACTAAAGACGGGTTATTTTGCGTAGAACGCGCAGCCTACTATAGTTGAACAGATATATTTTCAACATGAATGTGTCTAGAGTAGCCACCTACCACCAGTACAACTAGAGAAAGGCTTGATCTTGGTCGTATTTTGGAAGCTTGCAGCACGCTTTTATGCAAATATTCATAAAACTTAGACCACAAATATCTTAGTTAATTCTTATCCGATTTTGAAAAACTTGGTGTCATTAGAAAGATAATTTATTTTGCAATACTTATTGCTTCGATTTTGAGGCTCAACTAAAGAAAAAAGTTGTTTTTAGTATAGTTTCCCTTTCTTGGAACTGTTATTTTTGCTAAACTAGGGCTACAAAACAAAACGTGCCAAACAATAAGTATTTTAAAAGAATCTAGCATTATATGGTCAAAATTTTAAAACAATTGCTCTAATAATAACGCTAAAAAATGCGGTCTAAGTTGTACACAAGTTTGCATAAGAGAAAGTGGATCTTTTAACGCAATTTTTTATAAATTTGGTTGCAGGGTACAGTATGTGCAAACTGCGACAAAATCTACCACAAAAGATGCATCGAAAAGTGGCATAAAACGCAAAATACATGTGCTAGTTGCAAAAAAGCTTGGAGCCCGAGTGATATTTTCCAAGATCATGCTAATATTATGCATACAACTGGAAGAGTGATAGTGCAAAACGGAAGTTCAGACGATAGCGATGATGATATAGACGAAGCTGGACCTAGCCAAAAGCGCTTACGCCAGTAAAAAACACAATTTTGTAGCTTAATTTTTTATTTTTGTAATATAATATGATAAAAAAAGTAATATGGTTGTCTTAAAACTATTTTAAAAATTACTATTCTAACTCCTATACGTTGTGTTACATATAGTCCGAGAAAATCTTACAAAAAATCCCTACTTCTCAGAAATTTTTCGGGCAGCACAATTATTGTGGAAAAGTGTAGTATTTTATATCTAGAATCATAATTACCATGTGCGCACTCATGCGCATATTAGCATTTTGTGCTAGAGCCCCCCAAAGAGCCCCCTTAATTTGGAATACTACATTATGGTGGATCTGCACCAAATTTTGCAAATAGACAGCAAATAAGGTTCTAAAATGATATTCATACAAAAAATTATTCCAAAAAATTCCTTCACTCCCTAAATGGCCCCAAAATAGGTAATATTTACCACGTTTAATTTACACCAAATTTTACGAACATATGCAAAATTAGGTTCTTAAAACCCTTTTGAAAAAATATAAAAAAAAAATTATTAGGCTAAGGCCATTTTTTATGGGGGTTGAAGAAAATTTTTTACAGAAAAAATGTTCTTTAGAACCTTATTATGAACCTATTTTCAAAATTTGGTGTAAATCCAACGTGATAAATATTACTCATTTTGGGGCCAATTGGGGGGGTGAAGAAATTTTTTTGCGAAAAAAATGTTTACGAAAATCATTTAAGAACCTTGTTTAGTGTATATTTCAAAAATTTGGTGTAAATCTTCCATGATCTAGTATCACCAATTAAAGGGGGCTCTTTGGGGGGCTCTAGCACAAAATGCTAACATGCGCATGAGTGCGCACATGGTAATTATGTTTCTATATATCAAATACTACAAATTCCCATAAAAATTGTGCTGCCCGGAAAATTTCTTGACCAAATGTAAGATTTTCTCGGACTAATAATAAAGTTCTCCAATCAATAAAAGCGTGTGTTTTTACTTAAAATTAAGAAGAGTTATGCAAAATTTTATTAAAAGCACTGTACGAACTTTCTAAATCAAACAAAAGCTGTCTTACTTGTGCCTCAGAAAGCTCATCACTTGCCTGCATCGAATTTAAAGTTGCTAACCACTCTGCTACTTTTTGCTTTCCTTCAAAATCCGAAGGTAGAATACTCAGTCTATTCATAGTGTCCACTAAATCACGTATTTCAGGATGCAAATCGTCCATTGCTGTTATTTTTAGACGCAGCTTGTCCATGATTGTTATAAACAACTGTAAACAATAATATTTAAAACGCAAATTAACCAAATGAAATGATTTTCACTTACCGAAACAATGTCAGCGATACATTTGCTTGTATTTCCTTTATCGTCCTTTATGGTAATTGGCCTGTCGTCCTTTATACGCTCCAGAGCAGCAGGACAATCCAACCTGTACTTTCGAACAAAGGCATCAACTGTAGGAAATTCATCTCCTTTAACTTGCCGAAAAGCTGCCTTATATTGGACTAACAATTTACTACACTCCCCTGTATATTCTTTGGGGGTAACACAATCTCTAATGTAAGCCTTTTCCAACTGCTGCAACGTGTTTATGACCGCGTATAAATCCGCAAGATTATCATACCTGAAAAAGTGTATTACAACTTTTTAGAAGTGACTCACAAAGTTTATGTACTTACTTTTCACGTTCACGCGCGTTTTGGTACAGCTTCACGTCCTCAAACAACTCCGGACGGTTTTCTACAACAAAATACATATTAATTCACCTCTTAACTTGTGTTTTTTTGTTATTTACCTTGATTTACAGACATTTTTGCTGTTTATTTGTGTATCTGACGTTTCTGGGTGCGAAGGTCGTAGGCGTCAGGCCAAGGTCAGAAGTAGTTCAAATGCGCTTTCTAGGTCTATGGTTTGACAACCGTTGTCAACATGTGCACAATTCAAACAAACATTACGAAAATTTGAGTTTTTTGTGTGGAAACATGAATTTGGAAGTGAAAAGTGCAACAGAAGTTAATAAAAAGATATTTCGGATCAAACCTTTGCCTAGAGATGGGTAATTCACCCTGTTAAAAGCAGTAAATTTGTTTATTTATGATTTCTTTTAGGCTTGTGTTTCGAATTCATCATACTGACCAAAACTCGAAGAAAATACGATTTTTGCACACAACTTTCAACCAAAAAACGGCCGTTTTGGCTTCTTCAGACAACGAAGGAAATGTTTATTTGGTTGACTTTGCGAACAATAAGTTTTGGGGGCTGCCAACTGTAAATTCATGTACCGTTTTAAAATTCTCACCCTACAGAGACAACGAAATATTAATCGGTTTAAAAAACGGCTGTGTTATAATAGTGAACATAGAAGTGGCCAAAATAAGCGGACACTTTACTGGACACGTATATCCAGTGAATAATTTATCTTTCTCAAGCAGTTTTTTGTGCATTTCGTCATCTTTAAATGAAGCCATTATTTGGGATCTAAAAACGAATACCAAGGTACAAGTATTAACTTTGGAGGAGAATTGTGTCCTTAAACATGTAGTTTTCATGCCTGTGAGCAATAATATTCTGGCGTGTTACAATGACGATGTTATTAACATTTGGAAGTCTGATTCTTTTGAAAACTGCAAGTATATATTACCTTCTGTGTGGAATAACTTTTCTTTGAAGAATGTTACATTTACGCTGTAAGTACATGAACAAAACTTAATATTATTATTTAAATAACGTGTGTCTTTCTGTAGAGACGGCAACTTTATAATAATTTCTGGTTATTCAGCAACAATAGCTCTGTTTTCGTTAAATAAATGGAAGCCAATAAAATTCATTACTTTACCAGAGTATATTAAAACAATCCGTAATATTAAAGTCCTGCCAAACGAAATAGACTCATCGGTTTTAATAATCTTGTCTGGCAATGGTGCTATTTATTTTTACGACATGAAAGAGAACATTATCTTAAGTGAGCTTAAGATAAATCACGAGATTATCAAGTTTGATTTTTTGATTGAAAAGCAACTTTTGGCGGTTATTTTGTGCAGTGGAGAAGTTAAGATATTTAATTTTGAGAAGTATATCGAAAAGCCTATTGTTGTGAGCGCTAAAAGCAGCGATATTCCAATCAAAAAGTCTTTTAGACCAAGGAAAATTAAGACGCTTAATTTGGGATATTTGCACGATGAGGTAAAGTACCAAAATTTGCCTAATTATTTGCAGACATCCAATATGCAGACATTCCAAAAAACCCTTCAATTTGCATACATAGTCATTAAGTAAGAGTTAACCCGTTTACCTGCAGTAAGAAAAGGATTATCCTTTAATTTGAGATGTTTATGTACAGAAGTCAGTAATGATATTTTATGCTTTTATTTAGTATAAAGATCAAATAATTTTATACTATAATGCTTTCTAATAATGATGTTGATACATTTTTTACATAACAACACCGAGAACAACACCTAGTAATATGTCCATCAGTGTAATGCACACAATTTTGGACGCACTGCTAGGCACCGACATAGAGAGTTTATATTTTCAATTTAGCAGCAAAACTTAATCTAACCACCTAACCTAATGTCCCGCAGTGGAAAAATGTCCCCCAGTGCTTTCATAAAAGTCAGTCTAAAACCCTGAAATTTATAAAAAAAAACCTGCGATGTTCCATAAGGGGACGGCCCTGAGTGTAAGGTAATTGATTAATTTTTAGTAAGTCTCGAAAATATAAGTGGCAGTGCGCTGCTCAAATACATCCGTTTAAAATGTTTAATAATCTTAATTCAAAGAAATACATCTAAAAATAATAAATTTAAGTACCTAGATAAAAATAACGATGAAAATCGATGTTCTAATTCCTAAGCTGGTATGCATATTGTACTTTACTTAAGTAAAAAAATCTCGTTACCTCTATTTTCGTTTTTGATTATTTATTATGTCTGCAAATTGGGTGTCTGCAAATAAGAGGACATGAAAACTGTTATTTTGGTATATTTTTTAGAGATGTGCCAGTGGTATTTGACCAAGATTTTGACTAGGTGTTTTTAAAGACATTTGATCACCCAAATTTGGGGAAATTGGTCAAATTCTCGGTCAAATTCTAAATATTTTTTTAATCTGCCACTTTTTGTTAAATTTTTAATGTTGTTGTCTTAATTTTGCTATTTCCTTTTACATAAAATTGGCTTAGTGGGATTTATGCGTAAAAATATAGTATTTAGATGACCATAATTTAATTTTTCATATGACATCACCAAGGGTTCTCTTCACATGTTTTTAAGAATTTGACCAAATTTGACCATATTTGACCGTAATTTGACCAGAGATTTTGGCCATACCAAAATGATTTGGTCATAAGCACATCTCTAATATTTTTAGACTATTTTTTAAGGTATTTAAAGTACTGTTTATTTTAGATGAGCGACGTACTAGAAATCGATAAACTAAAATCAATTCTCAAAGCATACGGTGAATACCCAACAGCATATCGAACAAAAATATGGGAGCAACTACTGCAACTCCCGAACAGCGATAAACAATTCGATAGTATTATAAACAACACCACGGTTACATGTTTTGAAAATTTAGAAAAACAGTATCCGCTTAAAGACACTCGTCATTTAAAAAACCTAAAAAGCCTCTTAGCAAACTTGGTAACGTGGTGCAACTTCTTTAGCAATGTTGAGTACCTTCCAGTTTTTGTTTTTCCGTTTGTTAAGATCTTCCAATCTAAGCCTGTCATTCTTTTCGAAGTAGCGGTTACTGTTCTTGTTAATTGGTGTCAGTACTGGTTTGAGTATTTTCCTTTACCGCCTATTAATATCTTAGCGCTTGTTGAGAACTTACTTTTGGAGCACGATCCTGAACTGTTGGATTTTTTAAACGCTAAAGAAATAACATCAAAGATTTACGCGTGGCCGCTTTTGGAATCGGCCTTTTCCGAGGCGTTAACATCAAATTCATGGGCCGTTTTTTGGGACCATGTGTTAACGCTTGAGCCCTCGTTTTTGCTGTGTGGTGTCGTGGCATATAATATAATGCAACGTAATTCGCTTTTAACGTTAATTGAAATAAACGAATTTGAGCTTTTTTACCATCAGCAAAATCCAATTGATGTGAAAAAGTTCATAGCAAAATGTTACTTTATTTTGGAAAAAACAAGTGCTAAAGTGCATCCGAGACAGTATTTAAACATGTTCCAAAAACTGCAGCCAGATAAATATCCAGTTTTTGAGGCGTATCCCAAAATATTCGTACAACAGCATTCGCAAAAAATCGAACTTTTAAAAAACGACATGACCAAAATGAAAAAAGAGGAAGCAGACTTGCTGCATGAAAAAACTGACGAGATTGATCGTATAATCAAATTGGATTTTGATTCAATTGAAAAGGAACGACTCCTTGGTAAAAGATAGAATTTTTTTGCTAATTTTTATTATACTCTTTGCAGACAAAGTCGAAGAGTATATTGCATTTGGTCGTACCTTCTTTAAAATTGTTAATATTCAATCTAGAGCAAACATTTTTGCAGATTCGTGCGATTTATGACTTTATAAGATTATTTTTTGTCCGTCTGTAACGAAACTTGTTATCACGATAACTGAAGAACGGTTTATTTAATTGACTTGATATTTGGTACATAAATCAATCTCGTTTGGGGACGAACCCTATTGTTTTTGAAAAAAAATAATAATAAATACAGGGTAGAAACCACTCCCAAAGTTGAAAAAAATTCATATTTCGGTTATTATCAATTTTACGAAAAAAAATATTCTTAGTAAAATTAAAGATTGTATTTTTCCCTATAAAAAAGCAACTAGTAATTTTTTTGTAACCCCACACGTTTATAAAAAAAAAGTTTTACGTTTTTTTTAATACAATAAAAAATGCACCTTTTTAATCATCCACTGCAAAGAGTCTCATATGGAATGTGTAAAAATTATATAACAATTAAAAAATAGTCATAAAAAAGACCTATTTGCGAAGTGTAACATTTTAAATGATCATTCCCACTTACTGATCTAACCCATTCATTGATATTGTTTTTTTTTTGTAGAAATGAAAAGGGCATATAACGAAACCTTACGCCAACAACAAAAACAGGCAAAAGAACAACTAAACAAAATCACAGATCTTCGCAAAAAACTTCAAAACGAACAAAAGGACTTGGTAAAATATTCCCAAACCGCGATTTCTTTACAAAAACGTTCGCAACGCCAATCTTACCAGTCCTTATTGCAAGAACTTGAAACAGATAAAGAAAGATACGAATACGAGACACAAAAAGCAGAGGATCTTCTTATAAGGCATTATTCGGGATTAGTAAAGCACAAATTAAGAATCGATGAGCTGGTTCAAGAATCAAAAAACGCTTCTGTTGGAGAAAAATCCTCTTTTAACGAGCTTAAAAAGCACAGGAAGAAGTTATCTGACGAAATTGAGCAGGTAAAAATACTATAAAAACTTAAATAAATAAATAATTATTCTGTAAAACTTCTTTTAGATTAAAAAATCCGTCGAGTCGAGCGATTTGCTCAAACAAATAAATTTGGCAACAAGCATCGCGACAATGGACGATTTAATAGGCAAAGTGCAAACTGAATTAAACCAAGAACTTAAAAAAGAGGTTCAAAACATTAACAAGAGTGAAGCCTCTCTAAAAGTAAGCCCCTTACCTTGGAATGTTGCGAAGCATAGAAACTGTGGTTATGTAATGTTGGTTGCCTTAAATCAACAAAAAACAGCACTTTCTGTTTTCATAAGAGTTAATTTTAATTAAAAATTGTGCTTACCAGCAACATAAATAAGCAAAGCACCAGTTGACATATTTAAAGGTGCATCAATAAGCGTTTATATACAGAATTTTGGCAATTTAAAATGCAAAAAAAGTGCTTTAAAATTGCCAAAATTCTGTATTTAAACGCTTATTGATGGACCTTTAGAATATCTTAACTTGTTCTTTGTTTATTTATGTTGCTGGCAAGCACAGCATTTTTAATTAAAATTAACTCTTATAAACCCATTAAGCAATGACCAGAAAGTGCAGTTTTTTTGTTGATTTAAGGCAATCAACATTACATAACCACAGTTTCTATGCTTTGCGACATTCCCCTTTAGGCTTTAACAAAATATTAAATTTTTTAACACTCTTCCTTGAAGGCAATGCAACTAGAGGCAGAAACCAAGGAGCTAGAACTTGAGGTTTCGAATTTAATGAATTCTCTTGCCAAAAATAAGCTAAACTATCAAAAAAATAGAGAATCTTTTCATAATCTTACTTTGGAAAAATCGATAAGCAACAATTCAAAAGATTCAGATGTTACGCTAGCGAATACAGTTATTTTTGTGCCCAAAGAAGGCGAAAAAGATCAGCCAAACGATGTTAAATCTGTAAGATTTTTAAATGTTTCAGACACCCCTAAAAGTTCTTTTTAAATATTTAAAATTGTTTTAGTTACAATTACAAAAGTTCAATTTTTAATGCTGTGATTATTTTTTATACAAGTTATATCTTTTATTTATACAACTGTGTGTAAAAACGTTTATTAAAATATATTTATTTATTAATTAAATATTAAATGGCTTGTCTTTGGAATGTTTTAATTTAATTGCTGAGCAAATTTCAAAATTCGGTAACACTGTGAATAGGACATTTAATTTTTTCTCTGCCTTTTAAATCCTTCAGCTCTACGATTATAAGACATGCGCTAGGTATACCCCCTACCTGTTCAACAAGCTGACATGCAGCCCCCATGGTGCCCCCTGTCGCCAACAAATCATCCACCAATAAAACATTCTGCCCTGGCAAAATAGTGTCATTTTGAATCTCTAACGTGTCCTATACAAAATTAAGAAACATTAGGTATTAACTCGCATGGATTTTTCGATATTTTTCCTCACCTGTCCATATTCCAGTTGATAAGTAATTGCCTTAACATCCCCAGGCAGTTTTCCTTTTTTTCGAATAGGAACAAATGGTAGTTTAAGCTCTAAACTTAAAATAGGCCCAAACAAAAAACCCCGCGAATCGATTCCAACAACCACGTCTATTTTAGGTGTTATTCCTTTTGCTATTTCAATTATAATTTCGTTGAGAACAGAAAATATCTCAGGGTTATGTAGGACTGAAAAAATATCTCTGCAAGTGGGGTTGTTTTTTCTTTACAATTAAGTTAAGGCGGCTTACCTGAAGATGATTCCTGGTTTTGGAAAGTCGGAGTAACTTTTAATGTGCTTTTTTACTATTTCACGCTTATCCATTGCGATAAAATTAAAAAAACAGCAAAAAATCAAAAATAAAGCACGCGAAAATATTTCAAATTTTGAGGTTAGTAGTTCAAATGAACTGTAGGTAAAACGCCCGAAAGACGCGTGTATGACAAAAATCCGCTGTCACAATACCAAAATGTCAGAAAGTTGTAGAAAACTCGTTTTTCCGTATATTTACTAAAGAAAAACCCATTTTAAAACAAATATAGACAAAACTATATTAATACCTAATGGCTAACCATTACGAGGTGCCAAATTGGTGCGTAAAAAACCGTCCAAACCCACAAGAAGTCGGTTAATTTGAACACATTTTTAGGGCAGGCAAACCGCCAGTGGGGCTGCATTTAGATGTCCTAAAGGGCGACAAACTAATCCAAAAACTCATGATAGACGAAAAGAAATGCTACTTATTCGGACGCAATTCACAAATGAACGATTTTTGCATCGACCACGCTTCGTGCTCGAGAGTTCATGCAGCGATGGTGTGGCATAAACATTTGGACAGAGCTTTTCTGGTGGACCTAGGAAGTAGTACGTATTGTTAAATAATGTCTTGAAGGTATGTACATGTGGGATTTGTAGCGCATGGTACTTTTATTGGGAGTATGAGGCTTGAAGCGTATAAACCGACGCAAATGCCTATCGACTCGAATTTTCACTTTGGGGCTTCTACTAGGAATTATATCATAAGGGAGCGGCCTCATTCAGGGATTAGGCCGATTATTGATGAGATTGAGAAGGCCGGAGAAGAGACAGATGGCGGACTTTTGGGTCTTCCTGAGACTGAAACTGAATTAGACGTAAGTTTAAAGTTTAGGACTTTACGTTAACTTTTTAGCCCAATCATTTTAATAATGCCCCCAGAAAAAAATCCCAACCAAGATCTGCTTATGCAGGTTTGTAGCCACTACCCCCAGGAACATAAAAGTGAAAAATTCCCACAAAATCTCCGTGACGTTTAGCCCCCATCTTGCATAGAAGTGAGGAGTTAGTTTTTTGTTAATACCTAAACTATCCAGCATTTTTGAAAAAAGTTTTAAACATTTTTAGGAACATTATTTTAATAAGAATACAATAATTTAAAAAAAAATAATAAATCACCAATATGAACGATTTTATAGCACTTTGAAAATGTGCTAATTTGGTCCTACAGAGAACGCTGCAATCTATGCTTCAGGACTCTATGACTAAGATAGACGATTATGATGAAATAAGGTGATTTTCAAAGAGCTATAGAATCGTTAATATTGGTGATTTATTATTTTTTTAAAAATGATTGTATTCTTATTAAAATAATGTTCCTAAAAATTTTTAAAACTTTTTTTAAAAGTGCCGAATAGTTTAGTATTAACAAAAAACTAACTCCCCACTTCTATGCAAGATGGGGGCTAAACGTCACGGAAATTTTGTGGGAATTTTTCACTTTTATATTCCTGGGGGTAGTGCCTACAATCCTGCATAAGCAGATCTTGGTTGGATTTTTTTCTAAGGAACCCACAAATTTTAAATAGAATGATTGGGCTATTTATGCGTTTCTTCTTTACAGAATTTGACAGAGTTTAATACAGCGCACAACAGACGTATTTCAATGCTTGGAATTTCCGATGACGCCGACAAACGCAGCAGAAAACGCAAACGAAAAAACATTTCCTTTAACGAAGATGAAGAAGTTATTAATCCCGAAGATATCGACCCAAGTATTGGACGATTTAGAAACCTAATTCAAACAACAATACTTCCAACATCACAAAAAAGGGCAAAACTAATCGAACACACAATAGGCGTAAGCGCTACCCCTTCGGAATTCAAACACAGCTCGGTAAGTCACAATCTACAGAGTGTCCGCGTTTAGTTTGCTTTTTTTGATATGGCAAATAGCTGGAAAAAATCCAAGACATTCGGTAATAACAGTTTTTTTAAAAAGTGCCCCCTTTTGGAAATAAAGGCCTTTAAGCAGGTAGACTAAAAGAACGTAATCGTAAATATACCAAATGATTTGTCTAAGCATTATGAAATTTGTACAATCAATGAATGTAATAAAAACGGTCATTTAAATCCTATTTTGAAATTTGGGGCCTTTTTTAAAATGGGTTAAACACTGGTAGTGTTGATAAAAACTGCATTTAATTTCTTTAGCTTTAAGAATTTTGTAATTTTGTTTATTTTTTAAATACCGCAATTCAAGTAAAAACGTTTTTAATACTTAAAATTTCTGAGAAAATGTACTGTTTGTAAATAAATTGATAAAAACTCTTTTAATGTACCCCATATTTTGCATTTAACTTGACAAAAAACTTCAATTTGGTCATAAAAATTTCAAAAGAAAGTCTAGTCTTATGCATAAATATGGGGTACATAGAGTGTTTTTGGCAGTTTATTCGTAAACAGTCAGTTTCTCAGAAATTTCAAGTGGTAAAAAAGTTTTGACATAAATTGGGGTATTTAAAAAAAAAACAAAATTCTTAAAGGTAAAGAATTTACATGCAGTTTTACTTTAACACTACAAATGTTTAACCCATTTTAAAGGGGGTTACAAATTTCAAAATGTGTTTAAAATGACCGTTTTTATTACCTTAATTAATTGTACAAATTTCAGGATGGTTGGACAAGTCATTTGGTAATTATTTACGATTACTTGTTTTTGGTCTACCTGCTTAAAGGCCATTATTTGCGAAGGGGGACACTTTCAAAAAACTGTTTTTATCGAATGTCTTGGATTTTTTTCAGCTATTTGCCATATTAAAAAAAAGCAAACTATACGCGGACACCTTGTATTATCCATAGCCGTTTATTCTTCAAAAAACATTTTATTTTTTGCAGTATAAGTTACTATCCCAAGCCCCGGACTTATACAATGATTTACCACCGGAATCGCATTCTTCCGGAGTGGCAAACATGAACATTTACAGCTCTTTAAGCACGCGTTTAGGAATGGTGCTTCCGAATCCGGCCCCTGATGTAGAAGTGACCCAAAATATGGGAGTTAGTACGCAATTTGTACCGCAACAAGTTGTACAAAACGAATCAAATGAACCTAAGAAGAAGAAATACGCCAAAGAGGCTTGGCCTGGAAAAAAACCTATCCAGACCTTGTTGGTGTAATTTTATTTTTGTATTTAAGGAAAAATTAAGAATGTATTCGATTGTTTACTCGTCAAAAATTAATATAAGATTTAAAACTATTACATGTTTTTTATTTAAAAACCCGATGCTCACTCCTAATATCATGTAGAGGGGCTAGCGCGGGCTGCGGTGGCCAGAATAGACTAAAGTCGGGATATTTTGCGTAGAACGCGCTGCCTACTGTAGTTAAACAGATATATTTTCAACATGAATATGTGTCTAGAGTAGCCACCTATCACCAGTTCAACTAGAGAGGCTTGACCTTGGTCGTATTTCGTAAGCTTGCAGCACGTGTTTATGCAAATATGCACAAAACTTAGACCACAAATATCTTAGTTAATTCTTATCCGATTTTGATAAACTTGGTGTCATTAGAAAGATAATTTATTTTGTTATAATTATTGTTTTTTAAAAATCGATTTTAAGGCTCAGTTTAAGAAAGAAAAACAGTTGTTTTTAGTATAGTTTCCCATTCTTTAAACTGTTATTTTTGCTAAACTACTACAAAGCAAAATGTGCCAAACAATATGTATTTTAAAAGGAGCATGGTCAAAATTTTAAAACAATTGCTCTAATAATAACGCTCAAAACTGTGGTCTAAGTTTTAGCCAAGTTTGCATAAGAGAAAGTGGGTAAATTTTTTTTTTTAAGATGTTGACGACCTTGATCAATGACCTTTCCAAACCTAAAAGCTGTTTTTATAAGGTCAGATAAAAAAAAACAATAAATCAGTCAATGAGCAATTTATTTTTGAAACTACATCTACCATAAAAATGAAACACCATTTTTTTGTAATTTAAGTTTTAAATAAAAGTACGATACACAAAACAAACTAAAAATAGCACCTAGAGCATACAAAACCGTCAAAAATGTGCATCCATTATAAGTATTGTTTTTGTGCTAGAAACATGGAATTATTATTTTATTTTAAGTTTTAAAATAATTAAAACAAAATCATCACAACAGCAAGTTAACTCTTAGCCCAATTATTCTAATTAAAATTTGTAGGTTCCTTAGAAAAAAATCCCAACCAAGATCTGCTTATGCAGGATTGTAGGCACTACCCCCAGGAATATAAAAGTGAAAAATTCCTACAAAATTTCCGTGCCGTTTAGCCACCATCTTGCAAAAAAGTGAAGAGTTAGTTTTTTGTTAATACCTTAACTATTCGGCGCTTTTAAAAACAGTTTTAAAAATTTTTAGGAACATTATTTTAATACGAAAACAATCATTTTTAAAAAAATAATAAATCACCAATATTAACGATTCTATAGCTCTTTGAAAATCACCTTATTTCATAATAATCGTATATCTTAGTCATAGAGTCCTGAAGCATAGATTGCAGCGTTCTCTGTAGGACCAAATTAGCACATTTTCAAAGTGCTATAAAATCGTTTATATTGGTGATTTATTATTTTTAAAAAAATGATTGTATTCTTATTAAAATAATGTTTCTAAAAATTTTAACAATAAACTAACTTCTCACTTCTATGCAAGATGGGGGCTAAACGTCACGGAAATTTTGTGAGAATTTTTCACTTTTATGTTCCTGGGGGTAGTGACTACAAACCTGCATAAGCAGATCTTGGTTGGGATTTTTTTCTGGGGACATTATTAGAATAATTGGGCTATCGTATATTAACCTAATTCTACGTTTTCCAATTGTGTCTTTGTCCCGGACCAGGAGGTATCATATCCAATAGATACTGCCGTTGTAAATCAGCTGCTCGTTGAATCTCGGCCAAGTTCGGTACGGCTCCGCCCCCTTTACTTCCGCTCGCGGCCGCAGCTTGCGCCATTAATTGATACTGGTACAATAACGGGTTAAGTTGAAACATATGCGAGGCTGCAGACGGTCCTCCTGCCAAACCTACAAGAAAAAAACAAGAAAATTAGTCAAAAATTGTAAAATACAGTGCGAGGCAAAAGTCCCCCCCTGGCCTTAACTTTTGAACGGTTCGAGATATTGATTTAAAATCAATTCTAAGCAAATTTGCACTTAAAAAACTACCTTTTGACGGAATTGGATTTTTCAAAAATAATTAGATATGTGCTTATGACCAAATCATTTTGGTATGGTCATTTGACGGTCAAATATAGTCAAATTCTTAAAAACTTTTGAAGAGAACCCTTGGTGATGTTATATGAAAAATTAAATTATGGTCATCTAAATACTATATTTTGACGCATTAATCCCACTAAGGCAATTTTTGAATTTTATCTAAAAGGAAATAGCAAAATTAGGACAACAACATGAAAAATTTAACAAAAAGTAGCAGATAAAAAAAATATTTAGAATTTGACCAATTTTCCCAAATTCGGTAATAATACCTGGTCATAATCTTGGTCAAATACCACTGGCACATCTCTAAAAATAATAACCCCCGCATGGAGGAACTATGAACTTAATTTTTTTAAATGTAAAGAGGCGTCAAGTGTCCCCTCATTTGAAAGGTATTTTGATTTTCAACACAATGGTGTTTACAAATTTAAGATATATTTATTAGTTTTTTTTTTGCAAGTAGCTTCCCAATAAAAAGAACAATTTTCTTAATAAATGCAACAGTGAAAAAATAAAACTATTTAAAATTAGGTAAGGGTTCATGTTTTTCTTTAATTTAAAAAAAAAATATGTAATATCTTATTGTTAAAATGTGTTATATTCCGTGTCCCAACATAAAATACAAAAAAACAAAAACTTGTGTTTGAAATTATTTTTTTTTTAAATAATTATATTTTTTAACCATATTTCCTTTTTTTAATAAAAAATAATTCTGGTGCGTTATTTTAAAACATTTGGTATAAAACATGCAATCAAAAAGAAAATTATTAATTTTTTTAAATAAAAAAACATACATCCCTAATTACTTTGAAGTAATTTAAGTCTTTTATTGCTGCATTTGTTACATAAAACAAGGTTTTTGTGCTTTATATTTTAGCATAATACAAAAGAACTACTAAATCTATCTAAAATTCGTGAACACCATTGTCTTGGAAATAAAAATAGCTTTCAAATGAGGGGTCACTTGACCCCTCTGTACATTTAAAAAAATTAAGTTCATAGTCCCTCCTTGTGGAGGTTATTATTTTTGAAAAATCCAAATTCGTCAAAAGGTACTTTTTTGGGTGCAGATTTGTCAAGAGTTTTTTTTTAAATTAATATCTCAAACTGTTTTAAAGTTAAGACCAGAGGGGGGACTTTTGCCTGGCACTGTACAAGTTTTAGCGTAAGCCCCTCCCACTTCTCCCACCTAAAAGCTGCAAAAACTTACTTCTAAACAGCTGCTGTTGTATAGCTTGCATCTGCGCAGCCGCCGAGGCGTTAAACTTGTCCTGCGCACTTTGCGCGCTCGAATGAGAGCTAGAATGGGAGCTTCTTGAAGGGGGCGGGGTTTGCTGCGGTTGTGGGGGCGGAGCTGGGGGCGTGGCCGCGTGTCTGGGCGCCGGAGTGGGCGTGACAGCCTTGGGAATAAGTACAGTTTCCTGTGTTACCGGCGAAGGCGCTGGGCTGCTTGATGTGAAACTACCGTTCTTAAAAGGGAGACAAAGGGTTATATTAGACTTTTTGTTGGTTTATTTTGAAGGGTGTGTACCTTTTGTGGGGTTTTTTGGTAGGGAAAGTCAGGAACTGGAATTGGGAATAAGGTTATAAGCTTTCTTGGTATTAAAAGTGTTGAAAAAATGTCTTAAATACGTAAAAATCATTTTTTTTATAGTCGTTTTTAGGTTTCATTTACTATCCATTCATAATTTAAAAAAACAGTCAGGCGAGCCATAGGGTGACAGATTTTACCCTGTGCATTGTCATAAATGTCATTGTGTTTGCTGGTTATGTAAGAAAAGTCAAAAAAATTGAAAAATGCATTTAAAAACATGTTCAGGGCATCTAAAACAAAAACAAAGGCGTCCCAACATATACAGAAGTATTTTTTTTTTATTTAATTGCTTTGTAATGCACTAATCATTAAACCATTTAAAAGTTTACACAAAATAGAAATTATTTATGTAAGTACTCACTGTTAAATCCTTTTAGGTACATAAGATAAATTAGCATGTTTACAAAAATGTCTACAATTTTCCCATATTTTAAAATAATTGGTGAACAACTTTAAATTTGAAAATTTTATTGCTCCCTAAATTTAAACATAAAAATGTAGAACCAAAGGGAAATATTTAATTTTAAATAGCAGAGTTTAAAGCAATTCTTTTTTTCTAGGAGATTTAAATACACGTATCAGACAAGTTTAAAATTTACAGCAGAATTGCTGCAATTTTTGAGTCGGTATGTATAATTTAAAAAAAAATTAAACGCTTATAAGAAGACGCCAAATATTAGGCTTCTTGTAGAAGACACTAATGCTAATGTAATGAACCAGAATGTACTATCTATTCACATTTTAAAAAAATCAGAAAAGGCAAGCCTTAGGGTGACAGATTTTATCCTGTATATTGTCATTAATGTCACTTGTGTTTGCTGGTTATGTAAGAAAATTCAAAAAAAATTAATTTAAAAACATGTTCAAGGCATCTGAAACAAAAACAAATGTCCCAACATACAGAAGTATTTATTATTTTATTTAATTACTTTACAATGCACTAATCACTGAACCATTTAAAAGTTTACACAAAATAGGAATTATTTATGTAAGTACTCACTGTTAGTCCTTTTAGGTATCATAGGATAAATTAGCACTTTTACAAAAATGTCTACAATTTCTTTTATAAATTCTCACATCTCAAGCTAAAATTGTTTCGTTTTTGCAATTTTTACGCCTGTTTTATGTAAATTTCATATTATTTTTGGTATTTTTCAATTTTTAATGACAGTAAATTTGAAATGTAATGCTAACTTTGAGGAAATTCAACTTTTCAAAGAAAAAGTTCTAGTTTTCATAGGTGACTCTGTTTTTTTTAAACTGTGAATATAGGGGTGTTTTTTTTTTACCTGTGCAAGACGCTGCTCAATTTCCTGCTCCTGCTGCAACGCTTTTACGAAAGCTGTCTTCAGCCTATTAGTATGCTCAGCTTTTAGCCCCTTTTTAACATTATTAGTGACACACTGTTCACAAATAACTTGCTTCGCTTTTCCCTTGACTTTTTCCCATTTCCAAACAGGGGTGAAGTCTGAATGGCACTGACTACACTCCAAAGGAGGGGGCACAGGGGGGCCACGTGAATCCTTGGTTAAAACGTCAACGATGTGCTCTAGCCCCACTAAATAGATAAATTCAGTGTTGCTTGGATTAGGGATGAAGTGCATTTCTGGGGGTGGGGGCTTAGGGGGTGGTATTTGGAGGAGGGTTTTCTCGAGTTGTTTGCGCAGGGCTAGTTTTGCTGCGGCTTGCCGTTGCGCTGGGGTTTGGTTGTCTTCGCGAGATCTCTCCTTCAAAAAAGACAAAAATTGGCATTTTTTTTTTAAACCCCTATAACTTTTAAAAAATTTAATTATATGAATGAAGTAGTAGTATATTATCTAGAAAAGGGTTTTTACCTGCTCAGACAATACACTCTGAGGCCCCAAAATCATCCCTTTGCTGTCCAAGCCAAAGGGCTTTTTTTGCAGCAATAATACAAAAAAATAAGTAAATTTCTAAAAAAATTAAAAATGTAGCTTACCTTCGACTGTTGGGGTGGTGCAGGAGTTATTGTTACAGAGGGAGACAAGTCCTTAACCCCAAGAGGAAAACCAGAACGCCCAAAGGAACTTTTAGGGGGTTGCGGAACCGAAAGACTGGGGGCCCTTCCACTTAAGGGTGAACTAGGTAAAGAACCAGGGTGGATGCTTGTTCTTCCAGAAGAAGGTTGCTAAAACGCAAAAAACACCCTGTTTAATAATTTCACACATGGGGCCCCCCAAAAAAAGCCCCAAAATTAAAAAAAAGGCCAAAAATCAAAAATGTTTAAAAAATTACGCTCTAGATTATTCTGGAATTAAAAATTAAGTAGTTAACTCACTCCTCGTAGCATAGGGGGCACTCCACCACCCCCTTGGGGCTTATGCCCCCCAGAATGACGTGAATGGGGCGCCGAAGGCTGCGGCGCTTTTCCGCTATTACTAGGGACTTTAACAGTGGTCGGAGTGATACTGAGACCACTTGGGAGCCCAGTTGGGGGCAACGCATTGGCTGGTAGATTAGGGGGCAACACTGCGGCCACGTTTTCCTTCAAATGTTGACTTTGCTTCAATTTTTTAAGAAGCACAAGTTTCATTTCTTCTGCTCGTAGTTCCTCGCGTAAACGTCGCAATCCGCGAGTTTTTTGTTTCATTTCTGAATGGGACAACTCCTCCATTTCTGGTAATGGGGGCATAGGGAGTTCCGCACCCCCATCGCTGGAGTCGGAAGTATAGTCCATCACGTTTCCGTTAGTTTTGCGGTCTAAGGTCCCGTTAATTAGGACATCAGGGCTTTCTACGTAACTTCTAGGTTCGGTACGGGGGCGCAACACTCGCCGGTTGTTGCTGCTGATCGTGGTTATTGAAGCGGTTGTTACCCCAGTGGTTAAGGGGGCTGACATTGGGGTAAATAGTGGCGCCGAGCTTTAAGAAAAGTGCACAATTATAATGAGTATCTTAACCTGTTTTTTGGATAATTAAAAATAAACTGTTGGACCTTGCTGTACTCAAATGTCCTTGCTTTTAATTAATTGTAGCGATATTATAAGAAATTATTTTAAGCAAAATTCAAACTTACCTAACGCTTAAATCGACAACGTTTGTGTCTACTTCCATCGCTTCCATGTTTGCGGAGAATAACTTACTTAACTAATAAAAAGAAAACAAACAGATAAGAATAAGCGCAAAGACGCATTTTTTGGTGTGGTATGCACAAAAATAATTGATCAAAGCAAGCGTATTTATGAGGCACAGTAAGGGCAACACAAATTCAATTATTTCTTCCAAACTCGCGCGTATTTCCCTAAATTGTGTTGTTTATCAAAAAAAGCCAAAAATTACGCTTAAAATGATACCCCACACGCCCTGGGCCTTCACAAATACCTTGGTCCAATTAAGTACGCGTACCTAGAATTCTAATCTAAACGTTGACAAATCGATTATCTTCCTGTATGTACACAGCATACTTTGTTTAATAATTATTAACCCGAGCACCACAAAAATTAGTTCTTTCCATCTCAAAAAAACGTCTAGTCCAGCACACACTGCCTTAACTTTAAGTACAAGGGTAGAAAACGCGTTTATTGTTAAGAAAATCGCGGAAAAGTGAGGATACTATTCTTTAATTTTCCCCGGCACGAAATGTAACAAACTTATCTAATTCAACATGGCGCGAGTACTTGTTTTGTCTAGTGCGATCAGGTGAGCTATCAATGACAAGCGCTTTTTGGTTGTCTTTGTTTGGCGCATGTAAAAGCGTAATGACGTAGGTCGTGATACGTTTTTTAATTGTAGAAATCTGTATTACCATTCGTCAACTCAAAGGCAATTTGATCAACAAAAAGAATAAACATTGATGCTTGCATCTCGTTCTAACGCTTTTGGGAATGGATTTTGCTTCTTTGTTACATTTCTACAGGATGAATCAACAAATTAAATTAATTAAAACGTTTAATGAAAAATAACTTTACTTAAAATCTTACAAATGTGATGCTAACACTTTAAAGCTGCCTTATAAAGGTAAAAAAAATAAATAAATTAGTGAGATTCATAAGCCTAGCTTTCACTCCTGTGCTTAGCGTTTAGCAAATTAATAAACCTTCTAACATAAGTCGTGTTTTTGGAAAAATACTCCTCGCACTGCAGCCTAACAACTTGAAGCTTTTCCTTATCATCAACCCTATTTTCTACTGGCTCTCGGTCGAAATTATGATCATCTAAAAGATCCCCAAAGTCAGATTCCCGAAATGATTGGGCTTCCTTGGCTCGGTTCCAAATTTCATACATGTTTTTAACTGAGGCGTTACACCCTCTTATATTCTTTAAAAAATCACCAAAGGCCTCGTTGCAGTTTGGATTTGTTAAGCAGTTTTTGCTGTCCATGCTAAACTGGTGGATTTGTTTGGGGCTGAATTTTTCTCCGTTCCCTGTAGCCACTTAAAATGCAACACATGGTTAAAAATGCTCCAAATAGGGGTGGAAGTACTTACTGTTTAATTTTACGCATAGTTTACGGCTTTACATTTAGAAAAATGAGGCATTTTTGCAGCAAAAACAGAAAAAGTGCCCTAAATTGCCCATTGTGAGGTTATGACTACTGTTTTGAACTACCATAAGAGTATTTGAACTACTAAGTAGGTAGAGAGCGTAAAAATTGTGGGTGCATTTGGAAATTCTGGACATCGCCTCCGTGGCGCAATTGGCTAGCGCGTTCGGCTGTTAACCGAAAGGTTGGTGGTTCGAGCCCACCCGGGGGCGTCCTTTTTTTATTTTTTTTGTTTTAAATAAATCGCTAAAATTAATTAGTGCATTATTTTTAGCATTGTCTTTTATAGATTTTCTTTAAATAGCTTTCGTAAGAAAATGCTTATCAAATTTTGATTTGGTCCTTATCTATTTGTATGCAAATTTCTCAAAGATTTAATTGACCTGTACCGTGTTAAATTTAAATTTAGACTCGAATTTAAATTAGGAAGTTCAGAGAGGAAGACATAAACCTTTGATGGCCTTTAAATCCACTTTGACTAAGTAATCACGTCAATTCATTAGAAAAAGTTCATAAAAGGATTAAAGTGTCCTTTAAAAAAAGATCAATACTTATAGACACTTTAATTATTTAATTAAAAAGACCAAAATAATATTAATTATTTTAACGAAATGTTCTAATTTGCAAGTAAAAAAATCTTCTTATTAAAATTAAAATATAGGTCCAATAACTTTTTGATAATTTTACTCCATTATAGAGTTTTTTTGGAGCACTAATATAGAAAAGTTTATTATTATATCTTCGCAGACAAAATCGAAGAGTATATTGCGATTGGTCGGACGTTCTCCAAAATCGTTAATATTCGTCCTAGAGCAAAAATGTTTACATATTCGTTCGTTTCATGACTTTTTAAGACTTTTATTTTTTGTCCGTCTGCCTGTTTGTAACGAAATTTGTGACCACCATAACTCAAGAACGTTTTATCAGATCGACTTGAGATTTAACACAAAAATCAATCCCATTTGGAGGAAGAGCCCTATTGTTTTTGGAAAAAATCAAGTAATAAATAGAGGGTTAAAAACACCCCTAAAGTATAAAAAAATTTATATTTTCGTTAATATTAACTTAACGAAAGAAAATATTCTTAATAAAATTAAAGATTGTATTTTTCTCTACAAAAAAGTATGGAGTAATTTTTTTGTATCCCCACCCGTTTACAAAAAAAATAAGTTTTACGTTGTTTTCAATAAAATAAAAAATGCACCTCTTTAATCATCTACTGCGAAGAGTATCATATAGAATGTGTAACAATTATATAAAAATAAAAAAATAGTCATAAAAAATGAGCTATCTGCGAAGTTTAACTTTTTAAATGATCTGTCCCTCACACTGATCTAACCCGCTCTTGTTTAATACCTCCAATAATTTAGCCCACGAGCAATTACGCAACTTCGAATTACGCAAGAGGTAAGTTTTATTTCATGTTGGTCGTGTCCAAATTAATGAGGAAAACTTAGGAAATTATTTAATAGGTCCAGAATTTGATATCACACGTGCGATTGCGTAGGGTAGAAACACGTGAAAAGCGCATTTCCACTTTTCCTTATTCACTTATTCGGTAGTAATTTTCCAAGACTGGCACAAAGCGTTTGCTAAGCTCTCAGTCCAAAAATTTCGTTTCAATCGAAAAGTTAACTTCTGTGTAAGCGAGTTGATTTTTGGAAAAGAAAATGCTTCATTTAAAAATCTAGTAAGTAATATTTATTTTAATAAAATATAATTTTTGGTATACTAACATTGTTATAATAGCGTGATTTTAAAGAAAAACTTATTTTTCAAAATATATTTTTTATCTTTTAATTATGCAGTCTTATCTGCAATTTCTTGTTTTAAAAAATATGCAAACTATTTGGGAACGCGTTACGAAATAATTTCCCCTAACCCTTTAAATTCCTCGCATTTTCCGTTATGACACATAACAGTTTTAAAATTTATACTTTCATTAAAACCCCGTGTACACCTGAAATTAAACTGTGTAATAAAACAACAAGAATTGAAAAAAGTGGTATTTTATTTTTGTATTTTTTCAAATTAGTCATTTGTACAATTATCTATTTAACAATGTGAAAGTTACCTTAAGAATGTTTTGATATTTTAACTGGTCCTAAATCCTATAAGAGGATTCTTAAAATTATTTAAATAAGTACACAAAACATCGAGATCCCTTACTGTACCAATTTCTTAAAACATTCATAATAACAAATATATTTAAACATCTTAAACTATAAAAATGGTCCACCAACATCTATTTTACTGAGATTTCCACATTAAAGAAAGTCTTATATTTACAACAAACAAGTGAAAAATTATTCTAATATCACTTCGGGGATTAATGCTAAAAAAACTATTACATATTACATTCACCTGGATTTTGCTTACACCAATGCGGGAATAAGATTTCAGGCCGAAGCCCTTTTACAACCAACCGATCCCCGTGTATTGCTAAACGTCTGTATACGTCTTCACTTATGTGATCTGTTAGTTTTGGATCGGACCACATACGCTCTGCGAAAGCGGCTGCTCGGGGCCATAAACGACCATCGAGAGAGTGATCATCAACCTAAATAATAAAAAAAACACATTTAAAATAAAAAAAAAACAGGTACCGAAAAAAAGCGCGACACATTTGTGTTTGTTGGGTAACTACTTAATTTCGTGCTAAAACGCTTAAATTAAACCAAATTTACGCTGCATAATGTCTTAGAATAGTGTCTTGTTTCAAAATAAGCCAAAAAAATCCCCCAAGAGACAAACCCAATTTTCGGAAATTACGCACAGTCAACACAAAAACGCCGGCCACATTCCGGTAAAAACTCACCTCCTCAGTCCAAAGGCACGCCTCTGCCCCCATCACGCTTTTTTTCGATAAGGAATGTATCCCCCACGGTTTATGGGAGTAAAATGTTTGCCACGGTCGATAAGGATCGCACGCAGCGTTTAGAGATTCCGTCCATCTGCCAAAACCGCAGTCAAGGTACCACGCATCGACATGGGAAATTACGACTTTGTATCCTGAGTTGGCCATATCTGCAGATTCGTGCCAATCGCTGGCCCCCCAGGATTGAAACGCGATTTGGGTTTGATTAAAGTAACGTTTGAGGTAGGGGTGTTTGCTTAGATTGCTGGACCATACCTGTTTTTTTTAATAACATAATTAGGCTATGATAGAAAGATGTTTACCTTGCAAAAAATATACAAAAGCCAGGTTTTTATATGTATGTGTCAGAACATCTATTCAGGAAGCTAAATCCACAAAATGCACACTAATAAGAGTTTAGGGTTGGCGTAGTAGCCCCCCCAAAAAGCCTCTTTAATTTGCAACATTAGATCACGATGGATCTGCACCAAACTTTGCAAATAGGTGCTAAATCAGATTTTCAAATTATTTCTGCAAAAATTATTTCTCTAAAAAATATTTCTTCGCCCCCTAAGGCCTAAATGACCCCCGAAGAGCATTCAATCATGTTGGATTAACACCAAACTTGGTAAACAGATGCAAAATAAATTGCTAAAAACGTCTACTTTATTGAAAGCGCTTTGAAAGATACAGACATTTTAAAAAAACTTAAGTTTAATTTTTTTAGAACCTTGCCTGGAATTTGCAAAGCTTGGTGTAAATCCAAAATGATTAAATATTACTCTTCGGGGGGCCCTTTAGGGAGCAAAGACATTTTTTTAGAGGTATAATTTTTCCAAAAATCATTTTAAAATTTTATTTAGCACCTATTTGTTAAATTTGGTGCAGATCCATCGTAATCTTATTTTGCAAATTAAAGGACGCTTTTTGGGGGGCTTCCACGCCAACCCTAAACTCTTTTTAGTGTGCATTTTGTGGATTTAGCTTCCTGAATAGATGTTTTAATTAAATTACTCTTCAAAAATCATTTTAAAATTTAATTTGGCATCTATTTGTGAAATTTGGTGCAGATCCATCATGATATAATATTGCAAATTAAAGGAGGCTTTTTGGGGGGCTTCCACGCCAACCTTAAACACTTATTAGTGTGCATTTTGTGGATTTAGCTTCCTGAATAAATGTTCTAACACATTTAAAAATCTGGCTGTTGTATATTTATTGCAAGAATTGCTATTCTATCTATCTTGGCCTACATTAAAAGTGATGATTTTTTTGAATAAATTAAAAGTATGTTTTGTGCAATGTTTTTTAAGGTTTTTGAGTTATGTTTTGTGAATTGTGACTTACCAAAATATGAGGTATAGGACCCTTATTTGCTTTAGTCAGTCTTGCTATCGCCTTTTCTACAAACTCCCCCCATAAATCATGCAAATCAACATATTTAACCAACGTTTCTTTCGAAAGGTGCGCTTGCCAACATTCTAAATTGACTTCGTCACCCCCGATGTGGAATATCTCACGTTCATCTGTTAACTCCAATATCTCAGTGTAGAGCTTCTCCAAAACATCGTATACTTTAGGGTTATCGGGGTTAAGTTGTCCACAAGGTGGTTCCCCGCAATATAACTTCCAAGGCTGTTGGTTGACGCACAACGCTAATTCACCGAGGTTTTCAGAAGGGCCCCATGTCCACCCGTTACCTGAATGAGCTGGCGTGTCCACTTCCATTATTATTCGGATACCTCGGACCAGCGCGAAGTTAACTAGTTCTTTTACGTCTTCTGGGGTGTATATCTAAGACAATACAAATTTATTATAAGGGTTGTCTTTTAAATTTTGCATAGACAAATAGAAGGCACCACCAACGGCACAACAAGTGCCAAACAAAACCTTCAAGTTTATTACGACTATACCGAAAGTTTTGTTAGGATACGACAAGTATTTTAGCCACAATGATTTTTTAAGTTGGAGAGTTTTAACAAAAATGAACTTTTTATGCAAAACTACTTTTAAAGAAAATTATCTCACCAACAATGCCTTGCAGAGTTGATTTTTACTTTTGGCGACGAAGCACCACATCAATACCCTATTTCCTGCTAATTCTTGAAATTCAAACATGTACCCACCAGTTTTAGCACCTATCCTAAGACAGGTCTACCAAAAACAGAAGTTTCCTGGAAATACATAGATGTTTTGCGCCGGTTAAAACCCGCGGAAAATGCACAAGTGACACACCGCAAGATTAAGACATTCTAAGACAATTAAATGACTCCAATTTAAAGAATCTTACATAACCAGTTGAATGTGAGAAAAATTATTTTCTGTTGGACAGCGCAATTTTTTAGGGAGGCACAAAAGTAGACTTAGTGATCTAGAATTTTGAGTCTGTTCGGCAGTGGAGTTTCATAAATCGCATACAAAACCAAATCATGAATTTACATACAAAGATTTAAAAATAACCCACAATAAACTTCTAGGGGGTTTTATGTAAAGAACAAGCTAAAAAGAGGTATACGTTTTCTGGCAGCTCGCGAGATTAACTAAAAAATGTACTGTGGCGAAACCACTTGTCGTATCTTAACAAAACTTTTGGTACACAAGCAAAGATTTATGAGCTCGTCTTGTACAAAAAAGGGCACAAACTTACCATATCAGGGGCGTACGCTCCAGTCATGGCAAGTTTCGGCAAGCTATTTAACTTCAGTGGAAAACTCTGACTGTCTGTAATGTGCCAGTGGAAAACATTCAACTTAGTTGCAGCCATTCCAACTAAGGTCCGTTTCAAACTATCAACTGGCATATAGTTCCTTGCAGTATCCAACATAAGCCCTCGGTAGGCAAAAACCGGTGCGTCTTGTATTGAGGCGCCTCTTAAAATGCGGAGTGCCCCATGGTTAGTATACGAGTCCCACCAAATTAACTGGGATAAAGTTTCTAGTGCATGTCGCGCGCCGAAAAAGTTGTTTGCTGTTATAGTACCCCAAATATAGTTGTCCCTTGATTTTAATTGCAGTCGATAACTCTCGTCTGTGTTTAGAAGAAGTTTCGCTACTGAGCCATCTTCAATGTTTATAGTTATTGTTAGATTGTTTATTTCTGGTGCGAACTGCGTGTAGTTTTGGCGCTCTACCATACTTTGGACGTATTCCTGAAACAATTTTTAAGTTCGTTTTCAGACTTAAGAGCCCGCTTTCTCTTATGCAAACATGTGTACAACTTAGACCGCAGTTTTAAGCGTTATTATTAAAGCAATTGTTTTAAAATTTCGACCATATAATGTTAGCTCCTTTTAAACTACTGATTGTTTGGCACATTTTGTTTTGTTGCCCTAGTTTAGCCAAAATAACAGTCCAAAGAAGGGGAAACTATACTGAAAACAACTAGTTTTTTCCTTAAAAATTGAGCCTCAAAATCGAACAATAAGTATTAAAAAATAAATTATCTTTCTAATGACACCAAGTTTATCAAAATCGGATAAGAATTAACTAAGATATTTAAGGTCTCAGTTTTGTAAATATTTGCATAAAAATGTGCTGCAAGCTTCAGAATTAGACCAAGGTCAAGCCTCTCTAGTTGAACTGGTGGTAGGTGGCTACTCTAGACACATATTCATGGTGAAAATATATCTGTTTAACTATAGTAGGCTGCGCGTTCTACGCAAAATAGCCCGTCTTTAATCTATTCTGGCCACCGCAGCCCGCGGTAGCCCCTTTACATGGTATTAGGACTGGGCATCGGGCTCAGCAGGACCTAACGCGCGCATAAAATATTTTTTACCGACCAAATGGTATTTACCTTAAATATTAAGATTGCTTCATTGAGAAAAGTGGCAGTTTTGGGCTGTAAACTAGGTGTAATAAAGTAAATTTGATTATGAAGCATAGTCGACGACATGGAACCTAAAGTTATAGGTCCGGTAGGTTGCGGCCAAAGTTGGGTCGAGCCGCAAGTCATAGAACAAGTAGCCAGAGAAACAGGCGTTTTGCCTGGTTCTATGATGCGTCGAAGACATCTTTTTCTGTCGCATACCCAGGTCCATGTTGGCTCTGTAAAGGGTCTGCAAGAAAAACAATTCTTTTTACACAGGAATGGAGCGTATTCGTACAAAAATTGGTTGGGGTAACCTAGGAGATCTGTCATACCACCCGTCGTTTCAGATGCTAACTGACATTACTTCTGAATTTTATATTTTTATCAAATATAAAGCTAATATACCAAAAAACTTAGTCTATGCCAAAAAACAACAAACTGCAGGTTTAAAACATTCAATGTACCAGCTAAAAGGTTTGTATAACGTTAACGGAGTGTTATACAACTTCAATTCTTCATTATTAGGTAAAATAGAGCATAATTATTCATTTAGAAATGTACTTTTAATGCAAGTCCGTGCATCCAAAAAATGCGGAATATTTTAAACATTCACGGAAATCCTTTTGTAAATGAGGCATAATTTCCTTTTTTTACCTAATTATAAAGAATTAAAGATGTAAAGCACTCTTTACATGTTATACAAACCTTTTAGCTGGTACGTAGAATGTTTTAAATCGGCAGTTTGTTGTTTTTTGGTATATAAGCTTTATATTTGATAAAAATATAAAATTCAGAAGTAATGTCAGTTAGCATCTGAAACGACGGGTGGTATGACAGATCTCCTAGGTTACCCCAACCAATTTTTGTACGAATACGCTCCATTATTAAAAAAATTGATTAAAAAAATATATCTTAGCCCAAGTTCGTTTGTAGAAAGCGAAATTCATTTCAAGGCTACTAGCAGTCCGTTTTTAAATGTCTTGACTTCTAGGGAGAGTTGTAATAAATTATTTTACTCTTGTCTATCTTGTGTCCACTTTGAATTAGATTACAATGACTTATGATTCGTGTGTTTGATACTAGCGTCGTAATCGTAAATCATGAATATTAATACTCCCAATGGTCTATTATGAACATGGGTAACAAATATTAATATACTACTATCCATTCACTGTTTAAAAAAATCCGGAGTTACCTATGAAAACTAGAACCTTTTTCTTTAAAAAGTTGAATTTTCCACAAAGTTGGCATTACATTTCAAGTTAACTGGCATTAAAAATTGAAAAATGTCAAAAATAATATGACAGTTACATAAAACAGGCGTAAAAATTTAAAAAACGAAGCATGAGATGTGAGAATTTATCAAGAAAATTGTAGACATTTTCGTAAAAGTGCTAATTTATCCTATAATACCTTAAAGGGCTTCTTAACAGTGAGTACTTACATAAATAATTCCTATTTTGTGTAAACCTTTAAATACTTTAATGATTAGTGCATTATAAAGTAATTTAATAAAAAGATAAATACTTCTGTATAATTGAGACCATTATTTTTGAGTCAGATGTATTAAACATGTTTTTAAATGCATTTTTTAATTTTTTTGACTTTTCTTACATAACCAGCAAACACAAGTGACATTAATGACAATACTTGAAAATAATTGCGTCTTTTAAGACAGACAAACTGAAAATATCATTAATTGAATGATGTTGTTATATTTGATGTTAAATATTTTTAAGTTTCAAATTAAGACCGAAAAATTTTATTCCCCGACCTGGATTTGAACCAGGAACCTTCGAATTGGTACTCCGATGCTCTCCCAGTTGAGCTACCTGGGAATCCTTCAGTCTTAATTTGAAACTTGATGTCATTTTAGCGCTTATTTTGCTCTTTGCTACTAATGCCATCTATGCGAGAATTTGCATACTCAGGCTAGTTCGAGCAGTACACACAAAAAATTTTTCGGTCTTAATTTGAAACTTAAAAATATTTAACATCAAATATAACAACATCATTCAATTAATGATATTTTCAGTTTGTCTGTCTTAAAAGACGCAATTATTTTCAAGTATTATAGATACATGTTTCGTAGGTCACCCACGCAAGGTTAAGGAGGGTTGGAAGGTAGTGTACTGCTCGAACTAGCCTGAGTATGCAAATTCTCGCATAGATGGCATTAGTAGCAAAGAGCAAAATAAGCGCTAAAATGACATCAAGTTTCAAATTAAGACTGAAGGATTCCCAGGTAGCTCAACTGGGAGAGCATCGGAGTACCAATTCGAAGGTTCCTGGTTCAAATCCAGGTCGGGGAATAAAAAAAAAAAATTTTCGGTCTTAATTTGAAACTTAAAAATATTTAACATCAAATATAACAACATCATTCAATTAATGATATTAATGACAATATACAGGATAAAAGTTACCCTAAGGCTCGCCTTCTATGGTTTTTTTTTTAAATGTGAACGGATAGTAACTATATACATTCTGGTTCATTACATTAGCATTTAGTGTCTTCTACAAGAAGCCTAATATTTATTGTCTTCTTATAAGCGTTTAAATTTTTTTGAAATTATACATACCGACTCTGCAAAAATTGGAACAATTCTGCAGTAAATTTTAAACTTGTCTGATACGTGTATTTAAATCTCCTAGAAAAAAAAGAATTGCTTTAAACTCTGCTATTTAAAATTAAATATTTCCCTTCGGTTCTACATTTTTATGATTAAATTTAGGCAGCAGTAAAATTTTCAAATTTAAAGTTGTTCACCAATTATTTTAAAATATGGCCTATAAAGTATAAACTCAGGTGAATAGCACTGTAAAAAACACAACCCTCTTATGTTTATATCATTTTTATGGTTTAAAGGCCGATTTATAGAACGTTACTTTCACTTTACTTCGGCGTAACTTCACTTCCGCGCAACATAACAAATTTGCTTAATTTATAGATTGTAATGTTACGTGAAATTGGGAACAGGTATGCGCATGTGTCTGAACTCGCGACTTCTGACTATTTACACCTGGGCGGTAATTACGGAATATCGCTTCGTACGAAACCTACATAAGAAGACCAGCAGGTTTCGTACGAAGCGATATTCCGTAATCACCACCCTTGACAATATGAGAATATCCCATTTTTGCAAATTTTGCGCATGATCGGCCAAGCTCGGCTTTTGACAGTACTACTTACAGCTAAATGAATCAGCAAAGTAGCGCTAAAGTGTAGTATAAATTTGCTAATACATTCCCATGTATTTTATTTAATTTTCTGTAAAGTTACGCCGAATTAAAGCGGAAGTAAAGTGAAAGTAACGTTCTATAAATCGGCCTATATTCAAATACTTACTTTTCTAAAGCATCGAAACGTATTCTAGAAGGACTGAAGCTTGGCACGTCGGTCTCAGGAGCTTTTTGCCAGAAAAGTATCAGGAAAAATACAATGCTTATCACGAAAACTAGGGTAAATACTTTCTTCAACTCATGTTGCTTCATTCTTACACGTTTCTGCAAAAAATTAAACAGGAATTAGGGTTTTTTCAATTTAACAATAAAGTCCAAACTTTGTTGAAATATTTATACGTCAGAAAAGTTATGACGCTTTTTGCTTGACCACCAAAAGCGCCCTTGGCGACAATGACGTACTTAGAATGTGACCACACAAATTATTATTTTTAAAAATAGAAAATATAGCCCAATTAATCTAACTAAAATTTGTTGGTTCCTTAGAAAAAAATCCCAACCAAGATCTGCTTATGCAGGTTTGTAGCCACTACCCCCAGGAATATAAAAGTGAAAAATTCCCACAAAATTTCCGTGACGTTTAGCCCCCATCTTGCATAGAAGTGAGGAGTAAGTTTTTTGTGAATACCTAAACTATTCGGCACTTTTGAAAAAAGTTTAAAAAATTTTTAGAAACATTATTTTAATAAGAATACAATCATTTTTAAAAAAATAATAAATCACCAATATGAACGATTTTATAGCACTTTGAAAATGTGCTAATTTGGTCCTACAGAGAACGCTGCAATCTATGCTTCAGGACTCTATGACTAAGATAGACGATTATGATTAAATAAGGTGATTTTCAAAGAGCTATAGAATCGTTAATATTGGTGATTTATTATTTTTTTTAAAATGATTTTATTTATATATATATAATATTATATATATATTAAAATAATGTTCCTAAAAATTTTTAAAACTTTTTGCAAAAGTGCCGAATAGTTTAGGTATTAACAAAAAACTAACTCCTCACTTCTATGCAAGATGGGGGCTAAACGTCACGGAAATTTTGTGAGAATTTTTCACTTTTATATTCCTGGGGGTAGTGGCTACATTCCTGCATAAGCAGATCTTGGTTGGGATTTTTTTCTAAGGAACCTACAAATTTTAATTAGAATAATAGGGCTAATAGTACGCTTTTATTAATTTCATAAATATCTCAATCCTATTTTTAGCTCCTAATTGTAAGACTCGTGTTCCAAGTTAAAAAACTTATCGAATTTATGAATAATGCATTTAGTGCTCCCAGCAGAATAAAAAGTTGTAAAGTCCGAACTTTATTGTTCCATCCAGTTTCGTCTAACAAATTATTTAAAAACTGTTTAGGCGCATACAACAGGGGACTATGACTTTTATTTGGATTCTTGTGGATAAGGACTTGGTTTTTTCAATTTATTTAAGAAAGCTTTTAGGACCTAGGAAAATGGTCCTTCTGTTTTGTTTCATTTTTGATGAGAATAAATGTTTTTAGTTGCAAAAGTTGTGGAAATTGTGGAGGGATTACATTTTCCGCAAATTCAGTGCGGTTTAAAATGAAAATTGCTATTTTGTGGTCGACGTTTATAGACCAAAGTTTATGCTCATTTAATTTTGGCGTAATTAAACGAGTATTTAGTTACAAAATCGAAGAGCTAAAAAAGTGGAGGCCTATTTCATATATAATCGGCCAAAATTCGGTTTTCGAGTTGCTGCATGATTTTAAATTCTTTTCAGGCTTAGTCCAGTGCTTACTCCTGGTAACTTCTTTCTATTAAAAAATTAGCAGCTGCATATTTGCACTCCTTTTCTACTAGTTAGCACCTCAAACTATGGAAAATTACCAAATTTAGGCCTACAAAAGCTATGTGGGAGTGAGTAGACTTTTATTATTTTTATGTTAAATTAAAATGTATATATATAGTATACAATAAAAAAAATAAAAGATCTTGCGATGCGATTTTGTGTAAATGTAGCATATTAAAACCGTTGCTGCTTCTAAACGAAATTAAATCACAAATCAGATTTTTTTTATGCGTCTCTATTACCACATTAACATTTTAAAATTATCAAAAAAAATCTACTCAGGCCCACATAACTTTTTTTCGTGCCATATTTGGTCATTTTCCATAGCTGCCTGGTAGAGAAGGAGTGCAAATATGCGATTCATATTTTTTTATAAAAAGATGTGTCCTTTGTCAACTAAAAACTACTACTAATTTTAATCTTCCAAGAATTTAAAATATGATTTGATCTTGTTTAAATTTAACGTACTCGGTTACATATTAAAAGTATTGCTGTTTCTAAACAAAGTTAAATCACAAACTAAAAATTTTTTTTATGCATCTTCATTAGCACATTTACATTTTAAAGAAATAAAAAAAATCTATCCAGTCCCATATAGCTTTTTTTGGACCTAAACTGGGTCATTTTGCATAGTTTGAGGTACTTACTAGTAGAGCAGGAGTGCAAATATGCAGCTCCTGATTTTAATAAAAAGAAGTGTCCATTGTCAACTTAAAATTACTACCAATTTTAATCTTCCAAAATTGCTAAATCCTAAAATTCAATTTTCAGTCTTAGACAAAAAGAATTATGAAAATTCAAAAATTGTTTTTTTTTTATCACCTTTACCATGGGTAAGGATTGTACCCACCAAATATAAAACAAAACAAATAATAGCGACTATAATTGGGTGATTTTATATGGAATATAAGTAAGCAACTAATGGGGGCTGTTCCCCCCAATTACCCGTTCTTTGCCCCAAGAAAAAAGTCAATACGTAATGCGTTTAGTGTCCTGAAATTAATATTTCCCTTACAATAAAACCTTCTAAGGTAGGAGTTCATATCGATTATTTTTTAACGATGCAGAGCAAAATTGTAGTCTATTCCAGACGGTTTCAAAATACACGTCATTTTAACCAGAACGCAAAAAGCTTACATTGTAATCGAGTTGAATACCCTAAATTTGAAACCAAAAACTTTAATGTCGAAGTTTAATATTAGCGAGGGATTGTGAACGAGTGTAACTTTAAAGAGTTTTTCGAGAGTTTTTTGAATATCAGTTCTGGCAATATATAAGTTTTTCTATTGTTTATAGATAAGGAACAGAAAAGGATTTGAAGTTGGTGAAAAGTCCTTCAGGATTCAAGTAGCACTTCTGGATGGCTATGTTTAGATAGCAGGACGGCGCTCTATACCAGGTAAGTTCAAGAAGAAATAAATTTTAACATGAGTAAAACAGTGTTCAATTAAAAAAAATGCTTTTCTTTAAATTTTAATTTTTTCGATTTTTTTTTGGGTTTTTATTTGCTGGTTATAATAACCATCTTATACAAAGAAATATTTTACCTAACAAAACCTCTAGAGGGGTTTAAATTAAAAGGGAATGTCGCGAAGCATAGAAACTGTGGTCATGTAACGTTGCTTGCCTAAAATCAACAAAAAACAGCACATTCTGATCATTGCTCAGTGGGTTTGTAAGAGTTAATTTAATTAAAAATTATACTTAACAGCAACATAAATAAACAAAACACAAGATGACATATTCTTAGGTCCATCAATAAGCGTTTAAATACAGAATTTTTGCACTATTTTCTTTCCTTTTTAAATTGCCAAAATTCTGTATCAAATGCTTATTAATGGACCTTTAAAATATGTCAACTGGTGCTTTGTTTATTTATGTTCCAGCTAAGCACAATTTTTAATTAATATTAACTTTTATAAACCCACTGAGCAATGACCAGAAAGTGCTGTTTTTTGTTGATTTTAGGCAACCAACATTACATAACCACAGTTTCTATGCTTCGCGACATTCCGCGTGAAGCAAACGTACAGTTTTAAGTGAATAAAAATATCGATTGGTTGCCCTATTTTGCACCTTTGATGTATTTTCTTGTTTATTCGAGGGCTATAATAAGAAATTTTGTTCTACTAAGATTAGAGGCCTTTACGATACACAATTTATTAATTTGCAAATTGACAGTCAAATTTGAATACTGTAAACAAACATTAATTCGTAAAATCGTAAAATTAATACCGAATTTGCTTTTAAACCAAACAATTTAAAAAAAATAAACTCTTGATATATTTCAGTTGCATATGGCCCTAAGCCTAAAACTAATTCAGCCCGACAAAAAACAGAGCTATGTCTGTTGTGGACAGTCCAATTTACCCAAATAGATTTTTTTTCCAATTTGTACAATGTCTATTTCCAATTTGTATAATATTTTTTTTTCTTTTTTTTAAGGTGTATTTTTTCTATGAAGAAACTTGCGATTTTGGCCGCCATTCACAATTATGGCGGACTGAACAAAACAGAAATGAACCCCACACCCGGCCCCCATGTGCCGCCGGTGCAAGGGGTTAATATTATGCTCGGAGGGTAAGTTTCAAAAAAAAAAAAAATAAATAAAAAAATTTTTTTTTTTATTTTTTTAGGGCTATGCTAAGCGCCATAATATTTTTTGTATTTATCATGTGTTACTGTTGCCACAAAACAAATAGAAAATCAAGAACTAATTTACCTAATTATTGGAGGGACCCTGCCCTTTCAATGGAAATATTTACAGTGGAGGCACAAAATGTAAGAAAATAGAGACGGTCAACTTCTACGTCACAGATCCACATTAAAAAACTGTCTGTAAAGTAGAATTTTGATTCGGTCAGATTTAGCCACTTTTTAAGAACAATATTTTGCAAAAATAAAAGGCTTTCTTAGGGAACCCTTGGTATAAAAATGTGCTATACTGTCTTAAATTCGATATTTCAAGCTTAGTTCATTATGAAACTCTATAATATACAGTTTATGTGTTAATGTTGTGCACCCTCCAAGATGTGAATTTTAAACGCAAATTGCTTGACAAAGCAACCATATCACGAAGTCTGGTAAGTACCATTGTAAAATTAACACTTTTTTCTATAACCTAGAACAAACCATACCCCTTGATATGGTTGCTTTCTCAAGCAATTCGCGTTTAAAGCTGACATCTTGGTGGGTGATCATCATCATCAGATTAATGAGGCATTTTTTAATTCTTGCGGTAGATTCTCGGGTTGTTTTAAATTAAAATATCGTAAATAAGATATAAAGGAACATTTTCACATCAATGGGACCTAAATAACTCTCTTATTTTTCTTTAAATAATGTTTTAAAAAGACCAATGTTGGAAATACTGAATAAGAAAAAATTGACCATTTTCTTTGGTCCGTAATGTTGGTTGCCTAAAAAAATTTTTAAGCAAATTTACGTTTTAATTTTTTTGCAGTATTTTACAATGGTGGACCTTTCCCCCTCAAATGAAAGAAGACCGTCAACCCCCGGGCCTCCCCCAGCCTATGACCTTGTAGTGCCCTTCACAAAAGAACCAGAATCCATAAAAAGCAATACTCAAGACGATACAGGCCTACCAACTTACGAAACAGCGATACAAATAAACAAACCAAATTCAAGTGTAACGAATTTCGGACATGTGTAAATAATTTAAAAGTTACAATTTAGTTATGATGGAGATAAGGGCCAAGGGATGTTATTGGATACATGTAGGGGGGTTAACCTTTAACTTTATAAATTCTATTATAACTTTTCTGCAATGTTTTAGCAAAGGCCGATTTATAGAACGTTACTTTCACTTCACTTCCGCTTTACTTCGGCGTAACTTTACAGAAAATAAAATAAAATACATGGGAATGTATTAGCAAATTTATACTTCACTTTAGCGCTAGTTTGCTGATTCATTTAGCTGTAAGTAGTACTGTCAAAAGCCGAGCTTGGCCGATCATGCGCAAAATTTGCAAAAATGAGATATTCACCCTTATTGTCAAGGGTGGTGATTACGAAATATCGCTTCGTACGAAACCTGCTGGTCTTCTTATGTAGGTTTCGTACGAAGCGATATTCCGTTATTACCGCCCAGGTGTAAATAGTCAGAAGTCGCGAGTTCAGACACATGCGCATACCTGTTTTCAATTTCACGTAACTTAACAATCTATAAATTAAGCAAATTTGTTAAGTTACGCGGAAGTGAAGCTACGCCGAAGTAAAGTGAAAGTAACGTTCTATAAATCGGCCTTTTAGACTTAGGTACATTTGATACAGACGTGAATTAATTTCGTTGGAAATTTTGGTAGCGCAAGCAAATGTTATTTTACCAAAAATGCACACTTCAATGAACAGTGCGAAGTCAGGATTTAAATAGAAATATATCCTTAGGAAAATTAATGTTTAAAACTTTGGTTTGTTTTTTTTAAATTGTTGCAAAAGTTAATTTAAAAAAAAAATGTTTTTTTACAAGTATTAAAATTTTTGTATTGCACTTTTTTTACTCTTTATTTATTCAAAAGAGCCTGAGTAGTTAGCTATGTATAACTTTGTATATTGCTAAAAAATAAACACATATCTGTGCCTAGAAAAATAAACAACATAGAACCAATTAATAATAATTATAAAATCAATGTAAATTAACTAATAAAAATAATCAGTTTACAATTTCTAGTACTTTTTTTTACCATTATGTGGTGTCAAAAAATGGCGCATAAACGCGATGATACGCTCTTGGGACATTCTAAGGGATCCCTAGAAAATTATCAAATGTAATACCACGAATGATGAGAGGATTGCCGGTAATACTAAATTTTATACGAAAACTTCGTTGCGTAGCAATTTTTACGAGTCAAATTGCCATGACAAAAAAACGAGTGCCTAGGCTGCGAAGCAGCACGAGTTTTTTTGTCAATGTCAATTTGACGAGTACAAAATTGCTTCACGCAACGAAGTTTGAGTAAATTAAAAATTAGTATTATCGTGCAATACTCGATTCATGAGTGGTATTCGAAAGATTATTTCCTGACAGAATTTAACTTACTTACAGTTTTATTTTAATTAGGATAAGAAACATTCCAAATTTCTGCAAAATTTAAGTAACCATTTCAGTAGCATTACAACCACATTTTCAACGCAAATTTTTTCGTCTTCAGGTATTAAAGACCGATGTCGTAAGCATAGAAACATAACAAATTTGTCTGTTTCTGTGGTAATTTCTGGAAAAACAGCACTTTCTGTTTCAAGGACTCAGGGAATATAAGGAACATTTATGTTTAAAAAAGGTACTTACACGCAAGAGAAAAGGTCAATAAACAATGTGTGTAGTTTCAAATATGTATCAAAAGGCATTAACATACCAAATTTAGTGAATTAAAAAACCCTTTTTTTTTGGCCATTTTTAGCTCCTGTTTAGTCATTATTTTCAGCACTTTTTAGATTGATTTACGAACCCAAAATAGGACATCTTGTTCTTCATTTTACGTAGAATAATTATTTACCACATGATAGATGTTTATAATTCAAATACACCCTGAGTCCTTGAAACGAATTTGCAATGCTTAAAAATGTCAAAAAATTAAAAAAAATATAAAAATTGTCGACCCCTGCATTACCGATATTTAAAAAAAATGAAAGGATAAACGTCAAGGTTAAACATAAACAGTTTTAAAATATTCGTAAGGAATTTTTTGAGCGAATTTCCTAAATTTAGTATCTTTGTGAGTTATTATTGGTTTTTATGAAGTTAGTTAATCCTATTTCGTACAAGTAAGTAAAAGTATAATAAATATAAAACTTTATTTAAAATGTTAATATTTTAGGTTCATAAAATGGGAAAGCGAAAATCACGGTCAATGTACCATTCTCGAAAGAAACGTACAAAGAGTAAAAACTTGCAACATTTTTGGAATGAGAGAAGTAGAGAAAGGCCTAAGAAAGAGATTCACTTTTAACTTTAAATACAAATAAAACCGAAGGTGTTTCTCTTCAGCAATGATCAAAGAAAGAAACGAATTAAACAAAAAAATTCACAGGCAGGTACTTACAAAAATTTTACAAGCATTTTTTTACCCTTTCTGAAGATGCAAACTCATTTTCGTAAAAGTTTTTCCAAAAAATACAGCAAAGGAAACAACTTAACGTAACCTTTCACTTTCACCCTACAAACTCGTTGATTTTTAGACTATAATTACACTACACTAGAGAGCCACTTTTTAAAGATATTTTGTAAATACCAAATACAAATGATACCTTCTTGTTTGCAAGCAGAAAACGTTGGTGATTTTAAACTGGCGAGCCCATTCAATTTTAATTTTACTTCATTCGTTCTCTTCCACGCATTTCAATTATCGTTCCTCGTTCCACCATTTCACTTGTTTGTAAGGACTAAGGAACCTTATTAACGTAAAATGAAGACAAATACCCGAAATGCACCAAGACACCGCAGACGGCCATTGCTTCCTCTCTACTAGTCTACAGTAGTGGATGCGCACCGTGCATCTGCGCAAAGCGTATAGCGAAAGAGCCCGATCAAAAGTTGACAACAACATCGGCAGCCAAGACAAATTGAGTACGGTCCCCACCGAAGCCTGAAAATGTTCGCCTGCGGCGCTACTTGCAAGTAGCTGCCGCCCCCCGGGATCCCATGCAGCGGCTATATCATCCAGCAAACTCCCCCGAATTCTAATGCTAAATACGGCCTTGGCTTTAGCCTTTGATTTATATCTAAAACAACATCCAATTCGTAAAATAATCTTGCCGAATTTCATTTATGCTTAATTTTCTTCGATAAATTTCTTAAAACTTTCTGCTTGGCAATCAAATCGTGCAAATTTAAAAAACAATACATTCTATTTCCTTTTTTAAATTCAAATTTTTTGCAAGCCATGCTATGTTGTACTTTGTACCAACATTTTGTTAAAACCAATTTAATTTTATATGATTCTAGAAATGTATAGCCGTTTGGACGTTAATAATGGTAATTTTGATATAATGGATGGCCAAATCTTTAACTCGGATATAACCTGGAGTAATTATTATACATTTTGGGAAAACTTTTTGTAGTTTTACACACCGACGGATTACAAATATTTTTATATTGCATTTTTTTCAATATAAATAACGATTAACTAATTATTATTAAAAATGGAAGCACCTTATAATTTTAATTTATTAAATTTGTTTACACGTTGTTGTTTGATAGAATTATTAACAATTATTAGGTATATTACCTTACAAAGATACACCACAATAAAATGAATATTTAATTCAAGTAATTTTTTATTTGTATTTTTATCTTTCATTGAAAAGTATTGTGTAAATTATGTTAATTGATTTAAAATCTACCACTTTGTAAATTTGGGTAACTTTTAAGAAGGTAGTAGTGCAGCGATATGAATCAAAAATTCTCAATTTTAAATTTTTGTTGGACAACACTTTCACACCATCCTATTTTTAAAATATATTTAATTTGCATTCAGAATCTCATTTTGGAACTTTTTTCAGTGGGGGGAAGACCCCTTGTCAGCCCCCACAAAATTAAGATTTGGTGATTTTGAAAACTAATTTTGAGACTCATTAAAAAAGATATTTTATTTTTTTCTTTTGGTATCAAGTGTTCTAAAATACCCTCTTTTTAATGATGTATTACTCAATAGTTTTGAACAATACTCTGGGTTAAAATGACAAGAAGTAGTAAAAAACAGAGAAAAAAAATTGTATAAAATCAAATATCTCAAAATTTTTTCAGAGAAATAATAAATATTTATATATTAAAGTATTCGTACGAACCTCCTGCTTAAAATGAGTATTATAAACCCATGGGTCATAGATCTACCCATTGAGTAAATGGGCTTTGAGTCATGCGCTACAACGCAATAATAGATTAAAAAAATACAAAATATTAGTTCTTCTTTTTAATGCAAAGCCCATTTACTCAATGGGTAGATCTATGACCCATGCGTTTAAACTGCCTATTTTAAGCAGAAGGCCTGGAGGAACACTTTTATGCAAATAATGTTAAAAAATTTAAATTAAATTTCAAGATATTTCGATTTAAAACATTTTTTTTGCTGGGTTTTTTTCTACTTCTTGTCATATTGACTTTGTGTATTGTTTAAACTTTATAATTGATACATTATAAGAAAGAGGACCCTATAAGGTATGTAATAGCAGGAAAAAATATTATAAAAATATTTTCTAAGGGGCATACAAATTAGTTTTGGAAAAAAAAAATAATTTTTTCTTTGGGGGGCTGAAAAGAAGTCTTCCCCCCACGGAAAAAAGTTCCAAAATGAGATTCTTAATGCAAATTTAATATATTTTAATAATTAGGTGGTGCGAAGTTGTTGTCCAGCTGGATTGAAAGGATAACAGGACACGAATAACTGCAAAATCGCATAAAACTTCGACCAAAGCGCGCTCGCTACTCGTTTACCGCGTTGCAGCGCCTAACTCAAAGTCCATTAACTCCACGGGTAGATCTATGACCCATGGGTTTATAATACTCATTTTAAGCAGGAGGTTCGTACGAATACTTTAATATATAAATATTTATTATTTCTCTGAAAAAATTTTGAGATATTTAATTTTATACAATTTTTTTTCTCTGTTTTTTACTACTTCTTGTCATTTTAACCCAGAGTATTGTTCAAAACTATTAAGTAATACATCATTAAAAAGAGGGTATTTTAGAAAACTTGATACCAAAAGAAAAAAATAAAATATCTTTTTTAATAAGTCTCAAAATTAGTTTTCAAAATCACCAAATCTTAATTTTGTGGGGGCTGAAAAGGGGTCTTCCCCCCACTGAAAAAAGTTCCAAAATGAGATTCTGAATGCAAATTAAATATATTTTAAAAATAGGGTGGTGTGAAAGTGTTGTCCAACAAAAATTTAAAATTGAGAATTTTTGATTCATATCGCTGCACTATAGGTACTAAAAAAATTAACTAGAGTTGGTAGAGCAATTTTTGTGCTTGATCCTGTATATGACCTACATAATTTGACATTTTTTGACAACGACATAACCCCAAAATTAAAAGATTAAATTTTTTTGTAGGAAGTGCTGCCATCTTGTATGATTTGTTTAAAGTTTTTTAGCCTAAGTTCTAAAAAATATCACCAGGGGATTTTCATAACATCGGTCTTTAAATACATAGTTTTCTACATAGTTTCTTTATTTTTTTGCAAAACACGTGTACCGAACAAACCGCATCTTTGCATTCATTTTTAAACTGTTTTTTAAGAACCTTTCAACACATCAAAAAAAAAGTGCAAGTTATGTCACTAATGTCAACTTGTAACATCAAGTCTGCTTATTGCACAGATCATACTGTGATCATAGAACTTACAACTCCCCCAAAACATTATCCAAAATTTAGGTTGATATAGGAGATTCAACACATAGTTATTTGGGATAAGGAATACCAGAGGTAGTCCTGTAGTGGATTTTAGTTTTTAAGATGTATTATAAACTTGTATATATAATTTTTTGACAATAAAAACCTTTTGAATTTTGAATTTTGTAGTGGAAGACATAGTTAAGTGTTTTGAAGAAAAGAACGCTTAGCCATGCCTAAGTGATATCACCACGTAGTCATAGCAACGTTGTGTTATCGCTGCGATAACACAACGGAGTCATAGCAACGTGGTGTTATCAGGCTAAATCGCAGGAAATGCGAGCTCAGATAGCAGGAGATGGCTGGAAGGAAATAATCAAAAAAATCCATCTGTCTATTCATCGAGAAAAATGCGAACAAAGTTGCATAAGTTCGGCAACACACTTTGTAAAATTCATCCTAAAAACTCATTTAGATTCTTAAGCATATAGTTTTACATTATATCATATTGACATTGTTGTCAGCTTAATTTCATAAAATTTTTGTAAAATTAAGTTGATTATAAAAATGTAATTTGACCATTTAAAGATAAACAAAAGGTAAAATAATTTTAGATAGATTGTGCCTTTGTATTTAGCCATTTCTTTCGTTAATATGTGCTGTTATTTTCAAGCGATAGGCGTTTAAAGTTTTGCACTTTGGGGCCTCATATCTCAAGGGTATATGAAATTTTTCTGGGGGTCTTTAGACATGCCCCAACAACGTACCATCTAGATTATGCGCCATTTTTTGGACATTCTGTAATCCTGTATAAATTTACCAATTTTCTACTTAAAAAGATATTTTAATTTGTAACATTGTGGTTAAAATATTACAACAAAATTTTTATATACTCCTACAGATTTATGACCTTTTTATTACGCAATTTTAACAGATCCAATAAAAATTTGAAAAGGGCAACGCAGCATCAATAAAATAAATGTCAAAGCTTTTCAAGACTGAAATAACTTAAAATTTAAATCCACTTTTACAATGATTGAAATTGATAAAATAAAATTGCTAAAGGCTAAAGGTTATTGGATTATTTTGCGTCCCAGAAAACTTAGTTTGAACTTTTTTTAATCCTTATGGCAAATCGCAAGTTAATATTAAGTAAAGGTAAGCTACTTTCAAAGTTGTAGGTAAAAATAAAAATATAAGCAAGCAGATTGTGACGCTTGGTTAAAGGGAAGTAATATCCGTTATCGGAAAGGAAATTTCCTTGCACATCTCGGTACCTTGATTTCCAGTTGACGATTTCAGAAGATTCACCATCACTGATTAGGTACAACTTTGATAAAACGTTAAAAAAACTACTCACGAATATTTCGGCTGTAAGCCATTATAAATTCAAAACAAACATTGAAAATTAAAGCAAATTATAATTATAAAACCAGCGAACTCATCATGAAGAGGATGTGTGTAGATTTTTACTTCCGTTCTCTCGTATTAATGCTATTCAATAGACACCGCAAAGCCCTATGTCACAGTTCACAGAAGTGCAGTAAAATAAAATACTATCTGTGAAATTTTTTTAGGCAACCAACATTACAGACCAAAGAAAACGGTAATTTTTTTCTTATTCTGTGTTTCCAACATTGGTCTTTTTAAAACATTATTTAAAGAAAAATAAAAGAGTTTTTTAGGTCCCATTGGTGTAAAATTGCTCCTTTATATCTTATTTACGATATTTTAATTTAAAATTACCCGAGAATCCACCCCAAGAATTAAAAAATCCCTTATTAATCTGATGATGATGATCACCCACCAAGACGTCAGCTTTAAACGCAAATTGATTGAGAAAGCAACCATATCAAGAGGTATGGTTTGTTCTAGGTAATAGAAAAAAAAGGTAATTTTAAAATGGTACTTACCAGACCTCTTGATATGGTTGCTTTGTCAAGCAATTTGCGTTTAAAATTCACATCTTGGAGGGTGCACAACATTAACTCATAAACTGCATATTATAGAGTTTTACAATGAACTAAACTTGAAATATCGAATTTAAGACATTATAGCACATTTTTATACCAAGGGTTCCCTAAGAAAGCCTTTTATTTTCACAAAATATTGTTCTAAAAAGGTGGCTAAATTGGACAAAATCAAAATTCTACTGCACAGACAGTTTTTTAATGTGGATCTGTGATCTGTGACGTAGGAATTGACCGTGTGTGTTGTTTAGGGCGCGTTTTTTTGGGCCTTTCGTAGCGATATTTATTTTGTATCATCCTAGTTTAGATTAAAACTTACTTGACGCCAAATTTGTCGTAAAACAAAAGAATTACAAGAACAAAACATTTTTTACTAATGCGTGTCACAAAAACTTTTTGCTTGTAAAATGTAACAAATTTTGATTATTTTTTAATTTATTACACATTTAGGTAATCGATAACACAGTAAAAAATTATTGGTACTAACCTTTTACCTCGTTATTTACGTAGGTATAATGACTACTGAGCGCTTTAGTAATAGACAAAATTTTACGATTTCATAGACCCTTCTTACATCTTAAAATAGATAAAGATGCTAATTCTAATTTATATCTGGTAGCTGTGTTTTATAATTAAAAAAGAAAAATAAGAGTTCGAGACGCGACGCTTATCTGACGTCATAGTCCGAAAATAATTTTGGCGCGAACTCATTTAGTGTAATATTTTCATTTACGCACGACAGTGTTAAAAAATATAACCAAAAATTTATTATTATGTCTTATTTAAGCAAATAAGGGTGTCCAAAAATTGGCACATAAACGCCATGGTACGCTCTTGGGGCATTCTGAAGGATCCCTAGAAAATAGTCTAAAAAAATCCATATGTTATATTCATCGAGAAAAACAAAGTTGCATAAGTTCGGCAACACAGTTTGTAAAATACATCTTAAAAACTCATCTAGATTCTTGAGCATACATTTTTGCATTAGATTTTATTGACATTGTTGTCAGCTTCATTTCATAAAAATTTTGTAAAATTAAACTGATTATAAAAATGTAATTCGCCCATTTAAAAGATAAACAAATGGTAAAATGGTTTAAGATAGACTGCAGCTTTGAATTAAATACTTTTTTCGTTAATATGTGCTGTTATATTTAAGGTATGAGCGTTTAAAGTTTTGCACTTTGGCACCTTATATCTCCTAGGGTATATGAGAGGGATTTTTTTAACATTTTTCTAGGGATTCCTAGACATGCGCATTTAGGCGCCAATTTTTGGACACCCTGTATACATTTTCACATTCTTAAGAACTTGCACTTTATTTCCAAATGCAATCGTTTAAGATGACTAAGCACCTAAAAAGGAAGATTCCATTTTTTATCTATCATATCGTAGTGCCGCGGCAAAAAATGTCAAAAAATGTTCTTGAAAATGATTAATGGTGCAACGATATACTTACATAATAATAAAAATCCTTTAGCATTTAACACTTATAGTTAGCACATGTTCACAAAACTACATTTGTCAGATTTCTAGTGGTAGAAATCACGATAAAAAACACAATAACTATTTGCCCGGTGGAAAAGTAGCAACATTTTGGCACATGGAAGTACAAAAATGGTTCCAAAGAAGCATTTTTTGTTTTTAATTTTTCTAGTTCTTTAAAGCAGCAGCGTGGGTTGATCAATGTTAAACTTGTATATTGTATAAAGGTAGATAGTTGTTTTAAAGAATAACCTTGTCTGAATGGAAGTTGATGTTTTGTTATGGCGAAGGTCTTCAACCTACTACTGCACTTTTTATTGTCCTCTCAAAAGAGTGTTTTACATCTACTGAGCGTAATTTAAAGCTAGAGATTCAAATTCACAGATTCGCGCTCCTAGAAGCTAGTATAAATCATCTCCGTTGAGCTCCCGTCAATTCTACTAAATAGCACATCTACATAAGGGCCCCATCGTATATTAAAACTAAATGTAGTTTTAAAAACAAGAGCGGGTTAGATCAGTGAGTGGGATAGATCATTTAAAAAGTTAAACTTCGCAGATAGCTCATTTTTTTATTTTTATATAATTGTTAGACATTCTATATGATATTCTTCGCATTAGATGATTAAAACGGTGCATTTTTTATTTTATTAAAAGAAACGTAAAACTTAATTTTCTTGTAAACGGGTGGGGATACAAAAAAATTACCAGATGCTTTTTTATAGGGAAAAATACAATCTTTAATTTTATTAATAATATTTTTTTTCGTCAAGTTGATATTAACGAAAATATAAATTTTTTTCTACTTTGGGGGTGTTTTTAACCCTCTATTTATTACTTGATTTTTTCCAAAAGCAATAGGGCTCTTCCTCTAAATGGGATTGATTTTTGTGTTAAATCTTAAGTCGATCCGATAAACCGTTCTTGAGTTGTGGTGGTCACAAATTTCGTTACAGACAGACGGACAAAAAATAAAAGTCTTAAAAAGTCATGAAACGAACGAATCAACGAAAAAAATTTTGCTCTAGGATAAATAACGATTTTAGAGAAGGTCCGAGTAATCGCAATATACTCTTTTGCGAAGAGTGTAATAAAAAATAGAAAAATAGAGCTACAAACGTATTTAAATCGGTTATTTCATTGTGTCGAAAATCTGACTTAAATCATTATAATTTTTTTGTTTTTTGAAGTCAGATTTTCGACACAAAGAAATAAACGATTTAAATGAAACCATAATACGTTTGTAGCCCTATTTTTCTAGTTTTGAAAATTACATTTAGTTTTAATATACGATGGGGCCCTCATGTAGATGTGCTATTTAGTAGAATTGACGGGAGCTCAACGGAGATGACTTATACAAGCTTTTAGGAGCACATATCTTTGAATCTGTAAAATTGAATCTCTAGCCAAGGTAAAACTAGTATGGGTTAGTTCAGTGGCCACTTTAATGATATCTTTAGCAAAAGGGACAGTTATTCTTAGGGATGATTATATTTTTTTGTATTTTACCTGCGATAAATATTTTGTATGTATACAGGTTCACCAAAATTACACCATAATCTTAACAATGCAGTTAAAATCAGATAAATTTCCTTTGTGTGCTTAACACTACATTTTAAATAGAAGAAGAATTTTAAATCTGCAAAATATACCTAACTTTTGTGATAATTTTATAAAAAATGAAACAGTTACGCCATTCTTAATTGTAGCTAATTAACTAGTCATTGTTAACGAGCCATCAGCGCTTTATAATTACCGCAATTAAAAAAATTGTGCCTTTAAGCTTTGTCTACAAATAAGAATAATTTCAATAGCAAAAAAAGATTCACATGCACATTCAATTTTAATTTTTCTATATTTATAGGATTTTTTTTTATTGGCAAATAAACGTGCGATCGTGGGACGAATCGCGAAATTAATTAAATCAACTTACTAAAACATTTTAATCACAACATTTTTTAAACCAGCACAAACAAAACTGAACGGTTATTGTTAAATCGCGTTCACGGCCTTCTTAGATTAGACGCGTTTTCAACGGCTTCTCGATCAAATTAAAACCCTATAAATAAAACGAATCCAACTAAAACTAAAGGCGCTTTCTAGCTTCTGTATAGGTTTTTTTCCCATAAAATATTCACTTCTGAGTTCTGAGGAACTTTATGTTCTATGGGAAATTAGTTTTGAATTATGCATTGCATCGTAATTGCGTAATTACTAGATTTTAGGTCATTTTCTCTGAGAAGCATATGCTTATTTATTTATGCATAGAGACTGGCACTTGATACCGAGTTTAGAACTGATTTAATTTGGACACAGTACATTTCTCTTACTTAGCAATTCTAATCTCACTAAAAGCAACGCAGGTACATTTTAAATATGAGCAATTTCTGTATCTACATTATTAAAAATTTACTTTTAGCGCTATAAAGATATCAATCGTTGTAACAACATTAGAAACGTAAATATTTATAAAGCGTCTTGTTTTCTTTTCTCCTTAGCTTATTGTTCAACAAAACCAATATTGGTTTACTCAATTTGCAATTATCTTAAAAGATACAGCCGCTCTACTCCAGCATCACTAAACAATGGCTTAAACTAACAATCCTGCACTTTACATATCATTTTATACTCAGAAATAGTGTATTTTAATAATATAAAACTTACTTTTTTTGTTTGGTCTCCTATTCAACATTTTCATACACGAAAACACAAATAATAAACACCCGATTAAATCTGAAAACTAAATTTTAAGGTTATGCCAACTGTCAAAAGTAGTTCAAATGTTTAATTGTTTTGTAAATTTGAAATAAAGTTATAAATATAAACAAATTGGTGTTAATCGACTATTGGAAGTTTATTTTACATTGATTTATTACTTTACAACCGTGCAAATCATTAAAATTAATTATTTTAGCCATTGAACTTGGCGCGACATCTAGTAGTGAGTAGCGGAACTATGTAACATTTTACAGTTTTTCTGCGCAGATTTCTGTAATCGTAGTTCAAACGCGCACGTATATCCAAATGTGTCATCCTTTCGATTAATCAATGTTTTTGTCCTGTTTTGGAGCAAAAACAAACATTTTGGTGCAATTATAAGCAAAAATGGCTATTTTAGATTGTTGTGAGAATCTAAGTATGCCTCCGTGTATCTGGTTCGAGGGGGATAGGCGGAATACGTACGCATCAGTAGTTGCGGGCTTTTTGGTAAGACTTCTTATCATTATGGCTTAACTTATCATGAATGTGGGTGTTTTTTTGCAGTTTTTCGTTGGATGGTGGACAATAATTGATGCTGCTAGTGTTTACCCTGGTACAATTGCTGCAGGGTATCACATGTGTGGGGTTGTAGCCACTATATCGTTTATCATGGTTAATTCGGTGTCTAACGCACAAGTAAGACTATTTTATGCCTTAAAGGGGACAAAATATGATTTATTTGTTTTTAGTTTAGAGGAGACGGCTTCGAGGGCGGTTGCCTAGGCTCCAGAGGGGCTAGAATCTGGCTTTTTCTAGGGTTTGTAATGGGTTTTGCGAGTTGTATTGCAAGCTGTTGGATTTTGTTTGCTGTGTTCGTTACTGACCCCGTAAATCCTCCAAAAATGTTGGATGCTTTGACTACAATGTTGCCGCCAACACCAGTTTTGCATTCGTGGCCTGGAGTAGCGTTATTTTTGCAAAATGCGTTGATTTTTATCGCGTCTTTGTTGTTCAAGTTTGGACGAACTGATGATGCTTGGAGTTAGATTTTTAGCAAGGTATTTTTCTAAATTATTATTCACTAGTTTATTAACCAAAACTTATAGCATAGTAAACAGTTAAAGAACACGATCTGCAGTATTTAATCTAAGATAATTTACTTTATTGCATTTTTAACAAATAAACTTAATTAAGGCAACATTTTTTATTTTTATTATTATAAAAGGGGGAATGGAGGGTTGTCCATAAATTGCCACGTCTCTTCCCCTGTACCGTAATCATATTTTACGCATCGGCCCCTAAAAAAATACAACATTAAAAATGAACCTTAAAAAAAAACAATAAAAAATAAATCATTTAAAAATAAAATAAAAAAAATGTATTACCAGCTTCTCTGAGCGCACCCCAAAATAGGGGGTACTAGATCAAAACATGGAATTCTCAGGATGTCAAAATAAATAATTCCAATTTTTTTTGAAGCCATACCATTTTGGTTTTGAAGACAGTGGAAGAATTCTTCATCGCAAGAGCATTCGGATCTACAAGTAAAAATTTTGGTTTAATTGCTTTCAAAAGCAACTTCAAACGCTCAACTTATTTTTGTGCTCTAATTTGCAAAAAACAAGTTTTAGAAAAATGTAAATGCAGATTTGTATTCTACAGCCCAAAAGTAGCATACAAAATAAGTGTCTTTAAAATTGGGACAAACATTTTGTTTACAACAAATTTTAAAAATTGAGCAACTTTGAAAAGTTCTAGCAAAAAAACGAAAGCACTAGGAAAAATTATGATAACTGATTTGTTTTCTGTGCCATTTAATTAACCTTAAACCACAGTTTACAGAAAATTATTTTTTTTCAAAATTTAAATAGTTCTTTTAGTATGGGGTAAGGGTCCAAATATTGGCACTTTTTTATTGGCACGGCCACACATAATTTTTTTGCCCAAATTTTAAGTTTTGACTGCGATTACTTACAACGTATAACTACGGTCGTTTGTTAAATTATATTTTATGCTCATTTCTCCTGCTGCTATGCTATTTTGGCACATATCGTGGGTTCTGCAACATGAATCGGTTCCTTTTAAATAACCTAGGTCGCTCTCATCTTTAGCCCTGTCTCCTGCACCGCACCATTCTGTGCCTAAAAAGTTACGTTTGTTAAAAAATTACTTAAAAAATAGCCCAATTATTCTAATCAAAATTTGTAGGTTCCTTAGAAAAAAATCCCAACCAAGATCTGCTTATGCAGGATTGTAGGCACTACTCCCAGGAATATAAAAGTGAAAAATTCCCACAAAATTTCCGTGACGTTTAGCCCCCATCTTGCATAGAAGTGAGGAGTTAGTTTTTTGTTAATACCTAAACTATTCGGCACTTTTGAAAAAAGTTTTAAAAATTTTTAGGAACATTATTTTAATAAGAATACATCCATTTTTAAAAAAATAATAAATCACCAATATTAACGATTCTATAGCTCTTTGAAAATCACCTTATTTCATCATAATCATCTATCTTAGTCATAGAGTCCTGAAGCATAGATTGCAGCGTTCTCTGTAGGACCAAATTAGCACCTTTCAAAGTGCTATAAAATCGTTTTTATATTTGCGTTCTATAATATGCACATTATGAAACCCGAAATTTGGTTTTTTAAAGTTTCTGAATTGCTTCATTATTAAACCCAAAATTTTATTTTATTGGTTGGTTTTCCTGATGCAAAAAGATGAATTCTTTTCTAGCAAGGTACTTTTTATTTACAAATTTTACTATTATAATCAATCGGGGGACATATTTTTTCTGTAGAGGGAATAACTAGAAGAATTGGAGAAACGATATCAATGGTTACATTTTCTCAAAAACGCCTATTCATTCAGCATTTAATGAGTAAAGTTTACAAATGTCATTATTTAATATGTCTAACTTTAATTTATTTTTTACTTCAAAATGTCAATGTTATGCTATAAGGTTGGTCATAAAAAACAAAATTTCATCTTAAGTTTTTAATTCAAATTAAAAATGCTTTTTAATGAATTAAATGAAGCAAATATAAAAAATAGTATAAAAAACTCGTTTTATAAGGCGTTTTTTATCACTTGTCCATTGGAAAACTCGCCGCTGCGCGGCTCTTTTTCCAAACCTGGACGCGTGCTAAAAAACGTTTCTTATAAAACTCTATGTTTTAATATACTATTTTATATTTGCTTTCCATAATATGCACATTATGAAACCCAAAATTTGGTTTTATAAAGTTTCTGAATTGCTTCATTATTAAACCCAAAATTTTATTTTATTGGTTGGTTTTCCTGATGCAAAAAGATGAATTCTTTTCTTGCAAGGTACTATTTATTTACAAATTTTACTATTATAATCAATCGGGGGACATAGTTTTTTTGTAGAGGGAATAATTAGAAGAATTGGAGAAACGATATCAATGGTTACATTTTCTCAAAAACGCCTATTCATTCAGTATTAAATGAATAAAGTTTACAAATGTCATTATTCAATATTTCTAACTTTAATTTATTTATTACTTCAAAATGTCAATGTTATGCTATAAGGTTGGTCATAAAAAACCAAATTTCAACTTAAGTTTTTAATTTAAATTAAAAATGCTTTTTAATGAATTAAATGAAGCAAATATAAAAAATAGTATAAAAAACTCGTTTTATAAGGCGTTTTTTATCACTTGTCTATCACTCTATGTTTTAATATACTATTATTTTGGTGATTTATTATTTTTTTTTTAAATAATTGCATTCTTATTAAAATAATTTTCCTAAAAATTTTTAAAACTTTTTTCAAAAGTGTCGAATAGTTTAGGTATTAACAAAAAACTAACTCCCCACTTCTATGCAAGATGGGGGCTAAACGTCACGGAAATTTTGTGGGAATTTTTCACTTTTATGTTCCTGGGGGTAGTGGCTACAAACCTGCATAAGCAGATCTTGGTTGGGATTTTTTCTGGGGGCATTATTACAATGATTGGGCTAAAAGTAGCAAATTAAAATCGGCAAAAAAAGTACAAAAAAATAAAATCTAAGTAAATATTTTTTTCAGGGTAGGTAAGTATACATATTTTTGTAAAATATTTATTTTGTTTCAGAAACCTTGGCAAAGACTAATCCAAATTTATTGCCCTTTTTTGTGATAATGATAGGTACCAGTTTTACAAAGACAAGTTTTAAAATTTTATTTTAAATTTATTTTTTAAGGTTTTTTAATTTTAAAATAATTCAAATTTTTTTTTAAACTTTTAAATGATTTCTTTTACCAAATGATTTTCTTTCTTTGGTCATAAAAACAAACAAATAAGTTTTAGCGTCATTTTTAACGTTAACGTAGAAAAATTAAACATTTATAAAACCTTACCAGGGAAAATTAAGAAAGTCTTCTCAAAAGCATTTTCTCCAATATTAATAATACTATTCATTTCGCTTATTCCAACCCCAACTATATCTTGTGCTGGTCCAGGAAGTATTCTCCAAAAAACTAAATCAAAATCCCATTAAAAATAATCACAAAACAGAAAAAAAAAAATACATGTTTTTTAAAAAAATAAATTTACTTACATTTTTCAAGTCTTGCAGGAATCCAGTCCATTACACCTTAAAAATTAAACTTTTGCATCTTTTATTTAATGAGAAAAAAACATACTTACTTATTGCTTGAGCGTACGAAACACCTGCACATAGAAACGCGATAAAAAAAATATATTTCATTTTTAAATTTGTTTTCCAAATGGTGAATATTTTTTTGTACCATTGCATAAATGCCTTTTTTATGGTTAAAGAGATAAGATCCAATTAATTTAACATATTTTTCCTAATTATATTACCTATAATTATTTGTTTTTAATTGGAAAAATTACGTACTGTTTGTTATCACTTTGTTAACAAACGACAATTTTTTAAATATTAAGTTGTGTTTATTTTTTGGGGTTTGTCACAAGTGGAAATTAGTAATATAATTAGAGTTAAATATTATCTACAAAGCAATAGTTAGTAGACAAAAATGCAAAAATAAATATTTTTGTTTATTTTCCTGTTTTTAAAAAAATATGAATTAAAAAAAATGATAGTGTCTTGTGTTGTAAAGTAGGTAAGTAAGTATTAAAAATCTTAAAATAATTAATATTTGTCGTGGAGGAAAAATTATCCTAGTTTCTGGGTTTTAAATTTCAAAAAATTCGTCCTCTTAAGTCATCCAGTATTATTTAAAAATTTTTGGCGATTTTTTTTTAAATAAATTTTATCCATGTATTTTAATAAATTTACACATTTTTTATTTATAAATTAGTTACTAGGTTACACATTTAGTTGACCACAAAAAAATGTACACTTAAAGTAAAAAAAAATAAATAAATTTTTACATAAATTAAAAAAATTATGAGATTTTTTATTTTGGTCCCCTAGAAATCTTAAAAAAATGGGACGTCGAACCACTGCCATATTTTCTCTGTTTGATTATTTCCAAAAGAGTATTCTAAACATCTTTGCCTAAAATAAAAAAAAATCATGAATATTTTGGCCTTATTTTAGCTATTTAGCGTATTCGTACAAAAATTGGTTGGGGTAACGTAGGAGATCTGTCATACCACCCGTCGTTTTAGATGCTAACTGACATTATTTCTGAATTGTATATTTTTATCAAATATATAGCTAATATACCAAAAAACAACAAACTGCTGATTTAAAACATTCAATGCACCATCTAAAAGGTTTGTATAACATTTAGGAAGTGCTTAACATCTTTAATTCTTCATAATTAGGTAAAAAAAAAGGAAATTATAACTCATTTACAAAAGGATTTCCGTGAATGTTTAAAATAATCCGCATTTTTTGGATGCACGGACTTTGCATTAAAAGTACATTTGTAAATAAGTGATTATGCCCCTTTTTACCTAATTATGAAGAATTGAAGTTGAAAAACACTCCGTAAATGTTATACAAACCTTTTAGCTGGTACGTAGAATGTTTTAAACCGGCAGTTTGTTGTTTTTTGGTATATTAGTTTCATATTTGATAAAAATATAAAATTCAGAAGTAATGTCAGTTAGCATCTGAATCAACGGGTGGTATGACAGATCTCCTAGGTTACCCCAAACAATTTTTGTAAGAATAAGTTCCATTTGACAAAAATCTGCCTGAATATTGAAGAAAAAAATGTATGTATGCATTTTGTGACATACTTTCAAAGAAGTTAACCTTTCTTAATACTGGGTTAAGTTTAAAATTACGTTTTGAAATGAGTCCAATAATGCAATAAATCTTATAAGGATAATTTACTTCGACACTTAATTTTCTCTAAAATTGGAATCCTATTAAAATCAACTATAAGACAACCTGTATAAATTTTAATTTTGCGTCATACGTTAATAGCACAATCATTCTATTTAAAATTTGTAGGTTCCTTAGATAAAAATCCCAACCAAGATCTGCTTATGCAGGATTGTAGACACTATCTCCAGGAATATAAAAGTGAAAAATTCCCACAAAATTTCCGTGACGTTTAGCCCCCATCTTGCATAGAAGTGAGGAGTTAGTTTTTTGTTAATACCTAAACTATTTGGCACTTTTGAAAAAAGTTTTAAAATTTTTTAGGAACATTATTTTAATAATACAATCATTTAAAAAAAAATAATGTATCACTAATATTAACGACTCTATAGCTCTTTGAAAATCACCTTATTTCATCATAATCGTCTATCTTAGTCATAGAGTCCCGAAGCATAGATTGCAGCGTTCTCTGTTGGACCAAATTAGCACATTTTCAAAGTGCTATAAAAATCGTTCATATTGGTGATTTATTATTTTTTTTAAATGATGTATTCTTATTAAAATAATGTTTCTAAACAATTTTAAAACTTTTTTCAAAAGTGCTGAATAGTTTAGGTATTAACAAAAAACTAACTCCTCACTTCTATGCAAGATGGGGGCTAAACGTCACGGAAATTTTGTGGGAATTTTTTACTTTTATGTCCCTGGGGGTAGTGGCTACAAACCTGCATAAGCAGATCTTGGTTGGGATTTTTTTTTGGGGGCATTATTAGAATGATTGGGCTATAATATTTTTTAGCACTTTTGGTTTTTTTATCACTTTATAAAAATGTATTTAAACAGTAAGTACCTATTATTTTTTTCACAGCCAATAATTTCAAAATCCTTTCTAAAACAAGGACTTCCCAATATATTAAAATACGTATATCCTATTTTTCTAGAAGTCGAATCCTTTTGTTTTTTAAGGCAGCGGTAGAATTTTTCATCACATGAGCAGTGAGATCTAGAAAATATTAATGAATAAAGTTAACATTTTTGTGCAATTTTTAAAAAATTACCGAGTGTATGCCTTAGTGTTATTTAGACCAAATTTGGTTTCGTAAGCAGATAAAAAAACAGGACATCGATCGTGGTCTCTGCAGCACGAATCTACTCCTTTTAAAAATCCTAGAGAATTGTTATCTAGAGATCTATTTCCAGCACCACACCAATTGGTACCTAAAAAAATAAAACACTTTTATATTTGCGTTCTATAATAAGCACATTATAAAACCCAAAATTTGGTTTTTTAAGATTGCTGAATTGCTTCATTATTAAACCCAAAATTTTATTTTATTAGGTTGGTTTTCCAGATGCAAAAAGATGAATTCTTTCCTTGCTTTTTATTTACAAATTTTACTATTATAAACTATCAGGGGACATAGTTTTTTTTTGCATAGGGAATAACTAGAAGAATTGGAGAAACGATATCAACGGTTACATTTTCTCAAAAACGCCTATTCATTCAGTATTAAGTGACTGAAGTTTACAAATGCCATTATTCAATATATCTGACCTAAATTTACTTTTTTTTTCAAAATGTCAATGTTGCCAACCCAATAAAAATAAAATTTTAATTTAAGTTTTTTATTCAAATTAAAAATGCTTTTTAATAAATTAAATGAAGCAAATATAAACAATAGTATAAAAAACTCATTTTATAAGGCGTTTTTAAGCACTTAAAAACGTTCCTTATAAAACTCTGTTTTAATATACTATTTTATTACGTATAATTAACGCGTACATAAACAAAAAATACTATAGTTCTGGATAATTATTTCTTACCTGGGAATATCGTAAAGCGTTTTATGAGCCTTTCTTCGAACCTTGAAAAACCTTGCTTTATATTAACAAAGGGCGTAAAAATATCTAAAAAACCGAAATATATTTTTTTTTCACATCGTAAATTAACAATTTTACACTTACTAAAATATGGCTGTGCGTACACATTTGCACTTTCAAATAATATTAAAACACTTATCCTTATTAAGAACTCACGAAAATTCATTATAGTTCATTATTTTGGTAAAATAAAACACTCAAAAAATTTGCGCGTTTTGCTGAAAATTTGTTGTATGTAAAATTGTATACAATACAAGGTTGTTCCTATCACCTATTTTGATAAAATAAATAACACTTATTACAGAAAAGACACCTTGTGGAAATGTTTTTTTTTAGGGAAATTCGCCACGCGACCACATGTAAAAGATTTTTTGAGCAACTCATTTGTTTTAATTAATAAAATGCTGAGACACTGTATTTTTAAAATTAACCTTGTGAAGTGATTGCGAAGTTTTTCTTACGGGTAATATATTTATATTATATTAATAAAATACCTTTTTGCTATTTAAATTTTATTCACTGTAATTAGTTAATACTTGAGATTTAACGATGTATTTCATAATTTAACTCATCCTTGTTTTTTTTTTATTTTGGTTACTTTATTGTATTCAAATTCCATTTTGGGTTGTACTTCTTGAAATCGTAACGAGGTTTTAACACAACGTAACCTTCTCGAGAGATTACTTTAATAAAATCATGTTCTAAGTGCTAAAAATATTTTTAACTTTAAAAGAAGAGACAACATTTTTTTTTTTTAAATATATAAGTAAGATATACTTACTATTTTTGGACAAATTTTATCATCGCAACTGTACTGAAAACCATTTCCTCCACAAAGGCAAAAATTGCAATCTACTTTAAAACTGGAATAAGGTTTGCATATTGTGGATTCTACAAAAATGATTTAATTTTAACCAATTTAAGTTGGTTTAATTCAAAAAAACTGTAGCTTAAATTTTTGTAAAATAGTTTACCTGTGTTTTTTGTACAAAAACATAAAAGCGCAATCACAAAAACAGAAAAAATTACACGCATCTTTAATAAAAGACTAATTTGTGCTTGTTTTGTAAAAGTAAAATAAAGGAAATGCTACCTTCTTTTTATGACTAATTTAGTAAATTAAAATTTATCTGTCTGTTGCATATTTTGCAAGCTGAGTTGCTTTAAACAAAAACATTTTCATCAATAATATTTAATTTAATGTCAAGGGTTATCCCATTTTTTTTTTCATTTATTCTTTTCCCACAAATCTTTGTTTGTGTCTTTCAAAAATAAAACAAAGAAAAATATTTAAGGCATTAGTTTATTAAACAAATTAAGGTACATGATACAATTAAAATATATATAAAAACAATCCATATAATAAAATTATACATATTAAGAAAATACACCAATTATTAGGCACTAAAATATGGAGTTAAAAAATAAATAAAATGTATACAATATTATTAAAATGCAACACCGTTTAGGTGAAAATACAAAATATAAGGCACAAGCGAATTTAGTATAATTAACTGATGTACAGAGCGCCCCCTTTGAAAAAAGGGGGCACTTTGTCCCTCAAAACAAAATAAATAAAATTGGCACAATCTTTAGTAAGGAGAATTTGGTTAAAAATCTAGTAATATTCACAATTAAGTATTCAAAATTTTAGTCGAAAATTAGGCAACTTATTAGCACCATTAGAAAGGCACTTTCGTATACAGAGTGATGAAAAATAGACGAAAAATAAGGCACTCTAGGTTTCACTCTGTATAAAAAAAGCACAGGCCTACATTACAGGCTGTCCAAAAAATGGCGCATAAACGCGAAGGTAACATCTGGGGGCATTCTCAGGGATCCCTAGAAAAATGAAAAAAAAATCCATGTGTTATATTCATTGAGAAAAATGCGAACAAAGTTGCACAAGTTTGGCAACACAGTTTGTAAAATACTTCTTAAAAACTCATCTAGATTCTAGAGCATACATTTTTGCATTAGATCATATCGACATTGTTGTCAGCTTCTTTTCTTTAAATTTTTGTAAAATTAAATTGATTATAAAAATGTAATTAGACCATTTAAAAATTAAACAAATGGTGGAATGGTTTAAGATAGACTGTAGTTTTGTATTAAACCATTTGTTTCGTTAATATGTGCTGTTATATTCAAGATATAATTTGAAGTTTCGCACTTTGGGGCATTTGAAATAGATTTTTTTTTAACAATTTTCTGGGATCCCTAGACATGCCCCAACAACGTACCATCGCGTTTATGCGCCATTTTTGGGACACTCTGAAAGAATTAAAAATTAAGAGCGTGCCGACGGATTTTTTTTACCTATTCCGAAAGTTATTATTATTTTGTGTCATTTTTAGGATAGGAATAAGTTAAAAAAAAGTTCTATGTTAGCACTGCAACTATCGAATCACTTAAAAGCCCTCAAATGTATTTTTTAAGGAACAGAAATAGCAATAAATCTTTTTATAATATAAAATAATTGCAGTATTAACAAAGCATCAAACAAACTCTTTTCTAGGCAATATTGGTGGTAAACTCTTACAAAAAGAACTACTTGAACCCAAACGTTTTAGTGGACGACTCTGACTTGCTTGTTTTGGACGTTGACACAGTTTTTTTCTCGATAATTTGCTTGGTTACCGATTTTTTAAGCATTTTCTGCTCTAAAGTGTCTGAGTCTCTCAACTGTGGAGGTTCATTAATATACTCAACATTTGATTCAAAAGAAGACTGGTATTGAGTGTCGGAACCATTAGTACCAAAATCCCCGAAATTATGTCCACTTTTTGGCCCTTGCGAAGGGGGAGGAGGTGGCGGAATTCCACCTTTGAGTTGAGACGGAGTACTTGTAAAGAACTTTTCAGTCCCCGAAGTAAATTGAGGTTCGCTAGAAGATTGATACGTCTCGTATTTATACGAATCCGTTTTGTACCCTGTTGGCGTTTTGGTGGTATTTGACGACTGCTCTGAAGTGTGATAACCGCCAGATTGAGATTGTTTCTCAACTTGCGGCAAAACTGAATGAAACCCAAAAGTTGTTTGCGCGCCAAACGGCTTGGGTGACGCATTACTTGTGAATGTTTTCGAAGACGGCTGTGACTGGTAGGCAGTTGTTTGTTGGTAGAGTCGGTCGCTTGGTTGATACTGCGACTGCGCGGTTGGGATTTGCGCATGCTCACTTGTTTTGGACGCCAAATCAGCTGATTTGTATGCGTTATCATGTGTTTTAGGTGATTTTTGTGCGTATTCAAACGTTTTTTGTGCGTAATCAGATGTTTTTTGGGAGTAATCAGGAGTTTTAGGCAATGGCGGGGCATAGTCAGAGTGTCTTTGCGTCTCGTTTGGGTAGCTTTGTCCGTAAAATGGCTCATAAGCCGGGTAATTAGTAGGAGGTGTAGGTAAAGTAGGTGGTTTTGTGCGTTCTAGAGAGTGTACCTTTTCAGGACTTTCTAAATATGAAAATGAAGAATCTTGTTGGGATAACACAGGTTGGTCGTAATACTGTGCATCGTAGGTGTTAAATCTGAAAGAGAGTGAGTAACAAATGAGTATTGAGTTAAAAAACTTTGAAAGTAGAAATAGGCCAAGATAGTTCGTAAAAAAATCATTGCAGTTTTTGCAAAAATTATTACTATTTGGGTATATTTAGACGGAGTAGAAATTTTTTTAGAGGAATAACTTTGTCAAAAATGTTTTTAAAATCTTATTCAGCACCTATTTGTAAAATTTGGTACATATCCATCGTGATCAAATGTTGCAAATTAAAGAAGGTAAAATATTCCCAGTTTTTTAATTGTCGTTACCAGAAATAATTGTTGCCACCAATAAATGTCATCATTGCTTATAGCATATAGCTTATATATCTTTCCCGCCGTTGGCCACAATCGCGGTCGTTATACTTGGGAAATTAAATGACCACCAGCATCACAATGATTTGTGTCAATCTGACGCATATCTGACGTTTCCCAAGTATAACGACCGCGAGGGTGACCAACGGCAGGAAAGGTGAATACAAAATGATTTTCTGAATCCGAATATGGTACTTAAACAGTTCTAACATTTATAGTTTTATTGCTACGAGCTTTAAACGGAAATTCAAACGCGATACCTAATTATTTTCAAAGTGTTTTTTGTAAATTTGTTTTTAAGAAAAAATTAAAATGCAGATTTGTTTTCTACACTCTTAAAAAAATCTGCAAAGATATCTATCTTGGCCTATAATGCTTTAAGGTTTTCTCGCATTTTTGTTACAATAGTTTTTAATAAATACTAGCACGTCAAAAACCAAACTACAAGAAAAAAACAGCCATCGGCGAGATGAGAAAACGCAACCTCCAAAAATCATGCATCTTTGTTAATGTTAAAAAATGTATGGCACAAGAACTGACGTAATTTTACAATAAAGGGCGATTTATAGAACGTTACTTTCACTTTACTTCGGCGTAACATCACTTTCGCGTAACTTAACAAATTTGCTTAATGTATAGATTGTAAAGTTACGTGAAATTGGGAACAGGTATGCGCATGTGTCTGAACTCGCGACTTCTGACTATTTACACCTGGGCGGTAATTACGGAATATCACTTCGTACGAAACCTACATAAGAAGACCAGCAGGTTTCGTACGAAGCGATATTCCGTAATCACCACCCTTGACAATAAGGGTGAATATATCATTTTTGCAAATTTAGTTTTTGACAGTACTACTTACAGCTAAATGAATCAGCAAAGTAGCGCTAAAGTGAAGTATGAATTTGCTAATACATTCCCATGTATTTTATTTAATTTTCTGTAAAGTTACGCCAAAGTAAAGCGGAAGTAAAATGAAAGTAACGTTCTTTAAATCGGCCTTAACAACTTTCATCTAAAGATAAAATTACGAAGACAGTTCTCAACCAAAAGAAAAACGTCCGTCCTGGTGGAAGATTACGCCAAGCACTACAACAACTTAAGAAAGATTAGTATTTGTTAAACACACCTTGGACTCACCGCGAGGGATCACCTTCAAGGGTTGAACTCATGTAACCGTCGGTGTCATCACCCGAAGTATCGCCTTTTAGTTTATATTTTGCTTGGCGAATGATAACCAATTTAAGACGCGCTTCTTCGAGTTCCTTCTCAATACGTAAAACTTCAGAGCGCGCGTCGATCTCTTGCGCAATCCCTCCAACCATACGTTTGTTCAAAACGAGACAACGGTCCTCTTCACCAGCTTTAGCGTGTTGCGCCGCACGAACTAAGTTATCAGTCGAACGGATTACAAAAGTGCCAGCCGCTTGGAGTCTTCGTGTGGCTTCGGTATCACTTTCCGCCTTGACTTTACAAGCCACCAAAAGTTGCGCAGTCGAACTAGCGACTTGCTTCGCTGAACTAATAAGCTTGTCTTCGCTTCCGACGCCTTTGACAAAAGCATTAGCGCTTTCGACCAAGCTATGTGTTGCCGCTGCGACTAATCTGGCGGCGGATATAAGTCCCTCGGACCATTGGCCATCGTCGGAGGAAGAAATAGGCGTTCGAGCGACTTTGCCCATGTCGATTAGCTCGCGCTGAGCTGCGCTAGCGGCCTTAACAAGGGCTGAAGTAGCGGCCGCGATCGATTTAGCGGCTTCGAGTATCATTTCGTCAAAATTGAGCGACTCGTCTAAGTCCGCTGAGCTCTACAAGTAAAACTCAAAGTTAACAAGAGCGGGTTAAATCAGTGAGAGGGATAGATCATTTAAAAAGTTAAACTTCGCAGATAGCTAATTTTTTATGACTATTTTTTGATTTTTGTATAATTGTTACACATTCTATATGATACTCTTCGCAGTAGATGATTAAAAAGGTGCATTTGTTATTTTATTAAAAGAAACGTAAAACTTATTTTTTTTGTAAACGGGTGGGGACACAAAAAAACTACCAGATGCTTTTTTATAGGGAAAAATACAATCTTTAATTTTATTAAGAATATTTTTTTTGTAAAGTTGATATTAACGAAAATATGATTTTTTTCTACTTTGGGGTGTTTTTAACCCTCTATTAATTACTTGATTTTTTGAAAAAACAATAGGGCATTTCCTCTAAATGGGATTGATTTTTGTGGTAAATCTCAAGTCGATTCGATAAACCGTTCTTGAGTTATGGTGGTCACAAATTTCGTTACAGACAGACAGACGGACAAAGAATAAAAGTTTTAAAAAGTCATGAAACGAACGAATCTGCCAAAATGTTTGCTCTAGGATGAATATTAACGATTTTAGAGAAGGTCCGACCAATCGCAATATACTCTTCGATTTTGTCTGCGAAGAGTATAATAACCTTCGCCGTTGATAAATAGTACAGTCAATCCGTATTAGGACATTGGCAAAATTCCGGGTAGGACCGCCTTTTTTATATGATGTAACTGGATGTCCAAAGAGCAAAACCTAGAATTGGTTACCTATTGCAGAAACGGAGTTATGGCCTCTCAAAGGGCCCCCTTTAATTAATCACGGTGGAACTGCACCAAATTTTGCAAATAGATGTCAAATAAGGTTTTAAAATGATTTTTGTAAAAATATTACTTCTGAAAAAATTCCTTCACCCCCTAAATAGCCCCCAAAGAGTGAAACCAATCACGTTGGATTTACACCAAATTTTGCAAGTGGATGCAAAATAAGATGCTTATAAATATTTCTTAATAACTTTAAATAAAAAAAAATATCTTGAGCCTCTTAATTTTCTTTGGAGAAGCAATATTAAGAAAATGTTTTTAGCAACTTATTTTGTATCTATTTGCAAATTTTGGTGGTAATCTAACGTGATTGGATATTAATCTTTTGGGGCTATTTAGGGGGTAAAGGAATTTTTTCAGAGGAATTTTTTTTACGAAAATCATTTTAAAACCCTATTTGACATCTAGTTACAAAATTTGGCTCAGTTTCACCGTGATTTTACATAACGAATTGAAGGGAGCCCTTTGGGGGCTTATAACCCTACTTCCTAAACAGGTAGAGGTACGCCAATTTGAGGTTTTACATTTTGGACCTCCATTTATAATATATTATAATAGACGAAATTTTGTCGATGTCCCCTCATTATTTACGACTGATTAACTGTACTCAAAACGGTATGGTAAATTTGTGGCGTAAGTTCTTGTGGTGCGAAGAAGCCTCAATAATAATATGTTTGATTCCTGGTCGAGTCAAAATACCAACCAAGAATATCAAACATATCTCATTGAAACATCCATTATTTTTACATTTTCCCATGTCCTAAAACTACAATTTTAAAGCGGTAAAAAACGTACCTTAATAGATTTTCTGGGGCGTAAACTGGCTAGTTTTTTAGCCGCAGCGTCGATCGATGCAGCTGCTCCTAATAATTCATTTTCGGCAATAACTGTAGGATCATCAGGATCGACCCAATCTGAACCTATAAATTTAAATACATATCAATAAGAATAACATTAAGGCAATTAAATTTAATCAAGTTCACACAATCGTTGACCTAGTTTTGCGTTTATATAGAGTATTAATTAGGCAAGAAACAGACTAATAGACATGAATTTAGGTGACCTAATTTTATGGCAAACTATTACTTTATTTAAGAGTCTAAATACCATGTAGAGGGGATACGGGCTGCGGTGGCCAGAATAGACGAAAGACGGGCTATTTTGCGTATAACGCGCAGCCTAATGTAGTTGAACAGATATATTTTCATCATGAATATGTTCTAGAGTAGCCACCTACCACCAGTTCAACTAGAGAGAGGCTTGACCTTGGTCGTATTTCGGAAGCTTGCAGCACGTTTTGCAAATATTCACAAAACTTAGACCACAAATATCTTAGTTAGTTTTTGTCCGATTTTGAAAAACTTGGTGTCATTAGAAAGATAATTTATTTTGTAATACTTATTGTTTTTTAAAAAACGTTTTTAAGGCTTAATTTTTAAAAGAAAAACAGTTGTTTTTAGTATAGTTTTCCCTTTTTTAAACTGTTATTTTTGCTAAACTAGGGCTAGAAAACACAATGTGCCAAACAATAAGTATTTTAAAAGGAGCTAACATTATATGGTCAAAATTTTAAAACAATTGCTCTAAAAATAACGCTAAAAACTGCGGTCTAAGTTGTACACATGTTTGCATAAGAGAAAGTGGTTCGGACTCTTAAGAATTTAAGTAGTTTTACATAGGGCCTTACCTTTAAGCAGTTCAGCGACGCTAACTAACTCAGTTACGGATTGCGCAATGCGTCTTGAAATATGGGGTAAAGTAACCTTGGCGTCTGCGCAATTGCCTTGCAGAATAGCCAGCAATAATTCGCGGAATTGTTGCGCACAGTCTTGTCCAGCGTTCAAGGTGCGTTCTCTTAATTCGGGAGTTTCGGCCAAATTGTATGCAGCGCTTTTGCAAATGACCAACATGTCTGAAATTGACTTCCGCGCCATATTTGCGGCCGCAATGATGTCGTCTTGTTTATTGCTTATTCCTGCGCTGACCGATTTTGCTGTTGCTTTTGTTATGGCCTTAGTACATTTTATTATGTCCTCAGCCGTTACGTTTGGTTTGCATCCTTCACTGTTAAAGAGGATCTGCAAGAAAACAAGGAATATGAGCGTTTGTGGTTTTTTTTAGGTGGATTTTTTACCCTTATTTCTTGGCTAATGGCTTCAACAGTTGATTCAAGCGCTTGAGTGCCGCGCGTATGCTCATTTTCAACTTCTTTTACCGTTTTTAGAAGCGATGTCACGTTAGTTACCATAACCTAAAAAAAGCATTGTTTAAAACCACTCATAACTAGTTCAAGACATTTGGTAATATCTTGTACTGCCAATCATGCTTTTAGATAACTCCATTTTTAAGCTGAAAAGAATTTTGTTAGCCAGCAATAAAGAAAAATGATATAGAGAAAACAGCCACCATTAAGAAAACCGATACAAACAAAAAAATACATACCAAAGATTCCTAAATAATAGGGCTACAATATTGAATGATCGGGTATTTTGACAAAGTTTATTAGGGTGATAAGTACAAAAAACAAGTACAAAAATAAAAGTTAAATAGACTAGATGGATTACAAAAAGGGAACAACAATACATTTAAAAAACAATCCTTTGTATAAAAAAGTTCCTGCTAAAACTGCTGATTTGTTTAAAAGTGCTTAAAGTAGTTTTTTTAACTGGCAATGTAGCAAAGCATAGAAACTGTGTAGGTGCCTAAAATTAACCAAAAACAGCACTTTTTGGTCATTGCTCAGTGGGTTTATAAGAGTTAGTTTTGATTAAAAATTGTGCTTACCAGCAGCATAAATAAACAAAGCACAAGTTGAGATATTTTAAAGGTCCATTAATAAGCGTTTAAATACAAAATTTAAAGTGCAAAAAAATAGTGCTTCTAAATTGCTAAAATTCTGTATTTAAACGCTTATTGATGGACCTTTAGAATATGTCAACTTGTGCTTTGTTTATTTATGTTACTGGTAAGCACAATTTTTAACTAAAATTTACTCTTATAAAGCCACTGAGCAATGACCAGAAGGTGCTGTTTTTCAATGATTTTAGGCAACCATTACATAAAAATAGTTATGCTTCGATACATTCCCCTTTAATGCTTTTTATTAATTTCCTTTACCCGAAATTACCCAAAATTTTAGCATTTTTTGCAGGACCTTATCGGAACATTTAAAGTTACAAAATATGAGCATATGTAATTATATCAGAATCAAAATCATTTTCAGAGTTAACATTTTCTTTGCTGTCGCTTAATAATCTTAAGAGTTCTTCTTCTTGATCTGAGATCCACCAATCAGTATCCGATTCTCCCACCTATTTTAAAACCAAATAATGTTAAAAACCCTTCACCTCATTCTACAAGATTAAACAACCAAACTAAAAGATTATTATACTAAGATGATTAATGTAAATTTAGTTCTAAAACATTGAATAACGGTGTGGACTTTAACATTATTTGTTTTTTGTTTTTGTTTTGTTTATAAGTAATGAAATACAAAAAAAAAATTAGTTACATTTTTGTATGTATGTAAGGGTGTGTTTTAGTTAATTAATAAAATAACAAATATGAAATAACTAATATAAGTATAGTTTAAAGTCCACCCAATTATTATTAACACAACAATAATAATTTTAGTAACACACATGCAAAAATGCAATTAACAAACAAACTATTTTAGTTGATAAGTAACCCAATATTATCTGATAAAATTAAAAAACATATTATAATAAAAGTGGCTATTTTCACAAATTTAAACAACAACAAAATAATAAGCAATTTGTTTTTTTTAAGAGCCCGACACTCAGTCCTTATACCATGTAGAGGGGCTACGGGCTGCGGTGGCCAGAATAGACTAAAGACTAGTTGAACAGATATATTTTTAACATGAATATGCGTCTAGAGTAGCCACCTACCACCAGTACAACTAGAGAAAAACTTGACCTTGGTCTAATTCTGAAGGTTGCAGCACGTTTTTATGCAAATATTCACAAAACTTAGACCCCAAATATCTTAGTTAATTCTTCTCCGATTTTGAAAAACTTGGTGTCATTAGAAAGATAATTAATTTTGTAATATTTATTGTTTTTTAAAAATCGTTTTTGGGGATCAATTAAATAAAGAAAAACAGTTGTTGTTTTTAGTATAGTTATCCATTCATTTAAACTGTTATTTTTGCTAAACTAGGGCTACAAAGCAAAATGTACCAAACAATAAGTATTTTAAAAGAAGCTAACATTATATGGTCAAAATTTTAAAACAATTGCTCTAATAATAACGTTAAAAACTGCGGTCTAAGTTGTACACAAGTTTGCATAAGAGAAAATGGGTAGTCGGACTCTTAACGCTTAATTATAGCATAAACCGTACCTTAGCACTTTCTTTAAGATGGTCCATTGCAGGATCTTTTAGGTGTTTTCCACTGGCAGCTTTTGTGGCTTGAATTAAATCTCCTAAAGCGCTGGCCACGTCTTTTACCGCATTTATAAGCATAACTTGGGAATCAGGATTGTCAGAACCCAAGCTTGCGGCACCGAATTTAACAACTTCTGCCAATTGAACTAAAAAAAAAGAAACGCAAATAAACAGACTGTTCTTTTTTTGACACAGAAACATACAGTTTGCTTTTTTTGATATGGCAAATAGCTGGGAAAAATCCAAGACATTTGGTAAAAACAGTTTTTTATAAAAGTGTCCCCATTTGGAAATACTGGCCTTTAAGCAGGTAGACTAAAAACACGTAATCGTAAATATTTACCAAATGATTTGTCCAACCATCCTGAAATTTGTACAATGAATAAACATAATAAAATCGGTCATTTTGAAATTAGGGGTCTCTTTTAAAATGGGTTTAACACTGATAGTTTTAATACAATTGCATGTAAATTCTTTAACTCAAGAATTTTGTGATTTTGTTTTCTTTTAAATTCTCCAATTTAAGTTTAAACTTTTTTACCACTTGAAATTTCTGAGAAACTGTACCGTTTATGAATAAACTACCAATAACACTCTTAATGTACCCCATATTTTTGCATAGGACTTTCTTTTAAAATTTTAATGTCACTGACCACTGTAACTAAATTTTTTTTTAAAATTTTTTTTATTAACTTATTTTACATCGGTCTGTTTCTGCAACTATGGCTTAATACCGATGCTCTGAGTGAGACTACCCCCAACCGAGAAATTTTGTCGTATCCCTTCCTCTCTCAAAGATGGGTAGAGCTCTTTTACGTGCACATGAGCACACGGGACCGCATCTTTTACTTCGTCTTCCGAGCGAAGATATCACTAGAAACATTTATCCCACCAGTAAATGTTACCAGCAAATTTTTTTCATTTTTGGATCACTCCCGGGTTCGAACCCGGGTCACTTTGGTGAGAGGCAGTGATACTTACCTGGACACCATGCCTGCTGGCTGTAACTAAATCAATGTAAGTTTTTTGTCAAGGTAAATCCAAAATATGAGGTACATTAGGAGAGTTTTTGGAAGTTTATTCAAAAACGGTACAGGTTATTAGAAATTTCAAGTGGTAAAAAAAGTTTTAACTTTAATTTAAAAAAATAACGAAAATTACAAAATTCTTAAAGGTGAAGAAATTACATGCAGTTTTTATCAACAATACCAGTGTTTAACCCTTTTTAAAAGGGGCCCTAAATTTCAAAATGTGTTTTACATGACAGTTTTTATTACCTTTATTGATTGTACAAATTTCATGATGTTAGACAAATCATTTGGTAAATATTTACGATTGCGTGTTTTTAGTCTACCTGCGTAAAGGCCATTATTTCCGAAGGGGGGCACTTTTTTAAAAAACTGTTTTTACCGAATGTCTTGGATTATTCCCAGCTATTTGCCATATCAAAAAAAGCAAACTATACGCTGTATGATGCAATCTATTTAAACTTAAAGACAGTATTGCTTACCAATTGTAGAAACAGAGTTCTGCGCAGCCACCGCAAGTTGCTCCTGCGAAGCTGCGGCGCCAGCCACTAAAGTTTTAGTATCTTCCACTAAAGCCTTGGCAGTTTTAAGAATATTCTCCCTATGATCAGCAAACGCATCATGTTCATTCTCTGGATTCAGATTCCCAGCAGTAGCAAACATAATAGTAGTCTCCAAATCGCCAATAATCCCAGAAACGGTAGACGCAGCGTTAATACAAGCTTGCGTACCACGTGAGCCTGACTGCAGCGTAGCCAATACACGCGACACTTTCTCAGTTACGTTGCGCGAGCAGTCGCCAACCTCACGTAAGATTATGTCGTCTTTACGCATAAGGCACTGTCCGCCGGACTGTACTAGTTCAACGCATGCGCTTCCTAGTTGTTGGACTACGTCCTTGAGACGTGTGGCAACGTCGCCGTTAGTTGCCGCAGCCGCAGCGCCTATGCTATCGTTCGCTAGTTGGGTGTACTTGTGCGCTAGTTCTGCGGACAATGGTGCCAGTTTTTGGGTATCAATGGAAGCTTTAGCGGCCATTTCGCCTGCTATTTTGGCGATGTCCTTTGCGCACTCGACCATGCGCGTTTGGTAATCGACGTACGTGTCAGAGTCGGATATTATAAGAGACGCGCGGTGGTCGGTTAGACGCGTCATGGCGCGAGTTAAGTTGTCGACTACTCCGCTTACGATTCCGCTTTGCGTTGATATGGCTTCAAGGCTGTTCATCAGTTCTTGCAGCGAGTCCTTGGACGAGTTGGCTAGCTCGTCGATGTCAGGGTGGATGTTTACTGCTTTTGGATTTCCGCCGCCGTCCTTTGACGCGTAAATAAACTGTAGCGTTGATTCTACTACTGATTTGGCTTGGTCCAAAATCTGCTCCTGTTGTTTGCTGTTGGTTAAGTTGGACGCAGCGCCTATTATTCCAATTACAAGAGGTTCGAAATATTGCACCATTTGCGTGACAATATGCGCAATGTTTTCGCTCTCATACTTAGCAGCTTGGCGCATGGGCTCAATTGTATCGTACAGTCCAGCGGCTGCGCGTTCGACTTGTTGGCTATACGCTGGTAATGTTGAGCCTTTCTGCGCTACTAAAGATTGCGACACTGCGTCCATGTACGCTGCGTCCAATGAGCGTAAATGATTAGTCAGAACGTTAGCCGCGGATTCGCATTCGTTGCGTCCAGGTGTGCTGTTTCTAGTGCTTGCGACCAGTTGTTTCATTGAGTCTGACACGTTTTTGGACGACGAGGCGAAGCCTTGCCATGTTGATGGGTCTTTCGGCATTACTATTAGGCTCTTGGCTGCGGTTACAAATGCGCATGACGAGTCGATTAGCTTGCGTCCTGAGTCTAAGATTGGTTCTTGTGTTTGTCGTGCTTGGTGGGATATCTTAGCTGGGACTGAGGTGAACTCTGACGAGCTGGCGTAGACGCACAAGTCGTTTACGGCTTCTAAAAGTGGCGTAGTTGCGTCAGCGCACTTGCGTCTGTTCTCAGGGGAGTTGTCCAAGTCCAAGGCTTTTATTTGTTTAACCAGAGCCGAGGTAGAGTTCGCTACCGCCTTTGCGCTTTGAACAAACTGCCGTTTAGCCACTGGGTTCGTAGTTTTAGAGCTAGCAATGCGGCAAGAGTTGCACAAAGCGCTAGTGTGTTTCGCGATCAAAGTTGCGGCTTCCAGTACTTGCGGACTTGCGGAAGTGCACAGCGCTTGGCAGCCTTGTCGAATAGCTTGCGACGCGCGCGCGAACTGGGCCTGGTCGACCAAACCAGGGCGACCGGCAATACTAGAAGGGTCTGAAATACCAACTAAGTAAGCGCTTTGCGCTGAAAGCTCGGTTAAAGAACATATAGCCGAGCTAAAGAGGTCAATGTACTCGACAAAGTGTTCATGGTCTGAGATTTTGGCTGTACTAGTCATTCCGCTCATTCCGTCGCCTAAGACTTTGGATTTTTCTATAATGGCATCCAATGTTTCGTAGAAGCTTTGGTCGTTGACTGGTTCTGAAGGATTTTCCAGAATCGGTTTCATGGCCTTGATTTTGCGTATAGCGTTGTCGCATTCGTTTTGTCCGGGCGCGGCTGAAGTACACACGTTGACTAGGTAGTTTATTGAATCTGTAACGGCGCGGGCTGCTGCCGCAAGTTGGTTTTTACCGTTTGGTAGATTAGGATCAGCGCATAAAGACTTGGCGGTAGTCAGAAGCGTACTGGATGTTGTTGAAACGTTCTTAAGCGAATGTACCATTTGGTTGCGCACTCCGACATCCACAGCTTGTCCTGCCATTTCAATTGAGACGTTTAGTAGTTCGTAAAAGGCTTGCGAGAAGTCTTTGGACGACGACGCGAGTTGGGTAGGGTTTTTGACTGATGTAACAACGCTACAGCTTGCTTCATTCAAGTTTGCAGCGGCAGTGCTAAGCTCGTGTTGTAACTCGCCGTAGCTTTTGCTCGTTTGTGGAAAATGCGTCGTGTCAACATGCGAAGTCCAGTCTATTATGTTCGTAATAGCAGAATCAACATCTTGTTGTCCAGGTAGGCAACTAATCGTGTGGTTAAGCGCGCTGTTTATGTCTTTGGCTGCGTTTTGTAGCCCTGGGGTTATTGTAACGGTTTGTAGCGAGCGTTCAGCTTCGTGGACTAAACGAGCGGAATGCGCCATTACTTCTTTTGAAGCGCTTATGATATCGCGTTGGCCGCCAATGTTGTCGTTAGTCGCGGCGACGCTGCGCACTGCGCTGGTTAACGAACGTAATGATTGTGCGGTGTCGCGAGCCGCTTGCGCGGTATAGACTTCGTTTCCTTGTGCTGCTGCGCTTATTAATTGGGCTACTCCTTGGTTTACGGCTTTACCGCTTGAGGCGAGTTGGTAAGCGCCTTTTTCTGCAGTGTCTCCAGGGAGCGGACGTAAATTGCGCGCGTTTACCTGTAGGAAGGAAAAAACACAGAAATAAGCACTAGAATTTGGACTTTAAGTGGTTTTTTTGTTACTGGGACATTCCATATAAAATCGACCAATCATAGTTGCTATTATTTGATTTGTTTTTTATTTGTTGGGTACAATCCTTACCCATGGTAAAGGTGGTAAAAAAACAATTTTTTGAATTTTCATACTTTTTTTGTCTTAGACTGAAAATTGAATTTTAGAATTTTGCAACTTTGAAAGATTAAAATTGGTAGTAATTTTAAGCACTTCTTTTTAATCAGGAGGAATCTACTAGTAAGTACCTCAAACTATGAAAAATGACCAAGTTTAGGTCAAAAAAAGCTATGTGGGACTGGGTAAATTTTTTTAATAACTTTAAATTGTTAATGTGCTAATGGAGATGCATTACAAAAATAATTTGGTTTGTGATTTAACTTCGTTTAGAAACAGCAATGCTTTTAAAATGTTACCGAGTACGTTAAATTTAAACAAGACCGAACCATATTTAAATTCTTGGAAGATTAAAATAAGTAGTAGTTTGTAGTTGACAAAGGACACATCTTTTTATAAAAAAAATATGAACCGCATATTTGCACTACTTTTCTATCAAATATGGCACCAAAAAAAGTTATGTGGGACTGAGTAGATTTTTTTTTAATTTTAAAATGATGTGGTAATAGAGACGCATAAAAAAATAGTTTGTGATTTAACTTCGTTTAAAAGCAGCAACGGTTTTAATATGCTGCATTTACACAAAATCGAATCACAAAATCAGTTATTTTTTTGTGAATATTATCCTTGGTAACATTTTAACATAAAAATAAAAAGTCTACTCACTCCCAAATAGCTTTTTTTAGGCCTAAGTTTGGTCATTTTCCATAGTTTAAGGTGCTAACTGGCAGGGAAGGAGTGCAAATATGCAGCTGCTAATTTTATAATAGAAAGAAATCAGAAGTAAGCACTGGACTAAACCTCAAGAGGATTTAAAATCATGCCAGCACCTCAGAAACAGAATTTTGGTCGATTATATATGGAATGTGCTAAGTAAGTATCTCATTTTATAAGGTCACTTGAATATATTCAAGTGACCTTATCATTTTATAAGGCAACTACATTTGCTAGAAACTATACGAATATACGAATGTATGTAGATTTTAAGTGCCCTAATCATTTTATGGATGTGCGCACCACTTACGTGACTATCGATAGTTCCGCATCGCACACTTGACTACGCGTTGACGTAAGATCATAGTTTCGTCACTATCTATGAACTTGACTATCAATAGTTCGTTTTTGGGGGTGCCACTAGAGATACTTATTTAGCGTCATAAATGTATTATTAAAAAAAGATGTAATTTGACGCTTTGCGCAGCCTATCGAGTTGTTTAAATTTGAAGCCCTCCATTTTATACTACATATGTAGTGTTTTTACATTTCTTAGGTTGGAGGTTGCCACCACTGCTTGTCATGACATGACATTGTCAGCCGTTAGATATAGAAATCGGGGGTTTACAGTTTACATTTTATCAAAAATTGTGCGTTTTAGTGTTGTTTTGATTTAATAAGCCAAAAACACAAACTAGGATATGAGTTGTTACGTAAAAAATTGGAAAATTAGCAAAAAACGGCTCTTGAAGGTATTTACGTTTTAAATTTTTTTTTGCATTAACAACTTGTTTGGTATTTTAAGAGTATAAAAATAGCCAAAACATGTCGATTTTGCGTTTTAGACAGTCTGTGGCCTCCCATAAAACGTTTTATTTATATTTAATTAATATGAGGCAATAATTTAAACTTCGCGGGCATTAGAATAGTATAAAATGGCGACCATCAAAATTTTTCACAGCTGATCAGCTGATGTTTTATCTATGGTTATTCTAGATCTATGTTTAGAGTATAGGTCTTCTAAGAACGTAGGACAAGACTTACCTCTCTCTCAAACTCCTCTAACTCTTCTTGAAGACTAACAATAAGCGAAGCCGCAGCGTCAAGACCCAAACCTTGACAAGCTGGTTTAGCTCTACTTATAGCCCCTCTAAGTTCACTCAAATCGCTGCTCAACTGTTGACTAGTCATTGATAATTGTTCGGTGATAGTTTGCTCAGTTATAGTGGGTAGTGCGTTGAATGAGGACTGAACAAAACGCGTAGCTGGGTGTAAGAAAACCTCAGCAACGTACATGAGTTCGCTTTGCGTTGTAGCATCTTGGGGGTGCGTTTGATTCGCTCTAATGGTATCGACAAGAGGTGGTATTTCTTCGGAGAGTTCTCTTGTGTTTGAAAGAAGCGCTTCTCGGGTTGCTATGTTTGTGTTGTGCATATTACTTACCTGTAAGGAATAATAACTGATTCAAGAAGAGGCTTTTAGAATTTGCCACGATTGGAAATATGTTTTTATGCTTTTAGAGGCATTCTATGAAGGTCTTAATAAACGAATTTAGGCGTAATGATTTTTAAAACTGTTAGCAACTTTGGTACCGCAAAAGTTTGACGATAAAGTTATTTATTTTGTGGCTTGAAATTGTTGAAAAAATTGTGTCATTTGAGGGTTTCACCATGTAATTAAAATTAAATAAAAAACTGCAACTGCCTTGAATACTAGTACGGAACCATTAGCTTAAAGTATGCTCATGTGCCAATATGTATTAATTAATTCGCTAGGCACCAGACAGGTTAGTATTGGGGTTTTACACGAAGCACAATTTTGAAGCTAAAAATGTTAACAAATGTTGCAAATAATTAAATTTTAGTTAATGCCATAGTTCTTATGAAAAACTAAGTAGCTCCTAGTTTTTTGTAGTATTAAAATAATCCACAAAACAAGTTTTACACAAATCAGCGACGTAAATTTTTTTCACTTTTTTTGAAGGGTATTAAAAAATTGTCGATTTTGGCCAGAATTAGGTTTTTTTACTCTCACGGCTTCAAAAAATTACTTACATGCTCGAAAACTTTCATACTTATGCAAAATGAGCTGCTGAATCAGAATAAAGCACTAAATCTTTTCAATCTCGTATGGTTTTAGAGTTATCGTGACAAACACAGGCAATTTCAACAAAAAAATCTGGCTGGATGGTAAAATTTTGGAAAAATAATTTTTCATCACAAATCGGCGACGTAAAATTTTTTCACTTTTTTTGAAAGGGTAGGTATTAAAAAATTGTCGATTTTGGCCAAAATCAAGTTTTTTTACTCTAACGGCTTTAAAAAATTACTTACATGCCAGAAAACATTCATACTTATGCAAAATGAGCTGCTGAATCAGAATAAAACACTTAATCATTTCCATCTCGTCTAGTTTTAGAGTTATTGTGATTTAAACACATGCAATTTTAACAAAATAATCTGGCTGGATGGTAAAATTTTGGAAAAATAATTTTTTATCCAATTTCAAAATTTAAAGCACTATTTAAACTAAAATCTGGTCGTCTAATAGTATACTTTGTCAATTTCAAAATAACACTTACGTACAAGTTTTAAATTTCTTACTTTTTTAGAAAATTTGAGGCAGAAAAATAATTTTGCATCTTAAGTTAAAATTTAATGCGATAGTTTTTATGAGAAACTAAGTGGCTCCTATTTCTCTGTAGTATTAAAATAATCCACAAGACAAGTTTTACACAAATCGGCGACGTTAAATTTTTTCACTTTTTTTGAAGGGGTAGGTAGGTAGTTTTTTTATTATCACGGCTTCAAAAAGTTACTTACAAGCCCGAAAACATTCATACTTATGCAAAATGAGCTGCTAAATCAGAATAAAACAATAAATCTTTTCAATCTCGTCTAGTTTTAGAGTTATCGTGACTTAAACACAGGCAATTTTAACAAAAAAATCTGGCAAGATGATTAAATTTAAAAAAATAAGTTATAATCCAATTTCAAAATTTAAAGCACCATTTAAACTAAAATCTTGTCTACTAACATTATCTTGTGTCAATTTTTCTAAAAAGAAACGTACAAATTTTAAATTTCTTACTTTTTTAGAAATTTTAAGGGACAAAAATAGTTTGATGCTAGCTTTTTATAAATAACTTTCTTGTGCTTCAAGCGATGTTAATAAAACTTTAACAACATTACCAAGACACTTTTTTGCCTCCAATTTAATAATAAATATAGTCCAAAATGGTTCGACCTACCTGCGCAGCGGTAATACATTGGGTGGCCGAAGAAACGGCTCGTTTTGCGCAAATCTCAACTCTCTCTACCAATTTTGACCTTAGCGCAGGCGTAGTAGCTGCTACGGTTGTCACGTCCCTCAAATTCTCAGCTGTCTTGCGCAATACGTTTTGGTACGTAGTATCGTGCGGGTGACTTGCGCACTGCCTCGCAGCTTCCACCATACGCGCGGTTGCGTCTGCTAGAGTTTTAGCGGCCGCTAATAAACGTCGTTGTATGTCTGAGTCCGGCATTTTCTCTGCCTCGCCTTTGATACTTTGGATTAGTTGCGCGGTGGCTTGGCCAAGTAAGCGGGCTTGACGAACCATTTCGTTAGGGTCGCCTGATGCCGCGGAAAGTTTGTCTGTGGCAGTGTAAATCTTTTCAACGCTGTAAGAAGTTTTATAAGTTAGGAGATGAACAAAATATGAGCAAGTACGAAGGTTGTCTTTTATATTTTGCTTATGAAAAAATGGGGGGCGCCACCAACGTCACTACAAGTGCCAAACAAACCCTTTAAGTTTATTAAAGACTCTACCGAAAGTTTCGTTAAGATACGACAAGTATTTTAGCCACAATAATTTTTTTAAGTTGAAGTGTTTTCACAAAAATGGCGACGACTAAAATTTTTATGCAGAAGTGTTTGACTACTTTCAATGTTTTGCCGAGTTGATTTTTACTTTTGGCGACCACATCAATAGACTATTTCCTGCTGATTCTTGAAATTCAAACATGAACCCATCAGTCTTAGCGCCCATCCTAAGACAGGTCTACCAAAAACAGAAGTGTCCTGAAAATACATGAATGCTTTGCGCTTGTTAAAACCCGCGGAAAATGCACAAGTGACACACCGCAAAATTAAGACATTCTAAGCAATTAAATGACTCCAAATTAAAGAATCTTACATAAACAGATAAATGTAAAAAAAATTATTTTCTGTTGTGCAGCCCAATTTTTTAGGGAGGCAGAAAAGTAGACTTAGTGACCCAGAATTTTGAGTCTGTTCCGCAGTGGAATTTTGTAGATCGCATACCAAACAGCGAATGATGACCAATCATGAATTGACATATAAAAAATTGATAATAACCGACAATAAGCTTCTAGGGGGTTTTATGTAAAGAAAAAGCCAAAAATAGGTTTTATGGAGCTCGCGAGGTTAACTATAAAATGTACTGTGGCGAAACCAAGTCGTATCTTAACAAAATTTTCGGTATAGTCCTAATAAACTTGAAGGTTTTGTTTGGCACTTGTGGTGACGTTGGTAGCGCCCCTTTTTTGTCTTTATGTAGAGATGGGCAAATTCCCAAAATTTTAATCTTTGGAAAGAAACATGGGAATATTGTCTTTATGTAGAGATGGGCAAATTCCCAAAATTTTAATCTTTGGAAAGAAACATGGGAATATTGTCGGCAATATTTCCATTTGGGAATATTCCTGGAAATATTCCCGAAATATTCCCAATATATATATATATATTCGTATGATTCTTCTTAAAGTTACAAGAAAATTACAATACGTTTTTATTCAGTTGTTCGGTATTGGTGGCGGCAACTTTTGCAAGCCCGGGAGAGTCCTAGGGACATGGTCCGGGCATCCAATAAGAATAATGCAGGCAATTTTTCCATGTAAGAATGAACGAATAAAAACTTAAATTATATTAACTACCTAGGTTCTAGACATATATTGAAAGTTTCCAAAGGGAAAGATTCGGTAATATTCCCGGAATATTTCCAAAATGCAAAACATACAAATGGCGCCATAATTTAAAAAACTTGTATTATTATTTTTGTATCTTCCCGAATCTTTCCGTCCTCTTTTTAAATTCCCAGGAATATTCCCATTTTGGGAATATTCTCAAACTGGGAAGTTTTCAATTGACCATCTCTATCTTTATGCAAAATATAAAAAACAACTCTCGTAAGTTTATTAAGGGCACAAAATAAAGCAATATACCTGTCCTCTTGTACAGTTTCTTTAGCGCGTTCCCTCGACGCCAGTTTAATATGATTAAGCAAATCAGTAAGAGTCCTAGAAACGTCGGCAGCCGCTGCCTTAAGATTGCTGAACAGTTCTTCATTCCCCGTGGATTCGTTACAAACCGAAACCAAATGTTCTACCGCTTTTGCGACCTCACGAACTGCAGCAGTTAATTGTTCTTGACATGCTTGCGAGGTTAACGTCGGCGCAACTACTTTAGCGCAGGCTACCAGTTGGGAGGTGGCCAATGCGCATTGCGTTGCTGCGCCGATAACTCTGTTTTGTGTTTGTTGGTCTTCGCAAGTTGAAGCGATGTTCTTTGCTTTTAGGACTAAGGCGGCTGTGGTGTTGGCTACTGCTTTAGCAAGGGATAACAGCATGTCTTGTAGTTCTTTGTTTTCGGCTGTGTCCTCACCTGGAAATTTGGCGGGTGTTAAATTTTGGGAATTTTTATTGGGTCGTCCAAAAAAATTAAACGACGATTGCAGTTTTGTCTTGTATGACCTCTAATGAGTCTAAAAGGACAGTTTAAAGCAATTAATTATTCAAAAATTTTCTTATTTTGTTGCAAGAGGTAATGGTTCAAATTTTTAAAATTTGACCAACTTTGGAAAGCTCTAGAAAAAAAAATAAAGCACTTGAAAAAAATCTGACTACCTACTGATTTTTTCTCTGTGCCGTTTAAATAACTTAGAAATGCAGTTTAAAGCAATTTAATTTTTTTTTAATTTAATTTATTTCAAATTTTTAAAATTTGTCCTACTTTGAAAAGTTCTAGAAAAAAATCTTAAGCACTTGGAAAAAATCTGACTACTTATTTCTTTTCTGCGCCATTTAAATAACTTAGAATCTAGTTTAAAGCAAATTAATTTTTATAAAACTTTCCTTATTTTGTTGCAAGGGGTAAGGGATCAAATTTCTAAAATTTTACTAACTTTAAAAAGCTCTAGTAAAAAAAATCAAGCACTTGAAAAAAATATAAATACTGATTTGTTTTCTGTGTCGTTTAAATAACCTATAAACTCGTTTAAAGCAAACTTATTTTATAAAACTTTCCTCATTCTGTTGCAAGGGTCTAAATTTTTAAAATTTGACCAACTTTGAAAAGCTCTAGAAAAAAAAACCAAAACACTTGAAAAAAATCTAATTACTGGTTTGTTTTCTGTGCTGTTTAAATAACCTAAAAACTCGTTTAAAGCAAATTATTTATTTCAACATTTTCCTTATTTTGTTGCAAGGGGTAAGGGTTAAAATTTTTAAAATTTTACTAACTTTGCCAAAAAAATAAAACACTTTTAAAAAATCTGATTACTGATTTGTTTTCTGTGCCGTTTAAATAACTTATAAACGCAGTTTAAAGCAAATTCAGTTTTTTTTTAATTTTTCTTATTTTGTTGCAAGGGGTTAAGTTTCAATTTTTTAAAATTGGACTAACTTTGAAAAGCACTAGAAAAATATATATATATATTATATAAGAATTTGGAAAAAATCTAATTACTTAATTGTTTTTTTGTGCCACTTAAATAACTTAGAAATTTAGTTTAAATTAAAGCAAATTCATTTTTTCAAATTTTTTTTTGTAAGGGGTAAGGGTTCAAATATTTGCACTTTTTTAAATGTCAAGTCCACAAATAATTTTTTCCACCAAAGAATGCCATCAATGCTTATATAAAACGAGCTGCTGAATCCGAATTTGGTAACTAAAAATTTACTGCACTTTTGGTTTTACTGCTACGAGCTTTCAAAGGCAACTTCGAAAGCGCAACCCGATTTTTTTCAAAGTGGTTTAATTTCCAGAAAAACATTTTTAGAAAAAATGTAAATGCAGATTCGTATTCTACATCCAAAAGTAGTCTACAAAATAAATGTCTTTAAAATCGGGGACAAATTTTTTTTTTTGCAACAATTTTTCAAAATTTTAGCAACTTTGGAAAGCTCTAGCAAAAAAATTAAAGCACTTGAAAAAAAGCTGAATACTGATTTGTTTTCTGTGCCGTTTAAATAACTTAGAAATGCAGTTTAAAGCAAATTCATTTTTTTGAATTTTTTCTTTTTTTTTGCAAGGGGTAAGGGTCCAAATATTTGCAATTTTTTTAAGGTCACGTCCACAAATAATTTTTGCCACCAAAGAATGCCATCATTGCTTATGTAAAATGAGCTGCTGAATCCAAATCTGGCACTTAAAAATTAACTGCACTTTTGGTTTTACTGCTATGAGCTTTCAAAGATAACTTTAAAAGCGCAACTCGATTTTTTTTAAAGTGTTCAAAAAAAAAAACAAAAAATATAAATGCAGATTCGTATTCTAACGCCCAAAATGTAATCCAAAATAAATGTCTTTAAAAATCTAAGACATCATTGTTTTTTGCAACAATTTTTAAAATTTGTCTAACTTTGGAAAGCTTTAGCTAAAAAACAAAAGCACTCGGAAAAATTCTGATAACTGATTTGTTTTCTGTGCCATTTAAATTACCTAAAAACACAGTTTAAACCATATTCATATTTTGAACATTTTTCTAATTTTTTAGTAAGGGGTAAGAGTCCAAATGTTTGTAGTTTTTTTATTGTCACGGCCACAAATAATTTTTACCACAAATGAAAACTGGCTTGCTTATGTAAAACGAATTGCTGAATCCGAATCTGGCACTTAAATATTTACAACACTTTTAGTTTTTATGCTATGAGCTTTGAAAGGAAACTTCGAGCGCGACATGCAATTTTCTATAAAGAGCTCCAGTCGACAAAATAATTATTTAGCAAAAGATCTAAACACAGATTAGTAATCTTTGGTATAAAAATAGTGCACAAAATAAGTTTCATAAAAATCGGACACAATTTTTTTTTCTTTAGAATTTTTTGCGATTTTTTTGCACAAATTTGTGAAATTTTAATTTTTTTGTCTTGTTTTCTTACCAATTGTTGCCAAAACTTGACTGCTGGCTTCACCAACTCTAGAAGCAGCGCTAAGTAAACTCTGTCTTGGTTCCCTAGATTCAGGCTCTGCAGCTTTTAACAAATCGGTAAAAGCAGAACACAGCTTTCTGGTCGCATCTAATAACTTGTCCCCCATGTTATCATCCATTAAAGCGGCAATCATTTTAACATCCTTCGTCATTTCCGGGAGATTAGACCCAATGGTTGTGATAGCCGCACCAACAGCCTTGTGGTCAACCTCTTCTTGCAGACCGGAAGTAAGCGTTACGACTTGTGCTGTCGCAGCGCTCATCGCGGCGATCTGCGAGCCGATGTTTTGTTTTCTTGTGTCTAGAGTTATTTGTTTCCATTTCATTGAAGAAGCGTCGGTTCCTAAAAGTGGTACTTGTCCTCGTGTTTCAAGTTCGTATTCGGCTTCTTTTATGGTTGTTTGAGTTGTTGTTATAGTCGAACGTAAGGCCTTTTGTGGAGCGGTTAGAACAGACGTGATTTTTGTTTGTTGTATCTAAAAATTAGATTTGTTGTTTTGAAAACTGTGCTTGCAAATTTTGGTTTATTTAAGCGACCAAAAGTTAAAGAATGTAAACTAATGTTTAAGCTTTTAATAACCAAATGAGTGCACAGTTAATTTTAACGATTCACCTCTGCGTTTAAGACTAAAGATTCAAATTCACTGATCTTCTAATCTGCGCTCCTAGAAACTCGTATAAGTTATCTCAGTTGAGCTCCCGTCAATTCTACTAGGTAGCACATCTACATGAGCGTCCTATCGTATATTAAAATTAAATGTAGTTTTGAAAACTAGAAAAATGGAGCTACAAACGTATTAGGCTTTCATTTTAATCGGTAATTTTTCTGTGTCGAAAGTCTTCAAAAATCATTGCAATATTTTTGTTTTTTAAAGTCAGATTTTCGACACAAAGAAATAACCAATTTATATGAAACCATAATACGTTTGTAGCACTATTTTTCTAGTTTTCAAAACTACATTTAGTTTTAATATACGATTGGGCCCTTATGTAGATGTGCTATTTAGTAGAATTGGCGGCAGCTCAACGGAGATGACTTATAAGAGCTTCTAGCAGCACAGATTTGAAGATCTGTAAATTTAAATCCCTAGCCTTAAATGTTATTTAACGAAGCATGCAAATTGTATCTAAGGAATACCTACGTTTTCTAAAATCCATAAATAACAAGCATGAAAAATAGTTTAAGATGAATTAATTACATAACTTTCTGTTCCTTTTTTAGGGTACACAAAATATGCCTTTTTTTTAGACCATTTAATTTGTAAAGTATTTTGTTAACAGGGAATGTCGCGAAGCATAGAAACTGTGGTTATGTAATGTTGGCTGCCTAAAATCAACAAAAAACAGCACTTTCTGGTCATTGCTCAGTGGGTTTATAAGAGTTAATTTTAATTAAAAATTGTGCTTACCAGCAACATAAATAAACAGTACAAGTTGACATATCCAGGTCCATCGAAAAGCGTTTAAATACAAAATTTTGGCAATTTAAAACGCAAAAAAATGGTGCTTCTAAATTGCTAAAATTCTGTATTTTTAAACGCTTATTGATGAAACTTTAGAATGTGTCAACTTGTACTTTGTTTATTTATGTTGCTGGTAAGCACAACTTTTAATTAAAATTAAATCTTATAAACCAACTGAGCGATGAGCAGAAAGTGCTGTTTTTTGTTAATTTTAGGCAATTAACATTACATAACCACAGTTTCTATGCTTCGCGACATTCCCATTTAAGCGTCTTTCTAAAAAGGATACTTTGTGACCTTAATTTAAGCAATAGTTTATTCTACAACTAATGTTATTTAAAATGATTTTGTTAGTGAAATGGTGAACTTGAACAACTTCTTGGTTAGTTTTTATTATTTTAAAACTTATTGCAATATTGTTAATTACTATTGCAAAACTTGGAGAAAAACTTCGCCCAAAAATTAAAAACTTCATTGCTATTTTCTATTTAAGAATTCTGTATTAATTGTCCTTAATAATGTATAAAATGGTGGAATCTAAGATTCACAGTCGACCCTAGGCGGGACGCCAAGTTATAAGTTTTTTCTTACTAATGTAGTTATTTTTTTAGTTGTTAATGTAAATTCTAAAGTATAATTTCTTACCGTAGAAGGAGAATGTCCCAAATTCACCTGTCCACCAACAGTTGGTAATTGAGGGCTACTCATAACACCGGTACTAAAACTTTTCTCTCCTAGTTTACAAAAAAAAAATGTGTAAAAAAAAAACAAAAATATAAGCTAAATAATCTTACCATTAGTTCCGGCCCGCATTACACCTGGTTTTGCGACAGATTGCATATTTATTTTTCCTACTTTGGAGGTCTCATGCTGAAGAATAGTTGCTCTGAAAATGAATTAAATTAGTACTAAATTTTGAAATTTTAAAGGCCGATTTATAGAACGTAACTTTCACTTTACTTCCGCTTTACTTCGTCGTAACTTTACAGAAAATTAAATAAAATACATGGGAATGTATTAGCAAATTTATTATACTTCACTTTAGCGCTACTTTACTGATTCATTTAGCTGTAAGTCGAAAGTCGAGCTTGGCCGATCATGCACAAAATTTGCAAAAATTAGATATTTACCCTTATTGTCAAGGGTGGTGATTACGGAATATCGCTTCGTACGAAACCTGCTGGTCTTCCTATGTAGGTTTCGTACGAAGCGATATTTTGTAAGTACCGCCCAGGTGTAAATATTCAGAAGTCGCGAGTTCAGATACATGCGCATACCTGTTCCCAATTTCACGTAACTTTACAATCTATAAATTAAGCAAATTTGTTAAGTAAAGCGAAAGTGAAGTTACGCCGAAGTAAAGTGAAAGTAACGTTCTATAAATCGCCCTTAAAGAGGAAAACATACTTGTGCTTAGCGACGCTTTCTTCGAACATTGTAGACCCTTCGTCGCCTTCGATTCCGAAATAGTCTTTTGCTTGTTTCTGCAAAAGAACATTCATATTAAACCAGTTTCTTTCCTAATTTTCTTAAGAGCCCGATGCTCAGTCCTAATATTATGTAGAGGGGCTACGGGTTGCGATGGCCAGAAAAGACTAAAGACGGGCTATTTTGCGTAGAACGCGCAGCCTACTATAGTTGAACAGATATATTTTCAACATGAATATGTGTCTAGAGTAGCCACCTACTACCAGTTCAACTAAAGAGAGGCTTGACCTTGGTCGTATTTCGGAAGCTTGCAACACTTTTATGCAAATATTCACAAAACTTAAACCGCAAGTTAATTCTTATCCGATTTTGAAAAACTTGGTGTCATTAGTAAAGATAATTTTGTAATACTTATTGTTTAAAAAAAAATGTTTTTGAGGCTCAATTTAAGAAATAAAAACAGTTGTTTTTAGTATAGTTTCCCCTTTTTTAAACTGTTATTTTTGCTAAACTAGGGCTACAAAACAAAATGTGCTAAACAATAAGTATTTTAAGAGGAGCTAACATCATATGGTCAAAATTTTAAAACAATTGCTCTAATAATAACGCTTAAAACTGCGGTCTAAGTTGTACACAAGTTTGCATAAGAGAAAGTGGGTAGTCGGGCTCTTAAAGTGTATCTAGCGTAAAAATTTGGAAAAAACAAACCTTTTTGAGTATGATGTCAATGTACCCCGCAATAATCTGCTGAATTTGCTCGCCTTCAGTGGTTTGGACAGAGAAATAGGCATCGGAATAGTCCCCAAAATCAAGAGTGAAGGTATTGGGGCTAGCTCCCCATCTTCGGACCGTTGTCAAAGGCCAAGTTTGCAGAATTTCTTTCGTGTTTTCGTCCAGACGTAAAACTGATTCTTTAGTAACGCCCAAAAGTCGAGGAACTAACTTATTCTTGCCTTTCATTTTTTCTTTCACGAGGAAAAATGTTACGCCGTACGTTTTAAGCGCACGAGCGTTCTTGGTGTAGAGAACTTTCGCCTCGAGCTCGTTTAGACCTGGGTGTTTTTTGTGTTCGGCGAAGACCTTTTTTTCAATGTTTTTAACCTTTACGTATGACTGCGGAAGGAATTCCTTGCAACTGAAAAAACTTACGTTACACTTGCGAAAGTTAAAATACGGACATTACATATAAAATCGACCAATCTTAGTTGCTATTATTTGATTTGGTTTATATTTGGTGGGTACAATCCTTACCCATGGTGAAGGTGGTAAAAAAATAATTTTTTGAACTTTCATAATTTTTCTTGTCTTAGACTGAAAATTGAATTTTAGGATTTTGCGATTTTGGAAGATTAAAATTGGTAGTAATTTTAAGTTGACAATGGACACTTCTTTTTATTAAAAAATCAGGAGCTGCATATTTGCACTCCTTCTCTACTAGTAAGTACCTCAAACTATGTAAAATGACCAAGTTTAGGTCCAAAAAAATGTGGGACTGGGTAGATTTTTTTTTTGATTACTTTAAAATGTTAATATAATGTGCTAATGGAGATGCATAGCAAGCATAATTTAGTTTGTGATTTAACTTCGTTTAGAAACAGCAATGCTTTTAAAATGTTACCGAGTACGTTTAATTTAAACAAGATCGAATCATACTTTAAATTCTTGGAAGATTAAAATTAGTTTTTAGTTAACAAGGGACACATCTTTTTATAAAAAAATATGAACTGCATATTTGCACTCCTTCTCTACCAGGCAGCTATGGAAAATGACCAAATATGGTACCAAAAAAGTTATGTGAGACTGAGTAGATTTTTTTTTTGATAATTTTAAAATGTTGATGTGGTAATAGAGACGCATAAAAAAAATTTGGATTGTGATTTAACTTAGTTTAGAAGCAGCAACGGTTTTAATATGCTACATTTACACAAAATCGAATCACAAGATCGTTTATTTTTTGTATTGTATACTATGTTCTTGGTAACATTTTAACATAAAAATAAAAAAGTCTACTAACTCCCACATAGCTTTCATTAGGCCTAAATTTGGTAATTTTTCATAGTTTAAGGTGCTAACTGGTAGGGAAGGAGTGCAAATATGCAGCTTCTATTTTCTAAAAGAAGAAGTTACCATGGGTAAGCACTAGACACCTCAAAAGGATTTAAAATCATGCCAGCAACTCGGAAACCGAATTATGGTCGATTATACATGGAATAGGTCTTTAAAGAACTTACTCTAAGAGGCCTGGTTTGTGTTTCGTTTCATCGTAATTACCAAACTGTATTTGACATTGGATCCCGGCAAATTCGCATGCCTTTTCTTGGGTAATTGGGTGTGCACCATTTAGAATCGCATCTCGAGCTTGAACGAATAAAAGATTGAGTTGGACCGGGTCGTGCGAGTCAATGTTTTGGTCTGAGAAGAAGAACTTTCGCCGCAGTAAGACAGTCTCGTTCTCGTCGATGCCTTGTTCTTTTAAAGTCTTGGATGGGTCTAACCAATTAACCTCGTCGTCAGTATGCACTTTCTTGCGTAGCTTTTCCATCTTGGCGTCGCGCTCTCTGTCTTCCTTCTTACGTTTAAGAGTTAAAGTACCGTAGTTCTTGTTCTCTAAGTTCTCTTGGTTTTCTAGATTGTCTTCAAGCACCAAGGAGTACTCGTCATGATTAGTTATACCTAGTTTAGTGCATATGACAACCATGAGGTTTGCTACGATTTGGGAGTCGTCAACGAGCATGGTTTTAATCGCGCCGTCCAGCATTTTGACGCGTAACGTACGGAGCTTTTTTCTGTACTCTAGATAATCGGTGTTACGTAATAGGTAGTACTCCAAAGGTCGTGCTGGTTCCAGCCATACGCCACTTTTGTTTTCTTCGTCGCAAAGGAAAAGACCGTAGTCTTTTGCTACAAAAACATAAATTGTTAAGGCCGATTTATAGAACGTTACTTTCAATTTACTTCCGCTTTACTTCGGCGTAACTTTACAGAAAATTAAATAAAATACATGGGAATGTATTAGCAAATTTATACTTCACTTTAGCGCTACTTTGCTGATTCATTTAGCTGTAAGTAGTACTGTCAAAAGCCGAGCTTGGCCGATCATGCTCAAAATTGGCAAAAATAAGATATTCACCCTTATTGTCAAGGGTGGTGATTACGGAATATCGCTTCGTACGAAACCTGCTGGTCTTCTTATGTAGGTTTCGTACTAAGCGATATTCCGTAATTACCGCCCAGGTGTAAATATTCTGAAGTCGCGAGTTCAGACACATGCGCATACCTGTTCCCAATTTCACGTAACTTTACAATCTATAAATTAAGCAAATTTGTTAAGTTAAGCGGAAGTGAAGTTACGCCATAGTAAAGTAAAAGTAACGTTCTATAAATCGCCCTTTAGACCATTTATTTGGTTTATTAAACAATGGGACACGTACGATTTCCCTTAAGGGTTTCTTCCGGACACTTTTCCCGTATCTTGGAACAGGCATCGTATACGGTGGTTGAAGGGTCAAAAACAATTGTTTTTGTGACGTTGCTCTCGACGAGGTGGATCCGCAACGACAAGGACGACATTTTGCTACTCTGGAACAAAAAAGTTTATTTAAGACTTGGGTTTCAAATTCACAAATCATAGAAACTGTGCTTCTAGAAGCTCGTATAAGTCATCTCTGTTGAGCTCCCGCAAATTCTACCAAGTAGCACGTCTACATGAGGACCCCGTCGTATATTAGAACTAAATGTAGTTTTGAGAACTACAAAAATAGGGCTGCAAACGTATTATGGTTTCATTTAAATCGGTTATTTCTTTGTGTCGAAAATTTGACTTCAAAAATCGTTATACTATTTTTGTTTTTTTTTTCGACTGCGAATAGATTTTTTGATTTATATACATTACGTGGTCTATGGCAAACCATAATACGTTAATTTAAGCTTGTAAATGATTAAAATTGCAACTAACGTTTTTCCCTAATATAGATGTGCTTGTTCAAAGATTTCAATGCAAAAAGAAAAACAGCAAAAGTACTATTTTATCATATTTTTAATATTTTTTGCACTCAGTACCACTTCTATGTATCACAAACATTATCCTAAATATTGGTAATCATAGTTATTGATGTATTACTCCGTATTTGTACATATTTTGTTGAAATTTCGAAAATAACATTCAGGGAGATGACTTTTACGAACTTTTTAGTGCACAGAACATCATTTATGAATTTGAAACGCAAGTCTTAAATCCTAAGAAAAAAACGCCCCCGTGTTAAAACTTTTAGTATCTTTTTTCGGTTTAGGGGTAAAGGTAATTTAATCACCTAATACTATCCCTTTGTTGCAACATCGAATACAAATACATTAGCAAAGTCAATAAGACGATATTGGCTGTTTAAGCTGTACCGTCTAATTGAATCATGAAAATGATGATAGAAATAGATTCAATGTACACTGTATATAAAATAGGGGTGAACTGTGTTGCTAGGCAACTAAACAGCGTGTCCATGTATCTACTTTGGATAATGCTTATGCGACGTTGCCATATTTGGTTCATTTCCAAGGGAGGAAATTATCAACAGGTGATTTTCTGGGGCATATACGAGCTGGTCGCGTCATAAAATTTAATGAGGGGTACTTAGGTCGAGCTGACCGCATTTTAATGCATAGGTCATGGTGGAGCTAACCGCGGCACTTTTTCTACCTGCTGCCATGTTTAGCAGGTAGAAAAGAAGCTGTGGCGGAAGTTTTGTCGAAGGATGAGTATAAACACCAAACGAATTTTATTTTTATAAAATAACGATAACTATCAATGTTTTATTGAATAAATGATGTACATTGCAGTTTGGTAACATAAGCACATTTGTTTAAATTTTCTTTTTAGCAGCAAAACTTACCCTAACCTAGTGTCCCTCAGTGGAAAAATGACCTCCAGTGCTTTTAAAAAAGTCAGTCGGTAATAATAAAACTTAAAAACACATGCATTGAGTACTTCTAACGTGGCTGGCTTGTTTTAATGATAATAAAAGTCTGTATATTATCCAAAGGATTCTCTGTTTTATAATTTAAATATCATAACTTAATAAAACATCGGATACATAAAAATAAATCTAGGTAAAAGGAACTAAATGAGTCGCGGCCAGTACGACCAAACCAGAAAAATCGCGCGGTCAGTTCGATCAAACACCCTGCAATTAGGCGCGGCCAGTTAGTATTCTCCCGATTTTTTGCTGCTTAATTGAATGCATTTCAACAGAAGTTCCAACTGAGTTAAACATAACTCAGTTGGAAACTACATCCTTATTTCATCCCCTAACTCAAAAGGCATAAAATTTATTTCAAAAAATAGTAAAGCTCATTGCAAAAAGTATACCAAAGTTTCAGGATAAAATGCACAATCTGGCAAACGTAAAGTTCCATTTCAAAGAACCTCGCTATTAATCGATATTTCGAAGCAAGCACGTGCTCGAAACAAAATTAGGTCCTTTCAGGTCCTTGCACTCAGTTTATTAAAGTTTGTTTGTTCTTGTTCACAAAACAAACAAAATTGTTCATTTTGCTGCAAAAAAAATTTACAGTCCTTTAAGAATTTTATTTCAAAATTTAAAATTTCCTAAGGTTGATTATTTAAGATAAAAATCGTGTAAAAAAATTCGGGTCTACAAACAGGTGTCCAGACCAAACCCCTTAGGGGGTGAAATGGGGTAAAATTGAAAACTCTTTATTAAAAAAATTCTTGGAACAATTTTTAGAAACACCCTACATTTTTTATGTCAAAGTGACAATAAAATGTGGGGCATTTTTTTATTTATATTCTACACTTTACACCCAACTTTTACAACCCCCTTAAATGAATTTAATTACTGCAGTATACATTGCGGACACGAAAAACATATGCTTTGTCCTTTAAAAAACGTAAGACCTCAAAATGGATTGGTATCCAAATATACAATTTTTTTTTTGCTTAGAACTGTTCCCTAGCCCCAAAATGTGAAAACTACCCTTCCAAGGTTGAACACGAGCAAAAACAGATAATTTTAAAAGCGCTTAATGGTGTCAAATCGTGGTTTCCCCAAATGGGAAAAGTGGTAAGCATTTTAATCCAAAAAATGATTTTTGTTGTTTATTAAGTAATACTATTTTTGTAAAAGGTTTGGGATAATGAATTGGAGTTTCTGGCGCAGTGCTCTGCTAACAAGTGTCCTAAAAAAACTCCTAAATGTTCTAAAACCAAAAGTAACTAACATTTTTAAAAGGCCTTAAAATGTTCACATTTATTTCACTGTTAAAAAAAATTCTTATTTATTTGTAGAAAACGTAAAACCAGGACAAATTTTACTATCAGTCCAAACTTTTTTAAACCACACCTACATAGCATCTCTTTTGGGCGAATATTTTCGGCAGTTTCCGTCCTTAAAAAAACAGGATCCTGGCCAACAAATAAGGTAACTAAAGAATCCTTTTTGCAAATAATTATCAATAATACTTATTTTAAAAGGTTTGAAGCCCTGTCCCGACTTCTAAGTAAGGAAGATCTTTTTATAGGATGTGGAATCTCAAAAAGTAAGTTAAATAAAATTAAAAATATGGTTTTATAAATTATTTTGTAGCTATGGAAGTTTATTCAAATCATATATTAATCTGCAACTATATTCCGGAAAAACTAACGCCAGTTTTAAAGTAAGATACTAGCAAAAAATAAGGCAAACAAATGCCTGATTTTTTTCTGAAGCAATTTAAAGTATATCACTAATTTTTAAAAAATAATTTAAAGGCAGATTGACAAAGAAGACGTGAAAAAGTTTCCAAGATTCGAGTTTAAGTTTTATGGAAATGCAAGAAAAAAGCGAGCGTAAGAAATGTTTACACAGATTTTTTTCCTAGACTGTATCATAGTAGTGAACAAACCAATTTCTAAATTAATAAAAAAGAAAACAGTCAATTTGCAGGTGTGAATTTAGTTGCTTTCTAATTTGCACAGGTGTCAAAAAAATGGCGCATAAACGCGATGGTACGTTGTTGGGACATGCCTAGGGATTCCTGGAAAATTGTAAAAAAAATCCATCTGTCATATTCATTGAGAAAAATGTGAACAAAGTTGCATAAATTCGGCAACACAGTCTAGGAAAATACATCTAAAATAACCATGTATGAGTCTTGATCATACTCTTTTGCATTAGATTTTATTGACATTGTTGACAGCTTCATTTCATGAATAATTTGTAAAATTAAACTGATTATAGAAATGTAATTAGACCATTTAAAAGGTAAATAAATGGTGGAATGGTTTAAGATAGACCATAGCTTTGTATTAAACCATTTTTTACGTAAATATGTGCTGTTATCTTCAAGGTATGAGCGTTCGAAGTTTTGCACTTTGGGACCCTATATCTGCAAGGGTATATGAGATGGATTTTTTTTAACATTTTTCTAGGGAGCCCAAGACATGCCCCAATAACGCGTTTATGCGCCATTTTTTTGGACAGCCTGTAAAGTCATGTTTTTTTATAGTAAAAGCCAAAAAATTAAAATAGATTACGCCGATGATTATTACGGTTTTGAAGCCACCACCTTAAAGCCCGATTTGGAAAAGGATCCAAAAGTCGATAAGAATTATACGGAAATTCCAGTTTCAAAGTAAGATATCAGCAAAAAATAAGACAAAAAAATGCCTGATTTTTTCTGAAGCAATTTAAGGTATATCACTAATTTTAAAAAAATAATTTAAAGGCAGATTGACAAAGAAGAGGTGAAAAAGTTTCCAAGATTCGAGTTTAAGTTCTATGGAAATGCAAGAAAAAAGCGAGCGTAAGCGATTTTCTTACACATTTTTTTTTCTAGACTGTATTAAAGTTTTCTCAGTTGTGAACAAACCAATTTCTAAATTAATAAAAAAGAAAACAGTCAATTTGCAGGGGTGAATTTAGTTGTTTTCTAATTTGTACAAGTGCCCAAAAAATGCCACATAAACGCGATGTTACGTTGTTGGGGCATGTCTAGAAATTCTTGAGAAATTGTAAAAAAACCCATCTGTTATATTCAGTGAGGAAATAGTGAACAAAGTTGCATAAATTCGGCAACACAGTCTAGGAAAATACGTCTAAAAATCCCATCTATGAGTCTTGATCATACACTTTTGCATTCGATTTTATTAACGTTGTTGTCAGCTTCTTTCCATAAAAAATTTGTAAAATTAAATTGATTTAAAAAATGTAATTCGACCATTTAAAAGGTAAATAAATGGTGGAATGGTTTAAGATAGACTATAGCTTTGTATTAAAACATTTGTTTCGTCAATATGTGCTGTTATGTTTAAGATATGAGCGTTCGAAATTTTGCACTTTGAGACTAAGGGTATATAAGATGGTTTTTTTTAAACATTTTTCTAGGGAGCTCAAGACATGCCCCAATAACGCGTTTATGCGCCATTTTTTTGGACAGCCTGTAAAGTCATGTTTTTTTATAGTAAAAGCCAAAAAATTAAAATAGATTACGCCGATGATTATTACGGTTTTGAAGCCACCACCTTAAAGCCCGATTTGGAAAAGGATCCAAAAGTCGATAAGAATTATACGGAAATTCCCTGGGGTCCTAATATCAAGTCAGGATGGAGAATTGAATACAGCAATTTGAGCAGTAGTAAGGCCGATTTATAAAACGTTACTTTCACTTTACTTCGCTTTACTTCGGCGTAACTTTACAGAAAATTAAATAAAATACATGGGAATGTATTAGCAAATTTATACTTTACACTTTAGCGCTACTTTGCTGATTCATTTAGCTGTAAGTAGTACTGTCAAAAGCCGAGCTTGGCCGATCATGCGCAAAATTTGCAAAAATGAGATATTCACCCTTATTGTCAAGGGTGGTGATTACGGAATATCGCTTCGTACGAAACCTGCTGGTCTTCTTATGTAGGTTTTGTACGAAGCGATATTCCGTAATTACGGCCCAGGTGTAAATATTCAGAAGCCGCGAGTTCAGACACATGCGCATACCTGTTCCCAATTTCACGTAACTTTACAATTTATAAATTAAGCAAATTTGTTTAGTTACGCGGAAGTGAAGTTACGCCGAAGTAAAGTGAAAGTAACGTTCTATAAATCGCCCTTTAAAATGATTTTTTTTTGCTAGAGTAAAATTTTTTACTTGGGAAATTTTTTTTCCATGCATATTTCTCTATTTTATTGTTTAAATAATAAAAGAGTTTAAATTTTCTTTTATTTTTAGTGTTTCCAGGACGAAAAGTGAACGAGTCCACCATTTGCCTGATAAGCGGTAAATATATTTTTCAACCATTTTTTTTTCCAAAAATAATATTTTTAGTTGCATTTGACGAGACAACATTATCCAAAAAATATAAGGATGACCAAGCAAACCCTGTTCTTCAAAATATAATTCTTATTTTTACCCTATCTCTAATCTTAATTTTCTTGTACTTTTGTCAATAAAAAAAATTTACGTCAAGAAAAATGTGGGGTACTGTATTTCTGGCATTTTTTTGTAGTTTAATCCTTGTTCAAGGATACGGCTTACAAAACTACTGTGCCTTCCCGTGTGAAGAAAAAAAAAACATTATTTGTCAACTCAAACATGTAAGATTTGCAAAAAAAAATTTCATACCTATTTGTCGCATTTTTTAGAATTGTAGCTTAAAACAAGGCTGCGAAAATTACGAATCTACAGTGGAGCAAAATCAGAAAGAAAATCTTTTCTTGTTGGTTAAATACGGCTTAAAGATTTGGATGCCGCAAATAAAAGATGTGGTAAAAAAATTGTCTTACAAAATGCGTTTAATTTTAAATTTATTCCCAATTTTTTAGATTTGGGACCCTGAGCTAGAATTCATATCCCAATGTTTCGTGAACAAATGCCCAAGAAAAGTTGCCTATTGCACAAAAAACAGATGTATGCCCAATTTAATAGGCCCACTCAAATAAAAACGTGATTTTTTTTAGATGGCAAAAATACTGGACAAATTTTACTAAAAATCCAAAATCCGAAAAATGCAACTAACATCATAGAATCATTGCTGGATTATTTGTTAAAAAGTCGAACTTTTGAAAAAATTAACAACAAAAATCTAATAGATGTGTTTGCCCTTTTAAACAAAAAACGCCTTAAAATTGGTTGCGGTTTAGCCAAAAAAGTAAAACGAAAAAAATCTACTCATATTTTGGTTTGTAATTATATGCCTGAAAGATTAACACCCTATCTTAAGTAAGATCAAAATATGTACCAAAAATAACATTTAATTTTGCAATTTTAGGAAGTTTAAAGAATTTTTAACGGACGTTACGGGACAGTATAAAATTATAAGAAAAAATAACGGCAAAACTAAACGGTAAAGGTTTGGGTAATAAAAAATAGTTGGGCTTTTAAAAGCGCCTAAAAAGGGCATTAGTAAACATGACTTGCTGGTGAAAAAAATTAAATTCATGTTGCTTCTTATTTCTATTTAAAAAAAATACTTTACCAGCAAACTTATTGCGCATGTCTATAGTTTTTTGTGCTTTTCTATAAAATGCAAATTTTATTTTGAAAGAACTGTCTATTTTTTGTTTTCAGAAAAAGGCAACCGAGGGGCCTAAGTGCAACTGAGAACTGTAAGTTTTTTTAAGTATTATTTTTTTTAGGGCTTATTTAAATACTCGCAAAAATGACACCTCAAACTTATCTAGAAAAAAATTGAATATTCTATTTTTTTTTTAGTTTTTCCGGAACATAATGTGGATCCTCAAGATATTTGTAGAATAGACAGTAAGACAACTTTTTTTTAGTATTGAAAAAAATAGCATAAAAATAAAATTTATTTTAGTGGAAATAAGGGAGGATAAAGTAGAAATGGAGTATGACGAAAACGCCGCAATATTTACGGAACCTTTAAGAATTTTTACCTTATTTGTACCAATTTTGTTGTATAATATTTACTAAATAAAAGTTTTAGTACAATTCTACGTTTTTTTTTAATATTTTATAGCCCAATCATTCTAATAATGCCCCCAGAAAAAAATCCCAACCAAGATCTGCTTATGCAGGATTGTAGGCATTATCCCCAGGAACATAAAAGTGAAAAATTCCCACAAAATTTCCGTGACGTTTAGCCCCCATCTTGCATAGAAATGAGGAGTTAATTTTTTGTTAATGCCTAAACTATTCGGCACTTTTGAAAAAGGTTTTAAACATTTTTAGGAACATTATTTTAATAAGAATACAATCATTTTTAAAAAAATAATAAATCACCAATGTGAACGATTTTATAGCACTTTGAAAATGTGCTAATTTGGTCCTACAGAGAACGCTGCAATCTATGCTTCAGGACTCTATGACTTAGATAGACGATTTTGATGAAATAACGAGGGGTTAGTCTGGCGGGAAATAGGTGTACAAACTTTGGGAAATCATGGGAAATAACGGGAAATCATGGGAAATAATGGGAAATAATGGGAAATCATGGGAAGTCATGGGAAATCACGGGAAATCATGGGCAATCACGGGCAATCACGGGAAGTCATGGGAAATCACGGGAAATCATAGGAAATCACGGGAAATTATGAGAAATAATTATAAATTTGATTTAAAAAATTGTTTCTAAAATTCATTTTTATCCAATAAGCCATCAATTTAAATCGGTTTTTGTAGGTTTTCAATACTTTAAACTTTAAAATAAGAAACCGAAGTATTAAGCTATTAAGAGAAGAATAAATGCTTAAGTGATATGACAAGAACACGTGTGTTTTATGAATTTATTGTTGGTGATTTTTTTGGTTTTATGATTTTGTTGTTGAGTAAATAACAAGTACAAATAAAGTGGTATTCCATTGTCCAAATACCTGTTGACCCCAAAATAATTAACTTTTCAATGATGATTTAGTGATAAAAAAAATGGAGAAATTCTCAGAAGCAAAATGATTCATTATTCAAAAGAGGACAAACGAAAAAATATTGTAGAAGAACAAATTATTTAGGGTCCCTTTTATTTAATTGGTCAAATACCATTTTGTATTTGTAGGTAGTAAACACATGGAATCGACAAAGAGACAACCCTTAGGCAGGTATACAAAGAAGTTTTTTATTGTGCCCTCAGGTCTTTCATAACTTTTATTTTTTTTAATTGACAGGATAAAATAATAGTCTTAAGTACTATAAGCTTTAAAAAAAAAATTTTTTTGTAAAAATTTAGACGGGGCAAATTAAAAAAGAGAGGCAAAAATTTATAATCGGATTTTTTTAAAATTTGGTGAGCATATTACTTAAAAATATGACAAATAAAATAAGGGGTCACTCAACCCCCCTTTCCTTTTAATATTTTTTTCAAAAGTGTGGTGCGTTTTTTTACTTATAAATGTAAATAAAGCATTTTAAAAATGTTAACAAAATATATTGAGCCGTTCAAAAGTTAAGATGGGGTAGGACTATAAAAATTATCACTCAATACAAGGCGTGTTCGTAAATACTACTTTTTATTACTCGGGTAAATATTTTTCACTTCGTTATTGCTAATGTAAAAATATTATGCTTTAAAAATGATTTGGATGTTGTTTTTTGACACCCCTAATCACTAAGATATAACTAATAAGGGTTTCAAAAAAAGACAGGTATTTGTAACAGCCTCCATTTAGTAGTGTCCACATGGCCATCTTTATGACTTTTACCTTCAAGAAAAGTTATGACTAAAATCGGAAAGATGGTCATGATGACTCAAAATAGCGGCAATTGTGAATACCTGTCTTTTTTTAGAGCCTTAATTAAATCATTTTAAATGATTATGAAAAAAATACACCGTTTTGCTACGATTAATTTCGGGAAATCATAAGAAATTACGGAAAATCATGGGAAATCACGGGAAATAATGGGCAATCACGGGAACTCATGGGCAATCACGGGAAATCATGGGCAATCACGGGAAATCATTGGCAATCAAGGGAAGTCATGGGAAATCACGGGAAGTCATGGGAAATAACGGGAAATCATGACATGGGAAATAAAGTGTACAGGTTTTTCGACCCAGACTAACCCCTCGTGAAATAAGGAGATTTTCAAAGAGCTATAGAATCGTTAACATTAGTGATACATTATTTTTTTAAAAATGATTGGATTCTTATTAAAATAATGTTCCTAAAAATTTTTAAAATTTGTTTCAAAAGTGCCGAATAGTTTAGGTATTAACAAAAAATTAACTCCTCACTTCTATGCAAGATGGGGGCTAAACGTCACGGAAATTTTGTGGGAATTTTTCACTTTTATGTTCCTGGGGATAGTGCCTACAATCCTGCATAAGCAGATCTTGGTTGGGATTTTTTTCAAAGAAACCTTTATAATACGCAAATTATGAAACCCGAAATTCGGTTTTTTAAGGTTGCTGAATTGCTTCATTATTAAACCCAAAACTTTATTTTATTAAGTTGGTTTTCCAGATGCAAAGAGATGAATTCTTCCCTTGCAAGGCATTTTTTATTTACAAATTTTACTATTATAAACTATCAGGGGACATAGTTTTTTTGTAGAGACTAAAGAGAATAACTAGAAGAATTGGAGAAACGATATCAACGGTTACATTTTCTCAAAAACGCCTATTCATTTAGTATTAAGTGAGTGAAGTTTACAAATGTCATTATTTAATATGTCTGACCTAAATTTATTTTTTACTTCAAGATGTCAATGTTGCCAATCCAATAAAAATAAAATTTTTAGTTAAAAATGCATTTTAATAAATTAAATGAAGCAAATATAAAAAATAGTATAAAAAACTCGTTTTATAAGGCGTTTTTTAGCACTTGTCCATTGGAAAACGTTCCTTACAAAACTCTATGTTTTAATATAGTATTAGATGCTCTTATAGTTTAAAAAAACGAAGTACAAAAACAGATTTAACTTACATAAGACTAGGCATCTCTAAAGCTGTTCGAAGGCACATGTTTGAACGAAAATCTATACTTAAAGAGGTTATAGGCACTTGAAATCTAAACCAGAAAAGTAGAGACTTTCCACCCCGAGTATCACAGCCAGAATGATGCAACTTGCACAGCATCTCTGGTGCCAAGAAATACCAACCCTCTACCCTCTGGGCTTATTGGTGGCTTGCCAGGACAACAGGGGAATTTCCCGGGTGGGGAAAACTGTTTTCCAACCAATGGGAAACAAGGATTTTCGGCGCCAAAGTGTCGCGACACTTAAATGTACGCCAAACTATACATTACAATGTTCTGTAGAGGATGGACTTAATTTGATTTATTTAATTCTAGCAAAATAACTGTTGTTTGCAACTTGAAATGGCAGCAGGGATATTTTTTAGTTTCGTGATAAATCATAGTTTTGATAAGGGAGATGTAAAATTAGAAGACTACAAATAGGGGTGCATTTTATTTCTCGCGAAAATACATCAAAATAAATTTACAAGAGAAAACTTAAATTCATAGGAATAATTTTTTTCCTTAGGGTGTCAGAAAATTAGCGCGTAAACGCGACGGTACGGTATTGGGGCATGTCTAAGGATTCCAAAAAAATGCTTAAAAAAATCCATCTTATATACCCTTGGAGATATAAGGTCCCAAAGTGCAAAACTTCGAACGCTTATACCTTGAAGATAACATCACAAATTAAAACAAAAAGTTTAATACAAAGCTACAGTCTATGTTAAACCATTTCACCATTTGTTTTTTTTTTAAATGGTCAAATTACATTTTTATAACCAATTTAATTCTACAAAATTTTCCCAAAATGAAGCTGACAACAATTTCAATAAAATCTAATGCAAAAGTGTATGATCAAGACTCAAGATGGGATTTGTAGATGTATTTTCCCAGACTGTGTTGCTGAATTTATGCAACTTTGTTCGCATTTTTCTCAATGAATATAACAAATGGATTTTTTTAACAATTTTCCAAAAATCCAAGGCATGTCCCAACATCACGTTTAGGTGTCCATTTTTAGACACCCTGTTTTTTCAGACATAGGGGTTTAAAAAATAGAAAACGGGGTAGACAGACTGTTTTTTCTAGTTAAGACACCAAATTCAAAGAAAAACATTAAATTTCTTAATATATAGATAGGCCGTAACATTTTGAATTTTTTGATACTTTTTGGCTCTTTTGGTGACACTTTTACCCCCTCAAAAATATCGCCAACATTTACACGAGTTCTTAAAATAAATAATAAACATTTTACCAAATTTTATCCTTGAATCTTAAATATTTTTTTTACGTTTTAATTTTTGCGCAATTTTGAAAAATTACATGGGACACCCTGTTTAGACTTTATTGCAAAATAAAAAAAAGGGGGTAAAAGAACACTTACCTTAGCTTTGGCAGTTTATGTTGCTTCAGCCCTAACTGAAAAAAAAAATAAAATCAATAAAAATTACGATTCCACACATTTAATTTTTTTTTAATTTTGCAAAAACATTTTTTTTTTGCTTTTAGGTTAGGTTTTAAAAGTCCGGATCTGTCGCAATATCCCAAAAATACAGTTTCCGCTTTTCTGCTATAAATATCAATGCCAATTGCCTCAGAAATAATAATAGTCGCCTAAAATAACCAACGTAATTATAAATGTGTATTTTCATCACAATTTCACATTTCTGGCCACAGCTCAATATTTTCCAATGCTCTGACATTAATTTATAAAATTATGTTGTGCAACGCAGCACTCAATTTTTTTAACCTTATCTTAGTTTAATCTTATGCATAATTATCTGCCCATCATAAGCATGTAATTTTATGTAAATCATCCCTTATTGTGTACCTCAATCAGATAACCTATTAACCCTTGATGCTTATGGTTTGTTACGTAAATAAACGTACAATTATGGCCAAAAAAGATAGTTGCACCAATGAAGAAAATGTTAAAAAAAACTAAAAATTATTTTGCAACCCTTAACATTTTTTTAAGCTATTTAAATATCAAGGGTTAAATATGTTTTTTATAGTCGCAAACAATTTGCACAACAAACACATTTTTTTTTCTTGAAATTTTAAAATTTTGAAAACTACCCTTATAGGAATGTTGTTTTGCAACCCTTAACATTTTTTTGAGCTATTTAAATATCAAGGGTTAAATATGTTTCTTCTAATTGCAAACAATTTTCGGAGCAAACACAATTTTTTTTTTGAAATTCTAAAATTTTGAAAACTACCCTTATAGGAATATTATTTTGCAACCCTTAACATTTTTTTGGGCTATTTAAATATCAAGGTTTTTTTTAAAACATGTTTCTTTTAATCACAAACAATTTGCGCAATAAACGCAATTTTTTTTTTGAAATTCTGAAATTTTGAAAACTACCCTTATAGGAATATTGTTTTGCAACCCTTAACATTTTTTGGGCTATTTAAATATCAGGGTTATTTTTTTTAAATGTTTCGTTTAATCGCAAACAATTTGCAATTTTTTTTTGAAATTCTAAAATTTTAAAAAACTACCCCTATGAGAATATTGGTGCAATTTGCTTACGCCCTCAATTCCTGAAAAGAAAGCCGGCATCTCGGCGGCTCGGCGAGTTGACAGGATAACAGGGAAGCCGCCTGTCGGGCGCCACACACCCTTTTTAGTTTTCATCCCTGTGAAACTGCTGAATTGTTTGGCTTCACAAACTCCTCTGGTAACTCCAGCCATTGTGTATAAACGACAAAAAATAACAATTCTCCACTGTTAGTATTACACAAAACTTACAATAACATTTTCAATAAAAAAGAATCTTGTTTTTATAAAATAACAAAATGACTATGTCTTATCTAGGAAGTTTTTACAGCCAAGGGGGTGCTTTAAGCCCTAAGGGTTGTTTTTAGTCTTCAATTAGACATTGGTCTGTAATTTGTAAACGATCTAACATCTTTTTTTAGGGGTTGGAGTAATTTAAGAATAGGAGCTAACTACCCAAACCACGGGGTATAAAACGCGTATTAAGGGTTGTTTAATTAATGATTCTGTTTATAAAACATAGAAACACCCCTTGGTTTACAATAAAGGCAAATAATGCACTAAAGAAAATTCTATTTATTCCAAATAGAAAGGGATGATTTGGACTTTTTAGAAAAGATGTTTTACATAAGGGATGTTTACCATTGACAAATGAATAAGATTACGCATATTCGTGACGTCATTGGAATAATCTTGCCTATCTAAATATTTAAAAATAAATATTACCATAGTTGGTTAATATTTGTGATAATTAGTAACAAATTTTATGACGTAATTTTTACAAGGTAATATTTTGTTAAATCCTATTTGTTTTATTTATTTAAATGCTCTTTACATGCAGAATTTTTTATAAATTTCCAAAATAAAATAATTTAAAAAAAATTACAAAACTAATTTTTTTCGTTATTTTGGCTAAAAAAACGCGACATTTTGGACTAGGTAATAATTTTTTCTGGGAGCTTAAAATTCAAAGAAAACCGCGTTCAAAACTTTTATAACGCAAAATTTTTGTCCTACCTTAATTTTTCACAATTTCAGAATTTTGTCTCCAAAAGTATAAACAAGATACAATAAAACAGGAGACCTAATTATTGGCAAAACAAACGCATTTGTTTATGTATCAAGTCGTCTTGATTCACCTTCTAAAATAGATCAATTAGGCGCTTGTATTTTAAAAGGCCGGTCAGCAAAAATACTAAAAATTATACTAAATTTGAGAAATGTTAAATACAACTAAGTTTTAGATAGGACAAAATAAATTAATTTAGAATCGAAAAAATACATCAATTCATTAAGAGGGATGTTTGAAAATTTTAGTTCATTTAAAAAATCCAGATGGCACTAAACAATGTCTATATTTTGAGGTTAGATTCTTTTTTTGTTGATAATTTTGTTATAACTTAGGTTTAAGGTTTTAAAATTATCTAGCTCAATTAAAAAAAGGCACAAAAAAATTTCAAAAAATTCGTAAATTTTGATCGAGATTTTTTTTTGTTATTTCGGCTCTTGAAAAGCACTAATTTAACAATTTATTAAGTCATATCGCATACGGACCTACTATAAACCAGGTACTATAATTAGAGCGGGCCTATTTTTAGTAAATTTGTGACTAATTATCAGAGTTACCCAATGTATTTTACAACAATTATTAAATCATTGAAAATAAACATTAAGAAAACTAGGTTTTATCAAAAACTAGACTGCACTTTATTTAGTTGCGAGATATTTACACAGTACCAAGCCTTATCACTAAAATTGTTAATAATAAATAAACATTTTGTTAATTCAGCGGAAGTCGCTCGCGTTAGTCAATACGGAAATATTAATCTAATCATTTAAAATTAAAAATCCATACATTTTATTTTACACCCCTATATTACTCCGCCACTGTTTATATACAGAGATGTCAAGAACTATTGATTAGCTCTAAAGAAATGCTAAATCAACACAATTACAATTTACTTTCATCTTTTGTTAAAACGTACAGGAAAAACTGACGCTAATAAACTTTAAAGAAAGTGCAGCAAATTAGGTATTCTTGTTATAAGTAAACAAACATTAATATAAACAAAATGCGGCTTTATCTGTCAAAACTCTCTTGCCTTAAAAGGTTATAAACAAAACCTCTTTTTCCAAGCCTTACAACAAAAAAACGCGTCGCCAAGCTTCTGATAACGATAAGCTCCAACGTTTTATAAAAGCTTACACGACACCCAAAAGCAAAGTGTTTATTTTGGATAAATAACCAATATAAAACCAGCTGCAGTTTGGACCTTGATTTCCCTATCTATTCCTATGATAACTAGATTATGGACGATACCACTAATTAGCGCTTTGATAAAACAATGCAGTACATACCTTAGAAATGATTAACACATAATTTGTTGTCTATAAATTGCAATTTTATTGAATTAATGATTCACACGCCCTTTCATCGAGAAATCGAGCACTTCACGCACAAATTTGGTCAACTTAGTGCGAACACTGGCGTCCCCTAGCGGCTTTTTTGCGAAGCTTTGTACTCAGTGGCGTAGCGTCGGGTTGGTTTGAACTACTTTGCTGTTTTTCGCCACTTTTTTAGGTTTATTCTGCACCTTATTGCTATGATTGTTAGTTAATAGTGTTTAATTGTTGATTTAAAACAATATTTTACTTGTACGAGTAGTTAGAACGTTAACCAGGTCGGCAGGTGGAGTTTTTGCGTAGGTTTTCTGTGATGTAGGTAGGTTACAAAATTTTATGAATGGACAAATCATAGGTATTTACGGTATTTAATAAAATCGCCTACCTACTACATGTTTTCTTTGCTTATTTGGTCAGATATTTTGAGTGGGTTGCAATTTTAAACAAATATTTTTGTTTAAATGCATAGCAAATGACCTACTATTTTATTGGACACACTGTAGATAAAACTAGAGTGGGTTAGATCAGTGGAGACGGTTATATTTTTCTAAAAAATGTCGACATTTAATGGGATACTCTTCGCAGTAATACGACAATAACTAATAAATTAAAAAAAACTATACTTTTTTAATATTATTATAAAAACCTGCGAAGAGGCCAGACTATTAACTCTCTTATAACAAAAAAATTAATTTTATTAGCGAAGTGCACTTCTAGGTCACTTCTGACACTGACGTTTAGGATTTAATTAGGCTTTAGAAAGATGCTTTTGTTTTGATTTTTTTTTTGCAAAGCCACCTTGACCGAGCATAGACTTACGTGACTTAGAACTTTTGCATCACTAAAAACCTTTCTTATGACCTTTTTTTGTCTTAAAAACTTGACAAAAAAAAAACAAAAAATATGTTTTTATACAGAATTTAGTTTTCTTCCACTTTTATAACTTCATAATTTTTTGTAAATTTAAAAATAACGATGATTCGGATTTTTTTTATTTGGGGGGCTTATGTGGGGTCGGACAAAAAATACTTTCAATTACTTTTTGTAAAGAATTGGATGGGCTTTAATATTATCAAAAAAAGAATTCTGTACATTTTATAATAATTGAAATATGAATTTTTTAAATGTTTGGGGGCGCCGGTACCCCCTTTGTAATTATCGGATCTTTTTCAAAAACAATAGGGTTCTTCCTTTAACCACAACCGATTTTTCCTTAAAATTTTAACTTGATTGGAATTTTGGTTCTTAAGATATCGTGTACACAAGAAATCGTGACATACATCAGACAGACAGACGGACGGACGGACAAAAAATGAAAATCTTAAAAAGTCATGAAACGCACGAATCTGCAAAAATTTTTGCTCCACGACGAAAAATGACGATTTTAGGATTTTTCGATCGAATTTATAATACTCTTCGACTTTGTCTGCGAAGAGTATAATAACGTCCTTTAAAACTGTTTTTGTCGCTAATGGCCAAATGATGCGTACTTTTACTAAAAAAGAATCAATTTGTTGAAAACAAAAGTCTCCCATGTTTACGTCTTAAGACCGGATACAAGCTACGCTATGCAACCGGAAGTGATCATTAGCCAGAAAAAAATAAAAGCTGCACAAGCACAAGAGATATATCAATGACTTTTAGTTGTTGTGAAGAAAAGTCGTCATTGGAATGGAATCAAAGTTTCCACATGACTCGCCCCGAAGGACCCCTTATAAAATGCAAGAGCATAGAATCTTAATGGGTTATTTATGGTCGCCGGGTTGCTATTCTAGATGTCATCAAACTATACAACCCCTCCAAACATGTCTTTTAATCGATGCCAACTCAATTGCATTAAAAGAAAATTTATTGCACATTTTAGATGTGTATTAAACTCGGGACGCTAAAGTGCCCATAAAATATTATACTGGCTCAAAATTATTAAATTAATAAAATGAAAAGGAAGATTACGATTATTGTGGCTTTGGATCATTCTTTGGGTTAATAGAGTATATTTTTTAATACCTTAGCATTAAAATCTATTCTTTAGAATTAACCTTATTTTTCGCAAGGACAAGGGTCCAAATTTTTTCAGTTTTTAAATTTTCATAGCAACAAATAATGTTTGCCACCAATAAGTGCCATCAATTCGTATGTAAAGCGTCGAGCTGCCAAATCCGAATCTTATACTTGAATATTTACAATTTTTTTAGTGTTATAGTGCTATATGCTTTCAAAGGCAACTTAAAACGCGGAGTCAAAAGGCTCTTATCGAAAATATTTCATTACCAGAAAATTAAAATGCAGATTTGTATTCTACAACAAAAAAGCAATCTAGAAAATAAGTTTTACTCATATCAGAGACAAAAAGTTTTTTTGCAAAGTTTTTCCAAAATTTTCAAAATTTGAACAACTTTGAAAAGCTCTATTAAAAAAACGAAAGCACTTGGACAAAATCAAATTGCTGATTTGTTTTCCACGGCTTATTATAAACATAAAAGCACAGTTTAAGGAAAATCCATTTCCTAAAAATTTTCTTAATTTTCCTAAGGGGTAGGTATTAAAATATTGTCGATTTTGGCCAAAATCAAGTTTTTTGATTGCCACAATTCTAAAAAAATACTGACATGCCTAAATAGTTCCATACTTATGTAAAACGAGCTGCTGAATCCGAATCTGGTACTTAAATATTTACAGCACTTTTAGTTTTGGCGCTACGAGCTTTCAAAGGCAACTTTTAACGCAGAACCTAATTTTTTTCAAAATGGTATTTTCAATAGAATATAATTTTTACTAATAATTAAAATGCAGATTCGTATTCTACAACAAAAAAGCAATCTAGAAAATAAGTTTTATTAAAATCAATGACATAAAAATTTTTTGCAAAACTTTTTAAAAATTTCCAAAATTTGGACAACTTTAGAAAGCTCTATCAAAAAAACGAAAGCACTTGGACAAAATCCGATTGCTGATTTGTTTTCTACGGCTTATTATTAGCATAAAAACACAGTTTAAGGCAAATCTATTTTTTAAAAATTGGGGGTAGGTATTAAAAAATTGTCGATTTTGGCCAAAATCAAGTTTTTTGACTGCCACAAATCTAAAAAAAGACCGACATGTCTGAAAAGTTCCATAACTATGCAAAACAGGCTGATGAATCCGAATCTGATACTTAAATATTTTCAGCACTTTTAGTTTTGGTGCTACGAGCTTTCAAAGGCAACTTTAATCGCACAACCTAATTTTTTTCAAAATGCCATTTTTAAAAAAGTATATTTTCACAAAAAATTTAAAATGCAGATTCGTATTCTGCAACAATAAAGCAATCTAGAAAATGTGTTTTATTCAAATCAGAGACATAAAGTTTTTTGCAAAGCTTTTTGATAATTTTCAAAATTTAAACAACTTTGGAAAGCTCTACTAAAAAAACGAAAGCATTTGGACAAAATCCGATTGCTGATTTGTTTTCTACGGCTTATTATTAGCAGAAAAAAACACAGTTTAAGGCAAATCTATTTTCTAAAAATTTCCCTTTTTTTCCTAAGCGGTAGGTATTAAAAAATTGTCGATTTTGGCCAAAATCAAGTTTTTTGACTGCCAAAATTCTAAAAAAATACTGACATACCTGAAATGTTTCATATTTATGTAAAACGAGCTACTGAATCCGAATCTGATACTTAAATATTTACAGCCCTTTTAGTTTTGATGCTATGAGCTTTCAAAGGCACAACATAATTTTTTTCAAAATGCTATTTTTAATAAAATTTAATTTTTACTGAAAATCAGAATGCAACCAAAATAGCAATCTACAAAATAAGTTTTATTAAATTCGGGCACAAAAAATTTTCTTGCTTTTAATATTCATGAAAAAAACACCCATTTTGTGGGCCATTGCAGTACATTCAATTTATCATATAAAGATGCAATATTTTGATTAAACTACCCCTTATTTTTCTCTATTTTATCTGATTGCTCGTCGATGTAAGCTGCCACATATCCGAACATAAATATAAAATCTTATTTCGTTGAGTAATCGTATCCTAGTGTTATGGCAAGTATCCCCAAAATATTTTATTGTTTGCCTATAAAATTAATCAAACTAAGGGCATAAATAATGCTTATCTTTAGTAAAGATAAATTTGTCGTAGTGGTGATGAAATCTCGAATTGCAACAAACCAATTTAAGGGCGGTGAATGCATGAAAATTATACGACATTTGATATTTTTAGTTAATTGACGGACGAACGTTTTAAGCAAAAATTATTACCTGAAGGAAGATCAAATTTAAAGCCAAAAACAAATTTTGTAGATGCCTATCTCTTCTGTGAAATTAATCACGTTGAATAGTGATTTCTCTAATTTCTAACGACAGCATTTCCAACCTAACGACTCAATAATTATAATGAGTGAAGTTGTTAATGTAATAAAACACCCCTTCAATATAGTTAAGTAGAAACTGCGGCCCCTCGTAAACAAGTGTATGGGTGCAGAATTCATTCCATAACTATTCTAAATGCTTTTTGTTATTCATAAATTCGTTCGCAACTCATTTATATGCGCCCTGCTTTCGGTTGTAGCCATAAAAATATTTTATAGGATTTGTAGGAGTTAAAAATTTCCAAATTGTTTATAAATTCAGGATGTTTCGGCTCACTTGTCCTGTCTATCGTAAACCGGAAGTGCGTCAGCAACGCCGGATATGCTAGGAATAAGAAAAGAGCCCCTTGATGTGCAGTTGCTTCCCTAAATGTGCAAAAACTAGGATTGCAAGTCATTGCAAATTTTAGTTGTTAAAATTTTTAAACAACAGAATAGGGATATTAATACGGATGAAAGTATGGCGCCTAGAGGCGCCACGGCGCCTACAAACTTCCGACTATTTCGGTGGATATCTAGATAAATGTTTCGAAAGTTAAGTTAGAAAAAGGACGATCGGTGAAAGACAAATTGCTCTTAATCCTGCACAAAAACAACTGATTTCAATTGGACCAAATTTTACAATTTTTCTTTTTGTTTTATATAGGGTGTCCAAAAATGGCGCATAAACGCGATGGTACGTTGTTGGGGCATGTCTAAAGAGCCCCAGAAAATTGTTAAAAAATCCATCTCATATATCCTCGGAGATATGAGGCCCCAAAGTGCGAAACTTTAAACGCTTATATCTTGAAGATAACAGCACATATTAACGCAAAAAATAGCTAAATACAAAGGCACAATCTATCTAAAATTATTAAACCATTTGTTTATCTTTTAAATGGTCAAACTATATTTTTATAATCAGTTTAATTTTACAAACATTTTATGAAATGAAGCTGACAACAATGTCAATTTGATCTAATGCAAAAATGTATGCTCAAGAATCTAGATGTGTTTTTAAGATGTATTTTACAAACTGTGTTGCCGAACTTATGCAACTTTGTTCGCATTTTTCTCGATGAATATAACAGATGGATTTCTTTTGACAATTTTCTAGGGATCCCTGAGAATACCCCTAGGGCGTACTATCTAGTTTATGCGCCATTTTTTGTACACCTGTACATTTTCCTGCATCCTTTTGCAGTTTTTAAAGGCTCCTTTTAAACAACTCGTGTTTTTTAATAGTTTTTTATTAAAATAAAGGAGCAAATTACACGTTTCCTTTTAGTAAAGTTTTCGTTCTATCTAGATAATAGTTTTATTTACTTTATTTATGGATGTTTTCAACTACTCCTTGGAAAAATGACATTTGTCAAAATAACAAAAGAGAGTGGAGCGTGGGAATAACCCTAAGTAATCTTTTGTTTTGCAACATGCCTTCTCACTGCGAAGATTGGGGATAGAATATTACAATTTTTTATAATCCTTGAGAATGTGGCGGAGGCGCCGGGCAAACAAAAGTTGCAAATTTTTTTTTTTTGAAAAACTGCCTATTTTTAAAAGCATTTGACTGGCATAGTTTATAAGTTTTATTATGGGTTGTTTTTTTAAAATTGCAGGTAGCCCAATTATTCTAATTAATATTTGTAGGTTCCTTAGAAAAAAATCCCAACCAAGATCTGCTTATGCGGGATTGTAGGCACTATCCCCAGGAATATAAAAGTGAAAAATTCCCACAAAATTTCCGTGACATTTAGCCCCCTTCTTGCATAGAAGTGAGGAGTTAGTTTTTTGTTAATACCTAAACTATTTGGCACTTTTGAAAAAAGTTTTAAAAATTTTTAGGAACATTATTTTAATAAGAATACAATCATTTTTAAAAAAAATAATAAATCACCAATTATTTCATCATAATCGTCTATCTTATTTATAGAGTCATGAAGCATAGATTGCAGCGTTCTCTGTAGGACCAAATTAGCAAATTTTTAAAGTGTTATAAAATCATTCATATTGGTGATTTATTATTTTTTTAAAAATAATTGTATTCTTATTAAAATAATGTTCCTAAAAATTTTTAAAACTTTTTTCGAAAGGGCCAAATAGTTTAGGTATTAACAAAAAACTAACTCCTCACTTCTATGCAAGATGGGGGCTAAACGTCACGGAAATTTTGTGGGAATTTTTTACTTTTATGTTCCTGGGGGTAGTGGCTACAAACCTGCACAAGAAGATCTTGGTTGGGATTATTTTCTGGGGGTATTATTAGAATAATTGGGCTATTCTGAAAAACTGCCCATTTTTAAGAGCATTTGACTGGCTTAGCTTATAAGTTTTATCATGGGTTGTTTATTTTATAATTGCATGTTTTTACACATGCTTTAAGTTTAAGGGTAGCTAAATTTTAAGTAAATTTATATCTTTTTTGTCTCCTTTCTAAGTGGTTATCTCAAGACGTCACAATGCATCTTACTTCGCTTCGTTAAAAACGTAGTTTTACACAAGGATCGCTTTATCTTTTTGTAGAATGGTTATAACAGTTTGTTATTTTATTGCCAGGGTTGAATATAGTTGGGGAGTAGATAGTGCCTTTCTGTAAAGTGGTAGGGTGGGGGGTGGAGGAGAACTTTGGCGCCAGAGCTTGGCCCGGGGATGTGGCGCCGAATTTCTGCGATCCTGAATGCCTGAAACTAAAAAAACAAAAATTTAATGTTTTTGTCGATACTTTTTGTTACAATGAGAAATTAGGGGCTGCAGAATCGTTGCAAAGTGACCAAAAAAGTAAGAAATAATTCTTGTTGCAGCTATGCAAATTAAAGAAAATGTTTATTGCTAGAAAAATGCAGTCGCTAGTACAGGGTGTCTAGAAAAAAAACCTTATCTAAATCAAAAAAAAAAAGCAATTTTTTTTAAATCCTAGGCTTTTAAACAAATTTTACTATCCCCCAGTTTAGGTAGCAAAAATGTTTTTTTACGTTCTAAAATCAAAAAGTCAAGGAAAATAAGTTTTGAAACACTCTAAAGGATGTCCAAAAAATGGCACATAAACGCGATGGTACGTTGTTGGGGCATGTTTAGAAAGCTCCAGAAAATTATTAAAAAAAATCTATCTGGTATACCCTTGGTGATATGAGGCCCCAAAGTGCGAAAATTCAAATGCTTATATTTTAAAGATAACAGCACATATCAACGAAAGAATTGGCTAATTACAAACGAACAATCTATCTAAAATTATTTTACCATTACCTCTTTTAAATGGTCAAATTACATTTTTATAACCAAATTAATTTTACCAAAATTTTATGAAATGAAGCTGACAACAATGTCAATGTGATCTAATGAAAAAATGTATGCTCAAGAATCTAGATGAGTTTTTCAGATGTGTTTTACAAACTGTGTTGTCGAACTTATGCAACTTTGTTCGCATTTTGCTCGATGAATATAACAGATGGATTTTTTTTGAAAATTTTCTAGGGATTCCTTTGAATGCCCTAAGAGCGTACCATCGCGATTATTCGCCAATTTTTGGACACCCTGTATGCATAAAAATGAAAATCCTTGATTCAAACGTTTTTTCATAAATTAAAAAATTAACACACAATCAACCTACAATAAACGCACATAGCCTATTTTAATCAGTCTAACCTATACAATTGATAACAAACACAAAATGTTCAAAGTTGCTCTAGTTTTAATTTTTGGCCTAATTGTCCAAAATGAAGGTATTTTTTTTTAACTTATAATTTTATCCAAATTTTTAATTCTGATTTTTTAAGCTGAACATTCTTTTTTTCAACTACCACGCAATATTTTACCCAAATCATATTCCTTAACAATCAAACCGGACATAAGAAATGCAACCTTCGAAGGCGAAGTGGAAATTTTTTTAAACGTCTTAGAATACACTAAAAATATTACTTTAAACAGTAATACTTTGGAAATCAACGAACTTATACTTGATCAGTGTAGTAACGCAACAAAATTCGTCCTTTTTCCAAACGAGGGACTCCTCGTTATTTGGCAAAATGAGAATATTACACCAGGGGAACACTTTTTACGAATTAAATTTAAAGGGACTTTGGATCATTGGTCGGTTGGTTTTTATTCCAGGGGGCCAAAAGATGAATTGTGGGACCCGAAGTAAGTTAAAACACAACAAAATTTACTTTTTTCACTACTACCTATAGAATTAAGAAGCAATTTTTGACCGATTTTATACCAGAGAAATCACATTTCTCTCCCTTGGTCAATAATAATTTCCATGTCTATGTACACTGTACAATAATGAAATGTCAAAACATATGTCAAGGTTTTATCATAAATAGAACGGTACTTACAGCAGTTTTTGTGAGTTTTTTACGAAGATTTTTTTATTTTGAAAACATAACTACTTTAAAATACTTGAAAACATTTTATTGCACAAATATTTTAACGAAAAAAAAAAAAATTGTACAGTTGTAAACATGTCGCACTTTTTTCTGTAGCTGTGTCAGTGTTCTATCATTATCATTATATTTACAAATTCCTTATCAGTGACCATCATATTATTTAAATCATTTACGCCATTTACGTGCAAATTATGAGTTATTTTGGAAAAAACACCCATTTGAAGAACTTTTTATTGTTTTGATTGATGTAAAGTCATTGTCATTTCCATGGAAACTTCGATTAATTTTTTGTAAAAATCATATACAGGGTTTTGATAAAAATTGAACTTATTTTTAAATTAACATTTTTCAAGAAATTGTAGTAGTGAAAAAAATAGTATATAAACCACGGTAGAGAAGGTCATTATTGACTACGCGCAATTGTGTCCCTTGCCGCTGCGCGGCTCGGGACACAATCTTTGCGCTAGGTCAATAATGACCCTCTTCTCTACCTTGGTTAATAATGTACTATTTTCGCACATCGTTTATTACAAACATTCATTAACGCACTACAAATCGTTAATTAATGACCCCTATTAATGCATGGATACAAGCCCATAGTAACGCTCTTCTATGTTTAAAATTACTATCTATGTTTCTATATTAGAAATGTTGTTGCTTTAATGACGGTTCAAGCAACAAATCCAAAAGAAATTAAATATTTACCGTTGGAAAGAATGAGAAGCAGATCCTTTTACCACATTTTAAGGAAATAACTTTTATTTTCTATCCACAATTAATAAAAGTTCGGTAACAGCTCCTCTTCTTCTTCAACCTAAATAAATTTGAATGGCCGACGCATTGCTTCCCAGTAAACACAGATGTAATATTTATATATTCGGCATGTAACATTAAGGTAATCAGTTTATGTAACAGAAATACATAATCGGCATATAAATATTACCTTAAACGTTATGTAGAGACTATGTTACTAAAATTGCGTATTTGGTACGTAACATTAAAGTAGCCAATTTATATAAATAAAATACATATTTAGTACGTAAATATGACCTCAATACGTTATGTAGAGGCTATGTCATTTGCATTAGATATTTGGTACATAACAGTAAAGTAACAAATTTATATAAATAAAATACATACTTGCTACTTAAATGTGACCTTAATACGTTATGTAGAGGCTATGTTATTTGCATTAGATATTTGGTACATCACAGTAAAGTAGCAAATTTATATAAATATATTACATATTTGCTACTTAAATGTGACCTTAATACGTTATGTAGATGCTATGTTATTTGCATTAGATATTTGGTACATCACAGTAAAGTAGCAAATTTATATAAATAAAATACATACTTGCTACTTAAATGTGACCTTAAAACGTTATGTAGATGCTATGTTATTTGCATTAGATATTTGGTACATAACAGCAAAGTAGCAAATTTATATAAATAAAATACATATTTGCTACTTAAATGTGACCTTATTACGTTATGTAGATGCTATGTTATTTGCATTAGATATTTGGTACATCACAGTAAAGTAGCAAATTTATATAAATAAAATACATACTTGCTACTTAAATGTGACCTTAATACGTTATGTAGATGCTATGTTATTTGCATTAGATATTTGGTACATCACAGTAAAGTAGCAAATTTATATAAATAAAATACATACTTGCTACTTAAATGTGACCTTAATACGTTATGTAGATGCTATGTTATTTGCATTAGATATTTGGTACATAACAGCAAAGTAGCAAATTTATATAAATAAAATACATATTTGCTACTTAAATGTGACCTTAATACGTTATGTAGAGGCTATGTTATTTGCATTAGATATTTGGTACATCACAGTAAAGTACCAAATTTATATAAATAAAATACATATTTGCTACTTAAATTTGACCTTAATACTTTATGTAGAGGCTATTTTATTTCCATTAGATATTTAGTACATAAAAATAAAGTAGCCAATTTATAAATATTAATAAAATACATATTTGGTACTTAAAAATGACTTTAATTTGTTAAATGGAGGATGTAAATATACTCTTCGAAAGACTATGTCGATCAGAGAAATCTAATATCGTCAATTTCTATCGTAGAGCAAAAATTCTTTCAGATTCTATCTCAAAAACAAAAAGTCCAATCAAATTCAAATTTTCAGGAAAAATTGATCCTTATGAAAGGAAGAACCCAATTGTTTTTAACAAATATTGAATTAATTGATTGGTTAGAAAGCCATTATTCAAGTCCATCATAAAAACATTAAGAGTCGACAAAGTACTTCTTGGATCTTTATTCTCACATTTATTGCTGCCCAACCAGTTTTAGACTATACATCCATCTTCATGGGGCTATTACTACAAGAAACGACAATTTTTAAAAACTAATAGTAAAAATAATTACTATTAGTTTTTATGTCCCATTAAGGGGCCCGAAGTGAAAAAAATATATATACATATTTCGCCTTTTATTCAATTTACAAAAAAAATTCTCGATAAAACAATAAAATTTAATTCTGTATCAAAAAGTCGTTCGTTAGTTTATTTGGCCGACCCCCCAATAATTCCCCAGCACAAAAAACCTACTATATCCGTTATTACTTTATCTACGGAAAAAATATTCGTAATATAATGTAAAATAATATAATATAAAATTAGAAAAAGTTTAATTTTTTATTGAAAATAGCTAAAAAAATATCAGTAATATAATATATATTCTTTGAATTATTTGTGGAGACTATGTACTATATTATGACTTACCTACCTATTTGTAAAGTAAACTTAAAGTTACTAATTTATGTAAATTAAATACATATTCGATATATTTATATGACTTAAAAAAATTATTTGGAGGTTACGTAATTTGATTTAGATATTCGCTACGTAATATTAAAATAACCGATTTTATATTAACAAATTACATATTTTGTATGTACATTTAAATTATGTAAAGTTTATGTTATTTGATTTAGGTATTTGTTACATAACATTAAAGTAAAAATGGCCGGTGACACTGCAATTTTATCCGTTCCTTAAAATCTTATATACTATTTTTCATAGAAAGTACAATTTTAAACAATTAATATGCTACAGTCACTTAGACTTTAAGGGACAGAATGGTCGTGTTTGTTTGTATCATTCATCTCTTCTAGTCATATTATTAACAATAGTTTTGTTCTTAACAACAAATACATAACAATCATTGTCAATGTCAAGAAGAGAATGAATGGAAGCAATCAAACAATCTCAATGTGCGGTGAATTCGGGCATAAATTTGGTTGCCTGAAGTAAAATATTTAAAAGAAATTTATTTTTAATTTTATTGCACAAATAGCGAATTCATGAACTTTATTTAAAAATTAAATTAAGAATTAATTTAAGAAATAAGGTTGCTTATTGGTTTAATACTTGACATTGACAAACGACAAACTTCAATTTCAAAAAATAGACCAATGAGCAGACGTATTTCTTAAATTAATTCTTAATTTAATTGTTAAATAAACTTCATGAATGCGCTATAAGTTAAAAAAACGAAAATTTTATGAAATAGAAATAGAAGTTTAAAATTTTTTGATTTTTTTTCCTATTACAGTACCTACTTTTTACCACTACTAAGTAACTAGTTAGATTAAAGAAAATAAAAGAAAAAATTACCGCAAGACCGGTACATATCACTGTGTCTCTAAAAATGGAATAGCAGCAAAAAACGAGAAAATGATCGAAATCCTACTGCAAAGTTCTCATAATGTTTTATAAATTTATTTGTTATTTATAATTTAGTTGTAATAAATTTAAACTTTAAAGATTTAATCCAACAATTTCATCTTCATTGTGATCGACCGATTGGCGTAACAAAACTTAAATTGTTTTATTTATTTTACGAAAAGATTTTTTGGTCTTAGGGGTGCTAAAATGTTAAAAAATAGTCATTCTTTTATCACTTTCAAAAAGGTTCTTATTTAATAATTATACAGAAAGCTTAATAAAACATGATGGTTGCTTGTAGAGCAATTTTTAAAAATTATGGTAAAATTATTTATATGACCTATACCACACCAAAATGTACAAAATATAAATTATCACTCGATCAAATCGTTGTAACTACATTATAAGTTTATTGTTAAATATTTTAAAAACAATATTATTTTCTGGTTGGTAATTTTTTATTTCTAAATATTAAATAAAAAAAATATACACGCAATGTTTTATTTTACAAGTGCCAAATTAAATTAAAAAAAAAAATAGTGTACTCTACATGCGTTTTTAATTTGTGATGGAATTTGGAATAAAATTTCAAATTTGTGAATATTTTTGCACATATTTTAATTATTTTTATGGGTACTCGCTTTCAAAGATTTTTTCAGTTAAAAAAAGTATAAAATTTAAAAAGAGGATTTATTTTTGACACATTACAGACTGTTTTACGTTAGGTAAAAATAAGAGTTTTTCAGATAAACATTCTTTTAATGCGTTCTTCCGTGTTTTATCTTTAGCGGACATAAAAGCTACGTAATGTGTTAACGTACTCAATATGTAAGCAAAATTACACAAATGATCGTGCACGCTCGTTGAACCTCGTTCTTAGTTCGTTTTCAGCACAGCTCGCTTGTGTCCATGAATGGGCATTCTTAGTATGCAATTTAACATGTCGAGACACGAGCTGCGGCCATGTTGTAATATAATAAGCTTTTCGTTTTGTGTAATGTTTTTATTGTGAGTGCTTGTTTAGTGTGGTTTCATATCACTGGTAAGTAAATAGTCACTGTAAGAGTAGGTTTTACAAGCAATTTATTAATAAATGCAAATTAATACGCAAATTATTGTTGTTATGCAGAGGTTATGAAAAAAATCACGTTTATCTGCAAAATATGTTCAACCAGGGTTTAAGATTCAACGCAATGCCCTTAGGGCCTAAAAAAAGATTGGCTTGATGAAACATTTCGATATTTTAGGTTAATAGACGTCATTTTTTCGTACAATATAGCATTTTAACATTTTTCGTTTTATTTGGAGTATTATAGGCGTTTGTTTATGTTTGAAACTTAATATGCGATTAAAAGCCCCTAGTTTCCCAATGAAGTACATTGCATTTAAATATGTGGAAAAAAAGCCCATAAAGGTACTACACTTCTTGCTGACAAAGTCAAAAATAAGAACTATCTCGGTTAGATTTAGCAGATTTAAGGCATTTAACTTCTGCATTTTATAAAAATCAATATACAGGGTGTCCGCAATCAATGTGCTTTTTCCGAGGCTTTTTTTAAGGGGAAAAGCTGAGGAAACCAAGACAATTTTTTGAGAAAGTGCCCTTCTTTGTAAATAATGGGCCTTTAAGCAGGACTAAAATCACCCAACCGTAAATATTTACCAATTGGTTTGACCATTATGAAAATCACAATTCAATAAAGGTAATAAAAAAAGGTCATTTTAAAATGGGTTAAACACAGAGATATGATGTTAGTAAAAACTGCATGTAATTTCTTAACCTCAAAGAATTTTGTTTATTGTTTTAAATACCCCAATTCACGTACACTTTTTTACCACTTGGCATTTTTGGAAAACTGTACCATTTCCGAATAAACTTCCACAAAACCCCTTTTAGTTCATTTCTCTAAAAGAAATGTACTATTGTAATTGCGAATTCTGAAAATCGATGTTTTTTTGCAATTGCTCCTAAACGAAGATACTTGAATACTTCATGCTGTTGGAAAAATGCTACAAAAAATTCCCGATCTTATGATCGATAGGATCATCCACTGGGTTGTTATTAAAAAATATCACTTTTGTGTATTTTTTTAACCGTAATTTACTCAACTATGGTACTATTTAGAAGGTTCAAACTTGGCATAAGTAAATACCAAAGTCTTGTAGTCAAGGTGACTTGAAGGTCAAACTGACCACTGGTCAAGGTTGGAAGATATTGCATGCAAAAAAAAATCTAGCCCAAAATATAGTGTATTTTTTTTGCTTAAAAATATTATTTCACAGAGCCCTTTGTGATAAAACCTTTTAAAAAAAATTCTACGTCTAGGAAAAAAGCTATGACGTTTTTAAATGTCAATGTTTGCATGAACATAGCTCCAATACTACAATAGTTAGAGATCTAAAACTTGGAGGATGGATACACAAGACACAGGGGTTTAAGGTCATGTTAAGGTCATACCTTTTTAATGGTCAATAGGATTTTTATTATTAACTTGCATTTAACTTAACTACGTTAAGTTAAATGCAAGGTAAATGTTGGACATGTCTTTAAAAACATAAAAGGTTGTTTTTATGTTTTGGATCTACTGGAATATCATCAGGAAACGCTTTAATTCTAACAAAAAAATGAATTTATACGTGAGAAATGAACTCAAGAGTCGGATCTACCTACCTCGACTCAGCTAGTTATGTACTTTATATTTTGCATTAGACTTAAAAAACTGTTTTTAGTAAATGACTTGGGCTTTTCCCAGCTATTTCCCATTCAAAAAAACCACATTGATCGCGAACACCTGTATGTATAGATACTTATATTTTAGTGCTAATTACATACTTTTAGGCTCTAATCATCTTTATAGAAGCAGTCAATTATGTAGTCTCGACTACAGCAGCACAAAAACTAATTCATTATATAAGAAGTGAAGCAATTTATTAATTAATAACAAATGAGAAAAATTGACTTATGAGAAAAGCTACCCTTCAATTTAAACAAAGACATATTGATTGCCATGAGAAAAAATGCAGAGCAACTGATGATGCATTTTGTTTATGAGCAAGGTCAGGTTACACTTCTGCTTTGTTTTGGTAAACGCGAACACTAATAGGTTTGTTTTTTTTTAGATTATAAAAGTGACATTTTCACGGAAGCCAAATTCACTTTTATTGTTGACTAAAGCGATACCGTTAGCGAGTAGCCAAACTAATTTTTGTGACGTCACAAAACTGGACCTTCTAGAAAATCAAGCCTCCAGGATTCAAAAAAATAATCATGAGAGTGCGTCGGCCTGATAAAATGAAGTATGCCTTGCTACGAATCACTTTTTGTCTTCCCAAAGGTGTGACATTTCTCTTGTTGGAATTGTCATACGTTAAATTTGATTAGGCAAAAAGTCAATATTTTACCAGCACCTACCACTTAAGTCGTATTTATTTTGTTTAAGTAATTTAAGATTGTAAAATTAAACTTTTTATAAGAACACTATTTTATTAAATAATTAATTAAAATACACAAAATAGTACTTAATTTAGACTTTATTTTTTTCGTATTGATTTTATTAACGTTATTTCTATAATTAAAGGTAAATTATTTAAAATATTATTTACTTTCATCAACATTAAAAATATTTTAACAGAAATATTTTTTTTAATTCCATTAGTTTAGTAAAATGCAACTTTTTTAATTTTAAACAGTTAAGTGGGATTCACAATGAAAATTAGCTTGCATGTTGTAAGAATTAAGGTAGCTTGTAAGAGCTTGAAATATGTATTTGTGAATGGAATATCCCAAATACATATTTCAAGCTCTTACAAGCTACCTTAATTCTTACCGGATGCAAGCTAATTTTCATTGTGAATGAAGCTTTATATAACCATAGAGTAGCCGTAAGCGGTAAGGTAAGGATCATATAAAAACGTTTAAAAAAACCAAATGTAGTATCTATGTAGCATTAGTCCCATTACCGCGTGGTTATACATATTTTAAATATAGAGTTTACGTATTGGTTATGTAATAAGATGTAGCAGTAAATAAGTCGTAAGGTAAATTGGTAAGTATCATATTAAAATAAATAAATTATTTTTATTAAATTACTAATAAAATAATAATAAAAATACTAAGTATAACATAAATTGGTAAGTACTAATTTTAATAAACATAGTCTACTGAAGAAGATTTTATAAGAAAATTCCTGATACGTGACATTCAACATAACTTAAGATATCTAAATACTATGGATATATGATGATTTTTGTGGTGAATGTTTAACATAAAACAAAACTTTTTTTAACCCTCCACAACGTACAAAATTTATTTTGTTTGTAATTTTAATTTATTCTTTTTATTAGAAAATAAATTGTTTTGTTTGCCATAAACGAACTTTTAATTTTTTGCCATAGAAATAAGTCATGATAAATTTAAATAGCTAGAATAATATAGAATACGCCATATTAGTGTGTCTTACTATACAGGATTTTTCGATCAACCAACTTTTTGCTTTTTTTAACGCCAAGGAACAAATCGTGACAGTTTTCAGTCTTTAACAAAATTGGTTACACGAACTGGAAAAGTAGACGACTTTTATCTGTTTGAATGGTGTTAAAAATATATGGGATCTCTGACCATCACTTTTTATTTTCATCATGTGTATGGGTAAGTTTTTTTTGTCTTGAATTTGGTATCTGGTACAAACCGAATGTAGTGTGACATTACCATATGATACTAACATAAGTAAAGTAAGGGCAAGGTAAGTATCATATGGAAATGTCCGCAACAAAACGAATGTAGTGTCTATTTACCTATGTACTCCCATTACCACGCGGCCACATATTGTCAACATAGTGTTTATGTAATCTGATGTAACAGTTATGCAATAATTAAGTAAAGATAAGGTATATATTATATAAAAATGCCTGCAACAAAACAAATGTAGTATCTATTTACCATCTATGTACTTTCATGATCTCATGGAAACATACTGCTAACATAGTGTTTACGCAGTGGCTATATAATAAGATGTAACATTTATGTAACAATAAAATACTTATCTTTACTTTACATTTACATAGCTGTTACATCTTATTATATGGCCACTGCATAAACACTATGTTGACAATATGTAACCGCGTGGTAATGGAAGTACATAGATGCTACATAGACACTACATTCGTTTTGTTGCGGACATTTCCATATGATTATTACCTTATCCTTACTTTAATGTTACATAGGTGTTACATCAGATTATATAACCACTAGGTAAACACTATGTTAACAATATGTAACCGCACGGCAATGGAAGTACATAGATGCTACATAGACACTACATTCGTTTTGTTGCGGACATTTCCATATGATACTTACCTTATCCTTACTTAACTGTTACATAGATGTTACACTAGATTACATAATCACTACGTAAACACTATATTAACAATATGTAATCGCGCGGTAATAGGATTACATATATGCTACATATATATTATATTCGTTTTGTTGCGGACATTTCCATATGATTATTACCTTATCCTTACTTTAATGTTACATAGGTGTTACATCAGATTATATAACCTCTACGTAAACACTATATTAAAATATGTAACCACGCGGTAATGGGATTACATAGATGCTACATATATATTATATTCGTTTTGTTGCGGACATTTCCATATGATTCTTACCTTATCCTTACTTAAATGTTACATAGATGTTACATCAGATTATATAACTACTACGTAAATACTATATTGACAATATGTAAACACGCGGTAATGGGATTACATAGATGCTACATATATATTATATTCGTTTTGTTGCGGACATTTCCATATGATTCTTACCTTATCCTTACTTAAATGTTACATAGATGTTACATTAAATTATATAACCACTACGTAAACACTATGTTGACAATATGTAATCGCGTGGTAATGGGAGTTCATAGATGCTACATAGACACTACATTCGTTTTGTTGCGGACATTTCCATATGATTATTACCTTATCCTTACTTTAATGTTACATAGGTGTTACATCAGATTATATAACCACTACGTAAACAGTATATTAACAATATGTAACCGCGTGGTAATGGGAATTCATAGATGCTACATAGACACTACATTCGTATTGTTGCGGACATTTCCATACGATACTTACCTTATCCTTACTTTAATGTTACATCCCTGCTACTTTAGAGCATATAACGATTACATTAATACTACATAATTGTGTTTACTGGGTTATGTTAGTTGGTGAAATAACTGTTTTATTTTATTATTTATTTAATAATGATTTGCGATGTGCGAAAAAGCATTGTAACCAGTTCGTGTGTTAAATGGCGATTAGTAAACTCACTTATTAACAAGCTCGCTGATCGCTCGCTTGTTAAAACCGCTCATTTATTAATCGCCTTTATTAACACAGTTACTGGTTAAATACATATTAACAATATCAATTTTTCATTTTATAGCGTAGGAGCTTTTACAAAATTTTCACCAATAAACGCGCGGTTAGCATTTCCTTGCTTTGATAATCCTTTTTTCAAAGCAACATTTAGTATTCGTCTAATTAAACCTGATGAATCCTTTACAGCTCTGTCGAATATGCCGCAGATCGTAAGTAAATAATTTTTTTTAACCTGAATTAAAATATTTTTTTTCAAGAACTCTTTTAAAACACCAAATGGAGTTGTAGTTGATTTTCAAACTTCTGTGCCAATGTCGACTTATCTAGTTGCCTTCATGTTTGTTAAAAATAATTATAGTGAAATTATTTATGAAGATAATGGAAGAAAGATACCAATACGTGCTTTTTCACAGGATGAACAAAAAAGTCAACATGAATTTGTGTTAGACGTTGCTCAAAAATTACTTAAATTCTTTACCGAATTTACCAACATTAGTTATGCTTTGCCTAAACTTGGTTTGTATATTACATAAATGTCCGAAAATTGTAGTTTTAATTATTTTTAATTCTTTAAATATAAATGATGTTTTTTAGATTTAATAGAAGTAGTCTTTAAAAACGTGCCAGCTATGGAAAATTACGGTTTAATAACTTTTGCTGAAAATGTCCTGTTTACAAATTTGGAATATGGCGAACCAGATTTGCAGCACACGCAAAGTTCTTCGTTAACATTAGCCCATGAGATTTGCCATATGTGGTTTGGAAATTTAGGTAAAGCTTAAAAAAATAAATTTTCTATTTTTCTTCCTAAAACTGTGAATTATTTTTTAAGTAACGCATGCGTGGTACAATCATCTTTGGCTAACCGAAGGGATTTGCAAATATCTGGAACACAAAGCTATAGACCATATTTTTCCAAATTGGAAAATCGTAAGTTTAAATTTTGACTTGCTAGCCCAATCATTCTAATAATGCCCCCAGAAAAAAATCCCAACCAAGAACTGCTTATGCAGGTTTGTAGCCACTACCCCCAGGAACATAAAAGTGAAAAATGCCCATAAAATTTCCGTGACGTTTAGCCCCCATCTTGCATAGAAGAGAGGAGTTAGTTTTTTGTTAATACCTAAACTATTTGGCACTTTTAAAAAAAGTTTTAAAAATTTTTAGGAACATTATTTTAATTAGAATACAATAATTTTTAAAAAAATAATAAATCACCAATATGAACGATTTGATAGCACTTTAAAAATGTGCTAATTTGGTCCTACAGTGAACGCTGCAATCTATGCTTCAGGACTCTATGACTAAGATAGACGATTATGATGTAATAAGGTGTTTTTCAAAGAGCTATATAATCGTTAATATTAGTGATTTATTATTTTTTTAAAAATGATTGTATTCTTATTAAAATAATGTTAATAAAAATTTTTAAAACTTTTTTCAAAAGTGCCGAATAGTTTAGGTATTAACAAAAAACTAACTCCTCACTTCTATGCAAGATGGGGGCTAAACGTCACGGAAATTTTGTGGGAATTTTTTACTTTTATATTCCTGGGGGTAGTGCCTACAATTCTACATAAGCAGATCTTGGTTGGGATTTTTTTCTAAGGAACCTACAAATTTTAATTAGAATAATTAGGCTATGCGTTTCAAATTCACAAATCTTAGAATCTATGCTCCTAGAAGCTCGTATAAGGCTCTGTCCTTAAATAAAAATACATTTTTATTTTTCAGAAAGATCATTATCCTTATCGAAAACTATCAGCCCTTTACAGTTCCGACGGATCGAATTCGGATTCGTCAGAAGTTGTACGTCCTGTGGAAACGATTGACGATATTTATATTCAATTTTATAACGTCTATTCGAAAGTAATTTTAATCAAACGAAAATTTTTTTTTTTAATGATAAATATTTTTTTTTATGTAGGGCTCGGTAATAATGAACATGTTAGAAAATGTAATGGGCGAAGAAAATTTTCAAAAAGGTTTACGCGCCTATTTGGAAAAATTCAAATTTAAAAGTGCCGAAACAGGCGATTTGATCGCCGTTATGCAAGAGTCGATAACAAATGTTAAAATCGACGAGTTTTTAAAAACATGGCTGTATCAAAAGCGCTATCCTTTGGTAACCGTAAAGGATAATGGAACGTCCTTAGTTTTAACGCAAAGAAATATTTGGAAAAATTCAGATTCACCTTCGATTTTTGGGTAACTTTTTTTATCGATTTGTAACGTTGCAAAAAATGTAAACACCCTAAAATATCTTAATTTTAGTTACAAATGGACGATTCCAATTTTCGTAAGGACGAATATTAGCCAAACTGATTCGTTTTTCTGGTTTGACCAAAAGATGGACGAATGTAATTTTTTTTAACTAAATAATTCTAGGTTTTTTTTGGTTATTTAAACATTTTTTTTGCAGTAATTGTTTCAAAACCAAGCAATGTAAAATGGATTAAAATTAACTCCAAACAAATTGGTTTTTATCTGACTAAATACACCCCAGAAATGTATGAAAATTTATTATTAAATTTTCAGGTACCTCAGAAAAAAAAAAAGCAAATTTAAAATATTTTAATTTAAACTATTTTTCAGGAGTTACCAGTTCAAGACAGAGCTCATTTAATAGACGAAACTTATAATTTATTTAATCTCGAAGAATTGTCCTGTGAATATTTTTTTCGATTTTTGAATCAGAGTCGGAATGATTTTGATAGTTTCTCTTCGATTTATGTTGTAAGATCGACTGAGAACGTTTTTCACTTGTTGGAAAAAGCACATGAAGACATTGATAAATTATTAACGGTAAAACTTTGAGTACCCTAATTTAGGGGTGAATGTTTTTGGGTGGGCCCCCAAACACATACATTTTTTGTTTGTTTTTTTGCTACTGTATACAGGGTGTCCAAAAAATGGCGCATAAACGCGATGGTACGCTCTTGAGACATTCTCAGCGATCCCTAGAAAATTGTAAAAAAAAATCCATCTGTTATATTCATCGAGAAAAATGCGAACAAAGTTGCATAAATTCGGCAACACAGTCTAGGAAAATACATCTAAAAATCTCATCTATAATTCTAAAAATCCCATTTATGAGTCTTGATCACTTTTGCACTAGATTTTATTGACGTTGTTGTCAGCTTCATTTCATAAAAATTTTGTAAAATTAAATTGATTATAAAAATGTAATTCGACCATTTAAAAAATAAATAAATGGTGGAATGGTTTAAGATTGACTAAAGCTTTGTATTAAACTATTTGTTTCGTTAATATGTGCTGTTATATTCAAGATATAAGCGCACTTTGGGGCCTCATATCTCCGAGGGTATATAAGATAGATTTTTTTTAACAATTTTCTAGGGCTCCCTAGACATGCACCAACAACGTACCATTGCGTTTATGCGCCATTTTTTGGACACCCTGTATATCTTGTAAATTGTAAAAAAAAATTCTCTGTAAACTGAATTAATTTTAATGTATTAAGCGTAAAAAAAATAATTTTTTTTTAGGATTTTATTATTTTTTTGTTCGAAAGCAAGTATGAAAAATTAGGGTGGGAAGTCAAAAGTTCAGAAACATGGAATGACAGGTACTTAAATATTTTTTAAGGGGATTTTTAAATATAAAAAAAGTTTTTTTTGCACACAAAAATTTGGTTAATTTTCAACAATTTTTTAAGGCTATATCGTATCGCATTATTTGACTTTTTTTGTGACTTTAAATCCAAAAAATGTCTGGAGGATATCCAACAAATAAACACCCTTAATGGAACAATACATTCTGATAATAAAGGAATTCACAAAAGTAAGTATTGTGGAGAAAAATAAAACAATTTAAGACTCTTATTTTTTTAGAATTACTGCATTTTCAAAAACGAAAACGATCAAGTTACCTTGACATTATCAGGTCTGATAATGTAGAAAAATGTTTTACCTGGATGAGAAAAAACATTCCAGAGTTTCTTAAGAGCAAAAATGTTACAGATAGTTTATAGAATAAAGTTTTTAACTTTAAACATTTGTTTTATTTTTTCTGGTACGCCTATGCTTTTGTAGAAAGCTTCAAATAGTTAAACAAACCAATACCAGAGGGCACAATATGTTTAAATTTTGTTTTAAATCAATAATTTGGTTTTGTACAGCGCTATCTTATGAAGAGTCATTGAACTAACTGGTGCGTTTAGTCGCTACTAGAGGGAGCTAAAGTCTAGAACCAGAATTAAGAAAAAACTTAAAAACGACTACGAAAATATAAAATATTGGCTTATAATGTAAACATAAATATAAATGACGCTTTAAAAAAAATTGACGACAAAAAAAATCAAAACTGGGTTCTAGCAGACATAAAATATGGTACCTCCCAAGGTACCAATGGTTCCACTCCTTCGTAGAAAGTTGCCGGATAGCAAACCCATTAAGAATTCTTACCTTGATCGCAAGTAAGAGACAACATGAGTAACACATTCTTTGAAAATATGACTTGAAAAAAATGTTTTATAAGTTTCTAGTAACATAAAGTGATTAAAATATTCTTATTACTAGGAAAAAGTGCAGTTATCTTCATGAAGTTTGGATAAAAACAAGTGTAAGTGCTATTTTTTAGTTCTTCAAGGTGAAATCTATAAAACTAAGTACGCACCATTGACTTATAAAATATGGATCTGTAGCGCAAGTAAAAGTAATTTGAATAAACAGAAACAAAAAATTTTGGCTTAATTTCTAAAGGAAATTAATGTAAAAGAATTTACACAAATTATTTAGAGCAAAAATAAATTGAAGAATACTCCCATCTACCTAAATGTTTTAAAAATAAACTCTGCTAATATTTTTTTTCTGACTACAAAATCTTTTTACTTCACTTCAATTGCTGAAATTTTAATTAAATTGAATTTAAGGAAAATTTTTACGTACCTAATAAAAATTGAATTGCAATATCGTAAAGAAAAAACTGAACAAATAAAATCCAACTCCAAAGCTGTTTATAATCCAAACAAAATCATTCAATCAAATAAATTGAATGAACATACCCATAAAAAAACCTTTTATTTTTTTGCTCAAAGAAAGGGTGTTCCCAAAAATTCTGACTGCAACAAAAAAAAAAAAAAAGATTCTTGACTTAAAGAAGAATTTCGCGAAGTATTAAAACTGTGGTTATGTAATGTTGGTTGCCTAAAATCAGCAAAAAACACCACTTTCTGGTCATTGCTTAGTGGGTTTATAAGAGTTAATTTTAATAAAAAATTGTGCTTACCAGCAACATAAATAAACAAAACACAAGTTGACATATTCTTAAGGTCTAGCAATAAGCGTTTAAATACAGAATTTTGGCAATTTAAAATGCAAAAAAATAGTGCTTCAAAATTGTCAAAATTCTGTATTTAAACGCTTATTGATGGACCTTGGAATATTTCAACTTGTGCTTTGTTTATTTATGTTGCTGGTAAGCACAATTTTTAAATAACTTAACTCTTATAAACCCACTGAGCAAGTGAGCAATGACCAGAAAGTGGTGTTTTTTGTTGATTTTAGGCAACCAACATTATATTTCCACACTTTCTATGCTTCGCGACATTCCCTGTTAAGGGACAAGTTTAAAATATTTTTATTTCTTTTTGTGGGCAAAAAAGTCTGTTTGTATTTTGTATACGCACTTAAAGGACACCCTTAAGTGTACACAAAACGTAAAAAGAACACTCAAGTAGTTGTGGAACGCCATTAAAATAATTGAACATATAAATCAAAGTTGGGGTAAGTTCAAGTTTACCTTTATCCCTGTGGTCTTTACGGGCCCAGCTGATAACATACACCCAATTTGCTAGTGCTTACATAAGCCAAAGTGATGGGATTTCTTTTAAAAAAGTGGGTCAGGTAGTCTCGCGGCGCAATTTTAATGATGTTAGAAGGCTTGTGAACAAAATCCACCCCTATTCCTGTATTCAAGCGTGTTTTACATGATAAATATTTAAGAAGAAAACCAAACTTGCTTTGAATAAATCAACAGGGTGAGAAAAGTTGTTAATGCAAGCGAAAGACACTTTTTGAGCTTGTTCAGGCAAACAGATCGATTATTGGGGAGGAACACTTTAAAACAAGATGCTAAATAGATTCAGATATTACCCGGCGCATTCGCCAAATTACAAATTATGATATTTTGCAAATAAACACATTCTTATATTTGCGTTCTATAATGTGCACATTATGAAACCCAAAATTTGGTTTTTTAAAGTTTCTGAATTGCTTCATTATTAAACCCAAAATTTTATTTTATTGGTTGGCTTTCCTGATGCAAAAAGATGAATTCTCTTCTTGCAAGGTACTTTTAATTTACAAATTTTACTATTATAATCAATCGGGGCACATAATTTTTTTGTAGAGGGAATAACTAGAAGAATTGGAGAAACGATATCAATGGTTACATTTTCTCAAAAACGTCTATTCATTCAGTATTAAATGAGTAAAGTTTACAAATGTCATTATTCAATATGTCTAACTTTAATTTATTTTTTACTTCAAAATGTCAATGTTATGCTATAAAGGTTGGTCATAAAATCAAAATTTCATGTTAAGTTTTTAATTCAAACTAAAATAGTATATTAAAACATAGAGTTTTATAAGGAACGTTTTTTAGCACGCGTCCTGGTTTGGAAAAAGAGCCGCGCAGCGGCGAGTTTTCCAATGGACAAGTGATAAAAAACGCCTTATAAAACGAGTTTTTTATACTATTTTTTATATTTGCTTCATTTAATTTATTAAAAAGCATTTTTAATTTGAATTAAAAACTTAAGATGAAATTTTGTTTTTATGACCAACCTTATAGCATAACATTGACATTTTGAAGTAAAAAATAAATTTAAGTTAGACATATTGAATAATGACATTTGTAAACTTTACTCATTTTATACTAAATGAATAGGCGTTTTTGAGAAAATGTAACCATTGATATCGTTTCTCCAATTCTTCTAGTTATTCCCTCTACAAAAAAACTATGTCCCTCGATTGATTATAATAGTAGAATTTGTAAATAAAAAGTACCCTGCAAAAAAAGAATTTATCTTTTTGCATCAGGAAAACCAACCAATAAAATAAAATTTTGGGTTTAATAATGAAGCAATTCAGAAACTTAAAAAAACCAAATTTCGAGTTTCATAATGTGCATATTATAGAACGCAAATATAAAAATGCATTTTTATGAATTAAATGATGCAAATATAAAAAATAGTATAAAAAACTCGTTTTATAAGGCGTTTTTTATCACTTGTCCATTGGAAAACTCGCCGCTGCGCGCCTCTTTATCCAATCCTGGACGCGTGCTAAAAAACGTTCCTTATAAAAGTCTATGTTTTAATATACTATTCTAAGCATTTTTACTGTATTTTCACAAACATCTGTTTATTCCCAGGCTCTGATTAACAATTTGCAACATGGCAACGGGCAAAAACAAAAGCAAAGCAATAATAAGTCTTCTCATAACGTTGTGTAGCATGTTTCCAAGCTATATAGAAGCAGGATATGTTCCACCAGGACCTCACTACAGATGCCCTAAGGACTACTTATTATTACATCCTTGCTCGTGTGATACCGAGTCCGATGTGGGAATAACAGTTACGTGCAACAATACCAACCTTGCCTCGATGAGCGTGGGTCTTAATAATTTAGCCACCTTTGAGATCCCTATAACGCAACTTACTATTTATAGATGCCATATTGGTAAGATTTATCTTTAAGGAATCATCCCGAAGGTCCTGACATAAATTTCAAGAATCATCTACCAGGAAAACATGAATTAGCATTATGTTCACCCGGCGCATTCGCCATATTCTTTGATGATTAAAAATACCTTAATTTAAGGACTAAATTATTTAAAAATACATTCCTTCGTATTGCAATTCTAGTTTTTTTTCTATTTCTATGACGATTTTATTTTTCAGGCAAACTATATGGAAGTCTTTTATACAAACTGCAGTTGCAGGTCCTGAAAATTAAGGATACACCAATTGAAAGCGTTGATGAATACACATTCCTTGGAGTTAATAATACTTTGAATGAGCTTCATTTAATAAACACTAGTTTGAGTGAATTTCCTACCCTTGCTTTTAAGGTAAGGATGTTTTGTAATATTTGTAGGGGTACATGAGACTCAAGGAAAATTGCCTTGGATTTATAGCCCAATCATTCTAATAATGCCCCCAGAAAAAAATCCCAACCAAGATCTGCTTATGCAGGTTTGTAGCCACTACCCCCAGGAACATAAACGTGAAAATTTCCCACAAAATTTCCGTGACGTTTAGCCCCCATCTTGCATAGAAGTGAGGAGTTAGTTTTGTTAATACCTAAACTATTTGGCACTTTTGAAAAAAATTTTAAAAATTTTTAGGAACATTATTTTTAATAAGAATACAATCATTTTTAAAAAAATAATAAATCACCAATATGAATGATTTTATATCACTTTGAAAATGTACTAATTTGGTCCTACATAGAACGCTGCAATCTATGCTTCAGGACTCTATGACTAAGATAGACGATTATGATGAAATAAAGTGATTTTCAAAGAGCTATAAAATCGTTAATATTGGTGATTTATTATTTTTTTAAAAATGATTGTATTCTTATTCTTATTAAAATAATATTCCTAAAAATTTTTAAAACTTTTTTTAAAAGTGTCGAATAGTTTAGGTATTAACAAAAAGCTAACTCCTCACTTCTATGCAAGATGGAGGCTAAACGTCACAGAAATTTTGTGGAAATTTCTTACTTTTACATTCCTGGGGGTAGTGCCTACAATCCTGCATAAGCAGATCTTGGTTGGGATTTTTTTCTAAGGAACCTACAAATTTTAATTAGAATAATTGGGCTATTACTTGATATTACTTAAATTAGCATCCTTTTTTGTATGCCGTGATATTTGTAAGGACTATTACAGACTCATTAAATGTCTAGACAGGATTTTTGCCGGTTAAAATCAGTTCAAAATACTTTTTATTAAAATGAATTATCCTGTATAAAAATCTACCTATCTTAAAAATGTACTCTTTAAAGCTTGTTGTAGCCAGGATAAAAGGTTCGTTCCTTAAATTTATGAAGGTGAAGTAATTACACTTCAGACCTAAACGATAATGGTATTGCGTAATGTCCCATTTATGTTTCAGATCCTAGGAAATTTAACAATACTAAACATAGACTACCACAAACTTAGTGAAATTCCAAAGGATGCTTTCAGTTTAAGTGATATGTCTGGAAGACTTTTACGACTGCATTTAACAAATGGAAATATCACAACACCACCAATTGAAAGTTTGCAGACATTACGAAAATTAAAAACGCTAGATTTACATGGGAATAATATTAAGGATTTAAAGAAGTCACAGTTTAAAGGATTAAGGGACGTCGAAGTTTTGGATCTAAGCCACAATTCTATTGTCAAAGTTGACTCAAGCCACTTAGCGGATCTCACTAAATTAGGATGGCTTAACGTGTCTCACAATAGTCTTACGGAATTAACTAGGTAAGAATTTTAGATCCTTAAAACACTCCTAAATATATTTAGCGGATCTAAATGCACCTACATTATCTCTCAAAAAGTGTCCTTTAGGCATGCTAATAGATTTAGGTATTAGGAGAACAGCAAAACATAATTCTTCTTGCATTATTAAGGCCGTAGGAATATTATTTGTCTAGTTTGTGTTTGTTACGTTCAGGAGCGCCTATGAAAAGGGCGATTTATAGAACGTTACTTTCACTTTACTTCGGCGTAACTTCACTTCCGCGTAGGTAATTTAACAAATTTGCTTAATTTACATATTGTAAAGTTACGTGAAATTGGAAACAGGTATGCGCATGTGTCTGAACTCGCGACTTCTGACTATTTACACCTGGGCGGTAATTACGGAATATTGCTTCGTACGAAACCTACATAAGAAGACCAGCAGGTTTCGTACGAAGCGATATTCCGTAATCACCACCCTTGACAATAAGAGTGAATATCTCATTTTTGCAAATTTTGCACATGATCGGCCAAGCTCGGCTTTTAACAGTACTACTTATAGCTAAATGAATCAGCAAAGTAGCGCTAAAGTGAAGTATAAATTTGCTAATACATTCCTATGTATTTTATTAAATTTTCTGTAAAGTTACGCCGAAGTAAAGCGGAAGTAAAGTGAAAGTAATGTTCTATAAATCGGCCTTACACTTTATTTATTTTTCAGAGGAGCTTTCGCGCGCAATACAATCCTAAAACTACTTAACATGTCGCATAATAAAATAAAACGTCTGGATTCAAACTCCTTTAGAGGAATGAGATTTTTAAGGCGACTCTACCTATCAGACAATATTATATCTGACGTAGCAAGAGGCACTTTCAGTACACTTACCAGAATTGGAACTATTGATTTGGCTCGTAATTTACTTAAGAAAATCGATTACCAAATGTTTTATCAACTTAACTATGTCGAGGTGAATATTTTAATCGAGCAAACAGCACATCTCGCTCAGAAAACTTTTTTGAGTTACATGAATAAAACGTTGTTTTAATATTAATGCGCCTCTTTGCAGATAATCGATGTATCGGAGAATAACGTGACGGAAATACAAAAGTTGGCCTTTAAGGATATCTATTTAGCAAATATAAATTTATCCAAAAACAACATTAGTAAGGTAGAGCCTGGCGCCTTTGAAAATTGCGCTAATATTTCGACGCTTGACCTTTCCTACAATCAAATTACGAGTTTCCCGAAGAACGCCTTTGATGAGTCCACTTACGCCACTGAGATACAGCTGTCCTTCAATTTACTGACGGAGCTAAATCAGGTTCGTCATTTTAAGACTTGCGTTTCAAATTCACAAATCTTCAAACCTGTGCTCCTAGAAGCTCGTATAAGTCATCTCGGATGAGTTCCCGCAAATTCTACTCAGTAGCACATCTACATGAGGGCCCCATATATATTAAAACGAAATGTAGTTTTAAAAACTACAAAAATAGGGCTAAAAACGTATTATGGTTTCATTTAAATTGGTTATTTATTTGTGTCGAAAATCTGACTCCAAAAATCATTATACTATTTTTGTTTTTTATTTTCGACTACGGATACATTTTTTGGTTTATATACATTACGTGGTGTATGCCAAACCATAATACATTTATTTAACATGGTTTTCTAGCTTGTAAATGATTAAAATTGCAACTTACGTTTTTCCCTAATATAGATGTGCTCGTTCAAAATTTTCAATGTAGGACGAAAAACACCAAAAGTACTATTTTACCATATTTTTATTATTTCTTGCACTTAGTACTACTTCTAAGTAGCACAAACATTGTCCTAAATATGTTTAATCATATAGTTATTGATGTGTTACTCCGTACTTTTACATATTTTGTTGAATTTGGAAAATAACTGACATTCAGGGAGATGATTTTAATTTTACGAACTTTTGAGTGCACAGATCATTTATGAATTTAAAACCCAAGTCTTAAGATCCAAAATCCTGAATGTTATAGGTGTGTGCTGCTGCACCAATTATTAATCAAAATCTAAAGGTAAACAGTTGTTAAATATTTGAAGTCGGCTTAAGATTTATGAATATCTCAACATCTCTATGAGAAATTTGCAGCAGCGCCATTTCAAGAGCACAAAGTTCTAATTCCCTGATTTATTATTAATAGTTTTGCAGGATTTATGGCAGGCTGCAACTTAACAATATTCGTTTTTGTAGATTCCACTGCACAACATGACAGGCTTAAAGATATTAAATGTGTCCCACAACGAGATTACCAAGGTCCCTAAGGCCACGTTCCCCAAACTATACGAACTACATACGATAGATTTATCGTATAACCATTTGACTGAGATGTTTAACTCTGTCTTACAGACGTTGTTTTCATTGCGGTCTCTGAATCTTAGCCACAACCACTTAGAAACAATAAAGCCAGGCACTTTTGGTACGCTTCCAACGCTTTTAGAGCTCGATCTGAGCCACAATAAACTAAGGGATATCGCTAAAGGCTCGCTAACACGTCTGGCCAGCTGCAGAATGCTCACATTAAAGGGAAATCATCTGAGCTCTCTGTTTTCGCTGCCGATATCGGTTTCTCATTTGGACTTATCTCATAACGAGTTTGAGGAGATTCCTACTGAAAAATCCTGGCCCAGCATGAACTCCCTGCTTAGTCTGGATCTATCGCACAATAGACTCGAGGATCGATTAGGACAAGGAAGCCTCGCTAACTTGCTTACGCTGCGAGAGCTTAATTTGAATTATAATGGGATTACTCGTCCTCCTTGGACAGCGCTCAATGATTTAACATCACTGCAGTATCTGTATTTGGAGGTAAGATCTGATTCTTATAATTTTCTTTATAGTACGGTAGGCGGCATCCAAAAACACACATCATCGAACGGCGTCATGATTTTTTGTGCATTGCATTATATTTAATATTTCTTATCTTTTTTCCAATACACTTTCAGCGCTAACAGGGAGCGTTTTATTTAAACAGAATAAGTGGAATATTTTTTTTTAAGAAATAAAATTATATGTGCAAATATGAGCCTTAACACTGCCAGACATTTATGAAGTGAAATTTTTTAATTTTGTGTAATCTGTAGACTTTTATGCGTAAAATAAGAAATTTCTATTACAGGGTTTTCTGGCCTTGGAAAGCACATTTGAAAAGCAATTTACCCATCATAAAGGGTTGGCAGGGTTACAGCTCGAAGGTGCAAAAATCAATTTTGTTGTACGAAGGCAACGATCCCACTTTTTTTTTCCTTAAAAAAAAAGGCTCCCTCATTGGCCTGCCAGTTTGTTGGATTAAGAAAAGTAATATTAAATATTATGTTATACCAAGAAATCATGAGTTCGTTAATGGTGTGGATTTTCATGTTGATAGCTCCTATACTATTAAGAGCCTGACTACCCACTTTCTCTTATGCAAACTTGTGTACAACTTAGACCGCAGTTTGTAGCTTTATTATTAGATCAATTGTTTTAATATTTTGACCATATAATGTAGCTCCGTTTAAAATACTTATTGTTTGGCACATTATGTTTTGTAGCCCTAGTTTGGCAAAAATAACAGTTTAAAGAAGGGGAAACTATACCAAAAACAACTCATTTTCTTCCTTAAATTGAGCCTCAAAATCAATTTTTAAAAAACAATAAGTATTACAAAATAAGTTATCTTTCTAATGACACCAAGTTTTTCAAAATCGGATAAGAATTAACTAAGACATTTGTGGTAAAAGTTTTGTGAATATTTGCATAAAAACGTGCTGTATTAAACCAAGGTCAAGCCTCTCTCTAGTTGTACTGGTAGTAGGTGGCTACTCTAGACACATATTTATGATGAAAATATATCTGTTCAACTAGTCTTTAGTCTATTCTGGTCACCGCAGCCCGTGGTATAAGGACTGAGTGTCGGGCTCTTAAAAGACAATTTTAAAAACGTTCCCTATAAAAAACCTGGCGGTTGTAATTTAAGTTTCACATGATTGCACAGCGACAAGAAACCGTCTTGACACCCAATTAAATTCCGTTTTTTACGCCAAAAAAGAATCCTATTGTATGTTAAATTGCCTGAATTTTTTGTATTTTTAGGGCAATAAGATCGAGAAATTGGATCGTGCAGCATTTGGACGTCTACCTGTTGTATTCGAACTAAATTTAGCTCACAACAGACTCAATAACATCAGTTCTCGTGCTTTTGAAGGGCTCTTGCAAGTGCTTGTTCTGAATCTTACAAACAACAACCTTACTTACATTCCTAATGGAGCTTTTCAGAGTGAGTGCTCTTTCAATAATATAAAGCTTTTACGTTGTAATGTTTTAAACGTATCTATAGTAGCTTTTACCTTGATACTTATATTCATTTAGAGACCATTGCTTTCGGCATTAAGACGTGCGTTTCAAATTCACAAATCTTCGAATCTGTGCTCCTAGAAGCTCGTATAAGGCATCTCCGTTGAGCTCCCGCAAATTCTACTAAGTAGCACATCTACATAAGGGCCCCATCGTATGTTAAAACTAAGCGTAGTTTTGAAAACTACAAAAATGGGGCTACAAACGTATTATGGTTTCATTTAAATCGGTTATTTCTTTGTATCGAAAATCTGACTTCAAAAATCATTGTACTATTTTCGATTTTTTTTTTGACTACGGATACATTTTTTGGTTTATATGCATTACGTGGTCTATGCCAAACTATAATACGTTTATTTACCATGGTTTTTTTAAGCTTGTAAATGATTAAAATTGCAACTTACGTTTTTCCCTAATATAGATGTGCACGTTTAAAGATTTAAATGTACAAAGAAAACACCAAAAGTACTATTATACCATATTTTTATTATTTCTGGCATCAGTACCACTTCTATATATCACAAACATTATCCTTCATATTTTTAATCATAGTTATTGATGTATTACTCCGTATTTTTACATATTTTGTTAAAATTTCGAAAATAACTGACATTTAGGAAGATGACTTTTCACGAACTTTTGAGAGCACAGAACATCATTTATGAATTTGAAACGCCCCTCTTAATAAATGAGTCTAAAACGACAAATGGTGTCGGGTCCAAGGATTTTTTCTCTGTTTTCAATGCCGATTGCAATTGGCCTTATTTGCTAAAAGGTTCATTAAAGCTTTTTAAGTATCGATCCTTAAATTTTAAACTTTGATCACATTAATGGTTTTATAGGTCTGGTTTCTTTGCAAAAGTTAGATTTATCCTTCAATAAAATCGAAAAGTTAGATAATAAGACTAACGGTTTGCTGGATGACTGCTTGTCATTGGAAAAAGTAAGAAATTAAAGCCATCATTGGAAAATATAATATGATTTAAACTCCATTTCCTTTTAGTTAAACTTAAGCCACAATAAAATCAGCTTTATAAGTAGAAAAACGTTCCCGAATGATCCTTATATTCCTTATAAATTAAAGGAAATAGATTTGAGTTATAATTCATTGCCGATAATCACTTTTGATTTGACGTTTGGAACGAGCAGACTGGAAAAATTGAATCTTTCCCATAATTCAATTGGCGATATTCGACGAGGCAAGTATTTTAAGCTTTTTTTTTTTATTATAACGCAAAAACTCTATAGATTTAAATTTTTTACAGAAAGTTTTTAATTTATTATATTCGTATTTGTTATACTCTTCGCAGACAAAGTCGAAGAGTATATTGCGATTGGTCGGAGCTTCTCTAAAATCGTTAATATTCGTCCTAGTACTCCTAGAGCAAAAATTTTACATATTCGTTCGTTTCATGTCTTTTTAAGACTTTTATTTTTTGTCCGTTTGTCTGTAACGAAACTTGTGACCACCATAACTCAAGAACGGTTTATCGAATCGACTTGAGATTTAACACAAAAATCAATCCCATTTAGAGGAAGAGCCCTATTGTTTTTGGAAAAAATCAAGTTATAAATAGAGGGTTAGAAACACCCCTAAAGTAGAAAAAAACACATATTTTTGTTAATATCAACTTTACGAAAAAAAATATTCTTAATAAAATTAAAGATTGTATTTTTTCCTATAAAAAAGCATGTGTTAATTTTTTTGTATCCCCACCCGTTTACAAAAAAATAAGTTTTACGTTTTTTTCAATAAAATAAAAAAAAACACCTATTTAATCATCTACTGCGAAGAGTATCATACAGAATGTGTAACAATTATATAAAAATAAAAAAATAGTCCTAAAAAATGAGCTATCTGCGAACTTTAACTTTTTAAATGATATATCCCTCTCACTGATCTAACTCGCTCTTGTTAAATATTACATTTGTAAAATACAATTAAACATAAATTGCAAAATAATTGAATTGTTTCAAAAGTTATTAATTTAAACGTTATGCGACAAAACTAATGCTTTTCCATTTATTTCCAACTTTCATATAATATTAATAATAATTACAGGCGTAATTGGAAATTTAACAAAACTGCAAATTCTGGATTTGTCCTTTAACAAACTACAGGATATTTCCACCGATTTGCAAGTGTTTCGCGCTCCTAAGAACTTGAGCCAAATTTATTTATCAAACAATCATCTGTCTGCTTTACCCTGGAAACATTTAATGAACGTATCTCACCTACATCTGCTTGATATAAGGAATAACAATTTCTCTACTATCTCACCCGAACTTACAACTATAATTACATCAGGAACACATGTTTATTTTGACGGTATGTATTTTGTGAATCATCACTACAATGTATAGCCCAATCATTGTATTTAAAATATGTAGGTTTCTTAGAAAAAAAATCCCAACCAAGATCTGCTTATGCAGGATTGTAGGCACTACCCCCAGGAACATAAAAGTGAAAATTTCCCACAAAATTTCCGTGACGTTTGGCCCCCATCTTGCATAGAAGTGAGGAGTTAGTTTTTTGTAAATACCTAAACTATTTAGCACTTTTCAAAAAAGTTTTAAAAATTTTCAGGAATATTATTTTAATAAGAATAGAATCATTTTTTAAAAAATAATGTATCACTAATATTAACGATTCTATAGCTCTTTGAAAATCACCTTATTTCATCATAATCGTTATCTTAATCATAGAGTCCTGAAGCATAGATTGCAGCGTTCTCTGTAGAACTAAATTAGCACATTTTCAAAGTGTTATAAAATCGTTCACATTGGTGATTTATTATTTTTTTTTAAAATGATTGTAATCTTATTAAAATAATGTTCCTAAAAATTTTTAAAACTTTTTTCAAAAGTGCCGAATAGTTTAGGTATTAACAAAAACTCCTTACTTCTATGCACGATGGGGGCTAAACGTCACGGAAATTTTGTGGAAATTTTTCACTTTTATGTTCCTTGGGGTAGTGGCTACAAACCTGCATAAGCAGATCTTGGTTGGAATTTTATTCTGGGGGCATTATTAGAATGATTGGGCTAGTAGATGAAACCTTGCAGCGGCGCCGGATAATTTAATGAGAATATTTGGGAGTTATGCTGCCACAAAGTTAAACAAAGTTTTAACAATGTTCTAGGGCTTAATAAGCCATTATTTTCTAAGCTAATTAACTTGGTTTAGGTTACCAAATAACAGCTCGTTCTATTAATAAAACCGCCTTGTGTTTTATTTGGAAAAATTCTAACTGGCCGCATCTACCTGAAAAGACTACTAGCTGGCCGCGCCTAATTGCAGGGTGCTTGGTCGAACTGGCCGCGCGATTTTGTTGGTTTGGTCGTACTGGCCGCGACTCATTAACTTCCTTTTACCTAGATTTATTTTTATGTATCCAATGCTTTATTAAGTTATAATATTAGAAAATTATAAAACAGAGAATCCTTTGGATAATATACAGACTTTTATTATCATTAAATCAAGCCAGCAACGTTGGAAGTACTCAATGCATGTGTTTTTAAGTTTTATCGTTACCGACAGACTTTTTAAAAGCACTGGAGGACATTTTTCCACTGGGGGACACTAGGTTAGAGGTTAGGGTAAGTTTTGCTGCTAAAAAGAAATGTGCTTATGTCACCAAACTGCAATGTAAATCATTTTTTCGATAAAATATTGAAGTTATCGTTGTTTTTATAAAAATAATTCGTTTGGTGCTTTTACTCATCCTTCGACAAAACTTCCTCCACAGCTCCTTTTCTACCTGCTAAACATGGCAGCAGGTAGAAAAAGTGCCACGGCCAGCTCCACCATGACCTATGCAGGAAAATTCGGCCAGTTCGACATATGTACTCCTCATTAAATCTTATGACGCGGCCAGCTCGTATATGCCCTTTTATTTCAGGCAACCCACTAGAGTGCGACTGTTTTTTGCGCCCTTTAAAGCGCTATTTTGATAATGAATTGGAGCTACAACCGTTTTATAAGGATTTGGAATGTACGCAACCAACGTTTTTGGAAGGGAAAAATTTAGCCGACCTTCCAGAGGACAGGATTAATTGCCCGATGAACGTAAACACCTCGAAACTCTTAGCTAACAAGGACGACTACGCCATTACGCCTGACTTCAAATTCAGAGAGTCTAAAATGTACGTCATGTAAAATAATCACACTAAAGGCCGCTTTATAGAACGTTACTTTCACTTTACTTCCGCTTTACTTCGACGTAACTTTACAGAAAATTAAATAAAATACATGGGAATGTATTAGCAAATTTATACTTCACTTTAGCACTACTTTGCTGATTCATTTAGCTGTCAAAAGCCGAGCTTGGCCGATCATGCGCAAAGTTTGCAAAAATGAGATATTCACCCTTATTGTCAAGGGTGGTGATTACGGAATATCGCTTCGTACGAAACCTGCTGGTCTTCGTATGTAGGTTTCGTACAAAGCGATATTCCGTAATTACGGCCAAGGTGTAAATAGTCAGAAGTCGCGAGTTCAGACACATGCGCATAAATGTTCCCAATTTCACGTAACTTTACAATCTATAAATTAGGCAAGTTTGTTAAGTTACGCGGAAGTGAAGTTACGCCGAAGTAAAGTGAAAGTAACGTTTTATAAATCGCCCTTTATTATAGCGTCAAATTTATATTTTTTTTACCGTAGGAAAAATCGTATTCTAAAGCTCAGATGGCGTGTGTTAAAAAACCTGGACATCGCCGATCCGTTCGTAGTAATACGAGATATAAAGGCTCCTTTAAAAACGCTCTACATAAAAGCTATGCCATATTTTCAAAGGAGTTTGGAAATCAACACGGCTGAAGGTAATTTGACTCGACAACTGGTCAAAGGTGGCGAATACCAAGCATGTTTACTTGGTCGTAGTAGCAAAAGTTTAGTTAGACCATTTTACAAGGAGCAATGCGTTACACTTGATAAGCTAACATCTGGAAGTTTTGGTTTAGAAACAAGCAATTTTGTGATATTTGTTATGATTTTTGTGAGACTGTATTTTTTGTAAATAAAAAGCTTAAAGAATAAAGACTGTGTTTCAAATAAGGCGCTACAAGGAGGTGGAGACTTCTTCGCCTTTCGCAAAGTAGGCCTTGCAATTTAGTCCAACTGTCAAATAAGACATCTGTCAGTTGATGCAAATGCCAGTGATCGATTTTTTTTATGAAAATTATAAATTTCATTTTCATACATCAAAAACATCTACAAAATTAAAATAAAACTGTTTAATTACAAACATTACCTGTGACTGCACCTCATACTTGTGAATTTACCTGGATTTCTCTTAAAACTCCGCTTGGATTCCGCGACAGACAATTACCTTTGTTAAGAAATGGTTTTTTTACAAAATATAAAAACACAGTGCTTACTTTACGTGCGAAACCTGTTATTTAATATTTAGTGAATGTTTTATATTCCTTTTTATTTAAAATAAGCTTTAATTTTGGTAAAACTTTGGCAATTGGTAAGAGTTTAAAAATATGTTTACAAATCTAATTATGTGTGCACGTTTTTTATTAAAAAAATATGTCAAGTTTTTTTTACTTTCTTTTACAATATTTTTATAAATTTTACGATGTTTTATTATTATTAATTGATGGAAGACGACAGCCAACGTTTGGCTCATCATGGACTGGAATGGAATATATTGCAGTCCAAATAGTCGTCACTTAGATGCCCGGACCATGTCCCTAGGACTCTCCCGGGCTTGCAAAAGTTGCCGCCACCAATACCGAACAACGTATTGTAATTTTCTTGTAACTATAAGAAGAATCATACGAATATATATATATATATATATATATATTAAAAAACTTTCCTTATTTCAATAAATTATTAAAAATCAATAATCACAATTACTTTACTTGCATTTACACGAATATTTTTCTTGTGGATGCACCGGACGATAAAAAAAGCATATTAAAACACTTTGCCCTCAATATTAGTTTCGTCGTAGAATCCAAGCGAAGTTTAGGAGAAATCTTGATAAATTCACAAGGATGAGGTACTGGGACAGGTAAAGATTGTAATTAAACAGTTTAATATTAGTTTTGTAGCTGTTCTTGCTTTATAAAAGTAAATTTAACATAACTCACAAATCTGACAGGTAATTTTTGTGATGACATTTGTATATCACCCAACCTAAAATTTGTTTTTTGACAATTGTACTAAATTACCCAGCCCTCTTGATGAAAATGTTTACCCCAGGGATGTCTCTATCTTTCATTATAGCGATCTTAGTTTTAAAGACAATGGTTTTTTTGGTTTAGGAAGTCGCTATATAAAATTTAACACAGTTTAAAAACGTAATCGGAAATTTAAATTCAAGCAGTTTTAAATTTCCCCACTAGCGCGTGGGAAGGATACCTCAGGATACGCTGTTAGCTTAAAGAAATTCCAAATGTTACTTTGGGTCATTTCACTTGAGCGAACTTCCAAATCCTGATTACATTTGGAATACCGACATTATTCCTTTTCTTACCAAATTCGTATTGCTAATCCTTGTGCCAAGATTGAAATCCTTGCATTCCTTGAAGTCTATATACAAAGATTTCGAAGAAAATTTACTATGAACAGGACACTTCAAATTATTTAGAGAGTGGGTTGCAACAATTTTTTTTAACAACCATAAATTGCTATGCTAGAGGACCCTTTATAGTTTAATAAAAAACTGGACAATAATTCATTACTTCCCTGAAAGTTTGTCAACAAAAAAGAAGGTTAAAGAATCTACACCTGCCGTAATAATTAGTTAAAATAAAACCAACAAGGAAGGTGTTAGTACAGAAGCGTCTACATAAAATACTACTAATAACAATATCCTTCGTTAATTAGGCTATAATGAGACCAATTTACGAGCCAGGATATGGACCATTAATGCCTTTTTTGCTTCTATTCCTGTTTGTTTAGAACCGCGTTTCATTTCTCAAAGAGAAGAATTTTACAATTAGCAGCTACTTCCAGACGCCTTGCTATTAATCAAAAAAACATTCAATAAAGTATTTGTTAAATTAAATCGGGTTTAATTACATTCTTTGACGATAAATTATTAACGGGACCTGGCAATAAAGAATTATGATTGGTTATAAATTTTGTGATATTAAAAATTGCGATGCTTTGTTTTTATACCTTAAGGATATTAGAATTAAGAAAATGGTGTAAATTTGGAACATGTGAATTAACAACAAATAAAAAGGCATTGTTTAATTTTATTTTAATTAGCGCGGTAGCACGTTTTTAGTATATTAAATTAAATCAATTATGATTTGCGATATATTTTACCGCTAAAAATACAGGATTTCCAAAAAATGGTTCATAAACGCGATGGTACGTTGTTGGGGCATGTATAGGGAGCCTCAGAAAATACTCATATAGCCTCAAATATGAGGCCCCAAAGTGCGAAACTTTAAACGCTCATACCTTGAAGACAACAGCACATTTTAACAAAAATGGTTTAATGTAAAGCTACAGTCTATCTTAAACCATTTTACCATTTGTTTATTTTTTTAATGGTCGAATTACATTTTTATAATCAATTTAAATATGTAAATTTGCATGAAATGAAGCAGCAACAAAGTTAATAAAATCTAATGCAAAAGTGTATGATCAAGACTCATAGATGGGGTTTTTAAATGTGTTTTCCTAGACTGTGTTGCCGAATTTATAGTACTTTGTTCGCATTTTCCTCAATGATTAGCAGATGATTTTTTTTTAACAATTTTCCGGGACCCCAATAACGTACCATCGCGTTTATGCGGCAATTTTTGAACACCCTGCAGATAAAAATATTAAAAATACTTTTTCGGAAACTTCCTGGTGTATAACGCATTTTTAGAAATTGGGCTGCAAAAACGGTAATTTAATAATATTAAAATTTTATTCATAAAAACATGCGCCCACTAAATGCCAACTCCTACACATAATCAACGCTTAAGACTCGATCCAACAAATACTTTTTTTTAATAAAATCTCCTTTCTATCATTTACATTTTATAGCGATTTGTAAAAGGTACATTCAATGACTAAACTCGAACGTGGGAGAACTCTCTAATTAAAAAAACTATTCTCAACATTTTAGCGCAAACCTTATAAAAACACCATAATAAATTAATAACTGTACATAACTTTTTGTAAATAATTTGGGACGTAAGTAGGCCAAATTATCAAGTACTTATAGAACCTTAATGAACAATTAAAATTTAAGATTGTTTAAATAGCGTTAGAGGCTGAGGTTTATTAAAAATACAGTCAATAGTCAATCATTTTAAGCCAAATGAAGATGAGCTACATCTGTCGATTTAGACAAAATTAATGAATTAATTAAAGTCGATTTGTTTAAGCTCCTGAGCACTGTTGAAACTTCATATTAGTCTGCACACAGCCTGAGGACGCAAGAATAAACTTTAATTATTATACTCTTCACAAGAGTATATTGCAATCGATCAGAAAATCCTAAAATCGTCAATTTTCGTCGTAGAGCAAAAATTTTTGCAGATTCGTGCGTTTCATGACTTTTTAAGATTTTCATTTTTTGTCCGTCCGTCGGTATGTCGGTATGTCGGTATGTCGGTCGGTCTGTGGGATGTCACGTTTCTTGTAAACACGCTATCTTAAGAACCAAACTTCCCATCCTATTCAAATTTTAAGGAAAAATCGATCCCTATAAGAGGAAGAACCCTATTGTTTTTGACAAAAATCTGAGTACTATAAAGCCCCCTTTTCGGTCCCCCAAGTGAAAAAAAAATCGTAACTCAATTATTATTAAATTTACAAAAAAAATTATTCGACATAAAACATAGGAAATTTAATTCTCTATAAAAAAGTATCCGTTGGTTTTTTTGTCAGACCCCCCCGTTACCCCCCACCACAAAAAAACCTCCTATCTCCGTTATTATTCAATTAACAAAAAAAATCTTTTTTACAAAATTAATGAAAATTTAATTTTCTATTAAAAATGTTGGTTCATTATTTGTAAAGTTAGCCAGTAAGGTTAAAAAAACAAAAAAACAACTTTTTCAATAGCAAAAAATTTCTAAGTCCAAATCACGTTACGTGTCGGTCAAGAAGGCCATGCCAAAAATATTTTAAACAAAGAAACAAAACCGCTTGTCAGAACAAATAACCTCAAATATTTTAAATGTCAGAACTGACGTTTATCCTCTTCGTTAACTAAATTCTTCGTGTTTTCTGTTAATAGTTTGCACTCTTCGCAGATTTTCTTTACATAATTTTTTTTATATTAGACTATTAATTATCCTATAACAGCTTTCTTGCGAAGAGTATACCATAGAATGTGTAGCAATTATATAAAAAATAGACTAAGCTTTGATTTACAAAATTACACTTCTACCGATTCCGAATTCTACTCGAGCTACTTATCTGTGAAGAGTAATTTCTACGCGTTTCGACTTCTACCCATTTCTAGTTATATTATATTGTACAACCGCGTACCTAAATGTTTTCTACAGACTACAGCCGGTTGCTTGATAGTATCGTTTTTTGCGCTTCTTGATGTGCTTGCGGTTGGATAAATTACGTAATTTGTTGCTTTATTGATTGATTTGAGTTGAGGAACTAAAGATTCTAGTCGTAAAACGTGGGAATATAATAAAAAAATTAAGTAGGCACGAATTTGGTAAAAAAATAAAATTCCAGATGCGATATAAAAACCAATGTGCTAAAAGCTATAACGGTACTCACTTAATTCTTCTTAATTTTGTACCTACGTTGTGTACCCAAATATTTCTGTATAAAAACGCTAAATTATGATTAATATACCTTATTTTACTTCAGAAGAAGATGCCTGGAGGCCTTTTTGCAAGAGTTTTCATGGCACTACCTTTATAAGTACTCTACATTTTGTATATAATATGTGCTTACAATGCTTTTTTTATTCTTAATATGTAGTATGTACAGGGTGTCCATTTATCGCATAAACGCGATGGTACGTTCTTGGTGCATGTCTAGAGATTCCTGGAAAATTGCTAAAAAATCCATCTGTTATATTCATTGAGAAAAATGCGAACAAAGTTGCATAAATTCGTCAACACAGTCTAGGAAAACACATCTAAAAATCCCATGAGTCTTGGTCATACACTTTTGCATTAGATTTTATTGACATTGTTGGCTGCTTCATTTCATGAAAATTTTGTAAAATTAAATTGATTTTAAAAATGTGATTTGACCATTTAAAAGGCAAAGAAATGGTGAAATGGTTTAAGATACTGTAGCTTTGTATTGAACCATTTGTTTCGTTAATATGTGCTGTTATCTTTAAGGTATAAGCGTTCTAAGTTTTGCACTTTAGGACCTCATATCTCCAAGGGTATGTAAGGTGGATTTTTTTAACATTTTTCTAGACATGCCGCAACAACGTACCATCGCGTTTATGCGCCAATTTTTGGACACCCTGTCATAGAAATATATAGAATGTTAATGCTATAGGATGCGCGAAAGCAAAACGTGCCAAATTAAAGATGACACGTACGGGTTCATACACATGCGCATTGGCAGTGCAATCAAAAAGATTTGCGTTCATTGGTGGGTTCTCCGAGTAATAACGATCTTCTACGACGGTGATTATTTCTTATTGGTTGTTTTTAAACGAATGGGTTTATACTCATGCGCATTTCAATCTGCGCGGAGTTCAATTTGACACGCCTTTAGAAACAAGAATTAGAGATCTTTTATTTTACATCTGTGCACCCTGTACGTATGTGTAGGTTATTTCTTTCTGGCCGGATCTACTTAATTATAACTTAATAATGCTCATCTAATTACTTTGTTTCGCTATGTAAACCAAGCCATGCGAAGAGTTCTTCAGTGAAACATGTCAACATCACAATCTTACCGAGTAAACTAAAACGAAGCCAATTTTGCGATTGTTAACACTAACAATAAAGTATTTTAACTGGAAGATCGTGATGAGATACTGAAGATTATTTGAAGAGATTCACACCGTAGTTTCAGAAATTGCAATTTTGAAAAATTATATCGTCTATAAGAATCCAAAACAGATAGCCCAATTATTCTAATTAAAATTTTTAAGTTCCTTAGAAAAAAATTCCAACCAAGATCTGCTTATGCAGGTTTGTAGCCACTACCCCCAGGAATATAAAAGTGAAAAATTCCCACAAAATTTGCGTGACGTTTAGCCCCCATCTTGCATAGAAGTGAGGAGTTAGTTTTTTTGTTGATACCTAAACTATTCGACACTTTTGAAAAAGTTTTAAAAATTTTTAGGAACATTATTTTAATAAGAATACAATCATTTTAAAAAAAATAATAAATCACCAATGTGAACGATTTTATAGCACTTTGAAAATGTGCTAATTTGGTCCTACAGAGAACGCTGCAATCTATGCTTCAGGACTATGACTAAGATAGACGATTATAATGAAATAAGGTGATTTTCAAAGAGCTATAGAATCGTTAATATTGGTGATTTATTATTTTTTTTAAAATGATTGTATTCTTATTAAAATAATGTTCCTAAAAATTTTTAAAACTTTTTTCAAAAGTGCCAAATAGTTGAAGTATTAACAAAAAACTAACTCCTCACTTCTATGCGAGATGGGGGCTAAACGTCACGGAAATTTTGTGGGAATTTTTCACTTTTATTCCTGGGACTAGTGCCTACAATTCTGCATAAGCAGATCTTGGTTGGGATTTTTTTCTAAAGAACCTACAAATTTTAAATAGAATGATTGGGCTATATTTTGTCCTTTTGAGTATTTTTATCTCCTGCAAAAATTCCATGATTTTCATCTTAACATTTTAAGAACTTCCTGTTTGCGTTGCGTTTTAAAAAGCTTGAGAAAATCTTCTTGATACTTAATTGTTTCGGAAAAAGTTGTAAAATTGTCACCATCCTGAAAATCTAAAATAATTGCCCTATTAAATACAAATACAAATAAAAGAATTATTCCAAATTTAACGCCAAATAATTACCATTGTCTGAAAAAGAAACCAACAACTTCTCACAATTAAACCCAATTAAATAAACAGATACCAGATCTAATGCTACAAATTATATTTATTTTAAACCAAGTAAAGTTGATTTTATACGACTAATTCGGCGTATCAGAATCATTAAACTAATTACTTCGATACTATGGACCACACATTACGTTCAAATGAATCTATTAATCGCTAAACAAACCTTTTTTCTTTATTCAATTATTATTGTCGGTAAAAAATTGATTCGGCTTGCCTTCTAGCCTTAAATTGATTTCTTTGAGATTTTAATTAAAAAACCTTGATGCGCATAAGCATTTTATGTTACGGGTAGAAACATAAGTCATAAATAATGTTAACACAGATTAAAAAATCACTATATGATTTAAAATGGGACTCAAAAAAACCATTTCGCATTTTCAAAAAATATCAAAATTTGGTCAACTTTAAAAAGCTCTAGCAAAAAAACAAAAGCACTTGGAAAAAAACAAATTGCATATTTGTTTTCTAGGGCTTATAATAAGTATAAAAACACAGTTTAAGGCAAATCTATTTTCTAATTTTTTTTTTAAATTTTTCCAAGGGGTATTAAATAATTGTCGATTTTGGCTAAAATCAAGTTTTTTGACTGCCAGAGTTTTAAAAAAATTCTGACATGCCTGCAAAGTTCCATATTTATGTAAAACAAGCTGCTGAATCCGAATCTGATACTTAAATATTAACAGCGCTTTTAGTTTTAGTGCTACGAGCGTTCAAAGGCAACTTTAAACGCAAAAATCAAAAATTTCTAATTAACAAAAAAAAAATTTAGGATAAAAAAAATCCAGATTTATATTCTACAGCCAAAACTTAATTTAAAAAAATAAGTTTAAATAAAATCGGAGAGAATTTTTTTTTGTTGAGCTTTTTTGAAAATAATAAAAATTTTGCCAACTTTTAAAAAGCTCTTGCTGAAAAAAAAAACACTTGGAAAAAAACTGATTGCAGATTTGTTTTCTACGGCTCATAATTAGCATAAGAACACAATTTAAGGCAAATCTATTTTCTAATTTTTTTTTAGATTTTTTTAAGGGGTAGGTATTAAAAAATTGTCGATTTTTGCCAAAATCAAGTTTTTTGACTGCCAGAGCTTTAAAATAAATCTGACATGTCTGAAAACGTTCATGCTTATGTAAAACGAGCTGCTTAATTCGAATTTAATACTTAAATTATTACAGCCCTTTTAGTTTTCATGCTATGCGCTTTCAAAGGCAAATTTAAACGCGACATCTTTCAAAAATCTCTAATTTCCAAAAAAAAAAAGAAATTTGGGATAAAAAATGCAGATTCGTATTCTACAGCCAAAACATAATTTAAAAAAATAATTTTAAATAAAATCGAAGACAATTTTTTTTGTGGAGCTTTTTTGAAAATAATTAAAATTCTGCCAACTTTGAAAAGCCCTAACAAAAAAACGAAAGCACTTGGAAAAAATCCAATTGGGGTAGGTATTAAAAAATTGTCGATTTTGACCAAAATCAAGTTTTTTGACTGCCACAACCCGAAAAAACTATTGACATGCTTGAAAACTTTCATGCTCATGTAAAACGAGCTGCTTAATTCAAATTTGATACTGAAATATTTACATCGCTTTTAGTTTTAGTGATATGCGCTTTCAAAGACAACTTTAAACGCACCACCTATTTTTTTTTAAAGTGCACCAATTTACAGAATTTTTTTTTTGGAAAAAATTTAGGTTCAGATTTGTATTTTACAGCCAAAAATGGATTTACAAAATAATAAGTTTAAATAAAATCGGAGACATTTTTCTTTTGTTGAGCTTTTTTAAAAATAATTAAAATTTGGTCAATTTTAAAAAGCTCTAGCAAAAAAACGAAAGCACTTGGAAAATATCAGATTGCTGATTTGTTTTCTACGGCTTATAATTAGCATAAAAACACAGTTTAGGGCAAATGTATTTTCAAATTTTTTTTTAAATTTTTTCAAGGGGTAGGTGTTAAAAAATCGTCGATTTCGGCCAAAATCAAGTTTTTTGACTGCCAGAGCTTTAAAAAAATACGAACATGCCTGAAAACTTCCATGCTTATGTAAAACAAGCTGCTTAATTCAAATTTGATACTTAAATATTTACAGCGCTTTTAGTTTTAGTGCTATGCGCTTTCAAAGGCAACTTTAACTAGACATCTGATTTTTTTTAAGTGCTCTGATGGGCAAAAAACTATTTTTAGGAAAAATTTAAATGCTAATTTGTATTCTACAGCCTAAAAGTATCCTACAAAATATAAGATTTATTAAAATCAGAGACATTTTTTTTTCTTAAACATTTTTGAAAATTTGACCATAAAGGATCTGTTTTAGTTGGTCTGTGTTGCCGACAATATGTGCGCCAAACACGCATGAACACTTGCTGACTGCTACATGCAAGTATTTTATTTCGAGGCGGTCAACAAAGCATAAAATATCATCTGCCTCAATGTATGTGCCGCTTTTATTATTATTTGTACATGGAGATGATAATGTGCACCCCTAGAGGCTATGAGCCAGCCAGCGCCCACTTAGACCTTTTATCCATGCATTGACGTACATACAAAAGGGGACAAAAAAACGACCTCGGTGAAAAAAATAGCGAAATTAGTTATTTTTTGGCGATTTTTAATTACTAAAAAATATGTCTTGGGGAAAAAATAACATATTGAATTTGGCCCCCTTCGGAAAATGTTTAAGGGACGCTAATGCCAATACCCAAAGTAGACAATAAAATATAGAATTGTACAAAGATTAGAATAAGGCAAGGAATAAAGGAAACAAATAAAATCCTGGTTCTTATCGTTTAGAAACATGACGACCTTGAATGAGGTGTTGCATCGGACCTAGGTACTAAGGGTAGATTTTTTTAATATTTTATACTTATTTATTTTACACAATATAGGATTAGATCATAGATACTTTTTTACCTTCCAAAAAATATATAACATCCTGCAGGTTTTTTATATGTCTATTCAGGAAGCTAAATCCACAAAATGCACACAAATAAGAGTTTAGGGTTGGCGTGGTAGCCCCCCAAAAAGTCCCCTTTAATTTGCAACATTAGATCACGATAGATCTGCACCAATGACCAAGATAAGTAAATATTTTTTAACTTTCAACAAATATATCTAATATGTGTTAGAACATCTATTCAGAAAGGTAAATCTACAAAACGCACCCTAAAAGAGTGTAGGGTTGGCGTGGTAGCTCCCCAAAAAGCCCTTTTTAATTTGCAATATTAGATAACGATGGGTCTGCAATAAATTTTAAAAATATAAGCTAAATATGATTTTAAAAATTATTTATTTATTATATTTTTGGAAAAATTATTCCCCTAAAATAGTTTTTTAACCCCTAAGTGGCCTCCGATGAGTTATATTTAATTATGTTGGATTTACGCCAAAAAAAATATGATTCTTAAAAACTTATACTGCAAAGTAAGAAAATTTTTGTCTAATGGCCACATGCACCAATGTTTTAAGTGTTTCTTTAAATTTAGGTGACACTTAAGCATACAAAAGGTTAGCATATAGCCGATTGCAATGCGAAAATTTAGAGAGCCCGTAGGTGAATTCATATTTGACTTTAAAACAAATTTCTTGCGTGCATCCTAAAATTACTATTGCAAAATTTAATGACAATTTCAGCTAAACTTTTCTTTATGCCTTACCAGTCACCAACACTAAAAAGCAAAAAAAGAATACCTGAAACTCTACCCCAAATAGTTATTTATATATCAATGGCGTAATGTAATTGTTTTTCGCCCGCTGAGTTATACTTGTAACACGAGGCGAAGCCGAGTGTTACAATAACTCAAGGGCGTAAAACAATTACGCCCGTGATATATACACTATTTTTTTCACGACCGCAACAATTTTTAATATTCTTGTTATAGTCTTACAATATAAGTTAGAAAAAAATAAATATTTAAAACCTTACTTTACGTACACAAAGGCGGGCCAAAAAGTGCACTATTGCGCTCGGTCATGAAAAAAATTTGAATTTTTTAATGATCTATCATCTTGACATTTTGTTTTGCGGGCGCAAAAATATCTTTTGCACCCGGCGGGCTTAAAAGACGCCCATGGTCGAAAACCTAACTTTACGTACACAAAGGCGGGCCAAAAAGTGCACTATTGCGCCCGGTCGTGAAAAAAACAAATTACCAACCCGCCTTGGGCCACAATTATAGTAAGACCATTGGTCTCACCAAACACCTTCGGCGTAACATCTTCAGCTAATGGCTTTAAAGTACCATACGTGGTCTTAATGCTCAAAAAAGTCGCATCGTATTGTTTAAAAAGTACTTAAGTTGAACTTTAAACAATGTGATATACAGGTCAAGGCATCAAGCGCATGCAGTATCACATAGGAGGCTAAGAACTCGTTCACAGCACTCTACTAACTTAAGTCAGTCTGTAGAAGCCAGTGTCTGGAGCGCGTTGTGCTTCGGTACAAGAATGACATTTGTTAAGTAAATATACATTCACTTTCATAACTATTATAACAGACGACAACCCTGATAGTTTGACTGCATGTTTTTAAGTAATTCGCGATAGTTTGTGAGCTAGTTTTTAGGTTACTTGACGTTTTATTAAATAAGTGCATTATGTTTTTTAACTTGGAGAAAATTGTGTTGTTTGCATCATTCGTCCTGATTGCTTCTGCGAAAGGTAAGCTAGGTTAATCCAGTTTTTATAAGCAACATATGTATAACTTTTAGTTTCATTTCATTATGTTTTAAACTGCTGCAAAAAGTTAAATGCAGGACAAAAGTTGATAATTGACGTTGCGTAATAGACGCGGTATTCTAATGTGTGTTTAATTTTTACCTCACGTTCCGAAACGTGTCCTCTTATTTGCGTACACCTAATTTGCGGACATACCCAATTTGCGGACCTAAATGGTCAAAAACGGAAAGGTTAGAGGTATTGAGTTATTTTACCTGGGTAAAATCCAAAATGCATATTTATTTTTGAATTTCAGGGTTTAAGACTGACTTTTATGAAAGCACTGGGGGACATTTTTCCACTGGGGGACATTAGGTTAGGTAGGTTAGGCCAAGTTTTAGTGCTAAAATGAAAATATAAACTCTGGCTATGTTGGTGCCTAGCAGTGCTACCAAAATTGTGTGCATTACACTGAAGGACATATTACTAGGTGTTGTTCTCGGTGTTGTTATGTAAAAAATGTATCAACACATTATCTTAAAGCATTTTAGTTTAAAATTATTTAATCTTTATACTAAATAAAAGCATAAAATATTATGCCTGACTTCTGCACATAAACATTTTAAATTAAAGGATGATTCTTTTCTTACTGCAGGTAAACGGATTAACTCTTACTTAATGACTATGTCCGCAAATTGGAGAGTATTTTGGAATGTACGCATATTGGATGTACGCAAATAAGAGGGCTTCGTGTAATAGGCGCGGTATTCTAATATGTGTTTAATTTTTAACTCACGTTCCCAAACGTATACGAACATTTTGAAGTTGAATAAAATTATTGAAGTAAAGGTTACTGTCTTGCTGCGGCATCGAAATCTTTTTCCGATAACCTTAAATCACACTTTGATGGAATTATTTTTACTCCCTTTGTAAGGTGATATTCAAAAAATGTTATTAAAATGTCCTGTATATAAATACGGGCTATAAAACGTGTTGTAAGTTTACTTATACCCACTGCAACAAAATAGAATGTATAGGTACACAATTATTTACTTAAAGATATGGGATACCGTAACCGTAAAAAGATATAATTGTCGCATAAAAATATTGTCCAATATCCTATTTATACGGTTTTCAAACATTAAATTTTTATGTCTGTATTTATTCAACACTCCAAAATGACAGCTAAAACTTTTTATGGAAGTTTATAGCAAATCCTAGTCGTTCATTTAAATGTAAACGTTAGATTTTATTACTTAATTAACCAATTTAGTCATAACAGGTGAAATTTATTGGAAAACTAATTTCATTTTAGCAGAAAATAATTAACGTAAAATTTAAATCGTACTCAAAAGTTTTATTTTCACCGTTAAATAAACTAATGTGTTTATACTGCAATAAGAAAGTTCGCAATTCGATTTTTAGCTAAGATAAATCCTAGTTTCATGTAATTTCAACAGATTTTTTAACACAAAAATAGAGAAAAATGTATTTAATTGCGCAGACTAAGCGCCGTCATAAATTGGGGTAAAAAAACACTGCATTTCATTTCGTTTTTAATTATCCCATACCCCTTCCTGTCATCGGTCACTTACGTGTTTAAAAAACAATTTTCACAAAGATTTAACATATCCTGAAGTGAAAATAATTTACATACAAATGTTCTTATGCATTATCTCCTATGTTTTATGGGAATGACTTTTACTTTTCTCAGATTATGTTGTACTAACTGTTCATTACAACTAACATTACAATTATTCTTTTCTCTGTAAAATCATTATGCACGTTTTTATATTCATTTAATATTTTTTTAAATGCTAATACTTTTAAGCGTGTAAGAAAATGCAGTTCTATTGTGTTTGTGTTTTATCAGAGGATACGCGTTCGCTTTTATTTTATTGTTGTGTTTTTTCTTTAAGTAAACATTCTGCTAAACGATTCATAGAAACTATGATTTAAATTAATGCTATGCGAGTCTTTTATGGGACTAGTAATTTACTAAGCAAATAGTTTTTTTTATTTCTTTAATTATTTATAATATTATGCTGCACGTTTTTAACTGATAAAGTAAACTGATTTTTTTTGGGGTGAATGGTAATTACACACTTTTTCATGACAACGTTTTTTTAAAAAGAGAATTTCGGTCTTGGTCACTGATTCTTTTGGGCATATACGTGCTGGTCGCGTCATAAAATTTAATGAGGGGTGATTAGGTGGAGCTGGCCGCATTTTACTGCATGGGTCATGGTGGAGCTGGCCGCGGTACTTTTTCTACCTGCTTCCATGTTAAGCAGGTAGAAAAGGAGCTGTCTCAGAAGTTTTGTGGAAGGATGTGTATAAACACCAAACGAATTTTATTTTTATAAAATAATAACGATAACAGAACTATCAATATTTTATTAAAAAAATGATTTACATTGCAGTTTGGTGACATAAGCACCTTTGTTTAAATATTCTCTTTAGCAGCAAAACTTACCCTAACCTACCTAACCTAGTGTCCCCCAGTGGATGTGTCCTCCAGTGCTTTTAAAAAAGTCTGTCGGTAACAATAAAACTTAAAAACACATGCATTGAGTACTTTCGACGTTGCTGGCTTGTTTTAATGATAATAAAAGTCTGTATATTATCCAAAGGATTCTCTTTTTTATAATTTTCTAATATCATAACTTAATAACACATCGGATACAGAAAAATAAATCTAGATAGAAGGAAGTTAATGAGTCGCGGCCAGTACGACCAAACCAGAAATATCGCGCGGCCACTTCGACCATGCACCCTGCAATTAGGCGCGGCCAGCTAGTAGTCTTTTCAGGTAGATGCGGCCAGTTGGTATTCTCCCATTCTTTTAATGACAAACAGTCTTTTAATAAACATATAATTGCAGGTGTCTGGCCGTTCCGCTACAGTAAATTCAATTGATAGAAACGGATACCTACGTATTTATTGATAGAACAAGATATGTATGCACAATACAATATCTCTGGAACCTCGTGCGATATTCTAATTTAACAATTACATAGAGTATAGACTCTACTGAGGTAGGAAGGTATTCAATAGTAATTTCAATCTGACAATAATTATACGCCTGACAAAATGCAGCAATTAAGGAGATAGATGGTAAATCCGCATCGACAAATCGAGATATAAACGTAAGACATTAGCTTCAATCTTCATGTCAAAAACCGTAGGATCGTAATACAATGGAAGACTTTAGCTACTTTGCCAATCACTCTAATCTACTGCTTGATGAATATCTTCATATTTATTACTTGGACTCGGGCCCAAAGGGCACATTCTGTAAGATGCCGATTCAATTTAGAAGATGCATGAAATTTGTGTTTAGAATAACAATGAATCACTCCTACGTCACAGATCCACATTAAAAAACTGTCTGTGAAGTAGAATTTTGATTCTGTCTGATTCAGCCACTTTTTTAGAACAATATTTTGTAAAAATAAAAGACTTCCTTTGGGAACTCTTGGTATTAAAATGTGCTATAATGTCTTAAATTCGATATTTCAAGTTTAGTTCATTGTAATACTCTATAATATACAGTTTATGTGTTAATGTTGTGCACCCTCCAAGATGTAAATTTTAAACGCAAATTGATTGAGAAAACAACCATATCATGAGGTAAGCACCATTGTAAAATTAACATGTTTTTCTATTACCTAGAACAAACCATACTGAAGCTGACATCTTGGAGGGTGATCATCATCAGATTAATAAGGGATTCTTTAATTCTTGCTGTAGATTGTCGGGTAGTTTTAAATTAAAATATAAGATACTAAGGGAATATTTTTGCACCAATAGGACCTAAAGAACTCTTTTATTTTTCTTTAAATAATGTTTTAAAAAGAACAATGTTGGAAACACAGAATTAGAAAAAATGACCATTTTCTTTGGTCCGTAATGTTGGTTGCCTAAAAAAATTTCACAGATAGTATTTTAATGCACTTCTGTGAACTGTGACGTAGGGCTTGACGGTGTCTATTCTCGTTACGAAACGTAGAGGACAAAAAATCTGTAAAATATGATTAATTTTTTAGGCGATTTAAGTTATTTTAATTTATGAATTAAACATCCGCTTTAATTGAATTGCTGAAGCAGACTTTACGTCTGCAGATTTCAATTATACGTGTTAGGTTCAGGACTTACACTAAGGTGACTTTTAACCCATATAAGGCAATTAATCAAATTAAATAATTATTAATATTTACATTTATGGATGTAACCGTTAATTACTCATTAGAGTGCACATCATCATTGTATGGATTATGCAAAGTAGCAGCAATTAAATTGAATCTCTGCCGCCGCGCCAACGTGGAGGAACATTCATATTCAAACGAATTTTTATGCTTGTACAAAATAATTATTTATTTGCTCGAGTATGTTGTAGTTGAGTATATTAGTTGTCTCTTGCTTGCGGATTCTTCTTTCGCGTTTAGCCGCTGGATACTGTCTAATTATATGTATTTACTAAACATTTTGTTAAAAATTTATTTAATTAAAGCTTATTATAGTTATCATCTAAATGTCCGCGACTTGGTTTATTGTAACATAAGTAGTTTAATATGCTAATTTATGCCATAAATTCTTGTTATGTGCGCAATTAGAGCTTCTTGAAGAACGTGGATTACATAAAATTTGATAGGAGAAATGGGAGAATACTAACTGGCCGCATCTACCTGAAAAGACTACTAGCTGGCCGCGCCTAATTGCAGGGTGCTTGGTCGAAGTGGCCGCGCGATATTTCTGGTTTGGTCGTACTGGCCGCGACTAATTAACTTCCTTTTACCTAGATTTATTTTTCTGTATCCGATGTTTTATTGAGTTGTGATATTAGAAAATTATAAAAAAGAGAATCCTTTGGATAATATACAGACTTTTATTATCATTAAAACAAGCCAGCAACGTTGAAAGTACTTAATGCATGTGTTTTTAAATTTTATTGTTACCGACAGACTTTTTTAAAAGCATTGGTGGACACATCCACTGGGGGACACTAGGTTAGGTAGGTTAGGGTAAGTTTTGCTGCTAAAAAGAATATTTAAACAAATGTGCTTATGTCACCAAACTGCAATGTAAACCATTTTTTCAATAAAATATTGATAGTTATCCTTGTTCGTTTGGTGTTTATTAAAGGTACTTTAGTGTTTATACTCATCCATCCACAAAACTTCTGAGACAGTTCCTTTTCTACCTGCTTAACATGGAAGCAGGTAGAAAAAGTACCGCGGCCAGCTCTACCATGACTTATGCATTAAAATGCGGCCAGCTCGACATAAGTACCCCTCATTAAATTTTATAACGCGACCAGCTCGTATATGTCCGGAGAAATGTACCTAAGCAACAGCCCCGAATGAGTTTAGCGTCGCGCCATAACCCTTTGTCTTTACTTTTTATCAAAGGCAATGTTTGGCGATCTGTAGGACCTGAAAAACCTGAAAGTGCATTCTTATCGGCATCGAGAGTTGGCAACATATCCGCCTTAAATGAACCAACTTTAACTCAGTTACAGACCAAAGCCCTGGAGCTAATTTTGATTAAAAACCTATTTGTAGGTCACATTACGCTCATTATAGATTCTGCCAATACCTGATATTGATTTAATCTATCGGCGACTTGTCCCTATCAATTAATTTGTTAAGGAATTAATTATGGATGTGTTCCATTTATTTTATACCAATGTACCGTTTGGATTAATAAATTTAAAAACGTTGTCGTCAGGAAATTGTTTTTTACGAATAGTTGTTTTTGAAACGTGGTGATTTTTGCAAGTTTAATCACCCAACTGGCGACATTTCTAATTACCGAAAAGTGTATAAAAACGAAACGTTGAAATAGCGGTAAAAGTTGACTTTGGGAGATTTTCCAATTCCAATGAAACAGGTAAAGTAGGTAACTTTTTGCATCGATCTGTCTGCAAAAAGATAACTTTGAATGGCTTAACTAACTGTCAGATGACCATCATAACGTATCGTAAAGTTTGCACGGATTTGGTCTGGCGAACAAAAAAGACATAGCTTGCGCTTATTTAGAAGCTAATGACTTTTTATCCATAATTTAAAATAACGAGCTTTAGGAAGACTTTTATATGACCGAAAGCTTTTTTAAAGTCATCTAAGATATCTGTGATGAAAGGCTTCTTAACATTTTTCACATTTTTTTTGACGACTTTCGAAATTTAATTTGCCATAAGTCTGAATGATGAAGTCCTCTTATTTGCGGACATCCAATATGCAGACATTCCAAAATACCTTCCAATTTGCAGACATACTTAGTCATTAAGTAAGAGTTAATCCATTTACCTGCAGTAAGAAAAGGATTGTCCTTTAATTTGAGATGTTTAGGTATATGCAGATTGCAGAAGTCAGTAATAATATTTTATGCTTTTATTTTATATGAAGATCAAATAATTTTAAACTACAATGCTTTCTGATAATGTGTTGATTTTTTACATAACAACACCGAGAACAACACCTAGTAATATGTCCTTCAGTGTAATGCACACAATTTTGGACGCACTGCTAGCACTGACATAGCTAGAGTTTATATTTTTATTTTAGCAGCAAAACTTACCCTAACCTACCTATCCTAATGTCCCCAGTGGGAAAATGTCTCCCAGTACTTTCGTAAAAGTCTAAAACCCCGAAATTCAAAAGAAAATATGCATATTCGATTGGGTGTCTGCAAATAAGAGGACACGGTTTTGAAGAAATTCTTGCATTTTATTGGAGACTTAAAGCTAACAGTTTTCCATTATAAAATTAACCTTCTGCAACTGTCATACGCATATGATGTATAGAGGTTTCGTAATTGCAGACTATCTATTATTACGCGAAACTGCGCGCAGCTCAAAGAAAAATTAAATAATTGGCTTAAGGGGGGTAATCATGTAAAATTCTACCTCATTCCTTTTCTATAAACCACATTTTATTAAAATAACCTTATCCTGTCTGTTCTAGATTTCGTTTTCTTTGAAACTCTTTGTGCCTAGAAGTAAAAAACTTTGCGTAAATAATTTCTTAACCCAACTAAATTACACTTGTTTAAAAAAACGTACTTAAGAATCCACTTAGTAACGATTGCATAATAGAGAAGTTTCAAAAACGATTCCTTGTCTGTAGATCTTAAGCCATTGCTTGTATAATGTTTGAAATTTCATAATTTGATAGACCGGTCATTATTTATTCATTTATTCCTCATATCAAGTTTAAATCTTTATAGAGAAGAGTTTTAAATTACGTTTTTTATAGTGGACTTGGAACTAACTGCATTGTAATTTACAACAAATGAGGTATTCATATTGTAATGTTTGTTTTTCTAAAAACTGAAATTAAGTTTTTTATGGCGAGGTTTAATGTCCTGATGCAAGCACAATCATGTAAATTTTAATGTAATGTATTTTTCTTAGGAAAATTCTCTGTTAAATATTAAAGCTTATGCTTTCACAAGAAGTGCGAGTACTTTTATTAATATTTTCCTTTGTGTTTCTTAAACTTAATAGTTCTATTAATTCATAGGCAGGTTTTTTATTTCATTAGAAAGTCTCTAGTCATAATTTCTTTGTATGGACCTTTTAAGGTAATGTTAATTTTAGTGTTTATGAATCATACGTTAAATATACTTGCAGTTAGCTAATTAATTAGAAAAAAATATTTATTTATAACCTCAAGGATTATTAAATAAATGACTAGTTTGTAAAATTCGCGGTGTACATCAAGGTTTGTAGTAATAAAATTATTGTCGTTAAATAAAAGTTTTGATTACAACAAATATTTTCAAGGATTAAATTATTTTTTCAATTTGCATTTATGTATTAATGGATGGTGATGTTCATTACTTTTGTATTTAAAGGTGGATTAAAATACAAAATTAAAACCAACGGACCAAAAATAATATTAAAATTTAATTTAACAGTAAACCAAAATTTGTTCCAGCTAAAATTTTAAACCAGACATTGAATATTGTTTTAACTTCTCTACGAAGAGTTTACTAGACCTTTAGAGAACTTTGACTTTAGAAAATAAACCTATTTTGCCTTATAAAATGTCGCTTTAAGTTTTAAAACCCCAGCTTAAACTGCACAAATGTATGTGGCGTACAGCTAATTTATTAAAATGAAGCTAAAGGGCGATTTATAGAACGTTACTTTCACTTTACTTCGACGTTACTCCACTTCCGCGTAACTTAACAAATTTGCTTAATTTATAGATTGTAAAGTTACGTGAAATTGGAAACAGGTATGCGTATGTGTCTGAACTCGCGACTTCTGACTATTTACACCTGGGCGGTAATTACGAAATATCGCTTCGTACGAAACCTACATAAGAAGACCAGCAGGTTTCGTACGAAGCGATATTCCGTAATCACCACCCTTGACAATAAGGGTGAATATCTCATTTTTGAAAATTTTGCGCATGATAGGCCAAGCTCGGCTTTTGACAGTACTACTTACAGCTAAATGAATCAGCAAAGTAGCGCTAAAGTGACATATAAATTTGCTAATACATTTCCATGTATTTTATTTAATTTTCTGTAAAGTTGCGCCGAAGTAAAGCGGAGGTTAAGTGAACGTAACGTTCTATAAATCGGCCTTAAAGCTAAAGTCCGATGAAACTTGGTGGCACCGGAGACAGGACTGAATTCATCAAGATTAACAAATTCTTGCAGAAAAAAAAAATAAGTTTAAACTCGATCGTATCAATTACTGACCGCCACCGGAAACAACTCATTGAAATTCATATTCCATATTGCTTACCGTCCGAAACCATAAAAATCATTATCCTTTTTGTTTTTTATTAGGTTATTATCTCATCTGTGACGTCATAAGCTAAGAATGCAAATCTATTTAGCGAATTAATTATTAATGATGTTCCTGCTAGGATATTTAATCTGTTTGGTGCAAGTTTTTCTTAATTAATTTACTTTATAACATACCAGCGTAATTAAAATATTTAAATTAGGTACTCTACTTAAAAAAAATTAAACTAACAAACCTGTAGGCAGTGAAGTAATGATGGAAACTGCAAAATGCTTCTGAGTAAAACGCTTTGTCAAAAGAAAGTGTTGGAACAGTCATGTCATGTTGATATAAAGTATTATGAGTGAAAATGGGTTGGAATTCACGATGAGGAAAAGTTTATCTTTTGCAAACCCGCTTATAAATTTACATTTGTTGGTTTTTAGACAAATTTTACGTCTGCTAAACTTGTTGTTTTATTCGTGTCCTCTTATTTGCACCCAATTTACGGACATACCCAATTTGCAGTCATAAATGGTCAAAAACGGAAAGGTTAGAGGTAGTGAGTTTTTTTACCTGGGTGAAATCCAATATGCATATTTTTTTTGAATTTCAGGGTTTTAGACTTACTTTTATGAAAGCACGAGGGGACATTTTTTCACTGGGGATCATTAGGTTAGGTAGGTTAGGTAGATTAGGTTAAGTTTTGCTGCTAAAATGAAAATACAAACTCTAGCTATGTCGGTGCCTAGCAGTGCGTCCAAAATTGTGTGCATTACACTGAAGGACATATTACTAGGTGTTGTTCTCGGTGTTGTTATGTAAAAAATGTATCAACACATTATCAGAAAGCATTGTAGTTTAAAATTATTTGATCTTTATAAATACTAAATAAAAGCATAAAATATTATTACTGACTTCTGCAAATAAACATCTCAAATTAAAGGATAATCCTTTTCTTACTGCATGTAAACGTATATTAACTCTTACTTAATGACTATGTCTGCAAATTGGGGAGTATTTTGGAATGTCCGCATATTGGATGTCCGCAAATAAGAGGGCTTTGTTTTATTGGGCATTTCATACTAATGAGAAACTTTCATCTGTCTAAAACTTAGCATGGATTTTTTTCTGAATAAAAAAGCTACCAGATGTTTTTTTACGACGAAACTAAACAATATTTCTAATTACGTTTCTTTATTTGTCGGTTGCATTTACCGCAAATGCAAGTGAAAGTATTGCCGCTAACATTAATAATCTTATTAACATCCAATTTTGTCTGCCGGCTTTTACTGCAAGAACACAAGAATAATAATCATAATTTGCTGAAAAACAATCAAAACGAACTTTAACGATTTCATAATATTTCTAAATTATAATCATTAACGAGCAGTATTGAAAGTAAAACGATATTAAATCGTGCGCATTAAACAAGACAATAACTAGACCAAGACTCTCGCCAAATGAACTTAACAACATTGACCGTAAAAAAATGGTAAATCAGACCGATTCAATGAATATAATTTGTTGTAATGTAAACGACGATGGGTACTTTAATAAATACGAAATTATTCGCACGATCCAGAAACGTCAATAATAAATGAAAAGCTGGTACAGTTATATATTTATTCAGGACTATGATATACAGTATAGTGCAGTTATTGTCCGGATCATTACCGGAGAAAAATGTGATATTGAAATAAGGACAACCATAACTCCTATCGCAATTATTATTATCGGCATTAGAACAGATTAATGTTTGTCCTGCGGCTAAATTATAACTAGGAAGTGTCAACCAGCGATTTCAATCATCTTTTTTTATGCATTATGGACTGGGAAGGTAAAGCGACTAATTATTGCTACGTCTCTGGTGGTCCAAGTAAATCCTTCTTTATGTCCAGTTGGCTTAATTTAACTTGGTTTTTATGGTTTATTCTTATGGCTTAAGCATCTGGCAATTCATGTAGAAAATGTATTGTCCAAAATAAGGTATAGATATGGAAAGGAATTGGTCTCTGAAGTACATCTGCTTTAAAAATTCTTCTTGGTAAAACTTCTACATTAAATAAGTTTTACTTGTATACAGAGCCTTTTTGATATGGCAAATAGCTGAAAAAATCCAAGACATTTGGTAAAAACAGTTTTTTGAAATAATGGCCTTAAAGCAGGTAGACTAAAAACACGTAATCGTAAATATTTACCAAATGTCTTGTCCAACCATCCTAAAATTTGTACAATCAATAGAGGTAATAAAAACGGTCATTTAAAACCCATTTTGAAATTTGGAGCCCCGCTTAAAATGGATTAAACACTGGTAGTGTGGATAAAAAATGCATGTAATTTCTTTACCTTTAAGAATTTTAAAATTTTGTATATTTTTTTAAATACCACAATTTCAATTAAAACTTTTTTAACACCTAATAATTCTGAGAAAGTATACCGTTTACGAATAAACTGCCAAAAACCCTCTTAATGTGCCCCATTTTTTTGCTTAAGACTAAGACTTTCTTTTGAAATCGAGAGTTTTTGGAAGTTTATTCAAAAACGGTACAGTTTGTCAGACCTTTCAAGTATAAAAAAAAGTTTTCACTTGAATTGGTTTATTTAAAAAAAAAAAAACAGAATAACAAAGTTCTTTAAGGTAAAGAAATTACATATACACAGTACAGTTTTTTTTAACACTTTTTTTTAACCCATTTTAAAAGTGGCCCTAAATTTTAAAATGTGCTTTAAATGACCGCTTTTATTACCTTTATTGATTTGGTAAATATTCACAATTACGTGTTTTTAGTCTACCTGCTTAAAGGCCATTATTTCCGAAGGGGGACACTTTTTTAAAAAACTGTTTTTAGCGAATGTCATTGATTTTTTCCCTGCTAATTGCCAGCAAACTAAATGCGGAGATCCTGAATATTTTGGACGTGTTATTTGCAAAAAAGCGCCTCTATAAACAGTCTATGTTTAAAGTGGAGATAAATTATGAAGTCGTCGATGCATAAAGCTCAAAAAGGAGTAAAGTAATCCCCGATTCTCGCGAATATTGACAAAACGTAAAAGTGCACCTACAAATGGGAAAATCATGCTAATAACCCATGATTGATGTTCGAACTAGTATCATAATTTACGATTCTTTTAAGTTGCGGTGTTTTCTCCTCTCCATACCACAAGCATTAGTTAAATTTATGATTTCAAGCCTCGGACCTACCAGACTCAATTTTCACAATAACACCACGGCTCATCTTTAAACCGGGGTTTTAAACCCGCCATAAATCTTACACTCGTGAACTCTGCTAAAAAAATTAACTGCATTATTACAAGCATTTCTTAGCTCTGATTTTTAATTAGTTTCTTTCTTAGCGTCTTTCTTAGCGCGGTTAACGAGAATTGCAACTAAGGGACACCCTATGGTGATATTTAAATCAGCTTTGTTAAACGTTACAAATACAAAATGTGCCGGCATTTACAGCCATTGCGAAAATAAGCTGATTTTAGATCTACGATCCTCGAGGGAAGATAACTTTTTTATGAAACTTTTCTTTAAAAAAAATCATTATATTCACTGTTTAACAAAACCGGAGTCATTTATGAAAACTAGAAACATAGAAATTTTAAAAGAAAGTCTAGTCTTATGCAAAAATATGGGGCACATTAAGAATGTTTTTGGCAGTGTCGTAAACGGTTTCCCAAAAATTTCAAGTGGTAACAAAGTTTTAACTTGAATTGGGGTATTTAAAAAAATAAACAAAATCACAAAATTCTTAAAGGTAAAGAAATTACATGCAGTTTTTATCAACTCTACCATTGTTTAATCCATTTTAAAAGAGGGCCCAAATTTAAAAATGACAGTTTTTATTACCTTTATTCATTGTACAACTTTCATGATGGTTAGACAAAACATTTGGTAAATATTTACGATTACGTGTTTTTAGTCTACCTGCTTAAAGGCCATTATTTTCGAAGAAGGGCACTTTTTCAAAAAACTATTTTTGCCGAATGTTATCTATGAAAACTAGAACCTTTTTCTTTGAAAAGTTGAATTTTCCACAAAGTTGGCATTACATTTCAAATTTACTGTCATTTAAAATTGAAAAATGCCAAAAATATATGACAGTTACATAAAACAGGAGTAAAAATTGGAAAAACGAAGAAATTTTTGCTTGAGATGTGAGAATCTATAAACAAAATTGTAGACATTTTTGTAAAAGTGCTAATTTATACTATGATACCTAAAAGGGCTTTTTAACAAGTCCTTACATAAATAATTTCTATTTTGTGTAAAATTTAATTAGTTTAATGATTAGTGCATTATAACGTAATTTAATAAAAAAAAAATTCTGTTTATGTTGAGACCATTATTTTAGAGTCAGATGCCTTGAACATGTTTTTAAATGCATTTTTAATTTTTTTGACATTTCTTTCATAACCAGCAAACACAAGTGACATTAATGATAATATATCGGATAAAATCTGTCACCCTAAGGCTCGCCTACTCTGGTTTTTTTACATGTGAATGGATAGTATTTGCCTAGAAGATGCGAACAAAAGAATCCTTGAATTGTACAAATTAAGTATTTTACTCATATGGTCAGTTTCCCGCTTTAGACATAAAAAAAGCAGCCGCAGCGTTGCGTAAAATACCTACACACACTGTGTATTGTTTTAAAGTAAACAAAGACAGCAAATGGAAAATTAGCTGCTTCTTTAGCAAGTGTCGTTTCGAATAGAGTCCTGTAACATAACGTAAAATGGCGCAAACTAAGGGCAATTTATAGAACGTTTCTTTCACTTTACTTCGGCGTAACTTCACTACCGCGTAACTTAACAAATTTGCTTAATTTATAGATTGTAAAGTTACGTGAAATTGGGAACAGTTATGCGCATGTGTCTGAACTCGCGACTTCTGACTATTTACACCTGGGCGGTAATTACGGAATATCGCTTCGTACGAAACCTACATAAGAAGACCAGCAGGTTTCGTACGAAGCGATATTCCGTAATCATCATCCTTGACAATAAGGGTGAATATCTCATTTTTGCAAATTTTACGCATGATCGGCCAAGCTCGGCTTTTGACAGTACTACTTACAGCTAAATGAATCAGCAAAGTAGCGCTAAAGTGAAGTATAAATTTGCTAATACATTTCAATGGATATTTATTTAATTTTCTGTAAAGTTACGCCGAAGTAAAGCGGAAGTAAAGTGAAAGTAACGTTGTATAAATCGGCCTTAAAAATTAGCAAAAAATGGAAAAAACTTCGACTAATCTGAAGATTAAATATACAGGCTTCCAACCAATTTTACAAGGGTGCACAGAATCATTTTTTTAATAAGAATGAATGCTTTTTTGACAACTACAACAAGGCGTATAGTTTGTAGTGTTAAGGCCGATTTATAGAACGTTACTTTCACTTTACTTCCGCTTTACTTCGGCGTAACTTAACCGAAAATCAAATAAAATACATGGGAATGTATTGGCAAATTTATACGTCACTTTAGCGCTACTTTGCTGATTCATTTAGCTGTAAGTAGTACTGTCAAAAGCCGAGCTCGGCCGATCATGCGCAAAATTTGCAAAAATGAGATATTCACCCTTATTGTCAAGGGTGGTGATTACGGAATATCGCTTTGTACAAAACCTGCTGGTCTTCTTATGTAGGTTTTGTCCGAAGCGATATTCCGTAATTACGACCCAGGTGTAAATAGTCAGAAGTCGCGAGTTCAGGCACATGCGCATACCTGTTTCCAATTTCACGTAACTTTACAATCCATAAATTAAGCAAATTTGTTAAGTTACGCGGAAGTGAAGTTACGCCGAAGTAAAGTGAAGGTAACGTTCTATAAATCGCCCTTGAATGCTTTTTTGATAACTACAACAGGGCGAATAGTTTCCAATGTAAGGTGAAATTTGTGCGTATTGTAAATGGGTCTCCAAGAATTTATAAAACCTCAACGGCTGGTTAAGCAAAGACATACAGAAACGTAATATTTAACCGTCTGCAAGACGAGGGCAATGGTCTTAAGCATGTTACGTAGTTAGGTGGAACATTGCCTCGATGAGCCATTTTTTGCCGACACTTAACTACTCATTTTAACCCATCTTTGTTTACTTAACTCATTTTGCATGCAGACCAACACAACTCCTACAATTACATTTACTTCGGAGAACAAATTAAAAACTTGCTAAAAAGGAGGTGTTTTCAATTTCACAAAGGCGCGGTAGGTAAGTCAACTTTCGAGTCACCAGTACAAAATAAAATATCGTTGGGTTGTACAGGGTGTCCGCGTATAGTTTGGTTTTTTTTTTGATATGGCAAATAGCTGGGAAAAATTCAAGACATTCGGTAAAAACGGTTTTTTGAAAAAATGCCCCCTTCTGGAAATAATAGCCTTTAAGCATGTAGACTAAAAACACGTAATCGTAAATATTTACCAAATGATCTGTCTTACCATCATGAAATTTGTGCAGTCAATAAAGGTAATAAAAACGGTCATTTTAAACCCATTTTGAAATATGGGGCTCCTTTTAAAATGGGGTAAACACTGGTAGTGTTAATAAAAATTGCATGTTAATTATTTACCTTCAAGAATTTTGTTATTTTGATTATTTTTTAAAAAGTCCAATTCAAGTTAAAACTTTTTTACCATTTGAAATTTCTGAGAATTTGTACTGTTTACGAATAAACTGCCAAAAAGACCTTTAATGTACCCCATATTTTTGCTTAAGACTAGACTTTCTTTTAAAATTTCTATGTCACTGTTACTAAATTGAAGTAAGTTTTTTGTCAAGCCAAATGCAAAATATGAGGTACCTACAGTTAAATTCACATAAAAGTGGTACACTTTCAAAGTTGTGTCAAATTTGTTTAATTAAATTTGGCCTTAATTTTGCCATAAATTATTTATATTCCCAATGGTTGTTTTGTTGATATGCCACATTTTATGAATACTGTAAATAAATATCAAGAAATTAATGCTAAATTTAATTAAACAAATTTGACACAACTTTGACAGTGTACCACTTTTATGTGAATTCAACTGTACATTAAAAGAGTTTCTGGAAGTTTATTCAAAAACGGTACAGATTCTCACAAATTTTAGTACAAATAAAGCTTTTACTTAAAATGGGGTATTCAAAAAATAAGCAAAATTACAAAATTCTTAAAGGCAAGAAAATACATGCAGTTGTTATCAACACTACCAGTGTTTAACCCATTTTAAAAGGAGCCCCAAATTTCAAAAATGGGTTTCAAATGACAGTGTTTATTACCTTTATTAATTGTACAAATTTCATGACGGTTAGACCAATCATTTGGTAAATATTTACGATTACGTGTTTTTAGTCTACATGCTTAAAGGCTATTATTTCCAGAAGGGGGCATTTTTTCAAAAAACTGTTTTCACCAAATGTCTTGGATTTTTTCCAGCTATTTGCCATATCAAAAAAAGCAAACTAAACGCGGACACTCTGTAATATTAATGAATGTATGACGATATTAGGTAGGTGTGCAGTCGATACCATTTTTAGAAATTGAAGGTTATTCTTCCCACAAGAGTCAAGACACAAAAGTTGCCTTTCTTAATTCTTTAAAATCATTTACATATTTCAAAGTGACCGCGACTTACGACATGAATCGTGGCACTGAGGTTTGGGTCAATAATCGAAATGCGTCTTCACAGAAACAAGACCTTTTTTAATATAATAATAATTCACTTTTATTTTAAGTTTTGTTTAGGCACGTCCGAGAACAATAAAATAAATATAATTTATTTATTCCAAAATAAAGTTTTTTATAGTTAAATTTACTGAGAAATCTTATTAGTAAAGATTTTACTACCAACTGTTTGTCAGAAAGCAATTATTTTTATCATTTCTTTGGTTTTAAGTACAGAACACACAATGTACACATATAAATACTAAAAAAACCAATACTTTTAAAAATGACAAAAGCTGTCATGAATCATATAACTACAAGATATAAAATATATTAAAGAAAGACGTGGTATTTGTAAAAACATGGTCATTTTTATAGATTCTTGGTAATAACATAGAGAAACTAAAAATAAAATCCTATACTTTCTAAACGTTAAGAAGAACTGCAAAGTTGTCTAAATGCATCAAAAACAACCTTTTTGGCATTGGTAAAGTGTATTGAGATACTAGGACAACGCATTCAAATTGAAAAGTTTTATTTATTTGCAAAATATACAATCGTGACCCGGCGCATTCGCCAAAAATCATTTTGTTTGTTAAAAAACTGTCTGTCTCAAATTAACATTGTTTTATCTTTTTTTTTTCAAAAGTGTCTTACACTTTATGTGTGGTTCTACATATATATGCGATAGAAATGCTAACTACTGACGGACAGTACAGTGAAACCTAGTAATTTAAATCAATTTTTCCGTTAAAAAGTCTTTTCGTGCGACAGTAAGTCAGGCAGAACCAGAATCAACCTACATTTAGACATCTAAGTATATGTTTACAATATGTAGAATATGATACCTAGTAAGGTAATGACCGTATTTTACTTGATTCTAGAGCGAATAGAACTACCAGCGTGTGTACAAGAATTTATTTTTTTGCGGTAAAGATGATCTAGTAAATAGTTGTACCAGAAAAAAAAGAATTTTTAAGTTCTGCTAGAATGAAATGAAATAGCATAGAAACAAATTAGCTTCTGAAGTAAAGCATTTCTAATGTTGAAAGTTTGCTAAAGAAAATATACGGGATGTCCAAAAATTGGCACATAAACGCAATAATACGTTGTTGGGGCATTTTCAGGGATCCCCAGAAATCTGTTAAAAAAGTCTATCTCAAATACCCTCGGAGATATGAGGCCCCAAAGTGCGAAACTTTAAACGCTTAAATCTTGGAGATAACAGCACATATTAACGAAAGAAATAGCTAAATACAAAAGCACAATATATCTACAATTATTTTATTCTTTAAATGGTCAAATTACAGTTTTATAACCAATTTAATTTTACGAAAATTTCATGAAATGAAGCTGACCACAATGTCAATATGATCTAAATGCAAAAATGTATGCTTAAGAATCTAGATGAGCTATTAAGATGTAATTTACAAACTGTGTTGCCGAACTCATGCAACTTTGTTCGCATTTTTTTCGATGAATATAACAGATGGATTTTTTTTGGAAATTTTCTAGGGATCCCTGAGAATGCCCCAAAAGCGTACCGTCTCGTTTATGCGCCAATTTTTGGACATTCTGTATAAGTTTAAAATACCAAAACACTCCCACTATTAGGTGAATCTTTAAAGTGTTTAAAATTAATATTAATAATGATAACGGTATACGAAGTAGTAATCCTGAAATTGCAGTAAAATTATTCAAAAGTGTCATCAATAAAACTTCTATATAACCAAGCAGTTATAGCACCTAGATTGAGGCAAAAATGACTAAAGGCCGATTTATACAACGTAACTTTTTACTTTACTTCAGCGTAACTTCACTTCCGCGTAACTTAACAAATTTGCTTAATTTATAGATTTTAAAGTTACGTGAAATTGGGAACAGGTATGCGCATGTGTCTGAACTCGCGACTTCTGACTATTTACACCTGGGCCGTAATTACGGAATATCGCTTCGTACGAAACCTACATAAGAAGACCAGCAGGGTTCGTACGAAGCGACATTCCGTAATCACCACCCTTGAAAATAAGGGTGAATATGCCATTTTTGCAAATTTTGCGCATGATCGGCCAAGCTCGGCTTTTGACAGTACTACTTACAGCTAAATGAATCAGCAAAGTAGCGCTAAAGTGAAGTATAAATTTGCTAATACATTCCCATGTATTTTATTTAATTTTCTGTAAAGTTACGCCGAAGTAAAGCGGAAGTAAAGTGAAAGTAACGTTCTATAAATCGGCCTTAAATCCTATAGAGATATCTTCTACCTAGTAGTGTGAACTATGATGAAATTTAATACAACCCAACGACAATAAATATGCTATCTTGAACCGGTACAGTGAAATATTACCATACAATATCGCCTGAATCCTGATTATGCGGTTGTTAAAAATTTATTATCACCATCCGTTGGACCGATGCGATGGTCAAGAGTTTTTATTTGCTTGTCAAAAAACAAATTGATTATATTACAGTTGTATATTCAAATTAATAGCGATCCATTCAATAAATTTAAGTTAAATTGATTTATAGTCCTTTTTAAATTGGCGCATTGGATTTAGTTTTTGTTTATCCTGATGTCATGGCTCATCTGATAACTGCAGGAATGATATTCTCTCTGTGACATCATGATATTTATCTGTGCGCATCCTGAATTCTTCGAAGCAATATTTACGAGTTTCATGATACGGTGACAAAGATAAAGTAAATATTTTACAAGCTCAGGAAAAATTTCAAGTTTCCCATTTTCTGAAGTAAATAGAGTATGTAGTCTATCAGGTACACTCTTAACCGACTTTTAATATTAGCCCAATCATTCTAATAATGCCCCCAGAAAAAAATCCCAACCAAGATCTGCTTATGCAGGTTTGTAGGCACTACCCACAGGAACATAAAAGTGAAAAATTCCCACAAAATTTCCGTAACGTTTAGTCCCCATCTTGCATAGAAGAGAGGAGTTAGTTTTTTGTTAATACCTAAACTATTCGGCACTTTTGAAAAAAATTTTAAAAATTTTTAGGAACATTATTTTAATAAGAATACAATTATTTAAAAAAAAATAATAAATCACCAATGTGAACGATTTTATACCACTTTGAAAATGTGCTAATTTGGTTCTACAGAGAACGTTGCAATCTATGCTTTAGGACTCTATGACTAAGATAGACTATTATGATGAAATAAGGTAATTTTCAAAGAGCTATAGAATCGTTAATATTAGTGATACATTATTTTTTTAAAAATGATTGTATTCCTATTAAAATAATGTTCTTGAAAATTTTTAAAACTTTGTTCAAAAGTGCCAAATAGTTTAGGTATTAACAAAAAACTAACTCCTTACTTCTCTGCAAGATGGGGGCTAAACGTCACGGAAATTTTGTGGGAATTTTTCACTTTTATATTCCTGGGGATAGTGCCTACAATCCTGCATAAGCAGATCTTGGTTGGGATTTTTTTCTAAGGAACCTGCAAATTTTAATTAGAATTATATTGGGCTATATCACATCAAAATTGTATGCCATCAGTTTGTACCGGAGAGAATTTACGCAGAAATATACATTTTTTTGTTAAAAAAGCTTACTTTAATACTTTGGTTGCATATAAACTCCAGATTTCTATCAGTTTATGAGGTAGACTCAACACTTAATTTTACTTTTTTCAGATCATCATCTAAGAAATTCCAATTCTCCATTTATAGTCAGAGAATTATATGTGGTATCTGGCTTGGTATAAAAAGTTTAAAAACTCGTTTCAACCTATAAATTATAGATGGGATTTATGTAATATCGACAATTATAAATAACACGAATTCCATAAAAGTAAGCTAATGTGTACTTTTATTTTCCATTAATTTGCGCAAATGTTTATTAAATGTTTTTGCAAAAAGCTTGATAAATCTAATTTACACTTATAAACCGCGTGCAAAACTCCATTTAGGTTTTTATTATTGTTTGGGAACATAAAAAGGCATTTGCGAGAAGAATACATCGAAATGCCATAATTGTACCGTTGTTGTTGAATGGCCTAAAGATATAGCATAACTAGATATGACCAGTTTATCTTTTACGTCAACATTTTACCTTTAAATAAAGTCCCAAAAAGTATATTGCCTTATTAAAAGCTCTTTTGTAAGATAACACAATATTAAATCAAAGTTTAAGGCGCTAGTGATACTTCTAGCCCATATGTTAAACCTGAGTGTCTATTAGTGTTAAATCTTTGGGTTGGCCCGTCTTAAACAGGTTGTAGCGAAGATCTGCCCATATGGGTAAATTATGATACAATTTTCTTCGCTGAGGGGTGCCCATCAAAAACCATATGGGTTCAAAATTGCCTCTCTTTGTACAGTTAACCATGACAACATGTTTTATTCTTCTCTGTAAAACATAAAAAACAAAAACAATTGTAAGTTGCATCAAGAAAGACTATCTGAAAAAATATCAAGATACAAAAGCCAACGACAATGTTTAACATGTTTATTAGCGCAAATGGAAGACAATAGGATTTATATGGAATTAAAATGGAAAGTACCTACCTTGGCAAGTAAACCGGCTAACTAAAACGGTATTCAAATAGACGTTACATATGGTAGGAAAGTCTACTTTATCTCGGTTATTTTAGCGTATCTTTGTGCTACCGGTATATTGCAATCACTGTAATAAACCTCTTTATTTTGCTGCTTCATTTTGTAAAACACATCTATCAGAATGTAGCATTTAGGTGTAGGTACGCTAAATTATAATCATCTTGGATTAACGTTAGATTTTTATGCGGCTTACGTTTAATTTAAACCGGAAGCGGCAATAATGCTTTGTAACCATTTTATTCTGTGGTTTTTTGCAAAAAAAAATGTACTAAAAAGAAGACAGTCTTTAGGATTAATTCATTATGCAAATGACATTTTTATATTTGCGTTATGTAATAAGCACATTATGAAAACAGAAATTTGGTTTTTAAAAGTTGCTAAATTGCTTCATTATTAAACCCAAAATTTTATTTTATTTAGGTTGGTATTCCAGATGCAAAAAGATGAATTCTTTTCTTCCAAGGTACTCTTTATTTACAAATTTTACTATTATAATCAATCGGGGGACATAGTTTTTTTGTAGAGGAAATGACTAGAAGAATTGGAGAAACGATATCAACGGTTACATTTTCTTAATAGCGCCGAATCATTTAGTATTAAGTGAGTAAGGTTTACAAATGTCATTATTCAATATGTCTGGCCTAAATTTACTTTTTACTTCAAAATGTCAATGTTGCCAATCCAATAAAAATGAAATTTTAAGTTAAGTTTTTAATTTAAATTAAAAATGCTTTTTTATAAAATAAATGACGCAATTATAAAATAGTATATTAAAACATTGAGTTTTATAAGGAACGTTTTTTAGCACGCGTCCAGTTTTGGAAAAAGAGCCGCGAGGCGGCGAGTTTTCCAATGGACAAGTGATAAAAAACGCCTTATAAAACGAGTTTTTTATACTATTTTTTATATTTGCTTCATTTAATTCATTAAAAAGCATTTTTAATTTGAATTAAAAACTTAAGATGAAATTTTGTTTTTATGACCAACTTTATAGCATAACATTGACATTTTGAAGTAAAAAATAAATTATAGTTAGACATATTGAATAATGACATTTGTAAACTTTACTCATTTAATACTAAATGAATAGGCGTTTTTGAAAAAATATAACCATTGATATCGTTTCTCCACTTCTACAAAAAAACTATGTCCCCCGATTGATTATAATAGTAAAATTTGTAAATAAAAAGTACCTTGCAAGAAAATAATTCATCTTTTTGCATCAGGAAAACCAACCAATAAAATAAAATTTTTGGTTTAATAATGAAGCAATTCAGAAACATTAAAAAACCAAATTTCGGGTTTTATAATGTGCATATTATAGAACGCAAATATAAAAAACAGTATTAAAAACTCATTTTATAAGGCGTTTTTTAGCACTTCCATTCCATTGGAAAACTCGCGGTTAATTTTCCAAACCTGGACGCGGGCTAAAAAACGTTCCTTATGAAACTCTCTGTTTTAATCGATGGGCAAATCGGATGGACAAATTGTGTTTACTAATTTACAAATTCTAGAATTTGTTAACAAATTCTCAACAAATTCCTAAAAAAATGTACACTTATTCTTTAATTGAATTGCTCCTCGGTTTGAATATATTATTTTGGAGCTAAAAATGTTAACAAACTGTACATGCACATTTAAATGTAACGACTAAATAATTCGCTCTGTACTGCGTTTTACAACAACCCAGGACCATCCAGGACTTTATTATTATAAATTACACAGATAAGCAACCCGCCTGCTGGCCTGAAGCCTAATTAAAACAAACAAAATAAATCCTTTCGTTTTAAATGAAATGTAAAATCTTGTTACAGTTGGACCAAAGGTGAAATGTTCGCCGGAAGTGATGCGTGTGGAAGTGCCCATTTCCCCAGCAACACAGAGGGTGTACCTTGAAGGCTTAAAGGACTATCCGGACCCTGCTTGTCGACCACATACAGATCCCACGGGAACGCTGGCCGTTCTAGAGCTTGACCTTGGGGACGTCTATCGATGTGCTGTCACCAGAGTTTCCAACCAACAAACGGTAATATTACATTCTTATTTCAACTTTTATACGGTATTCCACAAGGGGTTGAAATAAAAATGAACTAAAACCCTTGCAAAAAGTTTATGAACTACTAAACTTTACGAAAGAACGAAGGTAGATAATTAAAAAAATATTCTGATCTTATATAAACCACTTGGAGAGAAGCGTAGGAATTAGAACATTACGGCCATCTAGTGGCGGACTATTAAAATACTTTTCTTAAAAAATTACACCTATGTACTTTTTCGTAATTCTTGGATTGTCTTTAATATTTTGCATAGAGAAATGGGGTGCGCCACCAACGGAACAAGTGCCAAACAAAACCTTTAAGTTTATTAAGATTATACCGAAAGTTTTGTTAAGATACGACAAGTGGTTTTGCTACTGTAAATTTTTTAGTTAACCTCGCGAGCTGCTAGGAAACGTATCTCTTTTTTGGCTTATATTCTTTACATAAAACCCCCTAGAAGCTTATTCTTCATTCGCGGTATTGTATGCGATTTATGAAATTCCACTGCTGAACAGACTCAAAATTCTGGATCATAAGTCTACTTTTGTGCGTCTTAAAAAATTAGGCTGTCCAACAGAAAATATTTTTTTTACATTTAACTGTTTATGTAAGATTCTTTAAATTTGAGTCATTTAATTGCCGTAGAATGTCTTAATCTTGCGGTGTGTCACTTGTGCATTTTCCGCGGGTATTAACTGCCGCAAAGCATCCACGTATTTTCGGAACACTCCTGTTTTTGGCAGAGCTGTCCTAGAATGGGCGCTAAGACTGGTGGGTCCATGTTTGAATTTTAAGAATCAGCAGGAAATAATCTATTGATGTGGTGCATCGTCGCCAAAGTAAAAATCATCTCGGCAAGACAATGTTGCTTAGATAATATTTTTTGGAAGACTAATGGGTCCATGTTTGAAATTTGAATTAAAATAACGCAAAAAATGATTTTTTTGCAACATTTTTCCTGTATGAGATTTGATATCCTTGGTTAAATATGCTGTCTCACCGCGGAAAAATATGAACAGTTTTATATGCTAATGCATGCGAAATGATTTGACACAAAATATTTCATTTCGATTTTCCACCTTTTAAAAGACGTCGCGAGGCAATATCCAAAGCATGTTTTATTGTTTTTCTGATAAAAATGTCTAAAAAAGAAACATTGTTTGTTTGCAGGGAAAGCAAATGTATTACCAGACGCTCGTTATAGAAAGTGAGGAAAAAGTAGACGGAGGAGAAAATAAAAAGACAAGGGAATCGTTGCATGTAAAGTGTTCCATATTGTCTTTGAAAAACCATACCATAACGAGAAGGAACGTTCTGCCTGCGGGGTTTCAGGAACCAGAGTAAGAATTTTCAATATACCTACTTTGTTTTAAAACTAAACTACAAAAACAGATTTTAAAAGACATGATAAAAATATTTTTTTCTAAACTGCAATTTTTATTTTTACAAAAATTTAAATGCAGATTTGTATTCTATCTAGGGCAAAAAGGCATTTTACAAAATAAGTTTTATGAAAATAAATTTTTCTTTTATTTCTTGACTTTTTGTAATTTTTTAAAATTTGGCAAACTTTAAAAAGCTCTAGCAAAAAACCAAAGCACTTGGAAAAAATCTGACTGCTGATTTGTTTTCTACGACATTTTTAGCGTTATTCTTAAAGCACAGTTTAAGGCATATTTATTTTTCCAACATTTATCTCATTTTTTGTAAAAAAAGGTTCCAAATATTTTCAGTTTTTAAATTGCCATACCTACAAATAATTTTTGTCACCAATGAATGCTATAAATTCTTATGTAAAACAAGCTGCTAAATCCAAATTTGGCACTTAAATATTTACAGCGCTTCTAGTTTTAATGCTATGAGCTTTTGAAGTCAACTTTAAACGTGACACGGGTTTTTTTTAAAAGTCCCAAATCGGCGAAATATATTAATTACAAAAAATATAAATGCAGATTTGTGTTTTATACCCTAAAACTAATTTAAAAAATAATGCTATTAAAACCAGGGAAAAAAAAATTTCTGAGCTTTTTTGAAAACTTTTAAAATTTGGTCAACTTTAAAAAGCTCTAGCAAAAAAACGAAAGCACTTGAAAAAAATCTGATTGCTGATTTGTTTGTTACGGCTTTTTATTAGTGTAAGAGCACAGTTTCAGGCAAATTTATTTTTCCAAAATTAATTACATTTTTTAGTTTAGGGGAAAGGGTTCAAATTTTTCCAGTTTTTTAATCGGCATACCTACAAATAATTTTTGTCACCAATAAATGCTATCAATGTTTATGTAAAACGAGTTGCTAAATCCGAATCTGGCACTTAAATATTTGCAGCGCTTTTGGTTTTAGTGCTATGAGCTTTTAAAGTCAACTTTAAACGCGACAAGTAATTTTTTTTTAAGTTCTTAATTGCCAAAATTTATTAATTACAAAAAATATAAATGCAGATTTGTATTCTGCACCCTAAAAGTAATCTAAGAAATAAATATTATTAAAATCAGAGAAAAAAAAATGTTGTTGAGCTTTTTCGAAAGCTTATAAAATTTTGGTCAACTTTAAAGAGCTCTAGCAATAAAACGAAAGCACTTGAAAAAAATCTGATTGCAGATTTGTTTTCTACGGTTTCTAATTATTGTAAATACACAGTTTCAGGCAAATCCATTTTTCCAAAATTATTTACATTTTTTAGTAAGGAATATTTTCAATTTTTGTAAATTCCACAAATAATTTTTGTCACTAATGAGTGCCTTTAATTCTTATGTAAAACGGGCTACTAAATCCAAATCTGGCACCTAAATATTTATAGCGCTTTTAGTTTTAGTGCTATGAGCTTTTAAAGCAAACTTCAAACGCGACATCTGATTTTTTTTAAAAGTCCCTAATTGACAAAATTTATTTATTACGAAAAATATAGATGCAAATTTGTAAAACTAATCTAAAAAATTATGTTATTAAAATCAGAAAAAAAAAATTTGCTGGGCTTTTTTGAAAACTTCTAAAATTTGACTAAATTTCAAGCATTAGCAAAAAAACGAAAGCACTTGGAAATAATCTGATTGCAGATTGTTTTCTACGGCTTTTTATTAGTGTAAAAATACAGTTTTAGGCAAATCTATTTTTCTAAAATTAAACATTTTTTTGTAAGGGGTAAGGGTCTAATTTTTGCAATTTTTGTAAAATCCACAAATAATTTTTGGCACTAATGAGTGCCATCAATTCTTACGTAAAACAAACTGTTTAATCCAAATCTGGCCCTTAAATATTTACAGAGCTTTTAGATTTAGTGCTATGAGCTTTTAAAGCCAACTTCAAACGCGACAAGTAATTTTTTTAAAAATACCTTAGTCGACAAATTTTTTATCTGCTAAAAATTTATATGCAGATTCTTTTTCAATAGCAAAAAAGCAATCTATTAAACAAGTTTTATAAAAATCAGAGAAAATCAGCTTTTTTGAAAATTAAATTTTGCGTTTTTTTATTAATATAATATAATTATTAACCCCGCAAAACTAATGTTTTTTTGCCTCTAGGGAGTTAGAAATAACGAAAACATTCACTGAAAAAGCACCAGAGCCAATCCTAGGCGTGGGCGTAAGACAATCCGGTAAATTGGTGACCGGAGAATTAAACGTCTCACCCGGAACACCGCTCCAGATGGAGATTTTCCTGGACAAGGCTTCTGCTCCTATTTACGGTATCTTGGTTGCCCATATGCAAGTAACGGACACCAAAACACAAGAAGAAACTATTATCTACAATGGGTAAGAAGGAATTTTTACATCGGAATGCTAATTAATGTGTAATTAAATTAAAATCAGAGTATTTATATAGTGTTTCATATTTTTACTTTATAGAAGCAGCTTTTTACAGGTCAGTAATTATTACATAGGAGTATTAATTACAAAGTTTTGATTTTACAAGTATAATTTTTCTCAAACGGTACAGCGTTGTTATACTCTTCGCAGACAAAGTCGAAGAGTATATTGCGATTGGTCGGACCTTCTCTAAAATCGTTAATATTCGTCCTAGAGCAAACATTTTTACATATTCGTTCGTTTCATGACTTTTTAAGATTTTTATTTTTTGCCCGTTTGTCTGTCTGTAACGAAATTTGTGACCACCATAACTCAAGAACGGTTTATCGGATCGACTTGAGATTTAACACAAAAATTAATCTCATTTAGAGGAAAAGCCCTATTGTTTTTGGAAAAAATCAAGTAATAAATAGAGGGTTAAAACACCCCCAAAATAGAAAAAAATTCATATTTTCGTTAATATCAACTTAACGAAAAAAAATATTCTTAATAAAATTAAAGATTGTATTTTTTCCTATAAAAAAGCATCTGGTAATTTTTTTGTATCCCCACCCGTTTACAAAAAAAATAAGTTTTACTTTTCTTTCAATAAAATAAAAAATGCACCTTTTTAATTATCTACTGCTAAGAGTATCATATAGAATGTGTAACAATTATATAAAAATAAAAAAATAGTCATAAAAAATGAGCTATCTGCGAAGTTTAACTTTTTAAATGATCGATGCCTCTCACTGATCTAACCCGCTCTTGTTTATTTTATGGAATATGCTTGGGTGAATCAGCAACATAACCTTATATTAATTAATTAACATGGCAATTAATTAAGACCTAATATGTTAAAACTAAAAATAATACGTTTTGCTTAAGTTAGTGTTTTTTAAAACGAGCTAACTTGAATCTGATTTTTTTAAACCTAGTTTAAAACTTTTAATTCAAAATTTGACACAACAAATTAAGCTATGTTTCATGTACAAAAAGTTAAACCGCTAAAAAAGTTAGCTAATGAATCATTTTCTAGTGGCTCTTTTCAACAAAAGTTTACTCGAGGAATAATTTTTATTTTCAGATGCTCGGTGGACCCGTACTTGTTTGAGAACTTTAACACCGTTGATGGGGATTTCCTTACTGCAAAATTTAGGGCTTTTAAGTTCCCTGAGTCAACATATGTACAGTTTAAGGGGACGGTTCACGTTTGCTTAAATAAATGCCAAGGGGTAAGTAAATAAAAACAGTAAAAAATCTAAGTACTATCGTGGACATGGCATTTAAAACGATCAATTTTTGCATTGTAAATATGGTCAAAATAGTGGCTTAAACATCTCAGTTTTATACGAAGTGAACATTAACAAGAAACATTTCTCTGATGTTTTACGAAGATTAGAGCCTTATTGTTATCTTAAAACAAAATTATTTAAAAAAGAAAATATCTTCTTACCATTTTTCTCGCCGGCAGCACATTTTTCATAATTTATTTTAATAAAATACATTTGACGCATTTCTTCTCAAAATAACATTTGAAAACTGACATAAAAACCCCATTCACAATAGAGTAAAATTCAAAAATCGTTTTAAATTCCATGTCCACGATAGTACCTACATAAAACTGTACTAAAAAACCTTTAAAACAATCTATAAAATTAAAGCTAGCCGCCGTAATAGATTCTAGTTTATGGAGATGTCTAGCTAATTAAAAACCCATTTATTCAGGCAGAAGAGTAAATTCATTTATTCATGGACAAATGTTTTAATTAAAACCTGTACATAAAAGCGGTGGTTTCAATTAGCCCTTTAAGGACGTTAAACTAAACAATTGTAGAATAAAATTAACCTACGTTGTCCACTAATTATATTGTGCGGCGGTGTGCACTTTTTTTGCAGGACAATTACCGACTATAAAAGTCCAATACACACGGTCAACTCCTACGTCACAGATCCACGTTAAAAAACTGTCTGTGAAGTGGATTTTTGATTCTGTCAGATTTAGCCACTTTTTTAGAACAATATTTTGTGAAAATAAAAAGCTTTCTTAGGGAACCCTTGGTATAAAAATGTGCTATAATGTCTTAAATTCGATATTTCAAGTTTAGTTAATTGTAAAACTCTATAATATACAGTTTATGTGTTAATGTTGTGCACCCTCCAAGATGTGAATTTTAAACGCAAATTGCTTGAGAAAGCAACCATATCAAGAGGTCTGGTAATTACCATTGTAAAGTTAACATTTTTTTCTATTACCTAGAACAAGCCATACCTCTTGATATGTTGGCGTTTAAAGCTGACATCTTGGTGGGTCAACGTGATCATCAGATTAATAAAGGATTTTTTAATTCTTGCGGTAGATTCTCGGGTAATTTTAAATTAAAATATCGTAAATAAGATATAAAGGAACATTTTTACACCAATGGGATCTAAGAAACTCTCTTATTGTTCTTTATATAATGTTTTAAAAGGACCAATGTTGGAAATACAGAATAAGTAAGTAAATCTAAGTAATGTTGGTTGCCTAAAAAAATTTCACAGGTAGTATTTTAATGCACTTCTGTGAACTGATGACGTAGGGCTTGACGGTGCACTAAATTATTTCACGAAAGCCATTGCAAAATATTTTGTCATACAAAGCAAATTTTTTTTATTATGTTTTCTAAGTAACTGCACATCACTAAAGATGCTTTTCTTGGCCATTTTAGGCATAATTTGTTTTATGTCTACTCTGTCTTTCTTTCTTTGCATCAAAGTGAAAAAAAAACCATTTCCTGAATTGCTTAAAATAAAATTCTCGTTTGTTAAAGGTTGAATGCAGCGATGGTCAAGTCGGCTTTGGAAGGAAGCGTAGAGCCATAAGTTCGCTGCCAGCGGACCCCAATAAAATATTTGAAATAACGATCACGTCCTTCATCAAAGTTAACTACGATGACAATTCTGAAAATTTCGAAGAAGTGATCCGAAATCAAACAAAAATTTTCAGCCATAATAAATTGGAAGCCGGAAATCAAATGCAAGATCGGCGTTTTTATAAAACAATTGATGATGTGATGCACCCGGAAACAAAGGACTATACGCCGATTGTTGGGAAAAGCGCAGCCTCCTCCAATTTAATAAGCGAAAGGATAATTTTCGTTTGTTTCTACCTGACGGCTTACAGACTGTTTTTGTAGCGAAGCCAAAGTTGAAAAGGGTTTTTCGTTCGTACTAAAAACGTAACAAAGCAAGGTGTTTAACAATTTTAATTTCACGACAAATTTATGTTAATAAATTCTTTCTACTTTTTGATCCTTTATGGAAATTTGTGTGGCGTTGACAGTTGAGCGAAAGGTGTCCTGATAATTTAATTAAATATTTATTTTCGGTTTGCATTTATTGATTTTACGCTCGTGTCACTTTTGATGAAATTTTACATATTATTGCGCGAAATTTAATAAATAGAAGTCCTTAGAAAAATGCGGGGTTGAATACATTTAACCCAACAGTTTTCAAGCAGATATAAGTTTTGGCGACACGTTTCAATTGGGGGAACTTTTATTCCATGAAAACATACATCCACTTTTCACCATCAAATTTCGTCCTTAAGAGGGGCGTTTCAAATTCATAAATGTTCTGTGCTCTCAAAAGTTCGTGAAAAGTCATCTTCCTAAATGTCAGTTATTTTCAAAATTTTAACAAAATATGTAAAAATACGGAGTAATGCATCAATAACTATGATTAAAAATATGTAGGATAATGTTTGTGATATATACAAGTGGTACTGATGCCAGAAATAATAAAAATATGGTAAAATAGTACTTTTGGTGTTTTCTTTGTACATTTAAATCTTTAAACGAGCACATCTACATTAGGGAAAATCGTAAGTTGCAATTTTAATCATTTACAAGCTTGAAAAAACCATGGTAAATAAACGTATTATCGTTTCGCATAGACGACGTAATGCATATAAACCAAAAAATGTATCCGTAGTCGAAAAAAAAATCAAAAATAGTACAATGATTTTTGAAGTCAGATTTTCGATACAAAGAAATAACCGATTTAAATGAAACCATAATATGTTTGTAGCCCCATTTTTGTAGTTTTCAAAACTACGCTTAGTTTTAATATACGATGGGGCCTTTATGTAGATGTGCTACTTAGTAGAATTTGCGGGAGCTCAACGGAGATGCCTTATACGAGCTTCTAGGAGCACAGATTCGAAGATTTGTGAATTTGAAACGCACGTCTTAAACACCCAATTTTTATCAATTCTAAGTTGTGTCGAAAAAACTAAAAATGGGCAAAAATACTGCATACATGTCTGTGATAATAAAATATGCTATTTTGTTCATGTAAAATATTCTTCCGCAAAACTTCTGTAAATAATACGCACTTGCATTACTATTAATAAGTTTAAGAATATTGAACTGTATAACACAATTATTTAAAAACTAAATCACTAACCACGCTTAAATAATAAAACTTTTACCTATCCTTAATTAAGTTCTAATTACTGATTTAATTAAAAATTATAACTAAGTTTGTACCTAGTCTGTATGTTGCTGCTACTTTAAAAATAATAAATTAATTAAGTAATCTCTGTCTTTTCTTGACCCTTCAATAAAACATCCTTCAGAAAAGAGTCCTTTTACCAAGTCAATACTTTATTTAACACTTGAACTGGATTAAATTCTAAAACAGAATTTATGTGTCATTTAAACAGCTTGAATGAAATATTGATTCCCCATTTTAAATTAAAGATTAGGCCTGATATAAGAATAGGCGCTTCCGATTTCACAAAGCGAAAAAAAGCGTTTGGGTGAACTTAAACCATTCAATACTCTTCATTGAATAGCGCGGAAGCTGAATGATAAAATTTATTGATGGCTTTTAATTCTAATATCCGTCACAGCACAATGATTATGGCGCATTCGCCAATTTACAAAGCATTAAAATGTAACCCGGCGCATTCGCCAAAAATTCACCAAACATCAAATACCGTCCAAAATGATATGTTCTAATTCATGTAGCCGAGTCCTGGCGGCGCAGGACGACCACGGACTTCATGAGCGTGAATCTACAACCAGCTCAGTATACGCTCAGTTTCATCTGGGATTCCTGCTACGCAGCAGGAAGGACTTTTCGTCCTTGCAGCTTGAAAAATCACGCGGCCTCGTGTTTGACTACCCAAACTAATTGATGTTTTAATTAAATTTGAAAAAGGATGGACATATTCTGAAAAGGACACCGGACACAGAATGGAGATTGCTAGTAAGTACTGTTCACAGTTTTGATTTTTAATTAATTGTTTTCATATGGAGTTAAAGGACAATTTTATGAATGTGTACGACAATTGTTTGTTTTTCAATATTTGTGCATATGGGCGATTATTGAAATGAAATTTGCCTGCAGCGCTGTCACATACAGATGCATGCAGTTGACACAAATAAAAAAACCGAATTAACTTTAAATATATTTTCGCTGTATTCGCTTCCGCTATAAGAACTAAGCAGTTTAAAAATACTGAAAAAGGTTTCTTTATAACAAAAGATAAGCTTCTTTAAGAATAAGTAAATAAAGCCCAGGATTTGCATGTACAAACCTCAGGGCTACAATCCTTATTATTACCCAATTTCGCTTGCTAAAAATAAAACTATGTACCGCGGAAATAAAGAAGCAACTTTGGTTTAATTAATAATTTAAAAACAGAAAAGATGATTTGCTCCAAGCTATAATCTTTGTTGCTGCACAAAATTACATAATAAGCTTGTGAGTTTAGAAACTTTTTTTTGCTACTTCTTTTGTTAGATTAATTTATCTTTGATGTAATGAACATATAAAACAAAGAAAATACAATAGAGGGCATGACAGAATACATTACACTCAATATTAGCTTTATGAGAGTGTTGAATACCCTGCCCTAATTTTAACCAAGTTGTTCATTGTCTGAGTTGTAAACTAATAAGCAGTTATACATAAGGACTGCTAAAGGATATCCTAGATTAATGCTTCCTGCTTTAATTGAAGGTAAGGAACACAAGAACAAGCCCTTAGACTGCCTATGTCAACAATGAGAAAAAATAGACATGGTCAAGGCCTACGTCACAGTTCACAGAAGTGTATTAAAATACTCTCTGTGAAATTTTTTTAGGCAACCAACATTACGGACCAAAGAAAATGGTTATTTTTTTCTTATTCTGTATTTCCAACATTGGTCTTTTTAAAACATTATTTTAAGAGAAATAAGAGAGTTTTTTAGGTCCCATTGGTGAAAAAATGCTCCTTTATATCTTATTTACGATATTTTAATTTAAAATTACCCGAGAATCTACCGCAAGAATTAAAAAATCCCTTATTAATCTGATGATGATGATGATCTTCCACCAAAACGTCAGCTTTAAACGCGAATTGCTTGAGAAAGCAACCATATCAAGGGGTATTGTATGTTCTAGGTAATAGAAAAAAATGTAAATCTTACAATGGTACTTACCAGACCTCTTGATATGGTTGCTTTCTCAAGCAATTTGGGTTTAAAATTCACATCTTGGAGGGTGCACAACATTAACTCATAAATTGCATATGATAGAATTTTTCAATGAACTAAACTTGAAATATCGAATTTAAGACATTATAGCACATTTTTATACCAAGGGTTCCCTAAGAAAGACTTTTATTTTCACAAAATATTGTTCTAAAAAAGTGGTTAAATCTGACAGAATCAAAATTCTACTTCACAGACATGTTTCTTAATGTGGATCTGTGATCTGTGACGTAGGAGTTGATGATTTATTGTGCTATCTAAGAAAAATATTTCCCCATATTGGAAAAAAACTATAACCAAAAATTCTAATCAAAATAAATGAGCATCAAAATTTACGATCACGCAGCACAAAAAGTAATATTTTTTTAGAGTTCACCGGAGACTAGATCTACGTAAGAACTTTCTTATCACATAGTATTTGGTTCTCTCGTTTTATAGTACACAATTTAAATTTATATTCAAGAAGTGTACAAATAAGCCAAATAGAGCATGAGTCTACTTTTTATTCGGTGGGTGTTTTCGTTTTTGTACAAAACAATTCATTAGATTGCAAATGGATATGACTTTCTCATTCAAATTATTTTTGTTGTATACAGGATGTCCACAAATTGGCGCTTAAACGCGATGGTACGTTATTGGGGCATGTCTAAAAATTCCTGTAAAATTGTTAAAAATATGCATCACTTATTAATTGGTGAAAATGCGAACTAGGTTGCATAAATTTGGCAACACAGTCTAGGAAAATACTTCTGAAAATCCCATCTATGAGTCTTAATCATACTTTTGCATTAGATTTTATTGACATTGTTGTCAGCTTCATTTTATGAAAATTTGTAAAATAAATTGATTCTAAAAATGTAATTGGATCATTTAAAATATAAACAAATAGTGAAATGGTTTAAGATTGGCTGTAGCTTTGTATTAAACCATTTTTTTGTTAATATGTACTGTTATCTATAAGGTATGAGCGGTCGAAGTTTTGCACTTTGGGACCCTATATCTCCAAGGATATATGAGGAAGATTTTTTAACATTTTTCTAGAGATCCCTAGACATGCCCCAATAACGTACCGTCGTGTTTATGCGTTTATTTTTGGACACCCTGCAGAACAAGTATAGACAAAAATACTACAAAAAATTCTGTGTTAAGAAGCTTGAACGGATTATGAGTCTCTAGTGTAATGTGGTTTGGTGTAGAACGCAATATTTTCATCTAAAGAGGTGTTTATTAATTTCATTCAAGGATCCTCAGCCGTAATGAATTTAATTAAAATTAGCCAGAATGCGGAAACGCAACGATGCTCGATCTTCATAAGCAATAATATGTTTTTGTAATTTTCCCCTAGTTAATCCAGATTCCAAATCATGATTTAACTTGGATGTTGGAACACGTATTTCCACCAAATTTAACAATGACAAAGATCTGTGCCTCCGTCGTATAAGAGCCGACTTGATGGCACTAGTTGGGTTCTTAAATGTTCAAGATGCTACAGTAATTGTAACCTTTTCTTTGAGATATTGCTGTTCGTTAACATTAATAGATTTTTTGAGTCCCGCGCTCTTAACTGTTGGAATGTGTATAACGATCTGGAAATTTTTAATGATTATTATTTTCAAGACTTTTGTTGGGAAGTTAAGACGGAAAAAATCATTCAATCGTGTACAAACGCACAAAAGAAATTTTTCGAGATGTAGTCCTAATTACTTTATTTCTCGGAAACAGAACTTCGTTCGATTTAAGCCCTACGTCACAGTTCACAGAAGTGCATTAAAATACTATCTGTGAAATTTTTTTAGGCCACCAACATTACGGACCAATGAAAATGGTCATTTTTTTCTTATTCTGTGTTTCCAACATTGGTCTTTTTAAAACATTATTTAAAGAAAAATAAGAGAGTTTTTAGGATCCATTGGTGTAAAAATGTTCCTTTATATCTTATTTACGATATTTCAATTTAAAATTACCCAAAAATCTACCGCAAGAATTAAAAAATCCCTTGTTAATTTGATGATGATCACCCACCATGATGTCAGCTTTAAACGCAAATTGCTTGAGAAAGCAACCATATCAAGGGGTATGGTTTATTTTAAGTAATAGAATAAAATGTTAATTTTACAATGGTACTTACCAGACCTCTTGATATGGTTGCTTTCTCCAGCAATTTGCGTTTAAAATGAACATCTTGAAGGGTGCACAACATTAACACACAAACCGTATATTATAGAGTTTTACTATGAACTAAACTTAAAAAAACGAATTTAAGACATTATAGCACATTTTTATACCAAGGGTTCCCTAAGAGAACCTTTTATTGTTGCTAAATCTGACAGAATCAAAATTCTACTTCACAGACAGTTTTTTAATGTGGATCTGTGATCTGTGATCTGTGACGTAGGAGTTGACCCATTTTAGCTTCATAATTTTAAGCATCAGTGCCAGAATGGTTAGAAGAAAAATATAGGTACTTATGATGTTTTTAAAACTTCAAACTCCTTTCGTTATTAGTGCACTTTACAATGCATTAAAAATTAAATGCATTAACGTCGAGTTTTTTATTGTTTAGCTCTTTTTTGTTCTTTCTTTTATCATAAGGTACATATTTTTCAAGGGTACGCTACGTAAAAAGTATAAGAGCGCATTATTTCGAATAATTTCACCCAAAAGGGAGCTAAGTAATGGATCATTAGGCAGTGTCCGCTGTAGTTGTAAATAATGTTTGTAGATTTAGAAGCTAGCTTGTTAATTTATATAACGTAGATTCTGATTAAGAACCCTAATTAGGGTGCTATTAGAGATAATTAGGGTTAGCCCTGGTATTGTTTTCACAACTATGCATCTCTCAGGTTTCTCTTAGGTATTTTGGTTTTGCTGCCTATTATTAGTTGGGATAACTAAATCAAATAGTTTGCAAAACAATGACAGGAAAATAAGCATTCAAACTTAGAAAAAAATTGGTGGATAAACGTGATGGTACGTTGTTGGGGCATGCCTAGGGATTTTTGAAAAATTGTTATAAAAAACCATCTGTTATATTCATTGAGGAAAATGCGAACAAAGTTGCATACATTCGGCAACACAGGCAAGGAAAATACAGCTAAAAGTTCCATCTATGAGTCTTGATCATACACTTTTGCAATAGATTTTATTGACGTTGTTGTCAGCTTCATTTCATGAAAATTTTGTAAAATTACATTAGTTATAAAAATGAAATTCGACCATTTAAAAGTTAAACAAATGGTGAGATGGTTTAAGATAGGCTGTAGCTTTGTATTAAATCATTATTTCGTTTATATGTGCTGTTATCTTCAAGGTATGAGCGTTTGAAGTTTTGCACTTTGGGACCTCATAACTCCAAGGGTATATAAGAAGATTTTTTTAAACATTTATCCAGGGATCTCTAGACATGTTCCAATAACGTACCGTCACGTTTATGTGCCAATTTTTGTACACCTCGTAGTATTACCTTGAAGTTTGCACCTTATAATGAAATAGATCCCTAACTATCGATAGTCTTAATCGGATAGTCTACCAATCTGTCTTATATTTCAATTTTCCAGCGCTAGTTAGTTATACCTAGGTAGCTACATGAAATTTGAGAAACATGTTGCCGCTGCAGGATAAAATGAAACAAGCTCCTATTAATTATAGAGAGTGACGCTTAGAGCTAGAGTTTTCTATGAAGTATGGATTAATACTGCACGGTGAAATACAATTTTCCTTTTTGCTATTCCTTTCTATGCCGAAAGCTTTCAGTCTTTACGCTTGCAAAATAAATTTGCTATTTAAAAGCGCTACACTTACAAAAGCTTCAAATATTGTTTCTTGCCTTGGGCTTGGAGCGTAAAAGCGCTGTGATCCCGGCTCTGTTTTTAAATTTTAATTTTATATTGAATGGGTTAGAGCTGCGCCTCATTTGAGGGCGCGAGAAAAAACGGTTTATAAATTTACATTCGCTTTAATACTAGCTTTATTAGGCACGAAACACTTTATTATGGGACATACAAACTTGCCAATCATTTCTTTTTCTTGCCTTCCTTTGGCGCCTTTTCCTTTTTTTCCTTTTTTTCAGGTTTTGCTTTCTTGGGAGCTGACTTCTCGAACATTTGATCAGGAGCTATTTCCAATAACTTACGTTCCTTAGGCCACCCTGCAAAATTAAATTAGTATCAAATTAATTGAAATTTCGTACACTAATTTGCCTAACTTGATTGATCCTGAAGATAATTAGGTTTGTAGATTGAATTGATTAAATATTCATTAACTTATACCAAACTAAAGTGGTTTGCATTGATTGCGCTAGCGGCGACAGGGCAAAAATCTCATAAAAATGAGAATTGAGCACTCGCTTGCAAATAAAATAAATTTAGGGAGAAGTCGGCGCCGCGAAGTGCTAAAAAGTCATTATCATCTACGGGCTTGATATTTCCTCCAGCATCAATATGGACTCAGCCACAGAAAGTAGGTGGTTTCACAATGAGCACCAGTATAAATCATATAAAAGAAAAGGAACTTTGAAAGTAATTCCATTTCTACGTCGCGTTCACTTAAAACAAAACGCAAAACCGTTTCAAAAGAACTTCTGTATTGTTAGTTTCTTTGGTTAAATATTGGATTTGATACCGAGTTTCAAAGTAATTAAATTAAAACACGTTTTGTTGCAGAAATTGGCGAAAGCGCCAAACTTTTGAATTAACGAAAGCACTCTAAAAAAGTTTGAGAAACAAAGCAAATATTTGCTTTGGAGGTCCAAAAATTGGCGGATAAACGCGATGGTGCGTTATTGAGGCATGCCTAGTGATCCCTAAAAAAAATGTTAAAAAAATCTATTTTATAGACCCTTTGAGATATGAAGCCCCAAAGTGCAAAATTTTGAACACTCCTACCTCAAAGATAACAGCACACATTAACAAAAAATATGGTTTAATACAAAGCTACAGTCTATGTTAAACCATTTCACCATCTGCATATCTTTTAAATGATCGATTTACATTTTTATAAACAATTTAATTTTACAATATTTTCATGAAATGAAGCTGACAACAATGCCAATAAAATCTAACGCAAAAGTGTATGATCAAGACTCATAGATAGGATTTTTAGATATATTTTTCAATATTTCTTACAATGTTTTAGAAATCCCTAGGAATGCTCCAACAACGTATCATCACGTTTATGCGCCAATTTTTGGTCACCTTGTACATGGCGCATAAACGCGATGGTACGCTCTTGGGAAATTCTCAGGGATCCTAAAAAATTGTCAAAAAAAATCCATCTGTTATATTCATCGAGAAAAATGCGAACAAACTTGCATAAATTCGGCAACACAGTCTATGAAAATACATCTAAAAATACCATCTATGAGTCTAAAAATCCCATTTATGAGTCTTGATCATACACTTTTGCACTAGATTTTATTGACGTTGTTGTCAGCTTCATTTCATGAAAATTTTGTAAAATGAAATTGATTATAAAAATGTAATTCGACCATTTCATAAATAAACAAATAAATAAATGGTTTAAGATAGACTGTAGCTTTGTATTAAACCATTTATTTAGTTAATATGTGCTGTTATATTCAAGATATAAGCATGTAAAGTTTTGCAAGTTGGGGCAACATATCTCCGAGGGTATATGAGATAGATTTTTTTAACAATTTTCTAGGGCTCCCTAGACATGCCCCAACAACGTACCATCGCCCTTATGCGCCAATTTGGTCACCCTGTATAATACTTTACAATACACAATATTAAAGTGTTTATTTTGTGTACAACAAACTGCTCTAAATAAATAAAAGTTTATTTTGCTGTGGCATAATATGGTGAATGCGCCGGGCAAGCATCTGTGGAATAGCACATGTAAAAATAACTGTAATAAACGAGTGTAAAAAAGGTGGAAATGCAAAGTTTAATAATCCGTCGAGCGGTCACAAACTTTGCTAGATAAATTCAAGCGCAAACTTCCGCACAATATGTTTTAAAAGAAACGTCCCGGGAGGTTTAATTTATAAATGGCAGAAATATGTTTGAGTTGAGTTTTTTCAAAGCTCTGGACTATTCGGCTTGTCACAATCAGTCGTAGATGGCAACCATGGGAGCCGTTTGCACTGTGCACACGTCAAGTATTACGTCAATTATCTGTATTTACGGCGGATCCCGGATTTGTAAAAAACCTAAGTCAGAAAGAACAATGAGCCGACCAGGACAGATAAGCTCCTTTTCTCTATTGCCCGGATTTTTCTTTTATATTATATTTGCTTTTCCTTGGGGTCGGCTGTTGAATGATATGTTGTGAATGCCGCCTTTAATGAAACTGCTATTGCTGAAAAGGATTTATCTTTCAAATAATAAAAATGAACTTCATTATTTTCACACTTAGTTTCGTGCACGGGGAAAATTTAATAAAACGCCAGAAATGAACTACGTACCGAACTTTAAATTAGGTTAAGAAGATTTTTAAAGCTCTCTTTAATTCATAAGGTATTATAACTAAATTCTAAAAGCTTTCTAAAACATTAAACTATTAGCCCAATCATTCTATTTAAAATTTGTAGGTTCCTTAGAAAAAAATCCCAACCAAGATCTGCTTATGCAGGATTGTAGGCACTATCCCCAGAAATATAAAAGTGAAAAATTTACACAAAATTTCCAAGACGTTTAGCCCCCATCTTGCATAGAAGTGAGGAGTTAGTTTTTTGTTAATACCTAAACTATTCGGCAGTTTTGAAAAATGTTTTTAAAATTTTTTGGAACATTATTTTAATAAAAATACAATCTTTTTTAAAAAAATAATGTATCACTAATATTAACGATTCTATAGCTCTTTGAAAATCACCTTATTTCATCATAATCGTCTATCTTAGTCATAGAGTCCTGAAGCATACATTGCAGCGTTCTCTGTAGGACCAAATTAGCACATTTTCCGAGTGCTATAAAATCGTTTACATTGGTGATTTATTATTTTTTTAAAAATGATTGTATTGTTATAAAAAAAATGTTCCTAAAAATTTTAAAAACTTTTTTTAAAAGTGCCGAATAGTTTAGGTATTAACAAAAAACTAACTCCTCACTTCTATGCAAGATAGGGGCTAAACGTCACGGAAATTTTGTGGGAATTTTTCACTTTTATGTTCCTGGGGGTAGTGGCTACAAACCTGCATAAGCAGAACTTGGTTGGGATTTTTTTCTGGGGGCATTATTAGAATGATTGGGCTATATTGTATTTGGAACTTAAAAATTCTCGCAAAAAGGTGTTTTAATGTTGTATTTTTTGGGTGCAATTCGATTTCACTTGCAACGAGAATTTTAACAAAAACTCAATAGTTTATAATCCCTGGTAATATTTTTACATTTCGGTATAACCATAAAGTGGCATTAGCGTCGGAAGCATGCATTTAAAATTGCACTTTTATGTAAAGTTTTAACTTGAAATTTGAATATAAACTTTAGGTAAACACCTTTTGGGATTAGACGTTCGTTTTAAATTATTATGAATGGCGTGCTAAATTAATAATCATTCAAAATAATGGTTTGTATTATACGTTATTCAATAAACTGTGGATATTTGTGGTAAATATGTAAATTATTTTGAATATTTAACTATACCAGCAGATTATTTATTAATAATTCATCAAGTCCCTTGTGATTTCGAACAATGTAGCCTCTAAACAATATACAATGTTATGCTCAAAATGGCAAGCGAAATTCTCAATAGATCTTTGAGAATAAACAAAGCATCGTTAGTGCAGGTTTTTTTGACACTTAAAAAGCTCTGAAAAAGAAGCTTAGCGATGATATTTAACGCGGATTATGCAGAAAAAACCTGAACTAGGTCAATTGCAAATAATTTTCTATTGAATACATAATCAACAAAAAGATGTATAATGGCAGATTTCTAAGGAGAAATGCTTCGGAAAGTTTAAAGTGCAGGTGGTTTTAAATCTTTTTAAATATGTGCATGACAAACCAAACTTTAATAAAGAATGTCCAAAGTATTACGACCATAAAAATTTAACTCATTTACCCAAAGTTTGCGGAACAAAATCATAAATTTAAGCATTTTATAGAATCTTCTTTCCACCCCAAATTTAATAATATTTAAAGCGGCACGAATTACTTACACAAATATAACTTAAAGTGGCTTTATTCTTGGATGTTGTAGAATTATTGTTAAGTATTGTAACCCAGTGATTAAGGAATTCATCTGCCGAAAAATTATTTGTCAACTTTTTTTTTACCATTATCTTTAAATTGCCATAATATACAACATATCAAAAGTCCCCTAAGATCCCGTGCCGGCGTCATGCCATTTAAGACGGTCAAAGGTCAAAGAGGACAGTTTTTGGTAAATAAGTCTATTTCTATTGGTCTCACAAAAAAAAAATGTGATTGTAAATTTTATATTGGACAATTATCTACAAAAAAATTTATACACATTTTTCCATCGAGCGACCGTTATTGCGTAGTAGTGTCCATTCTGCATGACGTTGGTTTATTTTAACACCGGCTGAAATACACAAACGTGGTAAATTTTTTTCAAAATTTTTTAACCAGGGTTTTAATTTAACCTCTAAGATACATAATCGGCAATAAAAAGTCTTGTAAATTATCAACTGCGTGTATACAGGTGCTCCAAAAATGAATTTGGAAATGTCTGTAATTACTCAGGTTAATAAAAGAAATTAAAATTTTTACAAAGAAGCATTAGCACTTGTCCTTTCAATAGGTTGGAACCCCCTAACAAAGCCCCAAAATATTTATTAATCTTAAAAAAAAATAATTCAAAAAAATGTGACCAAATATTTAATACAAAGCAAACTATGTATTTAAGGCCTTCTTAATAAATTGAATGGAGTTACATAGTGTTTACATGATGATGTTCTCTATTGCTCCCAAGATAATGGTACCATCACTTTAAAATTCCATAAAATTTATTGAAAAGGCCTTCAATACATAGTTTGCTTTGTATTAAAAATTTTGACACATTTTTTTAAAATATTTTTTTTTTAAGATTAGTAAATACTTTGGGGCTTTGTTAGGGAGTTGTAAATTATTAAAAGAACAAGAGCTAACACCTCTTTGTAAAAATTTTAATTTGTTTCATTAACCTGAGGAATTACAGACATTTTCAAATTCATTTTTGGAGCACCTGTATACACGCAGTTGATAATTTACAAGACTTTTTATTGCCGATAATCTATCTTAGAGGTTAAATTAAAACTCTGGTTAAAAAATTTTGAAATAAATTTACCACGTTTGTGTATTTTTGCCGGTGTTAAAATTAAACCAACGTCATGCATAATGGACAATACTACGCGATAACGGTCGCTCGATGGAAAAGTGTGTGTGCATTTTTTTGTAGATAATTGTCCAATCTAAAATACTAACATATTTTTTTTTGAGAGACCAATAGAAAGAGACCTCTTCACCAGAAACTGTCCTCTTCGACCTTTGACCCTCTTAAATGGCATGACGCCGGCACGGGATCTTAGGGGACTTTTGATATGTTATATATTATAGGCAATATAAAGATAATGGTAAAAAAAAAAGTTCACAAATAATTTTTCGGCAGATTGCATTAATATTTGTTTTATTTTCCTGGGTTATTGGTTTAGTTGGAAAGTGTAACTTTTTAAACAAATATAAGCCCTTTTTGTAACCCTTTCAGAGCGAGAATAATTTGTCAAACAATTTTCAACCATGGACAAGGTATAATAGATGGTGCCATACGCTCATAAACTTTATCGTTTAGTTACACGTGCTCTAAAATGTACATTTTATGCACAATATGCTCTAGGGTACCTTATTCAGAAACTTTACACTACTATAGTAGACAACATTAATAACATTTTTAAATCCATTATTTAGGTGCAATACATATTTTACCACACACCAGCCACCATAAAGGATAACCAAATATAAAATGTATTCTACCATTATAAAGGCCGATTTACAGAACGTTACTTTCACTCTACTTCGGCGTAACTTCACTTCCGCGTAACTTAACAAATTTGCTTAATTTATAGATTGTAAAGTTACGTGAAATTGGGAACAGGTATGAGCATGTGTCTGAACTCGCGACTTATGACAATTTACACCTGGGCGGTAATTACGGAATATCGCTTCGTACAAAACCTACATAAGAAGACCAACAGGTTTCGTACGAAGCGATATTCCGTAATCACCACCCTTGACAATAAGGATGAATATCTCATTTTTGCAAATTTTGCGCATGATCGGCCAAGCTCGGCGTTTGACAGTTCTACTTACAGCTAAATAAATCAGCAAAGTAGCGCTAAAGTGAAGTATAAATTTGCTAATACATTCCCATGTATTTTATTTTCTGTAAAGTTACGCCGAAGTAAAGCGGAAGTAAAGTGAAAGTAACGTTCTATAAATCGGCCTTTATACATAGAAATTTACATACTTACATTTGGAAAAGGACCAAATATGCAGTCCATTTATTAAGTTTTTTATTACAGGGTTTCACAAGAGAGAAAACCTTTATGCTAAGCATAAAAGTAGCAAGGGAGCCAGATAAAAGACCAATAATATGTTACTAAATCTAAATTTGTGCTATACCGCGCGCGACCCATCAAAAATATAATATTCTTTGCTTCAAGTCTATAAGAAAAAGCAATTTGAAAACTGCATATTCAATTTTTGCTCCTTTGCAACTAAAAGTAAGTGTAAGCTGCTTGACTTTGTACGAACGATCTTTGTCGCAATTGCATTTCCTTATATTCAACACTTCGGAATTTAATTTACAAAAACTAGACCATTTACTAACTTAAGAGCAATTTATAGAACGTTACTTTCACTTTACTTCCGCGTTACTTCACTTCCGCGTAACTTAACAAATTTGCTTAATTTATAAATTGTAAAGTTACGTGAAATTGGGAACAGGTATGCGCATGTGTCTGAACTCATGACTATTTACACCTGGGCCGTAATTACAGAATATCGCTTCGTACGAAACCTACATAAGAAGACCAGCAGGTTTCGTACGAAGCGATATTCCGTAATCACCACCCTTGACAATAAGGGTGAATATCTCATTTTTGCAAATTTTGCGCATGATCGGCCAAGCTCGGCTTTTGACAGTACTACTTACAGCTAAATGAATCAGCAAAGTAGCGCTAATGTGAAGTATAAATTTGTTAATACATTTTTATGTATTTTATTTAATTTTCTGTAAAGTTACGTCGAAGTAAAGCGGAAGTAAAGTGAAAGTAACGTTCTATAAATCGGCATTTACCTTTTTTAACATTGGCAAGTAGCAAGTTGTGCAGAATCGTGTCCTGGACGTAGCACTTTATTTTAGGCACTTTTCTTAACGCGTAAAGAAGTATAGTTTCCATAGAAGGCTCGAGCTCATTCTCATCTTCCTCTTCCTCTACTTGACTTACATAGTCATCTTCCGGTAACTTAATATCGTACTTATTCCTGTTTCTAAGCTTCTCCAGGCGAACCTCTCTAGCGTCAAGTTTCTTAAGATAAGTCCTAGTCCCAGGCACATACTTGTCGCAGTCATTTACGTACACTATAATGTTCTTGTTTGCGTTTACGTTTAGGAACTGGGCATATGAAAAATAGTCGTATATGTCTGAAAAACGGTTAGATGAGGAGGGCCATAAAACTCTGCAATTAATGCCGAGTTGTAGGTTGGGGTAGATCAGGTTTATGATAGATAGAAGTTCTCCGTAGTGGGGTATGTCAAGGTAGATTAACGTTATTGAGGTTTGGTGTAATATGTCCCAACAAAGGCGGCTTATTAGGCAGAGGTTTGCCTCCATTTAACTAAGAATTTTGATACTGTTTGACTTAACTGACTTTTGACTTAACTGACTTTTTTGACTTGCTTTAAAGGCTGTAGAATACACTAAAGTGGTATTCACAATGAAAATTAGCTTGCATGCGGTAAGAATTAAGGTAGCTTGTAAGAGCTTGAAATATGTATTTGGGATATACCATTCACAATGAATTAGCGTGTAAGAGCTCATGCAAGCTAATTCATTGTGAATGGTATATCCAAAATACATATTTCAAGCTCTTACAAGCTACCTTAATTCTTACCGCATGCAAGCTAATTTTCATTGTGAATGAAGCTTAAAGCTTAACAATCAAAATTAGCTTGCATCCGGTAAGAATTAAGGTAGCTTGCAAGAGCTTGAAATATGTATTTAGGCAATGTCATTCACAATGAATTAGCTTGTAAGAGCTCATGCAAACTAATTCATTGTGAATGGTATATCCGAAATACATATTTTAAGGGGAGAATACCAACTGGCCGCATCTACCTGAAAAGACTACTAGCTGGCCGCGCCTAATTGCAGGGTGCTTGGTCGAAGTGGCCGCGCGATATTTCTGGTTTGGTCGTACTGGCCGCGACTAATTAACTTCCTTTTACCTCGATTTATTTTTCTGTATCCGATGTTTTATTGAGTTATGATATTAGAAAATTATAAAAAAGAGAATCCTTTGGATAACATACAGACTTTTATTATCATTAAAAGCCATCAGCAACGTTGAAAGTACTCAATGCATGTGTTTTTAAGTTTTAATGTTACCGACAGACTTTTTTAAAAGCACTGGGGGACACATCCACTGGGTGGCACTAGGTTAGGTAGGTTAGGGTAAGTCTTGCTGCTAAAACGAATATTTAAACAAATGTGCTTATGTCACCAAACTGCAATGTAAATCATTTTTTCAAAAAAATATTGATAGTTATCGTTGTTATTTTATAAAAATAAAATTCGTTTGATACTTATCCTTCCACAAAACTTCTGAGACAGCTCCTTTTCTACCTGCCAAATATGGAAGCAGGTAGAAAAGGTACCGCGGCCAGCTCCACCATGACCCATGCAGTAAAATGCTGTCAGCTCCACCTAATCACCCCTCATTAAATTTTATGACGCGGCCAGTTCGTATATGCCCCTAATTTGGTTCAAGGACCCCTTTACTTACACGTGGTCTAATTTTTATTCTCTTTGATAATTTTCCTAATTTCGTACCTTAATTTTAACACTTCCCTCTTATCATCAGAGTTTGTCTAAAGTTTCTGAAACTCATTTAAGATAATGCTTTTCTTTAGTGCTTTTGTTTAAAACAAAAATAATTATTAACAAAGGACTTGTTTGCGAGAATCAAAAGCTAATTTTTGCACCGTTAAATCCAAAACATTAACTGCTGCTGCTTTTCAGGTATTTATTTTTCTGAAATGTTTAGATTATTTCAAGTGAAAATGAAAGATAAGGTAAAACAAAGGACTATTTCTCAAGGAACGTTTGTAGAAAACGCAGCATGACTTCTATCCTAATTAATATCATATCCTATTTGCAGCGGTAAATTTTATCCTTTGAGGAATAATCCTAGTCAGGATCTTTGAAACTAAACTCTCTATAATACATTACACAGTCAAAATACCAAAAAGGACTTTTGGAATAAAATAATCACCCGAGTTATAAGCGTAAAAATAAAAAAAAATAGGAATATTTTCAGTAATGCAAGATTACATTTTTTTCAGTATCTGACGTTATGGCACAGAAAATTTAGTTGTTTTTGTTTACTGATGCAAAAAGAACTCAAAACAAATGAAACATTAGCCCAGGTATGACGTCAAAAAGATAACTGGTTTTTTTAACGTAAATCAACCGGCTCAAAGTGGGACCTCATGAGCTCAATTTGAAATTTTAACAAAAAGTATAGTAGCCCAATCATTCTATTTAAAATTTGTAGGTTCCTTAGAAAAAAATCCCAACCAAAATCTGCTTATGCAGGATTGTAGGCACTATCTCCAGGAACATAAAAGTTAAAAATTCCCACAAAATTTCCGTGACGTTTAGCCCCCATCTTCCATAGAAGTGAGGGGTTAGTTTTTTGTTAATACCTAAACTTTTTGGCACTTTTAAGAAAAGTTTTAAAAGTTTTCAGGAACATTATTTTAATAAGAATACAATCATTTTTAAAAAAACAATGTATCACTAATATAACCGATTCTATAGCTCTTTGAAAATCACCTTATTTCATCATAATCGTCTTCTTTGTCATAAAGTCCTGAAGCATAGATTGCAGCGTTCTCTGTAGAACCAAATTAGCACATTTTCAAAGTGTTATAAAATCGTTCACATTGGTGATTTATTATTTTTTTTTAAATGATTGTATTCTTATTAAAATAATGTTCCTAAAAATTTTTAAAACATTTTTCAAAAGTGCCGAATAGTTTAGGTATTAACAAAAAACTAACTCCTCACTTCTATGCAAGGGGGGCTAAACGTCACGGAAATTTTGTGGGAATTTTACACTTTTATGTTCCTGGGGGTAGTGGCTACAAACCTGCATAAGCAGATCTTGGTTGAGATTTTTTTCTAAGGAACCTACATTCTACAAATTTTAAATAGAATGATTGGGCTATACAGGGTGTCCCTGAATTGGCGCACCACCTGTATGGTACGCTGTTAGGGCATGGCTGGGGATTCCAGGAAAATTGTTAAAAAAAATCCATCTATTATATTCATTGAGGAAAATGCGAACAAAGTTGCTTAAATTTGGCAACACAGTCTAGGATAATACTACATAGTCTAGGAAAATAAATCTAAAAATCCCATCCATGAGTCTTGATTATACACTTTTGCACTAGATTTTTATTGACATTGTTGTCAGCTTATTTCAAGAAAATTTTGTAAAATTAAATTGATTATAAAAATGTTATTTGACCATTTTAAAGAAGAAAAATTGGTGAAATGGTTTAAGATAGACTGCAGCTTTGTATTAAACCATATTTTTCGTTAATACGTGCTGTTGTTTTTAAGGTATATGCGTTTAAAGTTTTGCACTTTGGGGCCTCATATCTTCGAGGGTGTATGAGATGGATTTTTTTCGACAATTTTCTGGGGATCCCTGGGCATGCACCAACAACGTACCATACAGGTGGTGCGCCAATTCTGGGACACCCTGTAGATAGAAAAATTAATTTTAAACATTTTCTAAGCGAGGTCTTCCGTTGGGGCCATCCATATCGTGTATTAAAGTTGTTGCTCTAAATAAACGATGCCAACTCAACATAAAAAGATGATTGATGACTTGATGAAGCCAACAAACCAAACAATAATGTTGTGGATACGTTACTGACCCTATTCGACAAAACATCGACTTTCAAACTTTCCGATGCACTTTTCAGTTACAGTGGTTGTAAAATGAAAAATGATGACTCTAACCCAACTCTAATTAAGTTTAATCTAACGTTAAAACGACGCGAAGTCTAATTTATAATGGGCATGCTAAGCTTTACGGGGTTAATTCCTGAGAAAATAATAGTTGAGCGGGCAAAAATAATGATCTAATGTAATAAAATGTATTTTATTGTTAACTAAAATGAAATATTAGGTCGGTCGTAAATTTAGAAGCATTTCTCGTTTAATGGCAACAATTTTATGATAAAACATTATACTTAGACCTGTGAGATAAAAGCAGTCATATTTCATAATAAATTTTTCTTTGTGGAGTCATATAAAGCAAAAGTCAAAACTGGTATACAGCACCCTTCGCACAATCAAATCGATTTAACGACAAATGTCGTGAAGCATAGAAACTGTGGTTATGTAATGTTGGTTGCCTAAAATCAACAAAAAACAGCACTTTCTGGTCATTGCTTAGTGGGTTTATAAGAGTTAATTTTAATTAAAAATTGCGTTTACCAGCAACATAAATAAACAAAGCACAAGTTGACATATTCTAAAGCTCCATCAATAAGCGTTTAAATACAGAATTTTGGCAATTTAAAATGCAAGAAAATAGTGCTTCTGAAATGCCAAAATTATGTATTTAAGCACTTATTGATGGTCCTTTAGTATATGTCAACTTGTGCTTTGTTTATTTATGTTTCTGGTAAGCACAATTTTTAATTAAAATTAACTCTTATAAACCCACTGAGCAATGACCAGAAAGTGCTGTTTTTTTGTTTATTTTAGGCATCCAACATTACATAACCACAGTTTATATGCTTCGCGACATTCCCCTTTAAATATATACTCGTTGCACAAAAAGAAAAAAATTTTGCTGCTTGAAATTGCAAACAACTTTTTGTTGTTTAAAGTTTTAAATATTAAACTCTACTTAGATTGAAATTCAATATGCAAGATTAAAAGAAATGACTGCAAACTCTTTAAATAAAACTTATAGGTATTTATTCTCCAACTCCAAACTTTATGCTGTGATTTCGCAAAATACTTTATTTCGCAAATCTGACACACAAAGCGTTAAGCAGGCGTCTCCAGGACTCGTCCTTGGCAGGACCTTATCCATGGATAATAATCCTGTTTTCTTTTCCTTGCGGTAACATTGTTTTCTAAAGAATAGTTGCTGAGTTTGCTCTACATAAAACAAACACTAGGCATATGTCAACAAAAACATTGAGGTCCTGTAGCGTTCTTAAAATATACATCGTCGTATGTGGTCCTGACGTCAAGCCGTTACAGTTTAATGTTCTTTATAATTAATTTTGTTTAATCGTTATAATTTGACTTGACGTTATGTAACCCGTAATTTAATATTACCTAAACTTTGGCTTTTGTAAACGTTTTTCTTTGAAATATGGATAAGCCAAGCGCTATAGTTGTTTTGGCTGTAAAGTGAATTTTTTATGATGTTACCCTAATTCACTTACAAAAAGGGGATGTAAATTTTAATACCAGCTATAATTAAATTTAAGCTGGAGCGAACAGAAATTTTATTAAATTTGGCATTATCCATATTTTGGAATTTTACACCCCGAAATTATTTTAATCCACACGCTATATTATTAACTCATCATTTGTCTCTTACAAGTCGCAATAATTTAAGTGAGGAAAACTTAAGGGCGATTTATAGAACGTTACTTTCACTTTACTTCGGCGTAACTTCACTTCCGCGTAACTTAACAAATTTGCTTAATTTATAGATTGTAAAGTTACGTGAAATTGGGAACAGGTATGCGCATGTGTCTGAACTCGCGACTTCTGACTATTTACACCTGGGCCGCAATTACGGAATATCGCTTCGTACGAAAGCTACATAAGAAGACCAGCAGGTTTCGCACGAAGCGATATTCCGTAATCACCACCCTTGAAAATAAGGGTGAATATCTCATTTTTGCAAATTTTGCGCATGATCGGCCAAGTTCGGCTTTTGACAGTACTACTTACAGCTAAATGAATCAGCAAAGTAGCGCTAAAGTGAAGTATAAATTTGCTAATACATTCCCATGTATTTAATTTAATTTTCTGTAAAGTGAAAGTAACGTTGTATAAATCGGCCTTTAGTGGCAATAATTTAAGTGAAGCAAACCTAAAGTTAAGTTAATTTAGGTGGTTTAAAAAATGTTTCCCAACTTATTTTTTAGCACTTTGCAAAAGTTACAAAGCTCGTGTTATTTAATTTGTGTATGTCATTATTAAGGAACGTGTTTTGAATATTCATTCAACCCCTTATTTGCATCTCCGTTTCTCGAACGATGCGTTTCCTGTGCATAATTGGTTGCCTAATTTCACAACTTTTCAATTTAATTATCTCACCAACGCTTATTGCAAAGAAGGTCATTAATAAAGTCAAGTAGATTTTAAAAAACGGTAATTAGACAAAAGTTTTTAATCAGTTTAAAAGTCTAATAAATATCCATGCCATCAGGTGTTCTTTGTAAATATTTTCTTAAGAAAATGAAGAGAAGTTTCTGGATTTTCAGACGGATTTACATGGCTGCATTATTTGGATTCGTTTGTAGAAACGGCGGCATTAAATTCAAACAAACGTTAGTATAATTCCGACCAAAACTCAAATAAAACTAATGCAAGTAAAATATTTTTTTTCAGGAATAATTAAGACATGGAATGAAAATTATTAAAACATGAAATACTCTTAATTAAAATCAAATATTAGCAACCAGTGGTTAAATTAAAAATGTATTGAACCGGTGTTTTATCGTTGGAACAAATTACACATCTAAAGAACACTGTTTCCGCTATTCTAAAAAAAGTCTAGACATTTTTTATCGCAGGCCGCACCATTAATTTGCTCTAAAAGAATTTACATTGAAATAGCTCACATGTACTTTAGCTCCAACGCCTGGATACAGAGGCTTTGTGATAAATTCCAAGCACAAAATAAATTTTAAACAGTTTACTACACAAATCGTGTAACGAATCGTTTGGATTTGCACATCCAAAAATACTGTCTAAAAAATCAGTCCGTGGAAAATAATGCCTCGTATTACTCCAAAAATAAAAAATAAACACTCTTCTTTAGAGGTTTTTACTCAAATAATAGGGTTATTATGCCAAAAAGGGCGATTTATAGAACGTTACTTTCACTTTACTTCGGCGTTACTTCACTTTCGCCTAATTTGCTTAATTTATAGATTGTAAAGTTACATGAAATTGGAAACAGGTATGCGCATGTGTCTGAACTCGCGACTTCTGACCATTTACACCTGGGCGGTAATTACGGAATATCGCTTGGTACGAAATCTACGTAAGAAGACCAGCAGGTTTCGTACGAAGCGATATACCGTAATCACCATCCTTGACAATAAGAGTGAATATCTCATTTTCGCAAATTTTGCGCATGATTGGCCAAGCTCGGCTTTTGACAGTACTACTTACAGCTAAATGAATCAGCAAAGTAGCGCTAACGTGAAGTATACATTTGCTAATACATTCCCATGTATTTTATTTAATTTTCTGTAAAGTTACGTCGAAGTAAAGCGGAAGTAAAGTGAAAGTATCGTTCTATAAATCGCCATAAAAGACTTATCTTTAAAACGTAAAAAAATTACCCGGCGCATCCACCATTTTATACACTTAAAATAAAACGATTTTATCTATGATTTAAAGAGCAATAATCAACATAGCTAAAACTGGATAATCCATATAATTTTGCAAAATCATGTATTGCCTATTGCCTTAGTCATTAGCAGTCATAATGCCGTGTACACAATATCAAAATTGAAACTATGAATATTCTCTATTTAAACTAGAACGTGCAGTATTTGCTCCAACTATTACATACTGCTCTGATCAGCTGATGTGGTTTTATTTGGCTCTCAAACAATCCATAGATTTCATAGACTGTTCCGAAATTACCAGTCCAGTTGTTTAAAAGGGAGAATACTAACTGGCCGCATCTACCTGAAAAGACTACTAACTGGTCGCGCCTAATTGCAGGGTGCTTGGTCGAACTGGCCGCGCGATTTTTCTGGTTTGGTCGTACTGGCCGCGACTCATTTCTTTTACCTAGATTTATTTTTATGTATCCGATGTTTTATTGAGTTATAATATTACAAAATTATAAAACAGAGAATTCTTTGGATAATATACAGACTTATTATAATTAAAACAAGTCAGCAACGTTGGAAGTACTCAATGCATGTATTTTTAAGTTTTATCGTTACCGACAGAGTTTTTTAAAGCATTGGAGGACATTTTTTCACTGGGGGACGCTAGGTTAGGGGTAAGTTTTGCTGCTAAAAAGAAAATTGAAACAAATGTGCTTATGTCACCAAACTGCAATGTAAATAATTTTTTTAATAAAATATTGATAGTTATCGTTGTTATTTTATAAAAATAAAATTCGTTTGGTGTTTCTACTCATCCTTTGACAAAACTTTCACCACAGTTTCTTTTCTACCTGCTAAACATGACAGCAGGTAGAAAGTGCCGCGGCCAGCTCCACCATGACCCATGCAGTAAAATGCGGTCAGCTCGACCTAAGTACCCCTCATTAAATTTTATAACGCCATTTTAATCCCTGTATATATAATTAAATTGATTAATTTCATCCAAAAGAGATTCATACTGAAATACGTGATATTTGCCGATAAATCTGTCTGACCTATAAGCCTGACAACTTCGAAAGTAAACACCGCATCGAGTAGACAAAAAATATATTGATTGAAGTCACAATGTTGAGTGTTTCGCAGTTTTTATTTTCTTTTAAAGATCTAAAGACCTAAAGGCCATATGGCTTATCTAAAGAACTTTTAAATCCAACTTTAAAACTTTTAGGATGCTGGAGTAATACAAAGTACTTCGTAGGATGTATGAATACATTGAAAAGTTTGTGTACAGTATTTTTATTAGCCAATAATTTTGCTTGATATAGAAGCATGGTCCTACATTTTTCTTTGAGTTTTAAAATTTTCACACAAACCTATTTAATGGGACAAAAATTGAAGTAGCATTCTGTTTTCATTTAATGGTAGCTAGTGGATAAATGGTCTAATTTTCTTGTGTCTACAAAATGGCGATAATGCGAACCACATTTGCAGATATTCCGATTTATTGCCTTAGGGAATAGGGATTTAAATCCCATTCAACATGACAAAAACAGTACGCACTATTCTGATCTAGGTATATGAATATTTCAGACATAATTTAGTTTAAACATCTGTGAGGTACATAAATCAGACAACTGATAAATTATTAAGCAATTGTTTAATTTAAATCAATACATTTTAATTAAATTAAATATATATATTGACCTAAATGGTCAGTTTAAAAGACGTCTGTAATAGAACATTTCAAATTGGCAAAAATCCAACATCTCATATAAATTTATTACGGAAAAGGAGGCTATAAATTTTCGACATTTATAGTCTGGCACTAAATTTTAACCTTATTAAAAAATAATTAAATTTTAGGAGATTTTAAACTACGTTACAACAAACAATTAAATTTTAATATAAGATCTAAAATAGGTTGTATTAATTTTTGTGTGTATTAAATTTAAAAATAAATAAAAAATTAAAATTTTATAAAGCGTACTTTATTGTTTTACGTACGAATAAAGAAAGGGCGATTTATAGAACGTTACTTTCACTTTACTTCGGCGTAACTTCACTTCCGCGTAACAAATTTGCTCAATTTATAGATTGTAAAGTTACGTGAAATTGGGAACAGGTATGCGCATGTGTCTGAACTCGCGACTTCTGACTATTTAAACCTAGGTCGTAATTCCGGAATATCGCTTCGTACGAAACCTACATAAGAAGACCAGCAGGTCTCGTACGGAGCGATATTCCGTAATCACCACCCTTGACAATAAGGGTGAATATCTTAATTGTTGCAAATTTTGCGCATGATCGGCCAAGCTCGGCTTTTGACAGCACTACTTACAGCTAAATGAATCAGCAAAGTAGCGCTAAAGTGAAGTATAAATTTGCTAATACATTCCCATGTATTTTATTTAATTTTCTGTAAAGTTACGCCGAAGTAAAGCGGAAGTAAAGTGAAAGTAACGTTCTATAAATCGGCGTTTTAAGTGTAAAAATATGAAATTCGAACTATACTAAAGCCATATTTACAGTCCTATATTATTAAAATAAACGCTGTATAAACATGTTACCCCGTTAAGAAACAACGTAATTTCTTAAGCTACCTAGACTATGTTTAAATCTCGAAAGGGGTATGAATTAGAGAAACAGTTAAACTTATAACGCTTACAATTCACTAAATAAATCCTGCTAATTTATGCTGATTGTCTAGGTACTCGCGCAAAGCAAACTTGAATTAAACATTATTTGTGCTATTCCCAAAGATTGTTTTTGTTTCGTTGACTAAATAGTTTATCAAAATACAATGTTACCTTACATAAATACAACATTGCTTCATTTAATTTCATGAAAGTAACAGGCAAACATGAGTTTTACTAAGGAACTTACCCGGCGCATTCGCCATATTCTAAGGTTAAACAAAAATTTTAATTTCACCCTTTATACGTGTCAGTTTACATATTTATGATAAATGATGATCTAGTAGATAAATGGCGCATCCAAAGTGGTGAATTTTTGAGGATTCCAAAAACTAGCTCGTAGGCGTCAAGGACGAACGAAGATATTAATCACAGTTGGCCTAAGGAGCCGATAAGGAGATAAAAGGGCGGTGGCCCGTTTAACCCTTAAAGCTAATGGAGCGGCACGTTATAAGACTTGACTTTAGATCTGTTTAAGAGAGCCAGCTATGTATAAGGATTGATTTTATTTACACAGATCCTCAAAGAAAATACTTAAATAATGTATTAAACTTCCTTGAAAGGATCGGAGGCGTCTAAAAGTCTTCCTTAAAAGCTAGGGTTATTTGAAATTATACGTTTATTTAATTGTAGGATGTTGAAAAAATATTTGTCCTTTCAAAAAGGATGTTTCATTTAACAAGGATTCGTGACATAGAGACAAACAACTGGATAAGATCTTAAATATTGTTTTAAATTAGATATCACGATCCAATGTTTTGTCTCGGAAAATTTAATAAAGCACCAAGATTTGATATAAAAAAACTGTTTTAAATTAAATTTGTCGTCATTAATAACAAAAAACTTTAGCAATTTATGTGACGCATAAAAATCTTCAATACTTCCTCTCTTTAATAGCTACATACTAAAAGGGCGATTTATAGAACGTTACTTTTACTTTACTTCGGCGTAACTTCACTTCCGCGTAACTTAACGAATTTGCTTAATTTATAGATTGTAAAGTTACGTGAAATTGGGAACAGGTATGCACATGTGTCTGAACTCGCGACTTCTGACTGTTTACTCCTGGGCCGTAATTACGGAATATCGCTTCGTACGAAACCTACATAAGAAGACCAGCAGGTTTCGTAAGAAGCGATATTCCGTAATCACCATCCTTGACAATAAGGGTAAATATCTCATTTTTGCAAATTTTGCGCATGATCGGCCAAGCTCGGCTTTTGACAGTACTACTTACAGCTAAATGAATTAGCAAAGTAGCGCTAAAGTGAAGTATAAATTTGCTAATACATTCCCATGTATTTTATTTAATTTTCTGTAAAGTTACGCCGAAGTAAAGTGAAAGCAACGTTCTATAAATCAACCTTAAAGCGAAGTAAAATTAAATTGGCAGTGTGTATAAATAAAAGGGAGATCTCCTTTATAATTTATATTTCACTTAAAATTGCAATTCTACATCATTATTTTACCGTTGTTCATTTTAATTTAGCCCTAGAGCATGACCCTAGAATTTACATGTAGGTACTTAAATTAAAAACAATTTCAAAGCTGTATTTTGTCAAATGAAAACTAACTACCAGTTTAAAATGTAATTAAACCAATTTCGAGTAAATAAAAGTTTGTTGACTCTTTTTTTTACCTTTAGTTAGTTAACAGCAAATTATATTTTTATAAACTTTTTTCTATTTCCCGGAACAGGAAACAAAAATGTGTAGTATGAAATTGTTTCAAACTTTTTAACTACCTAACTTTTTCTACACACCAAAAAATCCTTTCATACCATCTAACTGACAATCAAAAATAAGAGTTTCGTAATTTTTGTTCGTTTTAAAATAGCTTATAAATAGCAAAAACAAATTCGTTAAAGGTTCAAATAGTAAACACTCTGTATCGTTTACCTTAAATATTTGCAGTTGCAACCTAAAATCAGGGTTGCAATTATTCTGCTCTAGTTACTCTTTCAGGACCGAATACAGATTAAACGACTATACATTCGTGAAAATGTAGCTTTTGTAAAAAAACCTTGTTTATACAGGGTGTCCAAAAATTGGCGCATAAACGCGACGTCACGTTATTGGGGCATGTCTAGGGAGCCCCAAATTTTTTTTTTAAAAAATCCATCTTATATACCCTTGGAGATATGAGCTAGGTCCCAAAGTGCAAAATTTCGAACGCTCATACCTTGAAGATAACAGCACATATTGAAGAAAAAATGGTTTAATACAAAGCTACAGTCTATCTTAAACCATTTCACCATTTGTATAACTTTTAAATGGTCAAATTACATTTTTATAATCAATTTAATTTTACAAAATGTTAATGAAATGAAGCTGACAACAATGTTAATAAAATTTAATGCAAAAGTGCATGATCAAGACTCATAGATGGGATTTTTAGATTTATTTTCCTATACTGTGTTGCCGAACTTATGCAACTTTGTTCGCATTTTCCTCAAAGAATATAACAGATGAATTTTTTTTACAATTTTCCAGGATTCTCTAGGCATGCCCTAACAACGTACCATTGCGTTTGTTTTTTATAACATTATATAAAAATAAGCAAATAGGTCTCTAAATTCTTGATGTATAAAAATAAACTTTTACGTATTTCTTGCGCAAGAATCCAACATGATTTTGTGACATTTTATTCCCACTTGCTATTTTTTACGTATTTTTGCTCAAATCTATTGTTGGAACTTTTGCTCTACCTGTCTTAAAACCTATGTTTGTTTGTTCCCAAACTAAAAACGTGAAAGGTTAAAATTTATGACCTCTGTGTGAGGTCTCAGGATCCCCAATTTGTGGGATTGTTTTTACACAATAGCAGCCCATGTTAACAAAGCCCTGAATTGTATTGTTTGTTTTAGCAATGAAAGGAGAATTAATAAACTGCTCGACACACAAAGATATTTACTTTTTGGAAACAAATACCAAGTCTGAGGTAATGTATTTTTCGCCTCGTTGCATTGCTTTTAGTTTTTTATGCTATGTAGTTTATTTTTAAAAAAATACTTTGTTATCCTACTATGATTAAAATAAACACAAACAGACTTTATAGTTTTTTTTTATAGATTTTGTTCTACTTTTGTATACATTTTGTCCCTAGAAGTAATACTAGAATAGACATTGTCAAGCCCTACGTCATCAGTTCACAGAAGTGCATTAAAATACTATCTGTAAAATTTTTTTAGGCAACCAACATTACTAAAGAAAATGGTAATTTTTTTCTTATTTTGTGTTTCCAACATTGGTCTTTTTAAAACATTATTTAAAGCAAAATTAGAGAGTTCTTTAGATCCCGTTGGTGAAAAAATGTTCCTCAATATCTTATTTACAATATTTTAATTTAAAATTACCCGAGAAACTACCGCAAGAATTAAAAAAATCCCTTATTAATCAGATGATGATAATCACCCACCAAGATGTCAGTTTTAAACGCGAATTGTTTAAGAACGCAACCATATCAAGGGGTATGGTTTGTTCTAGGTAATAGAAAAATATGTTAATTTTACAATGGTACTAACGAGACTTCCTGATTTGGTTCTCAAGCAAATTGCGTTTAAAATTCACAACTTTAACACATAGACTGTATATTATAGAGTTTTACAATGAACTAAACTTAAAATATCGAATTTAAGACATTAGAGCACATTATTATACCAAGGGTTCCCAAAGAAAGCCTTTTATTTTCACAAAATATTTTTCTAAAAAAGTGGCTAAATCTGACAGAATCAAAATTCCACTTCACAGACAGTTTTTTAATGTGGATCTGTGATCTGTGACGTAGGAGTTGACCGTGTGTGTTTGCTTTAAATTAGAGTGCCTTGATGTCATATTGACAGTTATTGTCGCCTTATAGAGTGACGACATGCATCATTCCTTCTCTGTCATACAGATAACGTCATTAATTGTGATTGTAAGTTGTAATTGTTGTCACTTTGGCTATAACGTTGATGACGTTATCTGTATGACAGAGAAGGAATGATGCATGTCGTCACTCTATAAGGCGACAATAACTGTCAATATGACATCAAGGCACTCTACTTCAAATAACTAAAATCATTATTTATAATTTCAAGATTTGGAATGCTTTCCTGAAATGTATAATACCCAACGATAAATTGTGGCGTCATCCTTGTACTCTAAAAATAATAATTTATTTCCAGAGCACAAATCTAGCAAATTTATTCGCACCCCCAACGGATAGAGACCTACTGAAATATAAGACCAGACCGAAATTGAAACATAAATTTAATCCAGCTTTAGAGGTAAGCCCGTTTTTGATATTTAACTTCCTGAATTCTGAATCATTTTATTCGATTTTGTACATTGTACGGGTTGCCCGGCGCATTCGCCATTTTATTCAATTTAGTACGTGTTGCTACCTGGCGCATTCACCATTTTCAACAGAAATTTGTACATTTTTGAAAGCTTGTGGTAATGTTGATCGTTAGTGCATTTATCGTTTGCCTTGCCTTCCAAATTAATTTTTCCAACTTCCTGCTAGCAGATTCCAACAGAACTTCTTAATGCTGTCAGGAAATATATCTCTGCAGTGGGGTCTAAAATGTTTAGACAACTTTCCGTAGAAGCGATTAATCATTTCTTTCGGCTGACTGTGGTAAAAGTATTATGACAACCGCCAATATTTTATTTTAAGTTAAACTTCTCGCTTTTGCCTTTTGGCCATAACCAATGAACGTGAGCAAACTTTTAGTTTTATAGTAGGTTTTATATGAGCGCGCGCAAGTCAGTTACATTTTAGACATTTATTTTAAAGTTTGCGGTTTCGATAAACGGTCAATAAAAATTCATGGGCGGTTCTTGAACGACAGATGGAGGCTTCTTAAATTATTTATTAAACTTCGGAAGTTAATAAAATATTTTGATGCTGCAGCTAAACGCTAGACGTTTTATACTGGTATCTTATAAAATGAGTAGTTTTTCTTATTTAATTGGATCTGCAGGAGTTTGCTTTCGCAAGCTTTTGTTTCGTTTAAACCGATGAGACGCCAACTTCTTTAATAAAGCTTTCAAAGTGGCTTAACTTTATCAATCAATGTGTGCTATTTTAAGAGATCGCGAAAACCGAAACTGGATTATTCTAAGCTGTTTCCGTGAAAGAAAAATTAATTAAAAGCTTCAGAAGTAATTTTATAAATACGTTACGTGATTTAGAAACCTTATACTTCTTTTATATAAATGATACAACCGCGCGCTGCCGGAGTTTATTTTTACGTTATTTGAATTTCCGTGCTGCAAGACGTTCTATTCAGGATTGTTTCTTTAGACTTTAGAAGCATCAGCGTTGTTTACAAATGAGCCGTTCTCAGTAGAAGTTGTCACTTATTTCCTATTTCTTGGTTGACTTCCGGTTTTTATACTCAAGTTTATATTTCACGGACTGTTCAGTTCTGCCTGAATAAAGCCATCTTTATGCTTTCGCGAATGCCTTTTTAGTCACTTAAGGACTAATACTTGAACAATAGTCAAAAAGAATACTTTTATATACGGGCTGTCCATAAATTGCCGCATAAACGCGATAGTACGTTGCTAGGGCATGTTTAGGGGGCACCAGAAAATTGTTAAAAAAATCTATCTCATATACCCTCGGAGATATGTTGCCACAGTGCGAAGCTTGAAACGCTTAAATATCTTTAATATAACAGCACATATTAACGAATAAAATGGTTTAATACGAAGCTGTAATCTAATGGTCAAATTACATTTTTACGAGCATTTTTATAATCAATTTAATTTTACAAGATTTTCATGAAATGAAGCTGACAACAACGTCAATAAAATCTTATGCAAAGGTCAATAATCAAGACTTATAGATGGCATTTTTAGATGTATTTTCCTAGACTGTGTTGCCGTAGAGTGCCTTGATGTCATATTGACAGTTATTGTCGCCTTATAGAGTGGCGACATGCATCATTCTTTCTCTGTCATACAGATAACGTCATCCACATATTAGCAAAGATGACAACAAATACAACTTACAAACACAATTGATGACATAATCTGTATGACAGAGAAGTAATGATGCATGTCGCCACTCTATAAGGCGACAATATCTGTCAATATGACATCAAGGCACTCTATGTTGCCGAATTTATGCAACTTTGTTCGCATTTTTTTCAATAAATATAACAGATGGATTTTTTTGACAATTTTCTTGGGATCTTTGAGAATGCCCCAAAAGCGTACTATCGCGTAAATGCGCCATTTTTTGGACACTCTGTCTCTACGAATTACGACTTTAGACGGGTTTTAAAACGGGGCCGGTTGCTTAAGGTGGCAGCTCAGTTAATTTATTTTAGATTTTAGGAATTCTAATTTTTTTTTGTTCTAAAATGAACGAATTGTATGTTGTCATGCACCCCGACCTTAAGCAGCCGGCCCCGTCTTAAATATGTAAAAATATAGATGCCGCAAAATATGTATTCTGCATTTGTTCATTCATTCAAAAAAGCTAAACCTGATCAATTTAAGTGTTGATTTTTGATAGATGAGCGGTTATTAGATGTATTTACGGAATAAGTACTTTAAATTTAAGAAAAAAAAAATGTTTGCTTTAAAAAAAAAATAAAGTAGGTTTTTAGTTCTTTGCATATATTTTATATTTTTGGTATTATTTTAAAACCAAACTTTCTGACTCCAAAGAAAGAAATATAGTCAATCTAATACTACCATTAGATTTTAAAAATTCCGCTTGGTTTGTGAATTTTGAATGATTGAAACGAATACTCTACTGCACAACAACCTGCCGGCCCCCTCTTAATGCCAAAATTATGCTATGTTATTTATTGTAGGTACTAAAATTAGGTTTATACTAGCTTTATACTTTATTAGGACATGTCTAGGTTATAGTGCTTTTAAATACCGTTTTTAGTATCTAAAACGTCTAGTGTAATTTATTTAGTTTGCTAAATTAAGCACGTCTTATTTAATTTGCAGTTTTTTATACAAAGTCAGTCATCCCTTACAACACTGGACGAAACAACAAGTAATAAATCTAGATGCCAGGGGGATAACAAATGCGCATCAAGCAGTTCGACTGGAAGGCCCGAAGATAGTGGAAGACGAAAGAGTAGCATAGATCTTTATGAAGAAGCTGCCTCTATCTTAGGGTTAACATGTGCTCAAACTGACGATTGTAAATGCTTGGAGTGTCAGGTAAAAACAAAACTAGAACGGGTTAAGTTACTCTTCGTAGATTTTTTGAAAATCAAGGGTCTCTTTTTTTATATAATGTGTGCACATTTTATGAAATACTCTTCGCAGTAATAATGAAAAAAAAAACTGTTTTATGAAAAAAAAAAATTAAAAAAAGTTATTCCGCTCTTGGGACTCGAACCCGAGCAGTCCGGCCACCAAGGCTATGTAAATTATGATCGATTATACGCGATAAAAACTTAGCTTTGTATTATTTCATTTGTTTCATATTATTTAAAGGACTACTTCGTTTTTTATTTATTATCATTCTAAACGACGCATAAGGTCCCATTCTAAGTGCATTTTTGTTTTTTTTTAATTGCTTCTTCTCATTAACGCGTAGAGTTATCAACATTTTTTTTATGAAATTTGGTAGGTTTTACCAATATTTAATTTAATTTAAAATATGTTTTAAAACTAATTTGATAGCAACTTAATTGTAATTTTTTTTAACTTTGAAAATCGATTTTAACAGTTTAATAATAACCCGATTTTTTCCAAAAACAATAGGATTCTTCCTTTTGTGAAAAATGATTTTTCCAGAAAATTTGAACATGATTGGAATTTACCTTCTTGAGATATCGTGCGCACAAGAAAGTGTGACATACAGACGGACGGACGGATTTTTTGAAAGTTGTTTAAAATTTGATGAAACGCACGAATCTGCAAAAAAATGTTTGCTCTACGACGAAAATTGACGATTTTAGAATTTTTGGATCGAATTTATAATATTCTTTGACTTTGTCTGCGAAGAGTATAAAAATAAGAAGCATTACTTTTAAAGGCGCATCCACCATTTTATTCAATTTAGCACGTGTCTCTCGCCCGGCGCATTCGCCATTTTAAACACCTCATTAAATACACACGTTCAAGCCCTACGTCACAGTTCACAGAAGTGCATTAAAATACTATCTGTGAAATTTTTGTAGACAACCAACATTACGAACCAAAGAAAATGGTCATTTTTTTCTTATTCTGTGTTTCCAACATTGGTCTTTTTAAAACATTATTTAAAGAAAAATAAGAGAGGTTATTAGGTCCCATTGGTGTAAAAATGTTCCTTTATATCTTATTCACAATACTTTAATTTAAAATTACCTGAGAATCTACCGCAAGAATTAAAAAATCCCTTATTAATCTGATGATGATGATCACCCACCAAGATGTCAGCTTTAACCGCGAATTGCTTGAGAAGGCAACCATATCAAGGGGTATGGTTTGTTCTAGGTAATAGAAAAAAATGTTAATTTTACAATGGTACTTACCAGACCTCTTGATATGGTTGCTTTCTGAAGCAACGTTTAAAATTTACATCTTAGAGGGTGCGCAGCATTAACACATAAACTGTATATTATAGAGTTTTACAATGAACTAAACTTGAAATATCGAATTTAAGACATTAGAGCACATTTTTATACCAAGGGTTCCTTAGGAAAGCTTTTTATTTTCACAAAATATTGTTCTACAAAAGTGGCTAAATCTGACAGAATTAAAATTCTACTTCACAGACAGTTTTTTAATGTGGATCTGTGACGTTGGAGTTGACCGTCTCTAACCCGGCGCATTCGCCATTTTAAACACCCCAATAAATTAATGTTTGTAACTCTCCTTCTGAACAAAGCTGTATTAAATATTTATAAGTTGTCGACTACAAATGTATTAAATTGATTACTTTCCATTCTAGTGCCACTACTTTGATTTTGAAGAAGACATTGATTTTTCATCAAGCACCGAAAGTTTAATGGATCAAACTTCATCGTGTTGCATTCAATAACAAACAAAAAAAAAACACTTAAGTCTGAATCTAAGGTAAATTTTTTATAAATGTACGAATAATTTATTAAATCAGAACAGCATTTTTTACACTTAACTGTATTGAATTTAAATTTATAAAATGTTACGCATCAAGTCTTTATGTGTGAAAATTCAGTTTTGCAATCTATTTCAAATGTTATTGTTGACTGTAAATATTTCAATGATTACTCATATTCTAAAAATGTGCAGCTATTGTAAATAAAGCTTATTTTCAATGTGTTTTTTTAATTATTTTTCCCACGTTTTTTGACCATTACCTACCAAATACAGGCTGTCCAAAAATTAGAAAATAAACTCGACTGTACGTCATTGGAGCATGTCTAGAAATTTTTTTAAAAAATACATCTTAAATACCCTTCAAGGTATGAGGTCCCAAAGTGCAAAACTTCAAACATCCATACCTTGAAAATAACACCACCTATTAACGAAAAAATGGTTCAATACAAAGCTACAGTCTATCTTAAACCATTTTACCATTTGTTTATTTTTTAAATGATTGAATTGCATTTTTACAATCAATTTAATTTTACAAAATTTTCATAAAATGAAGCTGACAACAATGTCAATAAAATCTAATGGAAAAGGGTATGATCAAGACTCATAGATGGGATTTTTAGATGTATTTTGCTAGACTGTGTTGCCGAATTTATGCAACTTTGTTCGCATTTTCCTTAATGAATATAACAGATGGATTTCTTTTAACAATTTTCCAGGAACCTCTAGGTATGCCCCAACAACGTTCCATCGCGTTTATGCGCCAATTTTTGGACACGCTGTATTTATTACAAAACTTGTAAGAATCGTCCAATTTTAGTGCCAATTTTTGATTGGGTCAAGAATAATAAAACAGGCCTTTAATCTCTTAATTAATTGAGGTAATCACCAAATGTGGTAAAGCATCTTCTCATGCCTTTTGAGTGGCCTTTATTGTCAGCCAATAAGCCGAAGCACCAGAAGCGTAATTAATGACCCATTGTCCAGTTAAATTAGTGAATATTCTGCACAAACAGCTTAACGTGCAAAGCTACGCTGAGTGATTCACCACTTTACATTACATCAGTCAAGGCCGATTTATAGAACGTTACTTTCACTTTACGTCCGCTTTACTTCGGCGTAACTTTACAGAAAATTAAATAAAATACATGGGAATGTATTAGAAAATTTATACTTCACTTAAGCGCTACTATGCTGATTCATTTAGCTGTAAGTAGTACTGTCAAAAGCCGAGCTTGGCCGATCATGCGCAAAATTTGCAAAAATGAGATATTCACCCTTATTGTCAAGGGTGGTGATTACGGAATATCGCTTCGTACGAAACCTGCTGGTCTTCTTATGTAGGTTTCGTACTAAGCGATATTCCGTAATTACCGCCCAGGTGTAAATAGTCAGAAGTCGCGAGTTCGGACACATGCGCATACCTGTTCCCAATTTCACGTAACTCTACAATCTATAAATTAAGCAAATTTGTTAAGTTACGCGGAAGTGAAGTTACGCCGAAGTAAAGTGAAAGTAACGTTCTATAAATCGCCCTTTAGTCCTTCATTTAGTTCACTACTTGACATAGTGTCATTTGCATTGACTATGAAGCGTTAATTTACGAGTATGTAATTAAATGTGCCTTATACTAATCCGACATTGATTACTACTCGTTACAAACGGATTTGGAGTCAATTTAAGAGCCTTTCGTAATTTAAATTTCAGTTTGAACCTTTAGTAATTGAATAGTATCTTTAAACCACCGCATTTCGTAAACGAATTCTTTATATTTGCCCGGCGCATTCGCCAATTTATAAAATTACGCTTGGCGCCATCTAGGGCGCAAGTGGTGAACTAAAGAGTGTCTTTTTAGGTTCGCGACAGATTTTTGCAACTATTTGCAATACAGGATTGTTTAGGGTGTAGTTTTGGAAGCAAGAATCGCTAACAATAAAACACAAAGCATCCATGTACTTATTTATTGATATTTTATTTTACACTGATTAGGAGTATCACACAATTTCATATAATTTTCTTTGAGTACAAAATAAGAGTGCAACTTATCTAATACATTTTTAAGTGCAATTTTTGTTTACATTTATTTTTTTTTGTCAATAATATAGGCCTTTAGTCTCTGTTTTGTTTTTCATGCAGTCTTACGACAAAAAATGTAATTTCGTTTAGTTTTAGAAAATGTTTTACATTTAATACGGTTAACAGATTGTCGTTTAAAGAAATTATGTTGAAATCGATGTTTAAAAAAAGTTTAGTAGGGAAAATAGATTTCTAGACACTTATTTCTATCAGTCAATATTATGGAGGATTTACAATTTTTTAACAAGTCTTCACTTTAATGCTTTTTTTATTGTTGTAGGAATAAATTTTTCAAATGGTTTACTTTTATTTTAAGTTAGGAAAGTTAATCTTCTATTGAGTAAAAAATACAAATTTTTTATTTCAACGAAATTAAAAATGGCTTGCACAAAAAAATCATCAAAGTGACAAAGTACAAAAATGAATTTTTTCACAGGATCAATTAAAGGTTTTGGTCCTTTTTCAAAACAACGCAATAAAAATTGTGTAGCTCAAGACACATTTGTTTACATTAAATAAGTCTGATTTTTTTACACTTAACAATTAGGACATGACCCTTGTATAAATATAGTTTAATATTTTTAAAAAGGCATTAAAATTGTGCAATTTACACTTAGTATGTACAAAAGTGCAATTTTAGGTACAGATAACGCATAAAGAATACACACCCCGCATTTTTTTAACATTGCAGAAAGAAATTAAATGACGTGTGTTTAAAAAAATCCTTATACTTAAAGTTAAAATAAATGCACATTTTTTGGTAAAAAAATCTTAGGTTTCGGAAAAAGGCTATTTGTATCCGGGGTGACAATTTTAACCACATCAATTTCTATGCACAAAATTTTGGTTTTTGTTTACTTAAATGGAGATCATTTTGAAAGCATCTAATATTTTGGTAAATCAGGAATTTAGAAAATAGAAAATATCTAGTGTACACAAATAGATAAAAAATGTTGTACAATAGTACATACAAAGATAAAATATTACTATACCGCAAAATAGCCCAATCATTCTAATAATGCCCCCAGAAAAAAATCCCAACCAAGATCTGCTTATGCAGGTTTGTAGCCACTACCCCCAGGAACATAAAAGTGAAAAATTCGCACAAAATTTCCGCGACGTTTAGCCCCCATCTTGCATAGAAGTGAGGGGTTAGTTTTTTGTTAATACCTAAACTATTTGGCACTTTTGAAAAAAGTTTTAATAATTTTTAGAAACATTTTTTTATTAAGAATACAATTATTTTTAAAAAACTAATAAATCACCAATATGGACGATTTTATAACACTTTGAAAATGTGCTAATTTGGTCCTACAGAAAACGCTGCAATCTATGCTTCAGGACTCTATGACTAGGATTATGATGAAATAAGGTGATTTTCAAAGAGCTATAGAATCGTTAATATTGGTGATTTATTATTTTTTTAAAAATGATTGTATTCTTATTAAAATAATGTTTCTAAAAATTCTTAAAACTTTTTTCAAAAGTGCCAAATAGTTTAGGTATTAACAAAAAACTAACTCCTCACTTCTATGCTAGATGGGGGCTATACGTCACGGAAATTTTATGGGAATTTTTCACTTTTATATTCCAGGGGGTAGTGTCTACAATCCTGCATAAGCAGATCTTGGTTGGGATTTTTTTCTAAGGAACCTACAAATTTTAATTATAATAATTGGGCTAAAAAAGAAAAAAATTCACATCAGGACATTTTTTTTAACATCGGATTTTTTTTACTTTTTGTCCTGTAGAATTATTTTTCTTATTTGGTTACTAAGGTGTAAATTTTCCACATTTATTTATAGGTAAAATATTTTTTTTTATAGATTTTAGGTCATTTTTTGCCCTCTAACAAATACAATATTTTAAGCACAATTCCTCTTTTTTTTTATAAAATATTACAAGAAATCCCTTGCATTATCTCAGCGGAAATAAACATGGGGGTTCCAGCCCCTAGCCCCCCATCTGTTTTATCATGTTCGGTTTTTTCATACTCACAATCAAAATAATGACTTTGACAATCGAAACAACGGCAAGCGTCTGACATTTTGCAAGTTATTCCAAATTGTTTTGCTACTGCCTTGTAGAGCTCCTTGCTTGAGGTGTGCACCACTTCGGGTCCCTTTTGGGGGGCTGTCGGAGTCGCCAGTTCACTTTGCACTTGATGAAGACGAGTCTAAAAATTAAGTTTGTTACAATATACACTCGGTCAAGTCCTACGTCACAGATCCACATTAAAGAACTGTCTGTGAAGTAGAATTTTGATTCTGTGAGATTTAGCCACTTTTTTAGAACAATATTTTGTGAAAATAAAAGGCTTTCTTAGGGAACCCTTGGTATAAAAATGTGCTATTATGTCTTAAATTCGATATTTCAAGTTTAGTTCATTAAAACTCTATAATATACAGTTTATGCGTTAATGTTGTGCACCCTCCAAAATGTGCAAATTGCTTAAGAAAGCAACCATATCAAGAGATCAAGTGTACCATTGTAAAATTAACATTTTTTTATATTACCTAGAACAAACCATACCCCTTGATGTTTGCTTTCTTAAGCAATTCGCGTTTAAAGCTAACATCTTAGTGAGTGATCATCATCATCAGATTAATAATTTTAATTCTTGCGGTAGATTCTCGGGTAATTTTAAATTAAAACATCGTAAATAAGATAAAAAGGAACATTTTTACACCAATGGGACCTAAGAAACTCTCTTATATTTCTTTAAATAATGTTTTAAAAAGACAATGTTGGAAACAGAGAATAAGAAAAAAATGACCATTTTCTTTGGTTCGTAATGTTGGTTGCCTAAAAAAATTTCACAGATAGAATTTTAATGCACTTCTGTGAACTGTGACGTAGGGCTTGATCGTGTCTTTAAATTTTTTTGTGTTGAAATTGAAAAAAATTACCTCTTCAAGAACGCGCTCATACGAAGGTGGGGGGCTATTGGGGATTAATTCCTGGTTTTCTATGCCTTCCATAATTGCAGGTTCGTGTTGGGGAACTGAAGGGTCTTCACATTCTGTTCCTTCCACAGAATCACTCCTGCTGGACGAGTTTGATTTATTTCTTGTAAATTTGAGTTTAAAGGGCGCCAGTTTGAATGAATTTTATTAAAGCTGTAGCACCATTAGCCTTTTCTTTCGGTATAAGTACAAGTCTTTTTTGGGTTTTAGGCTAAATTTACAATGTCAGTCTTACGAGCTGTAAAAAAACGATTTAAGTTAAGTGGTGCCTTTTAATGTGGTTTTATATTTCAGAATTTCAGTTTAAGGTCAAAGCATTAGTAATGTACACCATAAAATCACGTTGCATGCTTTGTATTGATCCGTTATTTGTGTCTCTTTCCAGGACTTTAACGTTTCATTTCCAAGAAAAACATTTTCACCTACGCAATTTAATTTCTTGAAATTTGTCACCTTTACCTTTCTGAACTTAATTAATCTCTTAGGTATTAAGGTTGCAAGCCTCTTTTCTAGGTATTTTATGTCCCTATGTTTAATATTTAAAAAGAAAACCCCAAAAAAGAGCTTAGGGCGCGCAAAAATCGCGTATAAAAACTTACATATTTCAGCTTTCTTGCTGTCTTTTAATTAACGTCTTTTTAGTTACAATTTTTTGTTAAAACAACACTTTTTACATTGTAGGCCTTTGCAAATACGTGTTTACTGCAGTTCGACGCCTCAAATCATCGTCGCGACGACAAACAAGTGGCGCCGCGTCCTTAATTTTCAACTTGCGCGCGTCACTGACAACTGGCTCATTTCCACCATTTTACTAAGGCCACTAACGCCACAAGCTTTAGAAAGACGAAGAAAAAGTTTAGCTTTGATGATTTTGACGTTTCGTTGAATTTTGTCACAATGCAACGTCATTCTAACAATTTTTAACTAAAAAACACGTATAAAATAAATTAATTTACTGTAAAAATGGCTTTTTGGTATCAGGGCGATATAGCCCAAGCTGTGACCAAGGCTCGAAGCGATGGATCCGTTTTTGTTGTTTATATCGAAGGTAAATATCATATCATTGCACCCCTAAGGTTTTAATTTATTGAGTTTTTTCAAGGTTCTGATGATAACTCAAGGAAATTTGGTGAAATATTTGATGCAGCTGAAGTAGGAGACAAGCTAAAATCTTCTGACTTTGTTGCTTTGAAGCTGGAAGCAAATTCTGTGCCGCATCAACAGTTTGGACAATTATGTATCCTTTTTTGCTGTTTTTGATGCTAGAAATGGTCTTAAGTTGTAAAGTTTGTCCTTAATATGTAGAGTAGATCCAAATACTGCAGTACCATCCGTTTATTTCATAGGGAAACAAGGTAAACCGTTAGAAATCATCACTACAACAATGAGTAGCGGCGAATTTCTACAGACCGTGAATTCAGTGTTAGAAAAACATACTTTAGGTAAGCTTATGCTCTATTTCATGAATGTTAGGTGCAGTATTGAATTTTAAGGAGGTGAGGCATCATTTGCGGCCCAAGAAAGTCAAAACATTTCAAGTAGTAGCACCCAACATCCGCAGGAAAGTACAACAAAACCTGAAGAAACGAAACCAGAACTAAGTGCCGAAGAGAAAGTTAAATATGCCCAGGAATTATTGGACAAGAAGCGTGAAGCAAAGCAAAAAGAGGAGGAAGAGGTAAAGTACAACACATTCATTTATTTTCCCCTTAAAACTAACTTAATTTGAACCTCAAATTGATCTTATTTCAGGAAGAACGTAATAAAGAAATTGAGCGCAGAAAAATGGGGCAAAACGTACAGAATATGAAAAAATGGCAACAAGATGAAGAGCTTAAACAATTAAAAGAGGACAGACAAAAAGAAGTGCGCGAAAATAAAGCTGCAAGAGATCGTGTTTTGGCCCAAATTGCCCAAGATAAAGCCGAAAGGGCGGCCAAATTTGCACCCCCAACTCCTTCTGAACCAAATGTCGCTTCTACATCCTCGAGCCCCCAAGTTTTGGCCGCAAATTCTGTAAGTAAACGTCTGATTTTAAAATTGGATAAAAAAAAATTCCAAAATTTTACCATCTTGCCTGGTTTTTTTGTTGAAATTGCCTGTGTTTAAGTCACGATAACTCTAAAACTAGACGAGATAGAAAAGATTTAGTGTTTGATTCTGATTCAGCAGCTCATTTTGCATGAGTATGTAAGTTTTCGGGCATGTAATTAATTTTTTAAAGCCGTGAGAGTAAAAAAACTTGATTTTGGCCAAAATCGACAATATTTTAATACCTACCCCTTCAAAAAAATTGAAAAAATTTAACGTCGTCGATCTGTATTAAACTTGTTTTGTGGATTATTTTAATACTACCGAAAACAAGGAGCCATTTAGTTTTTCATAAAAACTATAGCATCAAATTTTAAAATAAAATAGAACATTATTTTTCTCCCTCAAATTTTTTAAAAAAGTAAGAAATTTAAAATTTGTACGAAACTGTTTTTTTGAAAATTGACAAAAGATAATATTAGTAGACAACTTTTTTATTAAAATGGTGCTTTAAATTTTGAAATTGGATAAAAAAATATTTTTCCAAAATTTTACCATCTTGCCAGATTTTTTCGTCAAAATTGCCTGTGTTTAAGTCACGATAACTTTAAAACTAGACGAGATAGAAATGATTAAGTGTTTTATTCTGATTCAGCAGCTTATTTTGCATAAGTATGAAAGTTTTCGGGCATGTAAATGATTTTTTAAAGCCATGGGAGTGAAAAAACTTAATTTTGGCGAAAATCGACAATTTTTTAATACCTACCCCTTCAAAAAAGGTGAAAAAATTTAACGTTGCCGATTTGTACTACACTTGTTTTGTGAATTATTTTAATACTACAGAAAACCAGAAGCCACTTGGTTTTTCATAAAAACTATAGCATCAAATTTTAAAAAAAGATAGCAGATAACACATTTTTAAGGGATGTTTTTTTTTTCGCAGAGTAAATCGTCAAGTAACACAGCGCGGCTTCAGTTCCGTCTCCCGGACGGTTCTGCACAAACCAACGTTTTCGAAAGTTCAGAAACGTTGTCAAATGTCCGTGATTACATAACCTCAAATATAAAACTACCCTTCAGCAAATACACCCTTTCTACCACCTTTCCACGCCGAGAATTTACCCCAAATGATGATTCGCAAACTCTTTCTGATCTACAACTGGTCCCCAATGCTGTTATTTTGGTTTTGCCAGTAAATCAAGGGGTGGTGTCAACACATTCAGGGGGTGGTTTGGGGGAAATGTTGTGGTGGGTGTTGACACCCTTTTTGGGGGTTATTGCGTTTTTGAAAACCTTTATTTTTGGGGCTGCACCACCTCAAAACCGTGGGAGGGCGAATAATGATGCTAATGTTAAGAGAAGTGCCACTTCGGAAGAATCTGAAAGGTGAGTTTTGAAACAGTATCGCCATCTATCGGTAGGTCTTAAAATCTCATTTTTTGGCTGCTTTTGTTTTCATTCTACTGTTTTCTTTCTAATTTTAAAAGCTTGGTCTACTAGCTAATAGATGGCTCTAGTAAAAAAGCTTACAGATGCCTTTACCAGTAATTAGTTCATTTAATTTTGTGTTAATTCGCGATACGTTAATTGTAAGTGGCGTTAAGTTAATTTACTATCTATTCACAATTAAAAAAAAACAGAGCAGGTGAACCATAGGGTGACAGATTTTACCCTGTATATTGTCACTAACGTCACTTGTGTTTGCTGGTTATGTAAGAAAAGTCAAAAAAATTAAAAAATTCATTTAAAAACATGTTCAGGGCATCTGAATCAAAAATAATGGTTTCAACATATACAGAAGTAGTTATTTTTTTATTAAATTGCTTTATAATGCTATAATCATTAAAACATTTAAAAGTTTACACAAAATAGAAATTATTCATGTGAGTACTCACTGTTAAGAAGTCCTTTTAGGTATCATAGGATAAATTAGCACTTTAACCAAAATTTCTACAATTTTCTTTATAAATTCTTACATCTTAAGCCAAAACTGTTTTGTTTTTTTAATTTTTACGCCTGTTTAATATAAGTGTCATATTATTTTTGGCGTTTTTCAATTTTTAATGACAGTAAATTTGAAACGTAATGCCAACTTTGTGGAAAATTCAACTTTTTAAAGAAAAGGTTCTAGTTTTCATAGGTGACTGTTTTTTTTTAATGTGAATGGATAGTAACTATTAGAGTGCCTTGAAGAATTGACAGTTATTGTCGCCTTATAGAGTCGCGACATGCATCATTCTTTCTCTGTCATACAGATAACGTCATCAACGTTATAGCCAAAGTGACAACAATTACAACTTACAATCACAATTAATGACGTTATCTGTATGACAGAGAAAGAATGATGCATGGCGTCACTCTATAAGGCGACAATAACTGTCAATTCTTCAAGGCACTCTAGTTACTATAAATCAACATTTAGTATCCATGAAAGATTTTTACGGTTTGCTACTAGGCTAGCAATTATTTTTTAGGAATTGGGATAAAGGAAACTGTAAAATAAAGTAGAGAGCATTTTAAGGGATTATATTAAAGGGGGTTATAAGTTTGCTAGTTATTTTGGGTAGATGTCGCCTCTAAAAATTAATCAAACTTAAATATTATTTAAAAATGACCCCAAAAGTGGGGCCCCATAAATTTATTTATAATTGAGCTGTAGAAAATGTATAAAAAAAAATAATTAATTTCAGAAATTTGCCCAAAAGAAGAGCAGGAGAAACTTCCGTTATAAAACGTCAAGGGAACGTCCACAGATTAACGGACAGAAAAGATGACGACGATGATAACAATACATGGAACGGGAATTCCACACAACAAATGTAGCCCCAAAAAAATTAGTTCTAATTTTAATAAAAATAGGTATTTATGACTTTACTCTTTTGTTCTATTTTTGTTGGTTGTTTTTAACATTTTAAACTGTTTCCAAAATTAAGGTTTTAAATATAGGAATCTTATAATTCTTTACTATTGTTATTAGTTTTAAATATTAAAGTTATTTCTTGAAAGATGTGTTATTTTCTTTACCTACCCTGGAAATGTAGCCTTAAATATGCAGAACGTAATGTCAGACATAACGTAGAAACTAGAGTTGGTATCCCTGGGGTCTTAAAGTTATAGCTAGAAACTCCTAGACTGATTACTCTTAACCACAATGTTAATTATTGCAATAACGTACAATGTTGCTCAAATGAATATCAATTATTAGGGTTGTTTGCTATTTTTTCTTCTTTCGAGGTAAATTGCAAAATTAAATAGAATTTTCTTTTTATTTAATCAATTAACTTATGATAAGATGATGTTGAGCTTATTAATCGAAACTGGTTCCCAAATTTATAAATTTTGTTTTTTTAATCGTTAAAAATTTGGTTCGTTTTTTTCGAGTTTCATTTTATTATACTCTTTGCAGACATGTGTCAGTTTGGTCGAATCTTCTTTAAAATCGTTAATATTCATCCGAGAGCAAACATTTTTGCAGATTCGTTCGTTTCATGACATTTTAAGACTTTTTTTCACGACCGGGCGCAATAGTGCACTTTTTGGCCCGCCTTTGTGTACGTAAAGTTATGTTTTTCGACCATGGGCGTCTTTTAAACCCGCCGGGCGCAAAAGATATTTTTGCGCCCGCAAAACAAAATGTCAAGATGATAGATCAATTAAAAAATTCAAATATTTATAATTTTTTTTATATTTGCGTTCTATAATATGCACATTATGAAACCCAAAATTTGGTTTTTTAAAGTTTCTGAATTGCTTCATTATTAAACCCAAAATTTTCTTTTATTGGTTGGTTTTCCTGATGCAAAAACATGAATTCCTTTCTTGCAAGGTACTATTAACAAGTTTTACTATTATAATCAATCGGGGGACATAGTTTTTTTGTATTGGGAATAACTAGAAGAATTGGAGAAACGATATCAATGGTTACATTTTCTCAAAAACGCCTATTCATTCAGTATTAAATGAGTAAAGTTTACAAATGTCATTATTCAATATGTCTAACTTTAATTTATTTTTTACTTGAAAATGTCAATGTTATGCTATAAGGTTGGTCATAAAAACAAAATTTCATCTTGAGTTTTTAATTCAAATTAAAAATGCTTTTTAATGAATTAAATGAAGCAAATTTAAAAAATAGTATAAAAAACTCGTTTTATAAGGCGTTTTTTATCACTTGTCCATTGGAAAACTCGCCGCTGCGCGGCTCTTTTTCCAAACCTGGACGCGTACTAAAAAACGCTCCTTATAAAACTCTATGTTTTAATATACTATTTCACGACCGAGCGCAATAGTGCACGTTTTGGCCCGCCTTTGTGTACGTAAAGTAAGGTTTTAAATATTAATTTTTTTCTAACTTATATTGTAAGACTATAACAAGAATATTAAAAAATGTTGCGGTCGTGAAAAAAATAGTGTATATATCACGGGCGTAATTGTTTTACGCCCTTGAGTTATTGTAACACTCGGCTTCGTCTCGTGTTACAACTATAACTCAGCGGGCGAAAAACAATTACTTTACGCTCTTGATATATAAATAACTATTATTTTTTGTCCGTCCGTCAGGTCTGTCTGGAACGAAACTTGTTATCACGATAACTGAAGAACGGTTTATTCAATTGACTTGAGATTTGATGCAAAAATCAATCTCGTTTAGGGAAAGAACCCTATTGTTTTTGAATAAAATCAAATAATAAATAGAAGGTACAAACCACCCCCAAAGTTGAAAAAATTTATCATTCATTCAATACCTATTTTACGAAAAAAATATTCGTAATAAAATTAAAGATTGTATTTTTCCCTATAAAAAAACATCTAGACATTTTTTTATATCTCCACCCGTTTCCAAAAAAAATAAGTTTTACTTTTTTCTAATAAAATAAAAAATGCACCTTTTTAATCATCTACTGCGAAGAGTATCAAATAGGATGTATAACAATTGTATAACAAAATAAAAAAAGACCTATCTGCGAAGTGTAACTTTTTAAATGATCTATCCCACTCACTGATCTAACCCGCTCTTGTTTTTGATTTACGAATCACCACACAAAATATTTATTTGCCAAATAATTTTAAAACGCTCTCTTATTTTTCTGGTCCAAAGTGGCCACTTCAGTTTTTTAAGAAATTCCTATTGTCCATTTAAAGAGTTCTTAGGAATTTGTTATTCAGTCAGGGTAGATAGTAGAGTGGCATTTTCCACACCGCTACCCACGCTGTTGATTGGGCGTCGGGAACCTCGGGGAAACAATTACCAATCAACATGAGCTACTAGATCCTCGCCATTCTGAGTTAGTGACGTCTCGGTGGATTTTAGCCCCTGGCTCTGTTAGCTGGCATACTTCAATTTGTTTCATCTAATTAGGGAAATGTGCTATGCCTTCCAACCCTAGTTAAATTCCGATGATGGTGGGTGATCTATAATTTATTATTCTTGGGAAATACGAGGATGTGCTTTGCAGTTTTTAAGGAGCGACATTAAAAAAATAAAAGAATCAATTGACAATTCCAACAAGAGAAATGTCACATTTTTTGGCAGACAAAAAGTGATTCGTAGCAAGGCATACTTCATTTTATAAGGCCGGCGCACTCTCATGTTTATATTTTTGAATCCTGGAGGCCTTATTTTCTAGAAGATCCAGTTTTGTGACGTCACAAAAATTAGTTTGGCTACTTGCTAACGGTATCGCTTTAGTCAGCAATAAAAGTGAAATCAAGAAAAAATGATCAGAATAATTAAGAGCCCGATGCTCAGTCCTAATACCATGTAGAGGGGCTACGGGCTGCGGTGGCCAGAATAGACGAAATTCGGGCTATTTTGCGTAGAACGCGCAGCCTACTATAGTTGAACAGATATATTTTCAACATGAATATGTGTCTGGAGCAGCCACATACCACCAGTAGAGAGAGACTATTTCGGAAGCTTGCAGCACGTTTTTATGCAAATATTCACCAAACTTAGACCCCAAATATCTTAGTTAATTCTTATCCGATTTTGAAAAACTTGGTTTCATTAGACAGATTTTGTAATACTTTTTTTAAAAAACAATTTTGAGGCTTAATTAAAGAAAGAAAAACAGTTGTTTTTAGTATAGTTTCCCCTTTTTTAAACTGTTATTTTTGGCAAACTTGGGACACAAAACAAAATGTGCCAAACAATAAGTATTTTAAAAAGAGCTAACATTATATTGCCAAATTGCTAAAACAATAATTGCTCTAATAATAACGCTAAAAACTGCGGTCTAAGTTGTACACAAGTTTGCATAAGAGAAAGTGGGTATTTGGGCTCGTAAGTGCTTATTTGTCGACGTTTCGATATATTTAATATCTTTTTCAGGACACTATCATGGACAATACAATACATAAAAAATATTTAGAGAGTTAATTTTCAATGTTTTAATAATTTTACTTTTCGAGTTTTAATGCAGCGAAGAGTATATTTAGTTGAAAGTTGGTGTAAACCCCGTGAGACTGTAAATGAAGAGAATAATTTGAAAATGTCATGGCAGCACTCTAGAGTCGTTAGTTTAACGATGTCGCTAATGAAACAATCCAAGAAAGCAATTATGAGATATGAAATGACACATTTAACTTGATAACTTTGGTGTTTTCCCTTCTCATTTCCTCTTCTACTTATTTTCCTCTAAATGTTTTTACAGGATTTCCAAAATGTACGAGGTCATTTTTTTGAGAGTTTTAGTCGCTAGAAAAACTTTAAAAAGAAAGGTCATTTGCAGATGTGTTTTCTATATCTTATAAGCTATGCAATTTAAAAAAATAAATCTTATTAAACTTGGAGATTAAAAAGGAATATTGGTTTGACTTATAATGCTGAAATTTGGAAAATTAAATTTTTATCTTATTTTAAAATTTGATGCTATAGTTTTTATGAAATGAAGAGGCTTCTAGTTTTCTATAACAATAAAATAATCCAAAAAACAAGTTTTATGCAAATCGGCGAAGCTAAATTTTTTTACTTTTTTTGAAGGGGTAGGTATTAAAAAATTGTCGATTTTGGTCAAAATCAAGTTTTTTTACTCTCACGGCTTTAAAAAATTATTTACATGCACGAAAACTTTTATACTTATGTAAAATGAGCTGCTGAATCAGAATAAAATACTAAATCTTTTTTATCTCGTCTAGTTTTGGAGTTATCGTGACTTAAATACAGGCAATTTCAACAAAAAATCCTGGCAAGATGGTAAAATTTTGGAAAAATTATTTTTTACCCTATTTCAGAATTTAAAGCACCATTTTAACTAAAACTTTGCCTATTAATATCATCTAAACAGTTTGGTATACAAATTTTAGATTCCTCACTATTTTTAGAAAGTTTGCTGATGAGGGGCTAAAAATACAAAATTTTCTCGAAAATTTCCTTTTTATAGAAAATGTTTTCTAAATTTAAAAACAACTGTACATTAAGTCAAGTACGAAAAAACAATGTGCAATCTGTGTTGGTTATTTTATTTGCAGACGTAAAGAGTCCAATTTTAATTTAAAAGAAAAGTCAATCGAAAAGAAAGCACTCCAGAATTGCAAAAATTACACCGAGAACTTCGATTTAGAAACTTTTATCTCACTTTTGTGGAAACGACGGGAAAGTAAGCGAACTCATTTATTCTCTTGGAGATTATCCGTTTGAACAATTTCCTTGAATCAATTGTATATATTACAAGTCCATAACCGTTCTTGATGTAATTTGCTAAAAGGTTTTGTCTAAAGTGGAATTTTCGCTTAACTTAACAACTGATTCGATATCATGTAATATGTATGAGGTACAGTCAAACCAAGAAACATACAGGGTGTTACCAAATAACTAGGAAAATCAGGAGGTAATGCCTGAACCCATTTTAAGAAAAAAAGTTCATATAAACATGTGTCCGAAAATCCTTCGTTTCTGAGATACAGGGTGTCAAAGTTTCTCAAAAAAAATTGTAATCTTAAGATTACTAAAAAGCTAAACCAGATATTTATTTAAAATAATAATAAAAAAAAGAAATGAATTAACCCTTCATTGTTAACTATGTTTTATTTTCATTAACATAAAAAAGCCAAACTTAAAAAAGAAATTTTGTTGCCTGTAGGCAATGAATTTTTTTCTCGAAAACGGTTAGTTTTATGAAAAAAGTACAAGACATTAATTTTAAAGATCATATTCTAGGGCTTCTAATTATTTTATGAAAATACCAAAAAAGTAACACACAAAAAAGTTGGTGGTGAACAACCCCCATGGTACCCCCAAATGTGCCCTTTCCAATTATAATTTTTATTTTTTTTCTACCACACTTTATGCCTAATGGTAAGAAAATTACCCGTGCTAAGTTTTAAATAAATATCTGGTTTAGTTTCTTGGTAATCTTAAAAAAAAATTTTTTTTAGAAACTTTGGCACCTTGTATCTCAGAAAAGAAGGATTTTCGGACACATGTTCATATGAACTTTTTTACTTAAAATGTGTCCAGGAATTACCCCCTGAATTTTTTCCTAGTTATTTAGTAACACCCTGTATATCCTTTTTATGATCTCTAACATTTGATTCGCGAATTCCTTCCAGTAGTTACACCGCAATTTAGTATTCATATTTCTGAATTTGTCACGCGTTATAGTATCTTTTTAGCAAACAAAACTTTTATGCGGATATTTTTTTATCAAACTGTACCTATAAGGGTCCTTGCATGTTTTTCTGGCCTAAAAATCAATTTGAGATAAATTGGCCTGTTCAAAAAACTTAGCTTTTGCGTTGATTGTACTTGGAAAGTAATCCTATAAATTATTACTTTTAGACCAAAATTACAAGATGAAACTAATCTTAACTTTTTGGCCAATCAAATAACCAAAAGTTTCTTCGATTTAACTCATACCCCTTGTTTTTATTAGAGGGAAACTTTTTTAATTATCGCCCCTTTTTGATTAATATCAATAGCTCTTTTTTAGGTGTTAATAAATAAAACACAAAGTTTGGATCTATATTTATTTTTTTATATTACACATTTTGCAATTACAGAATAGGAACCTTATATACAGTTTTACATCTTTTTCTGCAAGCAGAGGGATCCTGAGAAATGTCCTTCTGCTACACAGAAAATATTTTTCTGTTTTTTTTTAAATAATAATGAGGTAGAAACTTACATACAACGTATTTATTTACATTAAAAAAAGTAATTTTTTTGGTACAAAAATAACTAAAACTAATCTTTGGCAATTACTAAAAATAAACAAGAATTAAACAACATAAGGTCTGTACAAGGTTTCGCCTTCTTGCGGTTTTCGCACATCGTTATTTTGATGGTCAACCATAGAGTGCGTTTTTTCGTTTTCTATTGTTGGCGACACTGCTTTGATTGAGGATTGATTTTGAGATTGTTTGCTATCTTCTTTGGCGCTTGAGCACTTGGATTCTTGTTGGGCTTTTTTGCTACGCTTCCATTTCATTCGACGGTTTTGAAACCATATTTTGACCTGCAAAAAAAATACAAAATTAGAAAGAAATCTGTAAAATTACTCAATATCTTGGTAAACAAAAAATCCATTTTGTATATTTTGTTTGGAAAGATTTGGGAGACATAATACTGTGCTGCCATCTCAAGGAAAACGTAAAAACAACCATTGTTAGATTTAATTACGATAGATGGCGCAAAAAGTGCAAGTTCTCTACACCTTTCCATTTAAATTTACCTAAGTTTATGCTATTTTTAACCAATATTTAACAAAATTTGTTGAGTTACTTTTTCAAGGTTCAAAAATTGATTTTTCTACAGCAAAATCTCTTTCGCCTCTTTGTCCTAGCATTTCCACAGCTAAGAGTTATGATTTGTTAAACTGTTCCTCAAACACAACAGACAGGAGATATATTTCAGGATTTCCATCCAACTTGCATCAATTTATCATACCACAACTCAAGTTTGGTTTAAATGTATTTAGACCGTATTTAATCACTTAAAAAAAATATGTAGGCTAATTTTGCTTACCTGTGTTTCGGTTAACATAAGATTCGTTGCTACTTCAAACCGCTTTGGCCTAGATAAATATTTGTTTTGCCTAAATTGTTTTTCTAGTTCTAAAAGTTGTTGGGAAGTGAATGCGGTGCGGGGGCGGCGGGTTTTTCCAAGAAGAGCGTGGCCAGGACCACATCCTACAAAAAAAATAATTCTTAACATATTTAAACAGGACGAAATTAAGGCTTTAGTTTCGATAAATCTCGTTGGGCATATACGAGGTGGCCGCGCTATAAAATTTAATGAGGGGAAATTTGGTGGAGCTGGCTGCATTTTACTGCATGGGTCATGGTGGAGCTCGCCGCGGTACCTTTTCTACCTGCTTCCATGTTTAGCAGGTAGAAAAAGAGCTGTCTCAGAAGTTTTGTGGATGGATGAGTATAAACACCAAACGAATTTTATTTTTATAAAATAACAACGATAACTTTTATTGAAAAAATTATTTACATTGCAGTTTGGTGACATAAGCACATTTGTTTAAATATTCTTTTTAGCAGCAAAACTTACCCTAACCTACCTAACCTAGTGTCCCCCAGTGGATGTGTCCTCTAGTGCTTTTGAAAAAGTCTGTCGGTAACAATAAAACTTAAAAACACATGCATTAGTAATTTCAACGTTGCTGGCTTGTTTTAATGATAATAAAAGCTTGTATATTATCCAAAGGATTCTCTTTTTTATAATTTTCTAATATCATAACTCAATAAAACATCGGATACAGAAAAATAAATCTAGGTAAAAGGAAGTTAATTAGTCGCGGCCAGTACGACCAAACCAGAAATATCGCGCGGCCACTTCGACCATGCACCCTGCAATTAGGCGCGGCCAGCTAGTGGTCTTTTCAGGTAGATGCGGCCAGTTGGTATTCTCCCGATTTTATGACAAAATTTAAGTTTAAAATTGGCAAATCGTGTGCTTAAGTTTCGATAAATCTTGTTATCGATAAAGGTATAAAAAGAAAACAAGAAACTTTGGAAATAATTCCGTGAATTGCGAAGGTAGGTCTGTAAATCAGACTGAAGCGATCATAGGATGTTTTAGGGGCCTCGAGTGATTTGGCCAATTGCCTTCCAAGTTCTGATATATGGCGATATGCGCCCGCTTTCAACGTCTATAAATCGCTAACATTAAAGCCCTCAGTCGGACTCCAAGAACGATTTCAAACGTGTACTCAACCAAAAAATGCTAATTCGTTTACCTAAAAATCTGTTTGTTTCTTCCTCAATCCTAAGTACCATACCGTGTCCTCTTATTTGCGTACACCCAATTTGCGAACATACCCAATTTGCGGTCCTAAATGGTCAAAAACGCAAAGGTTAGTGGTAGTGAGTTTTTTTACCTGGGTAAAGTTCAATATGCATATGTATTTTTGAATTTCAGGATTTTAGACTGACTTTTATGAAAGCAGTGGGGGACATTTTTCCACTGGGGGACATTAGGTTAGGTAGGTTAGGTTAAGTTTTGCTGCTAAAATGAAAATATAAACTCTAGCTTTGTCTGTGCCTAGCAGTGCGTCCAAAATTGTGTGCATTACACTGAAGGACATATTACTAGGTGTTGTTCTTGGTGTTGTTATGTAAAAAATGTATCAACACATTATCAGAAAGCATTGTAGTTTAAAATTATTTGATCTTTTTACTAAATAAAAGCATAAAACATTATTACTGACTTCTGCACATAAACATCTCAAATTAAAGGATAATCCTTTTCTTACTGCAGGTCAACGGATTAACTCTTACTTAATGACTATGTCCGCAAATTGGAGAGTATTTTGGAATGTACGCATATTGGATGTACGCAAATAAGAAGGCTTCCCATACAATCTGTCTTGATTTTATCAAAGGCATAAAAATGTGTTTTAATAAATTGGCCGCAATAAATTACACCAAAAATCTGCACCAGCTAAAGAATATCGCACCCCGAGCATTTAGCCTTAACCATAGAGTTATAGAGGGTGAAATTAGGGGTGTAGAAAGCAGTTAAATGTATTAGGATATTAAATTATCATGACAATGGCACAATCAGGGGTCTCGTGATAAATACACTGCAAACATACGGCCCTTTTGGCCACAGGTTTTATATGCCCAATATGTTCGCAAATTAGACAACTATGAATAATAATCTAAACACTTACACATTTGCACAAGTGAAATACAATAATTATTATCAAAGTTTAACAATTGAGTACCTCAGGGTGTCAGAAAATTGGCGCATTAACGCGATTGTACGTTGTTGGGGAATTTCTGGAAAATTGTTTAAAAAATGCATTCATTGAGGAAAATTCGAACAAACTTGCATAAATTCAGCAACACAGTCTAGGAAAATACACTTAAAGTCCCATCTATGAGTCTTGATCATACACTTTTGCATTTGATTTTATTGAAATTGTTGTCAGCTTCATTTCATGAAAACTTTGCAAAATTAAATTGCTCATAAAAAAGTAATTCGACCATAACTTTTTAAATGATCTATCCCACTGATCTAATCCAAGCATTGATCTAACCCGCTCTTGTTTTTATCTAAAAAAAAATCCCAATCAAATCAAAATGAGTCACATTTGGTAGTAGTTACAGACCCACTAAGAATTAATTTCCCGGAAACATATTTCTCTAAACTTTAAAATTCCACCTCATTGAAAAATAAAAAACCCAATACACCACCACTAATAAAACTGTCAAAACACGAAGTAAATAAAGGCTTTAAATTCAATTTATCATAATGGAATTACCACTAGTTCTTCACAAATAGTTGATTGAAAGTACAAACACACCATTAGCGCTAGATCGTCTTTTATTCTTCATGGTGCACAATAAAGCATAGACATCAGAGAGTGCTAAATGTCAGAAAGCAGCCAGATGGCCACCTGCTATTATTACTTGCACAAATAAGGGGTAGGTACTTTTAAATAGGGCCTGAAATATCAACAAACACCATTCACTCGAATAATAGCATATAACTGCGACATTGGACTTATTTAGAACCCTAATTAGGACGGGTGTCAACATTACATCGCTTTAAAGGGATTAAACACGTTTCGAGAGAAATAATAGTAGTTTACCTAACAAGTGCGGAAAGTTGTACTTTACCGCACGCGATGGCAGTTGAACGAACGACGCGAAGCGGAGTTCGGTCATGCCATCAAGGGCGGTAAAGAAACTTTCCGCACGTGTTAGGTACAACGTTTTACCTACGAGCACCAGTTCTTGAATAAGGTGAATTCTTTGTCATACCGTTTTTCTGATTTTTCTGGTATCAGTTCTAGAGTAGCTGCGTGTGCAGCCTCCATTATTTCTAATGGCACATCATCGTTTTCACACTTCATTTCACGCTTTTATATTTTACGAACAAAATAATTAAAAAAACTTTCAAAAGTATCACAAATATTTGAAATTTGAAAAGTATGTAATGGCCGACGAAAACGAACGACCGACGCTCGAATGCTGTTGTAAACCTACGCGCCGGACGTGTCAAAACAACTAATACACGAAAAGTAGTACCCTGATCAGCCAATGACAGACTAGATAACAGTGCCTAGTTACGAAGCGCGCTGCTCACGGCTAAACGACATGACATTCAATTTGAAAGACATTTATTATTATTTATTTTTTTCTTACATATTTTTACTGGTCTTGTTTTAAACTAATTTTAAGCAATTTTTATATTTGGTCTAATCATTTTAATCTATTGAAATATTTAGTTAAAATAACCTTAAGTTCTAATTGACATAAACAAATGATCAATAGAATATCTATCTATCCATGCGTGCGGTAAAGTACTTTACCGCACGGCGTGCGGTAAAGTAACAGCGTGCGGTAAAGTGACACTTTCCACACGCAAATGCGTGCGGTAAAGTGCACTTTACCGCACGCTCGTAGGTAAAATCCTTTTCAGCACAATTTTTGCAAATAGTACAAAATAGCTACTATTTTATTTACAACGTAAAATTAAAACGAAAAGCGCTATTTAACTCAATCATTGCAGCAAATACCTATGTTTTAAATAAAAGTATACTGAAAATCACGAAAATTCAAATTGCTCTCTCCATGAATTTATGAAACAGTGCGCTTTTACGATCCGATTTCACGCTTAGACAATTTTGGAACAAATGGTTTAATGCTAGCATTATATGTGATAATTAAATGCAAATTGCAGCGCATCTACGCGACAAAAACAGTTCTCTTGATGAACTGTAATTTAATTATTTTAACAATGAATACGGATTTTGTCTATAAAGTCCTAGATGGTTCTCTAATGGCCGCTCCTGAAATGCTGCTTGTTTTAAAATTAGAATAAACATCTTTGTAGACAAGGTGTCAAAAAGTTGTTACATAAACGCAACATTACTGTTGCGTTTATGTAACAATTTTTTGCTTATTCCTGGTAACTTTTTTCAAATAATAAATTAACAGCTGCATATTTGCACTCTTTCCCTACCAGTTAGCACCTTAAATTATGGAAAATGACCAAATTTAGGCCTATAAAAGCTATGTAGGAGTGAGTAGACTTTTATTAATTTTATGTTAAAATGTTACCAAGGACATAGTATACACAAAAAATAGACCGATCTTGTGATTCGATTTTGTGTAAATGTAACATATTAAAAACGTTGCAGCTTCCAAACGAAGTTAAATCACAAACCAATTTTTTTTTTATCCGTCTCTATTACCACATTAATATTTTAAAACTAAACACTACTCCTAATTTTAATCTTCCAAGAATTTAAAATATGATTTGATCTTGTTTAAATTTAACGTACTCGGTAAAATTTTAAAAGCATTGCTGTTTCTAAACGAAGTTAAATCACAAACGAAATTATTTTTGTTATGCATCTCCATTAGCACATTAACATTTTAAAGTAATAAAAAAATAATTTACCCAGTCCCAGATAGCTTTTTTTTGGACCTAAACTTGGTTATTTTGCATAGTTTGAGGTACTTAGTAGTAGAGAAGAAGTGCAAATATGCAGCTCCTGATTTTTTAATAAAAAGAAGTGTACATTGTCAACTTAAAATTACCACCAATTTTAATCTTTTACAATCGCAAAATTCTAAAATTCAATTTCCAGTCTAAGATAAGGAAAATTATGAAAATTCAAAAATTGTTTTTTTACCACCTTTACCATGGCTATAAGTATTGTACCCACCAAAAATAAAAAAAGAAATCAAATAATAGCAACTATGATTAGTTGATTTAAATTGGAATGTCCCTCGAAATAAGTAAGTCGCCTAACTTAAAACAAAGAAGCATTTTTTATTCAGATGTAAAAAATTAAAAACTAATTAAAATTTGGCTTCTTCTGCCGTAGTAGAAAAAGCGCTGCAAAAAAACAAAAAGCTCGTAAAAGTGTAATTTAGCCGACCGTTGTCTTGGTGATGATGGTCTCTTTCATTCTCTCTATCTTTGTCAAATTGGTGAGCGTTAGGGATGTTTCAGCCGTACAGCCCCTGCAATTAGCTAACTTGATTTGGGAGATCCCTTTTCAAGGATCTGTTCACAATGTGTTGTCAATGTTTTGTTCCTTTGCGTCTTTATTCATTTAACTCACAACTAACTTGATTATTTCACGAAATTTCCTAGTTGTTTTCCAAACAAAACGCGATTTGAATTAAAGATTATTAATTAGAAATTAAGCTACGAACTTTCGGTTCGTTAACAAAAACAACAATTAACTAAATGCACATATCATTATATCGACGCAAAAAGGATAGTTTTTGCAGGACGAAGTAAAAAAATGACAATTCACTTTTATTGCTGACTAAAGCGATACCGTTAGCGAGTAGCTAAACTAATTTTTGTGACGTCACAACACTGGACCTTCCAGAAAATAAGGCCTTCAGGATTCAAAAAAATAAACATGAGAGTGCGCCGGCCTGATAAAATGAAGTATGCCTTGCTACGAATCAACATTTGTCTGCCAAAAAATGTGACATTTCTCTTGTTGGAATTGTCCATACACACGGTCAACTCCTACGTCACAGATCCACATTAAAAAACTGTCTGTAAAGTAGAATTTTGATTCTGTCAGATTTACCCACTTTTTTAGAACAATATTTTGTAAAAATAAAAGGCTTTCTTCGGGAACCCTTGGTATAAAAATGTTCTATAATGTCTTAAATTCGATATTTCAAGTTCAGTTCATTATAATACTCTATAATATGCAGTTTATGTGTTAATGTTGTGCACCCCCCAAGATGTGAATTTTAAACGCAAATTGCTTGAAAAAACAACCATATTAAGAGGCCTGGTACCATTGTAAAATTAACATTTTTTTCTATTACCTAAAACAAACCATACCCCTTGATATGGTTGCTTTCTCAGTCAATTCGCGTTTAAAGCTCACATCTTGGTGGGTGATCATCATCATCAGATTAATAAGGCATTTTTTAATTCTTGCGGTAGATTCTCGGGTAATTTTAAATTAAAATATCGTAAATAAGATATAAAGGAGCGTTTTTACACCAATGGGACCTAAAAAATTCTCTTATTTTTCTTTAAGTAATGTTTTAAAAAGACCAAAGTTGGAAACACAGAATAAGAAAAAAATGACCATTTACTTTAGTTCGTAATGTTGGTTGCCTAAAAAAATTTCATCGATAGTATTTTAATGCACTTCTGTAAACTGTGACGTAGGACTTGACGGTGTCTATTAAATTAGCCAATTTAATACATTTTTTTGTTAGCGAAAAAAGTCAAATAAACTGAATAGGAATGGTTCCAGTGTAAATTTATTTTACGGCATATAAATCCGGGTAACCGCATGCAAAACTCCGGGCTATTCGCCCCACCCCTTTAATTGCGATTGTCGACAAAGCACTCTAGGATAAAACAATAAATTAACTTAATAGCTACTATTAACTTCTATAAAATGTCACCAAATAAAGTCGCCTTTACAATTTACATTTACTTTGTTACTTAAAATATTGCCTATAAAATTGCTCAATAATTTAAGACCCAAAAAAAAATGTATTCTATACCATAAAAAAAAACGTGAACCCCTGTTATGTGAAATATTTTAAAAAGTTACTTTGGGTTTTTACCCAAAGCGAGATATCAGAAAATGAATAGAGTTTATTGAGCCAAAATCCAATCAAAAACCTTTCCAGTTAGTTGAATACGGATTCCTAAATTCCAGTAAATAAGTCTGGAAGACCTAATCTAGACCTGATCATGTTAGAATGTGTTTACAGGTTCAATTTTCAATCGAAGTTTCGCCCAAGCATCATTTTGTTTTGTTTGTTCTTGCAATAAAACAACACGTCAAAGATTTAAGCCAATTTTGACCAAAAGACTTGTTAGAAAATGGTGAATGCGCCGGGCAAATAGCCCAATCATTTTATTTAAAATTTGTAGGTTCCTTGGAAAAAAATCCCAACCAAGATCTGCTTAAGCAGGATTGTAGGCACTATCCCCAGGGATATAAAAGTGAAAAATTCCCACAAAATTTCCGTGACGTTTAGCCCCCATCTTGCATATAGAAGTAAGGAGTTAGTTTTTTGTTAATACCTAAACTATTTGGCACTTTTGAAAAAAGTTTTAAAAATTTTTAGGAACATTATTATAATAAGAATACAATCATTTTAAAAAAAATAATAAATCACCAATATTAACGATGCTATAGCTCTTTGAAAATCACCTTATTTCATCATAATCGTCTATCTTAGTCATAGAGTCCTGAAGCATAGATTGCAGCGTTCTCTGTAGGACCAAATTAGCACATTTTCAAAGTGCTATAAAATCGTTCACATTGGTGATTCATTATTTTTTTTTTAAATGATTGTATTGTTATTAAAATAATGTTTACAAATTTTTTTTTAAAAGTGCCGAATAGTGTAGGTATTAACAAAAAACTAACTCCTCACTTCTATGCAAGATGGGGGCTAAACGTCTCGAAAATTTTGTGGGAATTTTTCACTTTTATGTTCCTGGGGATAGTGCCTACAATCCTGCATAAGTAGATCTTGGTTGGGATTTTTTTCTGGGGGCATTATTAGAATGATTGGGCTAAAATAGAAAATGGTGAATGCGCCAAGTGTAATAAATGGTGGATGCGCCGGGCAAATTTCCTTTGTTTTTGCAGTACAAAATAAATGCTTTAGGCTAAAAGACCATGTGTTGTTTGGCTTATAAGCGATATGTCACTTAGTTTTCAGGACCCACAATATTTGTTTTCTAAATTAGCATCATCCCTCTAGCGATTAGCAAAGCCCGCTTGCTCTGATGATTCCCGTCAGTCCGTCGTTTGTTATCGTAATTCGTAATGCTTTTTACAAGATTAGGGCTTCTATCAAATCATTTCATTTTTGTGCATTTTACTGGAAACGCAAATGTTTTGCCAAATGTCATGCTTTTAGTTAGAGGGCAATTTAACAGTGGGATTTATTTAATTGGTTATTTATTGTTTTTATTGATAGTTTACGTTATCCTTTTACTCAAATTTATAGATTTCATGTTTCTAATTTTTGTTAAAAGGCAATGTCGCGAAGCATAGAAACTGTGGTTATGTAATGTCGGTTGTTTAAAATCAACTAAAAGCAGCACTATCTGGTCATTGCTCAGTGGGTTTATAAGAGTTAATTTTTATTAAAAATTGTGCTTACCAACAACATAAATAACCAAAGCACAAGTTGACATATTCTAAAGGTCCACCAATAAGCGTTTAAATACAGAATTTTAGCAATGCAGAAGCACTATTTTTTTGCCTTTTAAATTGCCAAAATTCTGTATGTAAACCCTTATTAATGGACCTTTAGAATATGTTAACTTGTGCTTTGTTTATTTATGTTGCTGGTAAGCACAATTTTTAATTAAAATTAACTCTTATAAGCCCACTGAGCAATGACCAGAAAAAGTTGTTTTTTGTTGATTTTAGGCAACCAACATTACGTAACCACAGTTTCTCTGCTTCGCGACATTAATAGTAGAGAAGTATTTTATGTTTTCAATTAATCTACAATCGTGGTTATAATTTTTTTAAGTATTGAATAATTTTTGCATTTGCATTTTTGCATTTATAAGAACTTTTTTTCTCACTTTGATATAAGAAATTTCTGGTTTTAAAAACGTTTAAACTTTCGTGAACATACTGCCTTTTACATGTGGTGGAATCAATCATTTTTGAATAATAAATCATTTTTAAAGGATTAGTGTTATCAGCAAATTAAATACAAATAATTTAAATTGTGCAAATAGCAGATATTTTCTGGTTGAAGTTTCCCATTAAATTTTATTATTTTGTCTTTTGTGAAAAAAATTTATTTTCCGTCTTTTACGAAAATAAACGTTCTTATTTTTAATTCAGTATAAAAAAACCAAATTTATTTAATAGCAATTACAAATTTAGAAATAAAAAGCTTCCAAAAATTTTGCATTTTTAAAACAGCAAAATTAAATAAATGCTTTTAAATATTTCTCAAAAAAAATACATACCAGTCAAATCAGGAAACCTAGGATAAAACATTCCACTCCTCGCCAACCATTCCAACTGCATCTGATGCAACTGACTTGGGTGTCCCCCATGGCCCCCCATTTGCTGCATCTTCCCTGCATCCAAACTATGAAACGCTGACCCTCCTTGTGGCTGGTTACCGTACCCATAGAAAGTCACCCCAGCTGGGTAAATATGCCCCAATAGCCCAGGTCTTGGCACAAAGGAACTTTGGGGAACCTCTTCACTCCCAGGAGAAATGGGGGGACTTTGACTGCGCGAAGTAGCTGGGGAGATGGAGCGAGAGATATCGTCTGGACTTGGGGGTGCTTGGTGGTTGTTTTTTGACAGGAGGGCGTCTATACAAAAGGAACCCTTAGGTTCTTGCAGTTTGGTGTCAAGGTTCTTTGAAATGAAGTTCTCTCTGTGGGGGAGCACGCTTTCATCGATGTAGTGCGACATTTTTATATCTCTCACTAGCACATCACTTTTGGCGTCAAGATATTGTTTGCTGGTTTCAAACAGACTAACCGATTCAAAATGTATTATCTTAGTAATATCAGACATTACAGCAACATTAGATGTGGATTACACTGGGTAGATGCGCGCAAATGACGCCTTGCCATTGGTTTAAAACTTTGTAACTCCTCCTATGCACCCTTGTATCAAGTTGGTTGCTAGGTTACGGAATTAGGCGCGATCAAGCGGTTTTAAATCAGTAGGGTAGTTGGAAATTAAAAGAGAATAAAGGCGATGCATTGTGTTTATTAGGAGCAAATTTGGAGTCCGAAATAACGTTTTAAAAGTTCTTGGACGCCGGAAATCGACTTTTATTTTTTTGCTTCACGGAAGAATTGTCTAGGCAATATTTTTTCAAACAATACAGGCTGTCCAAAAATTGGCAGATAAACGCGACGGTAGGTTATTGGGGCATGTCCAGAGGGTGTCGTGTCACTTGCGCCCAGTGGCACTTGCGCTGCGGATTAAAATAGTGGCACTTGCGAGTTTTTAAAATTCAGGTATAAAAACAAAATATCAGAAAGTGGCATTTGCGCTGCTGCATAAAATTAAAGTAATTAAATAGAGGATTATAATGTTTAAATCATTTAATGGGTTAGATAATTCAAGTTTGGTATAATATTGGTTAAAATTTTTGATTCATATTTTGGTCGTACTGGCCGCGGTCTTATTAACTTCCTTTTGCCTAGATTTATTTTTATGTATTCGATGTATTATTGAGATACAATATTAGGAAATTATAAAACAGAGGATAATATATACACACTTTCATTATTGTTAAAACAAGCCAGCAAGTACTCAATGCATGTGTTTTTGAGTTTTATCATTTTAGACAGACTGTTTTAAAAGTACTGGATGACATTTTTCCACTGGGGGACACTAGGTTAGGTAGGTTAGGGTAAGTTTTGCTGCTAAAAAGAAAATTTAAACATATGAACTAATGTCACAAACTGCAATGAAAAATGTATACCTACATTAATGAGTTTGAATTTTGATCGCAGCGCAAATGCCACTTTTTAATCCGTAATTTTTATACCTGCTTAATCCTGTACCTTTTTTAGACGCAAGTGCCACTCTTTTAATCCGCAGCGCAAGTGCCACTGGGCGCAACTGCCACCTATTCGTCCAGAGATCCCTAGAAAAATGGCTAAAAATCTATTAGCCCAATCATTCTAATAATGCCTCCAGAAAAAAATCCCAACCAAGATCTGCTTTTGCAGGTTTGTAGCCACTACCCCCAGGAAAATAAAAGTGAAAAATTCCCAAATTTCCCAAAATTTCCGTGACGTTTAGCCCCCATCTTGCATAGAAGTGAGGAGTTAGTTTTTTGTTAATACCTAAACTATTCGGCACTTTTGAAAAAAGTTTTTAACATTTTAGAAACATTATTTTAATAAGAATACAATCATTTTTAAAAAACTAATAAATCACCAATATGAACGATTTTATAGCACTTTGAAAATGTGCTAATTTGGTCCTACAGAGAACGCTGCAATCTATGCTTCAGGACTGTATGACTAAGATAGACGATTATGATGAAATAAGGTGATTTTCAAAAAGGTATAGAATCGTTACTATTGGTGATTTATTATTTTTTTTAAAATGATTGTATTCTTATTAAAATAATATTCCTAAAAACTTTTTTTAAAAGTGCCGAATAGTTTAGGTATTAACAAAAAACTAACTCCTCACTTCTATGCAAGATGGGGGTTAAACGTCACAGAAATTTTGTGGGAATTTTTCACTTTTATATTCCCGGGGGTAGTGCCTACAATCCTGCATAAGCAGATCTTGGTTGGGATTTTTTTCTAAGGAACCTACAAATTTTAATTAGAATAATTGGGCTATATCTCATATCCACTTGGAAATATAAGGTCCCAAAGTGCAAAACTTCGAACGCTCATTTCTCGAAAATAACAGCACATATTAACGAAAATGGTTTAATACAAAGCTACAGTCTATCTTAAACCATTTCACCATTTGTTTATCTTTTAAATGGTCTACTTACATTTTTATAATTAATTTAATTTTACAAAATTTTCAAGAAATGAAGCTGACAACAATTTTAATAAAATCTAATGCAAAAGTGTATGCTCAAGACCAATAGATGGGATTTTTAAATGTATTTTCCTAGACTGTGTTGTCGAATTTATGCAACTTTGTTCGCATTTTCCTCAATGATTAAAATAAATGGATTTTTTTTTAACAATTTTACAGGAATCCCTAGACATGTCGCGTTTATGCGCCAATTTTTGAACATCTTGTATAATTGCTCAAAAAAAGTAGTTAATTAAAAACAATTTGACTTTTTTTAAATTAGCATATCGCGTATTGTACGATAAAAAAAATAAATCCTAATACCTTAATACCCTTTTGTGTGTTTAAGCTACTTCAAATCTTATTAAAAAATTAATTGATCGATAAATCACAAACAAAAATTATTGTTCAAGTATCCTGTCAATCAAGAGATTAATTACTTTCGTACGACAAAATAATTACATTCTTTTAACAAATAAAACATAATTTTACATTGTCATACAAGTGCCTCCACTTTAATAATTTTTAAAATTAATGTTTTTGCTGAGTGTTTACTACAAAATCATGTTTAACAAGCATGTGGGCTTAATAATTTATTTGGAAAAAATCTAATCGTATGATTTTTATAAATTCCAGGCCTATAAGAGTATTTTAAAAGCAGTTTTTGTTAATTAAACAAAAATAAATTGTTTAAATACTGCTAAGTACAGATTAAGCATATTGAAATAACGTGAACATTTTCAGTGCGCACGCTAATTACAAAACTAATTTATACTTAATTAAAGGATCGGTCCTGTGTTTAAAGAGCTTGAGTAAACAGAAAACAGAAGACCGACTAGCAAGTTTGTTTAATGAAATATCTTTGTAAAAAGCTGGTTTACTGTTTGAGATAAAGGCCGATTTATAGAACGTTACTTTCACTTTACTTCCGCATTACTTCGGCGTAACTTTACAGAAAATTAAATAAAATACATGGGAATGTATAAGCAAATTTATACTTCACTTTAGCGCTACTTTGCTGATTTATTTAGCTGTAAGTAGTACTGTCAAAAGTCGAGCTTGGCCGATCATGCGCAATATTTGCAAAAATGAGATATTCACCCTTATTGTCAAGGGTGGTAATTACGGAATATCGCTTCGTACGAAACCTGTTGGTTTTTTTATGTAGGTTTCGTACGAAGCAATATTCATTAATTACCGCCCAGGTGTAAATAGTCAGAATTCGCGAGTTCAGACACATGCGCATATCTGTTCTCAATTCCCCGTAACTTTACAATCTATAAATTAAGCAAATTTGTTAAGTTAAGCTTGATTTAGAGATCAATTAACTTAACTCAACGCCACTCAAAGCTACTTTACTCCACTTAACTTGACTTGACTAAATTAAGGCATTTATAGTATAAATTTATACGTTAGTTAAGCACAAGAAAATTTAGTAAACGCCATCTATCGGTAAATGTTAGAATCGTCTTATTTCTGTAAATATACAGAAATTTATATGAAATTCTTCGATAATCTTTGTAATTTTAAAAATTTGGTCTAGTAGCCGATAGATGGCTCTGTGAAGAGACTTACTTAACATAAAATTAGATGAAATTTACCAAAATTATTATTATTCTATAAATCGATTTTTTTAACTAAATTTTTTTAGCATATTTCCTTCAAAATATTTTTTTTTATGTTTCTAACAAACTGTGTTATAATTTTATCAATATCTCTAATGGATAGATTAAACACCAATAGAGTGTTCACTCGGAAAATGATTTTGAAGTGTTAGCAAAGTAAATTAGTCAATTAAAATAATTTTAGTTCGACATATGGATACGAACATTGTTACAATGTAAACATTATATCATATGCTTCCGTAAACCTTACTGTTTACCGAATTTATTATTAAACCCTTCGCTTCAATAACAAATCCTAAAAACAAACCAAAAAATCACAGTATGATAAAAATTAATCAATAAAAAAATATGCCGCGAAGCGGAGTGACTACTAACGCAATACATGTTGACAGAAGGTATCTATGATATATTTGTTAACGCGGATTGCTACTTAAATTGATAATTGATAAACTATGTTTCTAACTAACCTAATGTTTTAATACAGTCTTTATTAAACAAATTAAAATTATTTTTTTGTTTGTGCTTCTCACGCAAAATAAAAATTCGAATAAACACCTAAATTCATCTAAGGTGGCTTTTTTCTCTACTTAAATTTGTCACTTTGCTTTTGTGTCATCACTAAAATAAAAAAATAAAAATGCAAAAAAAAACCATTTATGCAGCAATACTTCTTGGTCTGTTTTCAGCTTTATTTCCAGCAATTTGGTTTCATTTTGGAGGAAAAAAATACATTAAAGGCCTCTATTATCAACCATTAAAAGGAGAAATAAGTGCCTCAAATCAACTTAGGAATTTTGCAAAAATAGCTCCAACTTTTCAAGAATATGATAAGTTTATTAATGAACTGAATGCAAATTATTCTTTTTTTACAAAGTTGCTGAAAATTGGAGAAGTGGAGTCGCTTGACGAGGAATATTATTTTCCAGTTTATGATTTGGTTATTTCCACAGGTAAAAACGTTTTGAAAACATTTCTAGACCCTTTTCAAATGGAATGAAGAAATTTGTTTTCAAAAGTATGTTGTTGGGAACCTTATTTTACATCTGTTAACAAGGTTTGGTGTAAATCTTTGGGAGCAGTTTAGAGGGAGAAGGATTTTTTAAAGAGAAATAATTTTTTCAATTATTTTTTTTATCATATTTAGCACCTATTTGCAAAATTTGGTGCAGATCCATCGTGATCGTGAATGTTTCAAAATAAAGAAGGCTTCTTGGGTGACTACCAACCCTAAACTCTTATGTTAGCTTCCTAAACAGATGTTCTAACACATATAAAAAACCTGGCTGTTATTTATTTTTGGCCAGTCCAAAAACGAAGCCCTCTTATTTGCGTACGTCCAATATGCGGACCGTCCAAAATACTCTCCAATTTACGGACATAGTCATTAGGTAAGAGTTAATCCGTTTACCTGCAGTAAGAAACGAATTATCCTGTAATTTAAGATGTTTATGTGCAGAAGTCAGTAATAATATTTTATGCTTTTATTTAGTATAAAGATCAAATAATTTTAAACTACAATGCTTTCTGATAATATGTCCTTCAGTGTAATGCACACAATTTTGGACGCACTGCTAGGCACCGACATAGCTAGAGTTTATATTTTCATTTTAGCAGCAAAACTTAACATAACCTACCTAACCTAATGTCCCCCAGTGGAAAAATGTCCCCCAGTGCTTTCATAAAAGTCAGTCTAAAACTCGGAAATTCCAAAATAAATATGCATATTGGACTTTACACAGGTAAAAAAACTACCTGTAACCCTTCCGTTTTTGACCATTTAGGTCCGCAAATTGGGTATGTTCGCAAATTGGGTGTACGCAAATAAGAGGACACGCCAAAAACTATCTATCTTGGCCTACAGGTCTTCCCAAACCCATAATTGTACTAATAGGAGGGCTTTTACATGAAGATATTTTATCTCCTCTGGTGCTCATGAACGTCTTCACGGATTGGCTCACCAAAGAAGACCAAATGGATCTTCTTACACAGTTCGACTACCATTTCATTCCCCTTACGTTGCCTAAAGACTACAATAAGACAATGGCTGAGTTAAAATTCGAGGACAGCAACGTAGTCCTTCCTCCAATGCCAACATTATCTCCAAATGAGGAGAACAAATTTTACACATTGCTTTACATTAATGATACTAATTCTTACCATGACAATAGTGTGATTACTAAAACGTATATAGAACCTGTAAAATTGGAGTTAGGTGACAAAATGTACATAGTTTTGCATCCTGATAGAAAGTAAGTATTCCAGTTCATTTATAATAAAGTCCGGTCTAAATATCCGCAAATTTAAATTAAAAATTTGACTAACTTTGAAAAGCTCTAGCAAAAAGACAAAAGTACATAGTAGACTAATGAAGGAATTTTATTTGTAGCCCGGAAACTCACGAGATAAGTATAGCGTTTTTGAAATATGAGAGAACCCCAAAGAACGTTGGGGAATATCCTAACTTTGAATCCAAACATCCTGCTAATTACGGATTCGATATTACCTCTTCTTTGCTTCTTTCAAATTGGTTACATAATGGAGTAAATTTTTGGGTAACGCATTATGGGGATAGTTCAGGATTTAACTATCATTCCCCTCCACCTGAAAATCCGTCCACGTAAGTCAGAGACAAATCGCAAACAAATCAAATACTACAGTCAATCTGTCCTAAATAATGGGGGTACATCGACAAGAGTCCTAGTAGGGCCGCCTTTTTTATATGATGTAACTGGATGTCCAAAGAGTAAAACCCTAAATTGGCGTATATCTACCTATTGCAGAAACGGAGTTATGGTCCCCCAAAGGGTCCCCTTTAATTCATCATGGTGAAACTGCACCAAATTTTGGAAATAGATGTCAAATGAGGTTTTAAAAGGATTTTTATAAAAAAAAAAATCTGTAAAAAAATTCCTTCACCCCCTAAATAGCCCCCAAAGTGTAATAACCAATCACGTTGGATTTACACCAAATTTTGCAGATAGATGCATAATAGGATGCCCAAAAATATTTCCTTATAACTTTTTTTTTTTAAATAATTCCTTCGCCCCATAAACGAAGTTGGCTTTTAAGGGGGGCATAGAATTTTTTTTTCAAAAAAAGTTATTTATAAATATTTTTTAGCATCTTATTTTACATCTATATGCAAAATTTGGTGTATATCCAACGTGGTTGGTTATTACACTTTGGGGGCTATTTAGGGGGTGAAGGAATTTTTTTACAGATTTTTTTTTTTTAAAAATCTCTTTAAAACCTCATTCGACATCTATTTCCAAAATTTGGTGCAGTTTCACCGTGATGAATTAAAGGGGGCCCTTTGGGGGGCCATAACTCCGTTTCTGCAATAGGTAGATATACGCCAATTTGCGGTTTTACTCTTTGGACATCCAGTTACATCATATAAAAAAGGCGGCCCTACCAGGAATTTTGTCGATGTCCACATACGGATTGATTGTACTAAAATGTATTCTTTTTATCGCTTCAGCATAATGAAAGGTTATAATAATACCATGTATTTTCTTATGACTGTTCTGGCTCCGTGCACTATAGAGTTTTACATAATGAACATATATGGAAATCCCGACAGAAAAGGCATTCTGCCAATTTGCTATGAGGAAATACGATACTTTACTATGAGAGATGCGTTAGCCGAAAGCATTGTTCACCAATCATTGAAAAGACCCGAACCGGGCAGAATTTTCGTTAAGTTTGATACGACTATTGATTACGTTGACAACAATCCTACAACTTTCGAGAGAGTATGAAGGCTGATTTATAGAACGTTACTTTCACTTTACTTCCGCTTTACTTCGGCGTAACTTTACAGAAAATTAAATAAAATACATGGGAATGTATTAGCAAATTTATACTTCACTTTAGCGCTACTTTGCTGATTTATTTAGCTGTAAGTAGTACTGTCAAAAGCCGAGCTTGGCCGATCATGCGCAAAATTTGCAAAAATGAGTTATTCACCCTTATTGTCAAGGGTGGTGATTACGGAATATCGCTTCGTACGAAACCTGCTGGTCTTTTTATGTAGGTTTCGTACGAAGCGATATTCCGTAATTACCGCCCAGGTGTAAATAGTCAGAAGTCGCGAGTTCAGACACATGCGCATACCTGTTCCCAATTTCACGTAACTTTAGAATCTATAAATTAAACAAATTTGTTAAGTTACGCGGAAGTGAAGTTACGCCGAAGTAAAGTGAAAGTAACGTTCTATAAATCGCCCTTGAAAAATTTTGCAATTTTGTTTACGTGTTTCTTTTTAGGGAAATCCGTTCTTCAGTTACAACCACAAATTTCGCGAAAGTAGAGACCACAAAGTTTATGGTGGTGCTCGACCTTTTGGTTTTCAAGAAAGCAGAGTTCTTCGGGACTACATGATTTCCATAAGACATAGGGTTGAAGCTGTTTTTCTTCTGTTTAGCCCCTTGGGATTCAAAAATAAAGATACTGGTACGTACCTTATAAACAGCAAGAGCCAAAAACAAAAACATATTTTCAGAAGCCATTACCTTTCCATATGGCAGTACCCAAGACCACTCACCAAATTTTGAAGACTTGAATTTTTTGGCTGAACAATGGATCAAAAAAATTAATGAAGAATTTCCCGCTAATGAAATCGGTGTTGGGCAGAGCAGTTGGTATCTAAGCGAGTTCCAGTATGGACGCTTCGACGATTGGATCCACACTTTAATAAACTTTAAACCAGTTTTTAATTTAAATTTTTATTACACCTTTGAAGGTGTCTTCGATGATACAAAGGATAAATTGGAGGAGATAGTTTTAAACGTTGAGGGTGCTTTGAGGGAGATTATTAAAGAGATGGCTTGGGGGAAATATTCACGGGTTCGGAGAAATAGGTACCGAACCATAAGGCACAATCCTTTCCCTGTTGTTAACGATTAATTTTTATACAATTGAATTTGATTTATAGTAATAAAAAATGCATGAGTTAAAAATTTTGTTTTTTCACTACTACCTATAGAAAAGGCAATTTTTAACTGATTTTCTACTAGAGAAATCACATTTCTCTCCCTTGGTCAATAATAATTTCCATGTCTATGTACATTGTTCAATAATGAAATGTCAAAACATATGTCAAGGTTTTATCATTAATAGAACGGTACTTACAGCAGTTTTTGTGAGTTTTTTACGAAGATTTTTTTATTTTGAAAACATAACTACTTTAAAATACTTGAAAACATTTTATTGTACAAATATTAAAAAAAAAAATTGTACAGTTGTAAACATGTCGCACTTTTTTCTGTAGCTATGTCAGTGTTCTATTATTATCATTATATTTACAAATTCTTTATCAGTGACCATCATATTATTTAAATCATTTACGCTATTTACGTGCAAATTATGAGTTATTTTGAAAAACACCCATTTGAATAACTTTTTATTGTTTTGATTGATGTAACGTCATTGTCGATTAATTTTTTGTAAAAATCTTATACAGGGTTTTGATTAAAATTGAACATATTTTTAAATTAACATTTTTCAAGAAAATGCTAGTTGTGAAAAAAATAGTATATAAACCAAGGTAGAGAAGGTCATTATTGACTACGCGCAATTGTGTCCCTTGCCGCTGCGCGGCTCGGGAAACAATCTTTGCGCTAGGTTAATAATGACCCTCTTCTCTACCTTGGTTAATAATGTACTATACTTTACCTAGGGTGCTAGACAACGAAGTAAGAAGTTTTCTAGCACGCTAACAATATCTGCTTATTTACAAAAAAATAAATCAAAAGGTATTTTGTTTGACATTAAGTACCTAACAACAACTTATGTCATTTGCTCTCAAAAAATGGAAATTTACTACATTCATATTATGGTTCTTATTGGCCTGTTTTCTGCTTTACTACCCTCAATTTGGTTCCGTTTTGGGGAAAGAGTTAGCGGCCGTTATTATCAAGCATCAAAAAATGAATTGGATGCGTCAAGCCAGCTTAAGAAGTTTCCAAACGTAGCCCCAAATTTCCGAGAATATGATAAATTTCTCAAAGAATTTAATAGTAATTATTCGTATTTTACAAAATTGCTCAAAATTGGAGAAGTTGAATCTGTTGACAATGAGAATTATAAGTTTCCAGTTTATGATTTAGTAATTTCTACAGGTAGGTAATTTTTTTTGGAAACGTAAAAATGGGCATATACGAGCTGGCCGCGTCATAAAATTTAATAAGGGGTGATTAGGTGGAGCTGGCCGCATTTTACTGCATGGGTCATAGTGGAACTTGCCGCGGTACTTTTTCTACCTGCTTCCATGTTTAGCAGATAGAAAAGAAGCTGTCTCAGAAGCTTTGTGGAAGGATGAGTATAAACACCAAACGAATTGTACTTTTATAAAATAACAACGATAACTATCAATATTTTATTAAAACAATGATTTACATTGCAGTTTGGTGACATAAGCACATTTGTTTAAATTTACTTTTTAGCAGCATAACTTACCCTAACCTATTTAACCTAGTGTCCCCCAGTGGATGTGTCCTCCAGTGCTTTTAAAAAAGTCTGTCGGTAACAATAAAACTTAAAAACACATGCATTGAGTACTTTCAACGTTGCTGGCTTGTTTTAATGATAATAAAAGTCTGTATACTATCCAAAGGATTCTCTTTTTTATAATTTTCTAATATCATAACTCAATAAAACATTGGATACAGAAAAATAAATCTAGGTAAAAGGAAGTTAATTAGTCGCGGCCAGTACGACCAAACCAGAAATATCGCGCGGCCACTTCAACCAAGCACCCTGCAATTAGTCGCGGCCAGCTAGTAGTTTTTTCAGGTAGATGCGGCCAGTTGGTATTCTTCCGTAAAAATCCTTAATTTTCCTGTAATGTTTAGGTCTACCAAAACCTATCCTGGTGTTCGTTGGAGGCCTCCTACATGAAGATATATTATCTCCTCTGGTTCTCATGAATGTCTTCACTGATTGGCTGACCAAAGAAGACCAAATGGACCTTCTCACACTTTTTGATTACCATTTCATTCCTCTTGCTATGCCAAAAGATTTTAACAAAACTATGAATGAAATAAAACTATACGATACCGTTAACGAAGAAGATAGAAAACCTCCTGAATTTCCACAATTCCTTTTTCCAGAAATAACTGAAGATGAGTTTACAGTCCTTCACATTAATAATAGTGAATATAACAAAAACTCAGGGGTAAATATGGAAAACTACAAACTGGATATAAAACTCGAAATAGGTGACCAGATTTATGCTGTTTTCACTGGCGGAAGAGAGTAAGATTTATAAAAAATTTCCCACAAAGTCGAAAATTTTATTTGTAGTCCGTATCCACCAAATTTAAGTTTAAACTTCTTGAAAAATGATAGGCCTCCCAATCACTACAATTCTCTGGACCGTTTTACATCCAGATTTCCTGACAATTATGGTTTTGATATTATGACATGTTACCGTGAATCAAATTATTTGGAAAACGGAGATAAGTTTTGGTTTTCTTATTATGGCCATCGTAAAGGAATATATAAAATGGGAAATGCCCCTCCTAAGTAAGTTTAAGCTATACTAAAAATTTTATTTTACAGCATATAGTGCTTTAAGACTTGGGTTTCAAATTCACAGATCTTCTAATCTGTGCTGCTAAATGTTCGTATAAGTCATCTCCGTTGAGCTCCCGCCAATTCTACTAAATAGCACATCTACATGAGGGCCCCATCGTATATTAAAACTAAATGTAGTTTTGAAAACTACAAAAATAGGACTACAAACGTATAATGGTTTCATTTAAATCGGTTATTTCTTTGTGTCGAAAATCTGACTTCAAAAATCATAATCCTATTTTTGTTTTGTTTTTTCGACTACGGACACATTTTTTGGTTTATATTCATTACGTGGTATTTGCCAAACCATAATACGTTAATTTACAATGTTTTATTTAAGTTTGTAAATGATTAAAATAGAAACTTACGTTTTCTCCTAATATAGATGTGCTCGTTTAAAGATATCAATGTAGAAAGAAAAAACACCAAAAGTACTATTTTGTCATATTTTTTTATTTCTTGCACTCAGTACCACTTTTGTGTATCACAAACATTATCCTAAATATTTTGAATCATAGTTATTGATGTATTACTCCGTATTTTTACATATTTTATTGAAATTTCGGAGATGACATTCAGGGAGATGACTTTTACGAACTTTTGAATGCACAGAACATCCCATTTATAGATTCGCTAAATGTGGGTTCTCTTTTAGCACCAATATAGCCAACAATACTTTATATTTCTTCATGACGGTTTTATCACCGTGTAGCATTAAATTTGATATTATCAACAAAGTGGCCAATTTTGGAAAACGAACAACTATACCGATATGCCATGAACAATTACATTTTTTTAATCTGCAACACGGAATTTTGGACAATTTTGTACACACAAGAAGAAAAAAACCTCCCCAAGGCAGAGTTTTTGTTAAATTCGATACCATTTACGATTATATTGACAACGAACCTATTCTCGATGAAAGGGTAAAAAAATTAAAAAATGTTGCCTTAATCAAAACTAAATATTTTTGTTGCTGTAGGGGAATCCTTTTTTTAATTTTAACCACGAGTTTCGTCACAACAAAGACTATAAAGCTTATGGTGGAGTCCGACCTTTTGGTTTTCAAGAAAGCAGAATTTTACGAGACTACATGATGTCCATAAGGCATAGGGTAGAAGCAGTTTTTCTCCTGTTTAGCCCTTTAGGGTTCAAGGATAACATGACAGGTTTAATTTCACGCATCTAGGATGGGTATACACGAGCTGGCCGCGTCATAAAATTTAATGAGGGGTACTTAGGTCGAGCTTTCCGCATTTTCCTTCATAGGTCATGGTGGAGCTGTCCGCGGCCCTTTTTCTACCTGCTGCCATGTTTAGCAGGTAGAAAAGGAGCTGTGGCGGAAGTTTTGTCGAAGGATGAGTATAAACACCAAACGAATTTTATTGTTATAAAATAACAACGATAACTATCAATATTTTATTGCAAAAATGATTTACATTGCAGTTTGGTGACATAAGCACAATCGTTTAAATTTTCCTTTTAGCAGCAAAACTTACTTTAACCTAGAGGAAAAATGTCCTTCAGTTCTTTTAAAAAAGTCTGTCGGTAACGATAAAACTTAAAAACACATGCATTGAGTACTTCCAACGTTGCTGGCTTGTTTTAATGATAATAAAAGTCTGCATGTTATCCAAAGGATTCTCTGTTTTATAATTTTCTAATATCATAACTCAATATAACATCGGATACATAAAAATCTAGGTAAAAGGAAGTTAATGAGTCGCGGCCAGTACAACCAAACCAGAAAAATTGCGCGGCCAATTCAATCAAGCACCCTGCAATTAGGCGCGGCCAGTAGTCTCTTTAGGTAGATGCGGCCAGTTAGTATTCTTTCTTTAGGATAATCATAAACTTATCGAAATATATTTTTAGAGGCTATAACCTTCCCATGGGCTACCACAAAAGAACCTTCTCTAAACTACGAAGACTTGTCTTATTTTGTTGAAAAGTCGTTAAAGGAAATTCATGACGAATTTCCTACTGATTATGTTATTGGTTATGGACAAACCAGTTGGTATTTGAGCGAGTACCAATATGGGCGATTTGATGACTGGATACATTCTTTGATTAAATTTAAACCAGTTTTTAATTTAAATTTTTATTATATGCATGAAAGTTTGTTGGATGATACGAGAGATAAGTTGGAAAATGTTATTTTGGACGTGAAGGGGGCTATAAGGGGAATTATTAAAGAAATGGCTTGGGGAACATTACCACGGGTTCGAAGAAATAGGTACCGAACAATGAGGCACAATCCATTTTCGGTTGTAAGCGTTTAGTTTTGAGGTATTTTTTATACTAAATTTGTTTTATATTTAATTTGATAATTAGGTTAAAAATGCAAACAAATGTAAAAGTTATTATAAATAAATTTTAAAACACATTTTTATGTTTTACTTCATAATAACATTTTCATCATGCTTTATTCTTAATGAGACGCCCAAATGTTGCTCTTAATCGATTTATTTTCGGCTGCGCCAAAATTCAAATTTGTGGTGTTCAAAAATTGGAGCATAAACGTGATGGTACGTTGTTGGGGCATGCCTAGAGATTCCTGGAAAATTGTTAAAGAAATCTGTCATAATTATTCAGGAAAATGCGAACAAAGTTGCATAAATTCGGCAACACACTCCAGAAAAATACATCTAAAAATCCCATCTATAAGTCTTGATCATACACAATTTCAGTTCGTACCGAAGTCGCCGGTCGACACATCTCAGAAGCCGTCCGATTGACTTATTTATTTCTGACGTATTTGGACGTATCTGAGATGCGTCGACCGGCGACTTCGGTACGAACGGAAAGGGTGAATTGCCCCCAAAAAGGACATGGGATCAATTTCTTGGGCTGGGTTTTGTTTTATATTATTAATGGTCCAGAAAAGGGGGTTTGTTTGAAAGTGGCAAAAACAAAAGTAATAAAAAAATCCAATCTAGAGTTCATTAGGTGGTTTGTCAGGGCGAGCTAGGCCAGCGTTAACTGGTGATATAATTTCTGGCTATACACGACAATGTAAGTGAAAAACGAGTATACCTACACAACTGGATGGTTAATTACCGTTTTCCTGTGGGAGTGGACGCTTAATGGCTATTCAGGGACCACCGCCAGTTTTAATCTGGGACTAATTTCGATCAGCCATTTCTGCACGAGAGCTATCGGATACCACACAGTACAGGCTGACCTAAAAACTCAAAATATCTTTTTTTTAATGATTTTAAATAACTAGTAGCGACTTTGTTTTTTCATAAAAGTTATTTCGACAAAAATATTTTTTTCCCTCAGTCAGACTTTATAAAAAAGTGAGAAATTATAAATTTGTACGCAACTGTTCTTTTGAAAATTGATAAAAGATAATATTAGTAGACAAAGTTTTAGTTAAAATGGTGCTTTAAATTTTGAAATTGGATGAAAATTTATTTTTTCAAAATTTTACCATCTTGCCAAATTTTTTTGTTAAAATTACCCGTTAAAATTAAGTCAAGATAACTCTAAAACTAGACGCGATAAAAAATACTAAGTGTTTTAATCTGATTTAGCAACTTATTTTGCATAGGTATGGACGTTTTGGGCATGTAAGTAATTTTTTAAAGGCGTGAGAGCAAAAAATCTTGATTTTGGCCAAAATCGACAATTTCTTAATATTCTTTAAAAAAGTAAAAAAAATTATCATCGCCAATTTGTATCAAACTTGTTTTGTGGATTACTTTATTACCACAGAAAATTAGAAGCATCTTAGTTTTTTATAAAAGCTATAGCATCAAATTTTAAAACAAGATGCAACATTATTTTTCTCCCTCAAATTTCCTAAAAAAGGAAAAAATTTAAAATTTGTACCAAACTGTTTTTTTGAAAATTGATAAAAGATAATATTAGTAGACAAAATTTTAGTTAAAATAGAGCTTTAAATTTTAAAATTGGATAAAGAATTATTTTTTCAAAATTTTCCCATCTTGCCAGGTTTTTTTGCTGAAATTGCCTGCGTTTATGTCACGATAACTCTAAAACTATACGAGATAAAAAATATTAAGTTTTATTCTGATTCAGCAGCTTATTTTACTTAAGTATGAAAGTTTTTGGGCAAGTAAATCATTTTTTAAAGTCGTGAGAGCAAAAAAACTTGATTTTGGCCAAAATCGACAATTTTTTAATACCTACCCCTTCAAAAAAAGTGAAAAAATTTATCATCGCCGATTTGTACTAAACTTGTTTTGTGGATTATTTTAATACTACAGAAAACTAGGAGCCAGTTAGTTTTTTATAAAAACTATAGCATCAAATTTTAAAATAAGATGCAACATTATTTTTCTCCCTCAAATTTCCTAAAAAAGTAAAAAATTTAAAATTTGTACCAAACTGTTTTTTTGAAAATTGATAAAAGATAATATTAGTAGACAAAATTTTAGTTAAAATAGAGCTTTAAATTTTAAAATTGGATAAAGAATTATTTTTTCAAAATTTTCCCATCTTGCCAGGTTTTTTTGCTGAAATTGCCTGCGTTTATGTCACGATAACTCTAAAACTAGACGAGATAAAAAATATCAAGTGTTTTATTCCATTCAACAGCTTATTTTGCATAAGTATGAAAGTTTTTGGACATGCAAATAATTTTTTAAAACCGTGAGAACAAAAAAACTTGATTTTGGCCAAAATCGACAATTTTTTAACACCCTTCAAAAAAAGTAAAAAAATTTAACGTCGCCGATTTGTATCAAACTTGTTTTGTGGATTATTTTAATACTACAGAAAACTAGGAGCCACTTAGTTTTTTATAAAAACTACAGCATCAAATTTTAAAATAAGATTTTTCATAAATTATGGTCTATGGGTCCTACCAAATGACATCGTAAATTTTTTTTCGAAACAAATATTATATTACGTACTTGTTATGCGTCTGGAATTACCCCAATAAGCCCCCTTAGATACGCGTTTGATGGTAAAAACAAAGCCTTTATGACCCATTTTCGAAAAGTCCCTTTTAAAACGCTGACGCTTATTTTTTTAAGCGTATTAAAATTTAGTTTTAATATTTAAAAATAAAAAAGGATTTGGAGAAGCTGGTTGTCGATCCCAGTACCTCTCGCTCGCTCGATTATATTTTGATGAATAAAACTATTTTGAGCTAAATGTATAAAGTCTATTTCAAATGCAAATGGGATATTTATATATTTTGATGAATAAAACTATTTTGAGCCGTTAAAAACAGACGATTGAAAATACAAATTCGAACCCTTAATTTTATGTAGCTTACTACAAAAGTTTTGGGGTAATTTTTTTTGTAAAAAAAACACAAAAAAGTGGACTTGTAATGCCGTCTAAGGTATCATATATTAACCTATTTAAGCATCTTTATGAATTAAAAATACTCGTTTAACAAAAATATGTAAAATCTTTAAATTTAAAGGGTACCTAAGTTAAAAATAAATATCCGTGCCTTTTGAGCGTCTTTTATTGAATGTAGATAATTCTAAAATAAACACACTTAAAATCAAATCTACCTATCTGATGTATTTACTTTTCAAAGAAGCCTATACGTCTGAAGTAGCTTTTGCTTATTTTTTTACGTGCTTAAGTGGAAATATTAATTGGTGTCTATTTATTTTGTTACAATTCAAAATACCTCATTATTTCTTTAACGCAAAGGCCTAATAATTGTCCTCCTATTTTTGTTATCACTTAGGTATCTGAAGTAAAATGTGCTTTAATTTATAGGGTTGTAAAAATAAAATAAATTACTCTTGATCCAACATAATAAAAGCTATTAAAGCAGAAATAACTGCGTTTAATCATTAATCTAGAAGTAACTTCAGCAAAATGGCGTCGTAAAAATTGCTGATTGCTCATTTAGGCTTAATTAGTATAGGGGAAAAGTTTTTCCCATCTCCCTCTTAAAAATTCAACTTTCACATAGGTTTTATACAGCGTATAAACGCGATTGTACGTTATTGGGGCATGTCTAGGGATCCCTGGAAAAATGTTAAAAAAAATACATCTCATATACAGTTAAATTCACATAAAAGTGGTACACTTTCAAAGTTGTGTCAAATTTGTTTAATTAAATTTGGCCTTAATTTTGCCATAATTGAATTATATTCCCGATGGTTGTTTTGTTATTTGTCATATTTTATGAATACTGTAAATAAATATCCAGAAATTAAGAAATTAATGCTAAATTTAATTAAACAAATTTGACACAACTTTGACAGTGTACCACTCTTATGTGAATTCAACTGTACCCTTGGAGATATGAGGTCCCAAGTGCAATACTTCGAACACTCATACCTTGAAAATAACAGCACACATTAACGAAAAAAATGGTTTAATACAAAGCTACAGTCTATCTTAAACCATTCCACAGTTTGTTTATCTTTTAAATGGTAGAATTACATTTTTATAATCAATTTATTTTTACAAAATTTTCATGAAACGAAGCTGATAACAATGTCAATAAAATTAAATGCAAAAGTCACACTGAAAGGGTGAATACGAGCTGCGGGGTGATTATGGAATATCGCTTCGTACGAAACCTAATGGTCTTCTTATGTAGGTTTCGTACGAAGCGATATTCCGTAATCACCCCGCTGGCCGCGTCATAAAATGTAATGAGGGGACTTAGGTCGAGCTGGCCGTATTTTTCTGCATAGGTCATGGTGGAGCTGACCGCGGCCCTTTTTCTACCTGCTGCCATGTTTAGCAGGTGGAAAAGGAGCTGTGGCGGAAGTAATGTCGAAGGATGAGTATAAACACCAAACAAATTTTATTTTTATAAAATAACAACGATAACTATCCATATTTTATTAAAAAAATGATTTGCATTGCAGTTTGGTGACATAAGCACATTTGTTTTAACTTTCTTTTTAGCAGTAAAAATTACCCTAACCTAATGTCCCAAAGTGGAAAAATATCCTCCAGTGCCTTTAAAAAAGTCTGTCAGTAATGATAAAACTTAAAAACACATGCATTGAGTACTTCCAACGTTGCTGGCTTGTTTTAACGATAATAAAAGTCTGTACCTATACTATCCAAAGGATTCTCTGTTTTATAATTTTCTAATATCATAACTCAATAAAACATCAAATACATAAAAATAAATCTAGGTAAAAGGTAGTTAATGAGTCGCGGCCAGTACGACCAAACCAGAAAAAGCGCGCGGCCAGTTCGATCAAGCACCCTGCAATTAGGCGCGGCCAGCTAGTAGTCTTTTCAGGTAGCGGCCAGTTAGTATTAGACCATGATAGCCCAGAAAAAAATGCCACAGAAAACCTCAGAGTAATTTTTACACATCATATTAATAAAGAGAAGTTTTTACTACATAGCTTTCCACACAAGTGAAAAGTGTTATAAATAAATTAATGGCCCTAATGTTGAGCAGAATTATCCGGGCTCTTATAATTAGTACCAGATTAAAGTTACGTCTGGGGACCCATTAAACGATTTAACTCTGTTAATTAAAAGTGTAGCAATGAGAGGGGGATTAACAAATGACTGTTAAGGGCATCTTTACTGCAACTTCTAACTTCTAAACTTATTTTCATACCTTTTAATTATAACAGTGCTTTTTATTCCTTAGAAATTAACAACACTATTTAATTAAACACCCATTTCAAGTACAAAATTAACGATTCTTCCCTTTTAAAGTGTCTTAAAACAACAAAAAATGCGCAAAGTTAGAAGACAAACCAATTTATATTTCAAATTTACCACGCTTTTGTATTACTGGTTGCCTATGTCCAAAAAATGCAACTTTTCGTACGGTAACGCCATCTAACGTAAACACGAGTAACTACAACGAAGGTAATGCAGATTTCGCGAAAAGCAGACAACGGACTGTACCCAAAACATCGAAACCCAGTTAGCCGAAGCGGTGGACGGTTCAACTCGTCGACGACCCAACTCATCAACGTACCAATGATAAGTTAGATTTCTGTCAAGCAGATTATTTTACCTAGCCTAGTTCAGCACTTGAAGGGTAGATGCAGTTAAAAAAGTTCAAAACTTTTCGATAGTTGGCATGTAAACTAGCTTGTTCAGCTAATTTTGGAGCTATGGATTTATAAAGCCAGTTTAAAACGAATGCCAATTTTTTTTGTTGAATGAAAATCTCAAATAATGCTTATTAGCAATGAAAACTTGCATGCTTATGAAGAACGAGTAGCTGAATCTGAAGTTGGTACTCAAATCTTAAAACCTTGTAGTTTTTAAATGCTTTAGATTTTTAAAGGCAATTGCAAGTGTGCCACTCAATTTTTTTAAGCTCTTGGGATAAATCTGACTCCAGTATCGTTTTCTAGGGCTTCTAAATAGTCTATAAAATGATTACCTTTAATTTAGGGGCTGTCTGATAAATTACCTAGCAGCTTGTGCAAATTTAAAACCAAATCAGCAAATGTCGATGCTAATTGGAATTTTTTAGCACTAAAAATTATGAAAGGCATCGTACTTAGATTTAGAATTAAATAAAATATTTAATTGTACCTGCTTTTTATTTTTTACCCGTAATAACACGTTAATAGAACGTTTTTTTAATTAATTTAATTTTTTTAGCACGGATATTGTTCTGCTTAGGCTTATTAGAATGATATTTTTATTTCCTTTTGTTTGATATGCTGCTTGTGTATGCCCGTGTTAGATTAGTATTTTATTTTTAATAAAATACATAAATTTAAAAAAAATGAAATATTGCAACGCTGTAATGTTTACAAGCGGGTAGTAGGCGCGCAGCGTGAAATGATTCATTCTTGTTTCAGTAGTCACCCCGTGTGCTGCTGATTCTGGTATTTAGTGCGTTTAACGTTACGGCAGTTTTTCTTGTGTGTTTTTCTTGTAAGTACCAGGTTATTAATTAATTATTTAACTAATATAAAGGCTGATTATAAATTAAATTTTAAATTTTTCTTTTTTTACGAAAAAATTGCTCAAATTAATTTTTGTCTAGCTGATTGGACCTAATAAATTATTTTAGCCATTGTATTATTTTACTAATGTCTTGAAATACCGCCGGGCAGTGAAAAAAAAAAGTGAAATTACCTAAGTGTGTGTACAATTATTACAAAAAAGGATTACGGTATTTTTTCTGCGTGATTCCTGGTGAGTACCTAATTATAATTAATTCATGGAATAATTCAAAGACGTCTTGCAGAATTTTGGATTTTTTTAGCGCAGAAAGTGTCCAGTTTTATTTTTGTCCAGCCGACTGGACCTAGTAACTTAGTTTAGCCATTGCATTATTCAATTTCTTAGACAATTACTTGGTATCAATGTAGTTTGAGTTAATTTTTAATAATAAAGACGATTTCAGATTTTGCAATTTTTTTCCTTTGTCCAAATGATATTTCTATCTTAGTAAAAGCAAGTAGGGTTTGCAGTAAAACTATTACCTGAAGCAAGTTAAAATATTAGACATTTTAGGCAGTTTGAGCGTTTACTTTCGTGCAATTTTTTCTTGTCTGATTTTATTGAGATATTAGGGCGTGGTCATTCATTTTGTAATGCCTATTTCATATAGATACATGCAGCAATAGGAATTATATCCAAGTTAAGAAGCCGCTATGCTTTTAGGGCTATTTGAATTGTCGTAAAAATAAACAAATTTAAATACAGGAAAGATTACCCATCTAACTTTGTTTTTTTCTTGAATTACCGCTGGGCAGTGAAGTAAAAGTGCAATTAAGCGTGTGTATAGTCAAATATTACGGGGATTATCTTTATTTTTCAAATGTTAGTACCTACATAAATTCCTAAATTTTTATTCAATACCTAGTGCAAAGTTATTTGGACCTAGTTTCGTTTAGTGCCTATTTTTCCGATTTGCATTGCATGACTTGAGTATTTCTTGTAAAAATTGTTGGTTTGCCTTCTTTACAGTCAATTCTCAATATTAGAGTAACAAAAAAACATTTCTTAAACATTATGTGCCTTAAGCGTGTACATTTCCGCGATAATCAATTTTTTTAAGACCTAGCTGCGGTTTTGTTTTATGTGTCTTCTAAGTGTTGCTTTTTTTAACAAAAACAGTGTTCAAATTCATTTTTTTCTAGCCGAGAGGACTCTAAAATTAGCTTAGCCATTGTGTTGTTCAATTTCTTAGGCAATTACTTGGTATCAATGTAGTTTGAGTTAATTTTTAATAAATAAAGACGATTTCAGATTTTGCAATTTTTTTCCTTTGTCCAAATGATATTTCTATCTTAGTAAAAGCAAGTAGGGTTTAGCAGTTAAACTATTACCTAAAGCAAGTTAAAATATTAGACATTTTAGGCAGTTTGACCATTTACTTTCGTGCAATTTTTTCTTGTCTGATTTTATTTAGCAATTAGGGCGTGGTCATTCATTTTGTAATGCTTATTTCATATAGATACATGCAGCAATAGGAATTATATCCAAGTTAAGAAGCCGCTTTGCTTTTAGGGGTACTTAAATTGTCGTAAAAATAAATAAATTTAAATACAGGAAAGATTACCAACTAACTTTGTTTTTTTCTTGAATTACAGCTGGGCTGTGAAGTAAAAGTGCAATTAAGTGTGTATAGACAATTATTACGGGGATTATCTTTATTTTTTAAATGTATAAGTACCTACATGAATTCCTTAATTTTTATTCAATACCTAGTGCAAAGTTATTTGGACCTAGTTTCGTTTAGTGCCTATTTTTCTGATTTGCATTGCATGACTTGAGTATTTGTTGTAACAATTGTTGGTTTGCCTTCTTTACAGTCAATTCTCAGTATTAGAGTAACAAAAAAACATTTCTTAAACATTATGTGCCTTCAGCGTGTACATTTCCGCGATAATCATTTTTTTAAGACCTAGCTGCTGTTTTGTTTTAACATGTCTTCTAATTGTTGTTTTTTTAACAAAAACAGTGCTCAAATTCATTTTTTTCTAGCCGAGAGGTCTTTATAAATTAGTTTAGCCTTTGTATTATTCAATTTCTTAGGCAATTACTTGGTCCCAATGTATTTTAAGTTAATTTTCAATAAATAAAGACAATTTCAGATTTTGCAATTTTTTTCCTTTGTCCAAATGATATTTCTATCTTAGTAAAAGCAAGTAGGGTTTGCAGTAAAACAATTACCTAAAGCAAGTTAAAATATTAGACATTTTAAGCAGTTTGACCATTTACTTTCATGCAATTTTTTCTTGTCTGATTTTATTGAGCAATTAGGACGCGGTAATTCATTTTTTAATGCTTATTTCAAATAGATACATGCAGCAATAGGAATTATATCCAAGTTAAGAAGCCGCTATGCTTTTAGGGCCATTTAAATTGTCGTAAAAATAAACAAATTTAAATACAGGAAAGATTACCCGCTAACTTTGTTTTTTTCTTAAATTAGCGCCGAGCAGTGAAGTAAAAGTGCAATTAAGTTTGTGTATAGTCAATTATTACGGGGATTATCTTTATTTCTCAAATGTAAGTACCTACATGAATTCCTTAATTTTTATCCAAGACCTAGTGCAAAGTAATTTGGACCTAGTATCGTTAAGTGCCTATTTTTCTGATTTGTATTGCATGACTTGAGTATTTTTTGTAACAATTGTTGATTTGCCTTCTTAACAGTCAATTCTCAATATTAGAGTAACAAAAAAACATTTCTTAAACATTATGTGCCTTCAGCGTGTACATTTCCGCGATAATCAATTTTTTTATGACCTAGCTGCAGTTTTGTTATTACATGTCTTCTAATTGTTGCTTTTTTTAACAAAAACAGTGCTCAAATTCATTTTTGTCTAGCCGAGAGGACTTTATAAATTAGTTTAGCCATTGTGTTATTTAATTTCTTAGGCAATTACTTGGTATCAATGTAGTTTAAGTTAATTTTTAATTACCAACGACAATTTTAGATTTTAATATTTTTTACTTTCGTCCAAATGAATTTTCTATCTTAGTAAAAGCAAGTAGGGTGTAGAAATAAAACTATTACCAAAAGCCAGTTAAAATATTACGCATTTTAAAAGCAGTGGTTCGTGCAATTTTTTTGTTTGATTTTATTTAGCGATTAGGCGCTGTAATTTATTTTGCATGGATTCTTTTCTTATAAATAATTACTTCAGTATGAATTATCCTAAATTAAGTAGCCGCTATGCCTTTAAGACGATAAACTTGGCCTAAAAATGAACAAATTTAAATAAACAAAGATTACCTATTGAATGTAGTTTTTTTTTGAATTACCACCGAGCAGTGAGACAAAAGTGCTGTTAAGTGATGTGCTTAGACAAATATTATTATGTGAATCATTATTTATTGCTGTTATTTTTCAGAGTAAGTACCTATACAATATTTCCTAAATTTCTGTTTAATAGTGTCAAATTAAGACATGATTTTATGCAATGCCCATATCATGTAGCGTTTCTTTTTATTTAGATTGCATGATTTAAGTTCTTATTTTGTACGATTGTTATTACCGCGCGGCTGTGCCGTTCTACCGGACTTATTCGAAACTCCTCGATATCAAAAAAAGCAAAAAACATATCTTTTTTTACAGTACCAAGCGTAAAGTACTTTATTTTTACCGCCTTGATAAGTAAATTCTTTCATCAGGATCGGTGCATTCTAAACAGTGTTAAACGTTTAATAGTTCTTCTCTAATGCAAATTATTTTCAACCTAAGTACCACTACAATTTTTCTTAAACATCTATCCAATATTATCAAATTAGGACATTGATTTACCTAGTGTCCATCATGTAGGGTGTTTTTTTTAGTTACATTGCATGAGTTAAGTACTGATTACTTATTTTGTATGATTTATGTCTTCGGATGCTATCGTGCTTAGTCTAAACTCTTCGATATCAAAAGCAACAAAAAATGAAACCATTTTTTGCAGTTCCTTATCTCTAAGCTTATAAAATTCTTGTTTTGATAAGTAAACTCTTTCAAGGTAGCAAAGATCAGTGCATTTGTGTTAATAAACGTTGGATATTTTTTTCTAAAGCTATGTAAGTACTTAAAGTATCTTTTTATCTTTCTAAACAATTTGCTGATACGTAAATTGTGTTGGTTTAAAATTTTTGCATAAAAGTTAATCGATAGTTTAGGGTATTTTCTTAATTTGTTGCGTTTTGGCAGTGAATTCTAGGTAAAGTTTAAAATTAAGCATTTGCAAATTTATCTGTACTGCAGGTTAATAAATCTTTTCCTTTTTAAAACAAATTGGTACCAACTTAGACTATTTTAGATTCTAAACAGTTTAAAGCAATTTCAATAATCTCTTCTCTTATTAATGTAAATATTTTGGGCAGATAAAGTCCTATTCAGTCTAAATTTAATTTCAACTTCATTTACTTACCTCGGCATCGCGCAACAACCATTTTCTAAACCGCTTCCGCTTGTTTGCATCTACATTTTGCGTCTATTGGTAGGTTTTCTACTCCAATGCAAAGCTTAATACTTGTTGCTCTTAAACCTGTCCCCGGCCCATCCATGCACTTCTGTACAGTCGATAAGTACACTGCATGCTGCATGTTTCCTGCAAAAAAATGTAAAAGTTTACCAGATGCACTTTATAATCGTTGTCACACATTTAGGTTCAGTATACGGAACACACGAAGCAAAATTATAAACCTAAAGATGTGAACTTAAATTCCTAGGCACTGAATTTTGCCAAGTGATTTAATTTTACAACTTTAGGTTCGTGATTTTGATGGATTCCTGAGGCGCTTTGCAATCTGCACGTGAAGCTAATAAAATCACTAGCAAAAACTAGAAACTCAATTCACTAGGCAATCAGTATTAGCGCTACTCTGTTTATGACATTTGAAATATAGGATAGCACCAATTTAGTTTGCTTAATGTTTTGAAAGTCTAATTTTGGTTAGTGATTTTAACAGCTACGTGCCTTATACGGTGTCAAGTGCCGAAAAAAAAAGGATAAGTACCTATGCAATTTTAATTCCAATATAATGCTTTTTTATTTATTATATTATCTTACTATTTGCGTTAATTTGTTTAGTTATTATGGTTCGCCCAAATAAAGAAGGTGGAGGAGAGGAGGAGAAGGGTCATCGTGGGGCAGTGGCAGCCCCACTACGCGTGGTGACCCGGTCGCGGCTCAGGGAGCAGGACGCCGTGGCGGCCAGGGACCTGGCCGTCACCACTATGGGGCGTCGCGAGGAGGCCGCAGTGATGGACCCTGGCGAGGCCATCACTTCGACGCGGCAGGAGGCCGTGGCGTTGCAAGCCAGCAGCGCCACTACGCAGCGAGGTGCGCCTGAGGAGGAGGCTGCAGTGGTGGATGTGGCCACCACTACGACGCGGCGTAGGGCGAGGCTTGGAGCTGGAACCTCCGAGCCGAGAAGCCGAGGCGGTGAGAGTCAAGATACTCAAGAGCCCGCCCAAGCTCCATTGACCGGGCCAGCAACCCGGTCCAGGAGGAGGGTAAGTTTATCGTAGTAAACGCAAGTTCAGGTTTTATTTCCCTGCTTTTAAAGTTATAAAATTGAATATTTTGTATACGACCAGTTTTAAACATTTATTTTCGTTGCTTTAGAGAGCTGCAAGTAGCAGTAGCGAGAGCAGTGCGGAGGAGCTGCAGCCGAGGAGACGGAGACGCGAAAGTCCACCCCCACCCCGAGACAAAGGGAAGGCCATAGCCAAACCCCCAAGAGAAACTAGAGCAGAGCGCAAGGTAACTATTTAACATTATTAACATTAACACTTTTAACCTAAATAATATGAACATTTAGTTTTGTACATCCTGTATAAATCACATTGACCGCATCTTTCATGCACATATACTCAAAAGTACGTTAATACAACAACTTAAACTTAATGCTTTGCATGTTTTTCAGGCCAGGAAGGACGAAGCGCGTAAGCGCTGGCGAGAGGAGTATTGGGACTTGTCATCCCACGAGAGTGATGTAATGTCACCACCGCCGACTCCACCACCGACCAGAAGCAAGCCTCGACAACCCCCAGCCAAAAAGGCACGGCCCAACCCAACCGAAGAACTGCCAAGACCCACGCAAGCCAAACGAATTCCGAAACGCCTCCAGGAACCACCAATCACCGCAAAACGTATACCCAAACGCCTGCTGGACCCGCCAACAACATCCGCACCGAAAAGGCAACGCGTACAAGAGCCGCCACCCGAAACTGCCCCCAAGAGAGTACCGAAGAGGCTGCAGGACCCGCCACCGGCTCCAAAGAGAGTACCGAAACGACTCCTGGACCAACCACCAGTTCCCGTGCCGGAGAGAGTGCCTAAGCGCCTGCGAGTAAACCCACCGGACCCCCCAAGAAGACCAGGACCAATTATGGTAGAGGCAACGGTGCACGTGAGCGCACCGGAAACGCCACCACCAATGCGTGCGCCACCACAACCCCCTTCACCACCGGGAAGCCCATCAGGGAGCAGTGGCGAGGAGTCGGACGGGGAAAACGAGCCACCCCAAGGGTCACCACCAAGACCACCAGCTCCGGCACCACCGAGAAGGGCAATAACACCACCTCCACAGCCACCACCAAGACGTGGGTCGCGCGAAAGGAGACCACCGGTGCGATGGGAGCCTGACGAGCTGCCCCGTCGTAGACCAGCACCCAGGAGACGACGTAAGTGTACATCTTTATTGCTAAATCTCAAGCGTACAGTTCACATTTCCTATGAGTTTTTGTGCAGCTCAGTCAATACAGTTCTTAAAGTTATGTCTAATGCTCAAAATCGAAAAATGCTTTAAATACATGTCTGTCTGTTTCTTTTTTTTAACAAATATTTTTATTTTGTGGCAGGACTAAACTTGGAGCAGTGGATCGAGCCGAATCAAGACTACGTGGAGCCAATACGTAAGTACTTTTTTTAAAAACATTTTTGCTATTATATCCTTGCTGTTTCTGAAATCATATTTCATGGAATTATCTCTTTAAACTTTGCTAAATGTAATGTCTTTTTGTTGCAGAAGATGATGATAACGGATTTGCCATCCGCAGCAAACCGAGAGCCAGGGCAAGGGACGCAGACGGCCACTCGTGGATCTGCGACATGGGGATGGGCAGAAACATTCACAACGTGAAAATCAACAGCAACAGGACTTTTAATGTCCACAGAAATTGGCCAGACAACGTAAGTGTACTTATAAAACGTAAAAATGATTCTAAAGTGCTGTTTTGTTATTTTCTAACTCACTAAAGTGAAAGAATGTGACAAAATTGCATCTTAGAATGCTTTTGACCCATTTAAACATTACGATTACTCTAAACTCTGAGATTTCAGCTATTTTTAATCAATCGTAATGTTAATAAAGTGTATTTTATGCCTAAAACATGTCTAATTTATTTGTCTTGCTTAGCACCGACAACAGAAATTCTTTTTGTCCACGGGAATAGTGGAAGTGACCAGAGGAGGCGAGAGGGCAACATATACCCAACCCACTCTTGTTATAAAAATACCAAGAGGTAAGTACCTAAAGTTATTTTAAATTAAACATCCAATAAATATGTTGCAGCTCAAAAACCAAGCAAATCTCATCTTACACTTTACACTCTACTAAATACTAAAGCTATTTTTCTTTATTTGCAGGAGACCAAGTGAGCTTTAAAGCAATCGGGGGGCCAGCGATGCTGGTCAGGCTAGGCAGAACAGAGAGAGGGTAAACCAACAAGACATGACAACAGGGCAACGGACAAGGACATGGACAAGGACAACGGAACAACATAAAAGGCAGGAACAAATAGGCAGGCACAAAGGCAGGGCATTACTATAAAGGCAGCAGGCACAAAGCAGGCAGCAGGCAAGAGGTAAGTGGGACAGGCAATTTACAGGCAATTTTATCAAGGCTGGGGCTCTTTTTTAAAAAGGAGCCCCTGAACAGTCATCACAATGCGCGGGGCCCTGTAATAGAGGGGTCCCTAGTAAAAATGTATGTTTTTTTTAATAGGTGGGGCCCCTAGAAGCAAAAAGGGGCCCATAAGACGGGCAAATATGTTTTTAAATATTTTAAATATAAGGGGTCTCGTTAAAAAAGGACCCCTAGGAAAAAAATTTTTTTTTTTTTAAAATGGGGTCCCAAAGGAACGACGGGACCCCGTAGCGGAACTAAACAATAATAAGGGCCCCGTTTAAGGGGGGCCCTTGAAGAAAATAATATTTAAAAAAATGTAGGGCTTTTAAGACGGGCAGGCAGTTAGAACCGGAGGAAATATACGTTATAGGTATTAAGTGTAGGGCCCCAAGGAAAATTAAACATTAATTTAACATAAGGGGCCCTACACCTAACAAAATATTAGTTTTTTTTATAGTGGGGCCTTTAAGAAAGTTAAAATTATAAAAAGAAAGAAATTAAGTAGAAAAGAGGCCCCACAGATCATATAATTTAGTTATAGGTTTTTAAAAAAAGATAAAATAATATTTATTGATTAAAAAGGGGCCTTCAGCCAATGAATTATTTTGCAGGGTGAGAAGAGAGGCCCCGAAATAAATTGTGTTTATTTTTCAAACAGGTGAAATGCGTTTTTATTAAAATGAGAGGCCCCTAAGCAAAGTAAAGTTAATTATTAATCGAGAGGGGCCTTCAGTTCAAAATTTGATTTTAATAACTCTAAAATGAAAGGTAACGAAATAAAAATAAATTTGAAACTAGGTGATATGTGTTTATCAGAATAAGAGGCCCCGAAAAAGTTTCATTTGACTTTATTTCTATTATAATGGGGCCTTAAAAGTAAGGCACTAACTACACAAAGCCCTTGATCGTTTTAAAGTACCAATTTTATGTCGTTTTAGGTATTTTTCTGTAGGTAAGGGACGTTTCTGAAATGTACATTTATGCGGCGCATGTAGGTAACCTTGTGTATCCGTTCAGCTGATCAGGTAATGGGGGGTGACGTGTCGAAGCTGCCAAAACGGATTAAAAGGTATATTTTAATTGAAGAGGTGAGCGTGAACTTTAATTAGGATTTATGCGGAGTTCAACCACAGATAGGCAGCAAAATGGGAAGGGAAGGCATTGTGGCAATTTGTAGGAATATGTGGGGATTCGAAGGACCTTAGAAAACTAGGGGGAAGATACTAGAGTCTAGGGTTGTTTCTGGTCGCTTTACTATTTGTTAAGGTGTTTCTTCTTTGAGCTAACCTTTTAATTGTTGTGATAGGGCAGTTTGTTGACAGGCAGGTTGGACAATGCTTCGAAGTAAACTTTTGCTATGCTATAACATGATATAGGGAGGTTATAGGTTATTTTCAAGAGTGAATGTTTGTTCTTTCTTTGGTTTGAGTTTTGGAATGTTGAGTTTTGATGAGTGATGAATGTTAACGCGTTAGAACTTTAGCTTTGTTAAACCAGTCATGCGATTAAAGTTTCTTTTCAGGTTTTACATTTTTTCTTATACATAAAACATACATACACACATTATACCAAACTTTTGATGAATTATTTCGCCTTTAAAGTTAATTGTTTAAAGTTAATACTATATTCAACATATTTTAGGCGAAACTAAGTTTAAATTTAACAAATCAGTCATTAAAAACAAGTTGCAAAATGTCTAAGGTAGAGAAAGTTGCAGAATTACACGCTGTAGTACAAACGTTTCAATTTTTAACACCTTAATCGTCTTAAAAATTCTGCATAATTTCTTTGGATCATTAGAGAAATTTTACTATGCATTAAGTAAGATTTGGAACACCTCTAATTAAAAAGTTGTAGCGAAAATAAAAATAAGTTGCTTATTACTTTATAATTCACACTTTTAATTACAAAAATCTTTTATTATCGTTACTTCTTAATGCTTGCTGAGATTTTGCAACACTTAGTATTTAAAAATGCAGCTTCTTCATAATTAGAGTTGCGTTTAGTGTTTAATGCCTTTATTTGACTTTTGCCTGGACACAAAAGTTGAATTGTTGATCAAAATCGATTTTGTTTTAATTTGGTTTAGTTTAAATTTAAAAGGAGATGCATTTGTAATCATTCGCGTTAATTAATTGAGTAATCTTGGCTTGTACTTAAAATATATTGAATATGGTGGTAATTTAGACATCGTTCAGTAAATATTTGTTTTATAATAAACGCCACACTATACACATACACGAACATGCAAATATTCTACACATTTTGTATATTTCTTTGCTTTTAAAAATAGTCAGAGTTAGGTTTCGAGCAGTGCAAGTGATTATGAATGTTTCTAGTGCATGCCATTTGAGATGTGTTAGTTGTAAATGAGATGTGAGATGAATGTTAGTTTTTCAAAAACGTGTTTGGAGAGGAAGTAAACTGTAGCGCCTCTACTTCATGGAATAGGATGGTGACGGGGCACTTTGGGGCAGCGTTCTTCTTGTCTGTCAATGAATTGTCTTGTTATGATAATTGGAAGGGTAGGGAAAAGAAGTAACTTTTTCATTTAGGAAACAGGCCGAGGAAGCCTTTGCTCTAGGATACTATGTTCTGCCATGTCGCATCTTTGGACCTAATGACTATCCTTACATGTTGCTATGAGTTGCTGTTGGGCTTTGCCTTTTCTTCCTTAGAAGATTGTTGCCGAGGTTGAACTCTAAATCCTTCTTAAAGTTCATGCTCACCTTTTCAATTAAAATATACCTAGAAGAATATCCGTTTTGGTGCAAATAGCTTCGACTAATCACCCCCTAGATCAGCTGAGAAGTAGGATATGCAAGGTTTTACGTGCGCCGCGAAAGAAATGTACATTTTCAGAAGAGAAGGACGTCCTAAGTGAATGCCTACAGTAATTTTATTGATTTTAGTGAATTTTTAACAGATTTTAACACAGGTCAAGTAATTTTATTTGAAAATAAAACTAACTACGTATAATTTCAAAAAAAGAAACAGAAAAGTTAATTAAATTTTCTCAAAACAGTTAAACGACATACAGAAACGACTATTTAAGTTTAAAGTTTGTAAATACATCGCCTAAAAGTACAAATGCGGAAAAATATCTAAAAAAACGACATAGGTACAGTAAAATAATAAGCAATTAGTAGAATTAAAAGTTTAAAGCGGTCCTTCTGAAAAATAAGTGTCTAGATCATCAATTTTACTGCAATTTTAATTCCTCATAGGTAGCAGTCTTTTAAATAAAAAATATTTGAGCTATTGTTTTGTTACGATTTTAATCATTTCAATGCATCCAGTTGTAAAAAATGTATCTGCGGTCAACATTTTATAATAATTAGCATTTTTAATAGTCATTTAAATAAATAATGATTAATGGTTGCAATTTTGTATACAAGAGTTAATAATTTATCAAGATCAAGGGCGAAAAGTGTTAGTTCTGTCTTACTAGCCAACTACTACAAAAAGTAATGATTTAATATTCATCTGCGAATAGAAAAGTGTGAAAACCTTCGTTTACAGTTGCGCTTCTGTCTTATACACAAAATAAAATTTTAAAATAATGTTAAATAAGTCAGTTACAGGTAAAACAAGTTATTTTAATACATTTAAACATTTTTAAAAAGATTAAAATGCAATCAATTTTTTAGTGCCTCTTTCAAAAAATATGCATTTTGGACTGCAATTTTACTTCAATTTTTGATAATTTCCTATAGGGGCCCCGGAAAAAAGGAAATATTTGATAAACCATATCACTACTGCGCTATTTATGTGCCTTTCTTAAAAAAATCCGTAAATTCAACAGAAAAATGTGACTAACTTCGTTTAAAGTTGCGATTCTGTCTTATCTTTAACATAAAAGCTATATTTGTTTAAAAATATCGTTAAACATGCAAGGTTCAGTTAAACAAGTGATTAAATCACATCAAGACCATTTTTAAAAGAGCTACAAGCAATTTCAATCTGAACTATATAAAATTAACAGCGACTTATCTTATTAAATGAGTATGTAGGGCCTCCAATTTTATAATTTTTGTGTAGGGGCCTCAGAAAGAAAATATTTGATGAACTACAATCGCTTCTACGTCGTATGAATGTCTTTTTTAAAAAATATGAAAGCATTAAGCAAAGAATAATACTCGGGGTCGTTAATTACCCCTGAACTTATACGTTTTAAAGAATGTTTGGTTCTTATTTGTCTGCCCGTCTAGTTTAGCCCTTAACTACAATAAAAATATGAAAAAAACTGCAAATTATCTACTCAAATAATAAACATAGGTAGCTACTGATATTACAAATCATTTTAAACAATTTTAATTTCTATTTGCCCGTCTTTTTATTTTATTTGGTTAGTTTTAAATAGCCATTTTAATCTATTCTTCGAAATAACAAAAATAGCGAAATGTTTTAATTAATAAAAGCGCTTGATTTTAAAACTTTAAAGTTTGCGTTCAAAAAAGCCTTCAACGGTCAATCAGACACGAAAACTAAAAATAAAACTTTACGCTTGCCTAACTAAGTCCTGTCTTGCTTGCCTGCCCCTGCTGCCTGCCAAAATGTGCCTAATAATTGTGTGTCTTAAGGCAAAATATTTGCCTCTTCGTTATTTTCATGTCTTTATTTTCAGAGTATGTAAAAATGTAAAAAAAAAGCTAAAAAAAAAGAAAACACCAAAAAAATATTATGTTCTGTTATTGTTTATGTATGTACGTCGTCTTGTTTGTTGTCTTCGTTTAGTTAAATACTTTTTGGTCAAACTTAAATTCTCAAATAAGGAGAAAATCAGAAAAAATCAAAAAAACTTCAAAAAATAACAAAAAACACAAAAAAATTAAAATTTAGGTACTTGTTCTACTGTGATTGTCGTTAATTTTTATAGGTTCTGTATTTTACAGGATGCTATTTACGTTTTGCAAACAAAAATACAAAAAAACAGATAAAACAATTAAAAACCCAAAAAAAAAATATTTATGTGTTGTTCTACTGTGATTGTCTTTTATTTTTATAGGTATTGTTGTTATTTTTGTTAATTATTACAATTAGCACTGATAATGATAGTACTATTATAATATTGCTATCGTTAATGTTAATTCAAAAGATTAGCATTAACTTTAGGAATAAAACTTCAGGTCTTTATTTTTCATCAGGTTATTTATTCAATTTTTGTGTATAAATTTGCAAATACAAGAAAAAATCCAAAAACATACAAAAAAAACATATAAATCCTAAAAACGAACAAAAATATACTTTATTTAGGTGTACTGTTCTATTTTCTACGTAAGGTGTTTTCTTTTTTGCTACTTTTACTATAATACGTTCTTTTGCACATTTTAATGAGTGAAATTTTTGTCTTCGATGAAATATTTAAATGTTCTATGCATTGTATTATGTTTTCTACGAAATGTTTTACAAAAATGAATTAATTTATTTAAAATTTTCAATTGCACGTTTTAAAGAGTGTATATTTTTGTTTAATTCATTTTTTTTAAGTCCTGCTGCCTATTAACGTTGATAAATTGCCTATAAATGCCTAAAATTTACGTCGAATGTTTTAAACTTATGTGTTACACGCTTAAATAAGTGAATCTGTTTCCAAGTGAATTTTAAATATGTGTTATGTGCGCCTAATAATATACAACGTCGAAAAATGCCTAATAATGCCTATCTTCGCAAAATGTACAACGAATATGCCTTTCAACGCCTTTACTACGCCTCTTCAACAACGAAATGGATATTATGGAACAACTTCGAGCATACAATGCCTTTCAACAATGCCTAAACGAACAAACCTCCACAACAAATATACCAAATACAAAATAGCCTTCTCTCCAAAATAAATACCTACATACAACTGTGACAACCAACCAAATATGAAATACAAACTACCGGCCAATTCCTCAAAGATGCAAACTACAACATACATCCACAAAAACAAAGTAATGCCTCCCCATACAAACAAAATAAAAACAAAAGTGAAAACCAAAAACTGCTTCCATCATACAACAAAAAAGTGCTCCAATAGCTCTCCGCTAAGAACACAAAGACAACTTACAAAGTGCTCCGACATCCACGCTAAAAACAATAACTATGCAATCTAAAATGTGCTCCTCCGATATACCTCCGCAAAAACCAATTAATGTGAACTTTAAAAGTGCTCCAAAAACTCTCCTCTAAAAATAACTAATGTGCTCAACAAAACAAAGGTCTCTGCCTCTCCAAAACTACAAAAGGACATCAACATCTCCACCAATGTCTACGAAATACAACAAAATAACGTAACTTAATACAACAAAAAGTGCTTAAATAGCTCTCCGCTAAAAACACAACGTGCCACTTACAAAGTGCTTCGATAAAAACATTTAAAGTGCAACTACAAAATGCTTAACGCTACACACACACACACACACAAACTGCTACAATAGCTCTCCGCTAAAGCTCTAATTCAACGCTGTTAACATTCAAGTGCAACTTACCAAGTGCTCCGACATCCTCGCTAATAACAATAACTATGCAATCTTATAAAAGTACTCCTCCGATATACCTCCGCTAAAACCAATTAATGTGAACTTTAAAAGTGCTCAAAAACCTCTCCGACATCCTCGCTAAAAACAATAACTATGCAATCTAAAAAGTGCTGCTCCGATATACCTCCGCTAAAACCAATAAATGTGAACTTTAAAAGTGCTTCAAAAACTCTCCTCCAAAAATAACTAATGTGCTCAACAAAACAAAGAGTCTCTGCCTCTCCAAAACCACAAAACGACTTAATTAACTCCTTCAATATCTACGAAATACAACGAAATAATGTGTGTGTGTGTTACTTTTACTTGGAATACAATTATCTTCGATGAAATAACTACAAGAATGGAAATGGACTTCGGCAAAATGGATTTACAAATGGACATAAATAATCTTCGATGAAATATCTACAAGAATGGAAATGGACGACAGAAAAATGGTTTAATAACTTGTAGAGCTACTATAAGGTAAGTTACATTTCCTAATAATTTGAAAAACTTCTTTTTGTCTTTGTAAACAAATTTAAACTGACTTTGAGGAACATTTTGTTCTTATTTTCTAAATTTAACTCTTTACTACACTTTTCTGCAATTATTTTTAAACTTTCTTAACTTTTTGCATAAGTTAATAGCTCAATTCTAAAATAGGTGTATTTTTCTTTCAGTTCTGCGTAAGAAAAAAAAAGCAGATGCTCTACATGATGTTTAAATAATGCAACTCTACGTAAAACAAATAAACAACAAATACAATACTTCTTTAATCAAAAACAATTACATATCTGCGTAAGAAAAAAAAAAGCAGACTCTCAACAAATACAGTACAACCTTCTTTAATAAAAATCAACAATCTGCGTAAGAAAAAAAAAAGCAGACTCTTAACAAATACAAAGCAAACTTCTTTCTTTATTTATTTATAAAAATCAATTATCTGCGTAAGAAAAAAAAAAGCAGACTGCCAACAAATACAATACAACCTTCTTTCTTTATTTACTTATTTTTAACAAACAATTATCTGCGCAAGAAAAAAAAAAGCAGACTCCCAAAAATACAATACAATCTTCTTTATTTATTTACCTATTTTTAAGAAACAATTATCTGCGTAAGAAAAAAAAAAAGCAGACTCCCAACAAATACAATACAACCTTCTTTATTTATTTACTTAGTTTTAAGAAACAATTATCTGCGTAAGAAAAAAAAAAGCAGACTCCCAACAAATACAATACAACCTTTCTTTATTTATTTACTTATTTTTAAGAAACAATTATCTGCGTAAGAAAAAAAAAAGCAGACTCCCAACAAATACAATACAACCTTTCTTTATTTATTTACTTATTTTTAAGAAACAATTATCTGCGTAAGAAAAAAAAAAGCAGACTCCCAACAAATACAATACAACCTTTCTTTATTTATTTACTTATTTTTAAGAAACAATTATCTGCGTAAGAAAAAAAAAAGCAGACTCCCAACAAATTCAATACAATCTTCTTTATTTATTTACTTAGTTTTAAGAAACAATTATCTGCGTAAGAAAAAAAAAGCAGACGCTCTACACACCTATTCGTAGACGCAAATTTTTACCACCAAATTAAAACTTCTTTAATGGCAAACAATTATCTGCGCAAGAAAAAAAAAAGCAGACCATCTACATATTTGTAGCAACCAATTTTTACAACAAATAAAATGACTTCTTTAATGAAACCAAATATCTGCGTAAGAAAAAAAAGCAGACACTCTACCCAATGCATCTTTTAAAAATGCAACTTAACAAGAAACCAACTTTTACAACAAATGAAATGGAACTTCTTTGATGGAAACTATTTATCTTCGATGAAATAATTACGATAATGAAAATTCAACTCCTGAAAAACTGTTCTACAACAAACAGAATGATTATGGCTATACCTTTGACTGGCAAACAATTATCTCCCATGAAATAAATACGATACTGGAAATTCAACTCCAGGAAAATTGTTCAACTACAAACAGAACAATTACTGCTATACTTATGATTGGACACCAACTACTCGATGAAATAATGACTGGAAACCAGCTTTGATGGAATAACTAGATGATGGAGAAATTGTTTTGCATAGAGCTACTATTCTATTTGGTAAGTACCATTTTAAAATAAATGTATTGCTGCCTTTTAAAAAGAAACTTGTTTAAACTTTTGTCTTTGCTAAACACAAGTTTTTAATAAATGTATCTTTGTTGCAGGTGCTCTATTATTGATATTTTTATATCTTTGAACATAAACAAATTGAACAACAACTAAAATGGACTGGAACTACGTTACCCTGTATGAGAAAGGGCCTTTAATGGAAAAATGGAATACTTACATGTTATTTGGACGAACAATCTTCTATGATTGATGGAATTACAACTATGGTTTTACCTCACTGATGGAAAACAACTTTTGATGATATAATTATGCCACTAAATACTACACAAACACTAGAAAACTACAAATAAACAACATGAAATGGAAATTTGGTTATAAATCAGCTGATCCGAAGCTGCTGCTGTCTCCCACACAAGAGTACCACTCAACCAAGCTCACTCGATGTACGAGAATCATAACTGCCAACTTAAAAAGAAGAACGCCTATTCGTAAAGAAGAGAAATGTTCTTTGTGTCAGGTAATTATTTGTTTGGTTTATTTAGTTTAGAAAAGTAGTGTCATTTTTATTAATTTTTGCTTGAAAAACAAATAGTTACCTATTTTTGCACTGTTTAGTGCCTTTTTATTTTATAGTTTTGTGTTGTATCAAATAAGCAACAAAAATCATTACTTATTTTTGCACTTTATTGTGCTTTTGTACTTATTGTACTTTATCATGTTTTTTAACATGAACTACAAAAATTATTACCTTTATTTAAGCACCTTTTGTGCCTTTTGATAATGTATTGTGTTGTATAAAATAAACAACAAAAATTATCATTTATTTTCCCCCCTTTTTGTGTCTTTTTATTGTCATATGTGTTGTATAAAATAAACAACAAAAATTATCATTTATTTTCCCCCCTTTTTTTGCTTTTGTATTGTATTATGTGTTGTATAAACTAAACAACAAAAATTATCATTTATTTTCCCCCTTTTTTAACTTTTGTATTGTATTATGTGTTGTATAAAATAAACAACAAAAATTATCATTTATTTTCCCCCTTTTTTTAACTTTTGTATTGTATATTGTGTTGTATAAAATAAACAACAAAAATTATCATTTATTTTTCCCCTTTTTTGTGTTTTTGTATTGTATATTGTGTTGTATAAAATAAACAACAAAACTTACTATTTATTTTCCCCCCTTTTTGTGCTTTTGTTTTGTATATTGTGTTGTATAAAATAAACAACAAAAATTACTATTTATTTCCCCCTTTTTTTGCTTTTGTATTGTATATTGTGTTGTATAAAATAAACAACAAAAATTACTATTTATTTTCCCCCTTTTTTTGCTTTTGTATTGTATATTGTGTTGTATAAAATAAACAACAAAAATCATTATTTTATTTTGTGCCTTTGTATTGTATTCAGTATTGTGTTGTAAAAAAAACAAGAGTTGATTTAAATATGATTTATTAATCAATAAACTACAAATAAAAATACAAGTGTTTTATTTACCCTTTACTATAATAAGCTTCCTATTCCTATAATTAAACTTAAACAATAACTTAATTAAAATATTTCTAAATTTCTAAAACTAAACAAACTTACTAAATATTCCAAATTTTAAAATTCAGACTAACTTACAGCTTCAAAAACGATTTTTATATATTTCTTGGTAGGACTGGCCCCTTAATAAAAGGGGCTTCGTAGAATCTGAAACATAAATCTTAAAAAAATTAAAATTTGATTGCCGCCCTTTGAAATGTAAACAAAACAATTTTATTAGTTGGTATTGCAGATTCCTGTAAGACCTAACTTCATTAGTTCATTAACCCTTCATCTAAGGTCAAGACGTCAAAATGGGTCGTGTCGTGAGTTCTTCGGTAATTTTCTGTAAATTAAAAGTATTTGTGAGTTAGTACGTCGGGATATGTGCAATTTGTGCGATTAATAAGACATACAAGACGTCAAAACGTGAGTGTCGCGAGTTCTTCGATAATTTTGTGCAAATAAAAAGTATTTGTGAGCATAGTACCTTGGAATATGTGCAATTTGTGCGTTTAATAAGACATACAAGTGTGGACAAGTGAAAATTTGGTACAAAAGGATTAAATAATAACAAAATATGGGTAAGTACAATTTGCTTTTATTTTAACCCTACTTAAATTAAATATCAGGTGATAAGGCTAGGAATTAAACGTATTGGAACATCTATCAAGTTCTGCAGCAGATAAAACCCAGAGAAAAACAATCCTGACTAAATTAAACATTAAAATTAGCTAAATCACAATATACACAATCTTAAGGTCGTTGACCCCGAGTAGGTGTATGCATTCTTAAACCCTCCCATTTAATTATTCTTATGGTTAGGGGATTCTTAATCGGTACGTAGGGTTTTAACGAAACGAAGATTTCCATAAAAATATTCATTTAAATTGAGGGTAATTGTCCATCTTGCGTAGGCTCATATGTAGCATTATTAACAGAAGCTAAAAACAAAATAGGGGCATTTCAATCAAATAGAAAGGGCTAAAAGGAAAGTTCCTAATATGCTTCTTTTGTTCTTTAGTTTAAATTTGTCAATGCTGGTGGATCTTCATGCCAGCACCTAAAAAAATGGAGCTCTGATACAACATTTTTGTACCCTTCACACATATCAGTAAATATTTGTTTTTGGCATGTTTTCTTTTGGCTAGCCTATTTATTTATAAGGGGGTGAAATGGAGTACCAAAACAATCATAGTATTGGGTAATATGGGGCTTTCCTTTGTTTAGGAAGGGCCTCATTATTGCATTTTATTCCATTTTACCTTCTGCTCTAAGGTGCTAACTAAAGTAGTATTTAGTTGCTTCTAGTAAAATAAAACGACACTTTATAATGTATATTTCTTTATTTTTTAGTTTGGCTGCAAATACAATCTATCTCAGCAACTGGAGCTGCCAATGGATTGACTTTATTGACCGGATCGACTTCAGAAACTTCCTGGGACCATATTCCTGATGGGCGGCAATTTTTACAGATGAGTGAACATTTTTATTTTAATTTTAATAAAAGGGGTGAAAGTTATGCTTTTTTTGTCCAGGAAAGGTCACATTGTAGCTCTTGGTTTGGTGAAGGGTGTCCTAATTTTAAGGAATTCCTAAGGCGGGGTAAAGGAGTGTTAAAAAATGTCAAAACTTGTTTAATCATTCATAAGTACTGTAAAATGTTCTATTTGAATGTGTTTAATGTTTAATTAAAAAAATGTTTAGTTGTAGAATTTGTAACACGGGGCTTTTTTTGTCCAGAGAAAGTCCTATTGTTGCATTTTATTAAATTAGAATATTGTAGCTTTTGGTTTGGTTAAAAGTGTTTTAACGCATGATAAAGGGGTGTTAAAAAAATGTTCAAACTTTGTTTATCACTCATAGTACTGTAAAATGTTCCATTTTGTGTTCCAATGGAATGCTTTATGTGTCTTTTAATTTTTTACCCTCTGCACTCGTCTAGTTTTAAGTAAAAAAATATTTAGTATTTGAATTTGTAACATGGGGCTTCTTTTGTCCAGAGAAGGTCCTATCGTTGCATTTTACTAAATTAGAATCTTGTGGTTTTTTCTTGGTCCATAGAAAGTAACATTGTAGCTTTTGGTTTGGTTAAAGGTGCTCTAATTTTATGAATTTTCTAACGCGGTATAATGGGGTGTAAAAAAGTGTCAAAACTTTTCTCATCATTCATAAGTACTGTAAAATGTTCTATTTTGTGTTCCAATGGAATGTTTTATGTGTCTTTTAATTTTTTTAACCTCTGCCCCAATTTTAAGTAAAATAATATTTAGTTTTGGAATTTGTATCATGGGACTTTTTTGTCCAGAGAAAGTTCTATTGTTGCATTTTACTAAATTAGAATGTTGTGGCTTTTTTTTTGTCCAGAGAAAGTCACATTGTAGTTTTTGGTTTGGTTAAGGGTGTCTTAATTTTAAGAGTTTTCTAACTCGGCATAAAGGGGTGTAAAAAAGTGTCAAAACTTTTCTCATCATTCATAAGTACTGTAAAATGTTCTATTTTGTGTTCCTATAGAATGTTTTATGTGTCTTTTTATTTTTTACCCTCTGCCCTCGTCTGGTTTTAAGTGAAATAATATTTAGTTGTAGAATTTGTAACATGGGGCTTTTTTTGTCCAGAGAAAGTCCTTTTGTTGCATTTTACTAAATTAGAATCTTGTGGCTTTTTTTTTTGTTTAGAGGAAGTCATATTGTAGCTTTTGCTTTGGTGAAGGGTGTCTTAATTTCAGAAATTTTCTAACGCGGGATAAAGGGGTGTAAGAAAGTGTCAAAACTTCTCTCATCATTCATAAGTACTGTAAAATGTTCTATTTTGTGTTCCTATAGAATGTTTTATATGTCTTTTTTTTTTAACCTCTGCTTTAGTTTTAAGTAAAACAATATTTAGTTTTGGAATTTGTAACATGGGGCTTTTTTGTCCAGAGAAAGTTCTATTGTTGCATTTTCCTAAATTGGTATCCTGTGGTTTTTTTTTGTCCAGAAAAAGTCATGTTGTAGTTTTTGGTTTGGTTAAAGGTGCTCTAATTTTAAGAATTTTCTAACGCGGCATAAAGGGGTGTAAAAAAGTGTCAAAACTTCTCTCATCATTCATAAGTACAGTAAAATGTTCTATTTTGTGTTCCTATAGAATGTTTTATGTGTCTTTTAATTTTTTACCCTCTGCCCTCGTCTAGTTTTAAGTAAAATAATATTTAGTCGTAGAATATGTAATACGGGGCTTTTTTTGTCCAGAGAAAGTCCTATTGTTGCATTTTACTAAATTAGAATCTGGTGGCTTTTTCTTTGTTCAGAGAAAGTCATATTGTAGCTTTTGGATTGGTTAAAGGTGCTCTAATTTTAAGTATTTTCTAACGCGGAATAAAGGGGTGTAAAAAAATGTTTTAACTTTGTTTATCATTCAGTACCCATGTAAAATGTTCTATTTTGTGTTCCAATGGAATGTTTTATGTGTCTTTTAATTTTTTACCCTCTTTTCTCGTCTAGTTTTAAGTAAAATAATATTTAGTTGTAGAATTTGTAACATGGGGCTTTTTTGTCCAGAGAAAGTCCTATTGTTGCATTTTGCTGAATTAGAATCTTGTAGTTTTATATTTTGTCCATAGAAAGTCATATTGTAGCTTTTGGTTTGGTTAAAGGTGCTCTAATTTTAAGAATTTTCTAACGCGGGATAAAGGGGTGTAAAAAAATGTTCAAATTTTTCTTTATCATTCATAGGTACTGTAAAATGTTCTATTTTGTGTTCCTATAGAAAGTTTTATGTGTCTTTTAATTTTTTACCCTCTGCCCTCGTCTAGTTTTAAGTAATAAAATATTTAGTTGTAGAATTTGTAACATGGGGCTTTTTTGTCCAGAGAAAGTCCTATTGTTGCATTTTACTAAATTAGAATCTTGTGGCTTTTTTGTTTGTCCAGGGAAAGTCATATTGTAGCTTTTGGTTTGGTTAAAGGTGCTCTAATTTTAAGAATTTTCTAACGCGGGATAAAGGGGTGTAAAAAAATGTTCAAATTTTTCTTTATCATTCATAGGTACTGTAAAATGTTCTATTTTGTGTTCCTATAGAAAGTTTTATGTGTCTTTTAATTTTTTACCCTCTGCCCTCGTCTAGTTTTAAGTAATAAAATATTTAGTTGTAGAATTTGTAACATGGGGCTTTTTTGTCCAGAGAAAGTCCTATTGTTGCATTTTACTAAATTAGAATCTTGTGGCTTTTTTGTTTGTCCAGGGAAAGTCATATTGTAGCTTTTGGTTTGGTTAAAGGTGCTCTAATTTTAAGAATTTTCAAACGCGGCATAAAGAGGTGTAAAAAAGTGTCAAACTTTTCTCATCATTCATAAATACTGTAAAATGTTCTATTTTGTGTTCCTATAGAATGTTTTATATGTCTTTTAATTTTTTACCCTCTTTTCTCGTCTAGTGTTAAGTAAAATAATATTTAGTTGTAGAATTTGTATAACATGGGGCTTTTTTTGTCCAGAGAAAGTCTCATTGTTGTAAATTAAAATTATACATTCGCGTTATTAGGAGGGAATAAAATCAACTCATTTTAGTCATTTTTAAAAATTTATTAAGAGTATATACATTTAGAAGATTCTATTTTGTCTTCCAATAGAGTTTTCTTTGGTGTTTTTTCTTTACTTTTATTCTCTCTTTTCGTCTAATTCTATGTTCTTTTAAATAACTGTGTTTTCTTGTTTGATACTGCTCTTTTTTCTGTTCCTAGGTTGTCTGGGACCTCAACGTGAAGAGAAGAATAAATGAAATAAATCCCATGCTGTTCCTGACTTCCTGTGCCAAAGTTTTCAATAATTTTAAAATTCCCACAAAAGGTAAGCTTTATTTGTTCAATGGCGACATCTATTAATTAGGTCAGTAAAACGGTGCATTTAAAATAGAGACACGAAATTGTTACTTGTTGTAAAAGTTTGTTGTTTTAGTACGAAGAAACTAAAAGCTGATAAAACTCCAACATGTTAAATCGCCACTGCAAATTGGATGTCTGCCTGGAAGCTGCCTGCTTGGAAAATGGAATGGAACAACTAAAACTTTCTATTCTCGAGAATGCTCAATCGGCTCTGCAAACTGGATGTCTGGATACCTGGAGCTGCATCAAGAAATATCTTCTATTTAAGTCAAATACTTACCTAATTTGATTTTATATAATTTATTTTTTGAAATATCTTAAGGTTTAGATTGGCATTAATTTTTCCTGTTTTTTAAGTTGTTTTCTTTAATAAACATGGTTCTTTTTGTGTTTTATTTCCCCGCCTCAAGCTTTAAGAAGCTAATTGCATTTTAACAAATAGTTTACACATCTTTTAGTCAGTCTTAATTGCTAATTTTTAAATTTGTTCAGTAGTGTTACTAATTTCAATTTTTTTTTTTGTAAAAATGCAATTTTTTTCCAAATTTTTTTGAAAAATGTTACCATCTAAGGTGGGGCTACGCAATTTTTTTTTTAACTATATCATTTGAACTATTTTTCCAAACCTTGATGGTAATACAGATTCCTATACCAAAGCGACTGCATTTTAATGATTTCATGTTAGTTTTGTTGAACAAAGACCGTCTTTTCCTTTTTTTATTATTAAAATGCAATTTGCTTGTAATTTTTCTCGAAAAATGTCATTCTCTAAGGGAAATCCACGCAAAATTTTTCTTGTTGAGTCATTTGATCTACTTTTTTAAACCAAATGGTAATACAGATTTCTACAGTAACATCATGGTGAATTTGTTGTTATTCTTATTCAAAGATGCTAATGCAAGTAAAGTGCTGGAAGAATTAGTGAAAACTGAATAAATACAATGTAAAAACTTAGCCTGATGTCCCTGATTCAACAGAAATGGGTCCCGATGTTAAAGGATAATTTAATCACACAAAGGTAGGTGAATAATACTGTGATTTTTAATGAATCTAAAATACTACCAAACGAATTTAGTTCCTGGGCAAAAGTTAAGTTTTATCCTGATTAGAAAAGTGCAGAAAGTGGTACTGTAGGCATGGCATTTTATTTCGTCTTTCTCCATCAGCTCTAACAGAATTTGTTTAAAATAAAGGCTGGAATTGGAGTAGTAAGTTATTTGAGTCATATGGGGGCCCCTGCTTTGTTCGGAAAGAATATTATAATTCCATTTGCTCTTCTGTTTTAAGAAAAAAGTAATATCATGTTTGCAGAAGCTTAAATAACTAGCTAGACCTATGTAATGTATATTTTTCTTGTTTTTTAGTTTTACTGCAATGTTATCCGCCCCTAGAAGTGAATATTCCAGATTGACCGCTTTAGCTATCCTGATGGACTTCAGAACCTTTATAATTACTACAATGTTCCTGATGGGCGATCATTTTTGCAGATAAGTGAATATTTTTATATCCTTATATTTATTTTAAAAACGAGCCAACAGTGTGGCTTTTCCAGTCCAGAAAAAGTCATACTGTAGCTTTTGGCTGAGGTAATGGGGTCCTAATTTTAAGAATTTCCTAACGTGGCATACATGCAGGGGTGTAAAAAGATGTCAAAACTTTTCTTTATCATTCATAAGTACTGTAAAATGTTCTGTTTTGTGTTCCAATGGAATGTTTTACGTGTCTTTTAATTTTTTTATCCTCTGCCTTCGTCTAGTTTTAAGTAAAACAATATTTTAGTTGTCGTTAAGTTGTAGTTTGTAACACGGGGCTTTTTTTGTCCAGAGAAAGTCCTGTTATTGCATTTTACTAAATTAGAATTTTGTGGCTTTTTTTTGTTTAGAGAAAGTCATGTTGTAGCTTTTGGTTTGGTTGAGGGTATCTTAATTTTAAGGAATTCCTAACGCGGGGTAAAGGAGTGTAAAAAAGTGTCAAAACTTTTCTTATCATTTATATGTACTGTAAAATGTTCTATTTTGTGTTCCTATAGAATGTTTTACGTGTCTTTTAATTTTTTTACCCTCTGCTCTCGTCCAGTTTTAAGTAAAAAAATATTTAGTTGTAGAATTTGTAACATGGGGCTTTTTTTGTCCAGAGAAAGTCCTATTGTTGCATTTTACTAAGCTAGAATCTTGTGGCTTTTTTTTTTGTCATATTGTAGCTTTTGGTTTGATTAAAGGTGCTCTCATTTTGGGAATTTTCTAACGCGGCATAAAGGGGTGTAAAAATGTGTCAAAACTTTTCTCATCATTCATAAGTACTGTAAAATGTTTTATTTTGTGTTCCAATGGAATGTTTTATGTGTCTTTTAATTTTTTTATCCTCTGCCCTCGTCTAGTTTTAAGTAAAAAAATATTTTAGTTGTACAATTTGTAACACGGGGCTTTTCTTGTCCAGAGAAAGTCACATTCTAGCTTTTTGGTTGGGTTATGGGTGTCCTAACTTCAAGAATTTAAATTTTAAAGGGGTGTAAAAAAGTGTCAAAACTTTTCTCATCATTCTTGTACGGTAAAATGTTCTATTTTGTGTTCCTATAGAATGTTTTATGTGTCTTTTAATTTTTTACCCTCTGCCCTCGTCTAGTTTTAAGTAAAGAAATATTTAGTTTTAGAATTTGTAACACGGAGCTTTTCTTGTCCAGAGAAAGTCACATTGTAGCTTTTTGGTTGGGTTATGGGTGTCCTAACTTTAAGAATTTTCTAACGCGGCATAAAGGGGTGTAAAAAAGTGTCCAAACTTTTCTCATTATTCGTAAGTACTGTAAAATGTTTTATTTTGTGTTCCTATAGAATGTTTTATGTGTCTTTTAATTTATTACCCTCTGCGCTCGTCTAGTTTTAAGTAAAACAATATTTAGTTTTAGAATTTGCAACAAGGGGCTTTTTTTGTCCAGAGAAAGTCCCATTGTTGCATTTTATTATACATTTAAGTAATTTAAATCGCGAAATTAAGGAAAATAGAATAAAACCAACTCATTTTTCAACTATTAATAAAAGTATTACCTTAGAAGATTCTATTTTGTGTTCCAATAGAGTTTTCTTAGGTGTTTTTCTTTTATTTTATTCTTTTTCCTCGCCTAGTTTAATTTTTTTTAGATTTAAGTTTTAACTGGTGTTTTCTTGTTTGATACTGCTCTTTTTTCTGTTCCTAGGATGTCTGGGACCTAAATGTAACGAACGAAAAAATCTTCTGCTACTTTTGGTAAGTTAATCTAAATTGTAAAAGTTTTCAAACATTTAAAAATTCCCCCAAAAAAGTAAATCTTAAATTGTATAGTATCGCCATCTATTACATGTTTTCAAGAATTTATTTTTAATTAAGTCGGTAAAACAGTGCATTTAAAATAGAGACCTATATTTTAGGCACGAAATTGTTACTTGTTTTAAAAGTTTTGTTGTTTCAGTACGAAGAAACTAAAACCTAATGAAACTCCAACATGTTGAATCGCCACTGCAAATTGGATGTCTGCTTGGAAGCTGCCTGCTTGGAAAATGGAATGGAACAACTAATAATGCTCAACCAGCTCTGCACACTGGATGTCTGGAGCTGATTCAAGAAATATCTTCTATTTAAGTCAAATACTTACCTATTTTTTGATTTTATATAATTTACTTTTTGAAATATCTTAAGGTTTAGATTGGCATTGATTTTTCCTGTTTTTTAAGTTGTTTTCTTTAATAAACATGGTTCTTTTTGTGTTTTATTTCCCCGCCTCAAGCTTTAGGAAGCTAATTGCATTTTTACAAGTAATTTACACTTCTTATTGTCAGTATTAATTGTTAATTATTAAATTTGTTCATCACTGTTACTAATTTCAATTTTTTCTTTCTAAAAATGCAATTTTCTCCCAAATTTTTTTTGAAAAATGTTACCATCTAAGGTGGAGTCACGCAATTTTTTTTTAACCGAGTCATTTGATCTACTTTTACAAACCTTGATGGTAATACAGATTCCTAAACAAAAGCGATTGCATTTTAATGATTTCATGTCTAATTTGATAGTACCGGATTTAGCTGCTGCTTTTGTAGTATTAAAATGCAATTTGCTTCCAATTTTTTTTGAAAAATACCATTTTCTAAGGGAAATCCACGCAAATTTTTTTTTCAATGTTTCATTTGAACTACTGCTCTAATAAAATGGTAATACAGATTTCTATATGTAAATGAAATGCAGAATTTCTTTTGCGTAGTTGAACCGCTCACAAATAGATGTCGCTACCGACACAAATGTCAAAAACATATGATTAATTTATTCAAGCTTCGCATTGTTTACATTTATGTTATTTTTGACGATTTACTGCTTATAAAGCACCGTAAAGTGAATTTTAAAGAGTATTTAAGCGTTTTAAAGGAAAGGCAATTGTTGTCATGTGAGGATGCGAACTGTTTCTGGAAAAGTGGTTGTTCTAGGAATGCAAGGTAGAGTTTTTGCGATAACAATTACTAAAAACAATGTAATGAGATCATGCTTTTCTATTTGTAGGTGTTGGAAAAACCAGTACGATAAACAGATATGTGCAGAACGTTTTTTCCGATAATGAGCCTTCTACAATTGGCGGAGCTTTCTACAACTGCAAAGTAAACGTAATAGAAAAGGACGCTGTCGTAAAATTACAAGTACGTATTTAAGCCTTGATTTAAGCGCATTTTATCTAGTTGAAGATTCCAAATGCATACTAAAAGACGTCTTAAATGAGTTATTAAAACACTTATGCTAATTTTTAACAGATATGGGATACAGCAGGTCAGGAACAGTTCAAATCAATGGCCCCAATGTTCTACCGAAAAGCAAATGCTGCAGTCTTAATTTTTGACATTACTTCAGCACCTTCGTTTGAAGTTATGAAGGATTGGGTGCTAGAACTGAAGAGGAATGTTGAAGAGTCGATGGTGCTTGTCGTTATTGGGAATAAGGTCGATCTTTCACACCAAAGACAGGTAAAAACGTTCATCCTGCATTTTATGGCCCCCTAAAATCTGTTTTTTTTAAAGGTTGCTCGAGACGACGCTTTAAAATATTCCAAAGAAGTAGGAGCAACTTATTACGAATGTTCAGCTATGGTAGACCAAGGAATAGGCACAGTTTTCGAAAACCTAGCTTTAGGTTTGCTTCGATTGTCCAAGGCCGATGCTCCAAGTTTGAATATTTACGAAACTGATATTTCTGGGATTTTAGCCAGCTCTAGCGAGCTTGAACCAACTGACATTGGTAACGAAGAAGTTGTGAATTTAAGTATATCTAGTATTGCTCATGGAAATTCTGTAAAATCAAACTGCTGTTGATTTTCTAATTTTTTTAATACTTACCCAATTATTCGAATTTTAGAAGACTAAAAGCGTGGCTGTTTTTTTTTTATTAGGACTTAGGAATTGTATCTGACTTAAAATTAATCTTTTGACATTCCTCTTAGGCTAGGAAAAAAAGCTCATGACTCTTTTTTTAAACGTAAGACTTTGAAAATTAAATAATTAAAATTGTGATTTATAAAATAATTTATTTTTGAATAAGGTAACTAATCGCACAATTTTTGCCAGTTTTGTGTTGCAAAAAGCACAACTTTACATTTTATTTTGCGTCTTTAAGTAAACCGACCATGATAAATGTTTACGTTAGTGTAAAACTTTGAAATTTTGCATACAGTTTTAAAAACACATTTTTAATTTTTGGAGCCCCATATTTCACAAATGGGGCAAACTGTGACAACTATTTTTGGTAAATGTATTTTAAATATATATAATTAACAAGCTGTGTGCAAAATTACACAGCTCTAAGTTAACGAGAATGATTTTTTTACTTGCAAACAGAATGGTGCTTAATATTGCGAAAATGTAGTTTTTAATGAATTATTAACTCTAGCTTTCACCAAATAACATTTTTTTATTCAATAAATCTTGTGTAGAAATGTAGAATACAGAATTTTTTCGTAACTCTAAAATACGAACAAAATAAATAAAATAATAGAAAACTTGTAGTTTTATTTTATGGTAGCCAAAAAAAAAACATCTGGATGTAATTCAATCTATAAACGAGTCTATAACCAATTATTAAAAGAGTGTTTCACATTTTGTAAGAAATTTATGGGTTTTTAAATATTCATTTACTTTTTTAATTGGAGCGTCACATTTTGGCCAAAATATAACATGTTATTTTTAACGAGATAAATATTTTGGAATACAAAATATTTGTTGTCACGTCCAATAATTTTTTTATCTATTCAAATTTAGTTAATACAGTTTTACTCTGATTTTTACTTAGATTTTAAAATGTTTAAAACATTTACAAGTGACAAATTTTGAAAAAGGCCGGAAATTAAGACGCCTTTAAGTCTGAATTCCAAAGAAAATTCCTTAAATTGCTTCTAAATTTTGAAACATCTAAACCCTTAAGTTATTCTTTAAAAATCCTTGTGAATCTCAAAAAAATAACAAGTCGAACTGCAAACATTATAAAGTAGTTTGAGTACATTCAGTAGCTAAAAACAAATCAAAAAACAAACAAGTTATAAGTTTCTTAATGAGTCAAAATGTATACCAAGAAATTCCAACCTAATTAGGAGAATTGGTGGCGCCAAGAAGACTTTTAACACCCTATGGAATGAGAGGTCTTTCTAAATCCTCCGATGCTTAAAAGCTAAATAGGAAACATATGAGAAGCCGACGAAAATACTAATCATGCGTATCCCCGTTTTCATAAAGACATGGTTAAATAGGAGTTTCATCGAGTTTCTGCCACATGCCTTAAGATAGAAAACCATGAGAAAATATTTCTACAAAATATCTAAACGCGAAAACTGATTTTTTTAAAAGTGCTCGATGGAAAAACTTTTTTTGTACACGAAATGAAAGTGCAGATTCGCATTCTTTAGCAAAAAAGTGCTACAAAATGAGTTTCTTTACAATCAGAGATAAAAAACATTTTTGCCATGACTTTGTAAAATTTTTCTAAATTTAAAAAGCTCCATCAAGAAAAAACAAGAGCGGGTTAGATCAGTGAGAGGAATAGATCATTTAAAAAGTTAAACTTCGCAGATAAAGTGTGATTTTTTTAAAAATGTGTGTGACCTTGGCACGATTTCTTAGTTTTCTTCTTGTTATGGCATGGGAAAACGCATTGATGATGTGTATCCTATTCTATTTAACAAGAGTTGTTGGATATACTTAATCTACGCTTTTTTTTCCCATCGCAACAAGAAGAAAACTGGGAAATTATGCCGAAGTCACACACATTTTTAAAAAAATCAGACTTTAGCTCATTTTTTATGACTATTTTTTTATTTTTATACAATTGTTACACATTCTATATGATACTCTTCGCAGTAGATGATTAAAAAGGTGCTTTTTTTATTTTATTAAAAGAAACCTAAAATTTTTTTTTTTGTAAACGGGTGGGGATACAAAAAAATTAAGGAATGCTTTTTTATAGGAAAAAATACAATCTTTAATTTTTTTAAGAATATTTTTTTTCGTAAAGTTGATATTAACGAAAATATGATTTTTTTTCTACTTTGTTTTTAACCCTCTATTTATTATTTGATTTTTTCCAAAAACAATAGGGCTCTTCCTCTAAATGGGATTGATTTTCGTGTTAAATCTCAAGTCAATCCGATAAACCGTTCTTCAGTTATGGTGGTCACAAATTTCGTTACAAAAATTTTTGCTCTAGGATAAATATTAACGATTTTAGAGAAGGCCCGAGTAATCGCAATATACTCATTTGCGAAGAGTATAATAAAGCAGCTGAAAAAAATCTGACTGCTGATTTCTTTTCTACGGCTTTTCATTGGTATAAAAGGCATTGTTTCTAAAATTCTGATTCGTATTCTACAGCAGGAAAGGCAATTATCAGAATAAGTTTATTTTAAATTATCAGAGACAAAAATGTTTCTTACAAAATGTTTCGTAAATTTTCTTAAAATTGTGCCACTCTAAAAAGCTCTCTTTTATTTGATGAAAATTTCCTCAATAATACTAAAGACTGTTTATTCATCAAAACGTATAGAATAGAAACCTATCTCCAGATTTTACAGCTCATAATTTAGTGACTAAAAATAACTTAATTATTCTCAAACTTTCAGCTAAAACTCCACCCACATGTGTTCTATTGGCTCAAATTTTACTAAACCCATCCCAACACTCAACTCAAGTAAACACACATTTAGATATTCGAATAATTATTAAACTCAATCCGTAGTCTCTAATTGCCCATCATCGTTGTCTAAAAGTGCGAAAAAATAAAAAATGTCTGATGAAGAAAACATGACTAACAAAGCCGAAACTGGTGAAAAAATTAGTGAGATTCCAGCCACAAATAAGTTTACGAATAGTTTTTCTATAGAGGCTTTGTTATCAGGGAATAAAAGTAGCGAAAAAAGTGCCTTTTCTTCAGTAGTGCAAAGTTCGTATAATTTTAGTGGACAAAATTTTAACTCGGCACAAATCTTAAATTTAGATAGTGCTGAAGATGTTAAAAAAGAGCACGAAACTTGTCAGAGGGATTCTGAAGAAGAAACTGACTTAGACAAAGATGTTGAAATAACTGATTGTGAAGAAAATAGAAATTTTAACGAAGGTAAATGTAAGCGAGATTTAAAAATTGGTACAAAAATTTCTAGGATACTCTTTGTGATATTAACTCAATTAATTTCTTATTCTGACTAGTGAGGCTACAAAAAAGTTATAAAATGATTTTTGATAATGATTTGTGTGTGTTTAATTTTGTTAAAAACATTTTACCTGCAGCAAAATTAGCAATAATTAAAATATGATTTTTTTCCCACTTTGGAGGGCTCAATTTTTTATTACTTGTTTTTTCAAAAATAAAAGGCTTCTTATTCAATTAATCAGGATTTTTAAAGAAAATTTTAAGTCGTTTTGATAAACCGTTCTTGACTTTAGAAATAAATTTTTTTTAGTGAACGATGGACAAAATTCTAAAATATTGAAATTTACGAATTTGAAAAAAAGTTAGCTGTAGGATGAATTTTTACATTTAAGACAAACTCTAAAACTAAATTTTGTCTACAAAGGCTGCCAAAAATATAACAATTTAGGAAACCACCTAAAAAAATTGCATACGAATAAAAAATTCCAGTTGCTTTATAAAAACCTGTAAAGAAATACTGTCTCAAAATTTAAAACATTTCCTAAAAAATAAACAAAACTATTTCCTTGGTTTTGATTTTTTTAACTAGCGTTTTTCCTATTTTTAAACCAGAAGTGTCAACACCTAGGGTATTTAGCAAGACAAAAGATCATTTAAAAATCCAAAAAAAAAAAGTTCAAACGATATTTTAAAGACATCGCAAATGGGATGTAACTAGCTGCGGAAATAGCGGACAACATTTAGTGTCACTTTGTCTTCTCGAACGTTTCTTGTCAATTAGCCGCTGATGTATTGCTCACTACATGTGCTTTTGCGTTTTTGGATTTTACTTGAATTTTGATCTTGTTTTTATTTGTAACAATTTGCTAAATACGTCCAACTACTACGGTCTTTGTTTATTACTTTATTATACTTCTTGAATCCGCAAAAATATGCTTAAGTTTGTGTATCAAGTGTGAAGAAAGCTTGTTTCGGACATTATAATAACCTTCAGGAATGTTACCGAAAAACGGGCATATACGAGCTGGCCGCGTCATATAATTTAATGAGGGGTACTTAGGTCGAGCTCGCCGCATTTTCTTGCATAGGTCATGGTGGAGCTGGCCGCGATACCTTTTCTACCTGCTGCCATGTTTAGCAGGCGGAAAAGGAGCTGTGGCGGAAGTTTTGTCAAAGGATGAGTAGAAACACCAAAGGAATTTTATTTTTATAAAATAACAACGATAACTATTAATATTTTATTAAAAAAATTATTTAAATTGCAGTTTGGCGACATAAGCACATTTGTTTAAATTTTCTTTTTAGCAGCAAAACTTATCCTAACCTACCTAACCTAGTGTCCCCTAGAGTACCTATATAAAATGAGTAGCGCCACAGGAGATGTTTTTTGATTGGTGGACTCAATTTCATCTGTGGTTGGACTCAAAAATAGTTGGTACCAAAAATAGCATTTTTTTGACAAATAAAGTTTGCTCCAAAAGAAAATTTTTGTCCTTGTCAATTAATGACATTATTCGTAAATATAAAATAATTTGCTCAAAATAATGTTTTCTATACTGGTTTGCTTATGAGCATTTGCCTATTTCTTATTTTTTACATTCATACATCTTAATGGTTCCGTTTATTGCTATTGTTTATTAAACAGTAAAAAAAAGTAAGTTTTACCGTTAAATAATATAAAACTCTACATGCCCGGTTACTTTTTTTTTAGAAAAGGGGGATAAAAACTAGACTTCCATTTTATGCAAATATAAAAAGCAGATAAAGGTGCCGAAACAATTCTACTAGAACTAAATTTCCTTTAATTTACGAAAAGTTAACGTTTGTAAGAAAATTAAAACTTTTTATTTTACATAATTTACTTTAATTTTAGAGGTCCAATCTTTGGAAACGTAGTTGTAAACAAAGTAATATATGTATACCCAAAAGTATACCTTATTAGAATTGTAAAGAAATGGTTAAGTTGCTGTTTCAACACTAATTAAATTTTATTCTTCGCGGACATATTTTTTATCACCGTTAAAAGAAGTAAGATGGACAAAGATTTGATTTTACCTCTAGCAAATTATCAAAACTTTTTATGATGAATTAATTAGAACAGAAAAATTTACAAAATATCGACCTACAAACACATAAAGAACCCTTTAGGCTATTTTGTGTAAACAGTCCATAAGTTGACGATTCTGTGAAAAGAAGTTGCTAGTTAGATGCATATCATGAATTTTTAACTAATTTTGACGCAAAATTGTCATTTTGACGACCCTCTGGCGCTACTCATTATATATAGGTACTCTAGTGTCCCCCAGTGGAAAAATGTCATCCAGTGCTTTTAAAAAAGTCTGTCGGTAACAATAAAATTTAAAAACACATGCATTGAGTACTTCCAACGTTGCTGGCTTGTTTTAATGATAATAAAAATCTGTATATTATCCAAAGGATTCTCTTTTTTATAATTTTCTAATATCATAACTCAATAAAACATCGGATGCAGAAAAATAAACTTAGGTAAAAGGAAGTTAATTAGACGCGGCCAGTACGACCAAACCAGAAATATCACGCGGCCACTTCGACCATGCACCCTGCAATTAGGCGCGGCCAGCTAGTAGTCTTTTCAGGTAGATGCGGCCAGTTGGTATTCTCCCGTTTCGGACATTGTAATTACCTTCAGGAATGTAACGTTGTGCAAGTTAATTAGGGTATTTTTAAGTGCTTTGAAGATAGCATTGCTCATAAAATCGTAGTAAATCTATGCGATCTTAATAAACGACACTGCAACGAATTTTACACCGCACAGTTGTTCTTAATTTGCCGCATCAAAATTTATGTGTTGTGGGAAGTGCAGACACTTAAGAGAAGACACTAATTTGCGCCAGCCAGAATTAGATTTAAACAGTTAACGATCTAACAAGCGTTGAAAAATGACACAAAAAACAAACGTTGCTATCTGGGTAATATATTATCAAGAAACATGACGGGATAAATGGGGCTACTCCTCGTAGTTTCCGATGCAACGATTAGAGCTCATTTCAAACATTTAAGAATTCCGACGTACTAATTTTAAGTTCACTTGACAAATAAACTAATTTAGAATCACTGTGTCCTCTTATTTGCGTACACCCAATTTGCAGACATAAATGGTCAAATACGAAAAGGTTAGAGGAAATGAGTTTTTTTACCTGGGTAAAGTCCAATATGCATATTTTTTTTTGAATTTCAGGTTTTAGACTGACTTTTATGAAAGCACTGGGGGAAATTTTCCACTGGGGGACAATAGGTTACAGGTTAAGTTTTGCTGCTAAAATGAAAATATAAACTCTAGCTATGTCGGTGCCTAGCAGTGCGTCCAAAATTGTGTGCATTACACTGAAGGACATATTACTAGGTGTTGTTCTCGGTGTTGTTATGTAAAAAATGTATCAACACATTATCAGAAAGCATTGTAGTTTATAATTATTTGATCTTTATACTAAATAAAAGCATAAAATATTATAACTGACTTCTGCACATAAATCTCAAATTAAAGGATAATCCTTTTCTTACTGCAGGTAAACGGATTAACTTTTACTTAATGACTATGTCCGCAAATTGGAAAGTATTTTGAAATGTCCGCATATTGGATGTCCGCAAATAAGAGGGCTTCTAGAATCACACAAGATCAGAAAATGGCTTAGATTTGCAAGAAATAAATTTTTACACTCGAGTAAAACGAAGATTTTTTTTTTAAGAAACCTTAATACTAGCTAGTTTTATTAAAATTTAAATCAAACTTGACTTGAATTTATACCTTCCTTTGAAGTTTTTACAAATTTCCACTGTGAAATAATTAACAAATAGATTGATCTAACATTTTCCAAAGCTTAAAGGTAAAATAAATGATGAAAAATTAGTCCGAAGTGTTATAAATAAATAGGCAGTTTAAAATGTGTATGAAAGATTTCCTACCGACTAATTGGATGAACATGACACTTCTGTCTAAACAGAGATTAATATATTAGACTAGATGCCTCCTATTTCTAAAATAATTATAGCTTAAACACTTTTCCTATAAATATCACACTTTAGAAACTATTAATGTATAATTGCGGTAATAATACAATTTTTGTTTATGACTCAAAAAGCTTACACAAAAAATAAGGCATATTTTTTTGTAGCTCAAAAAATTGTCTTTTAAAAGCTCGAATATTTTTTTTCAGATAGTCATTTAGATGACGACAGAAAAAAACGACCAAGAACAGCTTTCACGGCTTCACAAATAAAATCATTAGAAGCAGAATTCGAGAGAAATAAATATTTATCAGTTGCAAAAAGATGTCAACTTTCTAAAAGTTTAAAACTTACGGAAACACAAGTAAGTTTTAAAAAGCAAAAAAGAAGACTTCATAATTTTAAAATTTGTCGTGGAATTTGTAAATAATTTTTATAAAATTGCAGATAAAGATTTGGTTTCAAAATAGGAGGACAAAATGGAAACGAAAATACACAAATGATATTGAATTGATAGCTCAACAATATTATTCCTCAATGGGGATCGTGACTCCTAGGCCTATTTTTTTGGGAGACAGATTATGGTAAACTTTAGAAGTGTTTTTTTAATATATAAAACGGGTTTTCTAAAAATATAAAACAAAGAAGGGAAACTTAAACCATTTTGCTTGGCTTTCAAATTTTTGAAATCTTAACTAAATAATTTTTAAAATACGTACCTTATTTTTTTTGCAGGTTTTTTAACTATCCTGGTCAACCAGGATTGTCAAGTGCTCCATCAGTTTTACAATCAACAGCTCCAGCAATTATTCCTCCAGTTTCCCGTCCAGTGAATAATTATGTCGAATTTTCAGAAAATGCAAATGTTGAAAATTCACCAAACCCAATTTTGCAATTACAAAATTTTGGACGACACTTTGATGCTTCGTAAAATTGTTTTTAGATGCCAAAAATTAGTCATAAGAATTATTTTAAGTTTAAACGATTATTTGATAATTTTAATAAATAAAAATGATTTAAATTAAGCAATAACAATGATTTTAATCAATAAAAATTAAATATTTTCTACCAAAAATAAATATTTTTGACCAAAAACTAGTCTAAGATTTGTTTAATTTAATAAGTAATTAAAAAGATTTTTTGAGAATTGTTTTTTTTTATGAAAATAAGAATAAGATTTTTTTACAATTATGAATTTTCTGGAGACGCAGGAATTGACATATTTAAAGCAGAATTATCTAACGAATCATTTCTGGAAGTTATTTCTTGATAAAGATCGTCTTCATCGTTCAGCATTGCTAGAATTTTTTTCTTATAGCTAAAATAAAAAAAAAATATTCAAAATCGCTAAATAAAAAAAAATCAAAAATTTACATTTCACTATCAGGATTATTTTCAGGATTCCGACATTTATCCAATTTTTTTTCTAACTGCTTTTGTTGCGGACGATCTGGCGCTGAATCAGCCATTTTTACCATGGACCTAATCCCTTTTAACAAAAAAAAATAAAATCAACACTTTTGAAATAAAAAGTAAAAAACCCTATTGGCGACTACTGCTAAGGGTTGCGCCATCTAGCGGACAACTTTAGAACCCCAAAAGTTGTTTTTCTTTAAATCAGGCGCTAAATTTTGAAATTTAAATAATTTTTACCTCTAACAGCGTCAATAAGTAACTCCAATTTCCCTTTCCCGTCCACCCCAAACAAAGTGTCGGTAACATAGGAATCTAGATTTTCTTGCAACTTGGACGCTGCATGTAAAACGGCCGCTAGGGCGACTTGACTTGGCGAATATAACATAATAGCATCTGTTAAAAACGAGCGTTCCAAAAAATGCTCTGTCCCTGGTCGTAATCGCTCTGGATCGTTTAGGGAGCACCTTGTCTACAAAAAAGGGGTTATATTTACGAAATTTTGAGGTTATAAAAGTACCTTTATGTCGATTAAGAGGCCTTCAACAGGTCGATAAGGATTGTGAATAGCTAAGTGAAAATTTAGTTGTTCCATAAGCAAAAGCTCGTTGTTTAGAATAATATCCGTGGCCTTTTCTCTGTCCCCTTTGATATTCTCCACAAATTGACTAATTGAAACGTTGAATTCCTCTACTTTACTCGCCAAGTAAATGCACGTTACCCTTTGGAAGCAAAAAGCGTTTTTTAGTCTTATTAGGCTTAAAACCAGAAAAAAACTCACATTATTTCTTTAGGGTGATAATTCATCACAGAATTATTAATATAGAACCTCTTAAAGTAGTGAAATGACGTCCCAATCACACTTCTTGGCATTGGGGGTTGAAATCGTTTGCAAAAGTCCCTGAGATGCAACTCGTACTTTTTAACCATGGTCTTCTCTTCCTCTGGTGTTAGGAAGTATTCATATTTGTTAGCTACCTGCAATTACCTTGTATTTACTTGGGAAATGTTAAATAAAGGGGCTTACGTTGAGATTTTTGCCATAGTTTTGAATATGCTTCTGATTTGCATTATCCCGGAGTTTGTTTAGCTCTTCCTCGCTGCTGAACATCCAGAACTTGCTTTGCGTTGAATTGGGAAACATTTTGGAGTTTATAAAGCTCTAAAAGCTTAAAAAATGAGAAAAATCGGCTTCTTTTTGGTTTTTTGAGGTTATGAAATTTTTCTGTTTTTAAATAGCTAGCGACACCTACCGCTTAGTGCGTGAACTTATTTTCGAATATATGTTAATTTCTGTAATACTAGGAAAATATTTAAAATAGGTTCTGCTTTTGACTGGTAGATGGCGATAGGTGTATTGTTTAATTTTGTGCGTCTTTTTTTTTAAAATACTTGTAATTTTTGCGGTATTGTGAATTGTTGTTGTAATTATTGATAAGGCATGTGTTTTGAACACTATGACAGCATTGACAACCATTATCGCAGTAGGAAATTGAAAATTCGTAGAATTATGAGTCAAAAAAAAAATACATGCTTTAAGGTGAATGCAAATTATACAGGAGCGATTTGTAATTGCAAGTTGTAACAAATAAAATACCTTGAGAAACACATAATTAGCATGACAACTTTATGTCGGTTTGTTTTGCTCCATTGATCACTATCGGCACGATCTTAAACTGAAAGCAAAAGCATTTTGATTCTTTTGACAAGTTAACTAAGTATTATTTTTATAGGTTAAAAAAAGGCAAAAGTTACAAAACACGTTTTATAGAATTGCCCTGTATGTTACCACACCTGTTTGACTTAATTTTATTCCAGAAGGGGCCTAAGAAATTTTAAATTATCATAAAACGATCTTTTCTGCGCATATTGGTCAATTTGCGGCTGAATTCGACAAGGTGGGGTCCATAGTACCTTTGATAAAATTAAAAATAAATTGAATAATAATCCTAATATTCGAAAATTAGGGGAATTATAAGCTATATTAGACAGAAGATCAGATGGTATCGAAAGATATTTTTTAATAATTGTTTTTCCGTTGTAGAATAATAATTAAAGAAAAAACCCACCTTTTTCAAGGGGACAACGACTGCAAAAAGTTTTGCACCTAAAAATCTTTGTTATTTTCAAACTATACCTACCTGTCTTTACTAAAAAATATTTCTTATTTATTTTATTTATTATCCGAAGTTTTTATTTATGTGCCAGAATTTGAAATGAGCTTTGGTACCTTTGAACACGTACCATGTATGGTACCGCCCATACCTGGGGCATTGAATATAAGTTTAACTCGGCCATGTTAAAATGCTCGAGGGGCCCCAACCGGTCATTATTTGTCTCTAGACTTCTGTTCTTTGGTTTTAAAGTTATTCTTAACAAAATAACAAATGTTTTTTTATTTTTAATTGCCAAAAATATTTGTAAGCAGCCCGTTTTAGTACATAAGCATGCGAGTTTTTATTTATTGCAAAATTAATTTGTAGACGTGAAAATAAAAACCTTGATGTCATTCATTAGTGGCAAAAATTGTTTGTGACCTTGACAATAAAAAAAGTGCAAGTTTTAGAACTCTTACCCCTTACTAAAAAATTAAAAAAATATCAAAAAAATGTATTTGCGTTAAACTGTGTTTTTAGGTTTATTATATGTCACAGAAAACAAATAAATAATCAGATTTTTTCCATGTGATTTTGTTCTTCTGCTAGAGCTTTTTAAAGTTAATCAAATTTTAAAAATTTGTTGCAAACAAAAATTTTGTCCACGATTTTAATGACATATATTTTGTAGACTACTTGTTGGCTGTAGAATACGAATCTGCATTTAAGTTATGTCTAAAAACATTTTTTTTGAAAATAGAAGTATTTTGAAAAAAATCGAGTTGGGCTTTTTAAGTTGCTCTTAAAAGCTCATAGCAATAAAACCAAAAGTGCAGTACATTTTTAAGTATCAGATTTAGAATAAGCAGCTCGTTTTAAATAAGCAATGATGGTTTTCATTGGTGGCAAAAATTATTTGTGGCTGTAACAACAAAAAAAGTGCGAATATTTGGACCCTTACCCCTTACTAAAAAATTTGAAAAAATTTAATTGCTTTAAACTGTGTTTTTAGGTCTATTAATTAACACAGAAAACAAATCAGTAACCAGACTTTTTCCTAGTGCTTTCGTTTTTTTGTTAGAGCTTATTAAATTTGACAAATTTTAGAAATTCTCTTGTAAAAATAATGTTTGTTTTCAATTTTTACAAAATTTATTTATAGACTGCTTTTACGATGGAGTACCAATCGGTATTTAGATTTAAAAAAAAAAACGTCTTAGCCGACAAGAGCACTTTAAAGAAAATCAAGTTTTCTTCAAGTTAAATGTTGAAAATTGATTCAAAATAATTTAAAAAATAGTTCTTATTGTGGACATGTATACAATATCATGGCAGTTGATAGCGTGCTACATCCCCTATTAATAATTTAAAATGCGGTAAAAGGGTTTCGTTTTGTTTAATATTTTATAATTCCTTGAAAGGTTTAAATATGAATTTAAGCTATCTTTAGCTACTGGTTTCTTGAGTGTTGCAAAGCAAAAAAATTCTTCTACCCTAAAGAAGTTATTAAACACATAATCTGTTCGCGGAAATACACAACAAAGAGGAGCAATTAATAATTCGTAAACTAAATGAACGCTAGTTTATTGTAAAAAGAAATGTTAAAACTATAGGTCTACCCTCGTGATATGTTTTGACTAAAGACTCTTATGTTTTACTGCGGCTTGAACAGCAATCTAATTTAATTTTGAATGGGTCATTTATTTAATAAAATTTAACGATAATCCCAGCATCAATCGATTGATCTCCAATCTAGTGTAATAATTTACCAAGACATAGAATACATGAATTTAAAACAAGTCTACACTACAGACCTTCTATCCTATATCAATTTTTTTATTCACTATATCTTCTTAATCTTAATCATTGTAATTTCAAATATATAATTATAAGCCTTGTAATATTTCTTACATTATACATGCTACTGTGCAAAGATATGCATTTTACAGCGGACCAGTAAAATGTTGACCGTTTGCAGAACTCAAACAGGGTTGTTGTTTTGTTGGACTGAAACGCCTGAAGAAATTCAGTTTTCTGTGCCATGCTGAAATGTTCTGGCGCTGCCCCCTGAAGAAGTTGAATTTTTATTCTGTACCTAGATAGGTACTTTTTAGCCCGAGGTACTTGGTTTAACATACTGAATACGTTAACGTTTTATTCGCCTTTCTAAATCATTTTTATTGCTGTGAGACAACAGTACATGAATATTTATATAATTAGAATATTGCAATAAATTATTATTAATGATTATGCATCGTAGTTACTCATGACAAATTGTTAACAGTTTCAATGAGAATGCTTCGCAGCTTGGTACCTTAATTAAGTAAAAGTGAGAAAAACAGGACTTTTTATATTTAGATTATTAAAAATTTGCCCTGGTAATTTGAATAATTTATCTCCTCAAAGAATTTTTCGAATGTCGCATAGAAACTGTGGTTATGTAATGTTGGTTGCCTAAAATCAACAAAAAACAGCACTTTTTGGTCATTGCTCAGTGGGTTTATAAGAGTAAATTGTCCCTACCTGCAATATAAATAAACAAAGCATAAGTTGACATATTCTAAAGGTCCATCAATAAGCGTTTAAATACAGAATTTTGGGAATTTAAAAGTACTATTTTTTTGCATTTCAAATTGCCAAAATTCTGTATTTAAACGCTTATTGATGGACCTTTAGAATATGTCAACTTGTGCTTTGTTTATTTATGTTGCTGGTAAGCACAATTTTTAATTAAAATTAACTTTTATAAACCCACTGAGCAATGACAAGAAAGTGCTGTTTTTTAATAATAATAATAATAATAATAATAATAGCATTTATTGACACACAAGAAGCATTACAGAGTAGGAACAAAATGATACATATATAAATATACATATAAAAATAGAGAAAAATAAAATGTGTGCCAAAGGACCAATTTAAAGCACTGGCTACCAACTTCACTTTTGTTGATTTTAGGCAACCAACATTACATAACCACAGTTTCTATGCATTGCGACATTATTTTACCATTAAAATAAAATAGATACTTATTTAGGTATCAAGAGCGGTCCTACAAAAGGATGTATATTATTTTGTTGCGAAAAGTTACACTTTTCCGCACATGTGCGAAATACATGCATTTTCTTTTTTAAAATGCTGTTTCATTTTTTAAAACTTTTAATTTATTTGAATATTATAGTGTGTCGATTTTTTAGTGACTAGTATTTCTATCAACTTTTTGATCGTTTTTTTTTAATTTAATGATTTTATCGCTCAGTGTTTCAAAGTTGTTTTAAAATTGTTTAAAACGATTCTTTAAAACTTCAATAAGATATTATTATGTGAATAAAATTATATAGTTATTAGGTCTAATTTGGTTTAATGGCTGAAGCAAAAGCCACGATTGGAACTCAGCCACCAATAACCAGTGTGTATACTTTAAGTGAGCAATGTAATTTTATAATTTTCCCCTTATTTCGTCATCAAATTACTGGAAGCATGTTTTAGCAGTTTAGTTTGATCCGAGCTGCAGAGCCCTAACGACATACTTTCAAATTTAAACTTTAAAATTGAAAAAAATTGTGCGCCCAAAATTCAGTGCAAAGTGAGTGAATCCTTGATGTATCTTTGGCTGGATGTTTGAAGAAATACATTTCTAAGCCTTCCGCCGAGATAATTGTTAGTTGGCGAAGGTGCCTCAAGCAAGATGGCGCCAAAAACAAAACAAAAGAAGCAGCTTGGCCGCCGCCACAGCCGCCTATGCAGCAGCAATGCCTTATAGGCCGCCCTCTGGTGGAATAAACAGTGAACTACTCATTAACTAAATGCTAAGGAGTGTTTAATTGTTACTTATCTAAGCTACTGCCGAGCCGGGGGTGTATATAACCTGCATTGTATTGTCGTGAATGATACATCTAAAATATAAGTTTTGGTTTCGAGAGGGTAATTTTTAATTAGTACCTACCTTGCGTTTTAATTGATCCTTGTCAAAGGTCTTTAGAAAATTATAATTCATATTGAATGGGTTTTGAATGGGTTGTGTTGTTTTGTGAATTCTTGAAATCGGAGCGTTTCTGAGGAAGCAACAAAACACGTGCTACGATTTTTTTTAATTTATGATTTAGAAGAATTTTTTTTATTAGCAGATATTTTTGCCAAACAAAGTGCTTCTTCATTTATTTTAGATTTTAAAACGGTTTGACAAGCTTCTAAGTTAAAAACATATCCTTTAAGGACTTGAAAATGATTTGGACTTTTTAAATTCATTGCGACAAATTTAGAAAATGTATGTACTTTTGTAAAAGTTATTTTTATACATATTAACATTGATTCTGAAGTTTCAAACTACTTGCTATAAAATTTATTTTAAATTTTATTTATTTGTCTGACCGACGGAAACCGTAAAACAAAGTTGGATGCAAGTTTTGTAAAGTTTCACTGGTTGTACTTTAGTTTTAAATTAAAGTTTGTTAAGCTCAGATTTATTTTAGAATTTAGGTAAATTTGTTTAATTTTGTTGTTGCTTTTGAAGGCAAAAAATGAAACTAAAATTTTGTTAAAACAATTTTGAAATTACCTACTGAGTGTAAAAAAAATGGCGCATAAACGCGATGGTACGTTATTAAGGCATGCCTATGGATCCCTAGAAAAATGTTAAAAAAAATCTATCTCATATATCCTTGAAGATATAAGGTGTCAAAGTGCAAAACTTCGAACGCTTATTTCTTGAAGATAACAGCACATATTAACGATAAATGGTTTTATACAAAGCTGCAGTCTATCTTAAACCATATCACCATTTGTATATATTTTAAATGATCGAATTACATTTTTATAATCCATTTAATATTACAAAATTATTATAAGAAATGAAGCTAACAACAATGTTAATAAAATCTAATGCGAAAGTGTATCAAGACTCATAGATGGGATTTTTATTTTCCTAGACTGTGTTGCTGAATTTATGCAACTTTGCTTGCATTTTCCTCAATGAATATAATAGATGGATTATTTTTAACAATTTTTCAGGAATCCCTAGACATGCTCCAAAAACATACCATCACGTTTATGCGACAATTTTTGGACAGTCTGTAGATGTGTGCAAAACAAGTTTATTGCTGAAGTAAACGTAAAAAATTGTTGTAAAATTTCGAAAACTAAACGTAAAAAGCCAATTTTTGCATTGGTTTTCTTGCAGTTGTTAAAAACGGTTGTTTCCTGCGGCTATTTGCGCTTACCTATTGAAAATAGGAGCAATTATCACATTAAAAAATAGGATTGCATCAGGCTCCAAAATCTGTAAATGCGTGTCTTAGATTGCGGCGCCAAAGTTGTTGGTAAATCGTACAAAATACAAATTTGAGGGTAAAATGATAGAGCGCTTGGTGGGCCGTTGCCCAAGGCAAGCTGGATGGATGGCGAGCTCTTTCTTGGTTCCAGCAGACGTATAATTATTACTTATGTTCCGACGTCTACACTGCTGCATGTGTTATTAAATATTTTTTATGCCGGAAACGATGCATAGGAGGTTCTATTCGGACTTCTTTAAAATGTGACTGCGAGCGGCCTTTTTATTGTTTTAGGTTGACTTGATGATTTCGGTTGATGCTTGGATGTCAACCTGTCGGACCTAAATTGGTGTTTTTGGGTAAAGAAGGAAACGCGGAGGCCGACTAAAGGACAGGCAGATGTCCTTTGTTGTCTAGGTTAGGTTAAAACAAAACAACTGCCCCCACAATATGCAAAAAAATACCTAATTCTAGTCAATTCAATTCCATATAAAAGTTATTAGTTCGTAGACACTTTGTGTCCCTCAAAAGAAGGTCCTTAATTTTTTATATGGTTGTTTTTATGTCGAAATATCTGCCGAAGAATCTAAAAAGCTGTAAGGCATATCAACATTTTATTATTTTCGATAAAACTCCAAGCATTGTCTAAAATTTTATTTTTTTGTATTAGAAGGCAATAAAGATAATCTCTGAACATTATAATTTTTCTAATAAATTAAAGACAGCTTTGACACATATCTAATAAATCTTCCTCAAAAAATTCCTCATTTTGTATTCATAAATACGATACGGAATCTAAGCCCGCCCAAATTTACATTCAGCGACCCTACCTCACGAGGATGTTTAATCTACAATCGGCTGACTGTAATAAAATGTAGGTGTGGTAGAAAATACATTAACAAAATTTATTATCTGTCCAAACTTACTGAACACTGTTCCGATACACAAAAAATAAAAATAAGTTAAAAATGTGGTAAAAATAAAAAGGTCGCGTAAAATATAACCATAGGTTGGTGGTGTTATCGACGATATAAGTATAGCAATTTGTACTTGGTTTATGAAGCAAATATGCCACTGAAAGTGCCTCTGTTTACTTTTTGGTAATTACCGCTAGGTACCTATACAGTCCGGCCCAAAAAAGTCTCCTTAAGAAAAGTTCAACCAACATAAAATTGCGAAGCCCTCTTATTTGCGTTCATCCAATATTCGTACATTCCAAAATACTGTCCAATTTGCGGACATAGTCATTAAGTAAGAGTTAATCCGTTGGACCGTTTACCGGAAGTAAGAAAAGGATTATCCTTTAATTTGAGATGTTTATGTGCAGAAGTCAGTAATAATATTTTATGCTTTTATTTAGAATAAAGATCAAATAATTTTAAATTACAATGCTTTCTGATTGTTGATACATTTTTTACATAACAACGCCGAGAACAACACCTAGTAATATGTCCTTCAGTGTAATGCACACAATTTTGGACGCACTGCTAGGCACCGCCATAGCTAGAGTTTATATTTTCATTTTAGCAGCAAAACTTAACCTAATCTACCTAACCTAATGTCCCCCAGTGGAAAAATGTCCCCCAGTGCTTTCATAAAAGTCAGTCTAAAACCCTGAAATTCAAAAAAAAATATGCATATTGGACTTTACCCACGTAAAAAAACTCACTACCTCTAACTTTTCCGTTTTTGACCATTTATGTCTGCAAATTGGGTATGTACGCAAATTGGGTGTACGCAAATAAGAGAACACGATTCAATACATCCTTGTTTTGGCCCTTTTTAACAATGTTTCCCTTTAAAAAAATAAACCGAATATGCCTGAAAAGATACCTTTAATAGGTAATTGAATACCTAGCAGGATTTATAAGTATTCGTCAATTCAACTAAAAAGTTTCGTCTGCAATATTTTCTGCAAAATTTAGGGAATGTTTATGATACTGCGTTAAAACAATGCACTAATATTGGTTTCACACATGAACGGAAATATAAGTTGAATTAAGTCCTATTTACAACAAACTAAGACAACTTAATTTAACGCAACGTTACGTAAAATAGCCCTTACGTTTATAATAAAAAAAAATGGCGAATGCGCCCAATTTATTTATGTTTTTATACTTCAAATTTTAACAAAGGTGCAAGGATTTTAAAAAAAAAAAGTGATTGGGCCTCGTTTAGCATAAATGTATTTTCCAATTTATGTAAAGCAGACTTAAAGCCAAAAGAGAAAAGATCAATTATGATGGCTTTATGTCGTGCTATTCTTTACTTAACTCTCTAAGGGTTTGGTTTACCGGAAACCATGACTCCAGTTCCTTTTCCTGCCGCAGAAGCGTGCAATTCGATAAACACGAAAATTATATTTACCTTTCCTTTTAGGTATTACTCGTAACTTTGGTATAAGTACCTAGTAGATGCCTAAATGTACACGATACCTTGCAAATTTATCACAGAGTATCTTGCACTTGAATATAAAACAATAAAGGCACAAATAGTCCTGAAAAATCAAGTTTTAAAAATAAACCCACACCCGACACCATGTGTGTGTGCAAAAAAAGGACCTTTTGTTATCTTTGCTAAAGGCCGATTTATAGAACGTTATACTTTCACTTTACTTCGGCGTAACTTCTCTTCCGCGTAACTTAACAAATTTGCTTAATTTATAGATTGTAAAGTTACGTGAAATTGGGAACAGTTATGCGCATGTGTCTGAACTCGCGACTTCTGACTATTTACTCCTGGGCCGTAATTACGGAATATCGCTTCGTACGAAACCTACAAAAGAAGACCAGCAGGTTTCGTACGAAGCGATATTTCGTAATCACCACCCTTGACAATAAGAGTGAATATCTCATTTTTGCAAATTTGGCGCATGATCGGCCAAGCTCGGCTTTTGACAGTACCACTTACAGCTAAATGAATAGCGCAAAGTAGCGCTAAAGTGAAGTATACATTTGCTAATACATTCCCATGTATTTTATTTAATTTTCTGTAAAGTTACGCCGAAGTAAAGCGGAAGTAAAGTGAAAGTAACGTTCTATAAATCGCCCTTAAATGTGAAAAAATACGATTCTGTCTTTCAAAAATAAAATCACGTACTTATAAGCCAAAGGCACCTTATGTAGTCTAATGGAGGTACCAGATGCAAAGCTGACTTCAAGCAATGTATACATATTTTTTTATTTTGTTGTGAATTGGGAGTGTCTTATTTTTTTTTTACAAGTGCACAATGCTTTTGTATGTCTTATTGGGTAGAAAGATTGTAAAGCCTTCAAGCATCCAATAAATCGTGCGCTGTTCTTTGTGCAGATTTGCATTTTAAGAGGAAATTCATTCTTGATGCGTTTTTTAACATTCATTTTGAACAGGTGGAAAAGGCAACTTTTTTTAGGATTCAGGCAATTTTTTTACATGACAATTATAATAAAATATACATAGGTTTGAAATGGATTCTTGCAACAATTTTAATCAGTTTTTAGTACCGATACTGCTTTGTTTAAAAGGATTGAATCATGATTCCAATAAGACATAAATCTATCAAAAAGCAATCGATCCGAGACATATTCATATAAATAACATTTGAGAGAGCTTGCAGGTCAAAACATCATTTTGTTGTGCATAAAGGCATTAAGGCAACCTACCCCATCCATCCATAGATAGAATGCATACACAGAGAGAACAGACATACAGACAGGGCTTGCCCACAGGCTATAATTATAGTAATAATACATCAGTCGCTATAAAGCCCGATATTACAATTTTCATGCATACTTCTTTGGTTTGATTTCAAGTTATTCTTCTCTTCTCGCAGGCTTGCTTTAAAGGGCAATGCCAGAAACCCACTTAGGACAGGGCCGAACCAACAAAATTACGTTCAGAAAAACGAAAAATTAAAAAAAATATACTTGAAACTTAAAATACAGTTTTTTGGCTTTTTAGATTTAAAATCTGATTGTTGTATCCCTAGAGAAATGTTTAAAAAAATCCATTTCATATTCCTTTACAGATATGAGGTCTAAAAGCGCAAAACTTCAAACGCTCATATCTTTAAGATAACAGCACATATTAACGAACGTTTAATACAAAGCTACAGTCTATCTTAAACCATTCTACCATTTGTTTATCTTTTAAATCTTTGAATTACATTTTTAGAATCAATTTAATTTTACAAAATTTTTATAGAATAAAGCTGACAACAATGTCAATAAAATCTAATGCAAAAGTGTATGATCAAGACTCTTAAATAGGATTTTTAGATGTTCCTAGACTGTGTTGCCGAATTTATGCAACTTAGTTCGCACTTTCCTCAATGAATACAGGGTGTCCAAAAATTGGCGCATAAACGCGATGGTACGCTCTTGGGGCATTCTCAGCGATCCCTAAAATATTGTCAAAAAAAATCCATCTGTTTTATTCATCGAAAATACATCTAAAAATCCCATCTATAAGTCTAGAAATCCCATTTATGAGTCTTGATCATACACTTTTGCACTAGATTTTATTGACGTTGTTGTCAGCTTTATTTCATGAAAATTTTGTAAAATTAAATTAATAATAAAAATGTAATTCGACCATTTAATAAATAAACAACTGGTTAAATGGTTTAAGATAGACCGTAGCTTTGTATTTAACCATTTGTTTCGTTAATATGTGCTGTTATATTCAAAATAGATGCATTTAAAATTTCGCACTTTGGGGCAACATATCTACGAGGGTATATGAGATAGATTTTTTTTAACAATTTTCTGGGGTTCCCTAGACATGCCCCAACAACGTTAACGTACCATCGCGTGTATGCGCCATTTTTTGGACACCCTGTAGATAGATTTTTTTTAACAGTTTTACAGGAATTTTTAAGCATACCCGTACAACTTACCATGCTTTTTTTTTACGTCTAAGACTTATTTCTATTTTTATTTAAATATTCCCAGGCTTAAAAATAGTTTTGTGGCATATGAGAAGACCTAACGTTATAAAAACATTTAAACAATGGTAGAATCAAAGTGTATAAGCGGAAACAAAATGTAGTTTCTTCTAGACAAAAAGCAGAAGGCCATGACGTTTGTGTACTTAATGTTAACACGGAGAGCAAAAAATCGGACTTTCTCACAGTACCCCATGATTCCTAGAAACCTGACACACTGAGCCAAGAAAGAAAAATGGTCAAACTCACATACAAAACACGCAATGTACACTCAAGTGCATTGAAATGCACGAAAATAAGCATGCTAGTCACGATATGTTCTCAAGTACATTCCGGGACAAAAGCTCAAGTTTATTTATTTTACAATGCAGGAAAATCATTTAAAATGTTTATTATGTACAAAAAAAACATTTTTTAAAAGCAAATATGCAGTTAATAATGACCAACATTGGCAACCAAAATGTGTAATTTTATCAGTTTTAAAGGCATGATTTTGATAAATTTGAACTTATTTGGTTTAGAAGAAAATAAAAGCACGAAGCTCCCTGCTAAAGTATTTTTTAAGAATTGAATATCGCGTTGCATAGAAACTGTGTTTGCCTAAAATCCACAAAAAACACCACTTTCTGGTCATTGCTCAGTGGGTTTATAAGAGTTAATTTTGATTAAAAATTGTGCTTACCAGCAACATAAATAAACAAAGCACAAGTTAACATATTCTAAAGTTTCATTAATAAGCGTCTAAATACAGAATTTTGGCAATTTAAAATACAAAAAAATAGTGCTAAATTGCTAAAATTCTGTTTTTAAACGCTTATTGATGAACCTTAAGAATATGTTAACTTGTGCTTTGTTTATTTATGTTGCTGGTAAGCACAATTTTTAATTAAAATTAACTCTTATAAACCCACTGAGCAATGACCAAAAAGTGCTACTTTTTGTTGATTTTAGGCAACCAACATTTTATAACCACAGTTTCTATGCTTCGTGACATTCCCCTTTAAATAACTTATTCTTTGCATTAAATGGCACTATTTCATCGGGCAATTTTAAGCTTCAAAATACATAAAAGAAACTTAAAGGCCGATTTATACCACGTAACTTTCACTTTACTTCCGCTTTACTTCGGCGTAACTTAATCGAAAATTAAATAAAATACATGGGAATGTATTGGCAAATTTATAGTTCACTTTAGTGCTACTTTTCTGATTCATTTAGCTTAAAGTCGTATAAAGTCGTACTAACTCGAGACCCGAGCTTGGCCATCATGCGCAAAGTTTGCAAAAATGAGATATTCGCCCTTATTGTCAAGGGTAGTGATTCCGGAATATCGCTTCGTATACGATACCTGTTAGGTCTTCTTATGTAGGTTTTACAAAGCGATATTCCGTTATTACAGCCCAGGTATAAATTGTCAGAAGTCGCGAGTTCAGACGCATGCGCTTTACTGATCCCAATTTCACGTAACTTTGCAATCTGTAAATTAGGCAAATTTGTAAAGTTAAGTGGAAGTGAAGTTACGCCGAAGTAAAGTAAAAGTTACGTGGTATAAATCGCCCTTAACAGTTTTTTGTAAAAATTGTGGCCGAAATTCGTTGACGATTTTTGTTACAAATTTTGTTTGCACATTGCAATATATGCCTAACAAAAACCAAAGATCATAATTAATTCAAGGTGCGTTTTCAAGTCCCATATGGACCCAACATGAACACTAAAAAGCGTGGGTGTAAGGCGTGACCATAACGAACCAATGGTAAGGTGTGTTTAGACAACAAATATTTCATTTCAACAGCGAAGGTTATGGAGGAACAATACACGGGCACGACTTTTATAGCGAGAAATAATATTCAGGCCTATTCAGAATCTTACTTTATAGAAAAAGCACAAATTTAGATAACACAAGAACGATAATTTAAGAAAAAAAAATGCTTTCGGTTAAAGGTATAGCAATTTTTGTAGCAATGATTTTAAAAAATTTTGGCATATGTAAGAAAAACCCTCATGAAACTTTGAACGGTCAAAAATGGTACGAAAAGTTTGATAAAAGTAATATAAGTATTAAATTAGCTAAGATACATTTTTTCTAAGTAAATTTAGTCCATTTGTTTGAAGGGAAACATTGTTTAAAAGGCCCAAAATAAACATTTATTGAATGATTGTAGTTTCATGTTGGGTCTGCAACATTGAACTTTTAAATAACGAGAATGGATCGCACTGTGTACATTCGTGATATTTAAATGGTGTAACTGTACACCTTTTGGAAAATGCATTATTGGAATAATATAGGTATAAGTAATTGATTAAAAAAGTATTGAATTGTCGTGTTAACACGGTATTTATTTTAGCACGTTTTTTAATGTAATTATGATTGATAAGGTCTTGATGCCTAACCAATGGTGTTATACTGTTGCTTTTTAGTTCATTTCTTAGTACAACAATTCATTTATTTAATAAATTTAAAAAAAAGTAGAATTGTATGTGCTTTTTTTGTGAATTAACTTTAATATGTAGGTAGCTTAGTAAATCTTAGTATTTTAACAAAAATAATGATTACTCTTCTGAATAGTTATTTACACCCAATGTCTGACAAATTACCATATAATAATCGGGCAATATTTCAAACCCAACCTGCCACATCGATTTCTGATTCAACATTTTTATTACCCGTCATATAAGAGAAAATATCATAGCTTTTACACCTGATAATAAAATACGAGCTTCGCTACGTCTCTTTTTGTTTCGTTCGTTGGATGTTAGAAAAAAAGAATAAGGTAAAAATGCACTTTGATTAGCTATAATTTGGATTATTGTTGTAATTATGATGATGCTTCGGCACTATATCATGTGTGATGTGCTAAGTACAGGCCTGATTTTACCTATTTGAATGATTTATTGACTTTCAAAGGAATTGAAGGTGCATCTAAATTCCTGCCCACATTGCGCAGCAATGCAAAATAAACAAGAAAAGTGATAGATGGGACATAAGTCTTTTTACTAAAACAGAAAAATTTGAAGAAAAAATTTAGCCCAATCATTCTATTTAAAATGTGTAGGTTCCTTGGAAAAAATCCCAACTAAGATCTGCTTATGCAGGATTGTAGGCACTATCCCCAGGAATATAAAAGTGAAAAATTCCCACAAAATTTCCGTGACGTTTAGCCCCCATCTTGCATAGAAGTGAGGAGTTAGTTTTTTGTTAATATCTAAACTATTTGCCACTTTTGAAAAAAGTTTTAAAAATTTTCAGGATTCAGATTATTTTAATAAGAATCATTTTTAAAAAAATAATGTATCACTAATATTAACGATTCTATAGCTCTTTGAAAATCACCTTATTTCATCATAATCGTCTATCTTAGTCATAGAGTCCTGAAGCATAGATTGCAGCGTTCTCTGTAGAACCAAATTAGCACATTTTCAAAGTGTTATATAAAATCGTTCACATTGGTGATTTATTATTTTTTTAAAAACGTTTGTATTCTTATTAAAATAATGTTCCTAAAATTTTCTAAAACTTTTTTCAAAAGTGCCGAATAATTCAGGTATTAACAAAAAACTCCTCACTTCTATGCAAGATGGGGGCTAAACATCACGGAAACTTTGTGGGAATTTTTCACTTTTATGTTCCTGAGGGTAGTGCCTACAAACCTGCATAAGCAGATCTTGGTTGGGATTTTTTTCTGGGGGTATTATTAGAATGATTGGGTTAATTAAACAGTCTTAGAAAAAGCCTATGTTAAGGCTAGAGATTCAAATTCACAGTTTCGAAACTCTGTGCTCCTAGATGCTCGTATAAGTCATCTCCGTTGAGCTCCCGTCAATTCTACTAAATAGCACATCTACATGAGGGCTCCATTGTATATTAAAACTAAATAAAGTTTTAAAAACTAAAAAAATAGGGCTACAAACGTATTATGGTTTCATTTAAATTGGTTTTTTTTGTGTCGAAAATCTGACTTTAAAAATCATTACAATACCTCTGTTTTTCGAAGTCAGATTTTCAATACAAAGAAATAACCAAATTAGATAAAACCATAATACGTTTCCAGCCCTATTTTTCTAGTTTTCAAATCTACATTTAGCTTTAATATATAATGGGCCCTCGCCCCTCATGTAGATGTACTATTTAGTAGAATTGACTGGAGCTCAACGGAGATCACTTATTCGAGATTCTAGGAGCACAGATCTTTGAAACTGTGAATTTAAAGCTTTAGCCTTAAATACGTTCATTAAAATTTGTTAATGTTTGAGTAAAATAAACAGTGTTTGCAATTATTTGCTCATCTAAAGCCCAGTTTTAGCACCCTTTCGAAAAGAAGAAAATGGCGAATGCGCCGGGTAGCAAAATGTATGAAAAATTGATGTTTTAAGAAAATAGTCCTGCAATGACATTTTTTTTCTTATTTAGTATAATGCAAAATAAATTCACAAATTTTATTCTAGTTTAAGCCCACCTCTTCCACCATACTATGTTTCTTCCCAAATTAACAAAAATAGTTGAAATACCTTATAAAAACCGCAATGCAATGACGTAAATAACATTTTTTGTGGCCTTTAAAATCCTTTCTGTAGTTGTTGAACGTGTAAGAGAATTGGAAAGGCCGCCATTATCACGGCTCAGAGTCGATTATAAGGCATGTCGGACTTGATTCCATAGGTACTTTGATTATATGTTTTGATTTTTGTAATGTATCTCGGCAAGACATGGTAATAACTGTGCTTCAGGCCAAGCTGTATCGCAACGGGTGATATATTTGTCTGAAATATTGCGGCGAGCTGGATAAATCTTGGTGTTTTTTTTTTTGGTCCTGCAAGGGCATGGGAAAGAAAGGTTTTGCTTTTGTTTGGTTTTAAAATGGCAGATGGTTATGCTATTTAAAATGGTATAACTAAAATTATGGGAACTCATGTCATTTAATAATTCTTCTTTTGGTTATTTTAAGACTTGGGTTTCAAATTCATAAATGGAATGTTCTGTGCACTCAAAAGTTCGTAAAAATCATCTCCCTGAATGTCAGTTATTTCAAAATTTTAACAAAATATGTAAAAATACGGTGTAATACATCAATAACTATGATTAAAAATATTTAGGGTAATGTTTCTGATACATAGAAGTGGTACTGAGTGCAAGAAATAATAAATATATGGTAAAATAGTACTTTTGGTGTTTTTCTTTCTACATTGAAATCTTTGAACGAGCACATCTATATTAGGAAAAAACGTAATTTGCAATTTTAATCATTTACAAGCTTAAAAAACCATGGTAAATTAACGTATTATGGTTTGGCATAGACCACGTAATGTATATAAACCAAAAAATGTATCCGTAGTCGAAAAAAAAACAAAAATAGTGTAATAATTTTTGTCAGATTTCCGACACAAAGAAATAACCGATTTAAATAAAACCATAATACGTTTGTAGCCCTATTTTTGTTTATTTGAAAACTACACTTAGTTTTAATATACGATGGGGCCCTCATATGTAGATGTGCTACTTAGTTGAATTTGCGGGAGCTCAACGGAAATGACTTATGCGAGCTTCTATGAGCACAGATTTTAAGATCTGTGAATTTGAAATCCAAGCCTTAAACAAATTTTTCTTCCAAAAAAGTGACTTAATATTCTTAGAAAAGATGCACCAATTGTAATTAAATCTAAACAATAGTTCCTACTGGTTTTTCCCTACTGTATAGTGTTTTTAATTATTGTTAGACACACTCGTAAAACAATTATGAAGAAAACACCACTTTTAAACAAAATAACTCTAATTGAAACTAATTTCTCGTCTAATAATCATGATTATACTCCTCTTAAACTCATTATCACCTACATTGATTTGGATGTAAATGTCTATAATGATAACTCAAACAACAATTATTATAAACTTTATTCAAATTATAAACAGCTTAATGAGATAATAACATAAACAAAAAAGTCAATGACTTCTTGATTGACATCCCAATTTTCGTTTTACTTCTAAATATGATATAGTACACTTTAAACTATAATTAAAGGCAAATAAATTGCCGTAATTTTAATCAATTACCGACATTAAGTATTTAAATTGTTATTTTCGATAGATTCCTGCTATACCTACTTGTTTCTCAGGTAGAAAAGACGCTGGCAGGTTTTATTTGCTTGGTTCAGCTATTGTCGAATAGAGGGCGACACTTGTTCAGCAGGAGAAAATAGCAGGATTGAAAGAACCACATTTTTATTTCATCGTTTGTTGTAACAAAAAAAGTTTTGCTAGGGTATTACAAAGAGACTATTCATACGCTTTTTGCAAACATTTAAAAAAATTACATACTTCTAAAAAACTTATTTTTAAAAATTTTCAAAAGGGGAATAAATTACTAATTTTGACCAACATTACGGTTTTAACTGTGACGTTCTTAAAAAAAGGTCCACATGCCTGAAAGTTGGCTTCTTTATGTAAAACAACCTGCTTAATTCAAATCTGGGATCGAACCTTACCTATCTTTTCTAGTTTTTAAGTTATGAAGCCTCAAATATGTTATGTCGCACCATGGGTAAAAAGAAAACATAAAAACGCAAAAACGTCATAAAATAATTTTTTTTGTTTATGTGAGAATCTAGTCTCGTTATACATATTATGACTAGAAATAAAGCATTGCCGGTATGCAGCAGGGATATTTTCCAGCAAAGCCAAGGAAATAACCCAGCATACCAGGTAAGCGGCTCTTCAAAGCCAGAATGCGGTCTTGGCGATGTGCCATTGTTTTCACACAGCGGATCTTGGCAAAAACAAGGGCGGCTATGGACAGCGCACTCTTTGATTCGCATTGCGATTGTCATTTGTTAGCAGACAAACGAGTATAGCTCCTTGTTGCGATACTTGATCCTCTAAGAAAAGAGTTATTATCCGAGCATAATATCGTTATTTCTCTGATTTTGTTCTGCTTTTGGTTTGATCAACATTCATCAGAAATATAAGTCATAATTGCTTTCAACGAATCACAAATAGACGTAGAGTTGAAATGTTATGTAAAAAACCTGTTGTTGGTTAGGTTTGAAAATAATTACCTTTTGAATAATAAGTCTGGTGGAGTTAATTTTAATTTTAAATACAATGAGTTTCTTGACGCCATACTATAAGATTAAATGATAATGAACATATTTTATGGTAATGCCTAAGTACCGCATTAACTTAAAGACAAAACTATATCAAGTTCCTTCACAGGGTGTTTCTCATTAAATACAGGATATCCAAAAAATGGCACATAAACGCGATGGTAAGCTCTTGGGGCATTTTCAGGGATCCCTAGAAAATTGTCAAAAAAAATCCATCTGTTATATTCCTCAAGAAAAATGCAAAGAAAATTTCATAAGTTTGGCAACACAGTTTGTAAAATACATCTTAAAAGCTCATCTAGATTCTTGACATAAATTTTTGCATTTAGATCATATTGACATTGTTGTCAGCTTCATTTTATAAAATTTTTGTAAAATTAAATTGGTCATAAAAATGTAATTTGAGTAATTTCACCATTTAAAAGATAAACAAATGGTAAAATTGTTTTAGATAGATTGTGCCTTTGTATTTAGCCATTTCTTTCGTTAATATGTATGCATATCATTAAAGCAATCTAAATAAGTTTTATTTAAGTCAAAGTCAAAAAATATTTTTCTTGTGATTTTTAAGAATTTGCCTTACGTGCAATCCATTTAATAAGTTTAGAAACGAAATTTGGTGTAACTGGAGCGCGTTTGACTTTTTTGATTTTTTTCCATTTTTGTCCAGGACGCAAATCGAAATAATTTCGAAGGGGGCCTCATGACAAATTTTGCAAAAAGTAAACCAAGGCTCTTATGCTAAAACTGATTGCGGATTTGTTTTTAACCCTTTTTAATAAGCTCAGAAACAAATTTTGGGATAACTCGGGCGACTTTGATTTTTTTGATTTTTTTCCTACCCTTAGAAAAATCGTCAAAAATGCCGTTTTTCAAAAAAAATATTTTTTAGGGTAATTTCATGAGGAACTAATGCAATCGTATTATATCAACATTATTTTGTAGGAATTAAAAAATATTTGCTCGTTATCGCATCTGCAAATGTGGAAAACGCAAAAATGGGTGAAATATTTCAAAATTTACCCAAAATTTAACATTATTTAAAAACAGTCTTATGCTAAAACTGATTGCAAATTCGTTTTTAAATCCATAAAATTAGCTCTAAAAAGAATTTTGGTGTAACTGGAGCGAGTTTGACATTTTTGATTTTTTTCCATTTTTGTCCAAGGACGCAAATCGAAATAATTTCGAAGGGGGCTTCATGACAAATTTTGCAAAAAGTAAACCAAGGCTCTTATGCTAAAACTGATTGCGGATTTGTTTTTAACCCTATTCAATTAGCTCAGAAACAAATTTTGGCATAACTGGGGCGACTTTGATTTTTTTGATTTTTTTCCATACCTACCCCTTAGAAAAATCGTCAAAAATTCGGTTTTTCAAAAATAATATTTTTTTGGCTAATTTCATGAGGAACTACTGCAATCGAATTATATCAACATTATTTTGTAGGGATTAAAAAATATTTGCTCGTTATCGCATCTGCAAATGTGAAAAACGCAAAAATGGGTGAAATATTCCAAAATTTTTCATGTAGGTATCACCCAAAATTTAACATTATTTAAAAACAGTCTTATGCTAAAACTGATTAAGGATTCGTTTTTAAATCCATAAAATTAGCTATAAAACAAATTTTGGTGTAACTTGAACGAGTTTGACATTTTTGATTTTTTTCCATTTTTGTCTTAGTACGCAAATCGAAATAATTTTGAAGGGGGCCTCATAACATATTTTTAAAAAACTAAACCAAGGCTCTTATGCTAAAACTGAACTGCGGATTTGTATTTAAATCCATTTAACAAGGAACGAAGTTTGGTGTACGAATATTACCACTACATGCAAGTAAAACAAGAAATTAACTAAATGCTTTTAAGACCAATTAAAAGACTACTTAGGTATAGTGATCCAGTCTTAAAAATCTAAAGGATACATTAAACAAGAAATAAGTAGAAGTCGAAACGCGTAGTAGTTAACTCTTCGCAGATAAGTAGCTTGAGTAGAATTCGGAATCGGTAGAAGTGTAGTTTTAAATTTTATTAATCAAAGCTAAATCAATTTTTTATATAATTGCTACACATTCTATGGTGTACTCTTCGCAAGAAAACTATTACCATATAATAAAATCTGCGAAGAGTGCAAACTATTAACAGAAAACACGAAGAATTTAGTTAACGAAGAGGATAAACGTCAGTTCTGAAGTTTAAGATATTTGAGGTTATTTGTTCTGACAGCTGGCTTTGTTTCTTTGTTTAAAATATTTTTGGCATAGCCTTCTTGACCTACGCGTGACGCTATTTGGACTTAGAAGTTTTTTTGCTACTGAAATCTTTTAGTTTTTGTTTTTTTAACCTTACTGGCTAACTTTACAAAAAACAAACCATTTTTAATAACATTTTTAATAAAAAATTAAATTTTCATTAATTTTGTAAAAAAGATTTTTTTTGTTAATTGAATAATAACGAAGATAGGAGTTTTTTTTGTGGTGGGGGTAAGGGGGGGGGGTCTGACAAAAAAACCAACGAATACTTTTTTGTAGAGAATTAAATTCCCTATGTTTTATGTCGAATAATTTTTTTTGTAAATTTAATAATAATCGAGTTACGATTTTTTTTTCACTTGGGGGGCTGAAAAGGGGGCTTTATAGTACTCGGATTCTTGTCAAAAACAATAGGGTTCTTCCTCTTATGGGGATCGATTTTTCCTTAAAATTTGAATAGGATTGGAAGTTTGGTTCTTAAGATAGCGTGTTTACAAGAAACGTGACATCCCACAGACCGACCGACCGACCGACCGACCGACCGACCGACCGACCGACGGACGGACAAAAAATGAAAATCTTAAAAATTCATGAAACGCACGAATCTGCAAAAATTTTTGCTCTACGACGAAAATTGACGATTTTAGGATTTTCTGATCGATTGCAATATACTCTTGTGAAGAGTATAATAATGAGTAGCAAAAAATCAAAACAATTTTAAATAAAATATGTAATTTTAAACTATAGTGTAATTAGTTATTTAATCACAGGTTTTCATAATGATGAGGCCAGACTCGCCTGCTCGATGCAGAACCGTAAAAGTGCCTTCAACACCATTCTTGTTTTATCTAAATTGAATTTTATGTTATTTTCTTATACATACCTATACCTACGAGTAATATAACATAATAATAATCCTACTGTGCATAATACATAAAATTTTAATTCGTAATGTTCGTACATGCAACATGCATGATATGAACATAATACGAAATTTAATTTTTTATTGTTCTTTTTTGCAATTTTAAATTGCCTGAGGTGTCCGTCCGGGAAAATCTGTTTTGTATTGTTTAATTGATTCGCACGAACAAATTATAAAAATGACAGTTACGTTTTAAGTGCAAAAATAAATTTTTATTTGAAAAATGTTAGGTATAGTAGTTTTTATAGAACGAGTTTTTATTCACGTTAGAACGTTATAACGTTATTAGTAAAAGAAAACACCAAATTATACGTTTTTGACAAATAAAATACGTACAAAAAATGTCATCTGTCATTTTGTGCGAGTAACGCTTACTTCACCCCGTGGGTAAAGCTATTTTACCCACGGTTTGCAAGAAATAGCTAAATGCTTGTTTTAGGCTTAATCAAGTCGTGCGAGAAGTGTCATTTTAAAGGTGGAATTAGGAAAAAGTCTTTATTATACAGGGTTACCAAATATCTAGGAAAAAATTCAGGGGTAATTTCTGAACCCAAATTAAGAAAAAAAGTTCATATAAACAAGTGTCCGAAAATCCTTCGTTTCTGAGATACAGGGTGTCGCAGTTTCTCAAAAAAAAAATTTAATCTTAAGATTTCTAAGAAACTAAACCAGATATTTATATAAAATAGTAATGAAGAAAAGAAATAAATAAACCCTTCATTGTTAACTATGTTTTATTTTCATTAAAATAAAAAAGTCAAATTTCAAAAAGAAATTTTGTTGCCGTTGGGCAAAGAATTTTTTTCTCGAAAGCGGTTGGTTTTATGAAAAAGAAAACAGCTCATTAATTTTAAAGATCATATTTTAAGGCTTCTAATTATTTTATAAAAATACCAAAAAAGTAACACACAAAAAAGTTAGGGGTGAACAATCCCCATGGTACCCCTAAATGTGCCCCTTCCAATTATAATTTTTATTTTTTATCTACCGCACTTTATGCCTTAAGACAAGAAAATTACCCGTGCTAAGTTTTAAATAAATATCTGGTTTTGTTTCCAGGCAATCCTAAAAATAAAGTTCTTTTTTAGAAACTTTGGCACCCTGTATCTCAGAAACGAAGGATTTTCGGACACATATTTATATGAAATTTTTTTCTTAAAGTAGGTTAAGGAATTACCCCGTTTTTTCCTAGTTATTTGGTAACACCCTGTACAGGGTGTACTCAAATTGGGGCATGATTCCTAGAAAATTGTTGGAACAAATATTCTTATCACCTTGAAGATGTGAATTTTAATAGTGATTTTGAGTGAATGTATGCATTCCAAACATGAGTTACTTTTGTATGGGTCTGGTTATCCTGTGACACTTGAAAGAGTGCAGCAGTCGCAAGCTTCCGGTCGGGAGAACAATTGTAAACCCATCGGTGCGAGGAAGATTACCGCGCCAAGCCCTTGCTTAATGCATGCTTTCTGGCTTCCAGTGAGCACCCTTTGGGCCCCCTCTAACCCCCTACAGCTTGCCCCACAACAATCAAACATAAATTATACAAGTTTATTGACACACATTTGAGCTGGGACAATTGTAATCATTATCTATTATGCGGGGGACGATGCAAGGCTTATGTGAATGTCTTTTCTTATTGTTTAAAAATAGGCGCCCCAATTGATTGGATGACATTTAAATTAGCATCTTAAATTATCGTTTGTTCAAAATGCTCAAGAATTTTGCTTTTAAGGACAAGGTTGATTTTCCCAGGAGCTACAAAACTGCGCCACTGTCCACAATAAGTACACACGGTCAACTCCTACGTCACAGATTACAGATCCACATAAAAAACTGTCTGTGAAGCAGAATTTTGATTTTGTCAGATTTAGCCACTTTTTTATATCTTGTGAAAATAAAAGGCTTTCTTAGGGAACCCTTAGTATAAGAATGTGCTACAATGTCTTATATTCGATATTTCAAGTTTAGTTCATTGTAAAACTCCATAATATACAGTTTATGTATTAATGTTGTGCACCCTCCAAGATGTGAATTTTAAACGCAAATTGCTAGAGAAAGCAACCATATCAAGAGGTAAGTACCATTGTAAAATTAACATTTTTTTCTATTACCTATAACAAACCATACCCCTTGATATGTTTGCTTTCTTAAGCAATTCGCGTTTAAAGCTGACATCTTGGTGAATGATCATCATCATCAAATTAATAAGGGATTTTTTAACTCTTGCGGTAGATCTCGGGTAATTTTAAATTAAAATATCGAAAATAAGATATAAAGGAGCATTGCAAAAACCAATGGGACCTAAAAAGCTCTCTTATTTTTCTTTAAATAATGTTTCAAAATGACCAATGTTGGAAACACAGAATAAGAAAAAAATTACCATTTTCTTTGGTCCGTAATGTTGGTTGCCTAAAAAAATTTCACAGATAGTATTTTAATGCACTTCTGTAAACTGTGACGTAAGGCTTGACGGTGTCTATTGCATTTTTGCCAAGGAGTTCTTAAGACAATCTAGAGGCTGCTGTAAAACAAAACGCCTCTACAAGAGCATCTTAGGTTGATGGACAGTAGGTACTAACAGTAGTAGGTACTATACTGACACATCATAGTTAGGTACCATGGGAAAGTTCAGTCTTACAACGTAATGTTTTAACATTCTTTTGTTTATCTTCTTGATGCGTCATCCATAGTAACGATTGCTGAAAGTCACTGGTGCCAATCATTTTTGGACCTTCAACCACTAAGAACAAGGACTGAGTTGATTAGGATTAAATCCTAAATTTCTCAGCAGCGGCAAGCACTTCCTTAGATGTGTTTTTATATCGCAAATTATTCAAAAGTCGTATTTTATGTACGCTCATAAATCACAATCTGATAATAGTATATTACAACCGTGGGTGGAAAGGGTTTCATTTCTGTCGAGAGAAAAATATGGTTTACCAAGGCGCGTAGCGCCGCGGTAAACCATTTCTCGAGACAGAAAGGAAATTTCCACCGAGGTTAGTATACTATTTTATTTACAACTGCTTACGTTTATGTTTAATTTTAAAAAGCTTTAATTTTGCAAATTAATATTATTCATTGTTAACATCTTAGTTAACATGATTATTTTTTTTAAATTTATTACCATGGTTATATTAGAATTGCTTGACATCGAAGTAAAAAAATAGTTATTTTTAATTTTCAAAAAACGTCATTTCTAGCATTATTTTAAAGTCTTAAAGCAACTAATATTAAAAAAAACATAATGTCGGATAGTGATGACGAATGTACAGAATTAAAAGAGTGTGCGCAAAAGGCCGAAGAGGATTTGCTCCCACAAAAGAGTTAAATCCGACTTGTTTTCATTACCCAGGCGGAAAGTAGTTACTTTCCGCCCGGGTGGAAAGTGACAGCTTAATAAAACTAATAAAGTGACATTTTCCAACTTTTAAAAAGTCAGAAATGCCATCATTTCATATGCAGTTGTAAATAAATGAATTTTTACTGCTCTTTAATATACAATGCTATGCGCCTATAAAGGCAACTTTAGAACGACACTTGATTTTTTTTTTGCCAAAAAAAATCCATACGAAAAGTGTCTTTTGAGCACTTGTGAAAAAATTGCCTTTGCCTCTTGCTAGAAAAATACAAAATTTTTAAAATTTTCTAAAAAAAATGTTTATACTAATTTAAATAAAGATTTAAATATCCTATAACACGAAAATGAGTCTTATCTTTAGTCCTAGAGAAAAACTAATTTTATCGAAATTGTGTAGAAAATATGTTGCTGAGAAAAATGACATACATTTCACTAAAAGCTAAAAATTGAAAATGTACAATTATTGACCATAAGTGCTGTGACATCTGCAAGAATAATTAGGGTTAGTAATTATTTTAAATTGCTTTGCAAAAACATAATGTCCGGAATAAAAAAAAAATTACCACATATGCTGTTTTCAAATATTAAGGCTAGAGTTTCAAATGCACAGATTCGAATATCTGTGCTTTTAGAAGCTCGAATAAGTCATCTCCGTTAAGCTCGAGTCAATTCTACTGAATAGCACATTTATATGAGATCCCCATCGTATATTACAACTAAAGGTAGTTTTGAAAACTAGAAAAATAGGGCTACAAACGTATTATGGTTTCATTTAAATAGGTTATTTCTTTGTGACGAAAATCTGACTTCAAAAATCATTATAATATTTTTGTTTTTTGAAATCAGATTTTCAACACAGAGAAATAACCGATTTAAATGAAACCATTATACGTTGTTATCCCTGTTTTTCTAGTTTTTAAAACCACATTTAGTTTTAATGTACGATGGGGCCTTCATGTGCATGTATTTATTTAGTAGAATTGACGGGAGCTCAACAGAGATGACTTATACAAGCTTCTAGGAGCACAGATTAGAAGATCAATGAAATTGAATCTCTAGCCTTAAGGCAAAATAAAACATTAGAATTTTAATCAAAAATGTAAAATAAAATGAGACGCGAAATTTCTGATGCCATCAAAAATTGTTGCATAATTTTATGATGTTTCTTACACAAGTAAATTTCCCAATCTGAAATGTGTTTATGAAAAACTTTTACGTTTAGGTAAAAAATGTAATGTTTAAACATTTACACCACCATTATTGATGTGCAAAAGCATAAGAATAATAGCACTTGGACTAAAACGGATTACAGATTTGATTTCTACCATTTTTAATTAATATAAAAACACAGTTTCTGGGAAATTAATTTATCCAAAATTTCACCGAAAGGAGTAAGGAAAATATTGTCAGTTTTTCTGCTAAGAGTATATCAAGGCGTATAGAGTTTTGTGATCTTGGAAAAAGATTGTTTCGCGTCCGTCCTGTAGCGTGTTCTTCACAAATTCATACATATTTATAGTCTCAATCTAAACCTATAATAATAGTCGACCAAGAATTTCTGATAATCCGTACCTTGGCATCAACTCTCCATTGGCTCACAAGCCAATATAAAGGAGGGGCATCTGGCTTATGAATAAATTTATTTTTTCATTTTTGAGATTATAGCGTTTAAGCACACACGTGGAGAACTAATAAAAATATGCAGGATGTTGGACTGCTGACGTATTTTTATTATTGATGGATTTGTTTAAACAACTTGCAAACCACATCGATAATTGGCAGTTATTTAGTTCCGCCAATTTACTTATTCAAATGAGTGTGACTCATTTTCTTATGCAGTTTTGCATCTTAGTTATAAGAATTATTAAAAATTTGCACCTAATAGAAAAAGAACAATTTTGTCCGACTAGACCTAAATTAATTAATTTGTTTAAAAATAAAACCAAAACTTGTTGAAAGTAGTGCTAAATTGGGTAGCTCATGTAATAAATGGCGAATGCGCCACATTTCCTAATGTTATACCAAACTAATAAAGTTTAACCCTTTTCTTCACTTTGTATCTTTTAAGATACGTTGACTTCCGAATTTTTTTTTAAGAAAAATATTTAAAATTTTTTTGATTTGGCTTATTTTATCTTTAACGGCACCTATAAATTAACTAATAGGAAAAAAGTAGGGCAAATAATGCATTTTTAAGGTTTTGGCATGCTTTTTAGTATGCCTTTGTTTGTTGAAGTGTGAAGTTATGACGATTTCATCATGCATCAGGTAAAATTTTTTCCAAAATATTGGTTATTATGTAAATAAATGGAAATTACTTTATTCCAACAATAAAATAAGGTTCTTATTTAATATTTGTTTTAGAAAAAATTAGAGATAGCTTTGAAAATCACGTATCCTAAAAGATACACCGTTAGGGACCCCTGCAACCAAATGTGTATCCTAGTGTATACTTTGTGAAGTGGTCGGACATTTATATTCGTATCCTATAAGATACTTTTTCCTTTTACAACACTTCATTCATTGGAATTATTACTTTATAAATTACCTAAAAGCCGTATTATTTTTAGCCTAAAACAAGAACAGAGCTAACTTAGCAAAATCCAAAAATGAATTATTTAGAAGAAACGACGACGTATTCAGTATTTTGGCTAGATATTTATACAATTTTTATAAATTAACATTATTTATTTCATTATTTGCTTTTACAATAATTATTAGATTTTAAAACCTCATAAAGTATCTTCAGAGATACAAGATTTAGTCCCTAATAATTGCTAAATGTATCTTCAGAGATACATGTATAAAACTCTAGTAACCCCTTGATGTATCTTTAAAGATACGTGGTCATAAAATTTTTACGGAAACAAACCCATTTTAAGATTTGTTTACAATTAAATAAAAAAAACAATTGCTTTTTGTAAAAGATTGGCTGTGCAACGAAAAGATTATTTTCAAGATAAGAACGATAATAATAAAATTCAAAACGTATACCTTAAGAAGGATACTTATTAGTCGCGGTTGGTTCTCGTCTGGGGAGTCGACTTCACTGCCGCAAAAATGTTGAAAAACACTGCAATTACCTACAAGTTACTTCTAACAAAAAGCTATAAAGTGCATAATTTTATAGCCGGCCATTGTCTGCATCCTTTCCTTATAAACACACGTTTTATATTAATTGTGCGCGATGATATCAAACACTATGTTTTTGAAATCGATTTCAACAAAATTATGGTAATTTTCAATGAAAACGTGCAGCGGCGAGGATTTTTGCATTTTGTATTAAAATGTAAAATCACAAGAACTATGAACTTAATAGCTACGTTCAAATTTGCATTTTTAAACTTATTTTGCGTTTAGCATATTGGGGTTTTAAATTGCAAATTGCCTGGACCAGAAATCGGGTTAAACATAGTTTTTAAAATTATTAAAAAAACATGTTGCGCGACAGACGTTTGAAGAAAAATAATTTTCTACATGCCCATTACGGCAAATGCGGCCATTCTTGGAAATTGATTTTGTATTATTAAAGACGAAATTGCCTACGTTTCACTTGTTTCCTAAATAAGTATTTCCTAGTATTCGTTAGCTGAGAAAAATTTATGAACATCACGAAGTCTCATACTTCTTGAGATAAGGCTTAAAAAATCCAGGGTTATTAAGCCGATAGCTCCTTTAAAACTGAGTAAGTACAGGCCATAGATATCATTTTTAGAAAAAATAAAATATGTACAATTTATTCATTTGCGATGGTTCTCAAGTTGTTTGTTTGAATTTTATTAAAAAATTCAAGCACCTTACAGATATTTAAATAAATCCCTAATTTACATAGTCGGTACATAATTAATGGGTAAAAATCCATTTCTACGACAAATCCTACACCGAAGCAGAACATCAAGATCTTGAACATAGTTTTAATGTTAGGGTTAAATAATTATTGACGGTTGTAAAAAGAACAAAATTCAAATGTCTATAATGCATGTAAATTGGTTTACTTGAGGACAGAAAAATATTTAATAATATGGGTAGCCTTTTAAGTAACATAAAGTAGCTAAGTTTTTTAAATTTTGGAATATTTTAATATTAATTAGGACTGGCGCCTTAAGAAAGCTTCTTGAAAGAAAACTATAAAATTTGAATTTGTTGACAAGCACAATATAATCATAAAAATGCAAAGCAAAAATCAAATCGTCCTTTTTAAAATTAATTAGTTTCTGGCGTCACTCTGTAACATTGAAAACAATACACCCTTATTTGCTAAATTTCATGTCAAATAGGCATTAGAAGTATTCGTTTTACAATTTAAGCTTTATAAACTTTACCTACGTTGTTTGCAATTAAAAGTTAGATTTAGAAAAATGCAATTCATGTAAATTATAGCTTTGGGTTTAAAAGGATTAATGAACGTTTTTGCGATTAAAAATTGCAACTTAGGTTCTAAAACTTGCTCTACAAATGGTGTAATTTTATTTTGGTAGATTTTGTAAAAAAATGTACTTTTAGATAATTTTTGACATTTTTTAAACAATACAAACAATTTGTTTAATAAAACACAATTTTCTCTTTTTTTTATTTAATAAACGTAATTGCTTACCGACTTATACCTTTTGCTTCGATTACGTACATTTGTTGATAATTTGATAATTGTACACAAAATTACAACCCATTTACGACTAAACTCAACATAACTAAAAAGTAAATTATAAGTGTATCAAACAATTCAGTTGAAAGCATATTTTTAGTACAAAAATTCGTGAAAAGTACAGTGTTCAAGATGCTTATTACATAATTCAATTAATAAAATATTTAAACAAAAATAGAGTGAAAAGAAAGAAGTAATGAATGGGTGGGTTTTTGAAAAAAGTTGTACGGCAAGTCTATTATTATTTTAAAATAATTATATTACATTTTGTACAAATAATAAAGTATTGTACTTATTGGACTTAGATGATACAGGGTGCTCTGTCAAACAACCAAAAGCCACCCCAAAAGGGCTTTCTAAAATAGTTTCCTCATATTTGCGGACACCCAATTTGCGGACATACCCAATTTGCGAACATAAATGTCAAAAACGGAAAGGTTAGAAGTAGTGAGTTTTTTTATCTGGGTAAAGTCCAATATGCATATTTTTTTTTTGAATTTTAGGGTTTTAGACTGACTTTTATGAAACCACTGGGAACATTTTTCCACTGGGGGACATTAGGTTAGGAAGTTTAGGTTAAGTTTTGCTGCTGAAATGAAAATATAAACTCTAGCTATGTCGGTGCCAAGCAGTGCGTCCAAAATTGTGTGCATTACACTAAAGGACATATTACTAGGTGTTGTTCTCGGTGTTGTTATGTAAACAATGTATCAACACGTTATCAGAAAGCATTGTAGTTTAAAATTATTTGATCTTTATACTAAATAAAAGCATAAAATATTATTACTGACTTCTGCACATAAACATCTTAAATTAAAGGATAATCCTTTTCTTACTGCAGGTAAACGGATTAACTCTTACTTAATGACTATGTCAGCAAATTGGAGAGTATTTTGTAATGTCCTCATATTGAATGTACGCAAATAAGAGGGCTTCTTCTAAAATGTGATTCGTTCAAAGGTTTTATCCTAAAAATTCAATTCATTAATCCTTTAGAACATTTTACATTTTATGGACAAGTCATACAAGAAGTGAAAAACTGTGTGGTTTTGCAAATTAATTATTGGATATTTTACATTTTATGGACAAGTCATACAATAAGTGAAAAACTGTGTGGTTTTGCAAATTAATTATTGGATATTTTAAGTTCCATTTTGATAAGAAATAAATGAAAATCTGCCGGAAGGATTTTAGAAATTACTCAACTGAAGTGTGACTATAAAAAAATCACAATTTGTTTTTCTTTGATTGTGCAGTTGCCTTGAGCACCCTGTATTTATATTTTTCCCTAACTCAATGTACAGTCCACCATTTTGAATTATTACATGGTTTATTTGTAAGGTACCTACTTACTATACATAAGACTGAAAGTGGGTGTGTAGTCAAGAAAACAAAATTATACACCGCATGTAGCAGGAACGTACACTCATATAGTGGTTCAGCATGTAGCTTTAAGCAGGGAACGTGATAGAAATAATCAGTGATCAATTGGGTGATTGCTGTATGTTGCTTCATGCACTACAAAACCATGACTGTCAGTTTTTTTTTAACTTAATTTAACTGTGACTTTTTATTGGCTTATGATGTTAAAGCGGGATTTCATTTGATGCAGATTTTTATACAAGCATACAGGTTGTCCTAAGCAAAAAACTATTTCAAAGGCCAAGATAGACAGATTTATACCTTGCAAAAAATAGACAACATCCAAATTTTTTTGTATGTGTTAGAACATCTATTCAGGAAGCTAAATCCACAAAATGCACACCAATAAGTGTTTAGAGTCGGCGTGGTAGCCCCCCAAAAAGACCCCTTTCATTTGCAACATTAGATCACGACGGATTTGCATCAAATTTTACAAATGGGTGCTGAATAGAATTTTTAAAAAATATCTGGAAAAGCTATTCTTTTAAAAAAAATTCTTTGCCCTCAAAATGGCCCCCGAAAAGCAATATTTAGTCATATTGGAGTTACACCAATCTTGGTAAACAGATACAAAATAATAATAAAAAAGTTACTTCATATTTTTTTTATAATTAATTTCCTAATTTTATTTGGCAAGGGGTCCTTTAGAAAGGTAGGTAAAGGCAGTTTTTCAAAGAAAGCTTTTTTAGAGCCTTATTTTGCATCAGTTTGCAATGTTTGGTGTTAAATATTACCAAGGGGCAGGGCAATTCATTAAAAGAATTAGTGTACATTTTTTCAAGAATTTATAGAATTTGTTGAGAATTTCTAGAATTTGTTAAGAATTTGCTAAGAATTTTTCGAATTTGTTAAGAATTTGTGGGGAATTTGTAAAGAATTTGCTAAGAATTTTTAGAATTTGTTAAGAATTTGTAGAATTGTTAATAATTTGTTAAGAATTTGTAGAATTTGTTGAGAATTTGTAGAATTTGTTTAGAATTTGTCTCGGAATTTGTTAAGGAATTAGTGTATACAATTTGCCCATCCGATTTGCCCCTCGAATATTACCCTTCGGGGGCCATTCAGGGCGCAAAGGAATTTTTTTAGAAAAATAATTTTTCCAAAAATCATTTCAAAATCTTATTTAGCATCTATTTGTAAAATTTGGTCCAGATCTATTAAGATCTAATGTTGCAAATTAAAGGGGACTTTTTGGGGGCTTCCACGCTAATCCAAAACACTTATTAGTGTGCATTTAGTAGATTTAGCTTCCTGAATAGATGTTCTAACACATAAGTATAAAAATATTGTAAGAATTGCTATGTTTTTTTACTAACTTGTAACTTGGCCTACCCTGTAAGTTCAACTTTTAAATAATAATTTGTCAACACATGCCTTTTGACTACTTTTGGGTAAAAGCGACCATACCTTTAAAAACATCCCGTTAGAACGGTTCTTTCCTAAATTGTCATAATTTCACCAGTGTCATTAAAAACGCATCCGCTGCACGCACTTCGTTTTTCCTATGCATTCAAAAGTCGTGCAGAAATAATTAGGACCAAAGACAGATACACAAAAATGTTCTTTCCAAACCTATAATAATCTTTCGGCGTTTCCGAAAGGTATACGCACTATTCTATGTCATTATAAGCCATAACAAGATCGAGTAAAAAAAGTATCACTATACCTACAACCCTGAGTAGTGACGTTGGTCTCTTTGCTGGAGGGAAATGATAATAATTAGCGTTAGGTCGGCCGCCCTCCACGGCGCCTTTCTCTTCAATGGACCTTTTCTTTGATTCTTCCTGCCCTCCGCCGATATGGATGGCAACATGAACGATTTTGAATGAACTTAAATTGGCTTGGGATCTGCCTACTACGGTGCATCATTAAATTTTATTGTCAATGTTAGCTCTGAAAGCTATTAGAGACTGTTCACCGAACATTATATCTCGATTAGAATAGAAGTTAAAAAATTGTGTCCTGCAAAAAAGCTTTCAGGATTTTAGTAAAGTTTGAAGTTGTTGACAGTGTACTAAATCTAATTTTAAAACACCTCGTTAGGTATGTGTAAAATCAGAGTAAAACGAGTGCATTTTACAAGGGAAAATACTAACTGGCCGCATCTATCTGAAAAAACTACTAGCTGGCCGCGTCTAATTGCAGGGTGCTTGGTCGAACTGGCCGCGCGATTTTTCTAGTTTGGTCGTACTGGCCGCGACTCATTAACTTCCTTTTACCTAGATTTATTTTTATGCATGCGATGTTTTATTGAGTTATGATATTATAAAATTATCAAACAAAGAATCCTTTGGATAATATACAGACTTTTATTATCATTAAAACAAGCCAGCAACGTTAAAAGTACTCAATGCATGTGTTTTTAAGTTTTATCGTTACCGACAGACTTTTAAAACTGGAGGATATTTTTCCACTGGCGGACACTAGGTTAGGTAGGTTAGGGTAAGTTTTTCTGCTAAAAAGAAAATGTAAACAAATGTGCTTATGTCACCAAACTGCAATTTAAATCATTTTTTCAATAAAATATTGATAGTTATCGTTGTTATTTTATAATAAAATTCGTTTGGTGTTTATACTCATATTTCGACAAAATTTCCGCTACACTCTACAGCTCCTTTTCTACCTGCTAAACATGGCAGCAGTTAGAAAAAGTGCCGCGGCCAGCTCCACCATGACCAATGCAGGAAAATGCGGCCAGCTCGACCTAAGTACCCCTCATTAAATTTTATGACGCGGCCAGCTCGTATATGCCCAGTTAGGTATGTGTTAAGTCAGGGTAAAACGCAAAAATGTTTCTTTTAAGAAAGCTACTTCATAAAGCATTGCCATTAGAGATTCGGTTTTCTCCTTAAAACCATTTTTTATGGGAAAATTGTAACAATGCCAACTTGATTTATTGATGCTTGATAAAAAGATGAGCAGGAACAAACTAGAACTAATGTCCCTTTGATACCTTCGTTAGTCCAACCATTGGATTAACATAATACAATATAATTAAACAGTAGTGTGGCGCTGCGGGAATCCTGAACTTTGCAGAGAGTCGCCTGCTGCGATTCACAAATACTTAATAAGCCTCCTGTGATCAACTTATTATATTCTTTTCAAAGCCACCTACCTGTCGAAATCAACACCACTTTAAAAGTGTCTAATTTATGAGCTTTCGAATCCGGGCTAGTTACGCGCTTTTACGAAGAAAGAAAAAACTCATCTAAGTTAATTAAAATTAAACGGGAAAAAGAACATAAATGAAAAATGGCATTTATTAGTTCATTCTCTTATTAATTAGCTTTTCTGCACTTTTATTGTGATTTACAAGGTATCTATTTACCATCCAATGAAAATTGCATTGTATGATGAATGTTCCCTACAATTAATTACATTATCATTTTTAATTATCATAAGTAATACTCATGCAACAATTGTGTAACCTAAACGTAATTACAATTTAGTTTGCCGCAGAATATCATTTCCTATGCGAACTACATAGTTATCATTCGATTTGCGTAAAAAAAACATTTTACAACTTAGCCCAATCATTCTAATAATGCCCCCAGAAAAAAATCCCAACCAAGATCTGCTTATGCAGGTTTGTAACCACTACCCCCAGGAACATAAAAGTGAAAAATTCCCACAAAATTTCTGTGACATTTAGCCCCCATCTTGCATAGAAGTGAGGAGTTAGTTTTTTGTTAATACCTAAACTATTCGGCACTTTTAAAAAAAGTTTTAAAAATTTTTAGGAACATTATTTTTTTAATAAGAATACAATCATTTTAAAAAAAAATAATAAATCACCAATGTGAACGATTTTATAGCACTTTGAAAATGTGCTAATTTGGTCCTACAGAGAACGCTGCAATCTATGCTTCAGGACTCTATGACTAAGATAGACGATTATGATGAAATAAGGTGATTTTCAAGGAGCTATAGAATCGTTAATATTAGTGATACATTATTTTATAAATGATTGTATTTTTATTAAAATAATGTTCCTAAAAAATTTTATAACTTTTTTCAAAAATGCCAAATAGTTTAGATATTAACAAAAAACTAACTCCTCACTTCTATGCAAGATGAGGGCTAAACGTCACGGAAATTTTGTGGGAATTTTTCACTTTTATATTCCTGGGGATAGTCCCTACAATCATGAATAAGCAGATCTTGATTGGGATTTTTTTCTAAGGAACCTACAAATTTTAAATAGAATGATTGGGCTAAACTCAATAAAAAAAAATCTAGCACTGAAGAAAAAAATATTCTGTTGCAGTATTTATTGGGTGTATTTTTTAGGGTTTACCTAAAAAACACACGTCTTAAATTCAAGAAAAAAGAAAACCATTCTTAGAAAATGTAGCTATCTAATTTTTTAGTTTTGGTAAGGCTCCAAACTTTATTTTCTTAAAAATAATTTTGTTCGCATAACTTTACGTAAGTCAAATATTTTAAACTCTCCAGACATAAATGCTACTTAAAATGAAAATCATTCTTGTTCGCATCCCTAATGCAAAAATAGTCAGCATCTGTAAAATCCTGTAAAAGGACTAAAAGGATAATAAAAATGGAAAAAGTAAAATGATGAGACTTCTTCCATTTTACCGGAAGCACTAAGGTCTGAAAGCTCGCATACTTCCTGCTAAAGGGAGTTTTGCTGCCACCCTCTTTTAAGGCATACTATTGGATAAATGCGCGCATGCGTCCTGTGCCCATTTCACCCCATTCAACCCCTAGGAAGCAATCAATATTAAGCATACGCATGCATGCGCTCTTTTTCGCTGGATGGTCTTACTTATACTCTTAACTGAAGCAAAAAATGAAATACGAATTTGCATTTTAATTTTTTCTAAGAATAACGTTTATTTTTGAAGTTAGCACTTAGCTTTTCAAATTGTTTTTGATCGCTCATAGCACTAAAACCAAAAACGCTGTACATTTTTAGGTGCCAAATTCGGATTCAGCAGACCGTTTTACATAAACATTGATGACTTTTTTTGGTGGTCAAAATTATTTGTGGCCATTACAATAAAAAAATGCACATATTTGTACCCTTACCCCTTGCTAAAAAATTAGGAAAATTTGAAAAATAAAATTATCATTTAACTGTGTATTTAGGTTAATTAAATGGCACAGAAAACAAATTTGTAATTGTATTTTTTCCAAGTGCTTTCGTTTTTTTGCTAGAGCTTTTCAAAGTAGGTCAAATTTAAAAAATGTTTGCCAAAAAATGTTGTTCCTGGACATTTATTTTGTATACTATTTTTTGGCCGTATGCAATTCAATTTCTTCCAAAAATATTTCTTTGGAAGTTAGTGCATTCTGAAAAAAATCAGGTTGCGCCTCTGAAGTTGCTCCTGAAAGCTCATAGCAATAAAACCAAAAGTGCAGCAAATTTTTAAGTGTCAGATTCGAATTCAGCAGTTCGTTTTACATAAGCATTAATGGCATTATTTTGTGGCAACAATTATTTGTGGCTGTGACAATAAAAAATGGCACTCCTTACTAAAAAAAAATCAAAAAAAATTAATTTGCTTTAAACTGTGCTTTTTATGTAGAAGTTACATTTTTATTTCAAACTAACATTAACAACACAGAAACGCTTAAAATTAATTTAAGATATTGAATATTAATATTTCCAGAATTTTCTTTAACTAAAATGTTCTCCAGAATTGCCACTAAAAAATTAAAGAATACCAACTTAAAGTCTGCACAAAATTACAAAATATTCTTTCAGTTTTTTTTTTAAATATTTCATAGTTATTGTCACTGGCGCCTTTTCTTAACAAAGTAATTATAAAAAAAATTGCTAAGAAATAAAAGAGCTTACTATCAATTACACATATGGTTTTCTCGTTAAATTTTCTTCTTGGAAACACTAAAAATATAATTTGTTAATTATAGAGAATCTGAAAGTGGGAATAAGAAGAATTGTTGTCGCTTATCCAGGGATCCCCTAGAAAATTGGCGGCAATTTAGGGATTATTTAAAATCCTGATTTTATGACTTACTATCATGAATTTTTCTATATTCAACCCTCCAACCTGCTGTCACATTTTCATAATAATAGTAAGGGGAAGAGGTGGCATTTTCATCAGATGTAAATTTTTCATTTTCTCTGTTTTTTTCCATTCGCGCTATTGTATTTAGTCGATCGCGATATTGTTCCTCCTCTTTGTAATCTACGCCATAATCAATGTAATCATCATCTATGCTGTCCGACCCACTAGACAATTTAAAAAAAAAATTATAACCTTACATTTAAAAAAGTGGGAGAATACCAACTGGCCGCATCTACCTGAAAAGACTACTAGCTGGCCGCGCCTAATTGCAGGGTGCATGGTCGAAGTGGCCGCGCGATATTTCTGGTTTGGTCGTACTGGCCGCGACTAATTAACTTCCTTTTACCTAGATTTATTTTTATGTATCCGATGTTTTATTGAGTTATGATATTAGAAAATTATAAAACAGAGAATTCTTTGGATAATATACAGACTTTTATTATCATTAAAACAAGCCAGCAACGTTGAAAGTACTCAATGCATGTGTTTTTAAGTTTTATTGTTACCGACAGACTTTTTTAAAAGCACTGGTGGACACATCCACTGGGGGACACTAGGTTAGGTAGGTTAGGGTAAGTTTTGCTGCTAAAAAGAATATTTAAACAAATGTGCTTGTCACCAAACTGCAATGTAAATCATTTTTTCAATAAAATATTGATAGTTATCGTTGTTATTTTATAAAAATAAAATTCGTTTGGTGTTTATACTCATCCATCCACAAAACTTCTGAGACAGCTCCTTTTCTACCTGCTAAACATGGAAGCAGTTAGAAAAGGTACTACGGCCAGCTCCACCATGACCCATGGAGTAAAATGTGGCCACCTCCACCAAATCAACCCTCATTAAATTTTATAGCGCGGCCACCTCGTATATGCCAAAAAAATTTGCAAAGACTTTGGGAATTGAACTTTGTGTCCTTTTATCAATAAAAAAAATAGTTTTTTTAAATATCTTTTAAATTTTTATAATGCAAACGCTTTTTTTTAAACTTACCGCCTTTTTATTTTATGGTATTGCTCATTTGCAGTTTTTTCATATTGAAACATATACGGTTGAAATTCCTCTTCATTATTCCTTATTAAAATCCTTAAAAGATAAAAGAATATCAAATATTTTTTTAGTGTTGTTAATTTAATTTACTTAAGAAAAATACCCATTTTCATTGGAATATAGTTGCAAATCAATATGTGCTGTGCAAAATCTTCTTTAGCTAAAAAATAAACCAAAATGTTATTTGGAAAATAATTTTGCATTTTTTTTTTTTTTGAAAAATTGTTTAGCTATTTACTTTTGGAAATTCCACACCCAATTTCAATGGTCTTCTGACGTAAAGTATCAGTAAAGGCTTTCGATCTACAAAAGTTAAAAAATGTAGTAAACATTTTTTAGAAATTTCCACATACTTAAGAAAAGTCTGCAATTTTACCAATGCCTTAACTTTTCTGAAGTAGACCTCTAGCAGTTCGTTTATGTAGATGTTTTTTGCATAAGATTGGGCTGACAACACAAATTGCCCTGGTTCTTGCCCACCTATTTTTTAAATTTAAATAAAAAGTTGTTTTTTGCTTATAAAATTTAGGTAGGACTTTCATAGATGCTTTTTTTATTAATTTATTGTTTTAATAGTTAGGTACTACTAGTTTCTTTTATTTTAATGTATAATATAATCCAAAAATAAAAAAAATTCTTTTGGTTGTTGTAAGAAAAAAAGCATCTACAAAACTCGATCCTTATTTTTGAGTTTAGCCTACTTTTCATTTTAATACACTCAGCAATTTTGTCCAAACAACTATTTGCTTGACACTGGGCCATGTACTCTAACTCTTTATTCCAAACCTGAAAAATATTGAGTTTTTCCAAAAAAAAAAATATTTTAAAAAAAAAAATATTTTTCTAAAAAAATACGTACCACTTTATTTATTTTATTAAACCTTATCTTCAGCCCAGTAAGTGCAGACAAAATTTCTAATTTTTGCGACGACTCTATTTCAGGAGGATAATTTTCGCAGTGGTAACTGGCAAGAGTACAACTCTAAAATTTTTTGCAAAGAAGTGTATTTTTATAAGTAAAAAACTTACGTTTTCCATAAGGCATATAATATGCTTTTTGTCTTGACATGATTGTGAACAAAAATCAAAACTATTTGCAAAGATTAGTCCTTTTTGTAAGAAGTTAAGAATCACTAAAATAGCGACCCACATTTTTTTTGACAAGTGTCTTTTTGGACAAAAAAAAAACAGCATGTCGCATATTATAGTAAAAATCATTGACACACAGTGGACTAAGTGCTTAAGTCTAAAAGGACAAAAGTGTAGTAAATTTTAGGTTTTCGTATTTTTTTGAATTTGGGCAATAAGCAATTGATGTAAAGTTTTATGATTATTTCCCCCTGATTGAAAAAAACTGATCAACATTCCAGCATTGCGTGATCAGTTTTGATCTATAAATTAAATATTAATTACACAAAAAATCACCATTAACTTTCAATTTGAATCAAAATAACCTCTAGAATACCCTTTTAAAAAGATTTTTCTGTACTAGTTTATAATATCATGAAAGTAAACCTGCACTTACGTTATGCACCCAAATTTTGAATTGACTTTACAAATGTGACATGACATTTTAAATTTAAAGTTGTTTGATATGCTTTTATCAATTTAATAAATCCAAGGACCGGCACTTAAAGTCCTTCACATATCGTTGTCAAGGACAATTAAAACTAAATAAAAAGCAGTCCTTCTAAAGTCTAAAGGACAAAACATAAGACAGAGAAATAAAACGTAACATTTGGTGAATAGTGCTGTTGCGAACTTTCGTTAATTGTTTCTAAAAAACACAAGTGTCATTACTGGCTCTCGAGCACTCTTAGGTTAGACCTTTTGTTCATTAAATTCAAGACCCGGAGCCTGGAACAGTTGGCAACATGTCACCATGCATGTTGATTGTTGAAAATGTGCGCCTCAAATTCTTTATTAAATACTGGGTGTTTAAAATTTCGCGGACCACCTGTATGACGTTGTTGGGGCATGCCTAGAGAACCTTAAAAAATTAAAAAAAAAAAAATTCCCTAGGCATGCTCCAACAACATACCATACAGGTAAAGCGCCAATTTTGGGACACCCTGTATAAAATTGATTTTTTTTTAACAATTTTCTGGGGATCCCTAGGCATGCCTAAACAACGTATCATTGTGTTTTTTTGCCAATTTTTGGACAGCATATAAAGCTTGTAAAAATGTAAGAACACTGATTTTTTTTATATTTTAAAGATTTTGATTGAAAATAAGCTTATTTTTTTTGTGTTTTGAAGCATTCTATCTAACTACCCTTTTACAAAAAAAAACTCTATTAACTCTAATAGTAACAAGAGCGGGTTTGATCAGTGAGTGGGATAGATCATTTAAAAAGTTAAACTTCGCAGATAGCTCATTTTTTATGACTATTTTTTAATTTTTATATAATTGTTACACATTTTATATGATAGTAATGATACTCTTCGAGTAGATAATTAAAAAGGTGCTTTTTTACTTTATTGAAAGAAACGTAAAACTTATTTTTTATGTAAACGGGTGGGGATACAAAAAAATTACCAGGTGCTTTTTCATAGGGAAAAATACAAACTTTAATTTTATTAAGAATATTTTTTGTTGATATTAACGAACATATTAATTTTTTTCTACTTTAGGAGTGTTTTTAACCCTCTATTTATTACTTGATTTTTTCCAAAAACAATAGGGCTCTTCCTCTAAATGGGATTGATTTTTGTGGTAAATCTCAAGTTGATCCGATAAACCGTTCTTGAGTTATGGTGGTCACAAATTTCGTTACAGACAGACGGACAAAAAAATAGTCTTAAAAAGTCATGAAACGAACGAATCTGCAAAAATATTTGCTCTAGGATGAATATTAACGATTTTAGAGAAGGTACGAGTAATCGCAATATACTCTTTTGCGAAGAGTATAATAATTGTACCTTTAGTTCGGACTGAAATACTTGAAATGCAGCCCGCATTGCATATACGTAAGCATAGTTGCCTACATTTACCAAGTAACAAGCCCTCTTGATTACAAACGACTTGACTAATGATTCTCATTTGCCTGACAGTCCTGACACTCAAAATGCAATTAGCTAATATTGACGAATACCAAAGAATACATGCAAATTATTTTTATGAAAAATTAATTGCAAATAGTGAATTTTAAGATATGCAGGTTATTAAACGACCGAAGAAATTACGCAAAAAGACCATATGATGGTATTATTTATTAATTTAAATAGATTAACTAATAGAGACTTCTTCGATTAGATTATGTCGTATTTATGTAACTTTTAGTTTTTTTTATGACTTTATTTTTGCCCTTATACTCTTTGGAAGTGTAAAATAAAACAAATTTTGCCTTGAAGAAACTTGTAATAAGGAAGCAACATCAGTTGTCAAAAATTAAATTAGCGCAAAAATATAGTCCTTTGCATCCTTCTTGCAGCAAGTATCATTTACAGAGGATTTAAACGATTTAACACAGGCAAGTTGATTTTTAAAAATTTGCCTTTTTTTTTGTTAGCGGTATGGGTCCAAATTTTCTCAGTTTTTTTTATTGACATGGCCACAAATAATTTTTTTCACCAATGCTTATTTATATAAAAAAAGCTGCTTAATTAAAATTTGGCACTGAATTATTTGCAGCGCTTTTAGTTTTAGTGCCACGAGCCTTCAATGGCAACTTTAAACGCGCAACTCATTTTGTTTTATTTTCTCATTGGCAATATAATGTTTTTGCAAAAGATTAAAATGCTGTATTGTATTTGTATTCTATAGCAAACAAGAAATTTATAAAATAAATTTTATTTAAATCAGGAACACAAATTTTTTTCCGAGCATTTTGAAAATTTCTAAAATTTTAACAACTTTAAAAAGCTCTAGCAAAAAAACCAAAGCACTTGGAAAAAATCTGTTTACAGATTTGTTTAGTGCGGTTTCTAATTATCATAAAAACATAGTTTCATGCAAATTGATTTGCGAAAAATAATTTTTATTTTTTCAAGAATACCTAAGGGTACATACAAGGACCCAAATTTATCCAGTTTTTTTATTGGCATGGCCGCAAATAATTTTTTTTCATGCTCATGCAAAATAAACTGCTAAATCCGAATCTGGCACTTAAACACAGATATAGCTTTAAGTTTTAATGCTATGACTGCTATGAGCTTTTAAAAGCCAATGACTTTAATTGGCAATAAAAAATACAATTTTCAAAATTTGGTCAACTTTGAAAAAAACCAAAGCACTAGGAAAAAATATGTTTGCAGATTTGTTTTATGCGCCTTCTACTCAGCTTGAACACAAAGTTTTATTTCGTTTGAAGGAGCTTTATGCAATTTTGTTAAAAGTTTTTGCGTTACGTTACAATAAAATAAATTACAGCATCCAGATGTAAACAAGACTTAAGTTTTAAACAAAGATTAAAATGATATGACCTCTGCAATAATTAGAGTGACCCGCTAAGTCACTTCGCTGTTTATTGAACACAATTAAATTAGTGTATGTACCTCGCTTTCATATGCCCAAAGTGGATCTTAAGTAGCCACTTCTTAAAATTCATTCTGCAACTTCCTATCAACCTCTTTGTCTCAATTAAAACGCTCAAACGACCGGGAAATATGCTCTATAAATTTAAAACCTTAATAGATTAAAGCAGGTTTGTGTTCAGTGTTAGATACTTTGCAAATATGCAGAAGTTTTTTTTGTAAAATAAAACTTGACTGTAAATGCAATAGTATAAAAAAACTTGTACTTATACCCACATGTTTAGAAAGGGATACAAGAACCTTAATAATAATTTTGATTGACACAAATTATTTCGCAAATCCATCTTCATCTAGTTGTCATTTTTTCTATACCTCTAGTTCTTATCCAATTACTTTTCCGTTTTTTGTTCAACGGTTAACTAAAGACTATAAAGTGAATGTCGTAATGATCGTAAATGGCTAAAAATTGTGGGAAAATAGTAGCAAAGGCTATTTGTAAAAACGATAAGTAAAATGCAATTCGCTTTGACCATCATGTAGTTAACTTTCTTTTCTTTTTAGTTTTAAGACTTAGAAGCTCTTCTTTGAGTACCGTTAGTCGTATTTATCTATTAAGCTTAGTTATGGTGTATGATTTTGTTGTTTTTGCTATGGTTAATGTTTTTGTAAACATCCTTTTTGTACAGGATTTTATTGGTCCTTAAAAAGGACACTCTTAATCTTTTTGTATGTACTTTTAAAAAGAGATGCCTGCGAATTCTTCGAGAATATGTATTTCGGTTTTACGTTTTAATAAAAGTTTAATAAGAATCAGGTTTGAATGAAATTGTCTCGCATCATTAATAAAATATGATGCACAGTTGCGGAGTAATAACTCATAATAAATGAATACGAATAAAGAACCAACTATTAGTATTTCTCTAAATAAAAAAGCTTGGCTTGAATGCAAGATCATCAGTCAGCTACTGAATGCCCTGCACCTCTATAAAATAACAAAGTCCATAACTAATTTCTTTATTAACTTTACCATAAGTGTGAATGGAAACCCCATGGTGTTAAAACAAGCTTACGCTTCGCTTTTATGTGATCAAAATCTCACCGTCGTATTAGTCCAAAGGATGTACCTAGGAGATTTCTATAAGTTTGTGGCGACCTCCAACCGTTTTGTTGTGAATTGTACTTTATGTTCTTTAGCTTTGTTTAAAATCCAATCAATGATTATGTCATCTCTGCATGATGAAAATGATTAATGACTAGGGTTTTTATGTCGGCTTTTACGATTTTGGTAATTGCAAGTCCTGTTAGTTTTGTTTCACTAAACGGAAGCCAATTTTAAGACTCTCGTAAATATTATGACATCTTGTAAGAAGGAAACTTTTGTTGATTTATTTTTGAAGAAAAAGGGCACTTATGGACTTTCCTTTTATATTTTATTCTTACCTCAGAAATTACCACACAAAATATTGTAATCTAATTTTGAAACGCTTTATAGTTGGCCACTAATCAGCCCGTTTCAGTTAGTTAGTTTTTGAATGTTTATCGTAGTCTTCCGTTGTGTAAAATGTTGGTGTCTCAAGAATTCGGCTTCCTGGATTTGCGTTGGTATCTGTTAGCAGGAAAGGTCACGCAAGAAAGGTAGCCTGCCATCCGTCCATCCCCTGCGGCCTTCTTCCAACAATCCTGCTGCATGCCTCATTCCTTTTGGTAAAAAGCAACTCGTACACGTACGCATGCACTTGTGGTATTCGCCGCTTGGATTTTTTGTCTCCGAGTCCGGATCGATATGTAACTGGAGCGGTTTTTTAGACGGTCGTCATGTCTTTGATGTGCCGCGTTAAAAATTGTGCGAAATTCCAAATATTACTCGCTTGTTAGTTGTCGCTGCCGTTTGTTTGTGTCCATGTAGGACTTCTGTCCTTACCAACAATACATCCTCAAGAATAATCATCCAGTTTCTTAATTATATTCGCAGGTTGCGTGCCGCCGAGGAGCGAAGAAGATGTCACCTTGTTTTCCATTGTTTTGGTGTGGGATCTTTCTACCAAGGCTTATAAACTCTCATTAAAATTGCCCAAAACAACCAGCTGGTCAGAAAAACATTCCTGCATAAGATGCCAGAATATTTTTAATCATATATTGAGCCAACTTTCAAAAAACCTTAACCATCATTTTAAGGACCTTTTCTTCACAAGAAATCATGCTAAGAAGTTAACTTAATGTTATTAAAAATGTCCAATTGTCCGGGCATATACGAGGTGGCCGCGATATAAAATTTAATGAGGGGTGATTAGGTGGAGCTGGCCGCATTTTACTGCATGGGTCATGGTGGAGCTGGCCACGGTACCTTTTCTACCAGCTTCCATGTTTAGCAGGTAGTTCAGCTCAGAAGTTTTGTGAATGGATGAGTATAAACACCAAACGAATTTTATTTTTATAAAATAACAACGATAACTATCAATAATTTATTGAAAAAATGATTTACATTGCAGTTTGGTGACATAAGCACATTGGTTTAAATATTCTTTTTAGCAGCAAAACTTACCCTAACCTACCTAACCTAGTGTCCCCCAGTGGATATGTCCTCCAGTGCTTTAAAAAAAGTCTGTCGGTAACAATAAAACTTAAAAACACATGCGTTGAGTACTTTCAACGTTGCTGGCTTGTTTTAATGATAATAAAAGTCTGTATATTATCCAAAGGATTCTCTTTTTTATAATTTTCTAATATCATAACTCAATAGAACATCGGATACAGAAAAATAAATCTAGGTAAAAGGAAGTTAATTAGTCGCGGCCAGTACGACCAAACCAGAAATATCGCGCGGCCACTTCGACCATGCACCCTGCAATTAGGCGCGACCAGCTAGTAGTCTTTTCAGGTAGATGCGGCCAGTTGGTATTCTCCCGTTAACTTAATGTTATTAAAAATGTCCGACTGTCCTTGCATCTTTGGAATATGGGTCGAAAATGTTAATTGTCCTTCTTCGGATCGTAACAGCTTGCTCTCTTCCCCCGAAACAATGCGCCTCTTTGTCAAGACCATGGACAGCTTGTGCTTCAACAAGCTGATCCAGTTCTCTACCCTTAGGCCAAAGGGCTAAAGAAATCCCAGCTTGAAATGAAGACTGCCCTCCTGTGGCGCAGGGTGTCCGGAAGAGAGGTTACACCCACCGACCCGCAACAAAACACTGCTAAAAAAATCGCGCTTATACCAGATTGTCATATGATACCAAATCTATTGAATAAAATTCCCGAAACCGCCCTGCTCTTTTACAAACATATTTTTTATACCTCTTGAACCGTTAGGTACCTTCAATTGTTCGTCACTAGCAGCGTGTTATTTAAAATGTTTGATTGCTATAATTTTGCGATTGTACGTAGATATTTAATTTTGGACGCGTGGCAAACTGCAGCCAACAGACAGGGTGTATTTTGAAATGTCGAGAGACATTTTAGTATTTATTACTCTACTAATAAACTAAGCAACCAGATTTTACATGTTTACGACCGTAATTAGGAGCATTAAATTGTAAAATAAAATTACCAATAATAAAGTTTCGAAACAATACCCACAACGAATAAAAAAACAAAAAGGATGCAAGTTATTGTCTTGTCCTAAAGGCCGATTTATAGAACGTTACTTTCACTGTACTTCCGCTTTACTTCGGCGTAATTTTACAGAAAACTAAATAAAATACATGGCAATGTATTAGCAAATTTATACTTCACTTTAGCGCTACTTTGCTGATTCATTTAGCTGTAAGTAGTACTGTCAAAAGCCGAGCTTGGCCGAACATGCCCAAAATTTGCAAAAATGAGATATTCACCCTTATTGTCAAGGGTGGTGATTACGGAATATCGCTTCGTACGAAACCTGCTGGTTTTCTTATGTAGGTTTCGTACGAAGCGATATTCCGTAATTACCGCCCAGGTGTAAATAGTCAGAAGTCGCGAGTTCACAGTTCACGACACATGCACATACCTGTTCCCAATTTCACGTAACTTTACATTATATAAATTAAGCAAATTTGTTAAGTTACGCGGAAGTGAAGTTTCGCCCAAGTAAAGTGAAAGTAACGTTCTATAAATCGCCCTTAATGCTCGGTAATGAACCAGATTGGCGTCTTTTAGTATGTTATTTCTCGTTTAGCATAAACTTAATGTCTTGGGACAAATCTCCAAACCGGAGTAACATGCGTAAGAGCATCTATTTTGCAAAATACCCTTTCTATTGAGAGCAGCCCAAGTGTGTAACTGACAAAAATAAGCCGCTGATGGTCGGCTCATTGTGTCTGAATAGACCGCCCCAAATGTCATCCAAATATTGGCATGCCTTTTTGAATACTATTTTGTATCTATTGGTATAATACAACTTAAGGATTAGCCGCCGTAAACAGCGTGTGGCCAGTGGATGGGAAACAGGAAAATAAGGATAATGCAGCGCTTTTTGTATGTATTTGTAAATAGGATGTTTTTGTTGGATGCTAAAGCTCTCTGTGCTTTTCAACGTAAGTTGAAACTGTTTTAAATTTTGATCTCATGGTAGAAGCGCATTAAGGTGTTAAGATCTGATATAATTACGTATTGTTTGAAGATTAATGACTGAAAGTGGACTAAGAAGGTCGGCTTCCGTTTGATTGCGATGTGGATTCTCAAATGTCGGCGTTCACTAATAAAATCAGCTGTGACCACAGTTCTTTCTGCCTTGCATCAACATTCCGATTCAATAAAGCCCATGGCCCATTCCATGTATAATCGACCAAAATTCGAATTTCGAGTTGCTGCATGATTTTAAATCCTTTTGAGGTTTAGTCCAGTGCTTACTCCTGGTAACTTCTTTTTAATAAAAAATTAGCAGCTGCATATTTGCCCTCCTTCCCTAATAGTTGGCACCTTAAACTATGTAAAATGACCAAATTTGGACCTAAAAAAAGCTATGTGGGAGTGAGTAAACTTTTTTTATTTTTAGGTTAAAATGTTACCAAGGACATAGTAAACAATAAAAAAAATAAACGGTCTTGTGATTCAATTTTGTGTAAATGTAGCATATTAAAACCGTTGCTGCTTCTGAACGAAGTTAAATCACAAACCAAATTTTTTTTTCATGCGTCTCTATTATCTCTACAACATTTTAAAATAATCAAAAAAAAAATTTAGCCAGTCCCACATAACTTTTTTTAGTGCCATATTTGGTCATTTTCCATAGCTGCCTGATAGATATGGAGTGCAAATATGCGGTTCATATTTTTTTTTATAAAAAGATGTGTCCTTTGTCAACTAAAAACTAGTACTAATTTTGATCTTCCAAGAATTTAAAATATGATTTGATCTTGTTTAAATTTAACGTACTCGGTAACATTTTAAAAGCATTGCTGTTTCTAAACGAAGTTAAATCACAAAAAAAATAATTTTTTTTATGAATCTCCATTAGCACATTAACATTTTATAGTTATCAAAAAAAAATTTACCCAGTCCCACATAGCTTTTTTTAGACCTAAACTTGATCATTTTCAATATTTTAAGGTACTTAACAGTAGAGAAGAAGTGCAAATAACCACCTCCTGATTTTTTAATAAAAATAAGTGTCTATTGTCAACTTAAAATTACTACCAATTTTAATCTTCCAAAATCGCAAAATCGGAAAATTCAATTTTTAATCTAAGCCAAGAAAAATTATGAAAATTCAAAAAAAATTTCCACCTTCACCATGGGTAAGGATTGTACCCACCAAATATAAAACAAATCAAATAATAGCAACTATGATTGGTCGATTTTATATGGAATGTCCCCCATATGTTCCAAACTCATTTAAAATAAGTAATCTGATTTTATTGGACTTATCTTGAAAATTATTTTACTTCAAATGTACCGAAGCAATCAAGATAGTTTCGCTAATAAAATCAGGAAAAAATCATTTTTTAAATAGCTTAAAAGTTGGTAACTATCTACCAAAATTGGTGATAAAATAATTCGGTTTAATGCGGGCCTAAAGCTCAATTTTAATGTCAATTATAAACAGTTAGGTTCTTTCACTGGTGCCCCAAAATTTAAGCAGCAGGTGGGTGCCAATACTGTCTATTTTTATTTACAAATTGGCTGGTCTGGCACCTATACTGGGTGTCCGCGATCAATGTGCTTTTTTTTTAATGGGAGATTGCTGGGAAAAATCCAAGACATTTGGTAAATACAGTTTTTTGAAAAAGTGCCCTCCATCGGAAATAATGGCCTTTAAACAGGTAGACTAAAAACACTTAATCGTAAATATTTACCAAAGGATTTGCCCAACCATCATGATAATTGTACTATCTCTATCAATAAAGGTAATAAAAACGGTCATTTTAAACCCATTTTGAAATTTGGGGCCCCCTTTAAAATGGGTTAAACACTGGTAGTGTTCATAAAAACTGCATGTAATTTCTTTACCTTTGAGAATTTTGTAATTTTATTTATTTTTTTAAATACCCCAACTTAAGTACAAACTTTTTTTCCACTTGAAATTTTTGAGAAACTGTACTGTTTATCAATAAACAGCCAAAAACTCTATTAATGTACCCCATATTTCATATTTTGCGTTGACTTGACAAAAAACTTACTTCAATGTAGTGACAGTGGTAAGTGACATACAAATTTCAAAAGAAAGTCTAGTTTTATGCAAAAATATGGGGTACATCAAAGGTGTTTTTGGTAGTTTATTCGTAAAAGGTACACTTTCTCAGAAATTTCAAGTGGTAAAAAGTGTTTACTTAAGTTGGGGTATTTAAAAAAATAAATAAAATTACAAAATTCTCAAAGGTCAAGAAATTACATGCAGTTTTTATCAACACTACCAGTGTTTAACCCATTTTAAAGGGGGCCCCAAATTTCAAAATGGGTTTAAAATGAATGTTTTTATTACCTTTATTGATAGTACAATTATCATGATGGTTGGGCAAATCGTTTGGTAAATATTTACGATTAAGTGTTTTTAGTCTACCTGTTTAAAGGCCATTATTTCCGAAGGGGGGCGCTTTTTCAAAAAACTGTTTTTACCAAATGTCTTGGATTTTTACCAGCTATCTCCCATTAAAAAAAAAGCAGATTGATCGCGGACACCCTGTATATTCCTCAATACAAGGACGAAAAATTATGTTTTTTTTAGCTCTTGGGCTGCACAATTTTTAAGAGTGGAATTGAATTTTTGATTCTTTATGTTATCTCTAGTAAAAGCCTAAAAGAATTGATAGATTTTATTTAATTCAGCTCACAGTTCGCAATATTTTATTCCACTTCAATAAATTCAAGTTCTGACATAATTTAAAATTGGTTCTGGGACCTATAATTTTCTTCCTTTCCCTTTAACATTTCTTTTTTGCAGGAGGACAAACTGCATTAGATTAAAAGTATGTTTTAACCTTGGAACGCAAAATTTGTGTCCTGGTATAAATATTTTTTTACGACTGTCCCAATTTAAAGATGTTATAATTTTCTTTGAATCATTTCTTGTTTCTAACATTGTACTATGTCAAATCTAATAAAGTTAATGTAATGTCTGCGTTTGGAGACCGGAAGTACGAATTAGAACCAATCAAAGTTAATCTGTTGTCAGCTGATTAGTTTATGCGTGGCCTACTCTCTAAACTAATTTTATTTGATGAGGGACACTCTAATAGATGGAGACAATGCAAAAAAAAAATCAAGATTGTAAAGATAAATGCCATAAAAAATTTTGACTTTCATGGTATTTTCTTATATTTAATGAGTAATTTTCTTTGCAACATGTGATTGCTTTTTACTTCTTTTTTTTAAGTTTTTAATGCTAAAAATTTATAGCCTCACGCCTTTTAAGGATTAGTTTCATATTTACTACATATAACAATAATTTTACGTCAATACATATTACAATAAAGCCATTGCAAATACATAAAAATAAAACAAGAATAAAGAGTTATTTATAGTTTATTTTACACATTTAGAAATATCTTTCATGTACTTTAATGTTCTAAATAATAAAAGACAAAATTTGAATAAACTACTTTACATTAGGTACATTTTCTTTCTCACGTTACAATCATAACAAATATTTTAAAAATTAATTATGTTACAAGAGGAATCACTAAAATAAAGGATTATTTAAATTATGGCGGCTAATTACGCTTCAAACAGCGCATGTGCCACAATTCAAACAACGCATATTTTCAACTAAAACGGTTCGCCACAACCAATCATACTATCTTTTTACATTATTTATAACAAAAAAAACTAACGCAATAGTCTACGTTTGTGTCTACCCAATATTTAGTATTTTACAAGTAAAACAACAAAATAAACCAAGTTGGCATAGTTTTTGGATCAATTATTTGGCTTATTAGTTAATTTAAATATCCGATGAGGCATTAACTTTTTCATTAACTGCCTCAAAATTTTCGCCAACCTGGTTTATTTCCATGTCATTATAGCAATAGTGAATTGACACAAAATTTATTGAATGTATGAAATCACATTGTTTTTAAATTGTTTTCTACACTCTATGCACCATAATAACCGATTCTGTGACCCAGCATGCGCAGATGCCTAGGCGTAGAATCGTGAACGTTGCATTATTGCACCAAACATTTTTTTACAGCGCCCTGTACTTCGAATTTGCTTACAAACTGACCTGAACACGTAAAAAATGGAAAATTTCTCATGTTGAGATCCAAAAAAAAAAACGGTTGGTAATTACACGATTTACATTAATTGATTTTTATAATTAAAACTTATAACAAAATAAACAACATTATAATACATTCACTGTTTACAGTTTCTTTGTTATTTAAATTTTTTATAATTATGTATACCTAAGTAGTAACTAATCACTTTCTACTAAACTGCCGGCCAAACCCTGTAACAAAAAGAAGAAAATTAACGTCAGTCTAGTAACTGTACATAGTAGCTGCCGCCCAAAAAAATCAAACTATTGGCGCGTTAAATTTTAACAGTTCGAAGTCGAGACTAGATAAAGACATAAGTCCGACGACGGCTTAAGTTCCAGCCAGTAAAGTATAGTAATTAATAAAATAATTTGTTTACATGTCATAAGGCGACGACCTGTATTTCTATAAATTGAAATATTAAAATCAATAATAAACGATGCCAATTATCCGTGTGTAATCTTACATTTAATGACTCAAATTAGAATAATTTCTCATTAAATACTCTAGCATAAGTCACGATTACGAATCATTAAACATTACACAGAAATTGTATCTATAAAAATCTTCATAAGCTGGAAATTCCCAAAATTATTTTGGTTTATGCTTCAAAAAATGTTTCAACTTAGATAAATATACTTGGAACTATTTAGGAGCCTTAAAACATGAGCGCCACCTTTTGGCTAGCAAGGTAGTACGTCAAATATCTTTTAGATGGCAGCACACACTTATTTCGCGCAACATACTCTGAGTAATTTTTACTAAGGGCACCGTTAATTTTGCTTCTAATATGTAATGTTTTATGTAAAGTTTTTCCTTTTGACTAAAATACGTAATCTATTACTAATGCACTTGGGTGCGTTATTTTTTCTTTTAAAAAGCGCGTCATGAGGTAAGGCGTGTTAAAATATCAAGGTGCATTCTGACGCATCAAAAAAATGGTAAAGGGCGATTTATAAAACGTTACTTTCACTTTACTTCCGCTTTACTTCGGCGTAACTTTACAGAAAAATAAATAAAATACATGGGAATGCATTAGCAGATTTATACTTCACTTTAGCGCTACTTTGCTGATTCATTTAGCTGGAAGTCGTACAAGTCGAAAGCCGAGCTTGGCCGATCATGCGCAAAATTTGCAAAAATGAGATATTCACCCTTATTGCCAAGGGTGGTGATTACGGAATATCACTTCGTACGACCTGGTGGTCTTCTTATGTAGGTTTCGTACGAAGCGATATTCCGTAATTACGGCCCAGGGGTAAATAGTCAAAAGTCGCGAGTTCAGACACATGCGCATAACTGTTCCCAATTTCACGTAACTTAACAATCTATAAAGTGTGATTTAGAGATCAATTAACTTAACTCAACACCACTCAAAGCTACTTTACTCCACTTAACTTGACTTGACTAAATTAAGGCATTTATAGTATAAATTTATACGTTAGTTAATCACAAGAAAATTTAGTAAACGCCATCTATCGGTAAATGTTAGAATCGTCTTATTTCTGTAAATATACAGAAATTTATATGAAATTCTTCGATAATCTTTGTAATTTTAAAAATTTGGTCTAGTAGCCGATAGATGGCTCTGTGAAGAGGCTTACTTAACATAAAATTAGATGAAATTTACCAAAATTAAAAAATAGAACCTTAAGTAAACGTCAAGTTAAGTTAATTGGATCTGTAAATGCGATTTCATCTTTCGTATAATTTATTTTAGTCGCGCTACGTTAATTATAAGTGAAGTTAAGTTAATTCATCTATAATTCAAGCTTAAATTAAGCAAATTTGTTGAGTTACGCGGAAGTGAAGTTACGCCGAAGTAAAGTGAAAGTAACGTTCTATAAATCGCCCTTTAAAAACTAAAAAGAAGTAAAAACTTACGTTAAAAGGCCCGGATTGTCCGTAGGATACCACGAATACTGAGGAATGTAGTTGTGTGGCGGGTGGGGATGGGGTGCCGGATGTGGGGGTGGATGCAGGGGTTGTTGGGGCTTCACATCCCATCCTGGGGGACTAGCTGCCGGTTGTCCGGACATATCCGACCCTGGAGTCGAACTTGGGGTGGGGGAGGAATGTTGCATGTATCCTGTCGCTGGGGAACCACTCGAGGAACCTCCTCCTGCAAAAAAAAAAACCACAATCAGCAACAGAAACAATACATATATCTTGAAAACTGTGTTTTTTGTTTAAATCAAGATATTTTAGCTTTTAGTCCTGAAGATGAGTTATAAATGGTTCGAAACATGTTTATTAGGGCGATTTATAGAACGTTACTTTCAGTTTACTTCGGCGTAACTTCATTTCCGCGTAACTTAACAAATTTGCTTAATTTATAGATTGTAAAGTTACGTAAAATTGGGAACAGGTATGCGCATGTGTCTGAACTCGCGACTTCTGACTATTTACACCTGAGCCGTAATTACGGAATATTGCTTCGTACGAAACCTACATAAAAAGACCAACAGGTTTCGTACGAAGCGATATTCCGTAATCACCACCTTTGACACTAAGGGTGAACATCTCATTTTTGCAAATTTTGCGCATGATCAGCCAAGCTCGGCTTTTGACAGTACTACTTACAGCTAAATGAATCAGCAAAGTAGCGCTTAAGTGAAGTATAAATTTGCTAATACATTCCCATGTATTTTATTTCATTTTCTGTAAAGTTACGCCGAAGTAAAGCGGAAGTAAAGTGAAAGTAACGTTCTATAAATCGGCCTTTAATTAAAACCCTTTAAAAAGGTCAACCAATGAACAAAGATTAATTTTAAGAAGCAAAACCCAAAGTTTCTCCTGAAGATGATTTTAACAGATACGAAACGACATGATTTTTTTTGGGAAGTCTTACCTTGCATCATATTTTGGCCTTGGGGACCCGGACTTGACGACGGAATGTTGGAATTGGAGCCTAGAAGTCCGGAATGTGCTCCAGGGGTTCCATTATTGTTGTTTCCACCAGGAACTTGCGCTGCTTTCATCATTTTTTTGTATTTACTACGCCGATTTTGGAACCATATTTTTACCTGTAACAAAAATAATTTTTTAGTTTATTATGACCGAATACTGCCATAGTGGGTGTTGTATAAATAAATTTATGACGTTTTATATATTTTATAGAGTATAAAGCAATGTTTACAGTGTGTAGATTTTGAGCTAAAAAAAGGCAACTTTGATGAGCTGTAGCGAGAAAACTAAGAGACTTGGAAAAAATCCGATTGCAGTTTTAATTTCTGCACTTTTTAATTAACCAAAAAAAGTTTTTGACAAATTAATTTTCTCCAATTGATGTATTTGTGTATGGGCCTGCAACTTAGTATAAAATACTAAAGCATGATTTAGAGATGAATTAGCGTAACTTCACTTATAATTAACGTATCGCGACTGAAATAAATTATACGAAAGATGAAATCGCATTTACACATCCAATTAACTTAACTTGACGTTTACTTAAGGTTCTATTTCTTAATTTTGGTTAATTTCAGATAATTCAATGTAAAGTAAGCCCTTTACAAGAGCAATCTATCGGCTACTAGACCAAATTTTTAAAATTACAAAGATAATCGAAGAATTTCAGATAAATTTCTGTATATTTACAGAAATAAGACGATTCTAACATTTACCGATGGATGGCGACTAAATTAGCTTAAGTGAACTAACGTGCAAATTTATACTATAAATGCCTTAATTTAGTCGCGTCAAGTTAAGTGGAGTAAAGTAGCTTTGAGTGGCGTTAAGTTAATTTAATTTAACTCTAAATCATACTTTAATTTTGGTTAATTTCAGCTAATTCAATGTAAAGTAAGCCTTTCACTAGAGCCATCTATCGGCTACTAGACCAAATTTTTAAAATTACAAAGATAATCGAAGAATTTTAGATGAATTTCTGTAAATAAGACGATTCTAATATTTACCGATAGATGGCGTTTACTAAATTAGCTTGTTGTAAACTAACGTGTAAATTTATACTATAAATGCCTTAATTTAGTCGCGTCAAGTTAAGTGGAGTAAAGTAGCTTTGAGTGGCGTTGAGTTAATTTAATTTAACTCTAAATTTATTTGTTTTAAAGTGACGTATTTTTGTATGGGCCTGCAACATTTATAAAATACCAAAGCTCAATGTAAAAGTAACTTAAAAACGTGAATCTTGACTGGGATGCTTCTTGAAGAAGGTTGCAGGCCAAGCATTGCAGAGGAAATGTTACAAGGTCTTCGAGATTATCGCCAGAGATTGTGGCGTTTTGAAACCAGCGCCGTGCTGCTCCAAGACTCCGGCAAGGCGTATTTTTTAATTACTGTTTATAATGAGTATAAAAAGTTAGTGCATGAAGCGTTGAAGAGTCTATGTGAGTGACATGTGATGGCTCGCGGCCCCGCTTACTTGTCTTCTTATTGCTTATGAATAAGAATAAACTGCAAGGATTACATGGTACTATTTTATACGATATCTAATCAAGTAGCTCGGTACGGAAGGCCGACTGAAATAGGATCCTGCCAACAAGACTTCTACTTCTATGTTCTCTGGATTATATTTCTCTAATTTGAATACGGATCACTCCAGTTTACACCTTCATTACCATAGTATTACTTCTTTAATTTTGTTCTTATTTTATTTAGGAGCTTTAAATTGTATTAAAAAAATGTTAGCTTTTGTCAAAATCATGTTTCTAGTGGTCCTTACACACATGGTTATTGCGCAATGTCTGTTTTTAGCTAGCAGTTTCATAAAATCAGAACACCTCAACTTTTATTGCTCATTGTCCTTCACCATTAGTTTAGTACATAAAAAAATTCGAAGAAAGTAATGTAGGTAAGTATTTTTAATCTATTCTCTCTATTGAATCTAAACAAACTTTTATTCGTGTTAGACACAACATTACAAGCCATGAGAATCCATTAAGAATTCCGTTTACTGTTTTGAAAAACTTATTCACACAAATAAAAATAGTTACATCAACTTTTTAAATAATTATTTATTTACATTTTTAGTTTAAATAGACATTAGACAACCTTATAGAGATTTAATTTTTATATGAATAATTATTAGTGAATGATTTATGGTTAGGAGAAATAATTATAAATAAAAGTACAGTTAAATTAAATTATCATTTTATGGCACCAAGACTAAGTATTTTATACCATAAAGAAATAAAACTTTTAGTGCATAAAAAATATACCAAAGCATTCTCGTGTTGGATACCTTGACTGTTTTTTGTAAACCAGCATAATAAAACGCTTTTATGACATTTGTTAGTTGCAAAAACAGGAAGACACATTCGTTTTCGATGAGAAATTCTTGGGTTTTGCATATTTCCCCAAGGCCATTTGCAAATTACATTCATTTACACAAAAAATACAGAAAATGCAAACCAAAACAAATTTGTACTTTTTTTGCCATAAAGACTATCAATGTTAGTTTTGTTGCTTCCTGAAATTCGGGACACTCCAATGGACATAATCTTGTGCATGTATATAAATTGCAAGTGTTCTTCTAAGTTAAAAACAATAAAATCAATTTACATCAGGTCAGGATACCTCTAGCACTAACGTCGACGTTAAAATTTTATAGGTTTTCTGTTCTACGCGACCGTTGATGTTCCTCATATGTTTTATGTTTCCCCTGATGTCAGTCAGCTTAACCTTCTGCCAAACCAACCATAAAGCCGTTTGTTCAATTATAGTATTTGTCATCTCATTTTTTTTTATTTTCATAAGGATGTTCCAACTATTTTTTTTATTTTTATGTGGAAATATGGATTTAATTATGACACATCAGTTTTATTATTTTTTTTATTGCAACTAATGGGAATCTGAGTAAATAATAATTATATTTATGGAATAAATGATAGGTATTTTGAAGCAAAGGTATTATTTTTGATATTTCCTTGTTAATATGCTAATGTTTTGCATAAATTCAAATCTTTGTTTTTCTTTAAAAAAAACTTGTTACAGTTTTTATGATTTTTTCAAAACACAGATGGTGTTTTGCTTTGAGCAGGACTTATCTGCAAACTCAAATTAGCGAATTTCCATTTATATATCTTGGTGCTACCGTGCAAAATTCAAAAATGATTAATACAAAATAAATTGCGCGGCTGATGCGGCGGGATAAATTTTTTAATTTCTTTTACTGTGCTTTTTTTCCTGAGAGAAACTATTAATGCACTTGTTCTTGTTTTGTTATAATTAATTGCGTTTTTTTGCATCGAGTTTTTCAAGCGTTGCAGCGCATCAATCATTTTTCAGATTATCATATCAAAAAATACAGTTAGGAACAAATTTAGCTTAGATTTTTTTAGTAGGTCTTCATTAATAAGGTGAACAACAAGTTGTTTAACATAATTTTTAATTATATTATGTTAATTACATGTTGTATCTATACGCATTATAATATCTGGTTGTTTTTTGTTTCTTACGTAATCAAAATAACTTTAGTCGAATAAGAAACACGAACTGTCGCAAATAATCTAACGAAGACAAGGAATTTTGATTTAATGGACTTAAAAAATCGACTTCCTTTCGTATTACATTACATGAGATTGAATTAATTATTATTTGCGATTAATATTAAGAATAATTGACTGTTTACTGTAAGAAAGTAACATAGTTTGCGGGATAATAAATTCAATTACAATTATTAGTAGGTATAATTGACATTTGGCATTATCAATCTTTGCAGAAGCAAAGAACGTACATTCCGCACATGCATTTAGTCTTCTTGTACTCAAAAACTATTAATTTCTTGGTCACAATCCTTAAAGCACCCTAGATTATAGTGACTTTTTTTCGAGGGAGTTTTATGTAACGCTGCTTCGGAGGAATGTAAAGTCAATGTGAAAATGTCCAGCATTTCCCGTCGCCAAACAAATTAATCATGTCGTAATTTGTAAACAATTGAATTAATTTCAAACATGAGCAAGCCTGATGGACATCTTGTAACCGTTTAACAAAAAGTAACAAGTTACGCTTCGCTTCAGAAAATCGTTTATTTACTACCCAATTTATAGATGCCTAGTTTTATAGACGTCGTATATTTATTTTATTAGACTCAATGACCATAAATGTTTCGGATTAAGAACGTAGAGTCCAATTGACATGCATTTTTATTCACCAGGAATCGTGGGAGCATAGGTGCCGCTCCTTATCAAAAGGAACCTAGTAACATTTGTAATATGTGTTCTGCCATGTGTAAAGCGGAAACGGAATATGTCCTAAGGCGTAGCTGTACCTAGTTGTACACTCGAATGCTTAGAAATACCTACTTTTTGTTTTATACCATTTTTTACGAAGCGACTAGATATTAAATGCACTAACTGTTACCAAATGCACGCGAATTAAAAGCGTATGTAGAGCTACACGCAAAAAATGTCCTTTTTTAACACAAACAATGTATTACACTACAAATTAGAAACAAAACTACGTCACTTAACCCCAAAAAGGACGCTTTATGCTATTTTGACACAAATCAGCTGATCTTACGCCGCCATGACACTTCATACTTCATCTAGAATGCCTCGACAAGTTTTACTGACTGCTGTAGTTTTTTTGACAGTCCTTTAACTCCTTTGTGGTCTAAAAGCATATTTACTTTAATCTGATGCAGCAAGTCATGACGTCCTGCTCAGACAAAGCGCGGTAATAAAGACACAATGTGTCAATAATTCCTTGCCCAAATACAATACGCTAGTTACACATAATTTTGAATAGAACCCACGCGTTAGGCTCAATACATAGGTAATAAGTTCATTTTCTCAGCATGCCCGCTGATATCAAGGCCCAAGGGTAACTTTGATTCATTAAATGCATTCATATCAGAGCACGTGTCGGCGCGTCTTACTAATCGATTAACCCCTTTTAAATTGAAACTACCCTCCTTGTGATGTGATCCACTTTTAATGCCTCGTTTGCGAGCTTAAATCGTAAAAAAATAAGAAATGTATTAAAATGAATAATTTGACGCAAAACAGCTGATGGCATGCGGCCATATTGCGTGACGTAATGTGACACGCGGTGCTACTTGATTAATTAGGGTCATTTAGGATTTTGGCGCGAAATTCAAATTGTTTCTATAATTTTGAGTGACCTTAACGTTTTTTAGCTTATTAGCGTATTCAACATCGCAATATGTCGCCGTTTCCGCTTTATTAGGCAGGATATAGGCGGCAGCAGTTATTTCCTGTCCCTTGAAGCGACGATGCCCCTATATTCTCGACACGCAATATAAATTTGATATTTTATTTTTTCTTGTTGTTGTTTTTATTTATTGATCTATATTTTATGATATTACGGATTAAAAAAGTTTGCAGCCAAATAGTGTGTTGTTTTAACTTTATGGATAGGAGTAAAATGGAAACGAACTGTTTTTAGGTAATGACTTTACTAGTTTACTAGGAATGATTAATGACACCGAATGTAAAAATACGATAGAGGTTGTAAAACAAAATTAAGCACTTATATTTTTATCTCTTAAGCTTGTTAGAGTTTGACCACCGCACATTTAAAACATTCTATCCAACCTATTTGTGCAATGTTTCATTTTCAAAGAACTTGAAATACATTTTCACCAATTGATTAAAAATTCAAAACATAGAAAAGTCTATAAATCATTACGGTTCGTCATACTTCGATGTAAAACTGACTAACACACGTTAGTGTTTTGTTTCAACTCCGCCCTAAGCGTTTTGATCATAATTTTTAATTAAGGTTGAAGTTCTTTTTTTCGGTTTTGCCGCATTTGTTCAAAGAATAAAGAATCTTATTCTTTCTCGGAATTATCGCGTATCTTATTGTTTTAATCGAAGAAATTATTCAAGACCAAAATGGTAAATGAATAATAGCCAGAGGCGTACCGAAAAAATCTGAAAAAAAAATTGGTTTTTCTACCTGTGGTTGGACAATCGATTTTTGTCTAGAGTTGAAAATGTGTTTTTGCCTGAGGCGATAAGACGTAATTGTTTGTGGTGACTAATGTACAGTGTTGCATAATTCCATGTTTTCTTACGAATGCATTTATGCATTTTTATATCTCTTGATCTTAGCGATGACCTTGGAAAGTACCTAGTAGCCGCACTTTGCTATTGTTCAATTTTAAAAAATCATAAATTAAGAAACAATGGGATAATATACCCACAATGGGAACTCAGATTCAAAATCAAAAGTTTAACTACAATTATTTTTTAACCTTCCAAAGTTATAAAAGAACAAAAATGTTAGACTAAGTCAACCTGAACTAAAAACATGTCCATTTTTATCAAGGTGATATTTTTCAATTTTTTATTCTATGACATTTTTTTATCAGGGAAAAACCTATTATTATAGTTGATACCCTTATCTATGACATAAGGCAACATTATATTTTCTTTGCACATGCAATGTCCGATAGCGTACATTGTTTCAAAAATATTATTTTTATCAAGTCAAAAAACGCTTAATGAAGGTTCTTAAAAAAATTCCGGAAAGACTAATAGATTAAATACTACCTATTACAATCACTTTTTAGTTCCACAATTTTTTACAACTATAAAAATAGTTGGCTTTACAAAAGAAATGCCTAAAGCCAACAAGAAAATGATTTAAATAAGCAGTTAGAAATCTAGTATAAAATCTACATCAATAAATACTAATAAACAAGTTTAATGCTATAGAGATTATCACTTTTATTTACTAATTATATTATAAATTATAACAATAACAATTAATAAAACATTGCTCGGTTATAACACACACGTTCGTATAAACTTGGAGCAGAATAACAAATGGTTATGATGGTATCTAAACTCATTATTGCCAACCTTATAATAAAATACAATTTAGACCCTAACACGGCCACAAAAAAAGAAAAAAAAATCTTAGCAGAATGCTGAAAATTTTGCAAGTAGCAAAATTGTGTCCAATTTTAAACAGGCCGGCAAATTAAAAAGAAAACCTTACTGTCGCGACAGGTGAAAACCTCAAAAACAATAATTGTACATTTTTCACAAAATAAAATTGTCAAAAATTAGAACTAGACTTAGGGTCCTTTAGGGAAGGCAAATGCGTTCAGGATCTTATCTAAAAGAACCATCGAATTTGCTTTACTAATTATTGTGTTAAATACAAGACAAAATAAGTATTAACTCGTAATGTTCAGTCTTAACTTATAGTTATAATAATATATTACATTTAAAATACATTGAGAAAACATCAATCAACAACTAGCTACAATGCCGCTATTAGTATTTTAACAAATTACTTTGTTAACTTTTAAGTACTATATCATCATACATTATTGATGTATAGACTGTGAAAATTTTTACAAAAGCTTTAAAAGCAAAATATTTGATTTTTCACTTATAATTTATGTTTTGGAAAATGTTAACAAAAAGACCATAAAAAAAATCGTGCTTGTTAAGCTTGTAGGAAGTGTGTACAAAAACATCTCGCCCTTATTGACAATTTACATGTACGTACATAAAAAAATTAAGAATGGCCGCAACGACATATGTTTTTCAGACCTAGAAAAACATTACTTGTTTAACAACGACTTTTACTTTGTCAAGACATAAGTAACATATTTTTGACTGATGTTTTGTGTACTACTTTTAACCAAACCTAATTTATAAAAAAGGCAATATTTTTTTCTAACAAACCCATAATTTTAATTAATCCAGTTATTTATTTTGGTACAAAAAATAAACAATATAAAAACATTAAATCAAGAACGACGATAAAATCTTTGGAAAGTTAATTTTAGCACCATTTAGGTATGTGGGACCCTTAGCATTAGGAAAAGTTTTACAGTGTACAGTTTTACAATAAAAAATTTATTTTTTGACTGATGGGTTTATGGATATTAATGGGTTTAGATAAAAATAGAAAAAGGATATAAGGTCCTTGCAGTTTAAATAAATGTTGGTTTAATAGTACAGTCAATCCGTATGTGGACATCGACAAAATTCCTGGTAGAGCCGCCTTTTTTATATGATGTAACTGGATGTCCAAAGAGTAAAACCCCAAATTGGCGTATATCTACCTATTGCAGAAACGGAGTTATGGCCCCCCAAAGGGCCCCCTTTAATTCATCACGGTAGAACTGCACCAAATTTTGCAAATAGATGTCCAATAAGGTTTTCAAAAAAAAATTTAAAATAAAAATCTCTAAAAAAATTCTTTCATCCCCTAAATAGCCCCCAAAGAGTAAAAACCAATCACGTTGGATTTACACCAAATTTTGAAGATAGATGTAAAATGAGATGCTAAAAAATATCTGTTAATAACTTTTTTTGAAAAAAAAATTTAATGCCCCCCTTAAAAGCCCCCTTCGTTTATGGGGGAAGGAATTATTTTTTGAAAAAAAGTTACAGGGAAATATTTTTAAGCATCTTATTATGCATCTATCTGCAAAATTTGGTGTAAATCCAACGTGATTGGTTTTTACTCTTTGGGGGCTATTTAGGGGGTGAAGGAATTTTTTTAAAGATTTTTATGTTATTAAAGGGGGCCCCTTGGGGGGCCATAACGTTCGTTCGTTTCTGCAATAGGTAGTTATACGCCAATTTGGGGTTTTACTTTTTGGACATCCAGTTACATCATATAAAAAAGGCGGCCCTACCAGGAATTTTGTCGATGTACCCCCCTTATTTAGGACACATTGACTGTAGTATAAGTTTCATTCAAAAAATTAGTAAAAGACTAAAGGAAAAAGAGTATTTCTTTTCAGGAATACATTATCATTAAAACCATGTAGTACACCATAAAAAAAATAAGGAAAATAAAACAGTGTTCTATTTAAAATAAGAAAGTACACCCGAGTAAACACCTGTTCGGAAAAACATCTGTGCATTTTAAATTTATACAAAAACAGTATTTGTTTAACTCTATTTCCAAGCAATTTTTTTAGTTTAATTATTTTTCCAGTTAAAAGTGAACTTATTTAAAAAAACGTATCGCAGTAGCGTTGGATCGAAGTCCTTCCATCTGGCTACATGGAAATGTTTAATAAAATGTAATTAATTAAAAGCAACGTTGGTATCATTAGTTGAACTTGGAAAACGAATTAAAGCACCTGTGTCTTTAATAATATTAATGTAATCAATCAAATGCACTATACATTGTGACTAAGTTTTAAGCTTGATTTAGAGATCAATTAACTTAACTCAACGCCACTCAAAGCTACTTTACTCCACTTAACTTGACTTGACTAAATTAAGGCATTTATAGTATAAATTTATACGTTAGTTAAGCACAAGAAAATTTAGTAAACGCCATCTATCGGTAAATGTTAGAATCGTCTTATTTCTGTAAATATACAGAAATTTATATGAAATTCTTCGATAATCTTTGTAATTTTAAAAATTTGGTCTAGTAGCCGATAGATGGCTCTGTGAAGAGGCTTACTTAACATAAAATTAGATGAAATTTACCAAAATTAAGAAATAGAACCTTAAGTAAACGTTAAGTTAAGTTAATTGGATCTGTAAATGCGATTTCATCTTTCGTATAATTTATTTCAGTCGCGCTACGTTAATTATAAGTGAAGTTAAGTTAATTTATCTATAAATCAAGCTTTACTCGGCATGGTTAAAGTTTGCGGAATTTTCAACACAATGCTCTGCGTGTCTCATTTTTAATTATTATTTTAATTTATGTGCTTAATTTATTAGGTAATTGGTTGCAATAATGTTTTTTACACTTTAAAATCTGGTTTTTATTATTTTATTAACTTCGCCTGTGTTCTTTAAGATTAATCGAAGAAATATACATAAGAAATCAATCAACAATTCTTAGCTCTTACGACAGCAAAAATCATGTTTTTCCAAATGAGCTTTTCTTAGGTTTTTTGTTAATTTTAGAAGGGTATTAATTTTGTCTGCGAAGGTACATGAAACTTGTTTGAAATTTCCTGCCTGTCGTAAATGCTCACGCTCAATGCTTGCGTTAACGGACCTTGTTCAGGATTTTATATCCAAAATATAAATATGAAAGAGGTAATAAAACTACTAGCAACTTCATAGATCAAATTTCATTGATTACTACAAAATTACAATAAAAACTAGAGCTAACTATAAAGCGCAACAAGCAGGTGCCACCTGTATTCTAAATGAGCGCTTAGTCTAATTAATTAATACAGAAAAAAGGCAATATACCATTAGTTATTTGCATTATGGTGCACATTTCCTTAACTGCTAAGTACTACCATAAACCTTAGGCTTAGAAATAAGTCTAAAACATATTTTTGCAGTACGTCATAAACTCGTTTTAATTACCTTGGCTTGTTTTTACAACTTAAATTTTTATTTCTCTCTCTTGTAACTTAGTAATAAGATAAAAAATCTTGCATATATTAACGTAAACTTTGCATATAATTAATCTACAATGATTGACTTGTTGAATTATGAAACTAGCAAGTAACAAATTTGAATTTTGCCCAGTTTTGTGAAACGAATAGTAAATTACAACATACACAAGTTGAGCTATTGCAATGTTGGCGTAATGACCTTTTTTACTTGAAATTAATGTTCATATTCAAGAACTGTGACCATCAACAAGGCTGCTAACCGGAAGTACATGCACATCTATCTTAAATTGTCATTTTCTGTGAGAAAATTGTTTCAGTAATTGATAATAGCCTGTTGCTAAAGCATCTTTAACACTAACTACACACTACAGATTTTTATTGTAATAATAGTCGAAGATTTCAAATGAGGCATTACTTCACACAAAATCGGAGCTGAAGCTATAAAAAGTGTCTATTAGCGGTCAAAGAAAGACAAACGAATACCCCATAAAACTATTTTTACTAAACTTAAGAGGTAAATTTTAAAATAACTCCTTGCTAAAGGATACGTCATGTTTTTTGGTATTGCTGCCCATGACTTTAAGAAAGGCTTTTTTATCATTTATTTAAAAAAGCTCAAATCCAAATTGGACATTCCATATTGCAATGTTTGCGTAAGTTGTCCCCAACATTCTCCAGATAACAATTGACCAAAATAACATTTTTTTGCAAGGTTGGTGCTACACACATAGATAATTTTATAATGATTTTATGGAGAATAATCAAATGACAATAAAATGCTTTTTCAATCACAAGGATGTGACGTAGACTCTAACATTTTATTCGAAAAATTCTCATTATAGTTTTCAAGGTTCTATACTTTAAAAACATGCATGTGCACATGTGTATGACAATTCAAAATAAACAATGAAAAAAATAAACAATCAAAATTACAGGCTCTTATTAACCCTTGTGATGTAATTTTTTGTTAGTTTTGGACAATGCTTGAGTACTATTTCAATTGTGGATGAATATTTGAATAATAAAAAAAAAATTACAAAGTACCCAAAAATAATTGGTATACATTTCCATGAAAAATATTTTTTACATGTTAAATAGTATAAGTTTAAATTGCGTAAAAACATTTGCACTAGTACTAAAACATATTAATTAATTGTAGGTATTACCAAAGAAAATTTAATTACTTTTTCTCCTAATGACTTTTTAATTATGTGTTTTTGTTCAAACAAAAAACAAGACAACGTAAATTAAATGATTTGCTGATTTTTTGTAATAAATTTAAAAAGTATAACCAGACAAATAAACAAACATAGTTGAAGGGGTGCATCGAGCCCCTAAATAATTAATAAGTTCTAACCTGTAATTATCGCGGTGTAACATCGCGTATTCAAAATAAATAATTCGCATATCTCCTATAAAATAATGTTTGCATGATGTTTCAGTCAAAAATAACGGAAACAGCTGCTCGTTAAATCCGGGAATCCAGAGATATAAAACTACTACCTTACGCTACAGGGTGGTCCACAAAAAACGGGGAGAATACCAACTGGCCGCATCTACCTGAAAAGACTATTAGCTGGCCGCGCCTAATTGCAGGGTGCATGGTCGAAGTGGCCGCGCGATATTTCTGGTTTGGTCGTACTGGCCGCGACTAATTAACTTCCTTTTACCTAGATTTATTTTTCTGTATCCGATGTTTTATTGAGTTATGATATTAGAAAATTGTAAAAAAGAGAATCCTTTGGATAATATACAAACTTTTATTATCATTAAAACAAGCCAGCAACGTTGAAAGTACTCAATGCATGTGTTTTTAAGTTTTATTGTTACCGACAGACTTTTTTAAAAGCACTGGAGGACACATCCACTGGGGGACACTAGGTTAGGTAGGTTAGGGTAAGTGTTGCTGCTAAAAAGAATATTTAAACAAATGTGCTTATGTCACCAAACTGCAATGTAAATCATTTTTTCAAAAAAATATTGATAGTTATCGTTGTTATTTTATAAAAATAAAATTCGTTTGGTGTTTATACTCATCCATTCACAAAACTTCTGAGACAGCTCCTTTTCTACCTGGTAAACATGGAAGCAGGTAGAAAAGGTACCGTGGCCAGCTCCACCATGACCCATGCAGTAAAATGCGGCCAGCTCCACCAATTCACCCCTCATTAAATTTTATAGCGCGGCCACCTCGTATATGCCCGTTAAGTACCTACACCCTTAATTTTTTTGATTTCTTAATAGCAAGATATTTGAAGATTTTAAAAAGCTGTCTTGCCTTTTTTTTTTAAGTTTATTAAACTAAATAAATAATATACCGGGTGTTGTAATAAAATAAGGTTTTTTTTAGCATTTTGTTGATTATTCTCTTTGCCTTCACCTGTAATGTTTCGAAAGAGTTGTAGCAGTACAGAAATATGTATTTCTTTGATTAGTCTCATTTTTTTTGTGGTTTGAGAAATACCCCACGGGCAGTTTGTGTTCGGCCAGTATGGTCTACAAAAGCACGTAAACAAGCTATGTCGTATTAAAATAGTGAATAAGAGTGTACCTACCACAATGTAGTTGAGTGTACCTAACCGCCCATATTGCTTGCATAACCTCACGAGTTGGAAGAGAAAAGAATAATTTAGAAACGCCCATTGGACATGTACACCTCGCATCGATTTATAACAAGCAAAAATACACTTTAAAATTCAACAGACCTTATTTTGTATAACCTTAATGTCTGGCGAAGGAGAAACATTTGATTTTTTTTGAACCGATGCACTTTTGCGCAAGATTTCTTAAGATGTAAGCCAGCTGAAGTCTGTAAACCGATAGACAGTTCACATGCTTAAATATTTTATAAAAAACTTACAAAGCTTTCGGAAAGAAATAAAAAAATAAAAAATACTTTTTCGAGAGCCTTAAAAAAACCGTGTCCTCTTATTTGCGTACACCCAATTTGCGTACAGACCCAATTTGCGGACCTAAATGGTCAAAAACGGAAAGGTTAGAAGTAGTGTGTTTTTTTACCTGGGTAAAGTCCAATATGCATATTTTTTATTTGAATTTCAGGGTTTTAGACTGACTTTTATGAAAATACTGGAGGACATTTTTCCACTGGGGGACATTAGGTTAGGTAGGTTAGGTTAAGTTTTGCTGCTAAAATGAAAATATAAACTCTAGCTATGTCGGTGCCTAGCAGTGCGTCCAAAATTGTGTGCATTACACTGAAGGACATATTACTAGGTGTTGTTCTCGGTGTTTTTATGTAAAAAATGTATCAACACATTATCAGAAAGCATTGTAGTTTAAAATTATTTTATCTTTATACTAAATAAAAGCATAAAATATTATCACTGACTTCTGCACATAAATATCTCAAATTAAAGGATAATGCTTTTCTTACTGCAGGTAAACGGATTAACTCTTACTTAATGACTATGTACGCGAATTGGAGAGTATTTTGGAATGTACGCATATTTGAGGTACGCAAATAAGAGGGCTTCATAAAAAATACTTTTTCTAGAGCCTTAAAAAAGCACATTTGTCTAAGAGTCCAAGCCGCTTGACTTGCTACATCTTCATACAAAAGGTATGATGAAGTAGAGGGCGTATAAAGCTTTGTAATGGTTTTATATATTCTCATTAATTTTAGTTAATTTGTTTTCTGATCGATCTCCGACAAGTTTGTACACCAGACGGGCTGAACAAGTGGGCTGTATAAGTTTCAGAACTTCTTGTCTATCACACATGTATTAAAATAGAAAACTGTACCTCTTGACTTGGGAACTTTGTTGAAAAGCCGTTTTATACTTTTATGCCACAGGTTAACGTCATAAAAGTAAATTAGGTAAGTCTTTATGGGCCTTCACATAAAAAGAGACACCTGTTGGAAAAGTTTATAATTTTTAGCACCTCTACAGCCGTAAATGGGAAAAAGAAATTTTTGTTTTAGGTAAAAAGCAAAAAATATGATTAAGAAAAGTTTAGGTTAATTGGCTGAAAACTGTAAAATAAATAGAAAAGGATACTATCAAACACCTGGGTACTCAAATGTACAATTTTTAAGCACCAGAAAAACAGTGTTTTCTCCGAGAAATCAAACTCAATCTGTCGCGTTTGGTCATGAACTTCAGACTTCAGCAAATGTTAGATTTAGAAGAGTTAATTTTTAAAATTCCTTCTGCAAAAATGCAGTGGTATCCTTGGAAGCGAGTGGAGCAGTGGTTTCCTTGTAAAAATATTTTGTCTGCATTAAGATTCTAGTAACAAGAAAAACGTTTTTGCTGTTTTTTAATTGTGTAAAACAAGTTTAAAACAAGAGTCTTAAGGCCTGGTGTTGCATCTACCATTTAAGAAAGGGCGTTCTCGATTTGAATCTGATATATCCCAGTATAAAATTATACCTTACTGGTAGAAAATATAATAATAAATTCCGATAATTATCATTATTAAACACTGAAAATAAGCTTTATTATATTTGTTCGTAATTTTTCAAGAGCAAAATATGCAATTTTCCAGTAGTCGATATTGTCATGACGTATTAATCAATCTGTTTGCTTATGCCTCTTTATAAATCAATTTTTAACACTTCCACTTCTTCTCTTTTGCCCCCACAAACCGTTTTAGATCATTTATTACCGAAAATAAAACGATACTAACATTTTGTGATGCCCTCAGCAATTTTACAACACAATTTGAGGTCAGTTACTCCAGAAAATTCGGCATAATCACCTGAAGAGAGATAAGGTTGTCACCAAAATATTTTAATAAGAAGACTTAATTTTTTGCGGACAATGCTCGGCCCAAACAATGACCAGCGGTTCAAACAAAAACCAGTCTTCCTCGCATAGCAAATAGCCTTTACATAAAATTTGTATTCGACATTTGTAGTGGCAACACTGACACCTCATTTGTCAATATAAATTATTCGGTAAGGCGACGTCTTAATTCGTTCATCGATTGAGAAAAACAGTTATTTTATTTATAAATGCACACAAGGCCTGGGACCAGTGCGCTAAATAGTCATCGTAGTCATAAATATTTCGAGGTAAAACTTCACGGAATTCCATCCATGGCCTTATACGAACTCGGTTTTTACCGACCGACAATACGCCGAAATTAACCCAGTTGGCTTTGGTGCCGCGAAAAACAATTTTAAGGCAAAGCCTGCTTTTTAAAGACATGCGCGCAATATTGATGAAAATCTGAAACGCCGAAGGGTTTTGCAACGACTATAAATTCACGAAGGATTAGATTATGAAGAGATTAACACAAAATGCAACTGAGTTTTCGTATTACTTATACGGAAAGATATAAAAATAAGATTTATATTATGTACAATTCTCTTGTTGTATTGATTTATGGGGAATAAAGGCAATAATTAATAAATAATTAATACTCTAGAGACAGCTCAAATTTCCTAACCGCCTTCAATGCACATTTTATTATACTCTTCGCAAGACCAGGTCCGAAGAGTATATTGCAATCGATACGGAAAATCTAAAATCGTCAATTTTCATCCTAGAGCAAAAATTCTTGCAGATTCGTGTTTTTCATCGAATTTTGAACAACTTTGAAAAAATCCGTCCGTCTGTCGGTCGGTCGGTCGGTCGGTCGGTCGGTAGGGTGTATGTCACGTTTCTTGTAAACACGCTATCTCAAAAACCAAAAGGGATATCAAACTCAAATTTTAAGGAAAAATCAACCTTTATAAGAGAAAGAACCCTATTGTTTTTGACAAGAATCCCATGACTACAAAGCCCCCTTTTGCGCCCCCCAAATGAAAAAAAAATGGTAGCTCAACTATTATTAAATTTACAAAAAAAATTATTCGACATAAAACATGTAAAATTTAATTCTTTACAAAAAAGTATTCTTAAGTTTTTTTGTCCAACCCCCCAATCAGCCCCCAACATAAAAAAACCTCCTATTTTCGTTATTATTCAATCTTCAGAAAAAAATATTCTTTGCAAAATTAATGAAAATTTAATTTTCTATTAAAAGTGTTGACTTATTTTTTGAAAAGTTAACTAATAAGGTTAAAAAAACAAAAAATAAACAATTTCAGGAGCAAAAAACTTCTAAGTCCGAATAGCGTCACGTGTCGGTCAAGAAGGCCAATGTCAAAAATATTTCAAACAAAGAAACAAAAGCAGCTGTCAGAACAAATAACCTCAAATTATGTTAAACGTCAGAACTGACGTTTATCCTCTTCATTAACGAAATTTTTCGTGACTTCTGTTAACAGTGTGCACTCTTCGCAGATAATTAAAAAAAATATATTTTATTAAAAAGAAAATAATTATCCTCTAATAATTTTCTTGCGAAGAGTATTTTATAGAATGTGTAGCAATTATATAAAATATTGAATTAGCTTGGATTTAAAAAATATAAAATTAAAGTTCTACCGAATCCAAATTCTACTCGAGCTATACATTTGCGAAGAGTAACTTCTACGCGTTTCGACTTCTACCCATTCTAGTTTCAATTTTAGAATAGGGACAGACCGTTTGAATCACACCAACTAACAGTTCAAATTGATTAGTTTAATTAGACCAATACATATATTTTTTTTACATCTACAACAGTATGGTGTTAAAACAATGTAGAGTTGTATAAAAAGTTGTGAAACGCAAATGATTATTAAAATACGTAATTACAACCCTGGGAATTGATAAAATGAAGTAAACTAACAGAAAGTGACGTAATTTATGGTTAAGGGGAGAAAGTATGGAGTCTCTGAGATAAGGGCTGAAGTATTGGAATGGTTGAATGTTAGAGCGACGCCGACGCTCGTGGCAACGGGTACAACTAATTATAGGGAACTGAAAACCTTTGACATATGACCTGATCCACTAACGAGCTATCGACGGGAGTTTGGTTACGAGAAATAGTTTGTTTCCGAATTTATTTGTCTCTATAACATGAATTATTATTTGCATGTAAAGGACACTAGTTAACGTCGGGTTTTACAAAGGAATGTTAAATTTTAAACCTTAACTTTTAGTTATGTCAGTTATTTGAGTTAATTAACAGAAAATAAGAAAAATAAAATGAAAAATATTTTTATTGAATCAAACTCAAAAGGCCATTGACCTTGGTCCTTCAGCCATATCAGAAAATTTATCTATCAAAGTAAAGATTATCCTTTTAGGCTTTTAGACAAAAATGTAAAAAAAATCAAAAAATGCAAAACTTGCCCCATTTACACCATATTTTGTTCACAAACTTATAAAATGTTTTTAAAAACAAATTAATCATAAAAGCGTTTTTTAAATAAATTTGAAATTTTTTCTGAAACGATATGAAAAATTTTGGAATATTTTGACTATTTTTTTATTTTGCAAATTTATAAATGCGATAACGTGCAAAAGTTTATTAGTTCCTACCAAATATCATTAACATTATTCAGTTTAAACTGTATCCCATTAAATTAGCTTAAAAAATATTTTTTCTGAAAATCGTCCTTTTTGACAATTTTCCTAAGGGGTAAGTATGGAAAAAAATCAAAAAATTCAAAGTCACCCTATTTATACCAAAATTCGTTTTTGACTTCATAAAATAGTGCTATAAACAAATCCACAATGTTTTGTTGTACAAGCTTTAATTTATTTTCTAAAAAATATTTTATGACATCTATTTCAAAATTATTTTGATTTCAGTTTTTTGCAAAAAATGAAAAAAGTCAAACTTGCCATATCTACACCATATTTTGATAATAAACTTATTAAATGGATATAAGAACATAATGTTATTTAGTTTAATCAAAAATTAGCTTTTTAAAAAATGTTTAAATTTTGAGGGGAAACATCATGAGAAAATTTTTAAAATAATTAGCCTATTTTTACTTTTTCTAGATTTAAAGATGTTATAGCGTGAAATTATTTTCTTATCTCTATAAAATATCATTAATGTTATTTAATAAGATCTTTTCAAGTTAAATTAGCAAGTAAAATATTTTTCCTGAAAATCGTCATTTTTGACAATTTTTATAAGGGGTAGGTATGGAAAAATATCAAAAAATTCAAAGTTGCACCATGTGTACCAAAATTCGTTTGTAAGTTTAAAAAATAGTGCTTAAAACAAATCTACAATTAGTTTTTTATAAGGTCATTTAACTTTAAAAAAAAAATTCAAAAACTCATAATTATTTTGGAGAGAAATTTAAAAAAAAAATAAAAAAGTCATATGGTTGTCCTATTCATATCATAATTCGTTTCTCAGCTTCTTAAATGGTTTAAAAGCCAAAAGAAAGGTTCTTTTGGTAAATTAATTTTTAGAACCCGACGCACAGTGGTTAAACACCAAAATATTAACCCCAAAATTTAAAAAAATATTGGTGATTTAAATTTGTTAATTTAAATAGTAGAAAATACTAAGATTTCTTTTGTAAGTACTACCTATATTGTTTTATAAGTTTTGTTCACCAAAATCTACTAAAACGTGACAGTTCAAATCTTGACCTTTTCGATTTGGGTAAACACCACTGTGCGACGGTCTTAATTAAGTTTCTTTCACCATTTCAAATCACTTTTAGTTAGTTAATGAGTAAATAACTCTTTTACAAATGTGGTAATAAAAGTAACATTAGTTTACATAATTTAATTAATTTTGCGGCGCAGTGTTAAATGCAATTACTATTTAATTGCAAGAGATGCCGTCTGTCTTCTGACGCTAAAGAACGGTCACTTGTCTTACGGGTTATCTACCGGCTGGATGCATAGGCCTGACAATTCGTAATATCATAATCCAAGTCATAATAAAGTTTATCTTGTCGCTGAAATCTCACAGATGTAACTTAAGCCGAAACAAAATGTACAACACCTATTTTCCCTCATTAAAACGGACTAAAATATGGTTGAGATGCAACCATATATTTTTATTTTTTTTTAAAGCAATTGTACTAAAAAGTTCCCTTTAAAAAAGCATTAAAAATTGTAGTTTTGAAATTGGCGAATGCGCTAACATAAGCAAATTGGATTTATACCTATACTAATGGCAAGAAGTAATAAGACATTTTTTTTAAATTTTAAAACCCTTGTAAAAAATATAAATTAACCTATCATAGTGTTACATTTTAACCATAATAAAATTAGTTTAAACTGATTAATGATTTAATAGCATCAATAAAATAAACATTTACTATAATCTTAAAATAATTGCATTATATATTATTTTATTTATTGACTATTACAGTGTTTAGTACTTTGTATTTCATGCATTGAGAAAATTACTTTATAAACTTTGTAACTGAATTACAATAATTTAAGTATTAACCTACAAATAGTTGTACAAAAAGAATTTCAGATAGTAACTTTGTTTAAGTGTCTGATTTAACACCATTTCAATGTTAAAAGCCCTTAAATAGCCCCTTACTAAATGATTTTTATAGCATCTTTATGCTGTGTGATATTCTGTGTATTTTAAGTCTATCTCATAGTTTTAAGATTATGACCAGCATAATAATAACATCAATAAACTATATTACAGAATGTACACACAATGGCCACTATATTTCCAGTTAGAGCCCGCGGCAATCTATCAAATACCACCATGTGATTGGCGATCAAACTTGACATCAAAAAGAAATCTGAATAACTAGTATCTAGCATGTAACAAAAGAAAACAGAAAACAAATGAATCCTACTGCAGCCGCTGCTGCTGAGATCCTCCAGCTATTCATATAGCAGTTCCACTTAATTCTGCTACTGTTTTCTTCTGATAAATCATTAATTTAAGCAGCGCTCTAGTGTAAAATAGTGGATGCCTGACAAAAGGATGTAATTATTACTGGCTTTCTTGATGTTGTTGCCCAGTCAAGCTAGCGCAATTTTAAATTTCATGCCCACAAATTAATAATTTGATTCATATTATCATTAAAACAGTTTTCTTTTTGTTGTTTACATGAATTGAAAAAAGTTCCCATCTCAGGCAGGATGTTCTTATCAACCTTATTGATTGATTTTTGTTTTGTTGTTTGGATGGGAATTATTGCAAAAAGGCCTTTTTCCATTCGATCGGACATAAGACAATAATTATAAGGAGGTAGGTTTCTTTCAAAAAACCGATACACCAAAACGTAAAAATAGCATCACGCGAAAACAACACGCATACATCGGCACGAACCGTATAAAACGTTCAGATACACGTTATGAGTTGTGTCGAATAAAAAATTCAATTTTTTACCCTACAAAACACACTTTAACCCCTGTAAGGCGACATCTGGATCTTAACCACATGTTAACGCACCAAAAGAATCGATTTGTGCCCAAAAAGGGCGCATTTATTAAACAAAAACGGCACTAACCTGAGTTTGGGTGAGCCCTAAACTGGCCGCAAGTTCTGCCCGTTCTGGCAGGGCTAAATACTGCGTTCTTTGGAACCTCCGGTTAAGCTGCTGGAGCTGCAGACTTGAGTAAATGGTCCTTGGTTTCCTCATCTTTTTTCCTTTGCCACCGCCCGACGGTCGTTCCAATGACAGGCATTTGTCTGGAAAATAATTTTGGAGCATGTACAAGGTGAGCTTAGTAAAGTTAAAGAAATCCCTATTTGTACGCCAATGATTGTGTTTTAGTGCTACTTATACAGGATTACAATTCATTTTATTCAAACATGAGATTTTATCAAAAAACTAATGTCAATAAAATTGTTATAATAATAAGCGTTCCAAGAAAGGATATGTCTATCGAGACATAACTACGTTTTCATTTTTTCCAGTGATTGACATCCTTGTTGGATAAAAGGAAATGCTCGTTAATAAGTAATGGCATAAATGTATATTTCTTGCAAAATTAATAATATTTTTCAAGAAAAAAAATATATCGGTGCCATATGACCAATTGATTTTAGAAAACTATTAATTAAAATCAATTACGTGAAATGAAACCTAATAAATTTATTTTAAAGTGTCGTTATAAAACCAATTTTTCAATTAAATAATTAGAAAATATAATTATTTAATTAAGGTTTAAAAATATCCCTGCTTTGAGTTTACATCACTTAAATGACTTAAATTTCACGTAAAACTAGAATTTTTATAACGCAGTTTTAATTAACTTAAACGGTTCTAATTTGACTAAAAACCAAGGGAGGGTAATCACCCAGAAAGTTAATGCCAGGAAAATTAAATATCTCCAATATTCTATCTGCTTTTTCCAAAGAAATAATAGATAAGTAAGACATCTACCAGAGCAATTTGCAAAAGATTAACTCGTTTCCAATACGGATTCTGCTGGGAATACAAATGAACTTTTGCATTTTCCCATTAAATTATTAACATTGCTAACAATCCTGTTTGGATGTAATTAATATTAATTTACAGAGTCTGCTTGATTCTGTGTAGCCGTCGCTAAACATATTTTGTTGTTTCACCGAATGTGAGAAACATTTATTTGAACTTTCGTTAAATTAGTTTGGTCTAAATTTGGAGTTGAACAAAAATAAATAGTGCTAAAGGACCAAAAAAAATCATTTTAAAATTCTGTACTTATTGACTTTAAAAATATTTAAATTCTGGACTGATTGTTGCAATTAAAATTTAATAAGACAGTTTTTCAATAGATCAAATTTTAATAACCGAAGAAAAACTCGGCAAAAAACAAAACAACATTATAGACATTTACTTCAGCAAAAACCCTAATTGTCCCCTAATTAAAAATTATTCCCACCATAAAACAAGAAGACATAATTTGATTTTGTAATTTGTTTTTATGACCAAACTCAAAAACAATGTTGATGCAATAAATGCTTTAGCTTACCGTCATCTTTGGGCGAAGGTGGGCAATTCGAGGCATACGATCCTAAGTGGTATCCTGTGTAAGAGTTCTGGTGCATTGGGGGAAAGGGATAAGCCCCCAGGGCACTACGGGGGCTCGGGAACCCAGCCGCTTCATGCGCGCCCGTCGAATGTGCGTTTCCCGCCGGAGAATTAAAATGATGTTGATACGACGTTCGCAGTCCGCCGTAACCATGTTGCTGCAACTCTATGAAAGCACTTTTGGACACTGGGGTTGAGTTGTTGGACTCATGGGGGGTTGGAGGCCCGAGATGACCGTCGCCTGACATGCTCGGAGTGCCGGGAGGGTCCTCGTTCGGTCCCCCAAAGGGGGAACCCAAGTCAGTGAAATTCAGCGTAGTGAAGGGCTTGTGGTCCACTTTGCCGAAATTCGGAGGCGTGTTGAAGTAGTCGGATTCTTCCTTGATATACAGCTTAAAGCATTAGGGGCTGATCCCCGACCAAGCACTTCAGTTTCTGGAAGTATTCCAAACACAAAGTCACTGTCACACTTTTAGTTACGTTAGCCCGGTTAAATGAATCCGCCGCGGAAATAATAAAACAGTTTACGAAGAGTTAATAATATTAATCAAATTGGTGTGGCAATTTAATGCACTCGAGTCGATAATGAGTGTAATTCACACTATAATTGACTTTAAACTATTTGAAAACGAATCCGAAACCAAATTACACGAAATTGAGCGGCGTCGTTTTTTTACGTTCGAAATTGGCTGTTGTGCACAACCATCTACTTCCAACGAGCGTAGGGACTATAATGACGAATAATCATATAATAGTCGGTTGGAGCGGTGGAGTTGCCCTGCTAGCCCGTAAGAGCGCGCCAGCTTGCAGCGCCACGGCGAGCAAACGCCGCCTTTCCCCGGCTGTATTGGTCTCCAGCCCTGAAATGGTGGAGCCTATACGTGTTTTTCCAATTTTCAGACGTTGGCAAGGTGGAGCCTTAACGGATTTCTTGGTATTAGAACGCCCAGCCAGACTTCAAGACGCTGCCACTTCATTTTTAGCTTACGTTAAGTCTATGTTGGGTCCGCCGCTTTATCAACTTTAAATAAAATTTACTTGTGTATTAAGTGATTTCAAGTGTTTTCTTTATTACTATTCCTTTGGGTTATGTTTTATTTTTTTAATTAAGTTGTTACTACATGATTTAGTGCTTTGAAAACATTTTTTTTTACTAATTATACGAAACGACGCATAATGGCAATCCGGCGCATTCGCCATTTTCAACAAAACTAAAATCGTGCAAATTTAAATATTTAGTCTATTTTGACATTATTTTCGCACAAATATAACAAATTTTATCTAGTGAAACAGCTCTAATTAAACATTTGTCCAGAAACGTCTCTAATCCCAAAATAATGAGGTCAAAAGAGTAATTTCCAATAGATCGTTTAAAGAAAAATTGTAATGGGCTAGAGATTGACTTCGGCATTGTTAAAAAGACTTGTGTTTGTGGCATATTTCATTTCAACAGTGTTTTCAAATCAGTAGGGTCGTTTAAATCGACGGGGGTCCTTTGTCCTTTTGTACCTGTGCCTATTTACGGTACCTTGACACTGAAGAGCTTTTTAATTTGCATTTAGGCCGAAAAGCGGAAAGATTTATCTGGGACTTTCTTTTTAGCACTTTGCAAAGCAAGAAAAATTGCGATATTAGAATTTAACAGATAATTAAGGATACAGGCAAATTAATTTTCAAATTTTCCTTGGCTTTCACTAATGAGCAAAAAAAAATTTATAATTTTAGTTTTTGTGGTAACGTTTTTTAAGGTAAATAAAAAATGAACACTTTTTTCAAGCACGGTCATAACTTTTTTGCCGTTAAAATGCTTATATCACTAAGTTTGACTTTGAAACCAAATGAAGAAAAATTAGCGGGGTAGGATCCAAAAAAAAAAAACAAAAATCTGTTTTTAACGAGTCGACGTTTCGATGTATTTTACACCATTCTCAAGACGACACTACAATAATTAGAAAAAAAGGTTAATTACCATGTAATAAAGATATGGTTACAAGTTTAAAAGAGTAAAAAAAATAAATTAATTTAAATTATTAACAAGACGTTAAAATACAATAAATAAAAAGAGTTTTTTTTTTTTTATATATAAATAATATATATAATATTATTTATATATAAAAAAAAAAAAAAAAAACTCTTTTTATTTATTGTATTTTAACGTCTTGTTAATAATTTAAATTAATTTATTTTTTTTACTCTTTTAAACTTGTAACCATATCTTTATTACATGGTAATTAACCTTTTTTTCTAATTATTGTAGTGTCGTCTTGAGAATGGTGTAAAATACATCGAAACGTCGACTCGTTAAAAACAGATTTTTGTTTTTTTTTTTTGGATCCTACCCCGCTAATTTTTCTTCATTTGGTTTCAAAGTCAAACTTAGTGATATAAGCATTTTAACGGCAAAAAAGTTATGACCGTGCTTGAAAAAAGTGTTCATTTTTTATTTACCTTAAAAAACGTTACCACAAAAACTAAAATTATAAATTTTTTTTTGCTCATTAGTGAAAGCCAAGGAAAATTTGAAAATTAATTTGCCTGTATCCTTAATTATCTGTTAAATTCTAATATCGCAATTTTTCTTGCTTTGCAAAGTGCTAAAAAGAAAGTCCCAGATAAATCTTTCCGCTTTTCGGCCTAAATGCAAATTAAAAAGCTCTTCAGTGTCAAGGTACCGTAAATTATTTCAAGTGGTGCTTTAAGGATATTTTAACGTGAAACGCCAGGTAGATAGGCGTTAACTGCATAATGCTCCGAATAAATAGCTCAGTCGGCTTTTTGACGTTGTTTTCTGTTTAACTTTGACCGTAAAAAATAATTTAAGCGAGACTGAGTATCGAAATAGGCTACCGTTTCCTATTCATATTTTAATTATGTTCTTAATATCATTAAATTTAATGTATAAAAGTTTTCGTACAAGATTTGTCCTGATGCGAGCTATTTTCTGTCATACAAGAAACTATGTCCTTCTGTTTCCTAAAACCGATTTCGGCATGTGCAAAGTAGCCACAGATTTATCCCCTGATAAAATCCTTGTACTTCGCCGCACAGCAGCCCCATGTAAAATTCACAAGAAAAGGCCGAGCTATACACGATTCTTATCTCATGAATTTAGCCACAAGGATTTTGCGGTAATTTGCAAGTTTAAAACATTGTAGTAGTTTGTCGTTTTTCTTGTCCATAATGGGGCTTTCTTATGCCAGTGTATCTACTTAAAAAGATTACTTTGGGTCCTATAAAGATTTCCATCTGCCCGTAGGTGGCGTACTGACAAATTTAAGTTTTTGCTGCTTGTGGTTATAAAACTTTGAACGGGACAAAGTCTGTTAGAAAAATTCCAACAACTTTTTAGAAATAGTCTGATTTAAAAACTCTTCACTTAGAATACATTAAGGCCGATTTATAGAACGTTACTTTCACTTAACTTCCGCTTTACTTCGGCGTAACTTTACAGAAAATTAAATAAAATACATGGGAATGTATTAGCAAATTTATACTTCACTGATACTTTGCTGATTCATTTAGCTGTAGAAGTAGTAGTGTCAAAAGCCAAGCTTGGCCTATCATGCGCAAAATTTGTAAAAATGAGTTATTCACTGTTATTTTCAAGGGTGGTGATTACGGAATATCGCTTCGTACGAAACCTGCTGGTCTTCTTATGTAGGTTTCGTACGAAGCGATATTCCGTAATTACCACCCAGGTGTAAATAGTCAGAAGTCACGAGTACAGACACATGCGCATACCTGTTCCCAATTTCACGTAACTTTACAATCTATAAATTAAGCAAATTTTTTAAGTTACGCGGAAGTGAAGTTACGCCGAAGTAAAGTAAAAGTAACGTTCTATAAATCGGCCTGTACTGTTTTATATTTTTTAAATGTTTGCTCTAAACTTGTGTTCTCTAATCTCTTTGGCAGTCTGTGTAAAGTAAAAAGCAATCTATTTCCGGTGCCAAATGACTAATTTTTTAAAACGGGGAGGATACTGCAAAAAGGCGTTGAATCTTTTAAAGACCTGTTAAAAACGTTTCATTTTTTGTTCTTTTAAGAAGCCGCCTGGCGCCGCCGTAACATTTAAACTCTTTTAATAATTAATTAACGAATTAAGTGAATCAATTAACTGTGAATTTTGGTGGCGACTTTACGATTTCTAGGCCTAGATTTTCCACTTATTCGTCTGCCACTTGAACTCTTTTACAGGTCTAGTTTACCTGAGTAAGACTAATGAAACGTTATATATAACGTAAGGTAGATTAACTAGTGCAGAATGCAAATTTATGGAAATTAGTTAAGGTACACTTTCGCAAAAGTCAAAGTGAAGCTACTTGTGACCAGACCACACAAACCCGAGACTGATATCGCCTGAAGAAAGAGCAAAAGTTGGGTTTGGCGTCAAAAAGACCAACCATGAAATATGTATCTCACAAAAGCACTACTTATTAGCAAAGTGCTTTTTGTTCACGCAAGTTAGCAATAGACGTGCGTGCCCTTTAATTTTTTCTATTATGTTGGCCCCAGGTAAAACGCCGTGCGGCTCTTTGGTCTTTTCCTATCGATTATATCACCGCAATTATTGATACCTAAATTATCCAAAATTGCACTATTTTCTAGGCATCAATAATAGACAAACTATTTTCGGCGCACACGAGTGTTCTTTAGCTTTTTTTTAATATTTTAATTGGCGCAGATGTAACTTTTTAAGGGGCGCTGGTAAGCTGGGAGGTCAAAATAAAATTATTGAATCACGTACAGGTAAGTTTCATAAAGTATCCAAATGATAAATTAATATTTAACAAGCTCTAATATCCATGTAATGGGCTATTAACATCGAATCACATTCATTGATCGTAAAAGATTCGAAAATAGTAAAGTCATTCTACAATCATTTATTAAATTTAACTTCAGTAGTTGAGGTTCACACTTTTATTTTAGGGTTTAACACATCTTTATTAATGTTATTAAAGTGAAAGTGCAGTTTTCATGATTTGGCAAAATTTTAGACAACTTGGCAAGTCCATTTATAAAAATCGTTACAAGTAAAAAAGGTAACTTTGTCTGTGTATCCAAAATGATTTGCTTTTTTTAATTTCTTGGTAATTTTAGCAAATATGACTTTAAAATTTCTGTAAATATCCAAACAAACACAAACATTTTGCTGGAGAAGAATAAAGCCTCACTTTTCAATTAAGGCATGAATTTTAGTTCTTATAGGATTACGAGACAAAATATAAAATGATTGGCATCTGACAAGGAAACAAAGGAACTCATGCAAGTGCCCTTTTATTAGCAAACCGAGTTCACAACTTTTAAAAACTTGAAAGTCTCAAAAGATAAGACCCTAAACGTGTGAGGTCTTTAAAGTTGGAAAAATTGCAAGAAAAGACCCAAACCAAAATGTACATAATTTCCAAAAATGTCTTTTCTTATTTTGACCAGAGGAATCGCGATTTTTTTTGCATCGTTCTGAAGCATCCTGTACAGTTTAAACAAAAAAACATGCATGGAAGTTCTCATTCGTTAATATTGCAAAATTAGCATATTTGCAGCCACGCAGAGTTTCTAAACAAACGTAGTTTCTTGTTTTGTTGTATGGAGCTTAAAGGTCGCGTGACGGGCGATCTGAGACACTGAAGCGCCACGCCCGTGACGCCACATCGCTTCGGCCTGATGACCATCTAAAAATCATTCTTATTTTTTAACCCGCGCTCATTTCGCCATAGGGCACTACATTCATGTGTAATGATCTACAGACTAGTTTACTAATTATATGTATTTCTACGATTGTGTACTTTAATGATTACTAAAGTCTTCTTAAGAGACGTTTCGTTAATATCACAGGAGCATGTAGATTCTTATAATTAATTAGCGGAAATGTCAAAAAACTTTGATGTTGCCGAAGTTCCAATAATTCGACAATTTATCATAAAATATCGAAAACATGTCTAGGTAAAAGTTGAGTATCCATCATTCATCGAAGTAATTAAATAACATTTTTACGATCTAGTGCAAAAAATATTTAATGATTGCCCATTAATTAATATTAAACATATTTTATGAAATAATTATGTTTAATGACTTTTCATTTAATTGCGGTATAAAAATTATATCACGTAGGTACCCTTTTTTTAAGTGCTCGAAATGTTGACTCTCTTTTCGAGGTAAAAAAATGTAGGTACATGCAACTTTGTAAATAGTTTTGTAAATAAAATTTCAAAATATAACAGCTTATTTAAAATGGCAATAAGCCAAAAAAACACCATGATTTTATTACTTCATAAATAAGGTTACAAAAAGACTGTCTTTCTTTCTTTCTAATATTAAACATATTTTATGAAATAATTATGTTTAATGACTTTTCATTTAATTGCGGTATAAAAATTATATCACGTAGGTACCCTTTTTTTAAGTGCTCGAAATGTTGACTCTCTTTTCGAGGTAAAAAAATGTAGGTACATGCAACTTTGTAAATAGTTTTGTAAATAAAATTTCAAAATATAACAGCTTATTTAAAATGGCAATAAGCCAAAAAAACACCATGATTTTATTACTTCATAAATAAGGTTACAAAAAGACTGTCTTTCTTGATTAAAAAAATGCAGATTACCCAGTACGACAATAACTCGAGAAGCCCTCTTATTTGCGGAAATCCAATATGCGTACATTCCGAAATACTCTCCAATTTGCGGACATAGTCATTAAGTAAGAGTTGATCCGTTTACCTGCAGTAAGAAAAGGATTATCCTTTAATTTGAGATGTTTATGTTCAGAAGTCAGTAATAATATTTTATGCTTTTATTTTGTATAAAAATCAAATAATTTTAAACTACAATGCTTTCTGATAATGTGTTGATACATATTTTACATAACAACACCGAGAACAACACCTAGTAATATGTCCTTCAGTGTAATACACACAATTTTGGACGCACTGCTAGGTACCGACATAGCTAGAGTTTATATTTTCATTTAAGCAGCAAAACTTAACCTAACCTACCTAACCTAATGTCCCCCAGTGGAAAAATGTCCCCCAGTGCTTTCATTAAAGTCAGTTTAAAACCCTGAAAATCAAAAAAAAATATGCATATTGGACTTTACCTATGTAAAAAAACTCACTACCTCTAACCTTTCCGTTTTTGAGCACTTATGTCTGCAAATTGGGTATGTCCGCAAATTGGGTGTACGCAAATAAGAGGACACGATTTAAAATGGCAATAAGCCAAAGAAAGACCATGATTTTATTACCTAATAAATCAGGCTACAAAAAAAATGTCTTTCTTGATTGAAAAAAGTGCATGTTACCCAGTACGACAATAACTCGAGTCCTTAGCGATGTTTGAACAATTTGAAGTGCCTAACTTAGTTCTTTGTTGGTTTCCAAATAGGCCCATGCAAGCCTGCAATCCCTCCCAAATCAATCATACAATATTCCATATCTGTAGATACTTGATGCATGTCAAAGAAAGGAGTCAAGGTGGCTCTGCTGGTTGCAAGTTTGTAAATAGTTTTGTAAATAAAATTTCAAAATATAACAGCTTATTTGGCTGTGTCAATAACAAAAAAAAAACATGATTTTATTACTTCATAAATAAGGTTACAAAAAGACTGTCTTTCTTGATTGAAAAAATGCAGATTACCCAGTACGACAATAATTCGAGAAGCCCTCTTATTTGCGGACATCCAATATGCGGTGCGGACATTCCAAAATACTCTCCAATTTGCGGACATAGTCATTAAGTAAGAGTTAATCCGTTTACCTGCAGTAAGAAAATGATTATCCTGTAATTTGAGATGTTTATGTGCAGAAGTCAGTAATAATATTTTATGCTTTTATTTTGTATGAAGATCAAATAATTTTAAACTACAATGCTTTCTGATAATGTGTTGATACATATTTTACATAACAACACCGAGAACAACACCTAGTAATATGTCCTTCAGTGTAATACACACAATTTTGGACGCACTGCTAGGTACCGACATAGCTAGAGTTTATATTTTCATTTAAGCAGCAAAACTTAACCTAACCTACCTAACCTAATGTCCCCCAGTGGAAAAATGTCCCCCAGTGCTTTCATAAAAGTCGGTCTAAAACCCTGAAATTCAAAAAAATATGCATTGTGGACTTTAACCAGGTAAAAAAACTCACTACCTATAACCTTTCCGTTTTTGACGATTTAGGTCTGCAAATTGGGTATGTCCGCAAATTGGGTGTACGCAAATATGAGGACACGATTTAGAAGGGCAATAAGCCAAAGAAAGACCGTGATTTTATTACTTAATTAATGCGGTTACAAAAAACTGCCTTTCTTGATTGAAATACTCATAGATCTAGAATAACCATAGATAAAACATCAGCTGATCAGCTTTGAAAAATTTTGATGGTCGCCATTTTATACTATTCTATGCCCGCGAATTTTAAATTATTGCCTCATAATAATTAAATATAAATAAAACGTTTTATTGGAGGCCACAGACTGTCTAAAACGCAAAATCGACATGTTTTGGCTATTTTTATACTCTTAAAATACCCAACAAGTTGTTAATGCAAAAAAAATTTAAAACGTAAATACCTTCAAGAGCCATTTTTTGCTAATATTCTAACTTTTTACGTAGCATTTATATCCTAGTTTGTTTTTTTGGCTTATTAAATCAAAACAACACGAAAACGCACAATTTTTGATAAAATGTAAACTGTAAACCCCCGATTTCTATATCAAACGGCTGACAATGTCATGTCATGACAAGCAGTGGTGGCAACCTCCAACCTAAGAAATGTAAAAACACTAGATATGTAGTATAAAATGGAGGGCTTCAAATTTAAACAACTCGATAGGCTGCGCAAAGCGTCAAATTACATCTTTTTTTAATAATACATCTATGGAAAAAATGCAGATTACCCAGTATGGCAATAACTCGAGTCCTTAGCAATGTTCGAATAATTTGAGGTGCCTAATTCAGTTCTTTGTTGGTTTCCAAATAGGCCCATGCAAGCAAGAATCCCTCCCAAATCAATCATACAATGTTCCATATCTGTAGATACTTGATGCATGTCAAAGAAAGGAGTCAAGGTGGCTCTGTTGAAGAGATGCTCCTGGCGGCTTCAGAAAGATTATAGAGGTGTGTTTAAGTGGCGCCGGCCGGATCAGCTCTACAGGTAGACGAAAATAACGCCGCTTCGACCTGCCCGACAGACCACAATCCTCATTCATATCCTAACATATCTACATGATATCATATCTACAAATATATCAGAAACAACGATTCGATAGATAGGTCCAAATCATCAATATGCTTGAATGGTCGAAAATTCGAAGACACTTCAAAAAAGAACTTTAAAAAACAGCAGCTTTTAGTTGTTTGGGGTTTTTTGTTCGGTGAAATGCCGCAATCTATTTTGTCAAAGGCAAATTCTGCCGAAAAAAGTGCCAATAGTCCTTTCAGGAATCTTAAAGACTAAATACCAAAATATTTCTAATTTTTTAATGGGGAACAGTACAAGATTTTTTTTTATTTTTTATATCGATTCTCCATGAAAAACCAATATTGTTTATGTTCAAATATGATCCCAAACATTAATTTAAAAAGAGTGGCTGGCTTAAACAAATTAAAATATGCAATAACGTATTCCAACCAGGTACCTCTTTAGCAAAAATGCAATATTTAGTCAAAATCTTTTACGTACGTTCATGTTCTCTATTGGTATGGCCACAAATAATTTTTGTCACCAGTTAGTACAATCAGTGCTTATGTAAAACGAGCTGCTAAATCCAAATCTGGCGCTTAAATAGTTCCAACACTTTTAGTTTTGTTGCTATGATCTCTCAGTGGCAACTTCAAATGCGAAACCCGATTTTTTTAAAAGAGCTCTTTAGAAAAAATGTTCGTTTTACAAAAAAAAACAAAATGAATTTCGTAGTCTAAAACAAAAGAGTAATCTACAAAAAATGTTTCGTTAAAATCGGAAACAAATACTTTTTATATCTAAGTATTTTTGAAATTTTTTAAAATTTGGCCAACTTTGAAAGCTCTAACAAAAAAAACGAAAGCACTTGGGAAAAATTCCGATTGCTGATTTGTTTTTCACGGCTTCTAATTATAGCAAAAACACAATCTACAAAAAATGTTTTATTAAAATCGGAAACAAATTATTTTTTTCTAAGCATTTTTGAATTTTTTTTAAATTTGGCCAACTGAAAGCTCTTACAAAAAAACGAAAGCATTTAGGAAAAATCCGATTGCTGATTTGTTTTTCACGGCTTCTAATTATAGCAAAAACACAATTTAAGGTAAATCTATTTTTTTAAAATTTATTTTAGTTTTTGTAAGGTCCAACCAAATATTATTATTTTTTTTCTTGGCTTAGTTACAAATAATTTTTTTCCTTAATAAGTGCCATTAATGATTATGTAAAATGAGCTGCTTAATTCGAATCTGTCCATTAAAAAGTTCCAACGCTTTTAATTTTGTCACTATGAGCTTTTAAAGACAATTTTAAATGCGAAATCCAATCTTTATTAAAAGAGTCTAATCCACGAAAAAAATTTAGAAAAATTTAAATACTGATTCGTATTCTACAGCAAAAAGACAAAATAGGTTTTGGAGAAACTTTTAAAAATTTTCCCCTTGGGGAGTTTTAAGTAAATCATTCAAATAAAACTTGATTTCTAAAAAAATTTGAACAAAAAATACAATTAATTATATTTAATTAGTAAATTAGCATATATTGAGTTTTAAACATAAAACAGGGAATTCCATTTAAAAAAATCAACAAAAACATTTTAATGAGACAATTTTAGTTTCTTCAATGCTATTAGGGTTAATTTTTACAATATAAAAATTAAAATTATATGTATGTTTAAAGTAAAATGTTGATTTTTGTTCCCGATAAAAATGTAGCCTTGTTGCTATTATTTTTTAAGTCGATAGTTTGCTATCCAATTATACATTTATTTAAAGTAAAATTTCCCAAATTGAATATAGATCAATGCTTTCTCTTCTTTCAATTTTTGTCTACATCATACATCAATGTACTCAATTAAACGGCATATAGCAGGAATCAGACATTAGTCAAAAAGGAGGTCGTTTTGCCGTCCATCCTGCTGGCTACTTGAACGGTGACTTAGTTATTCCTGAAGATGTTGGCGTCACTTCATCTATTAAATAGATAAGTTAAGTAGCTACTGGGCTTACTGCCGTGTCATGCTGAAGAACTGAAGAAGAGCTTCTTACTGCTCGCTTGCTGTCTTCATTAAACTCGATGACTTTGTACTTATGTTATACTTCTTCTACATACATAGGTACTGTATTAAGAATATACCTTCTTCATGGCGAAGCTTAGAGCACCTTTCGACATTTCCAGGTCTTGATATTGAAAAAAATTAAGAGCATTATACAGGATGGTGCAAAAGTCGTGTCCTCTTATTTGCAGACACCCAATTTGCAGACATAAATGGTCAAAAACGGAAAAGTTAGAGGTAATGAGATTTTTTTACCTGGGTAAAGTCCAATATGCATATTTTTTTTTGAATTTCAGGGTTTTACACTGACTTTTATAAAAGCACTGAGGGACATTTTTCCACTGGGGGACATTAGGTTAAGTTTTGCTGCTAAAATGAAAATATAAACTCTAGCCATGTCGGTGCCTAGCAGTGCGTCCAAAATTGTGTGCATTACACTGAGGGACATATTACTAGGTGTTGTTCTCGGTGTTGTTATGTTAAAAATGTAACAACACATTATCAGAAAGCATTGTAGTTTAAAATTATTTGATCTTCATACAAAATAAAAGCATAAAATATTATTACTGACTTCTGCACATGGGCGTCCATAGAGAAAATTATACGGCATGGCAAAGTGAGCGTCCGTTCCAAATGATAAGACGGGGGTCCGAGGGCGGCAGCCCCCGGAAAATGGCGCCGCAGGCGAAAAATTTTTTTGACATATTTTGGATGCAAATTTAGACACCTTAGGATATTATTAGTGACGTTCTGGACTTTGCGTTAAGTTTTAAGTTGACCAACTGATCGTCGGTTATTAAGAAATAACGCATTGTCCAGATCGCAATTCAGCCTGCTTTTAAATTCAGGCAAAATAAAGTTTCAAAAGAATATTAACACTTCCTTTAATAAAAAAAAACCTTAAAAAGAAACTAGAAATGGGCTAGGTCAGCGAGTGGGTTAGATCAGTGAGCGGGTTGAATGTTTTATAAAATGACAACATTTAATAGGATACTCCTCGCAGTAATCAGACATAAAATTGAAAAAAAATTTTTTTTTAATATTACTTAAAAAAATCTGCGAAGAGGTCAAACTATTTACACTCCAATAAACAAAAAAAATAATTTTTTTTCGCGAAGAGAATAAATAGGTATCAATTCTGACACTGACGTTTATGATTTAATTTGGCTGAGGAAAGATGCTTTTGTTTTGATTTTTTTTTGCAAAGCCACCTTGACCGATCCTTGACTTTCGGGACTTAGAACATTTTTATAACTAAAAATCATTCTTTTGAACATTTTTTTCTTGAAAACTTAATAGAAAAAAAAAACAAAAAATACTTTTTAATACAGAATTTAATTTTCTTCCATTTTTATAACTTCATTATTTTTTGTAAATTGAAAAATAACGAAGATACGGCATTTTTATTAATTGGGGGGCTTATGTGGGGTCGGACAAAAAAAACTTTCGATTACTTTTTGTAAAGAATTGGAAAGGCTTGTATATTACCAAAAAAAAAATTTATAATAACCGAAATATAAATTTTTTTCCAGTTAGGGGGCCCTGGAGCCCCCTTTGTCATTATCTGATTTCTCTCAAAAACAATCCCAACCAAGATTTTAATAGGAACGATTTTTCCTGAAAATTTGAACATGATTAGGATTTTCGTTCTTAAGTTATCGTGTTTACAAAAAACGTGACAGAGTTCAGCCAGACGGACAGACGGACAGACGGATTTTTTGAAAGTTGTTCAAAATTCGATGAAACGCACGCTGCACGCTGCAAAAATTTTTGCTCTACGATGATTTTTTACGATTTTAGAATTTTCAAAACAATCACAATATACTCCTCGTTTTTGACTTTGTCTGCGAGGAGTATAACAACATCAAGTAAAGTATAAAACACATAATGACTATAAACGAAACTTTTCATCAACTAAGAACAAAATCACAGTCACTATAATAATACTTATTGCTTAATTATTACTTATTGCCTATGTCCCCTTAATCTAAAATACACTACAAATCAGAAAAAGCAAATTTTAAAATTAAAACGTAGGGCGCAGGTCTCTCTTCTCGTAGGAGGATGACAGGCAAAAGTAAGGTTAGTTTAGTTCATATGGTTAGTATAAGTAGTTCAAATTACACTTACCGTAAAACGATAAGCTTGATTCACACATTTATAATTTATTTTTTAACGATATTTCACAAATTAATTTTTTATACTTAAGTGACGTAAAAAATTGCGGCAAATATATTTTCTATTAAATATTTATTGCCTAATTAGATTTTTTTAAGGCAGGGCAAATATCCCAGGCATGGCAAGTGCCCTACCTTGCCCCCCCGTATGGACGCCCATGCTTCTGCACATAAACATCTCAAATTAAAGAATAATTCTTTTCGTACTACAGGTAAATGGATTAACTCTTACTTAATTACTATGTTTGCAAATTGGAGAGTATTTTGGAATGTCTGCATATTGGATGTCCGCAAATAAGAGGGCTTTTTTTAAGCATGCCCCAACAACGTACCATCGCATTTATACGTCAATTTTTGAACATTCTGTATGTAAAGTTATTGCGATGTAGTTTTACTCCATGCTGTAGGTATTGTAAAGTAGGTAGCATTTAAACAATGCATTACTTGAGGTCCTTTGGATTCAAAATACAGTTTCTGGTATTGCGTCTCGTTACTGTGATCACTCAAGTGAAGAAAAAGTGAAGTGGGCGCTTCACGAGTATGCATTTTTCATGGTTCGTCTAGTTTCTATAATTTTCCAGGCTGTAGGGAAACATTTTATAAGGAAGTTTAAAAAACAAAGCATTTTAAGAATTCTATTTAATTTTTGGAATTTATAAACAATTCAATACTAGGGAGTTCTACACACCTATGTACAGGGTGTCCAAAAAATGGAGCATAAACGCGATGGTACGTTGGTGGGGCATGTCTAGGGAGCCTCAAAAAAAATCTATCTCATATACCCTCGGAGATAGGTTGCCCCAAAGTGCGAAACTTTAAATGCTTATATCTTCAATATAACAGCACATATTAACGAAACAAATGGTTTAATACAAAGCTACAGTATATCTTAAACCATTCAACCATTTGATTATTTGTTAAATGGTCGAATTACATTTTTATAATCAATTTAATTTTACAAAATTTTCATGAAATGAAGCTGACAACAACGTCAATAAAATCTAAGGCAAAAGTGTATGATCAAGACTCATAAATGGGATTTTTAGACTTATAGATGGAATTTTTAGATGTATTTTCCTAGACTTGTGTTGCCGAATGTATGCAACTTTGTTCGCATTTTCCTCGATGAATATAACAGATGGTTTTTTTTTTGCAATTTTTTATGGATCCCTGAGAATGCCCCAAGAGCGTACCATCGCGTTTATGCGCCATTTTTTGGACACCCTGTATAAAATTAAAATGTAGATTCTTATGTTGTGTTATCTCTTTGTTAATAAAAAGAATTTCAAGTATGCTAAAAAATAACCAAGCTGATGCATGTCAAAATTTTATGCATGATGCGTTCCATTATTTAAAGAATATTAAAATAAGGCCATAAGATGACAAATATAACAATAACAAATTATTTCACTCACTGAATTACAACACAATTTTGTAAGGCAAATTTTCTTTTGCATCATTTCAACATCAAAAAATTATCGACATGCGATCCCCTTTTGTTTTAAATAAAATACTCAGGTTCCCATAATATTAAGTACTCGTTTTGTGGTACCAAACCTTGTACGCCATCTAGTACACAAAAGCGGTACCATAAAGCCTGTACCACTTTATCAAGGATATAAGGTACCTAAAAGGAAAAGGTAAAAAAGCGCAGGTCACAGAGGAGCCTGCCCTTCCTTCCATTTTGTTACCATGGTTACAATGTCCTTAGCCTCTTATGATTGGCCAGAAAAGTGGTTCCGTCAGCCATATAGGTTCTTGAGGTACTGGGTACCTTTTGTAGTACCCTGAATGTTTGTTTCAACAAAAGATTTAAGATCTCATGGACGTTAAAGTATTAAAGGATTAGAAGTATCTTCCTGCTGACAAAATCAAGTGTATGTCCTTATTTTTGCATAAAAGCGTGTCTGGAATAAAATTATTCGCCCGCAGAAAAACATGAGGGTTTTAGCTAATAGAATATTAAACGCTGGGTTAAATCTTTTCTATAAAAACAAAAGTTTAATGTAAATCCACAACAGTTAAAATTTGATTTTCCTATAAAATGACTTGTGGTTCTATTTCAAGTTTACTTTTGATGTGCTACGTTTTTTTGCTAACTCATAACGTTCAAGCTGGGCCCAGTCCTGATCCAGATCCATTTTTCTACCTAAAAGCCGCCAAAACAATACCTAGAATGGGCAGAGAAGCAAAATTCCAAAATCACAATTCTATGGATAATTTCCGTAAGCTATTCATGTTGGCTAAAAATGGCCGTAGAATCGAACGTGACAATAATGGACAAACGGATTTTCCATACGAAAGACCCATGTCTTACTTTAAAGCTTATGAAGCAAAGAAATTGAACAGTAAGTCTAAATAAAAATTAAATAGACATTTTTTTAGTTAAATCTGAAATTTAAATTTTAGCACCAAAATGGTCTGAAATGGCAGATTTTTTCGAGTTTAATCCAGAATTCCTAACGCACCCAAATTTCCACGAATTTGAAAAAGAGTTCATCGATGAGCCTGTTGATTTGGAAGAATATCGCCACAAACGCACAGCCGACACCAATGTTTGATTTTCCACAATTTTCACCTAAAATATTACTTATTCCTATCGTGTTTTTAACCTAAGTTTCAATTTTATTAAATTTTATTCCTTTTAACGTATTTAGTTTGCTATTTTATCCAAAAACTCGCTGCTAATGATTTAAATTACGAAACTTTTTACTTTTAAAATAGTTGCGCCATCTAATGTGTTTTATGGTAACCAAAATCAAATTCAATGGTTAAAAATAGAAATCTGCACTAGGGCTCTATCTAGTAGTAAGTAGCCAAACTTCTGCAACAAGAGTGCTGTAGCAGTGTTGCCAACTGTTTGGGCTTTAAAAGTAAAAAACCATAGATTGTTAACTTGTTGAGTGTTTTTTTGGTTATTAAGTAATGTTGGTAGCGCTAGGCGGGAAATTCAAACTGCAGAATGTGTTCTAAACTTTTTATTGACAGCAAATATAATTTTTATATTATATTATTATTAATAATTAGTCTATTTTATTATTATAGAAAATCTTAAAAAGAAACATACATATACATTCATAAGAGTTTGAATATGTATTAACTCAAAACTATTTCTTACGAAATACGAATATATTTATTTAAACAAAATATAATAATAATAATAACAAACGTATTTTTGTTTTTTGAAGAAATTTTATCTTATTTTTTTAGTTTCACTTTCTAAGGGACTTAAAGTAAAATGTACTAAGTACAGTTTGAGAAAAAATGAAATTTTAAATATTATTTTTTTATGATACTTTTTATTTATAAAAATAATAACAATAGAAAAAGTTAACCACCCAACACACTCATTTTTTATAATTTTCCATTGCTTAAATGATTTTTTTTTGAATTTACAATTTCATATCTAATCTACCTAGCTACTGTATTTATAGATTATTATAATCACAAAATTAATATACAAACTACTATAGAAGCATGGTAAAAAAACTAAAACCTAACAGAGTTTCATAATAATAGCTATAACAAAAAAAAACCCTGTTTTAATAAATTAAGTAAGTATATGTACAATTTTTACATAATATTTTATGTGATTAAACTTATTCTAAAATCGTTTTTTTTTTTCTTCATAAAAAGGTTTAATAAAATATTTTTCTAATAGTATGTACACTTGAAAGCTGAAATAATTGCAGTTACACAATGAGAGGGTTGTTGCCCTTAACTTTGTTAGAAAAGTCTTAAAAATGTAAAAGAAACCTATCAACAAGGCATTCTTCCTTTGGTCTACTTTTTTGCGTTTAATAACATGATTATTGTAAAAAATCTAATGGCACAGCTAAAACCAAAATACGTCCAAAAATGACACCAAAATATTCAACCGATTTAAAAAAATCTTGGCCACTTAACACCGTGGTAAAATAAATTTAAATTTGTCCTTATTAAATAAGTATCAAATTTGGACTTTTCTTGTAGCTTTTTTTGTCTAGTTTTTGCATAATTTGTAAAAACGCATGCATAATAATTTAATATCTAAGACATTTTTATTTATTTTTAATAGGTAGTAATACCTACTACGTAGAATAGGTAAGAATAATGTAGAAAATGCACTTTATGTAGTTTAGAAAGATTTTAATTTAATAAGTATTAGGAACTTTCACTTATAAAATGAAAAAATGGTAAAAACCTGTATTACGTCTATGATTCGTCTAAGATATTAGAAGTCCAGTGGATATTTTTCGCCTTCACCAATTTGGAAAGCACCAAGCACCGCTCCATTTTCACATTTTGTGACAGATATTATTTACTGTAACAACGAAATTACGTCACAACACTTTTTTGCGAAGAGTACAATGCACAGTTTTTATTTTTTTTCAGCCCCCCAAAGCTTACATGTTAGTAGAAGAGGAAAAGAGGGTTAATATTGCAATATAAATAAGCAAATTGAATTTTTTTATTAACAGAGAATTTTTTAAGCTTAAAAAGTCACATCCTGTATATTTAAATATTTAAACCTCAATTTTCCTTTTCTTAAGCACCTTGTTAGAATATTAGGAGGTCGAACGTCGTAGGAATTTTTTAAAATTTATTTTTAAAAAACAAGCCCAGAAATTTTTTTGTGAAATGCAATTTTAAATTTTTTAACAAATTTTTTTTTTTAAATTTCCCATGTAAATTTCATGTTTTTTTTTTAAGTTATTAACTACAGAACATGCAATTAAAAAAACAGACACATGCAGCAAAATTATTGATACTTTACTAAATCTAATATGTAAAATATTATTTACAGAAACATAGCCAATTTAAAAGAGTGTGCTAGGCAAAGCACTTTATAAAAAGTGCTTACAATACAACTAAAACGATTATAAAAATAAAATTACTCTAAAGTCTAAACAATTATTAATAAAATCTAAATTATTTAACATTCTATCTAAGAACATTTCTATAAAAACGAAATTTGCAGTTTTGTTACAACTAGGTACGCAGTCACAAATACTAAAATTTCTTACGTATTTTTTGGTTTCTACAAGAAAATGCAATACTTTAAACTAAGGCATTCATTTGTGGCCGATAAAAATTAAAAAGTCACAATTTCTGGTAATTAAACCAGAGCAAAAATTGCAAAAATTAGTACGTCTATTAAAAATAATATTAGTCACAACAATAATATCTACAAAAATGTACATCCCAAAAATTGTAAACTGTTGATTGCCCCTCAATTTGCCCCGAGTCTATCGTGCCACAAAAGAAATCAAAATATATTTATTTGTTAAAATATACGTGTAATAAAAAAACCTCTCTAAACAAGCTCTAAGTCTACTCCGGTGGGGGTGGAGGGGGAACATCAGGGGGTGCATCCATAGGAAGAGGCGGGTTGGACCCCCCAGTCGGGGGAGGAGGTTGCGAATACATATCCGGCGGATACATATAAAACTGTTGGGGGGGATACATGAAATTAGGAGGGGGATGGTACTGCATATGCATGGGATGGGGCATGTGCATGGGGGGCTGACCCATGGGGTAAGGGGGGTAATAGTTGTTTTGCGGCGGCATGTGTGGGCGCCGGTTAAAGTGCGTTTCTCTTACCTTGTTGTAGGAATGGCGGCCGTTTGGCTTGCCCTCCTTGTAGCGGGGGGCTTTGGCGGGGGGCGCTGCGCTGCTGCCCGAGTCGCTGCTGCGCTCCCTCTTCTTTGAGTCCGCCGCGCTTGCGCAGTTGTTAATCACGTCCTTGGATATCTTGATCTTGACAGGGGGTTGCGATATTGAGTCAGTCTGGATTCTGTCTTTTGGTATTGTGATTCGGAGGCCTTGTGGGGGTTCTTGGGCGGGCGGAAGTGCGATCTTGATCTTGATTGGTTCGGGATCGCCTGTAGACTTGTCCTTTTTGTGCTTTTCACGGTCCTTGTCCTTGTGCTTCTTTTTCTTTTCCTTGTCGTCGCGGTTACGGTCCTTGTCTTTGTGTTTGTGCTTTTCTTTGTTTTTCTTTTTGCTCTTGTGGTGCGAGTGCTCCTTCGGTTCTTCTATTACTTCCTGTTTGACCGGAAGTTGCGCCGAAACAGCGGACAGGTGCGATATACTTGGCGTTTCTTTCAAAAGGTTGCTTATAAGCGTTGGATTGGTTTCAATTCCGTTTACTAAGCTCGTGGTCATTGGTTCGAGTTTTATGCCTTCGTTTTCGAATTTCTTGATGCCGTTGTCGCGTAGGATGTTCTCGTACCCAGCCACGGTGTCGATCTTCTTTAAAACGGGTCGTAACTCAGGTTCTGAGCTGCTGGAGTAATTCCGTGAGCGATGGCTCGCTGGCGATTCAACCGGCGTTAAAAGCGGCGGAACGGCTTGCAGCTTGTGTTTTTGTTGTTGCATATGTGGTGGCGATTTCTCGGGTGAGAATAAGCTCGGTCGTTTGATACCAGCCGCCGGTATAGGTATCTCAACCTTGATTTCTTGTTTAATGGGTTTGGTAGCGCTAGACGGGTGGTAAGGTTGATTGCTGCCGTTTTGTGGCTGCGGTTTGTTGTAGTGTTTGTTTGGGACGGATTTGTGTGGCTCAACGACGGGCTCTGTTTTTATTTTTGGGTGTGAGGTAGACGGGGGCTTGTTGAAGTGACCGGGCGGCGGCACGTTTTTGTTATTGCTGGCGTAATCTCCGGCAAACTGCTGAAAATTACAATGAAGTAAGTTTAACTTGCTAATTAAAACATCGTTACAGTTTTGTTATCAGAAAAAATTAAAAAAGCAGCCTTGAGATTACGTCCACGATATGTAAAACTATGTTCTATTTTTTGTTGAAGTCTTACCTTATTGTTTTCCTGTTTAAACGGTTTGCTAGGAACTTTGCTGGGGTCATGCGGCGGCCGTTGTTGCGTCCGATTCGGATCGACTCGATGCTTTTCGTAGGCAGAAGGCGGGTACTTAACACTGTTAGAGTTCGAGTCCGTGCTCGGTAAAACGTTACTTTTCACTAAATACTTGTCTTTATCACTGCGCACTAGATCTTTGTTCACGTTTTGTTGCGGCTGCGCAATGCCGAAAGGCGAGTCGCGCGCAGCTTCGCGTAAGATGTCCCGCGGCTCTACGGCTGCGCGTAAGTTGCCTGCGGCCGCGGGGTTTGGAGGATGGTTATTGGAGGGAGGTTGCGGCCGCACGGGTTTGAGCTTAGCGTCGGCTGGAGGCGGGCGATGGTGATGCGCATGCGCTGTTTTTTGAGGATCGGTGGGTTGCTGGGGTTTGCTGCCGTGGTGCGCTTGCGCGAGGCGCTCGCGCTCTTTTTTCTCGCGGTATTCGCGCTCTCGTTGCTGTTGGCTGCTTGAGCTTTGGTCGTGGGGCCGTCGGTGCTTGTGGGGGTCTTCCGCTATTAAAAGAAATAAAAACATCACATAAAAAAATCTTTTAGCAAAGAAAAGCGTCGAAAAGTATGAAAAAAATGATAACTTACCAGTTTTGGATTCGTGCGGCCTATGAGGATGTTCCTTTGGTTCTTCGCGGATAATTTTCTTAGGGTCAGTGTCCTAAAAATCGCAAAACAATTAGACAATGCCTTTCTCTTGCGCTAGCACCAACTTTCTCCAAAATCTACTTACAAAAGGAGAATTTAAATGCTTTTCAGTACTATGCGGAATATCCCCAATTGCCATAATCTTTTCTTTCAGCCGTGACGAGCAATTTCCAAAAATGACTAGGAACTCCTCGGTGAGCTGTTGGAGTTGTTCGGCCGTCACTGTCGAATCCACGTACGAAAACCATTCCTTCTTTTCGTTGGACAGCGGGATCTCCCAGTTCGACCATTTACACGCAACGTGGATGCAGAAACAAGCCACTACCGTGGGCTTGTATTGCAGGCACATCGTGGTCAGATGCAAGCTAAAATACCGTTGTAAAGTATCTTACTTGAGAGAACATAGCTTTTTTTTAAAGGAACCGAATGCGCGTGCGCTAAGCCTAAGTTTGGGTTGTCGCGCACGCGCATTTGGCGACCTAACAAAAATCTGTACCTATTGCTAGCCATGAAGTAAGAGGTTTGGGCGAGATCCTTACTGGCTCTCACCAGGTGGCAGCACCGTACTACGTGGGTATGAGGATGATCGATAGCAACATCGAAACCAAGGGTTTGCAAGAGAACATTTTCGTTGAACACCAAATCTTGCGATTGGACCAGGTACCTGTTTCAAAATAAAAGTTGACATTAGGCTCCAAAATTTTTAATTTAAAAATTCTGTACCTTTCGGAAGTAACATCAAAACTAGTGTCTTTAGGGTTTCTACAAAGATTCGCAACTCGTATAACGTATTCTAGTTTTCTGGGCTGTTCTTCCACTTTGGCAGCTAAGAAAAGGGCCGCTGAAGCCATTTGGTGCCATGGGAAATTCGAAAACGAATGGAATACGTAGAATCGATGCATATACACAATTGCGGTGTTGATACATAATTGTGTCCTAATCTCTATTAAGGAAAATTGCATTCACATTTCGCAATAAAAATAAACAAAAACAATAAATAAAAAAGCGGCAGGCATGCTCTATTCGTAATCTTTTTGTGGGTTAGTAATTATCTTGGAATAAAATGTTATGTTTGCTAAAATACAAGTTTGATTGCTAAACCTTTAGCTGCATATTAGTCCGACTTTAGACATCGAATAGGCAAGTAGGTTTTTGCCTTTCACTGTATTTTATTTGTTATTTGGTAGGTACTGTAACCGATAAGTATCATTTAATTTTTTTCTAGTTTTTTTTAATTTATAAAATTAAAGTAATTTGCTTTTACATAGGCAATTTAATTTTTTATTGGAGTTTCCTAAAACTGATTGTGGCCACCTTAAAAAAATGTTTCCCACAAAAAAGCTCTCGAAATAAAAAACATGAGCAATTCGCTATTTTTTGAGTAAAAATTATTTTTTTATTTTTAAAATCCGAAAATTTTGTAAAAACGAACAAAATTGCTTTTAAAAGGTACTTTTAAGAAAAATTAAATTTTGCGTGCTCTTCACAAATTGCAGTAGTGTATACCTTTCGCAGAAAAGTAAAGCAAAAATATTAATTAATAAATCAACGCGATTTTTCTTAATAAATTTGCTTAGCGAAGAGTATAAAATAAAATATACAAACATTTTAAAAGCAGCATTGACGCATTATCTATAAAAAATAGAGCATAAAAATTTATCTGCGATAAATAATTTTTAAGAATCCCCCACCATTAATTTAATTGTTTAAATATTTAAAATTAAATTTGTGCTGTTTTTTAGAAGCGTATGAACTTTTTTGTGGAAAGCTTAATTTTCTACAAAATTAAAATTTGCCTATCTTTTGAAGCTTAGATTAAATTAATAATTATGATAATAATTACAAAAATAAATTACTGGCATAAGCCTCTTTTATTTTTTGAATAAGTTAAGGACAACAAAGCTAAGTCTTTTGACTCGTTTACTTTGTAAAAAAAATAAACAAAAAATAAAGAATGAAGAGAAATATTTTTTTTATTACATTTTATTTTTTTACTTGATACAATTTTTTATTTTTTTTTTTAAAGAAAAATAATATTTTTAATTCTGGCAGAAAAACTGATGACCTACAACAAAAAGGGAAAAAAAGGAATCTGAAAATAAGAATTTCATACTGTTGAAGTTCCTGCAAGTGTTTTAGGAGTGTATTTTTTTTATCAAATTTCTGAACGTGAGTTTAGTTTAATTTTTGTAAACAAAAATGTGACCTTAGCTATCGCTTTGAATGAGTGGAATGCGTCATAACGGACCTCGCAAATTCGATGACCTAGAAAGTCAGACAGGAATGGGGTCATTGAATGCACCCAAGATTTTTGCACTCGCGTTTTCCCAGCATATAGAAGTAATGCAGGGAAAACAGCTCGTGTCCAGGTACCTAAAATAGAGCATGCCTTCATACCGACTACGTCTTAGCCCTATAACTCATTCCAAGGATACACTTTTAGCTTTTGGCCCATCTCCTGGATAAAGTTTGCGGCCTGCTGCCGGTATTTGAGCTCTTTGAGGGCCTCGTAGCCGCATTTCCGAGAAGGGGTATTTTCCAACTGGTCTTTTGTAAAATACCATCTGTCTGCTTTTTCGTTGGAGTTTGAACTGCTGGCAGCCATTTACACTCGGCACGAAACGCGATAGAAAAATTGGTGGCGCCACGAGTTGTTAAAGCAATATTACTTGGGTACATTTGATTTTTATACTACAAATCTAACGAAAGCTACAAAATAATGTGTCATAGTCACTATAAACACACAAAACTCACAATAAAATACTGATAGTCACTATCACAAGGTTAACTAATATATTTTACCGATACTTTTTGTGTTGCGTCACTACAAAATGGTTTTTCCAGCAAGTTCCACTCGTCGCTTTTGTATCAAGATTTTTGCAAGAAATTGATTGTTTTCGAAGGAAATAGTTATGCCAAAATGTAGCTTATTGTTTGGCCAATATTTTAGAGTAATATTTATATTTGTGTGAGGTAGTTTTCTAGTTAAAAAATATACATACACTAAAAGTCGTGGGAATTGATGTTATTAGCACTTCGATGGCCGACCAACCACGGTAAGTAAACACAACTTCCACATTACAAAAAATTTTACCCTTTAACTTCTGTAACTTTTGTGTATGATTTTATAATTTATTGTAGGATTTTTACGCTAGTTTATTAGTTCTTTTGAGCCTTAGATTTTGCAAAAAACCAAGCAAAACAAACATCTAACATGACTAATTCAACATGGCGGTTGACGTTTGTGCGTCATGTGACAGGAAGTGACATAAAACAACAAAAGTCCCTAGATTTTCAAGGTTCCCAACGTTCACCAAATAAAAATCCCTAATATATCGAAATAAAAGACGGAGATTGCAAAATATTTCAATGTTTGTAAATAACAAAAGGAATTTGTTGTGTTTTAGCTTGTAAAAACGAAATAACGAAGCAATGAGTGCAAGGCCAAAGATACGAACAGAGGACCAAGAAGCGCAAATCGCAGCATTACGAGCGGAGCTGAAGATCGAGCTACAAAACAAGAAACAATGCGCCTATGAACCGTTCGAGTGCTCACATCTTACAGTAAGCGGTTACAAATACTGTCCGAGACACATCCTTCAGGACAAAAACGCTCCATTCAGACAATGCGCCTTTATTTACACCACCAACGGGAAGAGATGCTATTTGCCAGCGCCCAGAACGGACAAGAAAGATGGAGGGTAAATATTGCTTACGCGTTGCTAAAATCTCTTTAGAACGCAAATTTCTTGTGTTTAGGTTGTGCAACGAACATGCCTTAAAGGCGACACTGTCGAGAAACAACAAAAACGCGAAATATCCGCCACCACAAACGCCCGAAGCTTTGCTCCACTCCTTGTCGCACTACGTCAAGAAACCGAGGAATAGGACCACGTCCTTTCAGTCTGATGAAGGAGACAGGACCGCTGAAGATGGAACCGAGTTAAAAGGAGTAAAGGGACTTGATCCTTTCAGTAAGTAACGCTTTTTAGTGAAGATTCAGCGGTAATTGGTGGTTTTTAGCTGATTTGGACGCGTACAGCATTTACACCGCTAAATGCAACGACGTTTTGGATTATTGTAGCGAAGACGAGAGCGATTGCGAAACCACTGCTCTTGCTACGGTTTGGCATGATGCACAAGACGATAGTTCGGATAATGAATCGATTGATTCGGACCAGGAGGACCCTTTAAAGTAAGTTAAGAACTAGAAAAAAAGGGTTATTTTTGTTGTATTTTCGCAGGCGCGCTAATATTTATACCGCGGAGGAAATAACGTCCATTACTAGGGATAAACTGGTGCGTTTGCAGTCGTTATACATCGACCAGTACAAACACTTGCAGTATTTGTTAAAAGAGCGAAAACGGAAGTATTTACATTCGCTTAAACGCGAAAAAGAAACCTGCTGTAAGTACACCAAAAAATTAAGTTCCAGCTCTTATTATACTCTTCGCAGACAAAGTCGAAGAGTATATTGCGATTGGTCGGACCTTCTCTAAAATCGTTAATATTCGTCCTAGAGCAAACAATTACATATTCGTTCGTTTCATGACTTTTTAAGACTTTTATTTTTTGCCCGTCTGTCTGTAATGAAATTTGTGCCCGCCATAACTCAAGAACGGTTTATCGGATCGACTTGAGATTTAACACAAAAATCAATCCCATTTAGAGGAAGAGCCCTATTGTTTTTGGAAAATATCAAGTAATAAATAGAGGGTTAAAAACACCCCCAAAGTAGAAAAAAAATCATATTTTCGTTAATATCAACTTTACGAAAGAAAATATTCTTAATAAAATTAAAGATTGTATTTTTCCCTATAAAAAAGCATCTGGTAATTTTTTTGTATCCCCACCCGCTTACAAAAAAAATAAGTTTTACGTTTCTTTCAATAAAATAAAAAATGCACCTTTTTAATCATCTACTGCGAAGAGTATCATATAGAATGTGTAACAATTATATAAAAATAAAAAAATAGTCATAAAAAATGAGCTATCTGCGAAGTTTAACTTTTTAAATGATCTATCCCTCTCACTGATCTAACCCGCTCTTGTTTATTGTCATTTTTACCCCCACAAAATCAGGCAGTATCTACAACCAAGTGCACGACAATCCAAAAGAACAACGCATGTACAAAAAACTCAAAGCATACAACAAATATCACAAAACAAATGGCGATGAAGCCATTTTAAGTAAAAGGCTCAGCAACTTACGTGCAAAAACCTCAGATGGTGCAGCGGCCAAAAACGCATATAGTAAATGTTTGTACACTGAAGGAGGCGTAAAATGTGGGGAAAGATCGTTGCCCTTGGCACGACATTGTCGAAAACACATTTTAGAGGATCCAAATCAAGTTCTGTTTAGATCTTGTGGTAAAGTTCGAGCTGATGTTGAATGCACAACGCCTGTTGAGGCTATTTTTGAGGACACGACGTGTCGTTTGCATATGGATGTGCCCCCTATTCGGACTTATAACCATCACAGGGTAAGTTTTTTAAAAGGGTTGTAAAAAAAATAATTTGAGCTTTTGTATTTTTTTTTTAATTTACTTGTAAAATAACTAAAATAAGCAACTAAAAAATATTTTTTTTTAACTTTAGGGGGGTTAAGACAAGGGGGGCTTTGTTATTATTTCATTTCTTACCGTCTTCATTTTTTCTACATTCTTTTAAAATTTATTTGTTAACTTTTGGGGGGCTAAAGCTAAAGAAAACCCGTATTACATGATTTTTTTAGCCTTTTATTTAAAATGAAACATTTTTATTCTATTGCACTTTTTCTCGCATTTATTAAAATTTATTTTTATTTGTAAAATTAGCATTTAAAATTTATTTTTTTTTGCTTCGGGGAGCTTAAGACAAAGGGGGTTTTTCTTATTATTTATTTTTTTTAATTTGTTGCTCTTTTTATTAAAATTAAACATTTCTTTGCAGAAAGATTCCGAGTCAGACTATGAAGACTCAATGGAGCAACCAAGTCTCCTCCAACCCCTTGAAAATGCCACCCCTAATCGTGTAAAAACCGAGTTAATGGACCTCGACCCCCCTCAGCTCCCCGCCATGGCCAACATTGATCTCGCCACCTTCGAAGAATATGCTCAATCTCAACTAGACTCTGTTATGGACGACACAAACTATGATACCAATGAAGATATTAAAATCGAGGATGATGCCGTTGATATCCCCCCTAATGTACCCCAAAGCAAGATTGTTAAAGAAGAGATTGCAGCTGCTGAGGAACCAATGTTAGACTTTGAAGATGCCTTAAGGGTTAATATAGTTGGCAAGAATGAAGTACAAACCGTTTCACCCCAAAAGAAATCTTAAATCTCGTCGTTTTAGAATAAATTATTTAAGTTTTGATAGAATTGTAATGTTGATTAATATTTTTAATAAAAATGTGTTGATGCAACAACGACTTTTATTTTTTTTAATGCTCCCCAAAACTAAAATAAAAAAAAAACTACAAAATTCGGGAAATTGTGCATATTTAATCACTTAGAATGCTTTGCAAGAAATGCATCACGAGCGCCATCTATTAAAACAGAAATAAGTTATTTGTTTTTCGTAAGATGGCGCTCTACATTTAAATCACCCATTAAACGCAAAGCAAAAATATTAACACCAATTAGAGTATTTCTTGATATACTGAAATGACGTTACCTTTACTTAAGGTAATGAAGATGTAGCGCCATCTACGAAAAAGTAGCTCAACTGCATAATAGTTGCTCTAGTCTAAATTCTAGATGGCAGTGCGGTTTTATAACTCTGCTATGGTGAAAAGCAAAAGAAAACACTTTATTTGTGCTTTTGAACGATTTTTTTTTAAATAAAACAACGATACGTGTTTAAAATCTTTATTACAAGAACAGTATTTACAATTTATTAAAATAAATATAAGGGCTTAAACATGTGCGGTTGTGTATTGCACTAGAATAAAATAAAATAGACTAGTTTACAACTAAAATGAGGCGAAACAAAACATAAGAATAAAATACTTTATGTAAAGTATTTTCAAATTAAAACCCTTAAGAGTAAAATCAAAATATTTACAAGTCAAAATGTTAAAAATAAATTATCCTAATCGATGCAGAGCAGCCTGCAAATTCATTCTAGCTTTAAAACTATTATTTAACGAGGTATTTACAGTCGATTTAGGCGGCGTAAAATTCCTCACGTCTAGTCATCTATTATCCTCAAAATTAATACACTTTCTTATTCGGTCAATTCTGCTAGTCTCACTTTTAGGAGCGCTTAAAGTTTCCACCTTTTTCGCCTCACTTCCATTAGTAACTTGGAGGACGTTTTCTTTTTGGTCTTTCGACACATAGCCTTGAGGTTTGTGGTTTTTAGCGCGGGCTTTATTGTAGTCTGTGATTATTTCTTCCATTGTTTTGCCCTTTACGACGGAGTAGGCGTGGTGGCGCGCTATTCTGAGCATGCGCTCTGACGTTCCTACGTCTAGTTTGGGCCCGTTTGCCGCCAGAATAAACCTGCGCGTTACGCGGGCGAGAATAGAGGCAAAAACTTTGAATTGTGGGTGCGTTGACGTTATATTTTGCGTTTTAAGGGCTTCGTACACTGCCCACTGAAGTTTCTGAAAAGAAAAACAAGAGCGGGTTAGATCAGTGAGTGGGATAGATCATTTAAAAAGTTACACTTCGCAGATAGCTCATTTTTTATGACTATTTTTTTTATTTTTATATAATTGTTACACATTCTATATGATACTCTTTGCAGTAGATGATTAAAAAGGTGCATTTTTTATTTTATAGAAAGAAACGTAAAACTATTTTTTTTTGTAAACGGGTGGGGATACAAAAAAATTACCAGATGCTTTTTTATAGGGAAAAATACAATCTTTAATTTTATTAAGAATATTTTTTTTCGTAAAGTAAATATTAACGAAAATATGAATTTTTTTCTACTTTGGGGGTGTTTTTAACCCTCTATTTATTACTTGATTTTTTCCGAAAACAATAGGGCTCTTCCTCTAAATGGGATTGATTTTTGTGTTAAATCTCAAGTCGATCCGATAAACCGTTCTTGAGTTATGGTGGTCACAAATTTCGTTACAGACGGACAAAAAATAAAAGTATTGAAACTAACGAATCTGCAAAATTTTTTGCTCTAGGATGAATATTAACGATTTTAGAGAAGGTCCGAGTAATCGCAATATACTCTTTTGCGAAGAGTATAACAATGATACGTTAGTTAAACCTCAGAAAAAAAAAAAACCTTAAGAAAATAATTTTATGCAAAAAAAAACTTACCTTTTTGTGTGCTACCGACAAATCTATTGCACCTCTCGTTGAAAGAACTTCGCTTTGGGATCTGTTAACATAAGACGAAGACATTTCCGAGGTACATGGTCGTATGTCCAAAGAGCTCATGCTTCGTGGAAATTTCGAGTTTGGATTTTCCTCTTCAGACTCGGTACGTTTTCGCTTACGTTCGAAACCACTGTGCTTAAAAGGCGACCGTTTTGAGGGCGAAAATAACGACCTTCGTGTCGATTGTGTTAGCTTCATTGGCGAGGTGAAAAGCGATCTTTTTGAAGCCGAAACACCTGAGGTACCTTTTCGAAAAACAGAATTAAATTAGAACAAGAACGGGTTAGATCAATGAATGGGTTGGGTCTTTTTTATGACTTTTTTTTCTTTGTTATATAATCTTTACACATTCTATATGATACTCTTCGCAGTAGATGATTAAAAAGGTGCATTTTTTATTTTATTAAAAAAATACGTAAAACTTATTTTTTTTTGTAAACGGGTGGGGACACAAAAAAATTATTAGATGCTTTTTTATAAGGAAAAATACAATCTTTAATTTAGTTAAGAATATTTTTTTTCGTAAAATTGATATTAACAAAAATATGAATTTTTTTCTACTTTGGGGGTGTTTTTAACCCTCTATTTATTACTTGATTTTTTCCAAAAACAATAGGGCTCTTCCTCTAAATGGAATTGATTTTTGTGTTAAATCTCAAGTCGATCCGATAAACCGTTCTTGAGTTATGGTGGTCACAAATTTCGTTACAGACAGACGGACAAAAAATAAAAGTCTTAAAAAGTCATGAAACGAACGAATCTGCAAAAAATTCCTCTAGGATGAATATTACCGATTTTAGAGAAGGTCCGAATAATCGCAATATACTCTTCGACTTTGTCTGCGATGAGTATAAAAATTTATGACGACAACATTTGGTGCAAAATAACTGTTTAAAAGTGTTACTTACTGGGTTGAAATAGACTAGAATGTTTACTATCACGGTCCGGACTTTGGAAAAATAACCTCTTAGAGGGAAGTAAACTAGAAGCAGCTGAAGAAGTCGATGGTACTGACGAAGCAGCGGCTGTTTCTTTAAAATCTCCGGAAAGTAGCCGAAAACGCATTGCCAGTTTCTTTTTCGCAGAACTACTAGGCGTTCGCCTTTTAACCGGACTTTTACCGGGTGATTTTCTAGGTGTCCGTCTTGGACTTTTCCGTGGGCTACGTCTGCGCGTCAATAACTCCAGTTTTCTGCAAAAGGATTTGTTAAATAGAACACAATTTTTGGTTGGTTATTACTTGTGAATGCAATAAGAATGCAAGATAAATAAACTCTTTTTTAATATTAAAAACTTACCTAGAGTCAACCAAAATCTGTCTGGCTCTCGAACCCGCTGAAGAACTCCCAGCTTGCAAGTTTGCACTCGAAAACGTAATTCTACGTCTCGCTAAATGGCTTAATCGTCGTCCTGGCGATTTTACCGCCCAACGTTGCTTATTAGCCCTTCGTTTTGTAGGGCTAACGTACCGAGTTTCGAAAACAGTACAGGTTGACTGCGTTTCCGCTCCGATACAACGTTTAGCGAACTTATCGCAAAGGTGCTCGAATTCTTCAGAGATTTTGCTTCGATTGTAACTGAAAAGAACAAAAAATCTGTAAGATTTAAGAGGGGCGTTTCAAATTCATAAATCATGTTCTGTGCTCTCAAAAGTTCGTGAAAAGTCATCTTCCTAAATGTCAGTTATTTTCGAAATTTTAACAAAATATGTAATAATACGGAGTAATACATTAATAACTATGATTAAAAATATGTAGGATAATGTTTGTGATATATAGAAGTGGTACTGATGCCAGAAATAATAAAAATATGGTAAAATAGTACTTTTGGTGTTTTCTTTGTACATTTAAATTTTTAAACGAGCACATCTATATTAGGGAAAAACGTAAGTTGCAATTTTAATCATTTACAAGCTTAAAAAAACCATGGTAAATAAACGTATTATAGTTTGGCATAGACCACGTAATGCATATAAACCAAAAAATGTATCCGTATTCAAAAAAAAAATCAAAAATAGTACAATGATTTTTGAAGTCAGATTTTTGATACAAAGAAATAACCGATTTAAATGAAACCATAATACGTTTGTAGCCCGATTTTTGTAGTTTTCAAAACTACGCTTAGTTTTAATATACGATGGAACCCTTATGTAGATGTGCTACTTAGTAGAATTTGCGGGAGCTCAACGGAGATGCCTTATACGAGCTTCTAGGAGCACAGATTCGAAGATTTGTGAATGTGAAACGCGCGCCTGACAATTACGTCAACTTTTTGATATATCTCAAGTCCAAATTCCAGTACATAAACCCCCAAAAATGACCACCCAACCAAGAAGAATCTTCCCAACAAAATACAACGACCTAAAATCAAAACTAGTATTCGCCATGCTCGACAAAGGAAACTTTTACCCCTGTCTCGTTATAGCCCCAGGAACGGTCCAAAAACAAAGCGTACGCGTTTACTTTTTTCAACAAGACCACGAGACAGAAGTGGCCCTCAACACGATATTTTGCGATCCTGAATGCTTTAAGGAGTGCGAAGTAAGCTATAAGAAAAGTTTGGAAGCTGGCAGCCCCATTTGCAAAGGAATTGTATTGGTCGTTGATAAAGCTTTTAGTGGATCAAGTACAGTGTCTTCGTTTTTGGTTCAAGGGCTTGTAGACGGGAAATGCGTAAGCGCGTGGATACCATTACCGAGGGTTTTTTTAAGCAAAGAACAAGCCAACATACTTTTGTAATAATTCCTGTTTTTAACTAGTGAAATAAAGTGTTTTAAAGCTGTAAATATACTTACTGCAAGCCGTGATGCCGCCCTTCTAGTATTTGGGGCCAGTCCCTTGAAACTGAGTCCTCAAAAGCACCATTTACAAGCAAACTTCTGGAATAATTAAAAGAGTCACTGTTGCTTATTAAACTGTCGTTTTTAGCGTCCCAAAACATGTCTTTATTGTTTTCTAACTTGCTCAACATTTCCTCTACGGATATTTGCACTATTGTTACACTTGGTGGTGGCGGAACCCCCGTTAAAGAAGTCTGCACCCGCTTTAGTAGTTTATGATCCTCTTTTGCGATGTATTGTTCCTGTGAGGTTTTCTTGGGCGCTAAACGGTTCTCTACCTCGTTTAGATGGTGCTCCTCGTCGGAAAACAAATCCGGACTTTGCTCAGGGTTAACCGGGTTTTTGAAGGGCTTATTTGGTGTCTTGGAGGCACGTTTTGCTCCTGAGTTGTTTTCCTTTGCGATTTTGTTAATATCGATCATATTTTCGTTGTGGGTGTTGGTCACGTTGACGAGGACTTTTGCCTCATGTTTACTAAGGTGTTGCTCGATTTTGTTTTCAGCGTTGCACGTAAAATCGAGCTCCATGCTTTCGTTGTACGATTTCTCAGCGAAGCTTTCCTCCAGCGACATATCGACCGTCACGTTGCAGCTACGGTTTTCCTTGCAATTGATTAGATCCTCTACGTTTCCTTCGTTTGAGTCCTCCTCAGGCATGGCTATTGAAATGTGGTCGGAGCAACTTTTTGCGGGTACTTTTTCGTCAGACCTGTTCGCCAGCGTGAAATAAATCGAGTTAACCTCTGGAATTACAATTGAATGGTCTGAATCCGTTTCAAACCCGCTGTACTGCGTCTTAGTGCTTTGCACCGATGATGTAATCATGTTTGGTGATAAGAACTGCACCGTTTCTTGTTGTTCGCGTAATAGTTTCCGCACAGGCGACGCGAATTTATGCGCCTGGTTGTGGTTTTCTAAGTCAGGTCGTTCCAGGAGGGCGTCCTCGCTCAAGTAAATAGGTTTTGGGAGCAAAGGTCGCAGGATTTGCATCGTAGAAGTGGAGTAATTATCAAAATACGAATCGGAGTTCGATTCGGGGTCATGATTTTGAGAAACATACCCGCTATCGTTGTTCATGATGAGCTGCATGTTTGGGTCACTTTTAACGGCTTCATTGCAGTATTTCTTAAACGAGAGATCCATAATATTGTGTAATTTTCGTTGCTCGAATGGTTTGGCTTGGTATTTGTGTAGTTTTATTTGAGCTTTTCGGAGAATAAAGTCCAGAATGATGTGTTTTGATCCAGTGCTTTTGGCGGTTAATTGCTGGAAGCCCAGTAGATCACCTCGCGCATTATTCTCATGCATTCCTTTTCACAAACAGGTGCTCCATTTTCGAAACTATGGAAAACTCTTAGTTTTATGCACTTTTGATTAATAAAACATGCTTTTAATTTATAAACACAACGCAAAACGATGACACGGCACCTCCTATAAAATTCCACTTTACGGTCCCCTACCCATTTACATCGCATGCTCATTAGCATAACCGACGAGTTTTCAAATCAAGTTCCAGCTGTTTAATTCGCAACGGAGCATGCTCAGTGCGCCAATTTTTGATTTTTTTCTTTCATTCTTCAACAAAACATAAATTAACTAAAGTAAAATTTATTCTAACGCCAAACTCATTATTTTTTTAGCAAAAATCCAAAAAATTCTGTATTTTTGACGTCTTTAATAATTTTTTGTGTAAACAAAACAAACGTCAGCTGACTGCTGACAGTTTTACCAACTGTCGGTACAGCGCTCTAGAATATGTTTGGGAGTTTTCACCTCTCGTCGATAGGTGTCGCTACCCATTTTAACTTTGTAAATCTTGAAAATATGCAGATTTTTATGGTTATATTGACAAATAATGAAGTAAATAAATTGTCCATTAATAAATTACGTGGTTTTAATAACCACAGTGTCTTTTGTCAATTTTTTAAAATCACCGATAAAGTAGAAATTTTTAAAAGAAGATTTTTTCTTTGTGTAAAGCAACTTTCACTATTGTATGCTAGATGGCGACACTAAATTTATTTAAAATGACAGGTTAGCCAACGTAAATTAAAAATAAAACAAAAATTCAAAAGTTTTGGCGCGAAAAACGTCAAATTTGTTTTAATTTAACAAAAATGAGCAAAATACTGCAAAATTTTAAACTATTTTACATTTTTAAAACACCTACCGCTAGAATAATACCTAATCAGGTAAAATATGCCACAAAAGCACTAGTAACAGCGGAAACTAGCAAATTTAAACCAAAACAAACTGCGTCCATGTCTGCTTGGGGAGTAAATCGACTTTTTTCTTCAACAAAAATCCAAATGAAAGAAGGGGGTGGTGGAGTTTGCAAAAAAACACCACCTCCAGTTTGTGCCGATGACAAATCCGCAGAAAAATCAGAAGTTTCGTGTGGCGGGTCCCCTGGAACAGGAAAAGGGAGCACTTGCGACAAGGGGAGCTCTGGGGGAGACCAAGGTCAAGGCGGAGGTACAGAAAGCAGAATACAAAGACAAGAACCAGGAAAAGTCATCCTAGGCTTCGTACCAGTGGAATGGCCGGAGTTTTTCGTTCCCAAAACTGGTTATTCTGGATTTTGGATATTTTGGTTCACGTTTGGAACTTATTTAGTAAGCAAGGAGATATACGTCCTAGAACATGAGTACTATAACGGAATCTCAATGGCGATTATGTGGTACTATGGCGTCACAAGATTGGGCCCCGATATTGCCAAAACTTTGGACAAAGAAGTAGATGATTACGAAAAAGAAATGAACGCTGGTCGCATCGCTCAAAGACAGAACATCGAAAACCAAGTTAAACAAGAAGTTGAAAACCAATTTGTGATGGAAGGGCAAACAATTTTAGTCGAAGCTAAGAGAGAAAATGTGTTGCTGCAATTAGAGGACGAGTTTCGTAAACGACAAATGAATGTCTACAATACCATAACAAATATGTTGGATTACCACGTTGCAGTTGAAGAAGTTCACGAAAAAATAGCGCACAAAAATCTGGTCGATTGGGTGAAGCGCGAAGTACAAAAATCTATAACTCCTGAACTGCAGGAACAATTTTTAAACTTTTGCATTGAGGACATTGAAAAACTCATCAAAGAAACGAAGTGATTTTAATTTTTTAATTATTTTAAATGGTTTTATTTTTACACCTATTTTGTTAGTTTATTTATTTTGTACATGTTTGAATTTTTGGATTTTGTATAATGTGTTTTAAGGATTTGAAATAAAAATCAATGTTTACAAAAAATTAAAAGTTGTTTTATTTATAAATAAGGGCAATACAGTTAATACATGTAAAAATAAAATTAACAATATTCGATATAGGAGCACAAGTTTCGAACCAGATCTAATATATAAAAAAGTAAGAGAAAGAATAATACTTGTGGATCAAATAATTGATCTCAATAAAATAAAATAAATAAGCCAGGGATATGGTACAAAAATGGACCAGAATTTACTTGTGATAGGTTTGAACAGTTACAAAATTAAAATAATATATAGTACAATTATTTTGTGCGCCGTTTCTTGCTTTTTAAGGTATTTTCTTCTTTTTTGCCGGGGATTTTTAGGCCCAAATCGGCGCACTTTGACTGGAAAAAGTCTAGCAAACGTTCACCGCATCTAAAAACAACAAATATTAAATATTAGACGCGTTTAAAAATTTGCTAAAACGTTTTAAAAAAATATAAAAGGCTTACTTGTAAATTTCGGACTCGCACTCATTGTAAATATTACAGTTTTGGAAAATAAGAGCAGCATCAAACATTAGCTGCGCATCTTCTGAATATTCACCCATATTTAATTTGTATTTAATGGTTCCAAAATCCATTGGGTCTGTGATAACGTCATAATAATCAGGTACCTGAAAAATTACAATTTTTTTTTTAACATTACTTGCATCCCAAAAAAAGCACATATTTTTAAACCCTTGCCAATGCGTCAAACATTTTTTTTAACTTCAAATTTACCTCTTTCTTTTGCACTGGCGTTAAAAAAGGCCAAGAATCCTTATGTTTCATAACATCGGCTAAAAGGTCCTGAAGAGCAGCGTTGTGAAGAGGTAAATCTCTACGACCACTTTCACGACGATATGACCGTTTTCTGGTATTGTGTTGGAGTTCCTCAGTGCCAGAATCTACCACAAAAACCACAAATAAATAAGACAAAAGACATTTTTCAGTGTGTTAAAACCTTGGTAAAAAAAGTCTACGTTATTTTAACTAAACAAGAAAAAAATGTATGTGTAAGAAACGGATTATAATAGGAAGTTTCGTGTGCAATTTTCTTAAGAGTCCTATGGTCAATCCTAATACCATGTGGAGGGGCTACGGGCTGCGGTGGCCAGAATAGTCTAAAGACGGGCTATTTTGCGTAGAACGCGCAGCCTACTATAGTTGAACAGATATATTTTCAACATGAATATGTGTCTAGTAGCCACCTACCACCAGTTCAACTAGAGAGAGGCTTTTGACATTGTTCGTATTTGGGATTCTTGCAGCCCGTTTTTATGCAAATATTTACAAAACTTAGACCACAAATATCTTAGTTAATTCTTATCCGATTTTGAAAAACTTGGTGTCATTAGAAAGATAATTTATTTTGTAATACTTATTGTTTTTTAAAAATTTTGTGGCTCAATTTACGTCAGAAAAACAGTTGTTTTTAGTATAGTTTCCCCTTCTTTAAACTGTTATTGTTGCTAAACTAGGGCCACAAAACAAAATGTGCCAAACAATAAGTATTTTAAAAAGAGCTAACATTATATTTCTAAAATTTTAAAACAATTGCTCTAATAATAACGCTAAAAACTGCGGTCTAAGTTGTACACAAGTTTTCATAAGAGAAAGTGGCTAGTCGGGCTCATTCGAAGCTACACAAAACTTCCCATCAATAAAAGAGGTTTAATGGGTGTTAATGTTAAGAAAAAGAAATGATTGGTCGAGTGTTTCTAAAGACCCACCATCCGATGCAGATTGTCGACTTAACGACCTCGCAAAGTTGTAAATATTATGTCGAGCTTTTGTAGCACATCGTCTTTCATGGGTTATGACTCCCATACTCACTCCTGTACCATGACGTACTTGGGCATAGTACCAATCCTCTAAAGGGAAACACTCATCAGAATTGGCTTTAAGAAACTTACTTTTAAGAACCAAGCAAAAAAAAACCTCTACGTAAAAAATGCATGGGATATAGATGTATCTTTTTGTTGCCTAAGCAAGCAAAAAAAACATGAATCTTATTTTCAAAAGGACTATTAAAAAACAATTTAAAACAAACCTTAAAGAAACGAAAAAAAATTTAAAAAAAAAAGTAAATTTAAAATTCCTAAAGCAGCAACAAAAAATCAAAAAACGATCACAAAAAATAGTTTCTTACCAGATTCTTCCTTTTCCCGTTTAGAAGTCCGCTTTTCTCTAAAGTTTTTCTCCGAATCAGTGTCCGAAGCACATTGATAACAAGTCCAATTATTTTTCGTAACTCTTTTTGGCGGAGGATCAGCACATTCTTTATGGTAAAATGACGAACATTTATTACATGAAATTAACGTTCCTCCACTTTGACATCGGTTACAAAGGTCTACTTCGACTTCATCACTAAAAAAAACAAGAAGTTTGTAAAAATAAAAACTAAGGCTAGAGATTTAAATTCATAGTTTCGAAGATCTGTGCTCCAAGAAGCTCGTATAAGTAATGAGCTCCCGTCAATTCTACTAAATAGCACATCTACATGAGGGCCGCATCGTATATTTAAACTAAATGTAGTTTTGAAAACTAGAAAAATAGGGCTACAAACGTATTATAGTTTCATTTAAATCGGTTATTTTTTTGTATCGAAAATTTTACTTCAAAAAACAAAAATATAACGGTTTCTGAAATCAGATTTTTGACACCAAGAAATAACCGATTTAAATATGTTTGTAGCCTTATTTTTCTAGTTTTCAAAATTGTATTTAGTTTTAATATACGATGGGGCCCTCATGTAGATGTGCTATCTAGTAGAATTGACGGGAGTTCAACAGAGATGCCTTATACAAGCTTCTAGGAGCACAGATTAGAATATTAATATAATTAAATTTATAGCCTTAAATTACAAAATAAAATATAGAAAAAGAATAATAATCTTTAAAATTTGTCTGTAAGGCAAAATAACATCAAAATGTATTATAAAATTTCTTAAAAAGTCTTAAAACGAACGAATCTAAAAAGCTGCAATGTAATATTTTTTAAATGTAAATGCAACTCCGAAAATATACTACTATACTACCGTTTTGTTATAGAATAATATAAACGATTTTAGAGAAACTTTTACAACTTTTCTGCAAAGATAAAAAAATATGAAATTGTAAAATTACAAAAATTAAAAATTGCATTTTTTTTTAAATTGTAAAAATTACCTATTTTCTTCGGCCTCTTCTTCGTCCGAACATTCCTCAGCATTATCTTCGGCATCTACCTCCATTTCTTCTTGCTCTTCCTCCTCAACTTCTTCTTCTTCTTCCTCCTCTTCTTCGACATCTTCGTCTTTAAAAATTCGTCTTTTTTTCTTGGGAATAACTTCAGATAGACGATTTTTGGCATCCTCCTTTTCTTTTGCTTCTGTGCATCTGTCGCAGTACCAATCACCTTTTGGTACGCTCTAACAAAAAAAATTATTTATTAGACACAAATTTCAAGATTTTTTGGTCGCCCAATAGCCCAATTATTCTAATTAAAATTTGTAGGATCCGTAGAAAAAAATCTCAACCAAGATCTGCTTATGCAGGATTGTAGGCACTACCCCCAGGAATATAAAAGTGAAAAATTCCCACAAAATTTCCGTGACGTTTAGCCCCCATCTTGCATAGAAGTGAGGAGTTAGTTTTTTTTTTGTTAATACCTAAACTATTCGGCACTTTTAAAAAAAGTTTTAAAAATTTTTAGAAACATTATTTTAATAAGAATACAATCATCCTTAAAAAATAATAAATCACCAATGTGATCGATTTTATAGCACTTTGAAAATGTGCTAATTTGGTCCTACAGAGAACGCTGCAATCTATGCTTCAGGACTCTATGACTAAGACAGACGATTATGATGAAATAAGGTGATTTTCAAAGAGCTATAGAATCGTTAATATTGTGATAAATTATTTTTTTAAAAATGATTGTATTCTTATTAAAATAATGTTCCTAAAAATTTTTAAAACGTTTTCCAAAAGTGCCGAATAGTTTAGGTATTAACAAAAAACTAACTCCTCACTTCTATGCAAGATGGGGGCTAAACGTCACGAAAATTTTTCACTTTTATGTTCCTGGGTGTAATGGCTACAAACCTGCATAAGCAGATCTTGGTTGGGATTTTTTTCTGAGGGGATTATTAGAATGATTGGGCTACAAAGAGATTTCTTACCGTCAATTTCGGCTTAAGACAATAAAGATGATGTCCCATGTTACAAGAATCACACAGCAGCATATTTTCGGAATCTTTCTGCCTCCGACAGAGCCTACATTTGGCCAAAAGCGTCGAACGCGACCACATTATACAAGAATCGAGCGTACTCGAGTGCAGAAACACTTGACTGAAGCTAGTCGACGCCAAAAGAGACTGTTCCCAACTTTCTAAACGATTCCTTATCTGCAGGTGATTACTGGACAAATTCCGATCCGAAGAGTCCCCTAGAGGTTTTTTGAGGTACTTTGGCTCAACGGCTTGTGCTACTTGGGCTAAGGCTATCGCCAAACACTCGACGGCCTCGGTCAGCTCTTGAGGAGCTTCAGATTTAGTTTTTATTTCCTCTTTTTTGATGTTAGGGGCAAGGAATTCGGCTGGATCGCTGTAGCGTTTGGAAACGCGGCCGGTTATAGCCTCGTGTTGGGCTAATAACGCGTGACGTTCGTCTTTTTTAAGTTTGTTAAGTTCTTCGTCAAAACGGTTAACGATTGTGCGGTCGAAGTCGGAGTAGTTTTTGTTTAGAAGGGCGTCGCGCCATTCCTCGCGGTTTTTTACTAGGAGGTGGCCTAAACTTCCTGAAATTAAAAAACACGGCTCGTAAAAAACGCCTTTTAAAACGAGTTTTTTACACTATTTTTTATATTTGCTTCATTTAATTTATTAAATAGTATATTAAAACGTAGAGTTTTATAAGGAACGTTTTTTACTCGGTTTTTTAGCACGCGTCCAGGTTTGGAAAAAGAGCCGCGCAGCAGCGAGTTTTCCAATGGACAAGTGATAAAAAACGCCTTATAAAACGAGTTTTTTATACTATTTTTTATATTTGCTTCATTTAATTCATTAAAAAGCATTTTTAATTTGAATAAAAAACTGAAGATGAAATTTTGTTTTTATGACCAACCTTATAGCATGACATTGACATTTTGAAGTAAAAAATAAAAGTTAGACATATTGAATAATGTTTTTATATTTTTGCATCAAGGAAACCAACCTAATAAAATAAAATTTTGGGTTTAATATGAAGCAATTTAGCAACCTTAAAAAACCTAATTTCGGGTTTCATTATGTGCCTATTATACATAGAACGCAAATATAAAATGTACATATTATAGAACGCAAATATAAAAAATAGTTTATGAACGTCGCATACTGAAGGAAAGATTTTATAATAAAGTCAAAAAAACGAATGACATGAAAATCTTTTAATTAATTTTAGAAACTACTCGGAAAATTCCAAGTTAACTTTCGGCAAATGTATTAAAAAAAATTATCAATTAACGTAAACGATTTTTTAAACTATAAAGCATGATTTAGAGATGCATTAGCATAACTTATAATTAACGTATCGCGACTGAAATAAATTATACGAAAGATGAAATCGCATTTACACATCCAATTAACTTAACTTGACGTTTACTTAAGGTTCTATTTCTTAATTTTGGTTAATTTCAGCTAATTCAATGTAAAGTAAGCCTCTTCACTAGAGCCATATATCGGCTACTAGACCAAATTTTTAAAATTACAAAGATAATCGAAGAATTTTAGATAAATTTCTGTAAATAAGACGATTCTAACATTTACCGATAGATGACGTTTACTAAATTAGCTTGTTGTAAACTAACGTGTAAATTTATACTATAAATGCCTTAATTTAGTCGCGTCCAGTTAAGTGGAGTAAAGTAGCTTTGAGTGGCGTTGAGTTAATTTAATTTAACTCTAAATCACACTTAAGACCACGAATTTTTAATTTTATAAAACTGTTTTTAAGAAACCTCTTACCTGCAAATATTTTTTCCTCCATTTCCAAAATGTCATCAATAAGCGTATTGTGCAAAATTCCTTCGACAGGGGTCCCTTCCGGAAACCCAAAATTGGCATCCCCGTAATTTTTCTTCCCGCCACGTTTGACTCTCGTGGAATGTTTTGGCTCCTCCTCTTCTTTCGGCGTAAAACCCGGATTCAAACCCGGCGTTTTCGCGATAATTTTATACAAATTTTCCCTGTCTAACTCCAAAACTGACTGAAGCTCACTTTCCCGAATTCCGCGCTTGTTCAACTTTTCAATAAACTGATCTAACTCCTCATTGTTTTGTATAAAACTCCACACAGTTTTGTCTTTGGAATCGCCATGAACTATACACGTATCTTTCGCGGAACACATTAAAAGTTTATCATAATCGGACGCACTACTAGTTTGTTTGGAAACGGAGTCGCCGTTTGCTTTTTTCGGGGATTTCTTAGGTTCGGTTTGGGAGTTTTCTTTGTTGCTGGAGTTCATTTCATCGTAGACTTTTCGGAGGTGCTCTAAAGTTGTGTCGCGGTCTGCGTTTACTAATTCTGGGACTTGAGAAATCGGTTCTTCTAGGCAAGTGCCGGGGTTAGCCTCTTCGAAGTTTATTAAAACTGCTGGAAGGCTTTCGAGTTTAAGATATTTCCGGAATGCGCGATCGGATCTGAAATAATAAATGTGTTGAATTAAAATTGAAATCGTGGAAAAATACATTTAAACTAGAATGTCGAGAAGCATAGAAACAGTGGTTATGTAATGTTGCTTGCCTAAAATCAACAAAAAACAGCACTTTCTGGTCATTGCTCAGTGGGTTTATAAGAGCTAATTTAATTTAAAAATTGTGTTTACCAGCAACATAAATAAACAAAGCACAAGTTGAGATATTCTAAAGGTCCATCAATAAGCGTTTAAATATAGAATTTTGGCAATTTTTAAGCACCATTTTTGCATTTTAAATTGCTAAAATTCTATTCTAATATCTCAACTTGTGCTTTGTTTATTTATGTTGCTGGTAAGCACAATTTTTAATTAAAATTAACTCTTATAAACCCACTGAGTAATGACCAGAAAGTGCTGTTTTTTGTTGATTTTAGGCAACCATTACAAAACCACAATTTCTTTGCTCCGTGACATTCCTCGTTAAAAAAGGCTCTTGCAGAACCACTTAAGAATGAAACATGATTAAAAATATGTTTTTTTAGATGCCTAGTCTTGGTCATATAAATGATTTTAGGACATAGTTTTTCTAAGATTTCAAGCTGTTTAATGGCGGTTTTAATTCTATTTTTCGCCTTACTTACCCCAACAACGTTTCTTTTTCGTAAGATTGCTTCATCAACGTTTCAATTTGCCGTTCATTTTGAACCTTTTTCTTTTCTTCTGATTTTTCCAACTGTTCCAAAGCTTTGGCGGTAGCTTCAGGATCAGCTTTGGTATCTTTTTTGAGCTTACTTTTAGCTGAAAGAAAATCGTTTTCACGTTTTCTTTCTGCTGTTTGAGCGGTCTTTAAATCAAACCTAAAAAATAAAACACATTTGACTGTTAATTTATTGCAACACAAAAAATGTTTTTGCGCTTTAACAATTGCTTTATTTAAACAAATAATTCAAACTTTATCGTAAGCTGCAAAAAAATTGTTCCACATGTATTTTTTATCTTCTAACAAAAAAAAATCACTTCAATACCCAATTTTCTTACCTGACTTTCTTATTCTTCTCCAAACGATCTTCAATATGATCTCGAAAGTCTGCATAAGTCAACAACTGGTTCATTAAACAATTCAAAACCTCAATTTTGTCACAAATCGGCAATTGAACCACATTTTGGTACGAAAGCGCTTTCAAAATGTGCGCTTTATGTATCTTAAAATGCAGTGCTGGGTCATCTTCGCTATTGTATCCACCTCTTTGCTGAAAACGTTGTTTTTCGCCATCAGCATAAATACGAGCTCCTGATCCCAAGATATGCAGACGAAGAATTTCAGTCACTGTCAATGAATGCATAGGGAGTTGTCGGAGATTTTGGCCTTGATGCCGTTTCGACCATTTTGCGGCGGCTGAGGCCAATTTGGTTGCGTGGTAGAGAGACAGATTTTCGGATGCGTATTTTGCTACATCTAGAGTTGTTTGAAAGAAAGGGAAAAATGTTGATTTTGTCAAGTACGAAATTTGACTAAAATTAAGCTTAATTCCTTAATTTATGTTTATTTTTAATATACTTTTATTTTGTTATTATTATTGTTTTCTAAGGGTTAAATAAAGGCTATTTATTTATTTATTTAAAAGCCAGACAGTCAGTTCTTATATCATGTAGAGGGGCTACGGGCTGCGGTGGCCAGAATATACTAAAGACGGGCTATTTTGCTTAAAACGCACCGCCTACTATAGTTGAACAGATATATTTTCATCATGAATATGTGTTTAGAGCAGCCACCTACCACCAGTTTAACTAGAGAGAGGCTTGACCTTGTTCGTATTTGGGATGCTTGCAGCACGTTTTTATGCAAATATTCACAAAACTTAGACCACAAATATCTCAGTTAATTCTTATCCGATTTTGAAAAACTTGGTGTCATTAGAAAGATAATTGATTTTGTAATACATATTGTTTTAAAAATCGTTTTTGCGGCTTAATTTAAGAAAGAAAAACTGTTGTTGTTTTTAGTATACTTTCCCCTTCTTTAAACTGTTATTTTTGCTAAACTAGGGCTACAAAACAAAATGTGCCAAACAATAAGTATTTCAAAAGGAGCTAACATCATATGATCAAAATTTTAAAACAATTGCTCTAATAATGACGCAAAAAACTGCGGTCTTAGTTGTACACAAGTTTGCATAAGAGAAAGTGGCTAGTCGGGCTCTTAATATGCCTATAATTATGAGGTTTAATATGGTTTTTGTCGAAGTAGTTTGTTTCAAAGATTAGAGTAATAAACTTAAGTTAAAAAAATTGCTTTTTATGTTATATTTTACGGAAAATTGTTTATGTTAACTTGGAGCTAATTTTAAACGTTTTTTTACCTATTTTTCTAAGTTTTTAGCACTTACCAACAATTTTCTCAACTTCGGTGCGGTATTCCGCCTGTTCGGCTTCATCTTCGCGAAAAATAGCAGTCAATAACATTTGTATCAAATCAAAAAGTGGGCCAGCCACCTCTTGTTCAATAAGAGCGCGCTCTACTATCTCTAAAGTAATCCCATTCTGGAAAAAATCCTTGCACTTAAGAAACTTCTCAAAATTCTTCGTGAACTCCATAATCATTAAAGCGTCCCCAAGATAAGGATGGGGTAACTTGGACACAACAGGGGTTGTCATAGGAAGTTCTTGTTGATCTTCAAGTTCGAGATCTTCTTTGGGTTTGTACCATTCTTTTAACTGCGTTTGGATTTGGAGGTTTTTCTCCTTTTGTTTTTGTTTTAGGACCAGTTTTTCTTCCTCTTTTTGTTGTTTGAGGCGCTGGAATTCTTCTTTACGTTTTTCCATTTGTTCGATGAGGTTGTTCTTGTTTTTGGTCTTTTCTTTTGTTGAGTTTTGACCGTTGTTTACTTTTGGTGAACCGTTCGTTTTTCCTGCAATGAAAAACAATGTTTTTGAAGAATTAACAAGGTTTTTTAAGGGTTTTTTTGCTAAATTTTAAGGCTTACCGTCTTTGGTTAAATACTTGGACATGCTTTCCTGTTTCGATTTTTTCCCGCCTGTTCCATTGACCGTTTTTTCAAGTCTTTTAGACACATCAAAAGTGGGCTCAGCGCCGTTAAAAATCTGCGAAAACTTCATTGTCGTAATGCCAAATTCTTCCAAACTGGAACGTTTAATAGCAAAAACGCCTCTTGAATCCTGTTCCACGTACTGCTTTAAGAATAATTTACACTTTTCACGATTAAACAACATTTTTCTGCGACGCAATTGGTTCCATTCTACTATAATAATTTCGCTTATGTCTTGGTCTTTGGAATCTATCTGTTCGACTTCGTATTTAAACGCAGAAGGAGGTGGAGATTTCTTGTCGCTTCTAAAAGATAAACTGTTGTTAAAACTTCGAGTTAACATTTGGTGGGACTTACTCTTTATTCGGGGAGCTTTTAGTTTCGCCCTTTGTCGGCATAACTTTCAAGATACGCGCCTCTTTCCACTTATTTGCGGTGACACAAGCTTCCAGCTTCTCCCCAACAAAGTACCTGTCCTTGCAAAAGTTAAACACATCGTCTGCCATATCGGCAAAAGCTGAGCGTTTAGTTTTGTTAGCTATATAAAGTATGGGCTTGTGAATCTCCTTTGGAAACTCTTTTATGCTCTTTTTCGCTGCTTCCTCGCTTTCCAGCGCTTCGGAATATGTTAAGTTGGATTTGCCTGTCATGGAGCATGTCCAAACCATGGAGTTGCAAAGGAGCATCCGCTCAGCGAATTCCCTACAAAAACAATTTGATAAAAATCGATTAATGTTTAAATTTAAAGCGTAAAAGCGGGCGGCACGTTGCAACGAACGCTAATTTTAGAGGGAAATGGTAGCTTAGGCGTAATTGCGTAATGTTAAATCAAATCCTGTTAATTTTTTCTTAAAAAACATGATTTTTGTTAAGAAATCCTAACCTCTGATTCGGTTCGAGGTTTATATTTTCCCAGGCAATGTTGAAAGTCCTTCATAATTAAAGGCGACGGCGTAGATTTAGCTAAACCGTTAGGTCATGCCATGCCAAAGCAAGGAAGTAGACAGGTATCACAAAGCAAAGCATGTTATTTTCAAGGGTTTCAAGAAAAAATACTCACTCGTAGCCACGAAAAATCTCATTTGTGATTTCACAATAAAAGACTTCCTCGTCATCTCGGAGAAATTCTGGGGACGTTGCCTTCTCGAGGGTTTTCTTCTTTAGAAGGGGCATTTTACAGCGTGAAATAGGTAATAATTATTTGGAGGGAAAAAACACCAGTCTACATCTACCAAATCTCGTAGGAATGACACACTAATTTAACATTTAGGTACGATACACACACAACTATACACTGTACTGCTTTAATTTAACTACCTCGTAGAATAATTAATTAATAACATTAACAATTATGAGTTTTATTTAAATAATTGCTTCTCTAAAACATGAGTGACAAGAGAAGACGTTGTCGGCTTCGTTCTGTTCGACTAGTTCTGCGCGTGCGTAGATCTGCAGGTGATTTAAAGGGACGCGCTTGCGTACTTTTCACCGGATACAGAAAACGGTACAAAATTTGAATTTAAAACCTCTTTTTCTTCCCATTTGCATTATTTATATTTATTTACTTATTATTACACACTGTTTGAATATCTTTGAGCTAACGAAACGCACCTATTAGGTAAAGTGAGCTTTAGCGCCTTTATTTGACTTTAATAGGTGCTGCCATCTATCAAAGAGTAGCCAAACTAAACCAAATTTTACAGTTTTGTGACAGGATGTTGTAAAATAGTTCAAATGACCTGACGTTTAGCATTTTGAGGTTATGTTGCTAAAAAAAATAATAAATAATCAAAAAATGGATTTAAAACTTTATAATGATATAATTGAAGTAATAAAAAACCATAGGGGCCTCTCAGTAGAATGTCTCAAGCAATTAAAGGCAAAATTCCCAAAGTACGACGCTAACAACAGCAAAAAATTCTACAAAAACCAAAAACATTACAAATATTTATTTTAATCAATTTTAGCGTAAACGAGGACACAATTTCAAGTATTCTCTCGCACGAATATCAAAAACGAATGAAACAAAGCAACTACCGGACACCACAAAACAAAAACAAATTTTGGGACATGTACAAAAAGGCTTTACAGGATCGCGAACCGTCTGGGGTTATTTTACGAATATCGGAAAAAGTAGAAGTTGTACCATGTCTAGTTGCCAAATTAATATTACAGAAATACTTTGAAATTACCCCTACGAAAAGTGGGTCTGAAAAAGAGGGCCAAATTAACGTAAACACTTACATGCGGGATACTAACTTAATACCAGATGCAGATTTGGCGTACGAATGCTTTTTGGTATGTTAAACGGGCAAAACGGCGCAAAAAGGCATTAAATATTAATTGTTTGTATTTCAGTGCACGATTTATGATAACCTTTACAGCCCCTTAAGCGAAACTGTACGAAGGTAAGCTCAAAACACTTAATTTAACCCATCTCAACTTCTAAATTTGCAGTTCGCTAGGACAGCAATACGAAATTCAACTAAATAAGGAAGCAACACTTCTAGGGCTAGCCTTTCGGGATGAAGAATACCTTAGAAAACAAGGCTACGACAAAACTCCAGATATTAAATTAGAAGTACCGGTGTCAATAGACGGGACCATAATAAATTGGATTGAGAGTAAAGCACTTTTTGGAGACGCAGATGCACATAGAGATTATATCAAAAATCAGTACTCGAGTTATTGGAATCGATTTGGACCTGGGCTGGTTATTTACTGGTTTGGTTTTTTGGCGAGTATTGTGGACGAAAGTGAGAAGCGTTTTATTATTAGGGATCATTTACCGACGAATGTTATTAAACTTTCAACGTTTGAGTTTGACTAAGTGTAAAGGCCGATTTATAGAACATTACTTTCACTTTACTTCCGCTTTACTTCGGCGTAACTTTATAGAAAATTAAATAAAATACATGGGAATGTATTAGCAAATTTATACTTCACTTTAGCGCTACTTTGCTGATTTATTTAGCTGTAAGTAGTACTGTCAAAAGCCGAGCTTGGCCGATCATGCGCAAAATTTGCAAAAAATGAGATATTCACCCTTATTGTCAAGGGTGGTGATAACGGAATATCGCTTCGTACGAAACCTGCTGGTCTTCTTATGTAGGTTTCGTACGAAGCGATATTATTTAAATACGGCCCAGGTGTAAATAGTCAGAAGTCGCGAGTTCAGACACATGCGCATAACTGTTCCCAATTTTATGTAACTTTACAATCTATAAATTAAGCAAATTTGTTAAGTTATGCGGAAGTGAAGTTACGCCGAAGTAAAGTGAAAGTAACGTTCTATAAATCGCCCTTAATTTTATGTTTTATATTTTGTATATATTTTTTAGAGATGTGCTTTTGACCAAAAAGTTTTTGACGGGTCAAAATTTTTGGTATTAATACGGTCAAATAAGGTATTATTCCTAAAAAACTTGTATTTAATGAAAAATCAAAAATCTTAGGGAAAAATATATAAAAGAAATATTTAATGTTACTATTCTTTTTATTCTATTTTAGTATTTTTATTTGCTACTTGTGCAGTTTCGAAAACAACATAAAGTCACCTGTTATTTTTCGTCGTAGAGCTAAATTTCTTGCAGATTCGTGCGTTTCATCGAATTTTGAACAACTTTCAAAAAATCCGTCCGTCCGTTCGTCTGTATGTCATACTTTTTTTATGTGCACAATATCTCAAGAACGAAAAGTCGAATCAAGTTCAAATTCTTGGTAAAAATCATTTTGAATAGATTTTTTTTATTAATGTATACTTAATATTCAATTTTAAATTTTCAAAAAAAATCGAAAAAGCTCTTTTTTTAATTGAGAAAATGACCACCTTGAAAATGGGGGGATCAAAATACCGTATTAATACCTGATCAAAATCTTGGTCAAATACCACTGGCACATCTCTAATATTTTTAAATAAATAAAAGACAATTTTAAAGTAAATGATGTTTTATTTAATGAAATTCAGCCTTAAAAGGTGCAAACAAAATAGTGATCAATACGATCCTTAACAGTACGTTAACATAAAATTAAAAAGAGGTTCAGTAATAAAAAAACTTATATCCTAAAGTCAACTTATAAAAACACTCCTTTCTTCTTTAAAACAAGTTTAGTGTCCACTCTTTTGTTACGCGCTGAGTTATAAATCATCTGGTTTTTAAAATCCTTTGCGTCGAACTCGCTCCTCTGTGGCAAAATCGGTGGAGCATCAATTTCTTGCCTAGTTAAATTTAATTTACTCGGTTTCAAAGCAACATTTTCAGTTTCCCAGGTGTCTTGCTCGCAGCTCGTTGTTGGCCTAATAGATCTTCGACTACGATTCTTAACGTCGGTTAAAACATCGTGAAGTAGATTATGACACTGGCTTTTCAAGTCTGACTTTAGTTTTTTAAGCTTAAGTTTTGATTTTTTGGGTTTAATTTCAAGATCGTCGTCTGTGTTGGAATGTTGGCGTTTAAGTTTTTTGAGCTGTTTTCGTGAAGGTTTTGCTGGTTTTGGCTCTGGGGAACTTTCTTCTGTGCTTTTGGATAGGTCTATTAAGGAGACGCTTAGACGTTTCTTATTTTTGGAGGGTTCTGGAGAATTATTAAATTCATCAGAAATAGACGTAGTGCGACTTTTTTCTGGGGATTTAACTGGGGTATTAATGGTTTCGGAAAAGCTACGACGTTTTTCTTTTTTGGTTTCTTGTTCACCAAGTGTTTTTTCAACGATTCCCAAAGAACTACGTCGCTTACCAGCGCTTTTGGCTAATACATCATCAAGACTGCGTCTTTTTTCGTTTTCCGTCTTAGGCGTTTCGCTTTTCTCTTTTTTAGACGGACTATCATCAACATCTCCAGCCATTTCGCTGCTCAAACGTTTCTTGGAGTTACCACTTTCATTTTTCTTTTCCATATAATCCAAAGACACGTTAAGCGACACATTTCCTTGAGTTTTAATACCAGAGCAAAAGAACTCAACAACTTGGTGAATTTTTTCTGATAAAGCACCATCTTTTATGTCTTTTACGTTTATGTTTTCGTGAACTATGACGGACGAAGAATTGTGATTCGGGCTTTTCTTGGAAGTGTTTAAAAGATCGACGAAGCTTGTGTTTGGAGTACTGCTTTGGACAGATTGATTAAGGCTAGCGGGTGATTTTTGCATGGACGATTCTTGGACTGGTGTTGATTCGTTTTCAGCTGCGGACGAATCTTCGTCATCGTTTTCTGAGGCGACAACTTCGACATCATTATCTGATGCATTGACATCATTTTCTAAAGCGTCGACATCGTTTTCAGATGCTTTGATATCATTTTCAGGGACATCTTCGTCGCTGGAATCAACCATTTCAACAATTCTCTTCCTTGGACTTTTCTTCGTCTCCTTCACCGATTTTTTCGCCACTACAATAATTTCATCGGTATCATTAAACTGATCATTGCTTATTATTCTGGATCTCAATTTCTTGGCCGATTTTTTGGTATCAAAGCTAAGATCAAAGTTTTCTTCGCCAGACAACAGTTCAACGTCCACATCGTCGTCGATAAACGAATCGTCTTCGTCATACGATTCGTCTGAGTCGAATTCAGACTCAGTGCTGTGAATTGATTCGCCTTCGTCGATAATTTGGTTGCTATCTTCGGAGGGAGTGTCTTCGTCGCCTTCCATTGCTTCGTCGTCGAAGAACGAGTTCTGGCCTTCGTGGTAGTCTTCGTCTTCAGACGAAGTTTCGTTTATGGTGTCGCTTAGAAGTTTGTCTAGCTTGCTCATGACTTTCTCGTTGATTTTTGAGTATTTTTCGGTTGTTTCAGTGGGATTAAAGACTTCTTCGTCACTCGCTTCGTCCTCTGAAGTCAGTTGTTGCTGTTGTTTCTTTTCTGGTTTTTTACCTTTAGGCGTTTGGACAACAGACATGTTTGGTTCGTTGATTTCTCTCTCGGATAAGATTCTTCGTCCTTTTTTACCCTTAGTTTTGTCTTCGTCGCCTTTCTTTAATGATTTTCGTGGTTTTGGTGCAGGTGAATCTACTTTAGGAATTGACATTACTTTGTTTTTAACCATTTCCATTATTTCTTCGTAAGATTTTTCGACTGGTTTGGGTTTTTGAGGTTTTTTCTTTATTTCTTGAATAACTTCGACTTCTTCTTCAATTTCTAATGTTTCTGGTTCGATAGTTGTTTCGGTTATGCTGCGATTTTTCTCGGAATTGGATGTAGCTTTGGAGTCTATGCTTTTTCTGTAGGATGTTCTTGCTGAAGTTGGTTCGGCTTCAATCTCAAAAACGTCATCTTCGTCGGATTCATCAGATTGGTCAATTACAATTTTGGATAATGATTTTCTACATTCGACAGTTTTGGCTGGTGATTTTCTAATTTCTTCTAATGATTTTCTGGATTTTTCAGTTTTGCCCAAAGATAATCTAGTTTCTTCGGCTTTGATTAATGATTTTCTAGTTTCTTGAGATTTAGACAATGATTTTCTGGTTTCTTCGGGTTTTCCTAATGATTTTCTGGATTCTTCGATTTTGGATAATGATTTTCTAGTATCTTCGGGTTTTCCTAGTGATTTTCTAGGTTCTTCAACTTTAGACAATGATTTTCTATTTTCTTCAGTTTTTGACATTGATTTTCTCTCAGATTTAGCCTCATGAAGAGTCTTACCAACTGATTTTCGTGAAGACTGTTTTTCTTCAATATTAGTTTCTGCTAAAGTTTCTTCTTTTTGATTTAATGATTTTCTGGGCGATTTTTCTCTAACGAAGAATCCAGAATTGTCATTATTTTCGGTACTTAATCCGAAATCATCTTCAAGGAAACTTTTCTCACTACTCTTTGATTTTTCTTCAACAAATGATTTTCTAGATTTTTTCTCAATTCGCAGGCATGTTTCTTCAGTATTGAATGATTTTCTTGATTTATTTTCAGTACTTAATGATGTTAAATTGTCTTCAGCAATGAGTGATTTTCGTTTTGATTTTTCTTCACCCAGTGATTTTCTAGTAGACGTAGGTTTTTCTTCAGTCAGTCCTTGTGATTTTCTTGTTAACTTTTCGTTAATTAGTGATTTTCTGGATGTTATTAATGGTGATGTTTTATTTTCTTCTAATTTTAAACCTTCTTCTAAATCATCTTGGTTTTCTTCTACAATAATCTTAGTAGGAGATTTTTCAGCAACATTTGATGATTTTCTTGAAGCGCTAGAAGTATTTAGTGATTTTCTAGGAGAAGCTTCCCTATTTTCTGCTTCAACTACTTCTTCTGATTGTTCAGGTGTTTCTTCTACAATTTGATCAGGTTCCTGTTTATTTAGTGATTTTCGTGGCGATTGTCTTGTGATTTTTAATGATGATGTATTAATTTCAGATTCGGCCTCAAAATAAGTTCCTTTATCAGACTTTTCTACTTCAACTACAAGTGATTTTTCAGTTTCTTCTAAAATTTTTCCTGAAGATTTGTTTATTGATTTTTCGGTAGGATTTAAAACAAAATCAACTTCTTCTAATTCATCAGGTTCTAAGGAATCAATAGAAGAATCTTCAATAGCGTTAGTTTTTTCTTCTGAGGCTGTTTTGGAAATTGAGTGGCGTCCAGATTTTTGAGCTGGGGACTCGAGTTGCTTTTCTTCTAGATTTAATGATTTTCTTGCTATGCTTTCCGAAGGGGAATCTTTTCCGGGTGTTTTTTTAACAGAAAGTCGTGTTGATTTTCTTATTGGTGAAAGTTCTTGAGTTGGAGGAATTACGTCTTGAGCTTCTACAGATTCTTCTGTTTGCGAAGTAACATTTTCATGTTCGAGTGATTTTTTAGCTTCAGTAGTTTTGGTAAGAGATTTTCTGGGGGATGATTTTTTTGATTTTTTCGGCTCGTCATCATCTGATTGTAGAAAAACCTCTTCTTCGCTGAGTGTTAGATCATGAACACTGTCTTCCTGCTCTTCTAAATTATCAGTTACGACTTCTTCGGAAAAGAGTTTTCTAGGACTTTTGATAGGTTCTGGAATCCTATCAGTTTTTCCATCGGGAGAAAGTGGTAAATTAAATTCCTCTTCGTCAGGCGTTTGCATGACTGAATTTTCTACATCAGTTGCATAATTAACTTCCATAGGTTCGAAAAAACTAGAACGTCGCGTGTGGTGTGGCCATCCTTTCATAACTGCGGGAGAATCAACTGATTTTTTGGATTCTTTTACTGATACTTCAAGAGGCGATATTAATGTTTTGGTTTTGTGGTCGGCCTCGTCTTCTTGTGAGTTGAGCGAGACATCCAAGTGGAAAACAAAGGACCCGTCGGAACCAATGCTTATGTTTTTGTTGTCCTTGGATAGGGATTCATTTAAAGTCGTTTTGGGCGAATCTTCGCTCTTTTTTAACGACATTCTACCCGAGCGACGCTTTTTCTCCTCTTCTTTACTTTCAACGGCCTTTTTGGGCGTGGCGGAAGGCTCAATGTCTTTTTTTACTTCGCTAGGGCATTCCTCAGCGATCATTGGACTTTTCTTCGCCAGTTTTTCGTCATTAGGTTGCGGATATTCAGCTAATTTGGGTTCGACCTCTGATTTCTCGACTGTTGTTGATGCCTCAGTTTTGTCAGGCGAAACAGTGGTCGAATCTGCGTACTTGGGGCTGTTTTTCTCCGGTTTTGGAGCTGGCGATACAGAAATTCTAGGCGATCTGCGTAGAACCTCCGTTGCGGACATTACAAGTGGTGATTTTGCACGGCTAATGTTAAGTTCGCTTTCGTTGAAACTAGTTTCTTTTATGATGCTTAAATTGGCGTCTTCGTTTGGTTTAACGGGAGACTTAGATTCGCTTACGCTTCGGTTTCGTGTTGACCTTCTAGCTGGTTTTTGGTCTTCAATAATTGGTTCTAAGTTGGTTTCAACTGAGGGTTTACGGCCTCGTCGTGCTGCTGGTTTGGCGGCTTGAGGTTCTTCCTCGGTTTCGACAGACGGCCTGCGTCTGCGCGGGGTTTTTGGGGCCTCGTCAGCCTCGTTTGTGATGGAACTGCGTCGCCCTCTTGTTGTCACTTTAGGAGCTTCTTCTACTTCTAAACATACATAATTTGTTAGATTTATGCTTTTAAATGATGTAGGAACACTTTAAAGTTAAGATAAATACCTGATTTAACGGAATCGACAGATCCTCGGCGTGTACGAGTTGTTTTTTTGGGTTCAGGCGCTTCTTCAATAATAATGGAAGACCTTCTTGTAGTACGGGTTTTAGGAGGGTCTGCAGATGGTGAGGTACTAACTGCGCGTCCGCGTGTCTTTCGTGTTGGTGTAGAGGGGCCCTTTTGTTCAACATCCAAGTCTAATACTTTTGAAACCGAACCTGAAACATTAAAATATTACTCAATGTTACCTTCAAAGTGGCGTAAGAAGTAAAAACGTTGGTATTTCAGTTGGTAGTGCATGTAAATAATTAATTTTCATGCTTTAATCAATTTGTGGTGTAATTTTTCATCATTTTAGCAATTTTTAACGAAATTAAAGCCATTTAGGACGCTACACTCAAGTCAAGGGTGCCATGACTTGAGTAAAACAACTCCTGTCAAAACACCACAGCACTCTTGCTCGTTGTGAAAACTTACCAGCTCGAGCTTTTCTAATCGGTTTCGTTCCCTCATCTTCAGTCTCTTTTGGTGTAGTGATTGTTTTTTTAGTGATTCTTTTATTTGGTGCCTCATTTTCTGAAACATCCTGAATGCTAGAAGCAGAAGATCGTCTAGTTTTGCCTATGGAAGAAGCTTTTGACGATGCGACTGAGATGTCAGATGCGGCTGATCCTCTACGAGTTGCAATAGTTTTGGGGGCTGGGGAGCTTGCTATACGTGACGACCTTCTTAGTGGCGAGTCAGTTAATGCCGTTTCGGAATTGAGTTCGTTTGCTATTACGCTTTTTCGCGACATTTTTCTAACTAAAAAAAAAAGTTAGGTTAGAAATAAGTAATTCAGTCGTAAATGTGAATTATCAGTGCTTTGAAGGGGTTTTTTTGTGTAATAAATGCTAAAGTACGTCATGATTTAGCCTATTGTTAAAAAGAACCGCCTTTTTGACGTGTTTTTTAGTGCATTTTATCAAATAATAGACGTTGTCCGTGCATGCTGCTTATGTTTTTAGTTGTAATGTTATTATTCTGGATTACTTACATGAATTAAATGAACATAAAACTTATTAATTAAACACAAAAAAATATAACGTCTGATTTGCACGTGGACATACTACTTTAAACCGTCAAAAAATCAAATCGCATTCTTCGTCGTCCTTGGTTTTTAAGATTTAAAAATAATCAAGAGCGCATGCGTGCGCTCAACAGCTGAAATTGAGGATTTAGGAGGGAAGAGCGCAGGTTTGATAGATCACCTCTCTTTCTGACATGTATAATGGGTTGCGTTAAATCGAGCTCTACGAGACGGACCTATAAACTGTAGAAAAGCGATTTTCACCGTTTTCCTGATGTAGTGTGTTTTCATTCCTCGTACAGGGAAGTTGGAAACATTCCTGCACATTATTTAATGCTATAAATACGTACTTTAAACAATAAACACAAATAACTAGAAATGCGCAAGTTAAAAAAGTTGAATTAGATCAAAATTCAAATTTTTAAAAATGTTTAAGATGAAAAATAAATTAATTTCATCGTGCTTTGTGCTCTTTGTTTTTATTCAAGGTAAACCGTAGTTGTTTAACTGACAATTTTGCTTTTGCATGGTATTTTCCGCACTTATAACGAATAGATCGATTTTATGCCTTCTTGTTGGCATGCTTTTAATAAGAAATTTATTTACTGTGTAAATTTACACCTCTATTTTGCATTATGTAAATTTATTTTCACTTAGCTGAGTTGTCTTAATTTCCATTTAATTTAACAGCTGAAAAACATTTAAATTAATGCATTTTCCTGAGTTCGCGCTGGAATTTTCCGAGTTATTAGGTCTTTTTGAGGTAGGTATGAGTACCTACAACATTCTAGTGTAATGGCTTCTTAATTAGGAAACTGGAAAATTTGTTTTTGAAGCATGCCAAAACCCTGAATCGGTTCACCGATAATTAAATTCCAAATCCAATTTCGTGGGTAATTTTGCGATAAGCTTAAATTAAACGGACATATTTTGGCATCAAACACTGTAAGGTTTACCAAATTAGCTTCGAAATTAATAAGGAAAATTTTTAAATTGAATTTTTATTTGAAAGAAGACCTGCATTTTTTAAACCTAATAAAAATCTCATACTTACGATTTGGTGAATTTTTTAAAACACCTAAGAAAGTAATTTTAATTTACTGGTATAATATTGCCACCGTTGCAAAGAGCAAGATGTCTAAATGGGACATTTCAGTATATATTATTATTTATAAGGCTTACTTCGCTTACTGTCCTATGATGAAACTTCCGAGCCTTGGGTAAATGGTCAGGGAAGTTCTGTGATACCTCCGAGAATATCTAAACATTCCCAAGGGTTGCACATTTCCAATTTGTGAACTTTAGCACCGGAACTGATAATTTCCTCCCTAATCCCCAAGATTAAAATTCAAGCGATGTTGATAAACAATTAAATCCCACAGTAATTTACTGCAGCTTAGCACAGCTTTTACGATAGATTGCCTTCGAAAAGATTTGATTTTCGAGCACACTGGTTCTACCCTTAAAAATAATTAACTCAAATCAAGCGTTTTATTATTTTGTGTAGTCTTTCTAGTTTAGAAAATAATGGTTGTAATAAAAAGTAAGTTTGTAAGTCACGTTTTTCTTTTTTTAGCTGGATTTGCTGACAAAGGAAACACAAACCAAAAGGTAAGTTTTGTGTTGACTGTTAGAGCTGAATTTTTCAAGAAAGTTTTATCTGTAATGATGAACTCAAAAACCTTTTATATTTGACGCTACACTCTACGTAATTGGAATAAAAAAAACGAATTTAAAACTGCAACAGTCGGCAGCGTTTTACTCTTTAAAAAAACGATGCTTATAACAAAAAATCGAATTAGTTAAAACCTTTTAAAAGATACCTTTTTTTCTTTTTTTTAAAGCAATAGGGTTTTAAATGTATACTGCAATATTAAAAAAATATTGAAAGAGCAATTTATAATATTTTTGTAGGATCGCTTTTCTGGAGTCTGAGTACCTGCTCAAATTCCTTTTGTGTTTTTTTTTTCTTCAAGTGGTATCATCTCCTGAAAAGGGGTTTATGTATTTTTAGGCGTCGCTTAATGCAATTCAGTGAAATCTAATGCTTGATCTCATGAAATATGTAAATTCCAAACCAAAACGTAAAGCGTTTACAAAAGATTGTGGTTGCAAGCCTTCATACATGCGATGGGGGATGAATTTATTTAGGTATTTTAGGTACAAATATAACTGCTTATAATGTATGTATGAGGGTAATATGCTTAAAAGGGTGTCTATTCTAAAAAGCAACACGGTACAATGCGTCAATGTGCTAATCTACCTAAATCATGTAAAGGAGCCTGCACAAAAGGTATACAGGGTGGTCCAAGCAAAAGTTTCCACCCCCATTATTTCCTGAACGAATTTGTTCTGGAGGAACTGCCATGACACGTCATTTTTTTTTTTGAGAGGGACATTTAATTAGGGTATTTTTCAATTTTTTTGTTCAACCCTCCAAGCGGGGTGATTACCCCATCAAAAATTTTAAATGGCACCACGGGTCAAGTGGGGTCTTATTTGAAAGCTACAATTTTTCTCTTTTCAAAAAAAGAAATTTGTTCAAAATCGGGCGAAAATTTTTGAAAATTTTTATTTTTTTGAATTTTAAATTTAATCATATTTTACGCTTCTTAAAAAGAAAATGCTTAGACAGGTCGATTTTCTTTCGAAGAAGAACATCTAACAACATATTTCTTAATTTTTTTCTTTAACCCCCCAAGCGGGGTAATAACCCCACCAATAATCTTTAATGACCATTCTGGGTAAGTGGGGCCTTATTTGAAAGCTACAAGTTTTCTCTTTTCAGCAAAGTAAAAAAATTTAAAATCGGACAAATATTTTTCGAAATTTTGTTGTTTTTTTTTTTATTTTAAATCTAAAAGTAAATTTACACAACTAAAAATTTTGATTTTTTAAGAAATTATTCTTAAAAAAGATCAAAAATGTTATTTCAAGAATACTTTCTTAAAAAATTTACTTTTAGATTTAAAATAAAAAAAAGCAACAAAATTTCAAAAAATATTTGTCCGATTTTAAAATTTTTTATTTTGCTGAAAATAAAAAAATTGTAGCTTTCAAATAAGGCCCCACTTACCCAGAATGTCCATTAAAGATTATTGATGGGGTTGTTACCCCGCTTAGGGGGTTGAAGAAAAAAATAAAGAAATATGTTGTTAGATGTTCTTCTCCAAAAGAAAATCGACCTGTCTAAGCATTTTCTTCTTAAGAAGCGTAAAATTTAATTAAATTTAAAATTCAAAAAAATAAAAATTTTGAAAAATTTTCGCCCGATTTTGAAAATATTTGTTTTTTTGAAAAGAGAAAAATTGTAGCTTTTAAATAAGGCCCCACTTGACCCGTAGTGCCATTTGAAATATTTGATAGGGTAATCACCCCGCTTGGAGGGTTGAACAAAAAAAATAAAAAATACCCTAATTAGATGTCCCCCTCAAAAAAAAAAATGACGTGTCGCGGCAGTTCCTCCAGAACAAATTCGTTCAGGAAATAATGGGGGTGGAAACTTTTGCTTGGACCACCCTGTATATAATTTAGTTCTTGCAGATTTTAATCCGGGAATTGTTAGAGAATATGTAGGTTCAACATTTCATTGTAAAATACAATGTCTTACGTTATAAAAACGGATTTAAATTTTATGTGAAAAAAATGGCGAATGCGCCGGGCGAGCAATCAATGTTAAACTTAATAAAATAAAAAAATAAATTCTTTCTGTGTTGCTCAACGTTTTAAACTCGATTTTCTATTTCAATCCAGTTAAAAATACGCAATTTTAATACTCTCCTAAAAAGACCATTCGAATTGTGCAAATAATGACCTCACTGGATGCATCATGAAATTCCAGGAATATAAAAATTTGACTCTAAAAAAGCTATGGACCATTGTTTCGCCGCTTATCTGCATTTTTCCATTTTCCGCAGACCACAGCATATTGTCAAGAGCTTTCGAATATTTACGATCATTTTGGGGCTATAAAATAAAATTGATTGGGAATTGATTTCCACTTAACAAAAGAAATCGCTGATAATAATTTATTCTGGAACATAAATAAAGGTACTAAAAAATTACTTTGTACAAGAAGTTGACAATTTTATTTGTTCTTTTTTATATTAATAACGCGTTTTTATTAAAATTAAAATACAAAAAAGAATACTTTATTAACAAGGTGCTATACCGGCGCATTCGCCATTTTCTGTTAAAACAAAATAAACATATTTTTAATGAAATTTCTTTGGAAAACAATTCAACTGGAACCAATTATAATATAAAATTAAAACTTTTTCAACTAATCAAACGCTTTAATTGAAGTAAATAGGTCATTTTAATAATCATTTTTTGCCTTCCTATAAAATGAAAAATGAGTGAAAAATTTATTAGCATCATTGAGCAGAAATCCCAAGGGACCATTTGTCAAGGATTTAATTCGAATAATGGCAGATACATTGGCTCAAAAATTGAAATATGATATCAAATGTCGCGTATCGTATGGAATAAATAATTCCAAGTTGAATTTTGTCACAATCACGCATACCTCCCGTAGAGAAGGATCTAAATCATTTACTGAAAAATATTAGGGTGCTCTCGAACCTGAAAAAAACGACAGTGATTTTAAATAATATTCTCTTCAATTTTATCTATCATAAATTCACAACCGAGTGTTTTCAGCATTCTTTTGCTGGGAAAAGATATTGAAAATTTCTTATTCCTTTTTTACATTTCAAGAGCTAGAAGTCAACTTACTGCTCGACTTACGGCCTGAATTGAATTTTAAAAGAGTAAACTATAAATCGATAATGTGGTATGGCGGGCCTTCAGTTCTATCTTGCTATCAGATTACGTATTGAAAAAACAGACCCTAAAGAAATCATGTTAATTTGAAATGGGATTAGCTTTATATCTGTTTTGAAAATAAGTTAAACCCGGAGTTTGGGTTTGGGTTTTTATCCGGGCTTTTATCTCGTTTACACAAGTCAAAATGAGCAAAGATGCTTTTTAGATTTTAGAACATTCGAGGGGTAATGCATCAAAAAAGTACCATAATTATTAGTACACTTTTTTTAAAACTGCATTTAAAAGACATGATGTTATTTTCAAATCCTACTAAAACAAAGAACAGATTTTTGCTACAAGTTATAAATTTTATACGCCTAATTTTCCCCTCGATTGCCTTACAATGTTTGTACTTGGAATTAACGCTTTGAAACTTTGTTGTGTTTTTGCTAAAATAATATTATTAACATCAACAAAAGAGGAAAATACAGTTACGCTTTTGAATAAAGTCTGTTTATTAAAGCACAGTACAAATAGCTACAATTATTACAAACAATGTTGTGAGCAAAACGATTTTTTGCTAATATAATTATGAAAAAAAAAAGGAATTTACAAATACAAATTTGATTTGCACATTGAACAGACTAAAGCTGTTTAGTTTTCAATTAATGCTGAAACTGTACTTGAAATTACATTCTAAGAAAACACAAGCAATTAAAACTAACATTGGAGACTTTAATGCGCTTTTCTCAATCAAAAATAAATAAATAAAAGATTACACTTCAGTGACTCGAATAATTGCTTTAGAAAATAAGTTATCGTATCGATGACATCCCTAAGGCGATTACGATCGGTTCCAATTATTTTTCTAGATCTCATTTTCCAGTTTTCCACTTTTCAGCCACGTAGCTAGATATCCGATATTTTTATTATTATTTGTAAAAAAAGTTAAACTTTTCCTAACATAAAATGGAAGGTTGTTGACAAACATGTATAGTGTGGCAAAAAAAACATACATACGTACGAGCAATAATTTTGTAGACCGACGAAGATAATTTTTACCTACCAAAATGACTTTCAATAAAATCATCTCAAAGATAAATTGTAAAGTAAACAGTTTTTAGTCTTTACCAGTAAAAATGATGAGTAGAGAAATGCAACAAAAAAAACTTTTGAAGCTATATTTGCTTTTAATTAGAAATGTTAGATATTTTACCTTTCTCAAAGAGAAGCTTTGATAGTAAAAGGTCTAACGATATAATAACATAAAGTTGAAAGTTTTATACTGGATACTTTGTTTATATAACTTATTTTATGACCACTAATAAAGGTTATGAGGATTTAGCTAAAATACTAAACTTCGGACTTGGGCAGTAATTTTATAACTTAAATTTTTATTATGCTGGCATTAAATACGTGGCATAAGTGATTTATAAAACCTATATGGCCTTAAATGTGAAGAATTTCACACTAATTTGACGCATTAAATTCTGAGCGTAAAATCTATGTCAAGACAAACATAATTTTGCAAAATAAAAATTTTATATTGCATAGTAGCCCAATTATTCTAATTAAAATTGTGGGTTCCTTAGAAAAAAATCCCAACCAAGATCTGCTTATGCAGGATTGTAGGCACTATCCCCAGGAATATAAAAGTAAAAAATTCCCACAAAATTTCCGTGACGTTTAGCCCCCATCTTGCATAGAAGTGAGGAGTTAGTTTTTTGCTAATACATAAACTATTTGGCACTTTTGAAAAAATTTTAAACATTTTTAGGAACATTATTTTAGTAAGAATACAATCATTTTTAAAAAAATAATAAATCACCAATATTAACGATTCTATAGCTCTTTGAAAATCACCTTATTTCATCATAATCGTCTATCTTAGTCATAGAGTCCTGAAGCATAGATTGCAGCGATCTCTGTAGGACCAAATTAGCACATTTTCAAAGTGCTATAAAATCGTTCATATTGGTGATTTATTATTTTTTCAAAAATGATTGTATTCTTATTAAAATAATGTTCCTAAAAATGTTTAAAACTTTTTTAAAAGTGCCGAATAGTTTAGGTATTAACAAAAAACTAACTCCTCACTTCTATGCAAGATGGGGGCTAAACGTCACGGAAATTTTGTGGGAATTTTTTACTTTTATGTTCCTAGGGATAGTGCCTACAATCCTGCATAAGCAGATCTTGCTTGGGATTTTTTTCTAGGGGCATTATTAGAATGATTGGACCATTAGGTATTTTGTATGTTAAATCCGAGGTTAAATCTATGCAAGTATTTTTAGGTAAAGTGGATGTTTTGAGTGAAATATGGAGTAATGCATGTGCCATGTTGTTAAGGAGTAGTTCAGATACGGTCCTGACACATTAACAAAGCAACAAAGCAAGCTGTTGTTGTCACATACTAACTCAGTTCCAGTTTATTTTCCCCTTTTCATTGGCACACAATTGATGTGTAGAATCGATTCCTGCAAACTTCCACAGATGATTACTGGTCCCAGGTCGTCGGATTAAAAGAAACCAAGACCAATAACGGATCTACAAAGAACTACGCAAAAGAATAGAATTAAAAAAGACGTTTTATGTGGGCAGTGACTCGTGATCCAATCTTAAATTGTGCAGCCCAGATCAAATTGGACATTTAACAAATGTTTGCAATAAAAGAAAAGGACAGATTTTAGTGCTTAGCTTAAAATGCAGATTACCATCAGTTATTCAAGCTTTATTTTCGTTTCATTATGAAATTTTAATTTTATTAGAGAAAAATGTAAAGTATTTTAGAGTCGCAAATGAAACTGATGGTCCAACCCCCGAGGGTCGACGTTAATGGTTTATGCTTTTATTTGATTAAATATTTCTCTAAACGAATATAATGCTAAAAACGAAGTTGCTCCTTGCTATCTACCATAATTTAATAAATTGTGGTGCACTTTACCAAAAGCAGACAATAGTCGCCCGGCGCATTCGCCATAGTACAAATAAAATAATTAATTTACCTTAAACATGCCATTGATGGGATTAATATTAAAAACAAAATTATAGTTTTGGAAATCAGCCACAAAATCATAGGTAAACACAAACATATCATTTTAAATGTGACAACAAAAGTCCTGCATAGTGGTCAACATTAATTTAAAATTGGTCAGTCAACTAGAAACAAACAGATGGAATATAAATACAGGATGTTCGCGCAAAATGAGTTTTATAGCATATAGATTTTCATTCAAAAAAATAATTCAGAAAAAAAGGCTTTTAAACTGTGAACTGTTTTGGATTAAAAAAATACCTGAAATCTGGATGCCTCCAATTTTACAAAATTATCTTAATTTCTTATAGTAGACACCCTGTTACAATAATTAACGCTTGTTCGCGCATCCGCCAATTTCAAAGAATCAGCAGAGCGTTATTTTTGCCATAATTACCAAATACAAGAGCTCTTGTTAATTAAACCAGAATTAATATTTCATGATGTTATATAATTATGCAATTATTGAACATTTATGAAAGTTTCAAAACCACTAGGCAACATTTTTGCAAAAGCGTAACGCCTGATTGACCTTTAAATAATAATTTTAGATTTATTGAATTTATAAAATTTACACCCTTACTGGGTATAAATGATTTGTAGCAAAGGCAATGGTGCACACGTGAGTGCACACATTTAAATGGATTTAGGGGTAAGTTTGGCAAACTACAAGTTAATCACTTTGCTGCCGGTCCGCCTCTTTTTGTTTTACTTTGCTAATTTCAAGTTTTAGGTCCAAACTTACTCGCCGCGCTAAGTTTTGTTTCTTGGTGTTACAAGTGCTTACTAATTTCAGTTTTAGTTGCATTTCTTTTCAAAAGTTTTATTTATTGTTTTAGAATTTAATTATTTTAGTTTTGAAACTAACAGCGCAACATTGTCTGGAGAAAATTAATTAAATATTTGCGTAACATGTCGCGTCAACACTGAAAAAAACCAGCAATTTTGGTATCAAAATTTACAGCTTGTTGAATTATTGAAGCTGAAACTTAACGGTGTTTACAAATTTACCTGAAAAGTTTTTTTTATGACCTGACCTAAAGCCACAAAGTAATGTTTTTTAATTTAAAACATTGTTCCTTTAACGTCAAACTTGTAAACTTTAGTCCGTTTTATAACCATGCTTAGGGATTATATTACGCAAAGTCGCTAAGTTTGCGCATTTTGCCATGAAAAAGGACATAAATTATTCTACTGAGATAACTAAAATAGTTTCCAACTATGAGCCGCAATTAAAAAGACAAACCACCCTTCAAGAAGCTTTACACCGCTGTTACTTTATTGATTTGTAATAAGAAAAAGCATCGCTTTGCTTTATTATTATACTTATTACAAACAAGTGTACTAGACAGAAAAAAATTGGGTTAACCAAATGAAATTGCCTCTAAAAGCTCATAACTAATAGTAGTCTGCCATTTAGATTAACTTATTAATTGGTTATATTAGCAAACAATACAGTATTCGGTTTATATGCCTAGTAATAACAGAAGTAACAACAGAACGTTATAGTCAACAATGATATTAGATACATCCAAATTCCAAAGACAATTCCCATGCTGAAATTGTTCTAATATACAGGCACGGATTCTGCGAACGAAATTGTAAAAAAACTTCAGATTATTTTCAGTTTTTTTTTTGGAATTCAAAGACAACTTCAAACGCGCTACCCAATTATTTTTAGTGCTATTATCCATACAAAAAAAATCCAAAAGCCGCACATTTATTTTCCACAGCTAAAATACATCTACAAAATAAGTTTCATTAAAAACAGAAACAAGAAATATTTTTGGTAAGCATTTCTGATTTTAGAAACTTGAATAAATCTTTTACTCAAAATCCGCCCCTGCGTAGGCAGGTATTAATACTAATATTGACATAATATTAGTAGTTTCAAACAAACTCATAAGGGAAATTAAGACCGCAATACTGGATATTTGTTTTTAGAACTAGGAAGAACGAAAATGTATTACTTTAGGGGATATAAAACACGTCTAAAATTAATCAGGACCAAATCACAAAAAACAATACTCTTATTTTTCTTAAAAGATAAAAAAATATTCCACTCTAAAAATATGTAGATTCATGTGGCCATTAGCCTTTTAAGTGATCGTAACTTCAAAACCAGACACGAAAGAAAACTTTACGATCTAAATTCGAATGAGTACTCATTGTAACTTTTTACTGCTGAACCATATTGTGAAAATAAAAAAATAGTTTACTACCTCTGTAAAAATAGTGATAAAATAACAATTTGCCTGAAATCATTATTTTTACCACAAAACGAGTAACAGAAAATTAAATTAAGGTGATCCCTAAAAGGATAAACATTTATCTTCATTAATTTGACTGCAGTAAGGGTTTTAGCAGTCCTTTTATTCAGGGTGGCATTATTCGCCCGGCGCCTTCGCCATTTTATATCATGCTATCTAAAATGATTTATTTTCAGATTTCGCCGACTCCGCCAATTTTAAATGAAACCTGGAGCCTAATGTCGCCCGACTACCAGCAGCAAAGCGAAGAAGGTCCGCCAGATTCCCACGAAGCGATGAACAATCCAAGAATTCGTGCTGATACTCTTCCAGATAAAGGCGGCCCTCGTCGTGTAAAGAGAAGCTATGAATTTCTGATGGGTCTAATCAATAACAACTCTAATTTTGAACTAACTAGAGCGGATACAGTCGGAAATAATGCTCCGAAACGAAACATCTCCAAAGATAGAGTAAGCTTTCATTTTATGCAAATTATATCTAAAAAGGAAGTGGATACAAAAAAACGTAGTTTTGTCATTTGTTTACATTTTATCCACCTTGCGAGGAAAGTAAATTAGAACTGAATTTCTAGACACTTTTACTGCAGGATCGTAAAATAAAAAATCAATCTTTTAGCAGACCGTCTGACATTTGTTAACTTAGCTATTAAATAAAAAAAACTTTGCTATTATTAATTTTTAAATATCTCGGCATTATTTTTAGACATTTTTTACTTCGAACTTCCGGAAAATGGTAGCTTGTTTTTAGGATGTAAAAAAGTAACCAAGGTCTCTTCAAATTAACGCCAATTTGACAAATTGTCTGTAGCAAAAGAAATTGCAATTACTCAGTTTTGCTAACGGCTAATAATTATCCGGTAACAAAAAGAAAACAAGGTCCATTATTTCACCGTTTCTACAGGCCGAATGTACAACGGCCCTTCTGCTAATTAAGTTTAGTCTGGAACACTGCCCTTAATCGCTTTTTCCATTATTCTTTTTTCGCTTAACTCCGGCTTTCTAAACGCTTTTAAAGCAAAAGGATATTACAACGCCAAATACAGCTCTTTATTGGAACACTAATGTGTTTTAACCACAGATAAAACATGGAAATAAAATATAATTTATGATGATTAGGTACCTATGTATAGGACAGGTACTTCCGGTTTGAAATAATGTAAGCAGACATATTGACTACCAATGCAATTTACTTGGAAAGCAGTTACCTATTTTAGAATGTTATTAAAGAGTTTTAAGGCCGATTTATAGAAAGTTACTTTCACTTTACTTCCGCTTTACTTCGGCGTAACTTTACAGAAAATTAAATAAAATACATGGGAATGTATTAGCAAATTTATACTTCACTTTAGCGCTACTTTGCTGATTCATTTAGCTGTAAGTAGTACCGTCAAAAGCCGAGCTTGGCCGATCATGCGCAAAATTTGCAACAATGAGATATTCACCCTTATTGTCAAGGGTGGTGATTACGGAATATCGCTTCGTACGAAACCTGCTGGTCTTCTTATGTAGGTTTCGTACGTATATTCCGTAATTACGGCCCAGGTGTAAATAGTCAAAAGTCGCGAGTTTAGACACATGCGCATACTGTTCCCAATTTCATGTAACTTTACAATCTATAAATTAAGCAAATTTGTTAAGTTACGCGGAAGTGAAGTTACGCCGAAGTAAAGTAAAAGTAACGTTCTATAAATAAAAAAACACAGGTACTTAAACAAAAATAGAAAAATACACTTTTCCAGTTTTTGTCTACATTCAAAGCACTTAATAAATAATTCTTAATGTGCACTAAAATTTGAATTTACCTTGATACCTATATCATAAAACCTTTTAGTTTGTAAAGTAAAGAATCACTTTAAGTATTTGAGTAAGTTTAGTCTAAATTTAAAAGTTTTATTCCCTACCGTGGTTTTACATTTAGTTTTTATTCCAGAAAATCGATTTAGGAGACATGGAAGCAAGTGAGTTACTGCTGGAACTCATGATTAAAATTGCATCAAATCCGCAGCAATGGGAGAAGGTTCATCAATTATTAGGTAGGTAAAAAAATTACACGAATTTGGAAATTCAGTGAAATGTCTGTCTGATTGTAACAATTTAAAAAACCCTTTTTTTATTTACGAAACCTATTTTAGCTTTTAAAACACTGTTTAAAAATTAATTAAGTGAAGTTTCATTTGCATTCTAAACCAAAAACGGAAACAGAAATAAAAAACAAGAGCGGGTTAGATCAGTGAGTGGGATAGGTCATTTAAAAAGTTGAACTTACACATTCAATATGATACTCTTCGCAGTAGATGATTAAAAAGGTGCATTTTTTATTTTATTGAAAACAACGTAAAACTTATTTTTTTTTGTAAACGGGTGGGGATACAAAAAATTACCACATGCTTTTTTGTAGGGAAAAATACAATCTTTAATTTTATTAAGAATATTTGTTGATAGTTGATATTAACGAAAATATAAATTTTTTTCTACTTTGGGGGTGTTTGTAGCCCTCTATTTATTACTGGATTTTTTCCAAAAACAATAGGGCTCTTCCTCTAAATGGGATTGATTTTTGTGTTAAATCTCAAGTCGATCCGATAAACCGTTCTTAAGTTATGGTGGTCACAAATTTCGTTACAGACAGACGGACAAAAAATAAAAGTCTTAAAAAGTCATGAAACGAACAAAAAATTTTGCTCTAGGATGAATATTAACGATTTTAGAGAAGGTCCGAGTAATCGCAATTTACTCTTCGACTTTGTCTGCGAAGAGTATAATAATAACATTTTTACTAAAAATTGACAAAACAAACTTTCTATTTGCATTAAACTTATTGTTTTAAATGTGTACAATTTTAATCCATTTAAAGTACCTATTTGTAAAACGATGTTCCGTACCAATGATTCACAAACAAAAACAGATCTCGACCTCACTCAATTTAATAAGTTTTACTTTTGTTGCAGAAGGGTACAAAAAGTTTTGTTTGGCAAAAGAAATACTTTAAGTTTCTTTTTGCAAACATTTTACTAAATTATTTGTATCACTTGCTTGTGAAGAATATAATTATTATTATATCATTCTTTTAAAAAAAGAATGCAGTACAAAATTGGTATTTTTTTTTTAATTAAATTAAATCCAAACATTTATTTTAAAAGCTCTTGTAGTTGTACAAAACCATTGTGCTAAGATTTCTATTTATAGTCAAACTATATTGATTTACACAACCTTTCGTGTCTGTTCTAAATAATTTCGTTTTAATTCCAGGGCACATTAACACCGATTTACAAAAATCTAAACAATTACTTCAAAATTACGCCCCCTTAGAAAAAGACGAAGTAAAAAAATCATCCCCTAAAACAAATCTTAAAATTGACAATAAAATCAATATAAATAAAGAAATAGCAATAAGCAGCGACAACAAACCGTTCGAAGTACCGGACCAAAAATGGCCAGATTTCCCCGAAGAAAATACAGTGACCTCTAAATACCCTTGGCCAACCACGACAACTCCCGAATACAAAAACTCATATCTGAAGAATTTTGCATATCATCGTGTTACAGCAAAACCAGTTTTGGTAAACAAAAAACCAAAGGCGTACATTGCAGTTTCAGTTATAGCCCCCAAAAGGGAAGAAAACTATGACCTTGAAAACGAGCTCAAACATCTAAAACCATGGAGCCATGAACAAAATTTAAAAAACATGGAAAATTTACGTCAGGCTTTCTACACACCTAAGGAAAAAAATAATGACCTACCTTAAGATTATTAACCGTTGATATTATATTTTTGTATGTTTAAAATAAATAGACAAACATTAAAAATTATAGCATTGTATGTTAAAAAAATTGTAAATGCAATGCTATTTTTTACATGTTCTCTAGCTGAAGAATAGACAAACTATTTAAAAAATAGACAACCTATTTAAAAAATACACATCAATCCAAAAAGCTGTAAAATATAGTTGATTGTATGAAAATGTAGAAAATTATTTTTAATTATTATAAGATTCAGGCGATCAAATTTTTTTAGGTAGCTTTATTCAGATTTTTCTTTCTGCTGCATAAACATGTATTAGACTTTTGTGATATTAGTTGGTGTAAGAAAATATTAAGTGAAAAGAATGCTGTGTAAACCACAAAATATAAGGGCTTTGAATTTTTCCCGCTGCTTTTTATTTTTATGAACAAAAATAGGCAATAATTTTAAATTATTCAAATTTTAAATCACATTGCTTTTAACAACTCTTTTCTTTAAAAAAATGTGTAGTACATTAGTTATTTGTTAGTTTAAAACAGAAAAAAACTTACCTAAATAAGTGTACCAAAATAAAAATTTTACAAAATAGACTCTTTGTTTTTTTTTACACACGAAACAACAGAAAAAAAAACTCATGGTTTTAAAAGTTTGCGGCTAGACACCTTTATTAAATATTTATTAAGAATATGTCCAAATATTTAAACACAAAGACATAAGTTTAAAATCCATAAATAAAAAATATAGACTTATATTTAAAAAACATCTGTAGTATTTTTAACTTTAAAAATATCGCGTTAAAAAAATGTTTTTTTTTAATTTACTATTGATAAAAAAATGTAATCTTAAAATTTTAAGCTTATAAGTTAATAAAGAAACAAAAAACCATGAATCATTTAAAACTCGGCAAACCATAAAATGGTTTTACCAATAATGAGAGAATTAAATAGATATAGATACACTAAAATTATTTGGTAAACTTATAAACAAACCTTTTTGAGGTTAGATTAGAGTTTACATTTACCTTATTTCAGATAGGCTGACAAGAATTTTAACAGCAACTGGTAAATTTCTTTAGTTTAGTTTTTTTTTATGATACTGCATTGTAAAACACTGAAATTTACCATTTGCTTTACTATATCTTTATTTTACTTCAAAATTTGGTTTGTTTAGGGAAACTTGCATACAAATTACAAATGTAAGGTTAGAAAGTTCCATTGTCGTCGGCGAATAGTCACGAATTTTGCTTTAAAAATTAAGATTATTTCTATAATAAATGTATCCTTTCAAAAAATTGGAATTTTAAACGTATACATGTTTATCATATACCCAAATATTGTGCCTACGTATTTAAATGATGCTCCATCTATTTAACTCTCTCATCATTGGGTTTTACCATGAAAAATAGGTGTACCCCTATTACTTACATTAAAAGATACATCTGCAGCGTTAACTTCACCAAAATCTCAATCCCTAGTCGGATAATTCATAGGCGTACCAGGTGATTGATACAATGGTCTACTCTGCGCAGTATACAGCGCAGGCGCAGCGGTCGGAACCTGCTGATATTGACTCTGACTGCGCACCGGGTACCCAGCTGTTATACTCCCTGTTTTGGATATAGGCTGCGCAGGATTCAACGCGTGGTGTATAACATGCGCATGCGAGGAAGATGGCGGTCCTCTTAAAGCGTTGTAATGATCATTTATCTTTTGTTGCTCTAAGTGGTAGGATGGTTGCGGCCGAGCTGGTTCGTAAACGCTACGAGATTGTGGAGGGGGCTCACGACTTGCCAAAGGAGGGTAGTAGATTGATAATTCTGATGGAGGCATTGGGTAGTATGCTCCGGGTTGGTTGGCGTATTGCGGCGTTTCTATAAAGGAAAAAAAAAAGTTTTTTTGTGCTTTTTAAAATTTTATAGTACATCAAACAAGAAAGGGGTTAAATTAGCCAATAGGTTAGAAGATACTCTTTGCAGATGTTGATTTTTGTTAGATTGTTTTATTTGTTTTTTCATAAAAAAAGGCTGGATTGATTCATTGTAAAACTGGTTACTCAAAATATTATTTTTTTTAAATTTTGGATGTGTTTTATTGCAGTCATAATTTTTATTTGATTGTAGAGATGTGTTTATGACCAAATCATTTAGGTATGGTCAAAATCTCTGGTCAAATTACGGTCAAATATGGTAAAAAAAAATCTTAAAAACTTTTGAAGAGAACCCTTGGTGATGATTATATGAAAAATTAAATTATGGTCATCTAAATACTATATTTTGACGCATAAATCCCACTAAGCCAATTTTATGTAAAAGGAAATAGCAAAATTTAGACAGTAACATTGAAAATTTAGCAAAAAGTGGCAGATTAAAAAAATATTTAAAATTTGACCAATTTCTCCAAATTTGGGTGATCAAATGACGGTAAAATGACCTAGTCAAAATCTTGGTCAAATACCACTGGCACATCTCTAGTTATTTCATTAAAAAAGACTGGATTTATGATAAAACTTATTAACCAAAACATGTTTATTTTATTCAACTTTGATTGTGCTTTTTTGCAGCCATATTTTTTTTATTTGATTGTTTCCAAAAACAATAGGGCTCTTACCCTAATTCTTGCTTTAAAATTGACTTTTTAAAAAATGTCCGACCAACCTAAATACACTTGTCTGCAAAGAGTACCCATAATAAGATGCAAATTAAAAATTGGTTTGGTTATAACTTTTAATTAAACTTTCTAGAAAGTTTAGTGTATTAGCAGGATAAGAAGCAGCATGAAACCCAATAAAACCTAGCAGAACAGAAAGTTTAAGATTAGGACTTATTTTTTGGCAAGTCATTCAATTAAAACGCATAAAAAAGTGGGTTCACCACAATATTCCCTCCCTAATATATTGGGAAATTGAAAAAGACAATTTAATTGCCCCATATTCTGAAGCCTTAGCACCAAAAAATAAGCCCCCTAAATGGCCTGAAAACAAAATGAAATGACTTAGCAAAGCACAAGAAAAAGTGGTGCAGTGTAAAACACTCACTGTTCCACAAAACGGCTCGTACTAACTCGTGACGTCTACCGTCATCTTCTGCAATAAAAACATAATTAAAAACACATATCCCCTTAATATTTCACAAAACTGCACCCCTTAAAAACAACTTACTTTGCGGAGAAGTTTGATACCCCCCAGCATTTACTTGAGGTGGCTTGTAACCATATCCTTGATGATAAATTGAGACCGAAACTGGTGGTTGCGGACTTGGGCTTCTTGGGCGTTTAATATTGGATGGTTGTTTAAAGCTAGCGGATTGTGGGGGCTGCTGTTGGGGCTGGACTTGGGGTTGTCGCGCAACGGTTGGAGAAATGTAAAGTTGGGGCGGAAAACCTTGCGGTAGGCTTTGAAACGCGATCATTTCGCTGCGGACAAACACCGAATAAGATTTAATTCACAAAGGGGTGACGAAATAAGTACCTGTTCTCCTTTACAAGTTGTCTCCTTCGGTTATCGTCCTCATTAAGGACCTTTTTGAGTTGCAGAAACAACTGATGCTTCTCCTCCTTTAGCTGTTGTAGTTTGGCCTCAAGCTGTGAAATTTGCTCGCGTGTTTCGCCCAAAGTCATTACATTTTGCTGCTCACGAGCCTCCTGTTCTTTGCGTAAGCGTTCCTCTTCGACTTCAGCTTCGCGTTCCTGGCGTTTCCGAGCTCTTTCACGTAAAATGTGGGCTTTTAGAACCTTCCACATCTGGTCTTGCTGCTCTGTTTTAGCATTTTCGTTTTCTGCTGCCACTGCGGCAGGCATTTTGTGCTAATAATGCCTTTTTTTCAGTTAAAATGTAAAAAACACTTTCTAGGCGTCCATTAGTTCGTTTGCGCTGAAGTTTGACATTTACCGTTAGTGGGCTTTGAACTACTGTCAAAATTATAGTTTTCTGTTAATACAGATTTCTGTTACGTTGTTGTAGAGTTCTGTAACGCTGCTGTAGAGTTCTGTAATTTGGGAGCTGTTGTGCGTTAGTTCTGCTACCGTGCAATAGGTGGCGAATAAGTTTTAAAACAAAAAATTACAGTTTTTGAATTAAAAGGAACGAATTTCAGACTGTAATTGATAAATATTAAACTAGAAATGGGTTAGATCAGTGAACAGGTTAGATCATTGAGTGGGTTAGGTTTTATTATAAAATGCCGACATTTAATAGGATACTCCTCGCAGTAATTAAGCAATCACAATATTTTATAAAAGAAACATTTTTTTTATTTAAAAATAATCTGCGAAGAGGTCCAACTATTAACTCTCTTTCGCAAAAAAAAATATTTATTAGCGAAGAGCATAAATATGAATTCTGCCACTGACGTTTGAGATTTAATTTGACTTAAGAAAGATGCTGCTGTGTTTCGAATGTTTTTACAAAGCCTCCTAGACCGAGGCCAAGACTTATGGGACTTAGAACTTTTTTATTACTAAAAATCTTTCTTTTAGTCTTTTATGCCCTAATAACTTAACAAAAAAAATTACAAAAAATTATTTTTAATACAGAATTACATTTTCTTTAATTTTTTATTAGAAATTTTTTTAGTAAATCAAATAATAACGAAAATACGGCGTTTTTTTTTATTGGGGGGCTAATGGGGGGTCGGATCAAAAAATGTTTAAAATAAATTTTGTAAAGAGTAAAAAGGGCTTTATTATTACGAAAATTTTTTTTTTCTTAAATTTATAATAACTGAAATATGAATTTTTTACCAGTTTGGGGGCCCCGCTACCCCCCTTGTTATTATCTGATTTTTCCCAATAACAATCCCAACCAAGATTTTAATGAGAACAATTTTTCCTGCAAATTTGAACACGATTGGGCTTTTCGTTCTTAAGTTATCGTGTTTACAAAAAACGTGACAGACGGACGGACGGACGGACGGACGGACGGACGGATTTTTTGAAAGTTGTTCAAAATTCGATGAAACGCACGAATATGCAAGAATTTTTGCTCTACGACGATTTTTGACGATTTTAGAATTTTCAAAACAATCACAATATACTCCTCGTTTTCGACTTTGTCTGCGAGGAGTATAATAACAAGGTATTCTCGCAAAATAAATTAAAAACGTAATTTTTTGAGAAATTGTATGTCATGCAATACAAGGAGAAAATTAATTCAATAACATTCGAGAAAAGAAAGGACACCAGTGGGAAGTGCAATAATTTTTATATTAACGTTGTTTGAGCTGAACAAAAGCTACCTAACAAGGTAGTAAAAGCAAGTAATAAAATGTAGTTTACAGTAAATTGGAAGCATTTGGAAATAAATATGCTTTTGGCTATCGCTCTCCGATTGACCTTTCCATAAATAAAGTTTATAGGCTTCATATTTCTTTTTTATTTTCTGATGGTTACATTTTTTCTGATGAAATTTTCCAGATATGGTTAGATGGGCATTCATACAGCGGAAATGCCAATTTTTCATTTCTTTTCACACCTTTATCTACTGCATATATTATCATGGAAATAAACGCTTTTAAAAGTGGAAAAATACGTAATGGTATACCTACCTAAAAGGTAATTTTTTATTTCGACATTAAATATAGTTATTAAAAATCATGCAAATAATTATAAAAAACTTGCAAGTGCCGAGTCGCAATAAAGTTATTAACACAAAAACATTTTGCCTTAGCGAAGATTCCGGAAGTGGTATAAGGATTCAAGGAAATCCTGATGGTTGTCCTTGTAAAAAGAACCTCTAGGTATGGCTATTAATTTTGCAAATTTTCGTGAACTTAGAGTATAAAGCGCACTCGTAGAATAGAATAAGTAATGAATATGTAAATGTGCTTGGCAAAAAAGGAACAACTCGAGTAAAAGTACGTTGTGCCTTCCTGAATTTAATACCTCTTCTGTCACACCTTAAAAGAACTCACTAGAGAAAATCTCTACATGAGCATGAGTTATTGCATTTTAATTCAGATAATGTGGCATCAGCTATTTCACAACTTTGTCTTTTGAGTGGTGTTTATATTTCCTACATTTTAGAACGATTTTGGGACATCAGCATTCTCTTTATTCATGCTAAGTGGGTTGAAAATCAGGTATCAGGAGTACGTGAATTTAAAAAATAAATTTACGCTAGCTTACGATGCGGATAAAAAGATTGGCTCTTTGTAAAAAATACTCTGGAGCAAAATAAAATCGTGCTATCGTCAAATAAAGATATTTAAACTAAGCACTTATTTTTATTATTTTATACGTAGGAAGCGTTATAAACGATATAGTAGCAGCACTAAAAGAATTTGTTTTTACAGCCCACACTTTCCTAATATCTTTATAGTTTGAAATAAATTACATTTTGCTGGTTTGATCAGCACAGGCATAGTATCTTTATGCCAAGTTTTATAAACGCGAGAGTGCAATTTCATTTTATCAGAAGGAGCATAATTCTACCGACCCCGAAGAGTGTCAATAAAATTGCAAACTATCTCTGCAGCTGATAATCTAAAAAATCGTTAGTTTAGCTCCGTCGTCATATTCTTTGGAAGATATTATGTAAAGTGTCGGAATGCCAAATGGTTATTGAGGCATAACGGATCAGATTTATGGCTCGTAAAATCTTTGGGGTAAACATCTTTAGTTATTTACGCTGGTTTTTTTTACGCCTTTGGTACCTTAAATAGTTACTTACGTTAAAACATCCACAACCCGTTAAATTAAAAGAGGTGAAAATAAAAACGAACGTTAATAAATTACCTGCATCCAATTTAAGTTTAGCTTGCAAAAGGTAGATAAAAACAAAAAGAGAACTCTTAAAATGTAAACGGAAATTGAAATAATCGTTGGAATCAGTTCCTAAATACTCTTGGGCAATCAACATTCGTTTTTAATAAAACCTAGATAATGATCGTCAAACATAAAGTGTTTGAAATGCTCGTAGTTTTTACTTCCACAGTCTTTTTTGTTTACTTTTACCAATTTCTCAAAATTTATACGTACCTTCAAGTTTTCCTAAAGCAATTTTCTCAAGCACGTCAAGTTATTAACTTTGTTATTTTTATTCCAATTGTTCTTCTCATATTCATTTTTGAGATGACGCTAAATAAGCAGACTTATTTTTCTTAAATTTCAAGAACTTATTATCTTTTTTTTTTATTACACGTTTCGCATAAACGAATTGCAAATCTGGTAATTTTAAGCGCTATATAAACTGCGAAGATTTGCGTCCACTGTTTTTTACTAAGGTAGGATTTTTCTATACCAATTTGTAAAACAAAATTCTCGTATTTAAAAATGATGACAAGCGAATTGTGCGCTTTGTTGAAAGTTCTGGAGCTGTGAGAACACGCATATTTCCAACCACAATATTAAAAAAAGTTAGCTAATTAACGTTACTAAAAATACTGATGCCGAGAGGCTAATTCATCACGAGAGATATTTGTGCAAATGAATGCCGGGATTCTCTTATTTTAGTTATTTTATAACGAATGTTTTGCCGGTCGTAATTGCAAGAAAAAAGTTGCTCACTCGGCAATTAAATCTGCTAATTATAAAGTTCATTTTAAGCACTATTTATCTCGGTGGAGATTGTGCAGAATCTACAGAAATATTAAAGCTCAGGTAGAAAGCGTTTCTAGGAGGCAATTTATTTATTTGAATTAAATTAAGTTTGCGCTGCTTCACGCACCATTGATTTTGTAACTCGTCGTCGGCCAAAGTTATTAATTACTTCCGAAGACTTTAATTGAGATATTACTTTACTTAATGGCGGATTCGGATATTTTACTACTCATTCTTAATTGCGACTCTTGCGCCAACTATTATAAGATTACAGTAATTTATTATTCCGGGCTTGTTTTTAATTATTCCTCTGTGCACGCCGACGCCCTCAAGAATCTTCCTTCATTACACTCTTTATTAACATTCCTCATATTTTCTTACAACACACAAATCTACTTTTTAACCACAGGAAATGGCGAATGCGCCGGGTAGAAACTAATGCATTTAGAAGAAAATTGTCAAGGAGACATTCTTAGAAAGATCCTAATCAGTGTTTAGGGCTAACAAAATGTTGTTTAGCTGTTTAACCACATTTTAAGCCCCCCTCGGACTAAATTCAATATTGGTAACAACGAAGAAAATAATGGGATTTCAAAGACCGTCAGTCATTTGTAAAATATTCTAATTTGAAGTTGTATGCCTAAAATTGCTTTAGCTCTTAAAGCCTTTTCATGAACACAACCAACCAACTTTGATCGCATCAAATTCAAAGTGAAATTTCAATTTAAAATACGGGCGGCGGGCGGCGACGACGGGAGTGAACATTGCGTCGCCCGCGCGGCGGTTTCATTTTGTTGTAGAACTCCATAACGACCTCTTTTTCCTTATGATAAGGATGATGAAAAAGCTCCCTGAAGAATAAACAACTAAAAAATTAACCACGAGTGCAACATTAAAACTTTGGAGATAGCAATAAAACAACAACTTGCCGAATACGCGTCTGTTAGTTGGAGGTGTACAATTTGACAACGGGTTGAAATTAGAAAAGTTAGGAAGTCACCCTTCGCAAAATTTACTTTTTTTTTGACACAGGTTTTAACTTATACAGGGTGTTGCCAAATAACTAGGAAAAAATTCAGGGGGTAATTTCTGGACACATTTTAAGTAAAAAACTTCATATAAACATGTGTACGAAAATCCTTCTTTTCTAAGATACAGGGTGCCAAAGTTTCTAAAAAAAACTTTTTTTTTAAGATTACCAAGAAACTAAACGAGATATTTATTTAAAACTTAGCACGGGTAATTTTCTTACCATTAGGCATAAAGTGCGGTAGAAATAAAATAAAAATTATAATTGGAAGGGGCACATTTGGGGGTACCATGGGGGTTGTTCACCCCCAACTTTTTTGTGTCTTACTTTTTTGCTATTTTCATAAAATAATTAGAAGCCTTAGAATATGATCTTTAAAATTAATATCTTGTTCTTTTTTCATAAAACTAACCGTTTTCGAGAAAAAATTCAATGCCCAAAGGCAACAAAATTTCTTGTTTAAGTTTGGCTTTTTTATGTTAATAAAAATAAAACATGGTTAACAATGAAGGGTTAATTAATTTCTTTTTTTTTATTATTATTTCAAATAAATATCTGGTTTTGCTTATTAGTAATTTTAAGATTAACATTTTTTTTGAGAAACTTTGACACCCTGTATCTCAAAAACGAATGATTTTCGGACACATGTTTATATGAACTTTTTTTCTTAAAATGGATTCAGAAATTACCCCCTGATTTTTTGCCTAGTTATTTGGTAACACCCTGTAGAATAAAACATGGTCTCGCCCGGCGCATTCGCCATTTTCATTCAAAAAATTAAACTTAGTCTATAACCTAGTTATTAGGCCATTTTGACCACCAATTTTTGCTAAATATATTTTTTAAAAGTACATGCCTTTAGTTTGCGAAGACTCCATCAACAGGCAACGTTCACACGAATAGCAAGGTACACAATTAAAGGAAAATTGTTGGTGGAATTTTTCGCTTCGTGTCAAGCATGGGAAGGCCTTTTTTTACAAAATTCTCATTCTGGAGTTGACTATAATGCAAGGATGTGGGATGATTATCTCTCCCGGGTCGAGATAGCAGATAGCAAAACGTGAGGCGGTAACATGAAAGGTCGATATTCTTTATATGAAACTTACCTTGCTGGTGAAACTCAATTGTTTGGTTCAGATACATCGCAAACCTTTAAAGGTGCGTAAAGAATTAACAAAAAAATACAATTAACTTACAGCAGAAGACAAGCGTTTAAATAAAATGTTTGATTATGTTTGAGTTCTCGAAATTTAAAGAAAAACCAAAATTTCCAATAAAAATGCAAAAAAAATATAACAAAAAATATTTCCATTAAAATTCTTTGCTTTAGGTTGCGTTATTAAATGCCGATTTATAGAACGTTACTTTCACTTTACTTCCGCATTACTTCGGCGTAACTTTACAGAAAATTAAATAAAATACATGGGAATGTATTAGCAAATTTATACTTCACTATAGCGCTACTTTGCTGATTCATTTAGCTGTAAGTAGTACTGTCAAAAGCCGAGCTTGGCCGATCATGCGCGAAATTTGCAAAAATGATATTCACCCTTATTGTCAAGGGTGGTGATTACGGAATATCGCTTCGTACGAAACCTATTAGGTCTTGTATGTAGGTTTCGTACGAAGCGATATTCCGTAATTACGGCCCAGGTGTAAATAGTCAGAAGTCGCGAGTTCAGACACATGCGCATACCTGTTCCCAATTTCACGTAACTTTACAATCTATAAATTAAGCAAATTTGTTAAGTTACGCGGAAGTGAAGTTACGCCGAAGTAAAATGAAAGTAACGTGCTATAAATCGGCCTTAAGATTTAAAAAAAGTCGTTGCAGATATTCTTTATCAATCTTTACAAAGAAATAACTTCACAAACCTTAGACTCATATATGATCTTCTTGAGTTCTTGGCGATATTGATAGCCTATTTCCGTATCGCATCAAGAACGTGACAAAGTATCAAACAAACAAAAACATTCCAGAAATTATTCCTCACAATATCTACTTAGCTTTTTATAGCTGAAAGGAAAATCCTATTATGGCCCACACAGTCATTTACCACAAAATTATTTTCATCAATTATTAAAAGAAACCTATTAAAGGATATATTGCTTTTCAATTTCTTTTAAAAACAAATAAAAAGATGCCGAATACATTGCTATTTACTGCTGTATCGTAATTTTAAAAATAATCCACTTTATGCAAAGTTCTTTCAAATAAGTATGTTTGTATAACTCCAATAAATAAAAGTACAAGTTGTAAAATCCTTTTAATAAATTTCCCAAAACATAGGCGCTGCATTTATGCTTATGAGGGGTTGGCTCAGCATGTGGCTGTACGAAATAAGCGATTTAGTTAAACGTTTATATTGACAACTGAAATTAACTACAATGGCTTAAATTTTGACAGATCTAGTAGCTAGTGTGCGCCCAATGACGTCATAAGTGCTTAGAATTTAACTTAAGTGTGCTTAATGATTTATTGTAAACAATGTCAAATAAGTTGTCAACTATCTGACACACAACGGTCATTTAAGAAAAAAAATTGTTGCAAACATAATTTCTTACTTCTTTTTTCGGTTTCACATAATTGTTTGCTAGTAAATCAAAATATTTTAATTGTGGCTTTAATATTGAACGGCTGTGCAAGTGCAAGTGTATTTGAGACATTTAATATCTTCAGTAAAACCAAATGATCATGTTGCCCACAAAAAATCTGTTCGATTACGAATATAGGTAATAACTTACTCGACCTAGGCACATTTACGGAATTTATCACACATATTATTGTCGATTATTATGCCCCATGTCCAGAAAATGAATATAGGTAATAAAAGGAAGCTTAGAAAAAGTTTGTTGGAACCCGATGAAGGAAGGAATATAAAAAGAATGTAAATACTTCCTAAGGTTAGTAGACTCAGCTGAGTTTTTCTCAAATTTAAAAAATTAAATTAGAAATATAAGTGTCTTTTGATTAGATGGCCCCTTTTTGATGCGATTTTTCAGATTTTTTTTGTCCAGTTTCCCATTTTTTATTTTCATTTAACTTTAAAGTTTTATGCATGGGAAATTTATAGATAAAAAATATCATTTTGTTTTCTGTTTACCGCACAAAACAACTCCATTATTACGGTTTTAATTTATAATGAAGTTTTTACTCTAATTGTCACTTTGACTTTTTTACATGCACTCAAAATCTACTGTAGCCCGCCCAGCTATTATCTGAAGAATCTTAAAATTGCGCCCAAAACTTAAGTTTGGAAGTTATCTCGTAGCGCTAATTTCAGTTGTCAATAGGCACACAAATTGCAAACTATAAGCTAGCAAACTGCTAAATTGCAATTGTTGAACTAATTTTGCTACGCGCTATGCATTCATACCATGTTAGACCATTTTCAAATATTTGATGACCACCATTCTGGTGTTTACCATTGGCATTACAATACAAAATATATCTACACACAAAACTTAAAAAAATACCATACAAAAACTTGTCTTCATACAAGATTGTGGTCAAGTTTAAAAACGTTTTATTTTAGTCTTAATTTTCGTATAGTGTTTTTTAAATCGTTAAAAAATGGGATCGCCATTTGTCAACAATTTTTTTAACCGCAAAATTAAAAGTACTGAGGCAGAAAACAAGAAAATTACTCTTGTTGACATAAAAATAATTAAGTTTATTAGGTGCAGAGCAGGGTTGACTAAAATATAAAAAAACATCATCAATATCTCGCTGTCACATTAACCATTTTTATTTGTGGTTTGTGTAGGTAATTTATTAGTTTTACCACGTGCGAGTTTAGTCATTCTTAAAAAGGCTAGTGTTACAATAAAAAGGTAATTAATAAAAATGAAAGGTGAGAAAAATGAATACTGCAAAAAAAAGGTTTGCGCGCGAGAAATTTAAAAATATTTAAAATGCAGCATAAAGGTTTTCAAGAAGCATCAATAACAATAAAAACTTCCGAAGCGAAAATAGAGCAATGATGGCCCTGCAACGTTTTATAGATTTAACATAAAAGACGCTATAAACTAGAAAGTATCTATCTTTACAGTGTATACTGTTAGACTCAAACCGAAATTAGACCGCATTTTATGTGACTCTTCATTACCACTGCTACAAACCAAACAATTATTAATAAAAGCAAATAAACTAAGCTCCCAAGAAAAGTATTTCGTTGCTTGATACTTAAATACCTATTGTCTGTCTCTAAGGTACGATAGCACCGTTCAAGCATCGCTTTTTCATATTTTTTTAATGGAAGACTCCTTTGGGGTTTGAGTATGCTCCCAAGACAATTTATTTCTGTGAAATAGGCTTTAATAACGTCCGGCCCTAGCAAGTTTCAGTTGATGAGCACTGGACAATCAATCATGGCCTACGATGAAGTCTATGACATTTATTTTATGAACTATTAAGCTGAAGGTATAGGAAAATCTGTAGATAAACAAAATGAATATTCCTCTTGTGTTTTGGCGCTATTTTGTTACTGAAAAAACCCAGAGTGAATAGCATGCATTCATTTATCTTAGGATAGTTATTCTCACGAAGTACTCTTCCAGATAGACCATCCTAAGGTTTGAGAAAAGACGATTACTCTCCAGAGCATTGGCTGATGATTCGACTTTCAGCTAATACGACTTTTTGTTCTATTACTTCTACTTCTTTCTTTTTGTCCTCGAAATTTACTTCACCCCAGAACATGAACCTAATTAACTGTTATTGATGGGTTATTCTTAGGATTCAGCAAAAACTAGACAAAAATGCATTTTAATTTGGTTTTTATATCACCCGGACTATTAGAAGTGCAACTTTGTAGCAAAAGATAATGCTTAAGAAAAGTCGAGGAAAATGTCTCACCTATCTGACGCGGTTTAAAAACTACCAGCAGTGATTTATTGCTGCTCTTGGTTATAATAGATAACTTAAGGATGATAAGCTTGGGGTATAAATTTAAAAAAGTAGCTCTAATGAATTATTATAAGGGCTGAGGTTTAAGGAAAGTTTTTGAGCTTGGTCACACTCTGCAAATATTGGCGACTTATTAATATCATTTAAAATTTAAACCTATAATTTAAACTGGTTTTTAATTGGCTAAAAGCACGGTTTAATTATGATTTATGATAAAAAATTCGTTATTACAGAAATGTTTAAAATTACTAAAATTGCTAATAGTCTACTCGCCGCATAGAAGGAGTTCAACTTTTTTTTGGACCCACTGGCACACCAAGCTTAATCGAAAGAGCTTTTTTTTTACTACCGAAAAAACTTGGTGTCCTAAGCCAAATCATGGGCCTAACTGCGGTAGACCCTTTTAAAGATGATATTTTAGTGACATTTTCACATTTAAATACAATTAATTGTCAAAAACTGTCGTCTTCCAGTTTTGGGGCAAAAAAAGGCTGTTTTCAGTGGAAAATAGTGAATTCTTAGTAGTAGTATTTAATATGAACCAACCAACTAAAGGGATACATAATATAAAAATGGGACAGCTCCTTATTTTTACCAAACAATGAATTATAGAGCAAATGTGAAGATCTATCTTTAATTACAGTGAAAAAAGATAAAAACAAATGTTAATCCCAAGATTTTAGCTTACAATAAGTGTTCGTGTTAAAAAAAACACGAAAAAAGTCGTCCGTACTAAAAAACGTAAGCATAACTCAAGCGTAACTATCTGTTTTTTATATTTTGCAGATTTAAGAACTAATATTGGGTGGTAGAAAGTTTTTGTGCTATTTTTGGAAAGGTATTTAGATGCATCTTTAAATACTGTCAAAAAAATTCAGTATTTTTCTCTGTAAAATGCCTTTTTATCGCCCCAAAATTGGAAGACGTCAGTTTTGACAATTAATTTCAATTGATAATTTTATGAGCCCCATTGGGCCAATTTGGACGGTAAAAATATCATTTAAAAGATAGAAGTACTCCTAACAGTCCCAATTTACACAGAGTTCATCTTATGCCTGTATTTGCCCAAAATTAAATGTAAAAATGTCACTAAAATATCATCTTTAAAAGGGGCTACCGCAGTTAGGCCCATGATTTGGCTTGGGACACCAAGTTTTTTCGGTATTAAAAAAAAAGCTCTTTCGATTAAGCTTGGTGTGCCAGTGGGTCCAAAAAAAAGTTGAACTCCTCCTATATGGCGAGTAGACTAACCCGGCGCATTCGCCATTTTCTACATTATTAAAGTATTTTATTGATTTTTATAAAGCTGGCTGGCTGGCTGGCTGACTATTATTTAATTGTGCGCATAATTAAATTATTAATTAATTAATCCATAACTTTTGGCCGTTTTTTAAATATAAGTAATTAATTCCATAAACAAATGTTTGCCTACAAAATTATTTTGTGTCAATAATTATTTTCCTGTTAAACAGGACATAAAATGTACAATTTAGCAGTATTTCGCAATTTGCATTATTTAATTGAACTGGATAAATATAAAATAAATCCTGCAAAAGGTAAAGTTATTTCGAGAGTGTTGCTACAGAATTCCATAAACTTTTATTGTAAATTTAAAACAAATGCCATCTTATACGAAACTAAGATAGTATAGATTGGAAAAGGATAATACCAAATCATGGTTATGTTTGTATAAAACTTTTCCGATTTGTTTTCAACTATTCGAACTAGAGTCTTTACGTTTTTAGGATTTTTCAAACTTATATGTACTTTAAGAAAAATCCAAACTTGTTAATATTTGATCCAGAAACTTTATTCACTTACTTATATCTCGCTATTTTCTCTATACCGATACACATTTTGTACAAAAGAATATCAGAAAATATCTTATTAAATGCGGTTTGCTGCTTCAATTTCCTTTAAGTATTTATTATTAGCTTTTTTTGTAGTATGATTTAAAGTTTACAAGATTCATTTCATGTGACAAGAAAAGCCTTTTAGTGCCCGGTCAAGTCCAAAGATCCAAGTGGTCAGCTTGGGCTAGACTAGAAGAGCATCTGGCCAGTTTGCATGTAATTAGAATGGGGCTTAGGAGCAGCAAGGCATCGCTTAGGAGCCCGATTAAATGGGCTTTAGTGGGGCTATGCATCATTTGAATTTGTTGCGACTTGCAAGCTTTGTTGGTATTTATTTTAATATAATGAAGGTCAGCTGAAAAATAAATGTGTTTCCACTAAACCTAGTTTTATATTATCCCAAAAAACAATTTGAGTATTTTTTCATTAGCTGTAGTATCATAGCAATTTTGTTTAAGACTTGGGTTTTAAATTCATAAATGGGATGTTCTGTGCAATCAAAAGTTTGTAAAAGTCATCTCCCTAAATGTCAGTTATTTTCGAAATTTCAACAAAATATGTAAAAATACGGAATTATACATCAATAACTATGATTAAAAATATTTAGGGTAATGTTTGCGATACATAGAAGTGGTACTGAGTGCAAGAAATAATAAAAATATGGTAAAATAGTACTTTTGGTGTTTTTCTTTCGTCATTGAAATCTTTGAACGAGCACATCTATATTAGGGAAAAATTTAAGTTGCAATTTTAACCATTTACAAGCTTAAAAAACCATGGTTAATGAACGTATTATGGTTTGACATAGAAGACGTAATGTATATAAACCAAAAAATGTATCCGTAGTCTAAAAAAAAAACAAAAATAGTATAATGATTTTTAAAGTCAGATTTTTGACACAAAGAAATAACCGATTTAAATGAAACCATAATACGTTTGTCGCCCTATTTTTGTAGTTTTTAAAACTACTTTTAGTTTTAATATAGGATGGGGCCCTCATGTAGATGTGCTATTTAGTAGAGTTGGCGGGAGCTCAACGGAGATGACTTATACGAGCTTCTAGGAGCACAGATTCGAAGATCTGTGAATTTGAAACCCAAGTCTTAGGGCATGGTCCGAATGGTAACCTTTTTACCGGTTAAAGAGAGAAAGAAATACATAAACCTATATGACACACAAAGTTGACCGATAACCAAGGTTAAAAAAAAACTAAACCATTTGGACTATTACTCCTAATACCTACAACCTAGTTGTCAAAGGCAAATCCTTCAAGGATCAATTAAAAGTTTCATATGGGTTTGTTTTTCACCCAAAGAGGAATATTCAATTTATTCCTTTTGACAGTATGACGCACTCAAACAATTCCATTACGCCCCTAGCATTTATTCAAAGAGAAACAATCATCTGCTCTTGAAGGGGTAAAACTATAGGTACGTCAACATACCAAAACTTGTTAAATCTCTTCCTGCTGAAGGGCATGTATGCATATTCGTTATTCGAAGTTATAACAAATCTTTTTCTACAAGTGGTGTTCAAAACTTTACCAAAAAAAGAGCACAACGCAAACTCGTTGGAGCTTATACTTCCATATACAAGAATCCAGGTAGCCGTGCTGGCGTAGAGGAAACCTGAAACTTAGTAAAGTTAATACCTACTCTGCTGACTGGAAGTCCACTAATTTCCTGCTCTAAAACCAACATACTTGTAGTTAGGTTCAAGACATTAAAGTTTGCTGGGGTATAGAAATACCTAGCTGAGTTTGCTGAAGTAAATCTTAGAAACGAGCCCTTCGAGTTTTAGTACGGGCATTCTGACGCATTGATTTTTACAGGTCGGTTTAATAAAAAATCGTAAATAAAAAATGGCAATATGGAAAGTTGAATAAAAGGAATTCTTTTAAAGGAAAAATGGTTTTTAAACAAGAGCGGGTTTGATCAGTGAGAGGGATAGATCATTTAAAAGGTTAAACTTCGCCAGATAGCTTATTTTTTATGACTATTTTTTTATTTTTATATAATTGTTACACATTCTATATGATACTCTTCGCAGTAGATGATTAAAAAGGTGCATTTTTTTATTTTATTGAAAGAAACGTAAAACTTATTTTTTTGTAAACGGGTGGGGATACGAAAAAATTATCAAATGCTTTTTTATAGGGAAAAATACAATCTTTAATTTTATTGGAAATATTTTTTTCTTAAAGATGATATTAACGAAAATATGATTTTTTTTTCTATTTGGGGGTGTTTAACCCTCTATTTATTACTTTATTTTTTTCAAAAACAATAGGGCTCTTCCTCTAAATGGGATTGATTTTTCTGCTAAATCTCAAGTCGATCCGATAAACCGTTCTTGAGTTATGGTGGTCACAAATTTCGCTACACACAGACAGACAGACGGACAAAAAATGAAAGTCTTTAAAAGTCATGAAACGAATGAATACGTAAACATTTTTGCTCTAGGACGAATATTAAAGATTTTAGAGAAGTTCCGACAGATCGCAATATACTCTTCGACTTTGTCTGCGAAGAGTATAATAAATGATTTCATGTCTGCAATGTGGTAAAAATAAAATTGAATTAAAAGTTATTCCTGATAGCGATCAAAGACTGAAGTTTTAATTTGTGATTTTGTAAAAGGCTGCTAATAAAATGAGCGCAGTAAAACTACCTAAGCAAGAAGAAAGTTTAAAACTAAACATGGTGGATGCAGAGAAATGATTTGATAATACTAAAATTGCTGAGCAAATATATGAAAGCTAGGAGTATTAAACAAACTATTTCAGAAGTAGCTAATTACACTGGTTTTATTTACGTTCCCTTTGAGCAAACTTTGTTGCCGCCTCCACTTTCGTCGCTTTTTGGCATGTATTAAATTCAATACAGACCCAGCTACAAGAAAATTTAAGGCTTGACCGCAGAAAACTGAAAATGCTCCGAATGGTTTGCGGCTGCTCTTTATATGCATGGTCTCACCTGAAAACATTTCGACTCCAAATCTATGAATACAACTTGTTACGAAGCCCACATTCTAAGAATAACCGCATGAACTTTACATAAGATAAATTATTTACTTGCCAAATCGAAATATTTACTAAACGAAGCAACTTTATGCGTGGGAGGAGCTTTACACGGAAAACTCTTCAAATATCTGATGTAAATCAGAGTACAAGCATAAATTTTCACAGTAGAAATCTAAACTGGAGCACACAAAAGCTAACCGAAAAATAGCAAAAGCTGGTTGCATTTTTCTGTACCAATTTAAAGAAAATGTTTATTTAATTATAACTCAGGCTTGTGTGAAAAACTTTCAACTTATTTTTGTGAGATGTGCAAGAATAGCTTTTGCATTAAATTATCTAAGAATCTAAATTTGAAAATCCATTAAATGGATACATTCAGTAACTAAGTTTTATCTTCATCTTTTACAAACCATCCAGAAAATAGAATTAAAGCAGCTATTGTATGACTTTACGCTACCGTTATAAAAGTAAACTGCAGCTTTATATTAAAGAGCAGATTTGGAATGTAACGCAGACGACAAAAAGTAACAACATTAACCTTATAAGTCTGAGAAGGCAGGTATAAGATAATTGGATGGCGCCTGGAACAATATTCTAAAGCTTAAGGAAAATAAAAATATCCTTGGATACAAGCTAAATATTAAAAATGAGTATAAGGTAAAGTAAAAGCATTTTAGTTGCTTGTTTTAAACGACTTTACTTGTTGATGCTACAGCTAATTTTTATAGCGAGTTTTTTTACTGCAAGAAGCATCTTTTATGTTAAAAAGTTAAACACCTTCACAAACAGAAAAAATCTAAATAAGTTATTTTAAAAAATGTCACACTTTTCTTAAATTTTAGTGTCATAGATTTTATGCACACAACTCGAAAATATTTGTTTTGGGCCCCTGAAAATAGTGCACCAAACTTTAAACTTTCGACCAATTTCCAGTTAGTAAAGGCCGATTTATAGGACGTTACTTTCACTTTACTTCGGCGTAACTTCACTTTCGCGTAACTTAACAAATTTGCTTATTTTATAGATTGTAAAGTTACGTTAAATTGGGAACAGGTATGCGCATGTGTCTGAACTCGCGACTTCTGACTATTTACATCTGAGCGGTAATTACGAAATATCGCTTCGTACGAAACCTACATGAGAAGACCAGCAGGTTTCGTATGCAGCGATATTCCGTAATCACCACCCTTGAAAATAAGGGAGAAAATCTCATTTTTGCAAATTTTGCGCATGATCGGCCAAGCTCGGCTTTTGACAGTACTACTTACAGCTAAATGAATCAGCAAAGTAGCTCTAAAGTAAAGTATAAATTTGCTAATACATTCCCATGTATTTTATTTAATTTTTTGTAAAGTTACGCCGAAGTAAAGCGGAAGTAAAGTGAAAGTTCTATAAGTCGGCCTTAAGCACCAATAGATTTGTTTGCTGCAGCTGCTTGTCTTAGAGAATACCGAATGCAACGTAAATATTTGGCAAAGGAGGTAGAGCACACTCGAAACAATTAAATTTTTGAGTGTCAGTTCAACTAGCCTAGCCCGAATAAACAGACCGAACTAGACTAGAGAAGTTTGAAAGTTATTGAATAGATAGAAATGGGCTTGATGTGAAAACATACTTGAATTCTATAACCCACGAGCGGGCTATTTCTAAATCAAAGTATAATGATGGTTACAATAAGTACACACTGCCACCCAATTCAATTGTTTTAAACTTGCAGCATTCCGCTAGTTTGCAGGATTCACTTGTTCAAGTTGTAATATGCGCGGTTGAATTATATTATGTAGTTTGGAAAGCGAGAGGTCGGTAGATTTGTTTACAATTAATTATTACCATCTATGCGGCTTTCTCATTTCAGCTATGGACGTATACGTACTTAACTCAACTTAGTTTCATGTCGACTTAAAGCGTACTTAAGAATGTTAAGGCCGATTTATAGAACGTTACTTTCACTTTACTTACTACCGCTTTACTTCTGCGTAACTTTACAGAAAATTAAATAAAATACATGAGAATGTATTAGCAAATTTATACTTCACTTTAGCACTACTTTGCTGATTTATTTTGCTGTAAGTAGTACTGTCAAAAGCCGAGCTTGGCCGATCATGCGCAAAATTTGGAAAAATGAGATATTCACCCTTATTGTTAAGGATGGTGATTACGGAATATCGCTTCGTACGAAACCTGCTGATGGTCTTCTTATGTAGGTTTCATACAAAGCGATATTCCGTAATTACAGCCCAGGTGTAAATAGTCAGATGTCGCGAGTTCAGGCATTAGGTCTGTGGTTCAGACACATGCGCATAACTGTTCCCAATTTCACGTAACTTTACAATCTATAAATTAAGCAAATGTGTTAAGTTACGCCGAAGTAAAGTGAAAGTAACGTTCTATAAATCGCCCTGTAAAGTGTACTTAAGAATGTTAATGTGGCTGGACAAAAATGTGTTTATTGCAAATTTATTTGTCTAAGGCATTAAAATAATTAAGAATGTAAGAATGTCAAAAGCTGCAAACTTTACAATTTTCTTTATTAAGGTAATTTTATTCTTCATTAGAAAGCAAAAAACCCGGTCAGATTTTCCCCAAGGCAAGCACTTCGTTTCCATGTTTTATTAAACATTAAACCAGCATCGGATTTTAAAGAAATTTCTGTACGACATACAGACAGTTACAAAATCAATCTTATAAATTTTGAAGTAACAATATTCTTTTAAATATACAACAAAACAAGAATTGGCTCCTAGCAGTCGTTCAAAACAACAGTGTTTGTTCCCAAAGTGCCAAAGTGAAAACTTGCTTGGATTGGCAGTCTACTTTTGAAATTATAATAAAATAAACTCTGAAGCGAGTCGGATCAAGACGTAAAGTATATTTTATGTGTTTTCCTGAAATATGGACGGCAGGTAGCGAGTTGTTATTGATCACCTTGTTTACCAACAGGAAGGCGCCGAGGATTGCCATTTACCAAAGTCTTTAATTCGCACCCTCACACCCCTAAAAATACATTAGAACCACAGACAAAAAACAAAAGCGAAAAAAAAAAAACTGTACTTCGAACCCCTGTAAAGTGCGTCAAGTAAAAAGGCCGATTTATAGAACGTTACTTTCACTTTACTTCGGCGTAACTTCACTTCCGCGTAACTTAACAAATTTGCTTAATTTATAGATTGTAAAGTTACGTAAAATTGGGAACAGGTATGCTCATGTGTCTGAACTCGCGACTTCTGACTATTTACACCTGGGCGGTAATTACGGAATATCGCTTCCTACGAAACCTACATAAGAAGACCAGCAGGTTTCGTACGAAGCGATATTCCGTAATCACCACCCTTGACAATAAGGGTGAATATCTCATTTTTGCAAATTTTGCGCATGATCGGCCAAGCTCGGCTTTTGACAGTACTACTTACAGATAAATGAATCAGTAAAGTAGCGCTAAAGTGAAGTATAAATTTGCTTATACATTCGCATGTATTTTATTTAATTTTCTGTAAAGTTACACCGAAGTAAAGCGGAAGTAAAGTAAAAGTAACGTTCTATAAATCGACCTTTAAGTTAGCTTGCCAAACTATTTTTAAGAGCTAGTCCATTCACATACTACCTCAAATCTTGACGAAAGTTGACGTTCATTCACTACTTTACCGGAAATTTCTTTGTATTTATGGAAAAAACGTCGGCAATCCATCATTAAAAATTGTACACACAATGATGAATCTGCTAGTTTCGTAACGAGAACTGGACTACTGAATCACACTTTGAAAGCATTTGAAAAATGACCTTCTTGAAAGATAAACTTAAATTTTGTCTAGTCACGTTGACCACAGTCCATTACGCCATTTTGGTGGCCTTTACAAACTTACAGCTTAATAGAATGTATGAAAAAAATGAACAAAAACTTATTTTAACAAATTGTGTTCCATAAAAAAAATACAAAAATTTAGACCTATACCCCGTAGAAAATTTGAGAAATTGTAAAAAAATTATTTTGGCATTAAATTGTGTTTTTAGTTTAATTAAATGGCATAGAAAACAAATTGGTAATCAGATTTTTTTCAACTGCTTTAGTTTTTTTGCTAAAATATTTCTACCAAAACCAAATTTAGAAAAATTTAGACCCTTACCCCTTAGAAATTTGGAGAAATTTAAAAAAAATTATTTTGGCATTAAATTGTGGTTTTAGTTTAATTAAATGGCTTAGAAAACAAATTAGTAATAAAATTTTTTCCAACTGCTTTAGTTTTTTTGCTAAAATATTTCTACCAAAACCAAATTTGGAAAAATTTAGACCCTTAGAAAATTGGAGAAATTTAAAAAAAAATATTTTGGCATTAAATTGTGGTTTTAGTTTAATTAAACGGCTTAGAAAACAAATTAGTAATCAGATTTTTTCCAACTGCTTTAGTTTTTTTGCTAAAATATTTCTACCAAAACCAAATTTAGAAAAATTAAAACCCACCCCTTAGAAAATTGGAGAAATTTTAAAAAAATTATTTTGGCATTAAATTGTGTTTTTAGTTTAATTAAATGGCATAGAAAACAAATTGGTAATCAGATTTTTTCCAACTGCTTTAGTTTTTTTGGTATAATATTTCTACCAAAACCAAATTTAAAAAAATTTAGACCCTTACCCCTTAGAAAATTGGAGAAATTTTAAAAAAAATATTTTGACATTAAATTGTGTTTTTAGTTTAATTAAACGGCTTAGAAAACAAATTGGTAATCAGATTTTTTTCCAACTGCTTTAGTTTTTTTGCTAAAATATTTCTACCAAAACCAAATTTAGAAAACTTTAGACCTTTACCCCTTAGAAAATTGAAGATATTTAAAAAAAAATATGTTGGCATTAAATTGTGTTTTTAGTTTAATTAAATGGCATAAAAAAACAAATTAGTAATCAGATTTTTTCCAACTGCTTAAGTTTTTTTGCTAAAATATTTCTACCAAAACCAAATTTAGAATGATTTAGACCCTTATCCCTTAGAAAATTAGAGAAATTTAAAAAAAATTATTTTGGCATTAAATTGTGTTTTTAGTTTAATTAAACGGCTTAGAAAAAAAATTAGTAGTCAGATTCTTTCCAACTGCTTTAGTTTTTTTGCTAAAATATTTCTACCAAAACCAAATAATTAAGCCGTTGTGTACGTATAGAAAAAAACTTAATTCATTACTGAATTGAAGATTTAAGTGAAATAAATGAGTAATGTTCATCGAACTGAAATGTTCCTTTTTCAATATTAGTTTGTACTTGAAATGAGAGTTCTCCACATCAACGTTAATTGCGACAGATGAAACCTAAAGAGCTTTTACTGGAGTGACATGTGTCCTAAGAAAGTTTAATCACACTGTCACAGTAATACCTATTCGGCAATACCGTCTTAAGTTAGGTAAGGAGACAGGACCTCTCCCAATTAGGCATTGAGAACAAAAATTCTAAAGTAAGTTTACAAGGGAGAATACCAACTGGCCGCATCTACCTGAAAAGACTACTAGCTGGCCGCGCCTAATTGCAGGGTGCTTGGCCGAAGTGGCCGCGCGATATTACTGGTTTGGTCGTACTGACCGCGACTAATTAACTTCCTTTTATCTAGATTTATTTTTCTGTATCTGATGTTTTATTGACTTATGATATTAGAAAATTATAAAAAAGAGAATCCTTTGGATAATATACAAAAATATATTATCATTAAAACAAGCCAGCAAACGTTGAAAGTACTCAATGCATGTGTTTTTAAGTTTTATTGTTACCGACAGACTTTTTTAAAAGCACTCGAGGACACATCCACTGGGAAACACTAGGTTAGGTAGGTTAGGGTAAGTTTTGCTGCTAAAAAGAATATTTAAACAAATGTGCTTATGTCACCAAACTGCAATGTAAATAATTTTTTCAATAAAATATTGATAGTTATGGTTGTTATCTTATAAAAATAAAATTCGTTTGGTGCTTATACTCATCCATCCACAAAACTTCTGAGACAGTTTTTTTTCTACCTGCTAAACATGGAAGCAGGTAGAAAAGGTACCGCGGCCAGCTCCACCATGACCCATGCAGTAAAATGCGGCCAGCTCCACCAAATCACCCCTTATTAAATTTTATAGCGCGGCCACCTCGTATATGCCCATTTAAAATTGTAAAAATAACTCACACCTGACTAAAAGTGTAGTCACTTTTTTGTCGCAATGCTGTTCCCGGAGCCAAATAAAATAATGAGAAGTATAAACAAACTTCTGAACAGGCTGCATACAAAACGTGAACGTCAACATCAAGGATATTGACACACCTCTGCACCTACTTTGTCGAAATTGCTACATAGGGGCACCCCTATCGCATTTGTAAATAAAACAAATTCTATCTTCTTGCTATACCTTTAGCACCGGAAAATTACCCTTGGGCTTTCCAAAGGAATTACATTATACTTTTTAGTTTAGGTTTTGAAGGTAAGGTGGAAAACGCGTTTCCAGTGTAAATCAATACCTGAAACAGGAGATAAGAATAATAATTTTTTTACTTACTTTCAATTTCAATTTAAAGAAACACAGATCGTGAAATCTAATTATTAAATCTGTGCTTCAGGCTAATGTAGCATGTCCTAGAAAAAGAACTGAAGATAACTTGCACCCAAATCGTTTTAGGTAAAATTAAAGCGACCATTTGGAAAAGCGTGCATTTCCAACTATTGGAATATATGAGGCTATTTTGTGTCCTAATTAAATCTACAACTCTTTGTAAACCTGTTCTTTTATTAGTTCTACTCGCATGCTAGTGTTTGAATAGGTCCAAATTAAGAATCATTGTCACAATAGTGATCTTGGGTTTTTCTTTAATAATTAAATTATGAAGAATTTAGGTGCATAAAGAATTGGAGAACGTCCTTCTAAAGATTCTAAAAATGTTGCCTTTTTTGAAGTATATATTAAGTCGCGTCATTAAGACGGGCGTTTTAAATTCATAAATGATATTCTGTGCATTTAAAAGTACGTAAAAAATCATCTTCCTGAATGTCAGTTATTTTCGAAATTTTAACAAAATATGTAAAAATACGGAGTAATACATCAATAACTATGGTTAAAAATAAGTAGGATAATGTTTGTGATACATAGAAGTGGTACTGAGTGCAAGAAATAATAAAAATATGGTAAACTAGTACTTTTGGTGTTTTTCTTTGTAGATTTAAATCTTTGAACAAGCACATCTATATTAAGGAAAAACGTAAGTTGCAATTTTAATCATTTACAAGCTTAAAAAAATCATGGTAAATAAACGTATTATGGTTTGGCATAGACCATCGTAATGTATAGAAACCAAAAAATGTATCCGAAGTCGAGAAAAAAATCAAAAACAGTGTAATGATTTTTCGTCAGATTTTCGATACAAAGAATTAACCGATTAAAATGAAACTATAATACGTTTGTAGCCCCATTTTTGTAGTTTTCAAAACTATGCTTAGTTTTAATATACGATGGGGTCCTCATGTAGATGTGCTACTTAGTAGAATTTGCGGGAGCTCAACGGAGATGCCTTATACGAGCTTCTGGGAGCACAGATTCGAAGATTTGTGAATTTGAAACGCCCGTCTTAAGAAAGTTTTAAATCAGCTTCATCAAAAATACATTTCTGAATCTGTACGAATTTGATATTATAAACTAGCCTAATTAGATAAAAGAGAATGGGTTTTGTTTGGTTATTATGATGAAAGAAAACGTTATCTTGTATCTTTCACAGATGTTTGAAGAAAACACTTAAAATAAGTTTTACGACGTCGTTGTGGAAAGATGGAATAGCTCATAATCCATTTAGTTCATCATTTCAATTCATTTCTGAGATTACATTAGGCATCCAGCGAACCATCGTTCAGTTTACGAAATCATTTTACTATTTATGTCGTTCAACTTAATTCAATTTATTTCCTTCTTCGCTCATTACGTAAAACCCTTCTTATTGGTTTGGAGACAGTCATATTACCACCGCTAAAGCGCTTAATTTTCCTATGCAAAATCATTAAGGGGCTTTTAACTTTTAAATTCATTTTCTTGCATGCAAACTTTCGCTTTGTAACTCGTTTAATACCCATTAATATTAGCTACAGTGCATTTCACATAAATAATGCAAATAAGATATTGTTTGGGACTCTATTTCGTCCTTTCTTTAAATATAAAATACGAGGTAAAATATTCACATCTTATTAACAAGCTTGCCCGGCGCATTCGCCAAAATGATATTAGGAAAAACCCAAAATCATCAAGTTATATGAATTTTCATGATTTTCATGATTTTTTAAGATATTTTAATATTAAACTTTTGTGTATGCTATTTACATGAAAAACCCATCAAGTAAACCGTATGCAAATAGAGATAGGTATAAATATCGTAACAGAGTTATGAGCCGCACAAAGATTGTAACGTGTGAAGGGCGATTTATAGAACGTTACTTTCACTTTACTTCGGCGTAACGGAACTTCACTTCCACGTAACTTAACACATTTGGTTAATTTATAGATTGTAAAGTTACGTGAAATTGGGAACAGGTATGCGCATGTGTCTGAACTCGCGACTTCTGACTATTTACACCTGAGCAGCAATTACGGAATATCGCTTCGTACGAAACCTACCTACGTACGACCAGCAGGTTTCGTACGAAGCGATATTTCGTAATCACCATCCTTGACAATAAGGGTGAATATCTCATTTTTGCAAATTTTGCGCATGATCGGCCAAGCTCGGCTTTTGACAGTACTACTTACAGCTAAATGAATCAGCAAAGTAGCGCGAAAGTGAAGTATAAATTTGCTAATACATTCCCATGTATTTTATTTAATTTTCTGTAAAGTTACGCCGAAGTAAAGCGGAAGTAAAGTGAAAGTAACGTTCTATAAATCGGCCTTAAAGGTTGAAACGGGTAAAGAGTACCTATAAAAGATCTCGTATCAGAAACAACAAATGGACAGCCCAAAGCTGTAATTTATGTAAAATTCATAGTCAAAGAGAAGCGCAAACCTTTACAGTAGAGCTTAAAGGAATCATAAAATGTTTGTTTAACGAAAACCGTGCTCAATTTGAGGATACGGATATTCAATCTTAACTTATAATTGTTTAATACAAAAGACAAACACTGATTTGAATTTTAGATTTTATTGGAATTTAAACATGCAATTCTAATGTCATTATTGATTTTATTAATGTAGATTTTAGATAATCACAAAACGTATTTTTTCTTTCTACCTTATTTTAAATTTTTTTTTTAAATCTAAATTTAAAACAAGAAATGGGTTAGATTAGTGAACGGGTTAGAAGTAACTCTTTGTAGATTTTTTGAATATCAAGGGTTTTTTTAGGTAGTTAGGTTTGTATTGTTTAGATCATTTAAAAAGTTACACTTTTCAGATCAGATTGGTCTTGTTTTATGACTATTTTTTTATTGTTATATAATTGTTACACATTCTATATGATACTCTTCGCAGTAGTTAATTAAAAAGGTGCATTTTTTGTTTTATTGAAAAAAACGTAAAACTTATTTTTTTTGTAAACGGGTGGGGATACAAAAAAATTACCAGATGCTTTTTTATAGGGAAAAATACAATCTTTAATTTTATTAGGAATATTTTTTTTTTGTAAGGCTGATATTAATGAAAATATGAATTTTTTTCTATTTTGGGGGTGTTTTTAACACTCTATTTATAACTTGATATTTTCCAAAAACAATAGGGCTTTTCCTCTAAATGGGATTGATTTTTGTGTTAAATCTCAATTTGATCCGATAAACTGTTCTTGAATTATGGTGGTCACAAATTTCGTTACAGACAGAGAGACGGACAAAAAATAAAAGTCTTAAAAAGTCATGAAACAAATGAATCTGCAATTTTGCTCTAGGATGAATATTAACGATTTTAGAGAAGGTCCGAGTAATCGCAATATACTCTTTTGCGAAGAGTATACTAATTTCTCAGCTTTAAATTAAACTTTATTTATAGATGGTTTTAACTTAAAAACAAGGCAAGATACAATGCTTTTGTATCAAATTTACATTCATAACTGTATATTTTGATCACCGCAACTTGCCCCAGCTATTTGGCTAAATCATTACTCTTGAATCAACAATATCAAATCCAAAACTAATCCTTGTATTGTGTTACCTTGTAAAGCGGGTTTAATATGCATGTCAGAGCTTGTTTGTGACAGCCTTGACAGCATCCTGACCATTTTCGTCAGTTTATGTATAGGTCTAAAATTGACTCAGAAAGTGTTGAAATTTAAGACAATATTGCTTGAATCCTTTCAAACTATGTTACTGAACGTTTATATTACCTTTATACACGTATGTTTGGTCCTTTAAAGCATTTTATTTCATAATTTTTGAAACATATTTGTGTTTTAATATTTACTAGGGCGGCTAACCCGGCGCATTCGCCATTTTTGCTGTTTAATAAAAACTCATTTTTCCGCCTAATTTTAAACACTTGAAGCTAAATAGGGTTCCTCTGGTCCAAGATACTGTTAGATAATAGTTTAAAGTTACCTTCGGCGTCTAGCCAACCACTATCTTATCATAATAATCATATTCAGTCTGGTGTAAAACCCCAATAAACTGGGAAACATTTGCGGTTATCCAGCTTGGTGTTGGCACGTAAGCCAAATATTACATTATTGTTGTTTGAGTGGGTTTCTAAATCAGCCACTATACCAGAAACCATACCATAAATTGCACAACTACGGCCTATTTACACAAGGACGTCAGACACTTTACTTCGGCGTAACTTCACTTCCGCGTAACTTAAAAAGTTTGCTTAATTTATAGATTGTAAAGTTACGTGAAATTGGGAACAGGTATGCGCATGGGTCTGAACTCGCGACTTCTGACTATTTACACCTAGGCGGTAATTACGGAATATCGTTTCGTACGAAACCTAGATAAGAAGACCAGCAGGTTTTGTACGAAGCAATATTCCGTAATCACCACCCTTGACAATAAGGGTAAATATCCTATTTTTGCAAATTTTGCGCATGTTCTGCAAGCTTGGCTTTTGACAGTACTACTTACAGCTAAATGAATCAGCAAAGACGCGCTAAAGTGAAGTATAAATTTGCTAATACATTCCCATGTATTTTATTTAATTTTCTGTAAAGTTATGCCAAAATAAAGCGGAAGTAAAGTGAAAGTAACGTTCTGTAAATCGGTCTTTACTTTATTTTAGAAGCCTTCTTACGTTACCATAAAAAATGCATGATTTTTTTTACGGTTAACTTAATTTTAACAGCAATGGGCTTAGGCTTATTTATCGTGAAATTTAATCCATTTCCCAATTACATAAAAATGCACTTAGAATTAAAATTAAATTGTGTCGATGGCTGCAAAATTGGCTCGACCATTACATTCATTTCTTTGTTTGCTATTCGTTTGGTAGGTATAAGAAGTATCAAGTAGCATAGTGTAAGCCCTTTTTAAGCTTGGATTAGGCTCGGCTTACGGCTTAGTAATTAAAGAAAACTCGCTGCATTTTATGTACCTTTCAGTCTCACAAAACCATTCTAATTTAAGTGAAGTGCCTTTGAAATTATAGCGCTTCGGTTTTTGTTAAATTAAACACAATTTAGTGTAATATAAAGCTAAAAATTGGCCACGCTTGAATACGCATACTCTTTTTTTCCAAAAATTATAGTTTGAAATGGAGAAATGTGATTTAAGTGAAGACATTTTTGCAGATTTTAATTGTTAATGTTTAAGGTGAACGCATTCGAGTGTAAGTAAACGTTGGAATCTCGCTAAAAAGACGACATGTTTCGCCTGGGAGGCTCACAAAGTTTAAAGCATATCTGGCTTTATTGTACGAAACAAACAGAAAAAGACAAAACTAAGGAAAATAAACGTATACAAGAGACGGTAGCGGAGACCAATTGTTTTCAATTTAAATCTTCGAGTTCGTGAAACAAACGACTGAAACGACAAACAGAAATGCAATCGGAAACGTCATTTCTCCCACTCGGCAAGCCTTTTTACTCGCCAATGTGCATGAAACATAAAGAATATAGGGTGATATAACGAAGAAAAATGTGTTGAAGAGACAAATTTGTCTGATGACATTTCCATCTGCACGGCTCGTTTCTCTATTCATACCGAATGATAACGGTCTTTCTCTGCGTCATTTGCAAAAGACCCATTACATCATATCTTCATTGTTTCTCTTTTACCTTTTACAACTTTTTTACTCGCCAGTAAAATTTCTTTTCTTCGGGAAATATAAAAATATTAAAATGACGAGGAATGGTCGCGGGTAAGGGGTGGCGTTGCATTTTCCGTGGAAGGCATCAATCAAATTTTAAAGAGCGACAAACGTTGGGGAGTTTTATTAAAATTACATTAAGACAGCTGGAAAATGCTTTGTATCCTTAATGTAAAGAAATTGCTATTATGTTCTTTTGTTGGACAACCTACGCAAAAAGGAACAGTTTTGTGGTACCAGACAGTTTACTAAGTAAAATTTTGTCCTAATCTGAACAAAAAGTATTCAAAATTATTTTTTTTCTCTGTTTTTAAAACTAGGTATATTTTACTTAAAGCTGGCATCAGTGTTAGGCTATTGAGTCTCTGCGACAAAACTTGAGCGTTAGGCCATTGTTTACGAATTTCCTTTTTACATAAAAATCTGACAATGTCCCTTTTCCATCTCACTTTTTATTGCTTAACGTCTTGTGTGCCATATCCCTACCTTTTAGTCCAGGCAGGTATTCTGAAATAAAATTTCATTTTACGCCGTATTTCTTTACACTGAAAGCTCTATAGCAATCTTTCATAAAATCATTGTTGCACATATATCTCATATTTTATATCATAAACTTGTATATAGCAATTTTAAACACACAATTTCGTGTCTTAAATGCAATTTAAGAGTGTCGAGCTGACGGTATTTATATTCCAGAAAGGTGTAGTCGGCTGCCCACTAGATAAATATGTAGTTTATGTCACGCGGTATTAAATTTAGGGCGACATTATTGGAAAATTTTGCTCCGTTGTCCGGTTTATTGGGTTTTTCACTTCATTTTTCAGACGCGGAGCTGTATTAGGTATTATGAGATTTTCCGGGGATATACCCTTTTTTGTGGCACAACAAATTAATCGGATGATCCTGCGTGGACGCTTTTGATATTTACAGTGGGATTTTATAGTCAAGATGTCAAAGATTTTTGAAAGCGACTTTTTTCACGGAGCTTTTTAGCAAATAAATTTTATTTAAAAATCAAACAATTCAGGTAGGTATCATGTTCTTTTAGTGAATTTCCGAATCGGAAAGTTGTTGTCACCCACTTTAAAATAGTCCTTTTTTATTTCTATTTAAAGAAAAAATTTTGTTTTTTCTTAAGCAATTTTAGATATATGCTAAACTGCACGAATTCTCTTGATACAGCCAGACGTATAAAACGAAAATAGGATTTGTGGTTATTTATATAATTTTATTTATCATAAAATGTTGGTGCTTTTTCAAGCCGGTTAAACTTACTTTTATGAGCCTTGTTTGGTTGCGTTTGTGTGCTACACAAAATTTTTTAAAGTCGTTTATGCATTAAAAAAAAACAAGGCTAGAAATTTTCAAAACTGCAAAATTTTTAAACATTTTTTTATAGGTGGTTTGTAACTTATTTAAAATAAGGTTTATATCAAATGATTTGCCTCGTTTTGTATGTCGTCTCCACCGCGCAATAAAACGTAGTCATTCCAGACAACAACTGATTTAAAATTCATGAAAAATAAATTGCATCTTAGTGTTGTGAACTCAAAAGTAAATTAAATTTATTAAAGACATATTTTAGCATCATCCTTGATGAAAAGTTGGGTCCGTAAATAAATTTAAACTCGCTACTTGATTAAAAAATTGTTATTCAGTTTTGATTTCGTTCCTGTTCAACGCCAACGCTTTTTTGCATCTTTAAGTAGAAAATAATGCACACTTATATTAAGTGCATTAAACTTCTTAAAAGCTTCGACAAAAAACTGAAACGTGTGCATAATTAAGGTGTCGAAAGATGTAGAAACGCAATTCCCATCTTATAATGGAAGCGATATTTCAATATAGCTGAAAATGCGCCATCGTCATGGCCTCCTCACTTATTATTCATGCAATTAAACCTTTGAATACTAAAATCAAGGAATGCATAGTCGAGATGAAACCCTGTAATCAACACCTCCAGAAATGTGTTGTCAAAGAAAACTTCTCATCGTCTGTAAATAAAACATTCTGCAGCGAATCCGCGAGAGCGCCTAATTAATTAACGTGAGAACTGGGAATTGTCATAGATCTGTTCTTTTTATTATTCTGCAGTATCGCAAACTTTTCTCTTAACTGAAAAGGTGCTGACAAACATTTAGTACAGATTAAAATCCTCATTTAAAAACTTTTATTATTTAGCTAAGAATATCCAGGTATCAGGAGAACGTAACATTAATTTCAAAAATTAAAAGCCACGACCCGCCACCATGTGAAACACTCTCAATTATTTATCGGATCGACATGCAAAAAGCATAAAACAAATTGTGAATTAAGAGCGTTGTTTACAAAAAGGGTACCGAATTAATTTGGTGGAAAAGGGCAATCTAGAGGTATCGAGATACCGGCGCCGCGGCGCTAGCGGCGGGCATCGGTATGCTTTATGTTTTTACCTAGGGAACGTTCGATGTGGGTTATTTATGTTGGCAGCCCTGCCGGATATGTCCAGTCTCATTCCAACAATAGATCAACGGGGAGAGCTTTTATTATTATTCTATCTCTCCTCTGGTACTTTTAAATTTATGTCGATTCTATAAATCCTCTGTTTTGTCTGATTTATTGGGTAATAATGGCTTTATTATATTATTTTGCGCGTTTATTTAATTACAGTTTAGACACCTCGATGCCCTTGTGAAATTGAAACGCATTGTTAGATTTAACCAGCCTTCCATCACTGTACATGATTTTCATAAAGGAAGCCTTTATAGTTTTTTTTATGAAAACTTTCAATAATGGTTTTTGATGGATTATTTCATCAAAGGAGTAGCCATGTAAACGTAAAACTCATTATACAGCCATTGATGAACCAAATTAAACAAAAAAAAGCCATGCGGTACATTACTTATAATATTAAATTAAAACATAGAGTTTTATAAGGAACGTTTTTTAGCACGCGTCCAGGTTTGGAAAAAGAGCCGCGCAGCGGCTAGTTTTTCAATAGACAAGTGATAAAAAACGTCTTATAAAACGAGTTTTTTATGCTATTTTTTATATTTGCTTCATTTAATTCATTTAAAAGCATTTTTAATTTGAATTAAAAACTTAAGATGAAATTTTGTTTTTATGACCATCCTTATAGCATAACATTGACATTTTGAAGTAAGAAATAAATTAAAGTTAGACATATGTTATAATGGCATTTGTAAACTTTATTCACTTATTACTGAATAAATAGGCGTTTTTGAGAAAATGTAGCCATTGATATCGTTTTTCCAATTCTTCTAGTTATTCTCTCTACAAAAAAACTATGTTCCCCGATTGATTATAATAGTAAAATTTGTAAATAAAAGTACCTTGCAAGAAAAGAATTCTTCTTTTTGCATCGGGAAAACCAACCAATAAAATAAAATTTTGGGTTTAATAGTGAAGCAATTCAGAAACTTTAAAAAATCAAATTTCGGGTTTCATAATGTGCATATTATAGAACGCAAATATAAAAAATTGTTTATAACAAATTAGAATATTTATATTTAAAGATTGTTTGGTACAAATAGAAACTGCCAAGGGTCATTTAAGAGACTTGTATCGTGAGCGCCACCTGCTAAACATGCTTAAAACTTAAAATCAAACTCATCTCATCAAACAAAAGAGGCTATGCTAACCGCAACCACTTTAAAAAAGTTTTTAATTGAATTTATCGTCATTATGGAGTTGGGAAGACATACAGGATCGAAATCCTGAAAATAGGATAATGAAGACAAGTGATGAAAAGCGCGGGTGCTTGGGCGGAGGCCCAGGAAGACATTAATCTACCGCCGGGCTGATGTTGAACAATGGAATTATGTGAGTGAAAACTGACGTTACCTAGGACTAAAGGACAATGCTACGCGGCTCGGCAACGGTAATTTGCAAGCCTCGTTATCACAAAATCCTTTGAAGCGCTTTTGTGGTCACACATAGATTCCATATCTGCCGCCCGTCTTTACTATAAATGTCTAATCGAAACGATAGATAGATTCGAAGATAGACTGGAGCGACACATCATTAGAGGATTAAGTGTCGCCCAATGCGCTTTTTGTGGTCATCAATCCCCTAAATTACCCCGTCTGGAAATTAACTCAATCCTTTTCATTACTTCTACATGCATGCTTTCGACTGGAATGCCTTACTTACAAAATCCCTAATCATCACACGTTTTACTGCTGATGAATCGACTTTGGTTGGGCGCTATTATTTTATTGGTTTGTTGACGACAGCGAAATGTGTGCGTGTTGACCAAACCCAAAAAATAACAGACGCACCCTAGTTTAAAACTTTACTTTTTTATTGCAGTTCTTACTTTTTATTGTCTGAAATATTCGAAAGTAAATCGCATATGGGCTGTTTTCTTACGCAGTGGTTTTTCCAAACTCTAGTAGCATAAATCATCAAAAAATGTTTACTTGTGTTCGTTCAACTTAAAGTCCTTTAAGGAGAGAAACAAAGTTGTATATTCGTGGTATGTTAATACAATTCAGAATAGGCCATTTTGCCCATTTTATCCAATATGACCCAAATCCAAACGCAAATCGAAACAATACAATATTTAGGCATTATTGTTGATTGTTATGTAAGAATAGGGCTTATGTAGACGACATAAATTAGCAGGAACAATAGTCCTGAAGCAAAGGGGTTATCCGCAATCCTGTATACAGCAATCTAAACAATTTCATCGTACCGAATCGAAACGCCATGATAATTATTATTGCATGACTTAACCCAGCCCGCATAGATGATAACAACTTATATTTCTGTACATCCAACCACTAAACAAACCATCTTGTGAGATAAGTGGCGCGGTGCTAAGAAAAGAAAATGTTAATTAAATTCATTTATTTTAATTTGTCTTGCCGTTTCAGTTAGTAAATTTTTATATGGAGCGTCACCGCACCGGCCATTTATTAAAGGCACTTGTTGTAAAGTCAGCCTCTTGACCTAGTATTTTTAATTAAAAAAAACTTGGAGATGTTTGCCTTTTCTGTGTTTCAAGATCGAGCCTCTAATTGGACGTGATAAAATAGATGCGCTGACTACTAGCCCAATCATTCTAATAATGCCCCCAGAAAAAATCCCAACCAAGATCTGCTTATGCAGGTTTGTAGCCACTACCCCCAGGAACATAAAAGTGAAAAATTCCCACAAAATTTCCGTGACGTTTAGCCCCCATCTTGCATAGAAGTGAGGAGTTAGTTTTTTGTTAATACCTAAACTATTCGGCACTTTTGAAAAAAGTTTTAAACATTTTTAGGAACATTATTTTAATAAGAATACAATCATTTTAAAAAAAATAATAAATCACTAATATGAACGATTTTATAGCACTTTGAAAATGTGCTAATTTGGTCCTACAGAGAACGCTGCAATCTATGCTTCAGGACTCTATAACTAAGATAGACGATTATGATGAAATAATGTGATTTTCAAAGAGCTATAGAATCGTTAATATTGTTGATTTATTAGTTTTTTAAAAATAATTGTATTTTAATTAAAATAATGTTCCTAAAAAATTTTAAAACTTTTTTCAAAAGTGCCGAATAGTTTAGGTATTAAGAAAATACTAACTCCTCACTTCTATGCAAGATGGGGGCTAAACGTCACGGAAATTTTGTGGGAATTTTTCACTTTTATATTCCTGGGGGTAGTGCCTACAATCCTGCATAGCAGATCTTGGTTGGAATTTTTTTCAAAGGAACCTACAAATTTTAATTAGAATAATTGGGCTATACACACCCTTAAAAATATAAACTTTAAACCAGAATATTAATCCAAAAACTTCCCTTTGAGTCAAGGGCGCAATGGAGACTCAAAGGTGTAAATCCATAGATTAGTCCAGGGAATAATGCCCCTTAAAATGGTCACTCCGAGGCATCAAGCAAAGCTGCAAAGAACCGAGTTAAAGTTTCATTAAACTTCAAATCAATGTAAATTACATTCAGTGGTCAAAAGAGCTTTTACACTGGGTAGATAATCGAGTGACGCGACCCCAGGAAAAGGGTCCACTAGAGACTTCTTTATTAGACTTTTGGGGCCGACTTTTGCCGCCTTCGACCTTTCACGTCCTCCTGTAGAGCCCACTTTAATGAAAAAATACACGCTGGCCTATTTTTGCTTGAAATGCACTTGGGTACTAATTAACACAACGATGGATGCAAAATGATGCACAAACTGGAAATTTGAATGGATTTGGTTTCAAAAGATTCTATTGACTCTTGAAGTATACCAGGATTTTTAAAAATATGGACTCTCTTTTGTGGTAAATAAATAAATTAACAAAACCCAAATTGAAATTTTTATAACGCGCAAAAAACAAATTCCAATTACACAAACATTCGATTTATTGAACGCTAATCAAATCCCGATGTTAAATTTGTATATGCCCATTAGCTATTTTTACGCTGGCGAGAGAAACTTTTAGAATTTTTATTAGGCATGTAATGTGATGTTACATCCATTTTTAAAAAGCAAAAAAGGCAAACAAATCTGACCGGGGAATTATAAAACAATGCATTTGTTGAAACTCCGTGTCATGATGAGTATTGAAATAGCCGGAGCGATTTTGTAAATATGAGCACAGCTGGCTCAGCCGCAACAGTTGGCTAGTTTGTTCCCTATATTGCCGACATCAGAAACCATCAAATGCATGTCAGGGTGTGTTTACTTATTGTTTTATTTAAATTTGGTACCTATTTTTAAACTACCATTTTGGACATGTATTAGGAGTTCATAACAATTCAAGAAAATATACTCTTATGCTTGCCCGGCGCATTCGCCATTTTTTTCATATATTAAGAAATAAATTCTAGACCTATGAATCTTAATTTTAATAAGCAATTGTCTGTAGATTTATGTTTTAAACTATACTTTCATGTATTAAAATGAAATAGAGAAGAGCATTAAATGCGAATAAAACAGGATTAACTAGAAAGCAATAAAGTTTAAAATTAACTTAATTAAGCAAGTTAATAGTACCATAAAATATCATATAAGTTTTATATTTTTGCATTTAAAATCCGAAGCTATAAATTGAACGCAAATGTGCATTATAAATTATTGAAGGCTGCTTAAAATTTTATATAGTTATATAGAATTTAAATTTAATTTTGTTGTAACGCTAAAAGAAAATATTTTAACAAAGCTTTGATTTTTTTATTTTATAAAACATCATAATAAAATCTTCTATTAAACCATTTCATTGTTAACGTGTTTGAATAATATAAACAAAAAATAAAGTAGCTCTTTTTTATTTGGTATAGTCTCGCTCTTGATGTATAAAAGCATTGTTATATAAGGAGGTTTATAGAACTCTAACAATGGTCTGAAGTAACGTAAGTTTAAAAGAGATAATAAAATAAATATTTCAAGCAAAAAGAACGTAATTTAATCGTACATAACTTAGACATCTAAACAAACAAACAAGCAAACGACAAAAGCGTATTGCTCAGTCTTTATGTAGTCTACTTTGATATTCTCTATAGAATTGGCAAAAGTATAATTGAAACGTCAAAAACATCCTAGTATGCTAGCTGAAGTGGCAGTGAAAATACATCAGGTAGTGGCATTGCAATTCTAATGCACGTTTTCTTGAAAGTATTGCTGCATTTTGCATAAATTATTTGCTCTTTGCCATCAAAGAATGTTTCAGATGCCACTTTCTGGATGATGGTTCAATGTCAACCTGATTTCTGTTTAGTATAGAATAGCTTTGGTACACTAGAATTCTGCTAAGATTTTAAAATACCTACAATAATAGGTAGTCCGATTGCAATTCGTTTTTTAGTACTTCAAGAGTTCATAGCAATTAAACCAAAAGCGTTGGAACTTTTTAAGTATCAGATTTGAATTGGGCAGCGTGTTTTACATAAGCATTGATGGCATTTACTGCTGGCAAAAATTTCTTGTGGCCGTAAGAATTAGAAATTTGAAGAAATTTGGACCCTTACCTACCCCTTTAAAATAAGACAAATTTTGAAAAAAATGGAGTTGCCTTAATAGTATATTAAAACATAGAGTTTTATAAGGAACGTTTTTTAGCACGCGTCCAGGATTGGAAAAAGAGCCGCGCAGCGGCGAGTTTTCCAATGGACAAGTAATAAAAAACGCCTTATAAAACGAGTTTTTTATACTATTTTTTATATTTGCATCATTTAATTCATAAAAATGCACTTTTAGTTTGAATTAAAAACTTAAGATGAAATTTTGTTTTTATGACCAACCTTATAGCATAACATTGACATTTTGAAGTAAAAAATAAATTAAAGTTAGACATATTGAATAATGATATTTGTAAACTTTAGTTATTTAATACTGAATGAATAGACATTTTTAAGAAAATGTAACTATTGATATCGTTTCTCCAATTCTTCTAGTTATTCCCTCTTCAAAAAAATTATGTGCCCCGATTGATTATAATTGTAAAATTTGTAAATAAAAAGTACCTTGCAAGAAAAGAATTCATCTTTTTGCATCAGGAAAGCCAACCAATAAAATAAAATTTTGGGTTTAATAATGAAGCAATTCAGAAACTTTAAAAAACAAAATTTTGGGTTTCATAATGTGCACATTATAGAACGCAAATATAAAAATGTGTTTTTAAGCTAATAAAGCGGCTTGAAAAACAAATCAGCTGTTAGATTTTGTCTAATTGCTTCAGTTTTTTTTTGTGAGAGCTCTTAAAGTTGGCCAAATTTCAAAAAAGCTCAGCCAAATTTTTTTTTGTCTCTTAATTTACTTTTTAGACTGCTTTTTGGTTGCAAAATAAAAATCTGCATTTGGATTTATTCTAAAAAAATTAATTTGAAAATTAGAGCATTTTCAAAAAAATTGGGTGTTGCCTTAGAAGTTGCCTTCAAGAGCATTAGGACTTTTAAGTTCCAGATTTGGATTCAGCAGCTTTTTTTACATAAGTATTGATGGCATTTACTTATGGTTGTGTTGATTAAAAAACTGAGAAAATTTGAACCCTTACCCCTTGCTTCAAAATGAGATAAATTAAAAAAAAATAGATTTGCCTTAGAAAACGAATCAGTAATTAATTTTTTTGCGAGTGCTTTCGTTTTTTCTTAGAGCTGTTCAAAGTTGGCCAAATTTCAGAAAAACAAAAAAGTTTTCTTTTCCTGATTTAAATAAAACATATTTTTTAAATTTTGTTTTTGTTGTAGAATAAGAATCTACATTTAGATTTATTCTAAAAACAAATATTTCAAAAATTAAAGCATTAAAAAAAATTCGGGTGTTGCGTTAAATATGCATGTTTTATAGGGATCCCAACTCTATATTAGTATCACATTTTCTGAAAATGATTGTACTTTCTTTGTAATTATACATAATTAAAATAAACCCAGAACATTATTTGAATAAAGCATCAACATCTTTTGTCCTACGGCTTTGTTTTAGCTACAAGAATATGAGCATGACATCGACACATGGTGTCAGGTGTGCATGTGGTAAACAACAACTCAAAACTTAAACCTAATTAGTTCCTTTATCAGTGCTAGACAAAAGCATTGTGTATTTGACTGACAAATATCTCGACGGTGGTAAGGCGTAGATCTTTCTTAACTGCCAAACTTTGTCGTCATAAATTTTACAATCCTGAACTATCTTAGATTATAATAATGTTGGGAGTATGTGTAGAATAATCCACAAATGACAGCTATAAGTTATTGTTGGTTTGATATAATCAGATATTAATAATTTATAAGTTTGTGGCTCACATATGTTAGATGGTTCTTCGGTGAATAGTTTCAGCATTTGGTTTTAGTGCTACTCAAACAAGCAACCTTATTTTTTTTACAGAGCGTGCAGCACAATCTGTTTTAAAAAGGTACAAAGTTGTTTTCAATGTTCGATGTGTATTTTTGTTTTTATATCAGAAACCGAGACACAATAAATTAAAAAATAGTGTTTAAAAGATTAAAACCAGGTTTGAGCGTTATTTAAAATGACACTGCTTGCTAGTGTATGTCTAGCAGGGCACTTTTCAGGAAAAGCAACAAAATGTGGTCGTTTCAACACGAATTTCCACTTTAGTCGGCTATGGCATTATGCAAATAACTGGCATTAATGCAAATATCTCAACGATCTAGAAATATCCTCAGGGTTTAATACATTCTATATTGACAACATTTGGCCTTATTTTATTTATAACGGTAACCATATACATTATTTGGTAATGTTAATTTACTCTAGAACATTAATAATATCGTATTGAATAAACATGCTATGCTTTCCCGGCGCATTCGCCATTTTTGTTCGAGTTTAAATATAGGAAAACGTTGTTTTGTTATTCTATTTTTCAGGCCTTTATTACGAAATTATGCTCGTCCTGTCCTGAATTTTAAAAGCACAAGGTCGCATCCATTTACGTAGAAAAAACGCGTGGTAAAAACATGTTGACAATGCTGATAACTTTTCACGTAAATTAATATTGTTCTTGCTCTTACAAAGGTGTAAGAATAAATTTGGCGACGCGGGTTATCAGGTCTAAACCACGTTTAGACGCCCTCGTTTTCAAATATTTAACTTGGTTCTTGTAGAGAGAGTCAAGAAGATAACAGTGGCAATGCAATTACTGAAAGTTTCGTGACGGTGGTAAATCACATTTTGGCAATAAGTACGTTACTGTTTACTGATAATAGCAACAGATGGACTGTTTATTTGAAAACACGTGATCTAAAAGCAACCAATCACACCCCATAAATCAACGCAATCGTTAATGGAGAAGTCCATAAAGCATTTAATTACTTACCAAGATAAAAATCCTTCTGGAAGGGTAAATTTAGTGACACTTAAAGCTAATTACAAATATATATATATATATATTTGAGTAAACAAAATGTTTACAGACAAGATACTTAATTAACTTTGATTAAATTGTATTGTTTAGACAGAATGTGCTTTTACTAACTTATTACAACTTTCCTTAACTAGGTATGATTTTACCGTGAATTTTGCACAAATATTGTCATAAAATTTCAGTCATAAATCTGAACTTTACGCCGAGTTTTACAACCGGCTTCAAGTTAAACTTAAGGGTGTTTTATTACATAAATAGGGCAGTTATGTGAAACAAAATAACTTTTTTTGCACATTTTATTGTTGTTAGTTTAATTTTAGATTAATTTTAAATTTTTGCTGTAGTTAAGTGTAATTTTTGCTGCCAGTGTATAATGACGGCTTACATTTAGGGTGCCTATTGTTTAAAGACATTTTTGTTTTGGTTTATTTGAAAAATTGATTCTTTTTATCACGAACTGACCATTAACATTATTTTTTTAATAAAATCCCGCACATTCATGAGACAAGTCTGATAAATCGAGTGTCTAAAGAAAGACAAAGATCTCCTTTTTATTATGGTGCGATTCCACATTTATCATTCTTTTAAATGAATTACGGAATGCCACGAATACCACGAAAGTGCATTTACTTAAATGGTTCTTTAAAGTCGCTCCATTATTAGAAAATATTGTGTTATATATTTTTTATTGATATATGATTCTGTCTAAAAAGATTTTGTTTTATTAAGGGGTAAATAAAAGGTTTCTTTAGCATACACACTATATAAAATTACTTTACAATGAGTGCCTTTTTAAAAACGAATCCTGCTCCTTAAATGGGTAAATTTGTTGGAAGATGTGGGTTTGTTTAAACAGCTCTGGGCTATAAAAGTGTGGTAAACCATAAACGATTTATTTACCAACAAAAGTAAATTACGGCTAACAATTATATTAAAAACACAGCGGTTTTAGTAATAAAATGCCAAGTTTATGTTGCCTATTCTGATGGATCGTAAAAATTGCGATATACTTTACACTTAGTCACAAATGAAATGAAGAAGTAATGGCTATTTATACATCTCAACTAGGTGTAAAATAATATATATTTGCTATTCGTTAAAAAAAATAAACATCAACATTTTAAATTGCAGCAGCGATCGCAGAAGTTTACGAAAATCATGTAAAATCGTAAATTGCGCCTAAAATATGTAATGTAAATCTACACAAAACTTTTAAGTACACAATAACGTCCCATATTCAAATGAGCTCCTTAGAAGTGACAAGGTGCCGCATAAGAAACTTGAACTTAGTCAGATATCCTTACGACAGGATATGCCTAACAGGAAGATCCTTGCATGTGACAAATGACTTCGGTTTACAATGGTGCCTTCAAGCTTATATTTTTAAAGTACTTTTTAAGATTGGTGTAGATTATAACACCGAAATAGGGCAAAGAAACCTCGTTGGAAAATGCACATCCTGTAGCCTTATCGTGTATATGTGAGGAAAAAATGATTGGTGTCAAATTTACGTAATATATACGAGAACACATTTGATCTAAATGTAATTTATAATTTACATCCGGAAAAGCAGCAAATTTCCAATTCCTGTGCGCCATACATGATATAAACCGTGAATTAAGGCAAACCTGCTTGAGAGCTACTTCGCGGTTCCTTTATAAAAGGAATAAATTGAAATAGAAGAGATACTCACTCCAACCGTCACCTACTAGATTTGACTGCTTCGTTTTACTTAATTGAAATCTTGAACTACCTTAAAAGCTCCAAGTTATTAGAGGCAATTGCAAAAAAATCAGATATAATTAAACGAATGAGAAATTTCAAAATATCCTTTTAGGGTTCCTTTAAAACTTCTCTCTTTGAACTTAGATGTTCTTTGATCATTGCCCTTGCAAGAAGTGAAATAAAAAGTTTGACTGCCTTTTTAACTTACCTCCGTTCAATTTACTAATTCAAAAAACATAGGTAGCGACAAAAAAAATATAAAAAAACAAGGTATAAAAGCCCACGTTTTATTAAAAGTAGTCCAGACTGACTATGCTCGATGATCTATTAAGAAGGTCAGTCAATTTGTGTTGTGTATAAGCTAATGTTTTTTCTTCAGTAACACATCTATGGCCTATTCCATATATAATCGACCAAAATTTGGATTGTTGTTGCATGATTTTAAATCCTTATGAGGTTTGGTCCAGTGCTTACTCTTGATAACTTCTTTTTATAAAAAAATTAACAGCTGCATATTTGCACTCCTTCCCTAATAGTTAGCACCTCAAACTATGAAAAATGACCAAATTTGGGCCTAAAAAAAGCTATGTGGGAGTGAGTAAACTTTTTATATTTTTAGGTTAAATTGTTACCAAGGACGTAGTAAACAATAAAAAAAATAAACGGTCTTGATGACGAAGTTAAATCATAAACCAAATTTTTTTTTTCATGCGTCTTTATTACCCCTACAACATTTTAAAATAATCAAAAGAAAATTAACCCAGTCCCACATAACTTTTTTTAGTGCCATATTTGGTCATTTTCCATAGCTGCCTGGTAGATAAGGAGTGCAAATATGCGGTTCATATTTTTTTTTATAAAAAGATGTGTCCTTTGTTAACTAAAAACTACTACTAATTTTAATCTTCCAGGAATTTAAAATATGATTTGTTCTTGTTTAAATTTAACGTACTCGGTAACATTTTAAAAGCATTACTATTTCTAAACGAAGTTAAATCACAAAATAAAATAATTTTTTTAATGAATCTTCATTAGCACATTAACATTTTAAAGTTATCAAAAAAAAAATTTACCCAGTCCCACATAGCTTTTTTTAGACCTAAACTTTGTCATTTTCAATAGTTTGAGGTACTTAATAGTAGAGAAGGAGTGCAAATATGCACCTCCTGATTTTTTAATAAAAATAAGTGTCTATTGTCAACTTAAAATTATTACCAATTTTAATCTTCCGAAATCGCAAAATCGGAAAATTTAATTTTTAATCTAAGGTAAGAAAAATTATGAAATTTCAAAAAAATAAAATTTTTTTCACATTCACCATGGGTAAGGATTGTACCCACCAAATATAAAACAAATCAAATATTAGCAACTATGATTGGTCGATTTTATATGGAATGTCCTCTATGTAAAGGACAGGAAGGACCACCATGAAACTTGAAATTATAGTCCAAACTGTCCCAAAGGTATTTTAATCAGATAAATCTGTCAGCCACTAGATGGAGCGCATTTAATGCCCAGCATCAAGCACGTGCTCATCCTTTATACGATTCAGCATCATCAGTATGCGAGAGCCTTTCTATCTCATTTGAATATATCAATTAGGGCCTAATTCAGTTACGCTATAGCATCACATGTGTCTTGAAACGTCAATGCATGGAATCCAATAATCTGAACACTCTCTACGTGGCATCACCTTTACATATCTATGGAAAATCTTGTAAAGTTTGATGCATTATGTACGTGATCTTGGGGAAAATCTCAAAACGACACAACTCGATTCGTTGTCGTATATTTTGTGTTTTTTTAATGCTTAGGGATTACCACCTTTGAATGAATCACGGAAATCTCTGGTCTTAATTAAAACGTAATGGTTAGAAAACATCAACACATTATGCCTCACAAATAGAAGCTAAAGGTTGTTAACGAGATAAATTTGTAAAGTTTGTCTTTCATCGTTTCACAGGCGACGATGATATGTGATTGATTGCAGCAGCTTTTGTACATTATAATGAGGTCTCTATGATAGTATATTATGTTTCTCCCTTGATGCTATGTCAATATGTTATTTAGTTAAAGTTTATAATCAGCCCTTGTGCTTCCAGAAGGAGGATCAGCTTAGTCGGGTACAAACCATATAAGTTTGAATTTCAAAATCCCGACCAAGATATACATGCTTATAGGTACAACAATATCAAATGATATAATAACGATGTTTTACCTCATACCCACTTTGAACTTTATATTAAGTGCGATCTGCATAGTGTCCAAAAAATGGCGCATAAACGCGATGGTACGCTCTTGGGGCATTCTCGGGATCCCTAGAAAATTTTGAAAAAAAATCCACCTGTTATATTCCTGGAGAAAAATTCGAACAAAGTTGCATAAACTTGGCAACACACTCCAGAAAAATACATCTAAAAATCCCATGTATGAGTCTTGATCATACACTTTTGCACTAGATTTTATTGACGTTGTTGCCAGCTTCATTTCATGAAAATTTAAAAAAATTAAATTGATTATAAAAATGTAATTCGACCGTTTAATAAATAAACAAATGGTTGAATGATTTAAGATATACTGTAGCTTTGTATTAAACCATTTGTTTCGTTAATATGTGCCGTTATATTCAAGATATAAGCATTTAAAATTTCGCACTTTGGAGCAACATATCTACGAGGGTATATGAGGTAGATTTTTTTAAACAATTTTCTGTGGCTCCATAGACATGCTCCAACAACGTACCATCGCGTTTATGCGCCATTGAAGAATAAAAATCGGCCATGGACGTGAAAAAATGAACATCACTTAAACCTTTTGGAATTTAACCATCTTCCATTTTATAATGTTCATTTGTACTTATTTTTGACATGTATTTATAATATCATACGAATATATATATATATATGCGCCATTTTTTGGACACCCTGTATATGTTTTAAGTTTTAACCATAAATACAAAGGTTAAGTTATTAGTCAAAATGCTTTACTTACACAGAGGTTTTCTTAAGCCAAAAAATTGTACTTTTAAATTTCTGCTAAGATTTTTAAAAACACTTTTTGTTGGTAAAGCTTCTAAAATATGTGTGCCAGGTTATTAATACTCCTAGTAGGTAGAAAGTTTGCATTTTCCAAGTTGATTAAGATACCACATCAAAAAAGAATATACTGAATAATTCTTTGATGCTTAAAACAAAGAACTTAAAATCAGTTGATAAAAAGTCAAACAAAGAACGCTAAGCATGCCAGCACAGGGTATATTAAATCTATGGATTCGACACTAAAAAAATGACAAAAGCTAGTCGAGTCAGCACTGGTGAGAAAAGCTCCATTAGATAGATGTATGGGACAGATACATCACATACTCGTAAGTGTGCTGCATTGAGCTCTTTGCGTCCTTCTTTTACTTTCTGTATCCTCGTTTCAACACCAGTAGAGTTCTAGGTCCCTTTAAGAGTTGGCAGACACTCATTTGATTCATTTCGCATATTAAAACGATACTTCATTTTATTCGTTAACGTACAAGGTAAACCTTACAGAACTAATGTATTTTACTTACGACATTTTAGATGAAATGAATTTGTGGCGCCATCTTCCGAAAAACATTAAAAGCTTGTACTGTTGTCACATGTGGGGTAGGTGGCGCTCTAACAGAAAGTCCTTTAAATCATTTTATTCCAAAAGTTTAAGTTCAATTAGCGTAATTTGAAAGGTAGATAAACAGGCTCTTATTGAATCAGCCTATACAGGGTGTTACCAAATAACTAGGAAAAAATTTAGGGGGTAATTCCTGGACACATTTTAAGTAAAAAATTTCATATAAACATGTGTCCGAAAATCCTTCTTTTCTGAGATACAGGATGCCAAAGTTTCTAAAAAAAAACTTTTTTTTTAAGATTACCAAGAAACTAAACTAGATATTTATTTAAAACTTAGCACGGGTAGACATAAAGTGCGGTAGAAAAAAAATATAAATTATAATTGGAAGGGGCACATTTGGGGGTACCATGGGGGTTGTTCACCCCCAACTTTTTTGTGTGTTACTTTTTTGGTATTTTTATAAAATAATAAGAAGCCCTAGAATATGATCTTTAAAATTAATGTCTTGTTTTTTTTTCATAAAACTAACCGTTTTCGAGAAAAAAATTCATTGCCCAAAGGCAACAAATTTTTTTTTTAAGTTTGGCATTTTTATGTTAATGAAAATAAAACATAGTTAACAATGAGGGATTAATTAATTTCTCTTTTTTATTTTTATATCAAATAAATATCTGGTTTAGCTTTTTAGTAATCATAAGATTAAAATTTTTTTTGAGAATCTTTGACACCCTGTATCACAGAAACGAAGAATTTTCGGACACATGTTTATATGAACTTTTTTTCTTAAAATGGGTTTAGGAATTACCCCCTTTTTCCTAGTTATTTGGTAACACCCTGTATAGACAAATAAATCCAAACAAACTGTTATAAAATATGATTGTTTATAACTGATGCAGTTGACAATGTTAAATCAAAAATCAATAATAAGTGAATTTAGCAGTGATTGAATAAACAAGGTTTTGAGCATTGCGTACATCACGTATAAATTGTGTGAACTGCAAATAAAAAGACAAACAAATCAGGTCTGTTGGCTGACATATAAATTGCTTTATTAAAATATTGATTGCATCATCATGCTCCCAAATTGATATTCAGTTTTAAAATTTAATTTGTTATGATTTCAACAACAGACTAAATGCACGGAGTGAAGTCTCACACTCTAAATTACTGAAATTGTTATTTTCCAAAATATGTATTAGAGAACATATATTTTGCTTTTAGATATAAAAATGTTCTATTTCAGCAAATTTAACAAAAAATGTAGGTACCTAATTTTTCCTGTTACTGGTTTTAGCATTTTTTGCATCCGGATTTGAAAGAGCTTTAAATGGACTTTGAAAAGGAAATTCACATGACCACAAATAGATAGGCCTCCAGTTGACATATGTGCCGCTGTTGTCCAACCGAGAATAAAAACTTTTATCTTTACTATTGATCTCACAAATATACGCTTTATGCTTTTCTGTGGTAGATAATTCTATTGTGAGAGATGCCATTGTGTTTTTTAACACTTTTTATCTTTAACAGAAGTAACACAAAACTTTTGTATTCCTGAATCCTGAAAAATTTAATGCAATTTGAGATGTACATTTTTTTTTATCGTTCATTTTGTGTATGTTTGCTTTATTTGATTTTATTGAGTGTCCTTACGATTGAGTCATCTGATAAAAACGTTTACATATAAAAAAAAATGTGAATGTTAAGAAAAATTAGGAGCCTATTTTCGATACGCATTATTATATCCTCTGTTGCATCAAACAACAAAATCGTTAGTTAAAATGTATCTATGACATTTTAATTCCCAAAGTAGTGGTTGATGACCACATAAAAAATGCAATATGCTTTTAGTCAGTGACTAAAAACGATTAAAAAAGCGCACTCTAACAAATTTACACACATTTAATTCAGTAAATGGACAAAGCGTATATGAAAACATAGTTGGCGGTGGAACTACATGCAACACAACAACTTTATACTTCATTTAAAACACTATCCAACAACATGCTAGATCCTTAGGTTTGTTACTATTTTATAAAGACCCATTTACAATATACAGACTGTCTAAAAATTGGCGCATAAACGAGACAACGTTATTTGATCTCTAGAAAAATGTTTAAAAAAATCTATCTCATATACCCTTGTAGATATGAGCCCCCAAACTTAGAAACTTTAAACGCTTGAGGATAACTAACAGCACATATTAACGAAAGAAATGGCTAAATACAAAGGTACAATTTATCTAAAATTATTTTACCATTTGTTTATCTTTTAAATGATCAAATTACATTTTTATAATCAATTTAATTTTACAAAAAAATTATGATATGAAGCTGAAAACAATGTCAATATGACCTAATGCAAAAATGTATGCTCAGGAATCTAGATAAGTTTTTAAGTATTTTACAAACTGTGTTGCCAAACTTATGCAACTTTGTTCGCATTTTTCTTGATAAATATAACAGACGGATCTTTTTTGACAATTTTCTAGGGATCCCTGAGTATGCCCTAAGAGCGTACCATCGCGTTTATGCGCCATTTTTTGGACACCTGTACAGTATTGTTTATAAGCTTAAAAGCTAACTAAAGAGAAGTATTATACATATTTTTGTACTAAAAAAAAGCGTTAACAAACAACAACAAAATTAAATCAATTTTTTAAATAAATATGGTGGCGCCATCTAGTGATTCCACAGTTTAATTTTGGTCTTAAACTGCACTCTACAGTAAAAGCAAATTGTAAAAGCTACTTTGCAATATGTCTTTTATCATGTTGCTAACCAGGAATTACCCAGTGTTGTCACTTTGGTGTTTTGTTGCTAATAACATCCCGAGATGCAACCTCATATCTGAAACAAGAGACACAATTTAATTTAACGTTAAGTGTTGTATAGTCAATATTTGATTGCGCATTTTATTAATTAAATTCTCGGCGGTAGCGATGATTCAACTTAAACAATCAATTTTAGTAATTAACATTGTATTCTTGTTGTTGTGTTTTGTAGCATCAATATTCTATGTGTTCCAATTTACCTGACACCCAAAATTAAACATGTTGTAAAATGGCGAATGCGCCGGGTAAACAATCCTTATTGATTGTATTAGTTTTATTTATTAGTTTAAAACGAAAGTTTTAAGAACCTTTGAGGCATTGTTTACCAGTCAAGGTAATTTTTCTCATGTCAGTCCATCATTTAAGGAGAATTAATGGTGCATTTTCGTTAAAAACTTGAAAAGTCTATTACCGCCGCGCTGCAAGTTAGAAAACAGAAAATGATCTTCCTTTTGTTACTTTTGTTATTATATTGAAGTGTTGTTTGAAACCAGAAATTGAGTTTGCTGTAATCGATTTTCAACGGAGCATTTTATTATTATTTTTCGAGTTATTTTTAGTAGTTTGGTTATTCAAACTACGGATTTTTTCATTACTGTTTATTTTTAAAGTGTTTTCGAGTTAAAAATAACCAAAGGAATATTTCAGTAAGGACAATAATAATAAAAACGTGGGTGAATGAATGAATTTAAGGGCTTATTACTTAGAAGATGAAAAGTTAGCAAAGGGCGCGTTACGGTTCGGGTATCACGACACCCTGTGAACTCTTCAAGCATAACATTACATTGTTACTGTTTGAAGCAAGTAAATAACTTTTTTATTAAAGCCTTTATAACTCTCAGACAAAAGCAAATTGTTTGCTAAAAACTTGAAATTGAAATTGCAATGTACTCGAGCTGACTTTATTAATATAATATCTAGTAAATATTCATTACATCTCTAGTGTACTTACATGTTCTAGTTTCATAGAATTTTAAACTATTAAAGCGCACCAGACTCTTACATTTAAATTTCTGTAACCTGTAATAATATACTAAAATATAGAGTTGAAAAATGACAAAAAGCGAGAAATATGTAAGAAGAAAATAAATATATAAGGTCCTTGGCAACCTATAGGATGTCCTAAAAATGGCGCATAAACGCAATGGTACGTTGTTGGGGCAGGTCTAGGGACCCTCAAAAAATTGTAAAAAAAATCTACTTCATATACCCTTGAAGATATGAGGCCCCAAAGTGCGAAACTTTAAACGCCTATATCTTAAAAATAACAGCACATATTAATGAAAGAAATGGCTAAATACAAAGGCACAATCTATCTTAAATTATTTTACCATTTATTTATCCTTTAAAAAATGGTCAAATTACATTACATTATAACAAATTTAATTTTACAGAAATTTTATGAAATGAAGCTGACAACAATGTCAATATGATCTTAATGCAAAAATGTATGCTCAAGAATTTATAAGCTTTAAAGATGTATTTTACAAACTGTGTTGCCGAACTTATGTAACTTTGTTCGCATTTTTTTCGATGAATATAACAGATGGATTTTTTTAACAATTTTCTAGGGATCCCTGAGAATGTCCCAAGAGCGTACCATCGCGTTTATGTGCCATTTTTTTGACATTCTGTATAAGGACACCTTTGACAGAAAATAAACTGATCTATCTTATTTCCAACAATGGGCACTCTAGGGTAGTTTTTTGGAAAGTTTTGTGTGGATTAAAAAAAATTTAATTTGGGCGTTTTCGTCATTTTACAAGATTTGTAGTTTTGTACTATATTTAAGGTAAATGAAAACAAAATTTATAGTTGCCAAAGTGCATCCTGTTTGCGGGTAGTTATGAATAAATGACCACAATTCTAATGAACCAATCATCAACGACGTGTTTGTAGTTTATGATTCAAAATTTGATTTAGAGATAGAGATGTAAATGAGCAGTGTAACTAGCAGCAAGCAGATGTTATCCGTATGTGTTATTATTAGGGGATGATATAATTGAATAGAGGATGCAATATCTCATTGCGGACCGACCGTATCAAATGGTCTCAGTCTAGCCCGGACGTTGGACTTGCATCTAATTACCTTACAATTGTCTATACCTAGCTACTCTGGATGTCAAACCTACATTGTATAAACTATCATAGATCATCTCCTAATTATATCTTGCCACCCGTACTTCTAGGTGCTCACAAATACAACTAAAGGTATTAACGAATATTTAGGTCTTTTATATAGGGACTGGAACAAACCTCAAAAGGATTTAAAATCATGCAACAACTTGGAAGCCGAATTATGTTCGATTATACAGGGTGTTACCAAATAACTAGGAAAAAATTCAGAGGGTGATTCCTGGACACATTTTAAGTAAAAAAGTTCATATAAACATGTCTCCGAAAATCCTTCTTTTCGGAGATACAGGGTGCCAAAGTTTCTAAAAAAAAACTTTTTTTTTAAGATTACCAAGAAACTAAACCAGATATTTATTTAAAACTTAGCACAGGTAATTTTCTTACCATTAGGCATAAAGTGCGGTAGAAAGAAAATAAAAATTATAATTGGAAGGGGCACATTTGGAGGTACCATGGGGGTTGTTCACCCGCAACTTTTTGTGTGTTACTTTTTTGGTATTTTCATAAAATAATTAGAAGCCCTAGAATATGATCTTTAAAATTAATGTCTTGTTCCTTTTTCATAAAACTAACCGTTTTCGAGAAAAAAATTCATTGCCCAAAGGCAACAAAATTTCTTTTTTAAGTTTGGCTTTTTTATGTTAATGAAAATAAAACATAGTTAACAATGAAGGGTTAACTAATTTTTTTTTTATTATTATTATTTAAAATAAATATCTGGTTTAGCTTTTTAGTAATCTTAAGATTAAAAATTTTTTTGAGAAACTTTGACTTTGACTTTGACCCTGTATCTCAGAAACGAAGGATTTTCGGACACATGTTTATATGAACTTTTTTCTTAAAATGGGTTCAGAGATTACCCCCTGAATTCTTTCCTAGTTATTTGGTAACACCCTGTATTAAACGGAATAGGCCTATACGCATATTTTAATTAATAAAGTATGTCCTTGGTATTAAAATTTAAAGCAGTCCTTGTAAATTAAAAGTCCAATATTAACAGCGCGAATTATTACCTAAACTAGCTCATATTTTGTGAATGATATAAGCTTTCCAGTTAATCAGCTTTAGTCCTAATCCTAGTAAAAAAATATTTGAACCACCTTTTTCCTTTGCTATGTCGTGTACTGTCCAGGTTTTAGGGTTAAAAAACAGGACTCCCACAGTAGAATATCCAAGAGATGAGCCGATTATAGAGGTAAAACTTTCTATGTATGATATCTATACAATATGTTTTACGACAACAGGGTTTCCAGCTGATTTTTTGTTACTAAAAGGATTTATTTATTATTCACTAAACTTTTTAAAAAAGGGAATAACAAAACGTTACCATAAAGCTTAATTCTTTTAGTATCGTAAAAATGAAAAACAAGGATTTTTGGGATAAATATTAAATGCGATATTTCAAATGAATTTCTGCATAATTTTAATCTAAAATTAATGAAATTTGAAAATAAATTATGTTTTAAATATTTCATTATTATTTTGTTATTGTGGTTAACGAAAACTATATTGTTTTTCCTGCAGCAATATAATATGTTATAAAACAAGTAGAAAATAAAATTATAATTTACAAACTTAATTAAGCAAGGGCATTAATAATGCTCTAAAAATCGACATGGAAATAAATTCACGATAAACCCAGGCAATTAAAATGATGTTAATGTGCCCATATTTAACAATCGAGCAACATAATATATCAGACATGGGAAGAATTATGTAATTTCAATAAAATAAATGAATTCGATATTACCCGGCGTGTTTAATGTGTTATTGCAGAGCTTTTCAACCAATGACTAAACTTATATTACTAGGGGTTAATTGCTATTTGATTATGTGGTAGTAAATAAACATAATAATTTTTTAATCGATTTTGAATAACACAAAAAATCTGATATATACATACATTCATAACAAAAAGGACTGTAAAAAGTTTTACACTTTTTATAAATACAAACCAGTTTGCTGGATTTTAACCAGCAAAATTAACAAAGGGATAAGATTTCAAAGGATATCATTGTATAAAAGCCTAAAAGGATTATCTCACGTGTAATAAAAACTAACGCATACCCAGTTTTAAAAATCTTTTATAATATGCGCAAATAGAACAACAATTTATTTGATTCTAGTTCTTTGTAGGGTATTATGAAATAAATTCAATTTAAGCGTCCTATCAAAAAGGCTTAAACATCCTTTTAAGAAGAAATTATTAATAAATACAGGATGCAGATAAGCATCTTAAAATAAAGCGTCCGTAAGAGCATCCGTAGGACTCAAATTCCATTTTACAAAGGTCGATAATATTAAAATTGCTTTTGGAAATGGCAAGCAAAAAGCATAAGAAAGGAGCGCGTTATTTAGCGGCATTGGAAGTACGTTAAGTGCATTCATTATTTCTTTAATAAAGCCCTACAAAAGGAATTTTTCATTTTTGGTATAATATAAAGCCTTATAAATTTATTAAGCAGGGAAAAAATTTCTTTGTTATCAAGCAATGCTATGCGGATTGAAGTTAATGAAATTTTAGCATTTTTTACTTTTGTTAGGATACACCTTGTGGATGCAAAACCATCGAGATGTCTACTTAGTTTAAAAACTTTTTTGAAGGAGATTCGTGGAAATGTTTTCTAAATGTGCCTTAAACTATTCAGTGCAATAAAAGCAAATTTTAGCAGTTTAAAATACAGGGTGTTATCAAATAACTAGGAAAAAAATTCAGGGGGTAATTCCTAAACCCATTTTAAGAAATGAAGTTCATATAAACATGTGTCCGAAAATCCTTCGTTTCTGAGATACAGGGTGTCAAAGTTTCTCAAAAAAAATTTTAATCTTAAGATTACTAAAAAGCTAAACTATAGAGATTTATTTGAAATAATATTAAAAAAAAAAGAAATTAATTAACCCTTCATTGTTAACTATATTTTATTTTCATTAACATAAAAAAGCCAAACTTAAAAAAGAAATTTTGTGGCCTTTGAGCAATGAATTTTTTTCTCGAAAACGGTTAGTTTTATGAAAAAAGAACAACACATTAATTTTAAAGATCATATTCTAGGGCTTCTAATTATTTTATGAAAATACCAAAAAAGTAACACACAAAAAAGTTGGGGGTGAACAACCCCCATGGTACCCCCAAATGTGCCCCTTCCAATTATAATTTTTATTTTTTATCTACCGCACTTTATGCCTAATGGTAAGAAAATTGCCCATGCTAAGTTTTAAATAAATATCTGGTTTAGTTTCTTGGTAATCTTAAAAAAAAGTTTTTTTTTAGAAACTTTGGCACCCTGTATCTCAGAAAAGAAGGATTTTCGGACACATGTTTATATGAACTTTTTTACTTAAAATTTGTCCAGGAATTACCTTCTGAATTTTTTCCTGGTTATTTGGTAACACCCTGTATACATTAAATATATTTCTGAAGCTCCCTGTATTAAAGCGTTGTATCGTCGATGTTTTATTGAAATAGTGAAATGCAAATGTTGAGACACCAAGCCTACGTTATCGTAATAGCGCAGTCAGTAATGTGCTCGGCGAAGAATGCGTCCGGTAATTTCGTCTTTGTTATTAAATTATCTGGCAACTTTTCCCTGACGGAGTTTACTTTATCTGTGTTTTCCGCTTGACTTGGCCTCCGCTTGAGACGATTGTGCATCTCACTGTAGGTACGAACAGAAACGATTCCCTTCCACCCCAAATTCATCCCTGCGATGATTCCAATAAAGAGAATTGCCTGGAAATATCACTTTTTGATTCCTGTTTTATTTATCCGTTGATTGATACCAGTATTTACATCAATTACGTATTGATGGCATAATAAAACGGTTCAGTTCTCAGGACTTGGTTACCGCCCTTATTTACGGTTCTTGATGCACTTTCCAAGAATCTAATATTTCATCGAAGCACTCAAAACACTCTTTATTATTAATGTACCAGGTATCAGAGAATACACACGAATGACTCATCACAAAATCATTTCGTTTTTGCACCCTTTTCATATATTTACCTGAGTCACCTCTTCCGCCCTAATTCATTTTAAACCCCACGCATGGTTTTTCCCCTGCCAAATACCCCCGCGGCTGGCGGCGGTCTACCACGGCGTCACGTTTTGAATTAAATAAACAGAAGTGACTAAGTGGCTCCACACCTTATTTTGCTTCATAAAACTTTGGAATGACATTGTATAAAACTATACAGGGTGTTACCAAATAACTATGAAAAAATTCAGGGGGTAATTCTTGGACACATTTTATGTAAAAAAGTTCATATAAACATGTGTCCGAAAATCTTTCTTTTCTGAGATACAGGGTGCCAAAGTTTCTAAAAAAAAACTTTATTTTTAAGATTACCAAGAAACTAAACCAGATAATTATTTAAAACTTAGCACGGGTAATTTTCTTACCATTAGGCATAAAGTGCGGTAGAAAAAAAATAAAAATTATAATTGGAAGGGACACATTTGGGGGTACCATGGGGGTTGTTCACTCCCAATTTTTTTGTGTGTTACTTTTTTGGTATTTTCATAAAATAATTAGAAGCCCTAGAATATGATCTTTAAAATTAATGTCTTGTTCATTTTTCATAAAACTAACCGTTTTCGAGAAAAAAATTCATTGCCCAAAGGGAACAAAATTTCTTCTTTAAGTTTGGCTTTTTTATGTTAATGAAAATAAAACATAGTTAACAATGAAGGGTTGATTAATTTCTTTTTTTTATTATTATTTCAAATAAATATCTGGTTTAGCCAGTGAATATAGACTCATATAGACTCATATGATTATATTACTCAATGGTTTAGCTTTTTAGCAATCTTAAGATTAAACATTTTTTTGAGAAACTTTGACACCCTATATCTCAGAAACGAAGGATTTTCGGACACATGTTTATATGAACGTTTTTTCTTAAAATGGGTTCAGGAATTACCCCCTGAATTTTTTCCTTGTTATTTGGTAACACCCTGTATATTTGAGGTCCAGTTCGTTTCTAAAAAAGTTTTTAAATCAGCTTTCTTTAAAAATTGTAGTGAATTTGATTTTCTTAAGAAACGAACTAATATCCATCATTGCCTCTTTTGTCAAACACAAATTAAGTATTCACACAGCACAAAACTCACGTTTAAGACAGAAAGTTGTTTAAAGTTTTAAATGAAAACGATAAAACTTAGTTTCACTGCATTTTTTAGTTCTTAATTTGAATATGCTATGAAGCCAGCAGAAAACTTGCTATCTTTTTAATTTTAGTTCGTTTCTATGAATAGACTTTATTGTTATTTAGAACAATTCCAAATAACGTTGGACTGTTTTATACATTTTTTAATAAATTAACTCAGGAGTCAAATTCTTCAATTGAACTAAACTTCTGTAGAACAAAGTTTTGTTTTCAGCATAAAGGTGTTTCAAAGAACCCAATAAACACTGAGTTTCTTCGAAATGCATTTATAGGAATCTTATTTTATTTAAGTTAATTTAAAGGAGATTAACAGAGCGCCAGTTTGTAAATTAGTTTTCTCACTTAGAGAAAACTTTTAAGCAAGTGAGCCGAAAGAATTTGTCTAATCTTATTAAATAAGTAATTAAACATTTTGTTTGATAATTTCATTTCGTTTGCAAACTTCAAGTATTTTTGCGAATCCTTCCTTATTATTTTAATGGGAAAGTTAAATCAACTTTAGAGATTTTTAATTTTTCAAAGCATTTGATTATTGGAAAAATAAAAGTTTAAAACATCCAATTAAATCATTTTACTGTACATTTCCAGTAACTTATTAAAGTATCTTTAAAAACAGATTAAAGTTTGTACTCGTATTATACAATTTCTAATAAAACACACCATTTTATAAAACATGGTTAAATTTCTTTGGTAACGATTTTTCTGCACCTAGGCATATTTTTAGTGATTTGAAATGTTCCAAAATACACCCTGTAGTAACGGTGTGTTAATTAATATTAAAGAGATACAGAGAAGTGCGAATCGTGCCACACACATAAGTACAAAGTAAATCGCGTTTATCGCTTGGAAGTGTACATAATTCTATGAATAAATTATAAGACAAACTTGATTCTAATGGCGTGATTCGTAGGGGTAAGGCCCATATTTTATGCTAATTAAAACTGTAGACATATTAAGTCCAATTTTACATCACTTTGTGCATTTTTTTGCTGAATATATTGCTTTTAAAGCATATTTTTTAGACCCTTTTTCAAACAATTGACATGACGTTTATTGTTTTATTTCTTTGCCTTTCAGAGACATCAGTGTGAAAGGTGTTTATTTTTTTACGGGAAGAAACCGGTAAGAGCGTTTTATTTAAAAAAGTGTGAAGATGGTATAAAGCATCGTCAGCAAATTTATAATTTCCACTTGAAAACTTGCCATAATTTGAAAATTTTTATTACAAACAAGAAAGTTTTAATTAGCGCAAACTCAAAGCGGGATATTGTTAACAAAAAGAAGTTTGTAAAAATGTTCAAAGACATGTTCCGGCAGACATCTTTGTGCTTTTATTAATGTATTAATTAAGCTTCTAAATTTCCACACTTTTTTTACAAAGCTTTAGATACATTATTAATAATAAACGAGGTTCTTTGAAGTATCTACCACACAAGATGGGATAAAACTTTTTTAATTTACTGAATTTATAATGTTATTAAAAGGCAGGGCTTTTTGTTAAATACCACAATTACACCTGACACCAAGCTTTTTCACCTGACTTAAATATCGCTCTAAGAAATTACAAAAATATAGTTGACCTAGTTTCAGTTCTTACAATGACAATTTTTCATTTGCACATCCAGAATGAAGAGTGCTTTCAACTATCTGAAGATGAAGTTTTAAAGTCCAATAAAATGAATATTTACACGTATACTTTTAGACAGACACCAAAAAGTAATAAAATTTTCAGGGACAAGCAAAAATAAAATCCTGTCTCAAGACATGACTTTATAACAAAATATTCGAATCATTTAAAAAATTTGTTTGCCCTTAAATATAAGAAATGTTTATTAGATGCCTGCTTCATAAAAGAGCAGGTAATTTTAATGTTTTATTTGGAAAAATAATGATCCTTTTTTGCTGCAAAAAAATCTTTTGAAATAAGCTTATTTTTGTATATAAAAAATATTTCCTGATTGGCTTTACCAAGTTGTTTGATCTTTCGTTTACATTCCTGCATTTTAAAAATTGGATTCGCTTGAAGAAGATTTGCCGGAACGTAATTGATAAAATATATTAAAATCCTGAGGCAAAACATACATACACAAGTTTGTGAATCTCACCAAATAAATATAAATATCCTGAATTTTCAATAAGACTGCTTTTGTGCTTAATGTTTGCGTAACCAGAATATCTTTTAAGAGTGGACAAATAAAAATATTGAAGGCAATTGTAAACAATAACGAAAGTCAGTTCTCAAATCCCACTTGACTTATTTTGAAATAAAAGAAGAGTATTCTTTTATAAAATCGTTTTCGTAAAAGTTAAAAAGTTTGCGTTGTTATGGCCTTTGGGCTAAACTTGATGATATTCAGAAAAAAGCTTATAACTTGCAAAAATAAATCGTATTAAATTTTTTATGAAGACCCGCAAACAAGGTCGATCCTTTTACTTTGTTTATTCAGATGTTTTTTAAATAAGAGAATGTTATTTAAACAGTCTGGTTGCAAAAAAAAACTTTCCAACTTTTACCTACTCATTTTGCTAAAGTTGGCAAAATATTTTTTGAAGAAATAATTTTCGTTTCTGATTTTAATAAAACTAATTTTATAGGCTAATTTTATGCTGTGAATTACCAATCTGCATTTAAATTTTGGCCCAAAAAGTGGTTTCACCAAAAAATAATTTTTATTTTCGATTTAGAGAGCTTTTGATAAAACTAATCAAGTTTTTAATTAATTTAAAGCGAATTCAATAAAGTGTAAAGCGAGATCCACATCAAATACTCGACAAACACAAAGAGAAATGAGATAAAATGTAAGATTAAACGCTTTGTAAACCCAACAACCATTTAAATACCAAATAAAAGGCTAATATAAATTTCGCCGATCAAGGATAACGATAAATTATTAATTTGCAACTTAAATAAATCTTCGATATTTAATAATACTATCCAAGTTTACAAAGCAAGGGATTGTGTCTTCGATCCAAGGCAAAAGCGGATTAAATTTAACTCTGTTTCTCGTTCCATTTAACTCAGGTTTATGTTATTTCAAATTTACATGGACATTGAAGGTTTCGACCAAAGTAATTAGTCTGACTCTGACACTTTCTCAATGAAAATTAATGCAGTTGGAACTTAGTTTCTTCAAGAAATAATGTATTAAACCTATTAAAATTTAATTCTGTTACGTTACACTATTAAAAAGTTTTTAATTGAATTACTTGGGTTTCTAAGGACACTCTCAAATCATATCCTGTAGCGGTAGATTGAAATCTTTGAACTCTCGAAGAATTTTTGCAACGTTACATTCTATAAAACATGTTAAATAAAATAAGAATCAAGTTGCACATCAATATTGCACAATGCTGTAAATTTGTAATATGGCGAATGCGCCGGGCGACTACTTCTAATTTTTTGTGTTCTCCTGATATCTTAATCTGTCTTTTGATGCAGCAATCATTAAAGATTCCTAAATGCTCTATTTTCTAACGTATTCTAGAGAATACATGTATCTTGGAAATGTATCCACTGATGAAAAGTATACGCATACATAAGACCTTATGAATATTTTAAAACTAAAACATAGAAGATCAAAAATGTGAAAAGACGCAACCTGCTTAGATATTCCTTAACAAAAATTTGGTCGTCGACGACAAATTTTTGTTAAGTGGCTTTTTTTTAGAGGAAGCTGCAATACATTTCCTTTTTAAACAAAATGATTTATACAACAAATGTTTCGGAAAGAGTCTTAAAAAAAGAGATTTTTAGATCACCTTTTTTTATATCACATCATAATCTATGTTAGGACACAAATAATTATGTAAGGGTATAATTGTTAATTAGCAAGATAGCCGTATAATGCTTTTGGTTATTTGCTAGCCCGTTCAATACCTTTGTTTGTTTAACTGCTAGGGGTAGTAACAGGGCTGGCTAGTCGTTCTTCATACAGATGTACAATAGGATTAACAGTGTTGGTATTTGGTCATCAACTGTCGGGAAATCGTACACTATTAGACCAAGATAAACTAATCTATCAAATTAAAGTCGTCTCCAAACAATAGCCCGACGTTAAATTAGCTTTTTGTTAGAGTCTTTGCAGACAAATCCAAAAACGAAAAGGTTATTTTTAACACGACAAGTTTTGGGCATGCTAAGTGGACTCAGATATAAGGAGTTCAGCAAATGGAATTTTTTATAACCCGGCGCATTCGCCATTTTTTCTTATTATGTAAAATACACGAATTAAACGTTGGATATTCAGGAAAGAAACATTTTCACATAAAATTATAAATTATGAACGCCCTCAGTTGCTTTAATTTGTAAATGAGAAGAATACAAAATGATTAAAAGAAACAGTCGGCATAAAACAGACCAATTTATTTTTACGTGCAACAACAATAAACACTCTTATCTAAAAGTAATTTGTGGAAAGTATGAAAACAAGAAAATTTTCTTTAAGCTCATCCAATATCAATTATTGTTATCTCGTTCATCCATCACGTGCATCAAAAGATTTTAAATTGGAAGGTAATTCCGTTTTCTACAATACAACACAAAGAAAAGCCTTTTTATTTGACGCCATTTAATACCTTATCCGAGAATAAAAAAACCGAATTATAAAAAACAAAAAAATGTGTTTCTTTTTTGTTCTGTGAGTTTTAAGATGCTGACATAAATCCTTATAACTACATAAAACGCAAGAATTAAATCCTTGTGTAAAATCCATAATCAATCTATGTTTCTACGAAAGTTAAAAATGATTTTTAGCACCCCTGTACCTATAACATACATAGTTTTTTAAATAAAAAAATACATCCATTAGCTTCTCAAATATTAACACTTTCCTGCATTATTAAACAGAATATGATAATATTTACTTTACATAGAGTTTACATTAAATGTCATATGTTGTAAATACACCCAAATGAGTAAATAAAGTTCTAAAGTTACAAATATTTACAAGTTTTAAAGACACTTTGTTAAAGTTTAACTCTCATAGTAAATGTTTTACACTGCGTACAATAATTAAGACAAGAGTAATGTTAACACCTAGTCTTCAGTCTAACTAATTTCTTAACGAGTTTTTAAGTATTAAGTAACATTTAAGGGTTCTTATCCCCAAGACAAAGCCATGGTAAACATGACTCACTGGCATGTAACACTACAATTTATGCTTTTAGTAAGAATGGAAGAGGGCTGAGGGTCTACTATTAGGGCTGTGAATGCCAGATAGTTCCGGTCATTAAATCTACGCCAAAACACCCTTCGTGAGTCTGGTATGACGAATTTTTAATTGTATTAATTTAGGGCGTTTGTTGTAATTAAAACAAATGCCCGTATTCATTTAACTCACATAAAGATACTATTAGGGAAGTATGCAAACTGCTCGTTTTAAAACTATTCACATGTGTAAAATAATTTGGTTTGTCAAAATTGTACCTTTGATTATGTAAATTTTGCTTTAAGTAGTCTGTACGACATAAAGCAGTACCGCCATCTATGAATTCACATTGTTAGGTGTAGCTAAAATTATCTGCCAATAGGTGGCGCGTAAATTGCAATACGTTGTATTCAACCTAAACCTTAAGAATGACTCCAAAGCTATAATAATTTTATATATTGTGGTTTGAGTAGGGTTTTTTTTATTAAAAGATAATACCCATTTTGACGCCGTCAGGTGAAACTGAATTCTATTATATCCTGATTTATTTGATACATAATTTAATTAATTTTCGAAAATTTGCTTACCGCAAAGTTGTTGTTCCAACTTCATTAAAGTATACAGTTTCTGTAATTCCACTTTGCAAAATTGTTCAATACAAATTGGAGTTATTGAAGCAACTAACTCACTGTGGCTTGTTAACAAAAACCACACGCCGTGTTTATCTTTTGATACTTTTGTTAAGCCAAATAAAGCCTACGTTGGAAAACTATTTTAATTTTAGACTCGATTTTAGATTCCATTTTAAAAGCATCAAACAGACCACTTTTTGATTTAATTAATGTATGGTCTTTTTAACATGTCTGATGTTTTAAAAATCCCTTTTAAAGCGGGTAAATGGCAAAAACAAATAACAGAAATATTTGTTCAAGATTCCTAAGAAAAAGACAAACGTAGGTAACACGCGAATTCGGAATGCAGAGTTTGCATTCCAGACATTCTAAGGGTTGAAGAAAGACTTTTGTTTATGTTAGAGGTCAAAGTCAAATAACTAGATTAATTTAATTGCTGAGGGTTTTCTCTTACGTTGTAAAATCTCTAATTGGCATGTCCAAATAATGTAGAACACAAGCATAAGGCGGCAAGTCGTTATAATAACCCGAGGGTTGCGAACTTGTAGATCTGGAATGCTGACAAGATCAACAGTTGTTAGTTGGCAGTTGTCAAACAAATGAACATTGTCCAAGTCATCTAGCAGGCAGCGGGCGGCGGATACGCTGGCTGGAATGTTATTCGGCGCCTTTTTCCTTTTAGTGGAGTGGCAATCCTTTCCATTCTCGCATTTTTCCCAGAAGGAATTTATCGATACAGCGTATAATATAAGACAAGTTAAATTATTTCGTGTCACTTTCTTTTAGCGCAAAAATGTGGTTTATTCCAGAGTTTGGTTTATTTAACCACAAATTATAGGCAATCTTGGAGGGAAGAGCACGACTACCCACTTTCTCTTATGCAAACTTGTGTACAACTTAAGTGTGATTTAGAGTTAAATTAAATTAACTCAACGCCACTCAAAGCTACTTTACTCCACTTAACTTGACGCGACTAAATTAAGGCATTTATAGTATAAATTTACACGTTAGTTTACAACAAGCTAATTTAGTAAACGCCATCTATCGGTAAATGTTAGAATCGTCTTATTTACAGAAATTCATCTGAAATTCTTCGATTATCTTTGTAATTTTAAAAATTTGGTCTAGTAGCCGATAGATGGCTCTAGTGAAAGGCTTACTTTACATTGAATTAGCTGAAATTAACCAAAATTAAGAAATAGAACCTTAAGTAAACGTCAAGTTAAGTTAATTGGATGTGTAAATGCGATTTTATCTTTCGTATAATTTATTTTAGTCGCGATACGTTAATTATAAGTAAAGTTACGCTAATTCATCTCTAAATCATGCTTTAGACCGCACTTTTTAGCGTTATTATTAGAGCAATGGTTTTAAAATTTTCACAATATAATGTTAACTCCTTTTAAAATACTTATTTAGCCCTAGTTTAGCAAAATAACAGTTAAAAAAAGGGAAAACTATACCAAAAGCAAACACGGTTTTTAATTTTTAAATTAAGCATCAACAACGATTTTTAAAAAGCAAGTATTACAAAATAAATTATCTTTCCAATGACACCAAGTTTATGAAAATCGGATATGAATTACCTAAGATATTTGGGGTCTAAGTTTTGTAAATATTTGAATAAAAACATGTTGCAAGCTTCCGAAATACGTCCAAGGTCAGGCTTCTCTCTAGTTGTACTGGTGGTAAGTGGCTACTCTAGACACATATTCATGTTGAAAATATATCTGTTCAACTATAGTTATAGGCTGCGCGTTTTTCGCAAAATAGCCCGTCTTTCGTATATTCTGGCCACCGCAGCCCCTCTACATGGTATTAGAACTGAGCATCGGGCTCTAAATAAAAGAAGATAGTGCGATGGGTGAAAAATATAAATGGTAATTTGATGAAATGACGGCTAATTGTAGACAAAAGCGTTAATTGTGCATCTCACCATTGTTAAAATTTTATGTAAATGATTCGTCAGTCAGCTCAGCATAAAACGAAACGGGTAAGCGAGAGAATGCATCTGCCTCAAGCGTAGACTGACAAGAACTGTAATAAAACCTAACTAGTTCATATTCACAAGACTCTAATCGTGTTCGGTAGAGTGCTATGATATAATTACGAATTTCCAAGTAGACAAATGAATTTGGAGTTTAGCTTGGTAATTATTCCGTATCAATGCCGATTTATTCCCTAGTGAGGGCTGGATTGCTGACGCGGCTGAACCAACTTTGGACTCACTGGCCTGCCTGCCAGCAATCCCAATCAAACTACCAACGACGATCCTGCCGCAAAACGCCATCCTTGCATTTTACTTTGTTTCTCATTTATACTTTTAAACTGTTAATGTCAAGCTCCCCTTAAAACTACATCAATTTAACTTCACATTCTAAAACAATTTAATAATTGCATAGAAAATTCATAGTGGTATTTGTGAATCAAGAAGTTTGCTAAAGGTATCTTCGTGAGATTTTTGGTAGAACACTGTATTTTTACCCGACTACCCACTTTCTCTTATGCAAACTTGTGTACAACTTAGACCGCAGTTTTTTAGCGTTATTATTAGAGCAATTGTTTTAATATTTTGACCATATAATGTTAGCTCCTTTTGAAATACTTATTGTTAGGCACATTTTGTTTTCTAGTCCTAGTTTAGCAAAAATAACAGTATAAAGAAGGGGCAACTATACTAAAAACAACAACTGTCTTTCTTTCCTAAATTGAGCCTCAAAACCAATTTTTAAAATACAATAAGTACTGCAAAATAAATTAACTTTGTAATGACCCCAGGTTTTCAAAATCGGATAAGAATTAACTAAGATATTAGGGGTCTAAGTTTTGTGAATATTTGCATAAAATCGTGCTGCAAGCTTCCAAAATACGACCAAGGTCAAGCTTCTCTCTAGTTGAACTGGTGGTAGGTGGCTTCTCTACACACATATTCATGATGAAAATATATCTGTTCAACTAGTCGTTAGTCTATTCTGGCCACCGCAGCCCGTAGCCCCTCTACATGGTATAAGGACTGAGCATAGGACTCTTAAGTATCTATTGTGTGGAATAGAACAGTAATACCTTTCCTATGCCAGGCTTATAGGTATTCAGGCATTATCGCCTGCCAGGACATTCTGAAATCGTCCTAATATCCTTCTTAAGATCCTAAATGACGAAATAACGACATGGCATTAAATCGGGATTGTAAATGATGTGTAGTAGGGTATAGTTGAAAGGGAACCCCTCCAGCTTCGTTATTGCAAATAAATGAGATAAGTTTTTCCAGGGGCGAGCCTCGCGCCACGGGATTTTGTTTATCAGAAGAAATAAATCTCAATGTAATATTAAGAAAACGCTACCGGAAAGATGGTTAAATCAAGTAGATAGAACTTATGTTTTTTCGTTCAACGAAAGCAGATGGCAAAAGTTGGCAAGACACCAAGAGCTGGTGGTTGCGCTTGCCGCCCGTCCGTTGGGATGTTGTGTTACTTTTATTTGAATCTGTATAGTTGCGAATAAAATAATTAATGCAATTTTCTTAACTAGGTGGATTTCCTGGAGATCGTCCAAGGATCTTTTTTTGGATGTTTGTTTTAGCATTAGTGTACAATGGTGGTCTGCTCTTATTCCAAGTTAATTGTAAATGTTTTATAATTTTAGAGAGCTGCAGTAAAGTTTTCAGATTGTAATTTTAACGCTTGGTTTTATAACTTTTCAGTCATGAAGCGAATTGCTCTAAGACAATTGAGTTTTATCTTTAAAGTTCTACTTTAGAATCAGCTAAATTAAAACATCAACATTTTTGTAAGATGCGCAGCATCTGCTTTTTTTTAACGCCAAGCTAAAATATATATTAACCCTAATTTTGACCTTGTCTAGCAAAAGATTAAAATATACATTATTAATAACTTTGTATAAAACATACTTAATGTTTAATCTCATTTTATGCAGTTTACTAAATAAGTTGTGAAGTAGTAAATAAAAAACATTGACTAAAGCATTAAAAGTTATTTTGGTGCATGCTTAAAATATATTCTTTACCCAATGTGACACTGCAAGGTGACAAACTGGAGGAAAAATAAAAAAAAAATGTGGCGTTAAAATTATGTACAGCTACACGATAAATGCACTATTAGGAATTACAGAAATAACTTTGTTAGTTGAAGGCGCTTTTACAGAAGTCTGGTTATTTACGGAAACAATAAAATAACACAATTTAGCGAATTTATGTTGCAGGACTGCTCCGGCGCATTCGCCATTTTTGTGTGCCCATAATCGTGAAATGACTATTTATTGAAGTAGACATTTCTAATGTATTATTTTGCGAGAATTTTATCTGTATCTTGGTTGTAATGGATACTTTCCTAATTCCACATTTTAGTGATTTAGAACATTTGGATCTATTAAACAAACTTTACCAAAACGTTGGCTGCTATTTGTAGCCCATCTATTTATTTGAACATTCCAAAGTGTGAAATGATAAAACAGATTTTTAGGTACATAAGAAACCTGGCGGATGATTAAAATGTTTGATGCATTTTAGGCTTAACTCAGCCTAACTCAGGTAACTAACTAAAAGCCTTATAAACTCGAATAAACTCGCTGAGCGTCGCCCAATTTCGACGCTAGGGTTGCCTCCCCTTGGTCGAGAGCAGGATCGAGTCAGTAGCGCGAAGCACTCTGAAAGGGCTGCTATAAGAATTGTTACTTCCGACGCGCTCTTGTATGAGAACCAGCGCGTATTCAAATTTAAGAACAATTTTTAACGTTTTTTAAAACGAGAAAACTCCATGAGTTAAACAAGTGGTTAAAGTGTTGTTAAACATTGTTTTGTAATGTATTTAGTGGTGTGGCTAATTATTTTCACCTTTAGTTCGAGCAGGTGTCAGACTTTCGAGCCTGAAGATGAAATCGAAACAGGTATTTTTTTTAACTTAAAATATAAAAAAAAAATTAATTTATTGTCATGTTAAAATTTCTCTACTTGTTTAAAAATGGCTTAATTAAGTAGGTATTAAGTAATTAAAATGGTTAATTTTTAAGAGACTTAACGCAATGACTTATTTATCTGACCAATTTTACAATTCAGGACATCGCAACATAGGTTTTACATTAAACCCAATCATTCCAATCCCTTATCAAAATCCAATTATAAAATTACAAATTCATAAGTTTAGGGTTATTGATTTTGTGTTAAATGTATTTAGGATTTTAACCCAACTTAAGCTGAAAATAAGTGCGTATGATATTGTAAGATTTAAGCTAAGCTGAATGAAAATCCAATTTACCGGCTATTTTGTTTGCAAGTTTGCAAAAGTATGTACTTCCAAACACCAAAATCCGTTGTTGAAAATCTGAAACCCCAAAAAGCGTTAGGAATTCTTGTAATCTTCATCTCATTTAAAATGACTTGAGAAGGGTTATTTATTCTCTTCGTCTGCAGCATTTAACTGCTGCTAAAAACACTATTTAATTTTTAAGTTCACTCAATATTATGTTAAGTATAAATTCCGAATAATTTGTGACAAATTCAATGAATTGAACTGTCCAACCAGGGGGCTTAATAATAATTATTGTTGCTCTAAAATTTATTGAAATATTGTATAATTAAATTACAAACAGTAATTAATTTAAAATTTGCACTAAAGCAAAACAGAAATTAGCTACAAATTAGTTGTGGCAGCATGATTTTGAATTGTAATTCTATCTTTTAAGCATTATTATATTATAGCAATCCAAGTGAAGTTAATTTTGTAGAGTTATGCACTGATAACGTTAATTATTATTGTGACAATATGTTTCATGTTCGTGCCAACAACCCTCTTTAATTTTAATTACTTTTACTACTAATTATTTTATAAATTTAATGCATGTAACAGGTGAACCGAAGGTGTCACCTAATTTTTAGACTGATGACCCGAAATTTAATCGAAAATTGAGTCTACAACTTTATGAAGAAAAAGAAATTTGCATAGAGAGAATTTTGTATTCCAGAATATATTATTTTTTTATTAGTATTTTTAATGCTACGACCTTTCAAATGTACAAAACAAGTTTTAGTAAATAGCCCAATCATTCTAATAGTGCCCCCAGAAAAAAATCCCAACCAAGATCTGCTTATGCAGGATTGAAGGCACTACCCCCAGGAACATAAAAGTGAAAAATTTCCACAAAATTTCCCTGACGTTAAGCCCCCATCTTGCATAGAAGTGAGGAGTTAGTTTCTTGTTAATACCTAAACTATTTGGTACTTTTGAAAAAAGTTTTAAAAATTTTTAGAAACATTATTTTAAAAAGAATAAAATCATTTAAAAAAAAAATAAATCACCAATATGAACGATTTTATAGCACTTTGGAAATGTGCTAATTTGGTCCTACAGAGAACGCTGCAATCTATGCTTCAGGACTCTATGACTAAGATAGACGATTATGATGAAATAAGATGATTTTCAAAGAGCTATAGAATCGTTAATATTGGTGATTTATTATTTTTCTAAAAATGATTGTATTCTTATTAAAATAATGTTCCTAAAAATTTTAAAACTTTTTTTAAATGTGCCGAATAGATTAGGTATTAACAAAAAAACTAACTTCTCACTTCTATGCAAGATGGGAGCTAAACGTCACGGAAATTGTGTGGGAATTTTTCACTGTTATGTTCCTGGGGGTAGTGCCTACAATCCTGCATAAGCAGATCTTGGTTGGGATTTTTTTCTAAGGAACCTACAAATTTTAATTAGAATAATTGGGCTAAAAACCGAAAACAAAAATTATCTTTGTTTTATCAAATTAAAAGGTCACAAGGGCGCTCCTTGTGGAACTCCTAAATAAGTTGTATTTATGCATGATTTGACAAGCTTCTTTTCCTGTTTGATATTGAAGGACATTCGTATTCCAAGATGAAATTACGCTATAACCTAAAATCTAGACAGCTGCTTTCACCTTTTCCCTAGCACAAACCATATTTTAGGATTTTCAGGCTGTGCAATGTAATAGAATGTCCTTGTGTGCTGGCACCGTGCCCGAATTCTACCTTAAAGTCGAGCATTTTTCCCGTAAGCTATACATTATCTTTATTAAGACGTTGAACACGCCCAAAAGCTGTTAAAGGGGTAAACGAATTGTGTGCCGCTAGTTATAAACGACTATGGGCCAGTTTTTATTCACATAGAGAGAGCCACTTTGGAACAACACCGTCTTTTTATGGTTGTATTTATGTTCGAGTTATGAATCCCAAATCATAACAGAACGATTTGACTCTAAAAAATATACTCTGTAACATAAGGTGCAGTTGTAAACGCAGAAAAAGCAATTTCCCCAAAAATTAAGTGTATTCAGGTATAAGGAAAACGTAAAAAATATTTTTATGACCCGGCGCATTCGCCATATTACAAATTATTTACAGCATCATTTAAAATACTTACGATGTATTTAAATGTTCTTATTTAATCAAATTCGTGCGTAAATAAGGGCCTAATAAAAGAATTTCTTCATGACATCTAAAAGAACAAAAAACAAACTTTTAATAATGTCGAATCCTTATAAAAAGTTTGTAAATTAGCAGAGTTTTGAGTAAAAGCAGGGAAGATCCTGGTGTCCATAATAATATTAAAAAGTAATTTGTGTTTGTCAAACTTCAATTTTTTTTTCAAGAAATTCAGAATTCTTGGTGGGGATGAGAGAAAGCAGTAGCAGCAACTGGTAACTAAAAGTTAAAAAGTAATAAGACAGCAGCTTTCACAGATACCGTTTTAGATAAAAAGGTGGTAACAACATTTTTTTCGAACCTGAATCTACTTTTTTTAAATTTATATTTTGGCACACCCAGAACATTTTAAAGATATAAAAAATAAGATCGAAGCAAAATAGGCGCATTCGCCATTTTTTGTTTTCATAAAAAATAAATGCTTTATGCATGGTTTGGGCAAGAATCAATGCTTAGAAAAGCCTAATTCTAGGTGTACAAATTTTTGTACATTTTATTGCTTAATTTTGTTCTAAATACGAATTATGTAATTTAAGTGATGAAAAAAAAAAATGTGACTTACCACCTTTTTGCCAAAAAGGGTGTAGTCAAAGCCAGAGGTGGTTTTGCCGTTTTTTAGATCAAAGTTGAACAAAAGGCTCGCCTTAAGGCGGTATATAAAGTTTCTGTTGGCTCTGGTTTCTCGTATGTCTGTCACGATGAACTTAATAAACAACATGGATCCAATTTAACAATGTTTTACACATATCCTCAACTTGCTACTTTATTTATTTGTTTATCTAAGGCTAACTGAAATAACATTCTTTTTTATTGCGTCTGTAGCTGGTCTAAGTCACTCAGTAATGCTACCAGCTGCTCACAGTTTGCCTTGTTTAAATTGAAAGGTAACACTGGTAATCCGAATTAAGGTCCGGCCATAGATTCTAACGCATATACACATATAAACAAAAATGGCGAATGCGCCGGGTCAACACTGTGTGATTTTTACATACTCCTAGTACCTGGATTTTCGTAAAATCGTGTTTTGTTACAAGAATTGACTTTTAATAGCGGAAAAAAACCAAAGGTTGGTTATTGCTTTGCAACTAGAACGTTGGCGTTATATAATGGGCTATTAAAGCTAACTGCGGCGTCAAATATCGGACATATCGACATGAGTCCTCCATTCCTGCAATATGAATTCCTACGTTGTGCTGCCCGCATTAAACGATTAAATTGCGTTGGAATGCGGTGAACGAAACTCTTTAAATAATGTGATTTTTCAGCTTTACTCTAAGCTTTAGACGCAAACGCCCAAAAGATTGATTTAAACTAGCTGGGACATAAATAATCTCGCGGAGTGAAATTATAATTTACCCGAGTAATTCAAAAAAGCGCGCAAGTTAATGCTAAAGCCATTTCCAAAGTTAATATTGCCCAAGTTTCATCCAAATAAAATATATCGCCCGATAGTTAATATCAGGAGCAATCTGTTATTCGCGGCGCTGCTCGACGCCTGCCGTGTACTTTGCTCATTAGGTGCGTAACGTTGTTTTTCTACGACTGCTTAGAAAATGTCTAAAAAAACACTACTTACTATAACTGAAAATCAGTTATTGCACACAGCGTGCGATAAATCCATTGCGCACGCTAAAAGCGTGTGCAAAGAATTCGCCCTCATTTGTTCTGTTTGGAATGTCAAGAATGAGCCATAATGTCTTTACTGCATTAAATCAAGTAGGTAGGCTTTTGTTTTTTAATCTCGAACCCAATGTTCGTTTTATCTTTATAACCATAGAACAAGAATAAATAAACAAGTTTTGTGTTTTTTGACGCCAAGTTTTGACACTTCTATCATAATACATTTTTCAACATAAAAGATCCAAAATTGTTATTTAATAAAAAATTAAAAAATCATGCCTTTTTAGTGTTTTGGTGCAGTCGTAGAAAAAGTATAGTGTGCAACACGTGTGAAAGGCACTTTTCACACTTATGTGGCTTATGGCACTCGCCTAACGGCTCGTGCCACAAACGCCACAAGCGTGTGAAAAGTGCTTCTTTCACCACTAGTTGCACAATATACTATTACGATGTTCATAAATTTGACTTTTACACCCTAAAAATCAAACCGTTTCTGGATGACCCTTTAATCAAACGCCTTGCGAGCTTCGCCAATAAAACTTAACTGCTTAGTTCCACGTTTTAATAAACAACTTTTAAACAATATTTAAGAACCTACTACAAAAGAAATAGCAAAAATCTAAAATGTCGCGCTACAAAAATTTTATGCAACTTTAATTAGCGCTATTACCGCTTGTGTGTCGGTTATTTCCAGCATTTTAGACGTGTTATTAATTCCAGGTAGCTTCACAAACCTAGTACTGAGTTTCGTCCAAGTAAATGGAACTAAATTAAAAATGTTGCGGGAACGTGTACCCAATTTAGCAGAAATGTTTTGCCGCTTGTGCCTACAATTTTCTGAAGCACCATATCATTGTTGCACGGAGCAATTAGGTGCACATTATTTCGCTTTAATTAAATGGCCCCCGTCCGTATTTTGAGCTGATGTTTAGTCTACCAGCGACTGTAAATGATTTCTATTTCAAACGGCGCGAATCTTTCAGTATCATCGTTCCGGCTAATCAAAAGTCAACAGCAATGTTTCTGTGAAACTGGGTTTATCTTCTTAATTAAAGAAATAAAGTGTCGCTGGAGTCGAAGAACACTTGAAATAAATGAAATTCCGAAATGTTACAGAAGATGCATTGGGTTGTACTGCGATGATTATTAGATCCTGCAACAAAATTCCTCGTATTGACTGATGCTGACAAAATTGGCGTGCTAAAAATATCGTTGGTCAACACAAACCTTTACGCTTTTTAAACTTGCTCGTTTTGCTGCAGGGATAATAAATGGAAAGAAAATAAACAGCTATTGTATGCGGTACACAAACATCGAACGATATTTGAGGTCCATAGTGAGTTACGTAACCTGGAATTTCAAACGGATGAGCGGTCACTGTGTATTAAGTCTGGAAAGCGGACTTCCTGTCTCGAGGAACGGATATAGAGTTCGGTAATTGCGGAGGAATCCAAATAGGGATACTGGAAAGGTAATATCGAGAGCCGTCGCGGTCAAGGGTGATCCACCCATCCTTATTTTATTTTGTGGAAACTGTTGAGATGGTTTTGAGTATGCGGTACGAAATTATTAACCCCCAAAAAGACGTAAGATGTCCTGATTTGTTTACAAAAAGGGTTCCGCTACATGCCTATTATCTTAAGGGATTATTTTTGTTCCAAAAACATTCTTGATCAACACCAGAAAACTTTTTATTATCTACAAGTCAAAGTCGACAAACAATGCTTTAAATGTGAGCTCTTTCTAGTCCATTTGCGCGTTGTCAAAATGGCCAGAAACACTCTTCCTGGGAATTCCCGCAGGTGATCCTTTCGTGGTGTTTTTTTTTATCTAAAATCAATCCCCAGAATCTGCGTAGGAAAATATTTATTCGCTCCAATGTACTTCCCAGGTTCCTTAATGTAGTTAGGTGTTTCCAGACCCAACGTTTTATAGCTAAGGAAAATCTTGGACAACAATAATTTAAAAGTCGTTACGGAACAAAAAGTGCCACACATTAAGACCAACTGGTGGTATTGATCCCTCTTAAAAACGAATTATGTCACGGCAAGGAGAAAACTGTCGCGCCACCCGATCCATAAATGTAACTACGTTGGTTTGCTACACCACTAAATTTATTTTATTTCCTGCAAGATTGCGTCTACCTTGGAATAATGGGAAATATATTCCGGTTTTTTACATTTTTTGTCAGATTTATCCTGCATTCGTCTTCGTTAATTTATATTTTATCGGCACCGTGACGAAAGGCGGTTTTCCTTTGGATATTATACCTACATAAGAAAAGAAAAATATTTAAGTGTCTGGCCATGGTGTACTTTACACTGCTCATTATTTATTTTGTCAAAACCCGAGTATCTTACAACAAAAAAGCAAGCTAGAAATAAATTCAAATTGTAAAAAAGTTCGAGATTATACATTTTCTAAATATGTAAGGCACGCCTCTAAAAGTTTTCGATTGACACATTTAATTAAACTGTTAAAACTGTACATAGCTCATAACATAAATTTGTAATTAAAATTTTAATCAAGCCAACAATTATTCAATTCTTTTTCTTTTCAAACAAAAAAATCGTTTTTCTTTGAAGCTGTTTCAAATTAACACTGAAAACGCGTATAAATATTTTTTTAGAAATTATAATTAAAAATAGTGGCAGGCTTTTAAAAGAAAATGCTAATTGAATTTCCATTATTTTTATAGAAATTCGGAAAATATTTAAAAAGTTAGGCGGACTTATGTCATTTTGTATAAATGCTTACTGGACAAGCTCAAATGGTTTTATAGGACTTTTAATAAAAAATAGATGACGCTTCTAGATAAAGTTGAAAATCCATCAAATTAAAATTACAGTTACATAAAATCGATTAGCGATCCAAAAGAATTATAAAGTATGTTATTAATATAAAATAGAAAGATAGCTTTTTCCACGAATTTAATTTAAAAAATGTAATAACATTGCATTTCTGCACTACAAAGGGCAAATATAGCTCTTTATTTCTGAAAATTCTTAAAATAGATTTCCCAAAGCAGCACTGTTTGTAATTTTATAAAATTCTTTCAGTCTTTTAGCCTACCTAATATTGCAAGAATTTTGCTCTTTTGGAACTAATGTACTAGAAATGGTTTTAATAAAGAGTGCTAAAACTTTTGAAGATTTAAATTCTACCAAGGTTTTCTTGCTCCTTCATAATTTAATTATTAAACGCGAATCTATTCGAGCTCAGTGATGGAAATTCAATATAAAAAAATACAAACGCACGAACGTCATTTTGGTGGAAATATCAAATATATGGCTTAATATATTCCATATAACAGAATGTTTCGTGATCGCTTGTATATTAAATCTACAGAAGTTGACGACGTTGCATATTTCCAGCCTTGCCACTCTTGCCAACCAAAGCATTATACAAATCCCTCCAAATGCATGTAATTATTGCATGTTAGTATACAAAATTAAAAAACCAGGTGTACTTATATCGTGACACAGATATTCCTTCACTCGGCCAGCTGGTGCTGCAATTACATTTCCTTATTTACGTTGGCAAGGCAAGCCCTCGAATAAGGCGCGCTGTTGCGGTTACCCATTCTTTTTTGCAGTGTTTTATAATGTTTGCATTTTTGCTACAAGCGATGGCAACACTGAAGGAAGTTTTGCTAAATTTGCCTAGCATACACTTAGCATATATTTGTTTTATTGATCTAATTTTTGTATAGAACTACAAAAGTAATTTGGTATTCCCTGCAAGAGCTAGCGCAACTTTAGTTCGATAAAGGTTTGCAAAGGTCGGATAGGAATTATTTTGTAAACGGGTTAATAAGCTGATTACAGAAAAACAATGGTTCATTATACAAGAATAATATACTGCGTTTGCAGTTTTTATTTGCATTGTTAAGTCATCGAGTTTCTCCTTGGTATTTTCCAGTATTATACATCTTAACCACTGAACAATAATGCCTATTTCCACGCGAACATAAATTACTTAATATCTTCCTGTATAAAGTCCCAAAGGAGTCTTATAGAAGTAGAAACAAACGAAATAGTATTCAGCATCATGGTTTGTAAAATAATAACTGAACTCTAGACTGCACGCTAACTCCAATTAGAAGCGATAATGGTGATAAGAATGGAGCCATCAAAAGTTGAAAAGGGAAGATAATAATATGTTGAGTACCTCGTTAAAATCAGACACAACATTTTTATTATTTACGCAGACTGTGGGCGGTAGCGTGAATCCTGCTCCTGCAGGACAATAAATGTTTTAGACTGCTTTTGTAACAAACACTCAACAAAATTGGCGTAAATGCACGAAAAAATATAACTAGAAACGCAAGGTGATTTAAGCTAAAACATAAATTCACATATCTTTCACTAAAAAAATACTTTTAGTCAACCAGATTTTCTGCTGTTTGACTTTATAGGTTACTAGGATATCTCAGTTTTTCAACTTTGCACATCTTCATATTTGCGGCTGCTCTTTCGACCGTGCATAACTTCCTAGATGTGCAAAACGTCAAAGCAATGTTTCAGAAAAACTCAGCAAGTAGTCACTACAAACACATATTATACGAACCTTCAACTTCCATTTCTTTGATCTTTTTAAGAGCGTAAAATAAAAAATTCAACATATACCATGCCAATGAAAAAAATAAAATGCTGAAAAGGTAAATCGTTTGGTTTCTGATTCTGGCGGCGCACTTTGATGACATTTTGTATTTTCTGACGCCCATTCTAATTTATTCCTATTCATGAGTCGAAATTAATTAATATTTTAAATGTCAGAGACGCTAACAAGGGCCAAATTACGAATGCCTGGTTTCTATTTTTGATGTACCTTTTTCCGGATGACCCGACTCTTGAAGCAGGTTTTAAGTCAATAAAATTTTAAAGCAAAAGCTGTTTTTTGTTTGAATGAATAATGAGTAGAAATAAAGTGTTTTAAAGGGAGCTAAAAGATTGCCTGTTTTTTTTTATAAAATAAATCATATTTTTTAAAGTGTTGGTGTAGGATTTTTTTAAACATTTTTCTAGACATCTATGGTCATACCCAAACAACGTTTCATTGCATTTTTTTAGTTATTTTTAAATCCGTTGTAGTAGGTAGGTTGGATGTTAGTAGTATAAAGTCCTATTTAGCCAGACATAAAACTGTAGTCTCACATTCGGCTTGTTCTTAATAAAAACGGTATTAATCTGCAAATGTAACGTAATAAAAATGTCTAATATATTAGTAGATGTTAAAACGTCAAGAACATGCCCCCATCATATAATAATAAAATTATACAACTGGAGAGAAATAAAGTTTATGTTGTTGCAAGTAGGTTATAATTTGAGCGAGCGTCTTTGTGATTGTTGGGGATTTGTGAGAAGTGGGTACTTTTGACTGTGAGGAGTGTGTTATTACATTGCAACATCTGGCTGTCGCCCATGCAGACACGATAACATGAATCATTTCGTGATATTGGGCCATTCGCTCGCCAAACAACACTTCTTTATAGCTAGTCACGATATATTATTGTCGGTAGCCCCGACCCCTATCAAAACTTCTATTAACCACACTACTTCATAATACCTAATTTTGTTTTTTATGTACAATGTACTTTAGTTTTTAATTTTGTTTTACCTAAACGTTTTTTTTTGCGTCTACCCTTGCATTTGCCAGTTTAAATAAAGCCAAATTAAAGTGGTCTTGTACTAAACAACCTGCAACCTAATTTTTAATAAAAAAAAATATTGTGCTGTGCTTACACCTACATTACAAAATTAATTAAAATAACGAAGTAAAGTGCTCGTTTTGAATTAGGAAAATCAATTTTCTTTTAATAAAGAAAATAATATTTTTAGTGGTTAAAATTAATTTTCCACGTCATCGTCAGCGCAAGAGGTTATCTATAAATTGGTGCTTTCGACTAAAACACTAAATTGGAAACGCCCCCAGTAAAATTAATTGTAAAATTTTTATTGATTTATGATATAGGTTGCCTTAAATAACTACGTGGAAAGGTGCATATATAGGCTGTCATAATTTACACAATCGGTCGCAACCCCGCCGCATCAAAAATACCTAAAAAGTTTATCTGCCGGAAACGTGATAACTGGTTTTCTTCAAATGTTCCCGAGAGACGTCAAATAACTCCTGAGGTAACCATTTAAAATTAAAGAATGAACAAAATTTTATCGTTTTTCCTTCTTTCTGATTTAAGACTTGCTCAAGGCAGCCAGCGCTGCTCGGCTCTGGCAATATTCTCTTTTTCAGGAGAATTTTATGATTCGCATAGATGAATAACCTAATGTTGATTTATTTTGCGCTTAAATAAAATAAAAATGTTATTTCTTTGATAAATTATGCCGATCCAATTGAAATACCTATCGGCCCGAATAAAGCGCTCGCACGTTTTTTGAATCAATATTTATTTTTATGAATTTGTTATTAAAAATTTGCTTCAAGAGGGCTTAAAAATAATTAACCTTCTATAAAATTCTGCTATAATTTTTTTTGAGCCTATTCTGTAGCAAAATCATTTAGTTGCAAAATTAAAAAATAAACCGGATATTATTATTACAGTACTTCTAAATTAATGACGCTATGCAACTGAGTTTCAACTGTACAGAAACTGATAATATGGAGTATTTGCCAACTGAAAATGCCCATTAGTAAATTATACGATAAGTGCATTGTAGTGACTTTGAAATTTAGAATTTCCCATGTTAATGCATCCGATTTTTGTGTAAATTTAGCGGTTTCCACCAGCTTTCATCGGATCGGCCAACCACACACAAAATCGATTGATTTGGCAAGAGTTCGCGTGTTTCGTGGCAATGAAATATTCTAATCAACGCTTAAAACACCGTGTTGGGCTTTAAAGTATATAGCATAGTACTGAGAAATTAAGTCATATACAACTATTATTTATTAGGAAATTAGCCAACAAATATGCTATTATGGTCGCCTTAATGCATTAAAAATAACACCCCAATTTATTTTTACTAATCCCGCGTGTTCTAACTACGCTGCTTGTATCCTGCTAGGACCTTTAGAAACATCACTTTATATTCACGACATAATCTTTACTTACTTAAAACTTAAGTAACGATATTTTAAAAATGTCTAACCCGGCGCCTTCGCCATTTTATAAAGAATAATATTAATTTTATATTGTCTTCAATGTGGCTTAAGTAATGTTTCTAAAGGCCCTTTATGTCAAATAAAGAGAACATGCACCGCTTTTAGATATAAAACTTAAACAAAGCGCTCTCGAAGTTACAATTCGTTAAAAAATGCGCGCGATTAGAACAATAACCTATTTCCTCTTGATGTAGGTAAATCCTATTTGAAAATAAATTGTTGTTTTTTAAAACGTAAATTACATTATACAAAGTAAAAAGAGAGCTTGCGTGTGCAATGCGACATTTAAGTGCCGGTATAAAATAACAAAATGAATGACATTGAAAATAAAATGATCAAGATTTTCTCCAATTCATGAATTGAAATGTTTATTTTGTTCTACTGCTGACAATGTCAGTACTTGAATTAGAGCAAAATTGCTGTAGATAAAATGCAAAATAGAGGCAATGAAATCAAAGAGTTTTTTTTTTATTTGTTGGAAGGTATAGTACAACGGCGGTATTTTTTACAGCAAAAAAATTCTTTAAAGGTCGATAAATGTACTTGTGCCTTGTTAAATATTTTTTTAAATAATTTTAAATTAAACGCTGCACGATGTAGCGTTTTTTTTGTTCGTTGTATAATGAATGAAAACAACCAAAGTTTTCTTTTCATTTATAGCTTGTCAGTCGCAGCATATTAATTTACCTCTTTTCAATTTACCTAAAGTAAACTTATAATTGCGCTTCATTCTTGAACGACAATATTTTTTATAGCCGCGGACTTTACAATAGGAAGGAAAATTAAATAAATAAGGTTTCTTAATTATAAGCAACAATTTAATTTGTTAATAACGAATCCGTAAAGGTTGTGATTATTTTTTGTCATGTTTACTTAAGTGCGTGGGTTTGGCAAATTTAAACTCTTACATTTCGTCTTGTTGGAAAATTCCAAGAATCTTTGCCAGAGCCTTATTTCACCTTGGAGGTCCTATATAACGATTAAACTCGTAAGGCGTTGCAGCCATTTTAACGTACCTACTTTCTTTTATGCTTATAGATTTTTAAATCTGCTTCTTTAAACATAAGTCTCAAAGGATTTTTAAAGTGTGTACTGGATACACTTCATAATGTTTCCCAAACATAGCAGTATCTAAAGAAGGTCTACTTAACGGTGGTTATCATTTTAATATAAAGCGAAAGACATGCACTGATAGCTGGTGGCTGGTTGCTGCGCCAAAAGATAACGTTTAGCTTTGAAAGCACGTACAAAAGTCGTTTTGGTAAAATGGAAAAGCTTCTTTTATATTTTTATAGATTCATAGTGTTTGAGTTTATGCATAAAATTACGCTAACCTCACGTACCTATGAGGTATTTAGAGTCAACTTCAAGACTGATGATGCAAAGCAAGGAATAATTTATGCTTTTTTCTACTTAAAGCAGTGGTTGTGCACTGATGACAAGACCTATTTTTAGTGCACCATTACAACAGAACAAACAATATAACCTAGATATTATAAAATATTTAAGAGGTTGCAACGGAAAAATTTGAAGCTCCTGCTTTATAAAAGTTTCACGTGACAAATTTTCATAATCCAAATGAAGACTTGGGTTTTCATTGGATTTAGGGTGGCAGAGAGAAGACTAAACTAATTTAAAGCATATTTTAGAACTGACATGGCAAAGAGATAGGACAATAAGGTTTGTGCCACTTGAATAGACATTTAGTTCGGCCAACTTTGCCCATTTAAACGATTTCATATCTGAGCATCGGAACCACTTCCTGCGAGCTACTGCATTGACACCTACTCCTAATCGATATTCTTAAATTATCCCACTCGCTGTACAGGTATAGGTCCCAGAAAGACGTTACAAAAATTACACATTTTGGGCTATGCAGGGTGTCCAAAAAATGGCGCATAAACGCGATGGTACGCTCTTGGGGCATTCTCAGGGATCTCTAGAAAATTGTCAAAAAAATCCATCTGTTATATTCATTGAGAAAAATTCGAACAAAGTTGCATAAATCGGCAACACAGTCTAGGAAAATACATCTAAAAATCCCATCTATGTGTCTTGATCACACACTTGCATTAGATTTTACTAACGTTGTTGTCAGCTTTATTTTATTAAAATTTTGTAAAATTAATTTAATTATAAAAATGTAATTCGACCATTTAAAAAAATCAACAAATGGTGGAATGGTTAAAGATAGACTGTAGCTTTTTATATTCAAGATATACGCATTTAAAGTTTCGCACTTTGGGGCCTCATATCTCCGGGGGTATATGAGATAAACTTTTTTTAACAATTTTCTGGGGCTCACTAGACTTGCCCCAACAACGTACCATCGCGTTTAAGCGTCATTTTTTGGACACCCTGTAGATAGATTTTAAAAAAACCTACATATTTACAAAAATTTAAAACGTCGCGCAGTTCACGAATTTGTATTATTAAAGTCAGAATACATTTCAGGAAAAAAGCGAGCTTTTCAAGAGGAGTCTGAAGAGCCACAGCACTCTCGTATCGATTCGTGAGCCCATTAGAAAGAATCGTGAAAGAAATAAAAGACCATGTAAGGACCTATTAAAAGAAAAATAACGCACACACAATATAACTCTCCACTGAAGAGCTTGGGACGCATTAAGCTTGAGTTCACCTGTACTTCTCATAAAAATCTTACACACAGAACACTAAACTTCAAATTCTGAAAAATCACGTAGATTTAACACAAAATAAAAACTCCTGCAAAAAATAATGATAACTTTAAAATGCAATTTGAAAAGAATAAGATTATAAAGTCGGGGCCCCTAAAAGAATCAATCCCTGCACGTTACTTGTAATAAAACATATTTTCTCTATTAATCGCTACCTAACTAACATTCCAATGTGTGACCTGGAGTCTAAAATGTGAGGGCAGTAAATTCGCCGTGAAAAGTCGATTTAAAGTTTTCTATGTTTGGGAGGTCATGCACTCATGCTGAATGGGTGGATTGCGGCAGCGAAGGCCCAGTTGGTGGTTCAATATGGATTTACCTGAGACATGCACGTGCTGGATGAAACACAGGCGCGTTACGTTAGCCACAACAATTGCTGAATTTTACTTTCAAGGTTTTTTAACGCCTTTGATTAAAAAGGTGGCTAAGGTGAGAGGTCAGTTCAAATAACTGTGTATTTGTCGTTTCGTTTGTTAACAATTAAACTTGAAACGTTTTTGTATAACATGTGCCTAAAAAATTAAGACAAAACTGCAAAATAAAACAATACTGAGAATTAAATTTAATTTGATTGATTTTGGAAAATTGTATTAGTAGTAATAGCACAAGGTATCAATAAATGTGATGGATTTATTGCCGCTCCAATTAAACAATTATTTCCAGTCATATACAATTGTTGCTGTCAGAATATTTAAGTAAGTTTGCCTTTTTAGCCAAATCATAATTTCAAATTCAGGTTATTTTGAAGCATTAATTATTTTTAAAGGCTGATTTATACAACTTAACTTTTACTTTACTTCGGCGTAACTTCACTTCCACTTAACTTTACAAATTTGCCTAATTTACAGATTGCAAAGTTACGTGAAATTGGGATCAGTTAAGCGCATGACACCTACATAAGAAGATCTAACAGCGATATTCCGTAATCACTACGCTTGACAATAAGGATGAATATCTCATTTTTGCAAATTTTGCGCATGATGGCCCAGCTCGGGTCTCAAGTTGGTACGACTTTATACGACTTCAAGCTAAATGAATTAGCAAAGTAGCGCAAATGTGAAGTATAAATTTGCCAATACATTCCCATGTATTTTATTTAATATTCGGTTAAGTTACGCCGAAGTAAAGCGGAAGTAAAGAGAAAGTTACGTTGTATAAATCGGCCTTAAACCATTTTAGCACAAATATTTAATGCTAATACTAGGTATTATCGATTGTCACTTTTATACAAAGTGTCCGAAAATTGGCAAAAGAACAAACTGGTTCGTTGTTTAGACATGCCCAAACAACAAACTATATCATATACCCTTAAAAATATGGGCCCTCAAAGTGCCTTAGTATTAGTAGCTTATACCCTATCTTTTAAGGAATTGATTTTTAAAGCATTGGCACAAAAAATTGTGAAGACGTGTCCATCAACGATTAGAGCTAACTTCACGAAACTTAAGACCATTTTGGCTTACATAATAGTATGAAATGCACCAGCTGGTGCTTCAATGATAATCAAAAGCTCCCTGGACGACAATAATCTAGGATTACAGAATTGTTCTGCATCCACACCTCACCTGTATTTACGCCTACTTACTTACATCTTCCTTGTACAGCGTGTTACATAAATATGCGTAAGGATAATTCAGGACGATTATTTCTTCACTAAAATGAGACTAACGGTACCTAAAAAGTGTCAATTCCTGTCAAGTTATTAAGTTTGGTAGAACTCTACAAAATCTTAACAATTATGTCTTAAGAGCGTCATATCTCCTCCGACTACTGTGATGAGACGCGAATCGGTGCGGGGAACGCTAGCATGCGAGGGCCTACCGTAGCGTGAAAAAAGAGTGTATGTGCAAAAATCAGATTTTAAAATAATAAGGTTTTATGCAATATGCATTGAACGGCAGGTACACCTTCGACGTATTAATATCTAAATATTTATCAATAAAATAATGTGTAAAGTATGATTATCGTTTTCGCATGGTCCAAAAAACGTATAAATCAGTAAACATGTCAAAATCAGATACATCCTTTTTCCATTGTACGCTAGAGGCTGGCGGAGGGGAGCCATTTCCTATGTAAATATTCACGTAATTTAGACTTCAAATATCTTTGCTAATTCTCATCGGATTTTTAAAAACTTGGTGTCATTGGAAAGCTTATTAAATTTGTTTTTGAGAGCTCAATTTCTTAAAAAAAATAGTTGTTGTTATTGGCATGGTTTACCCACCTTTAAACTGTTATTTTTGCTAAACTAGGGACTCAAATCAAAATGTGCCAAACAATAAGTATTTTAAAAGAAGTTAAAGTAATACTATCAAAGTCATTGCGTTAATAATAACTCTAAAAACTGCGGTCTAAGTTGTACACAAATTTGCATAAGAGAAGGTGGGATATAGGGCTCTTAAAGATAAAAGAATGTACACCCTGCAATGTCGAATTTGGTCCTTTTCTTAACGATAATCGCAAGGATCACAATTTAGCCGTCAGGCATGTTTTAGGACAGCATGCTTTCAACTTTATTACACCTAAAAAAGTTATAATAAAAAGAGCCGTGCTACCGCCGCCGCGCGAAAAAAGTTCAACGTTAAAAGTTAAGGCTGCACCTACTATAAGCACCTTTTGTTTATAATTCTATTAAAGCAAATGGGCTCTAAAGTTTTGCTCATACTTTGACTAATTGAGATAATTTAATTTGTTGATGTTCCGCCGCCGTGAAAAAGAAAGAGCTTCTTGAAGTTGACATCCTTAGGTCTATCCTGTTAGGAGTGTTTACGTCTTGAATAATCAATTTGACAACTACAGCATCTAACACCGGAGGGACTACCCTTTGGCAGGGAAACTAATCAGATTAATATTCTCTGAAATGTCACTTGGGGTGGATTTTTGAGTAAGAACCCAAATCACTTAGTTATACATTTTGCATACAAATTTGGATGACCGCTTGTATTTTTAAAGAACAATGACTGACAAGATTGGCTCCAAAAATCATATTTTATCTATAAACTAGAAATGGGTAGAAGTCGAAACGCGTAGAAATTACTCTTCACAGATAAGTAGCTCGAGTAGAATTCGGAATCGGTAAAAGTGTAATTTTGTCAATCAAAGCGTAATCTATTTTTTATATAATTGCTACACATTCTATGGTATACTCTTCGCAAGAAAACTATTATATTATAATATATACTCTAATATAAAAAAAATTATGTAGAGAAAATCTGCGAGTGCAAACTATTAACAGAAAACACAAAGAATTTAGTTAACGAAGAGAATAAACGTCAGTTCTGACATTTAAAATATTTAAGGTTATTTGTTCTGACAAGTGGTTTTGTTTCTTTGTTTAAAATATTTCTGGCATGGCCATCTTGATCGACGCGTGACGTGATTTGGACTTAGAAGTGTTTTGCTATTGAAAAAGTTGTTTGTTTGTTTTTTTAACCTTACTGGCTAACTTTACAAAGAATGAACCAACATTTTTAATACAAAATTAAATTTTCACCAATTTTGTGGTAAACATTTTTTTTTGTTGATTGAATAATAACGGAGATAGGAGGTTTTTTTGTGTTGGGGGGTCGGACAAAAAAACTAAAGAATACATTTTTGTAAGGAATTAAATTTTCCATGTTTTATGTCCAATAATTTTTTTTGTAAATTTTATAATAGTTGAGCTACAATTTTTTTTTTCATTTGGGGGGCTTTAATGGGGGTTTTGAAGTCATCGGATTCTTGCCAAAAACAATAGGGTTCTTCCTCTTATAAGGATAAATTTTTCCTTAAAATTTGAATTGGATTGGAAGTTTGGTTCTTAAGATAGCGTGTTTACAAGAAACGTGACATCCCACAGACCGACCCACACCGACATACCGACCGACGGACGGACAAAAAATGAAAATCTTAAAAAGTCATGAAAAACACAAATCAGCAAGAATTTTTGCTCTACGATGAAAATTGACGATTTTAGGATTTTCTGATCGATTTCAATATACTCTTGTGAAGAGTATAATAACAATATTATAATAATTATTAAATAATTAATTTATCAAAAGTGTCCGCCTATAAGTACATTGTTTCAAATCAAAATAAAAGCCTTATTAAAATGTATAGTATTATATTTAAAATCTTTATAAAGGGTTTAAATATCAATAAATGTCAATTATATAATATACATTTACCATTAGGATATAAATATTTAAATGTGGATATTGGATACCAATTTGAAAAATAGAGATGTAAAAGCCAAATATAAAAATTATTTTAAAAAATAAAATATATGTTAACCAAATTTGCATCAATGTTTTAAACAAATCAAATCATAATATTGTGTTTTTTGTGTTTCAGGTATGTCAAAGTAAATTAAATTAATTTGGACATTTTTAATCGGTAAGCATTACATAAAAATTTCAAATTAAAATACATTTTTAGCACAATTAAAAAAATGCTTGCATTGAAAAATTTTTTTGTCGCATCCTGCAAAATTCTGGATGTCACAAATGCCTGCAGTATATTTAAATCAAAATCATGTTAGCTTTCCCGACAAGAAGAACTTTAGAGTAACTTTGAAATAACAGCTTAAGGCAAAATTGTATGATAGAGTTAAGTAAATATTGTAAAGTTGAACATTTAACAAGCATATGGAGCTATCAAGTGTAATAGTGGATGAAAATTGTTCTTAACACTCTCTTTAAGAAACCATGTTAAAGCAAGTATTTTGAAGTGAAATAATGTAAAATTTCAGCTCTAAATTTGTGCAATTTAATTTCTTGCGGGTTTTTTCAATTAGGTAAATAAAAACAATATTTTTTAAATCCAGAATTTAATTTTTTATTTAGAGCTCACATATGCAAATGTAAATACGTTTTTTATGTAACAATTTGGATTAAAAAAGCGATCGCATGCATATTCAGGAAAGGAGAAGCCTACTTTGCTTTTTATGTAGTGTACAAAACAGTCGACGCTTTTAAAAATGTCATTTGTTTTGCAATTTGTATTTTTTGTTTGCGGAATATATTTAGCCAGGTAGCTTTTAGAACATGGCACCCTATTTGTATTGCAAATCAAACATTGTAGGTATTTTTACTTAACTTTATTACGATTTCAAGCAAAACAATTTGCCCGGCGCATTCGCCATTTTCTTCGTTAAATTAAAAATGTTAGTTGTAGCAAAATTGATAGTTTCTTAAATATTAAAGACGTTTAGGAATGTTTAGGGGACATAACTAATGCCTAGGTATTAACAATGAGAAACTATAGGTTTACCAAATTTAAAAATTAAATATGTAGATATTGGGGTCGTGCCCGTGGGCTTACAGACTAACAAACTTTGGCAACTGTTGCTTCAAACTTCCCAAACATTGGCACTTCCAAACTTTAATTAGTTAATTAATGCATTAATCACGTACTTAGGAATAAATCAATTACTATGTTTAGGGCTTTATAATTACTAGTAATGAGAATTAAACAAAAATATTGGATTAATTGTTGCAACGTCGTATCGTAGTGGTCACATGTTAACATAGTCATGAGTGTGTTACACATTTCATGACATTAAATGTGTACACTTCATCTACTTGAACCTACAATCCACTTTGAAAGGCCGTTATGTACAGTTTAACCAAACTATTATTAGGAAAATGAAACACCGCTCAATACTGTAATGATGGTCTGCTTTTAAAGCTCAAATGGCGTAATTTAACCCAGTTATTTGTTACCAATGATAGTTATTTTACCAGGTAGTAATTTTTTTTGCTTTAATACACGACCTTTTCGTCCTGCTCCAAAGTAGATAAAAGCCACAAACTATTTCTAAAATTAAACCGAAACTCATAATAAGTAGTTTTCCATAAAAGAGCACTGGTTCAGTAAGAGCTGGCTCCATAATTGCACAAAGTAATCGTAAAGTTGCTTCAAATTCTGTTAATTCCTTTGCGAATACTTTCCTGCTCTCTAATTCACCTACAACTTTATGTAATCTGCAAAGTAAGGTACGTTATGCAGACAATTAGTCTTTGTATGGTAATTTTACTATTTTAAGTCCTATGACACTACAGTCTAGTCTTTATACTCTTTGCTAATTTAATTTTAAGTAGAGCTACTTCCATGGAGGTTTTTAAGAGACATTGCTTTTTAATTATGTATTTAAGTGCTTTGTACTTAAAGATTACATGGCTTTTTGCCAGGCATGCCGATTAATTTGGTCGTTAGATAGGTGGAGCATGAATTGCGGTAATTTTTCGATTTGAAGAATGTCGTAAAATAGCCTTTATCTAAAATGCATAAAAGAAGTTTTGTAACGAGCTTTACTTATGCAAAAGGTGTTAATAGTTTTCAAGTTTTACAATGAACGAAATTTCAGTCAACGAAATTCAAGCGCGATTCGCTGATTGCCTCTATTTTTCAAAAGCTTGAATTTTATGGTGTTGAAAATTGTTCGCGACAGAAGAGATGGGCTCATTCTTCTCTTAAATGCGTTAAAGTAGAAAAGTTAATGAAATATATCATCGCTGTTTAGTAGTGTCGTAAAAATATTGAGAAAAATGGCAAGTGAAGAGAGGTGGATTAGCGAAATATATGTGATAGCAAAAAGAAAATAAATTCCACTTAGACGCTGGAGCGAATTTAACGAATAAAAGGGAAACTTTCTGCAGATGACAAATCTAAAACAATAAGCCGAGAATTGATATTTACGTCGGATGCTTCTCCCGCAATTGTTTCTTGGGTTATTCTTTTCAAATTAGACTTATTATGGGATTTTCTTTCAGGGGATTTGACAAGCGAGCTTTTTAACAATATGCCCTGTTATAAATATAACTTGCGGATCCGCATCACAACAAACGAGCTCGTTCATTTACATTTTAGTTCAACTAAGTTTTATGTCTCCATGAAAATCAACAAGTAGTAGAGTTTCGTAATATGCCGCTGCCACTTAAAACTTAGATAGGTATATTCAGTGTGAGGAAGAAGATCATACTTTTAACAAGGCACTTAAGGACACAAAACATGAGCAAAGTGGGGAAATATCCTTTTTACTGACTCCTGTTTTGCACCCTGGAAATATAAACTACTGCCATCATCGCTAAGTAACGTGCTGTTAAATATTGTGTGTGAGCCAGCGTGCTTCCTAAGCATAATTTACACAGAACTAGACAGTTTACAAAGCTTTAAAGATAGTAAATTTAATTTAAAACTTATTATAAGGAATTGGTAACCCGGCGCATTCGCCATTTTTTCTTCGTGATTTAAATATGCTTTTACGTTACTTTAAGTAACTTTACGTAAATAACGCATTGTTTATGTGACGTAGAAAACTATTTCGGAATGTTTAAAAGCGCAACTATAATGAAACGCTATGTGAGGCAATATAAATTCTTAACCTAATGCAGGTAATATTAATAAAAGCGAACTATACATATTATAAACTCATATAACTTCCACAAAATACCAAAGCATAAATTCTTGGTTAATTATCATCCTTTAAAGTTTATTGAGTTTTGTATAGGCAAAATATACAGGTACAAGTTTAAGAAATGCCTTTTTAATTAATAATTTTGATGCGGCAAAACATCTGGTGTTTTTTCTTGACCAACCTTTCCAAAATAAATTTTTTAATGATGTTTCAAAAGTGTGAGACGCACACGAAACCTTTTGATTAATTGATATCTTATTCAAGAATTGACCCAGTATTCTAAACCATTTTGAGTTCGATCTCTAGCGTAAACCTTCAGCGATAATTTATCAACGAATCCTTCGTTTTTCTTTGAATCCCAAATCGTTTTTTTTTTCTGCTTTTATACCTCCGTGTTTGAATAATTCCGCAGTACAGATGGGCATCAATCACTTTTAGAGAAATATTTAAAGATTTAGGTAATTTGTGAGTCTTATTCAATGTTCTTAATTGTATATCATTAATTATTCGCGTTCGAAGAATGTCAGCAAAATTAACATTGTTATTTGAGTGTTTAAAAAAACGAATTTAAAGCAAAATGCTGTATTTTTCGTTTGCAATAAAATTACCAGTTAAGTTATGTTTCTTTCGACTGAAATAATTTTAATTGCCGCTAAGCATTTGATTTCATGATGCGATTACACTTTTTTGCAAATTCCGACACGACTCCTTTTCTAGGAGTGAAAAGACCGCAATAAAATTAACAACTTTTGTATATTTAATGATAAGAGGAACAACCAAAGGCGTTGACATAGATTTTACATAAAACATAACTTAATATTTATACATGTTAAGTGAATTCAGATACTAGGAGCACAGCAACCAGGAGTGTTGCTTTTTAAGTGGAAAAAATTCAGGAATAACTGTGCCAAAACACATAATTTATTTGAAGGAGTATTGTAGTTGAAACAATTGCACAAACAGGGAATATTTAGAGTGTGCTAACGCTAAAGTGCGCTCCATTTGTCAAGTGGGCCCTGGAAATTTTTAACTGACTCGCTGTGGTCCTTCGATGACAGCTGGGCAAATGGCGAGTAAATAGAAGCGCGGCACGAGTCATGAATAAAGATAATTAAACCACAATGGAAAGCAGGCATCATTTGCAAAGTCGAGACTAGAGAGAGCATCGCCATTTGTTTGGCGGTGCACCTACAGGCTAAATGGACGTCATTATTTAGCGTCGGGACGTTGCTGCCCAGCTCACTTGATGCTCCACTAACGCCAACACCACTCCACCAATTAGATTCAGCTTTATAGGTGCTTACAAAAAAATTACATTCCTCGCTTTATTGCTTTTTGGAATCGTGCTGCTCGGTTAATCTGAATTTACACCACTTTGTACCTGTCCAAAAAAAAACAAGTACACAAACCATAAATTAAGTTCATGCTCTAATAAATAAAGGGTCATTTAGGACCACTTTGCGTATTTAATAACAAAACTAAAAATGCGTAAGCGTAACAATTTTTTAAATAGCAATTTTACGATATCCTGTATACTTACCTCTGTAAAAAAAATCAAGTAAATTAAAAAAAATCAATTTGCTTGAATTTTTGTTTTTATGCTAATTAAAAGCCATAAAAAACCAATCTACAATTAGATTTTTTTCAAGTGCTTTTGTTCTTTTTCTACAGTACACCAAAGTTGATCGAATTTTCCAAAAAGATTCTAAAAAATATGTTTGTCCCAAATTTTAATTAAATTTATTTTTTAAATTGCTTTTATTGTATGAAAAGCAAATCTACATTTGGTTTTTCTTTTGGAGCTTTTTTCTAGTGACAACAACACTTTGAATAAAATTAAAGATCGCGTTTAAAGTTGCATTTAAAAGCTCGTAGCATTAAATCTAAAAGCGTTGCAAATGTTTAAATATAATATTCAGATTTAGCAGCTCATTTTAAGTAAGTATGCTAAAAATTATTTGTAGTCGTGACAATAAAAAAACTGAAAATGTTTTAACCCTTACCCCTTGCAAAAAAATTGTAAAAATTTTTAAAAAATCGATTTCCTGAAACTATGTTGCTTGTGCTTGTGCTTATTTAAAAACGCAGAAAACAAATCTGGTTCAGCTGCTTTTGTTTTTTTTTGAAGAATATCAAAATTGGTAAAATTTATAATTTTTTGTTTAAAAAAATACCTAATAAATGCTCATTTTTGAACTATTCTGTGCTATGTTGAATAAAGCTAACAATTTGTTTAGATCTGCTCCTTTGATGTACATCAAACAATATTTCAATCAAACATGCAAAATATAACAGGAGTAGTTGTGCTAAAGCCTAAAATGATAAATCCAATTTTGGGAAATTTAATTGCCTTTTCGTATTGATACGAAATTGTAACACCGCATCAGTGGCGGAGGAGAAAGGGGTAACTGTATAATTATTGCGAGAATCTAACCAGCCATGTTTGAGTACTTCTCCATGAGATGAGAAGCGGCGGTAGGTTTCCGATGGTATTCACACATTTGCATTTAGATTTTCAAATATGAGCATCACACTGGCAATCTAACGTTAGTCTAACCATAAAGTGAGATCAAAGATCAATCGTATGCATATCAGTTCCACAGAGAAGAGCATTCAAATCTTAAAACGGAATCTAGTTGCATTATTACATTTTGAAAATAATACATCTAGTAATGTCTGATTAGAAATAAAGCAAAAAAAAACATATTTAAAAAGTATGGTAAAACAATTTTATTTTCTTCACTATAATAGTATATTAAAACATAGAGTTTTATAAGGAACGTTTTTTAGCACGCGTCCAGGGTTGGAAAAAGAGCCGCGCAGCGGCGAGTTTTCCAGTGGACAAGTGATAAAAAACGCCTTATAAAACGAGTTTTTTATACTATTTTTTATATTTGCTTCTTTTAATTCATTAAAAGGAATTTTTAATTTGAATTAAAAACTCAAGATGAAATTTTGTTTTTATGACCAACCTTATAGCATAACATTGACATTTTGAAGTAAAAAATAAATTAAAGTTAGACATATTGAATAATGACATTTGTAAACTTTACTCATTTAGTACTGAATGAATAGGAGTTTTTAGGAAAATGTAACCATTGATATCGTTTCTCCAATTCTTCTAGTTATTCCCTCTACAAAGAAACAATGTCCCCCGATTGATTATAATACTAAAATTTGTAAATAAAAAGTACATTGCAAGAAAAGAATTCATCTTTTTGCATCAGGAAAACCAACCAAGAAAATAAAATTTTGGGTTTAATAATGAAGCAATTCAGAAACTTAAAGAAACCAAATTTCGGGTTTCATAATGTGCATACCATAGAACGCAAATATAAAAATGTAATTAAATTTTGTATTATCTATTCCATTTTTGATGTTATTTAAAACTAGCGTTGACCGCACCACCTAATGCAAAACTGTGCCAAGTTGTATTGATTTTACCGCCGCCTCGAGAGTTTTAAAAATTTATCTGCGACATTGTAGTTTAAATTTTTAAATGTTTCACACAAATTGAAAACTGTGTTTTTATTGAAGATGCACAAGGAACTAGTTGTTATTTTATAGCTCTGTAGTAAAACCTCTATTTTTAATTAAGAATCCTTAGCTTTTAGTGTTGCACAAATATTCTTTTTAGTATGTGAGACATAGCTGCAAAAATGCAGGCAAAATCACGCTATTTCTAGAACATATAAAACAAATTAAAGGTGGCTATGGTTTAGGGTCGAATTTCATACTTGGGTGCCTTCAAAGACAGCGGAACGTCGTAATTCACACTTCAACAACTAACTGTAATTCAGCCTCAAGAAAATTACTTTCAAAAGCCATGCACCTTAAATTTAGTGCAAATGGGGATTTTTGTTGCAAAATAAGCGGCTACAAATAACTAGCCTTTAAATCTTAATAACAAATAATGCTAGAAGACGCATTAGGTAAATTTTGGGTCTTATAAAAATGACGCTTTTTCCCAATTTAAATACTAGAATGTCCTTAGAAGCCTTCGGTCCTAACTGTTGTTCAATTGAGCTTAAAAAGATGTATAGCGTTATAAGCCGAAAATATTTGCATAGTAATTATTCGCCAAGAATAAATACGGGCCTAGGCGCCATTTATATTGGAAATTTCCCGTCGTAAATTTGAAGGTGCACTGTACCGAGAAAATTTTTAATTTACTTTAGCTCCCTAGATTAAAACGCACACTGTTTTATAAAAATTTAAATGAATTTTTATTTGAATAATAAGTACTACCTACAAATTTATTTATTTGAGGTGGCTAAAAAGTAAATTTGTTTCATGAAACTTTAGATTAATTTTGGGTTGGGTATAAAATGTAATTTTATTGAAATAAAAATGTAATTTATTTTTCATGAAAATTAAGCTTTTTTAATACCGTCTGTTTTATAGCTTGGCAGATGCTTTTACTTTAATAGTTTTCAATCTTCCTGATAAAAGCGATTAGGTACCTATAGAAAAGTCTTTTATTTAGGTCGGTAAAACATTACAGAATTAAAAAATTATTAGACAGCTAGTACATCAAGTTTTTTTGCTATAAAAATATCATGTTTTAATCCTAAAATTAATTGCTTTTTATAGACACTACTTTTTGTATATTATAAAAACCAAAAAAAGGCAAAATATATTATTTATATTTTGTTAATGAAGTCAATGTGTAAATTAAAACATACAATTGTCAGCAAAAAAAACATTTGTTTAATTAATGAATAATATAATTAAAAGAAAAAAACCATGCAATTTTGTTTTAATTGTTATACATTATTATACTCTTCGCAAGACCAGGTCCGAAGAGTATATTGCAATCGATACGAAAAATCTAAAATCGTCAATTTTCATCCTAGAGCAAAAATTCTTGCAGATTCGTGTTTTTCATCGAATTTTGAACAACTTTGAAAAAATCCGTCCGTCTGTCGGTCGGTCGGTCGGTCGGTCGGTCGGTCGGTCGGTCGGTCGGTCGGTAGGGTGTATGTCACGTTTCTTGTAAACACGCTATCTCAAGAACCGAAACTTCTATCCAATTCAAATTTTAAGGAAAAATCGATCCCTATAAGAGGAAGAACCCTATTGTTTTTGACGAGATTCCGAGTACTGCAAAGCCCCCTTTTCAACCCCCCAAATGAAAAAAAAATCGTAGCTCGACTGTTATTAAATTTAGAAAAAAAATTATTCGACATAAAATATAGACAATTTAATTCTTCACCAAAAAGTATTCTTTAGTATTTTTTGTTCGACCCCCCAATTACCCCCCAGCACAAAAAAACGTCCTATCTTCGTTATTATTCAATCTACAAAAAAAAATATTTTTTAAAACATTAATAAAAATTTAATTGACTATTAAAAATGTTAGTTCATTTTTTGTAAAATTAGCCAGAAGGGTTAAAAAACCAAAAACTAAAAGATTTCAGTAGCAAAAAAATTCTAAGTCCAAAACGCGTCACGCGTCGGTCAAGAAGGCCATGCCAAAAATGTTTCAAACAAAGAAACAAAGCCAGCTGTCAGAACAAATAACCTCAAATATCTTAAACGTCAGAAGTGACGTTTATTCTCTTCGTTAACTAAATTCTTCGTGTTTTCTGTTAATAGTTTGCACTCTTCGCAGATTTTATTTGCATATTTTTTTTTTTATAAGAATTTATTAATTATCCTATAATAGTTTTCTTGCGAAGAGTATACCATAGAATGTGTAGCAATTATAGAAAAAATTGATCTAGCTTTGATTTACAAAATATAAAACTACCTACACTTCTACCGATTCCGAATTCTACTCGAGCTAATTATTTGCGAAGAGTAACTTCTACGCGTTTCGACTTCTACCCATTCTAGTTTGTTTGTTAATTATATTTATTTAAATTTTAACTAACTATAAACAATCATTTATCGTAAAAAATTGTCGGTTGCAGTGTTTTATATTTCCTAAAAAGTTATAGAAAATATAGTCATAGTGCACTATTTTATAGTGTCATTTATGACCTGGTGCTTTCTCATACATTGTCGCTTATACCGCATTTTATCTTTACAGATAAATTACCAAGGTAATAAAACTGAGAAAATGTCTTTGGAAATAAAAACAACATAATTTAAAACCCACTACTTTTGCCTTCAAAGCATAAAAAACACGCGATGTGGTCAAAGCATAAAGGACGTTAATGTTAATTTTATGGTGTCAAAATTATGCTATGAAATTATGTATAATTAATTTTTTGAATCGGTAATGTATGTCATGTTGTTATCTAAGGGACATTCCATGTAAAATCGACCAATCATAGTTGCTATTATTTGATTTATTTCATATTTGGTAGGTACAATCCTTACCCATTGTAAAGGTAGTAAAAAAAACGATTTTCTGAATTTTCATAATTTTTCTTGTCTTAGACAAAAAATCGAATTTTCCGATTTTACGATTTTGGAAGATTAAAATTGGTAGTAATTTTAAGTTGACAATGGACACTTCTTTTTATTAAAAAATCACCAGCTGCATATTTGCACTCCTTCTCTACTATTAATTACCCCAAACTATAGAAAATGACCAAGTTTAGGTCCAAAAAAAGCTCTGTGGACTGGGTAAATTTTTTTTTTGATTACTTTAAAATGTTATTGTGCTAGTGGAGATTCATAATAAAAATAATTTTGTTTGTGATTTAACTTCGTTTAGAAACAGCATTGATTGTAAAATGTTACTGATTACGTTAAATTTAAATACGATCGAATCGTATTTTAAATTCTTGGAAGATTAAAATTAGTAGTAGTTTTTAGTTGACAATAGAAATATGTTTCTACAAAAAAATATGAATCGCATAATTGCTCTCCTTCTCTACCAGGCAGCTATGGAAAAGGACCAAATATGGCACTAAAAAAAGTTATGTGGGACTGGGTAAATTTTTTTTTTAATAATTTTAAAATGTTGATGTGACAATAGAGACGCATTAGGTAAAAAAAAATGTTTGTGATTTAACCTCGTTTAGAAACAGCAAAGGTTTTAATATGCTACCTTTACAAAAAATCGAATCACAATATCGTTTATTTTTTTTTATTGTATACTATGTCCTTGGTAACATTTTAAAATAAAAATAATAAAAATTTACTCACTCCCACATAGCATTTTTTAGACCTAAATTTGGTAATTTTTCATAGTTTAAGGTGCTAACTGATGGGGAAGAAGTGCAAATATGCAGCTGCTAATTTTTTAATAGAAAGAAGTTACCAGGAGTAAGCACTGGACTAAACCTCAAAAGAATTTAAAATCATGCAGCAACTCGAAAACCGAATTTTGGTCGATTATACATGGAATAGGCCTAAAGTTCATTTTACTTCTTAAAAAAGCACGTTACTTAAAAAACACCATTGGCTTTGTTTGGTGGCAGGTCGAGGGGCGCTGCAATTTCTTAACTCTTGTCACCAGTAATAAAATGTAAAATTCCTCATAACCACTTACCTTAAAGGATTCAAAATGCTTAGATGCGTTGAAATATTAAACACCTTTAGTCAGAAAAACACCTGCGACTTAAGTGTGTAAATATTTATATTTTGGCTTTTTCGATTTGTTCCTGTCTTTCTTAATTATGTACTTGAGAAAGACGTTGGTTGGAATGACGTTTATAACCTGCTATTAAAAGGAAATTAGGTTGTATAAATAAATACTCTACGCCGCCCGTAGCGGCGGTGGCCAGCCTTTCCTGTAAGACGTTATAATCGATAAATTATTTATTTCTGAAAATGCAAGCAAAAAATAGTATATTAAATCATAGAGTTTTATAAGGAACGTTTTTCAGCACGGGTCCAGGTTTGGAAAAAGAGCCGCGCAGCGGCGAGATTTCCAATGGACAAGTGATAAAAAACGCCTTATAAAACGAGTTTTTTATGCTATTTTTTATATTTGCATCATTTAATTCATTAAAAAGCATTTTTAATTTGAATTAAAAACTTAAGATAAAATTTTGTTTTTATGACCAACCTTATAGCATAATATTGACATTTTGAAGTAAAAAATAAATTAAAGTTAGACATATTGAATAATGACATTTGTAAACTTTACTCATTTAATACTGAATGAATAGGCGTTTTTGAGAAAATGTAATCATTGATATCGTTTCTCCAATTCTTCTAGTTATTCCCTCTACAAAAAAACTATGTCTCCCGATTGATAATAATAGTAAAATTTGTAAATAAAAAGTACCTTGCAAGAAAAGAATTTATCTTTTTGCATCAGGAAAACCAACCAATAAAATAAAATTTTGGGTTTAATAATGAAGCAATTCAGAAACTTTAAAAAACCAAATTTCGGGTTTCATAATGTGCATATTACAGATCGCAAATATAAAAAAACCATTTTGAACTTCCATTGCAGGTTAAACTATTTTGCCGCAAATAAATGTATGTGGCGCATCAGTATTGAATTCTGTTCGTCCAAAAAGAAAAGATGTCCAGTGACATCGGTTTGCAATATATCCCAAAGTGTCAAGCGTTGCGGTCGACAAGCTTTCTCTATCTTAATCCAGGGTTTTCCGCTGGGCTGTATGTGGTCGCGATGTCTTATCTCCAGCCACTTCCTGTCATAAGATAAGCCATGAGAGATGAGTGTCAACCTGTCTTTGCCTTTTCTTTTTAAAGGGCTGTCGCTATGTGTGCGCTAGCTAAGCATATTGACCGGCATTTATTAGAGCTTTAGACTCTTTAGTGAGCACTAGAGTGTAAGTAAATGTGGCAAATATTGTAGCAGGAGGTAATTATAGTTAAATTTTAGCCTTTGTGGTTTTTCTTTGTTGGAATAGCATTTCGCAAACACAACTAAGCCCACCGGAAGTGGTCGCCTTCTGCATCATGTATGCTTATTTCCGCAAGGCGGTTACATCAGCTTTCCAATTCAATTTTGCTAAGCATTTAAGGGGCTCTACAATCGCCCTAGTCGCCTCTAATTTCATTTAAACATAACTTTACACAAATGCTTTTAAAATATATATGGTGGTGTATAGTGTAGTTAAAACAAGAAATAAGTAGAAGTCGAAACGCGTAGTAGTTACTCTTCGCAGATAAGTAACTCAAGTAGAATTCGGAATCGGTAGAAGAGTAATTTTAAATTTTATTAAGCAAAGCTAAATTTTTTATATTAATTGCTACACATTCTATGGTATACTCTTCGCAAGAAAACTATTATAGGATAATTAATAGTCTCATATAAAAAAAAATTATATAAATAAAATCTGCGAAGAGTGCAAACTATTAACAGAAAACACGAAGAATTTAGTCAACGAAGAGGATAAACGTCAGTTCTGACATTTAAGATATTTGAGGTTATTTGTTCTGACAAGTGGTTTTGTTTCTTTGTTTAAAATATTTTTGGCATGGCCTTCTTGACCGACGCGTGACATGATTTTGACTTAGAAGTATTTTGCTATTGAAATCTTTTCGTTTTTGTTTTTTTAACCTTACTGGCTAACTTTACAAAAAACGAAGTAACATTTTTAATAAAAAATTAAATTTTCATTAATTTTGCAGGGAATATTTTTTTTGTAGATTGAATAATAACGGAGATAGGAGGTTTTGTGGTGGGGGGTAATTGGGGGGTCAGACAAAAAAACTAATAAATACTTTTTGGTAAAGAATTAAATTGTCTATATTCTATGTCAAATAATTTTTTTTGTAAATTCAATAATAGTTAAGCTACGATTTTTTTTTCATTTGGGGGGCTAAAAAGGGGGCTTTCTAGTATTCGGATTCTTATAAAAAACAATAGGGATCTTCCTCTTATAGAGATCGATTTTTCCGTAAAATTTAAGTTGGATTGGAATTTTGGTTCTTAAGATAGCCTGTTTACAAGAAACGTGACATACATACACACCGACCGACGGACGGACAAAAAATGAAAATCTTAAAAAGTCATGAAACGCACGAATCTGCAAAAATGTTTGCTCTACGACGAAAATTGACGATTTTAGGATTTTCTGATCGATTGCAATATACTCTTGCTAAGAGTATAATAACCGTGTAACAACCTTTACCTGGCACAATGTGTTGCCCTAAAAGTGGCCAGTTTTAAAACGCAACTTAAACAGTCCTTATCTTGTATCCTCCGCAGGCGCTTGATGGTCGTTGTGGTGCAAATAAGTCTAAAGTTGTGGGCTTAAGGGAACGGCATACTTACCCACAATATGATTTATAGCGGTTATGTATATTGCAGCGTAGTTACGTCACGTTGCTTGCCTGCCAGCTTGCCCTTCGAACCGCACTTGCATAATGCCTTAACTTCCTTTTGTTGTAAACTTAAATAAACTATAGCATAATCTAACGCTCACACAAAACTATAATTTGAAACTGCACCAATACTACAGTCAATTTTTCCTAAAAAAGGGGGGTACATCGACAAAATTCCTGGTAGGGCCGTCTTTTTTATATGATGTAACTGGATGTCCAAAGAGTAAAACCCCAAATTGGCGTATATCTACCTATTGCAGAAACGGAGTTATGGCCCCCCAAAGGACCCCCTTTAATTCATTTATTGTAAATCCAACGTCATTGGTTATTACTCTTTGCTGGGTATTTAGGGGGTGAAGGAATTTTTTTAGAGATTTTTATTTCATAAAAATCTTGTTAGAACCTTATTTGACATCTATTTGAGAAATTTGGTGCAGTTCCAGCGTGATGAATTAAAGGGGGCCTTTTGGGGGGCCATAACTCCGTTTCTGCAATAGGTAGATATACGCCAATTTGGAGTTTTACTCTTTGGACATCCAGTTACATCATATAAAAATGGCGGCCCTACCAGGAATTTTGTCGATGTCCACATACGGATTGACTGTACTACAAGAACGAAAATGACAACAGTTAGTTTTTTGTTGAATGTATTCGTACTCGGGCACAATTAGCAAAACAAAACTGATTTGTAAAACACGCAGCAGCCTTTTAAGCGAAGATAGGAAAGGACAATAGGTGATTAATCTAAGGGATTTAAATGAATGCAGATGTTAACAACTAGGATGTGTATTGCTGTCTTCATACCTCAGTAAACACATCACTGATGCTTGCTTACGCTCATGTTTTATGTTCTCTAATCGACCCTACGCCTTGAACAAATGCCTTACACATTATTTAGTGATTTATAAAACATTTAGCTATGTTTATGCATTATGTGCTCGCCCGGCGCATTCGCCATTTTATGCTACATTTAAGCTGGCCCGGCGCATTCGCCATATCCTACAATGTGGCGTAAATGAAAGCATTTCTGGTATTCGGTCTGTTTATTGCGAGACTTGGCAGCAATAATTGTATCAAAGCAAACTATAAGCAGTAATAATAGGCATTCAAGAGCAGCTACAACTACAAGTTCAACTAAATAACAATTAATATTAAATTAGTAACTTTGCTTGGTTGGCAACGCTTGTTGTGCATTGGACGGATAACACCTTCTTACGACAATGAATCAATTTGGGCGGCATAGTTCATGATTTTGTAATTAGAGTTGAACCCACCCACATGCAAATATTCTCGTGTGCGCTATTAGTTTAATTGCAGTGTTGTGGATTCTTCATATAGTTGAAAATCATAGCGAAAATCGTGGCTAAAGACTGGGATAATTAATCACCTGTTAGTTTAGGCATGTTGTTTTGGGCGAGAGTGACAGTGAAGAGGGGAACTTGCAAGGAATAAAGAGAAAGGTCTGTTGTAAGTATTCCCCAGGCCACGTCCCTAGTGACACTTTACTAAATGATGCTGCTGTTATCGGCTGATTAACAACCTGTTTAATATGACTGGATAAAATACTTCACTTCAACAAAGGAATATTAGTTGCGCATTATTGTGAGGCTCAACAAGAAATTTACGCCTGCAGATTTCTGCCGTCCAAAGGAAAAAGACCGTATCTCCAAATTTCATAGTTTTGAGAAAAACGGGTTTATATTTTTACGTTGGTACTTTTTAAACTCTACGTAATTTAGTAATTTTTTTTGTGCGAGGCTGTTTGTAATTATAATAATGATCACATTCCGAAAAAATAATCCAAAAATATATCTTTGTCCACAAAATATAAACAAAAATGTACTTACGGTGGTACGGTGTTACTAATTGTAGTGCTTATACAAAGTAAAAAAAACCGTAAGTGACAAATCAATGCAGTTTGCATTGATAAGCTAAGAGAAAAAAGCGTAAGTCCATACTTCGACGTCATCCTTTACTAAGTAAAATAACCGTAAGTGCGGACTCGTAAAGCAAAATGACTGATATACTAAGGAAAAAGACCGTAAGTGTACATGAACATACGGTTTTTTTGCTTAGTAATGGTACTTACGGTCTTTTTACTTGCGAAATTGATGACCGGTTACGGTTAATTTGATTCATGTTTTTTTTATACTTTCAAGCAAAAAATAAATGTTTTTTCAATGAGATCTATAAAGGCAATGCCTAAGATGCCAAAAATGAAAAAAACTCAATTTTGTAAAATTGAGACTTACGGTCTTCTTTCTTTGGACGGCAGATTTATGCTCAAACCTGCACCCTTCAATTTTAAATAATTCACGTCATCTTATCAAAAATTCTCCTTCAAGTAAATCCTGCAGTAGATCCCAAAAAAACTTTCCTTAGATTGCAAGCATCAAGAAAAAAGATTGGTCAGCTTTTTTTGTGTCGTATTTAAATAAAAATCAAAGCCATTTAGACAAAAAAGAGTGTTGGTGAAACGAGATAAAAGCAGTGTCCACGAAGATATGCCTGCATGGATTCTCTTTCAGGTCATGCCAAAGCAAAGTTTGTGAAAACTTGCTGAAAGTTATTTCACCAAGCTTTTCAGGGTAGAAAAGAGCAAAACGCTCTATGCGGAACTTAGTAAAAGACCCAACAAACCTCAAGTTAAATTTATAGCTGCTTGATTTAAATTTTCACACACCAAATCTTTATACACCCTAATTTTATAATTAATTTTGTTGACTTCCCGCGCGCTTTTAATTCAAAGTTAAAAGAAAAACATTTTGTTTTTTTTTAGTTTATTCTGCGCTAATATTATTATTTGCTTGGTAAAGTTGGCTCGGGGAGATATTGAACATTCAATTGAATATAAATTCATTTTCTTATTGTAAAAAATCAATGAGCGCAATTTGCATAAAAATTCATCTAGTTTGAGCTTATGGGACTTCCACCCAATCGCTTTAATGAAAATAATTTACGAGCGTTTTTATTTGCATTTAAAATACCGTAAATAGCAAAAACATTTGCTTACTAGCCCAATTATTCTAATTAAAATTTGTAGGTTCTTTAGAAAAAAATCCCAACCAAGATCTGCTTATGCAGGATTGTAGGCACTACTCCCAGGAATATAAAAGTGAAAAATTCCGACAAAATTTTCGTGACGTTTATCCTCCATCTTGCATAGAAGTGAGGAGTTAGTTTTTTGTTAATACCTAAAATATTCGCCAGTTTTGAAAAAAGTTTTAAAAATTTTTAGGAACATTATTTTAATAGGAATACAATTATTTTTAGTCCAAAAATATCGGGTAAACTTGGACTTGGACTACATTTACCAAGGGACAAGAACCTAGTCAAAACAATTATTTAAAAAAAATAATAAATCACCAATTTTAACCATCCGATAGCTCTTTGAAAATCACCTTATTTTATCATAATCATCTATCGTAGTCATAGAGTCCTGAAGCATAGATTGCAGCGATCTCTGTAGGACCCAATTAGCACATTTTCAAAGTGCTATAAAATCGTTCACATTGGTGATTTATTATTTTTTTAAAAATGATTGTATTCTTATTAAAATAATGTTCCTTAAAATTTTTAAAACTTTTTTCAAAAGTGTCAAATAGTTTAGGTATTAACAAAAAACTCACTCCTCACTTCTATGCAAGATGGGGGCTAAACATCACGGAAATTTTGTCGGAATTTTTCACTTTTATATTCCTGGGGATAATGCCTACAATCCTGTATAAGCAGATCTTGGTTGGGATTTTTTTCCAAGGAACCTACAAATTTTAAATAGAATGATTGGACTATTACGTACGATTGCTTCTTTTGTACCAATGCTAACAGAAATTACCTTAATATAATTAATTCTCCTAAGAAATTTTAAGGGGCGCGAAAAACAACTTTAGTTTGAATTAATTTGCCAAACAAACATTATTCCAAAATAACATACGTGTGCTTCAGATTAGCTCAAACTTGTCTAGTTATCTACTGCCTAGAGGAAAACATGTTACGTAACGATCAAATAATTTAACACAGGTATGTCTACAACATGTTCAAGTGTATAATGCAAAGCTAAAATAGGCTTTATAACTAGAAGTCATCAACTGACTCAAAATTATTCAAAGTGTGAACATGTCGTTTGTTTGATGTATCTAAGTACCTTCTCAAGATTAAATGAAGCAAACTATTCATTTACTAAGCCTTCAAAGTATATCTACGCTTCGGTAAATTCGACTGGCTTAATACACTTTTCACCTATTGGAGACTTACAAAGATCCACCCGACTCTATAGTTAATGTTAGACATTTAATAATACTAAATGTCTGGCTCAAATATTGGCAACTAAGCAGTCAATGAAAATGGCGAAGGCGCCGGGTTAGCACGTAACGTTATGTAAAATAATGTAGAACTAAAATGGCGTGTTGTATCAACTAAATTGCGTAAAACAATACAAATTAAAGTCCATTAGCTTTCCTTATGCAAATACAGCTCGACCAGGTATCTCGGTAAATGAAAGCTGGCACATCAGCTAAAATGTAATTAGTCAAGTAATGGTGGCTTGTAATTATATGTGAAAGGTTACATTAGGACCCGTGCCGAATCCGGCGACAATGTAATTAAACTAGAATTAGAATCCTACTGCTAATAGCATAACCCTCTCACCTTGCGACCTGAAAACAGCTGCTTGCAGTGCTTACATATCTATTTTCATCTAAGAGAAATTAGATTTGTGAAGTTAACGACGCTAACGAAATGCCTACATTTCTTTAAGTCCTTGTTAAACCGTTAAACGTCTTTAGGGACGATATAGAATAAATATGCCTAACTACACTTTAAAAAGTGAATAATACACACGGTCAACTCACAGATCACAGATCCACATTAAAAAACTGTCTGTGAAGTAGAATTTTGATTCTGTCAGATTTAGCCACTTTTTCAGAACAATATTTTGTGAAAATAAAACGTTTTCTTAGGGAACCCTTGGTATAAAAATGTGCTATAATGTCTTAAATTCGATATTTTAAGTTTAGTTCATTGTAAAACTCTATAATAAACAGTTTATGTGTTAATGTTGTGCACCCTCCAAGATAAGAGTTTTAAACGCAAATTGAAAAAGCAACCATATCAAAAGGTCGGCTACGTACCATTGTAAAATTAACGTTTTTTTCTATTACCTAGAACAAACCATACCCCTTGATATGGTTGCTTTCTCAAGCAATTCGCGCTTCTAGTTGACAACACTGGTATGCCTGAGTTCTTTCCATGGTTTTCCTCGGCCGTGAAGTAAATGCTTTACCAGAAGAATAAAAATCGGCCATGGACGTGAAAAAATGAACATTACTTAAACCTTTTGGAATTTAACCATCTTCCATTTTATAATGTTCATTTGTACTTATTTTTGACATGTATTTATAATATCATACGAATATATATATATATAGTTGATATCTTGGTGGGTCAACATGATCTTCAAATTAATAAGGGATTTTTTAATTCTTGCGATAGATTCTCGGGTAATTTTAAATTAAAATATCGTAAATAAGATATTAAGGATCATTTTTACACCAATGGGACCTAAAAAACTCTCTTATTTTTCTTTAAATGATGTTTTAAAAAGACCAATGTTAGAAACACAGAATATGAAAAAATTTCCATTTTCTTTAGTCCGTAATGTTGGTTGCCTAAAAAAATTTCACAGATAGTATTTTAATGCATTTCTGTGAACTGTGACGTAAGACTTGACGGTGTTTATAATACATCCATTTGTTAGGTCTATCGCACTTTTCTGGGATCTCTTTAATAATAATAAATACCATACTTTTCAAGAAATGGTAGGCAATCTTTTAATTAAGGTGTTGTCATACCTCAGATGTAATTAACTGATAATTTAATATAACTTGACGTGGCTAAATGTTGGCTAATAACACCCACTGTCCCAGGTAGAAATGTGAGACTAGACCGAAACCCGGAACATCTGCATCCTCCGGCTGAACACTTTAGAATACCTTTCAAGCCCGACTAAGTGCATACATTATTTGGCTGGCAGATTTAATTAATGTTTCTCTGGTGAGTGTTGAGGCAGAAACGAAATCTATTGTTCCTCTAGGACATCAAACTATACTTAATGTGCTAGAAACTGTTTCATAACACGTTGAATAAATGATCTTTCTAAAAATACTTTTGTATGTTTGTTTTTTGGAACATGCTATACAATGCCATTCATTATTAAAAGTAAAAGTATTTATAATAACACGGTTATTTATTACAATCATTTCAAATTGTTTTTTGACTTACAAAATGGCAAAATCATTGCGTTTGAGAGCAATGAAAATCCCTGTTCTTTAATCGCTTGTTCGCTGTTGGATGATTTATTGTAGTGTTTATATGTTTTACGATGACATGTGTATAAATCTCTACATCGGCCAATATGGCTACTTTTTATTGCCCCTCGGTTGTTCGGCTACATTTTATTCCCAAAAAAGTAAGTCCATTTTATCTTTATGCATAAACCTAGCACGTGGGGGAGGTGTTAAGGAATAATTCCAATTTATCCTTTTTCCATATAGCGAATAATTTCAATTTTCATTTTTCTGCCGTAAAACGATTAGATGTAAATTTTTTTGTAGTCTTGATCGGATTTAACGTGTCGAATGTACTTTATTATTTAAATTGAAATTGAACATTTAAACGATTGGAGCAGCACTGAAGCAAAAAGAACGCTTAATGTATTGATGTGTGAGAGATCTGCTTCTACCTCGCGGCGTATTCAATTCACTTTAATCCCTCTGTAAAATTGTCCCATACCGAGTCTAAATCCTACTTTGAGTGTAGCATACGTCTACACTATGTTTCAATAACAAAATTCAATTAAGGCATTATATATAAGCCAAATAACTTTCCATAAGCTCCCATAGGTGCGGAAAACATCCGTCAATTCTTAAAAAAATGCATTAAGTGCTGACTTAGCGCATTCGCCATTCTTATCGTTGTAGCCACTAATCATAAAAGGTCTTGAAAGGGTGCAGGCTCGCATCTAATCCATTAATTTTCTTTATTTCCCTGCGCTTCTCCCCGTGGGTAAATTAAAGTCAATTTAAAAAGTAAAAAGATTAAATAAAAAATAATTTTCCGGAGCAATTTGGGGCGCATTACTCTTTATTTTCAACACAGTCTCGCGCTAAAAATTGCCCTAGCTAGCTCATAAATACAAATGTTAATGCGGGTAACAAGCAGTTAAGAGCCTTTCTTTTGGCTGTCGTGGCCAGGCAATACATATTCATTATAACGTCTGAGTTAAGGAGAAAAGATAAATGGCTAGGGAAATAAAACATTGCTACAAAGGAGCGGTTTAAGATCTTTTATTCGCACATCTGGAGGGACTTGAAGGTAACTTCACGTATTATGCTAACCCATTTTATATTAAACGAAACTTCTACAATGGATATTTGTACCTAAAGTAACTAAATTTTATGCATAAACTTGGCGCAGTCAGTAATCAGTAAAAATGTTTGTTTAAACTTATGTATAGTTTACAATGATGTGCTCAGGATTTCCATACATACAATGAAAATTTACAGCTCGGTAGAAAGAGGCATTATCCCATCTAAAGACAAGCGACGCGCCATTGCCACTTGTTTAATAACAAAGCCTGATGACGCTCTCTAGCTTGTAAAATATTAAGCACAAATTACTCGCGCTTAGAGAATGAAAGGGGGCTGCAGCTGCCTTTCAAAAGCATACAGGAACTTGTACTAACTACCAACTCTTAGAGCTTAGGAAATTACCTCCTCTAGGAATTAATTGTACCGTACATTTAAAAACCTTACGCCGCCGCGCGCACTTAATTGATTAATAAAACTTAACACAACTTTATAAAAACACTATTGGGCCATTAGAGCACAGGCAAATGTTGTACAAATTAAATTAACACCCTGGTAAACTTTTATTCGTAATGTAAACAGTCACATTGTAATTGGATTCCAATAAAGTGGAAATGCACGCTGTGGGGGCAAAACGAGCAGTTTGAAACGCGATATGTTTATATCGTTGGGAGAGGACCAAATAAAACACTTGAAAACAACAACAAAGAGCTAGCCGTACTCATTAAAACAACCTACGGCGCATTCACCATAATTTGTATGTAAAGTTTACCCGGCGCATTCGCCATTTTCTTAAATTCGCCTTAGCATAAATTCTCATGAAAAAATGTACTAAAAGGGAACTTTAAGTACACCCAAGGCAATTACCAGCATGTGTCATGAGCTCTTAGTCCTTCATCGTCGTGGTCTGAGACAGGATGCCCACAAGATGATTAGAGGCCAGCTCACTTTGCAGACTAGCCAGGCGATCGGTTTAGATGCCTTAATTAACGTTCACCGATACCCGGGCGCTCTGTAAATGTCCTTGTCGATCCCTTGATACGTTTGTCAACAACGCTTTAGCCATTATGTTGTCAGTGTTGTGTGCAGATGCTCAACATTAAGTAAATATACCAGATATCTACATCAAAGGAGAACGCCTTCGTAAAATTAATGGAATGAAAAATGGCGGATGCGCTGGATAAGCATATTGTGGTGAATGCGCTTAATTTAAAATAGGTAAAAAACTTTTATCGAATAACTTAAATACCTGTTTAATAAAATCCGTCTGCAATAAATAAATATTATAAGTTATAACTTTTCGTATATTATAAAACTTTGGTAATTTATCATGTTTCTTGGCTTTTACTGATGGAAACTATAGCATTATGGATTGCTGAAAAACACGAACTTTGATCTAGCAACAAGCTATAAGCATGTGCTATTTTTGCTTCTAATGGCTAGACGGGTGCAGAATAAACATTAGATGACAGGGACGATAGCCGAAGATTACATAAATATTTTAGTCAAATGAAAGCTGACTGATACATGGAACTAAAGTGATAAACACTGATAACACTTGTTAATGAGTGATGTAGGCTAACACGCGAGCTAAGCGGGTTATTTCTGTTTATCTGTAATATATTGTAACTAGTCCGGATTCGGGATTCCGGACCAAACATGACACACCGGATAAAGATTGCGTATTTTGTGTTTACTGATTGATAACGCTTAAGGCCGATTTATAGAACGTTACTTTTACTTCACTTCTGCTTTACTTCGGCGTAACTTTACAGAAAATTAAATAAAATACATGGGAATGTATTTGCAAATTTATACTTCACTTTAGCGCTACTTTGCTGATTCATTTAGCTGTAAGTAGTACTGTCAAAAGCCGAGCTTGGCCGATCATGCGCAAAATTTGCAAAAATGAGATATTCACCCTTATTGTCAAGGGTGGTGATTACGGAATATCGCTTCGTACGAAACCTGCTGGTCTTCTTATGTAGGTTTTGTACGAAGCGATATTCCGTAATTACGGCCCAGGTGTAAATAGTCAGCAGTCGCGAGTTCAGACACATGCGCGTAACTGTTCCCAATTTCACATAACTTTATAGTCTATAAATTAAGCAAATTTGTTAAGTTACGCGGAAGTGAAGTTACACCGAAGTAAAGTGAAAGTAACGTTCTATAAATTGCCCTTTATAAATGATTAACACTTATTTTTGTAATACTATTATTCTTGACATATTTATTTAAAATCGAGAAAACAAAAAGAAAGCGATTTTGCAAACCCACCGTATGAATTTTAAAAGGAAATAAAGCACCACTCCGTTATCATATCTTCGCTAAAATAAAATTACCTCCCTTTAAAAATATGGCCCCATTACATCTGCGAATGAGCCAAATGTTAGCACGATTGAAGATTGCATAATGTACTTTTTGTGTGTTTTATATATTCATTACGTATGTTAAATCATAGCGCAAAAACTTGAAATGCGGAAGATTGGCCGCTTGGATTAAATCTGCCTAGCGGAATGGACACTAATCCGAATTGTTTCAACGAGGGTCTTGCAGGACAGTTGGCAGAACTGCAGCATTTCGTTTGTTGAATTAACCAAATTTGCGTTCTTTGAGACCACCTGTTTGCTTGGTTCGACCTAATGCGACGTAACAATCCAATAAACAACTATGCCATTAGATTTTCTGGATTTTGTTAGTTGGAAAATACAGGAATTCGCTTGGGGGAACTTTTGGTGGCATATTCCAACATTCCTACGGATGCCCAAACATTCAGATTTTTATTTAAAATACATAGAAAATTATAAATAACTGGGCCACAGTAAAAAATAACAGAAAATATTCAGTTGAGGAGATGGCGAAGGCGCCGGGTCAGGACCTAATGCTTATTATAATAAAACAAGAGCGGGTTAGATCAATGAATGGGTTAGATCAGGGAGTGGCATAGATCATTTAAGAAGTTACACTTTGCAGATAGGTTATTTTTTTATTGTTATATAATTGTTACACATTCTATATGATACTCTTCGCAGTAGATGATTAAAAAGGTGCATTTTTTATTTTATTGAAAGAAACGTAAAACTTATTTTTTGTGTAAATGAGTGGGGATACAAAAAAATTACCTAATGCTTTTTTATAGGGAAAAATACAATCTTTAATTTTATTAAGAATATTTTTTTTCGTAAAGTTGATATTAACGAAAATAGGAATTTTTTTCTACTTTGGGGGTGTTTTTAATCCTCTATTTATTACTTAATTTTTTCCAAAAACAATAAGGCTCTTCCTCCAAATGGAATTGATTTTTGTGTTAAATCTCAAGTCGATCTGATAAACCGTTCTTAAGTTATGGTGGTCACAAATTTCGTTACAGACAGACGGACATACGGACAAAAAATTAAAGTCTTAAAAAGTCATGAAGCGAACGAATCTGCACAAATTTTTGCTCTACGATGAATATTAACGATTTTGGAGAAGGTTCGAGTAATCGCAATATACTCTTTTACGAAGAGTATAATAACATAAAATATTAAGTTGAGAAAATGGCGAATGCGCCGGGTCAGCACATTATGTTTTTCTAAAGAAAATGATGTGAATTTTATTAAATAAATTGCTGTATTCACAACAAGCGTTTTCGTAGAAAATAATGATAATATCCAAGGACCTTTTGTAGAAATGAGCAATAATGCAATATGAGGAAACGCCTTATTCATATGCAAAACTTATGACAGACACGGCCTGCAATATTAAGCTTGGCTGTGTATGCTCGCCGGATTTTCTCAGATTTATATCACACTCCCTACATGCAAATACGCTTTATGCACCATGTCAAAACAAATGTTTTAGGCTTTTTTGCTTGCCAATCACATACAAACGTTATTTCATCGTTGTGAGAACTTTGCTTTTCGGTCTATTGGGATTAAGCGGGTTTTTATTATGAATTAAATGAAGTATCTTGGTTTTCTTGGTATTTATTTTATACGCTGCGGCTAAGAAGATACTTTAAAAAAATGTTTTGCCCCCTAAATTATGCCAAATGGAGGGTATTTGTACAAAAATTGGTTGGGGTAACCTACAAGATCTGTCATACCACCCATCGTTTTAGATGCTAACTGACATTACTTCTGAATTTTATATTTTTATCAAATATAAAGCTAATACACCAAAAAACAACAAACTGCCGATTTAAAACATTCAATGTACCATTTAAAGGGTTTGTATGACATTTAAAGAGTGTATTACATCTTTCATTCTTTATAATTAGGTAAAAAAGGAAATTATGACTCATTTACAAAAGGATTTCCGTGAATGTTTAATACGGATTTTTTTGGATGCATGGATTTTGCATTAAAAGTACCATTGTAAATGAGTCATTATGCCCTATGTTACCAAGAGTGCCTCGATGTCATTTTGACAGATATTGTCGCCTTATAGAGTGGCGACATACATCGTTCCCTCTCTGTCATACAGATTATGTCATTCACATATTAGCAAAGATGACAAGAATTACAACTTACAAGTACAATTTATGACATAATCTGTATGACAGAGAGGGAATGATGCATGTCGCCACTCTATAAGGCGACAATATCTGTCAAAATGACATCGAGGCACTCTAATTTTACCTAATTATGAAGAATTGAAGTTGTATAACACTCCGTTAATGTTATACAAACCTCTTAGCTGGTACGTAGAATGTTTTAAACCGGCAGTTTGTTGTTTTTTGGTGTATTAGCTTTATATTTGATAAAAATATAAAATTCAGAAGTAATTTCAATTAGCATCCGAAACGACGGGTGGTATGACAGATCTCGTAGGTTACCCTAACCAATTTTTGTACGAATACCCTCATTTGGATAATTTTTTCCACTGTTTGAAACAGGGGCACATATCGACAAAAGGCTGTAGCGTGACGTAAAGAGTGTTATCTAGGCCACCTTGATTTATGTATCCGTTTACAACCTGTATTTTGGAACCATCAGCAGCAGCAATTTTAAATAGCACCGACTGCAAAATACCGCTACCTTTTGAATATTAATGCTTAATATCGATTTATATTGTAAGGTACGTGCTCCTAGAAATTTTCGTTTGTTTTTATACTCCATTGAACGAAATGAAATTAATAGCAGAATTCAAAAAACCGAGTTTTATTGGGCAAATTAGCACATATTATTTTGTTTTATTTGAAGAGAGGAAAATTTAAACAAAAGATTTTACCAGTCAAAGGGTATTTAAACATTTTGAACCAGGGCATCATGATTTAATTATGAGAACTTGCGTGGGTAAAATGTAATTTATTTTAAATTAAAATGATATGATGCTTTAATAGAAAATTAATTTATTTTTAGTCCTACTTTGTACGCTTATTGTCTAAATATAGATAGAATTCATTGTGTTTTAGTAGCTAAAAATAAACACCAAAATTATATTTGTTTGAGCAAGCTACTTAGCAAATTAAAATAATTGCGTCTGTATTTTAATTACAACAAGTACTTACATCTTAATGCCACAAGATGGCGTTAAAATTGTACGTCCTTTGCAACATTTTAAACCATTTTCTTTGCGGCAGAAAAATTTGCTTATTTTATTAAAAGCTTAGAAAACCACAAAATTGTGCATTATTAACTCTAGTGGTTAGAGTATGCATCCTGCTTACCCAAAATTGGGAAGAGCCCTATTTTGATCATGTGTGTGAATAAGTAAATCCTTCACAAGGTGCGAGTTAAGTCTTCAGAATCAATCTACGCTTTTCCGTTTCCACCCTCAGGCAATAAGATAATTAACTAAGTTAGTTGCGATAATTAAATTTAAAGTGAGGAATACACTAAAAACACCCGTAGGCCAATATTTCTAAGTTATACCTACGAAATATTATAACTTTTGAATTTTTAAGAATTGTATCCCTTCTTCTACAGAAGTTAATTAAAATCATTTCCTTTTAAGGTTCAACTCAAAGCATTTATTTTTAATCAAACTAGTTGTGCATCATACCATTTAACTTTAAATGAGGTCCAAAAATATCTTTGTATTTCCGTAAATAGAAAATAAATTCTGTAATTATTAGATATTTATACAATCAATATAGTTAGGTACTTGAAATCAAAAAAGGTAAATTAAACCTTAATGAAAATTATTTCTGATTACAACGTAGGACTAAGTGGGTTAAAAATAAGCAATAATTTGACATTTTTATTACAGGCTTGGAGTGGCTTCAATAGAATTTTTGGTCAGGATTTTTTGTAATTATAGTCGTTATAGACGTGATTAAGTTGCAGCCTTGACCATTTTCTTTTCAATAATAAAAAAGATTGCTTGTTAAACTTTTCCAACTAAACGTTTTTTTTTTTCGCCTTATTTTTTCACGCATTTATAAAAACTGTCGAGCATTTTCTTTTATAAGACGCGACGAGAAAAGACTGCTGTTGCCCTTCAGTGGCTCTGGGATTAACCTAGTCATGTGCGTCAATTTTTATCCTTTTCGACGGATATCAGTTATCGTCCTGACCTAGATAACATTGCGAAGCGCCACGTAAAACGAGAAGGTTTTTTTAACGAAAAATTACTGTTTTGGTTATGTTAAAAATTGAACTTTTCTTTGCTTTAGTCGTGGTCTGCGATATTTTACAATGTTTTGTTTATGCTTATTCATTTGAAATACAATTTTTACAATTCGGGTGTTTGATCTTTTCGCCCATTGAATGCGACACTCGACGGTGTCATTTCCAGACAAAAGAAAAATGTTTGCCATTCGATCGAAGCAAATTAGGTTATTATTCTTTTATGACGTAAACTGCGTTGGATCTACGTATTGAAATGAATAAAGAAGGGACTCTAAACGGACACTTGACGTGTCTATAGAATGCTTATAGCTGAACTTGAATGGGTATTGAAGCAATCGGTGAACACAAAGAAGACAACGTTCGCCCAATTACCCGTTGGAGGAAGGCACAATGGTGGAATGCTTTGTCCTCGAAATGAGCATATATACTCATCTACAAATACGCCAATCTTTGCAATCTTAGGACGAGCTTTTCTAAAAAACTGCTCGCAACAACCGAGGTTTTACACACGGTCAACTCCTACGTCACAGATCCACATTAAAAAACTGTCTGAGAAGTAGAATTTTGATTCTGTCAGATTAAGCCACTTTTTTAGAACAATATTTTGTGAAAATAAAAGGCTTTCTTAGAGAATTCTTGGAATAAAAATGTGCTATAATGTCCTTAATTCGATATTTCAAGTTTAGTCCATTGTGAAACTTTATAATGTACAGTTTATGGGTTAATGATGTACACCCTCCAAGATGTAAATTTTAAACGCAAATTGCTTGAGAAAGCAATCATATCAAGAGGTCTGGTAAGTACCATGGAAGAATTAAATTTTTTTTCTGTTACCTAAGACAAACCATACTCGGCTTGATATGGTTGCTTTCTCAAGCAATTTGCGTTTAAAGCTGACATCTTGGTGGGTGATCATCCTCATCAGATTAATAAGGGATTTTTTAATTCTTGCGGTAGATTCTCAGATAATTTTAAATTAAAATATCGTTAATAAGATATAAAGGAACATTTTTACACCAATGGGCAAACAAACTCTTCTATTTTTCTTCAAATAATGTTTTAAAAGGACCAATGTTGGAAACACAGAATAAGAAAAAAATGACCATTTTCTTTGGTCCGTAATGTTGGTTGCCTAAAAAAATTTCACAGATAGTATTTTAATGTAATTCTGTGAACTGTGACGTAGGGCTTGACGGTGTCTATAGGACACACCAAAACCTAACTACAACTATTAGAGTGCCTTGATGATTTTGACAATTATTGTCGCCTTATAGAGTGACGACATGCATCATTCTTTCTCTGTCATACAGATAACGTCATTAATTGTGATTGTAAGTTGTAATTGTTGTCACTTTGGCTATAACGTTGATGACGTTATCTGTATGACAGAGAAAGAATGATGCATGTCGTCACTCTATAAGGCGACAATAATTGTCAAAATCATCAAGGCACTCTAACAACTATGACTTTGGCATCAAACACTAGAAAAATAAAATACCCTACTTTAATTACCCAAAGCTTTAGGAAATTTACAATACAATTTACAAGAATTGTATTTGTTTGGACAAAAACCAACGTAGGTATAGCCATTTATTGAATGCATTTTACTCGTTTTATTCTGCGCTACTTAAGCTGTAAGCCTTTGTGAATGGTACTTTAATTTTAAAGATTTTCTCTGAAGTACATAATGCCTTACACAATTGATCCTATTGTTGTTTAATTGGGCTTTTTAAGAAACGAACCTAATAAATAGCTGGAGTGGAACTTACAAAACGGGGTCAAGTAAGTTGTTGTGCTTTTCTTAAAATTTCACAGAATTATTTTCATGATTCTCAATATTTATTGGGCATATACGAGCTGGCCGCGTCATCAAATGTAATGAGGGGTGATTAGGTAGAGCTGGTCGCATTTTACTGCATAGGTCATGGTGGAGCTGGCCGCGGTAGTTTTTCTACCTACTTCTATGTTTAGCAGGTAGAAAAGAAGCTATCTCAGAAGTTTTGTGGAAGGATGAGTATAAACACCAAACGAATTTAATTTTTATAAAACAACAACGGTAACTATCAATATTTTATTGAAAAAATGACTTACATTGCAGTTAGCTGACATAAGCACATTTGTTTTAATATTCTTTTTAGCAGCAAAACTTACCCTAACCTACCTAGCCTAGTGAATGTGTCCTCCAATGCTTTTAAAAAAATCTGTCGATAACAATAAAACTTAAATACACACATGCATTGAGTACTTTCAACGTTGCTGGCTTGTTTTAATGATAATAAAAGTCTGTATATTATCCAAAGGATTCTCTTTTTTATAATTTTCTAATATCATCAACTCAATAAAACATCGGATACAAAAAAATAAATCTAGGTGAAAGGAAGTTAATTAGTCGCGGCCAGTACGACCAAACCAGAAATATCGCGCGGCCACTTCGACCATGCACCCTGCAATCAGGCGCGGCCAGCTAGTAGTCTTTTCAGGTAGATGCGGCCAGTTGGTATTCTTTCTATTTATTAATTAGTCACGTCAATTTCCTGTCTCTTTTTGTGTGATTACTGCTCACAATAAGAGCAAAAATAATTAAAAATGTCCTCACACACTTTCAGACACAAAAGATTTAATATCAGAAGAATTTCTGTGAAAGATTGGCAAATAATGGAAGCAATGCCTCCTTTAACAGTCACATACAGATACCATACTATTTCAAAGGACCTTATGTGCATTTACTGTTACATTTCCTTTAGCGCAGGTCCTTTTATAAAAGCTTCAAGGATAAAAGATTTGATTTATCAACAGATGCTCTTTTTGCAAGTGTCTCAAACAACGAGGTAAATAATTGATTTTTTTTTTGCAGTTTTGACCGCAGATGTGAGCGCTGTCATGGGAAAAAGTGCGACACTACCTTGTGATATTGAACCTGGAAAGGAGTACAAGGACGACAGGATTTCCATGGTCCTTTGGTACAAGGAAGGAGGCAGTAAACCAATTTATGGGTAAGTGCACTCAAGTTTTTACTAGTGATAACCCAATTATTCTAATTAAAATTTGTAGGTTCCTTAGAAAAAAATCCCAACCAGGATCTGCTTATGTAGGATTGTAGGCACTACCCCCAGAAATATAAAAGTGAAAAATTCCCACAAAATTTCCGTGACGTTTAGCCCCCATCTTGCATAGAAGTGAGGAGTTAGTTTTTTGTTAATACCTAAATTATTCGGCACTTAAAAAAAGTTTTAAAAATTTTTAGGAACATTATTTTAATAAGAATGCAACCATTTTAAAAAAAAATAATAAATCACCAATATTAACGATTCTATAGCTCTTTAAAAATCACCTTATTTCATCATAATCGTCTATCTTAGTCATAGACTCCTGAAGCATAGATTGCAGCGTTCTCTGTAGGACCAAATTAGCACATTTTCAAAGTGCTATAAAATCGTTCAAATTGGTGATTTATTATTTTTTTAAAAACGATTGTATTCTTATTAAAATAATGTTCCTACAAATTTTTAAAACTTTTTTTAAAAGTGCCAAATAGTTTAGGTATTAACAAAAAACTAACTCCTACCTTCTATGCAAGATGGGGGCTAAACGTCACGTAAATTTTGTGGGAATTTTTCACTTTTATGTTCCTGGGGGTAGTGGCTACAAACCTGCATAAGCAAATCTAGGTTGGGATTTTTTTCTAGGGGCATTATTAGAATGATTGGGCTATGACAAAAAATTATGTCAGAACACATTTTTCTTAATTAAATCTGCGCTTATCCAGACAAAGGATATTATCCTTGTAATTTCAGCGCTGTTATGCCCTAAAAAAGCAAGGGTTTTCTTTTGTAGTTCAAGTAGAAAGAACATAAAAAATGAAGGGTCATGCAAGATAGCGATATAATAAATAAAAAAGCTCAAATGATTAATTTCTGAATGATTAGCGTCACACAAAAGAAAGGGCAGCCGCAGCCGCGCGAATGCAATTTAGCAGCTGATGGAAGAGTGTTCTTGGATGAAATATCAACACAGCAGCTTTTCCGTCTAAAATTGAATTTGTGTTGAAAATAGTTAAGTAACAACATACCAACACACAAAGCTTGGCGACATGACCCTCATATATCAGCTTGAACATGTGTTCTACAGTTCCTGCAAGGACCACTGCTATTTAATGCCGAATAACTTGTCCTGCAAGGATTCTTAAATCCAGGTTTATAAAATTTGGCCGTTTTAAAATCACCAAACTAACTTTTTTGTTTCTCATTAGAAACAAGTCTTTACTGGCGGTATATTGAATTTTCTATTCAATTTTAGCCCAATTATTCGAATTAAAATTTGTAGGTTCCTTGGAAAAAAATCCCAACCAAGATCTGCTTATGCAGGATTGTAGGCACTACCCCCAGGAATATAAAAGTGAAAAATTCCCACAAAATTTCCGTGACGTTTAGCCCCCATCTTGCATAGAAGTGAGGAGTTAGTTTTTGTTAATACCTAAAATATTCGGCACATTTAAAAGAAGTTTTAAAAATTTGTAGGAACATTATTTTAATAAGAATACAATTATTTTTTAAAAAATAATAAATCACCAATATTAACGATTCTATAGCTCTTTGAAAATCACCTTATTTTATCATAATCGTCTATCTTAGTCATAGAGTCCTGAAGCATAGATTGCAGCGTTCTCTGTAGAACCAAATTAGCACATTTTCAAAGTGCTATAGAATCGTTAATATTGGTTATTTATTATTTTTTTAAAAATGATTGTATTCTTATTAAAATAATGTTTCTAAAAATTTCTAAAACTTTTTTCAAAAGTGCCAAAAGGTAGGTATTAACAAAAAACTAACTCCTCACTTCTATGCAAGATGGGGGCTAAACATCACGGAAATTTTGTGGGAATTTTTCACTTTTATGTTTCTGGGGGTAGTGGCTACAAACCTGCATAAGCAGGTCTTGGTTGGAAATTTTTTCTGAGGGCATTATTAGAATAATTGGGCTATATTGAATTTTCTATTTAATTTGCTCTTAGTGTAAATGTGTGTAAAAAACATAATATCATTTTATTATCATTTAGCAGTTTACTCTAAAAGCCACATTGTTAAGTAAATGAGTCGCCTCATAAAAAATAAAAATGAAATTATTTAAACGGTCATTTCCTCAATGTGTAGTGCATGCACTAAAACCCTTTTTATGTAAAAATGGTGTGGTAAAAATATAAATTGAAATTGGATAATGGAAAATTAAAACCCACAAGCCACATTACAATGCATGACCACTCACTCAAGCTTTTAACTATGGGATAGTTTACATTAATGCAAAATTCTTTTTTTACATTTAAAAAAAAAACATATCATTGCACCGAATCTTTTTGAGTTCAGCTTTAGCAATAATTTTAAGTCAATACCGTAAAAAAACGCTTTTGATTTAAAATCCATTTTGAAATGAGCAAAGCAAAGCTCCACATTTAGGACTCGGGCAATTATTTAAAAAGCTCTTATGATTGGCGTATTCTAAAATGCATTCAAAAGAAACCCTAGAGTGAGTTTGGATATAATTCATTTAAATAGCAGCTACTAATTAGGGCATGATAAAGAGGCGGTCGTTTATTCATTGAGCAAACAAAAAAGCGCATCCTAGTGAAAACATTGAGATAAATAAGATAAAACTAAAGTTAAAGGAGAGCTTTAAAGTAGATAGCAAGCTCTGATAATAGCAGAAGTAATTATAAAGTTTGGATCACTAAAATAACGGCGGCAACGGGAAGAATGAATGTCTACTGCACAGTTCCTTCCATTAAATGTTTTATTTTAAAATTATTGGGCAAATTAACGTTTTGCTTCTTCAAATGGCAAACAAAAATTGTCCAAGGAATATATGCGAAATATTCCAATTAATTTTCATCTCAACAATTTGCTAAAACAAGCAATACCGTGTTCTAATTAAAACAACAATTATATAACATGAAATTTATAGAACTATTCTAATATTGTATTTAGTTATAATTGATTCTCGTTTCTATTTAATGAAGTTATAATTTCCGAGTAAACATGAAATGCTTCAGCAAACATCCAATGTAAGGCTCGTTAAAATAGTTAAATCAAACAGAAAAGTTTGAAGATCCACAAGTAAATCAAAATGTAGTACACACATTGAATGTTGTGATGGTATTTTGAAATGAAAAAGAAAGAGATAGGGGAACGTTCAAGCCACATCGCATCACGTTTATGTTCGTTTGAATTGCAACATTAGTTTACATTTGCATTTCATATTTTATTTTCATTTTGCTGTTTGAGCGAACTCAAATACTTGAAGGGACGCAAAACAACCGTGAATATATGACTGAGAAAACAGACTAATAATGTACACTGCTAATTTTTAATGCATCAATAAATGCAATGAAGAAAACCATTTAAAGTGTGTTTCTTATAGGCGTATTCCATATATAATCGACCAAAATTCGGATTTCGAGTTGCTGCATGACTTTAAATCCTTTTGAGGTTTGGTCCAGTGCTTACTTTTAATAACTTCTTTCCATTAAAAAATTAGCAGCTGAATATTTGCACTCCTTCCCTAATAGTTAGCACCTCAAACTATAAAAAATGACCAAATTTGGGCCTAAAAAAAGCTATGTGAAAGTGAGTAAACTTTTTTTTTTTTAGGTTGAAATGTTACCAAAGACATAGTAAACAATAAAAAAAATAAACGGTCTTGTGATTCGATTTTGAGCAAATGTAGCATATTAAAACCGTTGCAGCTTCTAAACAAGGATAAATCACAGACCAAATTTTTTTTTCACGCGTCTCTATTACCCCTACAACATTTAAAAATAATCAAAAAAAAAATTTACCCAGTTCCACATAAATTTTTTTAGTGCCATATTTGGTCATTTTCCATAGCTGCCTGGTAAATAAGGAGTGCAAATATGCAGTTCATATTTTTTTTATAAAAAGATGTGTCTTTTGTCAACTAAAAACTACTACTAATTTTAATCTTTCAAGAATTTAAAATATGATTTGATCTTGTTTAAATTTAACGTACTCGGTAACATTTTAAAATCATTGCTGTTTCTAAACGAAGTTAAATCACAAAAAAAAAATATTTTTTTAATGAATCTCCATTAGCACATTAACATTTTAAAGTTATCAAAAAAAAAACGTACCCAGTCCCACATAGCTTTTTTTGGACCTAAACTTGATCATTTTCAATAGTTTGAGGTACTTAATAGTAGAGAAGGAGTGCAAATATGCACCTCCTGATTTTTTAATAAAAACAAGTGTCTATTGTCAACTTAAAATTACTAACAATTTTAATCTTCGAAAATCGCAAAATCAAAAAATTTAATTTTTAATCTAAGACAAAAAAAATTATGATAATTAAAAAAAAAAAAATTCCACTTCACCCTGGGTAAGGATTGTACCCACCAAATATAAAACAAATCAAATAATAGCAACTATGATTGGTCGATTTTATATGGAATATAAGCTTCTCTGTAACCATTGATCTTGCCCACGTTTTTAGTACATTATATTCCATCCTAGAGCTCTAAGGTTTACGTTTTTAGTGTTTACGCTCCAGATTGCCTATTAAGGATAAACCTTAAAACAGCACAAATTAACAAGTATGAGGTCTGCCGCGCCAGTTCATCCGGATCTAATTAACCTTATGAAAGGCATTGGCTAAAAGATACTAAAAGAAAACATGTAGTTAAGATCGTTAACTAGTAAGATATCTCTAACGACATTTAATCAGTAATAAAATAACCGTAAATACGTCATTTACCAGCAAAGTAAGGAAAACCATAAAAGTTTTAACTTTGCCAATTTTAACAACATGCACATCGTTGGCTACTTTTGTACTACAACTCGACCAAATTGGAATGTCTTATTTACCTAGGTAATAGAAAAGCTCTAACTCTGAAACAAAAAGTTTCTGCCTTGTGACTCCGGGTATTTACGCAAAAAATAAAACAAATAATGCTGATGATTACATTGAAACTCTTAACCCAATTAATCTAATTAAAATTTGTAGGTTGCTTAGAAAAAAATCCCAACCAAGATCTGCTTATGCAGGATTGTAGACACTACCCCCAGAAATATAAAAGTGAAAAATTTTCACAAAATTTCCGTGACGTTTAGCCCCCATCCTGCATAGAAGTGAGAAGGAGTTTTTTGTTAATAATATTCGGCACTTTTGAAAAAATTTTTAATAATTTAATATATTTTTTCTAATAATTTCTAGAAACCTAATTTTTATAAGAATACAATCATTTTAAAAAAAATAATAAATTACCAATATTAACGATTCTATGGCTCTTTAAAAATCACCTTATTTCATCATAATCGTCCATCTTAGTCATAGAGTCCTGAAGCATAGATTGCAGCGTTCTCTGTAGAACCAAATTAGCACATTTTTAAGGTGCTATAAAATCGTTAATATTTGTGATTTTTTTTTTAAATGATTGTATTTTCATTAAAATAATGTTTCTAAAAATGTTTAAAACTTTTTTTAAAAGTGTCAAATAGTTTAGGTAATAACAAAAAACTAACTTCTCACTTCTATGCAAGATGGGAGCTAAACGTCACGGACATTTTGTGGGAATTTTTCACTTTTGTGTTCCTCGGGGTAGTGGCTACAAACCTGCATAAGCAGATCTTGGTTGGGATTTTTTTCTGGGGGCATTATTAGAATGATTGGGCTACTTTGTAGCAGAGCCAAAAATGATGTTTAAGTTGTAAATCAAAATTAATAAGCCAATAAAAATAGGTCAATTTAGTACCTCATTGAAATTGTCAATCCATCATTCTATTCAAGTTCTCTAAAATAAATTACATCGTTGCAACTATTACACTGCGCGCACATATTGCAATATTTATAAAGCCAACAGACATTTTAGCCAAGTAAAATGTTGAAGCGTTACCTATTTGTTGACTATTTACCTGAGGGACGATCAGTTTCAACTTTTGCACGTCGTGTAACTGTATAAAATATCTCAAACTTCAAACGTGATATTTTGCTTTGAATTTCTATTTTTTTCTGGATAAGTAGACTAGTTTGTAAATACTCACGCAAAACGGAAATCAATCAAATTTCATTAAACGCAGAAACGTTACACAGGAAAAATTGTTGCCTAATGTTTCGTAGCGAAGATACAGCTCCGCAATTGTATTTCTCAGGAATAATTCAATCTCAGAGGGCGTAGCAATATTTCACCCTAGAATAGACTTCCATCACTGCCTCGATTTTCTTTTGTTGTTTGCTAATCATTTTAAAATTAATCATGTCTGGTGTTCTGTTCTTTTACAACACACACTAATGTTTTCCTTACGCTAATAAAAACATGATTTATAGCCCAAATTATGATATACATTAATGTAATTTCGGGATAAATTAGCCTAAATTAGCGCTGTTTGTTCACACCAACAATTTTGTTATTATTGCCTTTAACGCCGCAGACAAAAATTGTTATTGATGAGGTAGCATAGAAAATTTACATAAAAACAACAATAAAAAACTCACAAGGTAAACATTTTATAAATTATACGGTTATAAAATGGTGGATGCGCCGGGTTACCATCGCATGTATTATTATGTACCTATTTGTTTGAACCAAAAAAGGCATATGTAAACCATTTAACTCTTGGCCTATGATCCCACAAGACATCTTAACCTGAACTTAAAGTACCTTTCCACAAAATCGAGCGCCCGGAAAAAAACGTAAAATAAAATTAAGAGTTGAAAAGCAATTTTAGAATAGCAGTTCGTGTTTTTATTTAGTTTTCGATTCCCCGTCTTATTGTAGTAATAAAAGTATTCGAAGATAGAAAGTAGAATGGCAGAAACAATCGGCATTTGCAATTTAATGTAAATAAGGCTTTGCGCAACCATGTTTACAAAAGGTGTTTTGGAATCCTGCAATAAAATCGACAATGCACTTTTAAATAAAGAAACATAAACTTTTAAATCAGGAGGACTGATTTAAATATTCATTGGCCATCTGATTTAAGTTATTCTTCGGCGAGAAAATGTTGCATATTTACTTTGATTGATTTTTTAAACAGGTAAAGGACACAATAGATTTAACTAAACAATAGAATTTAAAAACAAATATTTAAACCATTAAATTCGAATAGTTTTAAAAACTTCCCACAATTCTTCCTAAAACTTTACCGAAAGTTTTCTAATGAAAGTCAGAGTTATAATTTTGCCTTTAATTATTCTTTAAGGCGTTAATTTATGCCGGAATAATAAACGTCCAGACGTTTCCTGCAACTCTAATAATTCTGTAAAAGTTGCGCCAAACAAATTAGGGGAAAGTGGACTACGATGGAATTTTTTTTTGCAACAATTTTATGTTTACTAATAGCCCAATCATTCTATTTAAAATTTGTAGGTTCCTTAGAAAAAAATCCCAACCAAGATCTGCTTATGCAGGATTGTAGGCACTATCCCCAGGAATATAAAAGTGAAAAATTCCCACAAAATTTCCGTGACGTTTAGCCTCCATCTTGCATTAAAGTGAGGAGTTAGTTTTTTGTATTCAAGAGTACGTGAAATATCATTTGATGTAACAATGCCGTTTGATGTTTTTTGAAGGAAAATGTTTTGATACTTTTATTGATTATGTTACTACAAAAGAGTATTAAAGATAGCATGATTGGAATGCAAGTTTGGAATTTTCTTTCTTAGAAGGAGAAACTATATTTTATTAGTTTTAAATGATTTATTTTAAGTCAAAAAGGGTTTGATATTTTGACCTTTATATTGCAGGAATTTTTTGACCTTTTATACGTTCGTGCGTTTGGGCAGTTAATTATTTTATTTTTAATGACGTTTTTTAATTTATTGCCTTTTAAATGCTATAGAAAGTAATGCTAATCTTTTTTTTTGTCCATACAAATTTTTTAAAAATGCGATGAAGTTTTTTTTTCTGCAGAGGAAGATTTTTTAGTATAAATATTTTAACCCCACGCACCTTTGGTAAAACTTCTAATTCCAACTTGTGTGTGAAAACTATGTTTCGAAGTGATGATTTTGTGACGGACATCTTAATTTTGGTTCCAATTAAAACTTAACAAACCATTTTGCATAGTGTACACCACCTTACAAACAATTAATTAAACATTCAGTTTGTAATTACTATTCTTACCACTATGATTATTGGTCACATTTTTTTATGTAATTTGCTTGAAAAATGTTTTCTTATCTTGAGTCAAGGTGCGTGTTTAAGGCCGTTTTTCATGGGCGTTGTTATTATTTTAATAAAGAAATAAATTTCTGTCAGGAATCTCTGCATTACTAGTGTTAAAATAGGGGTACAAATTTGAAAAACCTTTGGTTGTAAAGGCCGATTTATAGAACGTTACTTTCACTTTACTTCCGCTTTACTTTGGCGTAACTTTACAGAAAATTAAATAAAATACATGGGAATGTATTAGCAAATTTATACTTCACTTTAACGCTAATTTGCTGATTCAATTAGCTGTAAGTAGTAATATCAAAAGCCGAGCTTGGCCGATCATGCGCAAAATTTGTAAAAATGAGATATTTACCATTATTGTCAAGGGTGGTGATTACGGAATATCGCATCGTACGAAACCTGTTGATCTTCTTATGTAGGTTTCGTACGAAGCGATATTCCGTAATTACCGCCCAGGTGTAAATAGTCAGAAGTCGCGAGTTCAGACACATGCGCATACCTGTTCCCAATTTCACGTAACTTTACAATCTATAAATTAAGCAAATTTGTTAAGTTACGCGGAAGTGAAGTTACGCCGAAGTAAAGTGAAAGTAACGTTCTATAAATCGCCCTTAATGGATGTATAACTTTACAGTTACAGTTCATTGGGGCGCAGATGTTAATAAATCCAATTATTTACGTAAAGGTGACATGTTCACGGTAATTACTGCCAATTACCTTGATGCTGTGTAATGCTTTTTTGTATTACAAAAGCTTTAAAATTTGTTATCGTTAGTAAATTTAATTTCAAGCATCTGAGCCTCATTTAAAACTCAATGCCTATTTTGTATAAGTAAATGTAAGACATTTTTTACTAGTGCCTGAATTATATTTTGTTGGGGCTCATTAAAGTAAATTGTTTTGTTGCAGATTTGACGTCCGAGGACGATCGTATTCAAAAGCTCGTTACTGGTCAGACCCCGACGTGTTCGGTCCCAGAGCTTACTTTGTCACGGTTTCCAAGCCTGCCGCCTTGAATATTGATGGTGTTCAAATATCAGACCAAGGAGTCTACAGATGCAGAGTCGACTTTAAGAAAACGCCTTCTCGAAACTTCGCCGTTAATCTGACAGTTATAGGTAAATATTTGGCTTTTTTGTTTTTTTGCATTTTCTTCCACTTTGTTTGGAATTTTCGATTGTTCGGATTGTTTCAATATTTCTCAAATCACTTGAGATTTGAGCGCATAATCCTGGAAGTTTGTTTTGCTAATAGAAATAAGTTTTTAATAATTTAGTGAAGCGATATTATGTAGCAGCTCTTGAAATCAAATAAAGTTGCATCGATTAGCAAACTTTGTACACAATCATTTTTAATTAATAAAGTTTTGAATAATATTTTAAAGAGATTAATACTTTAGAAATAATTTTGTATTAAACCGTTTATACGCAATGATTTTGTGCAACTTCTATTTATAAAATAAAATGTAATTTTCTAGTTAAAAATCCACTTTAATAAAAAAAGTAAATTACTTGTGTAGGCACAAAAAGTTAAGTTAAAGTACATTTCTTTTGAAGTTTAAAAGCTTCTTTTATTACAAAAACAATTAGAAAGTTTGAAATTTAGTTTTTTGGTAAAATATTTAACGCAGTATATTTATAATGGAGAAGCAAAAGTAAACTGTCTCACCATCTGTTGAAAATGTATAAAGATTAAATTATAATTAGACGAAAGCGTAGAGCTGTAATGAAATTGTATTTCAGGTTGACGCTTTAAATTATTTTAATAAAATATTATAAAGCAAAAGACAAAGTGTCAGAAACTATATATTTTATATTTTTAAATATCACACGTCTACTTTACGATTTAATATACGCCAGCTACGTGTCGCTGCCAGAAAAATGTTATAATAAATAAACGGAATAAATCACAATGAGCAGAATAATGATTTACACAAATTAAAATTACATTTGTTGTAATTAGACATGGCGTTTGGTAAACTTCCGCCTATTACTTTAAAAATTGAAATGTTAAAATATGGAATTGTCAACCGCATAATGCATGCATTTCCAAAACATCAATTCAATTTTATTTATCACGAATACAGCCTGCTGTTTTTACATTTCACTGAGTTTTATTTAGTTTCAATTTGGCCTACGGATGTATTATTTTACCGATAAAGTCAATTCACACAACAACCTGGATTCAATCATGCTTACAATATCTATAGAGTGGCTCAAATAACTCAAAAGCAATCTTAAAACAAATATCCTACAGCAAAAAAAAATTAATCCAAATTTTTTGTCAAGCTTTTGAAGAATTTAAAAATACATTCTAAAACGTTGTGCAACTGCATTCGAAACAGTACAACTGGTAATATTAGCCAGAAATTCATGTGGCACGTATTATTATAATTGTTTTTAGTACAGGCATTATCAACTGCAATTAAATTGCTGTACATTCTAGAAGCTATTTCAGAAATAAAACGTTGCAATTTGTTTCAGTCCCTCCACATCAACTATTGATCTATGATAGCTCTGGACGAGATGTTAACAATGGGGTTATTGGTCCTCTTGAAGAGGGGACAGATTTAACTTTGACTTGTGAAGTTCGAGGAGGTAAGTAAAAACAGAATTAGTTTTTTATAAGACTCTTCTGCGACCGATGATCCTGCCCACGCTTTTAGTACATTATATTCCATCCTAGAGCTCTAAAGGCCGATTTATAGAACGTTACTTTTATTTTACTTCCGCTTTACTTCGGCATAACTTTACAGAAATTAAATAAAATACATGGGAATGTATTAGCAAATTTATACGTCACTTTAGCGCTACTTTGCTGATTCATTTAGCTGTAAGTAGTACTGTCAAAAGCCAAGCTTGGCCGATCATGCGCAAAATTTGCAAAAATGAAAAATTCACCCTTATTGTCAAGGGTGGTGATTACGGAATATTGCTTCGAACGAAACCTGCTGGTCTACTTATGTAGGCTTCATACGAAGCGATATTCCGTAATTACCGCCCAGGTTTAAATAGTCAGAAGTCGCGAGTTCAGAAACATGCGCATACCTGTTTCCAATTTCACGTAACTTTACAATCTATAAATTAAGCAAATTTGTTAAGTTACGCGGAAGTGAAGTTACGCCGAAGTAAAGTGAAAGTAACGTTCTATAAATCGCCTTTTTAACAAAAATAGTGTAAATAAATAGCAAAAGATGTAGTTCATCAACTATGTCTTTGGAGGTATTCACAAAGTGAAGTTAGGTAAGTTGAGGCTTTGAAACTTAATATAGGTACATAATCTCTAGAGAAATGTTACCTAAGATCCTAACAAAGCCAGGATGGAGAAAGTTAGTAAACATCAATTATTCAATCCTGTTGACCGCCAAAATACCTCATGCGGTAAATACAACCTCATTTATAATTTATTACGCGTAATCGCCTTCCTATTAGCCATAATGCTTTCCAAGCCAAATTACATTAAAACTAAATAAGTTTTCGATAAACCCCACCACTGACAATAAGCGTTCATCAGTACACGGCTAATAAAAATAACTAAACAATTTAATTAAGCGAAAGCATGAGGAAAGCACGAAAAATAATATTATTAGAACAATAAACTGCACTTGAAATTTTAATTAGTTTGCCAACGCAATATTAAAGGTATAAATGCGCTTTCTCGTTTCGTTTTATACTACTTAAACGTTTATTTTATTTGCCGTAATAAAAACATACCAAAGTACCTGCAATATTATTCTTGCGCGAAATATTCTAAAACCGAATAAAAATCGAGATAATAAAACACTTTAGTACACAAACAAAAAATGGCGAATGCGCCGGATCAGCACTACACACTAACATCAATAATATGGCGAATGCGCCGGGCAACCACTTTATGTTAAAACTTGAGTGAGTTAAGTAATACAAAATTTAAACCAAAAATGACTAGTCTGTAAAAATTCAAAGCGTTAAACTTCTTAGTACTCACCTCAGCTTTAGTAATAATAATGCTATGCTAAAAGTTTGGATGAGGTTGATACAATAAACTTTAAAATTAATTCCAGCTAGGGAAAGCTTTTGAAAATCACTTTAATTACACCGTAAGGAGGCGTTTCGGTGCTTAACTAACACACGCGCGCTTCTGAGCTAATTTCAAACTTTGACGTTTCTTTATTGTGGAATGCGGCTGGAACTAAAATAATACCCCTTTAAAAAAAGGATATTTAATGCATCTTTTATGATATAGTGCTCTATTTTTTATGTAATTTTGTATAATAAAAGTTTCTTTCAAGTTATTATAATGCTTGTAAAATCAGGAACGTCCGCATTTAAAAATTTAACATAAGAAAGGAATCAGTTAAAGTAAAAGCATCTCCTTTCTTGACAATCTCGCTACTGTTTATTTTTAGATTGAAGTAGTTTCTTTCTTCTTGCCATATTGAAGTCGAACATAATACTTTGATGCTGGGTATTTACATATTAATCCTTTTTAAAGAAAAATAAATCTCCTTCTATCTTAGAGTGGAATTACTTTTTTGCATTTTCAAGTCACAAGATGTATGTGCAGCATTAGTACTTAAGCACTGTGTTTTATTCACAGAAAAATAGATATTTTTGTATACAGGGCGTATTAAAACATATTTTACAAAAATTCAGTCATATCAAAAGTAGCACTTAAAATTTTTCCCATCCTTTTTTTTGGCTTAATTTAATTAACTGTAAGTCTAATCCATGTTGACGGTTGAAATCAATTTATAATAATAGGAACAAAAAACAAACAGCACTGCCACTTACGATAAATATTAAATTAGCGAAATTGTTTTTTGCAGTCGGAAAAAAGACTGCTGTATTCGGAAAAATCCTGCCATTCGAAACGTATTACGGACTTTGCTCCACTTCAATTCTAGTTGGCTCTGCCAAGCCGATATCCAAATCCTCACTTTATTTTACCGCGTTTTAGCTTTGCCACTTCTATGGCATATGTGGGGCAGAAAACATACCTAAAAATTCAGGTTTTGGAAAAAATATATGACAAAATAAGTGGTATCCATGTAGACAAGAAAATTAGCTGAAATATCTTTTATTGCTACGTAAACTTAACTAACCTTTAGTTTGTTTGCATAAGTATGAAAGTTTTCGGGCATCTAATTAATTTTTTAAAGCCGTGAGATTAAAAAAACTTGATTTTGGCCAAAATCGACAATTTTTTAATACCTACCCCTTCAAAAAAAGTAAAAAAATTTAACGTCGCTGATTTGTACCAAACTTTTTTTGTAGATTATTTTAATGCTACAGAACACTAGAAGCCACTTAGTTTTTCATAAAAATTATAGCTTTAAATTTTAAAATAAAAAATATTTGCTCCCTCAAATTTTCCAAAGAAGTCAGAAATTTAAAATTTGTACGCAAGTGTTTTTTCGAAAATTGATAAAAGATAATATTAGAAGGTAAAATTCGAGGCAAAATGGTGCTTTTAATATTAAAATTGGATAAAAAATTATTTTTCCAAAATTTTACCATCTTGCCAATTTTTTTTTTATGAAATGGTCTGTCTTTAAGGCACGATAACTTTAGAACTAGACCAGATACACAAGATATACAGGGTGTTACCAAATAAGTAGGAAAAAATTCAGGGGGTAATTCCTGAACCCATTTTAAGGAAAAAAGTTAATATGAACATGTGTCCGGAAATCCTTCGTTTCTGAGATACAGCCCCCCCAAAAACCCCTTAAAAATCGGTTTATTCGCTATAATTTCGAAATAAATAATTTTTTCAAAAAATTTTATAGGATCTATTTGATTTATCTAAATACTACAAATATTTTTCCCTTTGTAAAATTTAAAAAAACGTGTTAATAGTGGGGGCCCTTAGGGGGCTGTAAGAAAAAAAAAGTCAAAATCGGTCATATGTTTATAGGTACTTTTTTTCTTAAAATGGGTTCATAAATTACCCCCTGAATTTTTTCCTACTTATTTGGTAACACCCTGTATTGTTTGATTTTGATTCTGCAGCTTATTTTGCATAAGTATGGAAGTTTTCGGCCATGTACATATTTTTTTAAAGTTGTGACAGTAAAAAAACTTGATTTTGGCCAAAATTGACAATTTTTTAATACCTACCCCTTCAAAAAAAGTGAAAAAATTTTCTGTCTCCGATTTATACTAAACTTTTTTTGTAGGTTATTTAAATACTACAGAAAGCTAGGAGCCACTTAGTTGTTCAAAAAAATTATAGCTTCAAATTTTAAAATATGATACAAAATTATTTTCCGCCCTCAAACTTTCTAAGAAAGTAAGAAATTTAAAATTTGTACGAAACTGTTTTTTCGATAATTGATAAAAGATAATATTAAAAGGTAAAATTTTAGGCAAAATGGTGCTGTTAATTTTGAAATTGGATAAAAAATTATTTTTCCAAAATTTTACCATCTTGCCAATTTTTTATATGAAATGGGCTATCTTTAAGACACGATAACTTTAAAACTAGACGAGATAAAAAAGATATATTGTTTGATTCTGATTAAGCAGCTTATTTTGCATATGTATGGAAGTTTTTGGGCATGTAAATATTTTTTTAAAGCCGTTACACTAAAAAAACTTGATTTTGGCCAAAATCAGCAATTTTTTAATACCTAACCCTTCAAAAAAAGTGAAAAAAATTTCTGTCGCCGATTTGTACCAAACTTTTTTTCTGGATTATTTTAATACTATCGAAAACTAGGAGCCACTTAGTTTTTTATAAAAACTATAGCCTCAAATTTTAAAATAAGATACAAAATTATTTTCGTCCCTAAAACTTTCTAAAAAAGTTAGAAATTTAAAATTTGTATTTTCGAAAATTGACAGAAGATAATATTAAAAGGTATAATTTTAGGCAAAATGGTGCTTTTAATTTTGAGATTGGATAAAAAATTGTTTTTCCAAAATTTTACCATCTTGCCAATTTTTTTTTATGAAAATGGGCTGTCTTAGAGACACGATAACTTTAGAACTAGACCAGATAAAAAAGATATCTTGTTTGATTCTGATTCAGCAGCTTATTTTGCACAATTATGGAAGTTTTCGGGCATGTACATATTTGTTTAAAGCCGTGGCAGTAAAAAAACTTGATTTTGGTCAAAATGGACAATTTTTTAATACCTACCCCTTCAAAAAAAGTGAAAAAATTTAACATCGTTGATTTGTACTAAACTTTTTTTGTACATAATTTTAATGTTACAGAAAACTAGGAGCCACTTAGTTTTTCATAAAAATTATAGCTTCAAATTTTAAAACAAAAAAAATATATTTTCCTCCCTCAAATTTTCTAAAGAAGTAAAAAATTTATAATTTCTACGAACTGTTATTTTGAAAATTAACAATAGATAATATCAGAAGATAAAGTTTTAGGCAAAATGGTGCTTTAAATTTTAAAATTGGATAAAAAATTATTTTTCCAAAATTTTACCATCTTGCCAATTTTTTTTTATGAAATGGGCTATTTTTTAAACACGATAACTTTAGAACTAGACCAGATAAAAAAGATATCTTGTTTGATTCTGATTCAGCAACTTATTTTGCATAAGTATGGAAGTTTTCGAGCATGTACATATTTTTTTAAAGCCGTGACAGTAAAAAAACTTGCTTTTGGCCAAAATCGACAATTTTTTAATACCTACCCCTTCAAAAAAAGTGAAAAAGTTTCAAGTCGCCGATTTATACAAAACTTGTTTTGTGGATTATTTTAATACTACAGAAAACAAGGAGCCACTTAGTTTTTCAAAAAAATTATAGCTTTAAATTTTATAATAAGATACAAAATTATTTTCGTCCCTAAAACTTTCTAAAAAAGTTAGAAATTTAAAATTTGTACGAAACTGTTTTTTTCGAAAATTGACAGAAGATAATATTGAAAGGTATAATTTTAGGCAAAATGGTGCTTTTAATTTTGAAATTGGATGAAAAATTATTTTTCCAAAATTTTACCATCTTGCCATTTTTTTTTTATGAAATGGGCTATCTTTAAGACACGATAACTTCAGAACTAGATCAGATAACAAAGAAATATTGTTTGATTCTGATTCAGCAGCTTATTTTGCATAAGTGTGAAAGTTTTCAGGCTTGTACATATTTTTTTAAAGCCGTGAGAGTAAAAAAACTTGATTTTGGCCAAAATCGACAATTTTTTAATACCTACCCCTTCGAAAAAAGTAAAAAAAATTCCTGTCGCCGATTTATACGAAACTTCTTTGGTGGATTATTTTAATACTACAGAAAACTAGGAGCCACTTAGTTGTTCAAAAAAATGATAGCTTCTATTTTTAAAATAAGATACAAAATTATTTTTCTCCCTCAAACTTTTTAAAAAAATTAGAAATTAAAATTTCTTACAAAAGTGTTTTTTTCGAAAATTGACAAAAGATAATATTACAAGATAGTTTGCGGGTAGTAACACCACGTACTTAATTCATTCTTATCAACCATCTTTTAGCATATTCAAAGTTTTACATTACTACCAACCTAAATTATTCCAAAACTACATTAAATTGCATTGCAAGTATCCCATAGCAAAGAAACACATTAAATTTACAGAGTTTTTACTTAAGAGTCTTGGTTTCTGTTTTACGTCAGGTTTGCATAATTTATCGAAGCAAACACAACATAAATTATACCATAGTTTCACCTCTCTTTTGAAATGGTTGTTTCAAAGTAGTTTCACCTCATCAGTACAGCAAAATGTTTATAATCCTGTTTCTTGTGTTGCAGGAAAACCTGTCCCAACAGTGAGCTGGTTCATAAACGACAGAATGGTAGACGGTCGCGTCTCGTACTCCAATAGTCAAACAGTAACCATAAACAAATTCGAAAGAATAAACGTTAAACGCGAACACTTAAACTCAACTTTTAAATGCCAAGCATCAAACACAAAACTAATGATGCCAGTGGAAAAGTCGGTGCGTTTGGAATTGATCCTGAAGCCGTTATCTATTCTTATGCCAGAGAAGCCACGACAAATGACTGCTGATCAGGAGTATATTATTCAGTGTCACGTGAAAGGATCAAGACCTAAGGCTACGATTACTTGGACTAGAGATAACCGCTTATTTCGTAGAGGCAAGGTAAGTGCTAGTTCTAATAATAATGTTGCACTATTCGCTAGAAAATTTGATAAAGAACGCTTTACAATCAATAACTTCATGTTTAAAGCCATATAGACATGACAAAAATTAGAATATTATCATTCTATTTAAAATTTGTAGGTTCCTTAGAAAAAAATCCCAACCAAGATCTGCTTATGCAGGTTTGTAGCCACTACCCCCAGGAACATAAAAGTGAAAAATTCCCACAAAATTTCCGTGACGTTTAGCCCCCATCTTGCATAGAAGTAAGGAGTTAGTTTTTTGTTAATACCTAAACTATTTGGCATTTCTGAAAAAAGTTTTAAGTGTTTTTAGGAACATTATTTTAATAAGAATACAATCATTTTAAAAATAATGTATCACCAATATTAACGATTCTATTAGTCCGGTGCGTAAGGTAAATTAATCTGCATTTTGAGGTAGAAACATGAAATTTGGAACATATATTCCTTAGAATATTTAAAAAATATTTGGATATAGAACCCCCCTGAGAAAGTCCCAGGAGCCCCCCAGGGGGGCCCTCTTTATTTAAAGTTTGTAGGATTTTTTTTTAAATAACTGTTTATGATAAATGTTTAAAAATCGGATGGATGATTAATAATATGTTAGTCTTTAACGTCATATTTTTTTTTGGGGAAAAAAATCCCCACTGGTGCGCCAAATTTTCATTTTTATGATTTTTAATTATTTCTTAAAAAACTATTTTTAAATTCAAAATTATACAATTTAAAGATTCTTTTTACACATTTAGACAATTGACCCACCCAAAATATATGTTAACCCCCCCAAATTCCCCCTTGCCAAAAATTTTACATTTTCATAATTTTTTTTACAAATTGTACAGGATAAATGTTTGACAATTAAATAAAAAATCACTATCATTACTATTTTGAGGAAAGAAAATTTATTTTAAAATTCGCACTGCCCCCCCCCCCCCCCCACTAACGCATTTTAATTTTTTCTTTATTATTGTTTTATTTTAGAATCATAAACACTTTTATGACCCCATTTACAGATTTATATCCTTGACCCCCCAAAATATCTGTTCGCCCCCCAAAATCCCCCTTTGCCAAAAATTTAACATTTTTATAATTTTTTTAATAACTGTGCAGGATAAATGTTTTACAATCCAATAAAAAATCACTAAAATTATTATCTTTTGGAAAAAAACTAATGTAAGACCCCCAAATGGGTGCCACTTCATTACGGCATTTTAATTTTTTCTTTAATATTGTTTTAATAGAATTATATACACTTTCACGATCCTATTTACAGATTTATATCCTGGACTTCCCAAAATATCTGTTACATTTTGTTAATGGGGAGGGGAAAGCATTTGGGGGTCTTACAATAATTTTTTTCCTAAAGATAATAATTTTAGTGATTTTTTATTGGATTGTCCAACATTTATCCTGCACAGTTTTTAAAAAAATTATAAAAATGTCAAATTTTTTGCAAAGGAGGATTTTGGGGGGTCAAGGATATAAATCTGTAAATGGGGTCGTAAAAGTGTATATATGATTCTAAAATAAAACAATAATAAAGAAAAAATTAAAATGCGTTAGTGGGGGGGGGAAGCAGTGGGGGTCTTATAATAAATTTTCTTTTCTCAAAATAGTAATAATAGTGATTTTTTATTTAATTGTCAAACATTTATCCTTACAATTTGTAAAAAAAATTATGAAAATGTAAAATTTTTGGCAAAGGGGAATTTTGGGGGGGTTAACATATATTTTGGGTGGGTCAATTGTCTAAATGTGTGAAAAGAATCTTTAAATTGTATAATTTTGAATTTAAGAATAGTTTTTTAAGAAATAATTAAAAATCATAAAAATGAAAATTTGGGGCACCAGTGGGGATTTTTTCCCCAAAAAAAAATATGACGTTAAAGGCTAACATATTATTAATCATCCATCTGATTTTCAAACATTTATCATAAACAGTTATTTAAAAAAAAATCCTACAAACTTCAAATAAAGAGGGCCCCCCTGGGGGGCTCCTGGGACTTTCTCAGGGGGGTTCCATATCCAAATATTTTTTAAATATTCTAAGGAACATATGTTCCAAATTTCATGTTTCTACCTTAAAATGCAGATTACCCTTATTTTTTGAACCTTACGCACCGGACTATATAGCTCTTTGAAAATCACCTTATTTCATCATAATCGTCTATCTTAGTCATAGAGTCCTGAAGCATAGATTGCAGCGTTCTCTGTAGGACCAAATTAGCACATTTTCAAAGTGCTATAGAATGGTTAATATTAGTGATACATTATTTTTTTAAAAATGATTGTATTCTTATTAAAATAATGTTCCTAAAAACATTTAAAACTTTTTTCAAAAGTTCCGAATAGTTTAGGTATTAACAAAAAACTAACTCCTTACTTCTATGCAAGATGGGGGCTAAACGTCACGGAAATTTTGTGGGAATTTTTCACTTTTATGTTCCTGGGGGTAGTGGCTACAAACCTGCATAAGCAGATCTTGGTTGGGATTTTTTTCTGGGGGCATTATTAGAATGATTGGGCTAATAGGAAATGAGGTATACTAATTCCAACCCGGCGCATTCGCCATTTTATGACTACTTACAAAACACAAAAATTTGCTTTTTTATAAATTCTCTTTTTTTGTAAATAAATCCCTCAACAAAGGTAATAGTACACCGACAAGCCATCATAAAGCTATGAATATGATTGCAAAGTAAATATCAACCTTGGTAATACTTTTATCATTTTGTGGTTGAAGCATTTATTTTATGAATAGTTTGGAGAATTTAATATGGAAATCTAAATAATGCATTTATAGTGCAGGTTTTTGTTATCCTATTTACATAAAGACTATTTACAAAGCAGAGTTCACCATTCTTTTATTAAAATAGTACTTTGTTTTAGCAAAAAAACCTCTCATTTTTAAATATTTTATACCTGAAAAAGATTAGGCTACCAATTCGAAACATGTAGCCATTAAAAATTAGGTTTTTTTTACTCAAGTTTGTTGAGAAAATTACCTTTTTAGTGTTTTCAGGGAGCTTTTAGGACAGTCTGTATACACACAATTGGTTTTCACATACTTTCCTACAATTATACTCATTGATCAGATACATTTATTTACCTTAATTAAAGTTAACGATAACAAATAGGTTTAAAACCTCCGGGCCGAAAAATGAACGTTAATTTCGATTGAATATTATTTTATCCTTTTGTTTTAGATTGTGGACGAAGGCAACGATACTATGGTTATAAGTTCGGTAACGTTTGCACCAGTTCCTGAAGATGACGGTACAATTTTAAAATGTATTGGGGACAATCCAAAACTGGCACAAGTTGGAATTGAAGACTCGTTTAAACTGAACGTAGTTTGTGAGTATATACATTTTTATTTCGTTCTTTGAAATGATTTAAATGACACTTAGAATAAGAAGACTAATCTTTACGACGCAATTTTCAATCCAGAAAACATTAAAGTAACAAATATCTCGAAAGAATTTATTTTAGCAAATCTTTCAATTGTACGTATCTGTCTAGCAGTAAAGCCCTTCAAGTTTTCAAGTGATTTTGTTGACGTAACATAAAACTTTTGTTTGTGGTAATAAATTGCAATGCGGGCCTTTAAAATATATTTTCCACTTCTGACACACGTTTTAAAGATTCCGCCGATGTTGCAAGTTTAGTTGGGCTATGTGAAAAATCGATACTAGCGCACCTTTAGTCTTTAGTCTTTACTAAAAGAAAACCCTTATATCCCCTTAAACTAGATGCTTAACCTTACTTAAGGGTTTTGTCGAGGGCTTTGTGTGTTTTATAAACACACGGAAGTTAGTTTTTATTTAGGGGCAAGGTTCCTAGCATAATAAGGATGTCCTCCAAAATCAACAGTCTTCCTTTAAGCTTAGTAAAATGTTTAAATATTATAGGCCGATTTATAGAACGTTACTTTCACTTTACTTCCGCTTAACTTCTGCGTAACTTTACAGAAAATTAAATAAAATACATGGAAATGTATTAGCAAATCTATACTTCACTTTAGCGCTACTTTGCTGATTCATTTAGCTGTAAGTAGTACTGTCAAAAGCCGAGCTTGGCCGATCATGCGCAAAATTTGCAAAAATGAGATATTCACCCTTATTGTCAAGGGATGGTGATTACGGAATACCGCTTCGTACGAAATCTGCTGGTCTTCTTATGTAGGTTTCGTACGAAGCGATATTCCGTAATTACCGCCCAGGTGTAAATAGTCAGTAGTCGCGAGTTCAGACACATGCGCTTAACTGTTCCCAATTTCACGTAACTTTATAATCTATAAATTAAGCAAATTTGTTAAGTTACGCGGAAGTGACGTTACGCCGAAGTAAAGTAAAAGTAACGTTCTATAAATCGCCCTTATTAGTTCAGTACCAATTGGCATATAAACTTGTTAACAAACTTATACAAACTAGCTTATAGTTAAGGGTGTTTCCTAGTAATTTCTGCATAAAATATTTAACTCGCTTACTAAATGTCAGGGTGGGTTCCATCTACCCAACTTATTTGATATTTTTATCTCAATATAAGCATCCCAGTGCTGTGGAGCTAATATTTAAGTATGTTTAAAATAACATTTTATATTCGAAGCAATAAAGTAAAGTGGAGAGACACGACACTAATGCGATAAGGTATTGCTGTTTTAATATTTTGTATTTGCGCCACCACCGAGCGAGGTGCTGCTGCTACATTTACATAAGACGGGCGAACGGTGAGTTTTCATTATAATGGCAAAGCGCCTTAGAAGGAAATCTTTTTAAAAATCTGCACTGGGAAGTTTCGGTTCAGACCAACGATAACCAAAAAGAATCATAATGTTTTTAGTTGAACGACAAAACTTTATTTAGTTGGTGACTAGAATCCTCATGCAAAAGCTTTTGCCGAATCATGTTTTTTAAATGCGCGCATTTATATTTTTTTTAAATAAAAAAGTATGATTATAACCCCACCTTTACTTCGCGCTTACCAAAACAGAAAAACAAACATGTTAAGTTAATTCTGCCGTCCAAGGGAAAAAGACCGTATGTCCCAATTTCATAGTTTTGAGAAAAACGGGTGTATATTTTTACGTTGGTACTTTTTAAACTCTACGTAATTTAGTGATTTTTTTTGTGCGAGGCTATTTGTAATTATAATAATGATCACTTTCCGAAAAAATAATTCAAAAATGTATTTTTGTTCACAAAATATAAACAAAAATGTACTCACGGTGGTACGATGTTACTAATTGTAGTGCTTATACAAAGTAAAAAAACCGTAAGTGACAAATCAATGCAGTTTGCATTGATAAGCTAAGAGAAAAAAGCGTAAGCGTAAAGTCCATTTTTCGACGTCATCCTTTACTAAGTAAAATAACCGTAAGTGCGGACTCGTAAAGCAAAACGACTGATATGCTAAGGAAAAAGACCGTAAGTGTACATGAACTTACGGTTTTTTTGCTTAGTTATGGTACTTACGGCCTTTTTACTTGCAAAATTGATGACGTAGTGGACTACGGTTAATTTGATTCATGTCTTTTTCATACTTCCATGCAAAAAATTATTTTTTTTTTTCAATGAAATCAGTCTAAGATGCCAAAAATGAAAAAATCTCAATTTCGTAAAATTGGGACTTACAGTCTTCTTTCTTTGGACGGCAGAATTTTTGTCTACAAAAACTGGCTTTGTCACCTATTATAATTTTATACCGATCATTAAAAACATCAAACCTTAAAAATATTTAACTCATACATCAAAAAATACATTAGTCAGAATCAATATACATTAAAATTTAACTTTATTTGACTTATGTGTGTTTACCTGCATCATAATAGTGTATTTTTAAATGAATTTGGTATGCTCCAAATGAGGTTTTACCTAAAGGTTGATTTGCCCGGCGCATTCGCCATTTCCTACAGCATTTATTTTCAGTTTGTTTCTGGATTTTCTAAATGGTGTAACTCGTAGCCAACGTCACCTCTGCTTATTTACAGAACGCAAAATTGTATTTTACTGTTGTAATAAGTTGTTCATGGCGAATATTTGTAGAAACCATTCCTCTTAATGTATACTTCTCTGCAAATTCGTTTAAATATACAGCCTGAAATGACTGCTGAAAGAAAAGCTAATGTTTGTCTCGACTCGCCGCACCTTTATGCACATTTGAATACATTTTTCACGATTTATTTCTTTCATTTTATTATCATTTCGGCGGCTAATGTGCTTTCTCCTCGTTTCAGACGCGCCTCAAGTGAGCCTGCATTTGGGAACAACATTAAATCCTGACGACATCAAAGAAGGTGACGACGTGTACTTCGAGTGCCTCATCAAAGCCAATCCAAAAGAACACAAGATTAGCTGGTTTCACGATGTAAGTTTCCTTATTACCTCTTAAATTTACATGCACTTTACTACTTGTTTTAATTTATACGCTTAATACTACAGTCAATCTGTCCTAAATAAAGGGGGTACATCGACAAAATTCCTGGTAGGGCCGCCTTTTTTATATGATGTAACTGGATGTCCAAAGAGTAAAACCCCAAATTGGCGTATATCTACCTATTGCAGAAATGGAGTTATGGCCCCCAAAGGGCCCCCTTTAATTCATCACGGTGGAACTGCACCAAATTTTGCAAATAGATGTCAAATAAGGTTTTAAAAAGATTTTTATAAAAAAAAATCTCTAAAAAAATTCCTTCACCCCCTAAATAGCCACCAAAATGTAATATCCAATCACGTTGGATTTACACCAAATTTTGCAGATAGATGCATAATAACATGCTTAAAAATATTTCCTTATAACTTTTTTACAAAAAATAATTCCTTCGCCCCATAAACGAAGAGGGCTTTTAAGGGGGGCATTTAATTTTTTTTTCAAAAAAAGTTATAAACAAATATTTTTTAGCATCTCATTTTACATCTATCTGCAAAATTTGGTGTAAATCCAACGTAATTGGTTATTACTCTTTGGGGGCTATTTAGGGGGTGAAGGAATTTTTTTAGAGATGTTTATTTTATAAAAATCTTTTTAAAACCTTATTTAACAACTATTTGCAAAATTTGGTGCAGTTCCACCGTGATGAATTAAAGGGGGCCCTTTGGGGGCCATAATTCCATTTCTGCAATAGGTAGATATACGCCAATTTGGGGTTTTACTCTTTGGGCATCCAGTTACATCATATAAAAAAGGCGACCTTACCAGGAATTTTGTCGATGTCCACATACGGATTGACTGTACTATAATTAAAGTAGGAATAGTTTTATTAGCATTTTGAAGTTATAATAAAATGATAATTAACTTTTAAACCCATCCTAGCCTCATTCGTTTCATTGGTCCGCACTCAATTAAATTAGGAAACTTATACCCGACACATTAATATTTCCTGGGGTATCTGCATGAACATTAACTTTTAATTAATTAAAATAGTAATGAAAAGATTTGTGCTTCTCATTAAGTCGGGCTCTGATTATAGTTATCATCCTCGTAAATTATTTGGAGGCTGGAGCCGATAATTTAAATTTTATCGAGATTGTAGATACGTTCTGGAGCCTAGTTAATCCGCCAAAGTACAGTAGCAAGCTGCGATAAATTACAAGAGAATTAATTAGGTAATTAGGCAACTATTTGCCTAATTGAGTAATTGGGGCTGAAAGACAAGCGCGAGCTGCACAAAGTGTGGATCTACTTAATTCTAATCAAAACAAAAATAAATGAAAATGTTTTATCATAGCATTCAATGTCAAATAAAATGAGTAGACTCAACCCATTACGAAAGAGGCGTTATTATACTTCGGACCAAACGTTTTTCGCCATTTCTTTCCCTTAGGCCTAAAGTTGTTTAGATAAAATGTAGCATGGTACTAAATCCAAATCTAATTATCGTTGGTCCTTCTTATTATTCCAGACACACAAAAAGCGTTGACCTTAACAAAAATGTAAACTGACACCCAGACAAAAGGTTTAGTTTAAATCGATAGTGGGGAGAACTCTTAAAGTCCTCTAGGGAGAAATATTTCTTCTGATTCTTTTAAAAGAGCAAAGCAAATAATTCTCGTTTAAGCGTGGCAAGTCTAGGCGTAGATCCCGCCTCATGAGTAATAATTGAACAGTCTTTATGGGCTATAAAGCACGGATTACAGCCAATCTTTATATTAACCCATAAAGTAAGTCAACGCATTTTCATTGCCTTAAATAGATCATGAGTTTTATCCCGGAGGGGGGCGCAACTACAGCATGTCCCAAATGTTTTATCGGTAAAACAAAAATTAAATTTAAAACCATTTTTGTTTTGGTTTTAAATAACCAAAGAATATTGGTCATTTTGTGGCATGTGTAATATACTTTTGCCGTAACCTTTTTCAGTCCTTTCCACAAAATTAATGTTGGTCAACTCAACTAAAGTTCGTAAATTGGAAACACCATAAATACCTAAACGTCCCAAACTGGCTAAAGTTTTCCAAACATTTGCTCAGCGAAAAATCCCTTACCCACAGAAATAACCACTGATTAACTCAGTTTTATTCGCATCGTTTTGTATACGAGCTATAAGGTTTGTTTTTCTTTTCAGGGAGCTGTAGTTACACAAAATATGTCGCTAGGAATCATAATTAGCACACACAGTCTGGTTTTGCAGCGTGTTACGAAAAATCAAAGTGGGGCTTACCATTGTTCAGCAGCAAATTCACAAGGAGAAAAGTCGAGTGCCTCGGTGAAATTGCGCGTTCGCTGTAAGTACACATAACTTGAATTTTTCCTAGGAAATGTTTACAGTAACTACGTACTAAACAAGCTTGAAATTTGATCTAAATTCTTAATTTAATTTTGCTCCATTGAACAACAAAGTTTCTTTTGTATACATATGTTAGCTACGTCATGTTTCCATTGTCCGAAAAAATACAATATTCCAAGAACATATTTTAAAATAATCCCGCTGCTGCTGCACTTGTTTTTTTCTTGCAGAAACATGCAATGTTTGTTGAATAACTTTTTAATGATTCACGCAAAGCAATTTCCCCTGATTAATTAAATAGGAAAAGTTAATTTGTAACAATTAGGTTTAAATGATAGAAGTACCGTCGGTGAAACTTTTCCTCAACTAATCTCAAGAAGCTTTAATACTAAACTAAAATCAGCAGTTGAATCAAGAAATCGTTCGTTAATAATTTGTAACTTTTCCAAGTTGTACACTTTTCCAGGAAACCAACTTTTCAAATGCTCTAAACTGTGCCTACAATGGGACCTAGGGAGCTTACCGTACAACTTTTTATTGTTAAAAGTTTCGGTAAAGGTTGACTGTAAATCCCTAAGGCCAGTGGTTAAGTGTAAAAAATGCATTTTGGCCGGTTTAAACCTCATAAATGACCCGAAGTAAAACACTCAATAAACCGCCCAGTTAAAAATACTTTTTTGCTCACATTCTAAGCATAAAACTCTTTTTAGATGCACCCATTTGCAAGCAGCAGGACATTACAGTGATTGGCGCTTCGATTTCCGAAGTCCTGCGGGTTAAATGCCAAGTTTCAGCCGATCCACCTAAAGTAGAATTCGTGTGGCAGTTCAACAACAGCGGTGAAAGTTTCGATGTGTCCCACGAACGTTTGGTGACCTCTAGCGGTAACTACAGCGAACTGATGTACACCGCTTCAACGCCTAGAGATTACGGAACATTAACGTGTTGGGGAAAGAACGACATCGGTCGACAGGCTGAGCCTTGTGTGTTCCACGTCGTTCCAGCTGGTAAGAAAGAATCTTTAAAAAGCTTCATTCACAATGAAAATTAGCTTGCATCCGGTAAGAATTAAGGTAGCTTGTAAGAGCTTGAAATATGTATTTGTGATATACCATTCACAATGAATTAGCTTGTAAGAGCTCATGCAAGCTAATTCATTGTGAATGGTATATCCCAAATACATATTTCAAGCTCTTACAAGCTACCTTAATTCTTACAACATGCAAGCTGATTCTTAAGTGGGATTCACAATGAAAATTAGCTTGCATGCGGTAAGAATTAAGGTAGCTTGTAAGAGCTTGAAATATGTATTTGTGATATACCATTCACAATGAATTAGCTTGTAAGAGCTCATGCAAGCTAATTCATTGTGAATGGTATATCCCAAATACATATTTCAAGCTCTTACAAGCTACCTTAATTCTTACAACATGCAAGCTGATTCTTAAGTGGGATTCACAATGAAAATTAGCTTGCATGCGGTAAGAATTAAGGTAGCTTGTAAGAGCTTGAAATATGTATTTGGGATATACCATTCACAACGAATTAGCTTGCATGAGCTCTTACAAGCTAATTCATTGTGAATGGTATATCCCAAATACATATTTTAAGCTCTTACAAGCTACCTTAATTCTTACCGCATGCAAGCTAAATTTCATTGTGAATGAAGCTTTATTGTGAATCCCACTTTAGAGAAGCTAGACCCGGTGTAACGTTTTTTACCTTGCAGAGAAGCCAGGTCCGTTAACAAACTGCACTCTTCACTCACCGGACTTAAACAAAACCAACGAGCTCCTGGAAATAACCTGCAAAGAAGGGAACAACGGAGGGCTTCCTCAGATCTTCATACTGGAAGCATATGATGTTAATAATCGTATGAAATTACGGCTAAATCAGACAAGCGTCAGTAGTGAGATGCCGCTCTTTAGAATAGACTTGTCGGAACTACCCCCCTGGGAAGGCACTCCGCCCGCCCTTAGGATTGTAGTGTACGCACAAAACGCTAAAGGGAAAAGCGATAGCTATGTTTTGGAAGATATCATGCTAAACGATGCTGAAAAACGCACTGGTAAGTCTTTTAAACACAGCCAAGGATATAATCTTTTTTTGGAACTTTTGGTTTAATTGATGCTATGAACTTTTATAGGCAACTCCAAACGCGACACCCGATTCTTTTCAATGTGCTCTAATTTCTTAACACGTTTTTTTAAAAAATATCTAAAGGCAGATTCATATTTTATAGTTAAAAAGTAATCTACAAAATAAGTTTCGTTGTAATAGAAGACAAAAATTTTTTTTGCTAGACATTTTTGAAAAAAACTTTAAAATTTGGCCAATTTTGAAAAACTCTAGAAAAAAAATAAAAGCACTCCAAAGGCGACACCCGATTTTTCTTAAAGTGCTCTAATTTTTTAAAACGTTTTTTTAGAAAAATCTAAATACAGATTCGTATTTTACAGCTAAAAATTAGTCTACAAAATAAGTTCCATTCTAATCGACAACAAAAAAATTTTTTGCATGGCATTTTTAAAAATTTTCAAAATTTGGCCAACTTTGAAAATCTCTAGAACAAAAATGAAAGCACTTGGGGAAAAACCGATTGCAGATTTGGTTTGTACGGCTTTTAATAAGCCTAAAAACAAAGCCTCCAGCAAATTGTTTTTTTCAAAATTTTCCGAGAAATTTTCCTTGTTTTGAACTAAGGGATAAGGGTTCAAATATTCGCAGTTTTTTAATGGTCTCGGATTTAAATAATTTTTGCTACCAATAAATGCCATCAGTGCTTATGTAAAACGAGCTGCTTAATCCGAATTTGGCACTTAAACAGTCCTAGCGCTTTTAGTTTTATTGTAACGAGCTTTCAAAGGCTATTCCAGACGCGACACCCGATTTTTTTTTTAAGTGCTTTTATTTTTTTAAACGTTATTTTAAGCAAAATTTAATGGCAGATTCGTACCTTACAACTAAAAAGTAGTTTACACAATAAGTTCAATTTTAATCAAAAACAAAAAAATTTTTGCTAAACATTTTTGAAATTTTTTAAAATTTGGTCAACTTTGAAAAGCTCTAGAAAAAGTTAGTTTTGACGCCTCCTTAATTAATAACCGCGATAATACCAATCCAAAAAGATGTCCTAAAACATTCATTTTTTAATTTTCAGACGGAGGCACAGCGATAAGCATGGTTCCTCTAGCAGCCCTTTTAACAGGACTACTTCTAACAGTAGGTCTCGGAATTCTAATTGCTATCGTCGTCGCCATCAGGAAGCGTCACCAGCACTGCGGAGGGGCGCACTGCGCTCTTCAGATCGATCCCAAGCAATCAAAACCCCCAGAGGGATCTCTTCTAGAAATCAACACTGGAGATAACCGCTACGTTGTCGCGTACACTGTCAAGTCAACTGGAGATTCCAGTATAGGGGGGCTCACGCTTTGCAGTAACGGCCCTACGAATGTAGAACGACAACCTGACATTCTCAACACGCCCCGAGGTAAGAATAACCAACTAGTTATTATCATCGAGGATGTTTAGTGAATGTTTAGACTGCTAGAATTTAGACGACAGGATTTGAGAAGTTTTTTGTTGTTGAAAACTTATGCTATTATGACCACCAAGAAAACATATTACTGTATTTTTCAAACCAACAAACGATATACAAAACCTTAAAAAAGAAAAGTTTTAAGCATGCCTAATGCACCGAAAAGTTTTTAAGGCTATTACCTCCAACAAAAACTTCTCTGATTCTTTTCTTTATGTTGGGAAAAATAAAAAAGTTGTTTGCTACATTCAAATCATTATTTTTTTTATGTGAATGTTTTCTGTTATCGTTTCAGCCAAACGTGTATCGATAGGAAAGTTTTATTAATTATCTGTCAGGATTTAATACCCTTCTGTAATTAATTAATCCAGCATGCTCTGTAAATTTTGTACATTATATTTTTATACCCTAATAAATTACTTTTAAGTTATTTTGTGTATTTATTTTGGGTTTTATGGCCATTTTCTCACACGCCACTTTTCATATTACGAGTATCCATAAAAAGGAACTATTTTTACCCATTTTTCTGCAGTTAAAAGGTCTAATTAAATCCTTATCCTGCTATACTATAAAAACTGCGCTTCAAAATAAAAGTAGAACATTTTTTTTTATTATAATTATTTCTCATCAAAAGTAGTCCTCATTACCAGAAATGCATGTGCATCATGATTAGATAGCAATTGGTTTTAAAATAAATAGCAGGACCTTTAACAGGAGGCGAAGTGACAACACCACCTTCTTCAGGAGGACCTCTTCCTCGGCCAGATGCGCTCTTCACGCCACCTGGTGATCGTCCGCGGCAGTCACCTTTTCAAAACACAAGCGTAAGTTTTCATTTAAAGTGGTTTTTTTGCCTACTAGCCCAATCATTCTAATAATGCCCCCAGAAAAAAATCCCAACCAAGATATGCTTATGCAGGTTTGTAGCCACTACCCCCAGGAACATAAAAGTGAAAAATTCCCACAAAATTTCCGTGACGTTTAGCTCCCATCTTGCATAGAAGTGAGGAGTTAGTTTTTTGTTAATACCTAAACTATTCGGCACTTTTAAAAAAAGTTTTAAAAATTTTTAGGAACATTATTTTAATAAGAATACAATCATTTTAAAAAAAATAATAAATCACCAATGTAAACGATTTTATAGCACTTTGAAAATTTGCTAATTTGGTCCTACCGAGAACGCTGCAATCTATGCTTCAGGACTCTATGACTAAGATAGACGATTATGATGAAATAAGGTGATTTTCAAAGAGCTATAGAATCGTTAATATTAGTGATACATTATTTTTTTAAGAATGATTGTAATCTTATTAAAATAATGTTTTTAAAACATTTTTCAAAAGTGCCGAATAGTTTAGGTATTAACAAAAAACTAACTCCTCACTTCTATACAAGATGGGGGCTAAACGTCACGGAAATTTTGTGGGAATTTTTCACTTTTATATTCTTGGGGATAGTGCCTACAATTCTGCATGAGCAGATCTTGGTTGGGATTTTTTCTAAGGAACCTACAAATTTTAAATAGAATGATTGGGCTATACATTTTGTAAAAAAGTCCTTGTACAACAATTTTCCACTTTCACCACTTTTACCTCAATTGTCTCTCACCACTGTTCACCTCTTTTCACCACTTTTTACTAAATTGCTAGTTTTTTTTCTAATCTTCTGATTTTTTCTAGTTCCAAAGTCCTTTAAAAGAAAATTATGGTACTATTGGGCGAACGAGGCCTAGGCCTAAAGATATGTCGTACTCAACTTTCGCAACCATGCGAAGAGACCACATTATTGCTGATTCTATTCCAGGTCCTGAAAGTTGTGTATAAATACCTAATTTATAAACTGATGAACATTTAAGGAATTGAATGTGTGTAAAAACCCCTTGGTAGATACTATTCAGTGTAAAAAGTATATTTATCTGGTTCTGAAGATATTTTGTGTGAATTTACTTATGTATCAACGAAAAAAATGTTTTAGAAAAATTTATGTTGGCCTTCTTCCTATAGCCTATAGGACTTGACTGTTAATAACTAAAATTATATAATAAAGTTACTTTTAAAAATTTTAAACATCTCAGTGATAAAATCACAACAATAATGTAAAAAAATCAGAATTTTATTGCTGTGCAATATTATAGATTAATTAATGTAAATAAATTAGAAAATTGTACGGACTTCAAAAAATAAATAAATTGCCATAATGTTTTGTTGTTCTGTACAGTTGCTTATATTAATATAATGATATAAAAGAATTGTAAATAATGACCAAAGAGTATTGATAATAAATTAAAACATAAAAATAGGCTTTTTATTTTTTAAACACTTCATACTTTAAAAATTCCCAGTAATATTCCTGATTAAATCCTTCGTATTTTGATCCGTGCTGTTTTTGCTTAGCAAATAATTTAGGGTTTTGTTAAAAAGGGCATCTGTACCTAGAAATGAGAATATTTTACTCATATTTTAACTTAGAATAATTAATTGAAAACAAACAGTCAGGTTGCCCAAACTCGTCGACGTTTCCATTGTTTATACTACGCTTGAGTTTATTTATATATTTTGTCTTTTTGTTTTGCTTGGTTGGTTTTATATAGCCGTCAAAAAATTCAACTGACGGTTTCACGAAAACTGGCTTGTTGCCTTCCAAACCTAAAAAGTTACTTAATTATTTATTTGTATTTATTTTAGACCTTAAAGGGCGATTTATAGAACGTTACTTTCACTTTACTTCGGCGTAACTTCACTTCCGCGTAACTTAACAAATTTGCTTAATTTATAGATTGTAAAGTTACGTGAAATTGGGAACAGTTATGCGCATGTGTCTGAACTCGCCACTTCTGACTATTTACACCTGGGCGGTAATTACGGAATATCGCTTCGTACGAAACCTACATAAGAAGACCAGCAGGTTTCGTACGAAGCGATATTCCGTAATCACCACCCTTGACAATAAGGTTGAATATCTCATTTTTGCAAATTTTGCGCATGATCGGCCAAGCTCGGCTTTTGACAGTACTATTTACAGCTAAATGAATCAGCAAAGTAGCGCTAAAGTGAAGTATAACTTTGCTAATAAATTCCCATGTATTTTATTTAATTTTCTGTAAAGTTACGCCGAAGTAAAGCGGAAGTAAAGTGAATGTAACGTTCTATTAATCGGCCTTTACAATGCTTAGTAATAGATCAACAAACTTAAATATTAACAGCTAAAAAATGTCTAAGGAACTACAATTACCGTCTGGAACATCCAAATCAACTTTAGTGTCTGTAAACGTCGGGTTAAGTTTTTGCCGTTTCCTTCTACTGAGAGATTTTTCTCCAACTGCAACGTTAACTTCAGTTAAGTTACTAGCCTGATTTACAAAAGAACCATTTCCGTTTTGACAAGGACTGTGCATGTTGTACGAAAACGAGCTCTGAAATTCGGGTTTGTAATAATCGTACAACTTGGCTACGGACTCTAAACGATTTTGCACCAATGCGTTTTCGATTATGTTAAACGTAACGCACGTCTCCTCTTTGTCAACTTTGGTAAAGTACAACACAACGCTATTCTTGATTTCCTCAAACATTTTGACCTCTAAAAACACTTCAAGTTATCACCAAACAAATTATGGTATTACAATATACTAACTTGTGTCGTTTTCTGAGTCAGTAAGCCGAAACAACGAGGCTCTATCAGCTTCATATCCTGAGGGCAAAGTAACTTCCAGTACTGCCATGTTCGAATGTGCCTCAGGCCCAGTATACGCAATACAAGGCGACAACATTGCAATGGAGCATTGGTCAATTGTAGAAACAGGACCTACATCCATAGCAAGCCTAAAAGCTTGGTTGTGGGATATTTGCCGTACGTAGTACGACAAAACCGACTGAAACGTTAAAATGAGTTATTTTGTGCTGACGGTACCAAAGTACAGTACCTGAGCCAAAAGGCAGCCTTGTCCATGGACTGATATCGAAATGTCGTTGTCAGGTGCTCGCAAGTTGATCTTTCGTGATTTTAAACGGTCCTCATTTTTAATTTTGTAGTGCAGACTTTGATGTTGCGCGTTAACCACTACGTCTAGGTTCACTTCTTTGTTTCCAACCAATGTTGCGTACTTTGACAACGCATGCAAGGCAACTACAGTATCTTGCGTTGACTTATACCCACCGTTAGGCCCTTTTTTGGTGGTCAGCCAACGCACTATAGCATGAGCGCTCGCCAAATTAGCAGTACTGTTGCTTTCCAAAAGGGCCAAGAGAACATAGCTCGTTACCTCGATGTCAGTTGCAATTGAACCATTGTCATCTGCAAACAAAGATCTAATGTAGTACTCTTTTGGTGCGAGAGGAGTAGCAGTACCTTTAGTTGTCCACCACATTAGGTTTTGCTCCATCTTAGCAATGTTTAAAAGTCTCTTCAGTATACTTTCAGCCTCGCTCACCCATTTAATCTTGTGCAAGGCGTAACAACTTATAGCCAAGGTATAAGTATCTGGATCCGAGTACCCACGGATGCAATACTTTGCGTTTGTCAGTACCAGCTCCGGAATTTCAACCCGCGCTTCCAAAAGGCTCAAAATAACATAAGACGTAAGCGCTGAAGTACTGTTCTCGTTCTTAGTACCCACACCCTAGTGCACAAAAATTAATTAAAGCATTTTAACAAAGGTACTGTTATTACCATATCCTGAAAAACATGCAGCATTGTACTGAAACAACCGTTCTCAAGCTGATTGGCCAAAATCCAGCTCACGGCCTTATCAACTACTTTTTGGTCAACGTAAATATATTTAGAAGCTTCCTGCAACGTGCGTACAACAAAAGTAGTCAAAAACATAGAACCCATTGTGTCATGGTATCCGAAAGCTGAAAACGACCCGTCTTTATGCGCGTAACTTAGTATACGTTGGTAGCCCATTTTCATGTTTTTTATTATGCGTTGTCGCGTGGCTTGGGTCAAGGAGTTTGTGGCAGTAAGGTACTGCAATATGTACAAATTGGGAGCCATTGACGCTGTTATTTGTTCTCCGCATCCTGTTGGAATTGTGAGGAGTTCTTCCAGGTTTTCCAACGATTGTCCCATTAGGTCGCCGTTTATTGATAGTTTTGCTTTAGCGGTACCGGGTATGATGTCTGGTGGTACTTGTAACAACCAGGTTACGTTATTCATTGTAGAATCATCTACGACAGGAGAAATTAAATAAATGTTCAAGCAGAAGTGCTGTAGGTAGTACTTTCGTCGCAAATTAAGGCAGACTTGGTAATTTTGATAGGGTAGCCTTCGGGTTCTACCAGAATTGTCTTAGAAACGACGTCTTTTGTGTTAACTACAGTTTCAGGACCACATTGACCTGGGTACGACGAGTCGATTTCCCCTACGATTTTAATCCCAGATTCGCCCAAATTTTGTGCCACCATTTGGTACACGTGAGTTATAGTATTATCTGGCATTATGCAATAAGAAGCTGTCGTTGAAGAAGATAAAAGTCTGATTCCACTCAAGGAACCAAGTGTTATTCTAATCTGGAAATAAAGACTTTAAGTTCTGCCCAAAATTAAGCGGTACTGCCGTACAGGTATGCTATAATTCATGTAGTTAAATACTATGACTTGAAGGTTGAATACTTCGTCCCGTTTAACAGAATACGGTACCAACATCTCAATGAAGAAAGGTTGGAACGTTTTGATGTCTGCTACTTCGCTTAGTCCGACTCCTTCAGTAGGGGACACGCACATGACATTTGTGGCCCAATTTGTTATGGTGTGGGGAATACTTCTTTGTAACTGTTTGGTTTTTCTGAAACATAGTACTGGAGAAGTTGTTTTACAAGTAAATGAGGCGTACTTTACGGGTGTTAACTCCCACAACCAAGTTTCGGGGAATAGTGAGCGTACTGAGGTTTTTTTCTCTTCATTTTGGGTGTTGTACTGATCAATAAGGGCTAGTACTGATGGACTTTGGTCGTTGTAAGTTGGTGGAGCAGCTGGTCCTAAAATAAAATGTGGTAGTACCGCTTCCTACCTATTCAAAAATATACTTAATTTACCACTATAGCAGCTTTTTGTTATCATTTTCAGATTTGTTACAACAGTACTCCTGAAGTCCTGAAACAAAATTATCAGTACCTATGTTTAGTTTTAAAGTGATGGGCTTACATTAATGACATCGTAAGCGTCAAAGTCTTCAGAAAAAGAATACACGTATCGTTTTTTTCGTTTTAGATTCCAATCATTCTCACTTGGTTCTTCATCTGACTCTGTCTTTTGTAGCCTATCCAAAAACGGCGCTTTAACTTAAACAAAAGGTACTTCAGTGTTTTTATTAGGGCAATTTGAAAAGCCCTACTTTGTTTATTATTTTTCCTTGGAGACGCAACACAGTTTTTCTTAGTCGATTGCCCAAAAGCCTGCTCCTTATTAAAGGTTTTCATCAAGGTACTACCAGTCATAAATTGAGAATGACCAATGTATTGACTCGATACATCAACAGACGAGACAGCACATAGAGAATCTGAGCTGGTTTGAATATTCAGTGTAGGCTTATCACCAGGGTAAACTTGATTTAGAGCCCAATTGGTATCAACCTTTAAAAACGCAAATTAGAGAAATTCAAGATGGTACCGCTCATACCTTATGGATTAAGCAAGGCTCTCGATCAACTTCTGTGACTGCCGACACAATTTCTCCATTTTTGTGGACAAAATAAACTATAAGCTGGTACTTGGAGACGATATGTTTGTCCAATTTAAAACTTAAAATAAACTTGTCGTACGATCCAATGTTGTGGCAGTACTTGTGTGGCTCCCCGATTAGGTTATCTAACTCTTTTGTGTAATTTTTAAGTCGTACTTTTGTAGTAACTGTCTTGGACTTTATAAAACTCAGCTGGTTACGACTTTTGACCTAGAACTGATGCGTTACTAAAAACATGACTTGGAAAATAACAGTACCATGTAGAAATACGTGATATTTTCCTTATCAGACATATTTTCAGCGCTGTATGTAATACCAAATTGTTGGTTTCTGTCGCACGATTGTTTTTTGTTTTGATCTTCCAAAGTTAAGTACTGGTTTGCTTGGGAGTATAGTCGTACCACTAGAAGACTATCACCAATGTTGTATTTTATGGATCTAGCCTAGAATATGTGGTCACAAAAAGAAAAATGAGGCAAAATAAACTTACAGTCAGTCTCATGTGGATGACACTATTCTTAAGTGGAAGAATATTAAAATAAATCACGTTGGTATTTTTCACCGTGAAATTCGAGCATTGCTCATTGTTTAGGTAGTTCCAACTCTTTTTAATAGCAATATTGTAACAGATTTCAATTACTTCATTTTTTACATCACCTGCAACGTTTGTGAGGACTAATTTGCCTTTGTATGGCAAACCAGGTTGAAATTTGTTATCCGACATAAATTTCATGTTATATTCCTTTAAATAAATAAGACTTTTAGCAGTTTCAAGTTCAATTTTGTCAGTACCGTACTCGGTCACGCTTGCTGTTATGTGAAGGTAGATCCTTGGATCAAACATTGAGTACTTCTGCTTTATTCTATTCAAATTAAGCTGGTCGTTTGTGAGCAAAAAGTCAGAACAACCGTTTATCATCTAAAAAACAAAAATAATAGACGGTACTGCTAAATTATGGTTTTTAGCAGTACCTTTTGGAGTCGTTGCACTGGTTGCATGTTATGATGCGAATCAGACACTTTAATAAACGCGTTCCCTTGTACCGGTTTTCCATACGTGTATTTAGAGCAAATCTTAATCAGTACCTTTGGTGTTTGGTAGAAAATAACTCTGGGGGAGGTGATATAGACTTTAAAACGTGGTAGGTTGTATTTTCCAACCTCGAAGAATTTAACCTCGCCATTTGCTTCAATTTTCCATTTGCCCTTAAACAGAACTGTTAATTTTGGTTCTTTTCAGTACCGATAAGCGTACTGCTATAGTATCACGTGACATTTGATGTTCTAATTGGAGTAAACCAGTGTCGGTTGTTTCGTTTTCCCAGACATGGACTGAAATGTCGTAGGGGTTCTTAATTCTGACTTCTGGAATCTAAAATATTTTACATCAGACCAAAATTTACCTTTTAAGCAGTACTTACGTGGTAATTTTTTGGCGGTACCAAAGATTCGTTGTCCAACACCAACAGGCGTATCTTTATTTTATCTCCTGGTTTGTAGATCCCTCTGTCCGTTTGGATAAAAGTAATTTTTTGGCTTGGATACACCAAAATTGGATCTTGGCTATGAGCAGAGTAAACTTCGCCATTTAATTTTGCTTGTACTCTTACACCAACCGTTTGAACGGTACCTTTTTCTATCGCAGGAATGTACATTTGAAAACATGATTGTTCTAAAAAGAAATGCTTAATCATTTAGTAGCTGCGTAAGGATTTTTATAAAAACCTGAATGTATATGTTTGTCGGTGTGATGGAATTCTTCTTTGATTTTTAATGCTACTCTTACTTTACATGGTACCGCTGCTTCGTGGATTGACAAGCAAACAGTTTCATTAGTACCAGATGTTAGGGTACGAGGGGCGGTAAAAAAGAACCCTGTTTGTTTTTTTCGTAATTGGTTCTCATGCAAGTCACTATAAAATAATTAGTCACTAAAACAAAACAATGCACTGAGTGGTACTACCTTTTGGTTATATTTAAAAAACTAAGAAGCACAATAAAGTACAATAACAATGGAGTTTTCATTGTTATTTTATTAAAGACACTATGAAAACATAATGTGGAAATAAAATATTGAATAGCTGCTTATCATTCCGAGTATAGTTTGAACTTTGACATGATATAAAAAATAATGCTGCATTGTAAATTCAATTTAAAAAGGCATTAGCTAGTTAATAAAACGATTTGAATAAATAATTATTGACGTATCTATTAATAATAGTAGTTATCGTATTATTATAACCATTGATTTATTTCCCCGTTAGTAAGGAGTAATAGTTATTAAAACCATTTATCTTTTTAAAATCTTTATTCATAAAACAGTAAACATTTTAATTAAAAAAAAAATAATTTAAACATTTTTAAAGCTAACGTCAGTTCGTTTAAATCCTAAATTAGGCCTTTTTGGCTTGTTGCTTAGCAACCAATTCGTCGTACCGCTTTTGGTAAATCCCCTTGGGGTCAAATTTTTTGACTAAGCGGTCCCAGTCCTTAGTCTTGTGTTGCATTAAATGCCGAATAACTTTTTCCGTTAGTTCTTTTTGCTTGGGACTGCATTTTGTGCAACCGTGTTCAAGGGCGTCTGGCAACGTTTCTAGAAAAAAATATTCTACCTTAAGTACTTTCACTAGGACAATAACAAAGTACTTTCACTTCATATTAATTTTAAGGTACTTACTTTTGAGCTCCCGCCCATCTGGAGTGCACGGCCCTTGATCCATAAGGCATTTGATGTAGTTGGCCAAAACGCGGTCATTCTTAAGAATCTTATCGATGTCTATATTGTCATATTTGGTGTCATAAATAGGCGTTTGGGCCAAAGTCAGTACCGCTAGGGTACTAAGTAACACAGCACTGTACATTAGCTTCATCTGAACGTTAATATTGTTTGAATAGAATTCAAGTCGTTGTGTTAAATAATGAAATTATGACTACCTTAAATGGTGGTCCCATATGGGGAGAAAAGAAAGTAAGAGTGGTACCTATGCGTGACCTAGTTGGTATTTAAGGAGAGAGTAGGGTCAGATTCTTTTTATTACCTTGGTCCAAGAGTTTAAGGCACCCATTAAGATGCTTTCTTTATTTTTTTTGTCACCGGAAGTTTTATGCTGCAAGGCATAAAATTTAGCAGTACTGGTCAGTAAAAATTATTAAACAAACATTTGTATAAACTAAGATTAAAGTCAGTAGTACCGCTACTTAGTGCACTTTAGAATTAGCATAATGCTGAATGATAATTTTGGTATACTCTTTACAGTACCACCTTAATAAAAAGTGTTTAGGCAAGATTTGGGTACCACTACCGGTTTTATAAGGCAAACAATAATTCAGTTAGCCTGCATGGCATGTCTCTTTGATATGGGTGTATGTTATAATTAGTACCATTGTTTTACGAAGAGTACCACCATAACTAATTGGGTGTCTAATCAGTACCTTTCTGCATTCCACGCAAGCAGCTTATTCAAATGCACTAGGGATTATGTCACCACATATTTTGCATATTGAAACCAATACGTACTCTTGCAAAAGATAACCAGACGAAAAAATTTAAGACTTTATTATTTTCTTAAAAATATAAAATATCACAAATATTCTATCTTATAGGTAGTATGCAAAATTTAATTCTAATTTAAATTTAAAAAGAGATATTTACATAAGACACTATAATTTACTAAGATATTAAAGCTTGGCTTGTAAAAAAATATATTATTTAAGTAAAACAAAATAAATTTGATTATTTTTCGTTAATTAGGCAAAATATAAAATGCAAATGTTTACTTTTCGGGTAATTAACTTTAACTTCCTAACAACTCAACAACGGCACCGCAGAATTTACGTTAATTGCGAAAAAACATAATTTACTGTTTATTAATTTAAAGACAATTTTGAAGTCAAGGTTTTACCCAAAGAACCCCCAGATATTAATTCATTTGGCATTAAATAATTTTAATTAATTAAATTTGCAAGAAAATTGGCATTTTTTAGTACTAACGATATTGCAATTAGGGGTGCAGTGCAATGTTAATACAAGCAACTACCAAAGATATCAGTGCAGAGAAAATTATATGGCAAGCATCAGAAGGTACTACAACTTAAATAACAAAATAAATAATTGACTGACTCAAAAATATCACTAATGATCACCATTCCCATCATTCTGTAATAATTTAATAAAATAATAGTAATAATCTAATAAAAGTATGTTCCAGTCAGTAGTCTTTGTATTAATTCCATTTTATGCTGTACCAACTGTAGTACCATTGTTTTTAATGCCGCCACAAATGAAACCTAAAATAGTTAAAAACAATAAATGATATTAGTAACATGTGGGGGCCTATTTGACCACAAATAGTACTTCTTTTGTGTTAAAAATGAGTGCATGATTTCGATTGGGATAGGTATTGGCAGTACCTTAAAGGAGCTTGATTAGTGGCAGTACCAAAGTTGTGCTGTTTTTTAAACCTAATTTTACGACGAGTACCTTTCAGTACCCTAACAAATCTTATGCAATAAATGCTTACACAGGACGTATAATAACATGTCGTACTGTTTTTAGTACTTCCTCAGCAAGCTTAGCCCCTGATTGAACAGCAACCCCAACGCTGCGGCCAATGGTATCAATGCCCCTTGTCAAGTCCTGCCAAGTACCACGTACCACTCCACCAACGATGTTAGTACCTAGACTCACCGTGGCTTGTAAGTTGGTGCCCACCGGGCCAAAAGTACCAAGAGTTGGGACTCTACTTGGGTTAAAGGGTCTGTTAGTTGTTAGAGGTCTGGTACTACTTGTAGGTATGGGAATAGGGGTAGGTTTTTGAGTTTTGGGGGGTGCAAAATGAGTCGTGGATTCGACAGGTAGTCGGGGAATGATATCGTTTGTTTCGCTGGGTTCTAGCTCGCCGAATCGGTTGCCTAGCTCAGGGGAGGGTTTGGGTGGTTTCAGTACTGCTTTTTTGGGCGGTTCTTGGGGTTTCTCGGGTTTTGAACCTTTAGGTCTGTTGAGGATTTCTTGTTCGTTGGCTGAGCCGTATTGGGAAAGGTATGCTGCTTCGAATTCTGCTACGTGGATGTGCTGCGGGTCCCATAGTGCTTCGAGCTGGGTCCAAATTTTTGGGTACTCTTTTTTGAGGCGTTTGACTGTGCGGTACGTTACTACTTTTTGTTTTTCTGTGCAGCGGGAACAGTTGGTGACCAAGGCCTCGGGTAAAATACCTAAAAAAATTAAATTATTTAATTATTGCACATAACAACGCTTTCCTGTTTATGCTAATTTTAATTAGATGCGCTTAAGAGTCAAACTTAAACAAGTGTTTTTTTTATGTTGTTATATAATAACAATCGCCGAATTTTAATAAATATTTATAATTGTGGGTAGAACCTTAAAACGATATCCATTTTTTCAAAGTGATTTAAATATTTGTTGCTATTGTTACAAGGATGGCTATAAATCTTTTATATTATAATTAAACTTTAAGACGCAGATAACGATGGAAGATTTATTCGTTTTTTTGCAGGTGTCAATTTTTGGCAACGAAGATGCCAATCAGATTAAATAATTAAGCTAGCCGTGGGCAAAAGATCACGTTTTTGCATAATCCAGCCTTAAGAAGTAATTATAATAATTTTGTTTGCTTTTTCTGCGATAAAATAGATAAGTTCACTCAGTTCAAATTGTCAAGGTTGATCGCACAATGGAAGTTATTAAACATGATTGTGTGCATTTTTTTCTTATGAATGGATTTATGAATGCATTTATTTAAATACGAAGTACCTTTAAATTAAGCAGTAGGTTATGCCAACATGGGCTTTTTAGAAATGTATGTTACGGTACCATTAGTACCTAATTTAATAATGGACATTTTGAGGAAGCTTTTATATTTATGAGTACTTTTATGATAGGTACTTAATGATAGAGCTTATTTGTCGCAATAAAAAAACTTATTTCCGTTACTGTAAGTACTTCTTCCTAGTTAAAAATGGCAAATTCTGGTACGTTTGACGAATCTTAATGTTGTTTTTTTAGGTCGGTACTAACACGGTTCCTAGCCTAATCTTAAAATCAGTCTACTTTTGACAATGTCACGAGCCATTAACTTTTACGACTTGTGCGTTACTCGATTGATAAGAATTAAATTTGTTAAATTAGACTGAATACCTAGAATTTGAAGGCAATTAATACTTAATTAATAAAAATAAGTTGAATAAACTGGCATTTAAACGGTGAAAGTTTAAAGTTCTGAAAATTGCCACTGTTTAAAAAATTATATCAGCATTAATATCTATTATTATGGATAATTTCTGTAATTTAAATAAAACCTATATTGACAATAATAAAGTTACATTAATTTTAATTCATAGTTATATTACTGTTTTATAACTAACGATAGATTTGTTATTGTTTATGTAATTAAAAGTTGTGTAAAATATTTAAGCACCCATAGTTTTATTCCCATGAAGTTTCATCCACTTTTAAAAAGTTGGTTGGGATTCTCCAGTCGTAAACGCCAAGCGCCTGCAGCCGAGTTTCTAAAGCTAGACGTAATTTTCCGCCACAACAATAACTTAATCTTTTTTAAAGAAGTATTGTGACATTTTATACGTTCTTTATGGATACCTAAGCATTTAATCGAGACGAATCGTGAAAAAGCATTTTTATACCAAGGATACATTGCCTATTATTTTTAATTTTATTAATACTTTTAATGCAATTTTCTCATGCAGTATGTATTTTGTGTCGATGACTTATTTCTCAAACAATTTGCAACAAAAAATCTTTAAATGATTACAAATCACAAGAAATCATTATTATCTTTAAGTCGTCAAAATTGGTTATTTGGTATTTTTTCAAAAAATTTACTGTAAGGTGTTCTTCAAACGTGCTTCACAAAAGTTTATTCAATTTGCTAAGGATTATAAAAGTAATAATTTGGAAAATAAAAATACATTTTTTTTTACAAATGTCGCAAAAATTTAAAACACGTTTTGCGACATGTCAGGGACGTCGTTAGGACATTTTTGGCCTACCCTACGATCACCTGAGCCTACCCTACGCCAACCCAAAAAAAAGAAATTTGTATGTTTTATGCCAAAAAAAATTTCGCCTGCGGCGCAATATGCGGGTGGCTACCGCCCCCCGGCCCCCCTTCAGCACCTCCCCAGATCATTGAAGGCCGGGCCTACTCGATCCTTTATTTCTAACGACGTCCCTGCGACATGTTTATAAATTTTAACTATTTTTTCAAACATAATTTATTCTACTTAAACATAAACAAATTACTTTTAAGAGTTTTAAGATTAAATCAACAAAAAAAATGTCCCTAATTTGCCTAAACGTAAAACCACATTTCATCAACGACCAACAATTTGATAAACCAAGAAATTTTTACCCCAACATTTTAAACCGAAAAAAAACCTATCATAATTAAAATCAATGCTTTTTAAATAATTATAGTTTGATCGCAAGAACATTTAAATTTAATTAAAATTAGTACTTAAATAAATTGATATTTAGCAACCTATTAAAAAAACCAGCTTCCTTTTCATATAAGTACTACCGGTACCTAGTAAACATCGTACTATGCTTTAATCTTGATAAAAATAAACATTTTCCATTTAAAACGTAAACACTAATTTAGGATGGTATCTTTCTACAACGTAATATTTTAGCAGTACCTACAGTAAAAATAAAAATCTGACTTTATTAATAACATTATGAAACTTTCAACTAAAGAAAATAATGGTTTTCTTTGTAATAAAATGGTACTAACATCAAAAGTACTTAATCTCCAACTGAGGTATGCTTAAGTGTGTTTATCTCAATTTGAATGGTACTACCTCAATAACTGTAGGCCATGTTAAGGTTAATTGATTTACAAACAAACGATTATGAAATAATATAGCTTCCGAAAAAAATCACATTTAACATGCAGTACTACCACATTATACATTTATACAACCTTACGCTAGAAAAAAAAACCTTAACTAACATTCATATTGAAGCATTTTTAGAAAGGTTCCACATAAACCTCTTTTGCAACAAAAGCGCAACTTAACAGTACTAGGGTAGTACTTACGTTTAAATTCCAACCCCTGGGGCGGGCATGGACCAGTATTAGCCAAACAAGCCGCATAATAATTAACCATTCTTCTGTTATTTAGAATCGTCTCAACATCCAAGTGGTCGTACCTGGTAGCGTAGTAATCAACGGGTGAACTAGTACCATAGCGTAGTTGCACCCCTAGAATGATGAGCAAAGGGTACAATAGCCCCATTGTTGACATAGTAAATGCCGGTGCGTAAGCGGCTCGTATAGTTGGACGCGCGGTAGTACCGAACTCAGTACTGAATCTGATCGGATATACGCCGAGGTCGCAATTCTTTTGCAGTCATCAACAACAACGTGGTGGTACTGATATGTGGATTAACCTTCGGTCTTCTGTTCACCCCTGGTACCGTGGCGTTGTTTTGACTTTTTAGGCGGTGGTACCATAGACAAGTTTGGGTGGTACCAAGCGCATCTGTGGATTATCTTTCACTGAGGTTGCGTTGGAAATGCACCAGTTGTTATTTTGGACTGCGCTACTGCACGTTTGAAATCAATCATATCAATTGGTTTGCTTTACGTTCCTTTTAGTTTTAAGTGCAGCAGACTGCTTCTAGTTTTTTTATAACTTAATGTAGTCTTGAAATTTATAGCTTAAAACAGGCTTGGCGAGAAATTAAAAAGTCTTTATAGCAAGATGCAATCTTCGAGTATATTTTTTCATTTTCAGGCATAATGTAAGTAATTAGCATGTAATTGCAATAAGCATGATTGGTTCAAGTTTCACACCACTCCTTTATATGGTAGGAAGGACACATTCCTTGTGTTTTTTTCTTTATTTTGTTTATTTTTTATAGTAAACTTGATTCTGCACAGGATTTATACTGGATTGATTTTTTGCATTTCGCATTTTGTTTATTTAAAGGTGTCTAGTACAATTTCAAATAATATATTTGTTTAATTTCTTGTTACAATAGAACTTGGCAACCTGTATAATTTAGTTTATCGTAAAATTTACAGATTCAAATTGACATTGTATTGCCGCAAAAAAAACCTAAAGTGGCCCAAATGACACCATAACAATTGTTTAAATAATTTTACGTAAAGGAGTTTATCTTAAACAATAAATAGGTCAAAATAGTTACTTATTTTTGAACTAACGCAATTACCTTAAAGGAACAAAAATAAATGGCGAATGCGCCAAACATGGCAATTTGGCACATTTAGGGTATTTTGATATTTTAACAATGTAAAGTGCACTTTAAAACTAAATTAAACAAAACGTATTATTTTACAAAGCCTCCTTGACATTTTGTGACATTAAATTTGCGATGAATTAAAACGGAATAATAAAATTTAATTCTGGTTTTAATTTAAATTTAATTTAATTTAACTTAATAATCAACTGTTATAAGTTCTAAATATTTTGTTTATCAAGTGGTGCCATGCATATTAAAATATAACCTTTTTTGTTATTGTAGGTTTTGCTATTTTGCAATAATTTATGACTACCGCCGGCTTTCATAGATTTTCTCCTCTATTAGGTATAATTAATTATTGGCAATTTTAAGATAGGTATCATCGGTTTTAGTGTAGTAATTTTTCCACTGCTTTAAGAGCTAAATGATTTATAAGATTTTAAAACGTTAATTTAAAATTATGTAGAAAAAAGGTAAGAGTACTTCCTTTGAAAATCACTTAGGAATTAAACGTAAATAAATATCAGGATCAAATAAAGCTTTTAAACTAGAATGGGTAGAAGTCGGAATGGGTAGAAGTCGAAATGGGTAGAAGTCGAAACGCGTAGAAGTAACTCTTCGCAAATAAGTAGCTCGAGTAGAATTCGGAATCGGTAGAAGTGTAGTTTTACATATTGTAAATCAAAGCTAAATCAATTTTTTATATAATTGCTACACATTCTATGGTATACTCTTCGCATGAAAAATATTATAGGATAATTAATAATTTCATATAAAAAAAAATTATGTAAATAAAATCTGCGAAGAGTGCAAACTACATATTAACAGAAAACACGAAGAATTTTGTTAACGAAGAGGATAAACGTCAGTTCTGACGTTTAAGATATTTGAGGTTATTTGTTCTGACAACTGGTCATGTTTCTTTGTTTGAAATATTTTTGTCATGGCCTTCTTGACCGACGCGTGACGCGTTTTGGACTTGGAAATTTTTTGCTACTGAAATCTTTTAGTTTTTGTTTTTTTAACCTTACTAGCTAACTTTACAAAAAAAGAACAAACATTTTTAATAGAAAATTAAATTTTTATTAATTTTGTAAAAAATATTTTTTTTTGTAGATTGAACAATAACTGAGATAGGAGGTTTTTTTTTGCTGGGGGGTAATTGGGGGGTCGGACAAAAAAACTAAAGAATACTTTTTTGTGAAGAATTAAATTGTCTATATTTTATGTCGAATAATTTTTTTTGTAAATTTAATAATACTCGAGCTGCGATTTTGTTTTCATTTGGGGGGCTGAAAAGGGGGCTTTGCAGTACTCGGATTCTTGTCAAAAACAATAGGGTTCTTCCTCTTATAGGGATCGATTTTTCCCTAAAATTTGAATTGGATAGGAGATTTGGTTCTTAAGATAGCGTGTTTACAAGAAACGTGACATACACCAGACCGACCGACCGACCGACCGACGGACGGAAAAAAAATGAAAATCTTAAAAAGTCATGAAACGCACGAATCTGCAAAAATTTTTGCTCTACGATGAAAATTGACGATTTTAGGATTTTCTGATCGATTGCAATATACTCTTCGGACCTAGTCTTGCGAAGAGTATAATAATGTCTCGAATAATGGCCATAAAAATTGTTTTGGTTTTTAATTTATTAGTTCGTGAGGCGCCTCTATGAATTTTTTTAGATTTATTTACTATGTATAAGCATGGAATTTTTCTATTTTTTAAATTCTTTGCAAAAACTTGTTTGTTTACATTAAAAGTGAAATCCAATTAAGTTTTGGCGATTTTGGGTTATAAGTTTATAGAACTAGGTGTTAATTTAGAAATTTTTGTTTAGTGACAATAACAAGGTACAAAAAAATATTCCAAGAATTTGCTTAAGATTTTTAAAAGAGAATAATGTATTGTTAAAATGCAAATTTTGGAATAATACATTCATTGTATGCTAATAATAAATTTTTCAGACGCATTGATCTCTTTATTGCCATGTCTAAATTATTTATTAAATTTAAAAACTCACTTAAGATCTGACCAAGGTTAAAAAGATTATTGTCACTTTTTATGCACCTGTTTGCACAATTGGATTTTAGGACTTAAAAATTGGCAATAATTATCTACAAACACGATAATAAAAAAAAGTTAATTTTAAATTGTTAAAAATTTCTCATTTTTGTTCTAAAAAAATGCATGTCTTGGCATTTTTTTCCCAGTTTTTTGTCGGGTCTAAATTATGACCGAAAATTCCAAAACCCACATTAAAGGTTTGATAGAGGTTAAGCAGTTTATTTTTGTCAATTCTTCAGACAGCAAACACTTTTAATAGTGGGTTTAAAAATTCCAATTTTTTTTGTTGCGCTGGTTAGGGAATTTGAGATTCTTAGAAATTAAAATATGGGCATTTTTTGAAGTGCTTTTCTACTAACTTTGTAATAAAATTGCATAATCAATCATTTATGGTCTAAGATGGAGTTTCCGCACATTTGTAACCTGTTATTATAATGGCTAATTGTTTTTGATGTTCCCTATGTAATTATGTTGTCTATTTTATTTGCTTATTTTGATTTTTAACATGTAAGGTTAAGCTCAAATCCAACCTACCATTTATCTTAATAGGTAGTTTTTAATATTAAAAATATAGCGTTACTACAATAGGTCAAAGTTGAAAAAAATCTATCTTTAATGTTTATAGCAAAATTTAATTTATTCAAAAAAGCAGCTTAAACTAAAAAAAATTATTGGACAACTTTTTATACTATATTTAATTATATTAATTAACACTTTATTTCTCAGGCGACACCAAAAGTTATTGACCCAAAACGTTTTAATATTTGTATACAGCAAAACAAAAATATACACTTTAGTTTTTTTTTGGAGTGTCGAAATTTTTTTTTATCAAGCTTATTATCTTTTCAGGAAAGTTATAGCTCCTATTAATTTAATTATCTAGGGTGCTAATGCACTTATAACCTATCAGCTGATATTTCTGTGGTATAATTAATTATAAATATGGTAATCTCATAATTAGGACGTACCTAAATAATAGAGGTAATCAAAATTTGTGAAATTTATCACGTAGGCATAACGGATCGAGTATTATGTCAACTTGTTGTTCTAATTAAGAATAATTAATATTTTTATAGGTAGTCTTAGAAACATAAAAATTATCGTTTTGGAAATTTTAAAATTATCAAAAATCATTTGGCATTTTTTTCAAATGTGTGTGGTATTCTACCAATAAAAAAAAAGGCAACCTATTACGTTAGTTTGGAATTTCATGAAAAATAAACTGCAGTGGTAAGTAAATTGTTTACAAAAAAAGTTCTGTAAGTTTATGCAACAAACTATATGCATAGTGCAACCATTCATACATCGTTGCATGTATCTTTAAATAAGATTTTTAATAGAAAAGTTCTTCAAAAAATAGATATACAGATATTCTCTCTGCAACATGGTATACACTTCTGTTTAGAGAGTTGCCTATCTTTTAAAAAACTAACGATTCCAAAAAAACACAAAGCAACAGAAAAATATTTATTTGTTTAAAAAATACAAAAAATCGGCATTTAGGATAAATATCACAAAATTATTTAGCATCATCAAGGTCAGAGTAATCTTCATTAGTAGGTTCTTGCATTTTCATGTAATTACCATCGGGGTCATATTTAGCAATTAATAAATCCCATTGAGGCTTATGAAACTGCAAAAGGTGGGAAAAGACTTTTCCTGCTATTTTTCTTTGGACTTCACTGCATTTTCTACATTGGGTTGCAAGTGCATCGGGCAGATACTCTAAAATATAAAAAAGTGTTTAATTACAAAAAAAACTTATTATTAATTACAATAAATGTTAAATTTAAATATTTTTGCATAAATTATAAAAACAAATAAAATAAGTTTTAAAAATAGGTGTTTCGCAGGTAAATATAAGCGAATTAAAACAGTGGCGCTTTCGCCATTTTCAACCTTGTTAAGGCTACAAGGATTCCAAGTATAAAGGGCGATTTATAGAACGTTACTTTCACTTTACTTCGGCGTAACTTCACTTCCGCGTAACTTAACAAATTTGCTTAATTTATAGATTGTAAAGTTACCTGAAATTTGGAACAGGTATGCGCATGTGTCTGAACTCGCGACTTCTGACCACTTACACCTGGGCGGTAATTACGGAATATCACTTCGTACGAAACCTACATAAGAAGATCAGCAGGTTTCGTACGAAGCGATATTCCGTAATCACCACCCTTGTCGACAATAAGGGTGAATATCTCATTTTTGGAAATTTTGGCATGATCGGCCAAGGTCGGCTTTTGACAGTACTACTTACAGCTAAATGAATCAGCAAAGTAGCGCTGAAGTGAAGTATAAATTTGCTAATACATTCCCATGTATTTTATTTAATTTTCTGTAAAGTTACGCCGAAGTAAACTGAAAGTAACGTTCTATAAATCGGCCTTAATAAGTCTATTTTCTTTTAAGCAAAATTTTTTTTTTAAACAGTCTGTAATTTTTTGAATAACACTATAAATAATTTTTCTTATTTTTGAGAGAAATGTTATACTTACTTTTGAGTTCTCGTCCTTCAGGACTGCAAGGTCCTTTCTCCAGGAGACAGTTTACATACGTCAAAAGTAATCGTTTGCTTCTTAAAATGTTGTCAACATCAATGTTGTCGTACTTTGTCGTGTAAGTATCCTGCACGGCCCTTACAAATCGATGTCGATTCCTATCAAGACCTTGATCCTCTGCTCTAATTAATCGATTATTATCCGAAATTAACACAAAAGTAGCCAAAAAACAAATGAGTACCATGGAATTGGCGCCCATTTTCGTAAAAACGCTTAAACCACTTTGTTGTGTTATGAAAATAGTACTAAATTATAATAAGCTGGATTCCTATTTTGACTTTGTACTTTTGTTTTTTTAGGTTGTTGTTTTCAAGGTGGTTTGCTTAAAACTTGTAGTCAATTAATTAGGTACATGAGGGTCGTTAATTAGGTACTTACTGTTTTTGATGTGTTTACAAATTTAAATAACATTTATCCTACCAAAATCTTATATAATTTGTCTTTTTAACTGATCCCAAAATTTAAGATTTGCTTTTAAAAAGAACATTAAAACAATGTCGGGCTCATTAATACACTGCTAAAGTGCTAAATGCCTGTTTTAAAGGATAAAGTGGTTTAATAAAAGTCCAAAAAAATGCTCAGATAAAATATTATTAACAACAAAGTATAACAGGTCGCCTTATGCATAAATTAAAAAATTCCATCAGACCACTTTGCATTTTTTAATGTCTCTAATTAACTTTGGTTTCGTCTTTCTTCGTGTCATTTTCAATCTCGAGCATGTAGCGTTTTTTGTAAGTCTCAGTGGGATCGTATTTTGCTTGAAGTTGGTTCCAATATTCAGGTTTATTGTCAATCAGGTATCTGATAATGTATTTTGAACCTTCTTGTTGTTTTTCTGTGCATTTGCTGCAATCGCTTTGGATGGCATCTGGCATGTCATCTGGACAGAAAAAAGGATAAATTAGGTTGTTATTTATGGGGTGATAAAATAACATAGTCAAGCCGTTGTATGAAAAAACGTGGTAACTGCAAAATGTTCGAAAAATTTATTTAAAACATTTTTGTTACCTATACTTTTTTATACAAATTTAAACACCAAAAAAGAATATTTAAGACGGGTGGCGTTTCAAATTTACAAATCTTCGAATCTGTGCTCCTAGAAGCTCGTATAAGGCATCTCCGTTGAGCTCCCGCAAATTCTACTAAGTAACACATCTACATGAGGGCCCCATCGTATATTAAAACTAAGCGTAGTTTTGAAAACTTCAAAAATGGGGCTACAAACGTACTATGGCTTCATTTTAATCGGTTAATTCTTTGTATCGAAAATCTGACTTCAAAAATCATTATACTATTTTTGATTTTTTTCTCGACTAGGGATACATTTTTTGGTTTATATACATTACGTGGTCTATGCCAAACCATAATATGTTTATTAACCATGGTTGTTTAAGCTTGTAAATGATTAAAATTGCAACTTACGTTTTTTCTTAATATAGATGTGCTCGTTCAAAGATTTAAATTTACAAAGAAAAACACCAAAAGTACTATTTTACCATATTTTTATTATTTCTTGCACTCAGTACCACTTCTATGTATCACAAACATTATCCTACTTATTTTTAATCATAGTTATTAATGTATTACTCCGTATTTTTACATATTTTGTTGAAATTTCGAAAATAACTGACATTCAGGAAGATGACTTTTTATGAACTTTTGAGTGCACAGAATATCATTTATGAATTTGAAACGCCCGTCTTAAAGAAGACAAGCTTCTTTTTATTTAAAAAAAAATCTTACTTTTTAATTCCATTCCGTCAGGAGTACAAGGTCCTTTATCTAAAAGGCAATGCACATAATTTCTCAATAATCTTTCATTTGTTACCAAATCTTTCAAATCGATATTATCGTACTGAGTTGTATATTTTTGGTCTTCAGCATGAGCAACTAAAAGACCAGCCAAAAATAAAGTTAGCACAAACAACATTTTTACACCAAACAAGTTAAAAAGAACAGAAATAGAATTATGTAAAAAACTGATTCAGATTTGGCAGGATATCATGTTTTTATACAAAAAAATCAATAATTTGGCAAATTATAAAAACAAAAACAAAATTGTTAAAAACACGAAAGTCAGTTAAAAAAATTGGCTGTAATGATTCTTACCCTGAAGCAGCAATTTGTTATCAACAAAATGGGATATGGTAAACAATTTAAAAATACATGATTCGCCCAATTTAACAACAAATTTGGTCAATTTGACTTCAATAACTTTTAAATTATGTACTAAAATATGTGAATAAGACAGAAATCTTACTTTTAAAGAATGCTGCAAGAAATTTAGATAATTGACGTGTTTACAAAAAGATGGCGCTACCATTATTTAAATAAAAATTATTCTTAAACACTGCAGTGAAATTAAAATATTCCGTTTATTGTTAAAATAACATCATAACAACTTCTTACGTACTTAAGTATTCAATAGAAATAAAATTTCGGCTCACAAATCCCATTTAAAGCATTTTTAAAAAGAGAGATCAACGTCACGTTAAGACAGAAAACTTTTATTTTAACTTTATTATTAAGGATAAAATAATGCACAAAGAAAACAATTTTATAAAGCAGCAACTAAAAAGTATCTTTTGCTTCTAATGTAGGCTTTAACATTTTTCTGGTTTTAACCAATGTTGTATTTATCTAAAAAAAAAAAATTTTTTCCACGAAGCGTTTAAGATGCTATTTTAACTGGATATCATAAAATTCGAATTAATATTCAAACGGTACCAATAAAAATTAATACCTGTGTTTACAAAAACAACTTGCTCAAGACTCAAGAAACCAGAAGTAATCTAAAATTAAATCTAATAGAAGACATGTTTCGCATAACTTTTAAACATTTTAAAACAACATTGATGTACATTTTTACAAAAAAAACATTTCTCAGAAGCCTCCAGTAACTAGAACTATTAATTATAACATAAACCTTGAAATAAATATCGTATTTTTACATTGACGAAAGTTATGAATAATTATTTGTATAAATAAAACATGGGTAATTGCAAAAAAGACAATTTAATAAAACATTCATATGGAATTTCATTGTTTAAGTATAGGAAATTGTTTAGATTAATTATAAAAAATTACAGATGCATGTAAGAACTAAGCAATAGAACTAAGCAAATTCAAACATTTTTCGGACTTAAAGAAATCTTTTTTGGCAATGTCTGCGAAGAATATTACAAGATGGTTCTATCTACAACCGAGATCTGTTATTAGGAAACTTGAAATTAAGATAATTATCTCGTAATAGACCTGATTTAAACATGTGTTTATAATTTTTTTGGCATTGACATTGAACTTGCTTGAAGCAAAATTTACTTAGTTTTAATCTTAGATCGTACGTACAACTTTAGCAAGCAATAAAACCATAAAAAAAAAGGTTCTTTTAGAAGCAAAAAAGAGCCATAAATTTGTCATCAGAATTTATCATCACTTGTTTCTATACAGGGTGTTACCAAATAAGTAGGAAAAAATTCAGGGTGTAATTCCTGAACCCAATTTAAGAAAAAAAGTTAATATGAACATGTGTCCGAAAATCCTTCGTTTTTGAGATACAGCCCCCCCCCCAAAAACCCCTAAAAAATCAGTTTTTTCGCTATAATTTCTAAAAGAATAATTTTTTCAAAAAATTTTATAGGACCTATTTGATTTATCTAAATACTAGAAATATTTTCCCCTTTGTAAAATTTAAAAAAACGTGTTAATAGTGGGGATCCTTAAGGGGCTGTAACAAAAAAAAAAGTCAAAATCAGACATATGTTTATAGGAACTTTTTTTCTTAAAATGGGTTCAGGAATTACCCCCTGAATTTTTTCCTACTTATTTGGTAACACCCTGTATAGCCATATATTTTTTGGCAAAATTAAATTAAATAATTGTCGCATTATTGAACCGACACATCTGGTTGACTTCAAGAAAAAAAAACCAATTACGTCAAAGAGGTGAAGAACATATAATTACCTCAGCAACCATACTTTATCATTTAAGAATTAATTGTATTATTGTTTGTGGTCATAATACCTAGTCTCCATAGGAATAATACCTTAAACTTGTTTGGATAATAAGAACAAAAAAAATGTCCTTAATTATGCGCCGCATCATTAGCTAGTTTGGAATTTTTGGTAGTATAAAAGCTAGAGGACGATTTGGTATTTTAATTAGTTCACTGCTAAGAGTTCTATAGTCAACATGAAGGTATTAGTTGCTTTTGTATTTGTGGCCGTTTTGGCTTTTGTTAACGCTAGACCCGATGGGTACACCACCAAGTATGATAATGTTGATTTGGACGAGATTTTGAAGAGCGATAGACTCATCAACAATTACTTTAAGTGCCTTATGGACACCCAGAAGTGCACTCCTGACGGACAAGAACTCAAAAGTAAGTACAACATATACATTCGTATACAAAGAGTTAAATATATCTCTTGAAATCTTCTGGACACATTGAGCCCTATGCCAATTTCTCTAAGAGACTTATTAGCGATGTGCATTAAGCACGCCATCTACCGCTTTCTTTTATAAGCACCAATCCAACAAATATGTAATAATCCACTAAGGCTCTTCCAAGCGAGCTTCTCACAGCGCGCCATCTACACATTCTGACCTTAACTAACTTTGTTTTTTATTACAGACATTCTTCCCGATGCTCTTAAGACCGGATGTGCCAAATGCAGTGACAGACACAAGAAAGGAAGTAGCAAAATGATCCACTTCCTCATTGAGAAGAAGCGTGACCTTTGGGATCAACTTGAGGCCAAATATGACCCCAGTGGTGATTACAGAAAGAAATACGACGCTGAACTCAAAAAAGAAGGAATTAAATTGTAAATTTAAAAAAATTAATATTATATGAGTCCTAATTATTTGTAGAATTACGTAAAACTGACTGTTTTTAGAATTTTTAATTAATTTATGTAAAGTAATAAAGTGCAATCAATAAAACTGTGGTTTTTATTATTTTTTAAACATTCCCAATTTTTTAGGAAGAGATAAAACAAATTTTTTTTAAATGGAAAAGTACCAATTGTCTAGAAAAATTGAATGAATGCAAAGTAATGAAGGTTTTATATGAGTTATAAATATTTTTTTACATTTTTAATACATGTTATTGAAACTTTATTTATTAGAACAAAAAATTAAATAATTGCTTAAGCAGGATCAGGACTGTACTTTGCGAATTTGCTAAAAAATTCTGCTCAAAAAAAAATTTGTGTATTTTTTATTAATAAACAATAAAGGTTCTTAAAAAACAATGACTTCATTCATTTGCAATATTGCTTTTGCAGGCAGATAAACTTTGAAACCAAAATTAAAAAGTATATTTTTAAAAAGACTTCTTTTAATGTAGGTAACATTAAAAGTTTTATAAGGGGCTCGATTTCGGGAGTATAGGACTTACGCAAGTAAAAGCTTGATTAAGGCAACCTTTCGGGAAATTTATTGTTATCCTTCTTCAGGCCAGGGTTGCTACAAAGTACTTAAAATTAGGACTAAGTCTAAAATTTATAAAAAACTTTTTACCTCTAATCGAAAAAATTGGGGGAAAAAAATATGTTAACTACGTCTGACATCCTTTCTCAACAACAACTTCCGTTTCCTTGCAAACTGCTTGAGATTAGCAACATGCTGTGGCAAAATAGCTTGTCTGTTTACCTCTACTAAGAGTTACTTTTTAAAAAATCATCATACAAAACGTTACACTCCACCATAAGAAGACAATTGTGCATTTGGATGGTGCTAGAACAATTTACTGACAATTATTATCATGCTGTTGTGAATAGTTTTACTATTTACCTGTACGTCGAACTTAAGCGAATGCTGTCGACGTACAGGTAAATAGTAAAACTATTCACAACAGCATGATAATAATTGTCAGTAAATTGTTCTAGCACCATCCAAATGCACAATTGTCTTCTTATGGTGGAGTGTAACGTTTTGTATGATGATTTTTTAAAAAGTAACTCTTAGTAGAGGTAAACAGACAAGCTATTTTGCCACAGCATGTTGCTAATCTCAAGCAGTTTGCAAGGAAACGGAAGTTGTTGTTGAGAAAGGATGTCAGACGTAGTTAACATATTTTTTTCCCCCAATTTTTTCGATTAGAGGTAAAAAGTTTTTTATAAATTTTAGACTTAGTCCTAATTTTAAGTACTTTGTAGCAACCCTGGCCTGAAGAAGGATAACAATAAATTTCCCGAAACGTTGCCTTAATCAAGCTTTTACTTGCGTAAGTCCTATACTCCCGAAATCGAGCCCCTTATTTAATTTACAAAGGACGAAAACCAAAATCCAATTAAAAGTTTTGTGTACAAACTTTATTGATAGTTTTTTTCTTATTGAACAATTAGACAAATAATAATATACATTAATTTTATAATGAAACAAATAATTACCCCTAATAGTTTTATTGGAAAATAATTATAGCAAACATTTATAACGCAAAACTTTTTCTCGGGTATCAGTTCCATTTCCAAAATCAAACAAAAATGAAGCATCTCTTAAGTGTTGTGTGTCTCGCAGTTCTTATAGTAAAAGCTTATTCTGCTTTTACTTCGTACACTACAAAGTACGATAATATTGATCTTGACGAAATTTTGAAGAGCGATAGGCTTTTACAGAACTATGTGGATTGTTTAATGGAGAAAAAACCTTGTCCACCTGACGGTGCCGAACTTAAAAGTATGTAAACTATCATAGCAACAAAAAAATATACCTTTAAAAAAATAGTGATTTTCTGTTGTACATCAAAAAAAACTCTTTTTTTAACAATTTATTGTTTAGGAACGTTGCCCGATGCAATTGAGACAGGATGTTCAAAATGCAATGAAAAGCAACGTAATGGAACAAAAAAAGTCATGCATTACTTAATCGATCACAGACCAGCTTTATGGGGACCACTAGAAAAAAAATATGACCCTTCAGGCAACTACAGGAAGAAATATTTGGACAAAATGTAAAAGACCAAAAAAAAATGTAAGAACAGTTTATAGTCTGCTTTTTTGTGGTCTTTGTAAAAATAATTTATTTTATATTATTTTATAACATGTCTAGATAATAATAAAATTTATATATTTAAAATTAATTAAGTTATAGAATCTAACAATTACAATTAATACAATAACAATGACTAAGTTACACAGCTGCTAGAGAATAACCTTCGCATTTTATGCGAACTTTTCGCAAATTTTTTCCCATGTTTTTTTTTTAAATTGACCACTAATTAGTTACCTAGTTAAAAAAAATGTCTTCTAAATGTACAGTTTGATTTTTTATTGAAAATAAAGTAAAAAGTAATGCAACTTTACAGATTGAATTTTTATTTCATACGGAAAAGGGTAATAAATAAAAAAATTCCATTAATTACACTGTTTTGGCAAATTTATACAGTTTAATTGATATTTATTAAAAACAGTTGTTTATCCATAAGTGACCTTTCGTTAAGTGCTGGAAATTACCAAAATACTACTTAAAATTGCAAATATTTAGAATGTACTTTTTCTAGTCTATGATTTTTCAAAACTATCTACGAAGAGTATAATTAATATGAGTAACGTACAAGAATAAATTAAAAAACTTAGAACATGTCGCAGTTAATTACTGTGAAATAACACAATTGTTTTTTTACAAAAACTAACTAGAAATTGCAATGGAAAATTATCAAAGAAAATTCCTTCTATTTTTGGCCATTCTAAGCATTTTTCAAGTTAGTGTTGAACTACAGGGGTACGATTCTCCGATTTTCCTAAATTATTTAGTACACTATAATGATGGCACTGTCATTTTTTAATGATAGAATACTCCAAACGTGTTTATATTTATAAAAAAAAATTATAAAATTTTTTTTTGTGTACTAAATAATTTAGTTTACGTCGAAAACAAAAACAAACACCAAGGGAAGAATATCGTGGCCCTCTGGACCTTGATAAATATACCAAACCAACTTTAGATGAATCGCAATATGTCAGAATATGGACAGAGCGACGTGCTACCAACTTTTTTATGTGCGTTATGAACTTAAGTTCTTGTACCGAAAATGAACAAGAATTAAAAGGTATGTATTGTTTTTTTATCTGTTAAACTGGAAAAATTCAAAAAAATTCCACAACAAACATTTTATTTTTTTTGCTAGAGTAACGGAAACATTTAAAGCATCATTTAATTAAAATCAAGTCAACATAAAAACAAGTTTTATGTCTTATTATCATAGGTAACTAGATTTAATGTAATTTTTGGCAAGGGGTATTCCAAACAATAAATTATTTATTTGCGTCCCCCTCTTTTCTAATGCGGATTAATTAAAAGAAACTGCGGGTATAAATAAAGAATTGTTAATTGTAATGGTATATTCAGTAAGTAACAATGAAATCTGTGATTTTCGGTCTTGTTCTTGCCACTGTTGCCATTTTGGCACAAGCTGAAACTTACACTAATAAATATGACAACGTTGATATAGACCAAATTTTAAAAAGTGACCGACTAGTCACTAATTACTTTAATTGCTTAATGGAAACCGATAAGTGCACTCCAGATGGTGCCGAACTTAGAAGTAAGTCATAGGGCTCCAAAAACCAAAAAAAAAAACACAAAAATTAATCATGTTTTTTTTTTCGTAGAAATTTTGCCTGATGCCATCAAAACTGGTTGTGAAAAGTGCAGTGATAAACATCGTGAAGCTGCTAAGAAAATTTCCCACTTTATCATTGACAACAAACCTGACCTATGGAAACAAATTGAATCCAAATACGATCCTGAAGGCACTTACAGGATTAAGTATAAGGCACAACTCGAAAAAGAAGGTTTTACTGTCAAAGTTTAGAAAATTTAAACTGCTTCCTATTCCAAAGAATGATCACCATACTGTCCTATTATGTAGCCAAAAATATTAAATAAATATTACTTATATTGAAATATTACAGTATTTTTTTTATTTTGTCGCACAACTAAGTGGATTCAAATACCAGGGGTACAGTTTTATTTGGGAAAAATTACCCGGCGCATTCGCCATTTTATAATTTTATTTCTATAAGACATAAATGCTAATACCTTCATTTAAAACACAAACTAAACATCTAAATATGGATATTTCTTTAATTTGTGCTTGTGCTACTTTTAAGAAAATTAGCATATTGATACCGTTTCATTTTATTGCCGTTGCACAGTGCCTTTATAAATTAATCAGTCTTAAGAATACAAGTTTCAAAAACTAGTCGGTATTGCCAAAACATGGTTTTACCTCTTTTAAGGATTCTGTTTTTGTTTGTGATTTTTCAAGTTCTGCAAGTTTTTAGCGTAAAAACCACAGTCGAGTTTACTAAGATTAGGAACAGGCTCAATAACATAAATATGGTTTACGAAATATTAAAAAGTGATCGATTGTTACTGGGTTATTATAAATGTTTAATTGACAAGAGACCATGTCCAGTGGATGGCTTTGAGCTCAAAAGTAAGTTAAGCGGAATTTTTGTGTCAATGGCTAAGTAAAAATGTAATTATTCTTAATATTTTATTAAATTAAAATGTGTAAACCTACATTAAAGGATGCTCCTTAAAATGTATAGTTTTTTAATGAAGCTTGTAAGGCAAAACATATTTCTATTTATATTTTGGGTTCAAGTTTAAAAAAATGGGGCAAATTTGAATGTTTCAGCATAAATTGATTTTGTGTTATTTTTGCATAATTCCTGTATTTAATTCTTATTCAAAATATTTACCAAATATTTAATTTATTAATAGAATATGCACCTTGAAAAAAATATGTTTACAATGATAATTATCGGAAATTAGAAATTGTTGCAATTAAATTAATGTAATTAGAAGCATTTTTAGAATAACTTTTATTATTCTTATTTTAAAATACCTTCCTAATAAATAAAAAAACAAGCGGCTTTTTTAAGGGGTTATAAATGTTGGCTTTGTATTACCTATTCAAAAACAAAACGTTAACAAAACATTATTTAAAAATATGCATGACTTAATTATATTTTGTTTTTTTTTCTTCTAACAACAAATTTATTTCAATTCCATTAAATCGAATTCATGTACCAACATTATATCTTAAAAAAACCTACAAAAAACTTGTTCCTAAACGATATAGAAAATTACGCTTTAATTTTTTGTTGTTTATTTTTTTTAGGACAACTTCCAAAGATGATCAAAAACCAATGCGCAAATTGCACCCAAAAACAACTGTCAAACGCCCAAAAACTAATAAGATGGCTTCTCATCAATAAACCAGAGTACTACAAGGAACTGGAGGAAAAATACGACCCAAGGAAATTTTTGCGAATAAAATATATTAATAAACAAAAAAATGAAATTTAAGAAAAAAAAGTATAAAATAAAAGTTCATAAAACACATAAGTTTAAGTGAAGGTTGCTTCCAAGTCAGGGAAATATTTGTTTTCAGGATCATACTTCTTCTTAATGGCATCGTAGCTGTCAATTTTGTTCTTGGAAACATGGTTCATTACCTTGTGGACGGTGTTCTTTTGGGCTTCGCTACACTTTTCGCATTTTGTTTCTAGCGCGTCTGGAAGATTTTCTACAAGAAAAAACACACATGTTAACTTTTACACTAAAAATCTTACACTGCAAGGATTTTTTAAATATTTTTTTTGCAATAAAAACATCACTATGACTCTCATTTTTCTTACTCTTTAGTTCCAAAGCGTCGGGTGTACAGGGTCCTTTTTCCAATAAACAATTAATATAACTGTTTAAAAGCCGTTCACTTTTTAAAATTTCATCCACGTTAACGTTATCGTACTTGGTCGTGTATTTATCATCACCCTGTATACAACCCAAAAGGGCAAACACAGAAATAACTAATCCAAGTTTAAAAGACATTTTACTGAGAAATTATTTGGTAATGGATTGGTTTCTGATTTGCATTTATATAAAAATAAACGCACAATAGGATAAACATTTCAAAAGTAAAGGAAGTGGATCCTAATTATTATATTTGGCTTAAGTACATGTCTTCAGAAATTGTAGTAGAGAAAATTATAGTCTGCATTTTAATTGTGAAGGAAATGTAAATTTAAGTTATTAGTTGATAAAATTCATGGAACCATAACAAAAGCTTTGACGTTATTAATAAATGTTTACCTAATTCTAGGAAAACTCTCCTAAACTAAAGTTAGATTTTAGTTCTCTTCGTTTTATTATGATTCGTTGAATATTAGTTTAAATGTTCTTTCTGTTATGAAATAAAGATAAACATTTAGTTAACAAATCACGTAGGTTAAACCTAAGCTGGTCAAGTTTTTATAATATTTATGATCTTACTGGATTAAACCTTACGTAAAAGCAAGAATAAATAGAAGAATAAATAAATTTAACAAAATCTTGCAATTGACAAGGAGATTTCATTACTGCGTTTACATCATAACCCGAATTGGGTAGAAAAAACTTAACTTAACACTAAAAGTTGGTGATATAAATTTATGGTTGGAAGGCTTTTAAATAAGTTTAAATAATGACCAAAATAAATGTTTAAAGTAAAATAAAAAATATTCGTCACGTGTCTTTTGTTGAATTTTTTTTTATTCACTTTTTTAACCAATTATTAGTCAAATGGACTCGGTCAAGCCTACGTCATCAGTTCACAAAAGTGCATTAAAATACTACCTGTGAACTTTTTTTAGGCAACCAACATTACGGACCAAAGAAAATGGTCATTTTTTTCTTATTCTGTGTTTCTAACAATGGTCTTTTTAAAACATTATTTAAAGAAAAATGAGCGAGTTTTTTAGGTCCCATTGGTGTAAAATTGTTCCTTTATATCTTATTTACAATATTTTAACTTAAAATTCGCGACTCTATCGCAAGAATTAAAAAATCCATTATTAATCTAATGATGATGATCACCCACCATGATGTCAGCTTTAAACGCGAATGGTTTGAGAAAGCAAAGATATCAAGGGGTATGGATTGTTCTGGGTAATAGAAAAAAATGTTAAGTTTACAATGGTAGGAACTTATCAGACCTCTTGATATGGTTGCTTTCTCAAGCAATTTGCGATTAAAATTCACATCTTGGAGGGTGCACAACATTAACACATAAACTGTATATTATAGAGTTTTACAATGAACTAAACTTGAAATATCGAATTTAAGACATTATAGCACATTTTATACCAAGAGTTCCCTAAGAAAGCCTTTCATTTTCACAAAATATTGTTCTAAAAAAGTGGCTCAATCTGACAGAATCAAAATTCTACTTCACAGACCGTTTTTTAATGTGGATCTGTGATCTGTGACGTAGGAGTTGACCGTGTGTATTGACAGTTTTTAGTAATTCGATGTCCATTTCGAATAGTCAAAATGTAAACGTACCCATCGATTTGTTTAGTACTTCAGAATACCTGGGATTATCTTAATAGCCTTCACAGGTAGAAATGACGCCATATAAAGTCAATTTTGGGTGCTAAAATTCATACTATAAATACGTTACTTATTAGAATATAGTCGTCATACTTGATCGCCCCCTTTAACTGTTAACATTCCCTAGAAGAGTTATTTAATCATTATGAAATTGTGCATTGTGGCAGCCCTTTTTGCGTTTCTTGCTGTGGCATATGGACGTCCTGAAGAAAAATATACGACGAGATTTGACAATGTAGATGTAGACCAAGTTTTAAGGAGTGATAGACTTTTGAAGAATTACACAAATTGTCTTTTGGATAAGGGAAAATGTGGACCTGATGCGGCTGAACTCAAACGTAAGTTTTGTTTTATTAATCATAATGTATGATTCATTTTGTTGTTTTGTTACATTAAAATTGCAAGCATAGTACGCGTGTTCTTGTAATTAAAGTAATAAAAAAAACCAATAAACAACCTTGTATATGTACTATTAGGAAAACAATTTTGCAGAAGGAAAATAACAGTTTTAAATAGTTATTTTAAAAACGTAATTTTAACCAACACGTGCTAAAATGTAAACGATTCTCACTTTTAGAAAAAAAATATTTTACTAATGACGTTGGAAAGCGCATGTAACTTTTTTCTTTATCCGCTTTTAGCCCAATTATTCTAATTAAAATTTGTAGGTTCCTAAGAAAAAAATCCCAACTAAGACCTGCTTATGCAGGATTGTAGGCACTAACCCCAGAAATATAAAAGTGAAAAATTCCCACAAAATTTCTGTGACGTTTAGCCCCCATCTTGCATAGAAGTGAGGAGTTAGTTTTTTGTTAATACCTAAACTATTCAGCACTTTTGAAAAAGTTTAAAAAGTTTTTAGGAACATTATTTTAATAAGAATACAATCATTTTTAAAAAAATAATAAATCACCAATATTAACGATTCTATAGCTCTTATTTCATCACAATCGTCTATCTTAGTCATAGAGTCCTGAAGCATAGATTGCAGCGTTCTCTGTAGGACCAAATTTTGTGCTATAAAATCGTTCATATTGATGATTTATCATTTTTTTTAAAATAATTATATTCTTATTAAAATAATGTTCCTAAAAATTTCTAAAACTTTTTTTAAAAGTGCCAAATAGTTTAGGTATTAACAAAAAACTAACTCCTCACTTCTATGCAAGATGGGGACTAAAACGTCACGGAAATTTTGTGGGAATTTTTCACTTTTATATTCCTGGGGGTAGTGCCTACAATCCTGCATTAGCAGATCTTGGTTGGGATTTTTTTCTAAGGAACCTATACATTTTAATTAGAATGATTGGGCATGTAATTTTTTTATCTTGAGCAGTTTTTTTTGTGTAATAACAAGGGCTCGCTTTACACACAATGATACCCAAGTGCATAGAACTAACAATAATCTATGATCAAGGCTAACATGTTTCTACCATCACTTATTTACATTTTTTTTTATTATTATATTATTTATGCAAATAATTCGACTTGATATTGATAGAATGATAATTAATGCGACGCGAAAAGAAAATTTTATTTGCTACATAAACACAAGATACGTTCAAAGTGCAAATATAAGCCATCTCGAGGACGAATTTTAACCAATGGAAAAAAGCTTTTGAAACGTAATGTTGAAAAAAATATTAGCATGGGGGCTTCTAAGAAGTGTTTGGTAATTTTATTTATATAAGAATTGTAGAACAGGTTTTTTTTACGCTTTTCTGAAAACTTGAACTAGGTTGAAGTTTTTGTACTTCCGCTTTACTTCGGCGTAACTTTACAGAAAATTAAATAAAATACATGGGAATGTATTAGCAAATTTATACTTCACTTTAGCGCTACTTTGCAGTTATGTAAGTAGTACTGTCAAAAGCCGAGCTTGGCCGATCATGCGCAAAATTTGCAAAAATGAGATATTCACCCTTATTGTTAAGGGTGGTGATTACGGAATGTCGCTTCGTACGAAACCTGCTGGTCTTCTTATGTAGGTTTCGTACAAAGCGATATTCCGTAATTACCGCCCAGGTATAAATAGTCAGAAGTCGAGAGTTCAGACACATGCGCATACCTGTTCCCAATTTCACGTAACTTTACAATCTATAAATTAAGCAAATTTGTCAAGTGAAGTAACGCCGAAGTAAAGTGAAAGTAACGTTCTATAAATCGCCCTTAAAATGATGGTATTTCTCATTTTTAAATGATCCTGCAAAAAGACCTCAACGCAACGTTAACCCACATTTTTTCTTTTCAGGTCTTCTTCCCGATGCCCTAAAGTCAGGTTGCTCAAAATGCAGTGACAAACAAAAAGCAGGAACCAGAAAAATGGTGCGTTACCTCCTGACCAACAAAAGAGATCTATGGAACACTTTAGAAGCCAAATATGACCCTGGTCACATCTACGTCACGAAATACGCTGATGAACTTAAGAAGGAAGGAATTGTGTTGTAAAAATTTAAAATGTCCAAAAAACAATGTAATTTTAGGTAATTTAAGTATTAAAATAAACAAATAAATTATTTATGTGTCATTTTTTGTATAAGAACACGCGATTACATAGGGGTCAACTTATAAGTTTCACGGCTTACATACGCAAACAAATAATTACAACTACATGCTTCTTTACTTAAAAATACATGATTTTTTACTTAAATCACTTTTTGATACCCTGCCATAAAAATTAACCCTTTAGGACATTCAGTTTAAACTCAATTTTAGTCGAAATAAGTCGAGAAAATGAAATTGTTTATAGTTTGTCTGTTTATGATAAGTGCCTATGTTTTGGCACGTCCAGCCGAATCTGAAGTAAAATACACTTCAAAGTATGATAACATCGACATTGATTCTATTTTAAAAAGCAAGCGTTTGTTAGACAATTACGTTAACTGTATTATGGATCGCGGAAAATGTACAGCCGAAGGGCTCGAGCTTAAAAGTAAGTAAATTTTGCTAGAAAACAATTTTTTTTACTAACTAAAAAGTACGGTTCTTAATAAAGTAGTATACGTACCTTGAGCAAAAATCTTCATTTCTTAAAAAAAATATTTTCTTCAGAAACTCTACCAGACGCAATCGAAACAGAATGTAACAAATGCAGTGAAAAACAAAAAGAAGTAATTCACAAAGTGGTAAAATTTGTTCATGAAAATCGTCCTGACGTATGGGCTGATGTTAAAACTAAATTTGATCCTGATGGTACATACGAAGAAAAGTTCAAAAAAATGTTTAAAATTGAAGCTTAGATAATTTTCCAAATAGTCAAAGAAATAGTGTACCTACACATACGTAAAGAAACCGAAAAAAAAAAGTTAAATTAGTGACATAGAAATAGTAGGTCTATTTTTGAATTATGTGTACTACATTTTCATTTCGTTAGTAAGTATATTTTTGTTCAAACAAAGTAACCATTTTTATAAAGTTTAAATTTTTCAAAAAATTGCTTTGTTTGATTTTGGTGGTAAAAATAATAGTTGTAGTTGCACATAATTTTTTAAATAAAAATAAATTGTTAATTAGACATTATTAAATTATTTTAGTTTCAAAGATCATAAATCTATTGTTATTCTTATAATTTATAAGAAATGTAATTGTTATACAATAAAAAAGAACCCCCTGCATTAAAAAATAATTTTTTTTTAAACCGCAAAAAAACATCACTTTAGTGACGTATATGGCGAACATAAAGTAGCACTTTTCTGAACTGTATCATAGAGTTTTTTTTACTGTCGGCGACAGTAAATGTAACTTTTACTGACGCGACCAAATTTTTTTTTCCTATAACGTAGAATAAACATCACTTTAATGACGTTTATTTAAAAATAAATAAACGTCAACTAAAATAGGTAAATTAAATTTATTATAAAACCATTGTATTTAGAAGTTTTAAGAAAACGTATCGTTTACTACACAGAGTTAAAGTGGCTTTGTGTGCATCGGCAGAATTGTCTGTCTCGCTTCGCTCACCAGACAATCTTTCTGTCACACAAAGCATCACTTTAACTCTTAGCACTAAAATTTCCTATTTTCTTAGCATTTTTGAACAAGACACCAAATTGTCCAATAGTCCACTACCTACATTTATTTTTTTAAATGGGTTATCTAAAACTTACAAAAAATGAATTTTTTTGTTATAATTTAGACAAAGATAACAACATTTTTAGTCAGAAAGTAACAGCTCGCTTACCTTTGCCTAAAAAAAAACAAGATAACATCAGATCATTTGTAACAATTATTATTCCCAGTAACATGACTTAATTAAAAATAATTTAAATGAAGTGAATAATTAATATAATAACTCTAAACAATTATACAGGATGATCCAACACTATAGTTCAAAAAATAACTTCATCATTTATTATTTCTTAAGATATATTTTTTTATAGAAGGACCACTTTAGTACGAGCTGGCAAAATTAATAGTTACATTTAAAAATTTTAAATTTTAACAAAACATTTTTTTTGTTTTCTATTATGTTTTTGCACCCTGTATAAAAACAAGATGCAAATAAATCATCCAGACACAGCTCGTTTAATAAAAATAAAACTAAAAAACAATTTGCATACCACTGCATACAATAATCCTGATTAACAATAAATATTCCACTCCCTCTCTTTTGTTTTGTTTATTTATCTCTATAAATATGTTAAAAATCTTAAGCAGGAATTACAAATCGTATACAAAAATGTTTTCCATCAAGTTTGCCTTGCTTGCTGCAATTCTTTGTGCAGTTTCCGTGTTTTCTATTCCTGCTAATAAATACACTACTAAGTATGATAATGTCGATTTGGACGAGATTATAAAAAGTGATAGGTTGTTGAAAAATTATGTTAATTGTCTTTTGGAAAAAGGTGGATGTACTCCAGATGGCCAAGAACTAAAAGGTAAGCAAAAAATGGCTTTGTGACGTAGTTAGATTATTTTTTAATTGTTTAAGCAATTCATGCAATTATTTAGTGACATCATCTAAATAATATGACGTCTGAATGATTCAATTTTAGTGCTAATTAACTCTACTTAATTATTGCAATTTTTGAACGAAACTTTTTGTAACTTTATGCCAGAAAAATGTTTCAAAGTTCAAAGTTAGTTCAAAGTTACTTATTAATATCACAATAAACATTATAATATGTATTTAACGTCACATTTAAATAAATTCAAAATTACTATAGCCCAATCGTTCTAATAATGCCCCCAGAAAAAAATCCCAACCAAGATCTGCTTATGCAGGTTTGTAGCCACTACCCCCAGAAACATAAAAGTGAAAAATTCCCACAAAATTTCCGTAACGTTTAGCCCCCATCTTGCATAGAAGTGAGGAGTTAGTTTTTTGTTAATACCTAAACTATTTGGCACTTTTGAAAAAAGTTTTAAAAATTTTTACGAACATTCTTTTAACAAGAATACAATAATTTTTAAAAAAAATAATAAATCACCAATATTAACGATTGTATAGCACTTAGACAATGTGCTAATTTGGTCCTACAGAGAACGCTGCAATCTATGCTTCGGGACTCTATGACTAAGATAGACGATTATGATGAAATAAGGTGTTTTTTAAAGAACTATAGAATCGTTAATATTGGTAATTTATTATTTTTTTAAAAATGATTGTATTCTTATTAAAATAAGGTTCCTAAAAATTTTTAATACTTTTTTCAAACGTGGCGAATAGTTTAGGTATTAACAAAAAACTAACTCAGAACTTCTATGCAAGATGGGGGCTAAAGGTCACGGAAATTTTGTGGGAATTTTTCACTTTTATGTTCCTGGGGGTAGTGGCTACAATCCTGCATAAGCAGATCTTGGTTGGAATTTTTTTCTAGGGGCATTATTAGAATGATTGGGCTAGTTGCTTTAAGCCAGATTATAAAATAATTACTTACTTCTTAAATGCACCTACCAATTATCCAAATTTTTTTGCATAATTTATGTAGACAAAGAAAATAAAAAATTTTCAAATCCATTCTAAGGAAAACTGTTTTTTAGCTCATCTACCCGATGCCCTACATACAGATTGCAAAAAATGCAGTGAAACTCAAAAAAACGGAAGTAAAAAAATTATTCGACACTTAATTGACAATAAACCAGCATGGTGGAAGGACCTTGAAGCTAAATACGACCCAAAAGGAGATTACAGGACCAAATACCAAGCAGAGACAAAAGCACAATAGATTAATATTTACAAAAAAACACCAACCCGCCCTTTTTTAAATGTAGTGATTTTTCAATAAAATAAAATGAATCAAAAGTGTTTTGTTTTCTTTGATGAATTTTTGTGTTCTTTTAACAATTTAATTTTTTTAATTGAACAGTAGTTCGCTGCGTATGCAATTAAAATATGATGACTTTGCGTCCTGAAAAAATGTTAATTAACAAATGCATCTCCAAAGGTTACTTTTTTAAGTGATTCAAAATTCCAAAAATTTACATTTACCCTGAATAGTGACGCCTGTTTTTTTTTTTAATTGATGACTCGCCTCGAAACGACTATTTTTTGCAAAAAAATACTAGTTTACGTAAAAGCACCAAGTCAAATTAATTAAGATAATTTGTAACTCCATTATATAAACAGTAATAATTTTAATAAAAATAACAGTTTAGTCTTCGGTTTTCAAGAGGTGCAGTTAATTAAAAATTTATAAAAATAAACAAAATGCGGTTTTTGATCCTAGCAGCTTTAGTTTTGTGCAGTGCCATTTTGGTTTTGGGCTTTCCTCAAGATAAATATACAACAAAATATGACAACGTAAATTTGGATGACATTATGAAAAATGATCGGCTGCTAAAAGGATATGTTAATTGTCTTTTGGAAAAGGGAAGCTGCACTCCTGATGGAGCTGAACTTAAAGGTTTGTTTAAGGAATAAAAAAGATTTAATTTTTTTTTTAAAACTTTGTTGAAAAAAAAATATTTGACCAAAAAATTAAGTGTTAAAAATCATTGATAAAAATTAACTAAATAAGTTATAAAAATCATAAATTTTACTCTTCTTTCTGGGTTTAAAATAAGTGCAAATGTTTTAACTAATTTTTCAATTATTTTTGTAGAACATCTACCAGATGCCATCCATTCAGAATGTTCAAAATGCAGTGAAAAACAAAAGGAAGGCAGCAAAAAAATAATCAAATATCTAATCAAAAACAAAGCTGATTGGTGGAAAGAACTCGAGGAAAAATATGACAAAGAAGGAACCTACAAAAAACGAATTGAAAAAGAATTTGCCTAATTTTAAGAACATATAAGGTTCCTATTATAAATAACCCCCAAAAGAACAAAACCTATAAGCCCAAAAATGTAAAATAAAAATTATTTGTGCTACCTATAAGATGTTAAGAATTTCTTGTTAATTTATTAAACCCATTTTTATTTTAAAAGAAAAACTTTGTGCATTGTGTTTAAATAAAAAAAAAAATCTTATAATTTTTAGTGTATTTTTATTTATACAGGCTGTCCAAAAAATGGCGCTTAACGCGATGGTACGCTCTTGGGGCATTCTCAGGGATCTCTAGAAAATTGTAAAAAAAAATCCATCTTTTATATTCATCGAGAAAAATGCCAACAAAGTTGCATAAGTTCGGCAACACAGTTTGTAAAATACATCTTAAAAACTCATCTAGATTCTTGAGCAGACATTTTTGCATTTAGATCATAATGACATTGTTGTCAGCTTTTCATAAAATTTTTGTAAGATTAAATTGATTATAAAAATGTAATTTGACCATTTAAAAGATAAACCAATGGTAAAACAATTTTAGATAGATTGTGCCTTTGTATTTAGCCATTTTTTTCGTTAATATGTGCTGTTATCTTCAAGATATAAGCATTTAAAGTTTCGCACTTTGGGGTCTCATATCTCCGAGGGTATATGAGATAGATTTTTTTTAACAATTTTTCGGGGGTCCCTAGACATGCTCCATTTTTTGAACACTCTGTATGTATAAACAATTTTCCTAAGTTTGACTCAAATACACTTTATGGAAATCAAAACGCATAACTTTACAATTGTTTATGTTAATTCTTAGTAGATTTAAATGCGGAAATGTGCAACCTTGTCGATCTAAACAAATTTTTATCTATAGTATATTTTTTTTATAGAGAGAATTTTTTACCTTTACCTTAAAAAAATTAGTTACTCTGATTGGTTGCATGCTCCGTAAATTTACACTAGAAAAATTCAAAATGGCCGCACCAAAACATATGTTTTTTTTGGCATAAAAAAAACTTTGGTTATGCTTAACGTCAACTTCTATAGTGTCACTATAACAATCAAAACAAAAGTTGAACAGTTGAATTTTTTTTAAATGTCAATATCTTGTCACGTCAACATGCAAGTTAAAATTCTTATAAAAAAAAATGTTAGTTTTATAACACCATAAAGAAATTTTAAATCCTCTTTACCAAAAAGATTATTTTTCTGGAATTGCTGTTAATGTGGATTGTGCATTGTAAACCTGTGTTTAATAGCTAGGCTGCTTCGGAAGATCCTGCTTTAAGAATCTTTTAAATAAATTAAGAGCATGGGACCGAAAGGGGGACTGGAATTTAAACCATGAACTGCAGAATTTGTTTATTCGAAAACTCTCAGGATCTAAACTAAAGTCCCTTCGCAAAAAATGCGGCCAAATTTTGTATACATTATGCTTCACAAGCGGGGTTTTAATAAGTGTTGATTTTTGCGGATGACGCTGTTTTAATAGTGCTTAAACGGAGCTTATCTGTTCTGCAATTTTATAAGTCTGCCGATTGAATAGTTTACAATAATCCACCGATTCTTCTAAGTTGTGCCACTAAACAATTATTTATTTTATGTACAACCTTTGAGAATCTAATATTATAATTTACAAATATTCTAAAAAGTCTTTCACTGCAAGTTAAATATTTTTTGCGCTACACTCAAATTGTTTTATTTCCAAAATGGCTATTGTTCTCAAAGCTGTTTATTTTGCTGTCTGATGTTTCTGCAAAATGACCAAATCTATCCTGCTGCAGTATGAATCGGTGTGGCACAATTGCATTGAATTAAAAGGGTGCTTTTTGGCTTCTCATTTCACGTTTATATATAATTTGTTGCCCCTTTAATGCTTCTACATAACTAATACCTCCAAGATGATTAAGAATCCCCTTTATGGCCTCTATGGTATCCCCAACCGTTACCCAACACACAAGACACTTTAACAACTTTTTACTCATTAAGAAATAGGTGTATATGGACAAAAACATTAAATTTGTTTTGAATTTACTTTTTTGTGACAGATTTGTTTAAATCTTTCAGTTTTGACAAACGTTAGATTTTGAGCTTTGTTCGAAAATACAACAAAAGTGAGGAAAATTACTGAACAAACCCCTAATAGGCAACCCAAAAAACACATTTATCGTGTGGTCGGAGTTTCTCTCTATAAAAAAAATGAACTATAAATCTATAAATCTTCTAAAATTAAACAAAACTTTTTCCACCTCAAGTAATTGAATAATTTGTATGCCTTCCATTACTCTTCTTCAAGTATAAAACAATAAAACATCTATTTTTTAACCACTTAGTTGTTTAAATTAGTAAATTAAAGTCAAACAAAATGCGTTTGCTATGTTTTTTTGGTGTACTCGTTTTAAGTAGTTTTGGTGAAGCGCAAAAAAATTTGGATTCAAAGTATAACAGCGTAGATGTTGATAAAATCTTAAACAACAATAGACTTCTAACAGCTTACATCAAATGTATTCTTTTTAAAGGACCTTGCACTCCAGAAGGACTAACGTTTAAACGTAAGAAATTTTAAAAATAACAACCTTATTTTTTATGTCACAAAAACAAAAAAACTAAAATTAATGTAATGTATTATTGCGGTTGAACTTGACCCTTTAGTCTTATTTATTACATAATTTTTTACATGTTTACAGGTTATATTTCTGAAGCCTTGAGTCAAAAGTGTTTCAAGTGTACAGAACCGCAAAATAAAATAGTACGAAAAGCTGCTAAATATATTATTCAACACCGGCCCAAGGAATGGCAGCAAATTTTAAAAACTTATGATCCAACAGGGAGGCACAAGGAAGCGTTTGATAGATTTTTGAACCAATAACATACTATCGATTCACAGTTTAAAAAAACCAGAGTCACCTATGAAAACTAGAACCTTTTTCTTTGAAAAGTAGATTTTTCCACAAAGTTGGCATTACATTTCAAATTTACTGTCATTAAAAATTGAAAAATGCCAAAAATAATATGACAGTTACATAAAACAGGCGTAAAAATTGGAAAATCGAAGCAATTTTCGCTTGAGATGTGAGAATTTACAAAGAAAATTGTAGACATTTGTGTAAAAGTGCTAATTTATCCTATGATACCCAAAAGGGCTTCTTAACAGTGAGTACTTACATAAATAATTTCTATTTTGTGTAAACTTTTAAATAGTTTTATGATTAGTGCATTATAAATTAATTAAATAAAAAGATAAATACTTAATCTGTATATGTTGAGACCATTATTTTTGAGTCAGATGCCTTGAACATGTTTTTAAATGCATTTTATAATTATTTTGACTCTTCTTACATAACCAGCAAACACAAGGGACATTAAGGACAATATACAGGATAAAATCTGTCACCCTAAGGCTCGCCTACTGTGGTTTTTTTTAAATGTGAATGGATAGTAAAAATGTTATTTGAGAAAATGTTAACTTAAAAAGGATTTACAATGTTCTTACAAAACAAAAAGGTCCTTGAAAGGAAATACATGTAAAAATCTGTTTATATACTATGGCCGTAATTTATTACCTTATAGCAATTTGATTGGACAAAAAAGTGTCCTTTTTCTGAAAGAAAAAAATAAAATGAACCACAGTCACTCTAGAAATGTGTTCATGAAAAAACTTCGAATTTGTAAATTTATGTGTAAAAATACTAAAAATGTTTACGATATGAAAATAAAAACGCAATTTATTTTATGAAAAAATTTATTTGTATAAAACTGTATAATATAATAAATACTTAAAACTTTAAAAAAATGTAGTCTTATTCTTAAAATTCCCAACTATCAATCCACTTTAACCCATACATTGTCGAATTAGGCTCATTCGCAGATGGTCCAGTCATTCCATATGCCAAAGGTGCAAACAAATAAAAACTATAAAAAATCGTCGATAGGACACATGCCAATAAAGTATGATACACCGTATTGCTTAATTTTTCCGAAAACAACTTTGGAATGTCCTCCAAAAGATAGTCAATAATTATGCCTAAAAAGAGCGTTCAAAAAATTGCAACTAAATAATTTTTGCGATTTTTCTTTACCTGTTATCATTGAGCTAAAAATAACAGCCGGAAAATAATGATGAAAATATAGGACACGGCCCATTGCCCAAAAAGGCACGTAATGTAAACACCATCCCAAAAACAGCCATGCGCAGGCAATAAGTCGTTTTTTATGAGATTCTAAAACACAATTAATTAAGGGGGAATGTCGCGAAACTAGAAACTGTGGTTATGTAATGTTGGTTGCCTAAAATCAACAAAAAACACTACTTTCTGGTCATTGCTCAGTGGGTTTATAAGAGTTAATTTTAATTAAAAATTGTGCTTACCAGCAACATAAATAAACAAGGCACAAGTTAAAATATTCTAAAGGTCCATCAATGAGGGTTTAAATACAGAATTTTGGCAATTTAAAATTCAAAAAAATAATGCTTCTTAATTGCCAAAATTCTGTATTTAAACGCTTATTGATGGAGCTTTAGAATATCTCAACTTGTGCTTTGTTTATTTATGTTGCTGGTAAGCACAATTTTTAATTAAAATTAACTTTTATAAACCCACTGAGCAATGACCAGAAAGTGGTTTTTTGTTGATTTTAGGCAACCAACATTACATAACCATATTAATATTCCATAAAAAAATTCTACTTGGTTTTTTAAAAGTCTAAACAAGCTTCTAAAAAATCCATAGTGGTTTTTAAAAAATCTTAATAGGCTTTTAAAAAATCCTAGTTGCGTAATTTTACCTTTAAAGTCTTGGAGGTAACCACGTTTCATTTTGATGGCGTTTACCATGAAAACTATGATGAAAATTAGAAGGAAAACAAGATTGCTCCACCAAATTATCGGGTTTCCTAGAAGATAAATCCGGTATGTCGAACCAGAGAAAAATTGTCCCTAAAAGTGCGAAAAAAATTAAATTAAACTTTTTAAAACATTCTTTTTGCAGAAAATTATTTTTAAGACAAGAAAATATACTTAATAACACATATAAATGCCTTTAAAAACAAATAAAAGTGCCTTCACAAACAAAAAAAAAATATTAGCAAGAAAATTTACAAAGTTTTAAAAAAAAATATTTAAAAAATTTGCTTACCCTAAAATTAATGGGCCATTGCCAAGGTCTCGAAGTTATTTCACCCTCTTTCGGTTTTAAGCCAGCATTTCCTTGCAACATTACGGCATGTGACTCGAAAAACCGTTCGAAAAAACTAGGCGCGTAAACTTCAAAACTTACTTTCTCAACTAAAAAAAATCTTTTTTTACAAAATTCTAGTGTTGTGAATTTACCGGTAAATTAAAATTGCGGTTAATTAACCGGTAAATTATAAAAATTCTACTGGACACTAAATTTAAGTATAAAAAGTCTTTACGATTTGTTTAAGACCAAAAACATATGAGCAATTTCTTATTTTTTTAATTTTGAAAAAAAAGTACAATAAAAAATAAATAAATAAAACATGGTAAATTTAACCTGACTTGTCAATTAAGGTCAACGCCCCCAACATGTGACACTAAATAACGTGAATTGATTGGATTCGACGCAACCAGCCGCGGGAAATTTAAATTGTTACCTTCTAACTTTTGTAGTTTAAAAATTTTAACTTTTTTGTTCAATCGAACTTGTAGGTTAACGAAAATAAATAAAATATCTCGTAAGAAAATTAGATACAAACATAAAAAACTTTAATTTACCGGTAAATATCTTAATTTACCGGTTAATTAACCGGTTAATTAACTGGTAAATTAACCGGTAAATTATAATCTCACAACACTACAAAATTCCCTTTTAAAAAATGCCATTTTTCGAACCATTTTTTAAGTATATAACTTACGTTTGTCGAAGACATTTTCCTCAACGTTCCACACCCCATTTTGGTCTCGTAAATTAGGGTTGCAGCTCACCTCCTGCTGTTCGTAGCCCCATTTTGGTAATTGTTTACCACTCGTCGTTAAAAGACATGATTGTAAATAATGCACCAACTTTAATTTACTGGTAACTGCAGTAATTTCGTCGCCATCATTTCCGTTAAGTAAGACAACTTTCCACACGTCGTTAGCATCCCCTGTTCCATTTTCACCGTACCCTGTTACTTGATAATGTTTTTTTGTGATTGGGGCTGCTTCTTTGTGAGAATGAACGTTACGGCGGGTTGAAATGTGTTCAAGTCGGATTAAGTCACCGCTTTTGAGTATTGTTACACCCTCGTATGTTTCTGAGTTGTATTTTTTAATAAGCCATTTATTATTGTCGTCTTTATGGGTGTAGGTTGTGATCTAACAACGAAAATAAACTTTTTAAGACGGGGCCGGTTGCTTAAGGTGGCAGGGCACTTAATTTATTTTAGATTTTAAGAATTCAGATTTTTTTTTGTTCTAAAATGATTAAATTGTAAATTTTTATGCATCCCGACCTTAAGCAGCCGGTCCCGTCTAAAATATGTAAAAATATAGATGCCGCAAAATATGTATTCTGCATGTGTTCATTCATTCATTCAAAAAAGCTAAACCTGATCAATTTGGGTGTTGATTTTTGATACATGAGCGATTATTAAATGTATTAACAGAATAAGTACTTTAAATTGAAGAAAAAAAAAATTTGCGTTCAAAAAAAAATAAAGTAGGTTTTTGGTTTTTTCCATATATTTTATATTTTTGATATTATTTTAAAACCAAACTTTCTGACTCCAAAGAAGGAAATATGGTCAATCTAATCCTACCATTAGATTTTAAAAATTCCGCTTGGTTTGTGAATCTTGAATGATTGAAACGAATACTCTTCTGCACAACAACCTGCCGGCCCCCTCTTAAGATGATATTTGCAAGAAAATGTTAAATGAGCGAAAAGTGCAGACTATTAACTTAAGAACTGACGAAAATGCTTGAATACGCAAAGAGTATAAAATTAAATTATTTATTTTGAAAATTCTAGTACTTTTTTTGTACAAGCGATCAATAATTATTGTTAATAAAGATGTTTTAGCGCCCCTTTTTTTATAATAAAATTTTCATTTTTTCCCATAACTTACTTGTTGTTGTCGAGCCCCCACCCCTTCAGGGTACAAATGATAATGCGAATGCAAATAACCACCTCCAGTTTTATGATTTTTCAAAGTAACAACAGCCCCATAAGCAATTTGTCGAGGCATACTTGCGTTATACAAACTATTACCAATTAACTTTGACTGAAACGCTGAGCTAAAAAATCCGTCCCCATTGCCACTAAAAAAACAAAATTTAAGTTATTTCCTAGGGGGAAATTTGATTTTGGGGTGGCTTACCTGCGATTTAGGACTGCTAGGTGTATGTAGAAAAATGTTGTGTATAAAATTATGGGCCAGACGATTAGGAAAAGCGCCCGTGAAAAAAGTTGCTTTAAAGTGTATGTCTGGAAAAAATGCAATATAAAATTATGAACAAAATTAAATAAAACGTTGTAGCAAAATAAAACAATGGAGCATGATTTAAATTAGATTTATTTAAGGTATTTCTACCCCGGTATTTACAAGGTATCACATTTTGCTTAGTACTTTATGTACTAAAATGGCTTGAATCTTAAAATTTTCTTTGGGCGTCTCAATACTTGTTATTCTTACAATTAAAAAGGAACTATTAAGCCTAACTAATTTCAAGTTTATTTTCTTTTAAACGTTCTTTAGATTTCTTTAAAAGTGTTCCAGCTACAATACCACAAAACAAAATAAACCCAACTGTCGCGTTTGATATAAACTTTTCTGCACAATCCTTTCCGCTGTTAATATCCAAAGTCGCTATTTGATTCGCTAGATGCATGGCCACAAGACCTACAGCCCCATAATAAGGCCAAGTTTGATCGTTTAAAACCCCAGAAGCGGCCAACCCCGTAACCATTGTGGACGCAAATCCGCTTAACCAAATTTTGGTATCTTTGTCGAACTTTATAGCCGTGGATTTTATGCCCAAACGCAAATCGTCGCTCCTGTCTTGGTGTGCGTAAATCGTATCATAAACAATCGTCCAGCAAACACCGGATAAATAAAGCGGCAAGCACACCGGCCATGAAACAGCCCCCTGAACAGCGCTGTACCCCAAAAGCGCGCCCCAATTAAACGTAAACCCGAGCACAAGCTGCGGCCAATGCGTGTAGCGCTTCATCAAAGGGTACGAAGCCACCAATCCCAAGGAACCAGCCCCCAGAAACACGCTGTACCAGTTAAGCTGCATCAAAACCCCAAAACCAAGGGTTAATTGCCCGGCTAGGAACACCCACGCTTGTTTGAGAGACACGTCGCCGTTGACTAGTGGTCGATTCATCGTCCGTTCGACTTTGGAGTCGATGTCGCGATCCCACATGTCGTTTATCGTGCAGCCAGCCCCTCGCATTATTAGCGCGCCTGTTCCGAACAGTCCCAGCATGTAGAGATCTACAATTTGATTGTTTTACTTTTGTTAAAGGCTTAATTCGAATTTAAGTACCTGGTAAACATCCTGGGGCTGCGGCAGAAGCTATCCCCCAGCTACACGGCCAAAAAAGAAGCCACGAACCAATCGGTTTGTCAAGTCGCATCAATTTTAAATATGGTTGCACTTGTTTAGGCGTTGCTTCCACTAATTTAACCGCTAAAGACTTGCTTTCTTCACTATTCAGCGTTGTAACATTGCTTGCAGCCGTCGATTTGTACTTATAAAGGCTTAAAACACTAATTTCCTTCACCAAGGACGATTTCCTAACCTCACTTTTAATGCCGTAAGCTAATATTTGGCTTAATTTTGAAACTGTTCGTATTGTAAACATCTTAATTTTTGTGTTTTGTTAGGCTTTACCTAAATCCATTGTTTTTTATGCTGCAGGCATTTCTAATTAGTAATTAAACGAAAAAAACAGCTTAACCTTCATGAAACATGACTCTGTGACATTTTGAGTGACACTTGCCGTTTTTGAACCATTTGAACTAATGGAATAAAGGCACTAAAGCTCGGTTTACGCAATAGGTGCGTGGCGTTAGCAGAAAAAAAATTGTACTTACCACAGGTTTTGATAAATCGCCAAGAACGATCCATAGGTCTGAGATAGTAATAAATCCAACTAGTAGGACTATAAAAAGCCCCACAAATTTAACTGAAGTGCAGCATGCAAGCATAGTTCCTGTATAAAATAGCCACAACCACCATTTTGCAGAAAAGTCTGGAATTCTACTCGAAGAGACTTTAACAGCTCCCAAAAGGGCCCCCAACATAAAACATAACAGAATGGGGTCCAGAAGAATGTACTGAGTTAGCGTTAGCAGCCCCACATCTAAAACAAAATTATGAGTTCTAGTATACAACTTTTTGTCTTTTTTTTTTTGGCTAGCTTACCAAATAAAATTAATAATGAAGCAAAAATAGATGCAGTAAGAGAGTGCGTCATCTCATCCACTGTTAAAAATGTAGACGGCACAATTGAGGCCCCCAAAGCAGTGCAAAACTACAAAAAATTAGAAATTACAAAACAAACTTTTTTAAGTGATATATTTTGACTTACCACTCTCATACCAATATAACTTGTGTTTCCATATTTATCCCCAGGTTTATCAAAAGCAAAAGTACCATCGTACCCAGTAAGGTACCCCGAAAGTCCAATAAGCATCTGTAAAAAATAAAAATTATTTTTTTTATAAGTTGTTCCAATTTTCTTTAAAATAATGCTATACCTTGCCAAGTGGAGGATGTACATCAAAGAAAAACGTCCTGTTTATGTACCAACTGCCCATTTTACCAAAATGGGTCTCATCCCAGCTAAAATGGGGTACAGAAGCGTTTTAAAATTGTTTAAAACTAAGTATTTTAATTCTTACCATACATGGTCTGGTTCAGTAACTTTATAGAATCTTACAGCTACTGTAAGAGCACAAATAGTGCCAAATGTTAAATACCATAGCTTCTTTTCCAACATTTTTGCAACGGAACCACAACGCTCAAAAAAGGGGACTTTTAAGTATGGAAATCAAGCTAAATCATTCGTTTGTAGCACAACTATGTTCTTAAACCTAGCACATTGGTCTTAATATTCAACATTCATGCCATTTTAATTCAAAAAAACTAAAAACTTCGCTGTTTACGAACAGATTTTAGGAATAATAAAAATAAACAACGTGTCAGTGCACATTTTGAGCTTTCGTCAACAAACTGTAGTTCAAATAATCCAGCTTTAGCCTTTGCGCCATCTAGTAGAGAATAGACAAAACCCCTTTTATATATCACCAAAAAAAAATTTTGCGTGGCCCTCCCTTAGAGAATGACCTTTTCCAATGATTTTAAAGTCAACTTGCATTTTAAGGAAACGAAAATAAAGATATACCGTGTAAAATAAGCAGCACATGCTATGAAATCGAAAATAAACCATTAAAATGCAAATACTTTGTATGATTTGAAATAGGAATCTGTAATAATCTATATTTAGGGCATTAGATCAAATGCACCAGTCAAAAAAAAATTTGCGTGGCCCCACCTTAGATAGTTACATTTTTCGAAAAAAATTTGCAAACAAAATTACATTTTAATGATAAAATATGGATATTGGTAGTTTATTTTGTATGAAAACGCAAAATTATCATTAAAATGCAACTATTTTGTATGATTGTTATGGAAATCTGTAAAACCATCCAAATTTAGGAAAATAGGTCAAATGAACCAATCGAAAAAAAATTTGCGTGACCCCACTTTAGATGATTACATTTTCCAAAAAAAATTTGGAACCAAATTGCATTTTAACAAAAAAAAATTGAAAATAATCATTCTGTGAATCAAAAATTAATAATTAACGCTATCAGCATGGTAAAAAATCGTAAATTACTCGTTAAAATGCAATTAGCTTCCCAAAGTTCGGAGAGGGTAAATAAAACACAAAAAGAAACATATTTATTAAAAAAACCAACACCATTAAAGAATACAGGAATAAATATAAAGATTAAGTCAAAAAATATTAAGAAAATCGTACTTAATAAATAGAAAATAAGTAGTTTACATTTCACTTAAATATTAACTTAAATAGATGATCAAGAAGACCGCATTTTCCAATTCACCGTCAGTTTCCATGCAGATACCAGTTTGCAGAGATGATTGTCCATTTTTAAGGTCCACTGGCTGTAATTTCCTTGTTGTTTTCTAAAATATTGTTTTAGAACTTTTAAATCTAACAAAATGTTCAAATTTCGTCAGTTTTTAAGCGAAATACTTTCTCTATTGACTACGAGGTGGCTCTCTCCAAAACTAGATCTCTACTATTTAAAACTGTAACTATTTAGCGACCTTGCTTACAAACAATAATAGATGGCGCCACGTTTTTTTTTAAGAAGTTACTGAGAAGTTTTAAAAGTTTGAAAACTTTTATTCGAAGCTTTTACAACAATAATTAGGTGCTTACCATAAAAAGGGGGCTTATATCTTGGATTTCACTGGTTACGTTTGGATCCTAGGAAACCTAAGAACAGAAAAAAGAGCAGTATCAAATGAAACAACACAATTTAAATCTAAATAAATACAAAAGGATAAATCTAGTCAAAAAGAGAGAATAAAATAGCAAAAAACAACTCCAAGGAAAACTCTAATGGAACACAAAAAAGAATCTTCCCAAGATATCATTTAATAAATTGAAAAATGAATTTGAACTTATTCTACTCCTTTTAAAACCGCGATTGTATGATCTCAATAACTAAAATGTAAAAAAGTGCAACAATGAGACTTTCTGGACAAAAAAAGCCCCATGTTACAAATTTTAAAACTAAATATTTTTTTACTTAGAACTAGACGAAGGCAGAGAGTAAAAAAATTATAAGACACATAAAACATTCTATTGGAACACAAAATAGAACATTTTACAGTACTTATGAATGATAAAAACAAGTTTTAACATTTTTTTACACTCCTTTATTCCGCGTTAGAAAATTCTTAAAGTTAGGAAACCCATAACCAAACCGAAAAGCTACAATGTGACTTTCTCTGGACAAAAGAAAGCCACAAAATTCTAATTTAGTAAAATGCAACAGTAGGACTTTCTCTGGACAAAAAAAGCCCTGTGTTACAAATTCTAAAACTAAATATTTGTTTACTTAAAACTAGACGAAAGCAGAGGGTAAAAAATTAAAAGACACATAAAACATTCTATTGGAACACAAAATAGAACATTTTACAGTACTTATGAATGATAAAGAAAAGTTTTGACATCTTTTTACACCCCTTTATGCCGTGTTAGGAAGTCCTTAAAGTTAGGATCCCATCGCCTCAACCAAAAGCTACAGTATGACTTTTTCTGGACTGGAAAAGCCACACTGTTGGCTTGTTTTTTAAATAAATATGAGGATATAAAAATGTTCACTTATCTGCAAAAATGATCGCCCATCAGGAACATTGTAGTAGTTATAAAGGTTCTGAAGTCCATCAGGATAACTAAAGCGATCATATCTGGAATATCCACTTCTAGGGGCGAATAACATTGTAGGAAAACTAAAAAACAAGAAAAATATACATTACTTAGGTCTAGCTAGTTATTTAAGCTTCTGCAAACATGATATTACTTTTTTCTTAAAACAGAAGAGCAAATGGAATTATAAGATTCTTCCCGGACAAAGCAAGCGCCCTCATGACTCAAATAACTTACTACTCCCATTCTACCCTTTATTTTAAACAAATCCTGTTAGAGCTGATGGAGAAAGATAAAATAAAAAGCCATACCTACAGTGCCACTTTCTGCACTTTTCTAATCAGGATGAAACTTAACTGTTGCCCAGGAACTAAGTTTGTTTGGTAGTATTTCAGATGCATTGAAAATCAGACACTTTTATTCACCTACCTTTGTGTAAAATTATCCTTTAACAACGAGACCCATTTCTGTTGAATCAGGGACATCAGGCCATGTTTCTACATTGTCTTTATTTAGTTTTCATTAATTCTTCTAGCACTTTACTTGCAATAGCATCTTTGAATAAGAAAAACAACAAATTCACCATGACGTTACTGTAGAAATCTGTATTACCATTTGGATCAAAAAAGTAGATCAAATGACCCACCAAGAAAAATTTTGCGTGGACTTCCCTTAGAAAATGGCATTTTTCGAGAAAAATTACAAGCAAATTGCATTTTAATAATAAAAAAGGGAAATACGATCTTTGTTCAACAAAACGAACATGAAATCATTAAAATGCAGTCGCTTTTGTATAGGAATCTGTATTACCATCAAGGTTTGGAAAAATAGTTCAAATGATCCAGTTAAAAAAAAAATTGCGTGAACCCACCTTAGATGGCAACATTTTTCAAAAAAATTTGGAATAAAAATTGCATTTTTACAAAAAAAAATTGAAATTAGCATCACCACTGGACTAATTTAAAAATAAACAATTAATACTGGCAAAAAGAAGTGTAAATTACTTGTTAAAATGCAATTTTCTTCCTAAAGCTTGAGACGGGGAAATAAAACACAAAAAGAACCATGTTTATTAAAGAAAACAACCAAAGGAACAGAATAAACCAATGCCAATCTAAGCGTTAAGATATTTCAAAAATTAAATTATATAAACTCAAAAAATAGGTAAGTATTTGACTTAAATAGAAGATATTTCTTGAATCAGGTCCAGGTATCCAGACATCCAGTTTGCAGAGCCGATTGAGCACTCTAGAATAAAGATTCTTAGTTGTTCCATTCCATTTTCCAAGCAGGCAGCTTCCAGGCAGACATCCGATTTGCAGTGGCGATTCAACATGTTGGAATTTCATTAGCTTTTAGTTTCTTCGTACTAAAACAACTCAAACTTTTAATATATGTTTACCTACGAGCGTGCGGTAAAGTGCACTTTACCGCACGCTCGTAGGTAAAACAAGTAACAATTTCGTGTCTAAAATATGGGTCTCTATTTTAAATGCACTGTTTTACCGACCTAATTAATAGATGCCGCCACTGAACAAATAAATAAAGCTTACCTTTTTGTGGGAATTTTTAAATGTTTGAAAACTTTTGCACATCAGGAAGTCAGGAACAGCATGGGGTTTACTTCATTTATTCTTCTCGTTACGTTTAGGTCCCAGACAACCTAGGAACAGAAAAAAGAGCAGTATCAAACAAGAAAACACAGTTATTTAAAAGAACATAAAATTAGACGAAAAGAGAGAATAAAAGTAAAGAAAAAACACCAAAGCAAACTCTATTGGAACACAAAATAGAATCTTCTAAATGTATATACTCTTAATAAATATTAAAAAAAGACTAAAATGAGTTGATTTTATTCCCTCCTAATAACGCGAATCTATAATTTTAATTTACAACAATGAGACTTTCTTTGGACAAAAAAATCCCCATGTTACAAATTCTACAACTAAATATTATTTTACTTAAAACCAGACGAGAAAACAGGGTAAAAAATTAAAAGACATATAAAACATTCTATAGGAACACAAAATAGAACATTTTACAGTACTTATAAATGATGAGATAAGTTTTGACACATTTTTACATCCCTTTATGCCGCGTTAGAAAATTCTTAAAATTAAGACACTCTTCACCAAACCAAAAGCTACAATGTGACTTTCTCTGGACAAAGAAAGCCACAGAAATTTAGTAAAATGCAACAATAGAACTTTTTCTGGACAAAAAAGCCCCATGTTACAAATTCCAAAACTAAATATTTTTTTACTTAAAACTAGACGAGGGCAGAGGGTAAAAAATTAAAAGACACATAAAACATTCTATTGGAACACAAAATAGAACATTTTACAGTACTTATAAATGATAATACAAGTTTTGACATTTTTTTACACCCCTTTATGCCGCGTTAAAAAATTCTTAAAATAAGGACAACCTTAACCAAACCAAAAGCTACAATGTGACTTTCTCTGGACAAGCCCCAAAATTCTAATTTAATAAAATGCAACAAAGGAACTTCCTCTGGACAAAAAAGTCCCGTGTTACAAATTCTACAACTAAATATTATTTCACTTAAAACTAGACGAGGGCAGAGGGTAAAAAATTAAAAGACACATAAAACATTCCATTGGAACACAAAATAGAACATTTTACATGGGTACTATGAATGATAAACAAAATTTGAACATTTTTTTACACCCCTTTATTCCGTGTTAGAAAATACTTAAAATTAGAGCACCATTAACCAATCCAAAAGCTACAATATACTTTCTCTGGACAAAGATAAAGCCACCAGATTCTAATTTAGTAAAATGCAACAATAAGACTTTCTCTGGACAAAAAAGCCCCATGTTACAAATTCTACAACTAAATATTTTTTTACTTAAAACTAGACGAGGGCAGAGGGTAAAAAATTAAAAGACACATAAAACATTCCATTGGAACAAAAATAGAACATTTTACAGTTATATGAATGATAAACAAAGTTTAAATATTTTTTTACACCCCTTTCTGACACCTTTAACCAAACCAAAAGCTACAATATTACTTTCTATGGACAAAAAATAAAACTACAAGATTCTAATTTAGCAAAATGCAACAATAGGACTTTCTCTGGACAAAAAAAGCCCCATGTTACAAATTCCAAAACTAAACATTGTTTTACTTAAAACTAGACGAGGGCAGAGGGTAAAAAATTAAAAGACACATAAAACATTCTATAGGAACACAAAATAGAACATTTTACGGTACTATGAATGATAAACAGAATTTGAACATTTTTTTACACCCCGCGTTAGAAAATTCTTAAAATTAGAGCACCTTTAACCAAACCAAAAGCTACAATATGATTTTCTATGGACAAAAAAAAACTACAATATTCTAATTTAGTAAAATGCAACAATAGAACTTTTCCTGGACAAAAAAGCCCCATGTTACAAATTCTACATCAACTAAATATTTTTTTACTTAAAACTAGACGAGAGCAGAGGGTAAAAAATTAAAAGACACATAAAACCGAGCATAAAACATTCTATAGGAACACCAAATAGAACATTTTACAGTACTTATAAATGATGAGAAAAGTTTTGAAACTTTTTTACACCCCTTTATGCCGCGTTAGAAAATTTTTAAAATTAGAGCACCTTTAACCAAACCAAAAGCTACAATGTTACTTTCTCTGGACAAAGAAAAAAGCCACAAGATTCTAATTTAGTAAAATGCAACAATAGGACTTTCTCTGGACAAAAAAAACCCCATGTTACAAATTCTAAAACTAAATATTTTACTACTTAAAACTAGACGAGAGCAGAGGGTAAAAAATTAAATGACATATAAAACATTCTATAGGAACACAAAATAGAACATTTTACAGTATTTATGAATGATGAGAAAAATATTGACACGTTTTTACACCCCTTTATGCCGCGTTTAAAAATTCTTAAAATTAAGGCACCTTTCACCAAACCAAAAGCTACAAAATGAACTTCTTTAGACAAAGAAAAAGCCACAACATTCTAATTAAGTAAAATGCAACAGTAGAACTTTCTCTGGACAAAAAAGTCCTATGTTACAAATTCCAAAACTAAATATTGTTTTACTTAAAACTAGACAAGAGCAGAGGGTAAAAAAATTAAAATACACATAGAACATTTTATAGTACTTATGAATGATGAGAAAAGTTAAGGCACTTTTTTACACCCCTTTATGCCGCGTTAGATAATTCTTAAAATTAAGACACCTTTTACCAAACCAAAAGCTACAATGTGACTTTCTATAGACAAAACAAAACTACAAGATTCTAATTTAGTAAAATGCAACAATAGGACTTTCTCTGGACAAAAAAAACCCCATGTTACAAATTCTACAACTAAATATTTTACAACTTAAAACTAGAAGAGAGCAGAGGGTAAAAATAATAAAAAGACACATAAAACATTCCATTGGAACACAAAATAGAACATTTTACAGTACTTATGAATGATCAAACAAGTTTTGACATTTTTTTACACTCCTTTACCCCGCGTTAAGAATTCCTTAAAATTAGGACAACCTTCACCAAACCAAGAGCTACAATGTGACCTTCCCTGGACAAAAAAAGCATAACTTTCACCTCTTTAATTAAAATAAAAATATAAATGTTCACTCATCTGTAAAAAATTGCCGCCCATCAGAAATATGGTCACAGGAAGTTTCTGAAGTCGATCCGGTCAGTAGAGTCGATCCATTGGCAGCTCCAGTTGCAAAGATAGATTGTATTTGCAGCCAAACTGAAAAATAAAGAAATATACATTATAAAGTGTCGTTTTATTTCATTAGAAGCAACTAAATACTACTTTAGCTAGATTCTTAAAGCAGAAGGTAAAATGGAATAAAATGCAATAATGAGGCCCTCCCTGAACAAAGAAAAGCCCCCTATTACCCAATTATATCATTGTTTTGGTACTCCATGTCACCCCCTTATAAATAAATAGGCTAGCCAAAAGAAAACATGCCCTAAACAAATATTTACTGATCTGTGTGAAGGGTACAAAAATGTTGTAGCAGAGCTCCATTATTTCAGGTGCTGGTAGGAAGATCCACCAGCATTGACAAATTTAAATTGAAGAACAAAAAAGCATATGAGGTACTATCCTTTTAGTTCAATATATTTGATTGTAATGCCCCTATTTTGTTCTTAGCTTCTGTAAATAATGGTACATATGAGCCTACGCAAGATGGACAATTACCCTCATTTTAAATGAACATTTTTATGGAAACCTTCGTTTTGTTAAACCCTACCTACCGATTAAGAACAACCTAACCATATGAATGATTAAATGGGAGGGTTTAAAAATGCATACACCTACTCGGGGTCAACGACCTTAAGATTGTTTATATTGTGATTTGCAAGTAGCTAATTTTAATATTCAATTTAGTGAGGATTGTTTTTCTCTGAATTTTATATGCTGCAGAGCTTGGTGAATATTCCAATACGTTTAATTCTTTGCCTTATCACCTGATATTCAATTTAAGTAGGGTTAAAATAAAAGCAAATTGTACTTACCCATATTTTGTTATTATTTAATCCTTTTGTACCAAATTTTTACTTGTCCACACTTGTATGTGTTATTAAACGCACAAATTGCACATATTCCAACGTACTGGGCTGACAAATACTTTTTATTTACACAAAATTACCGAAGAACTCGCGACACTCGCGTTTTGACGTCTTGTTTGTCTTATTAAACGCACAAATTGTTCATATCCCGACGTTTTAACTCACAAATACTTTTAATTTACACAAAATTACCGAAGAACTGAATACACGACACATTTTGACGTCTTGACCTTGATTTGATGAAGGGTAAATGAACTAATGAAGTTAGGTCTTACAGGAATCTGCAATACCAACTAATAAAATTGTTTTGTTTACATTTCAAAGTACGGCAATCAAATTTTAATTTTTTTGAGATTTATGTTTCAGATGCGGCGGCCGGTGAAGATTCTGCGAAGCCCTTTTTATTTGGGGGCTAGTCCTACCAAAAAATATATAAAAGTCGCCCTTGAAGCTGTAAGTTAGTTTGAATTTTAAAATTTGGAATATTTAGTAAGTTTGTTTAGTTTTAGAAATTTACGAATATTTTAATGAAGTTATTGTTTAAGTTTAATTATAGGAATAGGAAGCTTATTATAGTAAAGGGTAAATAAAACACTTGTATTTTTAATTGTAGTTTATTGATTAATAAATCATATTTAAAATCAACTCTTGTTTTTATTACAACACACTACTGATTACAATACAAAGACACAAAATAAAATAATGATTTTTGTTGTTTATTTTATACAACACAATATACAATACAAAAGCAAAAAAAAGGGGGAAAATAAATAGTAATTTTTGTTGTTTATTTTATACAACACAATATACAATACAAAAGCAAAAAATGGGGGAAATTAAATAGTAAGTTTTGTTGTTTATTTTATACAACACAATATACAATACAAAAGCAAAAAAAAAGGGGAAAATAAATAGTAATTTTTGTTGTTTATTTTATACAACACAATATACAATACAAAAACACAAAAAGGGGGAAAAATAAATGATAATTTTTGTTGTTTATTTTATACAACACAATATACAATACAAAAGCAAAAAAAGGGGGAAAATGATTATTAAATTTTTGTTGTTTATTTTATACAACACAATATACAATACAAAAACACATAAAGGGGGGAAAATAAATAGTTATTTTTGTTGTTTATTTTATACAACACAATATACAATACAAAAACAAAAAAATGGGGGAAAATAAATAGTAAGTTTTGTTGTTTATTTTATACAACACAATATACAATACAAAAGCAAAAAAAGGGGGGAAAATAAATAGTAATTATTGTTGTTTATTTTATACAACATGACAATAAAAAGACACAAAAAGGGGGAAAAATAAATGATAACTTTTGTTGTTTATTTTATACAACACAATACATTATCCAAAGGCACAAAAGGTGCAAAAATAGGGGTAATAATTTTTGTAGTTCATGTCAAAAAACATAATAAGTACAATAAGTACAAAAGCACAATAAAGTGCAAAAATAAGTAATGATTTTTGTTGCTTATTTGATACAACACAAAACTATAAAATAAAAAGGCACAAAACAGTGCAAAAATAGGTAACTATTTGTTTTTCAAGAAAAAATTAATAAAAATGATATTACATTTCTAAACTAATAAACCAAACAAATAATTACCTGACACAAATAACATTTCTCTTCTTTACGAATAGGCGTTCTTCTTTTAAAGTTGGCAGTTATGATTCTCGTAGATCGAGTGAACTTTGTTGAGTGGTACTCTTGTGTGGGGGACAGCAGCAGCTTCGGATCAGCTGATTATAACCAAATTTCCATTTCATGTTGTTTATTTGTAGTTTTCTAGTGTTTGTGTAGTGTTATTGGTGGCTGTTCACATAATTATATCATCAAAAGTTGTTTTCCATCAGTGAGGTAAAACCATAGTTGTAATTCCATCAATCGTAGAAGATTGTTCGTCCAAATAACATGTAAGTATTCCATTTTTCCATTAAAGGCCCTTTCTCATACAGGGTAACGTAGTTCCAGTCCATTTAAGTTGTTGGTCAATTTGTTCATGTTCAAAGATACAAAAATATCAATAATAGAGCACCTGTAACAAAGATAAATTTATTAAAAACTTGTGTTTAGCAAAGACAAAAGTTCAAACAAGTTTCTTTTTAAAAAGCAGCAATATAATTTATTTTAAAATGGTACTTACCAAATATATTAGTAGCTCTATGCAAAACAATATCTCCATCATCTAGTTATTCCATCAAAGCTGGTTTCCAGTCATTATTTCATCGAAGGTAGTTGGTGTCCAATCATTAATTGTTCTGTTTGTAGTCGATCAATTTTCCTGGAGTTGAATTTCCAGTATCGTATTTATTTCATTGGAGGTAATTGTTTGCCATAATAGGTATAGCCATAATCATTCTGTTTGTCGTAGAACAATTTTTCAGGACTTGAATTTCCATTATCGTAATTATTTCATCGAAGATAAGTAGTTTCCATCAAAGAAGTTCCATTTATTTGTTGTAAAAGTTGGTTTCTTGTTGAGTTGCATTTTTAGAAGATGCATTGTGTAAAGTGTCTGCTTTTTTTTTTCTTACGCAGATATTTGGTTTCATTAGAGAAGTTTCATTTTATTTGTTGTAAAAATTTGTTGCTACAAATATGTAGAGAGTCTGCTTTTTTTTTTCTTGCGCAGATAATTGTTTGCCATTAAAGAAGTTTTAATTTGTTGGTAAAAATTTGCGTCTACGAATAGGTGGGTAGAGCGTCTGCTTTTTTTTTTCTTGCGCAGATAATTGTTTCTTAAAATTAGGTAAATAAATAAAGAAGATTGTATTGAATTTGATGGGAGTCTGCTTTTTTTTTTCTTACGCAGATAATTGTTTCTTAAAACTAACTAAATAAAGAAAGAAGTTGTATTGTATGGGGAGACTGCTTTTTTTTTTCTTGCGCAGGTAATTGTTTCTTAAAACTAACTAAATAAAGAAAGAAATTGTATTGTATGGGGAGTCTGCTTTTTTTTTTCTTACGCAGATAATTGTTTATTAAAAATAAGTAAATAAAGAAAGATGGTTGTATTGTATTTGTTGGGAGTCTGCTTTTTTTTTTCTTACGCAGATAATTGTTTCTTAAAAATAATTAAATAAATAGAGAAGATTGTATTGTATTTGTTGGGAGTCTGCTTTTTTTTTTCTTACGCAGATAATTGTTTGTTAAAAATAAGTAAATAAAGAAAGAAGTTTGTATTGTATGGGGGAGTCTGCTTTTTTTTTTCTTGCGCAGATAATTGATTTTTATAAGTAAATAAAGAAGTTTGCTTTGTATTTGTTAAGAGTCTGCTTTTTTTTTTCTTACGCAGATTATTAATTTTTATTAAAGAAGGTTGCACTGTATTTGTTGAGAGTCTGCTTTTTTTTTTCTTGCGCAGATATGTAATTGTTTTTGATTTTAGAAGTATTGTATTTGTTGTTTATTTGTTTTACGTAGAGTTGAATTATTTAAACATCATGTAGAGCATCTGCTTTTTTTTTTCTTACGCAGAACTGAAAGAAAAATACACCTATTTTAGAATTGTGCTATTAACTTATGCAAAAAGTTAAGAAAGTTTAAAAATAATTGCAGAAAAGGTTAGTAAAGAGTTAAATTTAGAAAATAAGAACAAAGTGTTCCTCAAAGTCAATTTAAATTTGTTAACAAAGGCAAAAAGAAGTTTGTCAAGTTATTAGGAAATGTAACTTACCTTATAGTAGCTCTACAAGTTGATAAACCATTTTTCTGTAGTCCATTTCCATTCTTGTAGATATTTCATCGAAGATTATTTATTTCCATTTGTAAATCCATTTTTTCGAAGTCCATTTCCATTCTTGTAGTTATTTCATCGAAGATAATTGTATTCCAAATAAATGTAACACACACACACATTATTTCGTTGTATTTCGTAGATATTGGAGAAGTTCGTTAAGTCGTTTTGTAGTTTTGGAGAGGCAGAGACCCTTGTTTTGTTGAGCACATTAGTTATTTTTGGAGGAGAGTTTTTGGAGCACTTTTAAAGTTTACATTTATTGGTTTTAGCGGAGGTATATCGTAGCAGCATTTTTAGATTGCATTGTTATTGTTTTTAGCGAGGATGTCGGAGAGTTTTGGAGCACTTTTAAAGTTCACATTAATTGGTTTTAGCGGAGGTATATCGAAGGAGTACTTTTAATATTGGTAGTTATTGTTTTAGCGAGGATGTCGGAGCACTTTGTAAGTTGCACTTGAATGTTAGCAGCGTTGAATTGGAGCTTTAGCGGAGAGCTATTGTAGCAGTTTGTGTGTGTGTGTGTGTGTGTAGCGTAGATCACTTTGTAATTGCACTTTAAATGTTTTTATCGAAGCACTTTGTAAGTTGCACGTTGTGTTTTTAGCGGAGAGCTATTAGAGCACTTTTTGTTGAATTAAGTTATGTTATTTCGTTGTATTTCGTAGACATTAGAGGAGGCATTGATGTCCTTTTGTAGTTTTGGAGAGGCAGAGACCCTTGTTTTATTGAGCACATTAGTTATTTTTGGAGGAGAGTTTTTGGAGCACTTTTAAAGTTCACTTTAATTGGTTTTAGCGGAGGTATATCGTAGGAGCACTTTTTAGATTGTATTGTTATTGTTTTTAGCGTGGATGTCGGAGCACTTTGTAAATTGTCTTTGTGTTCTTAGCGGAGAGCTATTGGAGCACTTTTATGTTGTATGATGGGAGCAGTTTTTGGTTTTCACTTTGTTTGTATGGGGAGAAATCATTTTGTTTTCGTGGATGTTTGTTGTAGTTTGCATCTTTGAGGAATTGGCCGGTAGTTTGTATTTCATATTTGGTTGGTTGTCACAGTTGTTCGTAGGTAATTATTGGGAGAGAAGGCTATTTTGTATTTGTTATATTTGTTGTGGAGAATTGTTCGTTTAGGCTTTGTTGTAGGCATTGTATGCTCGAAGTTGATCCATGTTATCCATTTCGTTGCTGAAGAGGCGTAGTAAAGGCGTTGAAAGGCATATTCGTTGTACATTTTGCGAAGATAGGCATTATTAGGCATTTTTCGACGTTATATATTATTAGGCGCACATAACACATATTTGAAATTCACTTGCAAAAAGATTCACTTATTTAAGCGTGTAACACATAGGTTTAAAACATTCGACGTAATTTTAGGCATTTTTAGGCAATTTATCGACGTTGATAGGCAGCAGGCATTAAAAAAATGAATTAAACAAAAATATACACTCTTTAAAACGTGCAATTGAAAATTTTAAATAAATTAATTCATTTTTGTAAAACATTTCGTAGAAAACATAATACAATGCATAGAACATTTAAATATCTCATCGAAGACAAAAATTACACTTATTAAAATGTGCAAAGGAACGTATTATAGTAAAAGTAGCAAAAAAGAAAACACCTTACGTAGAAAATAGAACAGTACACCCTAATAAAGTATATTTTTGTATGTTTTTAAGATTTTTATGTTTTTTTTTGTATGTTTTTGATTTTTCTTGTGTTTTTTTTAGTTTTTACAAATTTATACACAAAAATTCAATAAATAACCTGATGAAAAATGAAGACCTGAAGTTTTATTCCTAAAGTTAATGCTAATCTTTTAAATTAACATTAACGATAGCAATATTATAATAGTACTATCATTATCAGTGCTAGAGTGCCTTGATAATTTTGACAGTTATTGTCGCCTTATAGAGTGACGACATGCATCATTCCTTCTCTGTCATACAGATAACGTCATTAATTGTGATTGTAAGTTGTAATTGTTGTCACTTTGGCTATAACGTTGATGACGTTATCTGTATGACAGAGAAAGAATGATGCATGTCGTCACTCTATAAGGCGACAATAACTGTCAAAATTATCAAGGCACTCTAATCAGTGCTAATTGCAATAATTAACAAAAATAACAACAATACCTATAAAAATAAAAGACGATCACAGTAGAACAATACATAAATTAATTTTTTTTTGGGATTTTAATTGTTTTATCTGTTTTTTTGTATTTTTGTTTGCAAAAAGTAAATAGCAATCCTGTAAAATACAGAACCTATAAAAATAAAAGACAATCACAGTAGAACAAGTACCTAAAGTTTAATTTTTTTGTGTTTTTTGTAATTTTTTCAAGTTTTTTTGGTTTTTTATGATTTTCTCCTTATTTGAGAATTTAAATTGAACCAAAAAGTCTTTAACTAAACGAAGACAACAAACAAGACGACGTACATACATAAACAATAACAGAACATAATATTTTTTTGGTGTTTTCTTTTTTTTTTAGCTTTTTTTTACATTTTTACATACTCTGAAAATAAAAACATGAAAATAACGAAGAGGCAAACATTTTTCCTTTAAAGACACAATTATTAGGCACATTTTGGCAGGCAGCAGGGGCAGGCAAGCAAGACAGGACTTAGTTAGGCAAGCGTAAAATTTTATTTTTAGTTTTCGTGTCTGATTGACCGTTAAAGGCTTTTTGAATGCAAACTTAAAAGTTTTAAAATCAAGCGCTTTTATTTATTAAAACATTTCCCTATGTTTGTTATTTTGAAGAAGGAACTAAAATGGCTATTTAAAACTAACCAAATAAAATAAAAAGACGGGCAAATAGAAATTAAAATTGTTTAAAATGATTCGTAATATCAGTAGTTACCAATATTTATTATTCATGTAGAAAATTTGCAGTTTTTTTTTATATTTTGATTGTAGTTAAGAGCTAAATTAGACGGGCAGACAAATAAGAACTAAACATTCTTTAAAACGTATAAGTTCAGGGGTAATTAACGACCCCGAGTATTATTCTTTGCTTAAAGCTTTCATATTTTTTAAAAAAGACAGTCATTCGACGTAGAACTGATTATAGTCCATCAAATATTTTTTTTCAGAGGCCCCTACACAAAAATTATAAAATTGGAGGCCCTAAATACTTATTTAAAAAGATAAGCCGCTGTTAATTATATAGTTCAGATTTAAATTTCTTTTAACTCTTTTAAAAAAGGTCTTGGTGTGATTTAATCACTTTTTTAACTAAACCTTGCATTTTAAACGATATTTTTAAACAAATAATGCTTTTATTTTGAAGATAAGACAAAATCGCAACTTTTAACGAAGTTAGTCACATTTTTCTATTGAATTTATTGTTTTTTTAAGAAAGGCACATAAATAGCGCAGTAGTGATACGATTTATCAAATATTTCTTCTTTTCTGGGGCCCCTATATGAAATTATTAAAAATTGAAGTAAAATTGCAGTCCAAAATGCATATTTTTTAAAAAGGACGCTAAAAAATTCATTGTTTTGACTAAAATGCTGTTTAATCTTTTTTTAAATGTTTAGATGCAATAAAATAACTTGTTTTACCTGTAAATGACTTATTGCACACTATTTTAAAATTTTATTTTGAAAATAAGAAAAAAGCGCAACTTTAAACGAAGGTATTCACACTTTTCTATTCGTAGATGAATATTTATTCATTACTTTTTGTAGTAGTTGGCCAGTAAGACAGAACTAACACTTTTCGCCCTTGATCTTGATAAATTATTAACTCTTGGACACAAAATTGCAACCATCAATCATTATTTATTTAAATGACTATTCAAAATGTTAAGTCTTATAAAATGTTGACCGCAGATACTTTTTTTACTACTGGGTGCATTAAAAATATTGGAATCGTAATGAATCAACTGCTCAAATATTTCTTTATCTAAAAGACTGCTATGAGGAATTAAAATTGCAGTAAAATTGATGTCCTAAACACTTATTTTTGAAAAGGACCGCTTTAAACTTTTAATTTTACTAATTGCTTATTATTTTACTGTACCTATGTCGTTTTTTTGGATATTTTTCCGCATTTGTACTTTTAGGCGATGAATTTACAAACTTTAAACTTAAATAGCTGTTTCTGTATGTAGTTTAACTCTTATGGGCAAATTTAATTAACTTTTCTGTTTCATTTTTTGAAATTATACGTAGTTAGTTTCAATTTCAAATAAAATTACTTGACCTGTGTTAAAATCTGTTAAAAATCTATTAAAATCAATAAAATTACTGTAGGTATTCACTTAGGACGTCCTTCTCTTCTGAAAATGTACATTTCTTTCGCGACGCACGTAAAACCTTGCATATCCTACTTCTCAGCTGATCTAGGGGGTGATTAGTCGAAGCTATTTGCACCAAAACGGATATTCTTCTAGGTATATTTTAATTGAAAAGGTGAGCATGAACTTTAAGAAGGATTTAGAGCTCAACCTCGGCAACAATCTTCTAAGGAAGAAAAGGCAAAGCCCAACAGCAACTCATAGCAACATGTAAGGATAGTCATTAGGTCCAAAGATGCGACATGGCAGAACATAGTATCCTAGAGCAAAGGCTTCCTCGGCCTGTTTCCTAAATGAAAAAGCTACTCCTTTTCCCTACCCTTCCAATTATCATAACAAGACAATTCATTGACAGACAAGAAGAACGCTGCCCCAAAGTGCCCCGTCACCATCCTATTCCATGAAGTAGAGGCGCTACAGTTTACTTCCTCTCCGAACACGTTTTTGAAAAACTAACATTCATCTCACATCTCATTTACAATTAACACATCTCAAATGGCATGCACTAAAAACATTCATAATCACTTGCACTGCTCGATACCTAACTCTGACTATTTTTAAAAGTAAAGAAATAGACAAAATGTGTAGAATATTTGCATGTTCGTGTATGTGTAGTGTGGCGTTTATTATAAAACAAATATTTACTGAACGATGTCTAAATTACTACCATATTCAATATATTTTAAGTACAAGCCAAATTTACTCAATTAATTAACGCGAATGATTACAAATGCATCTCCTTTTAAATTTACATTAAACTAAATCAAAACAAAATCGATTTTGATCAACAATTCAACTTTTGTGTCCAGGCAAAAGTCAAATAAAAACATTAAACACTAAACGCGACTCTAATCACGAAGAAGCTGCATTTTTTTTATACTAAGTGTTGCAAAATCTCAGCAAGCATTAAGAAGTAACGACAATAAAAGTTTTTTGTAACTTAAAGTGTGAATTATAAAGTAATGAGCAACTTATTTTTATTTTCGCTACAACTTTTAATTAGAGGTGTTCCAATCTTACTTAATGCATAGTAAAATTTCTCTAATGATCCAGAGAAATTATGCAGAATTTTTAAGACGATTAAGGTGTTAAAAATTGAAATGTTTGTACTAAAGCGTGTAACTCTGCAAGTTTCTCTACCTTAGACATTTTGCAACTTGTTTTTCATGACTGATTTGTTAAATTCAAACTTAGTTTCGCCTAACATATGTTGAATATGGTATAAACTTTGGACAATTAACTTTAAAGGCGAAATAATTTATCAAAAGTATGGTATAATGTGTGTATGTAGTGTTATATAAAAATAAAAATGTAAAAACTGAAAGAAAATTAAAATCGCATGACTGGTTTAACAAAACTAAAGTTCTAACGCGTTAACATTCATCACTCATCAAAACTCAACATTCAAAACCTCAAACTAAAGAAAGAACAAACATTCACTCTCAGAAATAACCTATAACCTCCCTATATCATGTCATAGCATAGCAAAAGTTTACTTCGAAGCATTGTCCAACCTGCCGGTCAACAAACTGCCCTATCACAACAATCAAAAGGTTAGCTCAAAGAAGAAACACCTTAACAAATAGTAAAGAGACCAGAAACAACCCTAGACTCTAGTATCTTCCCCCTAGTTTTCTAAGGTCCTTCGAATCCCACAAACATTCCTATAAGTTGCCACAATGCCTTCCCTTCCCATTTTGCTGCCTATCTGTGGTTGAACTCCGCATAAATCCTAATTAAAGTTCACGCTCACCTCTTCAATTAAAATATACCTTTTTAATCCGTTTTGGCAGCTTCGACACGTCACCCCCCATTATCTGATCAGCTGAACGGATACACAAGGTTACCTACATGCGCCGCATAAATGTACATTTCAGAAACGTCCTTTACCTACAGAAAATACCTATAAAACGACATAAAATTGGTACTTTAAAATGATCAAGGGCTTTGTGTAGCTCGAGCCTTACTTTTAAGGCCCTGTTGTAATAAAAATAAAATCAAATGAAATTTTTTCAGGGCCCCTTGTTCAGATAAACACATATCACCTACATTTTAAAACCAATTTTTATTTCATTACCTTTCATTTTATAGTTATTAAAATTTAATCTTTAACTGAAGGCCCCTTTCGATTAACAATTAATTTTATTTTGCTTAGGGGCCTCTCATTTTAATAAAAACGCATTTCACATGTTTGAAAAACAAACACAATTTTTTTCGGGCCCTCTCTTCGCACCCTGTAAAACAAGTCGTTGGCTGAAGGCCCCGTTTTAATCAATAAATTTTATTTTACCTTTTTTTAAAACCTATAACTAAATTATATGATCTGTGGGGCCTCTTTTCTACTTAATTTCTTTCTTTTTATAATTTTAACTTTCCTTAAGGCCCCACTATAAAAAAAAATTAATATTTTGTTTGGTGAAGGGCCCCTTATGTTAAATTAATGTTTAATTTTCCTTGGGGCCCTACACTTAATACCTATAACGTATATTTCGTCCGGTTCTAATTGCCCGCCCGTCTTAATAGCCCTACATTTTTTAAAATATTTATTTTCTTCAAGGGCCCCCCTTAAACGGGGCCCTTATTATTGTTTAGTTTCGCTACGGGGTCCCGTCGTTCCTTTGGGACCCCACTTATTGAAAAAAAAAATTAAATTCTCCTAGGGGTCCTTTCTTAACGGGACCCCTTATATTTAAAATATTTAAAAACATATTTGCCCGTCTATGGGCCCCTTTTTGCTTCTAGGGGCCCCATCTATTAAAAAAAACATTTATTTTTACTAGGGGCCCCTCTTTTACGGGGCCCCGCGCATTGTGATGACTGTTCAGGGGCTCCTTTTTAAAAAAGAGCCCCAGCCTTGATAAAATTGCTTGCCTCTTGCCTCTAAATTGCCTGTCCCACTTACCTCTTGCCTGCTGCCTGCTTTGTGCTGTGATGTGCCTGCTGCCTTTATAGTATGCCCTGCCTTTGTGTCTGCCTTTATTTCCGTGCCTTTTTGTTGTTCCGTTGTCCTTGTCCATGTCCTTGTCCGTTGCCCTGTTGTCATGTCTTGTTTATTTACCCTCTCTCCGTTCTGGCCAGCCTGACCAGCATCGCTGGCCCCCCGACGGCTTTAAAGCTCACTTGGTCTCCTGAAAATAAAGAAAAATAGCTTTAGTATTTGGTAAAGTGTGTAGTGTAAGATGAGATTTGCTTAGTTTTTGAGCTGCAACATTTTTATTGGGTGTTTAATTTAAAATTACATTAGGTACTTACCTCTTGGTATTTTCATAACCAGGGTGGGTTGGGTGTAGGTTGCCCTCTCTCTTCCCCTTGTTACCTCCACAATTCCTGTTGATAGGAAGAATTTCTGTTGTCGGTGCTGAGTAAAACAAATAAATTAGACATGTTTTAGGTAAAATACATTTTATTAACATTACGATTGATTAAAAATAGCTGAAATCTCTGACATTGGAGTAATCGTAATGTTTAAATGAGTCAAAGGCTTTCTAAGATGCAATTTTGTCGTATTCTTTCACTTTAGTGAGTAAGGAAATAACAAAACAGCACTTTAGAATCATTTTTACGTTTTATAAGTACACTTACGTTGTCTGGCCAATTTCGATGGACATTAAAAGTCCTGTTGCTGTTGATTTTCACATTGTGAATGTTTCTGCCCATCCCCATATCGCAGATCCACGAGTAGCCGTCTGCGTCCCTTGCCCTGGCTCTCGGTTTGCTGCGGATGGCAAATCCGTTATCATCTTCTGCAACAAAAAGACATTACATTTAGCAAAGTTTAAAGAGATAATTTCATGAAATATGATTTCAGAAACAGCAAAGGTATAGTAGCAAAAATGTTTTTAAAAAAAGTACTTACGTATTGGCTCTACGTACTCTGCGTTTGGCACTATCCACTGCTCCAAGTTTAGTCCTGCCACAAAATAAAAATATTTGTTAAAAAAAAGCAACAGACAGACATGTATTTAAAGCATTTCGATTTTGAGCATTAGAAGTAACTTTAAGAAGCGTATTGACTGAGCTGCACAAAAACTCATAGGAAATATGGACTGTACGCTTGAGATAGAAGATTTAGCAATGAAGAAGTACACTTACGTCGTCTCCTGGGTGCGGGTCTACGGCGGGGCAGCACTTCTGGCTCCCAACGCACCGGTGGTCTCCTTTCGCGCGATCCACGTCTTGGTGGTGGCTGTGGAGGTGGCGTTACCGCCCTTCTCGGTGGTGCCGGAGCTGGAGGATTTGGTGGTCTTGGTGGTGACCCTTGGGGTGGCTCGTTTTCCCCGTCCGACTCCTCGCCACTGCTCCCTGATGGGCTTCCCGGTGGTGAAGGGGGTTGTGGTGGCGCACGCATTGGTGGTGGTGTTTCCGGCGCGCTCACATGCACCGTTGCCTCTACCATAATTGGTCTTGTTGGGGGGTCCGGTGGGTTCACCCGTAGTCGCTTGGGCACCCTCTCCGGCACGGGGACTGGTGGTTGGTCCAGGAGTCGTTTCGGTACTCTCTTTGGAGCCGGCGGCGGGTCCTGCAGCCTCTTCGGTACTCTTTTGGGGGCAGTTTCGGGTGGCGGCTCTTGTACGCGTTGCCTTTTCGGTGGGGATGTTGTTGGCGGGTCCAGCAGGCGTTTGGGTATACGTTTTGCGGTGATTGGTGGTTCCTGGAGGCGTTTCGGAATTCGTTTGGCTTGCGTGGGTCTTGGCAGTTCTTCGGTTGGGTTGGGCCGTGCCTTTTTGGCTGGGGGTTGTCGCGGCTTGCTTCTGGTCGGTGGTGGAGTCGGCGGTGGTGACATCACATCGCTCTCGTGGGATGACAAGTCCCAATACTCCTCGCGCCAGCGCTTACGCGCTTCGTCCTTCCTGGCCTGAAAAACATGCAAAGCATTAAGTTAAAGTTGTTGTGTTAACGTACTTTTGAGTATATGTGCATGAAATATGCGGTCAATGTGATTTATGCAGGATGTACAATACTAAATGTTCATATTATTTAGGTTAAAAGTGTTAATGTTAATTAAGGAAATTAGATTTAGTATCTAATTTCCTTGAATGTTAATAATGTTAAATAGTTACCTTGCGCTCTGCTCTCGTTTCTCTTGGGGGTTTAGCTATGGCCTTCCCTTTGTCTCGGGGTGGGGGTGGACTTTCGCGTCTCCGTCTCCTCGGCTGCAGCTCCTCCGCACTGCTCTCGCTACTGCTACTTGCAGCTCTCTAAAGCAACGAAAATAAATGTTTAAAACTGGTCGTATACTAAATATTCAATTTTATAACTTTAAAAGCAGGGAAACAAAACTTGAACTTGCGTTTACTACGATAAACTTACCCTCCTCCTGGACCGGGTTTCAGGCCCGGTCAATGGAGCTTGGGCGGGCTCTTGAGTGTCTTGACTCTCACCGCCTCGGCTTCTCGGCTCGGAGGTTCCAGCTCCAAGCCTCGCCCTACGCCGCGTCGTAGTGGTGGCCACCTCCACCACTGCAGCCTCCTCCTCAGGCGCACCTCGCTGCGTAGTGGCGCTGCTGGCTTGCAACGCCACGGCCTCCTGCCGCGTCGAAGTGATGGCCTCGCCAGGGTCCATCACTGCGGCCTCCTCGCGACGCCCCATAGTGGTGACGGCCAGGTCCCTGGCCGCCACGGCGTCCTGCTCCCTGAGCCGCGACCGGGTCACCACGCGTAGTGGGGCTGCCACTGCCCCACGGTGACCCTTCTCCTCTCCTCCACCTTCTTTATTTGGGCGAACCATAATAACTAAACAAATTAACGCAAATAGTAAGATAATATAATAAATAAAAAAGCATTATAATATTGGAATTAAAATTGCATAGGTACTTATCCCTTTTTTTCGGTAGTTGACACCGTATAAGGCACTTGTAGCTGTTAAAATCACTAACCAAAATTAGAAATTCAAAACATTAGGCAAACTAAATTGGTGCTATCCTACAAATGTCATAACAGAGTAGCACTAATACTGATTGCCAAGTGAGTTTAGTTTCTAGTTTAGCTAGTGATTTTATTAGCTTCACGTGCAGACTGCAAAGCGCCTCAGGAAACTATCAAAATCACTAACCTAAAGTTGTAAAATTAAATCACTTGGCAACATTCAGTGCCTAGGGATTTAAGTTCTTATCTTTAGGTTTATAATTTTGCTTCGTGTGCTCCGTATACTGAACCTAAATGTGTGTCAACGATTATAAAGTGCATCTAATAAACTTTTATGTTTTTTTGCAGGAAACATGCAGCATGCAGTGAACTTATCGACTGTACAGAAGTGCATGGATGGGCCGGGGACGGGTTTAAGAGCAACAAGTATTAAGCTTTGCATTGGAGTAGAAGGCCTACCAATAGACGTAAAATGTAGACATAAACGAGCGGAAGCGGTTTAGAAAATGGTTGTAGCGCGATGCCGAGGTAAGTAAATGAAGTTAAAATTAAATTCTGACTGAGTAGAACTTTTTCTGCCCAAAATATTTAGATTAATAAGAGAAAAGATTATTGAAATAGCTTTAAACTGTTTAGAATCTAAAGTAGTCTAAGTTGGTACTAAAATTTCAAACATTTGTTTCAAAAAAGGAAAAGATTTATTAACCTTCTGTACCGATAGATTTGCAAATGTTAAATTTTAAAATTTACCTAGTATTCACTGCCAAAACGCAACAAAATAAAAAAATACCTAAACTATTGCTTAACTTTTATGCAAAATTGATATAACAAGACAATTTAGGTATCAGCAAATTGTTTAAAAATATAAAAAGATACTTTAAGTACTTACATAGCTTTAGAAAAAAATATCCAACGTTTATTAACACAAATGCACTGATCTTTGCTACCTTGAAAGAGTTTACTTATCAAAACAAGAATTTTATAAGCTTAGAGATAAGAAACTGCAAAAAATGGTTTCATTTTTGTTGCTTTTGATATCGAAGAGTTTAGACCATGCACGATAGCATCCGAAGACAAAAATCATACAAAATAAGTAATCAGTACTTAACTCATGCAATGTAAATAAAAAATGAAGCCTACATGATAGGTACTAGGTAAATCCATGTCCTAATTTGATAATATTGGATAGACGTTTAAGAAAAATTGAAGAGGTATTTACACAGAAAATAATTTGCATTAGGAAAAATCTATTGAACGTTTAACACTGTTTAAAATGCACCGATCTTTGCTGACTTGAAAATTAAAAGGATTTACTTATCAAGACGGTAAAAATAAAGTACTTCACGCTTGGTACTGTATAAAAAGATCTGTTTCATGCTGTTTTTGATATCGGAGTTTCGACTAAGCCCGGTAGGACGGCACAGCCGCGCAGTAATAACAATCATACAAAATAAGAACTTAAATCATGCAATCTAAATAATAAGAAACGCTACATGATAAGGGCATTGCATAAAATCATGTCTTAATTTAGCACTATTAAACAGAAATTTAAGAAATATTGTATAGGTACTTACACTGAAAAATAATAGCAATAAATAATGATTCACGTAAAAATTTGTCTAAACACATCACTTAACAACACTTTTGTCTCACTGCTTGGTGGTAATTCAAGAAAAAACTACATCTAATGGGTAATCTTTGTTTTTTTAAATTTGTTCATTTTTGGGCCAAATTAATCGTCTTAAGGCATAGCGGATATTTAATTTAGGATAATTTTAACTGAAGCAATTATTTATAAGAAAAGAATCCATACAAAATAAATCACAGCGCCTAATCGCTAAATAAAATCAAACAAAAAAAATTGCACGAACGAAATGTGAAATATTTTAACTTGTTTTTGGTAATAGTTTTATTTCTACACCCTACTTGCTTTTACTATGACGAAAATAAAAAATTGTAAAATCTTAAATTGTCTTTATTTATTAAAAATTAACTCAAACTACATTGATTTCAAGTAATTGCCTAAGAAATTGAATAATACAATGGATAAACTAATTTATAAAGTCCTCTCGACTAGAAAAAAATAAATTTAAGTACTGTTTTTGTTAAAAAAGCAACAATAAGAAGACATGTAAAAACAAAACTGCAGCTAGGTCTTAAAAAAATTGATTATCGCGTGAATGTACACGCTTAAGACACATAATGCTAAAAAAATGTTCTTTTGCTACTTTTAATATTAAGAGTTTACTGTAAAGAAGGCAAATCAACAAATGTAACAAGAAGTACTCAAGTCATGCAATGCAAATCAGAAAAATAGGCACTAAACGAAATTAGGTACAAATAACTTTGCACTAGGTATTGAATAAAAATTAAGGAATTTATGTAGGTACTTACATTTAAAAAGTAAAGAAAATACCCGTAATAATTGACTATACACACACTTAATTGCACTTTTACTTCACTGCCCAGCGGTAATTCAAGAAAAAAACAAAGTTATAGCGCTTATTAACTCAAACTACATTGATACCAAGTAATTGCCTAAGAAATTGAATAATACAATGGCTATAAACTAATTTATAAAGTCCAGTCGGTTGGACAAAAATGAATTTGAGCACTGTTTTTATTAAAAAAGCAACAATTAGAAGACATGTAAAACAAAACTGCAGCTAGGTCTTAAAAAAATTGATCATCGCGAAGATGTACACGCTTAAGGTATATAACGCTAAAAAAATGTTCTTTTGCTACTTTTAATATTAAGAATTGACTGTAAGGAAGGCAAACCAACAATTGTTAAAAGAAATACTCAAGTCATGCAATGCAAATCAGAAAAATAGGCACTAAACGAAACTAGGTCCAAATAACTTTGCACCAAGTATTCAATAAAAATTTAGGAATTTATATAGGTACTTACATTTGAAAAATAAAACTAATCCCCGTAATAATTGACTATACACAAACTTAATTGCACTTTTACTTCACTGCCCGGCGGTAATTCAAGAAAAAAACAAAGTTAGTGGGTAATCTTTCATGTATGTAAATTTGTTTATTTTTACGACAATTTAAATATCGCTAAAAGCATAACGGCTTCTTAATTTGAATATGATTCCTATTGCTGCATGTATCTACATGAAATAAGCATAAAAAATGAATTACCGCGTACTAATTGATCAATAAAATCAGACAAGAAAAAATTGCACGAAAGTAAACGGGCGAACTGCCTAAAATGTCTAATATTTTAACTTGCTTTAGGTAATAGTTTTACTGCCAAACCCTACTTGCATTTAATATGATAGATAATTCATTTGGACAAAGGAAAAAAATTGCAAAATCTGAAATTGTCTTTATTTATTAAAAATTAACTCAAACTACATTGATACCAAGTAATTGCCTAAGAAATTGAATAATACAATGACTAGACTAATTTATAAAGTCCTCTCGGCTAGACAAAAATGAATATGAGCACTGTTTTTGTTAAAAAAGCAACAATTAGACGACATGTAAAAACAAAACAGCAGCTAGGTCTTAAAAAAATTGATCATCGCGAAAATATACACGCTTAAGGCACTAAATGTTAAATAAACGTTCTTTTGTTACTTTTAATATTGAGAATTGACTGTAAAGAAGGCAAACCAACAATTTTTACAAGAAATACTCAAGTTATGCAATGCAATCAGAAAAATAGGCACTAAACGAAACTAGGTCCAAATAACTTTGCACTAAGTATTGAATAAAAATTTAGGAATTCTTGTAGGTACTTACATTTGAAAAATAAAGATAATCCCCGTAATAATTTACTATACACAAACTTAATTGCACTTTAACTTCACTGCCCAGCGGTAATTCAAGAAAAAAACAAAGTTAGTGGGTAATCTTTCATGTATTTAAATTTGTTTATTTTTACGACAATTAAAATAGCCCTAAAAGCATAGCGGCTTCTTAACTTGGATATAATTCCTATTGCTGCATGTATCTATATGAAATAAGCATTAAAAAATGAATTACCGCGTCCTAATTGCTCAATAAAATCAGACAAGAAAAAAATTCACGAAAGTAAATGCTCAAAGTGCCTAAAATGTCTAATATTTTAACTTACTTTAGGTAAAAGTTAAACTGCCAAACCCCATTTGCTTTTAATATGATAGAAAATTCATTTGGACAAAGGAAAAAAATTGCAAAATCTGAAATCGTCTTTATTTATTCAAAATTAACTCAAACTACATTGATACCAAGTAATTGCCTAAGAAATTGAATAATACAATGGCTTAACTAATTCATAAAGTCCCCTCGGCTAGACAAAAATGAATTTGAGCATTGTTTTCGTTAAAAAAGCAACAATTAGAAACATGTAAAAACAAAACTGCAGCTAGGTCTTAAAACAATTGATTATCACGAAAATGTACACGCTTAAGGTACATAATGCTAAAAAAATGTTCTTTTGCTATTTTTAATATTGAAAATTGGCTGTAAAAAAGGCAAACCAACAATTGTTAAAAGAAATACTCAAGTCATGCAATGCAAATCAGAAAAATAGGCACTAAACGAAACTAGGTCCAAATAACTTTGCACTAAGTATTGAATAAAAATTTAAGAATTTATGTAGGTACTTACATTTGAAAAATAAAGATAATCCCCGTAATAATTGTCTAAACACAAACTTAATTGCACTTTTATCTCACTGCCCAGCGGTAATTCAAGAAAAAAAACAAAGTTAGTGGGTAATCTTTCCTGTATTTAAATTTGTTTATTTTAAATAGTCTTAAAATCATAGCGGCTTCTTAATTTGGATATAATTCCTATTGCTGCATGTATCTACATGAAATAAGCATTAAAAAATGAATGACCGCGCCCTAATTGCTCAATAAAATCAGACAAGAAAAAAATGCACGAAAGTAAATGCTCAAACTGACTAAAATGTCTAATATTTTAACTTGCGTAGGTAAAAGTTAAACTGCCAACCCTACTTGCTTTCAGTATGATAGAAATATTATTTGAACAAAGGAAAAAAATTGCAAAATCGGAAATTGTCTTTGTTTATTAAAAATTAATTCAAACTACATTGATACCAAGTAATTGTCTAAGAAATTGAATAATACAATGGCTAAACTAATTTATTAGGTCCAGTCGGCTGGACAAAAATAAAACTGGACACTTTCTGCGCTAAAAAAAGCAAAAATTCTGCAAGACGTCTTTGAATTATTCCATGAATTAATTATAATTAGGTACTCACCGGAGATCACGCAGAAAAAATACCGTAATCCTTTTTTGTAATAATTGTACACACACTTAGGTAATTTCACTTTTTTTTTATTGCCCGGCGGTATTTCAAGACATTAATAAAATAATACAATGGCTAAAATAATTTATTAGGTCCGATCGGCTAGGCAAAAATTAATTTACGCAATTTTTTCGTAAAAAAATAAAAATTTTAAAATTTATATGTAATTAGCCTTTGTATTATTTAAATAATTGATTAATAATCATGTACTTACAAGAAAAACGCAAAAAGAACACTGTTTGTAACGATAGACGTACGAAAACCAGAATCAGCAGCACACGGGGTGACTACTGAAACAAGAATGAATCATTTCACGCTGCGCGCCTACTACCCGCTTGTAAACATTACAGCGTTGCCATATTTCATTTTTTTAAATTTATGTATTTTGCTAAAAATAAAATACTAATCTAACACGGGCATACACAAGCAGCATATCAAACGAAAGGAAATAAAAATATCATTTTAATAAGCCTAAGCAGAACAATATCCGTGCTAAAAAAAATTAAATAATTAAAAAAACGTTTAATTAACGTGTTATTACGGGTAAAAAATAAAAAGCAGGTACAATTAAACATTTTATTTAATTCTAAATCTAAATACAATGTCTTTTATAATTTTTAGTGCTTAAAAATAACAATTAGCATCAAAATTTGCCGATTTGGTTCTAAATTTGCACTAGTTGCTATGTAATTTTCCAGACAGCCCCTAAATTAAAGGTAATCATTTTATAGACTATTTAGAAGCCCTAGAATTCAATACCGCAGTCAGATTTATCCCAAGAGCTGAAAAAAATTGAGTGGCACGCTTACATTTGCCTTTAAAAATCCAAAGCATTTAAAAACTACAAGATGTTAACATTTGGGCCCCAAATTCAGATTCAGCAGCTCGTTTTACATAAGCATACAAGTTTTCATTGCTAACATGCATTATTTAAGATTTTTATTCAACAAAAAAATTGGCTTTCGTTTTAAACTGGCTTTAAAAATCCATAGCTCCAAAATTAGCTGAACAAGCTAGTTTGCATGCAAACTATTGAAAAGTTTTGAACTTTTTTAGCTTCATCTAGTCTTCAAGTGCTGAACTTGGCTAATGTTACGTAATCTGGACGACAGAAATCTTCTTTATCAACAGATAGATATCCAACTCGTATAATCATTTGTGCTGGCGTTTTTTTAAAGGTAGGATGACCTAAAATCGTTAATTCAATTACATTATAGAAGCTACATTACGGCCAAGATTTAAATTTATGGTTTAAATCTCGGTTAACGTGTAAAATTATAGTTTTTTAAAAAGTCGGTAAAGAAGCGTGCTGCAGTGAGTAGTATTGTTTATTTACACTTTAAACTACTTAGTGGAAAAAAGGCACTGACGCCAGCATAATAAGTTGCTTAAAAAAGACCAAAATAATAAACATGGCATCACAAAGTGTACAAAGTGTTTAAAAAATTTAAAGTATTTATTCAAGACACCAGCAGTAGTGTAAAATCAACAATACAAAGTGCATTACCGTCTCCAAGCAACAAACATAACCTCACAATGGTTTCAATCGAACAACGCTTACAAATGAAACGAGAACCCTTGGACAAATGGTCCACAAGAGAACAGCTATGCTTAGCTTCAGCAGTAGCCCGAAGTGGGGACCAAAACTGGATGTCTGTAAGCCGTGCTTTAAAACCATTTGGCGATCCAAACCGCCCGGCTGATTGGTTCCATCAGAAGAACTGTGCGAGCCATTATGGGGCTCTTTTGGGCAACGTTGAAACCCCTAAGAGAAAGAAACGGACGTCTGGTGGACCGGAAATGGCTATAGAAACTCCAAACGAGATTATTCTAAAGAAGCTCAAAATAGAGCGACTTACTGAGCTCAACAAGTTGTTAGCTGAAGAACGCGCTGAATATTTGAAACTGCAGGAAGAAATGACTGTGCTTAACTCAGGTAAGTGCTTCTAGTCCAATTTAAAACTACTTTAAGCTTCTTATGTAACTCCAAAGGTAAAGTAAGCGAAGAACAACTGGATAGATGGGTGCAAGAAATCGAAGAGGAAGAATTTACAAAAGAGCAGGAATCTGTAGCTCACACACAATGGCTCAAGGAACGCGAGGTTAAAAAACAGGAAATAGAACGGGCTTGGCGCCCGCTAAAACCAGTAACGCCTACAATTATAGGTCAAAAGCGAAAAATGTCCGAAACTTTAGAAACTCTGCTAGAAAGCGAAAGCGGTGAAGACAGCCAACATAGTTCGCAAGAACAACAAAAACCTGCGTTGTCTCCATTGTTAACAAGTCTCTTAAAGTCCCCGTCACAGATTCATAATCCTTCGTCCATTTTACAAGCTGCGATTGTGAACCAGAACCAAAATAGAGCGCCGCAGCAAACTTTGCCTATGATTGCAAGTCTTTTAAACCCACAGCAGCAAGGTGGCCACCAATTAGTCGCCATTTCAAGCCAAACAGGGGGCGAGCTCCCTAACTTAATGTAAGTATCAGAAAAATAGCAAAAAATAATTTTTTTGCAATTTCTTTACCATTTTTTGCTATTTATAAGATTAGCCCAATTATTCTAATTAAAATTTGTAGGTTCCTTAGAAAAAAATCCCAACCAAGATCTGCTTATGCAGGATTGTAGGCACTACCCCTAGGAATATAAAAATGAAAAATTCCCACAAAATTTCCGTGACGTTTAGCCCCCATCTTGCATAGAAGTGAGGAGTTTTTATTTAATACCTAAACTATTCGGCACTTTTAAAAAAAGTTTTAAAAATTTTTAGGAACATTATTTCAATAAGAATACAATCGTTTTTAAAAAAATAATAAATCACTAATATTAACCCTTTGAGCAGTACTGTCCTATATATAGGACGGCACTTTGATGATCCCTGAGCAGTACTGTCCTATATATAGGACAGTAAAAAAACAATTTTTATCTCCCAGATCTGAGTCTTTTTTCGAAAATCTTATAAATGCTACTTAAAGTTTAAGAATCTGGCTTTCATACAATATTTTTTTTATTTATGGGAAACTTTGGAAAGGTATTTAAAAAGGGCCCCAAACTTGGTCTAATTCTTTCAATACCCTGTATTAGTGCAAAATTTTAAAAGTATCAAATTTATTGGGAATCCCCGAAAATAAATGTCAAAGGCATTGGTGCGCCACATTTTTTGTATATCAAATAGGTTTGTGAAGTTGCCGATAAAATATATGATAGATTATAATATCATTTTAGCCTTTTGTGAGGGGAATTGAAGTTTTTATAGTATTTATTTCAAAAATGTAAGCAAACTAAAGGTGTATTTAGGTATCAAAAATGCAATAGAAAACAAATTATGGGATTTTCAATACTTTATAAAATGCTTCTCCATTAAATATTTCTCTATGATTTCAGTGAAGTATGGTGAAAATAATATAACCTAAAAAAATTGCATAAGTCATAAAACAGCTGTACATCAGTGAGGTAGTGAAGAACAAATTGCAATAATTTTTATTTTGCGCTTTTTTTTTTAAACTGATTTAAGTTATGTTCATAGACAGAGCATTTTATATTTAAGCTAATAGTGTTAGGGTTCAGGCAACAAGATTGTGATTGTCGTTAACTATATAGTCCGAGAAAATCTTACATTTGGTCAAGAAATTTTCCGGGCAGCACAATTTTTATGGGAAATTGTAGTATTTGATATCTAGAAACATAATTACCATGTGCGCACTCATGCACATATTAGCATTTTGTGCTAGATCCCCCCAAAGAGCCCCCTTTACTTGCTAATACTAGATCATGGAGGATTTACACCAAATTTTGGAAATAGACACTAAACAAGGTTCTAAAATGATTTTCGTAAACATTTTTTTCGTAAAAAAATTTGTTCACCCCCCAAGTGGCCCCAAAATGAGTAATATTTATCACGTTGGATTTACACCAAATTTTGAAAATAGGTTCATACAAAGGTTCTAAAAAACATTTTTGAAAAAAAAATTCTGTAAAGAAATTTCTTCGCCCCCTATGAAAAATAGCCCCCAGAAGGGGCAACAATTTTTTTTTCAAAAATATATTTCAAAAATGGTTTTTAGAACCTAATTTTGCATCTGTTTGTAAAATTTGGTGTAAATTGAACGTGGTAAATATTACTCATTTTGGGGCCATTTAGGGGGTGAAGGAATTTTTTGGAAGAATGTTTTTCATGAATATCATTTTAGAACCTTATTTGGTGTCTATTTGCCAAATTTGGTGCAGATCCACCATGATGTAGTATTACGAATTAAAGGGGGCTCTTTGGGGGGCTCTAGCACAAAACGCTAATATGCGCATGAGTGCGCACATGGTAATTATGATTCTAGATATAAAATACTACACTTTTCCACAAAAATTGTGCTGCCCGAAAAATTTCTGAAAAATAAGGGTTTTTTGTAAGATTTTCTCGGACTAATAGCAGAGTAAATATAGGAATAAAAACAATAGGTAAGCCTTTTTGTAGTTCGTAGTTCGTACCCGCAACTGCCGGCACAGACAGCAAATTGCCCACAAGACTTATTAGGGGTTTTCCATTGCTCACGGATCACAATCATGATCCGAACTGGACCAATCATAATGACTCCGTGAGACACGGAGTCTTTGTGATTGGTCAAGTTCGGATCATGATCCTGTGATCCGTGAGCAATGGAAAACCATTATACTTGTATGCTATGGCTCATAATCATAAGTAACACAGGCCTCGCGCTAGTATGGTATTTTTTTTTTATTTCTCATCATCGCGCATCGCAAGTCATTTACACGGCTGCAAAGCAGGCCAGAAGAATCGAATATGTAATTTGTATGGCGAGGAAACGAAGAATTCCACCTCTAACTTTTTTTGGCCAAAGTGTATTGGGATGCGTTTTTTTGCATTTGGTTGTGAAAGACTTCTAGAAAAAAAATTCCATTTTTCATTTTGTGGTCTTGCTCCGTTGCCCCCCAAATAGCCCCTATTTATAAATAAAATTGATTTGCACCAAAATTTTTTGATGTATGCAAAATTATATGTTTAACAACTTTTCAAAATATTTTTTTGCCTAAAAAATATTCTTGGCCCCCTTCTATTCGCAATGAGTAATATTCAGATTTGTTAGATTTGCACAAAAAATTTGAAGATGTATGCAAAATGATATGTTTGACAACTATTTGTAGTAAATTTTTGTTTAAAAAAATTCCTTAGCCCCCAAGTGGCCCCCAATCATTCCGAATATATTATCCAGTTAAAGGGGGGTCATTTGGGGGGCTAAGGAATTTTTTTAAACAAAAATTTATTACAAATAATTGTCAAACATATCATTTTGCATCTTCAAATTTTTGTGCAAATCCAACAAATCTGAATATTACTCATTCCGAAGGATATTTTTTAGGCAAAAAAATATTTTGAAATGTTGTTAAACATATAATTTTGCATTCATCAACAAATTTTGGTGCAAATCCAACAAAACTGAATTTTATACCCAATAGAAGGGGCCATTTAGGGGGTTAAGGAAAATTTTTAAACAATTCCTTTTTTGGAAAATTTTTTTGGGACGTTATTTTGTACCTATTTACAAAATTTGGTGCAAATCAATTTTTTTTATAAATAGGGGCTATTTGGGGGGCAACGGGGCAAGACCACAAAATAAAAAATGGAAACATTTTTTCTAGGAGTCTTTCACAACCAAATGCAAAAATCTGCTTTGGCAAAAAAAATTCGAGCTTTATAGGATTTTTGTGCTTAGTTTTCTCCCCAAATACATAAAATACAAAATGTATTACCAAGGCAGTATATTCTTTATTCGTTATGTACATGTACTACATTTTGAAAATATTCCCAGAAATATGTGCCTTTACACAAATTGTTATTTTTATATTTCATGAGAATATTTCTGGAAATATTTCCGAAAAAGGGATTTATTTTGGAATAAATTCCCGCGAGTTTTTCCAAATTGTTGGGAATATTCTCATTTGAAAATATATTGTAAAATAAGTTTCCGGAAACATTCCTAGGAAATATTTCAATTTCAATCTGCAAAAATTTTTGTAGATCCATCTTGATCCTAATCCAGAATTACAAATTGAATGTGACATCTTTAGAGAGGGGTAGGGACCAGTTTGAGAATGAATCATGATTGTTTGGAAAGCAGCAATACAAATAAAATCCTTGATTTCCGACTCATGATGGAATTATAAATTTTTGATGGAGCTAATAATATTTGTTTTGTGTGCAAGCCACTGATGCATAGTAGTTCAAATGTTAACAGCTTTGATGACTTGTGTGTCATGTTTATAGGTTAGATCAAGTTTGACAAAAATCCATCGAGATCAATTTCCAAGAGTTATAATTTATAAAATAATGATTATTCTTTTATACAAGAAAAACAATACCGTACTTCTGGAACCTAGTAAAAGCTTTAATTTTTAATAAGACCCCAGGTGGTTATGGCGACTAGCACCCCCTAGCTCCCTTTAAAGGATCACGATGGATCTACAGCAAATTTTGCAGATAGATTTTCGTAAAAAAAGAATTTCTTTACCCCCAAATGATCTCAAAAGACCCCAAAATGAAAAATGTTTAATCACGTTGGATATTTACAAAATTTTACAAATAGATGCAAAATAAGGTTTTAAAAAAAAAGTTATACTTTTTCCCCCAAAAAAAATTCCTTTCCCCCTTTTTTCCCCTTTTTTTAAGAAGGTTCCTTTACGGGGCCAAAACATTTTTTTACAGAAAAAAAAAGTTTTCAAAAACCTTATTCTGCGTCTATTTATTTGTAAAATTTGGTGTAAATCCAACGTGATTGAAAATTTCCCATTATGTCGGTAATTTATGTTTTGGTAATATTACGGTGTTTTTAAAAAAATGTGACAAGTCCCAATATTACCAGTAATATTACCCAAAAGCATCGGGTAATATTACCAAATTGCAGGTAATATTATTGCGGTAATATTACGCTCACATCACTCACACAATACTTGTATAATAGTAAAAATTTGGGTTTTCCGAACTTTTTCGCAAGTGTAATTTTGTAAACATGTACAAGGTCTAGCTCAACCGTAGCCGTCCGTAAGGGGGTGGTTCAGTTTGCAACATTTCCAAGGACGTGGTAATGCCCTTTTGGGTCATGTTTCACCGTTCGTAAAGAATGGTTAATTTTATAACAAACTCAAAGGTGCGCTTAAACATTTCGGGCCGAGCACCGCCGCTTTTAATTTATTTTAATCCATTGCTCATGGATCACAAGATCATGATCCGAACTTGACCAATCATAAAGACTCCGTGGCTTCACGGAGTCATAATGATTGGTCCAGTTCGGATCATGATTCAATGGATCCTGTGATCCGTAAGCAATGGAAAACCCCCATTATATCAAAAAGACAACTATCTTGGGAGCGAGGCGGCAGCCCCCGAATTTCTTGAACTTTAAATTTAATCTATATTCTCCCTCGGCATTTCCCTTGTCCGAGCAATAATGCAGCTACAAACTAATGACGGCGCAAACTTATCTATTCGAAGAATTGTTTTATCTAGAACTATACCCAATTATTGATACAGACCTACTGTTATCTTCAAACTCCAATTTTTTGGGAAGATGCTCATGTATCGCTACCAGTGTGTAAATCCACATTTTGTGCAAAATATGTAAAAAAAATTTAATTATTTTTTTGTTTTTATACTAAAAGTATTCATTTAGCTAGTTTTATCATATTTATAGCGGTGGTATATTTCTAATTTTTAACTTTTCTAGTTTACTAACTATTTGTTTACTTCAAAATTAGTCTTGCACTTTATTTGTTAAAAAAATTAAAAATCAAATTTAGATTTTCAATATTATTGAAAAAAAAAACTACAACCTTCACAAACCTAACTATTATTTTTTGCAGAAAAAAATTAGATGCAAGCCACTGTAATGACATAAAAAAATTGTAGGTTAAATTGTCACTTTGACAACTTTGACGTACAAAACATAAAAACAGGGTGGACGAAATTGTGATTTTTTAAATTTTTCGTCTCATTTATAGCCCCTCCAGGGGGTTTATATTACATTTTTTAACCAAATTATAACATTTTATAATAGGCTTTACCATTCTAACAGTAAATCCAGTGAAAATAAGAAGTAAATTTATCAAAAAAAAACCCACTCCACAGGCGGCAGCTGCGCGAAAAAAACTCACCGCTCAAAGGGTTAACGATTCTATAGCTCTTTGAAAATCACCTTATTTCATCATAATCGTCTATCTTAGTCATAGAGTCCTGAAGCATAGATTGTTCTCTGTAGGACCAAATTAGCACATTTTCAAAGTGCTATAGAATCATTCATATTGGTGATTTGTTATTTTTTTAAAAATGATTGTATTCTTATTAAAATAATGTTTCCAAACATTTTTAAAACTTTTTTCAAAAGTACCAAATAGTTTAGGTATTAACAAAAAACTAACTCTTCACTTCTATGCAAGATGGGGGCTAAACGTCACGGAAATTTTGTGGGAATTTTTCACTTTTATGTTCCTAGGGGTAGTGGCTACAAACCTGCATAGGCAGATCTTGGTTGGGATTTTTTTCTGGGGGCATTATTAGAATAATTGGGCTAAATAGCAAAAAATAATTTTTTTGCTATTTTTTTGCCATTTTTTGCTATTTTTAAGATTTTTAAAGTTATTTATTGTGTTTGTTTTTTTAAGTTATAGAATGGATACTTCCCAACAAGCCCTAGCCCATCCGGATATGTTAGATGATGCTTTGGGGCACATAAAAATCGAAGATATAGAAAAAAGTATAATAGTTCAAGATGGTCCTTTACCAGAAATGAAAAACGAGGTAGATGTTATAATTTCTGATCTGATTGAAAATGCTCATGATATTGTAGCAGATCCTGAGAAACATTTGGGGTGTTTTGATGGAAATGGGGACATAAATATTAATTTATTGGACCTTGAAAGTGATGAACTTGAAGCTGATGAGCCCAAAAAAGAGGTAAGATTTTTAAAGTGCTTTTGTGAAATTAATTTATCATTTTTTTTAACAAACTAACAGAGAATTTATACAAAATAATAACTTTTAATACTAGCAGCTTTTAAAGGCAACTTCAAACGCGACACTAGGTTTTTTCCAAGTGCTCTAACTTAAAGAATATTTTTTTTAAAAAAAATATAAATGCAGATTCGTTTTGTACAGCCAAAAAGCAGTTAACAAAATAAGTTTTATCAATATCGGAGACAATATTTTTTTGCAGAGCTATTTTAGAAATTTCCAAAATTTGGTCAACTTTGAAAAGCTCTAACAAAAAAACTAAAGCACTTGAAAATATTCCAATTGCTGATTTGTTTTCTGCGCCTTTTAGTTGGTTTAAAAACACAGTTTTAGGAAAATCTATTTTTTCAAAATTTACCGCATTTTTAACTAAGGGGTAAGGGTCCAAATATTTTCAGTTTTCTAAATGAAATGTCCACAAGTAAATTTTGCCATCAATAAAAGCAATAAATGCTGATGTGAAACGAGTTGCTGAATCCGAATCTGTCACTTAAAAAGTTCGAACGTTTTTGATTTATTTGTTATGTGCTTTCAAAGGCAACTTCAAAGGCGACACTCGATTTTTTTCTAATTGCTCCAATTTGAAGAATACTTTTTTAAGGAAACATTTAAAGTCAGATTCGTGTTTTACAGCCAAAAAGTGGTTAACAAAATAAGTTTTATTAAAATCGGAGACAATTTTTTTTTGCATAGCTTTTTTTAGAAGTTTTTAAAATTTGCATTGCATTTGAAATGCTCTAGCAAAAAAACTAAAGCACTTAATAATATTTTAATTGTAGATTTGTTTTTCTACGCCTATTAATTGGTTTAAAGACACAGTTTCAGGCAAATCTATTTTTTTTTAAATTTATCGCATTTTTAACTAAGGGGTAAGGGTCTAAATATTTGTCAGTTTTTTTATTTTCACGAACACAAATAATTTTTGCCATAACTAAAAACGTGCATGCTTATGTAAAACAAGCTTTTTAATCCGAATTTGATACTTAAACATTTACAGCGCTTTAATTTTTAATGCTACGAACTTTTAAAGGCAACAACAAAAGATGAACTTTAAATAAAAAACAAATTGCAGATTCGTATTTTACACCATAAAAGCAATGTACAAGATAAGTTTTGTTAAAATCGGCGATAAAAATAATTTTTTTGAAACAAACACTAAAAATTTGTTAAATTTAGCCAACTTTTAAGGGCTGTAGGATCTTTAAAGAAGGGTTAATTAGCTGTTAAAACCAGGGAACCAATAGAATACATTTTCAGCCCTGATTTATTTCTAAATTCTTCTCTTAACGTTTTTTTTAGATTGAAGAACCAGAAAAAATTCCAGACCCGCATGAAATAATTCAAAAACAACCCTCCCCAGCAATTAAAACCGTAATTCAACCACCCCCACCAACGATTGTACCTACAACAACAATAGACCCCTTTGAATTTCAAGAAGACCCCGAAATATTTGAGCCCCCAAAACTACCCTCGAGCAAACACGAATCTTTACTAAAAGCCCAACAAAATCCTCCCCCTGTTGTGGAAATTAAAGAAAAAGAACCACCCTTAACCCCTACATCGGTTATAGAAGAAGAAATCAAAAGCGAGCCTGAGGAACCAAAAGAAGAAATTTTGAAAGATGGTAAGACAGCAGAAAATGATGAAATAGTTGAAGTAGCCGAAGATGAGAGCGAAGAAAATTTAGCAGTGGAAAAAACGCAAGAAATAAAAGAACAAGAAGATATTTTGATTAAGGATGAACCGATTGAAGTTGAAGCACCCGTTCAAACACAAGAAGAACTTGAAATTAAGGAGGAAATTCCTGAAAAAACGAATATTTCACTTGAATTAGTAGATTCCACAAAAGAAAATGTTGCAACGCTGTAAGTATTCAACTTCCACATCAAAAAATTGTCTGTGATGTAGAATTTTAATTCTGTCAGACTTATCCACTTTTTTAGAACAATATTTTGCGAAAATAAAAGCCTTTCTTAGAGAACCCTTGGTATAAAAATGTGCCATAATGTCTTGCATTCGATATTTCAAGTTTAGTTCATTGTAAAACTCTATAATATACAGTTTATGTGTTAATGTTGTGCACCCTACAAGATGTGAATTTTAAACGCAAATTGATTGAGAAAGCAACCATATCAAGAGGTCTGGTAAGTACCATTGTAAAATTAACATGTTTTTCTATTACCTAGAACAAACCATACTCCTTTATATGGTTGTTTCTCAAGCAAATTGCGTTTAAAGCTGACATCTTGGTGGGTGATCAGCATCATCAGATTAATAAGGGATTTTTTAATTCTTGCGGTAGTATCTAGGGTAATTTTAAATTAAAATATCGTAAATAAGATATACAGGAACATTTTTTTACACCAATGGGATCTAAAAACCTCTCTTATTTTTCTTGAAATAATGTTTTTAAAAGACCAATGTTGGAAACACAGAATAAGAAAAAAATGACAATTTTCTTTGGTCCGTAATGTTGGTTGCCTAAAAAAATTTCACACATAGTATTTTAATGCACTTCTGTGAACTGTTAACGAAGGCTTGACCGAGTCTATTCAAAAAAATCCCCTCGAGAATCCCGTAAAAAAACTTCTATCATACATTAAATAATTAAAATTCTAGATCTTTTCTCTTAACGCTCTTTTTATTCTTCAAAAACACCCGTAAAATTCTCTAACATTGTCTTTTTTAAACAATTTAAAAACCTTCAAACGTAATGTTAATTTTTTTTAAGTCGGACAATTTTTTTTTTTGTAGTACATCTGATTTAACAGAGCTTTACGATGACGTTTCAATGGAAGTAAAAGTCGATAAAAGTGGAAAAGCAAAACGGGATTATTCCCGAACGAAGAAAAAAGAGGATAATTTTGATATGTTGTTGGCAATTGAAAAAGCACAGTTGGACGATAATAATGAAAGTGATACTTTTTCTGAGAAGGAATTGGTTGATTTGGAGAAAAAACACATACTGTAAGTACATTTTTAATAATTTTTAGGAAGAAAGTTACCCAAAAAATGACATTGAGGATAAAAATAACTAGAATGGGTAGAAGTCGAAACGGGTAGAAGTCGAAACGCGTAAAAGTTACTCTTCGCAAATGAGTAGCTCGTGTAGAATTCGGATTCGGTAGAAGTGTAATTGTATATTTTGTTAAATCAAAGCTAAATCAACATTTTATATAATTGCTACACATTCTATACTATACTCTTCGCAAGAAAACTATTATGTGATAATTTTTTTTTTTAATATATCTGCGAAGAGTGCAAACTATTAACAGAAAACACGAAAAATTTCGTTAACGAAGAAGATAAACGTCAGTTCTGACGTTTAACATATTTGAGGTTATTTGTTCTGACAGCTGCTTTTGTTTCTTAGTTTAAAATATTTTTGGCATGGCCTACTTGAATGACGCGTGACACTATTCGGACTTAGAAGTTTTTTGCTACTAAAATAGTTTATTTTTTTGTTTTTTAACCTTACTAGTTAACTTAACAAATAATGAATCAACAATTTTAATAAAAAATTAAATTTTCTTTAATTTTGTAAAAAATATTTTACCTGTAGATTGAATAATAACGGAGATAGAGGGTTTTTTTCAGCTGAGGGGTAATTGGGGGGTCGGACAAAAAAAACTTTAGAATACTTTTTTGTAAAGAATTAAATTTCTTATGTTTAATGTCGAATAATTTTTTTTGTAAATTTAATAATAGTTGAGCTACGATTTTTTTTTCATTTGGGGGGCGCAAAAGGGGGCTTTGAAGTTATCAGATTCTTGTCAAAAACAATAGGGTTCTTCCTCTTATAGAGGTTGATTTTTCCTAAAAAATTGAGTTTGATATCGCTTTTGGTTTTTGAGATAGCGTGACCACAAGAAACGTGACCGACAGACAGACAGACAGACAGACAGACAGACAGACGGACGGACAAAAAATGAAAATCTTAAAAAGTCATGAAACGCACGAATCTGCAAAAATTTTTGCTCTACGACGAAAATTGACGATTTTAGGATTTTCTGATCGATTGCAATATACTCTTCGGACCTAGTCTTGCGAAGAGTATAATAAATATTGCTCTTAATTATTCTTGAACTTAAAACTGTTTAAATTTTGCTGAAAATAATTGATTAGGAAGTCAAAAAGAGTGAATTCGAATTGCTTATTTTTTCTAACAAGATTTTTTTTTAATAATTTGAAATTTGGATCCATTAAAATTGCAGGTACAACTTAAGAAGCAGTTTTTGACTTGGTTTTTTAAGTTAATTTATATTTTTACAGCAATTGCTTTTAAATTTTAAGAATATTTGCTTTAGAATTTTTCTTTGCTTATAAAATTCTGTTTTATTCTTTTTTGTACCTAATTTTACAAAAAAGTAGCAGCTCATACTAATGAAAAATAAAAAAACTGTTTTTTTCTGAATTTTTGCAATATTGGTGTTTTTTAAAAGATAAATTAAATTGACCTCAGATTTTTTGTGTAATCTACTAATCTATGTGCCAAAATTTGGTTTTGTACTTTTATTTTGCACTTATATGAAAAGGCGGGATTTTGGCATAATTTTTACTACATAAACTGCTCTTATAGGTAAGGTACACAAAACAAAATGTATTGAAGAAATAACAATTTTAAAAGATAAAAAAGGAATATTTTCAAAGTGTAAAGCAATTTACAAATAACTGTGTCTTAAGTTGTACCCAACATTTCCACAAAAAGGGGAAGCTAAACTGAGCTTTAAAGTACCTACTCTTTAGCCACTCAAAATAACTTAAATCGACTTTAAAGTCCATCAAGTACTTTAATAGAATAAATGAGAAAAAATAAAACGGTATTATGTTTTCATGCACTTTATTAAACAAACAAAAAATCTTGCTGTAGACACAAGTTTAAAGTCAATTTCAGCAAATCACGACAGCTAAAATCGACTTAAAAGTCCACTTTAACAAGTCTCAAATAATAGGTACTAAAAATAAAAAACGGTATCATGTTCTCATATATTTCATTAAACAAATAAAAAAATCTTGCAGCAAACTAAAATTTACAGTCGATTTTAGCTAATCATGATAACCAAAATCGATTTTAAAGTCCACTTTAACAGGTATAAAATAATAGGTACTAAAAATAAAAAACGCATATTATGTTTTTATGTACTTTATTAGAAAAATAAAAAATCTTGCCGCAATCTTGCCGCAAACTGAACTTTAAAGTCGATTTTAGCCAATCATGATAACCAACATCGACTTTAAAGTCCACTTTAACAAGACAAAAATTAGCACTAAAAAAATAAAAATCGGTATTATGTTTTCATGTAGTTTATTAAACAAACAAAAAATCTCGCAGCAAATTAAACTTAAAACTCCATTTTAGCCAATCATGATAGCTAAAACGACTTTAAAGTCCACTTTAACAAGACAAAAATAGGCAATAAAAAACGGTGTTATGTTTTTATGTACTTTATTAAACAAACAAAAAATCTTACAGCAAACTGAAATTTAAAATCGATTTTGGCCGATCATGATAACCAAAATCGACTTTAAAATCCACTTTAACAAGTTTTAAACAATAGGTACTAAAAATAAAAAACGTTGTCATGTTTTCATGTACTTTATTAAACAAACAAAAAATCTTGCACCAAACTGAACTCTAAACTCGATTTTTGCCATTCATGATAGCTAAAATCGACTTTAAAGTCCGCTACCAAACGTACAAAAAATAAAAAAACAGTATTATTGACTTATTAAGTTATCATGTACTTTATTAAACAAACAAAAAATCTTACAGCAAACTGAAATTTAAAATCGATTTTGGCCGATCATGATAACCAAAATCGACTTTAAAGTCCACTTTAAATAGCCTACAATGATAGGTACTAAATATAAAAAAACGTTAACATATTTTCATGCACTTTATTAAACAAACGACAAATCTTGCAGCAAACTGAACTCTAAACTCGATTTTTGCCATTCATGATAGCTAAAATCGACTTTAAAGTCCGCTACCAAACGTACTAAAAATAAAAAACAGTATTATTAACTTATTAAGTTTTTATGTACTTTATTAAACACAAAAAATCATATTGCAGCAACAGCACAAAAGTAAAAGACGAACGTTCAAACAGTCCATGGCCCGACGAAGACGACGTTCGTAAAACACGCCGTTTTTCAACTCCAGCAACTCCAATCGACTCTGTACCTAGTTCCCCAGCTTCGAGCACTGCGTTTTCCGAAGACGATAAAGATTACCGCGCTTGGAAAAAGTCCATCATGCTCGTATACTCGCGATTATCGGCGCATAAGTACGCTTCACTCTTTCTGAAACCAATAACTGAGGATCACGTACCTGGGTATCATGGTTTAATTCATCGCCCGATGGATCTACAAACCATACGGAAAAACGTGGAAAATGGAGTTTTGCGAACGACTCAGGAGTTTGCAAGAGATGTAATGTTGATGTTGAATAATGCTATAATGTTTAATAAGACTAATGGAACGGTTTATAATATGACAATGGAGATACAGCAAGAAGCAGTGGAGAGTATACAACTTTTAATGTTGGCGCAGTCGCAGAGCTATATTCCGTTTAGAAGAGAGACTAGGACCAGTGAACCAGGAGTTAAGAGGAAGAGAAATGAGGATTCTAGGTCTAGTGTTGGGGGGAGTGCGAAACGGCGAAAGGAAGATTAGAAATTCTTTAGGGTATGTCCATGGTATGTCAATTTGTCTTAATTTTACTCCATAGGTATTGTTTTTTTGGGAATTAATTTTCCAATATTTGACTCAATTTTAAAACCGTTGGTCTTACATTTAATAGAAATAAAACTGGTGTCATTTAAAGTCTTAAATTGTCCCTAGGACTGTTCTCATTTTTGTAAATTTTGTTTGGGCTGATGAAGTTACAAAATTTCGAAACTTTTCCTGAATTTCTCATTTCTCTTTAAAATATGCTTTTTTCCAACAGAGCAAGTTATTTTTCTGGGCAATTTTTAGATAATTAGTTTCTAAAACATGTAAACTTGGCTTTTTTTTTATTTTATTAAAAGTAACCCATTAAAAAAAATCGACAAATTTTTTAAAACTAGTTTATGTTACAAAGCCAGATAATATTGCAAATAATTATCTCAAAAATGGCTTTTAACTTGCCCTATTTTTAAAATATGGGGCTTTAAAAATTTATATGCTTTTTAAGCACTCATAAGGCTAGAGATTATAATTCACAGATTCAAAAATCTGTGCTCCTAGAAGCTCGTATAAGTCATCTCCGTTAACCTCCCTTCAATTCTACCAAATAGCACACCTACATTAGAGTGCCTTGATTATTTTGACAGTTATTGTCGCCTTATAGAGTGACGACATGCATCATTCCTTCTCTGTCATACAGATAACGTCATTAATTGTGATTGTAAGTTTTAATTGTTGTCACTTTGGCTATAACGTTGATGACGTTATCTGTATGACAGAGAAAGAATGATGCATGTCGTCACTCTATAAGGCGACAATAACTGTCAAAATAATCAAGGCACTCTAATCTACATAAGCGCCCCATCGTATTTAAAAACTAAATGTAGTTTTAAAAACTAGAAAAATAGGAATACAAACGTATTATGGTTTTATTTAAATCGGTTATTTCTTTATGTCGAAAATCTGACTTCAAAAAACAGAAATATTATAATGATTTTGTAGTAAGATTTTCAGATTTCAAAGAAATAAACGATTAAAATGAAACCATAATACGTTTGTAGCCCTATTTTTTTAGTTTTCAAAACTACATTTAGTTAGTTTTAGGGCCCTCATGTAGATGTGCTATTTAGTAGAATTGACGGGAGCTCAACGGAGATGACTTATACAAGCTTCTAGGAGCACAGATCTATGAATTTGAATCTCCAGCCTTAAAAGACTTTGAAAATAAAATCTTGTATTTATTAATATTATACTTTTGTTTTGGTCTAATCAGAAACCTAAAAATATAAACAATTTAACAAATTTTTCCGATCAGCAACTGGGTTGCACTATTTTTGCTACTTACGCAAATAAACATTTATCAATTACCGATTCTATAAGGCCAAAAAGATCAAGTTCAATTCTTCGCAGGGGGCATTTTTGTTTATTTAATTGCATCATTAAAAATAATAATTGATAAGATGTTTCGAAATATGTAATGCTTAAATATTTAAGTATTTATAGCCCTAATAATAAGACACAATTTTGTACATAAAAATAAAATATAAAACTTATAATAAATTTGAAAACAAAAAAATAGATTTGTTTTTTAGCCCCATAAAAGTAGTTCCTAACCAAAAGTTTACTTTTAAAGCTTTTAATAAACCAAATACCTAAAAAAAGACACACATTTCAATAGGAAGCGATACAGATTTTCTTCTGTAATTTTTAAAAGAGCTTCAGAAAGCCACCAATTTCTAAAAGTTGTATTTAAAGGATATCTTTTACCTTTTAAGGGTAATGGCTAATATTGAAAGGTTTCTAAGTAATCCCATATTGCAAGGATATGGTATAAAGGTAACCAAGTCTAGGATCGCAATGAAAAGTGGAGAAAAGTGACCAAATGGAATCTTTTCAATATTCCATTCTAAAGTGAAATTGTACCTACATACATTGACCGACTTAACTGGAAATCCAGCACCGGACCAACTAAATAATTTCCAAACAATATTCTAATTAAAATTTGTAGGTTCCTTAAAAAAAAATCCCAACCAAGATCTGCTTATGCAGGCACTACTCCCAGAAACATAAAAGTGAAAAATTCCCACAACATTTCCGTGACGTTTAGCCCCCATCTTGCATAGAAGTGAGGAGTTAGTTTTTTGTTAATACCTAAACTATTCGGCACTTTTAAGAAAAGTTTTAAAAATTTTTAGGAACATTATTTTAATAAGAATACAATCATTTTTAAAAAAAAATAATAAATCACCAATATTAACGATTCTATAGCTCTTTGAAAATCACCTTATTTCATCATAATCGTCTATCTTACTCATAGAGTCCTAAAGCATAGATTGCAGCGTTCTCTGTAGGACTAAATTAGCACATTTTCAAAGTGCTATAAAATCGTTCAAATTGGTGATTTATTATTTTTTTAAAAATGATTGTATTCTTATTAAAATAATGTTCCTAAAAATTTTTAAAACTTTTTTCAAAAGTGCCAAATAGTTTAGGTATTAACCAAAAACTAACTCCTCACTTCTATGCAAGATGGGGGCTAAACGTCACGGAAATTTTATGGGAATTTTTCACTTTTATGTTTCTGGGAGTAGTGGCTACAAACCTGCATAAGCAGATCTTGGTTGGGATTTTTTTCTGGGGGCATTATTAGAATGATTGGGCTAAACCCTAATATTGAAAAAAAAAAGAATCATTTTAAAGGTACCTTGTACCTTCGAAAAAAAAACATAGTACCTTTAGGTCCTGTTTTTAAAATAAAAATATTTTTTTATTTTGTACATTTTTTTACAAAATTTTCTTTGAGGAAAATTTCCAACTCCGGGTCTGTTTAGTGACTACTGTCCGTTACACCTTTTTCCATTTCCATCTAAAAGCACGTTTTATGTCAAATGGACAATGTAGCCTTCTAAATACTTACCAGAAAGGACCTTAGTCCTTTAGCACTTTAAATTTAGAATCCTTTTATGCTCTTCCAAAAGCATTTTAAATAAAATCATTCCTGTTTACCTAACTTTAAATAAAAAAACATGTTAGTTTCTTGCAGTTGCAAATAAGTTGCGTCAGGCATTTTTTAAAAGCGTTCAAAGTCAAAAATCTCTCTTTTAAAAATTAAATTTTTTGTCCGACGAAATTGCGAATGTCGCGTAGCATAGAAACTGGGGTTATGTAATGTTGGTTGCCTAAAATTAACAAAAAACACCACTTTCTGGTCATCGCTCAGTGGGTTTATAAGAATTAATTTTAATTAAAAATTGTGCTTACCTGCAACATAAATAAACAAAGCACAACTTGACATATTTTAAAGGTCCATCAATAAGCGTTTAAATACAGAATTTTTGCAATTTGGAAGCACTATTTTTTGCATTTTAAATTGCCACAATTCTGTATTTAAACGCTTACTGATGGACTTTTAGAATATGTCAACTTGTGCTTTGTTTATTTTTGTTGCTGGTAAGCACAATTTTCAATTAAAATTAACTCTTATAAACCCACTGAGCAATGACCAAAAATGGCTGTTTTTTGTTGATTTTAAGCAATCTACATTACATAACCACAGTTTCTATGCTTCGGGACATCTCCGTTAACACGATAACTCAAGAACGGTTTATCGGATCAACTTCAAATTTGATACAAAAATGTATTTTGTGTAGGGGAAAAATTAGAACAAAATTAAATATTGGAAAGCACGATAAGTTATAAAAATTGATATTTTTATTGCTGTTTAATTATAGAATAAAAAAACCTACAAATTGGACATTTTTTTTTCACTTATGCTCAATATTTTCAACCCTCTTGGCCTAATTGAACGCACCATTGTTTTTTTGCGATAAAATCGCGATTAAATAGCGAAAAGCATAAGATTCTTAAGAGTAACATTGTAAAACGTTTAGTCCTGATTTATTTAACATTTTTAGCACCTATTCGAATTTATAGTCCAGATTGTGAGCCTTCCTAATTGAGAATTCATTTCTTTTTTTCTGATTTATAATCGTTTGAATTCGATGAGACTTAATTTTTTCTTTGTGTGAAACGACGAGTAATGTTTTTCCGCAATTAAGGATATTTTAAATGGGGAAAATCGAACTTTACCTTTTCTGCCTTGGCCCTTGGTCACATAAATTAAACCCACAAAAGAAGGTAGGCAAAGAGAAATTTTAGGCGATTTAGGGACCTATAAATTTATAGAACCGCAGAAACAGAGACAATAGGTTTGCAGGGCGGAACTACTACGTTTCTGGGAAAGTATATTTTGGTGTTATTGCTTTTTATATTGATAGATGTTTTTCCTGTGACTTCAAAATTCTTTTAAGCGTGCTAAAAAACCAGAAACGTTGTTTACTTTATAGTCCTTTGTTTTTATTGCAAACTTATACCTTTATAATGTTCTTCTACCCTTCGTAAAATTCCAAAAAAAGGCTTTGCTCAGTCCTTATACCATGTAGAGGGGCTACGGGCTGCGGTGGCCAGAATAGACTAAAGACTAGTTAAACAGATATATTTTCAACATGAATATGTGTCTAGAGTAGCCACCTACCACCAGTTCAACTAGAAGGCTTGACCTTGGTCGTATTTCGTGTTTGCAGCACGTTTTTATGTAAATATTCACAAAACTTAGACCCAAAATATCTTAGTTAATTCTTATCCGATTTTGAAAAACTTGGTGTCATTAGAAAGATAATTTATTTTGTAATACTTATTGTTGTATTTTGGGGCTCAATTTAAGAAAGAAAAGCAGTTGTTTTTGGTATAGTTACCCCTTCTTTAAACTGTTATTTTTGCTAAACTAGGGCTACAAAACAAAATGTGCCAAACAATACGTATTTTAAAAGGAGCTAACATTATATTGTCAATTTTAAAACAATTGCTCTAATAATAAAGCTTGAATTATAGATGAATTAACTTAACTTCACTTATAATTAACGTATCGCGACTGAAATAAATTATACGAAAGATGAAATCGCATTTACACATTAAAAAATCAATTAACTTAACTTGACGTTTACTTAAGGTTCTATTTCTTAATTTTGATTAATTTCAGCTAATTCAATGTAAAGTAAGCCCTTCACTAGAGCCATCTATCGGCTACTAGACCAAATTTTTAAAATTACAAAGATTATCGAAGAATTTCATATAAATTTCTGTATATTTACAGAAATAAGACGATTCTAACATTTACCGATAGATGGCGTTTACTAAATTAGCTTGTTGTAAACTAACGTGTAAATTTATACTATAAATGCCTTAATTTAGTCGCGTCAAGTTAAGTGGAGTAAAGTAGCTTTGAGTGGCGTTGAGTTGCGTTGAGTTAATTTAATTTAACTCTAAATCACACTTAACGCTAAAAACTGCGGTCTAAGTTGTACAAAAGTTTGCATAAGAGAAAGAGGCTCTTAAAACGAACGTGTTAGTAAAAAATCGTTTTATTTTCTTAATGCCTAGGTAAAGATTGTTTTCTGCTAGACGGGTTAAAGTTCTCTTAATTGGAGTTGCGAAGTAGGAACATTATCTGACGAAACTTTCCTCCGGTGTCGCTTTCATCCAAAAGTCCGGAAATGGCCCGGAACCGGAAATTGGCGAATGCCCTCGGCGGTTAGCCTACTACTCTTATTTTTTTGCTTTAAACGCGTATATCTTAACATATTTTAAGTTCACCCGATTCTCTAGAGTATTAACCAAAGCTAAAATCGATATTTATTTTTTGCGAACTTTATTTATGGACATCCCGATTTACATCCCAAATATTCGATGTGTTTATGTCTACTTGGACGCTTCTTTAAATAAATCTTACAGATATTTTAGCCTTTTTGGTGCGGGTAATAAAAATAAATATTTTTTTATATGTTAGGCGTTGAATTTTTCTCAAGTTTCCGCAAGAATATTTTTATTTTTCTCTACAAGATGTTTTCGTAGATTTCAAGTTGTAAAATATTTTATGGTCTGATGTTCGTCATAAAATAGAACTGTTTGAGTAGATCGCCGAATATGGCTCGAAGTTTGGAATAAAATTCGTAGGTGTAGGTCGATTTTATCTTACGACGTTTACGGAAAAAGTTTTTATAGCCCAATCATTCTAATAATGCCCCCAGAAAAAAATCCCAACCAAGATCTGCTTATGCAGGTTTGTAGCCACTACAACCAGGAATATAAAAGTGAAAAATTCCCACATAATTTCCGTGACGTTTAGCCCCCATCTAGCACAGAAGTGAGGAGTTAGTTTTTTGTTAATAGCTTAACTATTTAGCACTTTTGAAAAAAGCTTTAAAAATTTTTAGGAACATTATTTTAATAAGAATACAATCATTTTTAAAAAAATAATAAATCACCAATATGAACGATTTTATAGCACTTTGAAAATGTGCTAATTTGGTCCTACAGAGAACGCTGCAATCTATGCTTCAGGACTCTATGACTAAGATAGACGATTATGATGAAATAAGGTGATTTTCAAAGAGCTATAGAATCGTTAATATGTGATTTATTATTTTTTTTTAAATGATTGTATTTATATTAAAATAATGTTCCTAAAAATTTTTAAAACTTTTTTTAAAAGTGTCGAATAGTTGAGGTATTAACAAAAAACTAACTCCTCACTTCTATGCAAGATGGGGGCTAAACGTCACGGAAATTTTGTGGTAATTTTTCACTTTTATATTCCTGGGGGTAGTGCCTACAATCCTGCATAAGCAGATCTTGGTTGGAATTTTTTTCTAAGGAACCTACAAATTTTAATTAGAATAATTGGGCTATTATGCTGAATCAATAAAAATAGGTGTATTTTTAGATGGTTTATTTTAAAAGAAGTTGTACATAATTTTATAAAAACAATAATAACAATTTTGCTAAATTTAAGGACATATCAAGAACAGTTAAAATAGTTCTTATCTTTCTTTATGGTGTTTAATAAAGATGCAAGAAATTTCTAGTTTTACTGTACTTAATGTGTCCTTAATACAATATAAACTAAAAGTTTTAATATTATTTTATTTCGACTAGCATATTTAAACACTGATTTTAGTTTGAATACTTATTTAAGCTTATTTAAAGTTCTGTGCATTTGAAGTGGGCGGTAGTTTAATTTTATTGAGTTAAAGTTTTAAAACTTGCAGTAATGGTTATTGAAAACGGAATTGAATAAAATCAGTGCTTTAAAAACTTAGTTGTAGTACAAAAAGAAATAAACATAAAATAAAAATGACATTTTTCTTTCTTTAAAAAATAAATAGGTTTTTAAACAATAATATACATAAAAATAATAATATACATTTTTTACAAGTAGAAATGCATTTTCTAGCAAAAAACTTTGGTTAACAAAAATAGGCAGAAGTTTTTACAAAATTTACAAACTACGCGAGAACTATTTACAATGGTACAATTTTTTTTAAATGTGCACAATTTTCTATAAGCAGTGTTTTTAGTTTTGTACAATTCGAGTACAAAATGGAATGTTTCACAAAGAACTAAGAATATTTCTATCTATTTAAGGTGTAGGTGTTTTTTTTGTAATGCATTTTATATCCTAAGTAACATTTACAATGAGTTTACCTAACGTAAAGTTACAATGTTCACAATAGACACCGTCAAGTCCTACGTCACAGTTCACAGAAGTGCATTAAAATACTGTCTGTAAAATTTTTTTAGGCAACCAACAATTACAGACCAAAGAAAATTGTAATTTTTTTTCTTATCCTGTGTTTTTAACATTTGTCTTTTTAAAACATTATTTAAAGAAAAATAAGAGAGTTTTTCAGGTCACATTGGCGTAAAAATGTTCCTTTATTTTAATTTAAAATCACCCGAGAAACTACCGCAAGAATTAAAAAATCCCTTTATTAATCTGATGATGATGATCACCCACCAAGATGTCAGCTTTAAACGCGAATTGCTTAAGAAAGCAACCATATCAAGGGGTATGGTTTGTTTTAGGTAATAGAAAAAAATGTTAATTTTACAATGGTTTGCCAGACCTCTTGATATGATTGTTTTCTCGAGCAATTTGCGTTTAAAGTTCACATCTTGGAGGGAGCACAACATTAACACATAAACTGTATATTAAAGAGTTTTACAATGAACTAAACTTGAAATATCGAATTTAAGACATTATAGCACATTTTTATACCAAGGGTTCCCTAATGAAGCCTCTTATTTTCACAAAGTATTGTTATAAAAAAGTGGCTAAATCTGACAGAATTAAAATTCCACTTTCACAGACAGTTTTTTAATGTGGATCTGTGATCTGTGACGTAGAACTTGACCGTGTGTTTACATTTCAAGTTGTAAATGCTTCTTAGTTTTTAATTAATTAGGTTGAAAAATATTGAAAAAAATAGCCATACTTTGCTTTTACATAATAGGACTTTTGCATAACCAGAAAACCTCGTGTATGATTTTTAAAATTGCACAAATTTTACTTCACTTTTTCCCCTTCTGGTAGCTCATATTTTACTTAAGTCTTAAGTGTTACGTAACTACTACGTAAGTGGGCTTAAGTCTGCACTTAACTGTGATAACCGTCTAGGATCTACTCTACGTCCTCGGTTCGAACCCCGAGTTCCACTTGTATTATGCGTATGATTTGAATAACTAGAATCAGACCCGAAAGCAGAGTCTTGTGAATAGGGTTTAGGAACCGGTCTAAAAGTCGCTAAATGTCCAATAACAGGCACTGTTTCATAGGGTCCTGGTGTGTTCCCTAAACACTGTATTCTTTGCGTTATACTTGGGATTTGTCGACGCACTTGAGGTGGTGGTGGTTCTACACTTCCTGAAAAAAGAAATAAATAATTAGCTATGCTTTACAAAGTTTTTGGTTTAGTTGCTATAAGCTTTCAAAGGTAACTCAAAACGCGACATTGGTTTTTTTTTTCAATGTGCTTTAATTAAAAAAAAATGTTATTTAGAAAAAATCTAACTGCAGATTCGTTGTCTACAGCCAAAAAGCAGTTAACGAAATAAGTTTTATTAAAATTGAAGACAAATTTTTTTTTATTTTCTAGGAGAGCTTTTTTGGAAATTTTTAAAATTTGGTCAACTTTGAAAAACTCTAACAAAAAAACAAAAGCACTTCGAAAAATTCCAATTGCAGATTTGTTTCCTACGTCTATTAATCGTTTTAAAAACACACTTTCAGGCAAATCTATTTTTTCAAAATTTACCGCATTTTTTACTAAGGGGTAAGGGTCCAAATATTTGCAGTTTTTTAAATCGCATGTCCACAAATAAATTTTACCACCAACGAATGCTATCAATGCTTATGTAAAACGAGCTGCTTAATCCGAATCTGACACTTAAAAAGTGCTAACGCTTTTAGTTTTTTTGCTATGAGCTTTGGAAGCCAACTTCAAACGCGACACCTGATTTTTTTCAAAATGCTCTAATTATTAAAATATTATTTTCAGAAAAAATCTAAATGCAGATTGGTTTTCTGCAGCCAAAAAGCAGTTAACGAAATAAGTTTCATTAAAATAGGAGACAAAAATTTTTTTTGCAGTGCTTTTTTGAAAATTTTTAAAATTTGACCGGCTTTGAAAAGCTCCAGCAAAAAAACAAAAGCACTTGGAAAAATTCCAATTGCAGATTTGTTTCTTGCTGCTTTTAATTAGTTTAAAAACACACTTTCGAGCAAATCTATTTTTTCAAAATTTACCGCATTTTTAACTAAGGGGTAAGGGTCTAAATATTTGCAGTTTTTTAAATGTCATGTCCACAAATAAATTTTACCACCAACGAATGCTATCAATGCTTATGTAAAACGAGCTGATGAATCCGAATCTGACACTTAAATAGTTCCAACGCTTTTGGTTTTTTTGCTATGAGCTTTCAAAGCCAACTTCAAACGCGACACCTAATTTTTTTCAAAATGCCCCAATTCACAAAATATTCTTTTCATAAAAAATCCAAATGCAGATTCTTATTCTATAGCAAAAAAGTAGCCTACAGAATAAGTTTTATTAAAATCGGAAACAAAAATATTTTTGATGAACTTTTTTGTAATTTTTAAAATTTGGCCAACTTTGAAAAGCTCTAACAAAAAAACAAAAGCACTTGTAAAAATTCCAATTGCAGATTTGTTTTCTACAGCTTCTAACTGGTTTAAAAACACAGTTTCAGACAAATCTATTTTTTCAAAATTTACCGCATTTTTAACTAAGGGGTAAGGGTCCAAATATTTGCAGTTTTTTAAATGGCATGTCCATAAATAATTTTTGCCACCAATAAATGGCATCAATGCTTATGTAAAACGAGCTGCTTAATCCGAATTTGACACTTAAAAATTTCCAACGCTTTTGGTTTTTTTGCTATGAGCTTTCAAAGCCAACTTCAAACGCGACAGTTGATTTTTTTTAAAATGCTCTTATTTTCAAAATATTTAATTCAGAAAAAAACTTAATGCAGATTCGTTTTCCACAGCTAAAAAGAAGTTAACAAAATAAGTTTCATTAAAATCGGAAACAAAAATTATTTTTGATGAGCTTTTTTGGAAATTATCAAAATTTGACCAACTTTGAAACGCTTTAACAAAAAAACGAAAGCACTTGCAAAAATTCTAATAGCAGATTTGTTTTCTACATCTTTTAGTTGGTTTAACAACACAGTTTCAGGCAAATCTATTTTATCAAAATTTTTGACTAAAGGGTAAGAGTGCAAACATTGGCACTTGTTAAAAAAAAGACCCAAAAAAAAAAAATACGTACCAACTCTAGGGTAAAGCTGCAACAACGCATCTAACAACATTCCTTCGTGAAACTCCTGCCTTCGCCTGTCTAAACTCCTATGTCTCTTATTCCCTGGTATAGGGGGTAAAGGCTCATGCGGACGCCTAAATCTAGGAATATCGCGCCTCATAGTCGTTATCTCATGTCTGTAAGGTGGTGGAGCCATGTCCAGACGCCTCCTGTCCATTTCCCCAGCTAAACTGAGCTCGTCTTCAGCGAACTCATCTTCGCTATGCGTTGCTGGAGCGAGCTCACTTTCCGCGTCGGAGAGCTCTTCGTATACGGGATTATAGAGGTCCTGCGAGCAGTAGGGATCAGGTCCTGGCGAGCTGCATAGAAATACGGGGGGTTGTTGGGAGATAGGATAGCCACTCGGGTAGTGAATGTTGTTTTTTACATCTATCATCTGTAAAAGAAAAGATTTGTTAGGTTAGGAAGCTGCGGGGTTTGGTTTTGAGCACCATAGACCAAGAAAAGTGGTTTTTGAGGTTATAGGAATGCGTGGAAGATTTGACAGATATTGTCGCTTTATAGAGTGGTGCCATGCATCATTACATCTCTGTCACACAAATATTTACTTTTATTGCTGACTAAAGCGATACCGTTAACGAGTAGCCAAACTAATTTTTGTGACGTCACAAAACTGGATCTTCTGGAAAATAAGGCCTCCAGGATTCAAAAAAATAAACATGAGAGTGCGTCGGCCTGATAAAATGAAGTATGCCTTGCTCTATCACGTTTTGTCTGCCAAAAAATGTGACACTTCTCTTGTTGGAATTGTCAATAGCAATGCGGCATTGGCACTTCGTTATTTTGATGACAGTATTTGTATGAGAGAGATGGAATGATGCATGGCACCACTTTACTAACGAGGAATGTCGCGAAGCATAGAAACTGTGGTTATGTATTTTGGTTGCCTAAAATCAACAAAAAACAGCACTTTCTGGTCATTACTCCGTGGGTTTATAAGAGTTATTTTAATTAAAAATTTTGCTTACCAGCAACACAAATAAACAAAGCACAAGTTGACATATTCTAAAGGTCCATTTTAGATACAGAATTTTGGAAAATTAGAAGCACTATTTTTTTGCATTTTAAATTGTCATAATTCCTCATTAAAACGCTTAGGATGGACCTTTAGAATATGTCAACTTGTGCTTTGTTTATTTATGTTGCTGGTAAGCATAATTTTTAATTAAAATTAACTCTTATAAACCCACTGAGCAATAACCAGGAAGTGGTGTTTTCTGTTGATTTTAGGCAAGCAACATTACATGACCACAGTTTCTATGCTTCGTGACATTATAGAGGTTACGTGGTGTCGTAACGTCAAAAAAAGGCGCCAAATTCAAAACATGGTCTATCGTGCTAATGAAAAAGCATTTTTAGATCAAACTCTGCAATGATTTGTAAGTTCTTTTAATGAATGATAACGCATACAAAACAAGCAAAACACGTACTTATTTGTCATAAATAGGTGGATTCATAACAGTCTTCAAGTGTATTTAGTAGTTCTAGTTCAGTCTAAAATAAAAAAAATAAAAACTAAAAACTATAAGAAATTGAATAATTATGCTAATTAGCTAAAAAGACCACCAGGAAATTTGTCAGAAAGTACAATCTGTATTTTGTATCGCTCGAGATAAAAATTAAACTATTAATCATAGTTTTATAATAAATAGGGTTCGTATAGTCAAACCGGATGAGCATACTCTTCGCAGGCAATTTTCAATGGTCAAAGTAACCTTATAATTTTCTACCTCTCTTGGTGAAGAGTTGGTAAACTAAAAACGAAAATGCTCGGTGCGTTTTTGTGCCTGATGGCATCTTCTACATCCAGGTTGTTAGAGTTAATTAATTATTACGAGAAACATATTAATTATACATGGGCAAAGCGCACATGGTAATTAAAACCCACTAGAAAATCGTTTATTGCAATTCATACATACCAAAGAGATTATATATTTACAATAGAGAAGGTATAAAGATTCATTGTTTGGTTCCAAGATCTTTTTGTTTACCCAATGTAAGTTATATGGACTAATGAGTAAGTGGACGTAAATAAACAAACGTTTTCAATGAAACCGACCTATGCTAGTCTTTTAGATCTTGGACCCAAACACTGGTAATGTTATGATTATAAGCAATTTATTTCTAGTTATTCTATGTCTATGACACAACATTGTTTATCGTGCAACTGGCAAGTGTTGTTCGCTCCACGTTGCCTTAAACTAGACTAATTAAAACTCGTTATTCTCATAACAATTTGTGCTGAGTACACGCCTGAATGCTGTACCAAATCGTAAAGTACAATAAAACTACGTTTATTTGGTTCAAACTAGAGTCCTATGCTCAGTCCTTATACCATGTAAAGGGGCTACGGGCTGCGGTGGCCAGAATAGACTAAAGACGGGCTATTTTGCGTAGAACGCGCAGCGTACTATAGTTAAATTGATATATTTTCATCATGAATATGTGTCTAGAGTAGCCACCTACCACCAGTTCAACTAGAGAGAGGCTTGATCTTGGTCGTATTTGGGATGCTAGCATACGTTTTTATGCAAATATTTACAAAACTTAGACCTAAATATCTTAGTTGATTTCTTATCCGATTATGAAAAACTTGGTGTCATTAGAAAGATAATTTATTTTGTAATACTTATTGTTTTTTTAAAATCGTTCTTGAGGCTTAATTTAGGATAGAAAAACAGTTGTTGATATTAGTATAGTTTCCCCTTTTTTGAACTGTTATTTTTGCTAAACTAGGGCTACAAAACAAAATGTGCCACACAATAAGTATTTTAAAAGGAACTAACATTATATGGTCAAAATTTAAAAACAATTGCTTTAATAATAACGCTAAAAACTGCGGTCTAAGTTTGTACACAAGTTTGCATAAGAGACAGTGGGTAGTCGGGCTCTTAAATTTTGTGACTGGGAATATTTTTGTGCTGGGTCAACTTTAATGGGTTTTTTAAATAATGTAAGTTGGCCCATGTAGTTTGTCAAGTGGATAAAAATTATTTAGTTTAGGCAAACATTGTTTATGTATGTTTTGCCCGCTTTAGCTACAAGTAATACAAATAAAATTAATTGTTAAAAGGAATCACTGGTGTGCAAACATGGGTTAAAATATAAACGCATGAGTAGTTTTATAAAGAGGCGAAAGAGCTGTTTGTGTTTTGAAATGTTTCAGTGTTTTAAAAACTCGTTAACTGAATACTTTGTTTGCGAAAATCCTATACAATTTAGGCTGAAACACCAAATAATTGTACGAAACTTCTCATTAAAAAACATTTTGATTTGAAAATATTTAAAATAAAATATTTAGGCCCCCACATTAGGGGGCTAACTCAGGCCAATTCTAAAGCATGTTTTGATATATTTTTTAAGATTGTAGCCTTTCATTCAATAGCCCAATTATTCTAATTAAAATTTGTAGGTTCCTTAGAAAATAATCCCAACCAAGATCTGCTTATGCAGGTTTGTAAGCACTACCCCCATGAATATAAAAGTGAAAAATTCCCACAAAATTTCCGTCACGTTAATACCTAAACTGTTCGGCACTTTTGAAAAAAGTTTTGAAAATTGTTAGGAACATTATTTTGATAAGAATACAATCATTTAAAAAAAAATAATGTATCACTAATATTAACGATTCTATAGCTCTTTGAAAATCACCTTATTTCATCATAATCGTCTATCTTAGTCATAGAGTCCTGAAGCATAGATTACAGCGTTCTCGGTAGGACCAAATTAGCACATTTTCAAAGTGTTATAAAATCGTTCATGTTGGTGATTTATTATTTTTTTTAAAATGATTGTATTCTTATTAAAATAATCTTCCTAAAAATTTTTAAAACTTTTTTCAAAAGGGTCAAATAGTTTAGGTATTAACAAAAAACTGACTCCTCACTTCTATGCAAGATGGGGGCTAAACGTCACGGAAATTTTGTGGGAATTTTTCACTTTTATGTTCCTGGGGGTAGTGGCTACAAACCTGCATAAGCAGATCTTAGTTGGGATTTTTTTCTAAGGAACCTACAAATGTTAATTAGAATAATTGGGCTAATCGATCTAATTAAATGAAATTTTAATTTTTCTTACCTCAATAGTGGGGGCTACAATGTGCCCCCCAGCAGCAGGGTGGCTGTAATGATGACGATGCGCTGTCGTTCTTGGAAAATCAGGAAGATCCTCATAAATGACAGCGGCCGTAGCGTTTGGCCCATCACAGTTATTCTGGGGTGAAGTTTTACAAGGGAGGAAATTTTGTACTTTTCTTTTATGTCTGAAACAAACAAAAGGTCTCTTAGTAATAGTTTTTGATTGACAGGATCAGAAAAACGCATTAGTGATTGGACAGTGAGTCATCCATACTTAGAGAAAAGTTTGTTTTATCAGAGGCTACTTAGGTTAAGAAAAAATTAAAATAAGTTTAGTACAAGAGTGCTATTCAAATTAATTGTTATAAGGGTTTTACCTAGTGTATTAAAAAGTAATTTGTCCCAAGGTAAACCGGATGCACAAAATAATTTAATTTAAAAGGATTTTCTGGTATAGTTTGTGTTGTTCTGTTCACCAGTTTTGCAAACTTTTTATTTTGTTAATGCCCTTTTAAAAATTTATTAGCGCGCAAAGTATTTTATAGCTAATGGGGAATGTCGCGAAGCATAGAAACTGTGGTTACGTAATGTTGGTTGCCTTAAATTAACAAAAAACAGCACTTTCAGGTCATTGCTCAGTCATAAGAGTTAATTTTGATTAAAAATTGTGCTTACCAGCAACATATATAAAGCACAAGTTGATATTCTAAAGGTACATCAATAAGCGTTTAAATTCAGAATTTTGGCAATTTAGACGCACTATTTTTTTGCATTTTAAATTGCCAATATTCTGTATTGATGGACCTTTAGAATATTTTAACTAGTGCTTTGTTTATTTGTGTTGCTGGTAAGCACAATTTGTAATTATAATTAACTCTTATAAACTCACTGAGCAATGACCTGCAAGTGCTGTTTTTTGTTGATTTTAGGCTACCAACATAACATAACCACAGTTTCTATGCTTCGTGACATTCCTCGTTAATCCAAATAACCTCAATTTTTTTTAAGCCAACGACTGGCGCTGCGGGTGTCTATAAATACGTAGTAATTACGAAATTCTTAGTAAAATCACCTGTCGTCACTATTTCTTTCCAAAAAACAAATTATACCAATTTGTTCTGATAGTGCTTGCTGACATCGGAATGAGGTTTTGGGCCATAAAACGAAATAACGCCGTCTTTTCTCAGTGGTTCTGGCATGGCACACTATTTAACGTTTTGACAAAAAGCACACATAAACCCTTACGTTATCTAGAGTGCTTGAATTTCTAACCGGCGTCAAAGACCACCTTTTGGTTATAAACTGGACCACAGAGCCAGATTGTCTTATCATTTTTTGTCTCGATTTTTGTAGTGTTTTTACAGCCTTGCCCTTAGGCAAATGTTTAGGTCTTAGATAAAAAAGCAATCGGGTTAAAAGGAACAAATTGAAATGCTATCGAAAGGGATGCTAACTAGGAGTTATTTATAGGCTGCTCCCCATTAGGACAGCTCAGATAACAAGTTTCCGTTCTATACCAAAAAAGGCGCTTTTTTTCATAACGGGAAATTTCGAGAAGCACAGAAACTGTAGTTATGTTGGTTGTCTAAAATCAACAAAAAACAGCACTTTCTGGTCATTGCTCCGTGGGTTTATAAGAGATTTTAATTAGAAATTGTGCTTACCAGCAACATAAATAAACAAAGCACAAGTTGACATATTTTAAAGGTCCATCAATAAGCGTTTAAATACAGAATTTTGCCAATTTAAAATGCAAAAAAATAGTGCTTTCAAATTGACAAAATTCTGTATTTAAACGCTTATTGATGGACCTTTGGAATATTTCAACTTGTGCTTTGTTTATTTATGTTGCTGGTAAGCACAATTTTGTATTAAAATTAACTCTTATAAAGCCACTGAGCAATGACCAGAAAGTGCTGTTTTTGTTGATTTTTGGCAACCTTTTTTAAATATGTTTTATAAGTTAAATGCTGTATTTATTTTTTAAATAAAATTAGTCTTAATATAATAGAAATGTTAATTTTATTATTGTTAACTAAAGTGTTTAATTAATAAATAAATTTGTATAAATATTTTTTTGTCTTTTATTGGTCCTCTAGTTCCATACCCTTTAAATGCTGCAAATATTTTATGTCGCCAGATAAAAAATCGTTTCAAAATTAATCCGCTGCCACGATTAAATAAAATTCTCCGCAATTTTCACCTCGTCATTTTCACAAGGGAATCTTGAAAGGCTTATTTTGCCTAATCCCCACACTAAAATTATAAATTTAAATGTCAAAACAAAGTTCTTGGCGAGCTCTTTCCTTGTCATAATTTATTTTTAGTTTAGGGGATTAGTATTCTATTAAAAGTTGGGCAACTCATTCAGTAATTACATTTGAAACCACTTTTTTTTATGTTGGAAAGTAAAAACTCATCACTGTATAATACCAATCCAATTTAAATTAGATTATGATATGACAGTTTGATCTTGGAGATAGGAATTATTTCGAGAATTTATAGCATTAATTTAAGTGTAGGACTTACGTTAAAAAGATTTAAAAAGAAAGAAGTTTTTAGGAATTAAGAAATTTAAACCGATTACTCGACGACAAGTTTCGAGTAACTTTAAATCTCTTTTAGACATGTTATTTGCATTCGAATTAATTTATTTGCTTTCGTTGTTTATTTAATTATCATTGTAGAGATTGAACCGAAATTACAAAGGCGCCATTTAAAAAAGCGCGGCGCTGCACGATATTAAATTTTCTTTTAGTGGTAAAGGTACAAAAGTTTTCTTTATTACTTTAGATTTATAGGTAGGTTGCTCGTTTAAAATAGTTAAAACAAAACAAAGCATCATGTCTAGACGTATATTTACTTTTTATAGTTCGTGAGTAGCTACTTTAAACTTTGAAATTAATTCTTTTAAAAAGCAAAAATGCAAGTTTTTTAGCAGCAGTGCATGTATATTACAACCTTATCTGTGCAATTTTGTTGCTAATAAATGCTTACGTTATGTTATTATTTGATACTGGAAACTGATCAAACAAATCGTAAAGAAAAAAAGTCAGACACGGTCAAAGAACAACCTTATTATACTCTTCGCAGACAAAGTCGGAGAGTATATTGCGATTGGTCGGACCTTCTGTAAAATCGTTAATATTCGTCCTAGAGCAAAAATTTACATATTCGTTCGTTTCATGACTTTTTAAGACTATTATTTTTTGTCCGTCTGTCTGTCTGTAACGAAATTTGTGACCATCATAACTCAAGAAAGGTTTATCGGATCAACTTGAGATTTAACACAAAAATCAATCCCATTTATAGAAAGAGCCCTATTGTTTTCGGAAAAAATCAAGTAATAAATAGAGGGTTAAAAACACCCCCAAAGTAGAAAAAAATTCATATTTTCGTTAATATCAACTTTACGAAAACAAATATTCCTAATAAAATTAAAGATTGTATTTTTCCCTATAAAAAAGCATCTGGTAATTTTTTTGTATCCCCACCCGTTTACAAAAAAAATAAGTTTTACGTTTCTTTCAATAAAATAAAAAATGTACCTTTTTAATCATCTACTGCGAAGAGTATCATATAGAATGTGTAACAATTATATAAAAATAAAAAAATAGTCATAAAAAATGAGCTACCTGCGAAATTTAAGTTAACACTGATCTAACCCGCTCTTGTTTTATGTCTTAACGTTAAAAATATTTCTGTCCAAAATCAAACTCGATAAAATTCCACAAAAGTACTTTAAAATACTCGTGAGAACAAACAGCCGCGTTCGCCTCGCGAACATAAATTCATCTCAAGGATTCGGTAAGGATTTTTGGCAAACAATAGAAGGATTTAAATCTTGGCCGTAAAGTTAACAACTTAATTAAGAAAGTATCTAATTTCGCACCAAATTTAAATATTTGTTCAGTGTAGATTAGGAGCTAGGAACTAAAACAAAAACAGATGAATTTTGCAGAATTATTTCCCAGTTTCCCACCGGATGGTGCAAATAATTGTCATGCTATTTTATTCTCAGCGTTTTACAATTTAAACACGCGAAATGTGGCGACTAAAAAGACTATTTGAGCACCATAATAATTTTAAATGTTTAAGCAACAAAAATACAAAAATAAACCATAATTATTAACGTGTCCTCTTATTTGCGTACACCCAATTTGCGGACCTAAATGGTCAAAAACGGAAAGGTTAGAGGTAGTGAGTTTTTTTGCCTGGGTAAAGTCCAATATGCATATTTATTTTTGAATTTCAGGGTTTTAGACTGACTTTTATGAAAGCACTGGGCGACATTTTTCCACTGCGGGACATTAGGTTAGGTAGGATAGGTCAAGTTTTGCTGCTAAAATGAAAATATAAACTCTAGCTATGTCGGGGCCTAGCAGTGCATCCAAAATTGTGTGCATTACACTGAAGGACATATTACTAGGTGTTGTTTTCGGTGTTGTTATGTAAAAAATGTATCAACACATTATCAGAAAGCATTGTAGATTAAAATTATTTGATCTTTATACTAAATCAAAGCATAAAATATTATTACTGACTTCTGCACATAAACATCTCAAATTACAGGATAATCCTTTTCTTACTGCATGTAAACGGATTAACTCTTACTTAATGACTATGTCCGCAAATTGGAGAGTATTTTGGAATGTTCGCATATTGGATGTACGCAAATAAGAGGGCTTCAATTAAAACTCTCGCTTAACAAATTACTTTTAAGTCATTTTTGGTGAATAACACCAAATTTGATCATCCCCTATAAAGGGTAGTAAAGACACAATTAATCGCCGCCGGAAGCACAAGCTTCATAGAAAACGTTGCCAAATTAATAACCAGACTATGTCCAAAAGCTTTAAGGGCGATTTATAGAACGTTACTTTCACTTTACTTCGGCGTAACTTCACTTCCGCGTAAATTTGCTTAATTTATAGATTGTAAAGTTACGTGAAATTGAGAACAGGTCTGCGCATGTGTCTGAACTCGCGACTTCTGACTATTTACACCTGGGCCGTCATTACGGAATATCGCTTCGTACGAAACCTACATAAGAAGACCAGCAGGTTTCGTACGAAGCGATATTCCGTAATCACCACCCTTGACAATAAGGGTGAATATTTCATTTTTGCAAATTTTGCGCATGATCGGCCAAGCTCGGCTTTTGACAGTACTACTTACAGCTAAATGAATCAGCAAAGTAGCGCTAAAGTGAAGTATAAATTTGCTAATACATTCCCATGTATTTTATTTAATTTTCTGTAAAGTTACGCAGAAGTAAAGCGGAAGTAAAGTGAAAGTAACGTTCTATAAATCGGCCTTTACTTATCAAAATAGGTTCTGCATTGCTCGTTGCTAGACAATATCCATTTCTGAACCGGAAGTCATTAAAAGGGTTACCATCCCTTGTTCAAGACTTGAAACCACTAATAACCCTTTCACTCATTTAGTCTGCCAAGCAACCAATTTGTCAAGATGATTATAACTAAAGCTATAAGCTTTCAAGGGCAACTTAAAATGCGTAAAGGTCGATTTAAAGAACGTTACTTTCACTTTACTTCCGCTTTATTCCGGCGTAACTTTACAGAAAATTAAATAAAATACATGGGAATGTATTAGCAAATTTATACTTCACTTTAGCGCTACTTTGCTGATTCATTTAGCTGTAAGTACTGTCAAAAGTCGAGCTTGGCCGATCATGAACAAAAATGGCAAAAATAAGATATTCACCCTTATTGTCAAGGGTGGTGATTACGGAATATCGCTTCGTACGAAACCTGCTGGTCTTCTTATGTAGGTTTCGTACGAAGCGATATTCCGTAATTATCGCCCAGGTGTAAATAGTCAGAAGTCGCGAGTTCAGAGACATGCGCATATCTGTTCCCAATTTCACGTAACTTTACAATCTATAAATTAAACAAATTTGTTAAGTTACGCGGAAGTGAAGTTACGCCGAAGTAAAGTGAAACTAACGTTCTATAAATCGCCCTTATTCGATTTTTTTTAATGCTTTAATTGGCACAACATTTTTTTCAGGAAATAATTTAAATGCAGATTTGTTATCTACAGCATAAAAGTAGTCTGCAAAATAAGTTTTATTTATATTGAAGACAAAAAAAATTTATTGAGCTTTTTTGTAAATTTTTAAAATTTGATCAACTTCGAAAAGCTCCAACAGAGAAACGATAGCCCTTGGAAAAATTCAGATTGCAGATTAGTTATCTACGTCTTTTAATAAGCGTAAAAACACAGGGTTGGGCAAATCTATTTTTTTTAATTTACTTATTTTTTAGCCAGGGGTAAGGGTCCAAGTATTTTCAGTATTTTTATTGTCAATACCACAAATAATTTTTGCCATGAATAAAACTCGTATGCTTATGTAAAACGAGCTGCTGAATCCGAATATAATTCTTAACATTTGCAGCGTTTTTAGTTTTAGTGCTACGAGCTTTCAAATGCAACTTTAAACGCGATCCCTCGATTTTTTTAAAAAGGGGACAAAATGGAAAAAAATAGCTTTAAACAAAAATCCAGATGCAGATTTGTAATAAACGCCATAAAGCAATTTCCAAAATAAGTTTCATTGATATTTAAGACAAAAAAAAATGTTGAACTTTTTTGGAAATTTTTAAAATTTGACCAACTTTAATAAGTTCTAACAAAAAAAAAAAGCACTTAAAAAAAATCTGATTACAGATTTGTATTCTATATCTTTTAATAAGCGTAAAAACATAGTTTTAGGCAAATCAATTTTCTGAAAATTTACCTCATTTTTTAACAAACGAGCTTTTAAAGGCAACTTTAAACGCGATACTTGATTCTTTTTTAAGTATTGTTGTCGCAAAAATGGCTCCAAAAACAAATTTAATTATGCAGATTTGTAATTTATACCATAAAAGCAATTTATACAAAATAAGTTTCTTAAACTTTAAAGTTAAGAACAATTTTTTTGCTATTTTTTTGGAAAGTTTGGCATAACTTTAAGGTTTAAAATTTGAACATGATATCTAATTAAAGGGTGATATTGATACCCTCTTAAAAAAGGCATCTGTTTTTAGCACAGGAAGTCTTAAAAACGTTTTTAAGACGATTAAAAAATATTTAACTTTATAATCTTTACCCAACCAAAACGAATTAAAAATCAATTACATATTTGTGTAATGTCTTTATCCATTAATGAGATACTAATTTTACTTAACTGCAGTCAAAATATTTGTTTTTCAAGTGTTCAATGTTCAAAAGACGATCTTCTTTGATAACTGTATAAATAATACTGTTTTAACATCTTTTACGAGCAATGAATGTCATAATAAATAAATTTATTAGTTTAGGTAGCTCATACGAACAGTAATGCACCATTAAGTTTGGTCCTTTTTTTGGTTAATAATAACGTCATTTTATTTTAACGTTCCCGTTTCGGTATGTTAATAAAACGTACTTAAATTTTTTACAATATAATCTTCATTAAAACCCAAATTAGCCATGTGTACATCTTTAAAACAAAAACTTGTTTGTCTTGAATGTTTGGTTTGCCAAAAGCAGTTAATAACAAGAGCGGGTTAGATCAGTGAGTGGCATCGATCATTTAAAAAGTTAAACTTCGCAGATAGCTAATTTTTTATGACTATTTTTTTATTTATATATAGTTGTTACACATTCTATATGATACTCTTCGCAGTAGATGATTAACAAGGTGCATTTTTTATTTTATTGAAAACAACGTAAAACTTATTTTATTTGTAAACGGGTGGGGATACAAAAAAATTACCAAATGCTTTTCTATAGGGAAAAATACAATCTTTAATCTTATTAAGAATATTTTTTTTCGTTAAGTTAATATTACCGAAAATATGAATTTTTATCTACTTTGGTGGTGTTTTTAACCCTCTATTTATTACTTGATTTTTTCCAAAAACAATAAGGCTCTTCTTCTAAATGGGATTGATTTTTGTGATAAATCTCAAGTCGATTCAATAAACCGTTCTTGAGTTATGGTGGTCACAAATTTCGTTACAGACAGACAGACGGACAAAAAATAAAAGTCTTAAGGTGTGATTTCGTTGAAGCGGCTGGCGGTGACCGTTGGCCGTCGCGGTTGGCGGTAGCGGCCAGCCGCTCCGTCGACATGCTTTGGTTAACAACCGCCGCGTTTGGGCAGTCGCGTCCCAAATTGTAGACTGTAGTAAGTATTATAATTAGGTTGTGTATGGTGATAAGACAACAGTTGTAGTACTTAAAAGTTTAAAAAAATGGAGAAAAAAGCTTTGTTGTTAGCATTGTCAGTGGCACCAAAATTTGTAGATGTATGCAAAATTATATACTAAACGACAATTTGTAGTACATTTTTGTTTAAAAAAATTCCTTAGCTCCCCAAATGGCCTTCTTTTTCGGGACATAGAATTTGTTGCAATTGCACCAACATTTTTGGGTGTATGCAAAATTATATGTATGTGAAATGCAACCCTTTTTTAGTAGGTACATTTTTGTTCAAAAAAGTTTCTTAGCCCCCCCGAATAGCCCCCTTCTACTGGAAATAAGATTTGTTGGAATTGCACAAAAATTTGGGGATGTGTGCAAAATTGTTTGCTGAACAACCATTTATAGTAGATTTTTGTTTATAAAATTTCTTTAACCCCCCGAATAGCCTCCTTTTATTGGGTCTAAGTAATGTGTCACTTTTTATTTGCAGTAGTAGCCAACATAGTTTGAACGGGGATCGTAAAATATCAGTTCTCAGCATGTACCCAAACTAAACAATTTTGCACACATCCACAAATTTTGGTGCAATTCCAACATCTTATATTATCTTATACCTAGTAAAAATTAAAATGGGGCTATTCGTGGGGCTTAAGAACTTTTTTAAACAAAAATGTACTGTAAATGGTTGTTGTGCAATCATTTTTGCACACATCCACAAATTTTGGTGCAATCTCAACAAACCTTATAAACAGGAGAAGGGGGCCATTTGGGGGGCTAACGAATATTTTGGAACAACAATGTGCTGTAAAAGTGTCGTTTTAACATACAGTGTGTTCAATTGAGAATTAGACACCCCCTATAACTTTCTTAATACAGGAAATATACTTTTAAGCAAAAACAGGTCAATTTAGTTACGGAGAGAAACATCTAAAAAATATAAAAAAAAAATTTTTTCTTTAACCTCTGTCACCCACCAACCCCAACCTTGAATTTTTAAATTAGAAGCCCTATCTTGCGATACCTCTTTTGAAAGAGAAAAAATATAAGCTTTACGATGGCATTAAAAAAAAACAAAATCGGTTGACCCCTTTTTGAAATATTTAGAGGGCCGTTTTCTTTTGATAACTTTTGATCGGTTTGTGATATTAACTTCTAAAAAATTTTAAATAATTGTTTTTTTACTTTTGCACAAGGGGCAAATTTTTTTTTGTGTTTTTGAATGAAAAGATGGGTCATGTGACACCTCATTTTAAAGGTATTTTTATTTCCTACTCAAAGGTTATAAAAAAATTAGAACAAATTCGTTGGTTTGTTTTTTAAGAATTTGTTGTAAAAAAAGAAAACAGAAAGGCATTTTGCAGAAATAGCTCAACTTATTGGCTTTATTTTTCTTAGACCAATAATTGTGCCCATTTCAGTAAGGTAAATCATTTTTGAAAAAGGCCCTTGGGTTTTATTTTTTATACTAAGTTCTGAAAAAAAAAACTAACTAATTTTTTTAAATTTTTTTATTACCTTTGTGTAGGAAATAAAAATGGCTTTAAAATAAAGTGTTACATATTCTCTTACTGATAGAAAAAAAACAAAACATTTGTTTAAATCTTTGTGTAAATGTTAAAAAAAAAAATGTTTTGCTGCAAAAAATTTGTGTTTATTTACAAAGTTATTCAAAAAAATTTAGCAGTAAATATCACAAACCGATCAAAAGTTATCGCCAGAAAACGGCCCTCTTATTATTATACTCTTCGCAGACAAAGTCGAAGAGTATTATAAATTCGATCAGCCCAAACCTAAAATCGTTATTTTTCGTCGTAGAGCAAAAATCTTGCAGATTTGTGCGTTTCATCGAATTTTGAACAACTTTAAAAAAATCCGTCTGTCCGTCTGGTGTATGTCACGTTTTTTGTTACCACGATAACTCAAAAACCAATGGGCCAATCAAGTTCAAAATTTCTGGAAAAATCATTTTTCCCAAAAGGAAGAACCCTATTGTTTCCGAAAAAAATCGGATAATTATAAAGATCTCCGAATCTGAATTTAAATTTAAAAAAATTCATATTGATATAATTATTAAATTATTTTAAAAAATATTCTTAATAATATTAAATCTTGTTAAATATCCATCAAAATCCATTGTAATTTATTTTATAACTCTACGCGTTATGGAAAAAAAGCCATTATTAAATGCAGAAAAAGCACTTAGACTGTGAGTGTATACGTCGTTTAGAATGAAAACAATTAATAAAGAAAAACGTAGTAGGCAATATTAGACTTCTCTTTTAAAACAAATAAAACAGTACTAACATTAATACGCATAAGCGGAGCTAAAAATCAAAGCTTCGTTAGGGTCGCGGTAGGAATATCGACTTTCATTTCCAAAGACTGGGTGGGTTCGAGTCCCAAGAGCGGCAAAACGTTTATTATTTTATTTTTATATTAAAAAACTCTTTATATTTTTATTATTACTGCGAAGAGTATCAAACAAAATGTGCATACATTATATAAAAAACACCCCCCTGAAGCAACAAATCTGCAAAGAGTAACTTCTAACCCGCTCAAAGATTTAACCCACTTTAGTTTCAAAAAAAGCTCAACCGATTTTAATTTTTTTAATGACATCGTAAAGCTTATTTTTTTTTCTTTCTTATGAGGTATCGCAAGATAGGGGTTGTAATTTAAAAATTAAAGGTTGGGGTTGGTGGGTGACAGAGGGTTAAAGAAAAAAAATTTTTTATATTTTTTAGATGTCCCCCTCCGTAACTAAATTCACCTGTTTTTGCTTAAAAATATATTTGATGTATTAAGAAAGTTATAGGGGGTGTCTAATCCTTAATTGAACACACTGTATAATTTTGCAAACACCCAAAAATGTTAGTGCCATTGCAACAAATCCTATATCCCGAATAGGGGCCATTTGGGGGGCTAAAGAATTTTTTTAAACAAAAATTTACTACAAATTTTTGCATACATCAACAAATTTTTGTACAAATCCAACAAATCTGAATATTACTCATTCCTAATAAAAGGGGGCCATTTAAGGGGCCAAGGATATTTTTTAGCCAAAAATATATTTTGAAAAGTTTTTAAACATATAACTTTGCATACATCAACAAATTTTGGTGCAAATCCAACAAAACTAAATTTTATACCCAATAAAAGGGAGCCATTTAGGGGGTTAAGGAAATTTTTTAACAATTTCTTTTTTGGAATATCTTTTTAAGACCTTATTTTGTACCTATTTAAAAAGTTTGGTGCAAATCAATTTTTTTTATAAAAAGGGGTTATTTGGGAGGCAACGGGGCAAGACCACAAAATATAAAATGGAAACATTTTTTCTAGGGGTCTTTCACAACCAAATGCAAAAATGCTGAGTTTCCTATACAACTTTATTTCCATACTTTTTTTCCAAAAATATTCGTAGCCCCCATAATGGCCCACCTTTCAATAGTTTTATTGGATTTTGATAAAACTTTAAATATAGGTACAAAATCATATTCTTAAAAGCTTTATTCTTATACATTTGTTTATAAAAAAAATCGTAGGCCCATAGTGGCCCCCTTAATTTTAAATCTTGTTGGATTTAAATTAAACTTTGCAGAATGATACGTGCTGTAATTTGTAATAATAAATCTGCATCAAATTTTGCATCTAGGTTTGACACCTAGATGCAAAAAATAGATAAGGTTTTAAAAAGTTTTTTTTAGCCTGAAAAAGTTTCTTTACCCTCTAAATAACCCCTAAAGAAAATATTCAATCAGTTGGATTTACACCAAATTTTGCAAATAGATTCAACACAGGGTTCTAAAAAACTTTTTCTGATACTTTCTATTTTATGTAAAAAATTCTATGACCCTCTAAGAGTCAAATGTTATGGCTTATAGGTAAAAGAAATTTTTTTAGATAAAAAAGTTTTAGAAAAAGTTTTTAAGAACCTTAATTTGCATCTATTTGCCGAGTTTGGTGTAAATCCAACTGATTGAATATTTTCTTTGGGGGCTATTAAAAATTTGTACTAAAATCATTTAAACATTTTATTTGATCTATTTGTAAAATTTCGTGTTGATCCACCGAGATCTAATATTAAAAATTGAAGGGGGGCCGCAAATCCAAAGTAAAATATATTTTCGTCTCTAAGGGGGCCACTAGGGGGGCTACAAAATTGTCTAATGTAAAATGTGTTTAGATATAAAGTAAAAATATTTATTATGTATCCAGACTCTGTCAGCGAACAAAAAAAAAACATTTTAAAAGGTGTTAAACACCAAGCCTATTTGGTAGTGGCCCCCCCTAAATGCGTGGGGCAATTTTTTTTTTATATAAATTTACAAAACTAGAACAATAAATAAGTACAACTGTGAAAAAATATTCTTCATAACTTGCTCCATTGTCCCAAAAACTAATTTTACATTTTTGTCAAAATTTCATAAAATTCAAAAATAATACCCTTTCAGGTGACATAAATTGATAGAAAATTCACTAGCGAAAGGGTTAAGGGCCCCCCTCGTTTATGAGGTAAAGGATTTTTTTTTGGAGAAAAAATATTCAGACAAAGTTTTTAAGTACCTTATTTCGTATCTATTTCCAAAATTTGGTGGTAATCCAACGTGATTGGATATTACTCATTGGGGGCTATTTAGGGGAGAAGGAATTTTTTATGCAGATTTTTTTTACGAAAATCATTTTAAAATCTTATTTAACATCTATTTATAAAATTTGGTTCACCGTGATCTTATAAAACGAAGTGAAGGGGGCCCATTGGGGGCTCATAACCCCGTTTCCAAGACAGAGGTGCAATTTGAGATTTTACATTTTGGACCTCCAGTTATCACATATTATAATGGCGACCCCACCCGGAATATTGTCGATGTCCCCTCATTATTTAGGGCACATTGACTGTACTAATTGCTTTTATTTAGAGAATATCTTTGTATGTGTATTGTGTGATCAATGATCAATTGTGTGATAAATGATTACTTTCTTTAATACCTATAATTAATTATAATTACAATTATTTTTAAAACAAAATTGAGAACTTTATAAAAGTAATTATTTATAAAAATGATAATTACTATGAAAAATTTATTATTTTTTGGCGAAAAATTATAAAGTATATATAAAATAATGACATTTTGAATTTTTTGCGATTTTTTATTGATGAGTCGCGATGAGCGACTTGTTTTTGAGCAGTCAAGTCGCGGACGTCGACGACTGGTCATAAAGCAAGCAAGCCAAGACAATTCAATGAAATGCGCAGGCGCAACACTGAACGCGGCGGTCAAACGCTTGAACAAGACCGAGGGAATCGTCAACGGCTGGCGGTCGACGGCTGAAGTCGAGACGCTGCCTACGAAATCACTCCCATTAAAATTCATTGTTTAAGTGCTCTACCGCCAACCGCGACGGCCAACGGTCACCGCCAGCCGCTTCAACGAAATCACACCTTTAAAAAGTCATGAAACGAACGAATATGTAATTTTTTCTCTAGGACGAATATTAACGATTTTAGAGAAGGTCCGAGTAATCGCAATATACTCTTTTGCAAAGAGTATAATAATTAAAGGCTCCTTAACCATGTAAAAAAACCAGGTAAACTTGGATACTTAAGCTTAATTAGGAATTACCATAGTAACTGGTCCAGCAAGCAATAATTATACGTGTAAGTTGAACAGTAAGCTTGACAATAAGGCACTTAAGCTACATCAGAAGCGACAATAATTAGTCTGAAAGCTCTTGAAGATTCCTGAATACCTTGTGTCTCTACAAAAGTCATTCGTACGAAATTTCATAAAGTATTCAATGACTGGAATGGATTATGCCCAATTAGGTTGTCTTAATCACAGATCTTGAGTATCTAAGGGAAGAAGCCAAAGGGGGATGTTTTCAATTTTGATAGAAATACTAGAAAACATCCACTTAAGACACAAAAGCAAACGAAAAGAATTAGATTTTGCAAGAACAAAGTTTGCGGTTTATAAAAAATTGCTTGTAGTGATTAAGAGGAGTTAAAGCACTACGCGCCACCTATCTGACATCTAGGACAAACACACCTTTAGTCTGGCATATTTTGGTTTTATAGAAACTAGAGTTATATACGCGTTTAACTTGTCAATGTTCATGTTTGTGTTATTTTCTTTGAAAGAAAAATCGGTATACAGTTCCTGTTTTTATATGATGCATTCAACGAACCAACTATTGTTTTAAAGCCGTTGACTTGACATATTTCATTTGACGAAAATAACGAGTATAACAATGCGCGCAACCTAGCGGAAATAATCTGAAATAGCAATAACGGTTGTCTCTTTTGAATTGGGTATATTGAATTTTAGTTATTATTTACGGAACGATAACCACTGGGCTTTTGTGTCGTGAGCATTAATTTCTGAAACAATAATTTTGAATCGAGATTTTCTTTATCATTTTGTGAGGCATTTTTCATTGAGGTAGGTAATAATTTTTATTTTATTTGTAAAGTTATTGAATTTATTTGCGTTTCGTTTGAAGGGTTTTTAATTTAAATACGTTGCTTTTCCAGGTTGAATTCTAATGAGTGGCTTTGAGATTTTAAATTAATTTTATTTCTAATTACGGCGTTCGTCTGAAGTAAGAGAACATAAACTTGCAGCATTCAAAATGGAAACATAACCTGGTTATTATACTCTTCGCAGACAAAGTCGAAGAGTATATTGCGATTGGTTGGACCTTCTCCAAAATCGTTAATATTTGTCCTAGAGCAAACATTTTTACATATTCGTTCGTTTCATGACTTTTTAAAACTTTTATTTTTTGTTCGTCTGTCTATCTTTAACGAAATTTGTGACCACCATAACTCAAGAAAGGTTTATCAGATAGACTTGAGATTTAACAAAAAAATCAATCCCATTTAGTGGAAGAGCCCTTTTGTTTTTGGAAAAAATCAAGTAATAAATAGAGGGTTAAAAGCACCCCCAAAGTAGAAAAAAATTCATATTTTCGTTAATATCAACTTAACGAAAAAAATATTCTTAATAAAATTAAAGATTGTATTTTTCCCTATAAAAAAACATCTGGTAATTTTTTTGTATCCCCACCCGTTTACAAAAAAAATAAGTTTTACGTTGTTTTCAATAAAATCAAAAATGCACCTTTTTAATCATCTACTGCGAAGAGTATCATATAGAATGTGTAACAATTATATAAAAATAAAAAAATAGTCATACAAAATGAGCTATCTGCGAAGTTTAACTTTTAAAATGATCTATCCCACTCACTGATCTAACCCGCTCTTGTTAGTAATTAGTTTACCAGTTTTTGCTTAAACTTAAGAGGTAAATACTTACTTCCAAACTAGTATGACGGTTATTATAACAAATATACAGAGTACAACGGAACACAGAAATATCACAGCCGAGGTTTGAAACGATGGACTTGTGTGGTAACTTGCGTCGATCAGCTGAAACAAAAAAAAATACATTAGAATAAAAAAGGCTTGAAGAAGGTTAGAGCAAATGTAACGTCGAAACATGTAGCGCACAATTTGAAATTTACTGAAGTTTGCTGCGTTCTTGCCAAACATGATTTTCCTTTATTAGAGTTGAATTAAAGGGCGATTTATAGAACGTTACTTTCACTTTACTTCGGCGTTACTTCACTTCCGCGTAACTTAACAAATTTGTTTAATTTATAGATTGTAAAGTTACGTAAAATTGGAAACAGGTATGCTCATGTGTCTGAACTCACGACTTCTGACTATTTACACCTGGGTGGTAATTACGGAATATCGCTTCGTACGAAACCTACATAAGAAGACCAGCAGGTTTCGTACGAAGCGATATTCCGTAATCACCACCCTTGACAATAAGGGTGAATATCTCATTTTTGCAAATTTTGCGCATGATCGGCCAAGCTCGGCTTTTGACAGTACTACTTACAGCTAAATGAATCAGCAAAGTAGCGCTAAAGTGAAGTATACATTTGGTAATACATTCCCATGTATTTTATTTAATTTTCTGTAAAGTTACGCCGAAGTAAAGCGGAAGTAAAGTGAAAGTAACGTTCTATAAATCGGCCTTTAGTCAGACATCAAATCTAATTATTTCGGCAAGGCATATCAAACTTGTTATCAAGACCTGCATTCGAGATCTGCATTAACGAGGAGTTATCATCAATATGATATGAAATTACTATACGTCAATATGGTATAATGTTGAATTGAGTAATATTCCTTTTTGGTCTGAAAATGATTTGTATACCCACCACAAAATGATAACGGAATGAAATGTAATTAATTTATGTATAATTATTCAAAGTTTAGGAATAGTAGAGAAGTGTGTTGTTGCCTACTAATGAGATCCCAGATTGCCGTGGAAGGAACTAAAAGCAGATGCAGCCTACGCAGATTAAACACCAGCAAAACGATCTAAAGTTTGGTTATTAGCCCAAGTATTAGATTACCGATAATTATTTCATCCGCAAGATCTGTTAGCAACGCTTAGTAATTAGGAAAACTTTCAGTTTTACCAACGGTTATTAGTTAACTTCTGTCGTAACTAATTGATGGCCGATTAGCTGAGTTATTTGGCATTAAATGTACCTCAAAAAGTACACCTAAGTACACTTTAAATCCAATTCGTATAACCAGAAAAATAGGAGATTCAAATCCACAGATTTGCGCTTCGAGATACTCGTATAAAGGCCGATTTATAGAACGTTACTTTCACTTTATTTCCGCTTTACTTCGGCGTAACTTTACAGAAAATTAAATAAAATACATGGGAATGTATTAGCAGAATTATACTTCACTTTAGCGCTACTTTGCTGATTCATTTAGCTGTCAAAAGCCGAGCTTGGCCGATCATGCGCAAAATTTGCAAAAATGAGATATTTAGCCTTATTGTCAAGGGTGGTGATTACGGAATATCACTTCGTACGAAACCTGCTGGTCTTCTTATGTAGGTTTCGTACGAAGCGATATTCCGTAATTACGGCCCAGGTGTAAATAGTCAGAAGTCGCGAGTTCAGACACATGCGCATACCTGTTCCCAATTTCACGTAACTTTACAATCTATAAATTAAGCAAATTTGTTAAGTTACGCGGAAGTGAAGTTACGCCGAAGTAAAGCGAAAGTAACGTTCTATAAATCGCCCTTTAACTTAATGAAGAATTTAAAACCATTCTTTATGCCTAAGAAAATGAACTTGCTGCAGTAAATGATAAAAGCTGGTTTAATAAAATTTATAATACTCCCAGTTATCGCGTTGAATACTTACATCTCTCTAAATTTAGTGGCTATTAATTCTCTTTTGTGTGTGTGTATACCTTAAATAAACACGATTGTAGACTCTTTCATTATTAATAGCTCGTGTTTTTGATAAAAGATATAACTTTTTAAATTATTATTAGGTACATTTTTTATACCTTAGGTATACGAAACTTTTTCAATAAAACTTGGACATAGCTGCACAAAGGTGTCAAACCAATTTCTTGTTTCAATGTGCTCTTCATTTAAAGTTTGAGCGTTAACAAATGTCTGTCTTTTCACTTGGGCCTGCCTCAAAAGATAAGAAAGAGCCGATGTGATAACCAAGTTATTTTAAGAATGTGACCTACAAAATCTGAGCTTAACTTTAAAGGATTTGTACATGGACGAGTGGCTCTTGAATGAGTTGCTTTGAGCGGTTTGGCTTCGTTGTGTTCTTCGCGCCACTAACGTCTTTCTATGACGTGAAAATGCCCATTACGTTCCTTTGTTTTGCTCTAAAATGCTCTAAAATAAACCAAAAAATTCGAGTTGAATAAATGCTTTTGACAGACTTTAACCTGGGGCTATAACGAATAAAATGTTTTCACATTAACAAGGATTTTTGTTTCGAATGTATAATTTTTACACGTTCGATGGAAAGCTTAATTTATTATTGAACAGTATTTTATACTTTTTAACTGTTAAAACAACAGATATAATTCCCATTTTTTATTTTAAATGCTCGGCTTGTAGCGATCATATTTTATTTTTGATAAATTTGAACATCCTGGTCTAAATTTTAAATTTAATCTGGCGGCACTAACGAAGTTACAAAAATAAAATATAAATTCGTATTTAAGTCGCAAAGAGTAATGGCCCAAGGAATATAAACTTGTTAAATGATCCTTCATCTCATAAAACAGTATTTAAGGCTAGAGATTTAAATTTACTGTTTCGAGATCTGTACTCCTAGATACTCCTAGTATGCGCATGTGTCTGAACTCGCGACTTCTGACTATTTACACCTGTGCGGTAATTACGGAATATCGCTTCGTACGAAACCTACATAAGAACACCAGCAGGTTTCGTACGAAGCGATATTCCGTAATCACCACCCTTGACAATAAGGGTGAATATCTCATTTTTGCAAATTTTGCGCATGATCGGCCAAGCTCGGCTTTTGACAGTACTACTTACAGCTAAATGAATCAGCAAAGTAGCGCTAAAGTAAAGTATAAATTTGATAATACATTCCCATGTATTTTATTTAATTTTCTGTAAAGTTACGCCGAAGTAAAGCGGTAGTAAAGTGAAAGTAACGTTCTATAAATCGGCCTTTAATTTCTTTTGTAAAACGAGCTGAAAAGTCAAAGCTCACTTTACCAGACCCGTTTATAAAAGAGGTAATGTGACATTCAGAAAATGGTGAATGCGCCACTTTGAATTAAAAACAGAATTATTGCCGTATCAGTTTAACGAAGGTGATTTACAATGCATTATAATTTGTAAAGATCCAGTTTTATAATGGGCATAAGATAATAAAAATTAAAAGCGTATAGCGGTAATAAATAACCGAAAGCTCTTTTAATTTCGGACGTAAAACTAAAAGTTTTATTTTATTTCCTTGTAATAAAAATGACGTTTACATTGTGCATCACCTTTTTCATTTTAAAATGTATAAATAAATAAAGAAGTGCTTATATCAAATTAAACGTTATTTCGCTGTGCAGAAAAGCTCTCCAAATATGAAATTCTAAAAATTATTTATTTCCAATTTGGAAAAATATGTTTGCCTTATGTTGCTTATCATCAAAGTCAAAGAATCAAACGCAGAAAACGGAAACACGAAAATAAACAAACCTTTTCAATGTGTACGGAACATATTGCAGCCCGCCGAGTTATAAAAATTAAACGGCCAGTAAAATCTATTTACAAATTGTTTTAAACCTCATTTCAGAGGTTTTAGGATTGGCTCCAAACGAGGGAATCATTAGAGGCCGTAAATTATTTTTATTTGGGTATAAAAGTTAAATTTGTGGCCTCATAATAATTACAAAATCGGTGATAAAAAACTCGCTCCAAGCAATTCGAAATCCGGTCGGAAATTTGAAACTTTGTATGCAAAAAACGAGCCGTGAGCACCATCAGTAATCGCAAATAAAGCGAAAATATACGTAGGTACATAAAATTGATTACTCGTACGAAATTAAAATACGATATGTTGAGAAAGAATAGGTCAATAAATTCGTATAGTGCACGTAATATAACCCGTCAAGGGCGATTTATAGAACGTTACTTTCACTTTACTTCGGCGTAACTTCACTTCCGCGTAACTTCACAAATTTTCTTAATCTATAGATTGTAAAGTTACGTGAAATTGGGAACAGGTATGCGCATGTGTCTGAACTCGCGACTTCTAACTATTTACACCTGGGCGGTAATTACAAAATATCGCTTCGTACGAAACCTACATAAGAAGACCAGCAGGTTTTGTACGAAGCGATATTCCGTAATCACCACCCTTGACAATAAGGGTGAATATCTCATTTTTGCAAATTTTGCGCATGATCAGCCAAGCTCGGCTTTAGACAGTACTACTTACAGGTAAATGAATCAGCAAAGTAGCGCTAAAGTGAAGTATAAATTTGCTAATACATTTCCATGTATTTTATTTAATTTTCTGTAAAGTTACGCCGCAGTAAAGCGGAAGTAAAGTGAAAGTAACGTTCTATAAATCGGCCTTTAGTCAGACATCAAATCTAATTATTTCGGCAAGGCATATTAAACTTGTTATCAAGACCTGCATTCGAGATCTGCATTAACGAGGAGGTATCATCAATATGATATGAAATTAGGTATTATACGTCAATATGGTATAATATTGAATTGAGTAATATTCCTTTTTGGTCTGAAAATGATTTGTATACCCACCACAAAATGATAACGGAATGAAATGTAATTAATTTATGTATAATTATTCAAAGTTTAGGAATAGTAGAGAAGTGTGTTGTTGCCTACTAATGAGATCCCAGATTGCCGTGGAAGGAACTAAAAGCAGATGCAGCCTACGCAGATTAAACACCAGCAAAACGATCTAAAGTTTGGTTATTAGCCCAAGTATTAGATTACCGATAATTATTTCATCCGCAAGATCTGTTAGCAACGCTTAGTAATTAGGGAAACTTTCAGTTTTACCAACGGTTATTAGTTAACTTCTGTCGTAACTAATTGATGGCCGATTAGCTGAATTATTTGCCATTAAATGTACCTCAAAAAGTACACGTAAGTACACTTTAAATCCAATTCGTATAACCAGAAAAATAAAAGATTCAAATCCACAGATTTGCGCTTCCAGAAGCTCGTATAAAGGCCGATTTATAGAACGTTACTTTCACTTTATTTCCGCATTACTTCGGCGTAACTTTACAGAAAACTAAATAAAATACATGGGAATGCAAATTTATACTTTACTTTAGCGCTACTTTGCTGATTCATTTAGCTGTAAGTAGTTCTGTCAGAAGCCGAGCTTGGCCGATCATGCGCAAAATTTGCAAAAATGGGATATTCACCCTTATTGTCAAGGGTGGTGTTTACGGAATATCGCTTCGTACAAAACCTGCTGGTCTTCTTATGTAGGTTTCGTACGAAGCGATATTCCGTAATTACGGCCCAGGTGTAAATAGTCAGAAGTCGCGAGTTCAGACACATGCGCATACCTGTTCCCAATTTCACGTAACTTTACAGTCTATAAATTAAGCAAATTTGTTAAGTTACGCTGAAGTGAAGTTACGCCGAAGTAAAGCGAAAGTAACGTTTTATAAATCGCTCTTTAACTTAATGAAGAATTTAAAACCATTCTTTATGCCTAAGAAAATGAACTTGCTGCAGTAAATGATAAAAGCTGGTTTAATAAAATTTATAATACTCCCATTTATCGCGTTGAATACTTACATCTCTCTAAATTTAGTGGCTATTAATTCTCTTTTGTGTGTGTGTATACCTTAAATAAACACGATTGTAGACTCTTTCATTATTAATAGCTCGTGTTTTTGATAAAAGATATAACTTTTTAAATTATTATTAGGTACATTTTTTATACCTTAGGTATACGAAACTTTTTCAATAAAACTTGGACATAGCTGCACAAAGGTGTTTTGTTTGTGTCAAACCAATTTCTTGTTTCAATGTGCTCTTCATTTAAAGTTTGAGCGTTAACAAATGTCTGTCTTTTCACTTGGGCCTGCCTCAAAAGATAAGAAAGAGCCGATGTGATAACCAAGTTATTTTAAGAATGTGACCTACAAAATCTGAGCTTAACTTTAAAGGATTTGTACATGGACGAGTGGCTCTTGAATGAGTTGCTTTGAGCGGTTTGGCTTCGTTGTGTTCTTCGCGCCACTAACGTCTTTCTATGACGTGAAAATGCCCATTTCGTTCCGTTTGTTTTGCTCTAAAATGCTCTAAAATAAACCAAAAAATTCGAGTTGAATAAATGCTTTTGACAGACTTTAACCTGGGGCTATAACGAATAAAATGTTTTCACATTAACAAGGATTTTTGTTTCGAATGTATAATTTTTCCACGTTCGATGGGAAGCTTAATTTATTATTGAACAGTATTTTATACTTTTTAACTGTTAAAACAACAGATATAATTCCCATTTTTTATTTTAAATGCTCGGCTTGTAGCGATCATATTTTATTTTTGATAAATTTGAACATCCTGGTCTAAATTTTAAATTTAATCTGGCGGCACTAACGAAGTTACAAAAATAAAATATAAATTCGTATTTAAGTCGCAAAGAGTAATGGCCCAAGGAATATAAACTTGTTAAATGATCCTTCATCTCATAAAACAGTATTTAAGGCTAGAGATTTAAATTTACTGTTTCGAGATCTGTACTCCTAGATACTCCTAGTATGCGCATGTGTCTGAACTCGCGACTTCTGACTATTTACACCTGTGCGGTAATTACGGAATATCGCTTCGTACGAAACCTACATAAGAAAACCAGCAGGTTTCGTACGAAGCGATATTTCGTAATCACCACCCTTGACAATAAGGGTGAATATCTCATTTTTGCAAATTTTGCGCATGATCGGCCAAGCTCGGCTTTTGACAGTACTACTTACAGCTAAATGAATCAGCAAAGTAGCGCTAAAGTAAAGTAAAAATTTGATAATACATTCCCATGTATTTTATTTAATTTTCTGTAAAGTTACGCCGAAGTAAAGCGGTAGTAAAGTGAAAGTAACGTTCTATAAATCGGCCTTTAATTTCTTTTGTAAAACGAGCTGAAAAGTCAAAGCTCACTTGACCAGACTCGTTTATAAAGAAGGTAATGTGACATTGAGAAAATGGTGAATGCGCCACTTTGAATTAAAAACAGAATTATTGCCGTATCAGTTTTACGAAGGTGATTTACAATCCATTATAATTTGTAAAGATCCAGTTTTATAATGGGCATAAGATAATAAAAATTAAAAGCGTATAGCGGTAATAAATAACCAAAAGCTCTTTTAATTTCGGACGTAAAACTAAAAGTTTTATTTTATTTCCTTGTAATAAAAATGTTTACATTGTGCATCACCTTTTTACATTTCAGAATGTTTAAATAAATAAAGAAGTGCTTATATCAAATTAAACGTTATAGCGATGTGCAGAAAAGCTCTCCAAATATGAAATTCTAAAAATTATTTATTTCCAATTTGGAAAAATATGTTTGCCTTATGTTGCTTATCATCAAAGTCAAAGAATCAAACGCAGAAAACGGAAACACGAAAATAAACAAACCTTTTCAATGTGTACGGAACATATTGCAGCCCGCCGAGTTATAAAAATTAAACGGCCAGTAAAATCTATTTACAAATTGTTTTAAACCTCATTTCAGAAGTTTTAGGATTGGCTCCAAACGAGGGAATCATTAGAGGAGCCGTAAATTATTTTTATTTGGGTATAAAAGTTAAATTTGTGGCCTCATAATAATTACAAAATCGGTGATAAAAAACTCGCTCCAAGCAATTCGAAATCCGGTCGGAAATTTGAAACTTTGTATGCAAAAAACCAGCCGTGAGCACCATCAGTAATCGCAAATAAAGCGAAAATATACGTAGGTACATAAAATTGATTACTCGTACGAAATTAAAATACGATATGTTGAGAAAGAATAGGTCAATAAATCCGTATAGTGCACGTAATAAAACCCGTCAAGGGCGATTTATGGAACGTTACTTTCACTTTACTTCGGCGTAACTTCACTTCCGCGTAACTTAGCAAATTTGCTTAATTTATAGATTGTAAAGTTACGTGAAATTGGGAACAGGTATGCGCATGTGTCTGAACTCGCGACTTCTGACTATTTACACCTGGACGTTAATTATGGAATATCGCTTCGTACGAAACCTACATAAGAAGACCAGCAGGTTTCGTGCGAAGCGATATTCCGTAATCACCACCCTTGACAATAAGGGTGAATATCTCATTTTTGCAAATTTTGCGCATGATCGGCCAAGCTCAGCTTTTGACAGTACTACTTACAGCTAAATGAATCAGCAAAGTAGCGCTAAAGTGAAGTATAAATTTGCTAATACATTCCCATGTATTTTATTTAATTTTCTGTAAAGTTACGCCGAAGTAAAGCGGAAGTAAAGTGAAGGTAACGTTCTATAAATCGGCCTTCAGTGTAAACAACCAGCGCAAACGTAAAATAAAAACAAAATAAGCATTTTTGTTCAACCTGTTTGTTAAAAACTGAAGCCGTAAGTTCTGTCAATAAAAGTATTGTGTTCTAAACCAGAAATACAACACTTTGTAGTGTGGGAATGCAAGAATATTACAGAATGCAACAAAACATTGTAGAATTGTACAAATCTGCCGCGCGGGACATTTTATGTTATTTCAAGTTATTTCACCTAAAGAGACCTTTGTCATAGCCCTAAAAGGGACAGATCAAATTGTTTGGAAATTTGTTACGTATGACATACAGATGGATGGACAATTGATCGTTCTTGGCGGAAGTACAGCCTCTTAGACGGTGGACATCCTGTCCGATAGATTACAGAATAGTTTACTAAAACTTAAAAACAAAAACGATTTAATTTTGCGTTACTTTCCTGTACTAAAGTGCATCGGATACATAAAAATAAATCTAGGTAAAAGGAAGTTAATTAGTCGCGACCAGTACGACCAAACCAGAAATATCGCGCGGCCACTTCGACCATGCACCCTGCAATTAGGCGCGGCCAGCTAGTAGTCTTTTCAGGTAGATGCGGCCAGTTAGTTTTCTCCTAGTGAAAATTACAGATAGACACCAACAATATGATTCTTCCTTCATCATGAATATTTTCTGTAGCACTGTAGCTCATTTTCGGTATCCGGAGAATTCACCACCCACAATTCACCGCCGACAATTCATCGTCCACAATTCACCGATCCACAGTTCATCGATAAGACAGTTCATCGACAAGTCAATTCATCGCCACACAATTGTTCGATGGGAGAATTCATCGACTAGTATGAATATTAGTTTATTCAATGAACAAAATAAATAACAGAAATTTATTTACCTAGAATATTGCCTGCCACCAAAATAATTATAGATAATAATTACCTAATGATTTTATTAAAATTTCTTGGATATTTATTTACCTAGAATATTTGCAGACTTAAAAGTTCGAAAACGGAAAGGATAGAGGTAATGGAATTTTTTTACCTGGGTAAAGTCCAATATGCATATTTTTCTTTGAATTTTAGGATTTTAGACTGACTTATATGAAAGCACTGGGGGACACTTTCCACTGGGGGACATTAGGTTAGGTAGGTTAGGTTAAGTTTTGCTGCTAAAACGAAAATATAAACAACTCTAGCTATGTCGGTGCCTAACAGTGCGTCCAAAATTGTGGGCATTACACTGAGGGACATATTACTAGGTGAATTGTTCTCGGTGTTGTTATGCTAGAAATGTACCAACACATTATCAGAAAGCATTCTAGTTTAAAATCATTTCATTTAATTTTCATACTAGGCGATGAATTCTTCCATCGAACAATTGTGTGGCGGTGAATTGACTTGTCGATGAAGTGTCTTATCGATGAACTGTGGATCGGTGAATTGTGGGCGATGAATTGTCGGCGGTGAATTGTGGGTGGTGAATTCTCCTAGACCCCTCATTTTCAACGTAAACTATCGAAGGTATTGGTAATGAGATTCATATCAAATTTTAATGGTGGACTTATGCAACTAGTAACATTTAATCCCAACAAGAAAAAACGATGTGCCGTCATCATCAGACCCGAGATCAGACGTTTTCATTACAAGCTAATCGAAAGTAGTAAAACTTTGCTTGAAGCACGGTGAGTTCTAGCCAAGTCAGAATTTTAAACATAATAAAGAACTCACAAGCTATGTTAATAACGTGCCGGTTATAAAAGTTTACCTGGGGGTCTTTTCCAAAGCAGAGACGGACTTAAGAGCCCGATGCTCAGTCCTTTTACTATGCAGAGGGGCTACGGGCTGCGGTGGCCAGAATAGACGAAAGACCGCGGGCTATTTTGCGTAGAACGCGCAGCCTACTATAGTTAAACAGATATATTTTCATCATGAATATGTGTCTAGAGTAGCCACCTACCATCAGTTCAACTAGAGAGACGCTTAACCTTGGTCGTATTTGGGATGCTTGCAGCACGTTCTTATGCTAATATTCACAAACTTAGACCACAAATATCTTAGTTAATTCTTATCCGATTTTAAAAAACTTGGTGTCATAAAAAATATAATTTATTTTGTAATACTTATTGTTTCTTAAAAATTGATTTTGAGACTCAATTTAAGAAAGAAAAACAGTTGTTCTTTTTGGTATAGTTTCCCCTTCTTTAAACTGTTATTTTTGTCAAACTAGAGCTACAAAACAAAATGTGCCAAACAATAAGTATTTTAAAAGGAGCTAACATTATATGGTCGAAATTTTAAAACAATTCCTCTAATAATAACGCTAAAAACTGCGGTCTAAGTTGTACACAAGTTTGCATAAGAGAAAGTGGGTAGTCGGGCTCATTACTGAAGCCAAAAAAAGTTCAGGATTTTCATAATACGGTGCTGGGTACCGCGTATGCACCTATTGGCATGGCTATCTTTTTCCTGTGATCTATAATCAAAGGCGGCTATTCCAAAGCCAACATCCTCTAGCAGTTATTAACAAATTCCATAATTACTCAATTAAAATGATAAACTAGTGTTTCTAAACAAGACTACCTTTTGCTGTACCAATACCCGAAGTTGTTTGTTTTTCTTTGCTAATGCTAAATATGCATGTTTCAAACTTGTTTGAGGTAAATACGATGCTAGCTTTTTATTACATGCATCTTCTATTTGGAGTCCATTTTTAAGAGCCCGACACTCAGTCCTTATACCATGTAGAGGGGCTACGGGCTGCGGTGGCGAGAATAGACTAAAGACTAGTTAAACAGATATATTTTCATCATGAATATGTGTCTAGAGTAGCCACCTACCACCAGTACAGCTAGAGAGAGGCTTGACCTTGGTCGTATTTCGGAAGCTTGAGCACGTTTTTATGCAAATATTCACAAAACTTAGACCCCAAATATCTTAGTTAATTCTTATCCGATTTTGAAAAACTTGGTGTCATTAGAAAGATAATTAATGTTGTAATACTTATTGTTGCTTTTGGGGCTCAATTTAAAAAAGAGAAACAGTTGTTGTTTTTACTTTAGTTTTTCCTTCTTTAAACTGTTATTTTTGCTAAACTAGGGCTACAAAACAAAATATGCCAAACAATAAGTATTTTAAAAGGAGCTAACATTATATGGTCAAAATTTTAAAACAATTGCTTTAATAATAATGCTAAAACTGAGGTCTCAGTTGTACACAAGTTTGCATAAGAGAAAATGGGTAGTCGGGCTCTAAATTTTGACAGTTGGGAATAAATTGAAATGTTTTTCTTTGTAGTACCTAATTCTGTCTGTTAAATACGTTGCAAATTCGCTCCATGTTCTATTTAAGTAAAAGTGGAAGCACCTGTTCCTATAATTTCCACAGCAAGTATAATATATTATGTCTCAAGTTCTATTATTTCTTATTTTTATGTCGTGGGCATCATTTACCGAGAAATATTGTAATAGTTTGTCTTTGAACTTAATTTCCTCTATTATCCGAGGACTAAGAGTAATTTTTCTTCTTACTTTGTGGGAAACTCTTTAGTATAATTCGTATTTTTAATGCTGTGTCATTTAAAAATCATATTACGGACGCTATATTAACCAAGCATATCTAAGTATGAGTATTAAATGATTTAAAACGGAGGAAACCATGTCTTGCGAAATTACCGTAATTAGGCTATTTTTATGTGCTTATTGAGAGACATAGTACAGGGGGAGAATACTAACTGGCCGCATCTACCTGAAAAGACTACTAGCTGGCAGCGCCTAATTGCAGGGTGCTTGGTCGAACTGGCCGCGCGATTTTTCTGGTTTGGTCGTACTGGCCGCGACTCATTAAGTTCCTTTTACCCAGATTTATTTTAATGTATCCGATGCTTTATTGAGTTATGATATTAGAAAAGTATAAAACAGAGAATCCTTTGCATAATATACAGACTTTTATTATCATTAAAACAAGCCAGCAACGTTGGAAGTACTCAATGCATGTGTTTTTTAGTTTTGTCGTTACCGACAGACTTTTTTAAAAGCACTGGAGGACATTTTCCACTAGTGGACACTAGGTTTTGCTGCTAAAAAGAAAATTTAAACAAATATGCTTATATCACCAAACTGCAATGTAAATCATTTTTTCAATAAAATATTGATAGTTATCGTTGTTATTTTATAAAAATAAAATTCGTTTGGTGTTTATACTCATCCTTCCACAAAACTTCCGCCACAGCTCCTTTTCTACCTGGTAGACATGGCAGCAGGTAGAAAAAGTGCCGCGGCCAGCTCCACTATGACCTATGCAGGAAAATGCGGCCAGCTCGACCTAAGTACCCCTCATTAAATTTTATGACGCGGCCAGTTCGTATATGCCCTTTTCACTAATGAAGATATTAAATGAGCTTGTATAGGTAATAATTTAGTTTTGCCAGACATTGTCTTGGCCGTTAATATTTTAATTTAATTACTGTTTATTCAACGCTAGCTTGATAACTCCTGCAAATTGTACCATCAGTAAAGGAACGTATGAATGAAATTCAAATATAGCAGACCAGTCAGCTTGGATAGGATCATAAAACAAGTCATAAAATTACGGAAATGACTCTGCAAGTCAAGACTACTTTGATTTTCTGTGCTGCTACACTCAACTCAAGCAATTCCTGCAATTTCAGTGTGTCACACAAAGTATAAAGTTGTAAATAATACAGTTTGTTCTTTTCTTTTTGGTACCTGAATTCTAGTAGAAGAGTTTCCAAGTTTTACGTTTTGATACGACGGACATTATAAACCGGGATTAGTTAGAGTGCTTTTCATAAAACCCTTGAGTTTTACAACTTTTTTACAACCACGAATTTTGAATGTTAAATTCTGGCGGCGCCCGCCGGATGTTTTGGTAAATAAGATTGACCATCGATTCTTTAGTTTTATGGTCCAATGCCCAGGAAATAGTCTTGCTCAAAACGCAACTATTAAATTTTAAAAGGTTTGTGCTGTACATTTTATGTAAAAGTGAAATAGTTCTATTTTGCCGCAATTTATTAACATGAAATGTAAGGGCGATTTATAGAACGTTACTTTCACTTTAATTCGACGTAACTTAACAAATTTGCTTAATTTATAGATTGTAAAGTTACGTGAAATTGGGAACAGGTATGCGCATGTGTCTGAACTCGCGACTTCTGACTATTTACACCTGTGCGGTAATTACGGAATATCGCTTCGTACGAAACCTTCATAAGAAGACCAGCAGGATTCGTACGAAGCGATATTCCGTAATCACCACCCTTGACAATAAGGGTGGTGATTACTCATTTTTGCAAATTTTGCGCATGATCGGCCAAGCTCGGCTTTTGACAGTACTACTTACAGCTAAATGAATCAGCAAAGTAGCGCTAAAGTGAAGTATAAATTTGCTAATACATTCCCATGTATTTTATTTAATTTTCTGTAAAGTTACGCCGAAGTAAAGCGGAAGTAAAGTGAAAGTAACGTTCTATAAATCGGCCTGTAATGTTTTCTTGGAAGAAATAATTTACGTTTTCTTACCCTCCTTATTATACTCCGCGTCTTAACTACATACTTCATGTCAAATAAGGAAAAATAAATAATCTGAATTTCCTGTTTACGTCTTCAAAAATGAGGCCTCAGCTGCTTATAAGACCTAATTAAAGGTACTTAGTAATTACATGCTTTGTTTTTTCCTGCGGTACATTTTTTAAAACAGGCTTTCGTAACATAATAATGGGTATAAGCACAAAATAAATTGTTGAATTCGAAAGTGTTAACCGCAATTTTGTATGATGATGAGTTGAATTTTAATATTGCAAAAGAACTGGCGTAATTAAGCAATTATTTAACCATTATAATAAACTACATTTTAACCTCATTTTAAGTTATATTAAAGACGTCTTTACTGATAGGATCACAATAGCAAAATCATTAGACAACATTCTTTGTTAGACAATATAGAAAATGGTTTATGACATGTCACTCCGAAAGCTTATTTATTTTTAAGAGATATTTACAACATATTTAACCATCATTATTCCCTTGGGCTTTGGGTCTTTTAGGTCAGGTTAGAAATTGCATCAGATATCACAAATGAAGAAGGTTTGACATTGGACACTTATTTATACTAGTGCTTTCCGAAGAAGATGAAAACACAGATAAAGATTTCTTAGAAATCGTAATAGAAATCCGTGACGTTTCTACGAAACGTTATAGGCCGATTTATAGAACGTTACTTTCACTTTACTTCCGCTTTACTTCGGCGTAACTTTACAGAAAATTAAATAAAATACATGGGAATGTATTAGCAAATTTATACTTCACTTTAGCGCTACTTTGCTGATTCATTTAGCTGTAAGTAGTACTGTCAAATGCCGAGCTTGGCCGATCATGCGCAAAATTTGCAAAAATGAGATATTCACCCTTATTGTCAAGGGTGGTGATTACGGAATATCGCTTCGTACGAAACCTGCTGGTCTTCTTATGTAGGTTTCGTACAAAGCGATATTACGTAATTACCGCCCAGGTGTAAATAGTCAGAAGTCGCGAGTTCAGACACATGCGCATACCTGTTCCCAATTTTACGTAACTTTACAACTATAAATTAAGCAAATTTGTTAAGTTATGCGGAAGTGAAGTTACGCCGAAGTAAAGTGAAAGTAACGTTCTATAAATCGCCCTTAAATTTTTTTACTGGGCATAAACACGTAATTTGTTATTAAGTTTATATAATTATGAAAACAGTTCAGGCTGGAATCTAAGCAGCAAATTTTGTAGCTGTTTATGGGTAAAGGTATTGCATTTTCTTTCAACGGCTTCAACTACAAAACGAAAGCCTAGGTATTCAATTAAAAATAATTAAAAGCGTTACTTCTAAAACGAGTCTTGCTTCACTTGACAAACAAATCGACGAAACGAACAAAATCACTCCTTACTCAATTTACACGTTTTATTTTATTTTTCTTTCAATTAAAAAATACACTTCAAGTTTCAAGACATCGCGGTACTAAAAACAGGACCTCGATTTTTACGAAAACCAGTTTATACACACTATCAACTCCTACGTCACAGATCACAGATCCACATTAAAAAACTGTCTGTGAAGTAGAAATTTGATTCTGTCAGATTTAGCCACTTTTTTAGATCAATATTTTGTGAAAATAAAAGGCTTACTTAGGGAGCCCTTGGTATAAAAATGTGCTATAATGTCTTAAATTCAATATTTCAAGTTTAGTTCATTGTAAAACTCTAAAATATACGGTTTACGTGTTAATGTTGTGCACCCTCCAGGATGTGAATTTTAAACGCAAATTTCTCGAAAAGGCAACCATGTCAAGAGGTCTGGTAAGTACCATTGCAAAATTAACATTTTCTTCTTTTACCTAGAACAAACCATACCCCTTGATATGGTTGCTTTCTCAAGCAATGTGCGTTTAAAGCTGACATCTTGGTGGGTCAACATGATCATCAGATTAATAAGGGATTTTTTATTCCTGCGGTAGATTCTCGGGTAATTTTAAATGAAGATATCGTAAATAAGATATTAAGGAACATTTTTACACCAATGGGACCTAAAAAACTCTATTATTTTTCTCTAAATAATTTTTTAAAAAGACCAATGTTGGAAACACAGAATAAGAAAAAAATGACCATTTTCTTTGGTCCGTAATGTTGGTTGCCTAAAAATATTTCACAGATGGTATTTTAATGCACTTCTGTGAACTGTGACGTAGGAGTTGACCGTGTGTATTGTCTATTTTTGTACTTACCGGTAAAGCGTCACAAGTTTCAATTGACAGAGAGTCCTCGCTACAGAAGGAGGGATCAGAAGGTTGCAAAAAGGGCGGCCGAGGAGGTGGCGGCAACATAAACTCCGGGGGTGGCCCCGGACAGTCACAGTCCGGGCCCCCTTCAAGGCCCCACATGGCCTCCAGACCTGGGGGAGGCTCGTCACGCTCTCCAGGTCTTTCCATAGACCCTATCCAAACACTGAAAAAAAAAAAAAATTTGTTAGCTTTGAAACAAATTAACAAAACAAATTGCAACATTGGGGACATCCTAGGGTCCTTAAATGAAGCAAAAAATATGTATTAACAGTGATTATTAATAATCACGCATAAACGCGATGGTACGTTGTTGGGGCATGTCTAGGAAGCCCCAGAAATTTGTTAAAAAAGTACCTCAAATACCCTCGGAGATATGAGGCCCAAAAGTGCGAATCTTTAAACGCTTATATCTTGGAGATAACAGCACATTTTAACGAAAGAAATGGCTAAATACAAAGCCACAATTTATCTAAAATAAATTTACCATTTGTTTTTTTTAATGGTCAAATTACATTTTTATAATCAATTTAATTTTACAAAATTTTCATGAAATGAAGCCGACAACAACGTCAATATGATCTAATGCAAAAATGTATGCTCAAGAATCTAATCAAATCAAATCAAATCAGTTTTATTACGGACATGCCACTTAACATAAGTACACATTATAATAACTTTATAAATTTTATGTACCTAAAAAATAATTAACAATTTAATTATTATCACAAATAGAAAAATAAAAAAAAAGATAACAATATCACCTTAAGATAAAATATTACAGACGAAGCAACATATTCTTAAACTTACCAAGCGAACAGTGGAAAAAATCGAATGAATCACCAGGGATCTCATTGGCGTCCCGACAAATTTTTACTAAAGGAGAGAAATAGCTATAGTTTGTTTTACTTGAGTCAACATAAAAAACATATTGGGTTCTATTCACTCTTGAAGGAACATGAAAGTTAATAAACTGCAACAACTCAGAACAATCAACTAAATTGTTTAGAAGTTTATATAAAAAGATTAATCCAGCATTTTTTCGCCTTACTGCGAGGCTGCTGATGCTTAAAGTGCTTAAGATTATATTTTTATCATAAAATTCAATGGCTATGCCCAACTTGAATGATGCATATCTCAAAAACTTATTTTGAACGCGTTCAATGTCTTTAATAAACACATTATAGTACGGGGACCACAAAACACAGCAATATTCCAAAATGGACCTAACCAAAGAGCAATATAAAACCTTAATACAAAAAATATTAGAAAAATCTTTGGAATTTCTTTTAATGAAACCCAACATTTTAAATGCACGAGAAACCTGCGCATTTATGTGATCATTAAAGCAAAGTATAGGATTAAAAATAACGCCAAGATCTTTGATTGACAGAACTTTATCTAAGTTTAAATTCATTATAGAGTAATCAAAAAATATCGGATTTTTAATCCTATAATAATGCATAACTTTACACTTTGAAATATTCAATAACATACCATTAAGCCAGCACCATTCTAAGACTGCATTAATGTCATTTTGGATAAGAAGGCAATCAGTAAAACTTTCTACGGATTTAAATAGCTTAAGGTCATCTGCGAATAACAAAAATTTACAATATTTGATAACACATCCTATGTCATTAATAAACAACAAAAAGAAGAGGGGAGAGAGGTGCCCTCCTTGTACTACACCAGATGTTGCGTAAATAGGATCTGATAAGTTATTGTAAATGTTAACATTTTGAGTTCTGTTTGTTAAAAAACTAGTAATCCAACGCAATAATGTACCTGTAACACCAATTTTATTTAATTTTGCTATTAAAATGTTAGTAGGCACCCTATCAAAAGCAGCTTTAAAATCCGTGTAAATTGTATCAATTTGTAGCTTATTTTCAAAACCTTGAATAACATATTGTTGAAAAACAAGCAAATTAGTAAGTGTCGATTTACTCTTGGAGAATCCATGCTGCTGACTAATAAGGCAACTCTGCAGAGTAACATTTATTTTATCATAGATAATGCCTTCAAATATTTTTGGTATAAAGGATATTTTGGAAATAGGACGATAGTTATCAACTAGGCTTCTATTGCCACTTTTAAAAATTGGAATCGTAAAACTTTTTTTCCATAAATCTGGAAATAATCCCACCCTTAAAGATAGGTTAAATAAAATATGTAAAGGTCGTATAAGTACGAACCTACACCTGTTTAAAAAAAATGACCCAAGTTGATCAGGGCCACTAGACTTGTTTACATCTAGTCGTCCTAATTTTTCCAAGATATCATTTTCTGAAATAACAATGTTTGATAAATTAATAACACTATTTATGTGACTTAAATCCGGGATATCTAAATTAAGATCAACATACAAAGACTGAAATTTATTCGCAAAAAAATTAGTAATTGCTTTTATATCACTGGACTGCTCACCATTAAATGACATTGTGTTGGGAAAACCACTTGTATCCCTTAAATCCTTTACATATTTAAAAAAACTAGAAGTATTCTCTAAAACATCATTCTCGACAGAGAGAATGTAATTATTATAGCATTCAGCAATTAAAAGTTTGCACTCTTTTCTTAAGTTACTAAATAATGCATAGTTATTGGACGAACTGAATTCTTTATACTTTTTATGTGCATATCTTTTGTTTTTGATTAGTTGTTTAAGTTCCTTAGTGTACCACTTAGGAAAATTGGATTTAGAAATTACCTTAGCGGGAATATAATTGTTTACTACATTAAATATGATATTATAAAAATATTCCGTACTCACATTGATATCATTGGATTCATTGATTACATCCCAATCAGTGGATGCCAACAGCTGATTTATTAAGATATAATCAGCGTTCTTAAAATTAAGCTGCCTAAACTGATAGCTAATTTCAGATATTTTTTCCACTGTTCGCAATTGAAATACAAGGGCTGGATGATGTCGATCAATAGGCACCAGGGTATCATTGGAGACACGAACCAGGACGCCTGCTTCAGAAGTAAAAATTAAGTCCAACATGACTCCATAAACATTTGTCTCGGTGTTGACTTGATAAAGGTTTAGGTAAGCAAAAGTGTCACAAAGAATACGGACTCTGTCAGTGGGCGAGAGGGGCGCACACACACCAAGATCATCGTTTTTCCAAGTAACATTAGGCAAATTGTAGTCACCACATAACATTATTTTGGCGTCAGGATACATATCAGCCACTTGTTCAACTGCGCTAGCGTGATTGAGATATGAGTCAGTTGAAGAACTTGGTGGAATGTATACAACCCCTAGGATAATTTTGTCGCATCGAGAACTTGGATTAAGGACGACAAAGAGCTGTTCCACATTACCACAATCAAGCTCAACTAGTTGAGCATCAATGGCATTCCTCACAGCTATCATAACACCTCCACCACGAACATGAACACTAGTTTTCTGAGTACGGTCTTGTCTATAAACATTGTACCCATAAGCAAGCAGTTCAGCAGAGTTAAGGTCACTGGACAGAAAGGTTTCAGTTAGAAGCACAATATCATAGTCCAAAAGGGACAGAGCACTGGAGAAATCCCTGATTTTGGTACGTAGACCACGAACATTTTGGTAATAAAGAAGAAACGCACTATCATTCGTTGGAAAGTTAGATAATGGCTTCGTAGGCAATGGCTTTATGCTTGCTGAGGGGGTATTTGTGAAAACCCCAACTGCCCATTTGTGTTAGGGTCCGGAGAAGGCTTCCTGGTAATCTTAAAATCCACAAACTCCCTAATTGCAACGCCCATGGGCCATCCCTTCGAATCAAGTAAAGTATTAACAAGCGATTGCTTCACCCCAACCTTGAAAGAAGTCACATCTTCCTTATTTGATAATTGAACAATTTTTACATCTGTAAGCTTGAAATTTACAGAGATATAGTGCTTAATAATGTCAACCGTTGTGCCAGCTTCAACTCGGTAAACATGAACCCATTTAATTCGATCAGCAGCGCTAAAAAGGGGGCCAGGATTAGCATTTGAAGTAGATTCATTATCAATCGATTTCTCACCGATAAATACTTGTTTGGCGGTTTTCCTTTTCCGTTTATGAGAAACAGGAATAAATCCATCATTAATGCCTGTATTATTGGCCAAAATAGCGTTTTGCACAGCATTATTTACTTGAGATTGCATAAAGTTAGGGTTATTTGTTGGATTCATGGCATCTAGATGAGTTTTTAAGATTTATTTTACAAACTATGTTGCCGAACTTATGCAACTTTGTTCGCATTTTTCTCGATGAATATTTTTTTTGAAAATTTTCTAGGGATCCCTGTGAATGCCCCAAGAGCGTACCATCGCGTTTATGCGCCATTTTTTGGACCCCTGTTTATTAAATGGATTTCCAGGACTATAAGTAATATCCCTGCAATATTTAATAGGTATTTAGTAGATTTAGTCATAACAAAGGTATTGCAATGTTATTTTTTGATAAGTTAGCATGACTTGGTACAAAACAATTTTTAGCCGTATTTAATGTATGATAAATTTTTGTTTAGGTAATTCATCGAATTTAATTGTGATTACTTCGTTATCGGTTTCTTTCCATGATTTGATTTGCCGCTCTACTGTCGCCGCACACACAAATAAGCGCCGTGCTACTTGGCAAGAACAGTTTCACGTAGTCAACGATCCGCCGTAGAAGCGCCGCGGTATTCACTCTCTTATACATCTAAACAAGTTAGGTTAAAATACAAACAAAATGTTCCGCGTGGTCTGTTCAACCGCTAACAAACTAGCAAAATGCAACTACTCCTCTTTACCAGCCCCTAAAGAAAACCCCGAGGTGTTGTACTCAGGCATTTTCATCAACAATGAGTGGCACAAGTCGAAATCCGGCAAGACGTTTCAAACCATAAACCCGTCGAATGGTAAAGTCATTACCGATGTACAACAAGGCGGTGCTGAAGACATAAACTTGGCAGTTGACGCTGCGAACGCCGCATTTCGCTTGGGATCACCGTGGCGCACTATGGATGCCTCCCAACGCGGACGTCTTCTGTACAAACTTGCCGAACTAGTCGAACGCGACGCTTCGTACATCGCAAGTCTGGAATCGCTTGACAACGGTAAGCCGTACCATGTCGCTTACCCTGTTGACGTTATGGGAACCGCTAAGGTACTCCGCTACATGGCTGGTTACGCCGACAAAATCCACGGCAAAACCATTCCAATCGACGGCAACTTCTTCGCCTATACGCGCCACGAACCCGTTGGTGTGTGCGGCCAAATCATCCCTTGGAACTTCCCTCTACTGATGATGGCCTGGAAAATTGGACCTGCGCTTACAACAGGGAACACTGTCATTCTTAAACCCGCAGAGCAAACACCTTTGAGCGCGTTGTACCTAGCCCAACTCGTTAAAGAAGCTGGCTTCCCTGCAGGAGTCGTAAACGTAGTTCCTGGGTTCGGCGACGCGGGTCAAGCCCTGGTGGCGAGCCGTAAGGTTGACAAGATCGCTTTCACCGGGTCCACAGAAGTTGGGCTAAAGATTCAGCAAGCGTCCGGTGTTGGGAACTTAAAGCGTACTACCTTGGAGTTGGGAGGAAAGTCGCCAAACATTATTCTTGCAGACGTCGACATAGAAAAGGCTGTCGAAGGCGCACACTCAGGCGTTTTCTTTAACCAAGGGCAAGTCTGCTGTGCCGGCTCGCGTACCTTCATTGAGGACTCAATATACGACGAGTTTGTCGAGCGTTCAGTCGAACGCGCTAAGAAACGTACAGTTGGTAACCCTTTCGACCCAAAAACGGAGCAAGGACCACAAATCGACGAGACGCAAATGAACAAAATCCTATCCCTTATCAAAGAAGGTACAAAAGAAGGAGCTAAACTTCTAACTGGGGGACAACGTCACGGCGATCAAGGCTACTTTGTACAACCAACCGTATTTTCCAATGTAGAAGACAACCACATTATAGCCAAAGAGGAGATCTTCGGACCAGTTCAACAGCTCATGCGCTTTAAGAAATTGGACGAAATAATCGAACGCGCCAACAATACGAACTACGGATTGGCATCCGCTGTTTTCTCGAACGATTTAGACAAAGTCAACTACCTCGTGCAAGGGTTAAAAGCTGGTACCGTTTGGGTGAACACTTACAATGTCTTAACTGCGCAAACACCTTTTGGAGGGTTCAAGGACTCAGGACATGGGCGCGAAATGGGAGAATATGGTCTAAATCAGTATACTGAAGTCAAATGCGTTATTCAATCCATTGTACAGAAGAACTCGTAAGCATGAGACTGGACGCGATATTGGACAAATTTTCTGATGTTTTTACGTAATATTTACGCCATAGGTACTATATCGTACATTAGTCCGTAAATTCAACATTCTTGTTTATATTTTTATATGCCCTTTTACGTGCATTTAAATGCATACATATACTTTAGTTTATAATGTAATATTAAAATAAATGTGTTAAACAAAAATTTTGCCTTTTGTTCCTACCTTACAATTTTGCCTAAAAGAAAAAATACCTAATTCTAAAATTAAATCAAGTTATTTTGATAAGTTTTTAAATAAAGAGACCTTGAATAAAAGGTCATGGGAGCATTTATTATGCCTTTAACAAGTAAATATAGGCAACCAACGTTTCCCTTTATTTATAAACTAAGAGATAATATAGGGTCCTGTTTTTTAAGGACATCTAGCGTGATTGTTTTAAACTATTTGTATTCGCGAACTTATTTGCAAAAATTGAGATAAAATTGATTAAATTAAAGTTTTGCTGTACTTGCAATACATAAATTAAGTTATTAATGTAATTATTCTGAATTTTTTTTAACATAAAAAATATTTGAAAAATGCAGTTCTATTAAAAATATCAAGGATAAAAAAACATAACATCAACAATAAAAATTGTGTTTAATTTGCGTTTTGTTATTGTTTATAGCCAAACTGGCTGAAATTTTATTTAAATTGAGGCAAACAAACAAAACCCCTAGACAGACTAAATAAAAAAAAATTTAATTTACCAAAATGCCTTTTTATAATAAAAAAAATTGTTCCATTTAAAAATAAAAATTGTTATTTTTTTATTTTTTAATGTGTTGTATTTTACTATAATTTAAAAGGACCTTTTCTCTTAAGGGGTTGGCAAATGTCATGTTCTTTTTTATAAACAAATTAATTTTTAACGAAAAATGTCGCGAAGCATATAAACTGTGGTTGTAATGTTAGTTTCCTAAAATCAACAAAAAACACCACTTTCTGGTCATTGCTCAGTGGGTTTATAAGAGTTGGTTGCCTAAAATCAACAAAAAACAACACTTTCTGGTCACTGCTAAGTGGGTTTATACGAGTTCATTTTAATTAAAAATTGTCTTTACCGGGAACATAAATAAACAAAGCACAAGTTGACATATTCTAGAGGTCCATCAATAAGCATTTAAATACCGAATTTTGACAATTTAAAATGCAAAAAATAGTGCTTATAAATTGCCATAATTTTGTATTTAAACGCTTATTGATGGACCTTTAGAATATGTCAACTTGTGCTTTGTTTATTTATGTTGCTGGTAAGCACAGTTTTTAATTAAAATTAACTCTTATAAACCCACTGAGCAATGACCAGAAAGTGGTGTTTTTTTGTTGATTTTAGGCAACCAACATTACATAACCACAGTTTTTATGCTTTGCGACATTCCCTTTAATGTGCTGATCTATCTCAAATGTCAATTGACACTGCACTCGTCCAACAAACATAATTAAATTAAACAATCCTGTTAGTCGCGTCAAACTAGCATTTCACCTCTAACTTTGGGGAAACTCAATGGATTGACTTCATTTTTTTTGCAAAACATTCAGAAATAAATTTAAATCACTAATAAAAACTAAAATTGCGCCGCTAGTCCTTCCTGAATTTTTTATACTCTTCGCAAACTGTAACTTGCTTATTATTAAATCTATAGAAAAAATCATTCTTATGAAAATTAAAGAGAATAAAATTTTGTAATAAAAAAAATATTGCCCGCCCCCCTTCGAGCTCCACCCCCTTATAGTCCCCCAAATTTTAAATATTTTTTTTTCATGCTTATTTTTTAAGAAACAGAAAAAACGTTCATTAATTACTAAATTAAAAAAAAATGCTCCCCCACTATGCCCCCCCAACTTGGAAAAATTTGTATCTCGCTTATTATTAAACATTTATATCAATTTTTTTTTTTTAATTTGGTAAATAATGAATGTTGATTTTGTTCCTTAAAAAATAAGCATAAAAAAAAATTACTTAAAATTTGGGGGGTTATAAGGAGGCAGAGCTCGGAGGGGGGCGGGCAATATTTTTTTTATTACAAAATTTTATTCTCTTTAATTTTTATAGGAATGATTTTTTCTGTGGACTTAATAATAAGCGAAATATAGTTTGCGAAGAGTATAAAAAATTCAGGAACGACTAGCGGCGCCATTTTAGTTTTTATTAGTGATTTATATTTAATTCTAAACGTTTTACAAAAAAAATGAAGTCAATCCATTGAGTTTCCCCAAAGTTAGAGATTTTAAGGTTTTTCATGCTAGTTTGACGCCACTATGTATGTTAACGCAAGTAACATAAACTTTGTTCTTGTTGTTATTTTATGCAAACCTTGCTTGTTTGTTACTGTTTGTAGGTGTCAACTGTCAACTATTTGTTCACTCAACATAAACGAACATTTTCAGTATAAATTGTTAACGCCAATTAAACCTTGTAATCAATATGAGTTTTCATTAATTACCAGGGGAGTATCGTTTCAAAAATAACATTGGAATATTTGAAATGCATTTGCTGTATGTGGTTGCAATAAATACATACTTTGAATGTTGTACTTATACAGGGTGAACAAGTAAACAAAAATATGCAAACAGATTTTAAAAAGGACCAACAGGATTGGCACTAGTTTAATATTCAAAAAAAAGTAATTTTAAAAATGCCCCATTTAAATGAAAATGATCCAAATTTTTTTTTTGCATAACTCACTGTGTATAAATAAAATAAATTTGCACTTAATGTGTTGTCGTTTATAACATAACCTAGTTCTAGTTTATTTAATTTACTAACGAAGGAAAATTATTAAATTAAGATTAGTGTTTGCATTATAATCTAGATGATACACTAAAAACTATGATAACAATTTATCTAGGTGGTTATATATTTACATTTTATTACATTTTGTTTGTTGGTGCTACTTTTTTCCATAGACTCAAGATTTATTATTTATTTAATTAACTTTTAAAGGCAACCTTAACTGTGAAACCCGATTTTTTTTGAAGTCAACTATTTGGCGAACAAAAATTGTATAAAAAAGTCTAAATGTAGATTCGTATTCTACAGCATAAAAGCAATCTTCAAGAATAGTTTTATTAAAATCGGAGACAAAAATATTTTTAGTGAGCTTTTTTGTAAATTTAGACATCTTAATAATGTGCTCTAGCAAAAAAACGAAATCACTGTAAAAAAATCCAATTCCAGATTTGGTTACTACGCCTTTTAATTAGCTTAAAAACATACTTTCAAACAAATCGATTTTTGGATATTTTTTCTCATTTTTACCCAAGGGGTAAGGGTCCAAATATCCTCAGTTTTTTTATCGCCACGACCGCAAATAATTTTTGCCATAAATGAAAACTTGCATGCGTATGTAAAACGAGCTGCTGAATTCAAATTTAAAATTTACACCTTTGCAGCGCTTTTAGTTTTATTGCTACGAGCTTTTAAAGTCAACTTTAAGCGCGACACCTGATTTTTTTTTAAACCACTAATTTGGTAAATAATAAGTTTAGGTAAAAATCTAAATGCAGATTCTTATTTTACAGCGTAAAAAAAATATTTAAAATAAACTTCATTAAAATCGGAAACAAAAAATATTTTTGAAGAGCTTTTTTGAAATGGGTAGGTAAGGGTCTTTTATTCTGCCAGTCCAACAGTCAAAAGTTCTTGTCCGTCCGTCAGTTTAACATAATGAAGAATGAAATTTTAAATTTATACAAGTTTAAATTACTAGAGGAATTAAATAATTGTTTTAATTAAATTAAAATGACACAAAATTTAACTATAAAAAAACGCCTAAGTTAACATTAAAAAAATGCTATTTTTGGGCTTTTAGGAAGTTGGACCAAAATTGTTCCTTTGTAACAAAACTGAATACTTAAGACAAAAAGAGAAAACGTTACCAGTTTCGAATAGACGCGTTTCACATTCACATTGTTTTAATTACTTAATTAGTGAAACGTCGAAAATAAAAAAAACTTTATTTGTTTTGGGAATTGTTTTCGTATCATTGTTGATGCTTTAATTATTAAGTGTTATTTTATCTATTGTTTGCGATAGTATGATTCATTTAAACACACTTAAAAATGGTTCAATATATCCTGCATTTTTAGAAAGTCCTTTTATAAATAAAAACTTAAAAGAGGATTTATCTAAAAAAACCTTACCTTGAGAATCCATGAATTGCGGTAATCCGAATAGAAAAAAAAACAAATAAACTAAATCACGCAACACAAAAACACTCTTGGTAGTAAATTACGAGGCGAAAGCTTAAATTCCGTAGATTTATCCACGAAAGGGGTTAAGCGCTGCACATATAATAATCCGGTAACAAAAACAAAGACCGCCGCTAACTTCGAAGGTGGGCCGTCGTCGTTTTTACGTAAGCTCATAACTCGTAGTTTCGAAGAGCGACCCAACTTTGGCGTAGCTTCACCACCGCTTCTCGTACATAGACTGTCGAGCGAGCGAACCGACAGGCAAGTCTGCGCGCCAGCTGTACGAAAGCATGGTATTCTACCCCACTATGGTCCGTCTGTGCAGGGCCAATACAACAGGAACGTAAGCATGGTGCTCAAAGTTAGTAGAGAGGGTAATAATGTCATTATTTTCTCATTTAACAGTTGATCATGTCTTGAACGCCAGGTAGATGCCGTGGTCAGCACTATATGCCGTCAGAAAATGCATCGAAAGTAATGTTTCTCACTCGTAAGTTAATATTTTATCTATACTATGCGTCCAATGTACGTACTTAGTACGTATGTCATTCAAAAGTATAGTAGAGTGCATTCTTCCAAGGCAAACATTGAGATGAGCAAGTATTTGGCTTAGAATCGCTAGAGTGCCTTGAAGAATTAACAGATATTGTCACCTTATAGAGTGGCGCTATGCATCATTCCATCTCTGTCATACAGATTCTGTTATCAACATAATAGCCAAAGTGACAACAATTACAATAATGGTTGACAGAATCTGTATGACAGAGATGGAATGATGATTGGCAGATGATCGCGTCACTCTATAGACAATTCAAACAAGAGAAATGTCACATTTTTGGGCAGACAAAAAGTGATTCTTAGCAAGGCATACTTCATTTTATCAGGCCGGCTCACTCATGTTTATTTTTTTGAATCCTGGAGGCCTTAATTTCTAGAAGATCCAGTTTTGTGACGTCACAGAAATTAGTTTGGCTACTCGCTAACGGTAACGCTTTAGTCATCAATAAAAGTGAATAGAGCAAAATTACCGGTCAATTCTTCCAGGCACTCTAAGAATCGCCAAAAAGCCATAACAAATTTCTATTTACAGAGTGTTCAAAAAATGGCGCATAAACGCGATGGTACGCTCTTGGGGCATTCTCAGGGATCTCTAGAAAATAGTCAAAATCAATCTGTTATATTCATTGAAAAAAATGCAAACAAAGTTCCATAAGTTCGACAACACAGTTTGCAAAATACATCTTAAAAGCTCATCTAGATTCTTGAGCATACATTTTTGCATTTTGATCATATTGACATTGTTGTCAGCTTCATTTCATAAAATTTTCGTGAAATTTAATTGGTTACAAAAATGGAATTTAACCATTTAAAGGATAAACAAATGGTAAGAAAATTTTAGATAGATTGTGCCTTTGTATTTAGCCATTTCTTTCGGTAATAAGTGCTGTAATCTTTAAGATTAAGCGTTTAAAGTTTTGCATTTTGGGGCCTCATATCTTCCATAAGATAAATTTTTTTAAACAACTTTTTGGAGCTCCGTAGATAGGCCCCAATAACGTACCATCACGTTTATGTGCCAATTTTTGGACATTCATTAATAAAAACAAGAATGTCTTGTTCATTATTTTTAAGGCTTAAGATTCAGATCGAATTTAGCAGATGGACTCGAGTCCTTAACAATTTAGGGCAAAAAAATGTTTGGCTTGTTTCGCTATAATAACCTTAACTATCTCTTCAGATTCAAGAGGTTTTAAACAGTTGGTCAATACGGTTTTAATACCTCAAACTAAAGCGACAGTATCCTAAATTTTGGTCCGCAACGATTAAGACTTTTTAAATGTCGGTTCATCTGTTGCCTAGTTCGGACGTACCTTAATGTTATTATTGTTTTTCCTGATTTCTTTATTGTTTAGTTCACGCCAATCATCGTAGCTGTCAGCTGCAGAGCAACAGAAGATGTTATCTGCTTGGTGGTTGTCTTAATTCGTTACCTACCATATTTCTACCTGTTTCTATTCCCAACGTCAAACTCGAGGGTTGAAAATGAAGTGTTCTGACATTCTCAAATTGGCCTTAATCTAAACTTGGTTGTTAAAATGTTCATTGTTGGATTTTTTATCCTTTGTTGATTAATACACGGTTTGGTAATGACAAGCTTTGTTAGATTTTAAGATTAATTCTATCCTACAATTTTCATTGATTGAGCGCCGTGCCGCGCGTTTAAATTTAAAGCAGGGGATTTGACGATTTGGAATTTGGATAACGCGTAAGTAACTTCAAACTTTTATATTTTGTTAAAAGCTCCGCTGTTTCGTGAATTTGGTCGCTTAAATTCAGAAGGATACTTGAATTAACGAAATTCATCAGCATTTTTGTGTGTGAAACATCAAAATTGTGCTTTAAAAACGACAATATGCGTAGATGTTCCATGGTAAAGGTAAACCTTACGAGATAAATATGTAAATTTTTTTCCATTTGTGTCTCATTTGAGTTAAAAGCACGTACTTTTATATCAAAAATTATGCCATTTAGTTTTCCATTCTTTGAAATCGTGACAGCACTGGCCAACAATCCGTTGTACCAAATGCTATTCTATTTTTCTACGAGAAACTAAAAAAACTTTTAAAGTTGTCGCCGTGATGGGCTGTCTACGCAAATCTCAAACAAAATGCAAATTTTAGCCGTGTTCCTTTTATTGCTCTGTAACCCTGTTGTTTGCCTTTGAAAATCCTATCTTGGATGTGTTCGTCGCCTTAATTAAAACCACCCTTTTAGTTGTACACGGAGGTTAAAGTGATACGCTAACAAAATTCACTTTAATTTAAAACATTCGGTATTTGTTTTAGTCTGGATAGTGGATCGTTTAATGAATTTCTGTCAAGTTAAGAACCTCTTGATGTGTAGGTGTTTTAACTAAAGGATTCCTCAGCCGAAAAAGGATTGCGACAAGAAAATCCAATCTCAGAGAATAAAAAATCAAATTAAAATTTAGACACCTTAATTCTGAATACATAATAAATTGTTTCTAATTTGGAAGCTTTAAATTAATTTAAAAATTCGCTCAAGCTGTCGTCCGCCGTTCTTCTTCAAAGATTATTTAAATTCTACTAAACATAATTACTTTTGCATGGCTTAGTCTATAAAAATTAGATTTAAATTAAAACAAAGTTATGCAACGATTTGCATTCGTCAAAAGTTTTAATTCTAAATATTTTCTTACCATTTTTAATTAATTTCGGTCTGAGCTCAAACAATTTTATTCTTTTTAGGTGCAATTTTATTTTATACTTTAAGTACCTAGTTAGTACTGAAATATAATCTCAAGTTTAATTTTTAAGAATCCATTTATTGAGTCCTACAACGAGGTCCTTTAAGATTTCTAAAATCAGTGATTGGTTCATTGTTGACCTGCATAATCAAAGTCCTTTAATAACCCAATATAAATTGGTATTTTTCGATTTGAATTTGTTTTGTATTCAAAAAGAATGTTCCACGCTAAGAAGATTTCGTTTGCTCATCAGAAGCTATTGTACTTTAAATTGAATACAGTAGACTAATACTTGCTCGAGTGCCTCAAAGCAACAAGAGATCTTAATTATTGACTTCTAAATGGAAAACCTTATCGCCTTACTAATGCTTTTTCTCAATTCAGTCAATTCCCATTTATTTCCCTCAACATCGACTTCGCGTTGCACAAGAAGCCTTAATAATTTTTGTTGGCTGCAGCAGACATTGATTCCAACTAATCCATAAATCATACACGTAATGTTGAATAGCTGGTAAGTGGATCCTCTTCTTTCGGTATAAAGACTGAAGGGTTGCATCTGACACAGGCTAGGCTGATGGTAAAACATCTATTCATTATCTGAAAGTGTTGAGTAAGGAGAAATGACGAAGCACTAAGTTAGTTAAGGGGCTGCCTGCTTCATACTCGGCATAATTAGGTTATTTGGATTCATTACAACACTATTCATCGTAGATCAATATGCTATTCATATGTGCTGGAGATTACAACCAGACTTCTTTACAAAGTTTAAACATCAAGGCATTGTTGGGAGTGAACGTGAAATTCTCACTGTTTAAACTACAAATTGACTTTACGTAGAAAATTACTACTTATACAAGAACATAAAAATCAACCAGAATGTGCGAGCTTTTCCACCAAATGTCACTTAAGAGTCTCATATCTCCTCCGACTACCATGGTGAGACGCGAATCGGTGCGGGGAACGCTAGCATGAGAGAGCCTACCGTCGAATGGAAAAAGAGTGTATGTGCAAAAATCGGATTTTGAAATAATAAGGTTTTATTAAATATGCTTCACATTAAACTGCTGGTACACCTTCAGACGTATTAATATCTAAATATTTATCAATAAAATAATGTATAAAATATGATTATCGTTTTCGCATGGTCCAAAAAACGTATAAATCAGTAAACATGTTAAAATCAGATACATCCTTTTTCCATTGTACGATAGAAGCTGGCGGAGGGGGAACCCTTTCCTATGTAAATATTCTTGTAATTTAGACTTCAAATATCTTTGCTGATTCTTATCCGATTTTTAAAAACTTGGTGTTATTGGAAAGCTTATTGAATTTGTAATACTTATTGTTTTTTAAAATTTGTGTTTGAGCGCTGAATTTCTTAAAAAAAATAGTTGTTGTTTTTGGCATGGTTTACCCACCTTTAAACTGTTATTTTTGCCAAACTAGGGACCCAAGTCAAAATGTGCCAAACAATAAGTATTTTAAAAGAAGTTAAGGTAATGCTACCAAAATTTTAAAATCATTGCGTTAATAATAACTCTAAAAACTGCGGTCTAAGTTGTACACAAATTTGCATAAGAGAAGGTGGGATATAGGGCTCTTAATGAGCTGCGTTAAAAAATGTGCACATATAAGAAGCATCAGACTGATTGCCCCTCCAGTTTTGTTGTCTCAAGAAATAAAACTGTATGTTGGTTTAACGAAGAGAAAATTAAGTAGAGGTTCGATATTGATTGGTTTTTTACAAGAATAGATGGTACCTAAGTCTAGACGTGCTTTGAATGATCCATTCTGTTGACACAGTTGAGATGCGCTAATGACCTACAGGTTGAGATAGTTTTTATTCAACCGAAGGTTTAAGCTTACCTAATTCCAAAGCTGTGCAGTTTTTAACTTTTCAACAGACTCAAAGTCTTTTGAAAGGCAAGAATATCCCAGAGCTAAGCTCGTTGCAGCTTGAAATTCAAGGAGAATTTTCGCAAAGCGACGGCGTCTTAATTACAAAAAACTTTTACAAGTTGAGAACTACCCACATTTAAGAATATTTTTTACTAATTTCACTGCATAAAGTTTGCCAACATAACGAAGCGCTTAGAGCACAATATTTCAAAATCAGGTAGATCCAATTTCTAAAGGCCTAAACAAAGTCAATTTCAAAGAAGCTCCGACGATTAGTTTTTGTGGGATTTCAACCTCTGATCTAGAAGAGTTAAATCATCTTCGTAATTCTTTTATAGCTTCCACAAAGATCTTGAAGCAATATCGAATATCAAGGGTCGTGTAATACCAATCATATGGTCTGATAGGCACAAAGGTTATTATTTCGGGGCTGACTCGATTTGTATCTGAATAATCCCTAGTTGACTGGCGAGGCCTACACACGGCTGATGTTTATCAAATATGATTTTTATTCGGCACTACTTTAATGCTAGAATGACTACAAAAGGGAACTTAGTGCGGCTGGAAATAGATGATAAAAGTTTGGTCGTTTTTTAGAGGTTGTTCGAGGAAGCTATGTAACACGCGAATACACACAAGTTTAGGGGAAATATGCTCCCTTTATAGGCTTCAAATACATTCCCTTCGTTCAGTTGTTGCTTTTTAATATTTCATGGAAAGTATAACGTTTAATTAAGGTAGATTTGATGTGTGTACGACGGGAGTACGTAATGATTCATTAGTGTTTGTTTTCTTTATGTTATAAGGAACATAAAAGCTGAGTCTGAATATAATTAGTTGCGATTCGTCTCGCGTTGTTCCGCTTGTTCAACTCTGTGACAACTCTATCGGATAGCAAAGCAAGCTATGTACAGGCCCTGTCATCTGTTACATTAATTCAAAGACACAGATCTTTGATCTAACAGATGCTGTACCTAAACGTTTTAATATTTACCTTGTCGCAATTACAATACTCATATTCGAGTACAAGAGCGCTGAAGGCAAATTAGGTTTATGTATTAGATGAACTTATTAGATCGTTCTATTGGTCATTGGACGTCTAAAGGCCGATTTATGGAACGTTACTTTCACTTTTCTTTCGCTTTACTTCGGCGTAACTTTACAGAAAATTAAATAAAATACATGGGAATGTATTAGCAAATTTATACTTCACTTTAGCGCTACTTTGCTGATTCATTTAGCTGTAAGTAGTACTGTCAAAAGCCGAGCTTGGCCAATCATGCGCAAAATTTGCAATAGTGAGATATTCACCCTTATTGTCAAGGGTGGTGATTACGAAATATCGCTTCGTATACGAAACCTGCTGGTATTCTTATGTAGGTTTCGTACGAAGCCATATTCCGTAATTACCGCCCAGGTGTAAATTGTCAGAAGTCGCGAGTTCAGACACATGCGCATACCTGTTTCACCAATTACCAATTTCACGTAACTTTACAATCTATAAATTAAGCAAATTTGTTAAGTTACGCGAAAGTGAAGTTACACCGAAGTAAAGTGAAAGTTACGTTCTATAAATCGCCCTTAAAACGTCTTGCGAAAATTAACGGAACGACTTCTTAATTAAGACACCAAACTAAACCAACCTTTTTGGTGTAAAAGCAATTAAAGAACTTGTGCACCTCCTACCATGTTCCATAAAAAAAAATGGCCATGAGCTTTAAATTCGGCGAATGCACATTTTTTATTTCGCGAATTTGATTGTTCATCGTTTCGCTATGTGCTCGCTTTAATATTATAATCACTGGGATACTTTAAAATGAAGACTGACTTTTCCTTTTCCGGCTCTTGTTAACCTCTCTAATTCGTTCAAGAAGCACGGAGAATAAAATAATTTGCACTGGTCTTAAATAATAAAAAGCGCAGTAAGTAATAAAGTCGTTGCAAAAAATCGTCTACTGCAACTGAGTCAAAAATAAAAGTATCTACATCCGCGGAACTGGTATGGTTGAAAAGCAATTATTTTAGGTAGTTATATTTGAAGTTACCCAGTGGAACCAACATGGCCATCTGGGGTATGGTCTGTTATTATAAAACCGCAACTTGTACAACGAAATAAAGTTATTAAACCTCTAATGGTTTATGTGTCTCATTTTAAAATGAAGTTATTAGTGGTCGGGCTTTAACTACCTAATTATTTGCTATTATCAAATCATTGCTTTTAATAAAGGCTCCATTACTTGGAATGTGTCAGCTCCATATGCTGCAGCTGGATAGAAAATTAAAAAACTTCTACATTTACTGTAAAATTGAGAACTTGATTATGTGTGAATTTATCGACCACACTTTATTTTTCTTATCAAAAAGGTCTGGTTAAGGACACATCTTTTTTATGGTGATTTCTTAAGAGGGGCGTTTCAAATTCATAAATGATGTTCTGTGCTCTCAAAAGTTCGTAAAAAGTCATCTTCCTGAATGTCAGTTATTTTTGAAATTTTAACAAAATATGTAAAAATACCGAGTAATACATCAATAACTATGATTAAAAATATGTAAGATAATGTTTGTAATACATAGAAGTGGTACTGATGCAAGAAATAATAAAAATATGGTAAAATAGTACTTTTGGTGTTTTCTTTGTACATTTAAATCTTTAAACGAGCACATCTATATTAGGGAAAAACGTAAGTTGCAATTTTAATCATTTACAAGCTTAAAAAAACCATGGTAAATAAACGTATTATGGTTTGGCATAGACCACGTAATGCATATTAACCAAAAAATGTATCCGTAGTCGAAAAAAAAATCAAAAATAGTACAATGATTTTTGAAGTCAGATTTTCGATACAAAGAAATAACCGATTTAAATGAAACCATAATACGTTTGTAGCCCCATTTTTGTAGTTTTCAAAACTACGCTTAGTTTTAATATACGATGGGGCCCTCATGTAGATGTGCTACTTGGTAGAATTTGCGGGAGCTCCACAGAGATGCCTTATACGAGCTTCTAGGAGCACAGATTCGGAAATTTGTGAATTTGAAACGCCCGTCTTAAACTCTTAGAAATTCATGTTTTGGGTTTAAAACAATTAGTTAATAAATTTGCATATCATTTGCAGGGGCAAACCTTTTTGGTCTATAAATCTTTTTCAGTCCCAAAAAGTATTACCCGTTTCGGAAGCACTGACAGAGACAATATTTAACTTGGGCTTCCCTTTCATCTTCCAAACGATTAAATCCGGGTATAATTTTACCAAATATCGAATTACCAAAGGCACCGCATAAAATCGTGTCGTTGTTTAAAAAACTTAAAATTACTCGCATGAATATATAACTATGTGATGGTTTGGCTGTACTTCCACGTAAATTATTATTGATGATGTTAACGTTTTCTATTTATCTATCCACTGACTATTATTCATTCTATCAACGAATAATGTATGGGTAATGTTTTTCCCATTTTGTTAAATGCGGCGTCTGAAGTATGACTTGCTTTTTCTCACAAACGCTGCGGCGGATAATGTTTATTTAATAGTAGGGTGCGTAATTTGTACAACACATTTACGCTTTTATTCTGGTTTTTAAGCTTTTGTTCCAATTTAACAAACGCGGTTTAAAAAACGAGAATATCGAAGGGCATGATTTACAGTTTGCAGCAGCCATTACTCACCAAGTTTTTTCATTAAAAACCTGAAAAAATAATTAATATGCAACCTAATGTAAACACCTAGTAGTTAAACAACACAAACGTAAGCTTTAAACCTCTTAAAATTTGCTAATTGTTCCAAAAACTAGTCGGTAAAAAAATGGCGAATGCGCCGGGCCAGAAATTGCATATAATTAACAAAATTGTTTGAATCAAAACATTCCGAATAGGGTACTTATTTTCGCAACTAAAATAAAACTGCAGGCGCCTATAATTTCTTATCATTAACAAATGAAACAAAGTTAACGAACTTTTTAATTGTAACAAAAGTGGCAAACTTTGCTAATTAAAACCTTCAGCATAATTTTTAATTTTATTTACACTTTATGACCAAATTTTTGCTTACTTATATAAATTTACCTTAGCACATTTAATGACTTCATAAAAAGAAGTATAAACATAAGTTGCGCGCCAACATCATACAATTAAATTTAATAAAGGGTTTTGCTCATTTGCAATCTTCCCTATCAGATTGAATGTTGCATTATTTATTTAACGAAAATCATAATTAAAATATCTTAAGCTCCCCGAGGGAGTGTAATTATTGCTTGCGATATTAACATTTCAATAATATTGTATGTGAATACGTATTTAATAATCTGAATATTATTCAAAACGCACACCCCAAAATAAACCAAAACAATTCACATTAATCTGAAATATATTAATAATTATATACGTGTGGTGTGACAGATTTAATTATTGCTGCGTTCAGCTGCAAGTTAAAAATCTTTTAATTGATATTTTGGATTTATAACTTTATCTGATTTCAATTTATTATGTGCACCTTTAACCATTGGTCCAAGCTTTCGATAGATAAATTGACATTGATAAATAAGCAATCTGTTTTTTGTGCGAAATATTAAAGTGGAGGGGAAATATTTTCTGTTAACAATGTTAAAAATAAATCAGCGTTGTCTTGAGCATAATTTAAATTATTAAGCTTTGTTGAACGCTCTAAACTCTAAAGAGACAATAGTACACAATGAAGCTACCAATTTCCATAAACGCAATTGTATTATCCTTTAATCAATTTAATCAAATTGCGACTCAACGATAAAGTTATTATTGTCCATACAACATACAAGAGATCTAAATATACGTAATGGCTAGACTATAAATCCATTTGCAGGATGGGTTACCTAAATTGATTGTACTTTAATTTAGTTCGATTTGAATCAGAAATTCAGCGGCAAAAGAAAAATAATCCTTTATATACGACGAGGTAACTTTAAGGATAAATATTATTTCATCTTCACCAAATAATTAAAGTCAATAAGCCACAGTTATTACAGGTGGCAAATCTATTACTTTTTCAATGATGTCTTTATTACTAAACCCTGATTGTGAATAATGTTTATGTGCCAAACTGCCAAGTTTTTGTTAGAAGTCTAGGGTTTCCTTACAGAAACGATACCGCAATGTGGGTTGGGTGTACCTATTAACTTATTAACAGCTTACCTGGAATTTACTAAGAGCCGATCAGGTATAGAATCATGGCAAAATTCACCTAAGGCGAATAACAACATTAAGAATTGCTAATCTTGAGCTGGTGTAGGCGAAATTTGATCTATACAGGGTGTCCAAAAATGGCGCATAAACGCGATGGTACGCTCTTGGGGCATTCTCAGGGATCGCTAAAAAATAGTCAAAAAAATCCATTTGTTATATTCATCGAGAAAAATGCGAACAAAGTTAAATAAGTTCGGCAACACATTTTGTAAAATACATCTTAAAAACTCATCTTGATTCTTGAGCTTACATTTTTGCATTAGATCATATTGACATTGTTGTCAGCTTCATTTCATAGAATTTTTGTAAAATTAAATTGATTATAAAAATGTAATTTGACCATTTAAAAGATAAAGCAATGTTAAGATAATTTTAGATAGATTGTGCCTTGTATTTAGCCATTTCATTCGCTAATATATGCTGTTATCTTCAAGATATAAGCATTTAAAGTTTCGCACTTTGGGGCAACATATCTCCGAGGGTATATAAGATAGATTTTTTTTACACTTTTTTAGGGCTCCCTAGACATGCCCCAACAACGTACCATCGCGTTTATGCGCCATTTTTTGGACACCCTATATAGATGCATAAAAAACTGCAGTTCGACGAAACGATAATTCTTGTTAATGTTAAAGCTAAGCAGTGTCTGCGACAGAAAAAAATGTTGTTGCTTAAACCAGGGCTTGCAGGATCTATGTTAGCTCTTAAATGAAGCTGTTTTCCCTGCGGTATGTACGCTAATATTCCGTATCGTATACGAAAGGTGGTGGAATGGCAGAATATTTTTCTCTTGACCCTTAGTGGGTGTTATATGATATGAATAGCCTTATCTCCAGTTTATTGAATCAGACGTTAGTATTCAATATTTACCTAGGATTTAACTTGTTCCAAAGTGCATTATAACATGTTTACATAAGCTCTGACCGAACAAGCAAAAGCGGTGAGAATGGGTTTCGACTTAACAGATTTAAATCTCCCTCTTGCCCTTCTTAAATGTGTTATGCGACCTCGGCAAGCCATTTTAAACTTCTGGTGGTGTGTTTACCTTGTGCATTAACAAGTACTTGAGAAAATTTGCGCTTTGGGTTTGGACTTAACCGACATATTAGTTCGTTTCTTACGACAATAGACAAGAAAAACATTGAGGAAGATCATTTGCTAAATCTCTTGCAGATATTTAATCCATTTATGTTGCACCTCAACACTTTTATTTCTTCTTTTTTTTTAATTTGTATCTTATATATTGATGTATAGCCCATCATTCTAATTAATGCTCCCAGAAAAAAATCCCAACCAAGATCTGCTTATGCAGGTTTGTAGCCACTACCCCCAGGAATATAAAAGTGAAAAATTCCCACAAAATTTCCGTGAGTTTAGCCCCCATCTTGCTTAGAAGTGAGGAGTTAGTCTTTTGTTAATACCTAAACTATTTGGCACTTTTGAAAAAAGTTTTAAACATTTTTAGGAACATTATTTTAATAAGAATACAATCATTTTTAAAAAAATAATAAATCACCAATATGAACGATTTTATAGCATTTTGAAAATGTGCTAATTTGGTCCTATAGAGAATGCTGCAATCCATGCTTCAGGACTCTATGACTAAGATAGACGATTATGATGAAATAAGGTGATTTTCAAGGAGCTATAGAATTTTTAATATTGGTGATTTATTATTTTTTTAAAAATAATTGTATTCTTATTAAAATAATGTTCCTAAAAATTTTTAAAACTTTTTTCAAAAGTGCCGAATAGTTTAGGTATTAACAAAAAACTAACTCCTCACTTCTATGCAAGATGGGGGCTAAACGTCACGGAAATTTTGTGGGAATTTTCACTTTTATATTCCTGGGGGTAGTACAATCCTGCATAAGCAGATCTTGGTTGGGATTTTTTTCTAAGGAACCTACAAATTTTAATTAGAATAATTGGGCTATAATTCTTTTATCCCTTTATGTTGCAGCTCAACACTTATATTTCTTTTTTTTTGTGATAATATTTTTTTCTTAAATATTGATATAGAGAGGTTGAAGAAATGAGCTCAGGAGTCTAAAGCTACTAATCTCGGGTGTAAAGTTTGCATCTGCTCTCCTAAGCAAATCTATGGGTTTTAAGATTTCGAGCATAAACCCAATGTTTAATTAAAATGTTTGCAGTAAATTGATGACAAGGGGGCGCCAAGTTTTATAGGATTGCACTTGGAATTAACATGTACTTGATACATTCTCGACAATAAAACCCTAAGACGACAAATGCAAATAAGCCAATTTAGATAATGATGAAGTTTGTAAGAAGTAAATAACACGTTTAATATATTTTTGCACAGGATTGCACCTTAAAGGAGTTAATTATTTAGATTATTCCATTTGGGTACCGAGCGGTCCACCGCCCGAATCTTAATTTATGAACAGTCCTATTGCTTTTGCCGCGCCATAAAATGCACTCCGATAATTTACGGCCCAAAATACGAAATAAGCTCATAACAGTATGTAAATGAGGTATAAATTAAACGATAATTTCCAAATATAAATTTAAGATGGTCTCACCGCTGCCGCGAGCAGCAATAGAATAGTTAAACACATGAGATTGTATAGGGGAACAGGTGTGGAAAATTAGGTAGCCCTGTCGTATTAAGATGAAGGTTGGTTTATCAGGTATTTGAGTCATGTGTTGTTAGGGAATGAGGTTGTTTCGGGCCCTTTGGCGCGTGGTTTTGGCCCAGCGGGGACTCCGCATAGACCTTAAATGGAAATGCAAGGGAATGATTACCAAATTTGTTATTCAGAAACCTTCGTGCGTATCTTTGAATTCTAAGACATATACGGTTTCAATAAATGCGAGATTTTGCACAAAGAGAAGCGCTGCTGGTAAAGGTAAGTATTTGGACAAAGAAACTATGCGCGAAATATTTTCCAAGTTTGATTTGTTTCTGAAATGGGTGACAAAAATAACTTTTAGTTTATCTTTTTGTTTAAACTGGAGCAGAGACGTTGGAATTCTTGGTTGATGCCTCTAATTTAGATAAATGGATTGTCAAAGGTCACTCATTTTTAAATGTGTTTACTGTTCTGGCTTTTTTTTTAAGCCTCTATAAGAAACTTGGTTATTAAATTTTTGGTCCTGAATACAGGGTGTTTAAAAAATGGCGCATAAACGCGATGGTACGTTGTTGGGGCATGTCTAGGGAGCCCAACAAAATTGTTAAAAAAAATCTATCTCAAATACCCTCGGAAATATGAGGCCCAAAAGTGCGAAACTTTAACCGCTTATATCTTGAAGATAACAGCACATATTAACGAAAGAAATGATTAAATACAAAGGCACATCTATCTTAAATTATTTTACAATTTGTTTATCTTTAAAATGCTCAAATTACATTTTTATAATTAATTTAATTTTACAAAAATTGTATGAAATGAAGCTTACAACAATGTCAATATCATCTAATGCAAAAATGTATGCTTAAGAATCTAGATGAGTGTTTAAGATGTATTTTACAAATTGTGTTGCCGAACTTATGCAACTTTGTTTGCATTTTTCTCGATGATATAACAGATGGATTTTTTTTTACAATTTTCTGAAAATCCCTGGAAATGCTCCAAGAGCGTACCATCGCGTTAATGCGCCATTTTTTAGACACCTTGTATAAGAAACTTGGTTATTTCCAAATTATTTGAAGAAAAAAAAAATAATGATCTTGCTTTCCCAGTCAAAATCAAAGTTTTTTTTTTTTGATGTTTTATGCCTTCATTAAAATGTTTTTTATCTTTTAAAGATACCCTTAAAATCCATTGTAGATCAAACGCCACGCGCGCTATCGCGTGTTTTCGATCATTTCATTTCAGCTGCTTTTTTCCTAACTTTCGTATATTCGTAATGAAAATATAATGGTTACGGCCATTGATTTATAGTCGTTATTTAACACTAAATTGTATTGAAAAAGGGCTGCGCTATTAATTCAGTTCTTTACAAGATTTAACGTTTTTCTCCCCTTTTTTCATACTTTCAGACGTTTTAGAATTTAAGGCGCGCGATCGTGCCAATGTAAGTAAGACTTTAGAATTTAGCATCATATTTCATTTTCCCATTAGTCATTGATGTTCATCATTACTTAACGCTTCTCAAAGTGTAGTTTTAATGATAATATAGCAGAGCAGCCTAAATAAATGGAAGTTACCTAATCTAACAATGACTAGCTGGAATGTGAAAATAAGAAGCTATAATTAATTTTAAGTTCTTTATCCATTACTTAAGGCGTTATTTCATTTTGGTTAGAACAAGAACATAGCTATTAAGTTATAAGAGCATATGAAAATCCAAGTTTATAACTTCGGTTTATTCGGCAAAAAATTTCCAGAATACTATTCTAACAAAGCCTATGTTAGAATAGTATTCTGGAAATTTTTTGCCGAATAAACCGAAGTTATAAACTTGGATTTTCATTTACAAGATAAACGGCAAGTGGAATAACACCTACGTATAAGAGCATATGTTCATCAACCATACATTTTTTAAACACTTGAAAAAATGTATAAGCTTTTCTTGCATCCGAAAATTAACTATTTCTTCCATTAAATCAACTGGCTCCTAAAAGAAAACTGTTTAATAAAACTAAATACATTTAGCAAAGGTAGAACAAAAGTAAGTATTCTTCCCCATGGAATGTTTTTGCAGCGTTTTGGTATCTCGTTCTCGTTTCAACGACGCCATACTACTAAAACTTAAGTGCTCTAAAACAATTTTCTCGAAAGTCATCTCGTTCATTCACTTTGTAATAGGTTATTAGACGCAAGCTGTATGTGGCTTGATCTTTAAATTATCTAGCCTTAACTAGATAAATGCAGATGTTGTCACTTGGCACAAGCTATAGAAAACATGGCTTTGCCAAGGCACTGATTTTCCATTCCACTTTCGAGGAGGAAGTATTAACACATTTCCTCTTAATTCAGAGCAGGCTGCGGCGCCGCCGCCAGGATCATATTTTGTTTTTTACGGAAATTACAAAACCTGGTTGTATCAACGATCCAGGAAATGGTGAAAAGATTTCGGGAAATGAAACCCCAAACATTGGCAAAGCTGAGTATCGATTATATTGGCGCTCCATAAAATGCACGTCCAGGTCATAAAAACCGCCACATTTGCTCTCTAGTTTTTTTATTTTGTTAAAAGTTATAGCCCAATAGCTATGCAGATTATTGCCACGGATGTTGGTAGGATACTGCGGACCTTTTTAAACAAATCGTTACGTGCATACTTATATTATGTTGTTGGAATCGTTCTTTGAAAAGGTTTGTATCTACATAGAAAAGAGAATGCCGCAGCAATAGGTACAATGTTTTGTTTGTTCTTTCTGCATAGTTAAAACAACGCGTTTCATGTTGTACTTAATGTTATTAGGCTCTTCCTGAGTTGTAAATTAATGATAAGGCTTTTAGACTCCTTGTGCTGGACACATGTCACTACGTTACATGAATCTTAATTCTGAATTACCTAAAGTTTACAAAGAAATGAGAAAGAAAGCAACTTAAATAAACTAAACAGGAAATAATCACATAAAAAATTAATTGTTTAGCAGTCGATATCGTTGGCATAAATGTTGGTTTGATATTTTTTGTTCCACCCCTCAAACAAACTTACGTAAAACAGTACTAATCACGTTAGTAGCTATAGTCAGAGCATGCCGTTAATAACTCGAAATTGCATTTGCTGAACCATATTTATTTTCTACGAACTTTAGAACAACTTCCGTGAAGTTTTGTATATCTAAGTAATTATTTGCGTAATAGTACATCATCATGGCAAATTTCATTCGTGTTAATCACAACTCGCTCAAGAAAACAAACTACTTTAATGTTACTCATTGTCTCAAAGGTGTACAATGTCTAAACCAATGTAATAATGGAAACATCAATTTGAGCAGAAAACAGGCATTATAAAATAATTGTGTAATCTATCCAGAATCAAAGCTTCAATATTTCTCTTTCCCAAGATCTAAAGAATATCATTATGTCGACGAAGCCGCGGCCCACTGGCGGCAAGGAAAAGCAAAAGGTAAATCTTCTTTCTCTGATAGGCACTTCTTTAGTCGATGTATTTCAGTTAAATAAGCTATTGAAGTAACACCTACTCTTGTGTCCTGACTATCTACCTTTGATTAAAACTGGAATATAAATTCTCTGCCTCAGCGCCGCGACATAAATCTTGCGGGATCTGGCATCCGGATATGCAAAGAAAGAGATACTTAATAAGATATAATATGTTGCCGCAAATCTCGACAGACGTAGGTATAATGGAATTAATCTGGTGTTTTGGGAGCACTGCAGATTTTAAAAGTGAAAGAAGGAAACATATGGAATTATGATCTAGTTTTTGCCGGCGCGGCGGCACAGCTTCTTCCTTGGATTATACTTAGGTGATTTCCCAGCGGAGAACGACAAAAGTAGTGCCACTTTCAGACTCATTCGGTAATATGATACCTATCTGTTGCTATTACAGTGCATCCAAGATTATATTTCCTAATAGTTCCAACAAAATACCCACGTATTACTTTTATTTCCATGGCGGTCTATAAACTATAAATCTATCCACAGCTGCTCGCCAGTCGATGTGAAGCACCCTTTTCAACTTTTTACAACTCTTTTCTTTGGCTTTTAAGCTTATGAATACTAGATATTTACAGGCAAAAAAGACATTCCATTGGCCTATTAGAGGACTCTCACATTACAATAAAAAAGTCGCTTTTGTTTGGTGCTTCTAAACGGAACAAATGCTCTTTTTAGTGAGTTTATTTATTTGGGATGCATACAAAATCTAAAATCAAACATTCATCTCAACCTTGGTTTTATAAAAAGCGTTTAAAAAGTTGTAAAATGTAAGATCTCAGGTCCTGTAACGGTTTACTTTTATAGTTGGTTCTTAAAATGCAAGTATCGTTTTAAATTGGCAATCGTAATACGAATGATTGTCCGCGTGGTGTTAACAGTAAAATCTTGATTAAGATTCCATCAAGCATCAGCGAGATTATTATGAAATGTTTGGTCTTAAGGCTCACTCTTTGTACATAAGTAAATTGCAAGTCAGTCTCTCAGCTTTAGAACTGACTGGCACATTTATTATGTCTTCATCTTGACCGCGGTAAATGTATGTGAATCTCAAATAACAATATGCTAATGTATTCATCGAATAATTGATATTTCTTTGTTTCATCAAGACATGGCAATGTCAGATCTCTAAACTGGTAAGATGGCTATCGTTGCAGATAGCGATTGGGATCGCTGAATCAATCAGTTGGAAACCAGACGACATTTAACTTCGCTGAGTTCATCTTTATATCTATCGATGGTTATTCTACGAATTTGCAACGAATGGCCGCATTATTCATGTTAAATTATTTCAAGAATTCTTAGTAAGCACTATTTACTGAAAGTGTAATTTTAACATCCCTCCAGGCTGAGGTACTCTGCCAACAAGTATAGTTAAGAGACAATTTATTACCCTAGCAAATGTAGACAACTAATCACTAGTTTAATTATAATTTACTTGTCCAGTTTTATTTTAACACCACTAAAGAAAACCTACGTTAAATTTAAAACAATGAATCAAAAGATGCGATGAGTTTTCAGTCGCAGGCTTGCTGTTATTGTCGTTCTGTAATCTCTGGAAGATATTGTTCCGCAATAGAACCGCACGTCTAATTTAATGGCAACAAACTTTGCTAATCTGCTGTTAGCACATTCCTCGACACGTATAATGTTTGAAAAGTTATCTTCTGCTCATATTAAAGTAAGCCTTGCACTTTGGAAGCTCCGTACAGTTGCCATGCACATCCAAAGAAAAGTTCTTGTAGGTGTGTCATAGGGCATATACGAGGTGGCCGCGCTATAAAATTTAATGAGGGTTGATTTGGTGGAGGTGGCCGCATTTTACTGCATGGGTCATGGTGGAGCTGGCCGCGGTACCTTTTCTACCTGCTTCCATGTTTAGCAGGTAGAAAAGGAGCTGTCTCAGAAGTTTTGTGGATTGGTGAATATAAACACCAAACGAATTTTATTTTTATAAAATACCAACGATAACTATCAATATTTTATTAAAAAAATGATTTACACTGCAGTTTGGTGACATAAGCACATTTGTTTAAATATTTTTTTTAGCAGCAAAACTTACCCTAACCTACCTAAACTAGTGTCCCCCAGTGGATGTGTCCTCCAGCTTTTAAAAAAAGTCTGTCGGTAATAATAAAACTTTAAAACACATGCATTGAGTACTTTCAACGTTGCTGGCTTGTTTTAATGACAATAAAAGCCTGTATATTATCCAAAGGATTCTCTGTTTTATAATTTTCTAATATCATAACTCAATAAAACATCGGATACAGAAAAATAAATCTAGGTAAAAGGAAGTTAATTAGTCGCGGCCAGTACGACCAAACCAGAAATATCGCCCGGCCACTTCGACCATGTACCCTGCAATTAGGCGCGGCCAGCTAGTAGTCTTTTCAGGTAGATGCGGCCAGTTGGTATTCTCCCGTGCCATATGGGTGACTTATGCGGACTAATTTCACGGACGTATCTCGTCAAAGCATCTCTCCAGAAGTTGTTTGGAGGGTGATACAAACGATAAACAAGATTAACGATGCCTGTAACATGCTAGTTGCAGAACATTGCTAATTACCAACTTTAGTCGAACAAAAATTTAGTTTTGAGACAATTGTCCAATAACGCTTTCGTTCAAATTTCAATTAAATGAGCTTTTCGGATTTTGGTAAAAAGTTTAACACCTGCGGGTGAACTCTTTCGTAAGTACGACGTTTCTTAATTAAGCAGATTGAAACTTTGTGAAACTTCCTAAATTTTAATTATTTTGAAGTGAATAATCAAGAAAAAAATGTGCGGTTGAGTTTTGCACGAGCAGGCGAGATGTGATCTGATTTTAATTAGAAGGTTTTCTCATTCGCTTATTCTAATTTTCATATACAAGTAAATGTAGTTTTGTAAGTCTTAATTAATATAAGCTTTAATTAGACGGTGAACGTGTGCATGTTGTGAAGTTTTCGTTACGTTAAACAATCACTAAAAGGATTTAGTGTATATTAACAAACGTTTTGAAGCAATATTCAAAGCGACATGACACGTGTACTCCTTTTGAAGTTTCCAAAGCATCAAAGTTACCCTGTGTGTTCAAAAGATCCCGAAGCTTTTTACATGAATATTCAATCTACATTGTGCAGATTTACTACACGTTGCACTTTATTCAATAGAGAGTTTACTATTGAGTTTCACTTACCTACAAGACTTTTTTCTATGTGGTTCAAACCTGTCTACTGCAAAACATATTTTGACTAAGCGAAGAGCAGGGAAAATTTGCAGCTGTATCAGGTGATAGGTCATAATTTCTTCGTGTCCTCTTATTTGCGTACACTCAATTTGCGGACATACTCAATTTGCGGACCTATAAATGGTCAAAAACGAAAAGGTTAAAGGTAGTGAGTTTTTTTATCTGGGTAAAGTCCAATATGCATATTTAATTTTGAATTTCAGGATTTTAGACTGACTTTTATAAAAGCACTGGGGGACATTTTTCCACTGGGGGACATTAGGTTAGGTAGGTTAGGTGAAGTTTTGCTGCTAAAATGAAAATATAAACTCTAGCTATGTCGGTGCCTAGCAGTGCGTCCAAAATTGTGTGCATTACACTGAAGGACATATTACTAGGTGTTGTTCTCGGTGTTGTTATGTAAAAAATGAATCAACACATTATCAGAAAAAATTGTAGTTTAAAATTATTTGATCTTTATACTAAATAAAAGCATAAATTATTATTACTGACTTCTGCACATAAACATCTCAAATTAAAGGATAATCCTTTTCTTACTGCAGGTAAACGGATTAACTCTTACTTAATACCTATGTCCGCAAATTGGAGGGTATTTTGGAATGTACGCATATTGGATGTACGCAAATAAAAGGGCTTCAATTTCTTTCGTCCAAAAAAATTAGACTCAAGCTGTTTTTAATTGTCGTTAATCCCCAAGGTCTAACAAGCGATCAGTATCGAAGCAAAGGTGTGAAAATTCATTCATTACAGTGAATGGCGTTCAAGACAAGTACTGTTCGCAAAAGACTTCCTCTCCTCTCATATTTGTTGTAAGAAGCCCTGAATTTCCTTTATGAAGTATCGCTGTCAAGAGCTGGGCCTTATTATACGTGGCATGTTTGCACCTCGTACAAAAGAGCCGTATTAATCACACTAAGGTTTTTGAATTAATTTAGTGAGCACAGACAGTGCTAGGGCACAATATTTGGACAGCCGCCCCGGGCGATCCGCCATATCCGCCGCGCTTTAGTATACTCTTCGCAGACAAAGTCGAAGAGTATATTGCGATTGATCGGACCTTCTCTAAAATCGTTAATATTCGTCCTAGAGCAAAAATTACATATTCGTTCGTTTCATGACTTTTTAAGACTTTTATTCTTTGTCCGTCTGTCTGACTGTAACGAAATTTGTGACCACCATAACTCAAGAACGGTTTATCGTATCGACTTGAGATTTAACACAAAAATCAATCCCATTTAGAGAAAGAGCCCTATTGTTTTTGGAAAAAAATCAAGTAATAAATAGAGGGTTAAAAACATCCCCAAAGTAGAAAAAAATTCATATTTTCGTTAATATCAACTTTACGAAAAAAAATATTCTTAATAAAATTAAAGATTGTATTTTCCCTATAAAAAAGCATATGGTAATTTGTATCCCCACCCATTTACAAAAAAAAATAAGTTTTACGTTTCTTTATACAATAAAATAAAAAATGCACCTTTTTAATCATCTACTGCGAAGAGTATCATATAGAATGTGTAACAATTATATAAAAATAAAAAAATGAGCTATCTGCGAAGTTTAACTTTTTAACTGATCTATCCCTCTCATTGATCTAACCCGCTCTTGTTTTATTCAAGGCTTTGACAAACCAAAGCGGAAATGGCTGTTTACTAATAGAACTTAAAATCATGTATTTTTAAGAGATAATCAAATTTGTGCCAAAATGTTCCCCTCCCTTTTTGCATTAAACAAAGTTTGCATATTTAGTTCTGCATTGGTGTTGGCACAATTCATCACAGGAAAATTTGCATTTTAAAGGGACGTTCCATTTTGCGATTGCAAAATTTTATTTATTTTGTGAGTGTATTATGTGTGGATTCAGCAATGTTTCTTTTGGGAATACCCAACCGACTGGCCAACAGATTTAGTTTGTTTTATAATAATCGCGGTACATAGTTTCAAAACTCGGGCTGCATTTTCATGCAAAAGTAATTTAGTGGTCACCATTCAACCATAAAATAATAATTCTATTTAAATTAAACTCAATGCAAAATGATAACAATTGTTTTTATGCTTCCCCCGGCGACTGCACCACAAAAAAGGATTCTTCTCAGTACATTTGCAAATCCATTTTAACAACTAAATTATTCATTTTTTCACGTCAATCCTCAAAAGAAAAAATGTACGCCATATTTACCAAACGTAATTTAATACAAAAAAACGTGCATTTACATTTGAGGAGAAGTAGTACTGAACAAGTCAATTTCCCATCCACCCGTCAAGATATTAAAGGCCGATTTATAGAACGTTACTTTCACTTTACTTCCGCTTTACTTCGGCGTAACTTTACAGAAAATTAAATAAAATACATGGGAATGTATTAGCAAATTTATACTTCACTTTAGCGCTACTTTGCTGATTCATTTAGCTGTAAGTAGTACTGTCAAAAGCCGAGCTTGGCCGATCATGCGCAAAATTTGCAAAAATGAGACATTCACCCTTATTGTCAAGGGTGGTGATTACGGAATATCGCTTCGTACGAAACCTGCTGGTCTTCTTATGTAGGTTTCGTACGAAGCGATATTTCGTAATTACCGAACAGGTGTAAATAGTTAGAAGTCGCGGGTTCAGACACATGCGCATACCTGTTCCCAATTTCACGTAACTTTACAATCTATAAATTAAGGCCGATTTATACCACGTAACTTTCACTTTACTTCCGCTTTACTTCGGCGTAACTTAATCGAAAATTAAATAAAATACATGGGAATGTATTGGCAAATTTATAGTTCACTTTAGTGCTACTTTTCTGATTCATTTAGCTTAAAGTCGTATAAAGTCGTACTAACTCGAGACCCGAGCTTGGCCATCATGCGCAAAATTTGCAAAAATGAGATATTCGCCCTTATTGTCAAGGGTGGTGATTACGGTATATCGCTTCGTACAAAACCTGCTGGTCTTTTTATGTAGGTTTCGTACGAAGCGATATTCCGTAATTACGGCCCAGGTGTAAATTGTCAGAAGTCGCGAGTTGAGACACATGCGCATACCTGTTCCCAATTTCACGTAACTTTACCATCTATAAATTAAGCAAATTTAAGTTTAAGTTACGCGGAAGTTAAGTTACGCCGAAGTAAAGTGAAAGTAACGTTCTATAAATCGCCCTTGAAGCATCTTATAAAACGGGTGTATTTGAACTGCGCACAGCCGCTAAAAAACACTTATAACTGCGCCCAAAGTTGAGTTTGAGCAGCGCACATTTTAATCCTTCTACCTGGAAGTCCCAAATTGTATTTTCGAGAAATACTAAAAATTAATCTAATTACCTGCCTAATTCTTTTACCTTAGTCTCTGGGTTGTACCTTTAGGGAACATCGCAGGTTTTTTTTTTTTAAATTTTGGGGTTTTAGACTGAATTTTATGAAAGCACTGGGGGACACTTTTCCACTGGGGGACACTAGGTTAGGTAGGTTAGGTTAAGTTTTGCTGCTAAAATGAAAATATAAACTCTAGCTGTTGATGCCTAGCAGTGCGTCCAAAATTTTGTTCATTACAATGAGGGACATATTACTCGGTGTTGTTATGTTAAAAATTGATCAACACAGTCAAAAAGCATTGTAGTTAAAAATTATTTGATCTTCATACAAAATAAAAGTATCAAATATTTTTACTGACTGCTGTACCTATATCTAAACATCTTAAATTAAAGGATTATCCTTTTCTTAATGAGGGTAAATGGATTAACTCTCCATAACAAAAGTGTGCGCAGCTCAAACTTATTTGGTATACCTAAAGGGTTGTCTGTGCGCTGCTCCCATATACCCTATAAAACATATCATCCCGATCTAAAATCCTTTAAACACAGCGTTTAATCAAATGATAAAGATGATTCCTTGTTGTGATATTAGAGCTGTCCGCTACTGCAGTCAATTACACAAACAGTAAAACAGACATTATAAATCTCATAAGCGATATCTATAATACAGTCCATTAAATTATAGATTAGGCCCATTAATATAATTGATAGGAATCGGAATTTAACTCTAAATTAAGATGAACGTTTGGAGATAAACCTGACATGCTGTAGAATTGTTTTGAATATTAAATCAAAAATTATACGAACTGATATAGTCTGTTTGAAAGTAAACATTTAAGAGTCCGATGCTCAGTCCTTATACCATGTAGAGGGGCTACGGGCTGCGGTGGCCAGAATAGACAAAAGACGGGTATTTTGCGTAGAACGCGCAGCCTACTATAGTTGAACAGATATACTTTCAACATGAATATGTGTCTAAAGTAGCCACCTACCACCAGTTCAACTAGAGAGAGGCTTGGCCTTGGTCGTATTTCGGAAGCTTGCTGCACGTCTTTATGCAAATATTCACAAAACTTAGACCACAAATATCTTAGTTAATTCTTATCCGATTTTGAAAAACTTGGTGTCATTAGAAAGATAATTTATTTTGTAATACTAACTGTTTTTTAAAAATCGTTTTTGTGGCTCAATTTAAGAAAGAAAAACGGTTGTTGTTTTTGGCATAGTTGCTCCTTCTTTAAACTGTTACTTTTGCTAAACTAGGGCTAGAAAACAAAATGTGCTAAACAATAAGTATTTTAAAAGGAGCTAATTTATATGGTCAAAATTTTAAAAAAATTGCTCTAATAATAACGCTGAAAACTGCGGTCTAAGTTGTACGCAAGTTTGCATAAGAGAAAGTGGGTAGTTAGGCTCGTAGCAAAAAAAAGAGTTTAAAAACTCCATTAGTCAATACCAAACTGCAATAAGTTCTATTTAGTATCAAGAGCCAATAAAAAGTTAGGAAACTGTGGTTTTATTTGTTGAGAAATGTTACAAAACTAAAACATTGTAATTGTAACTTGGGAGTTTCTTAAAGCATTATGAAAAAGATTGGTCCAACTCGTTTTATACAAATTATAAGCTCTTATTTTGTGTAGGACGGACTTAAAAGTTTCCTTAACGGTGGTGCGACATTTTTTAGACACTTTATAATTCCTAATATACTTGTTAAGTATATACTTTTAATCCTTTCAACTCACACCTGCATTTTCAAGAACTTATAAAGTATTAACGTCCTTATTTAATATTTAGGTAAAGAGGTCTTTTGTCACCTATTTTGTCATACATAATACTAATTCCTTTAAAAGAGTTTTTGGTACCGGTAGTTCATAGCTTTTGAAGTGGTAAGAAGTATTATTTCAGGGTAAATGGTTTTAAAGTATCACACATTGTGGTTAGAATCATTGTTAGGGTAGTACTTGTCCTGTTAAATATCTTTAGAAGCAAAGAAGTAATTTGTAAGAAGTTTTGTTTACTGCAAGAAGGCGTAATTTCGGTTTAGGGCATTTTCAGAAGTGACAACTGTTGTTTTTGGAACAGTCCCTAATTATAAAGAACCGCCCATCTTAACTGGTGCGTAAATCCTCCCGCCTCTGCAATTTACTTCCAAAACAGGAACTACTTTGTTGGTAAGAATTAGGGGTCGTGCTCAATCGTGTTTATCTAATTTTGTACTACATTCCAAATTCTACACATGCAACGTTTGAGAAAATAAAATCCTAGATTCCTAGATATGTTTACGTTTCTAAGGTCTCCTGTCTGTTTTTTGTTTCTTCTGAACAATGTTTATAATAATGGAAATGTTGGCGTGAAATATTTTAAACATAGTGTGGCTGCTGCAAGGAGTTTCACATCATGAAAATGTTGGGCGCAAAATAGTTCCTTGTGGCACTTCCTACATTTGTAAATACGCTGTCTTTTATTCGGGATTGATTGGGAGCTTATATTTTTGCTAGGAAATGCCGCTAATAGTTAAAAATAGTTGAATCCTTGTCTGTTATCATTCTTGTACGTAATTCCATAAAGGAACTTAACTAGTTTGCTCTCAACTCTGTGATAATGTAAATAATTTGGTGTAACTCGTCGTGGAATCTGTGAGCTTAAACGCCAAAGTTAGGAAGGTCGTGAATAATTGAGAGGCTAAATGCATCCGTAATCTTGAGTCTTGACTCACTGTCTTTATCACCACGAGATCTGTCGTCGGTTTCTGGGAGCTATAATCTCCTTAAATCGCTCTTTGTGTACCAACTAGTGTGAAGTAGTTAGGACAGTTACTATTATTGTCGTCTTTCTGTTTAACTCTTGAGTTTTCGGTCCGTCGTTGAGACTCTGATATGTTAAGAATGTAAAGGCCGATTTAGATTATAGAACGTTACTTTCACTTTACTTCGGCGTAACTTCACTTCCGCGTAACTTAACAAATTTGCTTAATTTATAGATTGTAAAGTTACGTGAAATTGGGAACAGGTATGCGTATGTGTCTGAACTCGCGACTTCTGACTATTTACACCTGGGCGGTAATTACGAAATATCGCTTCGTACGAAACCTACATAAGAAGACCAGCAGGTTTCGTACGAAGCAATACTCCGTAATCACCACCCTTGACAATAAGGGTGAATATCTCATTTTTGCAAATTTTGCGCATGATCGGCCAAGCTCGGCTTTTGACAGTTACTACTACAGCTAAATGAATCAGCAAAGTAGCGCTGAAGTGAAGTATAAATTTGCTAATACATTCTCATGTATTTTATTTAATTTTCTGTAAAGTTACGCCGAAGTAAAGCGGAAGTAAAGTGAAAGTAACGTTCTATAAATCGCCCTTAACTTTTGAGACTTTCGGTCCGTCGTTGAGACTCTGATATGTTAGGAATGTAAAACGGACTGAAGCATTCTTTTGTTCTAGTTGGAAACAAAAATGTTGGCTTTAAGATCCTTGAAATTTTAAAAGAAAAACAACTTTGATGTAAGCCACTTTGTTAGAGAAAATGTAATTTACTTCAATAAAACTGTAATAAAAATACTTAATTTTATTTCCACTTACAATCCCTAAAGAAAACATTTAATATAAAATGAGTTTTACACAAACGCACAAATAAATCAAACCCACGTTTTTTCTGTTATTTTCCAAGATGCTCTTTGGCTTGCCTTATAAGATGCTTTGGCAAAAGATCTATACTAAGACCTATGACTAATTGATATGAAGCTCAATTAATCTAATAATAACACGAAATGCAGAAGCAAAAGCTAGCGTAAATGAGGCATTAAGCAAATTAAAGCACGTCATGTTAGCCAATCTGATTAAAAACGAAGTCAAGCGTTATGTAAATTATACACACGTCGTGTAAAGTACATCTAGCCTTATACAACAACTTGGGTGCTTCTTCATTATAATATCGCCAAGCCAAACCAAGAACATCGTAAAATTCAAGTTGTACATGTCCAAAACTACATTTTGCACCTTTGCAAACAGAGCCAGACATCATTTAAATTTTGAACTACTAGGTCCTGTATTTTTGCCTGTACCTTTAGTGAATTGTAGAGCTTTAAGAAACTTAATACTTGCTAAAATAATGCATTGCTTAAGCATTATGAATACTACATGAACTCCTTGCTTGTTAATTATTCTCATAGAACTTTTAGTTTTAGAAGGTATAAAGTATGAGCTTTGTTGCGCTTTATAGAATCGCAACTTTATAAGTTTGTGCAGTGTGCGCGCGCAATTTTATCAAAAGGCCAAGAGAGGTGGTAACTTCTGATGAGGCATTGTGTTAAGTGTTAATTTAAGACGTGCGTTTCAAATTCACAAATCTTCGAATCTGCGCTCCTAGAAGCTCGTATAAGGCATCTCCGTTGAGCTCCCGCAAATTCTACTAAGTAGCACATCTACATAAGGGCCCCATCGTATATTAAAACTAAGCATAGTTTTGAAAACTACAAAAATGGGGCTACAAACGTATTATGATTTCATTTAAATCGGTTATTTCTTTGTATCAAAAATCTGACTTCAAAAATCATTATACAATTTTTGATTTTTTTTTCGACTACGGATACATTTTTTGGTTTATATAAATTACGTGGTCTATGCCAAACTATAGTACGTTTATATACCATGGTTTTCTTAAGCTTGTAAATGATTAAAATTGCAACTTACGTTTTTCCCTAATATAGATGTGCTCGTTTAAAGATTTAAATGTACAATGAAAACACCAAAAGTACTATTTTACCATATTTTTATTATTTCTGGCATCAGTACCACATCTATATATCACAAACATTATCCTACATATTTTTAATCATGGTTATTGATGTATTACTACGTATCTTTACATATTTTGTTAAAATTTTGAAAATAACTGACATTTAGGAAGATGACTTTTCACGAACTTTTGAGTTTTGAGAGCACAGAACATCATTTATGAATTTGAAACGCCCCTCTTAAGTGTTAATTTAAGAGTCTCAAAAGACTAGCAGCTTTAAAAATCGTTAGATATTTCGAACTTCATTGTTTCCTTTTGTTTCTCTAAGATATTTAGAATTTATTCCTTTTTACGAAACAAAGAGCATAAGATTAGCACAGCAAAGGGAAAAACGTTTTGTAATTTTCTTTATAATCCTTTTAAAACATCCGTAAACAAACATAAACTAAGTCGAAATTAAGATTCCTTAACTTTTAATTAAAAGCCCTATTTCATCGAGTTCTTGAAAGTTAAAAGAAATATTGCCTTTAGTGTTTAGTCTTTAGTTCTACTGATTCAATGTATTAGGTAAGTTCTAGAGGAGCAATTTGCTTCTTCAAATATTCATTGTTGCTCTCTATTTGTCTGTATTGTTTTCGAAAGTAATTTGGTTTCAGGAATTTATTTGGCTCTAAACATTTTACTACTGTAATCTGTAATAAAGTTAAAAGTTAAGAGTTGGCGTGACTGATACCTGTACCGTAATGATTCTTTTATGAGGAATAATAAAAAGCTTCCTTAACAACAGTCAGCAACTATTTATTTTATTTCGTATGCACACTATTAACTGCAAAGTTCCTCAAAAACTTGTGTTCTTAGCGTTTATTCCATTAACTTGGCATTTCTGTAAACTTGAGCATATTCAAATGGACCACCGTCGCAGTCACCTACGAAACAACATTATGTCCAAATGATGGACGAGTTTGATGGAACAATGCCAGATCAAGTTCCAGATTCCAATTCGATGAGAGGCGAGCGATTTGCTTTGAAATGTGACAACTCGTCAACAGGGCCCACACATGCCTCATTATTGCGAGATTCAACCATTCGCTACCTTGAATTACCTTCCTTTAACATACTTTGTATTGTATACTAAAAGGAACATTGTTAAAACTTCTTGTTAAATGAATGTATGAAAGGCGGAACACGTTGTTTGCACCTTTTCAATGCAAAATGCTCGAGATGTGTCGACTTTGTCTTGCAAAAAATGTATTTTATTGTAGCTGCGATTGTACCCACTACTACAATGTTTTTAAAGCTGCACATTATAAGGGGATCGTTATTGGTAAAACATTTTTATAGTTCGTTTAAATAGCCCAATCATTCTATTTTAAAATTTAAAATTAGAAAAAAATCCCAAGCAAGATCTGCTTTGCAGGATTGTAGGCACTATCTCCAGCAATATTAAAGTGAAAAATTTCCACAAAATTTCCGTGACGTTTAGCCCCCATCTTGCATAGAAGTGAGGAGTTAGTTTTTTGTTAATACCTAAACTATTCGGCACTTTTAAAAAAAGTTCTAAAAATTTTTAGGAACATTATTTAAATAAGAATACAATCATTTTTAAAAAAATAATGTATCACTAATATTAACGATTTTATAGCTCTTTGAAAATCACCTTATTTCATCATAATCGTCTATCTTAGTCATAGAGTCCTGAAGCATAGATTGCAGCGTTCTCTGTAGGACCAAATTAGCACATTTTCAAAGTGCTATAAAAGCGTTTACATTGGTGATTTATTATTTTTTTAAAAATGATTGTGTTCTTATTAAAATAATGTTCCTAAAAATTTTTAAAACCTTTTTCAAAAGTGCCGAATAGTTTAGGTATAAACCAAAAACTAACTCCTCACTTCTATGCAAGATGGGGGCTAAACGTCACGGAAATTTTGTGGGAATTTTTCACTTTTATGTTCCTGGGGGTAGTGGCTACAATCCTGCAAAGCAGATCTTGGTTGGGATTTTTTTCTGGGGGCATTATTAGAATGATTGGGCTAAAAAAATAACGCCAATATTTTTTATCATGGGTCAAAAACAAATAAAAACAAAACCCTAGTAATGGTCTTTATATGTAAATGCAATAATTAAATTTGTAAGTGTCTCATATAATTCATTTTGCATATTCGTAAATGACCATTTACTAGTCTTTAAAAGCCATACTGGCTCATCTTTGGCCCTAAGCCAATGTGGATGCGTCATTAGCATTTTCATTTAATTGCCCTTTTTAACTTTTATTTTATTAATATACTGCATGAAGTTTTCTTTATCGCTAATCTGTGAGCTTTTTGACCATTCCGCGATTTTGCTAAGTGACTCGCATTGTTTAAACGGAATTTGCACACAATGCCAATACGATAATTATACGATATACAGTTAGGATATAATGATGTGCTTATATACCGATATGAAATTATGCGAGTTACGCAATTTCATTTCGAACCTCTTGAGCAGGTTTTTAAACAGGATTCGGTATTCCAATAAATAAGAGAAGATGTTTACAAAAACAGTTTTGTTTTGGCAAGGTTGCTAAGGTATATTCCCATTTTGATGCTTTAAAATAAAAGTTCTTGCTTGAAAAATAATTATTCAATTAGTTCTGTTATATAATTTCGTCTGGGTGGAGTTTCGGTAATTGCAATTAAAGAGAATTCAGCGTTAATTTTCAGTTTAAAAAATCATAAATTAAAAAAGCAATTAAATTTTCCTGTGTTTCAGAGTAATTAATTTTAGACGGTTTACCTTACTCGAACGATTTTGTGAAAGTTTGCAGTTGGAAATAAGAATACGAATAGTTAGTTTTATTCTTTCCCAAAAAAAAACAATCCGTAAAATAAGTTTTATTTAAATCAGAGAGAAACAAATTTTGTTCAAAATTTTATCAATTTTAAAAAGCTCTACCAAAAAAAAGCACATGGAAAGAATCTGTTTGCTGATTTGATTTCTAGGTCTTCTAATTAGCATAAAAACATAGTTTCAGGCAAATCTATTTTTCCGAAATTTATCTCATTTTTTACTAAGGGGTAAAGGTCCAAATATTTTCAAAATTTTTAAAATTTGACCAACTTTGAAAAGCTCTACCAAAAAAACGAAAGCACTTGGAAAAAATCTGGTTACTGATTTGTTTCCTAGGGCTTCTAATTAGCATAAAAACACAGTTTAAGGCAAATCTATTTTTCCAAAATTTACCTCATTTTTTACTAAGGGGTAAGGGTCCAAATTTTTCCAGTTTTTTAACTGGCATGGCCACAAATAATTTTTGTCACTATTGAATGCTGTCAGTGCTTACGTAAAACGAGCTGCTGAATCAGAATCTGGCACTTAAATATTTGCAGAGCTTTTAGTTTTAAAGATATGAGCTTTTACAAGCAACTTGAAACGCGCAACCCGATTTTTTTAAAAGTGCTCTATTTTGCAAAGTTTTGTTTTTGCAAAAAATCAAAATGCAGATTCGCATTCTACAACAAAAAAGTAATGGGCAAACTTAGTTTTATTAAAATCAGAGCAAAAAAAATTTTTTGCCAAACATTTTTGGAAATTTTCAAAATTTGACCAACTTTGAAAAGCTCTAGCAAAAAAACGAAAGCACTTGGAAAAAATCTATTTGCTGGTTTGTTTTCTACGGCATTTAATTAGCATAAGAACACAGTTTCAGGCAAATCTAGTTTTTCAAAATTTACCTCTTTTTTACTAAGGGGTAAGGGTCCAAATATTTGCAGTTTTTTAACTGACATGGCAACAAACAATTTTTGTCTCTAATGAATGTTATCAGTGCTTATGTAAAACGAGCTGCTGAATCCAAATCTGGCACTTAAATATCTGTAGAGCTTTTAGTTTTATAGTTATGAGCTTTTACACGCAACTCGAAACGCGCAACCCGATTTTTTTAAAAGTGCTCTATTTTGCAAAGTTTTGTTTTTGCAAAAAATCAAAATGCAGATTCGGATTCTACTGCAAAAATGTAATTAGCAAAATAAGTTTTATTAAAATCAGAGCCAAAAAAATTTTTTGCTAAACATTTTTGGAAATTTTCAAAATTTGACCAACTTTGAAAAGCTCTAGAAAAAAAACGAAAGCACTTGGAAAATATCTGGTTGCTGATTTGTTTTCTACTGCTTTTAGTAAGCATAAAAACACAGTTTCAGGCAAATCTATTTTTTCAAAATTTACCTCTTTTTTACTAAGGGGTAAGGGTCCAAATATTTGCAGTTTTTTAACTGCCATTGCCACTAATAATTTTTGTCACTAATGAATGCTATCAATGCTTATGTAAAACAAGCTGCTGAATCCGAATCTGGCACTTAAATATTTGCAGAGCTTTTAGTTTTATTGCTATGAGCTCTTCAAAGCAACTTCGAACGCGAAATGATTTTTAAAACATTTAAAAAAAAAATATTCAAAAAAGCTTCTCTTCGGCAATTTAACTCATTTTTAAATTCTCACAAATTTATCGTTAAAACATTATTACAAGATAATTAAAAACAACTGCTTTTAACAAGAACCATCACATAAATAAACTTAAATCCAGAACTATTATGCTTAAGATATTTCAACACATACCCTCATAAAGTTTAGAGGTATTAAGGTGTTGACATAAATTCAACATAACATACAAAACGTAAGAAAGCTTGTTACATAACTGCATAAGGTTTTATGGTCATTAACAACGATGGTAAATGATCTAAATGTTTAAAAAAAATGAGGATAACTTTAAAGGTATACTTAAATGCTATTCTATAAGCCTAACAGCTTTTTAGGCATACTAAGTGATCAAGCTATTAGAAAAACTACAAAATAAATTTTTACCACTATTTTTTCCAAATTATTTATCAAATATTTTCGGAACGCAATTAATTACACACAAAATCTATTCTTATTCTAAGAAACATGACATGAGTTTAAAAATAGTAAACATTAAATTTTCAAGAGACACATGTTCTTCTTTAAAAAGAACCAAAGTTTTAGTTTATTTTATTTTGATTTAACTACTTCAAGACATATAAAGCGCCTCTAATGATCCAACTAATTGAAAAAGGGTAATGAATCTTAATATTTTGACACTGCTCAAATTCTAATTTATCTTTCGGAAGTTACGCTCGAAATTATCGGATCATTTTTTAGAATAATTTGACACCAAACAACACCAAATAAAAGAAACATTTTGTGAAAGTGTAACTGCGCGGTGTTATCGAATAATATGAGAAGTATGGCCCAGAGCTAGGGGTTATACTTGAATCCTATTACTCAACTTTTGGTTGAAATTTAAGTCTTAAATTGTTTTTATAATGGGAACCAGAGAAGTTTGTAACTTTTGCAAAATTACTTTTGCATCAGAGCTAGTTATTTGCTTCAATAACACACAAAAATTGATCTCGATTTTGACGAAACAAAATAAGCATCCAAACTTTTTAATTATGCTCTTAAAAAACCTAATGCTTAATTATAAACTTTTAGTAGTCGTTATTTAGTTTAGTAAGTAGTTGTAATCCTAAATGTTGAAGTTCAATAATGGTTTTATGACCTGCATCCAGGGTAATTTGAAAGGAGTGCGTACATCTTTAAGTTATTTCAGTCGGAAAGTAATAAAACTACTCATTTTAGGTACGTAGCTACTATTTACTAGACTCTTAAATTTAAAGAACTTCTTAACTTTTACAACTTTTTATTATGGAGTACACTTTTGTAGATGTTGAGGAAAGTAGTGGGTTTGTTTAGCTCACTTAAATTTATTACAGGAGAATAAAATGTTTTAACTAAAAAAATTTATTAACAACCCTAAAAAATGTTAGCCTTCTTGCAGTAAAAAGATTGCTTTTTATGATTTTGTGCAAGAGGTTAACATAACCTAGTTTTAACTGTCATAAACATATGTTTCATCGCGGCCATGTTTAATTGCACGTGTCAAAGCACACTTAGTCATTTTTCCAAGACAAAGGCCTAAAGGCATGCACTCTGGCCAACGTAAAAACGTATTAAAGCAAAAAATTAAAAGTTTATTGCAAAGCCAGCGTACAGATAGTTGTATCTTAAGTCTGTAGGTACGCATTGCACTGACACACAAGTATAGTTCCATTCACCATTGTCTATGGACCTCCATTAATCTCCCACACTGTCAGTATACACAGTGAAACAGATAGTTATCACAGTCTAACAAAAGAATTCAAATAGAATACCTCTTTCGCTCGAGTTACTTTTGCTCCTTGCACTATACATCGCACATATTTAGATACCTATACATACTACTAGAGCTTGCTAGGTACATTACAGAGACAATACACTCGCCCACAAGGTTTAAAATAAGAGTTGGGACTGATCGTGTAAAAGAGCACTAGAACAGCAAGTCGAAGGTTGCTGGTTCAAACCCCAGGCATGGCACAAACTTTTTTAATTTTATTTAAGCTTTAAGGCTAGGCAAAAATCTGTAAAAGATTCCCTTGCAGCGCTTTAAGTGTCGTGTCTCTTTAAAACCCAACAGACTGCATCTAAACAACTATACGATTTCGTATTCAAAAGTCGTGATCACATATTTCTCTTAATGCCGCTTTGCTCTCTCATATATGATATCTTTAAATATGTTTTGGTTCGGTAAATCACAATAGCTGTCGGCCACACGTAGGGCGCCAAAAATGATTTTCTCGCTGTGTTTTGTTGGTAAGATTGACTAAATTTAACCCGGACTGATTTGATGGCGGAAATAATGTTTAAGGAAGAGTCTAAAGCCATTAGCAAGGCCCAAGTATGTTTAAATTTGATGTTGAGCTGTCAGGCTGTCATGTTGCTAGAGCACTTCTTATCGCACGTAACGACGGTTTGATTGTCAACTGTCATGCTACAGCTGCTTGATTTTAGCATACATTGTTGGGTGGCGCATAATCATCATGGCCCACTTTGAGTTTATGCCTTCAATTAAATGGTTGTGACATTGTTTTTATGTTTTGTTTAATGTTTTTGTAGCTGAGGAAAACTCAAATTTGTTTTTAATTTTTGAAACATTTTTTGATGGTTTATGATATGGGTAAAATCAGTTAATAAAAAGGGCTTTTTTGGTGAAAGTACAAAGAAAAATATTTTGAGAAATAATGATTTGCATGAAATTATTTTGGTTATAAATTACAACTCATAAAGTGTGTTAAGTAAAAGAAAGCATAAATGTTTTCGGAAAATGCAAAATATTGAACCTAAAAAAAGGGTTTTTTGGTGAAATGAATTTGAACTTTAAATTTCCAAAATTCTGTATTTAAACGCTTATTGACCTTTAGAACATGTCAACTTGTGCTTTGTCTATTTATGTTGCTGCTTAGCACAATTTTTAAATAAAATTAACTCTTATAAACCCACTGAGCAATGACCAGAAAGTGCCGTTTTTTGTTGATTTTAGGCAAGCAACATTACATAACCACACTTTTTACGCTACGCGACATTCCTCGTTAATTTTTAACACTAAAAAAATACCTTCTTTGAGAAGGTATCAAACTGCACTGAAAGTCAATTTGAAACATTTTAATATGATTAGACTTTTCTACGCACTTCGCCTTTTAAATTTTTTTCGTACAGCTACAAGTTTTTACTTTGATCTTCATTCTTACACAAAATGTAATACTCTAACGAAATTCCCGATGTAATTTCATCCACGGTTCTTAATTTTTAAAAAGGCAGCTTAATTTAATTTCAAAACAAAGCAGCACGATGAAAAAATGATTGCGCTCTGCCTCGGCGAAATAAGATATCATACTGAGAGGGGCTAATTTCAATAACCGAGACAACTTAATTAAAACAAATAATAAATTCAAAATTTGCATGCCTTAAAGCAATATGTCATGGTGTATGAAATTAATAAGTCGATTTTTTAATTACAGGGTTTCGCTTCGGTTCTCCAATCTGATGATGCAGAGTGCAAAACGAGCCGTGCAATAATTGATATGCCCCAGCAACTTTCTTAGTTATCAGCGACTTTAAATCTTTGATGGGTGCCTGATTAATAATTAGTTTGCAGCGCTTCTTTGCAAGAAAATCCAGAGCGTCTAAAGACACCGTCAAGCCCTACGTCAGTTTACAGAAGTGCATTAAAATCTGTGAAACTTTTTTAGGCAACCAACATTACGGACCAAAGAAAATGGTCATTTTTTTCTTATTCTGTGATTACCACATTGGTCTTTTTAAAACATTATTTACAGAAAAATAAGAGAGTTTTTTAGGTCCCATTGGTGTAAAAATGTTTCTTTTTATCATATTTACGATATTTTAATTTAAAATTACCCGAAAATGTACCGCAAGAATTACAAACTCCCTTATTAATCTGATGATGATGATCACCCACCAAAATGTCAGCTTTAAACGCGAATTGCTTGAGAAAGCAACCATATCAAGGGGTATGGTTTGTTCTAGGTAATAGAAAAAAATGTTAATTTTACAATGGTAACCAGACCTCTTGATATGGTTGCTTTTTCAAGCAATTTGCGTTTAAAATTCACATCTTGGGAGGTGCACAACAGTAACACATAAACTGCATATTATAGAGTTTTACAATGAACTAAGCTTGAAATATGGAATTTAAGGCATTATAGCACATTTTTATAGCAAGGGTTCCCTAAGAAAGCCTTTTATTTTTACAATATATTGTTCTGAAAAAGTGGCTAAATCTGACATAATCAAAATTCTACTTCACAGACAGTTTTTTAATGTGGATCTGTAATCTGTGATGTAGGAGTTAACCGTGTGTAAAGTTAAATTTCTTATGTAGCAGTTATTTGGAAACACAGAACATCAGTTTCACTAAATTAGAACACAGAAAAGACACCCTCAGCGTGCAGCATCTGTTTAATATTTTAATGCCAACAAGTTACACAGAATCTTTCCCCTAATGATGAATTTATGAGGTTTTTCTCTGGCTTTCAGCTTGAAAACGTGGGTGGTACACTTCAAATAATGATTTGCTATTGCAAATTGTTTCATTGGGCCTATCTTTAAAGGCCTAAAATACAATGGAAACGAACACAATAGAAACCTGCGTGTTTTCTTTCTGTGTCTGACAAATTCGGCTTCTTAACTTGTATGCCATTTGTAACTAAAATTATATTAAAACATAGACAGATACTTCGACAAAAATTTCAGTTTAATTAAAATTGTAAAATAAGCCTTTTTCAGGATATGTGCGAACATCCAATACCTGTATGAATTTTTGGCTAAAACACATATTGACATAGTGAAATAAATTTTTATTCGTATCGAAAAGTAGAGATACTAAATTTTAACTCAGTACATAAATGCAATAGAAAGAAAACTGTATAGCTCAATTATAAGTCATTCCAGTGACCATATTTAAAATTTATTACTGATATTGCTATCAATTACCAGAATTGAATTGCTTAAAACAACCAAAATAATTCACCAACAATGGACCTGTCAGGCTTTATTACATCATAAAAGTTGCATCTAGTTTATAATTTATTTATTAAAATGGCGAAGTACGCCGCCAATCTGTTTTGTATTATTTTGTTTTATGGTCCTTAAAACAATTAGGTTTATGTCCTGTTATATACGGGGCTGCTTCTTCTAAAATTCCTGGAGTTGTTCTAAAATATGAGCTGATGCTAAAGCTAAGAAAATCACTCTGTAGTATGTCCTTTTTGGTTATGGGAATTAATTAAAAGGACTATAAAATAGAGACAGTAATAAACTGCGTCAAATTGTGTGAGTTAGATGCCAGTTTAATGTGAATTTTTTATTACTGACACGTCGCAATTTTCAGGTGTTTAGTTCCCGTATTTTCATTTCATGTAGTCTATCCAACATCCACGAAACTATTAACAATGTACACATAGTGGTAGAGTCTTGTCATCCGCCAGCAAAAATGTATGAAATAGAGCAGCGTTTTTATTATTTATGATCCCATTAAAAGAGGTAGGGAGAAACTATTTACTATTTTATAACACCAAAGGCGAAGGTAAAAACTGTCAATTACCTGCCAAATAAAAAGCGCTTATAAAAGGACTTTTATTATTGAACATTAATAATAATTTCAGGAGAGGTGGATGCAAATGTCAATCAGTATTTTGAAGGACATTACTTCCTTTAAGTGGAAATCGAAACATTTATGAATTCAAAATCTGGCAGAAAGTTTGTACAAAAAGGTCCTTAACCCTTTTCTTCATGATTTTGAATCTGCAGAAAAAAAAAATATTTGACTGTTTTTTCTTGCTAATTACGCCTTCTTTAGAGATAATTTGGCAAAAAAAATTTTTTTGTTTCCGTATAAATTTTATGGCCACGTATCTTTAAAGATACATCAAGGGGTTACTAGAGTTTTATACATGTATCTCTGAAGATACATTTAGCAGTTATTAGGGTCTGAGTCTTGTATCTCTGAAGATACATTTAGCAGTTATTAGGGACTAAATCTTGTATCTCTGAAGATACTTTAGGAGGTTTTACAATCTAATAATTATTGTAAAGGCAAATAATTAAATAAATAATGTTAATTTATAAAAATTATATAAATATCTAGCCAAAATAGTGAATACGTCGTCGTATCTTCTAAATAATTCATTTTTGCATTTTGCAAAATTAGCTCTGTTCTTGTTTTAGGCTAAAAATAATACGGCTTCGTTATTTAGGTAATTTATAAGGAAATAATTCCAATGAATAAAGTGTTGTTAAAAGCAAAAAGTATCTTATAGGATACGAATATAAATGTCCGACTACTTCACAAAGTATACACTAGGATACACATTTGGTTACCGGGGTCCCTAACGGTGTATCTTATAAGATACGCGATTTTCAAAGCAATCTCTAATTTTTTCTAAAACAAATATCAATAAAAAAATCTTGTAATATGTATTCTAAGAACCTTATTTTATTGTTGGAATAAAGTAATTTCCATTTATTTACATAATAACCAATATTTTGGAAAAAATCTTACCCGATGCATGATGAAATCGTCATAACTTCACACTTCAACAAACAAAGCCATACTAAAAAGCATGCCAAAACCTCAAAAATGCATTATTTGCCCTACTTTTTTCCTATTTAGTTAATTTATAGGTGCCGTTAAAGATACAATCAGCCAAATCGAAAAAATTCTAAATATTTTTCTTAAAAAAAAATTCGGTAGTCAACGTATCTTAAAAGATACAAAATGAAGAAAAGGGTTAAAGGGGAATGTCGCGAAGCATAAAAACTGTGGTTATGTTGGTTGCCTAAAATCAACAAAAAACAGCACTTTCTGGTCATTACTCTAAGGTTTATAAGAGTTAATTTTAATTGAAAATTGTGCTTACCAGCAACATAAATAAACAGCACAAGTTGACATATTCTAAAGGTCCATCAACAAGCGTTTAAATACATAATTTTGGCAATTTAAAATGCAACAAAATAGTGTTTCTAATGCTGTTTTTTGTTGATTTTAGGCAACCAACATTAAATAACCACAGTTTTTATGCTTTGCGACATTTCTTCTCGAAATTTCTTCTTACATGAAAAAAAGCTTAGTTAAGCTTAGTTTAAGCCTTTTATTTAAGGATAAAAATAAATTTGTTGTTCGGCGAATAAACTAAACTTTAAAACTTACTACATACAATTGAGATGTCTTACCAAAGCAGTCGGCTCTTTGCCTACTCTGATTGTAATAGAATAATTACAGGGTGTAGCGTTTAAATTATTACATTGCCGCCATGTTTGCCTCTAATTACACACGGCCTGTTTCTTTTTAATTTGGAATATTATCTGGGTACTGAACTTGCTACACCAGTGTCTTGATACTTAAAAACAATGATTCAACCACATTCTTCTACATTTTATTGCATGACTGTCACTTTTTTTCGGTCTTTGTTTTGTGTGACCGATAATCAAGTTGTTTGAGCCACTGTTTAGGGGGCAGATGTGAAATTCTGTAAAAATGATATCTCAGAAAAACGGGCATCTAAGTTTATTGTTTATAAAGAGTGTTCAAAAAATAGCGCAAAAACGCGATGGTACGCTCTTGGGCCATTCTCAGGGATCCTTCGAAAATTGTAAAAAAAAATTCATCTGTAATATTCATCGAGAAAAAAGCGAACAAAGTTGCACAAGTTCGACAACACTGTTTGTGAAAATACATTCTAAAAGCTCATCTGGATTCTTATTTCTTGATCATACATTTTTGCATTGGATTTTATTGACATTGGTTTCAGCTTCATTCATTAAAAATGTAATTTGACCATTTAAAGGACAAACAAATGGTAAAATAATTTTAGATAGATTGTGACTTTGTTTAGCCATTTCTTTCGTTAATATGTGCTGTTATCTTCAAGCTATGAGCGTTTGAAGTTGCACACTTTGGGGCCTTATCTCTCCAGGAATCTATGAGATTTATTTTTTTAACAATTTTCTGGTGGTCCCTAGGCATGCCCTAAAAACGTACCATTGCGTTTATGCGCCAATTTTTGGAAACTCTGTATAAAGTTATGGATCTGGATTTAAGTAGAGGTCATCTCAAGGTTGATGCACTTAGGCCTTTTAATTGGGTCCATTGTACAAGCCTCCAACGAGATTCGAGACAATTCCAGCCTCAGATTCAGATCTTTAACGTGCACGTGTATACGCACACGGAATTACCGGCTTTACTTCGCTTTCGAACGAAGGTGTCCTGAGATACAAATATCTCTCCACTAAACGTGATCGGCAGCCTTTTTCATTTCATGAAGTTATGTTTTTTTTTATCATACTTTTTTGGACTATAAGTTTGGCAAGAGCCTGTATGTGAGACGATGTAAGCTCTTTAAAATTCCATCTACGAGATCGTTAACTAAGCGAGAAAAACCCTTCAGCGGCATTGACTTATTACAGCGTTTCAGATATTTAAAGGCAATAATGAGTAGCATAGCTTAACGAGAAATGCAGAACTACGTCTGGTAGACAAAATTCAACAAAGAAACATACCAAGGAAGAGGACAAGAAGCAAATACCTCAAGTGGAACATAGAAGGAGAGACAAGTTGACATAGCCAGAGGCTACTAATTTAATGGTGGAAAACAGTGGTAATCTGGAGGATGGCCAAGTTTTTGCAGTATTTTTGTTGCGGAGACTCGGTCATAGATCTTGCGGCACTTTGATCCGCGGGGGAATGCAGATACTTCACAGCAAGTGAGCCCTGTTCGCGGCTAATTTACCTTGACTATGTGTTAATCACGGCCCTCTTGATATATGATTGCGATGCGACAAGCCAACGATGCACCAGCTTCTCTGATCTTTCATCTACCTGCATTACGGGAAGTCATTACTTTATCACAAATTAAAATTTGTCCACTTGAACGAGATTCTGCCACAAAGTAAGCATTTTTTTACGGGATTAATTAAAGGCTACTTAAAAGCAATTTTGTATGCAGTTTGCATAGTCACTATTTTTTATTGGCATTTTTAAGGATATTTGACGTCACAGGGTAATAAATGTTACCAACAATGACGCTAATATCAAAACCTGATAGTGATTTAGCCAAGGTATTAAATTCCAATGTACGAGACAGCTTCCAGCCAAAAGATTGATATGAGTGTTAATCTGCCGAGTGATCAATCATCATTTGTAGGATATAACACCCTTAAACTTGACTTTTGATACATCCCTTATTCGATTATGATGGCTTAAAACGTTTAGCTTTTTGCTTTTATCACGAAAACCGGCGCGGCGGCACAATGAATTATTTAAACCCAAGTTTCATGGAATATAAATTGAAAACCCTTTCTTTTAAAACTGGAAGTGGTCTCACTCCTTGGGGAAATTCTACCCTGTCGCCCTATGGAAGAAATTACTCTGGTCTTGTTTCAAAATAACTTGATATTAATTTTTAACATCAGGGAAAACTGTACCTACAGTACAAACTTTGCAAACGCGTAGCGCATTTCTTTGTTCGACGATAGACAAAAAGCATAATTTAAAAGAAATCCAGCTACTTACGGACATAATAAAATAGTTAAGCACACTCTCTCAAGCCAGAAGCAATAACATAAAAAAATGTAGCTCATAAACTGTAGAAATAAGATCATAGATCTTATCAGACAAAAAGATAACCATAAGAAGTTTTAAACTGGTCCAAGTTAAGGCATTTTTTTCATCTGATTATTCTAATGATATGCCGTACCTACCTACCGCTTACTTCTTGTTTAGTGAACCTCATATTTTAGAGATGCTTAACAGAATCTGCTGGACAGATTCTTACCAAGAATGCAAGGTTTATATCTTAAGTGTTGTCATAAAATTTAACTAAATGCACGCATTTTTTATTCATAAAATACAACATGTTTTAAGAAACATTTGGTTATCTTCAAGGAGTGGGTAAATAATAAAGTCATTCATAAAATTTCCTACTGACGTAAAAATAGTCTTGATGGCTGTTTTTTCGGGCATATACGAGCTGGCCGCGTCATAAAATTTAATGAGGGGTGATTAGGTGGAGCTGGCCGCATTTTACTGCATGGGTCATGGTGGAGCTGGCCGCGGTACTTTTTCTACCTGCTTCCATGTTTAGCAGGTAGAAAAGTAACTGCCTCAGAAGTTTTGTGGAAGGATGAGTATAAGCACCAAACGAATTTCATTTTTATAAAATAACAACGATAACTATTAATATTTTATTGAAAAAATCATGTAAATTGCAGTTTGGTGACATAAGCACATTTGTTTAAATATTCTTTTTAGCAACAAAACTTTCCCTAACCTACCTAACCTAGTGTCCCCCAGTGGATGTGTCCTCCAGTGCTTTTAAAATAGTCTGTCGGTAACAATAAAACTAAAAAACATATGCATTGAGTACTTTCAACGTTGCTGGCTTGTTTTAATGATAATAAAAGTCTGTATATGATCCAAAGGATTCTCTTTTTTATAATTTTCTAATATCATAACTCAATAAAACATCGGATACAGAAAAATAAATCTAGGTAAATGGAAGTTAATTAGTCGCGGCCAGTACGACCAAACCAGAAATATCGCGCGGCCACTTCGACCATGCACCCTGCAATTAGGCGCGGCCAGCTAGTAGTCTTTTCAGGTAGATGCGGCCAGTTGGTATTCTCCCGTTTTTTCTTCCTAAATGCCAATTAAATAGCTTGCTTAGGTCCTCTTGTCTCGCCCTATACAATGGTTATTGTAGGGCATCTCGCATGAATAGTGGAAACACTTAAGGTTTCCAATCGAATCTTTCTACATTTGAAGCTCAATACAAAGAAAAGCCTTATCCTTTTAGCGCTTTATTGGCTCATATGTGTTCATGACGCCCTTCCAATTATCGAAAATGTCACTTTAGAAGCTGAAAAGCCAGCTTCTTTTACTCGATTGAAGTTATTCAACCGCGGTTAAGATAGTTGAGGGAACCTTTTCACAGCAGTATGCTTCTTGAGCTTTTTTTACCTTTTTTTGGTAGCTTTTATACGAGCTTTCATAAGAAACAAACTTTATACTCTCGCTATAAGGCTGAATAATTTTGGCTCAGGACCTCAAAGTTATTTTAAGAAGCTTTATCTATACCAAATAGTTCAATAGTTTCAAATAGCTTTTGATTGAATTCACTACATTGTTGTAGACCCTAAGTGAGTTGCTATTCGCCTGATAGGAGAGGATTGTAATTTTGGCATTTGCATTATTTGGCCATGTGTAAACTTTGAATATTCGGGTCAATGTAATGTTCGCAAATATGTTCGTACTAACATATTAAACATGAATTAGTGTATTGAAGTAGGGTCGAAAAAAAAGAGCCCAACTACCCATTTTCTCTTATGCAAATTTGTGTACAACTTAGACCGCAGTTTTTAGCGTTATTATTAAAGCAACTGTTTTAAAATTTTGACCAGTTAATTTTAGCTCCTTTTAAAATACTTATTGTTTGGCACATTTTGTTTTGTAGCCCTAGTTTAGCCAAAATAACAGTTTAAAAAAGGGAAAACTACACTAAAAGCAACAAATGTTTTTCTTTCATAAATTGCGCCAACGATTTTTAAAAAACAATAAGAATTACAAAATAAATTATCTTTCCAATGACACCAAGTTTTTCAAAATCAGATAAGAATTAACTAAGATGTTTGTGGTCTAAGATATGTAAATATTTGCATAAAAACGACTGCAAGCTTCCGAAAAACGACCAAAGTCAAGCCTCTCTAGTTGAACTGGTGGTAGGTGGGCACTCTAGACACATATTCATGTTGAAAATATATCTGTTCAACTATAGTAGGCTGTACGTTCTACGCAAAATAGCCCGTCTTTCGTCTATTCTGGCCATCGCAGCCCGCGGTAGACCCTCTACATGGTATTAGAACTGAGCATAGGACTCTAAACTATGTATTAGTGCAGCATTGAAGTCTAGGGTTGCAAAAATACCTACAATTTCCTTGTAAAATTTTCAATCAGGGGAGCAATTCGCTGTGAATTTAATTCAATAATTTTAAAAGCATATTAATTCTCGTAGAATACAGTTACTTTGTTGTAACTGTGTTAAAAAAGCAGAGTTGGGCTTAGAACCTTATTGTTCCTTATTTTTTGGAATGTTCTACAATTTTTAACAAAGGTCCTTTACGAAATTTGCGTACACTATTTAAGCTTCATTCACAATGAAAATTAGCTTGCATGCGGTAAGAATTAAGGTAGCGTGTAAGAGCTTGAAATATGTATTTTGGATATACCATTCACAATGATTAGCTTGTAAGAGCTCATGCAAGCTAATTCGTTGTGAATGATATATCCCAAATAAATATTTCAAGCTCTTACACGCTACCTTAATTCTTACCGCATGCAAGCTAATTTTCATTGTGAATCCCACTTTAGTTGAATAGGTGGCAGTTGCGCCCAGTGGCACTTGCGCTGCGGATTAAAAGAGTGGCACTTGCGTCTTAAAAAGGTACAAGATTAAGCAGGTATAAAAATTACGGATTAAAAAGTGGCATTTGCGCTGCGTTCAAAATTCAAACTCATTAATGTAGGTATACATTTTTCATTGCAGTTTGTGACATTAGCTCATATGTTTAAATTTTCTTTTTAGCAGCAAAACTTACCCTAACCTACCTAACCTAGTGTTTCCCAGTGGAAAAATGTCATCCAGTACTTTTAAAACAGTCTGTCTAAAACGATAAAACTCAAAAACACATGCTTTGAGTACTTGCTGGCTTGTTTTAACAACAATGAAAGTGTGTATATATTATCCTCTGTTTTATAATTTTCTAATATTGTATCTCAATAATACATCGGATACATAAAAATAAATCTAGGCAAAAGGAAGTTAATGAGACCGCGGCCAGTACGACCAAAATATGAATCAAAAATTTTAACCAATATTATACCAAACTTGAATTATCTAACCCACTTAATGATTTGAACATTATAATCCTCTATTTAATTACTTTAATTTTATGCAGCAGCGCAAATGCCACTTTCTGACATTTTGTTTTTATACCTGAATTTTAAAAACTCGCAAGTGCCACTATTTTAATCCGCAGCGCAAGTGCCACTGGGCGCAAGTGACACGACACCCTTTAGTTCTCTAAATGTGACCAGTTCAAAGTCAAAATTACAGTTTTTCTTACATTGTTTTGTTTGTATTGTGTTTACAATGTTTGTACATTGTACAAGCTAAATCCGTGCCTGATGTATAATTTCCAGTCAAAGGGTGTAGGAAAATCGAGTTACGATCAGATTGAATACGAAAGGTCCTGATTGGCAGGGGAACTGTCTGTCAAGTTTTATCATAACCCAGCAGCTCTCGTAGTGCTTATACCCGTTATTATTCCCCCGCATTGAAAAATATTCATTTTGCATATGAATACGCTGTGGCACTTCGTCCTTTCAATTCAATTTCGCATTTTTACCAATTGATTGCTTTCACTGCAAATCAAACGTACTTATGCAGCGTTTATTTGCTCTAGATTTAACTTACTTTTTATTTTATGTCACTGGTGCACGCCGCGCGATTATTCCTATATTTCTGCAAAATAAATACAAAAATAACTTTGTTACCTTTGCGTTAAACGTAGTGTGAGTGACGTAAACAATTGCACGTACTTGAGCCGTACATCCAGTAGGCTATTAAGGACCAAGAGCCAAGGGGGGATATAATGCGAACCGTCAGCTGGTCAGGACATAACGCACACATTTCGAGATGGACTAGGATCATTCAAGGCCTTGAAACTATAGCCTTGATATAGCATGTTTCTGACAGATTTTGTTTGGACAATTACACTAGTTTATAGATTATCAAGAGAGGATCAATAATAAGAACTGTGTTTCCTAATACCATGTAAAGGAGCTACGGGCTGCGGTGGCCAGAATAGACTAAAGACCGCGGGCTATTTTACGTAGAACGCACAGCATACTATAGTTGAACAGATATATTTTCATCATGAATATGTGTCTAGAGTAACCACCTACCAGCAGTTCAACTAGAGAGAGACTTGACTTTGGTCGTATTTTGTAAGCTTGCAGCACGTTTTTATGCAAATATTCACAAAACTTAGACCACAAATATCTTGGTTAATTCTTATCCGATTTTGAAAAACTTGGTGTCATTAGAAAGATAATTTATTTTGTAATACTTATTGTTTGTCTTTGTGGCTCAATTTAAGAAAGTTGTTTTTAGTATACTTTCCCCTTCTTTAAATTGTTATTTTTGCTAAACTAAGGCTACGAAACAAAGGAGCTAACATTGGTTAAAATTTTAAAACTAATAACGCTAAAAACTGCGGTCTAAAGTGTACACAAGTTTGCATAAGAGAAAGTGGGTAGTCGGGCTCTAAAGACCAATATTTAGGCATTAAAAATTATCTTTATTTTTCTTTTGAAAACCCAAAATTGCTTTCTATCTGCAAAATAAATTGGCTACAACAAGGTGCCTTGTGGAACGCCGCCCTTAAGGTTCTTTCGTTCTTCTCCTGATGTTTTTTTGTGATGTGTGATGGTGTTAAGAAATATAAGTCTCGATTACGAAAGGTTAAAAAATGTTAATGTGTGTATCATTTCGGATGGTGGTATGATTAGTAAAAGCGACATAATACCGCTAAATATGCCACAATGGGCTTTAGACACCTGCACAATAGCCTAATAACAGAGTCTAGTACCTCATACCCTATCATTATAAAAATTGTGTTCGTTAATAACTATATTAAAGGTGAGCTCTACACGATCATCTAGCGACGGTAACACACAAAAAAAGATCCAATTGCCTCTGGCCGCTGTTTTTCGTTCCATCTTGTTAGTACAGCTGCATTTTAATGACTTTATGAAGACAGGATAGGTACCTTCCAAAAAAGAATCTACTTAAAACTGATTTAGGATCTTCACCTCTATATAACGTCTTTTTTAATAGCCTTTAAGGAATTATGTTTATATTATCGCCTCGCTTGGATGATTTATTAATAATAATGTAATAACTTTTTTATTTTATACACCAGCTTTTATTACTCAAATTATAATTAAGGTCTTAATTGGATTTTGATACAAAATTACAGGAAAATAAAAAGCGTGCTTAATTTATTAAGAGCTTGACTCCTAACGTTGCGTTAGCAAGTAAGACATCACCTTAAACTCATTGGACAAAAATATACTTCTAATTTGGACATGCTAAATGGGAGAATACTAACTGGCCGCATCTACCTGAAAAGAGTACTAGCTGGCCGCGCCTAATTGTAGGGTGCTTGGTCGAAGTGGCCGCGCGATTTTTCTGGTTTGGTCCTACTTGCCGCGACTAATTAACTTTCTTTTACCTAGATTTATTTTTCTGTATCCGATGTTTTATTGAGTTATGATATTAGAAAATTATAAAAAAGAGAATCCTTTGGATATTATACAGACTTTTATTATCATTAAAACAAGCCAACAACGTTGAAAGTACTCATTGCATGTGTTTTTAAGTTTTATTGTTACGAGAATTTTTTAAAAGCACTGGAGGACACATTCACTGGGGGACACTAGGTTAGGTAGGTTAGGGTAAGTTTTGCTGCTAAAAAGAATATTTAAACAAATGTGCTTATGTCACCAAACTGCAATGTAAATCATTTTTTCAATAAAATATTGATAGTTATCGTTGTTATTTTATAAAAATAAAATTCGTTTGGTGTTTATACTCATCCATCCACAAAACTTTTAGACAGCTCCTTTTCTACCTGCTAAACATGGAAGCAGGTAGAAAAGGTACCGCGGCCACCTCCACCATGACCCATGCAGTAAAATGCGGCCACCTCCACCAAATCACCCCTCATTAAATTTTATAGCGCGGCCACCTCGTATATGCCCCTTTAACCTCATGAGGCAAAAATATATTTAAGATTTAGACATGCTTAATGGATTCAGCTACTAGGAAAACGCAATGTCTGTCTGGCGCAGTCGCTAATTTGTCCTTTGTTCATTTAGTTAATGTAGCGCTTTTGGGACGTGTTTATTGATTGGAAACATTTTAAAAACAAACAATAAATAAACAAACAAAAAACTGATTAGTATTGAATGACTAATTTTTAATTAGTTCGAAATGATTTAATTAGAGAGGTAAAACAAATGAAATTACAAGCTGAATGTGCAATTATAACAAAATATCAAATAATTAAATTTTGTGTTGGTTATTCGACCTGTAAATGAAGCTAGACGAAACTAAACATGAGATAGAGTTCAAAATTGTAGACATTATTTTTCGCAGAATATTCCTCAACAAAAAACATTGACTTCGCCATATAAACATACAAAATTAAGAACCCGATGCTCAGTCCTAATACTAGGCAGAGGGGCAACGGGCTGCGGTGGCCAGAATAGACTAAAGACCGCGGGCTATTTTGCGTAGAACGCGCAGCCTACTATAGTTGAGCAGATATATTTTCATTATGAATATGTCTCTAGAGCAACCACCTGCCAGCTGTTCTACCAGAGAGAGGCTTTACCTTGGTGGTATTTCGGAAGCTTGCAGCACGTTTTTATGCAAATATTCATAAAACTTAGACCCCAAATATCTTCGTTAATTCTTATTCGATTTTGAAAAACTTGGTGTCATTAGGACGATAATTTATTTTGTAATACTTTTTGTTTTTTAAAAATCGTTTTTGAGGCTCAATTTAAGAAAGAAAAACAGTTGTTGTTTTTAGTATAGTTTCCTCTTCTTTGAACTGTTGTTTTTGTTTAACTAGGGCTATAAAACAAAATGTGCCAAACAATGAGTGTTTTAAAAGGAGCTAACATTATATGGTCAAATTTTAAAACAATTGCTCTAATAATAACGCTAAAAACCGCGGTCTAAGTTGTACGCAAGTTTGCATAAGAGAAAATGGGTATTCGGGCTTTTAAATGTTCAAAGCTATGTCGAATGGCGAAGAGTCTAATAATTCCATTCTCTTTTTAAATTTATTTACAGCGCAAACAAGGGTTTAAACTAGTAGACACGTGTAATTATGAGCGGTTAAACAAAAACCAAAATGCTGGAATTGTGAGAAACAATGGCTTGCATTCAATGGATCTCCTCAAGCGAAAATGGCCGCACACATTACAGCACGTCAACATTTAAGGCCGATTTATAGAACGTTACATTCACTTTACTTCCGCTTTACTTCGGCGTAACTTTACAGAAAATTAAATAAAATACATGGGAATGTATTAGCAAATTTATACTTCACTTTAGCGCTACTTTGCTGATTCATTCAGCTGTAAGTAGTACTGTCAAAAGCCGAGCTTGGCCGATCATGCGCAAAATTTGCAAAAATGAGATATTCACCCTTATTGTCAAGGGTGGTGATTACGGAATATCGCTTCGTACGAAACCTGCTGGTCTTCTTATGTAGGTTTCGTACGAAGCGATATTCCGTAATTACCGCCCAGGTGTAAATAGTCAGAAGTCGCGAGTTCAGACACATGCGCATACCTGTTCCCAATTTCACGTAAATTTACAATCTATAAATTAAACAAATTTGTTAAGTTACGCGGAAGTGAAATTACGCCGAAGTAAACTGAAAGTAACGTTCTATAAATTGCCCTTAACGAAAACTATTGAATTTGCCAACAAAGAGAAGGCAACAGTCCAGATAAAATGAGTCGTAATGAGTACGAAATCAAATTGACGCGCTTTGAAAGTCGAAGGGATGTTTAAGGACTAAAAACGATTGGTTTGTGTGGCAATGTGGACGCGTCAGGACCTTTTAATACGTTCTTTTACGTACGTCGGATTTGGTACAAATACCCTCATTTACAGACAAGGGATATCTTACTTAAATCTGGTTTAATTTCCTTAAAGGATTTGACGTTCGTAGAATGATTTTACCAAACTCTGATGAGCCAAAAAGACGCAAAAAAAATATATTAATACTATTGGCAATGTGGCAAATTTAGAAGCTAGTGTTGAAAGTTAGAATTTTGCGCAAAATCCCACATTTTTGATTTAAACTGCACCCTATGAAGCGTAAAAGGGTCGCCTTTCCAAAGAATAAAATGTAAGCTAATAAATTGCGAATTACACGCTCTAATAGAAGTAGGACTTTATTACTGGTGACACGTCATTCCCCATGTTTTATTAAAGATATCCTGAAGCATCGATTAACTTCTAAAATTATTCCGTGTCCTCTTATTTGCGTACACCCAATTTGCGGACCTACCCAATTTGCAGATGGTCAAAAAACGGAAAGGTTGGAGGTAGTGAGTTTTTTTACCTGGGTAAAGTCCAATATGCATATTTATTTTTGAATTTCAGGGTTTCAGACTCACTTTTATGAAAGCACTTGGGGACATTTTTCCACTGGGGGACATTAGGTTAGGTAGGTAAGGTAAAGTTTTACTACTAAAATGAAAATATAAACTCTAGCTGTGTTGGTGCCTAGCAGTGCGTCCAAAATTGTGTGCATTACACTGAAGGACATATTACTAGGTGTTGTTCTCGGTGTTGTTACGTAAAAAATGTATCAACACATTATCAGAAAGCATTGTAGTTTAAAATTATTTGATCTTTATACTAAATAAAAGCATAAAATATTATTACTGACTTCTGCACATACACATCTCAAATTATTAATTATTTTCTTACTGCAGGTAAACGGATTAACTCTTACTTAATGACTATGTCCGCAAATTGGAGAGTATTTTGAAATGTCCGCATATTGGATGTCTGCAAATAAGAGGGCTTCGTTGTAACGAGCGTCGGGGTTGTAACAAATTGTTTCAGATTTTGTATACATGTCAGAAATACCACAGAAATTTAATTAAAATTAAAATAATTTAATAAAACTATCACAATTTATCACCAACGAACTGCGGTCAAAACTTTAAATGAATGCGATTCAAATAGCGCAGTTTCAGGAATAACATGTAACGTGGAAAGTTAGCTCTACTAAATTGCTACTAATAATAATGATAAATGACTGTTCAATATCTAACCGCGTAGCACCGCCAGAATTTATTAAAATTTCCCGGAAATAGCGTACATCAAAACTCAAATTTGAATGTACGACTAGAGTGCTTGGCCTCTAGTTTATTTTTAGTCCTTTTTAGCTTTTGAACATCGATCAGTCTGTTTAAACTATTCGCATTTAAACATGAATGAACCTTTACCATGTTATGTTGACTTGGTGGGGAAGCTCCAATACTTTCCATTTGAATGCAGTATCAAATGGTAATAATCATAATGCGTTTTCGCTGCATCCAATATGAACCATGATACTATATACCTATAATTTAATCTCGCCCCTTTCGAACAACATCTGTTAGTCCTTTATGGCTTCTGTAATATACCTACAAATTTGTCCAATATAGTACAAGAATAAATCATCCAAATTACAATAATCGACAGTAGTAAGCTTCGTGATATGAGTATTGATATGAGAGGCCTTTATGGTTAACGTAGAACTGCCGGAGGTTAGATTCCCCGCCCTCCGGAAGTGTGGAGACAGGATAAGTTGGAATAATGGGATATGCTGTAGCGATTTTGTATTATAAGGACATGAAATAAAGGTGAGTTAGAGGCGTGTGTGTCACTGTGCGAAAAGTGTATTGTATTATATACATGGACGATGCCATCTTAGGAAAGTTTGTGAAGTTTTGAAAAGCTAAAAGACACCACTAAAAGAAAGATTCATTTTTAAAGACGTATGGATAAAATCCTTACCAGCATTAGGAATTTTTTAAAACCAGGCAATAAAAGAAACAAAATAAGTACCGTTGTCACTAAATATGTTTTGCAGAACTCCATCAAATAATGCAAAAGAATCTGATGTCTATTTTGCAAAAATTTAATTTTTGGTTGTGTTTAAGAGCTTCATATCTCCTCCGACTACCATGGTGAGAGGCGAATCGGTGCGGGGAACGCTAGCATGAGAGGACCTACCGTGGAATGGAAAAAGAGTGTATGTGCAAAAATCGGATTTTGAAATAATAAGGTTTTATTCAATATGCTTAACATTGAACTGCAGGTACACCTTCAGACGTATTAATATCTAAATATTTATCAATATAATAATGTTTAAAAGTATGATTATCGTTTTCGCATGGTCCAAAAAACGTATAAATCAGTAAACATGTTAAAGTCAGATACATTTTTTTTCCATTGTAACGAGCGAGCATTTAAATTCTACCTCGACTCTTGCCATGGAAAACAAAAGCTGCTTTTCCGTATGTCTTTGATAGTTTGTTTAAACGTCAAAAAAAGATGACAACATCAAAAATGACATTAGTAGAAACTATCAAAGACCTACGGAAAAGCAGCTTTTGTTTTCCATGGCAAGAGTCGAGGTAGAATTTAAATGCTCGCTCGTTACAGTAGAGGCTGGTGGAGGGGAGTCCTTTCCTATGTAAATATTCACGTAATTTAGACTTCAAATATCTTTGCTAATTCTTATCGGATTTTTAAAAACTTGATGTCATTGGAAAGCTTATTCAATTTGTAATACTTATTGTTTCTTAAAATTTGTTTTTGAGCGCTCAATTTCTTAAAAAAAATAGTTGTTGTTTTTGGCATGGTTTACCCACCTTTAAACTGTTATTTTTGCTAAACTAGGGACCCAAATCAAAATGTGCCAAACAATAAGTATTTTAAAAGAAGTTAGGGTAATACTATCAAAATTTCAAAGTCATTGCGTTAATAATAACTCGAAAAACTGCGGTCTAAGTTGTACACAAATTTACATAAGAGAAGGTGGGATATCGGGCTCTTAAACGCGTCTACGTGTAGACAACTCCACGGGGCTAATTTGGGGCACCTTCTTCCTCTATCCTAAAACCCATTACAGCCTTGACAAAAGGGTATAGACGCGTGTCTCATGAATGGATATCTAGGCGAGGATTCTCGCAGATTGTAGATACGATTTGTTAGCCAGAAAGCACTGACGCGACACACGAATATCATCATGCCATGATTAGGCAGATCGACGTGCTTTTTAAAGGACCAAACCAAAATTGCAACCTGTAACTAAAAAAGATCACATGATGTTTTGCCTAGACAGCTGAATTTGCACTATTATTATGTGCCTTAAAAAATTAATGCTAGCTTTTGATATTACGATCATTTGTTTTTAAAACAATGCCTCTTGTTTGTAGAGATATTAAGTTAATTAAAATCTATACCTTAAGATCAAGAATGCGATACCTTCCATTATCTTTTGTTAAGTTAAAGCTCTTTTGTTTTTCTAACGAATAATTTAGAATTCCTTTTGAGTTGTTAAAAATCAACTGTGTAAACAAACTGAAAATTGTGTACCTTAGACACTTTTTGATTAGCTACTTTAAATATTTGTTTTGGTTCTTCCAATTATTAAGACTTGAAAAACAAGGTAAAATGACATGTCTATTGAAAAGCTAAGATAAGACTGTCCTTTTATTGAAAATAAAAATTCCTGAAACCAGCTTTAACGACCTGTTTTTTTGTGTCGGCGTATATAAAACAAAAAAAAAATCAAATCCTAATCAAGTTATGTCATCAAGGACCGACGTGAAAAACTTTCCGCGGGCGTATCTTGCTTGGTATCTTATTTATTAAAAGTTTTATGCTTTTCTTATCACGTGGAAGTGGTAACATAATTTTAAACTTCATTAATTTTTTTATATCCCTCTTGGTATTCCTACGAATTATTTTAGCGGTGGAGCAAAAGTTATACAGCGCTAAAACAAAGTTGTTATTTTGGTATCCCTGTCAAATTAAACTGGATTTATGTTGATTAAAAAAAGGGTAAAAAACAGAAAGGGCGGACGCGTGCTGCAGTGAAAAAATAAATACAGATTCCATAATCTTTATCTAACGAGTTTATGCCAAGGAAAATAGTTTTATTTAGCGGTTACGTTCAAGAACATTAATATTACGCCAAGGGGTGCACAAATAAAGAAATTGAGGCCCGATTTTCTGCTTTATTTTTTCTTTAATGTTTACGATTTTCAAACCCATTTGCTAAAACATAAAAGCCTCAATCATTCCTCGTTAATCTGGCATACAGTAGTCTTAAAAGCAAATTTATGTAAGAAAATTGGCACGGTCCATGACAAACGAACAAAAATAACATTTACAACTACTTTAAAGCATATTATTGTGATTTTGCAAAGTGTGTATTTCAATTCGAACATCACGCAGTTTGCCAAAAGTCTCGCCGCCATTTATAATGTGTGTCAGAAACAAATTGTAACCCAGTTTAACTCTAACTGAGTTAAGGAGTCAGCAGTTTTGGATTATTTACCACTTAGATGCTTGAAAGCACTTCAGTTGCGCAAAACATTTTAGTTTTACGACTAGGTATTAAGTCAATATGGGATTTTTTAAAGGACGAGTAATAAAGTCAGTCAGAAAGAAAAATACTCTCTCAAACCAAAAGCAACTTTATTTATTAGTTGCAGAGTACCTACCCCATTTTTATGTTTTAAAATAGCATCAAGGACACTTTAAAAAATATAAAAATAGTATATTAAAACATAGAGTTTTATAAGGAACGTTTTTTAGCACGCGTCCAGGTTTGGAAAAAGAGCCGCGCAGCGGCGAGTTTTCCAATGGACAAGTGATAAAAAACGCCTTATAAAACGAGTTTTTTATACTATTTTTTATATTTGCTTCATTTAATTCATTGAAAAGCATTTTTAATTTGAATTAAAAACTTAAGATGAAATTTTGTTTTTATGACCAACCTTATAGCATAACATTGACATTTTGAAGTAAAAAATAAAGTTAAGTTAGAAATATTTAATAATGTCATTTGTAAACTTTACTCATTAAATACTGAATAAATAGGCGTTTTTGAGAAAATGTAACCATTGATATCGTTTCTCCAATTCTTCTAGTTATTCCCTCTACAAAAAAACTATGTCCCCCGATTGATTATAATAGTAAAATTTTTAAATAAAAAGTACCTTGCAAGAAAAGAATGCATCTTTTTGCATCAGGAAAACCAACCAATAAAATAAAATTTTGGGTTTAATAATGAAGCAATTCAGAAACTTTAAAAAACCAAATTTTGAGTTTCATAATGTGCATATTATAGAACGCAAATATAAAAAAAACATTTATATGCTCTTGTTTAAACTGTCTTTCCAAATTAAGTAATTAAAATCGTATGTTAGGGGCTTATCAAAACAATTGGTCTAATTTCTTATCAGATCGCTACGCTTACTAAATTTTATACCCCCAAATTTGTAAGCACAAAAATAAACATATGTTCTGTCCAGTCGAACCCTATTTAACCTAATCTGCAGTCAGGCTTAAAACCCCGCGCTAGTATAAAGTAGTTAATTTCATTTATTTTTATTAGGCGCATTGTTGTTTTTTCCACAATCTCGTATTTTGGACAAAAAAGCAACAATAGCAACCCTCTGCGAGAGTTGACAGGAATACAAACTATTTACTTTCCAGGGGCTGTTCAGTGTCACCCTGTTCGATAATAATAGTCCACGTGTTTTGTAGGGCCAGAAGAATTATAAGGGATGTTTTTTATGACAGCTGCAACATTTATTGAGTATTGATTATGACACGAAATAAAAATTTCTTCGTTTGAGACATCGGCATAGAATATTAATCGTGAGGCACTTAAATATTTTTAATATTTATAGAAGTCATGTTGTCGCTCCAAATCTATAATTTAAATAGCTAATTACGTTCTATGTCTAATTAAGAAGACCCTCTGTCCCAAGTGACTAAACCCCCGTTGCTCCTTAGAGATTCCAATTCCTCGTAACATTTATGATGCATGAAACGAACTCTACCCGTACTCAATTATGCAGAAACGTCGCTGTAAATCACAAAAATCATAATCGGTATTATTCCTACCGAATACCAGTTAATGAACAGAATTCTCTGCCTATTTTTACAGTGTATCTAAATTAAAAACGTTTAAAATAGGGTGCCGCCGCCGTGACAATACAATAAACCTGTATGTCTGCAGAACCTAAATAACAAATAAGGGAGAATTTCGAGGTTGAGGTAAATAGGGACTGTCACTTCGATACAGACAGGTGGCTTGACAATATAGTTAGTTGCGCACTGCTTATTTAGGAAAAGGGGTGCAGCTACTAACTAGACTATTATCTAACCGTATACGCATCAGAAACTAATTTTATTAAATTTGTTGCGCCATATGTGGCCATGAGCATCAACGAGAGTTTTTTACCAATTTACCCCATCTAGCCCAATCATTCTATTTAAAATTTGTAGGTTCCTTAGAAAAAAATCCCTACCAAGATCTGCTTATGCAGGATTGTAGGCACTACCCCCAGGAATATAAAAGTGAAAAATTTCCAAAAAATTTCCGTGACGTTTAGCCCCCATCTTGCATAAAAGTGAGAAGTTAGTTTTTTGTTAATACCTAAACTATTTGGCACTTTTGAAAAAAGTTTTAAAAATTTTTAGGAACATTATTTTAATAAGAATACAATCATTTTTAAAAAAATAATGTATCACTAACATTAACGATTCTATAGCTCCTTGAAAATCACCTTATTTCATCATAATCGTCTATCTTAGTCATAGTCCTGAAGCATAGGTTGCAGCGTTCTTGGTAGGACCAAATTAGCACATTTTCAAAGTGCTATAAAATTGTTTACATTGGTGATTTATTATTTTTTTTTAAATGATTGTATTCTTATTAAAATAATGTTCCTAAAAAATTTTAAAACTTTTTTCAAAAGTGCCGAATAGTTTAGGTATTAACAAAAAACTAACTCCTCACTTCTATGCAAGATGGGGGCTAAACGTCACAGAAATTTTGTGGGAATTTTTCACTTTTATATTCCTGGTGATAGTGCCTACAATCCTGCATAAGCAGATCTTAGTTGGGATTTTTTTCTGGGGGCATTATTAAAATGATTTGGCTAATCGTTCTAGATTTAACAACCTTAAAGTTTGTTGTCCTGCAAAATGTCCTTTTTATGTTGGTTAAAATTTAGAACATTTTTAAATTAACTTATAAAAATTCTTGCATTACTTATACAAAAATAAGCATGGCATTCCAAAACTGAATGCATATTTTTAGATATAAAAGCTAGATTAACTCGCAAATGCCTGCTTTTTGTTGTGCCATTTGTGAAGCAGTTATAATTTTTTTCCAACATGAACCGTTGATTTTTTCCAGGAACAAAATTAAAGCTGCTGCTGTGCACAATCCTTGAATTCACATATTAAATAAAACATTATGGACTAATAAAGAAATGCTGGCATTCCTCTATTTGCATTATAAATGAGGAGTAATTCGTTTTTATGGCAAGTTTCTTAATTAACATTTCATTGTACTGCCTCGCTGTCGATGTGTTTTAGTTTTTTGTCGAGTGCAAATTAACAAATTGAATTTTATTTTCAGATTAGCGGGCATCTCATTTGAAATGGCATACATTTGCATAAATGTCGAACTGTTTTCATCGATAAATTAAGAAACTAATTGAATTTTAAATAATTCATCACTGCGCTCTGAGCGAGCATCCTTCATCCTTCGTGGAAGACAAGTTTTTTTGCCGCGGCGCTTTTCGATTTATGTCTTTACTTGTAAACCCGATCTCTAATCATTTGGGAGAATACCAACTGGCCGCATTTACCTTAAAAGACTACTAGCTGGCCGCGCCTAATTGCAGGGTGCATGGTCGAAGTGGCCGCGCGATATTTCTGGTTTGGTCGTACTGGCCGCGACTCATTAACTTCCTTTTACCTAGATTTATTTTTCTGTATCCGATGTTTTATTGAGTTATGATATTAGAAAATTATAAAACAGAGAATTCTTTGGATAATATACAGACTTTTATTATCATTAAAACAAGCCAGCAACGTTGAAAGTACCCAATGTATGTGTTTTTAAGTTTTATTGTTACCGACAGACTGTTTTAAAAGCACTGGTGGACACATCCACTGGGGGACACTAGGTTAGGTAGGTGAGGGTAAGTTTTGCTGCTAAAAAGAATATTTAAACAAATGTGCTTGTCACCAAACTGCAATGTAAATCATTTTTTCAATAAAATATTGATAGTTATTGTTGTTATTTTATAAAAATAAAATTCGTTTGGTGTTTATACTCATCCATCCACAAAACTTCTGAGACAGCTCCATTTCTACCTGCTAAACATGGAAGCAGGTAGAAAAGGTACCGCGGCCAGCTCCACCATGACCCATGCAGTAAAATGCGGCCACCTCCACCAAATCAACCCTCATTAAATTTTATAGCGCGGCCACCTCGTATATGCCCAATCATTTTACTCTCTAGAAAAACAAAGAAATCTTTTGTGATTATTCCTAAATTCCTAAGGATCATCCTAAAAGACTTTTTAGTATGTTTTAGCACAGCTCTAAAAAGTTTCACAACTAGGGGTTCTATCAAACGATATTGCTTGTAAAATTTAATTTAATTTCACATTTCCCCCATGTTGTATGCAGTAGCGTCGTAAATTACGCGGCCTCCTGGCTCGAACGTAAAACTTAGGGTTTGCACCGCCGCGATCCACGTAATACGTATCAAATGTATGTATACATAATGCAGTATAAAATTTAAATCTGTATAGAGTTTCCGTGTTTCATATGCAAAGGGGAAGGTATACAGCAGCCGCATTCTATAAAAGGAGCACCATAAGGATAAGAAAAGATAACGGAAATAATAGTTTAGAGCACGTGTTGCAAAAAGGACCTTTGGAAACTTCACTTTTGGTAGACTGCCACTAAGTTCGAGTTAGGGTTGCAAATTCGATGTTTTAGAACATTTTACAGAAAACAAGAGCGGGTTAGATCAGTGAGAAGGATAGATCATTTAAAAAGTTAAACTTCGCAGATAGCTCAATTTTTATGACTATTGTTTTATTTTTATATAATTGTTACACATTCTATATGATACTCTTCGCAGTAGATGATTAAAAAGATGCATTTTTTATTTTATTGAAAGAAACGTAAAACTTATTATACTCTTCGCAAGACTAGGTCCGAAGAGTATATTGCAATCGATACGAAAATCCTAAAATCGTCAATTTTCATCGTAGAGCAAAAATTCTTGCAGATTCGTGCGTTTCATGACTTTTTAAGATTTTCATTTTTTGTCCGTCCGTCGGTCGGTCGGTGTGTATGTATGTCACGTTTCTTGTAAACACGCTATCTTAAGAACCAAAATTCCAATCCAATTCAAATTTTAAGGAAAAATCGATCCCTATAAGAGGAAGATCCCTATTGTTTTTTATAAGAATCCGAATACTACAAAGCCCCCTTTTCAGCCCCCCAAATGAAAAAAAAATCGTAGCTCGACTATTATTAAATTTACAAAAAAAATTATTCGACATAAAACATAGGAAATGTAATGTTTTACAAAAAAGTATTCTTTAGTTTTTTTTGTCCGACCCCCCCGATTACCCCCCAACACAAAAAAACCTCCTATCTCGGTTATTATTCAATTAACAAAAAAAATCATTTTTACAAAATTAATGGAAATTTAATTTTCTATTAAAAATGTTGGTTCATTTTTTTATAAAGTTAACCAGTAAGGTTAAAAAAACAAAAAATAAACTATTTCAGTAGCAAAAAATCAAAAAGTCCGAATCGCGTCGAGCGTCAGTCAAGAAGGCCATGCCAAAAAAATGTTTTCAAACAAAGAAACAAAAGCAGCTGTCAGAACAAATAACCTCAAATATGTTAAACGTCAGAATTGACGTTTATTCTCTTCGTTTTCGTGTTTTCTGTCAATAGTTTGCACTCTTCGCAGATAAATTAAAAAAAAATGTTTTACTAAAAAAAACTATTACCCTATAATAAGTTACTTGCGAAGAGTATTCTATAGAATGTGTAGCCCTTATATAAAATATTGATTTAGCTTTGATTTAAAAAATCTAAAATTCTTTTTTAACCAAATACGAATTCTATTCAAGCGACTCATTTGCGAAGAGTAACTTCTACGCGTTTCGACTTCTACCCATTCTAGTTTTTTTTGTAAACACGTAGGGATACAAAAGAATTACCAGATGCTTTTTTATAGGGAAAAATACAATCTTTAATTTTATTAAGAATATTTTTTTTCGTAAAGTTGATATTAACGAAAATATGAATTTTTTTCTACTTTGGGGGTGTTTTCAACCCTCTATTTATTACTTGATTTTTTCCAAAAACAATAGGGCTCTTCCTCTAAATGAAATTGATTTTTGTGTTAAATCTCAAGTCGATCCGATAAATCGTTCTTGAGTTATGGTGGTCACAAATTTCGTTACAGACAGACGGACAAAAAATAAAACCAATTTTCCTTCGTTTAAATGGTCAAATACCATTTTTATAATTAATTTAATTTTACAAAATTTTCTTGAAATAAGCTGACAACAATGTCAATAATATTTTATGCAAAAGTGTATAATCAAGACTCATAGATGGAATTTTTAGACTTATAGATGGGATTTTTAGATGTATTTTCCTAGACTGTGTTGCCGAATTTATGCAACTTTGTTCGCATTTTTCTCGATGAATATAACAGATGGATTTTTTTTAACAATTTTCCAGGAATCCCCAGGCATGCCCTAACAGCGTACCATACAGGTGGTGCGCCAATTCTGGGACACCCTGTATAGGCATGTGATAAAATCTAAGGTTTCACCTTTTTTTTCGGAAGAGACACTCTTTTACTACACATAAATGAAAATGCTTTATAAATTAATGAAATCTGATGTTTTTGCAACGAAATTCACAACAAAACCTCTAAAGAAAATCTAATTACACCCTCGTTGGTCTATTTTCATTTCGACCGCAAAACATTTTTTCACCAGCTCCGCATTTTACGGCTCTAGCTGCAGAGTAGACGTAAATTCAATGTGAAAGATCAAAAATGGGAAAATTTATCATATTGACACGATCTGATAGGGTCCAAATGCGCCCTAAAAGCACATTATGACCTTTCTAATAATTTTGCTAGACACGTTGCCATTCACCTCACGCTATTCAATTTCGTGGAAGTAAGAGGCGACAGAGGCGTCCCGGGGGGTCCTTCAATAAGGACCTCCTACATTCTTAAGTGCCATATCATGCAATGTACAGCTTGGCGCCTCTAGAAACACCACACGTTGCTTGCTTGACATTTCTATCACTTTTGTTTGTTTTAACCTAAATACTCATTTTCAGAAAGAACTCGCTACAGGGTGCCCTGTATAGTTTGCTTTTTTTAATATGACAAATAGCTGGATAGAAGAATAACGTATTTATGAGAAAGCATTTTGGCTGATCCTCGTTTTTAATTTTGCCTGCCAAGGGTACACAGGGTATCCGCGTATAGTTTGCTTTTTTTGATGTGGCAAATAGCTGGGAAAAGTCCAAGACATTCGGTAAACACAGTTTTTTGAAAAAAAAAGTGCCCCCCTTCGGAAATAATGGCCTTTAAGCAGGTAGACTAAAAACACGTAATCGTAAATATTTACCAAATGATTTGTCTAACCAACATGAAATTTGTGCAATCAATAAAGGTAATAAAAACGGTCAATTTGAACCCATTTTGAAATTTTGTGCGTCTTTTAAAATGGGTTAAACACTGGTAGTGTTGATAAAAACTGCATCTTATTTCTTTACCTTTAAGAATTTTGTAATTTTGTTTATATTTTTAAACACCCCAATTCAAGTGAAAACTTTTTGTATACTTAAAATTTCTGGTAAACTGTACCGTTTTTGAACAAACTTTCAAAAACTCTTTTAATGTACCTCATAATTTGCATTTATCTTGACAAGAAACTTACGTCAATTTAGTGACAGTGGTCAGTGAATAGAAATTTCAAAAGAAAGTCTAGTCTTATGCAAAAATATGGCGTACATTAAGAGTGTTTATGGCGAAGCCCTCTTATTTGCGTACCTCCAATATGCGTACATTCCAAAATACTCTCCAATTCGCGTACATAGTCATTAAGTAAGAGTTAATCCGTTTACCTGCAGTAAGAAAAGGATTATCATTTAATTTGAGATGTATATGTGCAGAAGTCAGTAATAATATTTTATGCTTTTATTTAGTATAAAGATCAAATAATTTTAAACTACATCTACTTTCTGATAATGTGTTGATACATTTTTTACATAACAACACCTAGTAATATGTCGTTCAGTGTAATGCACACAATTTTGGACGCACTGCTAGGCACCGACATACCTAGCTAGAGTTTATATTTTCATTTTAGCAGCAGAACTTAACTTAACCTACCTAACCTAATGTCCCCCAGTGGAAAAATGTCCCCCAGTGCTTTCATAAAAGTCAGTCTAAAACCCTGAAATTCAAAAAAAAATATGCATATATTGGACTTTACCCAGGTAAAAAACTTACTAGCCCTAACCTTTTCGTTTTTGACCGTTTAGGTACGCAAATTGGGTATGTACGCAAATTGGGTGTACGCAAATAAGAGGACACGGTTTATGGCAGTTAATTCGTAAACGGTACAGTTTCTCAGAAATTTCAAGTGGTAAAAAAGTTTTATATTGAATTGGAGTATTTAAAGAAATGAACAAAATTACAAAATTCTGCAAGTTAAAGAATTTACATGCAGTTTTTATTAACACTACCAGTGTTAAACCCATTTTAAAAGGGGCCCCAAATTTCAAAATGGGCTTAAAATTACCGTTTTTAATACCTTCATTGATTGTACAAATTTCAGGATGGTTGGACAAAACATTTGGTAAATATTTACGATTACGTGTTTTTGGGGGGAACTTTTTTAAAAAATGTTTTTACCGAATGTCTTAAATTGTTCCCAGCTATTTGCCATATCAAAAAAGCAAACTATACGCGGACATCCTGTATACTCTTGGCAGACAAAATTAAAAACTTGGATCAGTCAAAATGCTTCCCCATAGATACGTTATTCTTCCAAATGGTTTAGTTTAGTTTAGTTTAGTTTATTGACGGATATCCTTTTACAAGTAATAATAATATACAAAAATAAATAAATTAATAGTAACAACTAGGCATAAAAATAAGAAGCAGAAACTTAAAATTAAAGGTATAAGGTAGGAGAAATACATAACCGCAAAATTAATTAAAAGTCTAACGATCTTTTTAAAATATTTTTAAAACTTTTAACATTATTTGAAAAAATATGATCTAAAACATTATCCACAGAGGCATTAACACTGTTAGAAATTCTGATTAGTGGTGTTTGAATACCGTAATTTGTTCTGTGATAAGTAATATGTAATAATGGATTATTTCTTAAAGAATATTGAGATGGAATATGCAGATTAATTAATTGTAACAATTCAGGACATCGAATAAAATGATTTAATATTTTAAACATGAACAATATATCGAAGTAATTCCTTCTTACACTAAGTTTAGGGATAGAAAAATAACTTAACCAATATTCATACGATTTTGAGAAATACTCTAATCTACATTTAAAACATAAAGCTCTAATAAACTTTTTTTGAATTTTTTCAAGTCTATTTACGTGCGTTAAGTACGACGGAGCCCAAATCACAGAGCAATACTCAATGATTGGTCGAACAATGGACGCATATAGAACTATCAGGCATCGTACATTGGAAAACAATTTCGTAGTTCGGTAAATGAATCCCAATATTCTATTAGCCCTGGAAATAATTGAGTCAATGTGTTGATTATAGGAAAGCTTATTGTCGATGTAAACACCTAAGTCCTTAACACAAGACACCACTTCAATATTGGACTGATTAATTGAATATCTAAATGTTAAGGGCTTGAGTTGTCTGGAAAATTTACAAAAGTTACATTTTTTTATATTTAATTCAAGCCCATTTAATAGGCACCACTCATTGAAATTGTTAATATCTTTCTGTAAATCATATTGATCTTGTGGATTTTCTATGCATTTAAAAATCTTGCAATCATCGGCAAAAAGCAAAAATCGGCTTGATTTTATAACATTTTGGACATCATTTACAAAAAGAGTAAACAAGATTGGCCCTAAATGTGTCCCTTGGCCGACTCCTGAGGGAACTGATATTATTTGAGATACGTAACCATTTACAGAAATTTGTTGCGATCTACCCAACAAGTATTGTTCGAGACAAGAATATAGTGGATCTACAATTCCATATAAATGCTGAAGTTTTAATAATAAAACAGATATTGGTACTCTATCAAAAGCCTTTTTTAGGTCTGTGTATATGCAATCTACAGCCGCACCCCGCTCAATACAGCCACTTATGTAATTTGTAAATAAGAATAAATTAGATTCAGTAGATTTTCCCTGACAAAAGCCGTGCTGCTCAGATATTATATAATTATGAACGTAAGAAGTGAGGTGTTTCGACAATAAACAATCAAAAAGTTTAGCAAAATTACTGTTGATAGAAATAGGTCTATAATTAGTTATTTCAGTTCTAGGCCCAGATTTATAAATGGGTATTACATTGGATAGTTTCCATTTAGAAGGAAACACACCCAATTTAATACATTTGTTAAAGATTATGTGCAATGGCTCAACTAAATTAAACGAACAATTATGAATAAAATAAGATGGTATTCCATCAGGACCTGAAGAAAGCTTAGGTTTTAGTGACAAAATACACTCGAGTATTTCTTCACAAGACAGTTCAATAAAATTTAGTATGTCACCAATAATTGGGGTATCAAACTTAGGAATAGTATTTAAAGGCATTGGCTCAATATAATTACTTTTAAAATAATCTGCGAAGCATGAAGAAATACTCTCACCATTATTAACTTCAGAGTTCTTATAAAACATTGAATTAGGTATTACAGAGTCAGTTTTAAGAGAATTAACATATTTCCAAAAGTGTTGTGAATCATTAACGATGTTGCTTTCAGTTGTTTTTATAAAAGCCGATCTACTTGACTCAATTGACATTTTTACCTGTTCTCTAAGTCTAGAGAACTCAAGATAGTTATATTGTGAGTTTGTAGTTTTATAGGCCTTATGTGCTTGTTTTTTTTGAAAAATTAATTTTTGCGTGTCTTTGTTTATCCATTTAGGAAAGCTACATTTATTGAATTTTTTGCAAGGCACAAAAAGATTAATAGCCTTAAATAGCTCATTATAAAACAAAGATACGCAAATATCGATATTATTGATATCCAAAAAACTCCAGTCAACTCTCTCAAGGTAATCATTAATAAATGAATATTGCGCATTAACAAAATCATACCTATAACTAGACTCATGAGCGAGCGACTGAACGTTTATGTTTTCAATATTAATAATTAAAGGCGGATGATGACTGTCGACAGAAACAATAGGTTGGGCAACATTGACAGAAATATTTAAAGACGTATACAAAACAAGATCCAAAATAACATTATTTAAATTTTTTACCGCATTGCATTGAAAAAAATTTAGATAACTCAATGAGTCACAGAAACTTAATTCTAACTCAGCTGTAGCAACACCAGTGGCGGCGGTACCATCAACATCATTAAGCCAGGTAATGCTTGGCAAATTAAAATCTCCTACAATGCATATTTCGGCATCTACATGTTTGTTACGAAGTTCTTCAACATAATTTAAATGATCATAATAAACATCATTAGAGGATTGTGGAGGAATGTACAAAGCACATAATAATAAATACTTATTAGCAGTTTTAATTTTAATCCATAGTTCTTCTCTGTTTGATAAATAGTTGGGGAGCTCTGAGGAGATAAGCGATTTGTCAACAGCGATTAGAACCCCACCACCGCGGGTCTTGGAGCTGGACGACGCATCACGGTCGCGTCGATAAACAATATATCGCTGATCCATTATTTCATTGCTCGATATTGACGAATTTAACCAAGTTTCAGTCATAATAATAATTTGATAGGATTCGCTTAGGATTGCATTAAAAACGGTGTCGGTTTTAGTTCGAAGACCGCGCACATTCTGGTAGTAAATTTGAATATTGGATGATGTAGAAGATCTTGTAGTAGTAACATTAACATTAGGATGATTTTGAGTACGGCTTTCTTTGTAAAAAACGAAAGGGCTTTGTTTGAATGTTAGTTGGGAATAATCTGGATAATTCAGCAGTTGTACGATTCATGCAACCAACTTTAAATGATTTTTTCTTTCCTTTCGATTTTAAATCAAATACCAATATGTCGTCTGTAGGAGCCACCGATTTTAGGTAAGCTGTAATATTCTCAGGCTGTGTATCACTGGAAAGTCCACCTACCCATATCCAATTTCTGCCACTTGGGGCTGGTTTTAAGAGATCACTGGCACTTGCCGGCTTTTGCATAGATTGAGACTTTTGAGCAGGAACAGGTTCTGACCCTTTTAGCACTGGTACTTGTTGCTGGCTCGCTTGCTGGTTACGCTTTTTACGACGCGACTTTTGTCCTTGAGGGGGAACCTTTGGAGAATCAACAAACCGGTTAATAAAATCCTCGTTTACATCAGGTGAAATTACATCAGTAGTACTGGCAGGGGGTCCTCCAGGGGCAGGAGGTCTTCCAGATGTAAATAGGTCTACCATGAGTATGTTTGATTCTCTTAAGGCTTCCAATTTGCTGATTATTAGTTTGTTTTGATAATTAAACTCTTCTTTTAAGGTTAGGTTGTCCTGCATCAATGAATTTATTTTGTCAATCAAAACATTGTTCGTAGAATCATCAGACGTGGTGGTGGTGTCATCATCAACAGTAATAATGGCCGATACACCATCAGAGGGTTGTTCAGAGGACGGGGAAACTAAACAGTTCGTGAGCTTACCCATCACAACCTCCAAACAGTCATCACAAAACCAAAACAGATTTTTTGATTCTCGCAGAAATCTTTCATTAATAAACTTTTCAGTAGGGCTTCTCAATTTGACACATTGTGGATGAAAAGATTTTTGACAATTATTGCAAAGTACATACTTATTATTTGCTATAAAATTATCAGAACAAACATGACACGTCGCCATCTTTGTAAGTTTAGTTCAATTACGTTCAAACATTGATTAGTACTTATGACCCTTAGACCAAGTGTTACTTTTTCATCTTCATCAGTAAGTGGAATAATGATTTCAAGTATCCAAGTGGCCTTTCATTCACTACTATAATTGGATTAGTCCCTCTCCTAGTCCTAATGGAAATCGAATTCTCTCTCTTCAACTAAATAATGGTATCGAAGCTTACTGTAATAATATCTAATAACTTAATAAGCGTTATCTTTATTAGTCTCATCGACTTAAAAACTAGGGAATGGCAACTGAACATGAACTCTTGGAAATAAGCCATAGTTTTTTAATTACTCATCAAATAAATAAGGTATGTCTTAAAGTACCTTGGTTATTCATCCATATCTTTTTAGTCGGTAGTTTTTATTTTTTACAGAGCAGCAGCAATAATTATTTTTAATCAAGAGTGCACCGCAATCTATATTGATTTTGCATCCTCAATATAATATTAATTCAAACCGGATACTTTACTCAGAAGTACTCTAATATAAACCATTATAATTTAAGTTTTAAAATTCTAGTTAACCAAAATCGTGAACAGACCGGAATAAAAATATAAAACCGTAATCTTGTTGAATTAATTCTTTATTATGATAGGGGTATTATTTATTTTCATTATTTTCATCATGATTAAGATGTATCTTAATTAATTTGCCCGGATAACAATGGCTGTTACACAGTTTTAATAAAATAATTGTACATGCCGCTACAGAAATAAATTAACCGATTTAATTGCTTTATTTTAATTTAGAAAAAAATACACTTTTACCTTTTAAAATAATGCACTACAACAATCATTAATTTTATCTAGATAATTAGATAACAGTGTAGTTAGAGGCACCTATGTATAATAAGTTATAATAAAATGTATTACACACTTACACCTAAATTATAAGAGAAAATTAAATGCCTTATGCCCTTGAATTTTAGTGCATTGTTAATAAAACACTAACAAGATTGTAATTAACATTTTAAAATTAAACTAGGTAGGGGGTCCACAGTTTTCAGAAACTAACAATTCTGCAAAAAAGACAGTAAAACTGCAGTTAATAAAGAAAAGCAAACCTTTATTAATCTAAATTTATAAGTTTTAGAAAACACTTAATAAATAATTCAAATGAATTCACAATTTCAGCCACTTTTATGGGAAAGCTCAAAATTAAAGCACATATTTATACTTAAAAAGAGTTATAAAATGGAATTTTATATGCGGCACAATATATTTACTCTTATTTGTTTTCCTCTGCACCTAAAAGCACCGCCGATGGTATATTTCAAGTTTAAAAAACTCTATATTCGAAATATACGCTGTATAGGGACGCAATAAAATGGAAAAGATAGTCCTTTTGTTCAAATATTATGGATATTTCTATTGAAAATTGCGCTATAAAGTAAAATAAATGTACATTTGGCATTTCAGTGTTTCCAAAGTGTCGATTTTGAAAGGAATTCTGTAAGTTCACTAAGTGGAAATCACCCAGGAACACAAGGACGACGAAGGATACAATTTAACCTTCCCTTTTCGTTGTAGTTTACCTTTATCTCTACCTTTTTACAGTGAATACATTTATACACAAAACGAAAAGCTAAAAAAACCTCTTGAAATTTTCGACGGACAATATTTTCCACACTGCAGCGAGTATTCTAAAACAAGAAATGGGTTAGATTAGTGAACGGGTTAGAAGTTACTCTTCGTAGATTTTTTGAATATCAAGGGTGTTTTTTTTATACATAATGTGTGTACATTTTATTAAATACTCTTCGCAGTAATAATTTCAAAAAGAACAGTTAAAAAAACTAAAAAAAGTTACTCCGCTATTTGGAATCGAACTCGGGCGTTCCGGCCCGAGTTATTTTAGTGTCTTTAGCCAGAGTCAGACGCCTATCCAACTAAGCCACGAAGACTATGCGATAGAAGCTCATTTATATTCGTTAGGTAGTTAGGTTTGTATTGTTTAGATCATTTAAAAAGTTACACTTTTCAGATTAGATTGTTCTTGTTTTATGACTATTTTTTATTGTTATATAATTGTTACACATTCTATATAATACTCTTCGCAGTAGTTAATTAAAGAGGTGCATTTTTTATTTTATTGAAAAAAACGTAAAACTTATTTTTTTTTGTAAACGGGTGGGGATACAAAAAAATTACCAGATGATTTTTTATAGGGAAAAATACAATCTTTAATTTTATTAAGAATTTTTTTTCTCCGTAAAATTGATATTAATCGAAATATGAATTTTTTTCAACATTGGGGGTGATTTCAACCCTCTATTTATTATTTGATTTCTTTTAAAAACAATAGGGCTCTTCCCCCAAACTGAATTGATTTTTGCACCAAATCTCAAGTCAATTGAATAAACCGTTCTTCAGTTATTGTGGTCACAAGTTTTGTTACAGACAGCCGGCAGACGGACAAAAAATAAAAGTCTTAAAAAGTCATGAAACGAACGAATCTGCAAAAATGTTTGCTCTAGGATGAATATTAACGATTTTAGAGAAGGTCCGAGTAATCGCAATATACTCTTTTGCGAAAAGTATAATAATTACACATTTCAAAAGCAGAAGCAGTCAAACTAGACTCGATTATATTAGATTAGAAGATTCTTAAACTCTGCTGATTTTTGAGTTACTTGACTTTTTGCGCTCAAAATGAAGTAAATTAAATTCTGCACAACTTTAAAACAAAATCAAAGAATCAACACAGAAAACAGTAATTGATTTGAAAGCAGGGTGTTATGTAGTTAAAAGTAATGGAGAGTTTATACAACTTCTTTATCTCAACTTCTTTCTTCTTTACCTCATAGTCTTCTAGGATAAATATGTGTGAATGCCATTTGGCGTTTAAACAGAAAGTACAGAAAGAGACGGAGGTAAAGATTTTCTGTTTGAACGCCAAATAACATTTACACATATTTATCTTAGAAGACTATGAGGTAAAGGGGAAAGAAGTTGGGGTAAAGAAGTTGCGTAAACCGTGCATAAGACGTGTAACAGATAGACTGAATTGCCAGTGCGCTTTATCTTGAAAACTAAGACACATACATTATTTTTCTTGCTCCTGATGCAAGGATCGTGGTGGCTAAAGGGCGATTTATAGAACGTTACTTTCACTTTACTTCGGCGTAACTTCACTTCCGCGTAACTTAACAAATTTGCTTAATTTATAGATTGTAAAGTTACGTGAAATTGGAAACAGGTATGCGCATGTGTCTGAACTCGTGACTTCTGACTATTAACACCTGGGCCGTAATTACGGAATATCGCTTCGTACGAAACCTACATAAGAAGACCAGCAGGTTTTGTACGAAGCGATATTCCGTAATCACCACCCTTGACGATGAGGCTGAATATCTCATTTTTGCAAATTTTGCGCACGATCGGCCAAGCTCGGCTTTTGACAGTACTACTTACAGCTAAATGAATCAGCAAAGTAGCGCTAAAGTGAAGTACAAATTTGCCAATACATTCCCATGTATTTTATTTAATTTTCTGTAAAGTTACGTCGAAGTAAAGCGGAAGTAAAGAGAAAGTAACGTTCTATAAATCGCCCTTAAGGCTTCCCGAAGTAAGAAAGTTACGCCCCCTCGGTTTGACTGATGATTGCCAGCTGCCACGGCCTGCTTTCTGCTCTTGAATGTCATCTACAACCTACTTCTTTCTTTAAATGTGGAATAAGATAAAAAGACATTATCTGTACAAAAAATTTGGAGGAGGGCGTCAAGAGGCATCAACTTACTTGATAGAGCAAAAATTGTTGTATTAAATTTTGTGTTATACAGGATGTCCAAAAAATGGTGTATAAACGCGATGGTACGTTGTTGAGGCATGTCTAGGGACCCTCAGAAAATTGTTAAAAAAATCTCATATACCCTTGGAAATTTGAGGCCCAAAAGTGCGAAACTTTAAACGCTTATATCTTGAAGATAACAGCACATATTAACTAAAGAAATGGCTAAATACAAAGGCACATCCATTTCAAATTATTTGCCATTTGTTTATCTTCCAAATGGTAAATTTACATTTTTATAACCAATTTAATTTTACAAAAATTTCATGAAATGAAGCTAACAACAATGTCAATATGATCTAAATGCAAAAATGTATGCTCAAGAATCTAGATGAGCTTTTAAGATGTATTTTACAAACTGTGTTGCCGAACTTATGCAAGTTTGTTCGCATTTTTCTCGATGAATATAACAGACGGATTTGTTTTAACAATTTTCCAAGGATCCCTTGACATGCCCCAACAGCGTACCATATAGATGTTGCGCCAATTTTGGGTCGCTCTGTAGATTGAAGTAGTAAAGGTGATCTCTTTAGAAATTGTCATCATGAATAGAAAATAGCAAAGTTTATATGATGATGGTCAAAATATTTCATGAATACAAATGTGAAACTTTGAATTTATACTCCCTATATGTAGTTTTCAACACGATCTCATAATGTCAAGTCTACAAAACTAAACATAAACTTTATATAATAAGACTTGACAAGGCCTTTGGAAACAAGTGAACTCGATTCAACGAGCTGAGATGACCGTAGTTATCGTTTTGTCTGGAGTTGATGCTGCTCGCCCGAATTCTCTAATGATCTGGTCTGCCTTGCATTATTGTAATTTGATACTTGCATTTTGTTGTTGATGCCATAGGTAACTTGATCCTAAGCTTTTCACTCGTCGCTAGTATAAGTTTATTTTGTAGAAGACCTTGAGATCAAGAGATATTGATGGGACTTCTAGGAGGATCCTTAACGTCATAGTCTTTAAAGACCTAAGACAAAAAACAGAGCAAACTTAAATAGTCCAAAATATCGCGAAGTGATTTTTGTAATTTATATCTTAAGAGATTCAAAATTAACCTGTAAATTACGGTAATAAAGCCGAAGATTTAAGGCTCCAATAAATCAAGGTTTAATAAGTCTTATAAATGGGTTAGGAGAAACTTGGTGATGCATCCGTAATCTTCTAATTGGATTTAAACGGTTTAAAATAAGAGATAAATGCTTTCGCATAGTGTAAAATACGTTGGCTGCTATTAGGTAACGACCTACCCTAACCAACCCCTTTCTAAACGAGATTAACACCGGCGATGCGATGAAAAACAAACAATGAGTTTTAAAATATATAAATTTGCGCTAAGAGCACTGTGGTTGGTTTGCTTGAAGCTATTATCGGTCTCTAATTCAATAAAGAACCGCTTTATCTTGATAAATCGACCATAAATTGTTTAGGGTTTAGCTAGATGTGCTAAAAAACTTCACGTTCCGAAAATGTTCGATTTTCCAAGCGCCCCGAAATACTCAATCAGGCCACGTTTTGTTTTTATCTTTACTGTAAGCGTGCCTAGAAAAAATGGCAAAGCCAAAAGAAAAACACAAGGCTATAAATTTAATGAATTTGTTACTCAAAGCAAAGGTTGGTCACTCACCACCCAATATTACTTCAAGGCGGATCTTTTAACAACTAATTGAATTTTTCAGCGCATTCCGTTCCGAAAATTATTGGTCCACCACAAAAAGATGTTGCTTTTAGTACAGTCAATCCGTATATGGACATCGACAAAATTCCTGGTAGGGCCGCCTTTTTTATATGATGTAACTGGATGTCCAAAGAGTAAAACCCCAAATTGGCGTATATCTATACCTATTGCAGAAAGGAAGTTATGGTCCCCCAAAGGGCCCTCTTTAATGCACCACGGTGGAACTGCACCAAATTTTACAAATAGATGTCATATAAGGTTTTAATACGATTATATATATATATTATAGATATAATATTATAAAAAAAAAATCTGTAAAAAAATTCCTTCACCCCCTAAATAGCCCCCAAAGAGTATTAACCAATCACGTTGGATTTGGACCAAATTTTGCAGATAGATGTAAAATGAGATGCTAAAAAATATTTGTAAATAACTTTAAAAAAAAAAAAAAATTCTATGCCCCCCCTTAAAAGCCCACTTCGTTTATGGGGCGAAGGAATTATTTAAAAAAAAAGTTATAAGGAAATATTTTTAGGCAATTTATTATGCATCTATCTGCAAAATTTGGTGTAAATCCAACGTGATTGGTTATTACTCTTTGGGGGCTGAAAGGGGGTGAAGGAATTTTCCTAGAGATTTTATTTTTATAAAAATCTTTTTAAAACCTTTTTGACATCTATTTGCAAAATTTGGTGCAGTTTCACCGTTATGAATTAAAGGGGGCCATAACTCCGTTTCTGCAATAGGTAGATATACGCCAATTTGGGGTTTTACTCTTTGGACATTCAGGTACATTATATAAAAGAGGCGGCTCTACCAGGAATTTTGTCGATGTTCCCTCATTATTTAGGACAGATTGACTGTAGTATTTAGTTTGTTTTGTGTTTGGAAGCTCCCATTTCGTCGAGTGTTGTGCACGATGCGGCAAAGTTTGCAAATATATGGGTCGGTAAAATGTCTAAACATGTCAGCAACAACCAAGTGTCGTTTTGAACACCACTGAAACAATTCTGGTGCGGCTGCAATTTGTAGGCTTCCGTAATGAGTCCTGGGCTCTCCAAAGGAACAATTATTTTCATACTACAGTAACTTAGCGCTAAAACTCTGGTGTTATAATTTTAAACGTTGAACTTAAGCGGTTAAGTTTCATCAAGATTTTGCCTCATCTTCTTAAATTCAAGTTTTTCAACAGCGATATTAAAATAAGTTTTTACGCACTTCGAAAGACCGCTGCGCTGAAAAATCCATACTAGTCCGAGAAAATCTTACATTTGGTCAAGAAATTTTCCGGGCAGCACAATTTTTATGGGAAATTGTAGTATTTGATATCTAGAAACATAATTACCATGTGCGCACTCATGCGCATATTAGTATTTTGTGCTAGAGCCCCCCAAAGAGCCCCCTTTAATTGGTAATAATAGATCATGGAGGATTTACACCAAATTTTTAAAATAGACACTAAACAAGGTTCTAAAATGATTTTCGTAAACATTTTTTTCGCAAAAAAATGTCTTCACCCCCCAAATGGCCCCAAAATGAATAATATTTATCACGTTGGATTTACACCAAATTTTGAAAATAGGTTCATAATAAGGTTATAAAGAACATTTTTAAATAACTTTTTCTGTAAAAAATTTTCTTCACCCCCCTGAAAAATAGCCCCCAGAAGGGGCAAATTTTTTTTTTTTTAAATATTTTTTAAAAAGGGGTTTTTAGAACCTAATTTTGCATTTGTTTGCAAAATTTGGTGTAAATTGAACGTGGTAAATATTACCCATTTTGGGGCCATTTAGGGGGTAAAGAAATTTGTTTGCGAAAAAAATGTTTGCGAAAATCATTTTAGAACCTTGTGTAGTGTCTTTTTCCAAAATTTGGTGTAAATCCTCCATGATAAGAATTTTTTTGAAGAATTTTTTTTATGAATATCATTTTAGAACCTTATTTGGTGCCTATTTGCAAAATTTGTTGCAGATCCACCATGTTGTAGTTTTACGAATTAAAGGGGGCTCTTTGGGGGGCTCTAGCACAAAATGCTAACATGCGCATAAGTGCGCACATGGTAATTATGATTGTAGATATAAAATACTACACTTTTCCACAAAAATTGCTGCCCGAAAAATTTCTGAAAAATAAGGATTTTTTGTAAGATTTTCTCGGACTATAGACATTTATAGTTCATATAGAAATAATAAAAAAAAAGAAATAACATTTTTTATGTCTCTTAGAATTAAGTGTCTTTGGCAGGATATTTTCCAGCAATTAGATAATGATAAATCACATGTAATGGTCAGATAATTTCTCCAAGACGTCCCGCAAAACCATTATTACAGCCGCGCGTTAAATCGATTCTGATATTTATTACAGCTCTATATCTTCAAGGGTTTGAAAGTTGAAATTGGGATTTTAAAGCTCATCCGACTAATCGTTATGAAATAATCGGGAGAATACCAACTGGCCGCATCTACTTGAAAAGACTACTAGCTGGCCGCGCCTAATTGCAGGGTGCATGGTCGAAGTGGCCGCGCGATATTTCTGGTTTGGTCGTACTGGCCGCGACTAATTAACTTCCTTTTACCTAGATTTATTTTTCTGTATCCGATGTTTTATTGAGTTATGATATTAGAAAATTATAAAAAAGAGAATCCTTTGGATAATATACAGACTTTTATTATCATTAAAACAAGCCAGCAACGTTGAAAGTACTCAATGCTCAATGCATGTGTTTTATTGTTACCGACAGACTTTTTTAAAAGCACTGGTGGACACATCATTGGGGGACACTAGGTTAGGGTAAGTTTTGCTGCTAAAAAGAATATATACACAAATGTGCTTATGTCACCAAACTGCAATGTAAATCATTTTTTCAATAAAATATTGATAGTTCTCGTTGTTATTTTATAAAAATAGAATTCGTTTGGTGTTTATACTCATCCATCCACAAAACTTCTGAGACAGCTCCTTTTCTACCTGCTAAACATGGAAGCAGGTAGAAAAGGTACCGCGGCCAGCTCCACCATGACCCATGCAGTAAAATGCGGCCAGCTCCACCAAATCACCCCTCATTAAATTTTATAGCGCGGCCAGCTCGTATATGCCCCAATAATCTTATAAGACGGACGGGCGGCGTCAGGAAAATAATCTTAGACAATTTCCTGCTACGACAAAGTAAACAGTCCACTCTAATTCATTTTCCTTGGACTTAAAGCACATTTTCCGAGCATGAAAACTTGAAGAAGAGGGTTTCGGACGTTTGTTTCAGATAACGAGCTATAGTTCCCCGTTATATAATAACCATCAGGGGGTTAATGGCCCTCTAGAGGAATAAATAACCTTGCAGCAGAAAATCCTTCGCAATATCCTTTAAAATATAAATAAAACGAGCGCAATGATAGTGCGTTAGTCCTTGATTATTTTTATATTTTTTTAACGCAAAAACTTACTTACGTTCCCATATTTGCCAGGTGAAAAAACATCGTTTTTTCTCATTAAAAAAAACGTTAATTTTAAGTTTTTATCTCGGGTCTTTTTAGCATTTAATAGCAAAAATTTAAATTTCTTTGTGTGTTTAAAACAAACTTATCTAAAAGCACGATTTTCTGAATTATTGCCTGCCTTTAAGGTTTTCTTATTTACAATCCTATTACAAAACTCTATAAAATCTTAGTAAAGCCGCCTTGCTAATTTTATGGCATTTATTTTATGACCAACATTTGTTACTCGATTACTCCTTTAAATGGATATGAACAAGTATACAGGATGTCCAAAAAATGGCGCATAAACGCGATGGTACGCTCTTGGGGCATTCACAGGGAACTTGAGAAAATTGTAAAAAATCCATCTGTTGTATTCATGGAGAAAAATGCGAACAAAGTGGTAACACAGTTTGCAAAATACATCTTAAAAACTCATTTAGATTATTGAGCATACATTATAAAAATTTAATTTGACCATTTAAAAGATAAACAAGTGGGAAAATAATTTTAGATTGATTTTGTCTTTGTATTTAGCCATTTCTTTCGTTAATATGTGCTGTAATCTTCAAGATATAGGCGGTTAAAATTTCGCACTTTGGGGCCTCATATCTCAGTGGGTATATGAGATAGATTTTGTTTTACAATTTTTTGGGGCTCTCTAGACATGCCCCAACAACGTACCATCGCGTTTATGCGCCATTTTTTGGACACCCTGTATGGACACTTTAGTACCTGCTATGTGCGGTCATTTATTAAGACTTCAATTTGTGTCTGACAATTAGTTAACAATAATTTTTCTAGTCAGACTACAATTTTTACAGACACGAAGGTAGACAGTAGGAATATGTTTGCCATTTTTTCAAACGAGGTTTATTAAAATAAAAAAAGGGTCGAAAGTGAATCTTAGATTCCACCATTTTAAATCAGATCTTGACCGTTCACGCGGCTGTTGTTTACCTTGGACACTGGCGGCTTAGCCACCTATTATCACCAAGCTGACCTACTCATAGTGCCTGCACAAGCCGGACATGACTAGGCTGCCTTGGTGTGAGTCACTTCTGCTTCGGCAGATGGCGGTAACATCTCCAAGTCCTTCTCTCGATATTTGTTGAAATACACAAGTATCTTAGTTTCTTGAAGTTATGCATCGACTATCCCTGATACGTGATTCTGATGAGCCCCAATATAGGGCGAAACAGCTGTCAATCACTTCAGGTTTGGTAGGTGCATACCTTTAAGAAATAAAGAAGGACTTCTTTTATAACTTGGCGTCCTGCCTTTAGGGTCGAAAGTGAATCTTAGATTCCACCATTTTATATCAGAGGTTTATTAAAGCAAAGGGCATTAATGTACAAAATAATACCTTTGTCACACGATAAGGTTACACCAAAGGCTGTGATTAGTTTATTCAAACATGATTCTCTAATGGCACCTGCATACATAACTTCACATATCAACAGGAAATGTTCGCCGTAGATTCAAACAATAATAATTATAGCCGTTATCAGAGAAACAATAGAATGGAAGCACAATGCATCAGACAGATGAATGATGGTCGAATACGCATTAAAACTGAAACGGTGCGGGATAACCCACCAAATCACTACTGAAACATTTATTTTGGCGTGTAATCCACGTAAACAATAGCTCATTGCGATTCTGTTTTATGTGAGCGCCATTTGAACTGTGGCTCATTTTTTATCAATGGGGATGATTTATGACAAATCGGTATCTAAACAAATCTATTTTTCATGAAACGAGAAAAAAGATATGCCTTTTTAGGGCATATACGAGGTGGCCGCGCTATAAAATTTAATGAGGGTTGATTTGGTGGAGCTGGCCGCGGTACCTTTTCTACCTGCTTCCACGTTTAACAGGTAGAAAAGGAGAGTTTTGTGGAAAGATGAGTATGAACACCAAACGAATTTTATTTTTATAAAATAACAACGATAACTATCAATATTTTATTAAAAAAATGATTTACATTGCTGTTTGGCGACAAGCACATTTGTTTAAATATTCTTTTTAGCAGCAAAACTTACCCTAACCTACCTAAACTAGTGTCCCCCAGTGGATGTGTCCTCCAGTGCTTTTAAAAAAGTCTGTCGGTAACAATAAAACTTAAAAACACATGCATTGAGTACTTTCAACGTGGCTGGCTTGTTTTAATGATAATAAAAGTCTGTATATTATCCAAAGGATTCTCTGTTTTATAATATCATAACTCAATAAAACATCGGATACAGAAAAATAAATCTAGGTAAAAGGAAGTTAATTAGTCGCGGCCAGTACGACCAAACCAGAAATATCGCGCGGCCACTTCGACCATGCACCCTGCAATTAGGCGCGGCCACCTAGTAGTCTTTTCAGGTAGATGCGGCCAGTTGGTATTCTCCCCCTTTTTACTAAAAAAAAGCTAATTTTACCTACTCTGTTTTTCTATCCAGAAAAAACGACTGGTATAACACTTGTGACCGAAAGCTTTAATAACGTTCCATATTTTATAGTTTATTAATTGATCATCAAGTTCCAGACGGCTAACAAAACAAAGAGGCAGGTCCTGCGACTGTAGTAACTCCTGCTGTTGCAGGACTCAGCAAAGGGGTGGTAATTACAACATATAAATCAAAAGACGGGCTAGACTGCACAGACTGTTCGGGGTGGGGTAAATGACAATGCTTCACTAGGCTGAGTTATTTTGGCAGCGGCGTAACTTTTGCATTTAATAACAACAAAAAGAAAATAGTCCTGCAAAACTAAAGCAACAAATCTAATTCACACTCTGGAGAATTTAGCTTGTGACATGGTGGAGGAAAAACGAGGGGCAACTCAATGAAAGAATTAGTATACATTTTTTTAAGAATTTGCAGAATTTGTTAGGAATTTGTAGAATTTGTTGAAAATTTGTTAAGAATTTGATGACAAATTCTAGAGTTTGTGAATAAGTGTACAGAATTTTCTCATTCGATTTTCCCCCCGAAATGAAATTAGAAAGGCCAAAATAGATAACTTTTCATATCTACCTTGCAAAAAATAATTTTTTTAACATGTGTTAGAACATCTCTTCAGGAAGCTAAATTCATAAAATGCACACTAATAAGAGTTTAGGGTTGGTGTGGTAGCCCCCCAAAATGCCTTCTTTAATTTGCAACATTAGATCATGATGGTTCTGCACCAAATTTTACAAATAAGTGTAAGATTTTTGGAAAAATTACTCCTTTAAAAAAAAATCCCTAAATGGCCCCAGAAGGGTTCAATCATGTTGGATTTACACCAAATTTGGTAAACAGATGCAAAATAAGGTTCTTAAAAAAAAAAAATCCCACTTGGGAAGGGAGCCCTTGTAGGAGTATAGGCACTTTTAAAAATTTAAAATTCCGTTTTTTTTAAGCCTTGTTTTGCATCTCATTACAAAGTTTGGTGTAAATTCAACATTATAGAATATTACTCTTCGAGGGTCATTTAGGGGGCGAAAGAATTTTTTTAGAGCATATTTTTTCCAAAAATATTTTTAAAATCTTATGTAGCACCTAGGCGTAAAAACTGGTGCAGATCCATCGTGATTTAATGTTGCAAATTAAATAAGGCTTTTTAAGGGGCTATCACGATAACCCTAAACACTTATTTGTGTGTATTTTGTGGATTTAGCTTCCTGAATGGATGTTCTAACACATATAACAAAATCTAGCCGTTATATAGATACTTTTTGAACGGTAAAAATATATTTACCTTGACCTATCTGGATGGTGACATGGTGGGGAAACTATAAAAAAATTTTTTTGGAATTTTACCGCACCTGACTCTTTTTGCTACTTTCGCGACGCTACTGCTTCTAAGGGCGCTTTCTACCCCTTTAGACTTTATACCATGTCATAAGGTACACTGTGCGTTTGACGCTTTGCGGTTTATCCTGATTCCTGCTACTATTTCTCCGGTTCCTCTGGTGAAACCGCCACCATCCAGAAGGTCTGATTTATTGACGACATCCCTCCTCATTAATTATGGGACAACGGCGCGGCGGGGTGCTGTCAATATATTATTACATCCCTGCATATAAATCTTCTTGTCGTTATGAAGTAAACTAAACACACTGTCGTGAGGTTTATTAGATCACAGTTGTAAATTTGTGTTGTCTCAGAAATCGGATAACTTCTCAGGATATAAATGGTTTTCGTGCAAGCCTGGAATTTTTAGTTTTACACATTCAATTCACGAAAATATACCCTCCTAAGAAAGAGTATCTGTGACATTGTAGGTCTAGTAGACTTTAGTTAGGCGGTTATCAAAATATTGCGTTATGTGTTATCGTGAATACACTGGACATGAACAAAGACAAAGAAAAAATTATGTTATATAGCAAATTCGTGTCATCTTATTTGCGTAAACCCAATTTCCTTTACCCCCTAAATGGCCCCCGAAGGGTTCAATAATGTTGGAAATTTGGTTAACAGATGCAAAATAAGGTTCTAAAAAACTTATGCTTCATATTTTCTTTCTAAAAAACTTCCTTCATCCCCTTTGGGAAGGAGGCCTTTAGAGGAATATAGAAATTTAAAAAAATCCATTTACCAAACTTGGTGTCCTTCCAAATGATTAAATAATACTCTTTGGGGGGCCATTTAGGGGGTGAAAGAATTTTTTTAGAGGAAAAACTTCGTTAAAAATTGTTTTAAAGTCTTATTTAGCACCTATTTATAAGATTTGGTGCAGTTCCACCGTAATTTAATGTTGCATATTAAAGGAAGCTTTTTGGGGGGCTACCACGATAACCCTAAACTCTTATTTGTGTGCGTTTTGTGGATTTAGCTTCCTGAATAGATTTTCTAATACAAATAAAAAATCTGGCCATTATATAAATATTTTTTGCAAGGTAAAAATCTATTTATCATGGCATATCTGGAATATTTGGATTATGACATGGTGGAGAAACTATAGAAAGTTTTTTTTTGGAATTTTACCGCACCTGACTCTTTTTGCTACTTTCGCGACGCTACTGCTTCTAAGGGCGCTTTCTACCCCTTTAGACTTTATACCATGTCATAAGGTACACTGTGCGTTTGACGCTTTGCGGTTTATCCTGATTCCTGCTACTATTTCTCCGGTTCCTCTGGTGAAACCACCACCATCCAGAAGGTCTGATTTATTGACGACATCCCTCCTCATTAATTATGGGACAACGGCGCGGCGGGGTGCTGTCAATATATTATTACATCCCTGCATATAAATCTTCTTGTCGTTATGAAGTAAACTAAACATACTGTCGTGAGGTTTATTAGATCACAGTTGTAAATTTGTGTTGTCTCAAAAATCGGATAACTTCTCAGGATATAAATGGTTTTGGTGCAAGCCTGGAATTTTTAGTTTTACACATTCAATTCACGGAAATATACCCTCCTAAGAAAGAGTATCTGTGACATTGTAGGTCTAGTAGACTTTAGTTAAAAATCGATTTGGTGTGTTTAGTATTCAACGAGCGTAACCGAGAAGTTTGGTGGTAAATCCTATTTAGAAATCGGATATCTATTGTCTCCACGTATACGCCAATTATTTTACGGACATTTATTGCATTATTGGCACTTTTTACCTGTCTTATCTAAGTTTTTACTGCAAAGGATCATAAGGTGGAAAAATAGGAGTTATTCGAAATAATTCTGTCTGTATGTTTATTCAGAAATATTTTTGCTAGCGGAGCATCCTGTAAGGTGGTAGTGCTTATTTAGAGTAAAAAGCGATACCTATAGAAAAACGCAAAAAATGTTTAAAAATTCAATGTTTCTTTAAAATGTAATATTCGCTTTCATTTAAAACTGTTTGTTGTTTGTTAAAAGTACGAAATTGTGTGAAAATCAATTTCCGAGATATAAAAGCTTTTTGTAAATTGCAAAATACCAATAACTTCCATGCCAACGATTTGCTTTTTAATAATTTCATAATAACCTGCGGAGATACAACTGAATTTCATATTACAAATTTTCGTCAGCCAGCCGATAAAAAACCAATAACGATCGCGGTACATATTTCCACGCTCCCGAATAATTAATTTTTAATTCTGATCTAAAAAAGTAGCAGATCTTGTCTATCACACAGCAGGAAAAAGAGCAAAAATAGGTCCTCATTAATGGAACAATGTGTTCTAAATTCAATTTTTGTCGTTTTTCTTTTTATTTTAAGCTAATGGATGCTCCTGGAAACTTTTAAGTCTTCCATAACGTAATATAATGACTTTCTTCCAAGCTTTTAATATGTTACATTTCCAGCACATTTAAAGTTGCATTAAGGGGCATTATTCATACAGAATTTTGTTCTACGTAAAGTTTACTTGAAAAGGCATTCAAAGTAGTTGGGTTTTAATCTCTAGCCTAGCAAGTTTTAGTTTACGAGGTTTAGACAATTTTGGCACAAGAAATTTAGGATCTGAGGAAGCTTATTTATGTAAAATGTTTTTAGGAATACAAAAATTAGAAGTCCACTGTAAAAAGCTGCAATTGGGCTAAAATTATGGTGCGATAAAACCTTTTTAAAATTTTTAAACTGTGTGCTAAAATTTTTTATTTTTTTTAAATTTCACCAACTTTGAAAAGCTCTAGTAATAAAATTAAAAGTACTTTCACGCTAAAGGACCACATTTTTGTTTTGGTTTTAATCCCTTTTACGCTTTCAGTATAAATTAACAATTTACCTTATCGTAAAATTTTAGTATGTGTATTTAAAGTTATTTTAGCCTCCCTTTTGAGGTGTTCCACGAAATTTAAATTAGGTATCAAACTTGGCACCTAAAATATGTGAACAATCTTATTTATGACATAAACTTTATTATGTGCGGTCTTAAAGAATTCATGTAAATTAATACCAGCAACAGGAATTTATAAATTTAATTTAAAATCTAAATTGTTTGAGCACATGTGGTAAACGAGTTTTGTATGCATTAATTTTGTGTTTTCTAATAATGTCTTAATCATCAATAAAAATTAAAGGTGCCCACCCATAGATCCTCGTAAATCCTTCGGCAAATACCTTACGAAGAAATAATACCTAAAAAATCAAGTTTTATCTTTTGTATAATTTCGTGTCTTGGAAAACACGCTACATTTTATTCAAATCAAAGTTTAAAATATAAATGCGGAAACATTGACCAATGATTGTTTCCGGTTGAAGTGACAACAATAGCCGAAATACAAAGATTATTTGATGGCAAAGTTTTATGAAATATGGAAATGGCCTGGCAATCGCTTGGGGAACTGGAGCTACTAAGTTAGAGAATAATGCATTTGGGGTTTACTTTTAGGGCTTTGTTTGCTTGACCGAACCAGCACGAGGGATAATCTTGGTTTTTAAAGCAGAAGGACATTATTATTTATTAAAGAAGACAAAGAACTAGCGCACTTTTGGACTCCGAATAAAAACCAACATTTTTTAAAATAGACAATTTAAATAAAAGTATAATGCTTGCCTGAAGCACCGTCAAAGATAAAATCGGTATTTTCGTTTTATTTAATTATCAAAATGGGATTCGTTTTAGACGACAATTTAATTGGATTATTTTTAAGATTGTTTTTATTAAAATAATTATCCAGCGAACCAAATTTAATTGACGTTTGTGATCCAAGATCTGTTGTGTATTAATGAAACCTTATAGTTCTCAACTCTGTTTATTTTTTTGTTCAATAAGGTACAAAGTAATACTTTACGGAAATAAATCATGAAGGTGCTGAAATCTCGCACCAAAACAAACATATTGAACATTGCAGCGAGATTCTTGTAAATGTTTACCGACGGTCGTTGGTGAAACAGCGATTGCTGAGAATGCAATTTGCATACATTGCTTATTATTCTTGCTGCAGTTGGTATTGATGAGGTTGTCGCTTGCTATGACATTTATGGTGTATTTTACAAGCTTGCATGTACTTCTTAGAATTAGCTAACAAGTAATGTGTGCACAACCTGTCTGCAACGACACAAGAAAAGCTTCATTAGTTATCGTGCAGGTTTGATTTTTAAATTATTGACTTAACTAGCGAATAATAACACAACTGAAGGATGTATAAATTACTAAGAGAATACCAACTGGCCGCATCTACCAGAAAAGACCACTAGCTGGCCGCGCCTAATTGCAGGGTGCATGGTCGAAGTGGCCGCGCGATATTTCTAGTTTGGTCGTACTGGCCGCGACTAATTAACTTCCTTTAACCTAGATTTATTTTTCTGTATCCGATGTTTTATTGAGTTATGATATTAGAAAATTATAAAAACGAGAATCCTTTGGATAATATACAGACTTTTATTATCATTAAAACAAGCCAGCAACGTTGAAAGTACTCAATGAATGTGTTTTTAAGTTTTATTGTTACCGACAGACTTTTTTAAAAGCACTGGTGGACACATCCACTGGGGGACACTAAGTTAGGTAGGTTAGGGTAAGTTTTGCTGCTAAAAAGAATATTTAAACAAATGTGCTTATGTCACCAAACTGCAATGTAAATCATTTTTTCAATAAAATATTGATAGTTATCGTTGTTATTTTATAAAAATAAAATTCGTTTGGTGTTTATACTCATCCATCCACAAAACTTCTGAGACAGCTCCTTTTCTACCTGCTAAACATGGAAGCAGGTAGAAAAGGTACCGCGGCCAGCTCCATGCAGTAAAATGCAGCCACCTCCACCAAATCACCCCTCATTAAATTTCATAGCGCGGCCACCTCGTATATGCCCAAATTACTCAGTGAGGCAAAAAACTTCTAGCAGAGAAGCTTCACCAAATCTTTAGTACTTTAACTTTTTTTTTTGATTTTTTGGTGCACCTGCGATCGACTAAATATCGTATAAATAAAAATATGCATTCAGGATTCGGGAACAGATGTTAAAACAAGTTATCATGTCTTGAACATTATTTCAGCACATTTTATTAGTTCTTTCGACTACCGACTCTTTGCTAAGATGTATGCTTTCGGGTTATGTTTTTTAAATCTTTTACTGTCGAAAAATGTCCTTTGGAGTGATATAAACCATTTACCGCCATTCTAAAAGATTCACAAAAGTTGTAATTTCAAAAATACCTCGTTTTACGATTTCAATTTAAAATATAATAAAAGTTAAATGTACCTAAATTAAATTTACCTGTGCAGCGTTTCTTAAACCAGCCCACATTATTAAAGTTTTATTTCTGCAGTTTAACAAGTGCGACTTTGAAATTAAATTTCACCAAGTGGTGAGACGACACAACGTGTTCTTTCAAGAATTATTTCGTTTTGTACAGGAATAAAAGGAATAATCCTGGCATAAGTATAATTTGTTGCTGCGCTTTATACGTGGCCTGAAATGAAGAAATATTTACTACATTTTAAATACTTTATAGCACAACGCATTCTTTTTGTAAAACTAGTTTTATGTAGCTGCACTGTTTTTAAATTTGCAGCTCAATGGCACTAGTTTGAAATGTTCAATATTAATGTAAGCATTTGCATAAACTCGGATTGGAATAATACAAACAGGATTATTTAATGTCCTGTGCGTTATCAGTATTACAACAAGGACCCCTGATCAACAACTAATCGAAATTTAATCCCGAGTGCTTTCACTATTTCCAGGTCTATTCAAAACTAAAGGGATGTCCAACTTTGTCAAAATAACTTTACATGAACTAATTTACATGCAAAGCCCTTAACACCGTATGTTTACCTATTATTTTTCACATGATAAAATAAAGAATAACTCCGGAATGTGGTCATTTGGCATCTAATAAAAAAATTAATAAACCAATTTTTATATTAATCAAAAGCCCTAGAAGCCAAATCAGCAATCAGATTTTTTCCAAATGCTTTAGTTTTTCTGCAAGAGCTTTTCAAAGTTGCTCTTTGTTTCTTAAAAGAGCAAAAATCTTCTCGCTGGTGTATCGCCTAACTAAAAAATTTGATAACTGTAATTATTTCCAAACATGTTCTGAAGTTTTGAATTAACATATTAAAATCCAAGTTGATTTACTAACTAGGTGTTTTCCTGTATGTTTCGGATACATTTAGATATTACCAAGAATTTTCTTAAATTATTCATCGAGAGAGCTGTGTTAAAACAACTGACAACAAAGCGTGGTGTAGCTGTCTTTCGTTTTATCTCTGCGTAATTTAAACTATAAATTATTTTACATATGTAATTAAGCTCAATGATAATGCTTAAATTATGCCTATGTATATCTTGATGGTAGATAAACCGACTTTGGTGGGCGGTTATCAAAATATTACGTTATGCGTTATTGTGAATACACTGGACATGAACATAGACAAAGAAAAAATTATGTTATATAGCAAATTCGTGTCCTCTTATTTGCGTACACCCAATTTGCGGACCTAAATGGTCAAAAACGGAAAGGTTAGAAGTAGTGAGTTTTTTTACCTGGATAAAGTCCAATATGCATATTTATTTTTGAATTTCAGGGTTTTAGACTGACTTTTATGAAAGCACTGGGGGACATTTTTCCACTGAGGGACATTAGGTTAGGTAAGTTAAGTTAAGTTTTGCTGCTAAAATGAAAATATAAACTCTAGCTACGTCGGTGCCTAGCAGTGCGTCCAAAATTGTGTGCATTACACTGAAGGACATATTACTAGGTGTTGTTCTCGGTGTTGTTATGTAAAAAATGTATCAACACATTATCAGAAAGCATTGTAGTTTAGAATTATTTGATCTTTATACTAAATAAAAGCATAAAATTTTATTACTGACTTCTGCACATAAACATCTCAAATTACAGGATAATCCATTTCTTACTGCAGGTAAACGGATTAACCCTTACATTATACTATGTCCGCAAATTGCAGAGTATTTTGGAATGTCCGCATATTGGATGTACGCAAATAAGAGGGCAAATTACTTAGATATAGGTTTAAATTCAAAGCTCAACCTAAATGCGTTTCCTCTATTGTAGATTCGACATATGTACAGCAGAATTAGCAGAATAACGCCCTTATTACAATTGACCAACAAAGAACATTATAAGGTTTAGCCACATGACTCTATTGTTATTATTAATCTTTTCAACGTCCGCATGTTCTGTTATTACCTTAATGACGTGTAATGCCATTAGATACAGAAATTTAAGTGATTGTGAAAGCTTTTATGGGACCAAATGACCAACCCAACAAAGGGGAAACTTTTCTCATTTCTGGGTAAATCGCATATGTCAACTACAGAACCTTATTATACTCTTCGCAAGACTAGGTCCGAAGAGTATATTGCAATCGATACGAAAATCCTAAAATCGTCAATTTTTTGCAGATTCGTGCGTTTCATGACTTTTTAAGATTTTCATTTATTGTCCGTCCGTCGCGCGGTCGGTCGGTGTGTATGTATGTCACGTTTCTTGTAAACACGCTATCTTAAGAACCAAAATTCCAATCCAATTCAAATTTTAAGGAAAAATCGATCTCTATAAGAGAAAGATCCCTATTGTTTTTAAAAAGAATCCGAATACTACAAAGCCCCCTTTTCAGCCTCCCAAATGAAAAAAAAATCGCAGCTCAACTATTATTGAATTTGCAAAAAAAATTATTTGACATAGAATATAGACAATTTAATTCTTTGCCAAAAAGTATTCGTTAGTTTTTTTGTCTGACCCCCCAATTACCCCCCACCACAAAAAAACCTCCTATCTCCGTTATTATTCAATCTACAAAAAAAATATTCCCTGCAAAATTAATTTATTTTCTATTAAAAATGTTGGTTTATTTTTTGTAAAGTTAACCAGCAAGGTTAAAAAAACAAAAAATAAACGATTTCAGTAGCAAAAAACTTATAAGTCCTAATTGCGTCAAGAGTCGGTCAAGAAGGCCATGCGAATAATATTTCAATCAATAAAACAAAAGCAGCTGTCAGAACAAATAACCTCACATAAGTATGTTAAACGTCAAAACTGACGTTTATCCACTTCGTTAATGAAATTCTTCGTGTTTTCTGTTAATAGTTTGCACTCTTTTGTTTTATTAAACAAAAACTATTATCCCTTCAATAGTTTTCTTGCGAAGAGTATGCTATAGAATGTGTAGCAATTATATAAAATACTGATTTAGCTTTGATTTAAAGAATATAAAATTACACTTCTACCGAATCCGAATTCTACTTAAGCTACTCATTTGCGAAGAGTAATTTCTACGCGTTTCGACTTCTACCGATTCCGACTTCTACCCATTCTAGTTTATTATTCAATGAAGTGTCAATATACATTAAAAGAACGTGCATTTTGTGTGGAATTCGGATTGGGATTTGAGATTTAACACATTGACGGGCCATGTTACTTTCAAAATTAGCAAACCGCACCTCTGCTTTGTGCGATTGACAACGAAACAAAGGTCATCTTTTCTGGACAGTAACCCTTTTTACATCTTGTCATAACTCTACAGGTACAGCCCAATAAATGATTTATTGGCTGCACTAAAAATTCCTTACAAATTTAAAGATATCTTTCTCTTAAGAGTCTTAAGACTCCAGAGAACCTGTCGTTTAAACTTTACTAACTTCAATAAAAGTTATATTAGAAGTCTTCAATCATTTGAAATAGCCAAAGTGTCCTCAAGGAAATATCACTTATATGGTCGCTGCTGGACATACGCTCAAGAGTAGAAGATTGAGTTAAACTCTTTTAGAGATTTTATTTTGTTTTCGACGCCTTGAAAGTTCAAATCATGATTGATTTGTCTTTTTTTTTCTACGAACTTAATGCTCTTCAAAAAGTCGCTTTTTCCAGGCGTTTACTCGCAGTAATGAGGTGCATTCTCTAGGATATTGAAATTTTATATCTCGTCCTAGATTAATGGTTTTCAAAGTTGAAACAATGTTAAAAGTGAATTAATCTCAAGACAAAGGCCTTGTGCGATCTGCTGGAGCAAAAAGAAAATAACGCAGATTATAAATACAAATTGAAAAAATAATAATCGATAGTTGATTGAAGATTCCCACGAATCACGATTGTTTACAAGAATTTTTATTTTCGACCAGTCATCATGTTGCTGAGGTAATGACTTCATCTGCGGATACCAAGGCTTTGTGTTTCATAATTCCATCCTTGAGACTCAACCATCCTTGTTTAACCCATGGGTAACTTAAAGGGGACTCTTTCTAAATATGTTCTTGTGATGGAGTCAAGTAGCGGGCTGTCACGATCGGCTGCACGTCATTTGTAAAATTATAGATTAGAACGCTTGAAATGCGCGTATAATTTGCAAGACTTTAGTTTACTTGCCTCCTGGACATCAGAAAAACATAATTATTTATTTAAAACACCTGCAGAGCGCATAATAAACAACAGCGTTAAACCACCATGGTTTGCGTTGTTATTTGGCAACTTGTTATAATAACTATATTTAGATGCGCCTTTGAAGAACTAAAAATGTCCGATTTAGCCTTTTTAAACCAGCGATAAATATCATTATTTATTTTACAAGGTTCTTTAAATTGCGTCCAAAACTGCATTCCTTTTTTAGGACACCAAGAATAATAAAAAACTATTCCCCTTAAAGCTTTTACCTCCGGAAAATTCAAAGCTCTAAAATTTCAAGTTAATCAATATAAAAGCTAAGTACGTAATACTCCTTTTGCTGGCTCGATAATAGGGACAAATGATGTACACTAAATTTGACTTTGGGACATGATTTGGGACCCTTTCAGGATGCCCAAGCCATAAGGTGCCGACCCCGCACCTGGTCGATAAGTCCGCCATATTGGATTTTATGTCAAAATGACAGAACGTCGTATCTCGGTAATGGATAAGTCAATTTAAAAAATTTTTTTTTTGATAGATTTATAATTTTATTAGGAATAAGAAAAAAAATATAAATGTAGTATTATTTTTGAAAAAAGCTAAAATAAAATTAAAAAACCAAAGTCAAAATAATGGATTTTTGAAAAATGGCGCCCAACTTTTTTATTTTTTAATTTTTTTCAAAATTTTTCCTATAAGACTTTTAGCCTTAAGCCTATACTACATTCCAGTTTTTATAAATTCAAATTGTCTTTAAAACTAAGAGAGTAATTTAAATGAAAAGGTCAAAAAACAAGGTTTTTTTTTTATTTTGGCAACGTAAAAACTATTTTGATCAAATTTTTTTTTCATCAGAATGACGTAAAATTTTATTATGAACATTTATTTGCAAAGTATTTTTTAATTAAAGCAAAACCAAAAAAAATATTGGCAAAAAACTAAATTAAAATTTTTTTTTTATGTTTTAATTTACTTTTTGGCCTATACTTTTTCGCCCAATTTTTTTTAAAAAATTTTATTTAACAATTATTAAGAAGTAAGGTTTCCTACATAATCCAGCGTTTGCAGAATAAAGATATCTCTATCAACAAATAAGTTATTGTTAAATAAGTGAACATGCTATACCAGCGATTACTTAATGTTAGTGTTGTTAGTGTACTGCGTAAGCGAAATTAATCTGCATTTTGTGGTAGAAACATGAAATTTGGAAAAAATGTTCCTTAGAATATCTACAAAATATTTGGATATGAAACCCCCCTGAGAAAGTCCCATTAGCCCCCCCAGGGGGGCCCTCTTTATTTAAAATATTTGGCCCCCCTGGGGGGGCTCCTGGGACTTTCTCAGGGGATTTTTATATCAAAATATTTTTTTAGATATTCTAAGGAACATTTTTTCCAAATTTCATGTTTCTACCACAAAATGCAGATTAATTTCGCTTACGCAGTACACTAACATTAAGTAATCGCTGGTATAGCATGTTCACTTATTTAACAATAACTTATTTGTTGATAGAGATATCTTTATTCTGCAAACGCTGGATTATGTAGGAAACCTTACTTCCTAATAATTGTTAAATAAAATTTTTTAAAAAAAATTAGGCGAAAAAGTATAGGCCAAAAAGTAAATTAAAACATAAAAAAAAAATTTTAATTTAGTTTTTTGCCAATATTTTTTTTGGTTTTGCTTTAATTAAAAAATACTTTGCAAATAAATGTTCATAATAAAATTTTACGTCATTCTGATGAAAAAAAAATTTGATCAAAATAGTTTTTACGTTGCCAAAATAAAAAAAAAACCTTGTTTTTTGACCTTTTCATTTAAATTACTCTCTTAGTTTTAAAGACAATTTGAATTTATAAAAACTGGAATGTAGTATAGGCTTAAGGCTAAAAGTCTTATAGGAAAAATTTTGAAAAAAATTAAAAAATAAAAAAGTTGGGCGCCATTTTTCAAAAATCCATTATTTTGACTTTGGTTTTTTAATTTTATTTTAGCTTTTTTCAAAAATAATACTACATTTATATTGTTTTTCTTATTCCTAATAAAATTATAAATCTATCAAAAAAAAAATTTTTCAAATTGACTTATCCATTACCGAGATACGACGTTCTGTCATTTTGACATAAAATCCAATATGGCGGACTTATCGACCAGGTGCGGGGTCGGCACCTTATGGCTTGGGCATCCTGAAAGGGTCCCAAATCATGTCCCAAAGTCAAATTTAGTGTACATCATTTGTCCCCATTATCGAGCCAGCAAAAGGAGTATAATGACTTTCAAGAATTTTAGCTAACCAATTCCTTACCTTAGCTACTTGATCCGATGATGAAGAACATCATAAAGTTTTAACAGCGCTGCAGTAAACATTTTATTGCTCAAGAAAGATTGCAATTTGAAAAATAATTTAGAAAAGTACGCAACCACATAACCAATCTGCAAAAAATAATGCAGAATCACGCCTCATGTCAAAGCAAAGGTCTAGACAATGTCGATCATGGAAGTTGCAAGCAAATCCATTTTCCAATTCATTGATTATTCTGACATATCAAATCTCAGTAATCTCATACTATCCAAACAAGCTTGGTTAAGGCCGATTTATACAACGTTACTTTAACTTTACTTCCGCTTTACTTTGGTGTAACTTTACAGAAAATTAAATAAAATACATGGGAATGTATTAGCAAATTTATACTTCACTTAAGCGCTACTTTGCTGATTCATTTAGCTGTAAGTAGTATTGTCAAAAGCCGAGCTTGGCCAATCATGCGCAAAATTTGCAAAAATGAGATATTCACCCTTATTGTCAAGAGTGGTGATTACGGAATATCGCTTCGTACGAAAGCTACTGGTCTCCTTATGCAGGTTTCGTACGAAGCAATATTCCGTAATTACCGCCCAGGTGTAAATAGACAGAAGTCGCGAGTTCAGACACATGCGCATACCTGTTCTCAATTTCACGTAACTTTACAATCTATAAATTAAACAAATTTGTTAAGTTACGCGGAAGTGAAGTTACGCCGAAGTAAAGTGAAAGTAACGTACTATAAATCTGCCTTTAGGTTCAAGAAACTAAGTTTTACTTTGAACATTATCAGTCTCAAATATGTCAACAGCTATGATAGATTAGAGGCATTGGGTCAATAGCTTATAAAAAAATATTTTACCTGGCCCATCTAAAAATCAATATTTGCCCAAAGTCTAAGGCATATGTAAACATCGATTTAGATAAGGATTTTTTAAGTCTGCCGTACGTGGAAACTTTTGTGATGGATGTCTTTGGAAAAAAATAAACACAAATATAAAAATTATTACCATTTTTTGTTGCAGAAGGCAATATATAGATGCACTAATAAACTAAAACCATACTACTGGTTATGTTTTACAGAGTTCTTTTTGCGTAAAAAATAACATTATAGCAAAGGTAAAACTTAAAGGTTCGTGTTGCAAATGTTTTTGATATTTGGATAGTAAATAAGAAGTTGGGGGAAAGTTTGTAGATTTGATGTCTTGGCGTGTTTCTTGCAAATGTGCTTTCTCACGCCTTTGCCACAGATCCCCCTCGGGAACTCAACATATGACTTCAATATTTGAGACAAAACAATCAAATATCAAATCTGATACAACGCAACTTTGCAATACAATCAACTCAACACATGGTAAATAATAATACATCCTAAAACCATTGTTTTAAGGGCAAATGAAAGAACAATGGGCGATGTTAAACAGCGTCGGCGGTTTCGTAACAAAATTTTGCAACAAATTATTTGCTAATCAAAAATTTATATTGCTTATTAATTAACTGCAAACAAGGAAATCGTCAAACTCTTCTATTATTCAGTCGTTTTGTATAGCCCAATCATTCTATTTAAAATTTGTAGGTTCCTTAGAAAAAAATCCCAACCAAGATCTGCTTATGCAGGATTGTAGGCACTACCCCCAGGAATATAAATGTGAAGAATTCCCACCAAATTTCCGTGACATTTAGCCCCCATCTTGCATAGAAGTGAGGAGTTAGTTTTCTGTTAATACCTAAACTATTTGGCACTTTTAAAAAAAGTTTTAAAAATTATCAGGAACATTATTTTAATAAGAATACCTCATATAAAAAAAAATAATGTATCACAAATATTAACGATTCTATAGCTCTTTGAAAATCACCTTATTTCATCATAATCGTCTATCTTAGTCATAGAGTCCTGACGCATAGATTGCAGCGTTCTCTGTAGAACCAAATTAGCACATTTTCAAAGTGTTATAAAATCGTTCACACTGGTGATTTATTATTTTTTTTTTAATTATTGTATTCTAATTAAAATAATGTTCCTAAAAATTTTTAAAACTTTTTCCAAAAGTGCCGAATAGTTTAGGTATTAACAAAAAACTAACTCCACACATCTATGCAAGATGGGGGCTAAACGTCATGGAAGTTTTGTGGGAATTTTTCACTTTTATATTCCTGGGGGGAGTGGCTACAAACCTGCATAAAATGCCTGCCCTAGACCATGCTATCCGACTGATACGATCGTCTGAAACGACGTACTGTTCAGACCGATTGAAGCGTCTAGGGCAGAAATCGTAGTAAAAGTTGATCTGAACAGTACGTCGTTGGTCGTAAGCCCGCTCCAGACCATGCAATGAAAGTATGTATTTTGAACTGAACTGTTGATCTGAAACGATCGTCTGAACGTGTGGAGAGAGGATCGTAGTAAACTGTGGTCGTATCAGTCCATCGAAGAGAAATACCGACGTGTCAGAATTCCAATCCGACCAAATATATTTTAATTTTTTATTCATTCATTTACTGAGGATTTCTGTATACTTTTGAGATTTATGATAAGAATAAAAATGATTTTGTAAAAAGTGTTGAGATTTGTAAAATTTTTTGTAAAAAAAATTTGCTTTTAACTGTTCTAAATAATTAAAATTTTCAATTAAAAAAAAAATTGCATATTTCGAGGGTTCTTCGTAAATACTTTCTTCTTAGGGTGATGATAAAAATAGTAAAATCCGTGATGGATGTTTTTTTAATATCCCAAAATTGTATTTTTTTTAAATAATATAGGCATACTATATTTTAAAAATATAGCAATAAACATTTTCGTATAATATATTAGTTTAAACTTGAAATTATTTTTTAGCAATGCATTGTTTATGTATTTTCTAAATTTTACGACAATTTCACTAAGCACGCAGCTTATTTATTTCTGAAAAAAATTAATCTACACATTTGGGTACTATATAAACCTGGATATACAGGCTGATGTAAATTTAAGGGCCACCGTTTGAATCTAGCTTATCTTAAAACATACAAGGTCGGTTAAATAGGTACAAAGTTGGCAATAAATTTCTCAGACATTATTTTAATGCATTTTTGTGAACTGTGACGTTGGACTTGACCAGGGACCCAAATAGCAAACTTTTTTTAAAAGGTCAAATTATGTTTTACACATGATTTCAAAACAACATAACAAAAGTGCCAACATAATCAATTTTGTAACGTCATCTCGTATACTCTAAAAAGTAGTGGGAGATGTTTTTAGTTTACACCAAAGTTTAAAAATTAATTAAAAAATAGTCGCTGGCTTAAACAAATCATAATATGCAATAACGTACTCTGACCGCTTTATCTAAAAAGCAAAATTTGGTCAAAATCTTTTACGTTCATGTTCCCTATTATGTATCAAAATTTGTACTTTTTACACAAATTATAATTATTTTAACAATAAATAACATTTGAACATAATACAATTATTTAAAAATATAGTAGGTATTTCTGTAAATTTATGAATTAAATAATTCATTTTAAATCCTTCTTTTATTTATGGTCTTGACATTGAAGCAATAAATAGTAAAGTTGTAAAATTCCTACCCTTTCATTCATCAAATAAGAAAGATTAGGTATTTGGCTATTTTTAAACGTAATGCGGTCGGAAGCAGTTGGCAGTTACAGTTGAACTGAACGTCTGGAAGCACCAAAAAAATTGCACAGATCGTCGTTTCGATCGGTCGTACGATCAAACTGTATGTCTAGGGCAGGCTTAAGCAGATCTTGGTTGGGATTTTTATCTGGGGGCATTATTAGAATGATTGGGCTAGTAGCTCATTGTTTTTTCTTTTAGTATGGTTTCCTTGGACCAAACCAAGGGTTTAGTTACTCATTAACCAAGCCCGTAAACATGTCCAAAATTTGAAATTGCCCGTACTTAAGTCAGTGTTACAACACTCGCTAAAGGACAAAGCAGGACCATTATGCAAGGACAGTGCTTTGACGATACAAGGATGGCAGTTAATACACTACAGTTTGCCATTAAGGAAGCGGTAGCGGTCAGGCTTTGTTGTTGGATGTCCAGCAGGAGTTTCAATTATTAATTCTGTAAGGCGGAATTTCATTACACTTGGTTTTGATACCCAATTTAAGGGTGGTTAATATCTAAATAATAGGATCGGTTTATGTTGGATAACTTTAGCTTTGAGTTGCTTAAATTTAATCTCGGACATCGTAGTTCAACAAATTTAGATTTCCTAGAGCAAAAAAAGGGGGAATTCTATCAGATTCTTGTGAGGGTTTTTTTTTAAATGTAGAAGTGCATTTTCGGTTTGGAATTTGAATCGTGCAATAGAAATATGATTCCGCTTGCATCGGGGCATAGTGAGAGTGCATTTATGAGAATGTGAATCGTAAATTTAATTTTACACTGGTGGTTTTACAATAATGGAAGTAAAGCAATTTATGCATATGCATATTGTCAAGATCCGAATGCAATAAATAGAACAGCATGGGATTTTCGCAGCGAGTCTTGTTCCATTTTACTCAGTTTTCTGGGCTGCTGTAGCTCGTCGACAGATTCATTGGGGATCATATTTATATATTGGGCATAAAATACGATTGCACTATTTACTATACGATGTCTTTTATGGAAGACAAATTTATGGATATTTCTCCATTGTGTCCAACTCATTACTTCTCAAAGTACATAACACAATTCATTCCGGCGAACAATATTTGAACCAAATTTATCATCTCAAACTTTTAAGGTAGATAATACGATGCAAGAAAGTTGAATAAGACGGGCGGCAACATCTTATTAAGTTTTATATATTTCCGGATTTATTTAGAAGTTATTTTGTTTCAAATTTGGAAATTATTCACCGTATCCAACTTCCTTCCTACGGAAAAGCGAATCAACTTTAAAATTCAAATGTAATTGTCTCGCTTAAAGTTAGGGGATTTTATTGCAAGGCTGCGGACAACTTTTTATGAAGTAGGGAAAATATACCTTAACTTTTTTTTTATATAACAGACAGATTTGTTTCGCTACACAATTCTAAGATTATCAGGAACTGTTACGGCTTTGTTTGGTACACCACAACTTATTTAAACGCAGACGAAAAAATTGTAGAATTTATAAAAAGTCACGTCACGGAAACTATGCAAATTTACAAAACAATTACGAGATACGCTCTTGCAAAGAATTTAAAAAGAAGTTAATATCAAATGTCGTGAATATAATTGCCATAAAACCAAGTACAATATGCGTGATTTTGATATATCGTGTAGTTTCTACATAACTTTATCTTATGTTTAACTTTTCCTCGGAATTATGTTGATGTCTTATGTAAATGTGAAATATTTATCTTACAACTGCCATGCGTGATAAAAACCGGTGTAATTAACTTAAAATAGGTATTAGATACATAATCTAACATAGATTAATACATAAATAAAGAGTTCTTAAAATTATTACTTCCGTAGTCGAAACTAAAAAGTAAAAAGCGCCCGGGGTCTTCTTACGCTGGTATTTCCTTTTATTGTATTTTTATGTGAAATCAAATGTTTAACGATAAAAAACATGTTTCTAATAGTGCAGGAACGTACAAATAAATTATAAACGCTTGTCTAAACATGAGGCATAATTTAGGCCAAAAAACAACAACCTAATAGCTCATTAGTGGCCGTATGGGACTAAATTTCAATCAACAGGAAAAGAGCTTCCTAGTCATTGCGAGGGTGGTTTTACATTTTGGTGTATTGGGGGAAACATATCGGTATATTAATTGCTAGATCGTTTAGCAATAGGTTGTCCTAAATTAACTATTTCCGCTAGTTCATTTCCAGTTTGACGAGAGAATTTGTAAATCATGTTTTATGGACCTGTTCCTTTGAGGATTTTTGACCTAGGAAGTGTCGCAGACAAAATATTCCTATTTGCAAACTAGCAAGAAGTTTTGTTCTTCTAGTAAAATCTGAGGCTATTTTTTTTGACGTTATGAAATTTCTTGTGCATCTTAAGAAACAGGTGCTTCACCAAGTATTTATTTCATAACAACACACATTTCATTTCAACGATTTATTTAAGCGCATAATTCTTAAAGCATTAACCTTCATATTAAAAAATGTCCAACACTCTAAAGATGTTATTAATAAATATTAACAAGACATGACAACTTTATATAAGCATCGTTGTAACTATAAAATAGATAATTTAGTGTTTGGATAAACATTTTGCTAATATTATTAAAGCTATTTAGAGAAACTGTAGGTTTAAAGGATACAGCTGGTTGAGCTCGTAATTAAAAAGTAAACAACTAATAAAATGTGTCTTGGTGGAAGAGCAGCGCGCGATAGGAAAGTTTTAGGTCATAATTTCTATTGAACTGGAATTTATTCCTTCCATGTTAGATTATCGTAAATATTGGAAAAAGACGCATATTTATATGAAGACTAATTTGAATTTAAGCAGCGCTTATTTGTTTGCCACACCATTAATTAAGCTAAATAAAAAATAGCTTGAGTGTCCAAAAATGGCGCATAAACGCAATGGTACGTTATTGCGGCATTCTCGGGGATCTCTAGAAAATTTAAAAAAAAAACCATCTGTAATATTCATCGAGAAAAATGCGAACAAAGTTGCATAAGTTCGGCAACACAATGCGTAAAATACATCTTAAAAATTCATCTAGATTTTTGAGCATATTTTTGCATTAGATCATATTGACATTGTTGTCAGCTTCATTTCATAAAATTTTTGTAAAATTAAATTGATTATAAAAATGTAATTTGACTATTTAAAAGATAAACAAATGGTAAAATAATTTTAGATAGATTGTGCCTTTGTATTTAGCCATTTCTTTCGTTAATATGTGCTGTAATCTTTAAGATGTAAGCGTTTAAAGTTTCGCATTTTGAGGCCTTATATCTCCGAGAGTATTTAAGATTTATTTTAAAAATTTTCTGGGGCTCCCTAGACATGCCCCAGCAACGTAACATTACGTTTGTACGCCATTTTTTGGACAGTCTGTAAAATATGTCATTTCAATTTTACATATTTTCAAATTAGCGCAGTTTTGTACACTAACCTAATTTTTGTTCTAATTTCTCAAGTCTCATTAGTGCAAACTTCGGCAATAACATAATAAGTAGAATCTTCCTTAAAGGGATTTAATCTCGTTGAATTTGTAGGCTTGTAACTCTGATCCTAGAATCCACCTTTTCTTTGTAAAGGCAACCGCAACTCAGGCTTATGCATCACACAAACGCCAGTTCATACCACATTTTATGTACTCTTGACAAGTAATATTCAGGCTCAGTTTGCGTTGGCGGTGTAGTGATAGAGCCAACTTTATAATTACTTTATACAAATGTTTACATGTGACGGTTGCATACCTACGCGGTTATTCATTATTGCGAGAAATAACGACTCTAGGAACTTAGTTATTTAGAAATGAACGAAAATTACTCATGCGAGGTAATGATTTGCTGCGATTATAATTACGTAGAAAATTGCATTAAAAATGGTCCGGCGCATCCACCATTTTTACAATTTTGAAGTAGAATCCTGAATCGGGCATATACGAGATGGCCGCGCTATAAAATTTAGTGGGGTGATTAGGTGGAGCTGGCCGCATTTTACTGCATGGGTCATGGTGGAGCTGGCCGCGGTACTTTTTCTACCTACTTCCATGTTTAGCAGGTAGAAAAGGAGCTGTCTTTGAAGTTTTGTGGAAGGATGAGTATAAACACCAAACGAATTTTATTTTTATAAAATAACAACGATAACTATCAATATTTTATTGAAAAATGATTTACATTGCAGTTTGGTGACATAAGCACATTTGTTTAAATATTCTTTTTAGCAGCAAAACTTACCCTAACCTACCTAACCTAGTGTCCCCCAGTGGTTGTGTCCTCCAGTGTTTTTAAAAAAGTCTGTCGGTAACAATAAAACACATGCATTGAGTACTTTCAACGTTGCTGGCTTGTTTGAATGATAATAAAAGTCTGTATATTATCCAAAGGATTCTCTTTTTTATAATTTTCTAATATCATAACTCAATAAAACATCGAATACAGAAAAATATATCTAGGTAAAAGGAAGTTAATTAGTCGCGGCCAGTACGACCAAACCAGAAATATCGCGCGGCCACTTCGACCATGCACCCTGCAATTAGGCGCGGCCAGCTAGTAGTCTTTTCAGGTAGATGCGGCAGTTGGTATTCTCTCGAAAATTACTTATGCGAGGTAATGATTTGTTGCGGCCATAATTGCGTAGAAAATTGCATTAAAAATGGTCCGGCGCATTCACCATTTTACAATTTTGAAGTAGAATCAATGCACACACAATTTAGTAACTAAAATTTGCATAAAGCAATATGTTGGTCTGGTTGGTCAAACCATCAAAAGCATAAATTTACCACCAGTCAAAAACATTAGGCCAATTTAATTATGTGGCCACAAACTCTTCCTACGGACGCTACATTTTGGAACTTCTGTTTTAAATTATTTAGCAACTAAATATGTCTCCTGCTGACTAAAAACATTCTTATTAATTCAAGAAAACAATTTCGCTGCAACAACCTTAAAGAAAGTCGTCAAAAGCAAAGAGGTATGGTCTTGACAACATTTTTCATAAAATTCCTTTGACGTACCCTAAACTGTTAAAGAAACCATTATGAAGTTGAAAAAGAATGTCAAAGAAAAGAATCAGAGCTGTATCTAATGGTTATATTAGAGTTTCCATATCATAAATAACAGCATAAAAGTAATGAACAGATGTAGTTTTAAAGAACACAATACGCGGCGGTCAGATTGAGTGACTTTTGTTCCGTAACTGGCTTCCCTGCCATTTTGTGGCTTTGTGGTTGGATTCTTTAACAATTGGACAAATTTGTGAATGGATTTTGGTCTGAATTAATCAAATAAAGCTTTGTCTTTGCCTTGTTATCACCATATTTCTGCCGTCCAAAGGAAGAAGACCGTATGTCCCAACTTCATAGTTTTGAGAAAAACGGGATTATATTTTTACGTTGGTACTTTTTAAACTCTACGTAATTTAGTGATTTTTTTTTTGCGAGGCTGTTTGTAATTATAATAATGATCACATTCCGAAAAAATAATCAAAAAATATATCTTTGTCCACAAAATATAAACTAAAATGTACTTACGGTGGTACGTTGTTACTAATTGTAGTGCTTATACAAAGTAAAAAAACGTAAGTGACAAATCAATGCAGTTTGCATTGATAAGCTAAGAGAAAAAAGCGTAAGTGCATACTTTGACGTCATCTTTTACTAAGTAAAATAACCGTAAGTGCGGACACGTAAAGCAAAATGACTGATATGCTAAGGAAAAAGACCGTAAGTGTACATGAACATACGGTTTTTTTGCTTAGTAATGGTACTTACGGTCTTTTTACTTGCGAAATTGATGACGTAGTGAACTTACGGTTAATTTGATTCATGCTTTTTTCATACTTTAAAGCAAAAAATTATTTTTTTTTCAATGAGATCGATAAAGACAATGCCTACGATGCCAAAAATGAAAAAAACTCAATTTCGTTAAATTGAGACTTACGGTCTTCTTTCTTTGGACGGCAGATTTGCACTGTTCAGGCAGTCTTCTTTGTAAAACGCTTTATCGGTGTAGATGAAATGAGATGACAACTGTTTATTATTCCAAATGATGGAAGCAAATATTAATTTCTATAATTAACAAATATGTAGCTATGCAGATGCTAAAGCCAATGTTAAATTTTGAACATATGCATTTGTGGAGCGAAGGTAAACTAAAACTAAACATCGGAAATAGCCAATGTATGAGTATGTTAGCTATGCTAACACATGTAAACGTCAGCCTAAATATCCGGAATTCATATGTTGGCGCTGACATCTCTCTTTGCTTTTAAATATCTCTTACATTCCTCGACGACGAATGCTTCAATAAAACAGTTAGGCAGTAGCATAGGATTAAAACTTGTATTATTTGGTGTAAGTGAACCCAGGGTCTTATTCATTGGAATAAAATGCAAACTGCAAACATGCTTAAATCCCAAGACAGTTGTCGCTAAGAAATCCCTATGTTGTCACCTAAGTACGTAACAAAGAAACAAACATTGTCGTTTTCGTTTACCGGAGATATCCTCCGGCCTTCGGTCGGCTTAAGATGCTTCGCTAAATTAACCAAGAATAACTGTCCTCAATAATAAGCTAGACAATCGTTCATCTGGAAGTGATATGGACTACCTGGAATTATTCGTTTTGTATAATAATGTATTTTATAAACATCTGCTCTATATGATCAAAAATCTGTTGACAAAAACATACTTTAGCCGAGCTTTTGTTACGTGGTTTTGTATTTTAATTGGATAAGGCTTTTAAATTTAGTTTTTTGCTTGGTTCAAAGAGTTCAAAGAGAAATTATGCTGGACTGAACAAAGTTTTTCTATGGCTGTGTGTTTGCGAAAAACTAATTTGGTAGAGCTTTTTTAGAAAATTGGATTGAGTTAAGAGCCCGATATCCCACCTTTTCTTATGCAAATTTGTGTACAACTTAGACCGCAGTTTTTAGAGTTATTATTAACGCAATGACTTTGAAATTTTGATAGTATTACCTTAACTTCTTTTAAAATACTTATTGTTTGGCACATTTTGATTTGGGTCCCTAGTTTAGCAAAAATAACAGTTTAAAGGTGGGTAAACCATGCCAAAAACAACAACTATTTTTTTTAAGCAACTGAGCGTTTAAAAACAAATTTTAAAAAACAATAAGTATTACAAATTTAATTAGCTTTCCAATGACACCAAGTTTTTAAAAATCCGATAAGAATTAGCAAAGATATTTGAAGTCTAAATCACTAGAATATTTACATAGGAAAGGGCTCCCCCTCCGCCAGCCTCTAGCGTGCAATGGAAAAAGAATGTATCTGTTTTTAACATGTTTACTGATTTATACGTTTTTTGGATCATGCGAAAACGATAATCATACTTTAAACATTATTTTATTAATAAATATTTAGACATTAATACGTCTGAAGGTGTACCTGCATTCAATGTTAAGCATATTGAATAAAACCTTATTATTTCAAAATCCGATTTTTGCACATACACTCTTTTTCCATTCTACGGTAGGCCCTCTCATGCTAGCGTTCTCCGCACCGATTCGCCTCTCACCATGGTAGTCGGAGGAGATATGAGGCCCTTAAAGAGTTGAATTAAATTATGCTAAGTCCTTTGAATTATGGGGAACCTGGTGATAACTTTCACCGCAAGAAACTAGTGTCTGATATTTAAATGTCTCTTTCACGTTTTATTAAAAGAAAACATCAAAAGAAATAATGGTTTTTCTATTTTAGTACATATCTGATTTTCCATCTTTAGCTTGATGGCATTTCTAAAAATGAAAAGCGACGCTTCATATTATCCACAACGACGTAGCTTTTATGCAGACGTCAGCGTATTAAAATGTCTACGTATGTTTTACATAAGATAAAGGACTAGCGAAAGACTTGTTTATCATAGAGATGACAGAAAAATTCATAAAAGCTTTCACATCTTTAAAAGATCTGTAAAATACTTTGGCTTTATTCACCATTTCTTACAAAAGGTTTAATATTAAGGAAACTAAATATTTATTTAAAATGTTGACGAAAATCTCGACTTGGTATTGAATTCATTTTATTTTCTTAACTTTGCTGCAGTTCAAAAATATTACATTTTTTTGTGGTGTACTCTACACTTAATTGGAAAATCAGATTTTTTGTCTATTTAATCAATTAACTGAGAATTGCCATCTGTTTCTGGAAGACCAGACCAACTATCCAGATCTGCCGTCCAAAGCAAAAAGACCGTATGTCCCAATTTCATAGTTTTGAGAAAAACGGGTTTATATTTTTACGTTGGTACTTTTTAATCTCTACGTAATTTAGTGATTTTTTTTGTGCAAGGCTGTTTGTAATTATAATAATGATCACATTCCGAAAAAATAACCCAAAAATATATCTTTGTTTACAAAATATAAACAAAAATGTACTTACGGTGGTACGTTGTTACTAATTGTAGTGGTTATACAAAGTAAAAAAACCGTAAGTGACAAATCAATGCAGTTTGCATTGATAAGCTAAGAGAAAAAAGCGTAAGTCCATACTTTGACGTCATCCTTTACTAAGTAAAATAACCGTAAGTGCGGACTCGTAAAGCAAAATGACTGTTATGCTAAGGAAAAAGACCGTAAGTGTACATAAACATACGGTTTTTTTGCTTAGTAATGGTACTTATACGGTCTTTTTACTTGCGAAATTGATGACGTAGTGGACGGTTAATTTGACTCATGCTTTTTTCATACTTTCAAGCAAAAAATATTTTTTTTTAATGAGATCGATAAAGGCAATGCCTAAGATGCCAAAAATGAAAAAAACTCAATTTCGTAAAATTGAGACTTACGGTCTTCTTTCTTTGGACGGCAGAGATGCAATTAGACTAAGGGTAAATCGATGCACCCAAAAAGAAATCTTGCATCGGAATTAATTTGAATATACGTGGGTAGATATCCGATTAAATTAAACTCGGTAAAGTACCTAAAATGTTTGGGATAATGACCATCCGCTTTATGCTATGGGTCTATGTATCATTGGAAATGCGGACCATCTGATAAGAAAATACGCTTAGCTACATAACTGTCTATTAAAATGCAAATGTACGCGGGATTCTTTGTAAATCTTGCCATATACCATATAGGTTTACACGATATTCATAAGTTACTCAGGTCTTATGCCAGTGGCTGCCCAAAACACATTAATTGAGCGTAAAGGGCGATTTATAGAACGTTACTCTCACTTTACTTCGGCTTTACTTTACTTCCGCGTAAATTAACAAATTTGCTTAATTTATAGATTGTAAAGTTACGTGAAATTGGGAACAGGTATGCGCATGTGTCTGAACTCGCGACTTCTGACTATTTACACCCGGGCGGTAATTACGGAATATCGCTTTGTACGAAACCTACATAAGAAGACCAGCAGGTTTCGTACAAAACGATATTCCGTAATCACCACCTTTGACAATAAGGGTGAATATCTCATTTTTGCAAATTTTGCGCATGATCGGCCAAGCTTGGCTTTTGACAGTACTATACTTACAGCTAAATGAATCAGCAAAGTAGCGCTAAAGTGAAGTATAAATTTGCTATACATTCCCATGTATTTTATTTAATTTTCTGTAAAGTTACACCGAAGTAAAGCGGAAGTAAAGTGAAAGTAACGTTCTATGAATCGCCCTTTAACATAAAAATTGTAATATGGCGAATGCGCCGGGCCATTATTTTTGTGTCATTGATTGTATCCTTTGATTTTTTGTTGTTTTGAAAGAATTCTGGCTAGTATGAAATGAATTTTTAAAGAGGGATTTAACAGAGAGTTTATCGCCGCCACTGCGCCCGCTGCACACCATCGTCAGTATAAGATAAAATGGAAATTTAAATGTATAAATCCTGTAAACTGAAATTCAAATTACTTATATTATGCTCAAGTGCACTCCGAAATTACAAGGCCTTCTGTGTTGTTCGTAAAGTCGAAATGCCACAAAATGCAACCATTAACCGAAATTGAAAAACACATTTTGTAAGGATCATGCAAATTTACATATTTGCTGATGATTGAACATTTTTACAGAAGCTTTAAAACGGGCTATAAATTCGCCACTTTGGATATTGTAATATTGCCTCAAGTGGCAGTTTAATAAAAAGGATCTGTAGTATTCCGAAAAGCGATCGCCACTCATGTCTTTTTTTTAGTACCTTTCATCGGCATATATTCTTGACAAATATGTACGTTTTTTTTATTCCTTTGGGAGATAAAACGCTGTTAATAAAGCGTTTTTATCTTGAAGGAAACCAAAAGTAACCAGGACATACTGCAAAATTTCCCTGGGGCAATTAAAGCACAATTTATTTTTTTGCACTTAAAAATAAAAGTCTTGTTCAGTGCGAAGATAACTTTGTATTAGGCATTAATAAAAATACTACATTGCGTAAGTAAAATAGGATTGGTTGAAGACATTTATTATATATCTTATTTAATATTGGGCATATACGAGGTGGCCGCGCTAAAAAATTTAATGAGGGGTGATTTGGTGGAGCTGGCCGCATTTTACTGCATGGGTCATGGTGGAGCTGGCCGCGGTACCTTATCTACCTGCTTCCATGTTTAGCAGGTAGAAAAGGAGCTGTCTCAGAAGTTTTGTGGAACGAATTTTATTTTTATAAAATAACAACGTTAACTATCAATATTTTATTGAACAAATGATTTACATTGCAGTTTGGTGACATAAGCACATTTGTTTAAAAATTCTTTTTAGCAGCAATACTTACTCTAACCTACCTAACCTAGTGTCCCCCTGTGGATGTGTCCTACAGTGCTTTTAAAAAAGTCTGTCGGTAACAATAAAACTTAAAAACACATGCATTGGGTACTTTCAACGTTGCTGGCTTGTTTTAATGATAATAAAAATTTGTATATTATCCAAAGGATTCTCTTTTTTTTAATTTTCTAATATCATAACTCAATAAAACATCGGATACAAAAAAATAAATCTAGGTAAAAGGAAGTTAACTAGTCGCGGCCAGTACGACCAAACCAGAAACATCGCGCGGCCACTTCGACCATGCACCCTGCAATTAGGCGCGGCCAGCTAGTAGTCTTTTCAGGTAGATGCGGCCAGTTGGTATTATCCCGTAATATTAAGAGAGCACCAATATCAAACAGTTTGACGGTCACTCTTCTAAGAACTATCCTAGACCAAAGGGAGGCTGCCATTGTCATAAACAAGGCTAAACTCATAACCTATGACGAATTTTTGGTGCGGTCGTACGTTTCATGGTGATTAGCTCGCTTATTCAACCACGGGTAATGCATTATTCAGTCCGGTAGGCCAACTATACCTTCGCAAATCCACTCGGTTGTAAAGCTTCCTGGATTCGTGGTCGCATTACTCAAAGAAACCGCGCGGTTGCATCTTGGCCAAACCGAAATCCTCTTAGGGTAGGTAAGACTTTAAAGAAAAACATACAATTAATGGTGGGACGTAGATTGTTTACGCAAAAGATTCCCCATGCAAGATAATACTGTTCATGGTGCGTTACCTTTAACAAATTAATAAGGGATTAAAAATACTTTGGCGTATATAAGGTGCAGCAACATATTTTAAGGTCCGGACATAAATCGAAACGCTTTCGCTTTAGTCAGCAGCTAATTTGGGCTTCAAAAAATGATCCCATTTATATCGGGGACGATCCGAAGAAGTGCCTTACTTTCTGTTGGGCATATACGAGCTGGCCGCGTCATAAAATTTAATAAGGGGTGATTAGGTGGAGCTGGCCGCATTTTACTGCATGGGTCATGGTGGAGCTGGCCGTGGTACTTTTTCTACCTGCTTCCATGTTTAGCAGATAGAAAAGGAGCTGTCTCAGAAGTTTTGTGGAAGGATGAGTATAAACACCAATCGAATTTTATTTTTATAAAATAACAACGATAACTATCAATATTTTATTGAAAAAATTATTTACATTGCAGTTTGGTGACATAAGCACATTTGTTTAAATATTCTTTTTAGAAGCAAAACTTACCTTAACCAACTAACCTAGTGTCTCCCAGTGGATGTGTCCACCAGTGCTTTTAAAAAAGTCTGTCGGTAACAATAAAACTTAAAAACACATGCATTGAGTACTTTTAACATTGCTGGTTTGTTTTAATGATAATAAAAGTATGTATATTATCCAAAGGATTCTCTTTTTTTTAATTTTCTATGTCATAACTCAATAAAACAACGGATACAGAAAAATAAATTTAGGTAAAAGGAAGTTAACGAGTCGCGGCCAGTACGACCAAACCAGAAATATCGCGCGGCCACTTCGACCATGCACCCTGCAATTAGGCGCGGCCAGCTAGTAGTATTTTCAGGTAGATGCGGCCAGTTGGTATTCTGCCAATGCGTAGAAGTGCCTTACTTTCTGTTTTAGGTTGTAACAGTTTAGGAACCTCTGATACGTTCGTTATGGCAACCCCCTGCATAACTTCGACCCATAATAAAAGAAAAGCAGAGGCAAGGGACCTCCAAAGCGCGTTAAGCTAATCAGCGTGAAGATGTGAAGACTGTCAAACTTACAAAACATTCTCGGAGCATAGCTAATGATCACCTGTCATCTATTTTCACACACAACTTAAAACGCACTACCCCCACATAAATATAAACGAATAACAACACATATCATATGGGGCCACAAATTGTCAACCGCGTCGAATCGGTAATCTTATTCAGACCACCAGCATTTAAGCTTTTTATGATATTAAAACTTCTTCATCAATTTAACTTCCTGTTGGTTTATTATCCCCCGCGATGGGTATAACACGTTGCACTATACAGAGTGTCCGCGTTTAGTTTGCTTTTTTTTTAATGGTAAATAGCTGGGAAAAATCCAAGACATTATGTAAAAACAGTTTTTTGAAAAAGTGCCCCCCTTTGGAAATAATGGTCTTTAAGCAGGTAGACTAAAAACACGTAGTCGTAAATATTTACCAAATGTTTTGTACAATTATCATGAAATTTGTACAATCAATAAAGGTAATAAATACGGTCATTTTAAACACATTTTTTGAAATTTGGGCTAAACCTGGTAGTGTTGATAAAAGCTGCATGTAATTTCTTTTTGCTTTTTTTTTAAATACCCCAATTCAAGTTAAAACTTTTTTACCAAATTTTCTCATCAATTTTAATGGCACTTATTTTGTGAACTATTTTTTGGCTGTAGAATACGAATATACATTTAATTTTTTTCTGAGGACATTTTTTTGTAAATTGGAGCACTTTGAAAAAAATTGGGTTGCCCTTTCAAAAGCTCATAACATTAAAAGCTACAGATATTTAAATTCTGATTCAGAAATTTACATAAGCATTGATTACATTCTTTGGTGAATATAATTATTTGTGGCTGTGACAATAAAAAAAGTGCGAATATTTGGACCCTTACCAGATTTTTTCCAAGTGCTTTTGTTTATTCGCTAGAGCTTTTCAAAGTTGGTCAAAAATTTGTTGCAAAAAAAATGTTTGTCCCCGATTTTAATAAAACTTATTTTGTAGATTACTTTTTAGCTATAAAATACAAATCTGCATTAAGATTTTTTCCCAACAATTTTTTTGGCTAATTAGAGCACTTTCAAGAAAATTGAGCTGCGCATTTTCAACAATAGCAAGATTTCAAACATGAAATCTAAAGTGTACAGTTTATTAAACTGCTACAATTGAAGCCTTGTTCATTTTTCAAACCGTTATTATACAATTCCATTCTATTCATTTTTCATTGAAGGAATTTCTGATTATGATGTATGTGAATTATCATTTGTTAGTCAAGTGCTTTCAAATCATCATTTCTAGAGTTCTGATGTGAGATGGCAATCTTTAGTTGGTTAGAATACAGTATATTATTGTTATTACAAGTACATCATTACTGCGGGTATTTAAATACAATTCTTGTACTTAATGATGAATAAGACGTTATATACACACGGTCAACTACTACGTCACAGATCAACATCAAAAAAGTGTCTGTGAAGTAGAATTTTGATTCTGTCAGATTTATCCACTTTTTTAGAACAATATTTTGTGAAAATAAAAGGCTTTCTTAGGGAACCCTTGATATAAAAATGTGCTATATTGTCTTAAATTCGATATTTCAAGTTTAGTTAATTGTAAAATTCTAAAATATACAGTTTATCTGTTAATGTTGTGCACCCTCCAAGATGTGAATTTTAAACGCAAATTGCTTAAGAAAGCAAACATATCAAGAGGTCTGGCAAGTACCAATGTAAAATTAACATTTTTTTCTATTACCTAGAACAAACCATACCCCTTGAATGGTTGCTTTCTCAAACAATTCGCGTTTAAAGCTGACATCTTGGTGGGTGATCATCATCATCAGATTAATAAGGGATTTTTTAATTGTTGCGGCAGATTTTTGGGTGATTTTAAAGTAAAATATCGTAAATAAGATATTAAGGAACATTTTTACACCAATGGGACCTAAACAACTCTCTTGTTTTTCTTTAAATAATGTTTTAAAAAGACCAATGTTGGAAACACATAATAAGAAAAAAATGACCAATTTCTTTGGTCCGTAATGTTGGTTGCCTAAAAAAATTTCACAGATAGTATTTTAATGCACTTCTGTGAACTGTGACGTAGGACTTGACCGTGTCTTTTGAAGGACCAGTCCATAAACTTAAATGAACGAGAAAGGTGACGAGGAAATCCTAAAGCCACATATCATTTCACAAGGAAAAAGGACGACATATTCAGTTCCTAGAACCATTCCACTAGATAAATTTCATTTGCACCATTCGCGCTAAAGGCGAAAGTGTCGGTCGGTAGTTGGCATAGCATCAAACGTTTTGTGAACAAATGTGAAAAGTCACCGCCGCTACCTTTGCGGTTCTTTGAGCCTTTGTTGACGAACAATACTCACCTTTCCGAAAGCTATGCCGCTGACTTTAATTCACACCAAAGGACGGTAGAATTCGCACTGAGTCTGATTGCAATACATGTCGGCGGCAAGCTTTGCCTGTTTTGTAAATATTAGTACCATTGTAGTTGCACTTGTACTCAATTTGTATAACATAGTATTCCTCGACAGGTTACATTGAAAGACGATATACAAGGTGTCCGCGTTTAGTTTGCTTTTTTTGATATGACAAATAGCTGGGAACAATCCAAGACATTCAGCTAAAACAGTTTTTTGACAAAATGCCCCCTTTCGGAAATAATGGCATTTAAGCAGGTTGACTAAAAATACGTAATGTAAATATTTACCAAATGTTTTGTCCAACCATCGTGAAATTTGAACAATCAATAAAGGTAATAAAAACGTTCAATCTATTTTGAAATTTGGGGCCCCTTTTAAAATTTTGTTTATTTTTTTTTGAACTTTTTTACCACTTGAAATTTCTGAGAAACTGTACTGTTTACGAATAAACTGCCAAAAACATAGTTAATGTAAACAGTAAAAGCATAGTTTACAGCGATATAATTTTATTTAACTTTTCCTAGTTTTTTAGTAAGGGGTAAGGGTCCAAATATTCGTATTTTTTTTATTTCCACAGGCACAAATAATTTTTGCCAACAAAGCTTATGTAAAACGAGCTGATAAATCAGAATCAGGTACTTAAATTTTTGCAGCGCTTTCAGTTTTAATGCTACCAGCTTTTGAAAGCAACTTCAAACGCGCAACCTGATTTTTTTCAAAGTGCTTTAATTTCCAAAACATTGTTTTCAGAAATAATTTAAATGTCTATTCGTATTTTACAGCTAAAAAATAGTCTACAAAATAAGTGTCATTGAAATCGGGGACCGAAATTTTTTTTACAACAAATTTTTGAAATTTGTTCAACTTTAAAAAGCTCTAGCAAAAAAAGGAAAGCACTGGGTAAAAATCTGATTACTGATTTGTTTTGGTTGTTAATTAATGAACCTTAAAGCACAGTTTAAATCAATTTAGTATTTTTTAAGAATTTTCCCAACATTGGGTATATTTATTGCTATCATTAGAGAAAAATGATTTTTCTTTACTTCTTCAGGGCATTTAGGATTCCATGCATCATAATGTCACAGATATATTGATTCATACCTCCGATATCCCGAAGCTATGAATACAATGTCCGTCAAATATCATAGATTCCCGTGAGATTACTGCATACCCTTAGGCCAGAATGTGCCCCTTTCCATCATTTATTAGACCAAGTCCTTCATACCCAATGGGGAAAACGTTTCATATTAATAATGATGCATATTCCTGTTTCAAAAATCAGTTTGACAGTTTCTCTAATGCAAGGGCTTTTCGTGTGTTCGTCCAATAAATATTAAATCCATTAGGAAAAGCCATTGCAGACATTTCCAATAATTAATCTCTTTATTTCGTGCTGACATATCAGGTTGGCTTTGCGCGGTATCATCTAATCAACTAAAAAGTTTTCCAATCTAATAAAACTTTAGCGGGATTATCGAACTTTTTTTATGTCCTATAAACTATATACTTATATGAATGTCTCATTTGGCAGAGTATATTGAATGCACGATAAAGTTTTTAAATATTTGCGCGCTGATATCTGACAAAATAGTTTTTTTTGTTCAAGGATAATGTCTATGGCAAACAATCCTTGAAAAGAACGTCAAAGGACAAGGTTTTTTGCAAGCTTACATGAATAAAAAAATGCCATATCCTTTTAAGCGAAATATTCTAAATTTATATGTTTAGTTAAGTCGAGGGCTCCAACGATTACTCTTGTAACTCAAAATGAACACTTTTCAGGAGAGCGAAAAAACAAATATAATGAGAGTCTTTTGTAAATGTTTTAAAAACTATTACATTTTTTAGCGCAATTTTTTGAATAAAGTATCTTAGGACTACAACAAATTGTTTTTTAACAAAAAAAATTATTAAGAACCCTTAATTAACAGTAACATAAGTTGGAATGTTATAAGTCCCATGCAAAATATTATAACTCAACATAAATTTATATGATTTAGACGTAAACTAGTATATCAAAAATTGTTCTGTATATTACGTCGTAAGATATAGTAACTCAACATAAATTGATATATTTAAGATGTAAAGTAGTATATCTATACAATTGTTTTGTATATTACTTTCGTAAAGTAGTATAACTAACGAACTAGAACAATACATATCCAGACGTAAAGTATTCTCTAAACTTACAATACAATAGGGCTAAATTAATTTTCTTTTTAGGAGGTAGCAACATTAGTTGTAACTTTAGTTATTTTTTTTATTTGAGTCGTAAAATATTATAACTTGAGATACAATATAATATAAAATATATATATTAGCTATTTACAATAGTTTACCACCCAAGTTTATTAATTATCTTAAGTTATAATTAATAACGCCTAAAAGTGTGCTCCTAACTTAACATAGCATTGTTTTTTTGTGAATTCTTACCAAGTTATTTTAAAAAACGTTTAGTTCCTACGTGTTTATTATTGGTCAGAATGATTTCATATTAGAAGAGGTGATGCAGGGAAGCAAGGGGAATCTTTTGTACTATAAGACCTAAAGTAGTGTAACTCGAGTTACAATAGTAATCGTTGGAGCCCTCGAAGTATTTAGAAAATTAACTGAAACATATCTTTGTTGTGATCGTCGCTACTAAATATCTAATAGAAGTTTGCCAAGCCAAAGGGCATAAAACCCGAATTAGAAGTTGCTTTCCCGACCTCTTAATTATCTCCAGCATTACAGAGGTATTATGTAAGGTAAATTATCTTCTGACCTTAATTAAGGGCCTTCCCAAATAGCCCTTTAGACTTTGGACGAGCAGGGGTCCAGAAAATTTAAATTATTTAGCGTCTAAGTCAGAACAATTTGTTTTGATACCGCATTTGAAAACCAAGCAGCGAATTTTGTGCAGTTTTTTAAATTTTGACTAAGCACATATTTTGGTATAAAAAACCCAAAGTGATAAATATGTTCCCATTACATTAGGGTGGGCATTAATTTTCATGACTTATGACGTAATTAAGACTATTACGTTTTTCGTCGTGGATTATTTTTGTCTAAACATGTGTTGACAGTGTCGTCATATGATTTGTTTCTTGTTCTTCTTTAAACAGCTGTTCTGCCGTCCAAAGCGAAAAGACCGTATGTCCCAATTTCATAGTTTTGAGAAAAACGGGTTTACATTTTTACGTTGGTACTTTTTAAACTCTACGTAATTTAGTGATTTTTTTTGTGCCAGGCTGTTTGTAATTATAATAATGATCACATTCTGAAAAAATAATCCAAAAATTTATCTTTGTCCACAAAATATAAACAAAAATGTACTTACGGTAGTACGTTGTTACTAATTGTAGTGCTTATACAAAGTAAAAAAACCGTAAGGGACAAATCAATGCAGTTTGCATTGATAAGCTAAGAGAAAAAAGCGTAAGTCCATACTTTGACGTCATCCTTTACTAAGTAAAATAACCGTAAGTGCGGAATCGTAAAGCAAAATGACTGATATGCTAAGGAAAAAGACCGTATGTGTACATGAACATACGGTTTTTTTGCTTAGTAATGGTACTTACGGTCTTTTTACTTGCGAAATTGATGACGTAGTGGACTAACGGTTAATTTGATTCATGTTTTTTTCATACTTTCAAGCAAAAAATTATTTTTTTTTCAATAAGATCGATAAAGGCAATGCCTAAGATGCCAAAAATGAAAAAAACTCAATTTCGTAAAATTGAGACTTACGGTCTTCTTTCTTTGGACGGCAATGTTTTATAATGACTTATTGGAGGTAAACCTTTGCGTCAGTTTTTCATCAACTATTGACCTGATTTTTAGGTACTGAAAAGCGAATATTTGTATATACTAATTTGGTGTTATTTGTTGTACAAAAATATTTCATTAAATTTTCTTTGATCTAACCATTAACGCATTGTGTCGCTCGATAGTTTCAAATTAAAACAGATTAAAATGTAATTCAATGACTATTCAACGTGAAGCCAAAATAACAATGACAAGGGCTCAATTTAATTTTTAATTACGTTACGGACGACAAACGAAAAATGCAACACAATACCTACCTATTTACTTGAACCAATCAACAAGCTGGCAGCCATTAATAATTTTAATAATATGTTTTGTGTTAAAACACATGCATTGTGCAACCGACTGTTACAAAATGGCCATTTTGGTTTGCTACAATTTCCTGTAGCCACCGACCGCCGGCAAATATAAATATTGTATAATTTGCCGGTTGGTTAAGTGAAGTCTTCGATAATAATATAAGGAGGTAATGAGAAATTTTCTGGTTTGTTAGAAACCTAAGACAAATACGAGCAACTATCATTATTATGAATTATACCGCGCAACGGTGCTTAAGTTTAATATATCAGATTATAGAGCCTGAAGAAGATATTTAAAATTTCTTTGAAACCGGTTGCACAGTTTTTACACAACAACACTTTTTTTTCTGGCAACTTTACGCACCTAAATACCCCAGATTATTTGGGAGAATACCAACTGGCCGCATCTACCAGAAAAGACTACTAGCTGGCCGCGCCTAATTGCAGGGTGCATGGTTGAAGTGGTCGCGCGATATTTCTGGTTTGGTCGTACTGGTCGCGACTAATTAACTTCCTTTTACCTAGATTTATTTTTCTGTATCCGATGTTTTATTGAGTTATGATATTAGAAAATTATAAAAATGAGAATCCTTTAATATACAAACTTTTATTATCATTAAAACAAGCCAGCAACGTTGAAAGTACCCAATGCATGTGTTTTTAAGTTTTATTGTTACCGACAGACTTTTTTAAAAGCACTGGTGGACACATCCACTGGGGGACACTAGGTTAGGGTAAGTTTTGCTGCTAAAAAGAATATTTAAACAAATGTGCTTATGTCACCAAACTGCAATGTGAATCATTTTTTCAATAAAATATTGATAGTTATCGTTGTTATTTTATAAAAATAAAATTCGTTTGGTGTTTATACTCATCCATCTACAAAAATTCTGAGACAGCTCCATTTCTACCTGCTAAATATGGAAGCAGGTAGAAAAGGTACCGCGGCCATCTCCACCATGACCCATGCAGTAAAATGCGGCCACCTCCACCAAATCACCCCTCATTAAATTTTATAGCGCGGCCACCTCGTATATGCCCTTTTTTTCTGGCAACTTCACGCACCTTTTTTTAAATACCCCGGATTATTTAACATCATTGTAGAACTCACCACAAGATTATTTTGTTTGATGACTAGTAAGACCCTGGTAATTTATTAATGCCTATACTTAAATCAAGAATAAAATACACAAGGGAAGCAAAAAACGATCCAAGCGCGTCTGTTTTTAAAAATTCGACATGTAAAAATTGCATTGCATTTCTAAGTTATTACATGCACTAAAAAAAAATAGTAGCACCCTGGGATGCCCTTAATGCACTACTTTTCCATCAACATGTTTCGAAGTTACGATAAAATAAAACAACATTTATTAAAAGGGTGTACTATAGTGTGATTTTTACTTCAATACTTTTTTATAGGTACCCTTTATGCATTATTGCGACATATTTTTATAAAGTCATTTTAGAAAAAACTTAACATCAAAAACACACAATAGATTTATATTGTGCTTCACCGGAAAGTATACACTTTTATAGCTTGAAGATGAAGCAATATATAAGTTTAATGTTGCGAATATTTTTTGCTGAAAAATCAATTTGTATGACACGTGGGAAAGCACAAATTGTGTCTATAACTTGTCGCTATGTGATGCAATATTTATTTTATTTAGTAAAAGCGTTCTTAAGCTTATTTAATTGTGATGTTTTATAAGACTTGTAGCGGTAGCGCCATCTCTGGGCATGATTATTTAAATACGTGGTTTCACCCAATGACCATAGATGGCGGCACTGTTTTATTTCGTGCAAATTGCTTTAAGTGCAATGCTACATTGCTGCTGATTATTTTGCATCAGTAAATTTCGACGTATTGTCATGTTTACAAACATAAGTACGTAAAATATAATAGCAGTACTAAAATATTCCGTAAATGATGATAAATTTGTATGCGCCAAGTCGTAAAGTCGTTAAAGAAACGCGGAATATGAAAATAACAAAAAATTAGCAAAAATAATGTGTTTCTCAATTACGTAGGTACGTGTAGTAAAATTAAAAAGCTGACAGATGGCCGCTACAAACAGCCACATAAAATATAATTAAGTCATTAGTCGCTGCCACGTAAAATTATTATTAAGACAACAAAATAATGGCCATTCTGCTTTGTTAATTTTGTCTACCTACTAGGTATTATCAAGCAGCTACAAAATGGCTAAATAACCACAGTGGCGTACTTCATGGTTAATTACGGCTCGACAGAAAACAATGCCATGAGGCCAATTATATTCGGCGGGGTATACGACCCTGAATAATGATTGGTATTTTTCGGCGAAGACACCAAGTATGCAGCTGCTCAGTTTCACTTTTTGTTAGGCTTTAATTGACTGTCGCATACAGATAAAAGAGCGATAGAACCAGTGTTTTATGACATACCTTACTTTTATTTATAACACAAAGTTTGGCTTTATTACCAATTTAAAGGAAATTCTCTACGTCTACATCTTGGGCTGTATAGCTTTCTAATCTTGTTCCATCGATACAGACAGGTTTTAATTGATTATTTCGTTATGTTGAACCACCTTGTGCGACACAAATAGTTGTGACAATTTTATAATGAAAACAGTTACGCCAATTTCTTAAAATTGCAAACATGCTTCGAGGAATATATCACACACAAACCCCCACACTTTAGTTCATTGATTTAGATCCTGGAAGAAAATCCCGAAGGCGAGCCTAGGAAGGCGCTCGCTCGACGGATTTACACCAGCGAAAAAGACAAGAAAAACACTTTAGCAGTTTAAGGGTGACGTCCGCAAGTTAAGTTATAGCCCATAACTAAAACCTTAAACTCACAGAGTGGTTCCTTACATTAGAGAAATTAAATTAGTCGACTAAAAAGATTCAAAATTAAACCTCTCGTTTACGTAACATACGAGATGGGCAAGATTTATGATAAACTGATGGGCTGTTAATATATTTCGGCAAAACAAGTTACAGGTATCAAAGGAGTCATGACCTGAGGACTTGAGAGAATTTATGCTTATATCGGTTATACATGAATATTTACTGTACATTTATTATAGGTATCTGAAACTGGCTGTCTGTTATCTCTTTATTAAGTGCTATAATTGCACTGTATCGTCAGACACACACCTTATATGTTTCTATTCGTACCCGAGGTAATCTCGGCGGTATAGGGCGTCCTACATAGATTATTTAGACAAGACAAGGCTACGATACATACATAGTTTTGATGGGGAACCAAATTATAAAATGTGGTGCTACATATTATGGAACGAAAAACATTTTTTGGAAAATGATAGGTCCTTGTGGAACACCCTCAATAATTTGGTAGTTTGTGGCTTTGAAAAAGAAACCAGCATGTTAAGACGGGCGTTTCAAATTCACAAATCTTCGAATCTGTGCTCCTAGAAGCTCGTATAAGGCATCTCCTTTGAGCTCCCGCCAATTCTACTAAGTAGCACATCTACATGAGGGCCCCATCTTATATTAAAACTATGCGTAGTTTTGAAAACTACAAAAATGGGGCAACAAACGTACTATGGTTTCATTTAAATCGGTTATTTCTTTGTATCGAAAATCTGACTTCAAAAATCATTATACTATTTTTGATTTTTTTTTTCGACTACGGATACATTTTTTGGTTTATATACATTACGTGGTCTATGCAAAACCATAATACGTTTATTTACCATGGTTTTTTTAAGCTTGTAAATGATTAAAATTGCAACTTACGTTTTTCCCTAATATAGATGTGCTCGTTCAAAGATTTAAATGTACAATGAAAAACGCCGAAAGTACTATTTTACCATATTTTTATTAGTTCTTGCACTCAGTACCATTTCTATATATCACAAACATTATCCTACATATTTTTAATCACACTTCGTGTTTTTACATATTTTGTTGAAATTTCGAAAATAACTGACATTTAGGAAGATGACTTTTTACGAACTTTTGAGTGCACAGAACATCATCTATGAATTTGAAACGCCCGTCTTAAAGTGTTATCTCATAGTTATAAGCACTACTTGAGTTGTAGTTCACGATTTCTAGTCCAATCCAAGAATAATAGCATGGTATAAAAAACGTGTTATTAACAAAAGATAATTCTCATTGAGTGCGATTCGGCAGTAACATAAAATATCCGGTGATTTAGACGTCAGATAGTTTTTAATTATAGATTATCCAAGATAATTGCAGCTAGTGAACGAAGTTGATGTCTTTATTCCGAGGTAAGAATTGCTGCTGTCGGCTATATGATCATCTGCGTTGAACAGTTCTTGATGGTTGGTTGAGTAAAAAGGCGCCGATATTACTTCATTATGGCGGCTCATATAATTAAATACATGTTTGTCTACAATTGGGAGTGATTTGAATTATTCTTGCGCCGCACGATACGCCAAATTATCAGGTCTTCCTCGGTGCGGCAATTGTAATAGTCACGCGATTTTTGGGATGGAACGTTAGGCAATTGGTGCTGAGAGAATTCACAAAGACACGAATATAGGAGGTTTTAAAACTGCGAAGTAGTGCTCAAAATTGTAAATTTTTAAAGAGCCCAAAAATTGGCGCACAAACGCGATGGTACATTGTTGAATTCCCTCAGAAATGTGTCAAAAAAATGTGTCAGCTTCTTAATTTTACTACATTTACCTACATTATTGAGAAACACATCATTTTTGGTAATTTTTTGTTACTTTCATATTCTGCATTTCTTTAACGAGTTTACGACTTGGCGCATACAAATTTATCATCATTTACGGGACTGCCATTATATTTTACGTACTTATGTTTGTTAACATGACAATTCAAAATTTAATGTTGCAAAATAATCAGTTGCAATGTAGCATTGCACTTAAAGTAATTTGCACGAAATAAAACAGTGTCGCCATCTATGGACATTAGATGAAACCACGTATTTATAGAATTGTTCCCAGAGATGGCGCTACCGCTACAAGCCTAGTAAAACATGCCAACTAAATAATATTAAGAACGCAGTTACTAAATAAAACAAATATTGCATTACCGCCCAACAAAAAACATGTGACTCTTAAGTTAACGGGGGTTTTTAACATAAATGAATATTTAGCACATAGAGGGCGTAACAAGTACATTAGTAGGTAAAAAACCAACCTCTAAAGCTTTAGTACAATGTATTCCCTGCTGTGTATGTAAACTTAGTTTAGTTTGATTATCGCAGCAGATTAAATCCGGCCTACACTTTCTTACGACCAAAGTTTAGACCATACCATGTTGGAATGACCAAGCATCAATCTACTTAACAACTGGGACTATTACTCATAATGGAGTAAAAAATTGTTTGAATTTATCATAGCAGTTTAATTTTTGAATGGGCTTTTACAGTGCCATGTTGGATGATGTTTAAACTGTGTCAAATGATTTTTATCTGCTGTTTTTTAAGCCAAATTTAAGCGGATAATCCGAAACATAATTGCTATTCATTAATAAAACCATGTTTGTTTGTATTGTCAACAGAATTAGAGTTAACACATAGCTAAAATTAAAAATGTTTATACCTGACACCTGACTATGCCAAACGATTTTATAGGTGACATAATTTAGCAAAAAGAGCCACTTTCTCTTTTGCAAACTTGTGTACAACTTAGACCGCAGTTTTTAGCGTTATTTTTAGAGCAATTGTTTTAAAATTTACCAATATAATGTTAGCTCCTTTTAAAATACTCATTGTTTGGCACATTTTGTTTTCTAGCCCTAGCTTAGCAAAAATAACAGTTTAAAGAAGGCGAAACTATACTAAAAACAATAACTGTTTTTCGTTCTTAAATTGAGCCTTAAAAACGATTTTTAAAATACAATAAGTATTACAAAATAAATTATCTTTCTAATGACACCAAGTTTTTTAAAATCGGATAAGAATTAACTAAGATATTTGGAGTCTAAGTTTTGTGAATATTTGCATAAAATCGTGCTGCAAACTTCCGAAAAACGACCAAGGTCAAGCCTCTCTCTAGTTGAACTGGTGGTAGGTGGCTACTCTAGACACATATTCATGTTGAAAATATATCTGTTCAACTATAGTAGGCTGTGCGTTTTACGCAAAATAGCCCGTCTTTCGTCTATTCTGGCCATAGACATAGTATCTTATAGACAGGTCTTTAATCTGACCGTTTGTCCCAATTTTCGATCCGACATTTTCATCTACGATTGTTGGCGCGAATTTAAAACTTTGTATATACTTCTATAATGTTAGGTGATACCTAAATAAAAGTGTTATGTACGTTTATAGAAGTTATATTTTGTCAAAATTATTTAAAATAACCAATTATTGTCGCTATAAATAACTCAAAAGCAAAAATCGAACACGTATCTGGGGAATTTTAAGCGGTTGGTATACTTAATAAAACCAGATTTTTAAAGGTTGGCATGCCTTATAAAACTAAAAGTTGGGGAATTTGTTGACGGTTGGCGATAATTATAGATCAAAAGAAAAGGCTCAATGTACGAAATTTGAATGCGCACTCGTCCAAAATTGTTCTATAGGATACTATTCTATGATTCTGGCCTACTCTACATGGGATCTTTTCTTCCGCTACGAAATAAAGGATAATAAATCCTCATAGACGCTAACAGGGTATTCCAGGTGATCATAGAAATGTTCACCACCTACGCCATAGATCTACATAATGAACCATACATGAATCTAAACTCTTGGGCCTATATCCCTTTATACATATGTATGAGTCTCCACTGCGGGACATCGTTCACTAACGTTTTATCATTTATACATCAAGTGGTAATAGACTCCATTAGAATATGTGAACACGTCTAAATTTCACGTAATCACATTTTGTTCACGGGAAATTACATTAGTCCGACAAAATGGACAGAAAAGGAGAACTCATTTATTCATGGTTGCAGGTATAACCGTAAATACTAAATGTTTTATGAGGAGAAAAACCTTTCTTCTGGAGTGTGGAATACAACGTTTATGCGCTAATTATTGAAGACCCTGTACCAATTTTGTTGCTCTTAAAATATATGAACATATGAAGAACACTTTAAATTGTCCAAAATAATAGCTTATTATCCGAAAATTGTCTTTATTACCTGTATACGACCTTCACAATAAAAAAACTGCAGTTCGTCCTACTTATAAACCGAGGGGCAATTCACATATCCAAATAGTGTACACCACTTCCCCCAAGAGGAATTCTTTGTAAAAAATTCCCAAAAAATTCCACCAATTCCCCCAATTCCTAAAAAATTCGCGAGTTTTTGACGCAAAATTTAAACTTATGGTTATGTTTGGCAAGAAATTCAAAAACATTAAAAAGTTTTGGAGGGAACTTTCAAATTTATGGCGCAAAATTTAAATTTGTTTTTAATTTTGGCGCGAAATTCAAAAACTTAATGTTTTTAAATTTCGCGTTTTGGCAGAAAATCTTAAATTTTTAAATAAAAAATAATCGATTACTGAAAACTATGATTACAATTACAATAAATATTTAAAAAAATGCAATTGAATACTTTTGGAAGTAATTATTCCCAATCTTAAATATTGACCCTTCCCGTTGAGGTACATTTTCGCGGTCGTTTTACTTGGGAATTGGGTGACCATTTGGAGCCGCATAAACGTACTTCGCATGGTACTCTCTTACTGTTAGAATGTGGTGATGCTCATTTAAAGAATAAGAATATTGTCACATTCTACCAGTGGAAGAGTCGGAAGCGATGGGCTAGGTTCTGAATTACTACCCGATCACTACTCGGGTATAAAGACAAAAACAAATGGATTTTATTTCTAAGAGGAATAAAAGTTATTCGAGTAGTGCCCGGATAAAAAAAAATCTTGTAAAAATTGTATTTTTCTACCAATTTTTAAAAGTTTAATGAACTCGTTCATTGTCTAACTGGTGCTGCCACAATAAATTTAATTAGGCCGTAGGCTTTGTATAATACCTAGAAATTTCTTAAAAAAATAGCCTTTATTTTCCAAAAAATACCTCTAATTTCCCAAAAAATTCCTCCAATTCCTAAAAAATTCCTCCAAATGTGTACACCAATTCCTCTAGTGAAACCCCCCTCGTTATAAACTAAAGTTTAATCAAAAAAACCGTGCGAAAATATGCTTAACGGGACATAACCACTCAATCTCGTGTTCTTGGAAATAATGAAGCACCTCGCACATATGGTTAATCCACACTAAAAAAAGGACTCCATTCGCCAAGGATTAAAGTGGATAATTGGCGGTTTCATCCTTTCCGAACAGATTAAATCTAGACAAGAGAGTCGTCATGGTTACGTTTCTGATTCCGCCATACAGTTTTTTGCGGATTTATACTTTGTGGTATTGCTGAAGTAACCGTTTGTTTGTATTTCATTAAATTCTGTGAGGCCGGCCGGCAATCGTGAACGAGAAATATCTCTACAGATATAAATGACTCCATATAGTGGAAAATGCTGATTGTGCATCCTGTGCATTAAAATAAATTGTTGTTGAAGGTAGTTATCTGTAAATTATTGAAACTATTGTAGTAAATCAACTACCACGCTTTAGTGCTTGGTAATTTCTAAAAGTTTATTTATGCGACGAATTTTGATCACATATAATACACAGTTATTGTTGCGAAGAGTGTAAAACACTTTGTCCGATAAACTAATTAGCAGTTTCAATTACTTGTCTAGAAACTTGAAAGTAACTAGAATTAATATTAATTATTTTGGTATCGTAACAATAATATGATAAATTTAAGTTCCAGTTGGAAGGAAAGTTTAATTTCGTAATAACTTATAATTGCTTCTAAAATTAGAGGAAACAAGTAACTTAAGTTGTCTTTCTCAAAGGAGGCAATGACAAGTTTTATAGTGGATGCATCCAAATTGGCTCTAAATAATAGGGTAAACGTAAATTAGCCAAGATCAACTTTTGTCCTAAACCGTTCTTAAACTGATGTCTTCCCAATGTCACTTTATTAGAAAAGTAATCAAGCAGAATAAAAGCCATTTGGATTTTATAATTGCTTATTGTTCTGGAGACAATTTTATTTTTGCCCGTCTCTATTATTTTTAACATTATTTTACGGACGAAATCAGCACGGAGTTGAGATTTCTTTTGTATTGGAGATGCTGTAATGACAATTGAATTTTCTGCAAAGTGCAAAAAGAAATTGAAAATTCTAGCTTAATTAAAATTAAATTTTCTCTTTCAAAGTTTATTTTTCGGGCCACTTCCTTTTGCAGGTACGATTTATTTTAATCAAATCTTTTGTCTTTTATTTTAGCTTTTTCTGTATTTTTTTATTCCTTTACTGATTACGCATCACCAAACGTATCTAATTCTTGCAGATCGTTAATTTATGACGACTCCTTAAATCCTATATTACACTTGTTTGAAGCGAGGACAATTCTCGGAACAATAACGTTTTTGGTTAGCCCGAAATGAAGAATTTACGGTTGAACCCACAATAGAGCTGTCCATATTTATAACCCTGACTTGACCATACAATTACAGGTGTTTCTAACTAACTTATAGCCTGAAATTGTATAGCAGCTGTTAGATCGATACAATCTTATTGAAACTTTGATATGTCAATTTCAAACTCAGAACTCCTAACATGGATTTGTAACGACTTACAAATTGAGAATCGGTTAAATTAACCGCACCGTTGCTGGGTGAATTTAATTCATCTCTATTTCATTCGTTTGATTGCTTTTGGTTTGAATTAATCTGTTTTTTGAAGCCACTAAAATGTACCCAAACAATTCAGAAAAATAAAGATTTATTAATCACTTTTTTAACATAGGTATAGTTATAAAACATTTCTCTAACTTAATTATTAAACTCCATAAACTTCAACCAAGATCCTAGGCTCAGTAAAAGGCGGCATTCTTATTGTCATATCAACCTGTCTTGGATTGGAAGATATTGTGTAACAATATCCTCTTTGCCTGCCCAAATTCAACACTCGTACTTCCGTGACTTGCTTAACGCCTTTGACTAAATCCACAGTCCAATACAAATCCTGCTCTTCCCCTAATAAGTTGGCCAAAATCACCACCTCGGCGTAAAGTTGTTTTGCGTCTACATTATTGTTGGTTTGGACATAGTCTCCCCAATTTGAGATACCATCATCTGGGGGCAGACTCCCTCCGGTTATTTTGAAGTAAGGGTCAGTGGAAGTAAAGGCGTTTTCTAATTTGGGCTTTATGAAAGTTGTTGGTAGGAGTTGCACTTGGGATCTGGAACCGTTTTCAGCTAGGGCGATGCTTGTTAGTGCCATTGTCACAAATAATACTTTAAGGAACACCATTTTTGTTTTTTTTTGCACTGATGTAGTTAAACTTGTTTTTTTGGTATTCTAACGTTGTTTTTTGCTTTTATAGTATCGGATCTTATCTCTAAGGACTTGTTTTGGGTTTTTTAATAAATGTGTTATTAAACCCACTTTAAAATTGATATTATATTAAAAACAGATGTAATTACCTGATCTTGGGATTTTTTTAATCTTATCTTTATGGGTTATCGTTTGAAACCCTCTTATTTGCGTACATCCAATATGCGGACATTCCAAAATACTCTCCAATTTGCGGACATATTCATTAAGTATGAGTTAATCCGTTTACCTGCAGTAAGAAAGGGATTATCCTTTAATTTGAGATGTTTATATGCAGAAGTCAGTAATAATATTTCATGCTTTTTTTTAGTATAAAGATCAAATAATTTTAAACTACAATGCTTTCTGATAATGTGTCGATACATTTTTTACATAACAACACCGAGAACAACACCTATAGTAATATGTCCTTCAGTGTAATGCACAAAATTTTAGACGCACTGCTAGGCACCGACATAGCTAGTGTTTATATTTTCATTTTAGCAGCAAAACTTAACCTAACCTACTTAACATAATGTCTTCTAGTGGAAAATGTCCCCCAGTGCTTTCATAAAAGTCAGTCTAAAACCCTGAAATTCAAAAATAAATATGCATATTGGACTTTACTCAGGTAAAAAAAACTCACTACCTCTAACCTTTCCGTTTTTGACCATTTAGGTTCGCAAATTGGGTGTACGCAAATAAGAGGCCACGTATCGTTTTCCTTAAATGCTCTTAAAGGGGAATAACCAGACAGACATCCTAAATTCTAAGATTTTTGCACCCTTTCCAATGTTTAAAACATTCCCTGAAAAAAGTTTAGCACTATTTAGTTAATCGTTTTACAAAACAAAGGTTTCCATTGTACCTATAGCGAACTCGAATTAAAAACTTTTCTTTAAAGTTTAGTAACTGTGGAAAGTAAAACTTTTGCGGGTTTCCTCATTTTAGGTTAGAATACAAAAGGAAAACTTTCGAACAGAGTTTACTTTAACAATGAACAAGCTCAATAAGTGTATGGACTACTTTACAACTTTGTAAGTATCATACGATTTTGCTTATGGCCAAATAAAATCTTGTTTTAGGAAAAAACTTTTCAAACGATTTTTAATTGTGAGCAAAATAATAACGATACGTTCTTACGTAGTATTTTTTGCGTTAACGTTTATACGCGGACTTTTTTTTAGTGTTTTCTTTAAAATTGAAATACAACAGGATTCTATAGTTCATTTTTTTATAGAGAGAAACTCCGACCACACGATAAATGTGTTTTTTGGGTTGCCTATTAGGGGTTTGTTCAGTAATTTTACTCTTTTTTGTTGTATTTTCGAACAAAGCTCAAAATCTAACGTTTGTCAAAACTGAAAGATTTAAACAAATCTGTCACAAAAAACTAAAATTCAAAACAAATTTAATGTTTTTGTCCATATACACCTATTTCTTAATGAGTAACAAGTTGTTAAAGTGTCTTGTGTGTTGGGTAACGGTTGGGGATACCATAAAGGCCATAAAGGGGATTCTCAATCATCTTGGAGGTATTAGTTATTTAGAAGCATTAAAGGGGCAAAAAATTATATATAAACGTGAAATGAGAAGCCCCTTTTAATTCAATGCAATTGTGCCACACCGATTCATACTGCAGCAGGATATTTTGGCCATTTTGCAGAAACATCAGGCAGCAAAATAAACAGCTTTGAGAACAAGCCATTTTGGAAATAAAATAATTTGAGTGTAGCGCAAAAAATATTTAACTTGCAGTGAAAGACTTTTTAGAATATTTGTAAATTATAATATTAGATTCTCAAAGGTTGTAGTTACATAAAATTTTATTTTAATTAAATAGAATAAATAATTGTTTAGTGGCACAACTTAGAAGAATTGGTGGATTATTGTAAACTATTCAATCGGCAAACTTATAAAATTGCAGAACAGATAAGCTCCGTTTAAGCACTATTAAAACTGCGTCATCCGCAAAAATCACCACTTATTAAAACCCCGCTTGTGAAGCATAATGTATACAAAATTTGGCCGCCTTTTTTGCGAAGGGACTTTAGTTTAGATCCTGAGAGTTTTCGCATAAACAAATTCTGCAGTTCTTGTTCATGGTTCAATTCCAGTCCCCCTTTCGGTCCCATGCTCTTAATTTATTTAAAAGATTCTTAAAGCAGGATCTTCTGAAGCAGCCTAGCTATTAAACACAGGTATACAATGCACAATCCACATTAACAGCAATTCCAGAAAATTATCTTTTTGGTAAAGAGGATTTAAAATTTGTTTATGGTGTTATAAAACTAACATTTTCTTTTATAAGAATTTTAACTGGCATGTTGACGTGACAAGATATTGACATTTAAAAAAAAATTCAACTGTTCAACTTTTGTTTTGATTGTTATAGTGACACTATAGAAGTTGACGTTAAGCATAACCAAAGTTTTTTTTATGCCAAAAAAAACATATGTTTTACTGCGGCCATTTTGAATTTTTCTAGTGTAAATTCACGGAGCGTGCAACCAATCACAGTAACTAATTTTTTTAAGGTAAAGGTAAAAAATTCTCTCTATAAAAAAAATATACTATAATTTCATTTTAGTTTTCACGCTTCAAAAAAAAATAGGGGAACACCGCCGTTCACAATATTTTATTCACCCTTGTTCTATAGTTTCTCCAAAATTGAACTTTTAGTCTTGCAAACCACAAGGGACATGGGATTTTTAATAATCCTTGAAATGTTACTTCCCATCAGTTATTTAAGAATGTGACTTCCAGCCCTAATGTTCCATATCCTAATGCATAAATAAAATTTTCAATAATGGCACAGATTTAAGTAAAATCTTTCTACCTTCAGTTTTAGAACCCTCTCAGAGAGTGTTATGTATTTTTTATGTTTATATCAATATTTAACGCCGTGAATAAAAGTATATGGGCCTTAAAATTACATTTGAGACGAATTTGTGCATTAAAATCTGGAGTAGGCGTATGTTATAAAATATCCATTTGCATGGTTTTTATTTATTAATTCATAAGTGATCAAATTTTAAAATAAGATACAAAATTATTTTTCTCCCTTAAATTTTCTAAAAAAGTAAGAAATTTAAAATTTTTACGTAACTGTTTTTTTAAAAATTGACCAAAGATAGTATTAGTAGACAAGATTTTAGTTTAAATGATGCTTTAAATTTTGAAGTTGGATAAACAATTATTTTTCCAAAATGTTACCATCTTGCCAGGTTTTTTTGTTAAAATTGCCTGTGTTTAAGTCACGATAACTCTAAAACTAGACGATATGGAAAAGATTAAGTGTTTTATTCTGATTCAGCAGCTCATTTTGCATAAGTATGACAGTTTTCGCGCATGTAAGAAATTTTTTGAGGTCGTGAGAGTAAAAAAATTGATTTTGGCCAAAATCGACAATTTTTTAATACCTACCCCTTCAAAAAAAGAGAAAAATTTAACGTCGCCGATTTGAATGAAACTTGTTTTGTGGATTATTTTTATACTACAGAAAACTAAAAGCCACTGAGTTTTTTATAAAAACTATGGCATCAAATTTTAAAATAAGATACAAAATTATTTTTCTCCCTTAACATTTCTAAAAAAGTAAAAAATTTAAAATTTGTACGTAACTGTTTTTTTGGAAATTGACCAAAGTTAGTATTAGTAGACAAGATTTTATTTTAAATGGTGCTTTAAATTTTGAAATTTGATAAGAAATAATTTTTCCCAAATTTTACCATCTTGCCAGGTTTTTTTGTTAAAATTGCCTGTGTTTAAGTCACGATAACTCTAAAACTAGACGATATGGAAAAGATTAATTGTTTTATTCTGATTCAGCAGCTCATTTTGCATATAAGTATGACAGTTTTCGGGCATGTAAGTAATTTTTTAAAGCCATGAGAGTAAAAAAACTTGATTTTGGCCAAAATCGACAATTTTTTAATACCTACCCCTTCAAAAAAAGGGAAAAAATTTAACTTTGCCGATTTGTGTAGAACTTGTTTTGTGGATTATTTTTATACTACAGAAAACTAAAAGCCACTTAGTTTTTTATAAAAACTATAGCATCAAATTTTAAAATAAGATACAAAATTATTTTTCTCCCTTAAATTTTCTCAAAAAGTAAAAAATTTAAAATTTTTACGTAACTGTTTTTTTGAAAATTGACCAAAGATAGTATTAGTAGACAAGATTTAAATTTAAATGGTGCTTTAAATTTTGAAATTTGATAAGAAATAATTTTTCCCAAATTTTACCGTCTTTGCAGATTTTTTGTTAAAATTGCCTGTGTTTAAGTCACGATAACTCTAAAACTAGACGAGATGGAAAAGATTAAGTGTTTTATTCTGATTCAGCAGCTCATTTTACATAAGTATAAAAGTTTTCGGGCATGTAAATAATTTTTTAAGGCCGTGAGAGTAAAAAAGCCTAATTTTGGCCAAAATCGACAATTTTTTAATACCTACCCCTTCAAAAAAAGAGAAAAAATTTAACGTCGCCGATTTGTATGAAACTTGTTTTGTGGATTATTTTTATACTACAGAAAACTAAAAGCCTCTTAGTTTTTCATAAAAACTATAACATCAAATTTTAAAATAAGATACAAAATTATTTTTCTCCCTTAAATTTTCTAAAAAAGTAAGAAATTTAAAATTTGTACGTAACTGTTTTTTTGAAAATTGACCAAAGATAGTATTAGTAGACAAGATTTTAATTTAAATGGTGCTTTAAATTTTGAAATTTGATAAGAAATAATTTTTCCCAAATTTTACCATCTTGCCAGATTTTTTGTTAAAATTGCCTGTGTTTAAGTCACGATAACTCTAAAACTAGACGAGATGGAAAAGATTAAGTGTTTTATTCTGATTCAGCAGCTCATTTTGCATAAGTATGACAGTTTTCGGGCATGTAAGAAATTTTTTGAGGTCGTGAGAGTAAAAAAACTTGATTTTGGCCAAAATCTGCAATTTTTTAATAAATACCCCTTCAAAAAAAGGGAAAAAATTTAACGTCGCCGATTTGTATGAAACTTGTTTTGTGGATTATTTTTATACTACAGAACACTAGGAGACACTTAGTTTTATATAAAAAGTAAAGAGGCCGGAGGGGGATGTCAATTCCTAATTCAGGTTTGCAACAGGGACATCCTGTATCAAAGAAAATATTACGTCGACATACGAGGGCTCCAACGATTACTCTTGTAACTCAAAATGACCACTTTTCAGGAGAGCGAAAAAACAAATATAATGAGAGTTTTTTGTAAATGTTTTAAAAACTATTTCATTTTTTAGTGCATTTTTTTTTAATAAAGTATCTTAGGACTACAACAAATTGTTTTTTAACAAAAAAAGTTATAAAGAACCCTTAATTGTTTAAATAATTGACTTATGTTAATTATCGGTCAATTTTTTTTATTGTAACATAAGTTGGAATGTCCCATGCAAAATATTATAACTCAACATAAATTTATATGATTTAGACGTAAACTAGTATATTCAAAATTGTTCTGTATATTACTGCCGTAAAATATAGTAACTCAACATAAATTGATATATTTAGGATGTAAAGTAGTATATCTATACAATTTTTTTGTATATTACTGTCGAAAAGTAGTATAACTAACGAACTAGAACAATACATATCCAGACGTAAAGTATTCTAACTAAACTTACAATACCATAGGGCTAAATTAATTTTCTTTTTAGGAGGCAGCAACATTAGTGTTACTTTAGTTATTTTTTTTATTTCGTAAAATATTATAACTTGAGATACAATATAATATAAAATATATATATTAGCTATATTTAAAATAGTTTACCACCCAAGTTTATTATACTCCTCGCAGACAAAGTCAAAAACGAGGAGTATATTGTGGTTGTTTTGAAAATTCTAAAATCGTCAAAAATCGTCGTAGAGCAAAAATTCTTGCAGATTCGTGCGTTTCATCGAATTTTAAACAACTTTCCAAAAATCCGTCCGTCCGTCCGTCCGTCCGTCCGTCCGTCCGTCCGTCCGTCCGTCCGTCCGTCCGTCCGTCCGTCTGTCCGTCCGTCTGTCACGTTTTTTGTAGACAGTCTAACTTGAGTACCAATGATCCCATCAAGTTCAAATTTTCAGGAAAAATCGTTCTCATTAAAATCTAGATCCCTATTGTTTTTGAAAGAAATCGGAAAATAATAAGGGGGGCTCCGGCACCCCCCAAGTGAGAAAAAATTCATATTTTAGTTATCATAAAAATTACAGAATTTTTTTTCCGATAACTTTAAAGCCCTTTTAATTCTCTACTAAAAGTAAATTAAAGTTTTTTTTGTCCGGCCCCACTTAAGCCCCCAATTTAAAAAAAAAGCCGTATCTTCGTTATTTTTCAATTTACAAAAAATAATTAGGTTATAAAAATAAAAGAAAATTAAATTTCGTATTAAAAAGTATTTATTGTTTTTTTTTTTGTCAAGTTTTTAAGACAAAAAAGGTCAAATGATAGATTTTTAGTGATATAAAAGTTCTAAGTCACGTAAGTCTGGGCTCGGTCAAGGTGGCTTTGCAAAAAAAATCAAAACAAATGCATCTTTCTAAAGCCTAATTAAGGGTATAGTCCGTAAGTCATTTTGGTAAACCTAAGTGACAGTTTTAACAATCATTTTCTATGACAACGAATTGTGTAACAAGTCGTTTTCTGTCACTTTGGTTTACCAAAATGACTTACGGACTATACCCTAAATCCTAAACGTCAGTGTCAGAATTGATACCTATTTATGCTCTTCGCTAATAAAATTTATTTTTTGTTATGAGAGAGTTAATAGTTTGGCCTCTTCGCAGATTTTTTTAAATAATATTAAAAAATTGTTTTTTTAAATTTTATTAATTATTGTTGTATTACTGCGAGGAGTATCCCATTAAATGTCGGCATTTTATAGAAAAATCTAACGGCTCATTGCTGTAACCTACTCGCAGATCTAACCCACCCGCTGACCTAACCCACTCTAGTTAATTATTTTAAGTTATAATTAATAACGCCTAAAAGTGTGCTCCTAACTTAACATAGCATTGTTTTTTTGTGAATTCTTACCAAGTTATATTAAAAAACTTTTAGTTCCTAGGTGTTTATTATTGGTCAGAATGATTTTATATTAGAAGAGGTGATGCAGGGAAGCAAGGGGAATCTTTTGTACTATAAGACGTAAAGTAGTGTAACTCGAGTTACAATGGTAATCGTTCGAACCCCTTGATAAGGTTATGCATGAATATACTTAGTAGAGTCTTATTAAACATAAAGCCCTATATTTTATACTTATTATGCAAGACTTATAAACTAAAGTAAGACGAGCACTTTGAAATTTGAGCATTCTAAGGTAAATTGATAAAGACTAAAGTCTAAAGGGCGATTTATAGAACGTTACTTTAACTTTACTTCGGCGTAACTTCACTTCCGCGTAACTTAACAAATTTGCTTAATTTATAGATTGCAAAGTTACGTGAAATTGGGAACAGGTATACGCATGTGTCTGAACTCGCGACTTCTGACTATTTACACCTGGGCGATAATTACGGAATATCGCTTCGTACGAAACCTACATAAGAAGACCAGCAGGTTTCGTACGAAGCGATATTCCGTAATCATCACCCTTGACAATGACGGTGAATATCTCATTTTTGCAAATTTTGCGCATGATCGGTCAAGCTCGGCTTTTGACAGTACTACTTACAGCTAAATGAATCAGCAAAGTAGCGCTAAAGTGAAGTATAAATTTACTAATACATTCCCATGTATTTTATTTAATTATCTGTAAAGTTACGCCGAAGTAAAGCGGAAGTAAAGTGAAAGTAACGTTCTATAAATCGCCCTTAAAGACTAAAGTCTAAAGGAGTCTCGTTGATGGAGTCATTAACTAATGGCTTCAGGCAACAAGCAGACTATAATGTTCTGCAGTTCGACAGGTGAGCGTTTGACCACATCTTCAAGGATGAAATTTGCGCAACGAATCATGTGCGGTCAGCTTCACTAAATGCTAAGAAGCCTTCACTTCTTGTAAGGGTCAAAGTTGGGTACAGTGACGTTCATTGAAAATCAGCAAATATAGGAATTTACAATATGCATCCAAAACAATAAAAGGACATCATGCGAATATTCAGGACAACATTATACAGGGTGTCCAAAAAATGGCGCATAAACGCGATGATACGTTGTTGGGGCATGTCTAGGGAGCCCCAGAAAATTGTTAAAAAAAATTTCATATACCCTCGTAGATATGTTGCCCCAAAGTGCGAAACTTTAAATGCTTATATCTTGAATATAACAGCACAAATTAACGAAACAAATGGTTTAATACAAAGCTCCAGTATATCTTAAACCATTCAACCATTTGTTTATTTATTAATTGGTCGAATTACATTTTTATAATCAATTTAATTTTACACAATTTTCATGAAATGAAGCTGACAACGACGTCAATAAAATCTAGTGCAAAAGTATACGATCAAGACTCATAAATGGGATTTTTAGACTTATAGATGGGATTTTTAGATGTATTTTCCTAGACTGTGTTGCCGAATTTATGCAGCTTTGTTCGCATTTTTCTCGATGAATATAACAGATGGATTTTTTTTTGACAATTTTCTAGGGATCCCTGAGAATGCCCCAAGAGCGTTTATGCGCCATTTTTTGAACATCCTGTAGTAAGGACAAAAAAATCACTTAATACTAATTATCCTTTTTGTCTATTAGTATTTTTTTTATTGGCTGATTTATACACTTATAAAAGAAAGGTTTTTTTTTAGTTTAAAACAATTTAATCTGCCGTAAAAAATAAAACTAAATTTGGTGCTTTGAATAGGATACAGGATTAAAAAAGGACCTTTATTCACTGCTTAATAAAAGAGAGATTTTCATAAATATACAAGTTGAAAATAATTTTACAAACTGACAGCTAGTGCCACCTATTGGTAAACTTAGGAACTATCTACAACAGTACAGATAACTTTTACCTTATTTAAATTTGGTCCTCATAACTTGAAATAGATGGCTTTCATTAATAATAGTTTATTTTAAATATTTAATTTAATATATTTTTTTATTTATTAATTATCTAAATATTTTATAAACATTATACATTTTTTTACGATACATTAACCAAAAAATTATACAAATAAAATCTAAATATTGTTACCTACTAATGGTATTTTAATGTTACGTATTAGACAAAAATTATATTTCATTTTCTACTTATTATTATAGGTTGCTGATAACATTAATTATTAATTAAAAAGTATCATTAGTAAAAACTACAATTAGATAAGTATTGTTGTTTTTTTTGTGTTGACATTATACGAGGGGCTATTCAATAGGAAAATTGGTGTACACAATCAAAGGAATTTAAAAAAATGTTGGGGCATTAAAAATTACTTTTTTTGAAAATTTGGATTATTTTGTAAAAATTAAAGGATATTTTAAAGACACTTGGTGTATAATATTTTGACAGGTAAATTTCCCCTCGGCTAGGTAGTACCTATTTAAAACGTGTCGTATCAAAACTAATAGAACATTCTTGTCTCCGATAAAATAAATCACTAATAAATAGTACCTATAAATACAAAACGAGGTACAAAGAAAGTTTCCTTACCCAGTAAACATTTTTCATTTTCTTTTCTTGGTGCTTTCAAATCTGAGAATACAAAATATTATGTACCTGGGTACTTAATGATCAATTTCATTGTACTTATAACAGCAATACTTAAGTACATGTACATTATACTAAATTCAATGACATATATACCTGAATTTCCAATAACAATTACTGGGAACAAAAGCGCACTAGGTACATTATAATGTCCCAAATCAAACTCGGTTATTAAAAATCCAAATTTTGGAATGCATTAAACAGTTCTAAAAGGTCAAGGGAAGAGTACAGTACATTATTTGATAAGAAGTTTCAATACTTAGTGCCACAGTTTAGAACAAAAAATGGGAAAGGAAAAAGCGCAAGTGAAAATTGACCAAGGAGTAGTCGAGGGAAAAATTTGTGCAAATTGTGTTGATGGAAAACCATTTTATAGTTTTACTGGTATTCCTTACGCTAGAGCACCTTGTGGAGACTTAAAATTCAAAGTAAGTACTTACCTATTTCGAACAGACGTAAAATTTTTTGGTACTACCTATTTTTTTGAATTTAAAAATTCAAGATATTTCTTAAGAGCCTTATATCCCACCTTCTCTTATGCAAATTTGTGTACAACTTAGACCACAGTTTTTAGAGTTATTATTAACGCAATGACTTTGAAATTTTGATAGTATTACCTTAACTTCTTTAAAAATACTTATTGTTTGGCACATTTTGATTTGTGTCCCTAGTTTAGCAAAAATAACAGTTTAAAGGTGGGTAAACCATGCCAAAAACAACAACTATTATTTTTAAGAAATTGAGCACTCAAAAACAAATTTTAAAAAACAATAAGTATTACAAATTTAATAAGCTTTCCAATGACACCAAGTTTTTAAAAATCCGATAAGAATTAGCAAAGATATTTGAAGTCTAAATTACGTGAATATTTACATAGGAAAGGGCTCCCCCTCCGCCAGCCTCTATCGTGCAATGGAAGAAGAGTGCATCTGATTTAGAAATTTTTACCGATTTATACGTTGTTTGGACCATGCGAAAACGATAATCATACTTTAAACATTATTTTATTGATAAATATTTAGATATTAATACGTCTGAAGGTGTACCTGCAGTTTAATGTTAAGCATATTGAATAAAACCCTATTATTTCAAAATCAGATTTTTGCACATACACTCTTTTTCCATTCAACGGTAAGCCCTCTCATGCTAGCGTTCCCCGCAACGATTCGCCTCTCACCCTGGTAGTCGGAGGAGATATGAGGCTCTTAACGCAAAAAAAATGTTTTAGGCACCTCTACCTCCAGAAAAATTTACCAAAGTTTTGAATGCCAAAAAGCCTGGAGAGGAATGTCCATCAATTCATCCGTTCTTCATGTTGTATACTGGAAAGGAAGACAACTGTCTTAATTTAAATGTTTTCACCCCAAAGGTATGCCACCATTTTTAAAAGTTCACGTTACTAGACTTGCAAATTTCAGCTAGGCGATGAAGAACCGCTAAAACCTGTCATGGTCTTCATTCACGGTGGAGGATTCACGCAAGGCTCAAACCGTAAAGTTTACTACGGCCCTGATTACCTCCTGCAAGAAGATGTTGTCCTGGTGTCCATAAACTACAGACTGGGAGTCTTAGGTACCACCCTGCCTTTTTTGCACTCTTAAGGCCGATTTGTAGAACGTTACTTTCACTTTACTTCCGCTTTACTTCGGCGTAACTTTACAGAAAATTAAATAAAATACATGGGAATGTATTAGCAAATTTATGCTTCACTTTAGCGCTACTTTGCTGATTCATTTAGCTGTAAGTAGTACTGTCAAAAGCCGAGCTTGGCCGATCATGCGCAAAATTTGCAAAAATGAGATATTCACCCTTATTGACAAGGGTGGTGATTACGGAATATCAGCTTCCTGCTGGTCTTCCTGTGTAGGTTTCGTACGAAGCGATATTCCGTAATTACCGCCCAGGTGTAAATAGTCAGAAGACGCGAGCTCAGACACATGCGCATACCTGTTCCCAATTTCACGTAACTTTACAATCTTTAAATTAAGCAAATTTGTTAAGTTACGCGGAAGTGAAGTTACGCCGAAGTAAAGTGAAAGTAACGTTCTATAAATCGCCCTCTAAACTAAACATTTTGTAACTTTAAGGTTTCCTATCGCTTGAGGATCCATCTTTGGACGTCCCAGGCAATGCAGGACTTAAGGACCAAGTCATGGCCCTTAAATGGATTAAGAACAACATCAGGAGTTTTGGCGGGGACCCAAACAACGTTACGATTTTTGGCGAAAGCGCTGGTGCCGCCTCATGTCATTTATTGGTCATGTCTCCAATGGCTAAGGGTCTGTTCCATAAAGCGATTATGCAAAGTGGTTCCGCGTTAAATCCCTGGGCGCAAGGTCAACGCGGGAATGGAAAAATCATTGCTGAGAAATTAGGGATTAAGTTTTCAAACGAAAGAGATTTGCTAAAGCAACTGAACGCAATGCCCATTAAGAGGATCATTAACGCCAACTGGAAAATCTTTGTAAGACCTGTAACTTTGTCTAAAGTCCTTCCAAAACGTAATTTAATCCTTTTTTTTAGCTCTTTTATGCCTGTGAACAACAACCATTTAGTCCTATTGTCGAAAACACACCAAATGGTTTTTTGACAGAAGATCCTTTGGTCCTTATGAAATCAGGACGATTCAACCAAGTCCCGATTATTTTTGGCTTCAACAGTAATGAAGGATTATTGTACAGTGCCTTGTTAAAATTCTTTTTCAAATCACCAGATATGAATTTGGCACTTAATATACCACACGAATTTGGAGTAGAGAATGATGCACCAAAAACTAAAGAAATTGTTCAAAAAATGAGGACGCATTTTGCGCGAGGTGGAAAGGAGGTAAAAATGAAGGAGCTTGTTGAGGTAAGTTATTTTTGTTTAAGGGAAATAACGCAAAGCATAGAAACTGTGGTTATGTAATGTTGGTTGCCCAAAATCAACAAAAATTAACACTTTCTGGTCATTGCTCAGTGGGTTTATAAGACTTAATTTTAATTAAAAATTATGCTTACCAGCAACATAAATAAACAAAGCACAAAATGAAATATTCTAAAGGTCCATCATAAATACAGAATTTTGTCAATTTAAAATGCAGAAAGGTGCCTAAATTGCCTAAATTCGGTATTTAAACGCATATTGATGGACCTTTAGAATATCTCAACTTGTGCTGTTTATTTATTTTGCTGGTAAGCACAATTTTTAATTAAAATTATTCTTATAAACCCACAGAGCAATGACAAGAAAGTGCTGTTTTTTGTTGGTTTTAGGCAACCAACATTACATAAACACAGTTTCTATGTTTCTCGGCGTTAAAATCGAAAGGAAACTTTTTTTCTTTTGAAATTTGCCTTATCCTTTTGGTAATTATTTTTGGTAAATATTTTTTTTTTCCAGATAAAGTCCGATAGCATTTTTGTACATGGTATCCATCGTGCTGTCAACGTAATGCGTCAATCTTCGCAGCAGCCAATTTATTATTACAAATTTTCGTTCGAAGGGAACTTAAACTTATTCAAAAAGGCCTTGACATCTAAATGTTTTTTTATATACGTTTTATCTCTTATATTTGCTCTCATTACTAGTTTTTCAAATTTCTTCATTACAATTTCTGAATTTTTTGGTTTTAATGACACCCCTCGAGGGGCATGCCATGTTGACGAAATAGGATATTTATTTCCGACCAAAGTTGCAAAAGTTCCTGATGAACATTCTAGAGAAGCTAAAATGGTACGAAGAATGACCAAAATGTGGAGCAATTTCGCACGTTTTGGGAACCCGACTGAAAAGCGTGATAAAAATGTTGATATTATTTGGGAGGCTGTGAAAAAAGATAGTTTAAATTTTTTGGAGATTGATGATGATTTAAGAATGGACGTTAGTCCGTTTGGGAAACGAATGCAGTTTTGGGATGGACTTTATTCTACATACTTAAAAAAATAGGTCTGCTTTTTTTGTTCTAAATTATAATTTATTAAAAAATAAATTTTCCTTTGAGAAGAAAACATTTTTGGCACATACGTTAGTTAAATAATTGTAAAATGAACTGCCAAAAACTTTGTTTTGTAAAAATAACCTTTATTCTTGTAGATATTTAATTTTTTTTTAAACCAAAAATAAATTATTGCATCACAATCTTTTTTTTTTTCTTTGAAGGTGACTACTTACTAACAAATAATAGTACATTAAAACATTGAGTTTTATAAGGAACGTTTTTTAGCACGCGTCCAGGATTGGAAAAAGAGCCGCGCAGCGGCGAGTTTTCCAATGGACAAGTGATAAAAAACGCCTTATAAAACGAGTTTTTTATACTATTTTTTATATTTGCATCATTTAATTCATTAAAAAGCATTTTTAATTTGAATTAAAAACTTAAGATGAAATTTTGTTTTTATGACCAACCTTATAGCATAACATTGACATTTTGAAGTAAAAAATAAATTTAAGTTAGACATATTGAATAATGACATTTGTAAACTTTACTCATTTAATACTAAATGAATAGGCGTTTTTGAGAAAATGTAACCATTGATATCGTTTCTCCAATTCTTCTAGTTATTCCCTCTACAAAAAAACTATGTCCCCCGATTGATTATAATAATAGAATTTGTAAATAAAAAGTACCCTGCAAAAAAAGAATGTATCTTTTTGCATCAGGAAAACCAACCAATAAAATAAAATTTTGGGTTTAATAATGAAGCAATTCAGAAACTTAAAAAAAACAAATTTCGGGTTTCATAATGTGCATATTATAGAACGCAAATATAAAAAATATATTTTTTAACATTATTTAAGTTAACATCCAAATATTCTCAGTTTTCTTTTTATTGGTATGGCCAAAAATAATATTTTGAAATTTGGCCAATTTCAAAAAGCTTTAACAACAAAATGAAAGCTCTTAGAAAAAAACTGATTGCTGATTTGTTTTTTTTTTGGGCTTCTAATAAACTCATAAATACAGTTTAAGGCAAATCTATTTTTTCAAAATTCACCTTATTTTTAACTAAGGGGTAAGGGTCCAAATATTCTCAGTTTTTTTATTGGCATGGCCGGAAATAATTTTTTTTACCAACAAGTGCCATCATTGCTTATGTAAAACAAGCTGCTGAATCCGAATCTGGCACTTAAATGTTTACAGCATTTTTAGTTTTACACTGTAAAAAAAATGTGTAAATTTTAACACAAAAATAACACATTTCGCTGTTCCAACAGGTCCACAGCGAAATGTGTTAAATGTAAATGTTGTTAATATTTGTCAAAAGCGTACACATTTATTGTGTTAAAATATTTACACAAAAATGTGTTTTTTTATATTAACACAATTTTTTGTAAAAATATCACACAAATAAAAAGATTTACTTTTACACAAAAATAACACATTTCGCTGTTCCAATAGGTCCACAGCGAAATGTGTTAAAATATTTACAGAGAAATGTGTTTAAAATTACGCACACATATGTGTTAACCTGTTAGGACACAGAAATGTGTTATTTTGTTTTAACGTTCTAATTGGTAAAAATATTACCCATTTTTAAGTGAATTTTTTGGGACACAGAAATGTGTTATTTTTTTTACATACTTATTAGTAAAAATATTACTCATTCATAAGTAGACTTGTTTTGACACAGAAATGTGTCATTTTATTTTTTTACATTTTTTTGTAAAAATATTACACATTTTCGAGTCCTTCAGTTAGGACTCGGAAATGTGTTGTACATTTACACTATAAAAAAAAGACAGAAATTAAAACCTGGTAAGAGCCTCGTATTCGCTGTACAAGCAAAGCAAATTCGAGGCTCTTAAAATGTATTGATAAAAACTCATTAGTCATAAATATCAATCATGTTAGTATAGTATTTTAACTTATTAAGTATTACCTACTACTGTAAATAAAAAAAAAACAATAAAGTATGTCTGCATGATATATGCACCGATATCGTTAACCTATATGTTAATTCGTTAAGTAATATTAAAAAAAAGTATACCTACAGACAGTAAAGTATGCAAATTGTATGAAATTTCTTTTTTCGTAAATACTTCAATAGTTCTAATGGCAGCTTGCTAGATGGTAAGCGATCTTGTCCAACTTGTCGTAGCATCCAAGACTAGAAAACAGCATAAAATTAGTTATAAAGTTTTGAAAACATTTTTGTTTTAACTGTGTTTATTAAGATGTTCAAAAACGCAAAACGACGAAAGTTGTGGTGATAAACATAAACCCCCGAGAAAATGTTAAATAATTCAACTTTTACGATCATTTAGAAAAATACGCTAAAATTGGGTATGGTAGAAAAATAATTGAAAAAACCCACATATGGGTACATTTTTTTTTAAACATGTTGCAATGATTCTTGGGTTACCCCAAAAGGCATCAGGATTAAAAAATAATATAACAAAATTATTTCTTTACTTACCAATTTCGTCTAGGATTTTCTGAATTCTGTCATCATGTTGGTCTTTAAACGTTTGGTTTCCTGAATTCGAGTATAAAAATGCAAAATCTTGATCAATCTACAAAGATAAGTAAAATCTACATTAATTATTTTAGCGTAAAAATGTACTATTTTTATTTGATTTTTACATCCATTGTGTAAAAACAAAAAAAAAATTGTTGGTTTACACATTAAATAGTAAATTCTTTACAGTCAACATAAATGTGTGTTTATTCTTAGACTGATATGCAAGAGTTACACCATGGGTAAATAATATAATTTATTTAAATTTAAATTAAAGATATTTTGCTGTGATTGGTATAGTTACAAAAATATTTATTAAATTTTAAGATAACAAATTAATCGATTACGTAAACTTAGTGAACATACTCGAATATTTCTTATTTTAAATCAAATACAATGGTTTAAATATTATTGTAAGTAATGTATGATATTTACACATGCCATAAAAATGTTTAAAATACGTTAATAAAACCAGATTCATTTAAATTAAAATAATTATTATTTATACTTACTGAGCACTAGTCACATAGCCTCCTTTCAGTGTGCATATTTATCTGCAACTGTTACTTTAAAATACCGCGCCGGTCAAATAAGTATGTGGAGGGAGTATTATTACATTATTTTATGTGATAAATCTACATTTTAAATGTTAAGATGACAAAATTTTGTACAATAATACAAGATTATGTCAATTTATAACATCCATACTGTTAATTTTTACACATAAATTAATTCTAAACACGCTTGTTTGTAATTTTGACCCAATATAGTATAACACAGTATATGTAAACATATTTTAAAATTTACACATTTACTTCTATGAAACACATATACCTGTAATTTTAACACAGAAATAAATAAGTAACACGATTGTTTGTCATTTTTTGGTAATTTTGACTTAACATATAGTTAAATTAAACAAAGTATGTGTAAATATATTTTAAAATATACATTTTACTTTTGTAGTACACATACATTTGTTATTTTAACACATAAATAAATTGAAAACACGCTTGTATGTAATATTTTTGTATTTTTGACCTAATATAAAGTCAAGTATAACACAGTATGTGTAAACATATTTTAAAATTTAGAAGTAGATGTACTTCTATGATACACATATACTTCTAATTTTAACACAGAAATAAATAAGTAACACGGTTGATAGTCATTTTTTGGTAATTTTGACTTAACATATAGTTAAATTAAACAAAGTATGTGTAAATATATTTCAAAATATACATTTTACTTTCGTAGTACACATACATTTGTTATTTTAACTCATAAATTAATTGCAAACACGCTTGTATGTAATATTTTTGTATTTTTGACCTAATATAAAGTCAAGTATAACAGAGTATGTGTAAACATATTTTAAAATTTACACATCTACTTCTATGATACACATAAACTTGTAATTTTAACACAGAAATAAATAAGTAACACGGTTGTTTGTAATTTTTACACAATAGTAATTTGACACAATTGTGTAATCACATTGTGTTAAAAAAACTCAAATACGTGTGATTTTTTTACACATTTTTTTTTACAAATTACAAAATTGCGTTTACACATACACATTTTTCACAGTGTAGTGCTACGAGCTTTTAAAGGCGGAACCTCATTTTTTTGCTTGTGCTTCCATTGCCAAAAATGTTTTTAAAAAAAAAAAATGTATTCTACAATAAAAAAGCAATCAACATAATAAGTTTTATTCAAATCAGAAACTTTGCATTTTTTTGTTTAATATTTCTGAAATTTGGTCAACTTTAAAAAGCTCTAGCAAAAAAATGAAAGCACTTCAAAAAATCGAAGAATTAATTTGTTTGTGCGGCTTCAAATACCTGTAAAAACAGTGTTTTAGGCAAATTTATTTTTTCAAAATTAATCTCTTTTTTTTGACATACCCAACAAGGTATTATATAAAATAAGTTTCATTAAAATCAGGGACTGACAATTTTTTTGGTGGATATTTTTGAAATTTGGTCAACTTTGAAAAGCTCTAGCAAAAAAAAGGAAAGCACTTGGAAAGAATTGCTGATTTGTTTTTTTAGCTTCAAATGAGCGTAAAAGCACAGTTTCAGGTAAATTTATTTTTTCAAAATTAACCTCAATTTTTTGACATACCCCAACAACGTAATACAATGCCCGAATTAGCAGACACCCTGTAGTTTTTTCTACCCTTTTTTGTTTTTATAAAAAGACTATTTTAAACCATTTTTAGCACCCCACTTAGTTTTCATTAAACACTATCTTGCAAAGCTCAATTTTGACTTTTCTTGTAAACTTTTCTCACTGATAATAAGCGCATTAAGAGGGGCGTTTCAAATTCATAAATGATGTTCTGTGCTCTCAAAAGTTCGTGAAAAGTCATCTTCCTAAATGTCAGTTATTTTCGAAATTTTACCAAAATATGTAAAAATACGCAGTAATATATCAATAACTATGATTAAAAATATGCAGGATAATGTTTGTGATATACAGGGTGTTACCAAATAAGTAGGAAAAAATTCAGGGAGTAATTCCTGAACCCATTTTAAGAAAAAAAGTTCCTATAAACATATGCCCGATTTTGACTTTTATTTTTCTTACAGCCCCCTAAGGGCCCCCACTATTAACACGATTTTTTAAATTTTACAAAGAGGAAAATATTTCTAGTGATTAGATAAATCAAATAGGTCCTATAAAATTTTTTGAAAAAATTATTCTTTTCAAAGTTATCGCGAAAAAACTGATTTTTTAGGGGTTTTTGGGGGAGCTGTATCTCAGAAACGAAGGATTTTCGGACACATGTTTATATGAACTTTTTTTCTTAAAATGGGTTCAGGAATTACCCCCTGAATTTTTTCCTACTTATTTGGTAACACCCTGTATAGAAGTGGTACTGATGCCAGAAATAATAAAAATATGCAAAAATAGTACTTTTGATGTTTTCTTTGTACATTTAAATCTTTGAACGAGCACATCTATATTAGGAAAAAACGTAAGTTGCAATTTTAATCATTTACAAGCTTAAAAAAAACATGGTAAATAAACGTATTATAGTTTGGCATAGACCACGCGATGCATATAAACCAAAAAATGTATCCGTAGTCGAAAAAAAAATCAAAAATAGTATAATGATTTTTGAAGTCAGATTTTCGATACAAAGAAATAACCGATTTAAATGAAACCATAATACGTTTGTAGCCCCATTTTTGTAGATGTGCTACTTAGTAGAATTTGCGGGAGCTCAACGGAGATGCCTTATACGAGCTTCTAGAAGCACAGATTCGAAGATTTGTGAATTTGAAACGCACGTCTTAAGCGCATTTTTAATTGTGTATCAAGTAGACCTCCAAAACCGTTCATTACACACGCTAATCTAACGTTATACACAAAACCACGTGCGTCTCGACTCTCGAAATATTTCTGCTAGCAAGTCAAAGTTGGCTGCAACCGCGCCATCAAACAGTTGACGATCGTGCACGGCCTGCTGCTATTTAGTACATCCGCGCGTCCAAACATAACCGGCTTATATTACCTAAACCGGCCAACAAGTGCTTTGTTTTACAATTTTACATGAAATAAGAACAATGACAGATAGTAACCCTTTACGAATCCAAACAGCGCAAGGGGAATTGCAGGGGACCAAATGCAAGGGTTTGAAAGGGGATGAATTTTGCGGTTTTTTGGGGATCCCGTATGCCAAGGCGCCCATTGGTGAACTGAGATTTAAGGTTAGTTTTCTTTGTGTTTTTGAGTGACGTTTGTAAATTTAAATTAAGATAAAAAAAGTATTGTTCAGTTTCCTGCGGAAATGCATTTAACTAATCACTCTTCCTACATGCTTTTTGTTGTTTAGTTTATTTAATTGTTTGTACTTTTTTGTTCATTTGTAAATTGGCATCTATTAGGATAATGGGTTTTTTACGTTCTGTTATTTTGGATAAATTAAGTTCATTTAGATCTCCTATAAGACATTTTAAATGACCCCCCTCTTTTTTGGTTTTGTTAAAAGTTTATGCAAAATTAAATACAGGGTGTTACCAAATAACTAGGAAAAAATTCAGGGGGTAATTCCTGAACCCATTTTAAGAAAAAAAGTTTATATAAACATGTGTCCGAAAATCCTTCGATTCTGAGATACAGGCTGTCAAAGTTTCTCAAAAAAAATTTTAATCTTAAGATTACTAAAAAACTAAACCAGATATTTATTTAAAAAAAAGAAATAAATTAACCCTTCATTATTTTCATTAAAATAAAAATGCCAAACTTAAAAAAGAAATTTTGTTGCCTTTGGGTAATGAATTTTTTTCTCGAAAACGGTTATTTTTATGAAAAAAGAACCGGACATTAATTTTAAAGATCATATTCTAGGGCTTCTAATTATTTTATAAAAATACCAAATAAGTAACACACAAAAAAGTTGGAGGTGAACAACCCCCATGGTACTCCATGTGCCATCTTTATAAAACGTTTTATTAATTTAATTTAAAAATTCAAAAGGATCAATTTTAGTAGACATGAATTAATTAATTAGTGGCGAAAACAGTTTTTTCAATAAGTTTATTTTATAATAATGAAACCTGTTTTTTACAGACATAAAGGCAACCTTTTTAAATGGTTATAATAAAACAAAAAGTTTATCCTTAAAATACCAAAATCACATTATTTTAACTAATGATTTTTTGCATCATTTCGATATTTAGTAAATTAAAAAAAAATCAATACGTCTACCAAATTCCTTGTAATACACTTAAGAATGGAAAATCCAATTAGGTAAACATTGCCAGAAATAATAGTTCTTAGTGTTTGTATTTAAATAAAATTTGAATAACTTAACAATTTAGAAAATAGAAAAAAATGCTGTTTCGCAAAATTAATAATCTGTAATATTTTTTATACAAAATCACAAAAAAGCCAAATAATGACACCCTTGTGTGTATAAATTAATTCCAAAACAAATTTTTCGTATGCACAATCAATCTAGGTTATCTGAGGTCATTAGAGAATGTAGTATATTAGTTCTAAGGGGCAAACCAATTTGACAAAAAATGTACACTTATTCCACAAATTCAAAGCAAACTTCATGACCAATTTTACTAATTTTTATCAAATTTTTTGAGTTACTTGTAAAATAATGTACACGAATTTTTTTCATAGGTGTGCCCCTCGATTATTTTATAACACGTAAACGGATCGTTTACCTAGTTTAATTAATTCAGTGCACCTTGCATTGTATTTTTTATTTGATTTGAATTAATTATAGACTTTACGACAGCTATAAAAACGAGTAACAAAAATAAAAAAAAAAACATAAAATTTTGCAGTACATTTTTTTTTCTTCTAAAAACGTAAAAAGCTACACGCTATTTTTGCAAAAGTACATTCTTTTGTTGTATTAAGTCAAGAATTCCTGTTCTTCTAATTTGGTTGTTATCTTATTTTGCATTTTTTATACTTTAAATATTTAAAAATACTGTTATGTTTAAAATTCAACTTAAATAGCACCATTGTTTAAATATTTGATTAGCTAAAAAACTATAATAAAAAAATAAAGCACACTTAACAGACTACTTAAAATGTTTAAAAGTATTAAATAATATTAAAAAAAAAACGGATATAAATGATTTTAAACAATGTAACAATTGACAAGTGCTAAAATAATTAAATAAATATTTATTGCTTTTTTTAAATTTCTTATACAACAATATATTTTTTAAATTAACATACACATCTAAAGAAAAACAAAATCAATATTTTTATGGCATATTTCTCTGTTCATTATTCATAAGACGCTTTTGTTCTTAAAATAAAAACCAAGAAAAACTAATATGATTGACATTTTGAATTAAAAAAAAACAAAAAGAATAAATAAAATGTATGTTTGTTTTATTTGCCTTAAAGTAATGTTTTTATGCATTTTTTATTCCTATACAAAAATCAATACACACATAAAATGTTATATCTTAAGAACAAATAACAAAACTTTTTTTTTGACAAATACCCTTGACTGTACATTTTTTAAAAGCTTACCACAACCTTCAATTTTTAATACCATTATTATCAATAGCAAGACTTTTCAAGGCAACAAAAATTATATTTGGCGAAATAACATATAATTATTGGTATTGTTCTTATTATACAGGCTGTCATAACTGATAACATGAAAAAACAAGAGCGGGTTAGATCCGTGAGAGGGATAGATCATTTAAAAACTTAAACTTCGCAGATAGCTCATTTTTTATGACTATTTTTTTATTTTTATACAATTGTTACACATTTAATATGATACTCTTCGCAGTAGATGATTAAAAAGGTGCATTTTTTATTTTATTGAAAACAACGTAAAACTTATTTTTTTTTGTAAACGGGTGAGGATACAAAAAAATTACTAGATGCTTTTTTATAGGGAAAAATACAATCTTTAATTTTATTAAGAATATTTTTTTTCGAAAAGTTGATATTAACGAAAATATGAATTTTTTTCTACTTTGGGGGTGTTTTTAACCCTCTATTTATTACTTGATTTTTTCCAAAAACAATGGGGATCTTCCTCTAGAGAAATGGGATTGATTTTTGTGTTAAATCTCAAGTCGATCCGATAAACCGTTCTTGAGTTATGGTGGTCACAAATTTCGTTACAGACAGACAAAAAATAAAAGTCTTGAAAAGTCATGAAACGAACGAATATGTAAAATTTTTGCTCTACAACGAATATTAACGATTTTAGAGAAGGTCCGACCATTCGCAATATACTCTTCGACTTTGTCTGCGAAGAGTATAATAAATTCCTTTTGCGTACTGCAAGTTTTAAAATGCACTTTTAAAGTATACATAAAAAATAAATGATAACAATACACTTATGTAAGATATCTTACGGAATTTTTGCATGAGTACCAAATAATAAACAGACTGTATAATCAGTGGTAGACGAGATAAACTAACAATAATATTTGTATATTAATGGCCCTAAAAATATTTAACCGGATTTTGTTTTATCTTAAGTTTGTAATTTAATGAGCGTTATTCAAATTTGATAACCTCACACTATAGAGTATGATATTTCAAATTTCATAGATACAGGATGTCTGCGAAATTGGGATTTTTTAATGTGAAATTTTTTAGGAGAAAATAAGAAAAAATTTTGCGCTCTTTAAAAATTCATTTTTGTAATGCAGCAAATAAATGATTACTTTATTTAAATATTTCGAAAACCAATAAAATTCATTTAAAATTTATTTACAATGATAGTTTAAAAATCGATCGTTGCGCTAACAAAAACACTTTAATTTAACCAATTAATATGACGAATTAAAGCACCATATTTTTAGTATTAATTGTCCCTAATAGGACAGAATGTGTCCAAATTATGATAGAGCACTCGATGCAAAGAAATTGCATCACTTAATTTTATTTCCCAAAATATTTTTATTTTCTGGAGGCACTCCATAAACTGTAAAACCAGAAAGGACTTTTATGAGGACACTACACAAAAAATACAGGGTGTTACCAAATAACTAGGAAAAAAAAAAAATGTGGCATCTATTAGGATAATTGGTTTTTTACGTTTTGTTATTTTAGATGAATTAAGTTCATTTAGATCTCCTATAAGACATTTTAAATGACCCCCCCTCTTTTTTGGTTTTGTTAAAAATTTATGCAAAATTAAATACAGGGTGTTACCAAATAACTAGGAAAAAATTCAGGGGGTAATTCCTGAACCTATTTTAAGAAAAAAACTTCATATAAACATGTGTCCGAAAATCCTTCGTTTCTGAGATACAGGGTGTCAAAGTTTCTCAAAAAAAAATTAAAATCTTAAGATTTAACTAAAAAACTAAATCAGATATTTATTTGAAATAATAATAAAAAAAAGAAATACATAAAACCTTCATTTTTAACTATGTTTTATTTTCATTAAAATAAAAAAGCCATACTTAAAAAAGAAATTTTGTTGTCTTTGGGCAATGAATTTTTTTCTCGAAAACGGTTAGTTTTATGAAAAAAGAACAAGACATTAATTTTAAAGATCATATCTAGGGCTTCTAATTATTTTGTGAGAATATCAAAAAAGTAACACACCAAAAAGTTGGGGGTGAACAACCCCCATGGTACCCTCAAATGTGCCCCTTCCAATTATTATTTTTATTTTTTTTCTTCCGAACTTTATGCCTAATGGGAAGAAAATTACCTGTGCTAAGTTTCAATAAATATCTGGTTTAGTTTCTTGGTAATCTTAAAAAAAAAAGTTTTTTTTAGAAACTTTTGTACCCTGTATCTCTGAAACGAAGGATTTTCGGACACATGTTTATATAAAGTTTTTTACTTAAAATGTGTCCAGGAATTACCTCCTGAATTTTTTCCTAGTTATTTGGTAACACCCTGTATAGTAATTAGTTGCACCATCTAGTAGTTTTACATCTTTGGGTCCATAGCATACAATAATCCTGCCATTCTTTTGTTCCAGGCTCCTGAACCGCCAGAATCCTGGAGTGGAATCCTTGATGCCTCAACTGAAGGACCCGAATGTCCGTCAACTCATTTGTTTTTTGGTTATCACGTTGGCAACGAAGATAATTGCCTAAATTTGAATGTTTATACACTGAAAGTAAGTAGGTACAGGTATTTTTAATGGCGAATGAATTTCTTGATTTATATGAAAATAAAATAAACAAGAGCGGGTTAGATCAGTGAGTGGGATAGATCATTAAAAAAGTTGAACTTCGCAGATAGCTCATTTTTTATGACTATTTTTTTATTTTAATATAATTGTTACACATTCTATATGATACTCTTCGCAGTAGATGATTAAAAAGGTGCATTTTTTATTTTATGGAAAACAACGTAAAACTTATTTTTTTTGTAAACAGGTGGGGATACAAAAAAATTGCCAGATGCTTTTTAAAAGGGAGAAATACAATCTTTAATTTTATTAAAAATATTTTTGTTCGTAAGTTGTATTAACGAAAATATGAATTTTTCTTTACTTTGGGGATGTTTTTAACCCTCTATTTCTTACTTGATTTTTTCCAAAAACAATAGGGCTCTTTCTCTAAATGGGACTGATTTTTGTGTTAAATCTCAAATCGATCCGATAAACCGTTCTTGAGTTATGGTGCTCACAAATTTCGTTACAGACAGACAGACGGACAAAAAAAAAAGTCATGAAACGAACGAATATGTAAAAATGTTTGCTTTAGGATGAATATTAACGATTTTAGAGAAGGTCCGACCAATCGCAATGTACTCTTCGATTTTGTCTGCGAAGAGTATAATAATACCTTAGGTACTTAAGGAAAAATCGTGATAAGTATTATATTTTTAACGATTCATTTTTATGTGCTATTTAATTAACATTGTAAAATTTTATTATTTTGCATAAACGCTTATCAAGTTGCACAAATTTTCATTATGTTAAAAAAAAAAAAAATCTGAATTATATTCCTAAAAAAAAACAAAATCAAGCCTAAGATGTGCATTTAAAATTGCCTTTAAAAGCTTATTTTTTATCAATATCGTTATTTTTTTAGCCTCCTGCAAATAATCAAAATAGGCCTGTAATGGTTTTTATTCATGGAGGCGGGTTTGTACAAGGATGCAACAAAGCCGAATTTTATGGTCCTGAGTATTTAGTAAAAGAAGATGTCATTGTTGTCACTATAAATTATAGGTTAGGTATCTTAGGTAAGTAAAAAAAAATGTAACTTTAAAGAGGAATGTCGCGAAGCATAAAAACTGTAGTTATGTTATGTTGGTTGCCTAAAATGAACAAAAAACAGCACTTTCTAGTCATTGCTCAGTGGGTTTATATAAATAATTTTAATTAAAAATTGTGCTTACCAGCAATATAAATAAACTAAGCACAAGTTGACATGTTCTAAAGGTCCTTCAATAAGCGTTTAAATACAGAATTTTGGCAATTGAGAAGAATTATTTTTTGGCATTTTATATTGCCGAAATTTTGTATTTAAACACTTATAATGAACCTTTAGAATATGTCAACTTGTGCTTTGTTTATTCATGTTGCTGGTAAGCACAATTATTAATTAAAATTAACTCTTATAAACCCACTGAGCAATGACCAGAAAGTGCTGTTTTTTGTTGATTTTAGGCAACAAACATTACATAACCACAGTTTCTATGCTTCACGACATTCCGCGTTACTCCGGGAAGATTCAAAACCCTTTAAATTTCAGCAGAATTTAACAGAACAGAATAGATTATTCAAAACCATCAATTTAAAATGAGTCTATTAAATTTGTTAATATAGCTTCATTATATCTCAATTAATTTTAAATTAACTTCAATAAGCAGTGCTTTATACCTGCTAATTTAGTTCTAAACTAAATATATTGTAAACATATGACATTTTAACCAATAGCAGCTTTACCTTAAAAGCTCCGGACATAGATTGTAACGCAATACGTAGTACATAGTACGTAAAACTAAAATTGCTCATAAATGTTTTTTTTTAGGATTTCTGTGCCTTGAAGACCCATCTTTGGGCATACCTGGAAACGCTGGACTAAAGGACCAAGTCATGGCCTTAAAATGGGTCCAACAAAACATTAAAAACTTCGGTGGTAACCCAGATAATGTTACGATTTTTGGGGAGAGCGCTGGATCTGCATCAGTACATTTTTTAACACTTTCCCCAATGTGTAAAGGTTAGTTTTAAGACGTGCGTTTCAAATTCACAAATCTTCGAATCTGTGCTCCTAGAAGCTCGTATAAGGCATCTCCGTTGAGCTCCCGCAAATTCTACTAAGTAGCACATCTGCATAAGGGCCCCATCGTATATTAATACTAAATACAGTTTTGAAAACTACAAAAATGGGGCTACAAACGTATTATGGTTTCATTTAAATCGGTTATTTCTTTGTATCGAAAATCTGACTTCAAAAATCATAGTACTATTTTTGATTTTTTTTTTCGACTACGGATACATTTTTTGGTTTATATGCATTACGTGGTCTATGCCAAACTATAATACGTTTATTTACCATGGTTTTTTTAAGCTTGTAAATGATTAAAATTGCAACTTACGTTTTTCCCTAATATAGATGTGCTCGTTTAAAGATTTAAATGTACAAAGAAAACACCAAAAGTACTATTTTACCATATTTTTATTATTTCTGGCATCAGTACCACTTATATATATCACAAACATTATCCTACATATTTTTAATCATAGTTATTGATGTATTAATCCGTATTTTTACATATTTTGTTAAAATTTCGAAAATAACTGACATTTAGGAAGATGACTTTTCACGAACTTTTGAGAGCACAGAACATCATTTATGAATTTGAAACGCCCCTCTTAAATAAAATTTAAAACCTTACAGACTCATGACCATTTTATATGTTTTTAGGGCTATTCCATAAGGCCATTCTACAAAGTGGTACAGCCTTAAACTGTTGGGCACTTGGAAAACCAAATGCTGAATCGATAGCAAAACATTTGGGCATTAAAGATACCAGCGAGGAAAATGTGCTTGGAAAATTGTTAAAATTACCAGCCAAACAGTTAGTAAACGCTTGGATGAAAGAGCCTGATGTAAGTTTTTTAACGCCGATTTATAGAACGTTACTTTCACTTTACTACCGCTTTACTTCGGCGTAACTTTACAGAAAATTAAATAAAATACATGGGAATGTATTAGCAAATTTATACTTCACTTTAGCGCTACTTTGCTGATTCATTTAGCTGTAAGTAGTACTGTCAAAAGCCGAGCTTGGCCGATCATGCGCAAAATTTGCAAAAATGAGATATTCACCCTTATTGTCAAGAGTGGTGATTACGGAATATCGCTTCGTACGAAACCTGCTGGTCTTCTTATGTAGGTTTCGTACAAAGCGATATTTCGTAATTACCGCCCAGGTGTAAATAGTCAGAAGTCGCGAGTTCAGACACATGCGCATACCTGTTCCCAATTTCACGTAACTTTACAACTATAAATTAAGAAAATTTGTTAAGTTACGCGGAAGTGAAGTAACGCCGAAGTAAAGTGAAAGTAACGTTCTATAAATCGCCCTTTTTATCACCACCAATTTTTTTAATAATTTTAACCATTTTTTTTTAGTTCATGCTCGCAAACCAAGTACGACCATTTGGACCAGTCATTGAAAAACCCACAGAAAGCGAACCAGCGTTTTTAAGCGAACATCCTTTGGACATAATTAAAAACGGAAACTTCAATAAAGTTCCTTTGATTATTGGTGTCAACTCCAAAGAAGGAATACTCTACGATATATGCCTAAAGATCCGTAGATCGACAATGAACACCAATTTTGAGTTGGATATACCTTGGGATCTTGGTATTCTTCCGGGCACGGAAGAAGCCGGATCCATTGCTACCAAAATAAAGGAAAGTTATTTTGGAAACGGGGACATAACGATGGATTCGCTTATGGACGTAAGTATCAAAAATGTCAATGGGGGAAAGTAATTTTTAAGAGCCCGACTTTCTCTTATGCAAACTTGTGTACAACTTAGACCGCAGTTTTTAGCGTTATTATTAGAGCAAATGTTTTAAAATTTTGACAACATTATGTTAGCTCCTTTAAAATACTTATTGTTTGGCACACTTTGTTTCGTAGCCCTAGTTTAGCAAAAATAACAGTTTAAAGAAGGGGAAACTATATTAAAAACAACTGTTTTTCTTTCTTGAATTGAGCCTCAAAATAAATTTTTAAAAAACAATAAGTATTACAAAATAAATTGTCTTCCTAATGACACCAAGTTTTTTAAAATCGGATGTGAATTAACTAAGATATTTGTGGTCTAAGTTTTGTGAATATTTGCATAAAAACGTATGCGCTATCCCAAATACGACCAAGGTCAAGCCTCTCTCTAGTTGAACGGCTGGTAGGTGGCTACTCTAGACACATATTCATGATGAAAATATATCTGTTCAACTAGTCTTTAGTCTATTCTAGCCACCGCAGCCCGTAGCCCCAATACATGGTATAAGGACTGAGCGTCGGGCTCTTAAGTAAAGGCACTTTTAATTTGCATAACCTATTTGTTTGCAAAAACTAAGTGGTACTTTTTTTTGCAGCTCAAGACAGATAATCATTTTTCGTACGGCATTCTCAAAACAGCTCAACTCACACCAATTCACAACGAGTACCCCGTTTATCTTTATAATTTTGACGTAGACGGACGTTTCAACTACTTCAAGACATTTTCCACGTCAAGGGCACTACCAATATACTTTTTGTTCCTGTTTGGCATAAGACACATTGGGTTAAAAAACATTTTTTTGTCCCTGTCGCAAAAAATAGGTTTTAGGAAACAAAAAGGCGCTTCTCACGCGGATGATTTGGGGTACTTGTTTACAGCCTTTTTTTCGGAGCCAGCTAAAGAAAACTCGATTGAGGAAATGTCAATTAAGCGTATGGTTAAAATGTGGACTAATTTTGCAATTTATGGAAACCCTACTGAGGTACAAGAAGGTCTTAATGTTTTATGGAAGCCAATCGAAGGAGATAAATTAAATTATTTAGACATCGGTAATGAATTAAGGTGTGATTCCAATCCCTTTGAGAAGCGTTTACAGTTTTGGGACCAAATATACTCTATTTTTAAGAAATAAAGCCTTAATTGTTTTTACGGGCATATACGAGCTGGCCGCGCTATAAAATTTAATGAGGGATGATTAGGTGGAGCTGGCCGCAATTTACTGCATGGGTCATGGTGGAGGTGGCCGCGGTACTTTTTCTACCTGCTTCCATGTTTAGCAGGTAGAAAAGGAGCTGTCTCAGAAGTTTTGTGGAAGGATGAGTATAAACACCAAACGAATTTTATTTTATAAAATAACAACGATAACTATCAATACTTTATTAAAAAAATGATTTACTTTGCAGTTCGGTGACATAAGCACATTTGATTAAATATTCTTTTTGGCAGCAAAACTTACCCTAACCTACCTAACCTAGTGCCCCCCAGTGGATGTGTCCTCCAGTGCTTTTAAAAAAGTCTGCCGGTAACAATAAAACTTAAAAACACATGCATTGAGTACTTTTAACGTTGCTGGCTTGTTTTAATGATAATAAAGGTCTGTATATTATCCAAAGGATTCTCTTTTTTTATAATTTTCTAATATCATAACTCAATAAAACATCGGATACAGACAAATAAATCTAGGTAAAAGGGAGTTAATTAGTCGCGGCCAGTACGACCAAACCAGAAATATCGCGCGGCCACTTCGACCATGCACCCTGCAATTAGGCGCGGCCAGCTAGTAGTCTTTTCAGGTAGATGCGGCCAGTTGGTATTCTCCCGTTTTTACCACTTAGCAGAAATAGCTTTAATTGTCTACTTTTAGCAATATTTTAATTTAGACTGATTTAAACGGCATTTTAAATGGTGTGTTTTATAAAAATTGATATTTTTGTATGTTTGCATATTGTCATACACTTAAAAAAATATGTACTCTTAATTAAGCAATAAAGATTGTTGTTTGTTGACTTTAGACTTTAATTACATGTTTTTAAATAAAAAACAAGGTCACGATTGTTAACGCCACGTACCTATCTAAGATGAAAGTTTATCAAATTATAACTAGTAAAATCATTTTATGTTTATAAGTGTGCCACAACAATTTAAAAATGCCACAAAACCAAAAAGTGCAAATGAAAACACCTGACGGGATTTTAGAAGGAAATTTCGATAACAACCAAGAAAAATCGTTTAAATATTACAGTTTTCTTGGTATCCCTTATGCTAAACCACCTATCGGAGACCTACGATTTAAGGTTAGTTTCTATGCTAATTAGTACAAAAGGTACGTAACGTTATTATTTTTTTTTTAATAAATAAAAAAATAAGAAATTTTTTTTTTATGTTGTAGGCCCCAAAATGCGTTGAGCCTTGGATTGGGGTCAAAGACGCCACCAAAGGGGGCCCACAGTGTTATGGGCAAGACATGGACCCCTCGAAGGGTTGCCACGGCTCTGAGGATTGTCTAAATTTAAACGTTTTTACTAGAGAAGTAACTAATTTAAAAAAAAAAAAAAAAAAATGTGATTTGATATTTTGTAGCTTCCTGGCCAAAGTTCAAAACCCAAGGCTGTTATGGTTTTTATTCACGGTGGGGCCTTTACCAAAGGAAGTAATAATCATAACTTTTACGGTCCGGAGTTTTTGCTACGTGAGGATATCGTCCTGGTAACTTTGAACTACCGATTAGGACTTCTAGGTTTGTCTCCTTTAAAAATGTTTTTTTTGAAAGATGTTTTTTTTAAACTTACCCAATTATTCTAATCTAAAATTTGTAGGTTCCTTAGAAAAAAATCCCAACCAAGATCTGCTTATGCAGGTTTGTAGCCACTACCCCCAGGAACATAAAAGTAAAAAATTTCCACAAAATTTCCGTGATGTTTAGCCCCCATCTGGCATAGAAGTGAGGAGTTAGTTTTTTGTTAATACCTAAACTATTCGGCACTTTTGAAAAAAGTTTTAAAAATTTTTAGGAACATTATTTTAATAAGAATACAATTATTTTAAAAAAAAATAATAAATTACCAATGTAAACGATTTTATAGCACTTTGAAAATGTGCTAATTTGGTCCTACAGAGAACGCTGCAATCTATGCTTCAGGACTCTATGACTAAGATAGACGATTATGATGAAATAAGGTGATTTTTAAAGAGCTATAGAATCGTTAATATTAGTGATACATTCTTTTTTTAAGAATTATTGTATTCTTATTAAAATAATGTTCCAAAAAATGTTTAATTAATTTTTAAAAAGTGCCGAATAGTTTAGGTATTAACAAAAAACTAACTCCTCACTTCCATGCAAGATGGGGGGTAAACGTCACGGAAATTTTGTGGAAATTTTTCACTTTTATATTCCTGGGAATAGTGCCTACAATCCTGCATAAGCAGATCTTGGTTGGGATTTTTTTCTAAGGAACCTAAAATTTTTAAATAGAATGATTGGGCTGGTTTTTTTGTAAATGTGTTTTCTTTTTAAGGATTTTTATGGCTTGATGATCCAAATTTGGAAGTTTCTGGCAATGCAGGGCTTAAGGATCAAGTTTTGGCACTTCAGTGGGTGCAAAAAAATATAGCAAATTTTAATGGGAATCCTGAAAATGTTACCATTTTTGGACAAAGTGCTGGGAGTGCCTCAGTGCACCTTTTAATGCTTTCAAGCCTTACAAAAGGTAAATGGTGTTCCATAGAACATTCTTATTGATTGTGAAGTCAAAAATATACAAATTAAAGGGGAATGTTAAGTAATGTTGGTTGCCTAAAATCATAAAAAAACACCACTTTCTGATCATTACTCAGTGGGTTTATAAGAGTTAATTTTAATTAAAAATTGTGCTTACCAGCAACATAAATAAACAAAGCACATGTTGAAATATTCTAAAGGTCCATCACTACACGTTTAAATACAGAATTTTAGCAATTTAGAAACACCTTTTTTGCATTTTAAATTGTCAAAATTTTGTATTTAAGCGCTTATTAATGGACCTTTAGAATATCTCAACTTGTGCTTTGTTTAGTTATGTTGCTGGTAAGCACAATTTTTAATTAAAATTAACTCTTATAAACACTGAGCGATGCCCAAAAAGTGCTGTTTTTTGTTGATTTTAGGCAAACAACATTACATAACCACAGTTTCTATGCTTCGCGAAATTCCCCGTTAACATTAATCAATTCAAAAGCAAAAAATTCTAGCACCAAATAATTTTTTTCCTAAACAAATGTCAATTTTTCAGGATTGTTTCACAAGGCAATACTACAAAGTGGTGTGGCCTCGAACCCATGGGTTTTTTCACGTCCTGTTGGACAAGAATTAGCAAAATTAGTCAAAATAAACGATTACGATGAAAAAAAATTATTAGAAAAATTACGCAGTCTTCCAGTTATTGAACTACATGCCCTTCAGATGAAACTAACAGAGGTTAAAAAAAAAATTAACAACTTTTCCATCAAAAAATGGTACAAACTGATTGATTTTTTTAGTCATGGGGCATTCACATAAAACGACCAATAGGCGCAACGATCGAAAATAAAACTACCAAAAACCAAAGATTTCTTACAGATGACCCAATAAAAATAATAAAATCTGGAAAATACAATCATGTACCAATGATGATTGGCTACACGTCATCAGAAGGCATTTTCGTTGACAAAAAATTTACAGACAATGATGAAATTAAGATTGATTTTAAAACAGAAGTACCATGTGATTTAAATGTTGACGAAAACTCTTCTTTGTTTAGTGATATGGCTGATCGGATTAGGAAATTTTATTTTGGGGATGCTACACCAACAATTAAGCATTTGGACAATTTTCATAAAGTAAGGATTATAACTTTCTCTTATGCGAACTTGTGTACAACCGCAGTTTTTAGCGTTATCATTAAAGCAATAGTTTTAAAATTGTGACAATATAATGTTAGCTCCTTTTAAAATACTTATTGTTTGGCACATTTTGTTTTGTAGCCCTAGTTTAGCAAAAGTAACAGTTTGAAAAAGGCGAAACTACACTAAAAACAACAACTTATTTTCTTTCTTAAATTGAGCCTTAAAAACGATTTTTATCAAACAATAAGTATTACAAAATAAATTATCTTTCTAATGACACCAAGTTTTTCAAAATCGGATAAGAATTAACTAAGATATTTGGGGTCTAAGTTTTGTGAATAATTGCATAAAAACGTGCTGCAAGCTTCCGAATACGACTAAGGTCAAGCCTCTCTTTAGTTGAACTGGTGGTAGGTGGCTACTCTAGACACATATTCATGATGATAATATATCTGTTAGACTATAGTAGGCTGCGCGTTCTACGCAAAATAGCCCGTGTTTAGTTTATTCTGGCCACCGCAGCCCGCGGTAGCCCCTCTACATGGTATAAAGACTGAGCATAGGACTCTTAAATTGTTTTATATTTTTAGCTAAAAACGGACAGTCTTTTTGTAAAGGATATTCACAAGACTGTAAAACTACATGTGGAAAATTCAAAATGCCCTATTTATTTTTACCGAATGTCTATAGACACCGATTTAAATATGATTAAACGTCTTTCTGGAAGCAACACACCAGGTAATTAATCCTCTTTTAAAAAAATAATAAAAATAAATTTTGGCTAAAACAAAATTCTATAATAATTGTAATTTTTAAAAATTAAGGAATCCCTCTAATTTTTTGGTGCAATTGGACATAAAGGCCGATTTATAGAACGTTACTTTCACTTTACTTCGGCGTAACTTTACAGAAAATTAAATAAAATACATGGGAATGTATTAGCAAATTTATACTTTACTTTAGTGCTACTTTGCTGATTCATTTAGCTGTAAGTAGTACTGTCAAAAACCTAGCTTGGCCCATCATGCGCAAAATTTGCAAAAATGAGATATTTACCTTTATTGTCAAGGATGGTGATTACGGAATATCGCTTCGTACGAAACCTGCTGGTCTTCTTATGTAGGTTTCGTACGAAGCGATATTCCGTAATTACCGCCCAGGTGTAAATAGTCAGAAGTCGCGAGTTCAGACACATGCGCATACCTGTTCCCAATTTCACGTAACTTTACAATCTATAAATTAAGCAAATTTGTTAAATTACGCGGAAGTGAAGTTACGCCGAAGTAAAGTGAAAGAAACGTTCTATAAATCGCCCTTAATAATAAACAACAATTTTTTACAGGGGCAAGCCATGCGGACGACATATTTTACCTCTTTTCCAACAATTTGGGTATAATAGAAATAGAACCAAATTCAAATGAAGACATAGCAATACGAAGATTTTGTAAATTATGGGCTAATTTTGCAAATTTTGGGCAGCCCACACCCGACACCAGGGATGAGGTCCTTGGAAATATTTTTTGGCCACCGGTGCTCAAAAATCGTCTAAATTTTCTGGACATTGATAAAACCTTAAGTGTGGGTTTAAATCCTGATGAAAAAAGTGTTCAGTTTTGGGAGGAATTATGTGATTTAAAAAATGTCAGTAGTAAATTGTAGCTTGGTTTATAAAAGTATTTTTTAAATTTTTTTTAATTCATTTTCTATACAGGGTGTTACCAAATAACTAGGAAAAAATTCAAGGGGTAATTCCTGAACCCATTTTAAGAAAAAAAGTTCATATAAACATGTGTCCGAAAATCCTTCGTTTCTGAGATACAGGATGTCAAAGTTTCATAAAAAAATTACTCAAAAGCTAAACCAGATATTTATTTGAAATAATAATAAAAAAAAGAAATTAATTAACCCTTCATTGTTTACTATGTTTTATTTTCATTAACATAAAAAAGCCAAACTTAAAAAAGAAATTTTGTTGCCGTTGGGCAATGAATTTTTTTCTCGAAAACGGTTAGTTTTATAAAAAAAGAACAAGACATTAATTTTAAAGATCATATTCATGGGCTTCCAATTATTTCATGAAAATACCAAAAAAGTAACACACAAACAAGTTGGGGGTGAAGAACCCCCATGGTACCCCCAAATGTGCCTCTTTCAATAATAATTTTTATTTTTTTTCTACCGCACCTTATGCCTAATAGTAAGAAAATTACCAATGCTAAGTTTTAAATAAATATCTGGTTTAGTTTCTTGGTAATCTTAAAAAAAAAGTTTTTTTTTAGAAACTTTGGCACCCTGTATCTCAGAAAAGAAGGATTTTCAGACACATGTTTATATGAACTTTTTTACTTAAAATGTGTTCAGGAATTACCCCCAGAATTTTTTCCTAGTTATTTGGTAACATCCTGTAGAAAAACGCACAGCTAAACAAAAAAAAAATTTTGGGTGGGTTTAGAAAATTTTATTTTATAAGTGCTTTTTTATTAGGAAGTCAATAGTTATTAATTTTTATTTTTTTATAACCATATTATAAAAATTGCAGCTGAGTAAATAAAATTTTTAAAAAATCATTTTATTACCAGAAAATAAAAATAACTTTCGTGACATTTTTCTACTTTAAAATCAATAAAAATTTACGTATCTAAGGTATTTTTTGCACGAATTCGCACTTATGCCAATATTTGTATTGCAAATGAGCCGATATATTTACTTAGTAAGTGGCTCAAGGTAATACGCAATAAGCCGTTTTTTTTAATATTTATGCCACATTTAAAACTGATAGTCTGAACTTTACTTAACATAACGTAAAACAACTAAATTTTTGTATGCTAAAAACAATTAATCTTCATTTTTATTAATTTTTTGTTGTAATTTTATTGGTTATTTACCTTTTCTTAACGTAAAGATTTCTTTATATTTGCGTTCTATAATATGCACATTATGAAACCCGAAATTTGGTTTTTTAAAGTTTCTGAATTGCTTCATTATTAAACCCAAAATTTTATTTTATTGGTTGGTTTTCCTGATGCAAAAAGATGAATTCTTTTGTTGCAAGGTACTTTTTATTTAAAAATTTTACTATTATAATCAATCGAGGGACATAGTTTTCTTGTAAAGGAAATAACTAGAAGAATTGGAGAAACGATATCAATGGTTACATTTCCTCAAAAACGCCTATTCATTCAGTATTTAATGAGTAAAGTTTACAAATGTCATTATTCAATATGTCTAACTTTAATTTATTTTTTACTTCAAAATGTCAATGTTATGCTATAAGGTTGGTGATAAAAAACAAAATTTCATCTTAAGTTTTCAATTCAAATTAAAAATGCTTTTTAATGAATTAAATGATGCAAATATAAAAAATAGTATAAAAAACTCGTTTTATAAGGCGTTTTTTATCACTTGTCCATTGGAAAACTCGCCGCTGCGCGGCTCTTTTTCCAAACCTGGACGCGTGCTAAAAAACGTTCCTTATAAAACTCAATGTTTTAATATACTATTATAGGGACCTTTTTTAAAGCAATACAATTTTTCCTTCTAACTTATCTCTGTAAAACATACTTAATTCCAAATAGAAAAAAATGCCCATTTGGGCAAGATAAGAGATTGCATTTTTTAGCGCTATATTCTTTGAAAAACAAACTAGATCTACAAAGCAATTAAAAACGTAAAATTGTATGTACATTTAGGTACACCTTAAAAAAATGCATTATTTACTCGAATAGGTATCCGACCTATTTTCCTTAAAAAAAATGTACTTAAAAGGCATTCTCAAATCCGTGAATTATTACCTACATAGGCTTATCTTTAAAAAAATTATTATCGGCCAATCACTTGCTTGAAAATCTATAAAAGCACCAATAAAGCACTTGAGAGCTCTTTTGGCGATAAGAGGCCCCTCTTAAATAAGGAGTATTTTAGTTTTAAAGTTGCGTATGAGTGCGTTGGTGTAGGACCCTTAAAATGGTAAGTAAATTTTATATCCTTTTTGGCATCAAAATTAAGAAGAGATAAAGGACAAAAAAAATAGTATCTTAAGAGCCCGACTACCCACTTTCTCTTATGCAAACTTGTGTACAACTTAGACCGCAGTTTTTAGCTTTATTATTAGAGCAATTGTTTTAAAATTTTGACCATAATGTTAGCTCCTTTTAAAATACTTATTGTTTAGCACATTTTGTTTTGTAGCCCTAGTTTGGCAAAAATAACAGTTTAAAGAAGGGGAAACTATACTAAAAACAACAACTGTTTTTCTTTCTTAAATTGAGCCTCAAAATCGATTTTTAAAAAACAATAAGTATTACAAAATAAATTATTTTTCTAATGACACCAAGTTTCTCAAAATCGGATAATAATTAACTAAGATATGTGGGGTCTAAGTTTTGTGAATATTTGCATAAAAACGTGCTGAATTAGACCAAGGTCAAGCCTCTCTCTAGTTAAACGGCTGGTAGGCGGCTACTCTAGACACATATTCATAATGAAAATATATCTGTTCAACTAGTTTTTAGTCTATTCTGGCCACCGCAGCCCGTAGCCCCTCTACATGGTATAAGGAGTGTTGGGCTCTTAAGATATGACGTTTTTGTCATGTAAAATAGCCAGAAAAAAATTAATTTTCACGTATTTTCTTTACATTATAAAACCTGCCTACAAGTCCGACTACAATTAATTTTGTTGTCGCAATTTAACAGAATCAAAACTTTCAGCTTAAGACAACGATATTCCTAATCGGAATAATATTCATCACCTCCTGTGCGTCGACATGTACCAAAGAAAAAAACTGCCCTTCGACAGAATACCAAACCTACGTAAAATGTCTCGAAGACCGTACCGAAAACATCCGTCACAAACGATCAACACCTTGCGACAAACAAGCCAACTCCTGCGACGACTCATGTGACTGCGACAACTGCTCCGAGAGCAATTCCAACTGCTGTTCGTCTTGCTGCAACTTCTCCTCGTGCGAAGACGTTCATTGCTGCCACACGGTATGCCACAGTGATTGTAAAACATCGTCATGCCGCAGGAAGTGCAGACAAAACTGCGTGAAGACCGTGGATACCAAAAACGAGACAAGTACCACTATTAACACCGTCAATAATAATTACAACATATCGCTTATTAGTGAGATAATCAAAGACTTGATTAATCAAACCGCGGCATCGCCAAGTAGAAACGTTACGACTATTATTAATTTGAATAATGTGGTGCAAGGTGCGCCGCAAGGACCTACGTATGTCCCACAACAAAACCCAAACGTTTTTGCTATTTTTAACACACACAACACTAGTACGACTTATTATAATAGATCCTCTAGTAGTATAAACCCGCCTGGTCCTGTATTTCCGCCAGTTTACCCTCCAGTTGGGCCAGGACCAGCACCCCCTAAACCTCCAGTAAGTCCAACTACTCCTACCCCGCCATCAAGAGCTCCCCAATGCTGTAAAGTCTTCCTCCCAACTCAATGCCAAAGTTATTACTGTTACAATCCCGTTGAGAATTACTGTGGGCCGCAATGTATAGCACCGGTAATCCATGTAGTTATGCGACAGCCATGTCAACAACAACAAGGGTGTAATGTGGTTATACCGCAACCTTCTGGAGGGTGCCAACCCCAACAATCTTGGCCTTATGTCGGGTGTGGTGGTCAGAGTACGCAGATGTCTTGTGGAGGGTGTTATGACTCGTATAGGACTTCTATGTGTCAAGCGGGGTGTTATGGAAATATGGTAAGTATTTGGTCAATAAAAACTAAAAAGTCCTTCTTTATTTCTTAAAGGTATGCCTACCAAACCTGAAGTGGTAGGTGCATACCTTTAAGAAATAAAGAAGGACTTCTTTTATAACTTGGCGTCCCGCCTCTAGGGTCGACAGTGAATTTTAGATTCCACTATTTTATATTTAGACAAGATAGATAATTTTTTAGCTTGCGAAGAAATATTTGTGGTTAGAACATCTATTAAGGAGACTAAATGTGCACAAATGAGAGTTAAGGGTTGGCGTGGTAGTCCACCAAAAAGTGGTCTTTAATTTGCAACATTAGGTCACGATGGATCTGCACCAAATTTTATAAATAGGTGGTAAGATTTTAAAACGATTTTGGGAAAATGATTGCTCTAAAAAAATTCCTTCTACACCTAAATGTATTATTTAATCATGTTGGATTTACACCAAACTTTATAAACAGATCCTAAATAAGGTTCTGAACAACTTATACTTTTTTCCTAACAAAATTTCTTTATCCCTTTTCTGAAGCGGGCCTTTAAAGGGTAAAAACAAAATTAAATTTTCTAAAACCTTATTTTGCTTATATTATATTACTCCTCGGGTCCACTTAGGGGATGAAGAAATTATTTTAGGGAATAATTTTTCCAAAAATGTGTTGAAAATCTTATTTAGCACCTATTTGCAAAATTTTGTGCAGATCCATCGTGATCTAATGTTGCAAATTACGGTTGCCTTTTGGGGGGCTTCCACACCAACCCTAAACTCTTATTTGTGTGCATTTTGTGGATTTGGCTTCCTGAATAGATGTTCTAACATATATAAAAAAACCTGACTATTAAATATTTTTTGCAATGTAACAAATTATCTATTTTCGCCTAAAAGATATTATCCTTTTTTCGAAACTTTTTGCAAACTTTTTTTTTTATTAATTTCTGTTTTTTTTTTATTTTGGCAGTTTAACGGTCCAATGTACCAACCCGGTCCAATCTCACCCTATATGTCTTACATGGGGTACCAAAATTTACAATATTTTGCACCCTTACCCCCATCGGTTCAACAAAATGCAAGTAATCAACCAACTTTGGAATCCAACACTCCTATTCAAGAACGAAGCATCCCAGAGCAAAATTACTACCCCCAAAACTACTACCCCCAACCCCAATATCCATATAACCCTTATCAACAAGCATACCCTTACCCCATGCAACAATATCAACCCTATCAAAATATGATGTACCCCCAAATGGGGTATCCAATGAATCAACCCTACTACGGGGATGCAATGCCAGCTACACAACCCCTAAACTTGGAATACCAGAGAGAAAAAAGGGTGCCAAAGATCGAGACAAAACAAACCATTGTAATACATGGTGGTGAAAAAAATGCACCCCTAACAAAAAATTCAACATCAGCAGCATTACTTAAAAATTTAACACCCTTTAAAAACTTGACTTTAAAAAATTCATCCCTTAAATCTTCCACGTCAAAAAAACCGTCTTTGACAACTTTAAAACCTACGTTTAAAGAACAGCCAGTGAATACAAATAATAAAATATTGGAGAAGTTTAGTAAGATTAAAGAATCCATTAAAAAAATATAAGTGCGTGATAAGATGCGTTCTCATTTTTTATTTTGGCAAACTTAAGTTCACTGTACCTACTCGTAAGATAAGATTAGGCAAAATGTTTTGCAAATAAAGATAAATAAAGTTGTAACAAGAATTTTTTTTAGGGATAACTAAAAATCGAGCTAAAAATAGACAAACTTGAAGAATATTTGATTAGGGACTTTCATTTTAAAGTTTGACTTTTTTAAACTAACAGCAATTTTTTGCACAATACGTTTGGATGTAGAAACCAGAAAATTGTTAAAAAATAGGTTTTTGAATTTTTTTAAAAATCCGGACTAGTTTTAAAACATTGACGCATGTTAAAATTATTGCGATACTTAAAAATAACGTTTTGTTTTTTTAATGACCTCTTTGCATCTTTTTATCCAAAACTTGCAAACAACGATAAAAAAAATATATGCATATTTTAAATAATTACCAAAATCAATTTTTATTAACTAATAAGCTTTTAAAGTGAGTGCACATTGCAAAAATGGTCAGTACCTCAAAACTTTTATTATAGTCCTTTATTTTAGATGAAAAAATATTGTTCCAAAAAAAAAAAATATATTGCAAAAAAATTACGTTGCAAAAAATAATATTTTACCAAAAAAAAATATTTGCAGGGTAAATTAAAACTATGCTTCCTTCTTTTAACAATTTGTTTGGTACAATGCTTGGCGAACGAATACGAATATGAATATGACGAAGATTCCTGCGAAGAAAATAGTTGCGAAAACAACAACTGCAATTATAACTGCAAATCTTGCAATAATAACTGTTGCAACAATAACTGTAATTCTTGCGAAAATAACTGCTGCAACAATAACTGTTGCAACAATAACTGTAATTCTTGCAGAAATAACTGTTGCAACAATAATTGTTGTAGCCGAAAATGCAGAAGCAAATGTAGAACGGGTAACTGCAACAATAATCGCAATTCTCACCAAAAAATTTGCAGCAGCAAAAACTGTTGTAAACGAGAATGTAGAAGCTTATGCAGAACATCCACTTGTCGCAGAAATTGCAGAAGCGATTGCGATCATCTTCCACGATATTAAAACCAAATACGTTAAGGGAACAGCCAGTGAAAAAGAAAAAAAAAATATTGGAACAGTTTAGTAAGATTAAAAAAATGTAAGTGCGTTCTCATTTTTTATTTTGGCAAACTTAAGTTTACTGTACCTACTCTTAAGATAAGATTAGGCAAAATGTTTTGCAAATAAAGATAAATAAAGTTGTAACAAGAATTTTTTTAGGGATAACTAAAAATCGAGTTAAAAATATAGAACCTTGAAGAATATTTGGTGAGGCACTTTCATTTTAAAGTTTGACTTTTTTGCACTAACAGCAATTTTTTTGCAAAAAAAGTTTGAGAGTAGAAACCAGAAAATTGTTAAAATTTTTTTAAGAAAAATAAGTTTTTGAACTTTTTTAAATTTTAAAAAATTGACGCATTTTGAAATTATTGCGATACTAAAAAATTCCGTTTTGTATTTTTTTTTATGACCTCTTTGCATCTTTTTATCCAAAAACAACGATAGAAAAATAAATGCATATTTTAAATATTTACCAAAATCAATTTTTATTAACTAATAAGCTTTTAAAGTGAGTGCACATCACACAAAATGGTCAGTACCTCAAAACTTTTATTAAAGTCCTTTATTTTAGATATAAAAATATTTTTCCAAAAAATATATTGCAAAAAAATTACGTTGCAAAAAAATTATTTTACCAAAAAAAAATATTTGCAGGTTAAATTAAAACTATGCCTTCTTCTCTTAACAATTTGTTTGGTGCAATGCTTGGCGAACGAATACGAATATGAATATGACGAAGATTCCTGCGAAGAAAATAGTTGCGAAAACAACAACTGCAATAATAACTGCAATCCTTGCAATAATAACTGTTGCAACAACTGCAATTCTTGCAATAATAACTGTTGCAACAATAACTGTAATTCTTGCGAAAATAACTGCTGCAACAATAACTGTTGCAACAATAATTGTTGCAGCCGAAAATGTAGAAGCAAATGTAGAACGGGTAACTGCAACAATAATCGCAATTCCCACCAAAAAATTTGCAGCAGCAAAAACTGTTGTAAACAAGAATGTAGAAGCTTATGCAGAACATCCACTTGTCGCAGAAATTGCAGAAGCGATTGCGATCATCTTCCACGATATTAAACCCAAATATGTTTAAGGAAAAGCCAGTGAATACAAAAAATAAAAAATTTAAACCGTTTAGTAAGATTAAAAAAATGTAAGTGCGTGATGAGATTTTTTTTGGCAAACTTAAGTTCACTGTACGATAAGATTAGGCAAAATGTTTTGCCAATAAAGATAAATAAAGTTGTTACAAGAATTTTTTTTAGGGATAACTAAAAATTGAGCTAAAATTAGACAAGCTTGAAGAATATTTGATTAGGCACTTTCATTTTAAAGTTTGACTTTTTTGAACTAACAGCAATTATTTTTGTAAAATACGTTTGGATGTAGAAACCAGAAAATTGTTAAAAAATAGGTTTTTGAATTTTTTTAAAAATCCGGACTAATTTTAAAACATTGACGCATGTTAAAATTATTGCGATGCTAAAAAATTCCGTTTTGTATTTTTTTTAATGACCTCTTTGCATCTTTTTATCCAAAATTTGCAAACAACGATAAAAAAATAAATGCATATTTTAAATATTTACCAAAATCAATTTTTATTAATTAATTAGCTTTTAAAGTGAGTGCACATCACAATAAAATGGTCAGTACCTCAAAACTTTTATTAAAGTCCTTTATTTTAGATACAAAAATATTTTTCCAAAAAATATATTGCAAAAAAATTACGTTGCAAAAAAAAATATTTTACCAAAAAAAAATATTTGCAGGTTAAATTAAAACTATGCTTTCTTCTATTAAGCATGTGTTTGGTGCAATGCTTGGCGAACGAATATGAATATGACGAAGATTCCTGTGAAGAAAATAGTTGCGAAAACAACAACTGCAATAATAACTGCAATTCTTGCAATAATAACTGTTGCAACAATAACTGTAATTCTTGCAATAATAACTCTGTGTTGGGGAGGTAGAACGGGATAAGTATATTTGACATTTAAAAAAAATGTGTTTTTCGGACACCGAATTTTAATAGAAACATTTAGATATTTACAAATTGGATCAGCCATATATGTTATAAATCCGAATTCAATGTTAATCTTTTTAAAATCTTAATTATTTTATTTAGCAAGATAGGTATCCAAATAAAAGTACTTACGACTTTTATTTAACACGTAACTTTACAAAGTACCTACTTTGCTAAAAGCGCAGTTTTGCAAGTTCTCGGTATTTGTTAAAAAGTGTAGTGTTTCTTTCCTGGCCTTAAGCATTTCAAAAAACACACACTAGATCATTCCATTTCTATCATCAAAACTTGTAGCATCTCCGACTTGTCTTTTATGTAATAAAGTTTTTTTTTAAAAAGACATTTTTAATATTTGAAACGTAAAATTTGGCGCAGTCGGTAGGATCACAAAGAAAGATTCGGCGGACCCTTTCTCGAGTTTTTCGTGTGTTCCAACACTTTAAAAGTGAAATAAAGAACTTACGTTTCGTTTGGCTAAGTACACCAAGAAGATTTCCGGCGGAACCTTTCTCGGACTCTCAGAGTGTCAAGAAGCAGATTATTGTGAAAAATAACTTTACGTGTGGACATTACAATCAAGTCTCAGCGGCCCCTTTCCTGAAGACCAGTTGTTAGTGAACCATTTTTATCAGCGGCTCGAAACATTGGAGATGCAAATTGGAATCCTGCTGTTTACCGTGTAAGTACAGTATTGTTTTGTTGTTTCTGAGCACCGCTAGATATTTTTTTTATCCTTTTCCTAAACCTTTGTGGTAAAGTGTATAAAATACAAATAAAAATAAAAAAAAAAAATTCTTTAAATCATACACAGAATTTAAAGTAAATTATATTTCATTATTTGTGAAAGAAAGAAATAAATTAATTTAAAAAATGGCTCAATTCTCACTTAGAGAATTAAAAGACATGATCCCGGAGTTCGATGGAGATCAAAGTTTATTAAATGATTTTATAGAAGCTTGCGACTTTGTTTTAACACAAGTCGAAGAAAGAGATCTTGATGCAATGATATTTCTTTTAAAAAGCAAACTAGTAGGTAAAGCAAAACGCTTTATTGCTTCAAGGCAAATGCACAGATGGGATGACATAAAAGAGTTGTTGGTAGGACATTTTGGTGATTGTAGAGATACAGAAGGTCTCTTACGCGATTTGACTTCTACATTTCAAAGACAAAACGAGACACCTCGCGCTTATGTTCAAAGAATCGAAGACCTGTTAACAAAAGTAAGAACTAGTATCGCTATGGACAATGACTTAAATGCTGTCGAACGGGCGGCGTTACGTAAATCTCACGAAAAAATTGCGTTAAAAACATTTTTAGCAGGGTTAAATGAACCATTTGGTTCCATCATAAGATCTCAAAGACCTTTAGATTTAGACGAAGCGGAGAGATATCTCATAGAAGAAGAAAATATTGCGTATCTAAAAAATTTTAGAATTTCTAAACCAGCAAAACCAACTCCTGGTAAAAATCTTTTTCCTAAAAATAATTACGGAAATATTAAAGCCGAACAAAATCCTAGTTCCAATACCAAAATGTGTAATTATTGTAAAAAACCCGGTCACTTGATAACTGAGTGTTTTAAATTACAAAATCAAAATCCAACCTCATCAGGTTCAAATCCAGGCACGAGCGGACTAAATAATCAGTCCGGTGCAAATCACTATTTTAATAAACCCGGTGCAAGCGGTCATCCAAATTACCCAAATAATAATATAAAACGAGAAGTGCATTCAATCGAGAATCCTTATAAACTTCCAAGAGGAACAGGGTCAAGCGGGTGCCTTGGTTCCTCAACAATTACCCCAACCCGAATTAGAAATGTACGAAACGTACGAGAGCCTGCCATCAGACTCAATACAATATTAAATGTTCCTAACAGACTCATTTACATAAAAAACAAATCCGGTGCCACGTTTTTGTTAGATACTGGTTCACCGATAAGTCTTATCACCAGGAATTATTTCAATACTCTAAAAATAAAACCCAATCCCGAAAATTTAATCATTAACGGCATAAACTGCGACACAAACAAAACCATTCTTAAAGAATCCATAACCTTAAATGTCGCAGATACTCAATGCTTTCAAAAATATTATATTATTGATTTTAATTTCAAATTTGATGGGCTTGTTGGATATGACTTCTTGGAAAAATTTCAAGGTACTATTGACATTGCTAATCAAAAACTAATTTTGAATTTTAAGGAACTGCCCATTTTTGTAATTGATCCAAATGAACAAAATGTATCAAATTTAGAAATTTCTGTCACTTCAAGATCTATTCAGGCGATAGAAATTCCCGTCCTTAATAAAAATAATCTCACGGAAGGGCAAATTTCTGAAACAAAAATAGGTGATCATTTAAAAATTCCCAATTCTTTGGTAAGAATTAAAAACGGCAAAGTCATAACAACAATTATTAACAGTTCTGAAAAAAATCAAACTTTTATTGTTCCAAAAATTGAATTGGAACCAATAATCGAAGTGCCTTTTGAAAAAACTTCTTTAAACAATATTGCTTGTTCTAACCGAGATAATGAAATTCTATCCCAACTTAGATTAAATCATCTAAATAGTGAAGAAAGGCGTGAGATAGAAAACATCTGTTTAAATTATAAAAACATATTCTATTTAGAAGGCGATAAGCTATCGTTTACCAACGAAATAAAGCACACAATTGACACACAAGATTCTAAACCAGTTTTTTCAAAAACTTACCGTTATCCGCAAATTCATAAACATGAAGTTAAAAAACAAATTTCTAAAATGCTGGATCAAAATATAATTCGACCCTCTATAAGTCCGTGGTCAGCACCCGTCTGGGTTGTGCCCAAAAAAATAGACGCATCAGGTGTTCAAAAATGGAGATTGGTTATCGATTACCGAAAACTAAATGAGGTTACAGTTGGTGATCGATATCCATTACCCAATATCGAAGATTTGTTGGACCAGCTTGGCAAATGTCAATATTTTAGTTTAATTGACTTGGCAAGTGGTTTTCACCAAATTGAGGTTGACAAAAACGACATTTCTAAAACGGCATTTAATATTGAGAACGGAAAATATGAATTTTTGCGCATGCCCTTTGGGTTGCGAAATGCACCCTCTACGTTTCAAAGGGTGATGGATAATGTTTTAGTAGGTCTTCAAAATGAAATGTGCATGGTTTACATGGACGATATTATTATTTTTTCAAGTACTCTAGATGAGCATATTAAACGGATCAATTCGGTATTTCAAAGATTAGACAGTTGTAATTTTAAAATACAACCTGATAAATGCGAGTTTCTTAAGAAAGAAGTCGCATATCTTGGTCATTTAGTAACCAGAGACGGAGTAAAACCAAATCCGGATAAAATTCAATGCATTATTAACTTTCCTGTACCAAAAACACCGAAGTGTATTAAATCTTTTCTAGGTTTAACAGGATATTATCGCAGATTTGTTAAAGATTATTCAAAAATCACTAAACCATTGACAAAATTATTAAAAAAAGATGTACCTTTTGACTTTAATGCAGAGTGTTACGAGGCATTTGAGAATTGTAAAAAACTCTTAACTACGAGTCCAATTCTCATTTACCCGGACTATGAAAAAGAATTTATTTTAACTTGCGATGCCAGCAATTTTGCTGTTGGTTCTGTACTATCCCAAGGCGAAATAGGTACCGATCTACCTATCGCTTATGCGTCTCGCACGTTAAACGGTGCTGAAACGAGATACTCCACTATAGAGAAAGAATTGTTATCTATAGTGTGGGCCACAAAACATTTTAGGCCTTACCTTTATGGTAGAAAATTTAAAATAGTCACTGACCACAAACCACTAGTGTGGCTTTTTTCTATTAAAGACCCCGGTTCTCGTTTAGCAAGGTGGCGTTTAAAATTAGAAGAATTCACTTACGAAATTGTACATAAATCTGGTAAAAGAAATTGTAATGCGGACGCGCTATCGCGAATAAAAATAAATGCTTTAAATAATCAAAATGAAGCAATTTCTTCATCTGATTCAGAAGATGAAATTGACGATAATTTATTGGATTTCCAAGAAAAATTCGAACGATTTATTTCTGAGAGAAAAAAGAAATCCCTTATAAATTTAGACATGATAAATCAAACTAATGATGGTGTAATGTTTAATTCACACAACAATATTATTTGTTTTGTACCACAAGTTTTTAATTCAAACAATCCTCATGTGAGCGATTTAATTAAAGATACTTGTCCTGATCCAGACGATCAAAATTTGAATTTAGACGAATTATTAACCGTGAAACAAAGTTTAAAACTACCTAATAGAAAATACTTTATTCTAAAAATTCCAACATTTAAATTAGAATCGCTAAGTCTTAAAGACTGTTTTAGGATTCTGTTACGCATAAAAAGCGAACTTCCTGTAGGTAACAACTACTTTGTTAATCCGATAAGACACTTACCTTTTTTAGACATGTTATCTTTTATTTTTAACGAGGTTGATATTACATTTACAATATGTCATGACATTGTTACTACCCCTCTGGAAGAAGAAAGACAGGATATTTTGTTTAATTTTCATACAAGTAAAACTTCAGTGCACAAAGGCATTAATGAAACTTTTAGACGTATCAGAGATCGATACATTTGGCCAAATTTGAGAACTGATGTAGAAAATTATATTAAAGCTTGCGATACTTGTAATAAAACAAAAACCAATCGACAAAATCTGGATTATCCGTTAGTTATCACAGAAACACCGGATAAGCCCTTTGAATATTTAAATATTGATTTAGTAGATATCTGTAGAGGCAATACTTTATTAACTATTGTCGATAATTTTTCAAAATTTGCCCAAGCTTATCACGTAAACGATAAACAAGCTTCTTCTGTTGTCGAAAAGTTATTGGTTTACTTTCAACACTTTCCCATTCCTAAAAGAATTCATTCTGATGTTGGAGCTGAATTTGACAACAAATTATTAAACGATTTAGCGAAATTATACAAGTTTAGGTTAACACATAGTGCAGTGGCACATCCTCAGTCGAATTCCACGGTCGAAAGGTTTCATTCGACTTTGTTAGACTCCTTAAGAGCATTTCATGCTGACAATCCCAATAAACCTATTTTAGAAGGTTTACCCTATGCTATAAAATCATATAACAGAAGTAAATCTAGTTCTACTAAATTTACTCCTGAAGAATTAATTTTTGGTCACATTAGAGACCTTGATAATGAACAATTATTTAGTGAAGACGAACTTCAAACAAAATTCGTCAATGACTTAAAAAATACCGCAAATTATATTTTTGAAATTGCTAAGAACAATATTCAAAATTCAAAACAAAAATCAAAAGAGCGATTTGATAAGCACGTATCTAAAAACAAATACCAGTATAAAGTAAATGATTTTGTGTATGTTAAAAATTCACAAATGGGAACCCAAAGTAGCATTCAAAAATGGCAAATTAATATTTTGGTAATTTTGGAACAAATTATTGAGTCCAACACAATAATTCTTGATGAATTAAATAATATCATTAACAGCATTACATTTGCACGTTTAAAAATTATTCACCCTTCAGTTATCGAGCCAGACGTACTTTTACAACAACTTCAAAATGTCATACCAAAGTTAACTCATGGTCAGTTACCTTTTTCCGCAACACATGAACATCTGTCTAAGATAATGACTTTGATCAAAATCGAAGCCTTTCAAATAAATGAAAGAATAATTTTTATTTTAAACGTACCGATTACTGAAAATTCTGATTATGATTTATTTCATATTTTTGCTGCACCAACTAGAGATCCCAGATCCAAACTGTTCCATACCTTTATTCCTTCTCATAAATATTTAGCGATGTCTAGAGATAGCAAGCAGTATTCGTCGGTAAACAAAGAAGACTGTTCAGAAATGCTGGACAACAAAATGCAAATATGTTACGATCACTTCCCAAAATCAATCACTATCGAATCTCCATGTGAAGTTATCGCCCTTGCTGAAAATCGAATCTCCAGTACTTGTGAAAAGGTCATTGCTGATATTGAAGATTACAATGTTCAAAAACTTTCAAACAACAAATGGTTGATTGTTGTCTCCAATCCTCTGCCAATCACAACTATATGTCCCGAAAAAAATAGTCAAACCGAAATAATCGCAGCTAACTCATTGTTAATGTTGGAACCAAAGTGCAGTTGCTTCATTGGTACAACCCGAGTTTACGCCATGACAGAAGAAAACGAAACTGTTTCATCGGAGCTCATTATCCCAAATATTGAGTTCGATTGCTGTGAAAATGTACCAATTAAAGAATCTTTACCACCATTAAAACCAGTAAAGATCAATCACCTCAATCTTGACGAACTTCGCATCGCCCAAGAGAAACTTAAAGAATACGACGAAAATCTAAATAACATAATTAACGAGCCATTCATTACAAAATACAATGGTTCCTTTATCTACGCCTTAACGTTTATCATCTCCGCAATTGTTATTTGGATTTTAATAAAATGCTGTAAAGGAAGAAAATTCACCAATTTACTGAAGTCCAACCCTGGCAATGATGACGACAATAAACGGTCCTGTTGTTCCCAAATATTCAACTACTGTAATGTGGGTTCGACCATTTCAAGACGTCCATCAATCAGCCTGTCGCTCGAGAATCATCCCTCCGGGTCGGACGAGACAGTTTTTGCAGTACCCCGGACTCGACTTCAATTCCAAAAGCGACTTTAATTTTATAATGTTTTATTTCTATTGTTTAATTCATTTTATACTTGCTTGCTCAAGTTTAATTTTATAGAATAAGTTCATTTTTTAATATTTTATAATACTATGTTTTATAATTTTCAATAAGTCATTTAACCTTATTGCAAATTCATTTTATATGGGGGAGATGTTATAAATCCGAATTCAATGTTAATCTTTTTAAAATCTTAATTATTTTATTTAGCAAGATAGGTATCCAAATAAAAGTACTTACGACTTTTATTTAACACGTAACTTTACAAAGTACCTACTTTGCTAAAAGCGCAGTTTTGCAAGTTCTCGGTATTTGTTAAAAAGTGTAGTGTTTCTTTCCTGGCCTTAAGCATTTCAAAAAACACACACTAGATCATTCCATTTCTATCATCAAAACTTGTAGCATCTCCGACTTGTCTTTTATGTAATAAAGTTTTTTTTTAAAAAGACATTTTTAATATTTGAAACGTAAAATATATACGTACTGTAGAATCTATTTTTTTATGTAGCTTCTCATTACTGCATTAATATTGTTTAATATTTGTGAGAAAACCATTTTTAGAGTGACATGCACAAATGACATTTCTATACTTATCCCCTTTTGCCTCCCTACCACAGAACTCTTGCAACAATAACTGTAATTCTTGCAAAAATAACTGTTGTAGCCGAAAATGCAGAAGCAAATGTAGAACGGGCAACAATAATCGCAATTCTCACCAAAAAATTTGCAGCAGCAAAAACTGTTGTAAACAAGAATGTAGAAGCTTATGCAGAACATCCACTTGTCGCAGAAATTGCAGAAGCGATTGCGATCATCTTCCACGATATTAATACCAAATACGTTTAAGGAACAGCCATTGAAAAAGAAAAAAAAAATATTGGAACAGTTTAGTAATATTAAAAAAATATATATATATTCGTATGATTATTAATAAACATTACAAGTCATAGTAGGTATAAGGGTTGGTATGTGACAAATATGAACATTCAAGAATATAATAAAGTTGTAAATAATATAAAAAAGTACAAATAATGTTCTTTTTGGGATGCCCATGGACAATGTTTCATATATATTAAAAAAATGTAAGTGCGATATGAGATTTTTTTTTGGCAAACTTAAGTTTACTGTACCATTCTTAAGATAAGATTCGGCGAAATGTTTTGCAAATAAAATAAATAAAGTTGTAACAAGAATTTTTTTTAGGGATAACTAAATATTGAGCTAAAAATAGACAAGTGTGAAAAATATTTGATTAGACACTTTCATTTAAAAGTTTGACTTTTTTGCACTAACAGAATTTTTTTTGTAAAATACGTTTGAATCTAGATACAAACCTGAATGTTTTTTCAGTAAAATAGGTTCTAAAAGCAAAGCAAATTACCACAATTTGCAAAACATTGACAATGTTTCGCTAATATACGCTTCAGAGTAAAATTTTTATAATTTTTTAAAGATGAAATGAAATGAAATTGCGTTACTCAAAAACTACATTTTATATTTTTTTTATTGACCTCTACGCATCTTCTTATCCAAAATTTGCAAACTATGATAAAAAAAAATAATTGCGAATTTTAAATAATCACCAAAATTAATTTTTATTACCTAATCAGTTTCTTAAGTGAGTGAACATCAGAAAAATGGTCAGTACCCCCAAATTTTTGTTACAGTCTTTTATTTTATGTGAAAAAATATTGTACCAAAGAAAATTATATTGCAAAAAAATTAGGTTGCAAAAAAATTGATTTACAAATAAAAAAATTTACAGGTTAAATTAAACATATGCCTCCTCCTTTTAACGATTTGTTTGATGCAATGTTTTAAAGAATCCTTTGGATGTAGCGAAGTTTCCTGCCAACAAAACATTTGCAGCAACTATAAGTGTTGCGCCCAAGAATGTAGAAGCAAATGCAGTACATCTACTTGTCGCAGAAGATGCAAAAGCGATTGCGATCTTCTTCCACGATATTAAAATTATATACGTTTAAGCAACAGCCAATGAATACAAATAATAAAATATTGGAGATGCGTTCCCATTTTTTTTGGCAAATATAACTTTACTGTACCTACTCATAAGATAAGATTAGGCAAAATGTTTTGCAAATAAAAATAAATAAAGTTGTAACAAGAATTTTTTTTTTGGGTAGGTATAACTAAAAATGGCTTTAAGAATATTTACTTAAAGGCCCTTTTTTCATTTCAAAGTTTGAATTTTTTGAACAATAATTATTTTTGTAAAATATGATGAAGGTAAAAACCAGAAAATTATTAAAAAAACAAGAGCGGGTTAGATCAGCGAGAGGGATAGATCATTTAAAAAGTTAAAGTTCGCAGATAGCTTATTTTATATGACTATTTTTTATTTTTATATAATTGTTACACATTCTATATAATACTCTTCGCAGTAGATGATTAAAAAGGTGCATTTTTTATTTTATTGGAAGAAACGTAAAACTTATTTTTTTTGTAAACGGGTGGGGATACATAAAAATTATCAGATGCTTTTTTATAGGGAAAAACTCAATCTTTAATTTTATTAAGAATATTTTTTTTTGTAAAGTTGATCATATTAACGAAAATATGAATTTTTGTCTACTTTGGGGGTGTTTTTAATCCTCTATTTATTATTTCATTTTTTCCAGAAACAATAGGGCTCTTCCTCTAATTGGCATTGATTTTTGTGTTAAATCTCAAGTCAATCCGATAAACCGTTAAATAAAATTGATACTAACTTAGTATTAAGTCTTTATTGTATTTTAAATTAATTATTTTTTCTTTTCTTATTGTAAATTACTAATATTCCCTCATGACGTTTGTAAAACTACACAGTTAATGCAATAAAACGTTTTCTATTCTATTCTATTCTATTGAGTTATGGTGGTCACAAATTTCGTTACAGACAGACAGACGGACAAAAAATAAAAGTCTTAAAAAGTCATGAAACGAACGAATCTGCAAAAATGTTTGCTCTAGGATGAATATTAACGATTTTAGAGAAGGTCCGAGTAATCGCAATATACTCTTCGGCTTTGTCTGCGAAGAGTATAAAAATTTAGGAAGGCATCATAATTAAGCAAGGTAAATTTTCAAGATTTACAAACCATTGACAATTTTTAACATTTGAGAGTAAAAAAATCAGAATTTTTTAAAAATCCGGATTAATTTTTAAAAATTGACGAATTTTAAGATTATTGCAATACTAGGGTAATAATAAAAAATAAGATTTCATATTTTTTTTATTGACCTCTACGCATCTTCTTATCCAAAATTTGCAAACTGTGATAAAAAAAATTGCGAATTTTAAATAATCACCAAAATTAATTTTTATTACCTAATCAGTTCAAAGTGAGTGCACATCACAAAAAAATGGTCAGTACCCCCAAACTTTTTTACAGTCTTTTATATTTCATAAAAAAGATTGTACCAAAAAAAAACTATAATGCAAAAAAAGTAATGTTGCAAATAAAATATACAGGGTGTCCAAAAAATGGCGCATAAACGCGATGGTACGCTCTTGGGGCATTCTCAGGGATCCCTAGAAAATTTTCAAAAAAAATCCATATGTTATATTCATCGAGAAAAATGCGAACAAAGTTGCATAAATTCGGCAACACAGTCTAGGAAAATACATTTAAAAATCCCATCTATAAGTCTAAAAATCCCATTTATGAGTCTTGATCATACACTTTTGCACTAGATTTTATTGACGTTGTTGTCAGCTTCATTTCATGAAAATTTTGTAAAAATAAATTGATTATAAAAATGTAATTCGACCATTTAATAAATAAACAAATGGTTGAATGGTTTAACATATACTTTAGCTTTGAATTAAACCTTTTTTTTTCGTTAAAATGTGCTGTTATATTCAAGATATAAGCATTTAAAGTTTCGCACTTTGGGGCTACATATCTACGAGGGTATATGAGATAGATTTTTTTTAATAATTTTCTGGGACTCCCTAGACATGCCCCAACAACGTACCATCGCGTTTATGCGCCATTTTTTGGACATTCTGTACAAAAGAAATATTTCACAAAAAAACCTTGTTATGCATAAAAAATTGTTTACAAAAAAAATTATGTGGCAAAAAAATTGTTTAGCTAAAAATATTTTTGCAGGTAAAATTAAAAATATGCCTCCTTCTGCTAACCATTTGTTTGGCACAATGCTTAGCAAACAAAAACGAAGAATCTTCTGAATGTAACGAAGTTTCCTGCGAAGAAACAAGTTGCGAAAACAACAACTGCAACAATAACTGCAATTCTTGCAAAAATAACTGCGGCAACAACAACTGCTGCAACAATAGTTGCAATTCTTGCGAAAATAACTGCTGCAACAATAATTGTTGCAACCAAAAATGTAGAAGCAAATGTAGAACCTCCACGTGTCGCAGAAAATGCAAAACCGATTGCGATAAACCGAATAACCCAACCCCCAAAAATAACACAACTCTAACAGTTAGCACGGTTAACAACAATTACAACATTAGTCTAACAAACATATTAAAAGAATTAAGAAACTTTACCACTCCACAAGAATCCCAAAATCACACGGTCATCGTCAACATCCACAACAAAATTGGGCCTTACCCAGAAGCCCCTTTTCAACCCCCACAGCCCCCACCAGGCCCAGGGGGCTTTTTTATAATCATGAACAACAATCACACATCTACTTTTCACAATGTAACTCATAATGTTAATACCACTACCGGAAGTGTACCGACCCCTGGAGAAAGACCAACATTTGTACCTGGCCCCCCTGAAAAAGGAACAACACCTGTACCTGGGCCCCCTGGCGAAGGAACAACACCTAGACCACCCTTTGGGGGAGGGACCATACCCCAGCACCCTGTTTGGCGCCCCATTTTTTACCCCACAATTTACCCTATGCCTTGTTACAACCGACCCCCCCAAAACTGCTTTTATTTTAGAAATACCGGTTGTGGCCCCTTTTCTTGTGCTTACAGAAGGACGCCCCAATGTGGGCCCCCTCAATTTTCACCATACGGTTCACAGTTTCAAATAAATGGCGGGATGCAGTCTCAAAATTACCAAAGTTCGCAGTGTGGCGCTCAAAATCAACTAGGGCCCCAAAGTGGGGCTCAATACGCGTTGCAAAACCCCACAATGTGGCAGTATGGACAATATGCACCTCAAAATTTTAATGCTCAAAGTTTTGGGCCCCAATACGCAATGGGACAGTATGGACAGCAATATGCCCCCCTAAATGTTCCTGCTCAAGGTTTAGAGCCCCAGAATGGGGCCCAATTTGCAATAGGACAGTATGGGCAATATTCTTCCCAAAATTATGCTGCTCAAAGTCAAGAGCCCCAAAATGGGGGTCAGTATGGGCAATATACCCCCCAAAATGTTCCTGCACAAAGTCTAGGTCCCCAAAATGGGGCACAATTTTCAATGGGACAATATGGGCTATATTCTTCCCAAAATGATGTTGCTCAAAGTTTAGCGCCCCAAAATGGGGGCCCAATCACGTTGCAAAGCCCTGAAATGGGGCATTATGGCCAGTATGCTCCCCAATATGGGGCAAAACCTCAATTTTAGTGAATAAGGACTCCTATTATTAAAAGTGTTGGTTAAATCGCAATAGTTAATAATTTATTTGTAAAAAAGTGTGTATAAAAAATGAGGTATAAAAAAACTCAGTTTAATTATTGTCCTTAATAAAAAAAATTACCACATGTCGCTAACGGAAGTTTTGTTTACGTAGCTATTTTTAAAGCCTTTTATTGTTATGCTTTCATACCATTTTAAATCGTCGCCTGTAGCCCCTTCGATTTTAGCCCCATTTTTATTCTTTGACACGGTCTCCTTGGTATCATTAAAAATTTCTAAATTCTCACAACACGTGTTACATTCGTTTTCATTGTAGTTAAAATTAATAGTTAGGTTTTTTGTCTTGGGCGAAAATTGCACCGGTTTCGTCGCGTTAAAATATTCATCTTCAGAGTCGTTATTTTTAACATTGGTAGGGTGTTTTTTAACAAAAACAAACGTATTCATTGGCGCTAATGTTGAGTGCAAGTTATGCTGCATCCAGATTTCAGATAAAAACAATTCCCTGTTAAAAATATGTCGTAAATGTGTTGCTTTTTAGTTTTTATTTCTTACCTTAGGATTTTTTGTTGAATCTTGGCTATATCGTTCGCATGGTTTCTTTCTACGTGTTGCGTGGCAAGATTATTAATCTTAAACGTAAAAACTTCCTTAGGGCACATTGGAGATGGCCCAAAAATCAATGAAACCTCTCTGATGCTCTCTGCATTTTTTCCAAACTCTCTGAATAAATTCTTCAAAACTCCTGTTATACCATCATATGCTGTAGATGCCACTTTAAAATGGCTCTCAACGACAAAATTAGATACTTTTTCATCCGGATTTAATTCGTTTTTCCTCCGTTTTCGTTCAACTACTGACTGGAGCCAATTATAAGGATATGGAATTTGCTGCTTTTCAAACAGTAAACTTTTGATTATTTCATTTATAATTACTGCACATGTATGAGGTGTGAGAATAGAGTTTAATGCATTAATATTTATCTCGTTTGTTGTTGCACTTAATTCAGTCTTCATGGTTTTTGCATAAAAAAAATGTAAGAAGCGTCAGTTTATGTTTTTTTTTATTTGTGAGGTTATGTTGAGCGTCATTGATGCATATGAACTACTCTACTTTATAATTCCATTTACAGGTTTCTGTACTGAAGCAACTAAGTTCGTATCCCTAAAAATAGGTGTCGCGACTTCGATTTGAAAAATTTGATGATTTATCAGTCCATTATTTGTATGTTTATGGCCGGAAACGGTAGGATTTTTTAATTCTAGAAAGCTTTGGTTAAAGAAACGTCAAAACAAAAAAAAGCAAAAATTAATCAAACTCAACAGTTTTTTGGCTGAAATGATTTTATATTTTAATTTGAGCTTTATCCTAAGCATGAGTGCTGTTGTTTTTCTCACCGTTCAAATTGCTAAAGCAGAAAAAGGTAATATCACAAATTTTACTAAAATGCAGCTTTCTAAAAATTATGTTTTTATAGAGGTACCTAATTCGAAATGCCATTTTAAGGAATGGTAATTTTTGTTGTTGTTTTAAGTTGCCTTTAAACTTAAGAGGCTTTTTTTAGTCATCCGGATAGCAATGGAGTGTGGTTTTACAATGTTGAAATTTTGCTAACTCGCTATTATGCTTTCACAGCAGTTGGGGATTGTAGCGCAATTAAAGGACATCGTCCTTGTATAGAGCGTAAGTACTTCATAGAAAAGGATAACTATAGAAGTCGCGTTTAAGAGCCCGACACTTAGTCCTTATACCATGTAGAGGGGCTACCGCGGGCTGCGGTGGCCAGAATAGACTAAAGACTAGTTGAGCAGAAATATTTTCAACATGAATATGTGTAGAGTAGCCACCTACTAGCCGTTCAACTAATAAGGCTTGACCTTGGTCGTATTTGGGATGCTAGCATACATTTTTATGCAAATATTCACAAAACTTAGACCACAAATATCTTAGTTAATTCTTATCCGATTTTGGAAAACTTGGTGTCATTAGAAAGATAATTTATTTTGTAATACTTATTGTTTTTTAAAAATCTGTTTTGAGACTCAATTTAAGAAAGAAAAACAGTCGTTGTTTTTAGTATAGTTTCCCTTTCTTTAAACTGTTATTTTTGCTAAACTAGGGCTACAAAACAAAATGTGCCAAACAATAAGTATTTTAAAAGGAGCTTACATATGGTCAAAATTTTATAACAATTGCTCCACTAATAACGTTAAAAACTGCGGTCTAGTTGTACACAAGTTTGCATAAGAGAAAGTGGGTAGTCGGGCTCTTAATAAAACCGCTTAAAAGTGCTGCGTGGGCCATTTTGATATTTTAGCCCAATCATTTTAATAATGCCCCCAGAAAAAAATCCCAACGAAGATCTGCTTATGCAGGTTTGTAGCCACTACCCCCAGGAACATAAAAGTGAAAAATTCCTACAAAATTTCCGTGACGTTTAGCCCCCATCTTGCATAGAAGTGAGGAGTTTTTTGTTAATACCTAAACTATTTGACATTTTTAAAAAAGGTTTTAAAAATTTTTAGGAACATTATTTTAATAAGAATACAATCATTTTTAAAAAAATAATAAATCACCAATATGAACGATTTTATAGCACTTTGAAAATGTGCTAATTTGGTCCTACAGAGAACGCTGCAATCTATGCTTCAGGACTCTATGACTAAGATAGACGATTATGATAAAATAAGGTGATTTTCAAAGAGCTATAGAACCGTTAATATTGGTGTTTTTTTTTTTTTTTTAAATGATTATATTCTTATTAAAATAATGTTCCTAAAAATGTTTACAACTCTTTTTAAAAGTGCCGAATAGTTTAGGTATTAACAAAAAACTAACTCTTCACTTCTATGCAAGATGGGGGCTAAACGTCACGGAAATTTTGTGGGAATTTTTCACTTTTATATTCCTGCCTACAATCCTGAATAAGCAGATCTTGGTTGGGATTTTTTCTAAGGAACCTACAAATTTTAATTAAAATAATTGGGCTAATTTGCCTGTACAGCTAACATAGGAGTGTTTGTAAACATTGCAACTTCCTGTACAAGCTTCAAAATGGCTAACTTGTTTTGGTTCCACCTCACGCATGTTTATCTGAGTTCTAGTCCCCCACTTTTCTATGAAATAATTTGACTTGAAATTTATAGTTTATGAAAACAGGGCAAAATACTGTGCCGTTAAGCCCATATACGATAAAAAGAAAGGGTCTCTTGATTTTTCTGCGTATCCCGACACGATGAGAAGAATGGGTAAAATATTTCCAATTGTACATTATGATTTTGGGAATAAATCCAATGATTTTGGACCTGTTGTGGTAAGTAGCAGAACTTATAGGGCGATTTATAGAACGTTACTTTCACTTTACTTCTGCGTTACTTCACTTCCGCGTAACTTAACAAATTTGCTTAATTTATAGATTGTAAAGTTACGTGAAATTGGAAACAGGTATGCGCATGTGTCTGAACTCGCGACTTCTGACTATTTACACCTGGGCGGTAATTACGGAATATCGCTTCGTACGAAACCTTTATAAGAAGACCAGCAGGTTTCATACGAAGCGATATTCCGTAATCACCACCCTTGACAATAAGGGTGAATATCTCATTTTTGCAAATTTTGCGCATGATCGGCCAAGCTCGGCTTTTGACAGTACTACTTACAGCTAAATGAATCAGCAAAGTAGCGCTAAAGTGAAGTATAAATTTGCTAATACATTCCCATGTATTTTATTTACTTTTCGGTTGAGTTACGCCGCGGAAGCGGAAGTAAAGTGAAAGTTACGTTCTATAAATCGGCCTTTTTAAGATTGACCTCAAAATTGATGTTATAGGCCAAAATAGTAAGTATAAAAACATAGCAATATTCTTACAAAAAAATTCTAGATGTATATTCTAATTACTACAGTCAATCTGTCCTAAATAATGGGGGTACATCGACAAAATTTCTGGTAGGGCCGCCTTTTTTATATGATGTAACTGGATGTCCAAAGAGTAAAACCCCAAATTGGCGTATCTCTACCTATTGCAGAAACGGGCCCCCCAAAGGGCCCCCTTTAATTCATCACGGTGGAACTGCACCAACTTTTGGAAATAGATGTCAAATGAGCTTTTAAATAAATATTTATAAAATAAAAATCTCGAAAAAAATTCCTTTACCCCCTAAACAGCCCCCAAAGAGTAATAACCAATCACGTTGGATTTACACCAAATTTTGCAGATAGATGAAAAATGAGATGCTAAAAAATCTTTGTCAATAACTTTTTTTGAAAAAAAAATTCTATGCCCCCCTTAAAAGCTCTTTTCGTTTATGGGGCGAAGGAATTATTTTTTGAAAAAATGTTATAGGGAAATATTTTTAAGCATCTCATTATGCATCTATCTGCAAAATTTGGTGTAAATCCAACGTGATTGGTTATTACTCTTTGGGGGCTATTTAGGGGGTAAAGGAATTTTTTTAGAGATTTTTTTTTTATAAAAATCTTTTTGAAACCTTATTTGACATCTAGTTGCAAAATTTGGTGCAATTCCATCGTAATGAAATAAAAGGCGCCCTTTGGGGGGCCATAACTCCGTTTCTGCAATAGGTAGATATACGCCAATTTGGGGTTTTACTCTTTGGACATCCAGTTACATCATATAAAAAAGGCGGCCCTACCAGGAATTTTGTCGATGTACCCCCCTTATTTAGGACAGATTGACTGTAGTACAAGATGCAAGATAATTTTCATTGTGAATCCCACTTTAGTGTCGTATGCGATTAAGAAACATGCAGCCTGTGGTCGCAATGCCGTACGGTGCAGTGTTAACCATGCCTTCTGACAATAATTCAGTAGTGTTTCCAGTCTCCGCGGGGACTACCTCCCTTTATGATCCCACAACGTCAACCAGACCCGATTTTTTACTTATGTCTTGGGACGTCAAATATGAATTTAAAAATGCCACATATTACAAAGTTGGATGGAGAAGAAAAATCAATGATTGTATGCATTTTTTTTTTAATTTACGCAATTCACTTTTATTGCTGACTAAAGCGATACCGTAAGCGAGTAGCCAAACTAATTTCTGTGACGTCACAAAACTCGATCTTCTAGAAAATAAGGCATCTAGGATTTAAAAAAATAAATATGAGAGTGTGCAGGCCTGATAAAATGAAGTATGCCTTGCTACGAATCAAGTTTTGTCTGCCAAAAAATGTGACATTTTTCTTATTGGAATTGTCAATTATGGCCAAATTAAAGCCAAATTCACTTAAACAAACTTTGACAAATTTTGCCAAAGTATACTCTTTTATGTAAAATCGAGTGTACACAGTACGAAAACACATTTTGTGTTATAGGGAAATATTTTTAAGCATCTCATTATGCATCTATCTGCAAAATTTGGTGTAAATCCAACGTGATTGGTTATTACTCTTTGGGGGCTATTTAGTAGGTGAAGGAATTTTTTTAGAGATTTTTTTTTATAAAAATCTTTTTGAAACCTTATTTGACATCTATTTGCAAAATTTGGTGCAATTTCATCGTGATGAATTAAAAGGGGCCCTTTGGGGTGCCATAACTCCGTTTCTGCAATAGGTAGATATACGCCAATTTGGGGTTTTACTCTTTGGACATCCAGTTACATCATATAAAAAAGGCGGCCCTACCAAGAATTTTGTCGATGTACCCCCCTTATTTAGGACAGATTGACTGTAGTACAAGTTGCAAGATAATTTTCATTGTGAATCCCACTTTAGTGTCGTATGCGATTAAGAAACATGCAGCCTGTGGTCGCAATGCCGTACGGTGCAGTGTTAACCATGCCTTCTGACAATAATTCAGTAGTGTTTCCAGTCTCCGCGGGGACTACCTCCCTTTATGATCCCACAACGTCAACCAGACCCGATTTTTTACTTATGTCTTGGGACGTCAAATATGAATTTAAAAATGCCACATATTACAAAGTTGGATGGAGAAGAAAAATCAATGATTGTATGCATTTTTTTTTTAATTTACGCAATTCACTTTTATTGCTGACTAAAGCGATACCGTTAGCGAGTAGCCAAACTAATTTCTGTGACGTCACAAAACTGGATCTTCTAGAAAATAAGGCATCTAGGATTTAAAAAAATAAATATGAAAGTGTGCAGGCCTGGTAAAATGAAGTATGCCTTGCTACGAATCAAGTTTTGTCTGCCAAAAAATGTGACATTTTTCTTATTGGAATTGTCAATTATGGCCAAATTAAAGCCAAATTAACTTAAACAAACTTTGACAAATTTTGCCAGAGTATACTCTTTTACGTAAAATCGAGTGTACACAGTACGAAAACACATTTTGTGTTATAGGGAAATATTTTTAAGCATCTCATTATGCATCTATCTGCAAAATTTGGTGTAAATCCAACGTGATTGGTTATTACTCTTTGGGGGCTATTTAGGGGGTGAAGGAATTTTTTTAGAGATTTTTTTTTATAAAAATCTTTTTGAAACCTTATTTGACATCTATTTGCAAAATTTGGTGCAATTCCATCGTGATGAAATAAAAGGCGCCCTTTGGGGGGGCATAACTCCGTTTCTGCAATAGGTAGATTTACGCCAATTTGGGGTTTTACTCTTTGGACATCCAGTTACATCATATAAAAAAGGCGGCCCTACCAGGAATTTTGTCGATGTACCCCCCTTATTTAGGACAAATTGACTGTAGTACAAGATGCAAGATAATTTTCATTGTGAATCCCACTTTAGTGTCGTATGCGATTAAGAAACATGCAGCCTGTGGTCGCAATGCCGTACGGTGCAGTGTTAACCATGCCTTCTGACAAAAATCCAACAGTGTTTCCAGTCTCCGGGGGACTACCTCCCTTTATGATCCCACAACGTCAACCAGACCCGATTTTTTACTTATGTCTTGGGACGTCAAATATGAATTTAAAAATGCCACATATTACAAAGTTGGATGGAGAAGAAAAGTCAATGATTGTATGCATTTTTTTTTTTCATTTACGCAATTCACTTTTATTGCTGACTTAGGCGATACCGTTAGCGAGTAGCCAAACTAATTTCTGTGACGTCACAAAACTGGATCTTCTAGAAAACAAGAAATGGATTAGATCTTTGAGTGGGTTAGAAGTTACTCTTTGCAGATTTTTTGAATATCAAGTGCGTTTTTTTTATAATGTGTGTACATTTTATTAAATACTCTTCGCAGTATTAATTTCAGAAAAAAAAAACAATTTTAAAAAGAAAAAAAGTTATTGCGCTCCTGGGACTCGAACCCGAGCGCTCCGTTGTGAGAGACAGACCTCCTAACCTGCTAGGCCATCAAGACTATGTTAGTTCGGTCGCTTATACGCGATACGTACTCAGCATTGTTTTGTTTCATTTGTTTTTTGATTTTAAAGAAAATCTTTTGCCTACTACGTTTTTCTTTGCTTTACTCTAAACGACGCACGCAAAGTCACATTCTAAGGGCATCTTTTGCATTTTCTAATTGTTTTTTCTCGTTAACGTGTAGAGTTATAAAAAAAATTTTGATGAATTTTGGTAGGTTTTGCCAATTAATTTAGTTAAAAATATTTTTTAAATTAATTTAATAATAACTTCGATGTAATTTTTTTAATTTTGTAAATCAATTTTAACAGTTTTATAATCACCCGATATTTTTCAAAAACAGTAGGGTTCTTCCTTTTGTGAAAACTGATTTTTCCAGAAAATTTGAACATGATTGGAGCATGCGTTCTTGAGATATCGTGCGCACAAAAAAGTGTGACATACAGACGGACGGACGGATTTTTTGAAAGTTGTTCAAAATTCGACGAAACGCACGAATCTGCAAGAACTTTTGCTCTACGACGAAAAATAACGATTTTAGGTTTGGCCCGATCGAATTTATAATACTCTTCGACGTTGTCTGCGAAGAGTATAATAAGGCATCTAGGATTTAAAAAAATAAATATGAGAGTGCGCAGGCCTGATAAAATGAAGTATGCCTTGCTACGAATCAAGTTTAGTCTGCCATCCTGGAGGCCTTATTTTCTAGTTTTGTGACGTCACGAAAATTAGTTTGGATAGTCGCTAACGGTATCCAAGCGCGGATTTAGGTAATTTTGTCGGGGGGGGGTAATAAGGTGGGGCCTTTCCCCGGATGAGCGCCGCAGGCGATTTTTTTTTGCAATATTGCCGAATATAAACTATTTTTAGCTGAAATTTAGGAGTCTTGGGGGGGGTAATTACCCCCAGTACCCCCCCCATAAATCCGTGCTTGACGGTATCGCTTTAGTCAGCAATAAAAGTGAAGGTAATAAAAATCTATCTATCCTGGCCTATTAAATATTAATAGATTACTTACAAAATAAACCCCTTACTAATCGAATCGAACATTTCAAGTTTGGGAGTGGGAATTGAAGACAGATGATCTTAACTTTACCGCTAATATTGTGACTGTGTATGGAAAGGCTACAATTGACTTAATCACTCCCAGTTATCCTGAAAGATTATCAGAGGAAAAGGCACAAATAATTTATTTTCGACCTGGCAGTCCCAAAATAACTGTATTGTAAGTTTTTATTGTTATTTCTTGTTATTAAACCTATCCTTTTTAAAACTAGAATGGGTAGAAGTCGAAGCGCGTAGAAATTACTCTTCGCAAATGAGTAGCTTAAGTAGAATTCGGATTCGGTAGAAGTGTAATTTTATATTCTTTAAATCAAAGCTAAATCAGTATTTTATATAATTGCTACACATTCTATAGCATACTCTTCGCAAGAAAACTATTGAAGGATAATAGTTTTTGTTTAATAAAACAAATTTTATGTAAAAAAATCTGCGAAGAGTGCAAACTATTAACAGAAAACACGAAGAATTTCATTAATGAAATGGATAAACGTCAGTTTTGAAGTTTAACATACTTATGTGAGGTTATTTGTTCTGACAGCTGCTTTTGTTTTGTTGGTTGAAATGTTTTTCGCATGGCCTTCTTGACCGACTCGTGACGCAATTAGGACTTTTTGCTACTGAAATCGTTTATTTTTTGTTTTTTTAACCTTACTGGTTAACTTTACAAAAAATAAACCAACATTTTTAATAGAAAATAAAATTTTCATTAATTTTGAAGGGAATATTTTTTTTGTAGATTGAATAATAACGGAGAGAGGAGGTTTTTTTGTGGTGGGGGGTAATTGGGGGGTCAGATAAAAAAACTAACGAATACTATTTAATAAAGAATTAAATTGTCTATATTTTATGTCAATTTTTTTTTTTGTAAATTCAATAATAGTTGAGCTACGATTTTTTTTTCATTTGGGGGGCTGAAAAGGGGGCTTTGTAGTATTCGGATTCTTATCAAAAACAATAGGGATCTTCCTCTTATAGGGATCGATTTTTCCTTAAAATTTGAATGGGATTGGAATTCTGGTTCTTAAGATAGCGTGTTTACAAGAAACGTGACATACATACACACCGACCGACCGACGGACGGACAAAAAAATGAAAATCTTAAAAAGTCATGAAACGCACGAATCTGCAAATTTTTGTTCTACGACGAAAATTGACGATTTTAGGATTTTCTGATCGATTGCAATATACTCTTGTGAAGAGTATAATAATAATAGCTTTGTTTGTTGTGACCAAAAACCCAGTTTTAAACTAGTTCCGGACTGTTTTTAAATTTTTTTAAATTTTGACACCTGTATTTAACCTACTTTTATATCTAGATGTATGGAATCTGTCGAAGAGAATTGCCGAATAAAATATAGAGACATACATCATGCCACTGGATTTGAAGTAGTTTGTGAAAAACTACCCCAAACAAAGATACCCTGTCCAGATTTCAAAAGATATAGATGGCGCTTTTACCAGAAAGAAAATGATCAATTGCTTGGTATCAGATATGCAGACCCAATTCTAATAATACCCGCTTATTCTTTTACGAATGAAATTGTTCATAGGGTTGATTTAGAAATTTTAGGTAAGATCTACTACAGTCAATCTGTCCTAAATAATAAGGGTACATCGACAAAATTCCTGGTAGGGCCGCCTTTTTTATATGATGTCACTGGATGTCCAAAGAGTAAAACCCCAAATTGGCGTATATCTACCTATTGCAGAAACCGAGTTATGGCCCCCCCAAGGACCCCCTTTAATTCATCACGGTGGAACTGCACCAAAGGTTTTAAAAAGTTTTTTATTAAATAAAAATCCCTAAAAAAATTTTTTTACCCCCTAAATAGCCCCCAAAAAGTAATAACCAATAACGTTGGATTTACACCAAATTTTGCAGATAGATGTAAATTAAGATGCTAAAAAATATTTGTTAATAACTTTTTTTGAAAAAAAATTCTTTGCCACCCTTAAAAGCCCTCTTCGTTTATGGGGCGAAGAAATTATTTTCTGAAAAAAAGTTATAAGGAAATATTTTTAAGCAACTATAATTATGCATCTATCTCCAAAATTTGGTGTAAATCCAACGTTATTGGTTATTACTCTTTGGGGGCTATTTAGTAGGTAAAGGAATGTTTTTAAAGATTTTTTTTTATAAATTTTTTTTTAAAACCTTATTTGACATCTATTTGCAAAATTTGGTGCAGTTCCACCGTGATGAATTAAAGGGGGCCCTTTGGGGGGCCATAACTCCGTTTCTGCAATAGGTAGATATTCGCCAATTTGGGGTAAACTCTTTGGACATCCAGTTACATCATATAAAAAATGCGGCCCTACCAGAAATTTTGTCGATGTACCCCCATTATTTAGGACAGATTGACTGTAGTATAATTTTTGTTTAGAAGAAGACGGTACATATCAAACCTATGCGGCTGAAGAAATCGGCATAAGAGGAAATGTGGAACTAGATAAGTGCAAAGTAGATCCCCCTTCTGGAAAGGCACTGGAAACCCTTTTTAGGGTGAAATGCGATTTTGAAATAGATAAGGAAATTGATTATTGGCAACTTAGTTATCTAGGAGATAATGTCGGTAAGTTTTATTTCATTTATAAAAGCAAGGACGGAAATATCTGACGTAAATCAAAGCTTATAGACACGGTCAAGCCCTACGTCACAGTTCACCGAAGTGCATTAAAATACTATCTGTGAAATTTTTTTAGGCAACCAACATTACGGACCAAAGAAAAGTTTTATTCTGTGTTCCCAACATTGGTCTATTTAAACAAAAATGAGAGAGTTTTTAAGATCCCATTGGTGTCACAATGTTCCATTATACCCTATTTACGATATTTTAATTTAAAATTACCCGAGAATCTACCGCAAGAATTAATAAATCCTTATTAATCTGATGATGATGATCACCCACCAAGATGTCAGCTTTAAACGTGTTGCTTGAGAAAGCAACCACATCAAGAGGTATGGTTTGTTCTAGGTAATAGAAAAAAATGTTAACTTTACAATAGTACTTACCAGACCTCTTGATATGGTTGCTTTCTCAAACAATTTGCGTTTATAATTAACATCTTGTAGGGTGCACAACATTAACACATAAACTGTATATTATAAAGTTTTACAATGAACTAAACTTGAAATATCGAATTTAAGACATTATAGCACACTTTTATACCAAGGGTTCCCTAAGAAAGCCTCTTATTTTCACAAAATATTGTTCTAAAAAAGTGGCGTAATCCGACAGAATCAAAGTTCTACTTCACAGACAGTTTTTTAATGTGGATCTGTGACGTAGAAGTTGACCGTCTCTATTCGTCAGCATCTTTTAAAACAAATTTTGAATTCCACCATTTTGTATCATTAATAAAATTGTGAAAAAAATTCCTCTTTACAGTTTGATTACATTTTCAGCGTTTATAATTCAAAAAGAAGGAAATTATGCCGATTTAGAGTTTTTCATACCTTCTATTGGAAATGGTCGTTATATATTATACACCTACCATTATTCACGTATTGAATCAAAAAGTTTGCTTCGTTTTAGGGTATTAAAAAAAAATTAATTAGGGCCGGTTGTACAATCCAAGTTTAAACTTCGGTTAAGCTAAACTGACATTTTATCACAAACAGACTTTGTCAACTACAACATGGATAGTGTCTAAAATTGTTCTTTCTATGGTTATAAGTCAGTTTAGCTAAACCGAAGTTTAAACTTGGTTTGTACAACCGGCCCTTAATGGAGCGTATTCGTACAAAAATTGGTTGGGATTACCTAGGAGATCTGTCATACCCCCGTCGTTTCAGAGGCTTACTGACATTACTTCTGAATTTTACATTTTTATTAAACATTCTACGTACCAGCTAAAAGGTTTATATAACATTTTCGGAGTGTTTTACATCTTGAATTCTTCATAATTAGGTAAAAAAGGACATATAGTCCCGGAGATGTATATACAAAGCACTTTCCTCATCGAGATACGGTCTGAAAAAAATTATGGTAATAATTTAGACAAATCTTTATTAAAAACACTTGGTCTGCCTAAGATCCTGCGGTTCGGCCATATGGTAATTAATTAATTCTTTTGTTAATTTTTACGCGAAAGTTTCCTCATAGAGATACGGGCTGAAACTTATACCAGTTATTAAACACTATTTTTACAATATGAAAATGTTGGTCTGGCAAAGCTCCATCGGTTCGGTGTACCCGGCAGACCAATTTAAAAAAAAAAAATTTGAAATTTTGAAATGTCAAAAAATAAGTCATATCTTCCTCATCGAGATACGGGCTAAAACTTTGTAGGATTATAGTTTATGAGTATCTCGTTATGAAAAAAGTGGTCTGACAAAGTTCCGTCGGTTCGGTGTACCCGGCAGACCACAATTTATAACCCCCTTCGTGCGCTAAGTAACTTTAGTTTTCTCCCATATTATGAATGAAAATTGAACATTTTTCAGCAATGTAAAGTTTATAACCCCATTTTATACATTTTTTAGTGTATTGCATTCTTTCAAATTTTTTAAAGCCAATTATATCTTTAAAAAATTGACCACGCGGTTGAAAATCATCGAAAAGTCGATGCGCCTATGTAAGTCGTGGGCTCAGATACAGGATCATTAACATAGTAATCAACCACATCTTGGACCCTCCGAAAATTGTTGTTTTCTCCCCACCCCTGTTTAAAGTGTCGATTTTTTTGCCCCATAACTATGTTATCCTTGGAACTAAAATCCTTATTGAGTTCTGAAATTGTAATGTAATAAAGTTGTATAAAGATATGAAAATATATTTTATTTTTTTTTATTTATTAGAATAAAACTACAAATCAGCCTACGGCTGTTATCATAGAGTATAAAAAGAAAATAATGTTCATATAAAGAAAAATTAAAAAAATAATAATAATAATAATTAATTCCATAAATTGCTCACAGTTGGCAAACATTTTGGGACCAGAATTATGTGCTGCATTGCCTGCTTATCATGCCTTTACCGGTAGTGACTACACGGCTGCTTTTTTCCGGAAAGGAAAGTTAAAGCCTTTTCACCTCTTAGAAAAAAACATGGAATTGCAAAAAGTTTTTGGATCGCTATTAGTGGAGGCAGATATTTATGACGAAGCAAAAATGCAAGCTATCCAGGAATATACGTCTCTTCTTTATCAAATTAAAAATTGTAATAGTGTGGATTCCGCCAGATTAAGATTGATTGAGACAAGGTATTCTTCAAAAAAAAATAATGAGCAATTTTTAAAAAAAATAAGAGGTTTAGATTCAAGTTTGTTACCACCCTGCTGGAAATCACTAAAACAAAAAATTTTAAGAACAATTTATATTGCTTGCATGTGGAGAAACGCCACATTTAATAAATGTGAGGTCCAAAATCGTGCCTCATTTGGGTGGAGGGAAATCTACGAAAACGATTTGCTTATTCGATACGAGATACACTGGTTTGAAGGAAGACAAACACCCCATAAAGTGGAGGATGTTGTAGAAACTGATACTGAAACTGACGATAATTCTGAAAATGAGGAAGATGCCTTCCTCATTTCCAGTTCAGATTCTTCGGACTCAGATTAGCTACTTGTTTTTTTTTTGTTATTTACTGCGGGGGTTTTTGTGTTTTTGTTGTTGTTATTTTCTGATTTCTGGTAATTTCTTGGTAAAATGACTTCCAAGTTTCATAGGTTCCCCTGAGAAACTCAGATTAGATTGACTGCTATATTTTATTCTTTTTTTACCCATGCTTAAAACAATTATATAATGAAAGTTTCTCTTACCTTCTTATTTATTAATTAGTTATGTTTGTTAATCATTATACATATATATTATTAAACGTTTTTTTATTAATTCGTTTGATTTTAAATTATTGGCTCCACCTTTTTGTCTTTAATTTATTTTTATGTTTCTTTTTACACGCGATAATAGAAAACTAATTAATTATTTTTCTTTAAAATTTATTCCATTTTAACATTTTTTCAAATAACTAATTAGTCATGGTGTTGTTGGTTTTAAATATATAAAAATTTTATCCACACCAGGTTATTTGCAGCCTAACAGAAAATTTTGTAATAAAAAAATTTGGATTATAATGATTATTTTTAGAACGACAGTCCATATTATTAAATACATTTTCATATCTTTATACAACTTTATTACATTACAATTTCAGAACTCAATAAGGATTTTAGTTCCAAGGATAACATAGTTATGGGGCAAAAAAATCGACACTTTAAACAGGGGTGGGGAGAAAACAACAATTTTTGGAGGGTCCAAGATGTGGTTGATTACTATGTTAATGATCCTGTATCTGAGCCCACGACTTACATAGGCGCATCGACTTTTCGATGATTTTCAACCGCGTGGTCAATTTTTTAAAGATATAATTGGCTTTAAAAAATTTGAAAGAATGCAATACACTAAAAAATGTAATAATAACTGGTATAAGTTTCAGCCCGTATCTCTATGAGGAAACTTTCGCGTAAAAATTAACAAAAGAATTAATTAATTACCATATGGCCGAACCGCAGGATCTTAGGCAGACCAAGTGTTTTTAATAAAGATTTGTCTGAATTATTACCATAATTTTTTTCAGACCGTATCTCGATGAGGAAAGTGCTTTGTATATACATCTCCGGGACTAATACTGACTCATTTACAAACGTACTTTTAATGCGAAATCCGTGCATCCAAAAAACGCGTATTATTTTAAACATTTCCGAAAATCCTTTTGTAAATGAGTCATAATATCCTGTTTTACCTAATTCTAAAGAATTAAAGATGTAAAACACTCTGTAAATGTTATACAAACCTTTTAGATGGTACATTTAATGTTTTAAACCGGCGCGGCAGTTTGTTCTTTTTTGGTATAATAGCGTTATACAGGGTGCTACCAAACAACTAGGAAAAAGGGGGTAATTCCTGAAATCATTTTAAGAAAAAAAGGTTATATAACCATGTGTCAAAAATCCTTCGTTTCTGTGATACAGGGTGTCAAAGTTTCTCAAAAAAATTTTTAATCTTATAATTACTAAAAAGCTAAACCAGATATTTATTTAAAATAATAATAAAAAAGAGAAATTAATTAACCCTTCATTGTTAACTATGTTTTATTTTCATTAACATAAAAAAGCCAAACTTAAAAAAGAAATTTTGTTGCCTTTGGGCAATGAATTTTTTTCTCGAAAACGGTTAGTTTTATGAAAAAAGAACAAGACATTAATTTTAAAGATCATATTCTAGGGCTTCTACTTATTTTATGAAAATACCAAAAAAGTAACACACAGAAAAGTTGGGGGTGAACAACCCCCATGGTAGCCCCAAATGTGCCCCTTCCAATTATAATTTTTATTTTTTTTTCTACCGCACTATATGCCTAATGGTAAGAAAATTACCTGTGCTAAGTTTTAAATAAATATCTGGTTTAGTTTCTTGGTAATCTTAAAAAAAAAGTTTTTTTTAGAAACCCTGTATCTCAGAAAAGAAGGATTTTCGGACACATGTTTATATGAACTTTTTTAGTTAAAATGTGTCCAGGAATTACCCCCTAGTTATTTGGTAACACCCTGTATTTGATAAAAGTATAAAATTCAAAGTAATGTCAGTTAGCGTCAGGAACGACGGATGGTATGACAGCTCTCCTAGGTTACCCCAACCAATTTGTGTACGAATACGCTTCATTAATTAATCATGATACAGGTTACCATATTACTATCCATTCACCATTTATTTAAACCAGAGTAGGCGAGCCATAAGGTGACAGATTTTACCCTGTATATTTTCATTAATGTCACTTGTGTTTGCTGGTTATGTAAGAAAAGTCAAAAAAATAAAAAATGCATTTAAAAACATGTTCAAGGCATCTGACTCAAAAATAATGTTCTCCACAATACAGAAGTATTTATCTTTTTATTAAATTACTTTATAATGCACTAATCATTAAACTATTTAAAAGTTTACACAAAATAGGAATTATTTATGTAAGTACTCACTGTTACGAAGCCCTTTTAGGTATTATAGGATAAATTAGCACTTTTACAAAAATTTCTACAATTTTCTTTATAAATTCTTACGTCCCAAGCAGAAATCGATTCTTTTTTCCAATTTACGCCTGTTTTATGTAACTGTCATATTAATTGTGGCATTTTTGAATTTTTTGTGTCAGTAAATTAGAAATTTAATACCAACTTTGTGGAAAATTCAACTTTTCAAAGAAAAAGGTTCTAATTTTCATAGGTGACTGCGGTTTTTTTAAAACATGAATAGATGGTATATGTTCTTAATTATTTCTTCGCAGTTATTTTTTTTTAATAATAACAATATTGGATAGGTGACACCCATAAAAGAGAAACATAGAATGGAAAGGATTCAATCTTATATTGAAGACATTAATGCTGATCTGAAAATGCCACCAATTCATTATAACAGCGCACTGACCATGGCTGCCGTAGCTTTTCTTGAAATGAGAATATTAAGAAACTTAACTGGTGTGCATGTTTTAAAAGTGGCTTTGGCAGAAACTTTCAAAGAGGTTAGTTCATACCGGGTGTTTCTTTTCAAACAGATACTATAGCCCAATCATTCTAAAAATGCCCCCAGAAAAAAATCCCAACCAAGATCTGCTTATGCAGGTTTGTAGCCCCCAGGAACATAAAAGTGAAAAATTCCCACAAAATTTCCGTGACGTTTAGCCACCATCTTGCATAGAAGTGAGGAGTTAGTTTCTTGTTAATACCTAAACTATTCGGCACTTTTAAAAAAAGTTTTAAAAATTTTTGGGAACATTATTTTAATAAAAATACAATCATTTTTATAAAAATAATAAATCACCAATGTAAACGATTTTATAACACTTTGAAAATGTGCTAATTTGGTCCTACAGAGAACGCTGCAATCTATGCTTCAGGACTCTATGACTAAGATAGACGATTATGATGAAATAAGGTGATTTTCAAAGAGCTATAGAATCGTTAATATTGGTAATTTATTATTTATTTAAAAATGATTGTATTCTTATTAAAATAATGTTCCTAAAAATTTTCAAAACTTTTTTCAAAAGTGCCGAATAGTTTAGCTATTAACAAAAAACTAACTCCTCACTTCTATGCAAGGTGGGTGCTAAACGTCACGGAAATTTTGTGGGAATTTTTCACTTTTATATTCCTGGGGGTAGTGCCTACAATCCTGCATAAGCAGATCTTGGTTGGGATTTTTTTCAAAGGAACCTACAAAGGAGATCGCACTTTATATGGGCAAAATGGCTCCGCGAGGATGTTGCTGCAATTTTTATATGTTGTAATTGGGAAAATTCTCTAAAGGCTCTCAAAATCTGGTCAAAATTGTATGATAGGTTTGTCTTCTACGACCAAATAACACAATTTTTTGACTGAAAAATTAAATATTTTTCTATGCTTGACTTTTTAGTAAAACTTGTCATCTGTGATAATCTTTCAATTTTTTAATTATTGGAAATGTCACGCAAGAATACAAAATTCAAAATGACAACATTGACAGATTTTATTTTTCAAATATAAGTTTTCAAATAGCATACATTTTTCAGTTCTTTCTTGGGTAAGCTTAAATAAGATAAACAAAACATCAAAAGTTGCTGAAGCTAAGTGAAAGAGAGTATCATTGAAGCAATAAACATGGTAAAATAAATAAAAGCTGGATAAAAACTTTCTAGGTATTTTTTTAGGATGATGAACAAAGCAATGTTAGGCGTAAGGATATGTTTAGGAAGAAAAAAATATCTTCTGGATAAGCTGCAACAAGACCATTTTAGCAGAAGAACGTGTTCGAGTTGGATAATGTAAACAAAGTTGGGTTTTTTTTTTGAAAGAAGTACAAGTTTGCACACGTTTCAGAAATGCAACAAGACACCAATGTCGAGCATCGTATATACCAAGAAACGTTGGGGACTTGAAATAATAAACCTCTCCTTTCTTATTTAATAATATTTGACTTGTTGTCTTGTTTTAAACAAAAATATATTTTTGGAATGGTGTTAAATAATCGTATTATTTACTAAAAACATCTTATTAAAGAATAGTTAACAAAAATAGCCTGAAAGTAACCCATGTCTGTCGCACTTGTGCTATTGAACTTGCAAGTTTAATAAAATATGCCCCAATAATAGCTTCCTGATCACACCTTTTATTTAAAAACAATCTACGAATTAATAAAAAGACAAAATATTATTACATAAAAAACTAGAGATTTATTATTTCAGGATTTCCAATGTTTCTTCGTTGCGGTTTTGTACCAGCATTTTGAACAGTTTCTAAAAGTTTGGTCCACATTTGCCCCATGTTTGGCATAACCCACATACCAAAGAACACTGGCTACAAGAGCTCCGGATTTGCATGTGAATAACCACTACTAGGCTCCATCCCCAATTATTATACGATGCCCGAAATTGGTGTCTTGTTGCATTTCTGAAACGTGTGTAAACTCGTACTTCTTTCAAAAAAAAAACCCAACTTTGTTTACATTATCCAACTCGAACACGTTCTTCTGCTAAAATGGTCTTGTTGCAGCTTATCCAGAAGATATTTTTTTCTTCCTAAACATATCCTTGCGCCTAACGCATTGCTTTGTCATCATCCTAAAAAAATACCTAGAAAGTTTTTATCCAGCTTTTATTTATTTTACCATGTTTATTGCTTCAATGATACTCTCTTTCACTTAGCTTCAGCAACTTTTGATGTTTTGTTTATCTTATTTAAGCTTACCCAAGAAAGAACTGAAAAATGTATGCTATTTGAAAACTTATATTTGAAAAATAAAATCTGTCAATGTTGTCATTTTGAATTTTGTATTCTTGCGTGACATTTCCAATAATTAAAAAATTGAAAGATTATCACAGATGACAAGTTTTACTAAAAAGTCAAGCATTGAAAAATATTTAATTTTTCAATCAAAAAAATGTGTTATTTGGTCGTAGAAGACAAACCTATCATACAATTTTGACCAGATTTTGAGAGCCTTTAGAGAATTTTCCCAATTACAACATATAAAAATTGCAGCAACATCCTCGCGGAGCCATTTTGCCCATATAAAGTGCGATCTCCTTTTAATTAGAATAATTGGGCTACGCAGTTTTATTTAATGTTTGATGTCCGCAGATAGGTGTATATACGCCTTACTATTTTGCCTACAAAGCAAAATACTTGAAACATCTTTTATGGTTCAATATTAATTCCACATTACCAGAGGACGTAAAAGCGACCGAAAGTGTTAGAAAAGTGTGTAAACAAATGAAAGATGAGCTAACAGAAATCGTCACAGGAGATGCATATCATGACATGATGCCTGATTGGTGGTCATCCCAGGACGATCTAGGTAGGGTAGACTAAGGCGCTAAAAGGAGGTGGAGACTTCTTCGCCCTTCGCAAAGTAGGCCTTGCAATTTAGTCCAACTGTCAAATAAGACATCTGTCAGTTGATGCAAATGCCAGTGATCGATTTTTTTTTGCGAAAATTATAAATTTCATTTTTATACATCAAAAACTTCTACAAAATTAAAATAAAACTGTTTAATTACAAACATTACCTGTGACTGCACCTCATACTTGTGAATTTACCAGGATTTCTCTTAAAACTCCGCTTGGATTACGCGACAGACAATTACCCCTGTTAAGAAATGATTTTTTTACAAAATATAAAAACACAGTGCTTAATTTACGTGCGAAACCAGTTATTTAATATTTATTGAATGTTTTATAGTCCTTTTTATTTAAAATAAGCGTTAATTTTGGTAAAACTTTGGCAATTGGTAAGTGTTTAAAAATATTTTTATAAATCTCATTATGTGTGCACGTTTTTTATTAAAAAACTTTTCTTATTTCAATAAATTATTAAAAATCAATAATCACAATTACTTTACTTGCATTTACACGAATATTCTTCTTGTGGATGCACCGGACGATAAAAAAAGCATATTAAAACACTTTGCCCTCAATATTAGTTTCGTCGTAGAATCCAAGCGAAGTTTAGGAGAAATCTTGATAAATTTACAAGGATGAGGTACTGGCACAGGTAAAAATTGTAATTAAACAGTTGAATATTAGTTTTGTAGCTGTTCTTGCTTTATAAAAGTAAATTTAACATAACTCACAAATCTGACAGGTAATTTTTGTGATGACATTTCTATATCACCCAACCTAAAATTTGTTTTTTGACAATTGGACTAAATTACCCAGCCCTCTTGTTGAAAATGTTTACCCTAGGGATGTCTCTATCTTTTATTACAGCGATCTTAAGAATACCAACTGACCGCATCTACCTGAAAAGACTACTAGCTGGCCGCGCCTAATTGCAGGGTGCATGGTCGAAGTGGCCGCGCGATATTTCTGGTTTGGTCGTACTGGCCGCGACTCATTAACTTCCTTTTACCTAGATTTATTTTTTTGTATCCGATGTTTTATTTAGTTTTGATATAAGAAAATTATAAAAAAGAGAATACTTTGGATAATATACAGACTTTTATTATCATTAAAACAAGCCAGCAACGTTGAAAGTACTCAATGCATGTGTTTTTAAGTCTTATTGTTACCGACAGACTTTTTTAAAAGCACCGGTGGACACATCCGCTGGGGGACACTAGGTTAGATAGGTTAGGGTAAATTTTGCTGCTAAAAAGAATATTTAAACAAATGTGCTTATGTCATCAAACTGCAATTAATCATTTTTTCAATAATATATTGATAGTTATCGTTGTTATTTTATAAAAATAAAATTCGTTTGGTGTTTATACTCATCCATCCACAAAACTTCTGAGACAGCTCCTTTTCTACCAGCTAAACATGGAAGCAGGTAGAAAAGGTACGCGGCCAGCTCCACCATGACCCATGCAGTAAAATGCGGCCAGCTCCACCAAATCACCCCTCATTAAATTTTATAGCGCGGCCACCTCGTATAAGAGTGCCTTGAAGAATTGACAGTTATTGTCGCCTTATAGAGTGACGCCATGTATCATTCTTTCCCTGTCATACAGATAACGTCATTAATTGTGATTGTAAGTTGTAATTGTTGTCACTTTGGCTATAACGTTGATGACGTTATCTGTAGGACAGAGAAAGAATGATGCATGGCGTCACTCTATAAGGCGACAATAACTGTCAAAATCATCAAGGCACTCTAGCTCGGACCTTCTCTAAAACCGTTAATATTCATCCTAGAGCAAACATTTTTGCAGATTCGTTCGTTTCATGACTTTTTAAGACTTTTATTTTTTGTGCGTCTGTCTGTCTGTAACGAAATTTGTTATCACGATAACTGAAGAACGGTTTATTCAATTGACTTGATATTTGGTACAAAAATCAATCTCATTTAGGGAAAAAACCCTATTGTTTTTGAAGAAAAACAAATAATAAATAGAGGGTAGATACCACCCCCAAAGTTGAAAAAAATTCATATTTTGGTTAATATCAATTTTACGAAAAAAATATTCTTAATAAAATTAAAGACTGTATTTTTCCCTATAAATAAGCATAAGGTAGTTTTTTTTTATCCCCACCCCTTTACGAAAAAAATACGTTTTTTTTAATAAAATAAAAAACGCACCTTTTTAATCATTCACTGCGAAGAGTATCATACAGAATATGTAACAATTATATAACAAAGTTATTTTTTTGCCAAAGATGCTTGCTTAAATTCAACCTATACGACAGAGGATATGGAACAGCTTATTCATGAAATACGTTATGTGCCTGAGGAAATTGATGGAAGATTTAGCGAGGAGGATTACCCGGAATACATCGATATTAAGGGACTGGACAAGTTAGTCCATGTAAGTCCTTTTTAGTCCAATTATTCTAATTAAAATTTGTAGGTTCCTTAGAAAAAAATCCCAACCAAGATCTGCTTATGCAGGATTGTAGGCACTAGCCCCAGGAATATAAAAGTGAAAAATTTCCACAAAATTTCCGTGACGTTTTGCCCCCATCTTGCATAGAAGTGAGGAGTTAGTTTTTTGTTAATACCTAAACTATTCGGCACTTTTGAAAAAAATTTTAAAAATTTTCAGGAACATTATTTTAATAAGAATACAATTATTTAAAAAAACAATAAATCACCAATATTAACGATTCTATAGCTCTTTAAAAATCACTTTATTTCATCATAATCGTCTATCTTAGTCATAGAGTCCTGAAGCATAGATTGCAGCGTTCTCTGTAGGACCAAATTAGCACATGTTCAAAGTGCTATAAAATCGTTCATATTGGTGATTTATTATTTTTTTAAAAATGATTGTATTCTTATTAAAATAATGTTCCTAAAAATTTTTAAAACTTTTTTCAAAAGTGCCAAATAGTTTAGTTATTAACGAAAAACTAACTCCTCACTTCTATGCAAGATGGGCGCTAAACGTCACGGAAATTTTGTGGGAATTTTTCACTTTAATGTTCCTGGGGGTAGTGGCTACAAATCTGCATAAGCAGATCTTGGTTGGGATTTTTTTCAGGTGGCATTATTAGAATGATTGGGCTATGTGTAAAAAAACTAAAAATTTAATTTTTTTTTATTTATGATTATTATAAGGATGTCTAAAAATTGGCGCATAAAACGAAATGTTACATTGTTGGGGCATGCCTAGGTAACATCAAAAAATTGTCAAAAAAAAAAAAAAATATTCTTGGAGATATTAGACCCCAAAGTGCAAAACTTCAAACGCTTATAGCTTGAAAATAACAGCACATATTAACGAAAAAAATGGCTAAATACGAAGGCAAAATCTTTCTAAAATTATTGTACCATTTGCTTATCTTTTAAACTGGTAAATAAAATGTTTATAATTTATTTAATTTTACAAAAACTTTATGAAATGAAGCTGACAACAATGTCAATAAAATCTGGTGCAAAAATGTATGATCAAGAATCTAGATGAGTTTTTAAGATGTATTTTCACGATCAGTGTTGCCGAACTTATGCAACTTTGTTGGCATTTTTCTCCATGAATATAACAGATGGATTTTGTTTGATAATTTTCTAGGGTTCTCTGAGAATTCCCCAAGAGCGTAGCATTGCGTTTATGCGCCAATTTTTGGACACCCTGTACTTTTTTTCCTATTTTAGAATAAACTAACAAATACCGAAATTCTGAGAAAATGCAAAACATACGCTACTCATGACTTAGGTCATTATCTACAGCTTCCACCGTTTATTCCCAATTCTACCACCGTAACAGAACTATATCCAAATATCATAGTTCACGACCCACAAAGAAATATGTCAAATATTGTGATCCAAGGTGGAAATACCTTTGTGCATTTGCCTGACCGATTACTACAAAGTGATAATGACACTCTTCAATTAACTGTAAGTATTAGAACAGTCAATCCGTATGGTATGTGGATATCGACAAAATTCCTGATAGGACTGCCTTTTTTATATGATGTAACTGGATGTCCAAAGAGTAAAACCCCAAATTGGCGTATATCTACCTATTGCAGAAATGGAGTTATGGCCCCTTAAAGGGCTCCCTTTAATTCATCACGGTGGAACTGCACCAAATTTTGGAAATAAATGTCAAATAAGGTTTTGCAAAAAATTTTATAAAAAAAAAATCTTTAAAAAAATTCTTTCAACCCCTAAATAGCCCCCAAAGAGTAATAACCAATCACGTTAGATTTACACCAAATTTTGCAAATAGATGCATAATAAGATGCTTAAAAATATTTCCTTATAACTTTTTTCAAAAAATAATTCCTTTGCCCCATAAACGAAGGGACGTCCTTTAAGGGGAACATAGAATTTTTTTTTGAAAAAAAGTTACTAATAAATATTTTGTAGCATCTCATTTTACATCTATCTGCAAAATTTGGTGTAAATCCAACGTAATTGGTTATTACTCTTTGGGAGCTATTTAGAGGGTGAAAGAATTTTTTTTTATTAAAATCTTTTTAAAACCTTTGACATCTATTTGAAAAATTTGGTGCAGTTTCACCGTGATGAATTAAAGGAGGCCCTTTGGGGGGCCATAACTCCGTTTCTGCAATAGGTAGATATACGCCAATTTGGGGTTTTACTCTTTGGACATCCAGTTACATCATATAAAAAAGGCGACCCTACCAGGAATTTTGTCGATGTACTCTCATTATTATACTCCTCGCAGACAAAGTCGAAAACGAGGAGTATATTGTGATTGTTTTGAAAATTCTAAAATCGTCAAAAATCGTCGTAGAGCAAAAATTCTTGCAGATTCGTGCGTTTCATCGAATTTTGAACAACTTTCAAAAAATCCGTCCGTCCGTCTGTCACGTTTTTTGTAAACACGATAACTTAAGAACGAATAGCCTAATCGTGTTCAAATTTGCAGGAAAAATTGTTCTCATTAAAATCTTGGTTGGGATTGTTATTGGAAAAAATCGGATAATAACAAGGGGGGTAAAGGTACCCCCAAACTGGTAAAAAATTCATATTTCAGTTATTATAAATTTAAGAAAAAAAAAATTTGCGTAATATTAAAGTCCTTTTAACTCTTTACAAAAATTATTTTAAAACTTTTTTGATCCGACCCCCCATTAGCCCCCCAATTAAAAAAAACGCCGTATTTTCGTTATTATTTGATTTACTAAAAAAATTTCTTCTAAAAAATTAAAGAAAATGTCATTCTGTATTTAAAATAATTTTTCTAATTTTTTTTTGTTAAGTTATTAGGGCATAAAAGGCTAAAAGAAAGGTTTTTAGTAATAAAAAAGTTCTAAGTCCCATAGGTCTTGACCTTGGTCTAGGTGGCTTTGCAAAAACATTCGAAACACAGTAGCATCTTTCAAAGTCAAATTAAATCCTAAACGTCAGTGTCAGAATTCATATTTATACTCTTCGCTAATAAATATTTTTTTTTGCAAAAGAAAGTTAATAGTTTGATCTCTTCGCAGATTTTAAAAAAAAAACTTGCTTTTATAAAATATTGTGATTATTACTGCGAGGAGTATCCTATTAAATGTCGGCATTTTATAATAAAACCTAACCCACTCAATGATCTAACCTATTCACTGATCTAACCCATTTCTAGTTTAGGACTAGAGTGCCTTGATTATTTTGACAGTTATTGTCGCCTTATAGAGTGGCGACATGCATCATTCCATACAGATAACGTCATTAATTGTGATTGTAAGTTGTAATTGTTGTCACTTTGGCTATAACGTTGATGACGTTATCTGTATGACAGAGAAAGAATGATGCATGTCGTCACTCTATAAGGCGACAATAACTGTCATCAAGGCACTCTATTTAGGACAGATTGACTGTAGTAAAGGTGCTCCAAAAATTAAAAATGTTTTTAAGATTTGCACCGAAAATGATACTAGTTATTGGTGGAACCCGCAAGTAAAAATTCTATCAGAAGTTGCTCATATTATGATCGAAAACGCGAACGATGAAAAAAACCCAATTGGTATAACGACCCTACAAAAACCGATCAACATCATATTCAGACAAGTCAAGCGGTTTTTTGAGTATCAAACATGGAATAAATTGACCAGATCCATACAAATAAATAGAAAAGTTGCTATACGTAAAACTGATGTGTCGACAGGGCAGACTCCTTTGTTTAACCATGAGAGTAATGAAACTGCTTTTGTTGATGACCAAATAACTGTTATTGTGCTGGAAACCGCTTCGATTAACCCGGTTTCGGTTTACTTTAAGGATTGTGACGTACCTTTTTCATTTGACGTAAGTAAAAATGTCATTTCATTGGGCATGTTTCACAAGTAACAAATTTAAAAATAAAAAGTAGACTTAGGCATGAGCTTTCACTAAAAATCTCGTGTTTATCCAGTGGTTGGTTTAGGTGTTCTAGCGCTCCAAAGTTTGAATTTTTGGGGCACTTCCCCTCGATTTTGGGGCACTTCCCCTATCCCTTCCACTATCTTAAGGTATATTACATTGCTTAGCAACATAAAAATGTATTCTTTTCTATGTTTTTTAAGTCAACGCTTAGTGACAGATTAGCTAAAATATGAAGTATTTTTATCTTTTTTTTAATTTATTTATCGTGGTGTTAATAAAAAATACCGAAAATGTAAGTAAAACAATAAATTAAGTAAAAAAATAGAAAATGTCACTTTGACAATGAAGTAAAAGTATAGATTCAAGAAGGTGGAAGGGGAAAAATGGCTGTTAAAGCTGGTCCAATTTAACGTAATTTTTAAATTTAATTTATTTTTTGTCTCGAAAAGTAGAGACTTGTGTAGTCTAAAAATTGGTAAAACAACATAGTTTAATAAGGGGAATCGTTTAAGCAAATAAAATTTTTTCATGAAACTAGCCCATTAGACACCGTCAAGTCCTACGTCACATTTCACAGAAGTGCATTAAAATACCATCTGAAATTTTTTTAGGCAACCAACATTACGGACCAAAGAAAATGGTCTCTTTTTTTCTTATTCTGTGTTTCCAACATTGGTATTTTTAAAACATTATTAAAAGAAAAAATAAGAAAGTTTCCTAGGTCCCATTGGTGTAAAAATGTTCCTTAATATCTTATTTACGATATTTTAATTTAAAATTACCCGTGAATCTACCGTAAGAATTAAAAAATCCCTTATTAATCTGATGATGATCACGCACCAAGATGTCAGCTTTAAACGCAAATTGCTTGAGAAAGCAACCATATCAAGGTGTATGGTTTGTTCTAGGTAATAGAAAGAAATGTTAATTTTACAATGGTACTTACCTGACCTCTTGATATGGTTGTTTTCTCAAGCCATTTGCGTTTAAAATTTACATCTTGGAGGGTGCACAACATTAACACATAAACTGTATGTTATAGAGTTTTACAATGAACTAAAGTTGAAAAATCGAATTTAAGACATTATAGCACATTTTTATACCAAGGGTTCCCTAAGAAAGGCTTTTATTTTCATAAAATATTGTTTTAAAAAAGTGGCTAAATCTGACAGAATCAAAATTCTACTTCACAGACAGTTTTTTAATGTAGATTTGTAATTTGTGACGTAGGACTTGACCGTGTCCTGCCATTTGAGACTTCATTTTTATTCTAGACCGTTATTGTGCATTTTCGTCGACCAGTTATGGCAGATTTTGCAAACAAGTCAGAGCAAGTATCAAGTGATCATATTCGGCTTCTTGTTCACCCCTGGATAGATGGTGATTCATATTTTCTGATTGGGGTGTTACCAACAAAAGAAATGGTAAAAAAAAAACATGAATCTTTTTTTTAATTGACGCTGTATTTTAGATGGAATCAATATCTAAAAACGAAACAGGAGTGATGCATGAACCCCCATTTATATTTTCAGTTTATAGCGTAAATGTGTTTTGCACATATTGGGATTTTACAACTTCTCTTTGGCAATACGCCTGTCCTGTAAGTTTAGGAAGAATACTAACTGGGCATATACGAGGTGGCCGCGCTATAAAATTTAATAAGGGGTGATTTGGTGGAGGTGGCCATATTTTACTGCATGGGTCATGGTGGAGCTGGCCGCGGTACCTTTTCTACCTGCTTCCATGTTTAGCAGGTAGAAAAGGAGCTGTCTCAGAAGTTTTGTGGATGGATGAGTATAAACACCAAACGAATTTTATTTTTATAAAATAACAACGATAACTATCAATATTTTATTGGAAAAATGATATTCATTGCAGTTTGGTGACATAAGCACATTTGTTTAAATATTCTTTTTAGCAGCAAAACTTACCCTAACCTACCTAACCTAGTGTCCCCCAGCGGATGTGTCCACCAGTGCTTTTAAAAAAGTCTGTCGCTAACAATAAAACTTAAAAACACATGCATTGAGTACTTTCAACGTTGCTGGCTTGTTTTAATGATAATAAAAGTCTGTATATTATCCAAAGGATTCTCTTTTTTATAACTTTCTAATATCATAACTCAATAAACCATCGGATACAGAAAAATAAATCTAGGTAAAAGGAAGTTAATTAGTCGCGGCCAGTACGACCAAACCAGAAATATCGCGCGGCCACTTCGACCATGCACCCTGCAATTAGGCGCGGCCAGCTAGTAGTCTTTTCAGGTAGATGCGGCCAGTTGGTATTCTCCCGAAAAGACTACTAGCTGGCCGCGCCTAATTGCGGGGTGCTTTGTACTCATTCTTCCACAAAATTCCCGCCACAGCTCCTTTTTTACCTGCTAAACATGGCAGCAGGTAGAAAAAATGCCGCGGCCAGCTCCACCATGACCTATGCAGGAAAATGCGGCCAGCTCGACCTAAGTACCCTCATTATATTTTATGACGCGGCCAGCTCGTATATGCCTTAAGTTTAACCCGCCAAAAAAAAACAAGCTAGGTAATTTTTAAAGCAAAACACCTTTTTTTTAAGGGGGTTGAACAAAAATTTCACCAGGAAATAAACTGCACTTGCACTCATTTATCGGTTATGGGTTCGGCAGCAGTTTTTAATTTTATATCGGTTCAAGAACCAGATTTTTTGGTCGATGTAACCGAACAGCCAGGAGGTTATGCCAGCTTGGTTATTATGTTAACAGTAATTGTGACATTTTTATTATATTGTCTTGCGTTTTTGACTGGATTACGACCTAATAGGGTAGGTTTTTTTTTTAAACAATTTTCTAAAGATCCATAGACATACCTTAAGACTAGGGTTTCAAATTCACAGATCTTCTAATCTGTGCTCCTAGAAGCTCGTATAAGTCATAAGCTCCCGTCAATTCTACTAAATAGCACATCTACATGAGGGTCCCATCGTATATTTAAACTAAATGTAGTTTTGAAAACTACAAAAATAGGGCTACAAACGTATTATGGTTTCATTTAAATCGGTTATTTCTTTGTGTCGAAAATCTGACTTCAAAAATCATTATACTATTTTTTTTCGACTACGGATACATTTTTTGGTTTCTATACGTTACGTAGTCTGTGCCAAACCATAATAAGTACGTTAATTTACCAGCTTTTAAATGATTAAAATTGCAACTTACGTTTTTCGCTAATGTAGATGTGCGCGTTCATAAATTTCAATGTAGAAAAAAAAACACCAAAAGTACTAGTTTACCATATTTTTATTATTTCTTGCACTCAGTACCACTTCTATGTATCACAAACATCCTAAATATTTTTAATCATAGTTATTGATGTATTACTCCTTGCATATTTTGTTGAAATTTCGAAAATAACGGACATTCAGGGAGATGACTTTTACGAACTTTTGAGTGCATAGAACATCCCATTTGTGAATTTGAATCTATAGCCTTAACGTTTATGTGCCAATTTTGGGACACCTTGTTTGATAAATTTTTTTACAGTACTCACGGGGTTCAATTTATTTATTGAGCGATTGCCACGAATCCAGCAAAAATGCTTATTTGGTTTGTGTTCGAACCGGAAATAAATATTTGTCTGGAACAACTTCCAATATAACGTTTAGGATTCATGGAAGTCAAGCCTCTTCAAAGGTAAAGGCCGATTTATAGAACGTTACTTTCACTTTACTTCCGCTTTACTTCAGCGTAACTTTACAAAAAATTAAATAAAATACATGGGAATGTATTAGCAAATTTATACTTTACTTTAGCGCTACTTTGCTGATTCATTTAGCTGTAAGTAGTACTGTCAAAAGCCGAGTTTGGCCGATCATGCGCAAAATCTGCAAAAATGAGATATTTACCCTTATTGTCAAGGCTGGTGATTACGGAATATCGCTTCGTACGAAACCTGCTGGTCTTCTTATGTAGGTTTGGTACGAAGCGATATTCCGTAATTACCGCCCAGGTGTAAATAGTCAGAAGTCGCGAGTTCAGACACATGCGCTTAACTGATCCCATTTCACGTAACTTTGCAATCTATAAATTAAGCAAATTTGTTAAGTTACGCAGAAGTGAAGTAACGCCGAAGTAAAGTGAAAGTAACGTTCTATAAATCGCCCTTTTAAAAGTGATCACTTTTATGCGTAAATTTTACTTAAAACGTTTTTTAAAGGCACATGTATTCAATTATCCAGATCCAGAAAAATTGCTACTTCAAACGAATTCGGAATGTGATTTTCTGCTCTTAACTGAAAAATTTCTTGGAAATTTGGACGAACTAGAGCTTTGGTCCTACTCCAGTGGATCATTTCCGTCCTGGTAAGTTTTCGCAAGAATACACACGGTCAACTCCTACGTCACAGATCACAAATTCACATTATAAAACTGTCTGTGAAGTAGAATTTTGATTCTGTCAGATTTAGCCACTTTTTTAGAACAATATTTTGTGAAAATATAAGGCTTTCTTTGGGAATCCTTGGTATTAAAACGTGCTATAATGTCTTAAACTCGATATTTCAAATTTAGTTCATTGTAATACTCTATAATATACAGTTTATGTGTTAATGTTGTGCACCCTCCAAGATGTAAATTTTAAATGCAAATTGCTTGAGATAACAACCATATCAAGAGGTCTGGTAAGTACCATTGTAAAATTAACATGTTTTTCTATTAGCTAGAACAAAGCATACCCCTTGATATGGTTGCTTTCTCAAGCAATTCGCGTTTAAAGCTGATATCTTGGTGGGTGATCATCATCATCAGATTAATAAGGGATTTTTTTATTGTTGCGGTAGATTCTCGGGTAATTTTAAATTAAAAAATCGTAAATAAGATATTAGGGAACATTTTTACACCAATAGGACCTGAATAACCTTCTTATGTTTCTTTAAATATTGTTTTAAAAAGACCAATGTTGAAAACACAGAATGAGAAAATAATGACCATTTTCTTTGGTCCGTAATGTTTGCTGCCCAAAAAAATTTCACAGATAGTGTTTTAATGCACTTCTGTGAACTGTGACGTAGGGCTTGACGGTGTCTTGCATCATAACATGAATGTAACTTTTTATTTTCATACTTTTTTCAGGTATTGTCACAGTATAACAATAGTGGATTTACAAACGGATCGATCCTACTATTTTGAGATTAAAAAACGGTTTGAAATTGATCTAAAAACCGTTGTCACTCTCACAGCCAAGCCAACACATGAATTAGGGAATTGTTGGCAAAAATTTGTTCGGTTAATAACCTTTGATAGGGTCATTTGGCGAATTAGCGCAGAGTAAGAAAAAAAAATGTTAAGAGCCCGACACTCAGTCCTTATACCATGTAGAGGGGCTGCGGTGGCCAAAATAGACCAAAGACTAGTTGAACGGATATATTTTCATCATGAATATGTGTCTAGAGTAGCCACCTACCACCAGTTATACTATAGGCTTGACCTTGGTCTAATTCAGCACGTTTTTATGCAAATGTTTACAAAACTTAGACCGCACATAATTTAGTTATTTCTTATCCGATTTTGAAGAACTTGGTGTCATTAGAAAGATAATTTATTTTGTAATACTTATTGTTTTTTAAAAATCGATTTTGAGGCTCGATTTAAAAAAGAAAAACAGTTGTTGTTTTTAGTACAGTTTCCCCTTCTTTAAACTGTTATTTTTACCAAACTAGGGCTACAAAACAAAATGTGCCAAACAATAAGTATTTTAAAAGGAGCTAACATTATACAGTTAAAATTTTAAAACAATTGTTCTAATAATAAAGCTAAAAATTGCGGTCTAAGTTGTACACAAGTTTGCATAAGAGAAAGTGGGTAGTCGGGCTCTTAAGGCAGTGTTTGCTAATGTTTGTTTTTTAGTTTTACCGATGACAGTATGTCTTTTATAAAGCGATTAACTGTCTGTTATTTTGCGATTATTAACATTTATCTAATGTTGTTTATTATGTATAAATATTTCACGTTTCTTCATTACCAATTGTATTATATACATTTTAATATGGCATGTCTATTTTCTGCTATGGTTGTATCCACTGTGGCATTTTTATTTACACTAGGACTGCAATTATTATTTCGGTAAGTAATAGCCCAATCATTCTAATAATGCCCCCAGAAAAAAATCCCAACCAAGATCTGCTTATGCAGGTTTGTAGGCACTACCCCTAGGAACATAAAAGTGAAAAATTCTTACAAAATTTCCGTGACGTTTAATCTTGCATAGAAGTGAGGAGTTAGTTTTTTGTTAATACCTAAACTATTTGGCACTTTTGAAAAAAGTTTTAAAAATTTTTAGAAACATTATTTTAATAAGAATACAATCATTTTTAAAAAAATAATAATTTACCAATATAAACGATTTTATAGCACTTTGAAAATGTGTTAATTTGGTCCTACAGAGAACGCTGCCAATCTATGCTTCAGGACTCTATGACTAAGATTTCATTATGATGAAATAAGGTGATTATCAAAGAGCTATAGAATCGTTAATATTGGTGATTTATTTTTTTTTTTTAAATGATTGTATTCTTATTAACATAATGTTCCTAAAAATTTTTAAAACTTTTTTTAAAATGTGCCAAATAGTTTAGGTATTAACAAAAAACTAACTCCTTACTTCTATGCAAGATGGGGGCTAAACGTCACGGAAATTTTGTGGGAATTTTTCACTTTTATATTCCTGGGAGTAGTGTCTACAATCCTGCATAAGCAGATCTTGGTTGGTATTTTTTTATAAGGAACCTACAAATTTTAATTAGAATAATTGGGCTAAATGTCTGAAATAAAAAATTGGACATGTCTTTAAAAAATGGTTTTTATTTTAGAAGATCAAAAGTTCAGTTATTGACTGCGATTAGTACACATCAAAATGATAAAAGATTTCCTGTTAAAGCCACATATGCACTATGGTATGTCAACAAAAAATTGTGTTATTTAAGACTAGGGTTTCAAATTCACAGATATTCTAATCTGTGCTCCTAGAAGCTCGTATAAGTCATGAGCTCCTGCCAATTCAACTAAATAGCACCTCTACATGAGGGCCCCATCGTATATTAAAACTAAATGTAGTTTTGAAAACTGCAAAAATGGGGATACAAACGTACAGTTGAATTCACATAAAAGTGGTACACTGTCAAAGTTGTGTCAAATTTGTTTAATTAAATTAAGCATTAATTTCTTAATTTCTGGATATTTATTAACAGTATTCATAAAATATGGCAAATCAACAAAACAACCATCGGGAATATAATTTAATTATGGCAAAATTAAGACCAAATTTAATTAAACAAATTTGACACAACTTTGAAAGTGTACCACTTTTATGAGAATTTAACTGTATTATGGTTTCATTTAAATCGGTTATTTCTTTGTGTCGAAATATGACTTCAAGAATCATTATACAATTTTTGTTTTTTTTTTTTCGACTACGGATACATTTTTTAGTTCATATACATTACGTGGTGTATGCAAAACCATAATACGGTAATTTACCATGGTTTTTTAAGCTTGTAAATAATTAAAATTGCAACGTTTTTCCCTAATAGATGTGCTCGTTCAAAGATTTCAATGTAGAAAGAAAAACACCAAAAGTACTATTTTACCATATTTTCATTTCTTGCACTCAGTACCACTTCTATGTATCACAAACATTATCCTAAATATTTTTAATCATGGTTATTGATGTATTACTCCTTGCATATTTTGTTGAAATTTCGAAAATAACTGACATTCAGGGAGATGACTTTTTACGAACTTTTAAGTGCACAGAACATTACATTTATGAATTTGGATCTGTAGCCTTACCAATGGTGTTTTTTGTAGGGGATTTTTAATCGCTTACCTAGTAATTGTAATGACAATTTTAATGGTATTCGGAGCGTATATGCGTCCAATTATTGACTATTTTTGGCTTATAACAAGTGTATTAGCCATCCTTATGTTAATGTTTGGGCTAGAATTAATCAAAAATGTGATACAGAACTTAATTACATTTCTTAAGAAAAAAAAAGTGGAATACCTTGACAAAAAACAATGTATGGATATTACACATAAACAAATGCATTATTTGAAGCGAAATTTAGGGCCTGATTGTTTGCGTCCTTATTTGTCCCATCTTTATGCGCCGATTAGTGCAGGAAGAATTAGGGTATGTTTTTAGAAAAAAAAATTAAATTTAAAATTTAGGCACGGTCAACTCCTACGTCACAGATCCACATTAAAAAACTGTCTGTGAAGTACAATTTTGATTCTGTCAGATTTAGCCACTTTTTTAGAACAACACTTTGTGAAAATAAAAGGCTTTCTTATGGAACCCTTGGTATAAAAATGTGCTCTAATGTCTTAAATTCGATATTTCAAGTTTAGTTCATTGTAAAACTTTATAATATACAGTTTATGTGTTAATGTTGTGCCCCCTTCAAGATGTGAATTTTAAACGCAAATTGCTTGAGAAAACAACCATATCAAGAGGTCTGGTAAGTATTATTGTAAAATGAACATTTTTTTTTATTACCTAGAACAAACCATACGCCTTGATATGGTTGCTTTCTCAAGCAATTCGCGTTCAAAGCTGACATCTTGGTGGGTGATCATCATCATCAGATTAATAAGGGATTTTTTAATTCTTGCGGTAGATTCTCGGGTAATTTTAAATTAAAATGTCGTAAATAAGATATTAAGGAACATTTTTACACCAATGGGACCTAAGAAAGTGTCTTATTTTTCTTTAAATAATGTTTTAAAAAGATTAATGTTGGAAACACAGAATAAGAAAAAAATGACCATTTTCTTTAGTCCGTAATGTTGGTTGCCTAAACAAATTTCACAGATAGTATTTTAATGCACTTCTGTGAACTGTGACGTAGGGCTTGACCGTGTTTATTTAAAATAGATACGAAAAATGACTTCGACTAGTAAAAGAAAAATCAGAGATATGTTTAAAAGAACCATATTTTTTACATTGTACCTTGGACTTTTGTATGGAATAGTTCTCTACTTTCGCGATTCAGAAAGTGTGCACTTGGTGTTTAATATATATGACATTCTAACAGGACAAGCCATGAAAAATTTTAGATTTCAACATATCCACAGTCAAGTTGAGTAAGTATATTTTTAATTAAGTGCAATTGAAATAATATTGCAAATTAAAGAGGTTCTAGAAACGTTCCTTGGGGGACACCAAAATAGGAAACGTGTAGCAGCACTTTTTTTTGTTTAAAAAAACCAAAGTAGGAGAGCCTTAGGGTGACAGATTTTATCCTGTATATTGTCATTAATGTCTGTGTTTGCTTGTTATGTAAGAAAAGTCAGAAAAAATTAAAAAATGCATTTAAAAACATGTTCAAGGCATCTGACTCAAAAATAATAGTCTCAACATACAGAAGTATTTTTTTTTATTAAATTACTTTATAATGCACTAATCATTAAACTATTTAAAAGTTTACACAAAATAGGAATTATTTATGGAAGTACGCACTGTAAGAAGCCCTATTAGGTATCATAGGATAAATTAGCACTTTTACAAAAATGTCTACAGTTTTCTTTATAAATTCTCACATCTCAAGCAAAAATTGCTTTGTTTTTCCAATTTTTACGCTTGTATTATGTAACTGTCATATTATTTTTGGCATGTTTCAATTTTCTATGACAGTATTACAATTTGAAATGTAATGCCAACTTTGTGGAAAATTCAACTTTTCAAAGAAAAAGGTTCTAGTTTTTATAGGTGACTCTGGTTTTTTTAAACAGTGAATGGATAGTATACAGGGTGTTACCAAATAACTAGGAAAAAATTTAGGGGGTAATTCCTGAACCCATTTTAAGAAAAAAAATTCACATAAACATGTGTACGAAAATCCTTCGTTTCTGAGATACAGGGTGTCAAAGATTCTCAAAAAAAAATTTAATCCTAAGATTACTAAAAAGCTAAACCAGATATTTATTTGAAATAATGATAAAAAAAAAGAAATTAGTTAACCATGTTTTATTTTTATTAACATAAAAGAGCCAAACTCAAAAAACAAATTTTGTTGCCTTTGGGCAATGAATTATTTTCTCTAAAACGGTTAGTTTTATAAAAAAAGAACAAGACATTAATTTAAAAGATCATATTCTAGGGCTTCCAATTATTTTATGAAAATACCAAAAAAGTAACACAAAAAAAGTTGGGGGTGAACAACCCCCATGGTGCCCCCAAATGTGCACCTTCCAATTATAATTTTTATTTTTTTTCTACCGCACTTTATGCCTAATGGTAAGAAAATTACCCGTGCTAAGTTTTAAATAAATATCTGGTTTAGTTTCTTGGTAATCTTAAAAAAAAAGTTTCTTTTTTTAGAAACTTTGGCACCCTGTATCTCAGAAACGAAGGATTTTTTGACACATGTTTATATAAACTTTTTTTCTTAAAATGGGTGCAGGAATTACCCCCTGATTTTTTCCTAGTTATTTGGTAACACGCTGTATAATTTTATTTTGTAGTTTTAACACATACCTCAACGAGACCTTTATACCAGCGGTTTATCGTGCAAGATGGTACGATGAATATTATTCAGCAGAACAGGCAATTCTTCTCGATATGAAAAATAAACTTCAAGGCGTCGCACGGATAAGACAGCACAGAATGAAGAAAATAATGAATTGCAAGGGCGAATTTACACACCCTGACAATAGATGTATCCGGGAGTACAATCCACATACGCAAGAAACTGGCAATTTTGGTTTGATGTGGAGTAAAAATAAAGGAGGTTCTACACTTGACAAATTAATGGAAGTATGGATTTACAATAAACCCACTATTGATTCTGGTTATGTTTTAAAAGGTAACTTGTATTCACTTTTACTTAATTTTGTGAAAAAGGTTTTTTTTGTTAATTGAATAATAACGGAGATAGGAGGTTTTTTTGTGGTAGGGGGTAACAGGGGGGTCTGACAAAAAAACCAACGAATACTTTTTTGTAGAGAATTAAATTTTCTATGTTTTATGTCGAATAATTTTTTTTGTAAATTTAATAATAATCGAGTTACGATTTTTTTTTCACTTGGGGGGCTGAAAAGGGGGCTTTATAGTTCTCGGATTCTTGTCAAAAACAATAGTGTTCTTCCTCTTATAGGGATCGATTTTTTCTTAAAATTTGAACAGGATTGGAAGTTTGGTTCTTAAGATAGCGTGTTTACAAGAAACGTGACATCCCACAGACCGACCGACGGACGGACAAAAAATGAAAATCTTAAAAAGTCATGAAACGCACGAATCTGCAAAAAAATTTACTCTATGACGAAAATTGACGATTTTAAAAATTTCTGATCGATTGCAATATACTCTTGTGAAGAGTATAATAAGGTCTCCAGGATTCAAAAAAATAAACATGAGAGTGCGCCGGCCTCATAAATTTAAGTATGCCTTGCTACGAGTCACTTTTAGTCTGACAAAAAATGTAACATTTCTCTTGTTGGAATTGTCAATAAGGAGGCGCCACCAACGCCACCACAAGTGCCAAACAAAACCTTCAAATTTATTAGACTACTTTCAAAAAAAAATTATCTCAACAACAATGTCTTGCAGAGTTGATTTTTACTCTTGGCAACGATGCACCACATCAGACTATTTCCTACTGATTCTAGAAATTCAAACATGGACAGCTTTACCAAAAACAGGCGGAGTGTCCCGGAAATACATGGATGTTTTGCGCCAGTTAAACCCGCGGAAAATGCACAAGTGACACATCGCAAGATTAAGACATTCTAAGGCAATTAAATGACTCCAATTTAAAGATTTTTGCATAAAGATTTGAACGTGAAAAAAATTATTTTCTGTTGGACAGTTCAATTATTTAGGAAGGCACAAAAGTAGACTAGTGACCCAGAATTTTGAGACTGTTCGGCAGTGTTATTTTATAAATCGCATACAAAACTGCGAATGATGACCAATCATGAATCTACATAAAAAAATTTAAAATATCCGACAATAAGCTTCTAGGGGGTTTCATGTAAAGAATAAGCCAAAAAGAAGTATACGTTTCTTTGCAGCTCGCGAGGTTAACTAAAAAATGTACTGTGGCGAAACCACTTGTCGTATCTTAACAAAACTTTCGGTATAGTTCTAATAAACTTGAAGGGTTTGTTTGGCACTTGTGGTGCCGTTGGTGGTGCCTTCTATTTGTCTATATACGCAGTGAAAAAAATAACAACAAGCTGTTGGATTTCTTTTTTTTGACATTCCAACAAAAAATATTAAGAGCAACTTTTATGAAGGACAAAACAAGTTTTAATTTTTTCTTTAAGATATGGTAAGTGGTTACCATTACGATACCGGGGGTTACCATATGGAAACCGGAAGAAATTTAAACAATTCTATAATTAATTTTGAATATCAACAACACTACAGATGGATTGATGAACAGACCAGAACTTTAATAATCGATATGTTGCTCTACAACGCCAATGCAAATTTATTTTGTTCCGTTGCTCTGTGGATCGAAAAAAGTGCTACTGGTACATATTGGAAAAATATAGAGGCAAGTAAAAATACAGAGATTATTTTCCATAACTCCAAATTTGGAAAAGCTCTAGAAAAAAAACGAAATCACTTGGACAAAAACCAATTGCTGATTTGTTTTCTACGCCTTCTAATAAACCTAAAAACAGAGTGTAAAGTAAATCGTTTTTTTTTAAATTTGTCCCATTTTTGACCAAGGGGTAAGGGTCTAAATTTTCTCAGCTTTTCATTTTTTACGGCCACAAGTAATTGTTTCCAACAATAAGTGCCATCAATGCTTATGTAAAACGAGCTGATAAATCCGAATCTGGCACTTAAAAAGTTTTAACACTTTTGGTTTAATTGCTACGAACTTTCAAAGGCAACAAGACACCTAATTTTTTCTGAAAAAGTGCTATAATTCTTGGAATTTTTTTTTAGAGAAAATTTGAATGTAAATTCTTATTCTAGAAGAAAATATCAATCTAAAAAATAAGTTTCATTAAAACCAGAGACAAAAAAAAATTTCTAATCTTTTTTGAAAGACCGACTTTGAAATGCTCTAGAAAAAGAACGAACGCACTTGAAAAAAACCGATTGCTGGTTTGTTTTGTATGCCTTCTAATAATTCTAAAAACACAGTACAAAGTAAATTGATTTTTGTTTTAAATTTGCCCCATTTTTGACCAAGGGGTAAGGGTCCAAATTTTCTCAATTTTTTATTTTTTACAAAATGCTCTATTTCTTAAAAAATTTTGTTTAGAAAAAATTTAGATTCTTATTCTACTACAAAAAAGCAATCTACAAAATAAGTTTCATTAAAATCAGAGACAAAAAAAAATTCTAAACTTTAAATTTGGCTAATTTTGAAAAACTCTAGAAAAAGAACGAAAGCACTTGGAAAAAATCTGATTGCGGATTTGTTTTGTATGCCTTTTATTTAGCGTAAAAACACAGTTTCGGACAAATCCATTTTTTGATATTTGCCCTCATTTTAAGCAAGGGGTAAGGGTCCAAATATTTTCATTTTTTTATTGCTACGGCCACAAATAATTTTTTCTATCAATGAAAACTGGGTTGCTTATGTAAAACGAGGTGCTGAATCCGAATCTGGTACTTAAACATTCACAGCGCTTTTAGTTTTAGTTCTACAGGGTGTCCCAGAATTGGCGCACCACCTGTATGGTACGTTGTTGGGGCATGCCCAGGGATCTCCAGAAAATTGTCAAAAAAAATCCATCTCATACACCCTCGAAGATATGAGGCCCCAAAGTGCAAAACTTTAAACGCATACACCTTAAAAACAACAGCACGTATTAACGAAAAATATGGTTTAATACAAAGCTGCAGTTTATCTTAAACCATTTCACCAATTTTTCTTCTTTTTAATGATCAAATAACATTTTTATAATAAATTTAATTTTACAAAATTTTCTTGAAATAAGCTGACAACAATGTCAATAAAATTTTATGCAAAAGTGTATAATCAAGACTCTTAGATGGGATTTTTGGACTTATTTACCTAGACTGTGTAGTATTTTCTTAGTCTGTGTTGCCGAATTTAAGCAACTTTGTTCGCTTTTTCCTCAATGAATATAACAGATGAATTTTTTTTAACAATTTTCCTGGAATCCCCAGGTATCCCCTAACAGCGTACCATACAGGTGGTGCGCCAATTCTGGGACACCCTGTATAAGCAAAAAATCAAAAATATTTTCGTTTGTTAATTTTTTAGCGACATTTTTTTTTTTAGATTTTTCCAGTACGAATGCTTTTGCGAGAACGTGTCGATTTCCTGATTGTGCTTATGTCAATTTACGCAGCAGTGGTTATATTTATGATAGTTGCTGTTACCAGGCGGTTGATACACGAGAAAAAAAACTTTTTTCGCATCATTTATTACAATATGGATATTTTTGTAATATTATTCAGCATTGCTACCATTGTCGTGTTTTTCGTACGGTACTTCTCCATAAATGTTTATTTGAAGAAATTGGAGTATCACAACGAGAACGTTTTTCTGCATTACTTCTTGTTTATGTCTATGGATTATATATTCGATACTTTGGGGGGTGTTTTGGTCTCAGCGACTGTAGTACATCTATGGAATGTTTTGATTTTTATTGGAGCGTTTCGGTCGCTGGTTAGATCGTTGGAGTTTATTATGTTTCCGTTTTTGTTCAGTCTGTTGCACTACATGGTTTTTATCATGGCGATTGGCATTGGTTTTAATATATACTACGAGGAGTATGATTTTTATTTCACCACTGTTATTTCGTCGTCTGTTATGCTCGGTTTACCGCGGTTAAAATTCTTGGATGTGATTTATTTTAATACCGACGCAACCATGTACCTTTTGGTTGTTATATACATTTTGGGTTGCTTGTCGTTTCATATTTTGATGGCCACTGTTGTGATTGAGTGCTACAGGGAATCGCGAATGTTTTACTCTAATTTGCCGAACGGTATGACACTGCACAAATACATAAGAGAAAAGACGTTTTTCTACAAGTTTTTGGTCAAATTGAGATTCAAACAAAAGGAACGGCTTCGGGGTGGGGTTTTTTACCCTGAGGCTTATTGGAAAAAGAACGGAGAATACTTTTCTGTTATTACGAAGATGTGTGTACACAGGTAATTGGCTGTTATACGGGGTGTCAAAAAAATGGCGCATAAACGCGATGGTACGTTGTTGGGGCATGTCTAGGGAGCCCCAGAAAATTGTTAAAAAAAATCTATCTCATATACCCTCGGAGATATGTTGCCCCAAAGTGCGAAGCTTTAAATGCTTATATTTTTAATATAACAGCACATATTTACGAAACAAATGGTTTAATACAAAGCTACAGTATATCTTAAACTATTCAACCATTTGTTTATTTATTAAATGGTCGAATTTTATTTTTATAATCAATTTAATTTTACAAAATTTTCATGAAATGAAGCTGACAACAACGTCAATAAAATCTAAGGCAAAAGTGTATGATCAAGACTCATAAATGGGATTTTTAGACTTATAGATGGGATTTTCAGATGTATTTTCCTAGACTGTGTTGCCGAATTTATGCAACTTTGTTCGCATTTTTCTCGATGGATATAACAGATGGATTTTTTTTGACAATTTTTTAGGGATCCCTGAGAATGCCCCAAGAGCGTACCATCGCGTTTATGCGCCATTTTTTGGACACCCTGTATACAGGGTGTCCGCGTTTAGTTTTTTTTTAATTTGGGGAAAAATCCAAGACATTTGGTAAAAACAGTTTTTTGAAAAAGTGCCCCCCTTTGGAAATAATGGCCTAAGCAGGTAGACTAAAATCACGTAATCGTAAATATTTACCAAATGTTTTGTCCAACCATCATGAAATTTGTACAATCAATAAAGGTACTAAAAACCCATTTTAAAATTTGGGGTTTCTTTAAAACGGGTTAAACACTGGTAGTGTTAATAAAAACTGCTTGTAAATCCTTTACCTTTGAGAATTTTGTATTTTTGTTTATTTTTTTAAATACCTAAATTCATGTTAAAACTTTTTTACCACTTGAAATTCTTTTAGAAACTGTACCGTTTACGAATAAACTGCCAAAAACGCTCTTAATGTACCCCATATTTTTGCATAAGACTAGACTTTCTTTTGAAATTTCTATGTCACTTACCACTGTCACTAAATTGAAGTAAGTTTTTTGTCAAGTCAAACGCAAAATATGGGGTACATTAAGAGAGTTTTTGGAAGTTTATTCAAAAACGGTACAGTTTCTCAGAAATGTTAATTATAAAAAAGGTTTTCACTTGAATTGGGGTATTCAAAAAAATAAACAAAATTACAAAATTCTTAGAGGTAAAGAAATTACATGCAGTTTTTATTAACACTACCAGTGCTTAACCCATTTTAAAAGAAGTTCCAAATTTCAAAATGGGTTTTAAATGATAGTTTTTATTTTAGTTTTTATTGCCTTTATTGATTGTACAAATTTTAGGATGGTTTGACAAAAAATTTGGTATTTACGATTGAGTGTTTTTTTTTTAGTCTACATGTTTGAAGGCCATTATTTCCGAAGGGGGGCACTTTTTCAAAAAACTGTTTTTATCAAATGTCTTGGATTTTCCCGAGCTATTTGCCATTTAAAAAAAAGCAAACTAAACGCGGACACCCTCTATATTTTTAGCAACGTAAAAAAATATTTATCTTGTCCTTTGTAAAGGGTTTTACTGTAGATATTTTTTTGTTTTTTGATTTTAGATACTCCAAAGGTCGTATAGTAGACGCAAAAAACGTAGAACCTATGCGAAATATTGCACTTTTCATCATAAAAAAAAAATTACAACCACAGCGACGTGAATGTGATATACGCACCTTGGCAAAAGCTCTTGTTGAACTGAGAAGTAGTCAGTTTGCAAAGTATCATAATTTCTATCGTGAACCTAGCGTTCAGTTCTTAACTAGAAGAGGGGACCAAGGCGAAGTTATTGATGATCTTGTTTTTCAAATGCAAGAGTCCATAGCAAGAGACGTTTTGGTTAATAAGCTTCAAAGAAATAATATTCCTGAACACGACAATTACACTACTTTAATTGATAATGCTATGAATTTGGCGTACAAGTTGGAGTACGAGCTGAGAATTTTGAAAATTTATTTACGTACTTTGAGCGAAAATTGAGAAAAACATAATTTTAAGTTGCAAATTTTACAGTTTATATATTTGTAATTTTTTACTGTTATACTGATATTTTTATATAAATATATTCATTATTAAAAAGCGTGTTTTTTTACCTCAAAAAAGGCTGAATTTTCGAAAAAAAGCTGCAAATAAAAATATTTGCATGGACACAAATCCATGCCAATTTTGTAGATCCATGGGAGTGCCTTTATTCCGCGTAGTCCTAATCGAACACAAATAGTTCAAATGCATCATAAATTGAGGTTATGTTTCCAAAATTTATATTTTTCAGTTTTTTACGAAAAAATGCATATTATAGAAAGTTAGAACCTGCAATCTAAGAAAAATACTTAACATACGCACCATCACAAAAAATAAACATGATTACAACAGAAATAAGGAAACGAAACTGAGTCCGACTCTGTAGAGTGCCTTGATAATTTTGACAATTATTGTCGCCTTATAGAGTGACGACATGCATCATTCTTTCTCTGTCATACAGATAACGTCATCAACGTTATAGCCAAAGTGACAACAATTACAACTTACAATCACAATTAATGACGTTATCTGTATGACAGAGAAAGAATGATGCATGTCGTCACTCTATAAGGCGACAATAACTGTCAAAATTATAAAGGCACTCTACGACTCTGCACCAATTTGACTGACGCTAACTTCACATTACTTGTGCATTTGAACTACTACAACAAAATTACAGATTCCTGCAACTTCAAAATTGTTGTCAAACATGTCAAGATAAGAGACGTGTTTTTATTTTGCAAATTTCATATTATTTTGGTAAATATTGCAATAAATTAGTGCCTGTATCGTCCATTGCAATCATTAAAGTTAGAAGAACGTACAGAAATCAAAATGTTGTCTAGTTTACTCAATACTCTATTTGCAGGTACGCCTTTTTGCCTACGCAAAATTTGTCACCCACTTTTTGTGAAATTAAGTCAAGGTAGAATTATAATTCCTTATTAATTTTTAGTGATATCATTGCCATTTGAAATTTTACAAAATTATGGATGGTATGTTCTGTTCGTGGGTATTGGTTTAGCATATATTTTACAAACAAAGTTTTTACCGTGGTACACAATCTATAAACGGAAACAGGAAGAGGAAGAGTATGCAGCAAAATATCACAAAAGTTAGTTATTAAATACTTTACAAAAAGCAGCTTGAATGCTAAATATTATTTTTGCATTTTTTTGTAGATCCAGATTTAATAAAAGAACGCCTTGAAGCCCAGCAAAGATTTGCTGATAAACTACAAGAAAAATACAAAAAAGACGCTGAGGAACACAAAAAGAAGCTTGAAGAGGTAAAAAAATCATTTCTCAAAACCATTTTTTAATTTTTTATTGCAGAAAGAAAACCGAAAACGCGAAGAATTTCTTCAACAGCAAAACGGGACCGGAGGAAATGTATTAGGATCCAAAAACAAATTTAAACCCGGTTAGTTTGTCTCTTCTACATTTTTGTTTTTTTTTTAAATTATTTTTGCAGAATACAACCCTCTGATGGGTCATGGACCTTCAAATTCTTATCGTGCCCCCAAAAGAAGTGCCTGCAGTAAAGGTGGATGCGGCTAATGTCCTTAAAATAGTCAAATATAACAATTAATCACATTGGGATTTGCTAAATACAATTATTTTATATTTTAAATGGTTATTTCTAATAAATTAAATTTTTGTCATAAGTGCTAGTCCGGCCCTGTTTTTTTTATTTTAATCCGGTCGCGTCCGGTTAAGTCGCAAATGATCCCATTTTTTGTTCAAGTTGCCAACTTCACGCATGTCATATGTCAAACTATAGATCAATTTCACTCCCAATTTGATCTATGGTACGGTTCTTGATGTCGTCTGAAAATAATATGGCTACTGCAAGATATGAGAATCTAACAAATTATTAAAAAAAATACAAATAATTGCCGAAATCTGAATATATTTGAATGCTAATAATGGGATGTGAATTTTCCAACTGTGAATTAGACTAGTAGCTCAAAGAATTACCAAGTAAGTGCTTAGTAGGAGTTTTGTTATGAATTTGTGACAAAGTTTGGTTTCGTTTTTTCTAGTTGAATTTTCGGTGTTTTCTTTATGCTTTAGGCGATAATAACTAGAAAGAAAGTATGTTTATTTGAATTGTTTATACATAGGCTAAAACGTACTTATGCGGCGTTTTTAATAACATGTAATTTTTGATATGTAGGTACAGTTATTTAATTTTTAAATGGAGGCATACATACACCCACTCCTAATTTGTCTACAATAAAAAATAATTAGTTTTTAATAAACGCACCCAGTTAATCCTGCGGTAATGAAGCGTTTAAGATGTTTACATCGTTGTTTGTAGATTTGCCATCATGGCGTATTCTTGTCCGAGAGATTTGGATGGATTTTTGCCACATTTAACTAAACCTGATACGAGGTTTAGACAACAAGTTGGAGCTGATTTATTGGCCTTTTTGGCTGATCCGACGAACCTCATCGTTTGCCAAGATATTGGGCAATTAATCGATAGCCTTATACCATGGATGCAGAGCAGCAATTTTAAGGTAGGTCAAAATTGAAAATGAAAAATAGAGCAAAAAAATTGGCTTGATAGAAATGCGGTAGTGAGGTTTTTTATTTACAAATGCCGTCTACTCAAATAGAACTGTATTTATAGATTCGCGACATTATAAGTGTGCATATTCAGTTTATAATTAAAGTTTAGTATCTCATCACGTAAGCTTTTGTTAACACCATATTTTATTTAATAAATTAAATCATAAAAGTCCTTTTAAGGACTTATATAGATAGTGTTGTAATCGGTGAAAGTAAAATTTATTTTATAGCCTTTTTATGTCAAATATTTTCAACTTTTAATTTCCTTACAGGTATCCAGTAATGGTATCGAAATAATAACAAATCTAATCGATAAATTGGGGTCAGATTTTCGCCCCTATTTGCAATCTGTGTTGCCGAACGTAATCGACAGATTAGGAGATGCTAAAGACACAGTTCGTGAAAAGGCACAACTTCTTATTTTAAAATTACTTGAAAGAAGTGTATTATCCCCGCAAATTTTGCTTGAAAAATTATCCCCAGGTTTTAGCCACAAAAACGCTAAAATAAGAGAAGAGGTCCTAAGATGCTTGATTAATATTTTAAACGAGTAAGTTTTGTCCCCTAAAAAAATTAAAACAAGCGTATTTTCTTTTTAGCCCAATCATTATAATAATGCCCCCAGAAAAAAATCGCAACCAAGATCTGCTTATGCAGGCTTGTAGCCACTACCCCCAGGAACATAAAAGTGAAAAATTTCCACAAAATTTCCGTGACGTTTAGCCCCCATCTTGCATAGAAGTGAGGAGTTAGTTTTTTGTTAATAACTAGACCGATTGGCACTTTTAAAAAAAATTTAAAAGTTTTTAGGAACATTATTTTAATAAGAATAGAATCATTTTTAAAAAAATAATAAATCACCAATATGAACGATTTTATAGCACTTTGAAAATGTGCTAATTTGGTCCTACACAGAACGCTGCAATCTATGCTTCAGGACTCTATGACTAAGATAGACGATTATTATTGAAAAAGGTGATTTTCAAAGAGCTATAGAATCGCTAATATTGGTGATTTATTATTTTTTTAAAAATGATTCTATTCTTATTAAAATAATGTTCCTAAAAATTTTTAAAATTTTTTTTAAAAGTGCCAAATAGTTTAGGTATTAACAAAAAACTAACTCCTCACTTCCATGCAAGATGGGAGCTAAACGTCACGGAAATTTTGTAGGAATTTTTCACTTTTATATTCCTGGGGGTAGTGCCTACAATCCTGCACAAGCAGATCTTGGTTGGGATTTTTTTCTAAGGAACCTACAAATTTTAATTAGAATAATTATTGGGCTATTTGTAGAGTCAAAAAAAAATTAAAATATTTTTTTTTAAGACATGGGGCACAATCCTTAACGCTTAGCAAATTTATTCCGGATATTGTTAAACTCTTAAGCGATCCCACATCACCAGTAAGAGACACTGCTTTTTTGACATTAGTCGAATTATATAAACATATAGGAGAAAAACTAAGAAACGATTTACAAAGGAGAAATTTAGTCCCCCAGACTAAGTGGCCCACTTTAAATGCTCGTTTTGACGAAGTAAAATCAGGAGGGGGGCTCATGCCCACTGCTTCTAAATCTATGGAATGTAAGTTTAAATTTTAATCATGTTTTTGAAAATTTGATATTTTTTAGGTTTAAGTACACTTTTTTTTTTAAATTTTTTAGTTAACATGGACGAGGTGGACAAAATTCCAATGGCGAAGCCCACTTTACCTAAAAAACCAACTTTGGGGAGCGCCATTAAGCAAAAAATGGCCCCATCTTCGGCTGCTTCCTGTAAGTTAAAAAAAAACATAAAAAAACATAAAAAACATAAAAATGCAAAAACCAAGCATAAAAAATTATTTTTTTTTAATTTATGTCTTTTTCAAAAAATATTTCCTATTTTAAAACTCCCCAAAATTTTTTTTGCAGCAAACGGAGCGATAGACGAAGAAACATTTATAAGATCCTTTGAAGAAGTTCCCACTTTACAAATTTTCAGCGGTCGCGACGTATCTGACCATTTTAAAAACATACAAGACACAATTTCAGACCCCAATAAAGATTGGAGCAAACGTCAAGACGCTGTAAGTTGCCCCAAAAATAATAAAATGTGCCCCCCGTTAAAAATAAAAAATAAAAAAAATTGTCATATTTAATTTTTTTTAGCTCAAGAAAATCCGCTCATTGGTAATCGCCGAAGCAACCAACTTCGAGGAATTTTTCATCTGTTTAAAACAACTCGAAATACCACTTCAAGTCACCATTCGTGATTTAAGATCGCAAATTATCCGAGAGGCTTGCATTACCATTTCCTATTTAACGCAAATCTTAGGAAATAAATATGACAAAAGTATTGAATTTCTGCTTCCGGCTTTGATAAACCTGATCCAAAACTCTGCAAAGGTAAAAAATGATATATATGACCTTGAGATAACCTTAAGATAAACGTATGACCTTCAAATGACCTTTAATCGCTTTTTATGTCTTTAACGCCGTTTTTTCGTTATATTTCTTCTAAAAACTCTTTTTTTGTAGGTTGTGGCTACAGCAGGTTTGGTAACGATCCGTTTTATAATCCAAAACACGTATAACTCGAGGTTAATCCCTATTTTTGTGTCGAACGCGACCACATCTAAAAGCAAGGAAATTCGTAGAAGTTGTTTTGAGTTCATTGAGTACGTTTTGACGCAATGGCCTGGGCAATCTTTGGAAAGACATGTTGGGATTTTTCAGGAAGCTCTGAAAAAGGGGGTTGCTGATGCTGACCCCGAGGCTAGGGGTAGTTCCAGACGGTAAGTAAATTTTTTAAGTCACCAAAATTACTAATTTTGTTGTTTATTTCACTTTTAATGTAGCTAAAAGGATGAAATTTAGTTTGCAGCCCCATTTTTATTCATGACGTTTAAAAACGTCTTAAACGTTTTAAAAAAAAATCAGCACCCCTAGCCCCCTCAAAAGGGGGGCAAAAAATTAATTTTTTTTTATGTCCTAAAAATTCTGATTTTGTTGTTTTTTTTATTTTCAATAAGGCTAAAAGGTTCAAATTTGGTTTGAAGCCCATGAAACGTTTTAAAAAAAGAACAGCACCCCTAGCCCCCTCAAAAGGGAGGCAAAAAATAAAAAAAAATGTATGTCTTAAAAATTCTGATTTTGTTGTTTTTTTCATTTTCAATAAAGCTAAAAGGTTCAAATTTGGTTTACAGCCCCATTTTGTGCCATAAAACGTTTTAATAAATATTCAGCCTCTCTAGCCCCCTTAAAAGGGGGGCTAAAAATTAAATTTCTTTTACGTCCTAAAAATTCTGATTTTGTTGTTTTTTCTATTTTTAATAATGCTAAAAGGTCCAAATTTGGTTTACAGCCCCATTATTTGTCATAAAACATTATAAAAAAAGTGCAGCCCCCTCAAAAGGGTGCAAAAAAATAAAAAACTTTTTAAAAATTTTCAGCTTATTTTTTCTGGGTAAAGACTTTAAAATAGGTGTTTTTTTTTATTTTCAGAGCTTTCAGAGGTTTCCACGAGCATTTCCCAGACCAAGCAGAGCATTTGCTTCAAAATTTGGAGCCCAGTTATCGTAGGGCGCTTCAAGGGGAGCAAATGTCCGGGAGTTCGTCCAATAATAATTTAAATAGTGTGACCCGAACCGCGAGGCAGTACGTTCGACCAATGGGCCTTCAAAGTGCGACAGGTAAGTAAAAAAAAAATTATGTAGTATAATAGTATATTACTACCGTGGGTGGAAAGGGTTTCATTTCTGTCGAGAGAAAAAGATGGTTTACCAAGGCGCGTAGCGCCGCGGTAAACCATTTCTCGAGACAGAAAGGAAATTTCCACCGAGGTTAGTATACTGTTTTATTTACAACTGCTTATACGTTTATGTTTAATTTTAAAAAACTTTAATTTTGCAAATTAATATTATTCATTGTTAACATCTTAGTTAACATGATTATTTTTTTTAAATTTATTACCATGGTTACATTACAATTGCTTGACATCGAAGTAAAAAAATAGTTATTTTTAATTTTCAAAAAACGTCATTTCTCGCATTATTTTAAAGTCTTAAACCAACTAATATTAAAAAAAAACATAATGTCGGATAGTGATGACGAATGTACAGAATTAAAAGAGTGTGCGCAAAAGGCCGAAGAGGATTTGCTCCCACAAAAGAGTTAAATCTGACTTGTTTTCATTACCCAGGCGGAAAGTAGTTACTTTCCGCCCGGGTGGAAAGTGACAGCTTAATAAAACTAATAAAGTGACATTTTCCAACTTTTAAAAAGTCAGAAATATCATCATTTCATATGCAGTTGTAAATAAAAATAATTTTAGAAGGTCCTAATTTTTAAAAAAATGTGTTTTGTTAATGCTGCATTATTAGGAAGTGCAGAAAATTTATTTTCTGATAACGGCGGTGGTTTACAAAGAGTACCATCTTTGCCACGGACTTTTAGGAGGAGTAGTGGTATCCCTGTCTTAGCCAGTATGTCAAAAAAATACCTTTTTATTTGTAGTCTACTCGCCATATAGGAGGAGTTCAACTTTTTTTTGGACCCACTGGCACACCAAGCTTAATCGAAAGAGCTTTTTTTTAATACCGAAAAAACTTGGTGTCCCAAGCCAAATCATGGGCCTAACTGCGGTAGCCCCTTTTAAAGATGATATTTTAGTGACATTTTCACATTTAATTTTGGGCAAATACAGGCATAAGGTGAACTCTGTGTAAATCGGGACTGTTAGGAGTACTTCTATCTTTTAAATGATATTTTTACCGTCCAAATTGGCTCAATGGGGCTCACAAAATTATCAATTGAAATTAATTGTCAAAACTAACGTCTTCCAATTTTGGGGCGATAAAAAGGCATTTTACAGAGAAAAATACTGAATTTTTTTGACAGTATTTAAAGAAGCATCAAAAATAGCACAAAAACTTTCTACCACCCAATATTAGTTCTTAAATCTGCAAAATATAAAAAACAGATAGTTACGCTTGAGTTATGCTTACGTTTTTTAGTACGGACGACTTTTTTCGTGTTTTTTTTAACACGAACACTTATTGTAAGCTAAAATCTTGGGATTAACATTTGATTTTATCTTTTTTCACTGTAATTAAAGATAGATCTTCACATTTGCTCTATAATTCATTGTTTGGTAAAAATAAGGAGCTGTCCCATTTTTATATTATGTATCCCTTTAGTTGGTTGGTTCATATTAAATACTGTTAAAAGAATTCACTATTTTCCACTGAAAACAGCCTTTTTTTGCCCCAAAACTGGAAGACGACAGTTTTTGAAAATTAATTGTATTTAAATGTGAAAATGTCACTAAAATATCATCTTTAAAAGGGTCTACTGCAGTTAGGCCCATGATTTGGCTTGGGACACCAAGTTTTTTCGGTAGTAAAAAAAAAGCTCTTTCGATTAAGCTTGGTGTGCCAGTGGGTCCAAAAAAAAGTTGAACTCCTTCTATGCGGCGAGTAGTGGTGTTTAAAAAAATATTTTTTTCCGATTTTTAAATTTTTTTTTTGTCCTATTTTTTGATTTGTTTTATTTTAAAGATTCAGGTAAACGTGGAGGATACAGAAGTAATTCTGCAATTGACCTTCAAGCTGCACAAAGGGCAAAAGCTCGAGCTCAATATGCCCAAATGGCGCGAAATAAGGTTGCCTGTGGAACTGCGAGTTTACGTAAGTTTTTTTTATTTTTTTTTGCATGTTTGGTGGTCTATTTTATACATTAATTTAATTAAAACGCTGTTACGCTTTTTGAAATACACTAATAAATAAAAAAAACAATTATTATCATGACAATTTTTCGAGCAAAAAAATTTGTTCTTGTTTTTTTGATACTAAAAACGTGTTTAGTAATTTTTGGTAGTGTAGTTAACCCATAATTAAAATTGCTTTGCTTTTTTTCATGTCTTTTAGAGGGAGAAATGGCGCAACAAGGTATTATTACATTTTTTTCCAAAATTGAGACGTTTCTAATTTTTATTTTTCTTAGCGCGACCTCGTAAACCGTCCGATGGTGGGATAGTCCAATCGCCTGAAAGATTGGGCAGAAATCGTAGCAGAAGTTCGCAATCAACACGTAGGTTTTTTTTAACTCACAGTTTATAGCCCAATTATTCTAATTAAAATTTGTAGGTTCCTTAGAAAAAAATCCCAACCAAGATTGCTTGTGCAGGTTTGTAGCCACTACCCCCAGGAACATAAAAGTGAAAAATTCCCACAAAATTTTCGTGACGTTTAGCCCCCATCTTGCATAGAAGTGAGGAGTTAGTTTTTTGTTAATACCTAAACTATTCGCCACTTAAAAAAAAAAATTAAAATTTTTTAGGAACATTATTTTAATAAGAATACAATCATTTAAAAAAAAATAATAAATCACCAATATTAACGATTTTATAGCTCTTTGAAAATCACCTTATTTCATCATAATCGTCTATCTTAGTCATAGAGTCCTGAAGCATAGATTGGCAGCGTTCTCTGTAGAACCAAATTAGCACATTTTCAAAGTGCTATAAAATCGTTAATATTGGTGATTTATTATTTTTTTTTAAATGATTGTATTCTTATTAAAATAATGTTTCTAAAAATTTTTAAAACTTTTTTCCAAAGTGCCAAATAGTTTAGGTATTAACAAAAAAATAACTCCTCACTTCTATGCAAGATGAGGGCTAAACGTTACGGAAATTTTGTGGGAATTTTTCACTTTTATGTTCCTGGGGTTAGTGGCTACAAACCTGCATAAGCAGATCTTGGTTGGGATTTTTTTCTGTGGGCAATATTAGAATGATTGAGCTATTAAAAAAATCAAAAAAAAATTTTTTTGATTTTTTTTTTATTATTGTCTTTTGTTTTTTATCGGGCCTATTTTTTTATTTTAGCGACCAGTAGATCCGCATCACCAAGTTCACGTCTCGCGTATTTGCACAGAGGTACTGAATATGAATCCCCAAGAATAAGGCGTACTTCCGGAATTCCAAGGTCAACCCAAGGTAGTCGAGATACATCAAGGGAAACTAGCCCCAATAGGTCAACTTTAGGAAGATACAGGACAAGAAATGATCGGCCGCCGCCTAGTCCGGCCTCAAGGCCGGTTTTGGCCCAGAAAATTCTTCAACAGAGCCGTGAAGCTGAAAATGCACTTGCTGACGCATTTGTAAGTTTATTTAAAATTTCAGCAAAGAAAATGATTTTTATAAGTGATTTTTGACATGTGGTTTTTTTTTATTTAGCTAAACGATTCTACAGATTCGTACAGAAGCCCAAGAAAAAATATCAGTATTAGATCGATTGATAATCATTCTGACGAATCCGAAACTTCCAGTATTTGCTCTGATATGTCTTTCGACTTATCAAGACGAACTTATGACGTAAGTATTTTTTTAAGACCAAAAATAAAGCGTATTCGTACAAAAATTGCTTGGGGTTACCTAGGAGATCTGTCATACCACCTGTCGTTTTAGATGCTAACTGACATTACTTCTGAATTTTATATTTTTAATAAATATAACGCTAATATACCAAAAAACAACAAACTGATGGTTTAAAACATTCTACGTACCAGCTAAAAGGTTTGTATAACATTTACGGAGTGTTTTACAACTTCAATTCTTCATAATTAGGTAAAAAAAGGGCATTTAAAAAGGTACTTTTAATGCAAAATCCGTGCATCCAAAAAAATGCGGATTATTTTAAACATTCACAGAAATCCTTTTGTAAATGAGTCATTATTTACTTTTTTTCCTAATTATAAAGAATCAAAGATGTAAAACAATCTCTAAATGTTATACTATCGTGGACATGGAATTTAAAACGATTTTTTATCTCTATTGTGATTGGTTTTTTTTATGTCAGTTTTCGAATGTTATTTTGACAAAAAATGCGTCAAATGTATTTTATTCAAATAAATTATGTAAAATATGCTGCCGGCGAGAAAAATAGTAAGAATATATTTCCTTTTTTATATAATATTGTTTTAGGATAACAATGAGGCTCTAATCTTCGTAAAACATCAGAGAAATGTTTCTTGTTAATGTCCACTTCGCATAAAACTTAAGATTTTTAAGCCACTATTTTGACCATATTTACAATGCAAAAATTGATCGATTTAAATTCCATGTCCACGATAATACAAACTACAAACCTTTTAAATGGTACATTAAAGCTTTTAAACGAGAAGTTTGTAGTTTTTTGGTATATTAGCGTTATATTTGATAAATGTATAAAATTCAGAAGTAATGTCAGCATCTGGAACGACGGGTGGTATGTCAGATCTCCTAGGTAACTCCAACCAATTTTTGTACGAATACGCTCCATTATGGTGCCTTTATAACTTTACAAGGACCACATTTTTATTAGCAACAAAATATGTTTTACTTTAAACCATTTAAAACATTCAAAAGTTGTTATTTTCTTTCAGGATATAAACGAAATAATGAATCTGTGCGCTAGCACAATTTGGCAAGAGCGCAAAGACGGTTTGCTATCTTTAAAATACTACATTACATCAAATTATGTTTTAATGCCTAAAGAACTTAAAACACTTACAGACATATTTACTAAAATGTTCATGGATTCGCACACAAAAGCATTGTCCATGTTTTTAGACACTCTTCACGAAGTTATAAAAGTTTACAAAAACGAGTTACAGTTTTGGGTTTATGTTTTGTTGCAGCGAGTTTTTTTAAAGTTGGGGTCAGATATCTTGAACTCGGTTCAAAGTAAATTATTGTCAACTCTTGAGATTATTAAACAGAGCTTTTCGGGAACAGTTTTGCTAACGAACGTCTTTAGATTCTTAGGTGATGCTACGCAAACCCCTAGTTCAAAAGTAAAAATCGTGGTTTTAAACTTCATGACGAGTCTAATAAACGGAATGGATTCTCAACAGTTCGCTGCGGTTCCGCTACAACCCGCCGTTTTGCAAAAGATTCTTATGTTTGTGCAAGACACTAAATCTGTTGAATTACGTACAAGCGCGAAAATGTGTTTGCTAGCGTTTTGGAACTGCGATACGCCAAAAATTACAATCATGCTTGGAGAATTACCGAAGGATCAATCCAATTTAGCGATGACTGTTGTTCATAACCATATGCGCAGAAATTCAAACGATAGCGAACCCGGTAGTCCAGTTGTTCTAACGTCTCCGAAAAATATGTCGCCTGGTTTTCCAAGAACGGGGTTAGATCGCGACGAGATTTATAAAAATCTGCGTAAAACAACAGCTGAGATTCAGAATTATAGCTACGAAACTTTATCGTCGAAATTAGAAAGAGATAGAGACACTACTTCGCAAGATTCTGGTATTTCGCAAATGTCAATTGGCACTACAGATATTCGCAATGATATTGCTTTAACTGAGGAGCGTTTGGATGCATTGTCTATTTCCAGTAAATCTAGGAGTAGGTCTTTGCCTTATCAAAACGCAAACGGAGTTCAAACTGATTCGAATGGTTTTAGAAGTTTGGGTAAGTTTGTAACAAATTTTCCAAGATAGATAATTGTTTACCTTGCAAAAAATACAACAGACTAATTTTTTATTTGTGCGGTTAGAACATCTATTCAAGAAGTTAAATCCACAAAATGCACACTAATAAGAGTTTAGGATTGGCATAGTAGCCCCAAGAAAGCCTCCTTTAAGAGCCCGACATCCCACTTCCTCTTATGCAAATTCATGTACAACTTATGCCCCAGTTTTTAGAGTTATTATTAACGCGATTGTTCTAAAATTTGGACAATATCATATTTACTTCTTTTAAAGTGCCGCTTGTTTGGCACATTTTGTTTTGGATTCGTAGTTTAGCAAAAATAACTGTTTAAAGTAGGGTGTACTATGCTAAAAACAACAACTGTTATTTATCTTAAACTACGAACCCAAAACAAAATGTGCCAAACAAGCGACACTTTAAAAGAAGTAAATATGATAAAATTTTAGAACAATCGGGTTAATAATAACTCTAAAAACTGGGGCCTAAGTTGTACATGAATTTGCATAAGAGCATTGAGTAATATAGTCTGTATTCACTGATAAGATGAAGTGGGATGTCGGGCTCTTAAAATTGGCGTGGTAGCCCCCAAAAAACACCCTTTAATTTGCAATGTTAGATTACGATGGATTTGCACCTAATTTTACAAATAGGTGCTATATAATATTTTAAAAGGATTTTGAAAAAATGATTTCTTTAAAAATGTCTTCTCCCCCTAAATAGCCCCCGAAGAGTAAGATTCAATTATGTTGGATTTACATCAAACTTTGCAAGTAGATGCAAAGTAAGGTTCTAAAAAACTTTTATTTAAAACTTTATTTTGGATTTTTGTAGAAAAATGTAAATATAAATTGTTTAAAACCTTATTTTGCATTTATTTACAATGTTTGGTGTAAATCCAACATGATTGAATAACACTTTTCGGAGCTATTTAGGGGGAGAAAAAATTTTTTTAGAGGAATAATTTTTACAGAATTTTTAAAATCTTATTTAGCACCTATTTGTAGAATTTGGTGCAGATCCATCGTGATCTAATGTTGCAAATTAAAGGGGGCTTTTTGGAGGGCTACCACGCCAACCCTAAACTCTCATTTGTGTGCATTTTGTGGATTTAGCTTCCTGAATAGATGTTCTAACCGCACATATAAAAAATGTAGCTGTTACTTATTTTTTGCACTTGCAAAAAATATGTAAAAAAACGTATTTTTTTGCAGACATTTCAAAGACACCAAGTGATGAAGTCGTTAAATCGATTTTGGAGCAATGTGTGGTCGATAATCCAATCGATATCGATAAAAAAAGGAATTTGTTGCTTAAAATGGTTGATATTGTCAAAAAAGGGGACCTTACTGGAGTTAAAACGAACTTTAAGTAAGTACAATGTTTCTAAAGACAAATATAGTTTAACAATTTGTTTTTTTTGCAGAAAAATCCTACGAATATTGATAGATAATTTGAATGAAAAAGATTTCCAGACGCAAATTTACGTATTGGAAATTTTGACAGCTATTTTTCAAAATAAAGAACTGGAAGAGTGTTGGAGTAATTTTGTTGAACTTTTGACCTTGAGAGTTTTGGATGCGCATTCTGATGAGAATAGAGAGGTATGAAACGTTTTTTTTTGTTTGTTTAAAGCTTACTATTCATCCACATTTTAAAAAAACCAGAGTAGGCGAGCCTTAGGGTGACAGATTTTATCCTGTATATTGTCATTAATGCCACTTATGTTTGTTGGTTATGTAAGAAAAGTCAAAAAAATAAAAAAATGCATTTTAAAACATGTTCAAGGCATCTGACTCAAAAATAATGGTCTCAACATATACAGAAGTATTTATCTTTTTATTAAATTACTTTATAATGCACTAATCATTAAACTATTTAAAAGTTTATACAAAATAGGAATTTTTTATGTAAGTACTTACTGTTAAGAAGCTCTTTTAGGTATCATAGGATAAATGCACTTTTACAAGAATGTCTACGATTTTCTTTATAAATTTTTACATCTCAAGCAAAAATTGCTTCGTTTTTCCTATTTTTACGCCTTTTTTATGTAACTGTTATAATATTTTTGGCTTTTTCAATTTTTAATGACAGTAAATTTAAAATGTAATGCCAACTTAGTGAAAAATTTAACTTTTCAAAGAAAAAGGTTCTAGTTTTCATAGGTGACTCTGGGTTTTTTTTAAATGTGAATTGATAGTACCTTATTTGTATATTTTATTTTTTGAAGTTTTTTTGAAACGTTTTAATTTTTTTAAAGGTAGTAAAAGCGGCCGAAGTGACAGCAGCCGCAATGGCAGTTTGCCCTTTTAGTACAGTGGCAAGTACTTTAGCCCCCCTTATAGCAACTACCCCTTACCCCACTCTTTTGGGGGCTATTAAAATGTTGACTAAACTTATCGAAATCCATCCAACCGAAATTAATGACGAGTTTTTGAACATAATTATGCCTGGACTTATTAAGGTAAGCCATTCTTTTAATTCCTTGTTTTTTTGGGCATATACGAGGTGGCCGCGCTATAAAATTTAATGAGGGATGATTAGGTGGAGCTGGCCGCATTTTACTGCATGGGTCATGGTGGAACTGGCCGCGGTACCTTTTCTACCTGCTGCCATGTTTAGCAGGTAGAAAAGGAGCTGTCTCAGAAGTTTTGTGGATGGATGAGTATAAACACCAAACGAATTTTATTTTTATAAAATAAAAACGATAACTATCAATATTTTATTGAAAAAATGATTTACATTGCAGTTTGGTGACATAAACACATTTGTTTAAATATTCTTTTTAGCAGCAAAACTTACCCTAATCTACCTAACCTAGTGTCCCCCAGTGGATGTTTCCTCCAGTGATTTTAAAAAAGTCTGTCGGTAACAATAAAACTTAAAAACACATGCATTGGGTGCTTTCAACGTTGCTGGCTTGTTTTAATGATAATAAAAGTCTGTATATTATCCAAAGGATTCTCTTTTTTATAATTTTCTAATATCATAACTCAATAAAACATCGGATATAGAAAAATAAATCTAGGTAAAAGGAAGTTAATTAGTCGCGGCCAGTACCAGAAATATCGCGCGGCTACTTCGTCCAAGCACCCTGCAATTAGGCGCGGCCAGCTAGTAGTCTTTTCAGGTAGATGCGGCCAGTTGGTATTCTCCCGTTTTTTAACAGTGTTTTTTAATGTTTAAGGAGTTTTAACTTTTTTTTTTGTTTAGGCAACTGATCACAATGAAAGTCCAGTACGCAAAAGTTCCATTTTTTGTATGATTGCAATACACAAAGCTGTAGGGTCTGACAGAATGGAAGTTTTTGTATCTCGTTTAAGCGGCAGTAAACAAAAACTTTTGCGGCTTTATATTAGCCGAGCTGAACAAAATACTTCTATGTCTAGTCCCAAAGCTGTTTTGTCCAGCTAGTCCACCATTTAAGGGGTGAAAACAATTTTTTAAAAGAATGGTTTTTGAATTAAATTCATTGCGAAAAAAATATTTAAAAACCGTCTTTTTTAAATAACTGAAAGTGCTTCATGGACGTCTTTTTATTTATTTATGGTCCGTGAAAATGACTCAATCTACTTACTTTATTTAAATTTTAACTGCATTTGTTGCTAATGTTATTAATAATATTACTTACCTATTTTTAGAACATTAATTTTACTGAATAAATGTGATTAATTGAAAAAAAAAAACAGTTTTGAAGTTGTGAAATTAGGACTTCTCAGGGTGGGAAATTTTCGAATTTTAAACGGTTTATGCGCTTATTTTCTTAGCTTAGTGTCCCTAAAGGCAAAATTTTTTTTCCCCTGGTTGTTTATTAATATTGCAAGAAAGTTATTGTTTAAAATATACCATTATGTTTTTGTATGCATAAGATTTGTTAAATATGCCATTTTTATTATTGTGGTGGTTAATTTTTTGTTATTATAACATTTTTCAATATTTATTAATGTGATTGTATAGTGTAAGAACTTTTTTCAATTATACAAATTACAGAGTTTTCAAAAATAAAAAAAATGAGCTTCTACGCTTTCAAAATTTTTACTTGAAATACGATTTGGTATTTCTTTCCACTCACAAAACATTGGCTGAATTTCGCTTCCCTTTAAAATGTAAATGTTAAGAATTTCTTTTTATTTAAAATGCCAAATAATATTAGTTTTTAGTTGGAATAGAACCTCCTTTTTCTTAGCGATGTAAATATTTTAATGCTTAACTAGATTCTTTCCTAAAGCTTCATGTATTAATTAATAATAATTAAATAAATTATTAATAAAAACAAGTGTTTTTTTTTATTAAAATTTTATTTCTTAAATGCCAATTACATTTTATGTAGTTATAATGAACATGAAACAAATATTTAGCGATAAGATGTCGTAATTGATAAAACACCCCTTTATTCACTAGTGAATAAAAGCGGACTTTTTTCACTGCTTTAAAATTTTCTTGAAAAAGCGGTGTAAATGTCGTTTTGACATCAAAAATTCTAAGAAATAGCAATTAGGTGTAACTTTAAAAGCCTAAATACAAAAATATAGTACAATTGATCTTTTTATATCAAAATATATAAAAGGTACGTAAAGTAACACAGTCCAAAAATAGTTATCACTAAAAATCAATCACCGAAAATATAAAATTTGCAATAGGTAAATTTAAAATTGTTTAAATGTTTAATATTTTGCTGCCAATAGTGCCAAACTAATAAAAATTATGGTGCAATTTGTTTATCACAGACAATTTGGTATATCATGAGAAATTAATTTAAAAACATAGACAAAATTAAAAATCGCATTAGACAAGATTTCTAGAGACGAGATTTAAAAAATTAAAAACCTTTAAAGGTGTTTTTTAAACACTTAGTGCATTTTAGAAAAAATATATCTATCTCTAGAAAATCTTTTTAAACTTTTATAAAAACTGCTAAACAGCAGCAAAAAGTTTACGGCATATGCATTTTATTTTGTGATTAAAAAAATTAAAAAGCGATAAAATACATTGTTAAATATGGGCTGCAAATGAATCTGAACAACGCTATTGTACTTTTTTTTTGTTTAGTTAAAAAAATACCATCACGAGTCAAAAAAAAAATAAGAATTTTTTCTCTTCTTATACTCTACAAAAATTAATCCCCTATCTAAAACATTAGATTAAATTAGTACGGCTCTTAAAATTCATTATAACCTCGTGACAGCCCTTACAAAATCGGTAATGCCATAGACAAAATATAACAGACGCACTTACTAAGTGAATCTGTTTTTCATACTCTCTGCCCTAATTATTATCGTCGAGAATATTTTCCCGCAGAATACTATCACCAATAATCGCATCCCCAACAAAAGGAACTACCCCTTCGCCATTATCAATCGGGAGTTCATTAAAATGCAAATAATATTCGGACAAATTTTGCGACAACTCATTTTTTACAGCTTGCCCATTTAGCAAAAAATCACCACTCAAATTATAATTAAAACCTGTATCATCCCCTAGAAGAGGAGTAGAGGGATATGACCTTGAAATTATAGGTTGAAGGTCATCAGAGTTTTTGTTAAAAACAGACGGAATTATGGAATTTGAAAAAACATCAGCACAGGATTGGGACCTGTTGAATATTTTGGGGACAACCTCTGCTAAACTTACGTCTTTTGGGGACAATTCAGCTCCTGAATATGGCCCCCCATTTTCAGGTATAAGATTAAATGGTGTAGCGTCCAAGGTCGTTAAAATTGTAGCGTCCGGTTCTACCACAATTGCGTCATCCAAGTCAGAAAAACCATTTTGTAGAGTGTAACTTTCTACTGCAAAAAACACATTTTTTGGCTTGTAATTTGTCTAAAAATGACCTAAAAGTCCTTAATTTGGGGACTTTTCATGCGTTTTTAAGAAAACAAACTAATTTGACCTCTAATTTGTCCTTCATTTGACCTTGCGCATTTTTTACTACATTTAAGCATTTTATACGTTTTTAAACTGCTTTAAGGGACTTTTAATGCATTTTTTAACACTTTAGACTTACCTTGTTCAGCACTCTTGCCCATCATGTGAAAAAGCGGCACGCTCTGCGATCTATAGAGGTTAATATCCCCTAAATCCACGGTTTTCTCACAAGGTGAGGCAACAGCATAATTTGGATTATAAGGGACTTTTTGACTGGAATTTAACAGAGTTTGAAGGAAGGACTTGTTTGAGGTTAGCATTGGACTAACTGGAGCGGACATTGTAGCGTAACCGTTGTCTAGGCTGACGTCTAAGAGAAGTTCTGGTTCTTCCTTTATTGTTTTGGTCGAAGTAACTGTAGATGTACTTCTAAAAAAAAATGTGTCAATTAAGTGTGTTTTTCTTGTCGTACAAATCAAAATCTACATTTTTTAATTTTTAGCGGGTCTGTAAACATGGTCCGTTTTGCGGAACAGGAGACACTTTCTTATTTTTTTCAATAGTTGCAATCTTAAAAGTTTAATTTTTTAAAAATAGTGCTTTTTTTGTATGAGGATCTACATTTTTCAATTTTGACGGATCTGTAAACAGCATCCGTCTCACGGAACAAAAAACACTTCCTTATTTTTTTTTGCTTATTTGGGATCCCAACACTTAATTAAGATGATTACAACGTCTAATTTTTTTTAATTACGCGTTTTAAATTTTTATTGGTAAAAATGTGTGCAAAACCTCAAAATACTTACAAATTTCGTTTTTTTCCAATATTTTGTGCCTTATTTCTCCCAACTGGGGTACTTCTGGGGCTTATAAAGGGGCTGGCATTCGTGCTATTACTTTTTGTTGTATTTGGAGAAGTGGGTCCCGAATTTATTGGCGTAAAACTAAAATGTTTACGCTGTGTATTCGGGCTCGGCGGAACGGATTCTTCTTTAATCCTAGTTTCGAAACTGACCCGCCTTTTGACATTAATCGTGTTATTTATAATATTGTTTTTCAAGTCAAAGTTAATGGGGTATTTTGTGGCAAAGGAAAGGTCAGTGGACGGGATAGTAGTTATGGGAGTGTCTAAAGGTTCGTTTATTGTCGTTCTTGGTTCTGCAATTCCGTTTTGCTCTAATAGATGGCGCAGTTGTGACAATTTGGTTGATGTGTCTATTTCTGCCGAGTTGTTGTTGTTGAAGTATTTTGACAGTTCTTCTTCGTGCTGGCTGTTGTTTTTTCCTGTTTTTTTGAAAAAAAAAATGTTTATATCCATAATTTTGACCTAAAATATTATCTATTCCCATTTAAAAAAAAAACAGAGTCACCTATGAAAATTAGAACCTTTTTCTTTGAAAAGTTAAATTTTCCAGAAGGTTGGCATTACATTTCAAATCTACTGTCATTAAAAATTGAAAAATGCCAAAAATAAAATAACAGTTACATAAAACAGGCGTAAGCATTGGAAAAACGAAGCAATTTTTGCTTGGGATGTGAAAATTTATAAAGAAAATGGTAGACATTTTTGTAAAAGTGCTAATTTATCCTATGATACCTAAAAGAGCTTCTTAACAGTGAGTACTTACATAAATAATTTCTATTTTGTGTAAACTTTTAAATGGTTTAATGATTAGTGCATTATAAAGTAGTTTAATAAAATGTTAAATACTTCTGTATATGTTGAGACTATTATTTTTGAGTCAGATGCCTGAACATGTTTTTAAATGCATTTTTTTAATTTTTTTTCCTTGCATAACCAGCAAACACAATTGATTTTAATGACAATATACGGGGTAAAATCTGTCACCCTTTGGCCCGCCTGCTCTGTTTTTTTTTAATTGTGAATGGATAGTATGTGAAATAGACACGGTCAAGTCCTACGTCACAATTCACAAAAGTGCATTAAAATACTACTCTGTGAAATTTTTTTACAGGCAATTAACATTACGGAGCAAAGAAAATGGTCATTTTTTTCTTATTCTGTGTTTCCAACATTGGTCTTATTAAAACATTAATTAAAGAAAAATAAAAGAGTTGTTTAGGTCCCATTGGTGTGAAAATATTCCTTTATATCTTATTTACGATATTTTAATTTAAAATTACCCGAGACTCTACCGCAAGAATTAAAAAATCCCTTATTAATCTGATGATGATGATCACCCACCAAGATGTCAGCTTTAAACGCGAATTGCTTAGGAAAGCAACCATATCAAGTATGGTTTGTTCTAGGTAATAGACAAAAATGTTAATTTTACAATGGTACTTAGCAGACCTCTTGATATGGTTGCTTTCTCAAGCAATTTGCGTTTAAAATTCTAAAATTCACATCTTGGAGGGTGCACAACATTAACACATAAACTGTATATTATAGAGTTTTACAATGAACTAAACTTGAAATATCGAATTTAAGACATTTTAATACCAAGGGTTGCCTATGAAAGGCTTTTATTTTCACAAAATATTGTTCTAAAGAAGTGGCTAAATCTGACAGAATCGAAATTATACTTCACAGACAGTTTTTTAATGTGGATCTGTGATCTGTGACGTAGGAGTTGACCGTGTGTTTTCTTACCTAAGTATTCGTCCATGGCATCTTTCCCAACATTACTGATGCTGTTTAGTCTCTCTCTTGACAAAGGTAACTCCGAATCAAAATCATCTACGCTGTCCTTAAGTCTATCTATATCCTGTATGTTTTGAGATCGATTACCCGCCAATTCAGCGGCATTGTACGATAAAATATCACATTGTTGTTGTAGATGATTGGCCTTCGGTTGTATTGTTTTGTACTTTGATGGTGAAGAGACGCTTTTTAGATTTAAGGGGGGTGTTTGCCCCAAAAGGCGAGGTATGGCCACCTTAACAAAAAAACCGAATATTGACAAAAAGTCTGGTGTCATTTCTGTGGTAAATTGGCAAAAGGGGATAAGTATAAAACTGTCATTTGCACATGTCACTCTAAAAATGATTTTCTTGCAAATATTAAACAATATTAATGCAATAAGGGGGAAGCTAGCTGAAAAAATAGGTTTCAAAGTACGTATATGGCTGATCTAAATTGTAAATATCTAAATGTTTCTATTAAAATTCGGTGTCCGAAAAACACATTTTTTTAAATGTCAAAAATACTTATCCCGTTTTGCCTCCCTATCACAGATTTGTTATTTGTTTTATTTACAAGATGTCTGCAATTAATGTGTTTTTTAAGGGAAATAGTTGGGAAAAATCCAAGGCAATTGGTAAGAACAGTTTTTTGAAAAAGTGCCTCCCTTCGGAAATAATGATCTTTAAGCAGGTAGACTAAAAACACTTAATCGTAAATATTTCCCAAATGATTTGTCTAACCATCATGAAATTTGCACAATCAATAAAGGTAATAAAAACGGTCATTTTAAACTCATTTTGATATTTGGAGCCTCTTTTAAAATGTGTTAAACACTGGTAGTGTTGATAAAAACTGCATGTAATTTCTTTACCTTTAAGAATTCTGTAATTTTGTTTATTTTTTAAATACCCCAATTCAAGTGAAAACTTTTTTACCGCTTGAAATTTTAGAAAAACTGTACCGTTTACGAATAAACTGCCAAAAACTCTTTTAATGTACCCCATATTTTGCATTTGATTTGACAAAATTTACTTTATCTTGGCAAATAACTTAATTCAATTTAGTGATAGTGGTAAGTGACATAAAAATTTCAAAAGAAAGTCTAGTCTTATGCAAAAATATGGGGTACATTAGGAGTGTTTTTGGCAGTTTATTCGTAAACGATACAGTTTTTCAAAAATTTCATGTGGTAAAAAAGTTTTTAATTGAATTGGGGTATTTAAAAAAATAAACAAAATTACAAAATTCTTAAAAGAAATGAAATTACATGCAGTTTTTATTAACACTACCAGTGTTTTACCCGTTTTAAAAGGAGTCCCAAATTTCAAAATGGGTTTCAAATGACCGTTTTTATTACCTTTATTAATTGTACAAATTTCATGATGGTTAGACAAATCATTTAGTAAAGATTTACGATTACGTGTTTTTAGTCTACCTGCTTAAAGGCCATTATTTCCAAAGGGAGGCACTTTTTCAAAAAACTGTTTTTACCGAAGCTCTTGGTTTTTGTTCCAGCTATTAGCCATATCAAAAAAAGCAAACTAAATTTTTATTTTACCTTAGTAGTTTTGTTGGTGGTTTCTGCGCTTATTTTATGAAACGTATCAAAATCAGGTAATGCTGATGGCTGAATAAATTCCTGGGATTTGGTATCACAGATCATTTTCCCTAGTTTGGGGCTTTTTTTTCCTATTTGCGTTGTTACTGGTGATGTATCTTTTACTATTGTTTTGGATAACGGTTTTATTTTTTTACTTGTAGAAGTAACTAAATCCAAAGGTTTAATATTTTGCAATTTTCTTTTCCGTTCTTTTCCTGGTTCTGTTTTGCTTTGCAATTTTTTTTGTAGTTGAGATTGTATTATTTTGTGGTCGTTTTTTAACAATTCGTCATCTACAACATTAACATTGTCAAAATTGTACAGATGCTTTAAGAGGGGCGTTTCAAATTCATAAATGATGTTCTGTGCTATCAAAAGTTCGTGAAAAGTCATCTTCCTAAATGTCAGTTATATTAGAAATTTTAACAAAATATGTTAAAATACGGAGTAATACATCAATAACTATGATTAAAAATATGTAGGATAATGTTTGTGATATATAGAAGTGGTACTGATGCCAGAAATAATAAAAATATGGTAAAATAGTACTTTTGGTGTTTTCTTTGTACATTTAAATCTTTAAACGAGCACATCTATATTAGGGAAAAACGTAAGTTGCAATTTTAATCATTTACAAGCTTAATAAAACCATGGTAAATAAACGTATTATAGTTTGGCATAGACCACGTAATGCATATAAACCAAAAAATGTACCCGTAGTCGAAAAAAAAATCAAAAATAGTACAATGATTTTTGAAGTCAGATTTTCGATACAAAGAAAAATAACTGATTTAAATGAAACCATAATACGTTTGTAGCCCCATTTTTGTAGTTTTCAAAACTACGCTTAGTTTTAATATACGATGGGGCCCTTATGTAGATGTGCTACTTAGTAGAATTTGCGGGAGCTCAACGGAGATGCCTTATACGAGCTTCTAGGAGCACAGATTCGAAGATTTGTGAATTTAAACCGCACGTCTTAAAAAATGTTTTTTATTTTTTTTTACCTGTATCAAAAAATTTGGGGGGCTCAGCGGCCGACGTCAACTGCTTGGCAGCTTCACTATTAATCCCAACAGAACAATGTATCACGAGAAAAAAAGCCAAAGCTTGAATAGACAAAAAAGAATGACCTAATTGTTTCTCAGACCAAGTTTTAACAATAATCCACGCGGCTGTTAATAAATTTGTCTCCTTCTCGTTTTTTGGGGTTTTGGCCCCCAGATCGGGCACAAAAGGGGGTTTAAGTTTAAGACAGTTCCTTAGCCCTGAGTAGCAATACCTAGAATTGCCTCGAGTGCCCAATCTCCTTGCTTTTACCTTTGGATAGACCTGTTTCATAACTTTACCAAAATCGGCCTGCGATAATGGTTTTATCTGAATTTTGTTGCAATAAGTGCTAAAATTACACAACTTAGTCATCAATTTAACAATTATAGTAGTTGGTACTTACAAATATTCATCATAGACCTGTTGTTTCGGCAGAGATATTTCAGAATCTTCTTCTAAATGAGTCCGAATCCAGCAAATAGTAGCTGATATTTCTGAGCGGCTCCCTAATGGGTTTAAAGGTTGCCTCAGCGGATCTGTACAGTTTGATATCTCATCGCTTAGTTTCAAATAAATTAGAAACTTGTCTATCTTCGGTAACGGCCTTATTTGGTCCAAAATTGCCTTTATTTTCACCTTGGCTCTATCGCTAAAAAAATGGCATTTTTATCTACAAAAAGCTTCTAATTTTACTTTAAGAGAGTCTCAAAGCTTCTAGCTAGACTTAGTGCCCTTTGTAGCTCTAAAAATGGGACGATTTGTGCCCTAAATGGGGCCCAAAGTGTCAAAGTATGGCCTCATATTGTCGCCGGTTGAATGTAGCGTATGCGTCTTTTTTATGTGGTCTGTTGTTGTACTAACCTGATTGTATATTCCCCCAAAGAGTGCGCCCCCCGATAATCATTGCTGCAAGAATCTTCTTCTACTTTAAGCTGAGGTATATTAGTTTTGTTTATGGAGTTATTTAGGGTTTTTGTAGTACGTTCCATTGGGGATTCTAGTTTAGTGTCCATGTCTCCAAAAACACATTTCTAGTTTTGCAGAGACTGGTATAAAAGTAGTTGCAAGGACATTGTGTAATTTGTAGTGCCGATTAATTTTTATTACCGTTTCAAGATGCCCATTAAAAAATCTGTTCTTTTTTGACGTCGGCCATTTACAATCTGCGCAGATCAAGCGTTTTGGTTACCGGACATTTGACCTCTGTGACGTAAATGACAAACGCGTGAAGTTAGCGACAGGATTTTTGGTGGTGCGACCGGACGCTTCTGGGGATCATTTTAAAGGAAACAGGACCGTACTTTGGAAATTGTGTGTTTTTTATTTGAAAATGTAAAAACAAGATATAAAAGTGATTTGTTTGCTTTTAAATAATACTAACAAATATCACATTAACAAAAAAGTAGCAATTATCTTAATTTACGATTTAATCCACCATTTTTCATTCTCCACACCCTTTTAGAGTTACAATAAATAAATATATAACGTTAATAAATAATAACTTAACACACGACAGAATGTTAAAGCTGTTTAAAAAATTATTGCTTATGCTACTTTTAATTATTATAAAGTTTGTACAAAAGGTTGCTTTTTCTGAGTAAATATTTTTCGCAGCTATTTTATTTTATAAAAAAAAAACAATTATTATAATTTTGTCTGCGTAGAGCGAAAAAATAATATATAACAAAGCTGCAGTTTTAGCAGTGAATATTGCTCTTAACTTTAGTTTTTATTCATATTCAAAAAAAATAGTACGATTTTTTGTTTGGCTGAAATATTTTGGGAATTTTTTAAAATTATAAAATGGCCCTATTACCATTTATATTGCCCATTTCTGACGAATCACTGGAACTTATTTTAGATTTTTGTGATGTGAACAGTGTTGAAAAACAGGTTACCTGAAAAAAAATTACATTATGCCAAAGTATTTTTGAACTAGTTTTAGAACAAATTTTGTGGTCAAAAATCCAGAATTAGTAAAATTATTTTTGTGAAAAATAAGATGATTCAAACACTTTAGTGGAGAGATAAGGGTTTTTCTGTTGATTAATTCTAAAATAAATAAAATTATCTTAAGTTTTTGAGGTTTATTGATAAAAAATGGGTATATGTATCATAATTTTGCAATATTGTATGAGTACTTAAAAAAATTCTAAAATAATACAAAAGTTATGAAATAAAGTTATATTTGTATTTGTCGTAATGGTGTCTTTTGAGCGATTTTGTTAAAATGTGCCCCTAAAAAAAATACTCTTATTTTCTACATTTCTAAACAGGGGGCAACAAAATGGGTTAAATCAATGAGTGGGTTAGAAAATACACTTTGCAAATAATCAAGAAAAAAAAGATACTTCTTGATTTGTCTGCAAAGGCAATAAAAACTAAATAATAGACATTTTGTTCTTAATCTATGGTTAATACTCACTGTAATAACGGCAACAACGCCCCCCAAAAGTAGCCCTGAAAGTACATCGCTCCAATGATGCTTATAATCCGAAATTCTGGTCATGGCTGTAAATATAGCGCATATTATACCCAAAAATTGTAACGTATGCTTTAGTAGCTTTGACCCATCCCAAGTCATTCGTTTTTGCAAATAAATCTACAAAAAAAATCATTAAAATAAGTTAAAAAACAACAAAAATAGAACTGGTAAAAAGTAGTATACTTACCGCGAAAAAAACCATCGCATACATTGAAAAACTGGAATGTCCTGAAGGAAAAGAGAGCCTGCAACAAAAAAAAAAACAGTAGTACATATTTTGGTTCAACAATCGACCCTTTGAGGGGTCAACCACCCAATTTTTTTTGTCGAGGGGGCCCCTTTTTTAATTTTCTTACCTAGATTCCTTACTAAGCCTATGACTGGCCAAATAATCAGAATTAGTGCACTTAAAATCGGTAATATACCGATGCCAATTAATGGGGGCACTACAGTCAACGTTGGGGACACATATCGTGTAAAAATGGGGGCGCAGGCGCCCCACTGTATATTTCATGATGTCTGTGGACAATTGTGAGCAAGCTGCACCAAAAGCGAATATTCCTATAATGCAATATGAATTGTAGACCCAATTTGGAATGGTGATACCCCCTACTTTTATCTGTTTTGTCGTTTTGGGGGGGTTTAGATATTCGATGAGGATCATCTGAAAAAAAAAATTAAATGTTATTAAATTACAAATAAAGGTTGTACAAATTTTTAAAATATCCTTGCATATGCAATATGCTTTTTTTTAATTATAGGAACAAGAGATTTTTTTATGCCCCCTTATTTGTGTTTACACAGTGTCTTATCTCTGTTATTTAAACTATCTCTTATGCAAAAAAAATAAAAATTAAATTCGTAGGTCTAGAACAGATGATTCATTTAGCGAAGGCATAACATTATAAAGAAAATATGTTGACAATAATTATGTCTAGATATTTAGTTTGCATATTAGTTAAGTTCGTTGAATGATAAAATTTATGCATAGTTATTTAACCAGTAAGTGTGTTAATAAAGACGATTAATAAACGAGCGGTTTTAACAAGCGAGCGATCAGCGAGCTTGTTAATAAGTGAGTTTATTAATCGCCATTTAACATACGAACTGGTTACAATGCTTTTTCGCACATCGTAGATCATTATTAAATAAATTCTGTGGTAAATAGGCAAAAGGGGATAAGTATAAAACTGTCATTTGTACATGTCACTATAAAAATGATTCTCTTGCAAATATTAAACAATATTAATGCAATAGTGAGAAGCTAGCTGAAAAAATAGGTTTTAAAGTACGTATATGGCTGATACAAATTGTAAATATCTAAATGTTTCCATTAAAATTCGGTGTCCGAAAAACACATTTTTTTAAACGTCAAAAATACTTATCCCGTTTTGCCTCCCTACCTCAGAATTATAAAATAAAACAGTTATTTCACCAACTAACAGAAACAATGCGTCGGCCATTCAAATTTATTAAAGTTGAAGAAAAAGAAGACCTGTCACCGAACTTTTATTAATTTTGAATAGAAAATGAATGTTACTTCCTTAAATGTGGTAAAAGGATCTGCTTCTCATTCATTCCAGCGGTAAATATTTAATTTCTTTTGGTTTTTGTTGCTTGAATCGTAATTAAAGCTAATTTAACATTTGTAATGTAGAAACATAGATAGTAATTTTAAAAATAGAAGAGGTTACTATGGACATGGTATCCATGCATTAATAGGGGTCATTAATCAACGATTTGGAGTACGTTAATAAATGTCTTTAATAAACAATGTGCGAAAAAAATTTTTTTTTTTACAAAATGACTTTTAAAACATTACTCTGTATCTTCCAAGGAACTTTTTAAAGAAATTTCTTTCCTTTAAGGCCCTGTAGCGAACAGGTACTAATTAGTTTTATCTTTGAAAACTTGTTTGAAATTTATTTTAAATGTAAAAATAAAATGTGTTGAAAGCAAATCTAGATAGTTATTTATTTAAATTGCATGCATCAGTTAAAGAACTAAAATGCATATAATTTGTAGTATAATTTTACCAGTTCTTTACATTTACCAATTTTTTACGCATCCTCGAGCAAAAACTGTAGAACGAGAAAATATTCCTACTTCTTGAAGTTAAAACATTTAAGTATGAAATGTATAACATATGCTTAAAATGTTATTTTTAACCATGGGTTATTAATTTTCTAAAACACTAATTATTTTTTTAGTTGGTATTTGGTCAACAAGGGCTATATTATGTTAAATTTGGTACCTACTTAAAACTAAAAAGGGTCTTAATATACATGGGTTATTTTGAAAAGCCATAAAAAATCAATTATTGTAGTTATTTAGGTGTAGGTATCGGAAACAAAATGTTAATTATAAAGATATTAATATTTTATGTTTCGGCACGTGGGTGGTCTGAAAAAATTTTCATGTTATATTAAAAAAAAGACCTGCCCCCACAATAATTTAAAATACAACAATAATTTTGTTTGACTAAAACAAACAAAAAACAATATTCTTTATTTAAAATTAGAATTTTTGATGGTAGCAGAAAAATAATAGTATATTAAAACATAGAGTTTTATAAGGAACGTTTTTTAGCACGCGTCCAGGTTTGGAAAAAGAGCCGCGCAGCGACGAGTTTTCCAATGGACAAGTGATAAAAAACGCCTTATAAAACGAGTTTTTTATACTATTTTTTATATTTGCTTCATTTAATTCATTAAAAGGCATTTTTAATTTGGATTAAAAACTTAAGTTGAAATTTTGTTTTTATGGCATTTGTAAACTTTACTCATTTAATACTGAATGAAAAGGCGTTTTTGAGAAAATGTAACCATTGATTTCGTTTCTCCAATTCTTCTAGTTATTCCCTCTACCAAAAAACGATGTCCCCCGATTGAATATAATAGTAAAATTTCTAAATAAAAAGTACTTTGCAAGAAAAGAATTTAACTTTTTGCAACAGGAAAACCAACCAATAAAATAAAATTTTGGGTTTAATAATGAAGCAATTAAAAAACTTTAGAAAACCAAATTTCGGGTTTCATAATGTGCATATTATAGAACGCAAATATAAAAAAGCTTATTAAATCATTTAAAATAATTAGTCACACACTAAAATGTATGTAAATTTAAGTTTAAATTTCCTAAGAAGAGCCCCTTATCATTAGATGCTATCCAAACATTTTTAGTGTTAATTTTTGCTTATGCAAACATTGTAAACAGGTAGGTAATATAATCTGGTATTTTACAAGTATTCTGGCGCTTAGAGGTAGATGACACTGAAATCTAATATCACACCAAACAATAAGACGGAAAAATGGGAAATTTTAATAAAAGAGCCCCTTTAAAATAAAAAAAAGTGTACATTGAACTAAGATAAACAAAAATTAGCGAAAATTATTCATTTAAAAACTAAATCTCATGTTTATTTGATAATAATTAAACAATGAACGTGTACTTTTAAATAATTACACAGAAAAATTATATACGTCATAATAATTAAAATTAATCACAGAGAAAACTGTTTCACAATTATAAGTTTCGAATTAATCACTGAGAAAACTGTTTCACAACAAAAAAATCCCTAAAACAAATTTATTGATCATCAATTAATCATGTTATTAACAATAAAACAACAAATTAATTTATTTTAAATTGAATGGATAAAACACTTTGACATGTTTGTTTTTTATTTCAAGACTTTTAAATTTTTTTTTCTAATAATAATAACAATAACAAACATGCAAAAATAGCTTCTCGTTCTTGAAATATTTTATTTGTAGCCATATCATGTATTCAAGACTAAATAAACAACATACCTAGGTACTTGGACACATTGTTTAGAAATTTTAAATTTGTCACCAAATCCCCCCGACATTAAAATATCATTAGCTCAGTTATTAATAAACTTACAGAAAAAAACTAGCCCAATTATTCTAATTAAATTTTGTAGGTTCCTTAGAAAAAAATCCCAACCAAGATCTGCTTATGCAGGATTGTAGGCACTACCCACAGACATATAAAAGTGAAAAATTCCCACAAAATTTCCGTGACGTTTAGTCCCCATTTTGCATAGAAGTGAGTTAGTTTTTTGTTAATACCTAAACTATTTAGCACTTTTAAAAAAAGTTTTAAAAATTTTCAGGAACATTATTTTAATAAGAATACAATCATTTTAAAAAATAATGTATCACTAATATTAACGATTCTATAGCTCTTTGAAAATCACCTTATTTCACCATAATCTTAGTCATAGAGTCCTGAAGCATAGATTACAGCGTTCTCTGTAGAACCAAATTAGCACATTTTCAAAGTGTTATAAAATCGTTCACATTGGTGATTTATTATTTTTTTTAAAATAATTGTAATCTTATTAAAATAATGTTCCTAAAAAATTTTAAAACTTTTTTCAAAAGTGCCAAATAGTTTAGGTATTAACAAAAAATTAACTCCCCACTTCTATGCAAGATGGGGGCTAAATGTCACGGAAATTTTGTGGTAATTTTTCACTTTTATATTCCTAGGGATAGTGTCTACAATCCTGCATAAGCAGATCTTGGTTGGGATTTTTTTCAAAGGAACCTACAAATTTTAAATAGAATGATTGGGCTAATTGTTTAGAAATTTTAAATTTGTCACCAAATCTCCCGACATTAAAATATCATTAGCTCAGTTATTAATAAACTTACAGAAAAAAACACTCTTTTCAAAATAGAAGGAAATTTAATTTTTTATAAAAAAAACTTCAACTTACCACCAAACAATTTAGCACAATCCCAACGATGTACAAATAAATGCTAGGCACCGTCGAATCGTGAAAGGGGTGGCGTATGGAATCGTCATCACAGAAAAAACCCCTTTGGTACGCACTACCCCATAAGAACAGAAATAGAATTGGAAATCCCACTGGAACACAAATCAATAAGAATTAATTTATTTCACCCTCTTACAAGTTAAACTATTTAGCAACCAGTAATCTACAGGGGGTGGCAATGAGTTTCCCCCCTTCTAGAAGCCACAAAACTACTATTTTGTACGTAAATTATTGTACTAGTAACCCAATTATAATAAGCCAGAAGTAAATAAAACTAATCGTTTAGCTCTAAAACCCCAAAACCTATATTTACATAACCTAAAATTCCAAAAAAGTAAACTTACCACACATAAGAAGCACCACATCCAAAATTACTTTGGAGACAGGTATGTCCACGGTAACTGGGGCCATTTTTAAGCCCCCAAACATGAAAAAAGTCCAAAAAACACTCTCTCAAGTCATTTTGTGTAAAAAATTGTATTTTTGGTTAACATAACCCTATTTAAATTTTCATGTTGAGTAACAAATTAAAATTAGTGGTTTTTTTACGTAATATTTGTATTTTTCTTGAGTTTAGTGGTGAGTAAACGTAACGCATTGAGCACTGCACTAAAACTGGTTGCCCTTTGTTGTGATTGCGCATAGAATAGGTTGTATTCATTTCTGTGTGCGACGCATTGTTTACAAGAAGCCCACGTAACGCAACGTAAGTCGAAAATTACGTATTTTTTAACGTAATGACAAAGCAACGCAGTTTTCTGAACCCAAATTTAGGGAAATGTGCTTTCTGAGGTGAAACTTTAGTTTGACTTTGATATAAGGTTAAGTTTCAAAACATTATAGTTTGTTACGTTACTTAACCAGAAGTCAAGCTAATTGTAAATGATTCTTCGAATGTATAGATCGGTGATATGAATGACTCAGTACAGTTTTCTCTTTTTAACACAATAAATCGAAGAGTTTGTCTCATTTTTTAATAAGCCATACCCTGACACTAGATTTCGTACCTTGATTATTTAATTTTTATCGTATTTGTAACTTATTAGCAACAATGTTAATACAATGTAACTGCATTTCACTCTTTGCAGAAAACAAAATTGCATTAAAAAATGACCAAACTTAAAATATAAAAATGTAAAGAAAGTTGCGATTTTTAAAACAAAGTTGTATCTGCGAAGAGTAACTTCTACTGCTTTTAGAGTTGTGAATTTATAGCCCAAGGATAGCATATTTATTTACTTGTTTCTAGAATTTATTGCCCAAAAATGGAATTCACTGTTGTTTTTTTTATTCTTAAGAAATGCGATATTTTCCAATTCCAATAAATAAAATAGATAAAATCAGAATCTTCGTTGGTGAAGTGAAAATTCCCCTTTCACTTTAAATGTGAATTGTGAGTCATTTAATATTCCCTTACCTTTCGACCTACGGCAAAATCATAAATTAAAATTACAAAAATAGCAATTTTACTCGCTTAAATGCACAGGCCCCTTTCAAACAAACTTTCGTATTTAGATAAATCTTAACTTGAGGGTCTTTCAAAAGAAGAAATTCCAATAAAATTTCGTCACCTATGCGTGACAAATAGCGTTTGAAAAATAGAACATTCATTTTTCAAATTAACGACACGTGAAAAAATATTTTTTTTTTGAGTCTTCTTTAATAGCCCAATTATTCTAATTAAAATTGGTAGGTTTCTTAGAAAAAAATCCCAACCAAGATCTGCTTATGCAGGATTGTAGGCACTATCCCCAGGAATATAAAAGTGAAAAATTGCCACAAAATTTCCGTGACGTTTAGCCCCCATCTTGCATAGAAGTGAGGAGTTAGTTTTTTGTTAATACCTAAACTATTCGGAACTTTTATTGAAAAAAGTTTTAAATATATATTTTAATAAGAATACAATCATTCTTAAAAAAATAATGTATCACTAATATTAACGATTCTGTAGCTCTTTGAAAATCACCTTATTTCATCATAATCGTCTATCTAAGTCATAGAGTCCTGAAGCATAGATTGCAGCGTTCTCTGTAGGACCAAATTAGCATATTTTTAAAGTGCTATAAAATCGTTCACATTGGTGATTTATTATTTTTTTAAAAATTATTGTATTCTTATTAAAATAAAGTTTCTAAAAATTTTTAAAACTTTTTTCAAAAGTGCCAAATAGTTTAGGTATTAACAAAAAACCAACTCCTCACTTTTATGCAAGATGGGGCTAAACGTCACGGAAATTTTGTGGGAATTTTTCACTTTTATGTTCCTGAAGGTAGTGGCTACAAACCTGCATAAGCAGATCTTGGTTGGGCTTTTTTTCTGGGGGCATTATTAGAATGATTGGGCTATTTATGGTGTTTTTGGTTGGACACTGTATGTATAAAAAAAAGTAACATAATATTTAAAGTAAAGAATACATTTGAATAAACAAACAAGTAACTATTTAACATGTCTAGTCGAGAAGTCTAAGTACTTTTGGTATTTTGTAACCGGTTTAAAAGAATTTCAATAATTCTTTTTTAGTTATTTTTAAAGTTTGACTTCTAATGTAGCTTCTGAATCTTTATATCAAAGTATCAAACCTTTTTCAATTCACGGATCAAGACATAACAAAGCAAAGAATAATGTCTCCTGGTACCCTTAAGAAGAATTAACAAAGGTTAAAATACCTTTTGTTATCAGATTTTTACTAAAGCTACATACAGGTGTCCAGAAATTGACGCACTACTAAATTAATCACCCTGTATAAGTGTCAACCACCTAGTTATAAACATAGTCGCGTTTTTATTTATTGTTTCATTGCAGCCAATCTAAATAAAGTACAAAAAACCGGATGTCAAAACAGCAGTTTGTTTTGATGGTATAAAGCAAAAGGGGACGCTAATTTATAAAATTATAAATAATAAATAAAAAGGATATAAATCATAAATCTGTTTAAGCAATTAAAAATGTGTCGAGTGTGTTGAATTCCCACTACAAAAAAAGGCTTTGGGGACTCCCATATGTCCACAGACCATACAAATAAGATGCACAACAATAATTAGTAAAAAAATTAAAAAATATTTAATCAAAATTAAATTGTTTGTTGTTATTTTTTTAGCTTAATTTTTTTTAACATTTGGGAGCTGACTCCAATGCTCTATTTTATGTAGTCTATGCCCAAATTAGACATTCTGGGAACTGAGAACAGTGGTTACTTAAAAATTTGGACCCACTTGAAAAAATACATCTCTGTCCTATCGCGCGGTTAAAAGAAAACAGTTAAATAACATTAAACTCTTAGTTTTAAGTGCCCCTTAAGATTAAATATATCACCCAAAATATATCAACACATTGTAACTAATGATGTAATAAAAACACTAACATTAGAGTTAAAAAATTATAAAATACTTAGACACTCTGTATGTAAAAAATAAACACAAAAATAAAAACAGCTCTTTAGCATAGAATTAAAAAAAAAACAAAAACTGAAGAAAAAATTTAAATGTTGCTCAAATAACTTTTTCAGATTTAGATTATTCAGAGCCATCTAGTTTACGTTACGTGAAGCTAACCATAGGAAAGAAAACTGTTCGAAAATATAAATGCTTCTGGATTACTCCGATAGATAGCTAAAGTTCATTTCAAAGCTTTTTAAAAGTTTTAAAACTTTTGTTATAATATTAAAAGAGCTTATTTATACAACAAAAAAATACCTTTAATTAAAAAAATGTGGGCCCCCATTTACTAATTTTAAAACTTGAATTTTTTAATTTAAAATAAACAATACTTTATAAAATAAATATTTAATTTTACAAAAATTTGGAACATCCTCATAAGAGAATTATGCCCCACCTTCCTTGGGGGGTTCGTCCTCTACTTGTTCTTCTTTTCGATAAAATTCCCTAGCCCAAAGTGCCTAAAATAAGAAAAAAATTAAATCATTGTTTTTATCAATAATTTAACTTACAAATGCGGTCCCACTGGAAATCCCAAAAATAGCCCCCCCCAAAATATCAGTGGGGTGATGTTTACGTGCAATATATCTTGAAATACCAGTAAAAAATGCAAAAAATACGGCCACAAACTGCAAAACAATCCGCAAAGCTCTGACCATCTCTGACGTCATTCTATACTGAAGGTAGACCTAAAAAATATAACCATAACTTTACCCACGTGAACACGTAAGTGACGGCCGAGTATTGGCCTCGTTTTTAAAACTTACCGCCATGTATATCATAAAATAAAAAGCATGTAAAGTGTGTCCTGATGGAAAACTCAACCTAAAAATAGCTGTGTCTTAGATAAATTTAAAAAATCCCAGTAAACACAAATGTGACGTACCATGTATTGTCTGACGGTTTTTTTGGGGCCATACATGCAAAACCGGTATGATAGATGTGCCAATTAGCTGGCTGAGTGCAATCCACATTTGGCCAACAAACGTCAACAAAATAAGGTCGCAAACGACCAAAATACATCTTCAAGGCATCAAATACCCATAATATGGTCGTAAATCCAAAAAGGTATATTAACAATGCGTAAAACATATTGTGCAAGCAAGTTGGAATCCTTCCAGACGTAGTGTAGGACTCGCCAAATTGTTGAAACCATTCGATTATAATAATCTGCAAAAATGTTGTGATTTTATTATACATATAGAACTTTTTTTTTGTACAACTTACGAAAATTGAGCCAATTAGTAATCCAATAACTAGAACCAACTCATGCTGGACTAAATCATCCTCTTTAGGAAAAAAAGGAAAAAGTAGGGCACGATCCTTACAAAAAAACCCAGCCATTTTGTTATATTTGAATACATGACCCGATTTTAGCAAAGCTACCATAAAAACCACTGCAACATTTTTATTAATAGATAAAAAGAGCCAATTTAAATGTTACCACTTACTGAAAACACAACACAAAGCTTCACATACATATTTTCCTACCACACGTAGCTTGCGATTTTGAATGAACTCCTTTATCATTTTTCCGAAGGTTTTTTTTCTTTGTTTTTGGAAAATAGACTATTGTTTACTTTAAGGCTAAGTACCCCAGTCTTTGAGCTATAATTTTTAACCAGTATGCATTAAAAAATCGTTTACATAAAGAAAACCTTATAAAATATGGCTTGCAAAAAATTAAAAAAAAAACGTACTTTTTTGAGTTTTATGTCAATGTTACTTTTGGCACTTTTGAAGTTTTTTTGACTTATTTTAGCTCTTACTGAAGCATCTATGGTTTAATATACACAGGTGTATCAATAAGATTGAGGGTTTTTTTTCGTCACAAATAGTTTTTAAAAAAACACAAAATATTTACTGTTTTCTTTTTATTATTAAAAATTAATTATTATTATTTTGGTTAGTATTTAAAACAATTTATATGCTTATTTCTTAGGTTCAGCAGGTGCTTCAACATCCGGTTCACTATCATCGTCCTTTTGCAAAAAACTAGGCAACCAAAGAGCCTAAAAAAACTTTTTTAAAACTGGAATTACCAAAAAAAAAAAAAAACTCATACAAATGGAACAGCAATAGCGATTCCTACAGCAGCTCCTGCCAAAAGATCAGTTGGGTGGTGTTTGTGAGCAATAAACCTAGACAAAGCTGTAAAAACTGCAAAGAAAATTGCCAAAAATTGTAGAAGACAGCGGAGCAACATGGTCACTTCGGAGGTCATTCTCTTCTGGAGGTAAATCTAAAAAAAAACTCAGTTTAATTGTCATAAAAAGCTTCGTAGTAGCGTTTAAAATCGCTTAAGCATTCCAAAAAAAATTAATAACATTTATATTAGGACATTTTATAAAAAAAGCCCAGGTAACACACAAAATCAGGCCAGGTATTGGCCCAACTAAGGAAGCCGAGTATGACCCAATTTTTTTGCTTACCGCTAAAAAAACCATGAAGTAAAACGCATCTGTGGTATGACCAGATGGAAAACTTATCCTGTAAAACAATTTTTAACATAAAGAAGATAAAAACTATTTTTTTTTTAATTATTAAACCCCAGTAAACACGTGTGTTGACTAACCAAGATTTGTTAATAGCCTTTGGATTCATGCATTTAAATCCAGTGTGAAACTTGTTATGATTTTCTGGTAGAGAGCAATTCACGTTTGGCTGACACATGTCCAGAAAATACGGCCTTAAACGGCCAACATTTAGCTTAAAACATCCGACAACGCTGTAGGCCAGTACAAAACCAAATAAATAAATCACAAGGGCGTAAATAAGGTCCAAAACGAATTTTGGTATTTTAGAAGTCGATTTGTATGTTGGTTTTAATGGTTGAAACAACTCAACTATAATAATCTAAAAAAAAAACAAAAAGGTGTTAAATAAAATGTGCTTAAGTATTAAAAAAAACTAACCAAAATGCATCCAATAATAAGTCCAACAACGTAAACTAAATCGTGAGAAACAAGGTCGTTTTTGGAACTTGTAAACGGGTACCTTATTGATGAATCTTCGCAATAAAAACCCTCTTTTTTATTTATGTTAAACACTGTTTGCGAATAGTAAATTCCCAACATGATAAGTCCTAAAATAGATCTTTTATAAGAAAGACAAAAAAAGACTTTAAAGATAAATGACTTACCAAAAACAATAACCAAAACTTCTATCACAATTTTGGTCACTTTGCGGACAAAAGGATTTGCAACAAGTTTTTTAATCATTTTGTCACAGATTAAAACTTCCTGAAATATTTTAAAATGTTTGTAACATGTATTGAAGTTCCGGACAGACAGCCGTTTTAAAATAAAGCAAAGCACTTCTGCAAATTATCTGTTGGAATAAGCACATTAAAAAAATTATTGCAATTAAATACCTTTCTATCTGTACCGAGTAATTTCAACCTTCTATATCATGCAATTTTAACTAATTTTCTATAAATATCTCACATTTTTATAAATATTAGCACCACTGTTTCACTAGCTTAGTTTTGGGGAATGTGATGAATTTTAGTAAAAAAAATAATCCTTGAAAAAGAATTTCTTCTCGCTTAATTCCCTAATATTATTCCCAAGCACAGTTTTGTGTTTATTTGTAAACACGGTTTTAAATAAAAATATTAATAAAGAACTAAACTATTTAAGAATTTTGTATTTCAGGTAATTCAATAAAAAAAATGTTTACACAAAACGTTATACTCGACTTTATATAAAAATAAATCAAATTAAAAAAAAATGCTCCGGGACATGAAATTCTTAACATTATTTTAAAAAATATATGAAATAATTACTGTATGATTAGGAATTAATTGTTACCGACTTTAATCAATATAATCAATCAAGTAAGAACTGCGTTTTTCATAAATTATTAGTTTTTTTTATACATAAATTAATTTACAAACAAGTCTAATATTTACTTCAAAAATAAATATATTTCTTTAATCTTCTTCTTCTACTTCTTCTTTGTACAAAAAAGATTTTGTAGCAAAAGCCTAAAAAATACATGAAAATTTAATTTTTTGTGTACTTATATTGAAATACTTTTTTTTACAAAAAATATTTTAAAGTCAAAGTTTCTTACAAAAATAATTCCTCCACAGCTTCCAAAAATAACTCCTGCTAAGACATCTGAAGGATAATGTTGATTATCTGAAATGGCAGCACATGCCACAAAAATGGCACCAAGAATACCAAAAAACTGGAACCCCAATCGGAGAAATTGAACCGTAGTCCCTTTCATACGAAATTGCATATAAATCTAGACAAATTTTTTTTATTTTTGTGGGGTATAAAATCTTTGATTTAACTCACACAAAGAAAAATTATGGCGTAAAAATAAATCATCACAATCTCTGCTGGAAAACTGGGATAATCCCTGTAAAACAAATTATTTTGAAAAATACTCTTCGCAGTGATTATTAAATTTTTTATACCAATGTCGGACAGACGCAGGAAATTTAAACTTTGGATTTTTGCAAAAAAACTGTCGATGGAACTTATTCTGATTCTCTTCTAAAGTACAATTAATACTCGGTTCACAAACATCTCTAAAATTTGGTCGTAATCGAAAAACCGCTCGTTTGATAAAACATGAAAGACACAAGATGCAAATATAGCCAAAAGTGTAGACAAACAGACAGTAGAAAATGTTGTAAACCCACGATGGAACTTCACATTTTATAAATGGTACATTTTTGTCCTGTTCTTTGTTAATTAACTCCAACACAATTATCTGAAAAAATAGACTTTAGCTTCTTTAAAAAATGTATTTTTATATTTGCGTTCAATAATATGCACATTATGAAACCCAAAATTTGGTTTTTTAAAGTTTCTGAATTGCTTCATTATTAAACCCAAAATTTTATTTTATTGGTTGGTTTTCCTGATGCAAAAAGATGAATTCTTCTTCTTGCAAGGTACTTTTTATTTACAAATTTTGCTATTATAATCAATCGGGGGACATAGGTTTTTTGTAGAGGGAATAACTAGAAGAATTGGAGAAACGATATCAATGGGTACATTTTCTCAAAAACGCCTATTCATTCAGTATTAAATAAGTAAAGTTTACAAATGTCATTATTCAATATGTCTAACTTTAATTTATTTTTTACTTCAAAATGTCAATGTTATGCTATAAGGTTGGTCATGAAAGCAAAATTTTATCTTAAGTTTTTAATTCAAATTCAAAATGCTTTTTAATGAATTAAATGAAGCAAATATAAAAAATAGTATAAAAAACTCGTTTTATAAGGCGTTTTTTATCACTTGTCCATTGGAAAACTCGCCGCTGCGCGGCTCTTTTTCCAAACCTGGACGCGTGCTAAAAAACGTTCCTTATAAAACTCTATGTTTTAATATACTATTTTAGAAATTTTTTTTTTAGTAAAAATTGTACTCACCATGATAAAAACTAAAACTAGCCCAACAATATAAGTAGTGTAATAGGGAATGCAATCCGAAATTCTACCATTAATGCTAAGATCCGTGCAATAAAACCCAAACCGTAGTTTTGTAATCAAAAAATCGTCAAAAATATAACGGCATAAAAGTAAAGCTATCATAACTAAAAAAATCACATTTTTCTTACATTAAAATTACATTTTTTTAGCGTTTTACCTAAAACAAAAACCAATATCTCCGTAAGGACCTTAATTAAATCAAGAATTTCATTCTTTTCCCAATCTTCAGCGCCCATCGTTTTTGACGTTTTTTGACTTTTTAAACGTCAAATTTGACCCTTAAAGTTGTCTAAGAAGTAGCCTTAAAAATCTTAAAAAATTAAAGGATTTTTTTTAAAACACCTCGCATAACAAAGGGCAGGAATAATCTCAAGGACGAAGGACGATTTGAGATGAAAATAGTTCAATTGACAATCTCACCATGAAAGCATCTTTCAGTTAGGGGGTGCTAAAATTATAGGCATAAGAAAGTTGCACCAAAAGAACCAATTTTAGTCCTGCCTAGAAAATTTCACAGTACTTATGATTTTATTTTGCTTATACTATATAGATTATTTTTCTAATAATTCTACCTAAAAAAAGCCCTATATTTTATGCACTTTTTGGCTCATATCTTTTTTTAAATAAGCTGTGCTTACTCCTATTAAAATAGGGGTCCAAATAGCGTTTGCCTTGGTCTAATAATACTTAATATGTGTGCAGAAAAGTTTAATACTGAATGATAGAACCAGAGGGGAAACAAAGGCTAATCGTAGGGGTAGAATTGAATCTGGTAAGTATTTAACAGATCTGAGGATGCTTTGTACTTTTATAGGCACTATTTGTTCACAGCTTGGCGCCCAAACAGGGGCATTGTCGGATTATCACGATTTTCTCAAAGTCGGAAAGTATACTTCTGAATTTTTGCGAAAGGAATTTTAAAACTGTCTGAAATTTGCACCATTTTTTCTTATAGCCCAATCATTCTATTTGTAGGTTCCTTAGAAAAAAATCCCAACCAAGATCTGCTTATGCAGGATTGTAGGCACTATCCCCAGGAATATAAAAGTGAAATATTCCCACAAAATTTCCGTGACGTTTGCCCCCATCTTGCATAGAAGTGAGGAGTTAGTTTTTTGTTAATACCTAAACTAATCGGCACTTTTAAAAAAAGTTTTAAAAATTTTTAGGTACATTATTTTAATAAGAATACAATCATTCTTAAAAAAATAATGTATCACTAATATTACCGATTCTATAGCTCTTTGAAAATCATCTTATTTCATCATTATCGTCTATCTTAGTCATAGAGTCCTGAAGCATAGATTGGAGCGTTCTCTGTAGGACCAAATTAGCACATTTTCAAAGTGCTATAAAATCGTTCACATTGATGATTTATTATTTTTTTAAAAATGATTGTATTCTTATTACAATAATGTTCCTTAAAATTTTTAAAACTTTTTTCAGAAGTGCCGAATAGTTTAGGTATTAACAAAAAACTAACTATAACTATGCAAGATGGGGGCTAAACGTCACGGAAATTTTGTGGGAATTTTTCACTTTTATGTTCCTGGGGGTAGTGGCTACAAACCTGCATAAGCAGATCTTGGTTGGGATTTTTTTCTGGGGGCATTATTAGAATAATTGGGCTATTATTTATTCTCAAGCTTTTGTCAAGAAAAGGTGCCTTGTTTAAAACACAGCATCAGCAAAAAAATCTATTTAAGTTTTCTCTTTCTGGAATCAACCCCTTAGGATAAAATTAAATTTCAATTAATAAAAATCTAATAGCTTGGAATTAAATAAAATGATAGCCTCTTAAAAGAAGGTGACAGAGAGATGAGACGTACTTACGAAGGGGTGACAAATAAAAGGATATTGATTCCAACCCCGTTTTTATACCCCACTTACAAACCAGTCAATTTAACGCATTCACTGGAAAATTTAAATACCCCTGATGTAATTTTCACACTACTTGAGTATTTTATACAGGGTGTTCAAAAAATGGCCCATAAACGCGATGGTATACGTTGTTGGGGCATGTCTAGGGAGCCCCAGAAAATTGTTAAAAAAAATCTCATATACCCTTGGAGATATAAGGCCCCAAAGTGCGAAACTTTAAACGCTAATATGTTGAAGATAACAGCACATATTAACGAAAGAAATGGCTAAATACAAAGGCACAATCTATCTTAAATCATTTTACCATTTGTTTATCTTTTAAATTTTTAAATAACATTTTTATAATCAATTTAATTTGACAAAATATCTATGAAATGGAGCTGACAACAATGTCAATATGATCTAATGCAAAAATGTATGCTCAAGAATCTAGAATAGTATATTAAAACATAGAGTTTTATAAGGAACGTTTTTTAGCACGCGTCCAGTTTTGGAAAAAGAGCCGCGCAGCGGCGAGTTTTCCAATGGACAAGTGATAAAAAACGACTTATAAAACGAGTATACTATTTTTTATATTTGCTTCATTTTATTCATTAACAAGCATTTTTAATTTGAATTAAAAACTCAAGATAAAATTTCGCTTTTATGACCAACCTTATAGCATAACATTGACATTTTGAAGTATAAAATAAATTTAAGTTATACATATTAAATAATGGCATTTGTAAACTTTACTCATTTAATACTAAATGAATAAGCGTTTTTGAGAAAATGTAACCATTAATATCGTTTCTCCAATTCTTCTAGTTATTCCCTCTACCAAAAAACTAGGTCCCCCGATTGATTATAATAGTAAAATTTGTAAATAAAAAGTACCTTGCAAAAAAAGAATTAATCGTTTTGTATCAGGAAAACCAACCATTAAAATAAAATTTTGGGTTTAATAATGAAGCAATTCAGCAACCTTAAAAAACCAAATTTTGGGTTTCATAATGTGCATATTATAGAACGCAAATATAAAAAAGTTTTTAAGATGTATTTTATTAACTGTGTTGCCGAACTTATGCAACTTTGTTCGCATTTTTCTCGATGAATATAACAGATGGATTTTTTTTGACAATTTTCTAGGCATCCCTTAAAATGCTCCAAGAGCGTACCATCGCGTTTATGCGCCATTTTTTGGACACCCTGTACTTAATTTTTTTATGTAGGTAGATACATATTTTAATACATTGTAAAAATGCTTCAAAAATGATACGCTTTGAGATAACCAAACATGAAAAAATATGAGCGCAGTATTTATCGAGTTATTTTGCGTTTAAAACGAGAATTTAAATTTAATTGTCTGTGTTTCCAAAACATTTAAACAAAATAAAGCAAAAGGGACCAAACAAAGAATTTAACAAGTAAAGTTTAATAACTAAAAAGCTAAATTGTAATACAAAAACCAGTTGAGGGAGAAAAACAAAGGCACATCAGAAAAGCATTTAAAATTATTTTGAAGAGTAGCCGAGCGTGATACCAACAGCATGAGTCTAATATAATAACCCCTCACTCACATTCTAATGTTAAACCATAGTTATGCATACGCGACCCACAACTTGCCTTAGAATGTGACCCTAAACAGGGTGTGTAAAAAATGGCGCATAAACGCGATAGTACGCTCTTGGGGCATTCTCAGGGATTCCTAGATAATTGTCAAAAGAAACCCCATACATATATATTATATTCATCAAGAAAAATGCGAACAAAGTTGCATAAGTTCGGCAACACAGTTTGTAGAATACATCTTAAAAACTCATCTAGATTCTTGAGCATATACGTTTTTGCATTAGATCATTGACATTGTTGTCAGCTTAATTTCATACAATTTTTGTAAAATGAAATTGATTATAAAAATGTAATTTGACCATTTAAAAGATAAACAAATGGTTAAATAATTTTAGATAGATTGTGCCTTTGTATTTAGCCATTCCTTCCTTTCGTTAATATGTGCTGTTATCTTCACGATATAAGCGTTTAAAGTTTCGCACTTTGGGGCCTTATATCTTCAAGGGTATATGAGATAGATTTTTTTAACAATTTTCTGGGGATCCTTAGACATGCCCCAACAACGTACCATCGCGTTTATGCGCCATTTTTTTAAACACACTGTATAAGAAAAAAAAATCAATAAACGGAGGTATCCGGTCCTATTCTTGAAATTAAGTTACACAACCCAACATCTGCCACCAAATGTCATTATGATCCTTTATCATTTTTTGCAGATGCTGAAATTTACTTGAACACCCTTTGTGGCGTATGTTAAAGTCACATTCTAAGGGAAGTAAGCTCACTAAAGGTGTGTACATTGTGCAAAATACTATTTATCTTTCCAACAAAGATAAAGTAACTCCTCCCATTTCAGGCCAGTTGCTAATCATAACATTGGTTCGGCTGTGTAAACCCCGCCCATTTTCAGGATTTCAGGATCAGTAGTGGGGGGGACAAGTACCTAAATTCAAGTCCTTTTTATCGTTGAGCGACTTTGACAAATATTGAGTTATGGTATTCATTTGAGTTGCGAGAATCTGTCTTTCTCGCTTGGCTTTTATGTTGTTAAATCATTTTATTTTTAAATTCCTTTTCCTTGCTAAATTACATAAATTTGTTTTTGTACAAGCGTTTGAAAGAACTCACTTTTTTCACTTGTCTTAAAGTTTGATCAAGTTTTTTTTGCGACAGAAACTTTATTTTATACAGGGTGTCCCAGAATTGGCGCACCACCTGTATGGTACGTTGTTGGGGCATGCCCAGGGATCCCCAGAAAATTGTCAAAAAAAATCCATCTCATACACCCTCGAAGATATGAGGCCCCAAAGTGCAAAACTTTAAACGCATATACCTTAAAAACAACAGCACGTGTTAACGAAAAATATGGTTTAATACAAAGCTGCAGTCTATCTTAAACCATTTCACCAATTTTTCTTCTTTTAAAAGGTCAAATAACATTTTTATAATCAATTTAATTTTACAAAATTTTCTTGAAATAAGCTGACAACAATGTCAATAAAATTTTATGCAAAAGTGTATCATCAAGACTCATAGATGGGATTTTTAGATTTATTTTCCTAGAATATGTAGTATTTTCCTAGACTGTGTTGCCGAATTTAAGCAACTTTGTTCGCATTTTCCTCAATGAATATAACAGATGGATTTTTTTAACAATTTTCCTGTAATCCCCGAGCATGCTCTAACAGCGTACCATACAGGTGGTGCGCCAATTCTGGGACAGCCTGTATTAAACACAATACATTTTTAGCACTTATGCCACAAATAGTTATTATCCAGCTTAAAACAATAAAAAAAATGTTTATTTAAAGTCTAGAAGTATTTTAGCAAAATCATCTTTCCTACAATAAGCTTAAATAACTAAATAAACAATTTATTTTATTTTGTTTTTTGTCACTTTTGGAATTATTTTTTTTGCTTTGGAAACGTTTATAAATTCTTAAAATAAATGTGTTTTTAACAGAATTAATTTTAATTGGCACAAGGATAAATAGCGCCTTTCTTGTATAGAGAAAATATAAGTCAAAAGGTAAAAAAATGCAAAAATATTTTATTATTAAAAATTTCTATAATATTTTATTTGGTCGGTTCAACAACAAGGGCATCTCCAGATTTATTTCTCTTTTCAACCTTCTTAAAAAAATGTGGCAGCCAAAGTGCCTAAAAATTTTAAAATTCTATACATGCTGTCCCAAATTGTCGCCTTAGGGCTCCTTAGCTCAAAAAAAATTACATATTTTTTCTTTAAAGTTGTTTTTAATTTTTTTTTATTGGGACCCTGTATTTAGGAATTGTCAAAAATTAAAACTTACAAAAGTGAGCCCAATTGTAATTCCAATAACTGCGCCTGTCGCAATGTCAGTTGAATGATGTTTATGTGCAATATATCGTGAACACCCTGTATAAACAGCAAACATCATGGAAAAAAATTGCAACATACAACGTGGCAACAATGTTACCTCTGAGGTCATTCTGTATTGGAGATAAACCTGTTAAATAATATCAGAAAAGGGGTTGAAAAAATTAATCCTGCTAAATAAAAAAAAATGCTTTTTTTTAGTAATACTGTATCTAAAAAAATTCAGCTTCTTACCGCCAAAAAAGTCATAGGGCCAAAACTTCCCATGGTATGTCCTGATGGATAGCTTTTCCTATAAGAGAATAAAAACCCAAAAATTCAAAATTAATAAAACAATTCATGTTGTCCAAAAATTGATGCATGAATGCGATAATACGTTGTTGGGGCATGCGTAGAAACCCCCAGAAAATTGTTAAAAAAAATCTCATATTACCTTGGAGATATGAGGCCCTAAAGTGCGAAACTTTGAACGCATATACCTTGAAGATAACAGCACATATTAACGAAAGAAATGGCTAAATACAAAGGCACAATCTATCAAAAATTATTTTACCATTTGTTTATTTTTTAAATGGTTACTTTTGTAATCAATTTAATTTTACAAAAATTTTACGAAATGAAGCTGACAACGATGGCAATATGATCTAATGCAAAAATGTATGCTCAAGAATCTAGATGAGTTTTTAAGATGGATTTTACAAACAGGGTTGCCAAACTTATGCAACTTTGTTCGCATTTTTCTCGATGAATATAACAGATGGATTTTTTTCTGACAATTTTCTAGGCATCCCTGAGAATGCCCCTAGAGCATACCATTGCGTTTATGCGTCAATTTTTGGGCATCCTGTATACGTACCATTCTTCTGGGTTTATTTTATGATTCAAACACCTAAATTTGGTATGATATTTAAACATATTGGCAGGATCTAAACAATTAATATTGGGTCTGCAATCAGCGATAAAATAGGGTCGTAAGCGACCTACACGTATTTTTATATGACTTCCAGGGATGGCATAAGAAATGGTAAAACTAAATAAATAAATCATGACAGCGTAGATCAAGTCGTGTACCCAAACTGGGAATTTTCCTGGGGAACTATAATCCTTTTTAAATTGTTGGAAAATCTCCACAATTATAATCTATAAAAATATAAAATTTTGCCTTAAGAGGGGCGTTTCAAATTCATAAATGATGTTCTGTGCTCTCAAAAGTTCGTAAAAGTCATCTCCCTGAATGTCAGTTATGTTCGAAATTTTAACGAAATATGTAAAAATACGGAGTTATACATTAATAACTATGAATAAAAATATTTAGGATCATGTTTGTGATACATAAAAGTGGTACTGAGTGCCAAGATATAATAAAAATATGGTACAATAGTACTTGGTGTTTTTCTTTCTACATTGAAATCTTTGAACAAGCACATCTATATTAGGAAAAAACGTAAGCTGCAATTTTAATCATTTGCAAGTTTAAAAAAACCATGGTAAACGTATTATGGTTTCGCATAGACCACATAATGTATATAAACCAAAAAATGTATCCGAAGACGAAAAAAAAAACAGAAATAGTACAACGATTTTTAAAGTCAGACTTTCGACACAAAGAAATAACCTATTTAAATGAAACCATAATACGTTTGTTACCTTATTTTTGTAGTTTTCAAAAGTACGCTTAGTTTTAATATGCGATGGAGCCCTCATGTAGATGTGCTATTTAGTAGAATTGACGGGAGCTCAACGGAGATGACTTATACCGCGAGCTTCTAGGAGCATAGATTAGAAGATCTGTGAATTTAAAACCCCAGTCTTAAAAGAGAACAAAACTTACTATTAAAGTTCCCACTCCCAATGTGACCACCAATAACATATTGACTGAAACTAAATCATCCGAATCAGGATAAAATGGATATCTTATGGTGTCGTCTTCGCAATAAAAGCCCACTGATTTGTTTGGTTTGAATATTCGTAGTTTGTATAGTAACAGCATAAAAAGAACTAAAAAAAATTACCTTGTTTCAAAGGTGGTCACATTTAACACAGGATAAAACTTACCAAAAAGGCACATCAATATTTCCCATGATATTTTGGACACCAAACGTATTGTTGGGTTTTGAATTAAACCTTTTATTTTTTCCATTTTTTTGACTTAGAAAAACCTAAAAGTTGTTTCAATTATTTCACAACTCAAAAGAAAATTTTAAACCTTCGTCTAAGGCGTGCAAAAATGTCTAGGAGATTTAGTTTATAATGTTTACCAATAAAGCAGATTTATGAAAAAATAAAAAAAGTCAAATTATTAAATTTCTGACGCAACAAATTCAAATGTCAAAATATTTCAAACAAATTTTACCAGGCTGCCTTTAGGCAAAAATTCACCCTAACTAAGGTCTGTAGCATACTAAGAAAGGTCGAGACACTTTAAAAACAGCAATAGCGGACCTCTCTTTTCATTTTACAATTTTGTAAGTTTAAAAGTTGGTCCGAAAATCTTGCCAAAAAAATCTGGTAACCTAGTTTAAAATCTGTCAAATTTATAAATGTAGGTTATGTAACACATCAAAATATTTCATTGGCGTAGATAATTATTTAAAAAAAATATTTTTTATTTAAGGCTAGGAATTTAATTTATAAAATAGAAGATCCGTTGAGTTCGCATTATTTCCAGCGGACCAAATTTATATAAGGGCCCCATCGTATAATTAAATTAAATGAGAACCTCTTTTTTGGTTCGTATGAATTGTGCGGTCCAGTCCCTGCCAAACCATAATCTATTAATTTTTCAAGGTTTTTATCTTAGGAATGGTTTACCTAAACTAATACCACTTTTAGCCCCAATAGAGATGTGTTTGTCGAAAGGTTTCAATGTAGAAAGCGAACACACAAAAAAACCTATCTCACATTTAGGGCAACTTTTACAGTTCATAAACTTTATTTAACACATTTTTTTAACCACTGATATTGATTTATTTTGTTACATTTTTAGTTATCTTACACATTGTGAAAAATAATTGACGTTTAAATTATTGAACTGTAAACGTCGGCTTTTATTTTGAAATGTGTAAAAAAACTAAAAATATAACAACAAATGTGTAAAAAATATGTTTTAAAGTTTGAGAACTGTAAAAATTGTTGAATTGTCCCAAAAGTGGCCGTAATGGGGGATAGTTTACAATGGATTTAATAATACTTTTTGTGTGTTTTCTTTCTACGTTGAAATTTTTCGACAAACGACGGCCACATCTCCATTGGGGCTAAAAGTGGTTTCACTTTAGGTTAAAGTACTTTGGTTATTTGATTTCCAGTATCACAGGAACTTTGGAAAATTAATAGATTATGGTTTGGCAGCGACTGGACTGCACAATTTCTACGAACCAAAAAAAGGGGCTCTCGGTTAGTTTTAATATACGAGGGGGTATCATATGGATGTATTATTTGCCGAAAAACTGTTTTCTTTTATAGAATACCCACATGCCACAAGGAATTCGTTGATCAATACTATAGGATAGTGATTTTTAAGTAATTTCATGTTATAACAAAATTGTACATTTTTTTCAAGAACATTTAACTGCATATAAAACTGCACTGGGGGTTTAATTTCTTTTAAAAATAATTTCCTATTTATATTTTAAATTTTAGTGAGTTAAAATGGTAAAAAATTTCTACGTTTATGGATGACATTTTGCATCAAAATTTGAAGGATTTTATAATCATAGATAGGAGTTCATGGGTGGTAACATAGCAAAATAAAAAAAACTATAGGGTATTTCATTTCTGTGGTCCAGTGACCAGACTCTTGATACTATCTACAGACTCTAACCCTAACTGGATAGCGCATCCACCATTTTTCAAAACTCCAACATAATCCATTCGCAGTTTAAAAAAACCCTAGTCACCTCTAAAAACTAGAATTTTTTCTTTAAAAAGTTGAATTTTCCCCAAAGTTAGCATTACATTTCAAATTTACTGTTATTAATTAAAAATTAAAAAATTCCAAAAATAATACGACATTTACATAAAACAGGCGTAAAAATTGAAAAAGAAGAAACAATTATTGCTTGAGATGTGAGAATTTATAAAGAAAATTGTAGACATTTTTGTAAAAGTGCTAATTTATACTGTGATACCTAAAAAGACTTCTAAAGAGTGGGTACTTACATAAATAATTCCTACTTTGTTTAAACCTTTGAATGGTTTAGTGCATTATAAAGTTATTAAATAAAAAAATAAATACTTATGTACATGTTGAGACCATTGTTTTTGATTCAAATGCCCTGAACATGTTTTTAAATGCAGTTTTTATTTTTTTTGACTTATCTTACATAACCAGCAAACACAAGTGACATTAATGACAATATACAGGGTAAATTGTGTCATCCTAAGCTTGAATACTCCGGTTTTTTTTTAAATGTGAATGGAAAGTAGGCAAAAATTCACCCTGACTGGATAGCGCATCCACCATTTGTTAAAAACTCTAACATAAATATACAAATTCCCCTTGAAATAAAATATTTCAGTAAAACACAAAAGAAACAAAAATCAATCGTAGAATACCTAATAAACACAAAGCTCTGGCACGTGAAAATCCAAAGCAAATCCTCATACCTTAGGGGTGAAGTAGGCGTCACCCTTAGAGGGATAAAAGGCGGAGCTAACGCTTAACCTCCCCACCTAGACCGCTTTGTTTTGACGTTATCCACCCGGAAATGCGGTGGCCCAAAATATCATTGTTCTTACCAAGATAACATTGGGATAACATTTCTAGACCATCAGTTGTTACTTTAGAGTCCATGCGACACGTCAACCCACCTAGCATTCATAGATAATAATATTTACACACAGCGTGCGGGAAATAACAATTAAAACCACGTTACACCAACCGCGAGTGTTTTCCGACGCGATACAACGTTTACAAGTGTAGAAAAGTGCGCCAAAAATGTTGTCAGTTCACGCTAAAACCTTCCACGACAGCGAAGAAACTTCCTACCCTCTGGAAACCCCTTTGGACCTACGCGGCGGGACACAATCCCCCGAAAACGACAAATCTTCGTCGAACAAAAAAAACCAACTCATAAAACCACCATACTCATACATCGCGCTAATAACAATGGCTATACTGCAATCACCACACAAAAAACTCACCTTAAGCGGAATATGCGAATTTATAATGACACGTTTCCACTACTACCGCGAGAAATTCCCCGCTTGGCAAAACTCAATACGCCACAACTTATCGCTTAACGACTGCTTCATAAAAATCCCGCGTGAACCAGGAAATCCAGGAAAAGGCAACTACTGGACCTTAGACCCTATGGCCGAAGACATGTTTGATAACGGGAGTTTTCTCCGTAGGAGAAAGCGGTACAAGCGCCCGTCCCCTAATATTTTGCTGCGGGACCACCACGCGTCTGCAATGGTTGCGTCTTTTTTGTCGCAAGAAAACTACCATCATAATTTGCTAGCCGCGCATTCTGCCGCAGCATCTGGCGTTAATCCGTACTCTTATATCTCAGGACTCCCACCTGGAATACCAATGTTACCCCCTATGGATCTATCGCGATTAGGCCTACCGCTTGGACTTCCAACCCTTTGCAAACCTGTCCCAGTTCAACCAAGATCAAGCGTAACTCCTCCAATGTCCGATTCCGAAGAAATGCTCTCGACTGCTGACATTATGAGTAGTAAAAAAGTAAGCAAAAACGGATTTAGCATTGACTCTATCATGGGAAACAGGACGAGTATAAAGGACGATTTTGTGAAGCTTAAATCAGGACTTGAAAGTCCTTCAAGTGTTGCGATGTCCAGACACCAAGTTTCGGCGTTTTCGCCGCTGTCCCCCGCTGCCGAAGAGTGGACTAGATGAAATTTGTTTTATGATTAATTTTAAGTTTTTTTTGTTACCAAAGATTTTTAGTCTTAGGATTTTTTCAGGACTTATTGTAAGCGCAGGAAATTTTTGTAACGCATGTATTTTTATGATTTTTAAATGACGGTACAGGAAAGGACTATAGCGCAAAGTTACCGACAGTGCACAAGTTTGAAAAATATTTAATTTATTCTATAATACATGCGTGTTGAAAAAACTGGAATTCTTAATTTTCCTTTATCTATGATTTAAATTAATAGAAATGTGATTTTTTTTGTTGCAATATCGTTTTTAATAATTCTTAGCCCTATACTGTATTTTTGTGATGTCTGTATTTAGAATAACTTTGTAAATATGTAAAATTAATACATGAAATATTTTACTATATGGGATTAAAATATTTAGACTGCACTGGGATTTTTTTTGTCTATTTTTGTACATATACGTATGCTGTTTTAAGAAATTGTATTATTTGTATTTTTACCAAATAAAAGGTAATGTAAAATTATGTGTATATTTAATTAAATAAATAAATTGCAGTCTTGTTTGGAATCCTTGTAAATTACTTTCTGATATTCAGAAAATAAAAAAGTTTATTTGAAAAAGTGTGTTTTATTTCTTAATTTATTTCAATTCATACCAAAAAAGTATCGCTTACTAATATTTCCTAAAAAAAATAAAAATAAAAACTATCTTTATTGAGTTAAACTCAAAAGGCCATTGACCGTGGTCCCTCAGCCAATAATATATTTAAACATTTTAAGAAGATTGTTTCCCGGCGCATTCGCCATATAATGCTTCATTTTTTAAATTTCAATTTCTACATTTCCTATGCATTTTAAATGCGATTTGTTTTAAAAAACAAAAATACTATTAGAAATGCAAATATTATCTCTTAAAAATCACGTTGTGCATGTTAAATCATTCCTAAAATGAGAGCATCAAAATGTAAATATGACTTGCATAATATTTATTCATTTTATAAGGCTAGTTTACAGTTTAACTTACTTAAATTAAAGTAATTAAATGGAGCCTTAAAACTATGACATGTCTTACCATTTATTAAATACAAGCATTTTACGAAAATTTAATTTAAAAAAACCAACAAAAATTGTACTTTTGAGTGAAGGTAAAATCAAACATCTTGCTTTTAGCTGTTTTGTAAAGCTTAAAGCATGATTTAGAGATGAATTAGCGTAACTTCACTTATAATTAACGTATCGCGACTGAAATAAATTATACGAAAGATGAAATCGCATTTACACATCCAATAAACTTAACTTGACGTTTACTTAAGGTTCTATTTCTTAATTTTGGTTAATTTCAGCTAATTCAATGTAAAGTAAGCCTTTCACTAGAGCCATCTATCGGCTAATAGACCCCATTTTTTCAAAATTACAAAGATAATCGAAGAATTTCAGATGAATTTCTGCAAATAAGACGATTCTAACATTAACCGATAGGCGTTTACTAAATTAGCTTGTTATAAACTAACGTGTAAATTTATAGTATAAATGCCTTAATTTAGTCGCGTCAAGTTAAGTGGAGTAAAGTAGCTTTGAGTGGCGTTGAGTTAATTTAATCACACTTAATGGAAACGATACTTAAAGAAAGCAAAATATAAGATGAATAAAATAACATTTGCTTTTTAATTGCCTATGCACAGTCTACGTTATCAAAAAAATTATTTAATATTTGCCCACGGATTAAGAAAAAAGCGTTTACTACCATGCATGATACATTTAGTTGAAATAGACTTATTTGCTTTACGATAATTCTTACTTTTTATTCACAACTCATACGTTTTTGTTAAGAGTACAAATACGTTTATTTTATTTGTGTTGGTAATCATAAATTAAGAAAAATCTAAATATTGTTATCTTTTTATACTAGTTGTAACGACTTGAATAAATAGTTGAAATGTGGAAATAAAACCGTGCTATTTCAAGTTTGTTTTATTTTAAAAGACAGTTTTGAAATCTTATGCATTATTGTACTATGTCCTAGGAGAGGGGATAGGTATTTTGTACCAAAGTATATTCCACTTATTGCGAACATAGTGCCTGGGAGGTGCAACATTTGTTCAGGGTTTGCTCCAGAAGATAAATAGGCACTTATACATTACAATTATAATTTCGGAATCAAACGTGTATCCTTTTGGCAAACATGGACTCTAATGCAAAAGCACTTAGTGATCAGTTTGATTTTACAAAATACATATTTTTTGGAAGAATACTAACTGGTCGCATCTATCTGAAAAGACTACTAGCTGGCCGCGCCTAATTGCAGAGTGCTTGGTCGAACTGGCCGCGCGATTTTTCTGGTTTGGTCGTACTGGCCGCGACCCATTAACTTTCTTTTACCTAAATTTATTTTTACGTATCCGATGTTTTATTGAGTTATGATATTAGAAAATTATAAAAAATAGAATTCTTTGGATAATATAATGTCTTTTATTATTATTAAAACAAGCCAGCAACGTTGGAAGTACTCAATGCATGTGTTTTTAAGTTTTATCGTTACCGACAGACTTTTTTAAAAGCACTGAAGGACATTTTTTCATTGGGAGACACTAGAGGTTAGGGTAAGATTTGCTGCTAAAAAGAAAATTTAAACAAATGTGCTTATGTCACCAAACTGCAATGTAAATCATTTTTTCAATAAAATATTGATAGTTATCGTTGTTATTTTATAAAAATAAAATTCGTTTGGTGTTTATATTCATTTTTTGACAAAACTTCCGCCACAGTTCCGTTTCTACCTGCTAAACATGGCAGCAGGTAGAAAAAGTGCCGCGGCCAGCTGCACCATGACCTATGCAGAAAAATGCGACCAGCTCAACTTAAGTACCCCTTGCTAAATTTTATGACGCGGCCAGCTCGTAGATGTCCGTTTTTTCATGTATCGTCCGAGAAATGCAAGGGTTGATTTATAACCAATTTTTACAAAATAAAAAAAATTTGTTTGCAGAACCAAATTGGTTTAAACATGTTTTAAAAAGGTTTTTGATGTACATGGCTATCAGCTGGCATTTAAGAGCTTTTTTGCCACACCTAACATTTAAAATCTCTTTAATGCACAACTCTCATGGGAAATGTACAATTGGTGAATCCAAATGACAATATATCTGTTTGTTTAAAAGCTTAAAAGACGTATAACTACATAAAGTGACAAGTCCTCAGGCTCTAGCCGTTTGTCCCTTTAGGGGATGTAGCGAGACCACGGCACGTGACACCACTGTTTATTCGGAAATGATAGAGCTTTATCTAGTTTTCTATACCCTGTTTAGTTTACAGGACCTAGCGAGATAAAACGAGCCTTTTTGAGGATAATACATATTTTATGTATTTTTATAATACATACAGAGTGTCCAAAAAATGGCGCATAAACGCGATGGTATGTTGTTGGGGCATGTCTAGGGAGCCCCAGAAAATTGTTAAAAAAAATCTATCTCATATACCCTCGTAGATATGTTGCCCCAAAGTGCGAAACTTTAAATGCTTATATCTTGAATATAACAGCACATATTAACGAAACAAATCGTTTGATATAAAGCTACAGTATATCTTAAACCATTCAACCATTTGCTTATTTATTAAATGGTCGAATTACATTTTTATAATCAAATTAATTTTACAAAATTTTCATGAAATGAAGCTGACAACAACGTCAATAAAATCTAGTGCAAAAGTGTATAATCAAAACTTATAAATGGGATTTTTAGACTTATAGATGGGATTTTTAGATGTATTTTCCTAGACTGTGTTGCCGAATTTATGCAACTTTGTTCGCATTTTTCTCGATGAATATAACAGATGGATTTTTTTTGACAATTTTCTAGGGATCCCTGAGAATGCCCCAAGAGCGTACCATCGCGTTTATGCGCCATTTTTTGGACACCCTGTATAGTTGAAGTTATAGATTCTTTAATTAAAAGAACGTAAACCTTTTGGACCAAAGTATGCAGTAGGAAAGTGCAAAGAAATATATAAAGTTGTCGGTAATGTGCCCTGATAAGTGAACGGAGTATATCAAAGGACTAGTACTTTAAATCCGTATCTTATTGCTCCAAACATGTGTGACTGTTTAGTAGTTAGTGTTTGCATAAGCACTGTTAAGCCCTTTAACACAAATACTCATTACAATGTTTGTTATTTCAAACAGATTCAGATTCTCAGACCACATTATATCTCATGATATACCCTTGTTTAGAGAATTATGCTTCGACGCGTTTTTTGAATAAGAACGTGCGAAATTTAGTAGTGCGAATAATTACTACCAGCGCAATATTGCTTTGAAAAGTGGGGCATTATTTTGCCCGGAAACGCAAAGCTACTTGATAGATTTTATTATATAAGGTCTCCAAAAAAGGCGCATAAACGCGTTGGGGCATCCTTAGGGAGACCCATAAAATTATTTAAAAAAATCTATCTCATATTCCCTCGGTGATATAAGGACCCAAAGTGCGAAACTTAAAACGCTTATGTCTTGAAGAAAACAGCACATATTAACGAAAGAAATGGCTAAATACAAAGGCACAATCTATCTAAAATTATGGATATATGCCTATTGCGCCGATGGTTAAATTTGAGTATACAAAAATAGTGTGTATTGCGCCACTTTTATGATAATTATTGTTTTGGGTCATTTCGTATAACTGGTTTGCATCTGTTTAATCCCTTCCTTTGTCACCCCAACAAATTAGTCATTAGTCTTCATTTTAGCACATCTTAACCTAACCTACCTAACCTAGTGTCCCCCAGTGGAAAAAGGTCCCCCAGTGCTTTTGTAAAATTATATCTAAAGCCCTGAAATTTAAAAAAACAAACTAGAGAAAAATTAAGAATCCTTGTCAGCACATTACCTACCAAGACAATACATATCTAATAGCGGAAAACGAAAATCTACTGATAATATCACCGAAAAGCCAGCAAAAATTGTAAGACGGGAAATTCAACAAGCCCCAGCGTTTATTCGTGATAGTTAAAATATACCTGAGATCGACACACTTTCATAAAAATGTGTCAACACAATTTTATAAATTTTAATATATGAAGAAAAAACTACTATTATAAAATTGTATGCTAAGAAAACAACCCAAAATTCTACTTATTTTAATATTTTTTAATTTAGAATATACCTGTAAATGTATTTAAATCGAGTTTTCTTAATCCCTTTTACCTGGGTATGCTTAGCTCCTGGAATAACAATAGACCTTTTATAAACAATAGCGGCGCAATGCAACATATTTCTGTATGACAAAATCGGCGCAATACCAAGTGTTTTCTTAATCACCGGCGCAATGCAAATACACCCAAAATTATTTTACCATTTGTTTATCTTTTAAATGATTAAATTACATTTTTATAATCAATTTTATTTATAGAAAATTTTATAAATTGAAGCTGACAACAATGTTAATAATAATGCAAAAATGTATGCTCAAGAATCTAGATGAGTTTCTATGGTGTATTTTACAAATTGTGTTGCCGAACTTATGCAACTTTGTTCGCATTTTTCTCGATGAATATATTCATGGATGTATTTTTTTTTTATAATTTTCTAAGGATTCCTGGAAATGCCCCAAGAGTACCATCGCGTTTATGCTCCATTTTTTGGACACCTGTACATATGATATAATTGCAACAAAGTTTGTATTTCGTATTTGGGTCCTGTGTAAAACATGGCATTTGAAATCGAACTCCGAAAAGCAATCTAAGAGATTAATAATGTATGAGCTCAATAAAACAAGGTAAATTCTAGTCCCGCGTCAAATACATCGAAAACCACTATCACTCCTACGCAGAATAAATAAAATGAAGTTTGCTTTGAATTCCACAGAAGAAAATATTTTACCGAGTCCTACTACAATCTTTTATTTATAAACAGTTTTAAGAATTTTGTGCGCAAAAAAATCATTCATAAAAATTACACTGTCCCTCAAAATTGTTTTTAGGAAATATTTAAATTGTTACAATACAAGAGCTTTAAGGAGTCTGAAAAGAGTTTGCGTCGACCACCCTATTCGAATAAATGATTTAAAAATATCACTTAGCTATCAATTAAATAAAACACCTGATGACGATATCAGTCCCTGACTCAATAAAGGCCTGCAGTGATTAGATCAAGCAGCAGGGGTAGTTGAGCGCCCCCTGGTGAGTGCTGCAGCTGTGCTAAACCTCATCCTCTCGTCGCTTGGCATATACTTCATCATACCATAGAGGTTAAATGAACATGAGATATATTAGAGGTTCGTACAGGTCACATTATGAGTCTCAATCTCTTCATGCGCAGGTGCAAAAATTCTGCGCAGACTTTTGACAGTTTGGGCTGTAAAACAGGGCTAATTTTAGGGTTTGCTTGGTCGACTTGGGTTTTAAATTAACAGATCTTCCAATCTGACATTAAGGGATATAACTTGGGCATATACGAGGTGGCCGCGCTATAAAATTTAATGAGGGGTGATTTGGTGGAGCTGGCCGCATTTTACTGCATGGGTCATGATGGAGCTGGCCGCGGTACCTTTTCTACCTGCTTTCATGTTTAGCAGGTAGAAAAGGAGCTGTGGCGGAAGTTTTGTCAAAGGATGAGTTGAAATACCAAATGAATTTTATTTTTATAAAATAACAACGATAACTATCGATATTTTATTGAGAAAATGTTTTACATTGCAGTTTGGTGACATAAGCACATTTGTTTATATTTTCATTTTAGCAGCAAAATTTACCCTAACCTAGTGTCCTCCAGTGGAAAAATGTCCTCCAGTATTTTTAAAAAAATCTGTCTGTAACGACAAAACTCAAAAACACATGCATTGAGTACTTCCAACGTTGCTGGCTTGTTTTAATAATAATAAAAGTCTGTATATTATCCAAAGGATTCTCCGTTTTATAGTTTTCTAATATCATAACTCAATAAAACATCGTATACATAAAAATAAATCTAGGTAAAAGGAAGTTAATGAGTCGCGGCCAGTACGACCAAAACAGAAAAATCGCGCGGCCAGTTCGACCAAGTACCCTGCAATTAGGCGCGGCCAGCTAGTAGTCTTTTCAGGTAGATGCGGCCAGTTAGTATTCTCTCAAAGAATCTTGCATTTTTTTATGTTATGCTTTTTTATGTTGCCAACAATTTCTGGCACATGAGTACGTTACCCCTCTATTGTATCTAACCTCTTTGTTTGGCATCAACATTGTGTAGAATTGCCGCCGTACGAAGTATATTTTAATTTTAACACTCCATATTCATGGCCCCGTATAATAAAGATGGATTTAAGTAGAGTATAATCGAGAGAGAGTTTATAAACCTCTCAATATTCAGATATTGGCGTTCTAGTGCAACTGTTCTAGTTTTTAGCTAACAGGGTGCAAAAGTGGACGATTAAAAAATTATGAATTATTAATCCACTTGATGTTTCATTGTAAAATGCTGACATGGTGCTTTACCTTTCAAAAAATATAGCCACATATTTATAAATTAACATAATTTATTAAAGTCTTGAAAATAACACCCTGTTTACAGGGTGTTACCAAATAACTAGGAAAAAATTCAGGGAGTAATTCCTGAACCCATTTTAAGAAAAAAAGTTCATATCAACATGTGTCCGAAAATCCTTCGTTTCTGAGATACATCGTGTCAAAGTTTCTCAAAAAAAATTTTAATCTTGAGATTACTAAAAAGCTAAACCAGATATTTATTTGAAATAATAATAAAAAAAAGAAATTAGTGAACCCTTCATTGTTAACTATGTTTTATTTTCATTGACATAAAAAAGCCAAACTTAAAAAAGAAATTTTGTTGCCTTTGGGCAATGAATTTTTTTCTCGAAAACGGTTAGTTTTATGAAAAAAGAACAGGACATTAATTTTAAGGATCATATTCTAGGGCTTCTAATTATTTTATGAAAATACCAAAAAAGTAACACACAAAAAAGTTGGGGGTGAACAATCCCCATGGTACCCCCAAATGTGCCTCGACTTCCAATTATATTTTTTATTTTATTTCTACCGCACGTTATGCATAAAGGCAAGAAAATTACGCGAGCTAAGTTTCAAATAAATATCTGGTTTAGTTTCTAGGTAATCTTAAAAAAAAAGTTTTTTTTTAGAAACTTTGGCACCCTGTATCTCAGAAAAGAAGGATTTTCGGACACATGTTTATATGAACTTTTTTACTTAAAATGTGTCCAGAAATTACCCCCTCAATTTTTTCCTAGTTATTTGGTAACACCCTGATGTATAGTTTTATACAATGTCATTCCAAAGTTTTATGAAGCAAAATAAGGTGTGGAGCCACTTAGTCACTTAGTCTGTATAGCCAGATATTTATATGTATGTATATTTACATAAACTAAAAATAGCAATGTAAAGTCTTGAAAATAACACCCTGTGTGTTGCTACCGTTTTTCAGATAAATTTAAATTTTTGAAGCAAGAAGCTTAAGCCCAATTTACAAAAAACTACAACCAAACATTTTTCCAACCATTCTCATTCAAAAGTACCAATCGGAGCATTAAATATTCAGTCACAACACAACAATATTTTTAATAATGGATGACAAAACACATACACTGACAAGCCAACTGCGATAATGACAAAATATACCTCTGTATTTTACCGGCGGTCTTCTTGAATGAGGTAGACTGCATCCAGCAGGGATTGAATGGGTACTTGACGTAGCGTGACAGTTTACACGGTAAACTAACCCTATTGAGGAATCACTCAATCGAAATGTACATCAAAAACTAATAATCCCGGCTTCTGATCATTGGGCTTGATGGACCACTGGCTTGTAAATATTAAGCCGAAGAGATCGACTCAGTAAGCTATGTTTGGGAAACAGTTTGTTGACGCGACGGCTGGTATTTTATACGTATTCAACAAAAAAGTAATCCACAAGATAACCCTCATTTAAATTAGAGAGAAAAAAATTTGCAGAGCTTTCTTTGAAAATTTTTAAAATTTGGCAAAGCTCTAAAAAAAGCACTTTTAAAAAAACCGAATGCACATTTGGTTTGCACGTCTTCTAATTAACCTAAAAAATCAAGTTTCAGACAAATTTATTTTTTAAAAAATTACCTCATTTTTAAACAAGGGGTAATGGTCCAAATATTCGTAGTTTTTAAATTATCACAACCACAAATAATTTTTTTTACAAATGAATGCTATTAATGCTTATGTAAAACAAGGTGCTTAATCCAAATCTGGCACCTAAACAGTTCCAGCACTTTTAGTTTTATTGCTATGAGCTTCCAAACGCAACTCCAAGCGCGACATCCCATTTTTTTAAAAAAGCACTAATTTGCAGGAAAGTTTATTTAAGAAAAATCTAAATGCAGATACGTATTACAGCTCAAAACTTGTTTACAAAATAGGTTTTATTTAAATCGGAGACAAAAAAATATTTGCTGAGCTTTTCTGAAAATTTTCAAAATTAGGCCACTTTTGAAAAGCTCAAGAAAAAGCACTTAGGAAAAAACAGATTTCATATTTGGTTTGTACGGCTATTATTAACCTAACAAGACAATTTCAGGCAAATTTATTTTTTCAAATTCTACCTCCTTTTGAACTAATGGGGTAAGGGTCCAAATTTTGCATTCTAAATTGCCAAAATTCTGTATTTAAACGCTTATTAATGGACCTTTCGAATATGTCAACTTGTGCTTTGTTTATTTATGTTGCTGGTAAGCACAATTTTTTATTAAAATTAACTCTTAAGTGGGATTCAGAATGAAAATTAGCTTGCATCTTGTAAGAATTAAGGTAGCTTGTAAGAGCTTGAAATGTATTTGGGATATACCATTCACAATTAATTAGCTTGCATGAGCTCTTACAAGCTAATTCATTGTGAATGGTATATCCCAAATAGATATTTTAAGCTCTTACAAGCTACCTTAATCCTTACCGCATGCAAGCTAATTTTTATTGTGAATGAAGCTTTATAAACCCACTGAGCAATGACCAGAAAGTGGTGTTTTTTGTTGATTTTAGGCAACCAACATTACATAACCACAGTTTCTATGCTTCTTTAACTGGTTTTGCAAAAAATAACAATAACAGCAAAAATTGTCAACCTAAAATAGGCATAATTTACAAAACCAAAAATAATTTAGGTTTTTTTTCAAAAAGTTATTTCAACTTCTGTGTACAAAAACATACTTTCAGTAATGCCAACACAAAGTAGGTCCAAATCTGCAGCAATAAATACAACCGTCGCCGCCGGTCGGATACAAAATAGGGGTAGAAACAGACTCCACCCTCCCTTAGATCCGCCATTAGAGGGGTGCGTATCTACGTAATGTAGGGTTGCTATGACGACAGGTAAGGGCGGCGCGGTATATATCGAGCTAGAGTCCCTATCACCCGCCACCACCCCTAAATCCAATAATCCACTCTCATCCCTTAGATTGTGATACTTTACATAGTCAGGCATCATTTACCTTAGTATAAATCACTTTTGAGGAAGAGTATGTGCTCTCCAAAACTTTGTAAGTTGAACAAGTTAAATGTCAACAATAAAACAAGATTTAAAAAAGGACGATTTTTGAATTGAAGTTAGGGGTAGGTCGGGTGGCTTAATACATAAAATAACGTTTTTAAATCCATGGGTAATGGTCTATTTAAAACTCCTTTTAATAAAAATACGTGTCCTCTTATTTGCGAACACCCAATTTGCGTACATACCCAATTTGCGGACCTAAATGGTCAAAAACGAAAAGGTTACAGGTAGTGAGTTTTTTTACCAGGGTAAAGTCCAATATGCATATTTATTTTTGAATTTTACTAATTTTAGGGTTTTAGACTGACTTTTATAAAAGCACTAGGGGACACTTTTCCACTGGGGGACATTAGGTTAGGTAGGTTAAGTTAAGTTTTGCTGCTAAAATAAAAATATAAACTCTAGCTATGTCGGTGCCTAGCAGTGCGTCCAAAATTGTGTGCATTACACTGAAGGACATATTAAATAGGTGTTGGGTAAATCCATGAAAAATCAACAAACCCATGCCGCTCGACCGTTTCAGATTTTTATAATATTTTGGGAATTAAATTAGTAATGTCTCAAAAAAATTATATATACTTTTTTTTCCAAAAGCTCCACAGCTTGAGGCATAATTCACGTTGACATCTTAAATATCTTTTATCTCTTGCGATTACAATCCGTAAGAAAATTTTAAAATTAGGGGTTTATTACATTTTATGCAATCACCCAATTAATGACATGTGATCAAATTGTCTAAAATAAGTTTTTTTGTATTAATTAATCCAATTGAAAAAATTAGCAAATTTTTCCAATTTTGGCATAGCAGTATTTACTGAACCAGAGAATTTAGAAAGGCACTATTACCAAATTTTAAAGGTTTAAGGCTTACTAATTAATTGGTTAAATTTCTAACTTTAAGTTTTTAACGTTTACGGAAATACAGTAGCTTAAAATTTAAAAATATCCTAAATTTGGCTATCTGTATCTCGGTTGGGGGAACTTGTAGAGAGTCAAAATTCTAGTATTAACATTATATGTCCATGCTTATTCTATACATGAAAAAAAATATTTGTGGTTTTTGTTTTAATCCACTTAGATGGTTATAAGAAAAATGTAGATTTTAGGGTAGCGATAAGGGTGGGTATTTTAGGCACATCTACCTCAGATTTTAAAAATATCTGTGTCACTAATAAAATAGAAGCTAAATTGTTAAACTATGCTAAAAATAGCGCAACATTTCCATCAGCCTGAAGATAGATTTGAACCTGTATTAATCCCCTATATTCCACTTTTTGGGAGCCTGTAATTTATTTACTATGCAAAACCACAGCTCAAAACTTTGGATTAATGCTTCTCTAACTTTACACCAATAAAATATTTTTTGGCAAAAATCTGCAACTTCGCCCAAAAAAGTTACGAGCTCGCAAACTTTTCAAAATTTTAAAAATAGACAAGTTGCGAAAGTATATAAAATGTATAGTACAAAGTTAAAATTTTTACAGAATAAAGCAAAAAGTCCCATTGTTTAATTTACCTGTTAAAAATCCGAAAATGCAACCAACCTGCCCATTTTGGAGGCGATCTAAACATGCTTAATTTACGTAAAAATGACTATGTAGTTTTTCGTCCCGTTTATGCTTCTAGAAGATTCAATATTTTTATTTAAGAACATGATGGGTCCACAATTACGTTTCTTTAAGTAGAACATTAATTGTTTGTGTTATGACTATTTTACATAATTTTAAAATCCGACCAAACTCAAATTTCATAAGGACCTCTATAAAAAACTTGAATGATTAAAAGAAAAATATGAATTTTTTTTTCATCACTACACTCGTAGAATTCAATGTGCAAAATATGAAGAAAAAGCAGAAACATCGAGCGACAAAATAAATTAATATTTGTTGATATCTGGTGGAATGACCCTGTTGTTCTCGGTGTTGTTATGTAAAAAATGTATCAACATATTATCAGAAAGCATTGTAGTTTAAAATTATTTGATCTTTTTACTAAATAAAAGCATAAAATATTATTACTGACTTCTGCACATAAACATCTCAAATTACAGGATAATCCTTTTCTTACTGCAGGTAAATGGATTAACTCTTACTTAATGACTATGTCCGCAAATTGGAGAGTATTTTGGAATGTACGCATATTGGACGTACGCAAATAAGAGGGCTTCTAATGTCAACAATAAAACAAGATTTAAAAAGGGACGTTTTTTGGACTAAAAGTTAGGGGTGGGTTGGGTGTCCTAATACAAGAAATAACGTTTTTAAATCCATGGGCAATGGTTCAATTTAAAACTCTTTTTAATAAAAATTGGACCAAAACTAAAGAATGTATAAAAAAAGGGGGAAAGAGTCACGCACCTCAAAATTGGCATTACCAAACACTTGGGGTGCTAATATTCACCCCTTGTCTCTCGTACTTGATATTCTAAAAGCAATTCACGCCCCGTGTTTATGCTTTAATCATATACCTTTTATTAGATCCGTAATTTTGATATCGTGCAATATGACATTCCTTCGACACGTGACCACACAGATCAAGCACCATGTAATGAAAAAGATGACAAATGTTTTTATGTTGTACGTCCTAACAATTTACAACTCATCCATAAGACCTAATAAGACATAATTACTGAAAACAATCCTTAATGGGCACAAGGTGTCCCTAGGCCAATTTTTGACACCCTGTACAGTTACATCATTTTTTCTCTGGACGTTTAAATATTTTTATCTACTATCGTTAGGTAACAGCTACTTTATCTTACTCATTTAAGTTACCTAATGACATACTTTATTTCACGGAAATAAAATGAGTTAGGTAATGAAATCATAACCTAACGGAAATTAAATAAGTTAGGAAATGAGATCATTTTTTCACTCAAATTTGACATGTTGTCATGATGACAATTAGGTCTACAGGATGTACCACAAGAATTTTTTTAAAATTTTTATTATTTTTTTTTATTTTTTTAAGTTATTAAGTGGTCGTAGATAATATCTATTTATACAACAAGTAAGGAAACGATGGTCATTATTTCACGAATGCGAAGTTTGCAAAACGAGGCTTTAGCCGAGTTTTGTAAGAGCATAAGTGAAATAATGACTGTTTCCTAACGTGTTGCATACAATGTTTTATCTACGACCGCTTAATAACTTAAAAAAATAAAAAAAATAATAAACATTTTAAAAAAAAATTTGTAGTACATCCTGTAGACCTAATTGTCATCATGACAACATGTCAAATTTGAGTGAAAAAATGATCTCATTTCCTAACTTATTTAATTTCCGTTAGGTTATGATTTCATTACCTAACTCATTTTATTTCCGTGAAATAAAGTAAGTCATTAGTTAACTTAAATGAGTAAGATAAAGTAGCTGTTACCTAACGGTAGTAGATAAAATATTGTATGCAACACGTTAGGAAACAGTCATTATTTCACGAATGCGAAGTTTGCAAAACGAGGCTTCAGCCAAGTTTTGTAAGAGCATAAGTGAAATAATGACTAATGACCATCGTTTCCTTACTTGTTGTATAAATAGATATTGAAATGTTTAGTAACGTTTTTGTGTATTTTTTTATTCAACTTTTGTAAAGCATATGCATAAATTTGGTACTTTGGTATTATGAGAATGTGAATATATTGTGAAGTGTATGCGGTGATTCGGGTTTAAATCCAAATATTGACTAACTGAATTCGAGTAGAGAATGAGTAGAGAGAACGAAGCACGGAATCCACAAAGCAATATTACACTGCAATAAATTGTTTATGGTTCACTCGAAATGAGAAAATCCCCTTTGTTGTTCTGCAAACCGAGTTTATTGTAATTCTATTCTAGAATCCACTACAAAACAACTTAAGCTAAAGCTTTATTTACATATTACTTTTGTTTGAAAATGGCGGATGCGCCGGGCTAGTATTTTTATTTTTTTACGTTCTCCTTACACCTAAGACACTTAGCATGCTTAAAAAACTGTTTAAAGGTGCGTTTTTTAATTTATCTTGCATTTAAATGAAACCTTATTCTGTTAAGCCCCAAAACAAAGGGCCTTTATGGTGCATGGTCAAAATAAAGGAAAAGTTAATTTGATTCGGCTGGTTTCATAACAAGTGTATAAATGCATCCATAAATCAAATCATTATCCTCTTTAAGCGAGCACCGAGGGTGGAATTTATTTCTGTGCACTTGTGTGCAGGCGGACTTCTTAATCCAACTGTTCACTACTTACTTCTATTTGTATTTCACTATTATTGTATTGTAGCTCGAGTTAAGCTCCTGGCGAGATGAAATAGCTCATATGGTCAAAAAGTCGTTTGTCAGGATCAGGACTATTCAATGAATATTGGATGAATTTTGAGCCATCGTAGGTTAAAATTATTAGGACCGCGCTATCTGTCTGGATTAGGAGTTTATTACTTTCTTTTGTTCGGTTTGGGTAAAATCACCCCTTATTTATTTTATTTAAACCCAACTTTTGATAAAATTAATAGCACAGCCCCAAAATTAACCTGTATGGTACGTTGTTTTGGCATGTCTAGGAATTCTTGAAAAATTGTAAAAAAATCTATGTTTTTTTTTATCTATTAAGAAAATATGGTTAAAGTTCGATAAATTTGGCAACTCTGTTTAGCAAAGTGTATTTTAAAACTCATCTACAGTGTGTCCAAAAATTGGCACATAAACGCAATGCTCTTGGAGAATTTTCAGGGATCCCTAGAAAAATTCAAAAAAAATCCTTCTGTTATATTCATGGAGGAAAATGCGAACAAAGTTGTATAAATAAGTTCGGCAACACAGTTTGTAAAATACATCTTAAAAGCTCATCTAGATTCTTGATCATACATTTTTTGCATCAGATTTTATTGACACTGTTGTCAGCTTCATTTCATAAAATTTTTGTAAAATTAAATTGATTATAAAAAATGTAATTTGACCATTTAAAAGATAAACAAATGGTAAAATTATTTTAGATAGATTGTGCCTTTGTATTTAGCCATTCCTTTCGTTAATATGTGCTGTTATCCTAAAGATATAAGCGTTTAAAGTTTCGCACTTTGGGGTCTTATATCTTCAAGGTTATTTAAGATAGATTTTCTTTAACAATTTTCTGAGGCTTCCTAGACATGCCCCAACAACGTACCATCACGTTTATGTGCCATTTTTTGGACGCCTTATATATCCATAATTTTGTCAATCAATGGTTATTTTGTTTGTTCAAAAGTACATACTAAAATAAAACACAGAAAAATTTTTAAAGAATTTTATTAGGTAAAAAAAAATATACATTTCTGTTATAAATAAAAAAATTAACACTTCTCAAATTCTTCATCTGTTTTCGCCATATTACTCAAGATAGTTTCCTGACTCATAGTCCTTGAAAGGTCCTGTTCAGAATCATTAACCTTTTCTTTAACTCTATCGATTTGTGAATCTCTCAAGTCTTTTTGTCCTTGCTGATATTCTTGAGATAAATCATTTAACTTGGCATCGATATCGTTCAACAAAAAGCGTACATGCTTTTCGACTTTTTCGGTTTTTTTATCCAAGTGAAAAATAAAGGGTGGTCGAATTTCTTCTTCTTCTTCTGGCTCAGGAGGAACCTCTTCGCATTTAGGTTGTGGGTACACGACACGTTTTGTTTCGTTCTGAAGTTCTTTTGAGTCCTTAGTTTCGAAAATATCTTCAGGAGCAGGATAAGTACCGAATAGCTACAAAAAAACATTTTTTCGAAGCCCTTTTATTTGCGGACATCCTATATTCGAACATTCCAAAATACTCTCCAATTTGCGGACATAGTCATTAAGTAAGAGTTAATTCCTTTACCTGCAGTAACAAAAGGATTATCCTTTAATTTGAGATGTTTATGTGCAGAAGTCAGTAATAATATTTTATGCTTTTATTTAGTATAAGATCAAATAATTTTAAACTACAATGCTTTCTGATAATGTGTTGATACATTTTTTACATAACAGCACCGAGAACAACACCTAGTAATATGTCCTTCAGTGTAATGCACACAATTTTGAACGCACTGCTAGGCACCGACATAGCTAGAGTTTATATTTTCATTTTAGCAGCAAAACTTAACTTAACCTACCTAACCTAATGTACCCCAGTGAAAAAATGTCCCCCAGTGCTTTCATAAAAGTCAGTCTAAAACCCTGAAATTCAAAAAAAAAATATGCATATTGGACTTTATCCAGGTAAAAAAAATCACTACCTCTAACCTTTCCGTTTTTGGACATTTATGTCTGCAAATTGGGTATGTCCGCAAATTGGGTGTCCGCTAATAAGAGTACACGATTTTTTCTGACCCGAATCAATTGTTTTATAGATACCTTAAGTTGCTCGTTTATGTGGTCCATCTTTGCCTTGTCCATTTCGTTAAATTGAAACGCGTTTAAAATACATCTTTGGTAAGGGTCTTCGTTTTCTTCATTTAAGTTCAAACTAGTTTCAGTAACGTTTTCTGTATTACTTTCTGGTGTTACGTTTTTTACCTCTAAAGAAGTTTCAGTAGGCACTTCTTTATTCTCAACATAACCTTCCAAATCATCATGCATTATAAGCCGTAGTCTTTTTTTCTCGTCGTCAGTTAAAGAGTATTGTATTATTGAATTTTTTGCCACCTGCAACATTTTTTGGTTTGTTTGGTAGTTTGTTTATTTATAAGCGTCCTTAGTTACCGAATTGATTTAATATTAGAACCCTAGCAACCATTAAAAAAATAAGCATTTCTAAACATTTTCTTTATAGCCCAATTATTCTAATAATGCCCCCAGAAAAAAATCCCAACCAAGATCTGCTTATGCAGGTTTGTAGCCACTACCCCCAGGAACATAAAAGTGAAAAATTCCCACAAAATTTCCGTGACGTTTAGCCCCCATCTTGCATGGAAGTGAGGAGTTAATTTTTTGTTAATACCTAAACTATTCGGCACTTTTCAAAAAAGTTTTAAAAATTTTTAGGAACATTATTTTAATAAGAATACAATAATTTAAAAAAAAATAATAAATCACCAATGTAAACCATTTTATAGCACTTTGGAAATGTGCTAATTTGGTCCTACAGAGAACGCTGCAATCTATGCTTCAGGACTCTATGACTAAGATAGACGATTATGATGAAATAAGGTGATTTTCAAAGAGCTATAGAATCGTTAATATTAGTGATCTATTATTTTTTTTTAAATGATTGTATTCTTATTAAAATAATGTTCCTAAAAATTCAAAAGTGCCGAATAGTTTAAGTATTAACAAAAAACTAACTCCTCACTTCTATGCAAGATGGGGGCTAAACGTCACGGAAATTTTGTGGGAATTTTTCACTTTTATATTCCAGGGGGTAGTGCCTACAATCCTGCATAAGCAGGTCTTGGTTGGGATTTTTTTCTAAGGAACCTACAAATTTTAATTAGAATAATTGGGTTAAAATAGCATTTTTAAAAACGCGACATACCAAAATATTTCGGTCAACGATTTTTCCGTTACTCGTTTTTTTGAAACGTTTGTAATGTACATCAGAATTTTCTACTGAATCACCGTCACCATCTAAAATAACCAATTTCATAAGAAAGTAATGAAATTTTTTTGAATATTTACTGTAAGAAACATTTTCAGGATTGTCTCTCTCAAATTTACAAAGTCCCAAAAAAAGTTGAGCGTTTTTTTCTGTAACTTCTGAAAGTTTGTAGCACATCTCTTTTTGTGTTTCTAGTCTTAGTTTCCGTTGCTCCTAGCACAAATAAATATTGAATAAAACAAACCAATGAAAAATAGAAACTTTAAAATTTTGGTAAAAATTTAAAAATTACTCGATATAAATTGAACTGTCCGGAAATATCATTATCCATTTTTTTGATTTTCTGTAAAGTTTCTTGCATATCAGGTGTGTATTTAACGTTTTTGTATAATTTTTTAAACTCTTGTTCGTTAAATATTTGCTCTTCGTCAAAATCAACATCGTCAATTAAATCAATTTCATTTGTTAAAACGGTGGTATTTTTAAGTAATTTTAGTTTCTGTGCCATTCCATCGTAAAATGAATTTATTTCATGCACAAAATTATCAGTGGTTTGCTCTGAAAAAATTTAAAAAAAGTCCCAAAAAAAGCTTTGAAACAAGCCAAAATTTCCCTTGAAAAAATATGACTACCAATTAAAATAATAACAAAAAATTTGCGCCATGATTAAAATAGGTTTTTTAATACAGGGTGTCTGCGTATAGTTTGCTTTTTTGGTATGGCAAATAGCTAGAAAAAATCTAAGACATTCGGTAAAAACATTTTTTTGAAAAAGTGCCCCCCTTCGGAAATAATGGCCTTTAAGCAGGTAGACTAAAAGCACGTAATCGTAAATATTTAACCAAATGGTTTGTCCAACTATCCTGAAATTTGTACAATCAATAAAGGTAATAAAAACGGTCATTTTAAACCCATTTTAAAACTTGGGACACCTTTAAAAATGGGTTTAACACTGGTAGTGTTAATAAATTTAAATGACCGTTTTTCATTTGGTAAATATTAACAACCAAATGCCAAATGTTTTCCAGCTATTTGCCATGTCAAAAAAAGCAAAGTAAACGCGGACACCCTGTAAGTATAATTTTTTTTTAAAGTACCTACATAATTATTTTTTTGGGAAACCTTAGAAGGGATTTAATACAAAACACCAATTGGGTCGTATAAATATATAATATTAAAGCTTAAAAAACAACAAAAAAAAGCACTATTCTAAGTGGCACCTTCGACCAATTTGGGCAACTGTCTAGCCCCCCTTTTGGGGCGCCATTCCATCTTATTTCTCATGAGGCGTTCCTCAAGACTCATGCTAGGGTCCACCCGTTCCAATTCCTCGTCAAAATAAACCTCGTCAGCCTCAGGGGGTCGAAATGGGGCTCTGGAGGGTCCAGGTTCAGTGCACTTGATAGTTATCCCAACTTTGTTGTTTTTGTAAATGTCGGGGAGGTATATTTTGGGGTCGGGGTGAATTGTGGTTTCGCTGGAGCGACGAGCGCGAGATTTTTTGGGCTTAAGGCGACGACGTGGGGCCTCTTCGTCGCTACTGCCTTCGGTGCGGAGCTCTTCGCCAGAAATCCAGGTTTCGTCTTCGTCCTAAATTTTTAATTTTTTTTTATTAAAAATTTATTTTTTGCAAATTAAAAGATGATTCTGTACACTGTCTATCAAATATTTGTGTTTATCTGTTGTGGTTTTAAAATTGACATCATTTTTTATGGTGATTGATATTAATAGAGCGTATTTTTACAAAAATTGGTTGGGGTAGCCTAGGAGATCTGTCATACCACCCATGGTTACAGATGCGAACTGAAATTACTTCTAAATTTTATATTTTTATCAAATATAACGCTAATATACCAAAAAACAACAAACTGCCGGTTTAAAACATTCTACGTACCAGCTAAAAGGTTTGTATAACATTAACGGAGTGTTTTACAACTTCAATTCTTCATAATTAGGTAAAAAAAGGGCATAATGACTCATTTACAAATGTGCTTTAAATGCAAAGTCCGTGCATCCAAAATATGCGGATTATTTTAAACATTCACGGAAATCCTTTTGTAAATGAGTCATAATTTCCTTTTTTTACCTAATTATAAGGAATTAAAGATGTAAAACACTCTCTAAATGTTATACAAACCTTTTAGATGGTACGTTGAATGTTTTAAACATGCAGTTTGTTGTTTTTTGGTATATTAGCTTTATAATTAATAAAAATATAAAATTCAGAAGTAATGTCAGTTAGCATCTGGAACGACGGGTGTATGATAGATCTCTTAGGTTACCCCAACCAATTTTTGTACGAATACGCACCATTAAAAAATGATCCTGTACAATGTCTATCTAATATTTGTGTTTATCTGTTGTGGTTTTAAAATTGACATTATTTTTTATGATGATTAATATTAATTTAATATTAATCACCGTAAAAAATGTTAATTAAATAATCTTCAAAAAATATTTTTTTTTAATATTTTTAGATGCATAATTTAATTTAAATTAACAAAAATGTTGATGGAAGTTGTGTTAATTTTTGCTTACCTCTTTTTGTACTTGTAAAAATTGTTGGTAAGCTTTCGGTTCCTTTTTGTCAGCCATTTTAATTTCTTAACTTTCTGCCATCAACACAAGTAAAACAAACTAAACTTAAGGTTCAAATGCGTGCAAAAACCGTAACTAATTCCTAAACTAAAACTAATTTCCCCTCTTGTAAGACGAATAATTGCAAAAGCATCCTTGAGTCGACCAACCAGATGTTTAGAGGAAAACTTTAAATTTATAACAAAATAAACAAAAACTGGTTTAATTTTAGTTAAATACTGCTACCGCGTGCTAATTATAATATATTTCCCAGTAATTTGTGATTTTATTTACCTTTCTGATTTATTTTGCTTACAAATAGCTTCATAAACTTTTTCTAAGTGTAAAATATTTGCTAAAATCTGACAGCTTCAAACTGGTTTACAGAAACCTAATTAGGACTCATATGTAAAGTTTCTTAAAAAGAGATTCCCATTTTAGTACAATGTTGCAATAATACTTTTAAATCATTTATTTGTAGGTACACATTTACATACCGTTCAATATGACTAAATACACGGAAAATTTAAATTTATTCTTTAACTAACGCCATCTGTTGCACACACGCTGAACTCAAAGAGTTTTCTGCAATTACAGAAAACTGCAAAATAAATAAAACAGTTGGCGACACTGCTTGACGTTGGCAACAACATCGCTGGACGATGACTGTCTAAAAATTCATGTTTTGCAGTTTTTAGAACATTTTTCAGTGCAAAAATACGATAAACAATGGTAAGTACGCTTTCCCTATCAATAAAACACATTTTAAACAATACTTGGTGCATATTTACAACAAATTTAACCATTTTAAAGGGTCAAAGTCAATCCGGGCCAGGAGGCAGCGACAAAAAAGAAGAAAAGGACAAAAAGAAGAAATACGAGCCCCCAATTCCAACAAGGGTTGGCAAAAAGAAGCGCCGCACCAAAGGACCAGACACTGCTTTAAAACTACCGGCTGTGACCCCGCATACTAGATGCCGTCTCAAGTTATTAAAACTTGAAAGAATTAAGGACTATCTCTTAATGGAGGAGGAATTTATTAGAAACCAGGAGCGTTTGAAGCCCCAGGAGGAGAAAAACGAAGAAGAACGTTCTAAAGTTGATGATTTGAGAGGTAAGTCACTTAAAAACATTAGTTTTGGCGTCAAAACAAAGCAAAACAGGTGTAGCCCCAAAAAAAACGAAAAACGCATGTATCTCAAAAAGGGGGCACTTTTGCATAAGGCTATATGGTACTCAAACGCTTTGTTTTTAAACAAAGAATTATAATTCATTACAAAAATTACGTTTTTCAAGAAAAAACAAAAAAGTGAGGTTATAATGCCTAAAACCCCTATTTTTGCCCCTAGGAACACCAATGTCGGTAGGCACCCTCGAAGAAATAATCGACGATAACCACGCTATCGTTTCCACTTCCGTGGGCAGTGAGCACTACGTCAGCATCCTTTCTTTTGTCGACAAAGATCAATTAGAACCCGGCTGCTCCGTTTTGCTAAATCACAAAGTTCACGCCGTTGTGGGGGTCCTAGGGGATGACACAGACCCCATGGTAACCGTCATGAAGCTAGAAAAAGCCCCACAAGAAACCTACGCCGATATTGGTGGTCTAGACACCCAAATTCAAGAAATAAAAGAGTCCGTAGAGTTACCCTTGACGCACCCCGAGTACTACGAAGAAATGGGGATTAAACCCCCTAAGGGGGTTATCTTATACGGCCCTCCTGGTACTGGAAAGACTCTTTTGGCTAAAGCAGTCGCCAATCAGACTTCTGCAACGTTTTTAAGAGTCGTAGGGTCGGAATTGATACAGAAATACTTAGGGGATGGGCCGAAATTGGTAAGGGAGTTGTTTAGGGTTGCGGAAGAGCACGCCCCATCGATTGTTTTCATCGATGAAATCGATGCCGTGGGTACGAAAAGATACGACTCGAATTCGGGTGGGGAGCGTGAAATCCAGAGAACTATGTTGGAGCTTTTGAACCAGCTTGATGGGTTTGATTCCAGAGGCGATGTCAAGGTGAGTTCAAGGTTAAAGCTCAAGGTCAAACGCTAAAATGTGCTTAAACCTGAAAGATTCAGGCTTAAACACATTTTATGCAATAAATTGTCTTTTTTGAAGTTAATAAATTTGATGTCAAGGTGAGTTCAAGGTCAAATCTCAAGGTCAAACGTGCAAAAGTGATTTTTATTAATAATTTCAAGACTGGACACGTTATTCAGTATATTAAATCTCTATTAGGTCATTTAATTGCCATTTTTTTTGTTAAAAAAGCTTTTTTCAAGGTCATAATGGCGACCAATCGTATCGAAACGTTGGATCCTGCTCTAATTCGACCTGGTAGGATCGACAGGAAGATCGAATTCCCCCTCCCAGACGAAAAAACCAAGCGTAGAATTTTCAACATTCACACCTCTAGGATGACCTTGGCTGAAGATGTTAACCTTCAGGAACTTATAATGGCTAAAGATGATTTATCTGGAGCCGATATTAAAGCAATTTGCACCGAAGCTGGTCTAATGGCGCTACGTGAACGCAGAATGAAGGTCACCAATGAGGATTTTAAGAAATCAAAAGAAAGTGTACTTTACCGCAAAAAAGAGGGAACTCCTGAAGGTCTCTACTTGTAAATTAGTTTTAATTTGAGTATTTAAACAGTTTGTATTTCGTAAAAAAATAAATTTATTTAAAAAAACGTCTCGTCTCAGTGTTTAAAAACTTAAAAATCCTACCTTTTAATCATCATCGCCATTTGTATAAATCTTCTAAAAGACCTAAGTTGTCTTGCATTTTTTTTCCTTGTAGCCGAGCTATTTTAGAAATTGTCTTGTCCAAAAAAGCGTCGCTACTAGGGCAGGTAACGCACCAGGCCTTTTTACTGCCTTCCAAAAGTGGCTCGTTCAGCTTTTTTTCGTTATTTTGCAATTGCCTTGCGCTAAAATGTTTAAATTAAAAAAGCAGTACAAAAAAAGATCTTTTAAAGCTTACGTTAAGATCCCCTTAACTCCTCCAATCTTAAAACCGTTCTCTAACCCGTGCTTAAACCCTTCGTCAAAGCTCTTCTGGAAGTTATTGTCCTTTGCCGCCGAAATACCTTCTTTGTATCCAACCTGCACAAAAAAAAACAAAATAAACATGTTTTAGTGTTCATTTAGTAAAACTTACAGATGCCGAGTCTCTCTCAAGCTTTTTCCACGTTTGTCCTATTTCACTTGTACTTATATCGCTCATTTTAGCAGTTTTTTAGCGCGAAGGGCCCCTTTTGAGCTTAAATTGTTTTGTTTTCTTAATTTTGTTATGCTGGTAGCACTGCAACACGCATGAGCTTTTCAGTTTTCGCGCTGCGCAACCGGATGCGACCGGGTGAAAATGGGGTCATTTTATATGCGTGAAGTTAGCTGTTCAAGCTTATGTTTTATGACGTCAGATGACGCTACTTGTCCACAACAAAAAAGTTAGGTTATGAAAATTGAAAAATGAGCTCAAACGAAGAAAAATTACTTGAATTAGCAAAAGAAAAACCTGAAGGGATATCAAACGATGACATTAACGCAAGTATTGCTGATTTGCCTGTACAAGAGTTAGCAGAAATATTAAATAAATGCCTTAAAAATGGGTAAGTTGTCCTAAAGCTCCAAAAAGCTCTTACATTTTCAGCGAGTTTTGCAGAGTTCTCGAGTTATTTCAATCAAAAGACAAGCTTTTGTACAAGTATAAGGACCCAACACGAAAAACATCAGCTAAAGGAGCAGATAACGAAGAAAAGGTAGTTTTTAGAATTATAGAAGAAGCCGGCAATAAAGGAATATGGATTCGCGACATTAGATTTAAGTCAAACTTGAATACGACTCAGTTAAACAAGGTTTTAAAGAGCTTGGAGACGAAGAAATACATCAAGGCTGTTAAATCTGTCTCAGTAAGTGATAAAACACAAAAAATCGAATACCTAAGGTAAGCAACAAAATACTTATTCTAGGCCAGCAAAAAAAAGGTCTACATGCTCTACGATTTAGAACCCGACAGCACCGTAACCGGAGGGGCTTGGTACCAAGACCAAGACTTCGAATCCGAGTTCGTCGACGTTTTAAGCCAGCAATGCCACCGTTTTTTGGTCCAAAAATGGGAAGACTCTACTTCGATAGGCGGGGGGCCACTTTTAACCCGTAACCGGAGCTACGCCACTGCTCAAGATGTCCACAAATTCATCTCTGAGTTAGGTATTTCAAAAGTAATGCTTTCTATTGAGGACATTGAATCAATTTTGAATACAGTTGTGCTTGATAATAATGCCGAAAGAATCGTTGCGACGAATGGTTCTAATTTATATCGAGCGGTTAATAGGTTTTTGCCTCCTTCAGGACTGGTTAAAACGACATGTGGGGTTTGCCCTATTGCCTCCAGATGCGCTGAATTGGGGTCAGTTAACCCCAAAGCTTGTACTTACTTGACTGAATGGCTTGAAAACTAAATATATTTTTTTAAACAACTAAATATTACTTTTACTGCACAAAAGTGTGTTTTTGCGTAAGCTAGAACGTTTATTTTAATTTGGGGCTTTAATTCTATCAATTTTGGGCGTTTTTAACGACAAAAAACGCTTAAAACGGCCAAAAATCAGCAATTTTGTATTTTTTGCTCAAACTGGCTAAAAGTTGTTGTGCCCAAGGCCAATAACCGCGCAATAAGACGAAGAAGAACTGTCAAAAAACATAACCTCACAAAACTGACGTCTAGGTGAAAGTAAACAAGTTTTTCTCACATTTAACGCATTTAAAACGGCAAAACGGTACGTAAAACTAACTTTTAGGCATTATTAACATGAATTAAACATTTTTATGCACAAAAAACGTTTTAGAACCATGCCTACGACTTAAAAAAACCATTTAATAAGCTCTTATGCAATGTCCAAACGCAACAAAGAAGATCATAAAGAGCTGTTTAACAAGTTATCGAAGAATTTCCATGAAATTGTGTCTGATAAGAGGACGCTACGGAGCGCGACGGAGCGTTTTCTGAACAATATAATCGATGATTTGACTCTAGGGATTATTTTTGATGCTCATAGACATGTTAAAACGAACGGGTACGATTTGGAGGGCAATGAGGATAATATCTGCGAGCTGGAGCCTTCCTCGGACTTTACAGCGCTTGCAGAAGGGCCTAATATGACCGCGGATTGTCCGTGCCCCATTTGCAAGAAGGAGGTTTCGTATAATCGATATTGTAAGCATTTGCAGGATTGTATGGGACTTGGTAGAAAAGGGAGAAATGTTGCTTCGGCCTCGTATAAAAACTCAACCGGGAAAGAAAAAGACACTACGTACAGTGATAACGACAGTGAAGAGCATGACGATGACGAAGATTGGAACCCGAGAGATAAACGTCGGAAGCGAAAAAAGGAAAAAAATGGCAAGAAAAAATTTAAAGGTAATTTGCAAAAATTCACAACAAAAATAACTTATCTTGGCTTGTTAACTTACTTTATGCCTTAGAAAATGCATTTGCGTTTAAATTTCCCTCCAGTTTTTCCTTAAAACACTTTTAAAAAATCGGGTTTTACGTTTAAATTGTCTTTAAAAGCTCATAGCAATAAAACTAAAAGCGCTGTAAATGTTTAAGTGCCAGATTCGGATTCAGCACCTCGTTTTACATAAGCATCCGACTTTTCATGAATGACAAAAATTATTTGTGGCCATGACATTTTAAAAACTGAAAATATTTGGACCCCTTAGTTCAAAATGCGGTAAATTTTCAAAAAATAGATTTGCCTGAAAGTGTGTTCTTATGTGAATTAGAAGCCATACAAACCAAATCTGCAATCGGTTTTTTCCCAAGTGCTTTTGTTTTTTTTTCTAGAGCTTTTCAAGTCGGCCAAATTTTCAAAAAAGCTCTGAAATTTTTTTTTGTTTCCGATTTAAATGAATCTTATTTTCTAAACAACTTTTTAGCTGTAGAATACGAATCTGCATTTATATTTTTCTTAAAAAAATGTTTCTGCAAATTAGAGCATTTTAAAAAAAATTAGGTGTCGCGCTTGAAGTTGCATTTGAAAGCACGTAGCAATAAAACTAAAAGCGCTGGAACAGTTAAGTGCCAGATTCGGATTCAGCAGCTTGTTTTACATAAGCATGTGACTTTTCATTAATGGTAAAAAATATTTGTGGTCATGCCATTAAAAAAACTAAAAATATTTGGACCCTTACCCCTTAGTTAAAATTAAAAATAAGATAAATTAAAAAAAATAGATTTGACTGAAGCTATGTTTTTACGTTTATCTAAAGCTAAAGAAAGGAAATCAGCAATCAGATTTTTTTTCAAGAGCTTTTCTTTTTTTGCTAAAAGTTTTTAAAGTCAGCTAAATTTCAAAAAATTCTTGTAGGTAAATTTTTTTTTATTTTCGGATTGATGTTTATTTGCTATAGAATACAAAATAACCGCATTTTTATTTTTAGTAGAACAATTTTTTTGGCAATTAAAGCACTTTCAGAAAATTAAAGTTGCGCGTTTGAAGCTGCCTATAAAAGCACATAGCAACTTAAGTAAAAACGTTGCAACTTTTTAAGTGTCAGATTCGGATTTAACAGCACCTTTTACATGAGCAATGATAGCATTTATTGGTGGAAAAAAATATTTGTGGTTTTGTCAAAAAAAAAATTTAAAAATATTTGCACTCTTACCCCTTAGTTAAAATTTAAAAAATGAGTTAAATTTTGAAAAAAATAGATTTGCCTGTGTTTTTATACTAATTAAAAGCCGTAGATAACAAATCAGCTATTGGATTTTTTCCAAGTGCTTTCGTTTTTTTGTTAGAGATTTTCAAAGTTGGACAAATTTAAAAAAAAAATTCCAAAAAATTTTAAAAATGCCTACCAGAAAAATGATTAAAGTAAAACTCATTTTATACATTACTTTTTAAATGTATAATACAAATCTGCATTTTTTTGCTTACAACATTTTTTTTTGTTAGGAACTCCCAAAAAATATGACACGAAACTTGGGACTGATTCACCCATCGATATCGAGGGGGAGGACGAAGATATTTTAAATTTACATGATTTTTTACGAGCTGACCATTCTAATAGTTCATCTCCTGCTGAATCGACTTGCAGTAATTTGAGCAGTCATTCTTCAAGTTCCAGAAAGAAGGACAAAAGTGGTAAAAAAAGTAGGAGAAATTTGTCATCGCCTACTTCTAGTGTTTCTTCTTTGGATTAAATCGAGAAATAAATTCAAAAAGTGCAGAAAAATAACGGAAAAAGCAAAAAAAAAACAAGTCGTTTTTTTTGGTGTATTAAGTAGTTGAAAAAAATCAGTAATTAATTAATTTTACATATTTATTTATACAAAATAAACAAACGCGTTAATAAATACGTTTATTTCGATATTTTACAAAATATAAAAAATACTGTTTAGGGTTAAACATACTAAATAAGATTTAAAATTAACTTATTCTATATTTACAATATGTAAAAAGGAATCATGGTTATTAATTTTTTTTTACTGCAATTTTTAGTATTTAACATTGGTGTTTAAATGATTTTTTTTAAATAAATAATTTATGATGATATTTTGTTTTATTTCTTATAATTATTAAGTACGGCAGCAGTCAATTTCATTTCAAAGCTTACATTCTAGTTTTGTGTTATGAAACACGATTTTGAATTTTAGTATCTAAAAAATAGTATACATACCACGGAAATGACTTCCTGGATAAATGTACTAATTTATTATTGCAAAAAAACGTCAACCAATTAACAAAAAATCGTAAAGAGACTTAGTTGACGACTGTATTAAATCTCTTGATTTTAAATGAACAGTTTTTTTAAATGCATTTTTTATTGCTTCATTTTTAAAAATCACACTTTTTTTACATTCCCATGGTTTCTTGTTGTATTTCAACTTTATAAGTTGGGTTATCGTACGCGGATTGACTTATCCTAGTAGGTGTAGTAATGGCAGCTTTATTTTGGTTGTGTCTTCTTACAAGAATAAGCAGAAGAATTAAAGTACTAAGAATTGCTATAGCAGCTAAAATCGCTACTATGACTAGGGGGCCATAATAATCGCCTCGATGTGTTTCTACTTGCTCTCCTATCGCCAGTTTACCTGAAAAACAAAAAATTGAAGTTTTAAACAGATTTATTAAAGAGCATCAGAATGGGAACACAAAGGTTGCTGGTTCAACTCCCGGGAACGCAATACGCTTTTTTAATTTTATTTAATAATGGACACCGTCAAGCCCTACGTCACAGTTCACAAAAGTGCATTAAAATACTATCTGTGAAATTTTTTCAGGCAACCAACATTACGGACTAAAGAAAATGGTCATTTTTTTCTTATTCTGTGTTTCCAACATTGGTCTTTTTAAAACATTATTTAAAGAAAAATAAGACAGTTCTTTAGGTCCCATTGGTGTAAAAATGTTCCGTAATATCTTATTTGCGATATTTTAATTTAAAATTTCCCGACAAACTACCGCAAGAATTAAAAAATCCCTTATTAATCTAAAGATGATGATCACCCACCAAGATGTCAGCTTTAAACGCGAATTGCTTGAGAACGCAACCATATCAAGGGGTATGGTTTGTTCTAGGTAATAGAAAAAATAGTATACTAAAACATAGAGTTTTATAAGGAACGTTTTTTAGCACGCGTCCAGGTTTGGAAAAAGAGCCGCGCAGCGGCGAGTTTTCCAATGGACAAGTGATAAAAAACGCCTTATAAAACGAGTTTTTTATACTATTTTTTATATTTGCTTCATTTAATTCATTAAAAAGCATTTATAATTTGAATTAAAAACTTAAGATGAAATTTTGTTTTTATGACCAACCTTATAGCATAACATTGACATTTTGAAGTAAAAAATAAATTTAAGTTACACATATTGAAAAATGACATTTGTAAACTTTACTCATTTAATACTAAATGAATAGGCGTTTTTGAGAAAATGTAACCATTGATATCGTTTCTCCAATTCTTCTAGTTATTCCCTCCACAAAAAAACTATGTCCCTCGATTGATTATAATAGTAGAATTTGTAAATAAAAAGTACCTTGCAAAAAAAGAATTTATCTTTTTGCATCAGGAAAACCAACCAATAAAATAAAATTTTGGGTTTAATAATGAAGCAATTCAGAAACTTAAAAAAACCAAATTTCGGGTTTCGTAATGTGCATATTATAGAACGCAAATATAAAAATGTTAATTTTACACAACACCTCTTGATATGGTTGCTTTCTCAAGCAATTTGCGTTTAAAATTTACATCTTGGAGGGTACACAACATTAACACATAAACTGTATATTATAGAGTTTTACAATGAACTAAACTTGAAATATCGAATTTAAGACATTAGAGCACATTTTTATACCAAGGGTTCCATAAGAAAGCCTTTTATTTTCACAAAATATTGTTCTAAAAAAGTGGCTAAATCTGACAGAATCAAAATTCCACTTCACAGACAGTTTTTTAATGTGGATCTGTGACGTAGGAGTTGACCGTGTGTATACTAACCTTGCTGAGTGGAGGCGCCAAGAGCTGGGGCAGGTCGTGGCTTCGTTACAAAGTCCTGTACGTTACTAGTCTTTATTTTACCATTCGTTAAATAAACTTCCAACCATAATCTATACCTGGTGCCAGGTTTCAAGTCCACGATTATCGTTTTAGTGGCGGAATCTCTCTTAGCGATCTTGAACGTGCTTTGGTCTTCTTTACCTGAGTCGCTTTGGTAAATCGCGCGGTAGATGTTAACGTACTTGTCTTCGGGATAAGGCACACCGTTCCACGAGATCTCTACACTTGTTGATTTGATTTGCGAGATATCCAGAGTGACGTTGAAGCCGTAGGTGTCGACTTCGTTCGCCGTTGTGAAATGAAGCATATGTTCGGCGTGCAGCTCGGTTGTTTGGCCAGGGAACGGGATAAAGAAAATCCCCAATTCGTACTTGGTGTTGGCCTTTAGGTTCTCCAGAGTATAAGTCGTAACAGCGCGATGAATAAGCGGAGTAGCTGCGTAGATTTTGCCATCTAACTCCTTGAACCTCAACTGCACTCCGTCGATGAACTGTAGCTCATACTCGCTGAACTTCCTCCAGGTAACAGTACACCAAGTCGCGTTAACGTCCGTTATTTCAAGCTCAGGTTTGATTGGAATCATTGGAGGCAACGTAGTCGTGGTAGTCTCTTTTGGCGTCTTCACGCGGTACACTCTACTTTGCGGACTATTATTCAAATCCCGCAACGTTATCGCAATCTTTATCTTATACTCAGCATCTGATTTAAGTCCAACCAAGTCAAACTCAAGCTGTGAGGTCGCAATCAAGTCGTTCGGAGGCGCGAACACTTGCAGTTCCCATGTATCCTCGTCGTCGTTACTGCAAAATGATTAAGAAACGTTTAAAACAACATTTTAGGAGTTTTGATTGAGTCTTACTCAAGGTAGGTGTATCGCACTTCAACGCGTCCATGTAGCCCAACTATAAGAGACGGGACCATGAATACAAGTCGTACTGTATGGGAATCGATCGCTCCTAGGTCTTGAATGTGAATCTCATCTTGAGGTTGCGGGTAGTGATCATTCGGAAAGCCCCCGTTAAAAATAGGACCTACAAACGACATAAGAAACTTATTACATTTGAAATAAACATATTGGTAAAGATATAGGCCCTTGTGGAACACCCCTCAACTATATTTTATTACTTAATGCCCTACGTCTTGTTCAAAAAGTAGCGTTACCTGTATGGTTAGGTGTTACAACGTTAAAAAGTGGCGGTCCTTGTAAAGTATGTCCTGTCGTCTGGTCAAAGTACGGACTCAAACTAGGGTTCTTATGTATCTCGTTCAAAATATGCTCAAGATTAATACCAGGTGGTAAGTTATGTCCGCCGTGCACCTCGAACTGGTGCGGTGCTAATGGAATTGGTATATGCCCATTGGCAGGATTAGGAATGAGATAATTCTGCTCTTCGTTGGGTCTAGGATTGCTAATAGTAACAGGAACAACTGCTCCGTTCTGGAGTTCCAAAACACTACCTGTAGGGTAGTTTGAAAGCTCAGGGTGCTGTTGTATGAAATGGAGTATCTCCTCTGGTGAACCTTTTGCGTGGATTTGTATGTAAGGAGTTTCGTCCTTGGGGTTAGGAGCATTGGGTAAAGGTCTTGGTGTAACGAACATCGTCGTTTGAGGGTTTTTAATCTCGGTCGGAGGTAGTGAATTTGCCAAATGGGAGTAATGATTCTCGTTAGAAGAAATGGTATAAGGTAAAACAGAGTTATCGTCGTGGTTTTGGTAGATTTGTAAGGGTCCTAACATCTTTGATGGTGGCCCTTGCGAAGCAAAGTTTTGTCTCATTATATCGTTTTCCTTTTGGCGCATTTTGGGTGGTACTGTAGGCAATAGTCTAGTCTGGTCATTGTCTTTTAGTTTTGGTAGTTGCGTTGGTACAAATGTCTTTGTTTTGTCGTATGAGGTAGTCGTTGCTTCTAAAAAGTGATGCTTATAGAGGGTGTCCAAAAAATGGCGCATAAACGCGATGGTACGTTGTTGGGACATGTCTAGGGAGTCCCAGAAAATTGTGAAAAAAAATCAATCTCATGTACCCTAGGAGATATGAGGCCTCAAAGTGCAAAACTTTAAATGCAGCTTATATCTTGAATATAACAGCACATATTAACGAAACAAATGGTTTAATACAAAGCTACACTATATCTTAAATCATTCAGTTATTTGTTTATTTATTAAATGGTCGAATTACATTTTTATAATCAATTTAATTTTACAAAATTTTCATGAAATGAAGCTGACAACAACGTCAATAAAATCTAGTGCAAAAGTGTATGTCAAGACTCATAAATGGGATTTTTAGACTTATAGATGGAATTTTTAGATGTATTTTTCTAGACTGTGTTGCCGAATTTATGCAAATTTGTTCGCATTTTTCTCGATGAATATAACAGATGGATTTTTTTTGACAATTTTCTAGGGATCCCTGAGAATGCCCCAAGAGCGTACCATCGCGTTTATGCGCCATTTTTTGGACACCCTGTACACTTGGTCGTTTTTTGGGGGCATTTTAATGATCCAAAACTTACCTTGGTGTCCAGGCATACCGGTTTTACAAACCCAGTACATGCAACAATCATCATCGGGTATATGTCCGACCATAGCTAATTGCGGAGGGCATGGCAAGTTCGCAGGGGGTAGGGCAGTAACAGGGGGGCACGCGTTTTGACACTCCACCTTCCCCATTTCACAATAACACCTATTTTCACAACCAGACACGTTTGAAGGTATCGGTTGCCAGTTGTTGTACAACTCTCCTTCGTGAAGACACGAACCATTGTTTTTGCAAACCAGTTTCTCAGGGCAACACAACGGGGGTGATGGAGTGAATTTGGGGGGTACTGTGTCCCATTCTACGCACAAAGGGTCGACAACATCCACTCCGAAAAAGGTTGGACATTCGAGTTTAAGGCATTGCATCCCGTTTTCCTTGCAGACGCATAATGAGGTGCAATTGTCATTGTACTCTTCGCCTATTTTGAATGTTTTGGATTTGTAGGTACAGGTGTTGTCCATACCGGTTGTTTTTTGGGTTGTCGTTTCTTCTGTGCTTGAGATTGGAGTGCTGTAAACGTTTTAGGACATTTTAGCTTGTGTTTTATAAATATTAAAGGCCGATTTATAGAACGTTACCATCACTTTACTTCATCGTAACTTCACTTCCGCGTAACTTAACAAATTTGCTTAATTTATAGATTGTAAAGTTACGTGAAATTGGAAACAGGTATGCGTATGTGTCTGAACTCGCGACTATTTACACCTGGGCCGTAATTACGGAATATCGCTTCATACAAAACCTACATAAGAAGACCAGCAGGTTTCGTACGAAGCGATATCCCGTAATCACCACCCTTGACAATAAGGGTGAATATCTCATTTTTGCAAATTTTGCGCATGATCGGCCAAGCTCGGATTTTGACAGTACTACTTACAGCTAAATGAATCAGCAAAGTAGCGCTAAAGTGAAGTATAAATTTGCTAATATATTCCCATGTATTTTATTTAATTTTCTGTAAAGTTACGCCGAAGTAAAGCGGAAGTAACGTTCTATAAATCGGCCTTAAGGTAACAAAAGTGGCCTAAAATTAGCTACCCAAATATACTATAAAAAACTTACAGAGTAGTTTCGTTTGCACTCGACCCTCCTTCTATTTTAATCAAATTGTCATTCCCCTCCATTTTAATGAATCTGTTTTCCATATTTTCAACAGGGAGGTATCCCCCAGGGAACAGTTTAAAGGCCTTCCAAACTTTTTGGTCCAGACTAATTTCAACGATTGGTGTGGATTCGTTTTCGTATAGCATAGGTTCAAAAAGTACATATATTGTAGAAGTGTTAACGTATTTAGCTGATTTTATTTCGTATTTTGAAAAGTCTTCATCCTTTTCGGGTTCGTTATCGTGGAGTGTTACGTCACATAAAACTGTTTTGCAGCAAAAATCTTGAGGATCAGGGATTTCTACACATCCTTCTACCATTGATTCTATTGGTTTGCATCTGGAACAGAAAAATATATGATAAGTAATTTTCCGAAATTTTCATTTGCATTTGCAAAAAAAAACAAAAATTTTAGGTACTCTAAAAAAAGTTTTCCTTAATTCAACTGAAAAATATTTTGCAGACTACTTTTTGGCTGTAGAATACAAAACTGCATTTGGATTTTTTTTCAAATAATTTTTTTTGCAAAAAAGAACACTTCACAGAAAATAGGGTGTCGCTTTCGAAGTTGTTCTTAAAAGCTCATAGCATAAAAAGTAAAAGCGTTGAAACCATTTGAGTGGCAGATTCAGATTTAGCACCTCGTTTTGCATAAGTATTAATAGCACTTTTTGGTGAGAAAAATTATTTGAGACCGTGACATTAAAAAATCTGAGAATATTTGGACCCTTACCCCTTAGTTCAAAATGGGATAAATTTTGAGAAAATTGATTTTCTTGAAACTGAGTTTTTATGCTTATCAAAAGTCGTACAAACCAAATCTGCAATCAGTTTATTTCCAAGTGCTTTTGTATTTTTCTAGAGCTTTTCAAAGTTGGCCAAATTTTGAGAACTTTCAAAAAATCTCTCCAAATTTATATTTGTCTCTGATTTAAATAAAAGTTATTTTGTAAACTACTTTGTAGCTGTAAAATACGAATCTGCATTTAATTATTTCTTTAAAAAAAAATGTTCCTGCACATTATAAAAAACTTGGAATTTTTTTTTTTGGATTCTTGCTACAATATAAGACAAGGCTTTAGTTATAAAGATAAAAGCACTAATTTTAACAAAGGTAAACATTGGATACTATTTAATTTTGAATCAACAAAGCAGAACAAAATGCGGCCGCCTTTTTTTGTTTAAAATTAAGTGTATAAAGTATTGTTCCCCATTTCCGAAAGTGATAAAAAATAATCTACAAAAGAAGTCTTTATCTTTACCACAAACTACAAAGAAATAAGTTCAAATTAAGTTTTGTAAGTAACGAGCGAGCATTTAAATTCTACCTCGACTCTTGCCATGGAAAACAAAAGCTGCTTTTCCGTAGGTCTTTGATTGTTTCTACTAATGTCATTTTTGATGTTGTCATCTTTTTTTGACGTTTAAACAAACTATTAAAGACATACGGAAAAGTAGCTTTTGTTTTCCATGGCAAGAGTCGAAGTAGAATTTAAATGCTCGCTCGTTAAGATAAAATAGGCGTACATGATAATAATGATAGTTTAAAGTTATTCTCAAGAAATTAGTAATATTTTTTTGGGTTTTCAAAGTCATAAATGAGATTTTAATCGCAACAAAAACAAGAGCGGGTTAGATCACTGAGTGGCATAGATCATTTAAAAAGTTACACTTTGCAGATAGGTTATTTTTTTATTGTTATATAATTGTTACACATTCTATATGACACTCTTCGCAGTAGATGACTAAAAGGGTGCATTTTGTATTTTATTGAAAGAAACGTAAAATTTATTTTTTTTGTAAACGGGTGGGGATACAAAAAAATTACCAAATGCTTTTTTATAGGGAAAAACACAATCTTTAATTTTATTACGAATATTTTTTTTCGTAAAGTTGATATTAACGAAAATATGAATTTTTTTCTACTTTGGGGGTGTTTTTAACCCTCTATTTATTACTTGATTTTTTCCAAAAACAATAGGGATCTTTCTCTAAATGCGATTGATTTTTGTGTTAAATCTCAAGTTGATCCGATAAACCGTTCTTGAGTTATGGTGGTCACAAATTCCGTTACCGACAGACAGACGGACAAAAAATAAAAGTCTTAAAAAGTCATGAAACGATCGAATATGTAAAAATGTTTGCTCTAGGATGAATATTAACGATTTTAGAGAAGGTACGAGTAATCGCAATATACTCTTTTGCGAAGAGTATAATAACTTACCTAGGCTTGCAGTTTAAATTTCCGCCAGTTTCACACGTACACGTTTCTTCGCAATTTTTATGGAACGTTTCGTCCTTTTTATAACTTGTGTTGTTGAATTTGCACATTTCGGAGGTTTCGGTCACTGAAAAATTTTGTTACTTTAGCACATACAGGGTGTTACCAAATAACTAGGAAAAAATTCAGGGGGTAATTCCTAAACCCATTTTAAGAAAAAAAGTTTATATAAACATGTGTCCGAAAATCCTTCGTTTCTAAGATACAGGGTGTCAAAGTTTCTCAAAAAAAATTTTGATTTAAGATTACTAAAAAGCTAAACCATATATTTATTTAAAATAATAATAAAAAAAAGAAATTAGTTAATTCTTCATTGTTAACTATGTTTTATTTTCATTAACATAAAAAAGCCAAACTTAAAAAAGAAATTTTGCTGCCTTTGGGCAATGAATTTTTTTCTCGAAAACGGTTAGTTTTATGAAAAAAGAACAAGATATTAATTTTAAAGATCATATTCTAGGGCTTCTAATTATTTTATAAAAATACCAAAAAAAGAAAAAAAAAAAAAGTTGGAGGTGAACAACCCCCATGGTACCCCCAAATGTGCCCCTTCCGATTATAATTTTTATTTTTTTTCTACCGAACTTTATGCCTAATGATAAGAAAATTACCCGTGCTAAGTTTTAAATAAATATCTGGTTTAGTTTCTTGGTAATCTTAAAAAAAAGTTTTTTTTTAGAAACTTTGGCACCCTGTATCTCAGAAAAGAAGGATTTTCGGACACATGTTTATATGAACTTTTTCACTTAAAATGTGTCCAGAAATTACCCCCTCAATTTTTTCCTAGTTATTTGGTAACACCCTGTATGTTCTAGTTTACACCAGACAAAAAAGAAAGCTTCCTTGTAACAAAAACTGTATCTTACCATTATCCGTAGGACAATCCAAAACAGAACAGCAAGGATCATCAGAGTCCTTAACGACACATAAAGGATCTTCGATTTTTTTTCCTTTTTTTAATAGTGGACCTGTACATCTGTCACCGCATTCCATTTTACCCCGCATACAAGTGCAAATTTGGTCGCAACCACTTTCTATTTTTTCCCCTTCTTCATACGTTAATCCGCCTTGTTCACAAAAAGTTACTCCTGTCAAAAAAAAAAATATATAGGGGAGAGTGGGCCATAATGCCACAAATGGGCAAAAGCATGGGGGATACGGGTCCAACACGAAACATTGGCCCATCTACTGCAGATGCATAAGTAATTATCTAAAACTTACCTGCAGACATGTTGACATGTTTTGGAGCCAATATTTTTGAGTCGATTCCATCCAAACCTTCCATGCTGTCTTCGTGAATCGTGACGTCACTTAAATCAGTCAAATCTTCTTTTGAGGCAGAATTATTTTGCACAGCGTTTGTGAACAAATGTGACGTGAAATTTAGCGCTCTTCCCTTTGGTTCAACAGTTGCATTTTTGCTCTTTTCCTTTAAATTAACTGCGTTTGGAATAAGAGTAATTGTTGTTTCTTCAACCTTTAATGTTGTTGTTTCAGATTGTTGTATTGTTGTTGTTTGATCCATACGTTCTGTTGCTGAGACTTTTTCCGTTTCTGATTCTGGTATTTCGTTTTGTGACAATGTTGTTGTGTCAACAACATCTTGTGTTGTTTTTGTTGTTGCTTCTGTTGTATATTCTGTTGTTGTTGGTGTTGTTTTTGTTGTTGATTCGCCAACAACTGGTTTTGTTGTTTCTTTAGGTAGTTCTGTGTTTATTTCTGAAACTAAAGTTTCTTGTTCGGGTAGACTTGTTGTTGTTTCGTTGTTTAGGTCTGTTGTTGTGGGTGATATGTCTGTTGTTGTTGTTTTTTGTTCAGGTGTTGTTGCACTTGGACTTATTGTTGTTGCAGTCGCACCCAAATGTTCACGGGTTATTGTATTAAATTCTAACGTAGCATCTTCTGTTGTTGTGGTTGTTGTTGTTAAATTTGAAGCTATTGTTGTTGTTGTTGAGTCTGCAACAAGAAGAAACGTTTTTAAATGCAATTATAAAATAAATTGGTTTACTAAATTATAAAGCTTGATTTAGAGATGAATTAGCGTAACTTCACTTATAATTAACGTAACGCGACTGAAATAAATTATACGAAAGATGAAATCGCATTTACACATCCAATTAACTTAAGTTGACGTTTACTTAAGGTTCTATTTCTTAATTTTGGTTAATTTCAGCTAATTTAATGTAAAGTAAGCCTCTTCACAGAGCCATCTATCGGCTACTAGACCAAATTTTTAAAATTACAAAGATAATCGAAGAATTTCAGATGAATTTCTGTATATTTACAGAAATAAGACGATTCTAACATTTACCGATAGATAGCGTTTACTAAATTAGCTAGTTGTAAAGTAACGTGTAAATTTATACTATAAATGCCTTAATTTAGTCACGTCAAGTTAAGTGGAGTAAAGTAGCTTTGAGTGGCGTTGAGTTAATTTAATTTAACTCTAAATCACACTTAAGGCTAGTGATTCAAATTTACAGTTTCGAAGATATGTGCTCCTAGAAGCTCGTAAGTCATGAGCTCCCGTCAATTCTACTAAATAGCACATCTACATGAGGGCTCCATCGTATATAAAAACTAAATGTTGTTTTAAAAACTAGAAAAATAGGGCTACAAACGTGTTATGGTTCATTTAAATTGGTAATTTCTTTGTGTCGAAAATCTAACTCATTATAATATTTTTGTTTTCGACACAAAGCAATAACTGATTTAAATGAAACCATAATACGTCTGTAGCCCTATTTTAGGTTGAATAATAAGTCTTAAAAATGAGAGAATAGTTTGAAATCAATTTTTAGGCATTGACAATTAATCAAGGTGTCAAAAGTGACCATTATCCTTGCTCTAATATTTTTCAAATAAATCCTTGAATTTACTCTGGTAAATTATCTTCGTGGCTATGTTAATGTTCTAAAATTGTAACTAGACAAGCAAGTTCCAAAGCATAAAGCATTATTAAAATGAAATGTTATTCACTTCAGCATGTCTGAAGACGTAGGTTACCTAAAGGTACACTCAACTTGGTTGGTTCGTGCCAAGGTTAAGAAAAGTAAAATGTCTTCGGTAGTTCTCGTGTGGAGCTCATCCTCATCTGAGTATACCTACAATGCGGATAAATAACACCTGAAGATTGCCCTAGGCCCTATATAACATTATAGTTATACTCTTCGTTTCGACAAACGCAAACTGCAATCGATTCTGCAGAAAAGACAGTTCTTACAAGATTTGCCGGTCTTATATTTACTTTGACAAAGAATTCTTATATCTAATTCATTAATTAAACCATTTTTTTAAGTGTATCTTTATTAAAATTTGACGTCGATACACAGGGTGTTACCAAATAATGATGACGATGTTCTTCGCAAGCATCCTATACAGGGTGTTACCAAATAACTAGGAAAAAGTTCAGGAAGTAATTTCTGGACACATTTTAAGTAAAAAAGTTTATATAAACATGTGTCCGAAAATCCTTCTTTTCTGAGATACAGGGTGTCAAAGTTTCTCAAAAAAAAATTTAATCTTAAGATTACTAAAAAGCTAAACCGGATATTTATTTGAAATAATAATAAAAAAAAGAAGTTAATTAAGCCTTCATTGTTAACTATGTTTTATTTTCATTAACATAAAAAAACTAAACTTAAAAAAAAAAATTTGTTGCCTTTGGGCAATAAATTTTTTTCTCAAAAACGGTTTAGTTTTATGAAAAATGAACAGGACATTAATTTTATTTTAAAGATCATATTCTAGGGCTTCTAATTATTTTATGAAAATACCAAAAAAGAAACACACAAAAAAGTTGGGGGTGAACAACCCCCATGGTATCCCCAAATGTGCCCCTTCCAATTATAATTTTTATTTTTTTTCTACCACACTTTATGCCTAATGGTAAGAAAATTACCCGTGCTAAGTTTTAAATAAATATCTGGTTTAGTTTCTTGGTAATTAAAAAAAAAGTTTTTTTTTAGAAACTTTGGCACCCTGTATCTCAGAAAAGAAGGATTTTCGGACACATGTTTATATAAACTTTTTTACTTAAAATGTGTCCAGGAATTACTCCCTGAATTTGTTCCTAGTTATTTGGTAACACCCTGTATAGGATGCTTGCGAAGAACATCGTCATCATTTTTGGCCTTTGTCACTTTTGGTTAGAAGTTATTTTGTATTTCTTCATTGCACTATTGGAATTTGATGATCTTAAGTTACATAACAGTTTCTTATTTCTAAGCTCTCAAGTTGAAAACAATAATTTGTTGGCATTAAGATGACACTAAAATTTAAATTGCTTGGCATCTAAAATGACCTTAACCTTTCATATTTTATTCTTCTCTTTTAGCGAGGAATGTCGCGAAGCAAAAAACTGTGTTTTTGTAATGTTGGTTGCCTAAAATCAACAAAAAACAGCATTTTCTGGTCATTTCTCAGTGGGTTTATAAGAGTTAATTTTAATTAAAAATTGTGTTTATCTGCAACATAAATAAACAAAGCACAAGTTGACATAATTCTAAAAATCCATCAATAAGCGTTAAGTAAGTTTTGGCAATTTAAAGTGCAAAAAAATAGTGCTTCTAAATTTCCAAAATTCTGTATTTAAACGCTTATTGATGGAACTTTAGAATATGTCAACTTGTGCTTTGTTTATTTATGTTTCTGGTAAGCACATTTTAATTAAAATTAACTCGTATAAACCCACTGTGCAATGATCAGAAAGTGCTGTTTTTTGTTGATTTTAGGCAACCAACATTGTTGGTTGCCTTAATTTACAAATTTGTTCTTGGCAATTGAAGAAGATGCATATATTTTTAATAAACAATTTAATACCCTAAATAAAGAGTATCTTGAGAAAAATTTCTGATTTAATACCTTTTTTATAATATCGTTATAAATAAAGCAATTATTTACCTCTAATGAGGTTTACTTGTCATACTACAATAAGTACTGTTCTCTTTTAGACTTTACTTTTGTTATTTACTAGCCAGGAAGTAAACGTGAATGTAGCAAGCATTTTAATTTAATTCTGTGACATTCAACCTCGACTTAAGGCCGATTTATAGAACGTTACTTTCACTTTACTTCGGCGTAACTTCACTTCTACTTAACTTAACAAATTTGCTTAATTTATAGATTGTAAAGTTACGTGAAATTGGAAACAGGTATGCACATGTGTCTGAACTCGCGACTTCTGACTATTTACACCTGGGCCGTAATTACGGAATATCGCTTCGTACGAAACCTACATAAGAAGACCAGCAGCAGGTTTCGTACGAAGCAATATTCCGTAATCACCACCCTTGACAATAAGGGTGAATATCTCATTTTTGCATCGGTCAAGCTCGGCTTTTGACAGTACTACTTACAGCTAAATGAATCAGCAAAGTAGCGCTAAAGTGAAGTATAAATTTGCTAATACATTTCCATGTATTTTATTTAATTTTCTGTAAAGTTACGCCGAAGTAAAGCGGAAGTAAAGTAAAAGTAACGTTCTATAAATCGGCTTTTAAGGTCCGTGAATTTCTTTTCTTCAATTTGCGGTCAGAAAGCAAGCTATACGTCGACTTTTGGTGGAGACTTCAATAGCCGGTAAAGACACAAACCTTTGCAGGACCTTTTCTTATTTTGGTTTAGCGAGTGGAATTTACCCCAGATTGCTATAGAATGTATTAATTATTGATACTATTACTAAATTTTCATAAACTTGTAATGTTTACTGCTAGATTAAAGTCATAAATTCGATCTGAGTGTTAAATACCTATACTGATTAAAGATTATTATTAACTAATTGCTTAAATACATCGCAATTTTAAAGCACGCTAATTATTTTTGACCATCAAGCTACAGCTCTGCAATTTACTAATGTTTCTCGCGCCATAAATGGTCAAGAATGACTCACACATTATTTTTTTACTTGCATTATAAATACCATTTTGAAGAATCCTGTTAAGATCAGGTATAAGAGACCGTTAGAATCGGTGTCACGTTTGTAATACCAAAACGATATGGTTAATTTTGTTCAAGTAGCACTTGCGAATGAAGGTTTCTATTTCAAATTTCTAACCATAAAAAAATTAGTTTTGGTTAGATTAAAAAGTGTAGTTAAATAAAAAAATGCATTTTTGTTCTCAAAAATGTTTACCATATTGTTGAAAAAGAAAGGATATAATAAAGCAGATGTTATCGCTAGTTTCAAGGCTTATTCTCTTCACATACAATGTTGAATAAGATATAAAAATGTTAGGATGTCAAAAAAATAGGGCATTCTCAGGGATCCCTAGAGAATTGTAAAAAAAATATTCATCAAGAAAAATGCGAACAAAGTTGCATAAGTTCGGCAACACAGTTTTTAAAATACATCTTAAAAACTCATCTAGATTTTAGAGTATACATTTTTGCATTTAGATCATGACATTGTTGTCAGCTGAAATTTTTGTAAAATTAAATTGGTTATAAAAATGTAATTTGACAATTTAAAAGATAAACAAATGGTAAAATATTTAAGATAGATTGTTTCTTTGTATTTAGCCATTTTTTTCGTTAATATGTGCTGTAATCTTTAAGATATAAGCGTTTAAAGTTTTGCACTTTTGGGCCTCATATATCCAGAAGGGTAAGATTTTTTTTACAATTTTCTGGGGCTTCCTAGACATGCCCCAACAACGTACCATCGTGTTTATGCACCATTTTTGGACATCCTGTAAGTTTTAAAATTGGAAAAAACAAATTTCCTGTGCGTATTAAAAAATCGGTCCTTTTTTTGAAGATTGTTTGGGCTCTTCGCATTTTTGAATAACATTTTTGTTTAAGCTAACCTACTTCATGAAGCATTGTTAAGGTATTTTTAACTCAGCTGCAATTTTGTAATATTTATTTAATTCTTTTTAAAAACATAAAGCACATTTCTATGGGAACTAAGCGTCCTTTAAAATCGTGCATATAAATTGTGCAGTTTTTTCCCTAAAAGGATAACTATCAATTCTATTATATTTTATAACATTTTGCTATTTGGTTTGCACGTGCTTTTTAGGTGTGGCTAAATTGAATTTGAAACAGATTCAATTATAATTTAGTTTCGATATGAAAAACAGAAAAGTTCATTCATCCATTTCATGATTAATTACGCGATCGATGATCAAAAAACTGTACAATAAATGAGGTATAACATTGCGGGATTGAATAACCGACTCAAATTATTAACAGGTAGACTTTTAGGATTTAAATTAAGAATAAAAACATTTTTTTTTAGCCTTTTTTTGGTATACTTTTTTTACGAAGAAGTAGGTACTCAATCTAATGAATTTTGTCCATCAGAAAGTTAAAAAAATTGATGATCACACTGTTTAAATTACTTTTATTAAGATACAGTTAGACCAAGTTCAACGGCATTAAAATTATACTCAATATGATATGAGCTTCAAAATAATACATTATGATGAAATTCTACTAATATGGCCTCCTGCAGATTAAAATAACTCACACATACAGGGTGTCCAAAAAATAGCGAATAAACGCGATGATACGTTGTTGGGGCATGTCTAGAGAGCCCCAGAAAATTGTTAAAAAAATCTGTCTCATATACCCTCGGAGATATAAGGCCCCAAAGTGCAAAACTTTAAACGATTATATCTTGAAGATTAAAGCACATATTAACGAAAGCAATAGCTAAACACAAAGGCACAATCTATTTAAAATTAATTTACCATTTGTTTATCTTTTAAATAGTCAAATTGCATTTTTATGATCAATTTAATTTTACAAAAAAACAAAAAACGAAGCTGACAACAATGTCAATATGATTAATGCAAAAATGCATGCTCAAGAATCAAGATAAGCTTTTAAGATGTATTTTACAAACTGTGTTGCCGAACTTATGCAACTTTGTTCGCATTTTTCTCGATGAATATAACAAATGGATTTTTTTTAGACAATTTGCTAGGGATTCCTGAGAATGCCCCAAGAGCGTACCATCGCGTTTATGCGCCATTTTTTGGACACCCTGCATAAGATGTCCATAAAAATTTAGGCTAAGATTCTTTGGCTCAAAATAAAAAAATGTTAGTAAATAGAAGGATTTAGGGATCGTCAATAGATCCTTAATATAACAAACAAAGTGGTACGTCCTTAAATGCAAATATTGTTGATATAAGAGTGAAAGTTATCTAGGCAGATTTATCTGTTTTTCCCAATCATGCACAATCATAATGTATTGTTTATTATGACCCATATTTTTGTCTAATTACGTCTTACTACATATCTTGAGTATTGAAATATTGCATCTTTTACACATGTAAGAAGTTTCATCTTTCGTTTGTCAGATGAATTAATTTTCCAAAAATGTTTTTTATTTTGTAGTAAAACACAGTAAGGCTTTCAAAAAATCATTTTATTCCTTTAAAAAGCATGTATTACAAAACACAACTGTATTTCTCTAAGCAGTAATTTTCCTGCAACATGTCAAACCCTTAGGTTGCCAAGGCAATCCAATAACAAGTTCATATTTCCCAAGGGCAAACGTAGGACATATTTCAGTATCTTTAGAACCATCCATCGGTTTATGTACTTCAGATTTAGAAACACATTCAGGAATTGGGTAACAAGGAGTAGTGAAACATTGCACTTGTATCATGCAGCATCTTTGGTCCTTTTTGCAGGATATTTTGTCGCAAGCTCGAATACAATCGCAAGTTTGACATCCTTTAGCGTTTAATTGGTAGCCGTATTCGCATCTAGTGGCGCAATTTACCAAAGGGCATTCTGCTACAAAAAAAATAAATGATTTTTGTTTCGCTGATGAATCAATGAAAGAAAATGTAAGGGTGAGATGTTTAAAATACATCTTTTTTGCATTTTAAGGTTAGTTTACTATGACCTTGTGGGTGACCTTCAATAAAACACAGTTAGACATTTAAAACAACATTTTATTGCACTAGGAAGTAACGTCTACAAAGCTATTAAACTCTATTATCTAATAAATTATTTTCCTGTAACAAGTCAAGCCTAGTTACATGCACATGTTTGACAGCCATTTTCGTTAAGTTTGTAACCATTTGGGCAGGGATCTCGGCACCTTACTTGTGGACATGAAGGAAGATTGCAGGCGCAAAGTCTGCAGCCATTATTGTCAACTTGAAAGCCATTTTTGCAGGAAAGAGTAGCGCACATAACCTGCGGGCAGTTGTCTACAAAAAATAGAATAGTTTTTGTTTATTGTGTCACTAAAAATTTGTGTAATATCAGACATCATTGTCAAATGTATTGCGCCCTATCTGGACTAATAAATAAAATGAAACACAGACATTTAAATCGACATTTTATTTCAATAGGATTTATTACAATGGCAAACTTAGTTGTCTAATAAGTAATTTTCCTGCAACAGCTTGGTTGTGATGACACCCCAATAACTGTCTCGTATTTTCCAAGGGCAAATGAAGGACACACTTCCGTAGATCCATTTTTTGGTTTAGACCCCTTAGATTTAGGAACACATTCTGGAACAGGGTAGCAAGGAGCTTTCACACATTGAACTTGGATCATACAACATCTTTCGTCCTTTTTGCAGGATATTTTATCACAAGCAGGAATGCATTCACAAGTTTGGCACCCATTGTCATTGACCTTGTATCCATATTCACAAATATTGGAGCATTTAACCAAAGGACATTCGACAGGTTTGCAGGAGCAGGTCTGGCACCCATTTTTGTCAAGAAGGTAGCCATTTTTGCATGGTTTTTGGCAGTTTACCAAAGGACATTCTCCGGGCTTACAGGTGCAAGTTTGACAGCCATCTTTGTCATAAGCGAAACCATTTGGGCAGGGAAATTGGCATCTAACTTGAGGGCAAGCTCTAGGCTTACAAGCACAAGTTTGGCAGCCTTTTTCGTTTATTTTGTAACCATATTCGCAGTTTTTGTTGACACAATTTACTAAAGGACACTCGTCCTGAATGCAGCTGCAGCGTTTGCAACCGTTATTATCAATAACGTTGCCGTTTTTGCAGAAAATAAGACAGTTTATTGGTGGACAGTCATCAATCTTGCATTCACAGGTTTGGCATCCTTTATCGTTGACCTGGTACCCATTTTTGCAACTGGTGGCACAATATACCAAAGGACATTCGACTACAAAAAAAAGAAATTTGTTTTTGTTCGGTTGGTGCATGAAAGTTTCATGAAGGATGTAATGAAGCAACTAAGTGTATTTTTTTATCGAAAAAGGCATTGTTTATGTTTCAAGGTCAACTTTGGTGCTCATGGATGACCTTCAATAAAACACATACATTTAAAACAACATTTTATTTCAACAGAATCTAATACAATAACAAACTAAGTTGTCTAACAATTGATTTTCCTGCAACAGGTTGGTTGTGATGACACTCCAATAACTGTCTCATATTTCCCAAGGGCAAATGAAGGACATACTTCCGTAGATCCATCCTTTGGCTTAGACTCCTTATTTTTGGGTACACATTCTGGAACAGGGTAGCAAGGAGCTTTCACACATTGAACTTGGATCATACAACATCTTTCGTCCTTTTTGCAGGATATTTTATCACAAGCAGGAATGCATTCACAAGTTTGGCACCCATTGTCATCGACCTTGTATCCATATTCGCAAATATTGGAGCATTTAACCAAAGGACATTCGACAGGTTTGCAGGAGCAGGTCTGGCAGCCATTTTTGTCAAGAAGGTAGCCATTTTTGCAAAGTTTTTGGCAATTTACCAAAGGACATTCTTTGGGCTTGCAGGTACAGGTTTGGCAGCCATTTTTGTCATATACAAAACCATTTGGGCAGGGGAATTGGCATTTTACTTGAGGGCAGGGTCTTGGTTTGCATTCGCATGTTTGACATCCTTTTTCGTTAATTTTAAAGCCGTGCTCACATTTCTTGTAACAGTTTACTAAAGGACATTCGTCCTGAATACAGCTGCAGGTTTCACAACCATTTTCATCAATAACGTTGCCGTTTTTGCAGAAAATTAGACACTTTATTGGAGGGCATACATCAGGTTTGCAAGCGCAAGTTTCACAACCGTTATTGTCCAACACGTAACCATTTTTACAAAAAAGTTTACATGTGATTAACCCATTGCAAGGAGGTGGGTTGCATTTACAAATTGAGCAACCGTTTTCATCAGTTTGAAAACCGTATTGGCAGAAAATTTTACATACAACCGGGGAGCATTTACATTTACAAATTGGGCAACCATCTTGACCAATTTCGAAACCATTTTTGCAGTAAAGCTGGCACATAACATCGGAACAGTATGGTTGAGGCAGTATCGCAACATCGGGTTTACATTTGCAGATTGGACAACCGTTCTCGCCAATTTGGAAACCATTTTTGCAGAACATTTCGCACATTATCTTTGGACAAGTTGGGGGAATCTCTGATGGTTTGCATTTGCAAATTGGACAACCATTTTTGCCAATTTGGAAACCATTTTTGCAGAATATTTCGCACATTATTTTTGGACACGTTGGGGGTTCATCAGGTTTGCATTTGCATATTTCGCAACCATTTTCGTTCGTTTGATAACCATTTTTGCAAATAAGGTCACACAACATAGGAGGACAAGGACTGCATTTACAAATTGGACAACCATTTTTGCCAATTTGGAAACCATTTTCGCAAAATAGAGTACACATTATATCAGGACAAATTGTGGCTGTAGGATCAGGATTACATTTGCAAATTGGACAACCATCTTTGCCAATTTGGAAACCATTTTTACAGAAAAGTTGGCACATTATCTTTGGACATGATTTAACAGGGTAGGTCGGTGGAATAGCTTCTTTGCATTTACAAATTGGACAACCGTTTTTGCCAATTTGAAAACCATTTTCACAAAATAGAGTACACATTATATCAGGGCAAATTGTTTCTGTAGGATCTGGATTACATTTGCAAATTGAACAACCATCTTTGCCAATTTGGAAACCATTTTGGCAGAATAAGGTGCACATTATATCAGGACAAATTGTAGCTGTTGGATCTGGGTTACATTTGCAAATTGGACAACCATCTTTGCCAATTTGGAAACCATTTTTACAGAAAAGTTGGCACATTATCTTTGGACATGATTTAACAGGGTAGGATGGCGGGATAGTTTCTTTGCATTTACAAATTGGGCAACCGTTTTTGCCAATTTGAAAACCATTTTCACAGAAAAGGTCGCACATTACATCGGGACATGGTTTTTCTACTAAAGCGGCTCGCGAAACGACGCCTTTGCATCTACAAAATGGACAACCGTTTTGGTCAGTCTCAAAACCATTTTTACAGTAAAGAGCACACATTGGTCTATTGAGGCAGCCTACAAAAAAAGTAAATGATTTTTTGTTGATGGATGAAAATGTGAAAATTGTGCATTGTGCTTGACTAAAATTCTTGCAAATTGTGCACGTGCAAGGGGAAAATTAATCACAAAATGTGTGTCCCATATGCTCCATAACTCCGGAGCTCCCCTATAGTTTTATGTTTAGCTACAATAATGAAGTCATTTTTTAAACAAATTGGATATGAATTCTTGGTAGTTTACCCCTCGTATAGAGGTAGAATGCAGTTGGGTTTGTCGAAGGTTGTCACCTTAGGTAAATTTTTGTTTAAAGGTTAAAAAAAGTAGGGGAAGGTGGACATATTTGGACACATTGGGTCATCAGACATTTCGAAATTTTTTTCCATATAAAATTTAAAATTAGTTTTAAAATAATGTTCTCTTTTACTAAGTGGTTTCTATTTTTGTATTTGTGACCTTGCATTAATTTTATTTTGCAATTTAACGCCTACTTTGTTTCAATGAATGACATTATTTTAGTTGGTACAGCATGAGACAAATATTTTTTTATACTTTCAACTTTTTAAAAATGTTTGTTATTTTTTTTCGTGTCACACCCTGTATAAACAGTAGCACTTTGAGTGGGTCGTATAATTTTATCTAAAAAAGAAACTATTACAACAGGCCGCCATCAAGGTATCAAAGCCAACGTGATTTCATACTTCTTAAACTGATAAATTAAATGCATTGCTTTTGATTACTTTGTTGACCCAGTTTTACCAATTTCGCATACATAAATATAAAAATTTATGCTAGTAAGTATCTAGTTTATTTTGTATTGATCACCACTTAACATGGTTACTTTGTTTTTTTTCTTGTTATTCAATTGTTTAAATAAAACGTTGGCTTATTTTTTGAAAGCGACCACTTTCATATTTTTTTCCAATGACCAAATTGGAAAGAATTATTAAGAGAAGCAACATTGAATGAGTGGGTCAGAAATAAGACATATGTTTTTAGAAAAAATCTCTTTTCTTAAAACTGTTTTTGGAGCAAATTTCAAATACTTAAACTGACTAAATAAAACAATTTAATGTCCATATGTCGAATTGTAAATGATAACTTTATCTTAAATTGGACCTCGGAGAAATTAAGTAAAACCATGTACATCATTAAGATACGAAATATTTATGGTTGTCATTTTTCAATCAGTGAAATTATAGAAAGCAGTCAGAGTGTTAACGGTTAGAGAAAATAAAACACATTTTAATCAATTTAATTATCCACGTATTGAATATCAATACATGTACTAACAGCAAGGTCGACAATCGATAACATTGTAATATTGAAAATAAAAGCAAAAAAAGTGCAGGAACTAAATCATTAACTTAGAAGAATGCAGAAAGTAAACTGCAATTTATGCAAGTGGAATGGTTAGTTGCATAATTATCCAGAAAATTATCCTACAGCTTTCTATAAAAGTTAAAAACTGAATTGATCCCTTAGACGGGAGAATACTAACTGGCCGCATCTACCTGAAAAGACTACTAGCTGGCCACGCCTAATTGCAGGGTGCATGGTCGAAGTGGCCGCGCGATATTTCTGGTTTGGTCGCGATTAATTAACTTCCTTTTACCTAGATTTATTTTTCTGTATCCGATGTTTTATTGAGTTATGATATTAGAAAATTATAAAACAGAGAATCCTTTGGATAATATACAGACTTTTATTATCAATAAAACAAGCCAGCAACGTTGGAAGTACTCAATGCATGTGTTTTTAAGTTTTATTGTTACCGACAGACTTTTTTAAAAGCACTGGTGGACACATCCACTGGGGGACACTAGGTTAGGTAGGTTAGGGTAAGTTTTGCTGCTAAAAAGATTATTTAAACAAATGTGCTTGTCACCAAACTGCAATGTAAATCATTTTTTCAATAAAATATTGATAGTTATCGTTGTTATTTTATACAAATAAAATTCGTTTGGTGTTTATACTCATCCATCCACAAAACTTCTGAGACAGCTCCTTTTCTACCTGTTAAACATGGAAGCCGGTAGAAAAGGTACCGCGGCCAGCTCCACCATGACCCATGCAATAAAATGCGGCCAACTCCACCAAATCACCCCTCATCAAATTTTATAGCGTGGCCACCTCGTATATGCCCCTCCAGTTAAGTCGTAATTTTCTCTATTAAATTTCAATTGAGCTAAAAACATTTCTGCACTTTTTAAACAATTGTTAATTGTTGGAAACATCTTAAACAACACGTTAGTTGATATTTTATGAGACTTTCTTTAGTCTACAGTTTCGGGTCGGCCTACAGTACAAGAGATTGTAAAAGAGTAACTGAACTTTTGCAAAATACTTTCAAGTCAAGTCAACATCTTTCTAGGACAGAGTAAATGTTTAAACACTGATGCTTGTTAATTAATATTCGAACTTTTATACCTTATAAAGTATTCTCGTATTTTCTTTAATCTGTCACACGCTAAATAAATAAATCTTAAATTATTTGAGATGGGATTCTTAACATTTACACAAAAGTCAGGGTTACGAATTTAATAACCTAAGGAATAAATGTTGCATAACCGGATTTTTGTATTAGAAGCGATTAAAATTGACACAAAATGATTACAGGTATTTTTGAAAAATATAGTTTTGTTCAGCGATGTTTTTGGATGCTTATTTTACAATTTTCTAAAGTAGCAAAACATAGCTACAAAGTTATCTGCAATTACTAAGTAATCTTCAATTAATTTAAGAGTTTTAAAATTGAATTAACCTTCACATTTTGTGTTGTTTTTGTGTGAAGATTTACCAATTAACAAAAGAAGTTTATGATATTTACAACATAAAACAAGAGCGGGTTAGATCAGTGAGTGGGATAGATCATTTAAAAAGTTAAACATCTCAGATAGCTCATTTTTTATGACTATTTTTTTATTTTTATATGATTGTTACACATTCTATATGATACTCTTCGCCGCAGATGATTAAAAAGGTGCATTTTTTATTTTATTGAAAACAACGTAAAACTTATTTTTTTTGTAAACGGGTGGGGATACAAAAAAATTACCAGGTGCTTCTTTATAGGGAAAAATACAATCTTTAATTTTATTAAGACGATTTTTTTTCGTAAAGTTGATATTAACGAAAATATGAATTTTTTTCTACTTTGGGGGTGTTTTCAACCTTCTATTTATTATTTGATTTTTTCCAAAAACAATAGGGCTCTTTCTTTAAATGGGATTGATTTTTGTGTTAAATCTCAAGTCGATTCAATAAACCGTTCTTGAGTTATGGTGGTCACAAATTTCGTTACAGACAGACAAAAAATAAAAGTCTTACAAAGTCATGAAACGAACGAATCTGCAACAAATTTTGCTCTAGGATATTTAACGATTTTAGAGAAGGTCCGTGTAATCGCAATATACTCTTTTGCGAAGAGTATAATAAACTTCTGCTATGAGAGAAATATTGATGTAATTTCTAGTTAAATTCATGCTACTGTATTTTTAGAATTTATTTTTTATTCTTTCAAAGAAGAGGATGCAACTTTAATTAGATTTAATTATTTATTAAACGTATTTCCAATTTTAAATCATTGGAAATCCTTGGATAAGTCACGGTTTTGTTTCTGATTACATATATTTTTGTCAGTTCATTTTAAAATGTTTTCTTTAAGAATGATTTCTTGGTCTTAGAAGCAGGTACTCCCACGTAATAATACAAGTTTTCTTAAGCTACGCTATGATAATGACTTACCTTTGTTTTGCAAGTCAGTTTCTGCAGAACTTTTCTGTATGAATAATATGCTGCATACCAGCAACACCCCAACAGACAACATATTTCCGTGTTTCATATTTATTACAGTCCACATATTATTCTAGTTTATGAATTAGTCTTTGTTAAAGGATTGCCACACTGTAGTTCTGCAAGGAATTACAAAATTATTTAAGTTGCTTGACAAAGACATACGTTTTCAAAACCATTACCATTATGGCTTAGAAGTTTGTTTTATAACTATGTAAGCCTAATCAAAAAATAAATAAATTTTCATTAAAATTGTAAAAACATGTTGACTGTTTTTTTTCTTTTTGTTAAATGTTCAAAAAGTTGGTAATTGGCATAAATACGAAGGACTATTTCATTTAAGCCAAGATAAGGTAATTAAGGGGCTTTCTCATTGCAGTAAACATAAAGTGTTTACCCCTAACGGTTACCCCTTACGTGTAATTTAATTTTCCAAGTGCTCTAATAAAAAAAAATGTTTTTGGAAAAAAATTAAATCCAGTTTTTTTATCTACAGCATAAGAGTAATCTGCAAAATAAGTTTTGTTTTTTACGACCTAAAATGTATCCAAAAATATAGTATAATGCAAATTAGTTTTTTCAAAATTTTCTCATTTTTTTGTAAGGGGTAAGGGTCCAAACATTTTCAGTTTTTTAATTGCCACAGACACAAATAATTTTTGCCAGCAATGAAAACTCACATGCTTATGTAAAACAAGCTCCTTAATCTGAAGTTGGCATTTAAATATTTGCAGATATTTTAGTTTTATTGCTATGAGCTTTCAAAGGCAACTATATAATACTCGATTTTTTTTAAATTGCTCTAATCGGCAAGAAACTTTTTTTAAGAAAAAATCTAAATGCAGATTTGTAATCTACACCATAAAAGTAGTCTACAAAATACATTTTTTTTAAATCGAAAATGATTTATTTTTGTAAGAATTTTAGAAAATATTTGCAGTGTTAAAAAGCTTTAGAAATAAATTAAGTTATTTTTTTTATCTACATTTTTAAATTGCTAATTATATTCCGATTTCTTATCATAATTTTATTTGTTGCCCAAGTACCTTAGTACTATTATTATTTTTTATGTCCTTATACGCGTAAGCAACCATTAAATAAAATTATTAGATAAACTACTGATAGGTTCTTATGTTAGAAAGTTTTTTTTAAAAAAAAATTTAAAAATTATTTTTTGCAAAATAATTTTACTGATTTTTCATAGACATAAAATTTGTAAATTAAATATTAGGAAAGTGACTAATAAAAGTTTTTTAGGGTTTTCAATTGACTTTCTCTCTTTCTTAATGGAAAGGTGCATACAAAATTTGTTTTGGTCGTCTGGTAAATCCGGTTTTAAAATTGAGCTTTTCGTCGATACGATCAAAATTGTAAAGCATTTAATTTTATTAAAATTAATTGTAATTTTACGACTGATGATTTGGAAACAAAAAAAATATTTCTTAATCCTGCTATCTAAACAGAAAAGGGGCTAAACATTATTTATTTGGATTACCTATAGACCCTAAATGTATTTTTAATTACATGGCTTACTTTCCCCTAATTTTAAACAAAAATGAGTAAGCAATTGTTGAATCAATAAAAGAGGTAGGAATAAGTATTTGTGTCACAAGCACTTAAAAGGACGACTTTTTATCAAACAATGCACATAGAAATTTCATTTTTTGATTACTAAAAAATGCTACGTAAATCAAAAAGTGGATTGGTATTAAGGTAAAGACCTTTTGGGGCTATAGAGGACTTGTAACTTTAACGCCACCTAGTGGTGAAACGTATAATTAATGGCGTATTTTCAGGAATCGGCGCCGTTTTCCATATTTTCATTTAATTTACGCGTAAACAACTTATTTGCGTTGACTAAAAAATAACTAAACGCCTGTGACTTTATAAATGTATCTTTTAGCTCTAGTTTGAGAAGCTTCTCTTTAAGAAGTAATGGTTTTAAAAAACGATAAGCTTTAAAAGCCGTGATTGTTAACGTATAACCACTTGAGTGCAGAAACCTTTTAATTTAATAATTATAACCACTTAACACTTGAAACACAGTTTATAACAAACACCGGGTATTGTCCGTGAGCTAAACGAAAACACAAAAATCTCAATTACAACAAACAGTGGTGCTGTGGAGGATTATTTTGAAGAAAGGCACGTAGCCGGTGTATAAAACATTCTTAGGTCACATCACTTTGCACTGGCGCGGTTATAGAGGTTATTTCTCGGGTTATTTCTTGGAGAACACGGCGGACGAAACTGTTCTCTACACTCTACGTGGGTAACTGCTTTCTGTTCTGTTTTCTGCCATGGCTCGAGTCTGGCTGGTTTGGTTGGAAGGTGCTTTAGTCGTAGGTAAATTCCTCCAACTTTACCTATTAGTTTTTGTATTGTAAAAACATCAAAGAGTTCTTGCTATCGTCCATTTTGGAGCCCTACACACGGTCAAGTGCTACGTCACAGATCCACATTGAAAAACTACTTAACCACTTTCTTAAAGACAATATTTTATGAAAATAAAAGGCTTTCTCAGATAACCCTTGGTATAAAAATGTTCTATAATGTCTTAAATTCGATATTTCAAGTTTAGTTCCTTGTAAAACTTTGAAAATTACAGTATATTTGGTAATGTTGTTGCCCACCCAAGATGTGAACCTTAAGCATGATTCAGAGATGAATTAGCGTAACTTAACTTATAATTAACGTATCGCGACTGAAATAAATTATACGAAAGATGAAATCGCATTTACACATCCAATTAACTTAACTTGACGTTTACTTAAGGTTCTATTTCTTAATTTTGGTTAATTTCAGCTAATTCAATGTAAAGTAAGCCTTTCACTAGAACCATCTATCGGCCACTAGACCAAATTTTTAAAATTACAAAGATAATCGAAGAATTTCAGATGAATTTCTGTAAATAAGACGATTCTAACATTTACCGATAGATGGCGTTTACTAAATTAGCTTGTTGTAAACTAACGTGTAAATTTATACTATAAATGCCTTAATTTAGTCGCGTCAAGTTAAGTGGAGTAAAGTAGCTTTAAGTGGCGTTGAGTTAATTTAATTTAACTCTAAATCACACTTAAACGCAAATTGCTAGAGAAAGCAACCATATCAAGAGGTCTCGTAAGGACCACTGCAAAATGAACATTTTTTTTCTATTACCTAGAACAAACCATATTCCTTGATATGGTTGCTTTTTCATGCAATTTGCGTTTAAAGCTGACATCTTAGTGGGTGATCATCATTATGTTCAAATAAAAAATTATTTTTAAATACTTACAGTGAAAAACTTATGTGGGGAATCTTAAAATATGGTAAATAAGATATTAAGGAACATTTTTACACTAATAGGACCTAAAAAACTTTCTTATTTTGCTTTAAATAATGTTTTAAAAATACCAATGTTGGAAACACAGAATAAGAAAAAAATGATCATTTTCCTTGGTCCGTAATGTTGGTTGCCTAAAAGAATTTCACAGACAGTATTTTAATGCACTTCTGTGAACTGTGACGTAGGACTTGACCGTTGCTGGTCACCTTGTAAAATTTGAAGAGTTTGTATAGCTCCAATTTTTTTTGTTCTCCTGTCACTACTCTAAAATCACTTATGAAGCTTCTCTTAAAATTCCTACTAATAGTTCATTTTTCGTAAATCTACCATCCTTAAAAATAGGAATCTTTTTCCTTTTATGCTGTCTGTGTCCAATTTACAGACGTCCAAGTGTTTAGTGGGGTATCGTATTTAGCAGGTAAATGTATAGCCACACTAAGAAAGAATTCTTGTAAAAATTGCCTGGTCAAAAGGTACACTTGTTGGTGTGATTCAAAATAATGGATGTAAAAGAAACCTTTGATAATCCAGACGTAAACTTGCTTAATAAAAAAATACCCACTATTTGCCCTTGAAGATTTGACGGTTTCTTTAGAAACCTGATGAGTTGTGTCACTTTTTTATGTTATTCCAATTTTGTTAAAATTCTTAGAAACTACAAATATTAAATTATTAAATGACACTTACCCTAACTGTTTTACAATTAATACTGCAATACTATATACGTTAATTTAATACGGATTTTGCTTTTATATCTTTTATTTTGTAAATGTTTGTCTCGCAGTTCTCGGATTAATAAAAATAACACACAGGGAAAACCTAATATAAATAAATAAGTATATACGCGATTTATGTATAAATATTTCGTTACATCATTACATCCTAATTTGATTTAAATTTTAAATATATAGCATGACGTCTTGATTCAAGGTTATTTAGATTTTAACACTCTGGCTATTCTGTAAAAAAAATATTTAAACACGCATAAGATGTCCTCTTTGGGTGGCTAAGCGAGACATAAATTCATACTGCCATCTGTTAGACTACTGGTCAAACATATTACTTAAAAAAAAAAAAAAACTATTACTTATATGTGCTACCAATAGGTGGCGTGAGAGTAGTAAGTCTCTTGAAGAGCTCTAAGCCATTTACTTAAGTTCAATTTTATTTTTAATACCTTTTAAAAAATAAAAAAGTTTATTTAACTTTAAATTTAGGAAAAAACGTCATGTTTAATTGGTTTAACAATTTTGTGTTAATGAAACTTGATGTTGATTGAATTAATCTAAAAAAACATGTTTATGCAAAACTGCAGTTTATCATCTGTTATCAAGTTTACTAAATATAAGTAAATATTAATATGATTAGCAGGAGCAATGCTTTCTGTTAATAATTAATAAACAAAAATTGTTGTTGCTAATTCGTCCAAAAAGTAACAGTATAAAAAATCGTAAGCAGCCTACGGCATGTTTATAAATGTAAATTTGTCATGCTCCAATTAAACACAACCAAAATTCTGTCTTAACCGAGCGTTAAACTCTTTTACTTATCTACAAATCCAACAATTAAATTGCATATTAGATATTGAATAAATTCTTGAATTTAGTAGCAATGACTAAGAAAGGTATTTTGCAAATATTCCGCGCATTCACTTTCTCGTCTGTCTCAATAAGATTGATTCATTTTGAATTAGGAATATTTGCGGTTTCTGTAGACAACTTTAAAAAGTCTAAAATTCTAAAGGTACAATTAAAGTATTAATTTTGACAGGCAGAAGAAAGGAATTTTTGAAGATACAATGCAAGGAAACCCTAGTCATTTGAAAACAACAAAGTTAATTTAAATTTAATATTGGAGTCTGGGTCAATTTTTAAATTTGAGTGCAACAGGTGGAAGCTAATTTAAGTCTCATTTACAAGTGGTTATCGCAACTTAAGTTAACGTAAAATTAAATATTTGTAATGTTAGGTAAAGTGCGACAAAAAAATCAAATTTTTATATTTGCGTTCTATAATATGCACATTATGAAACCCGAAATTTGGTTTTTTAAAGTTTCTGAATTGCTCCATTATTAAATCCAAAATTTTATTTTATTGGTTGGTTTTCCTGATGCAAAAAGATGAATTCTTTTCTTGCAATGTACGTTTTATTTACAAATTTTACTATTATAATCAATCGGGGGACATTGTTTTTTTGTAGAGGGAATAACTAGAAGAATTGGAGAAACGATACTAATGGTTACATTTTCTTAAAAACTCCTATTCATTCAGTATTAAATGAGTAAAGTTTACAAATGTCATTATTCAATATGTCTAACTTTAATTTATTTTTTACTTCAAAATGTCAATGTTATGCTATAAGGTTGGTCATAAAAACAAAATTTCATCTTAAGTTTTTAATTCAAATTAAAAATGCTTTTTAATGAATTAAATGATGCAAATATAAAAAATAGTATAAAAAACTCGTTTTATAAGGCGTTTTTTATCACTTGTCCATTGGAAAACTCGCCGCTGCGCGGCTCTTTTTCCAATCCTGGACGCGTGCTAAAAAACGTTCCTTATAAAACTCAATGTTTTAATATACTATTTTATTTCAATGTTTTTTTTTTTAAAAAAGTGAATTTATTGTAAATTGTACTTAAAATGCACATAACGGCCTGCGGCAGGCCGCCAGTTTTGAAAGCAGTGGCGCAACCACAAATTTTCCGTCCAAACAAATACTTATAATTTATAAATAATCATATTTACCAAATCCAATCAGAAATTAAAACATAAGCAAAAGAAAGTAACTAGTAATAATTAATTAAAATAAATTACCAAATTCCTAATGTTTCTATTTTTAACTAGTACAAATTAATTATAAAGTATTATAAATTAATTAAATGGGGATTAAATTAATAATTGTAACACTTTTTTAATTTAAGAAATCGGACTCGTCACCTAGAAAAAATGAAAAGTCTATTTTATATAAATTAGGTAAATAAGTTTTGGTATGCTAGGATTTTTGGTTTATTTTGCTGCAAGAAAAACATGTTAATGTTCCGTCATGATTCATAATCCTTCTTAAGAATTTTGCAAGAAGCAAAGACATAAAAAAAGGGTTCAAAAGAATCATTCATAAAAACATCTCCAAATAAAGTCAAACGTTTAAAATCTGTAATTTATACCAATCATCCCGAAACAAAAGGACTTTAACATCTTTCAAAACAAATTATATGAGTCACTAATGATTTTAGGCCCCTGTTAACAAAAGGACTAAGAAAAAATAAAAACCAATAAACCAAACTATAAATCACTAACAAATTTATGACTTAGTTTTGCTTTGGAACTTTCAGTTTACAACATTTACTTTTAAATTAAGAATTGCATTTTTAATGGACAAAAAAATAACTCAAGTTTTATTTAGCGTTGGTCCTTGACATAGAATTTTATTAGTCAGTTCCTTTACTTTAACTTTCCCTTCAAGTTCTTGCAATCTTGTCATTACATTTACCGGCAAAGTAATTAAAAATTTGTAGTAGAACATTGACTAATGTTAGTAAAGCACTTATATAAAAACAATAAAGCTATTATATTAGACACACTATGATGCCAAATTAATAGAAATATTTCAGCAGAATAAATATGAAGCGACTAAAATTTAATTGGTTGTTGTAATTGAGCTGTTATGTCTTCTAATTTAAAAAAAAATTATAGCAGGTTTAAAAAAAGTAACACACCACTGTTTTATGTGTTGTCTACATTTATATTTCAACCTGAAAATATGCAATAAATTTTGGATTTTCTGAGGCAATGGAGCGTATTCGTACAAAAATTGGTTGGGATTACCTAGGAAATCTGTCATACCACCAGTCGTTCCAGATGCTATAACTAACATTACTTCTGAATTTTGAATATTTATCAAATATAACGCTTATGTACCAAAAAACAACAAACTGCCGATTTAAAACATTCAGCGTACCAGCTTAAATATTTGTATAACATTTACGGAGTGTTTTACAACTTCAATTCTTCATAATTATGTAAAAAAGGGCATGATGACTCATTTTCAAAGGTACTTTTAATGCAAAATCCGTGCATCCAAAAAAATGCGGATTATTTTAAACATTTACGGAAATCCTTTTGCATGTGTCATAATTTTTTGGTTACCTAATTATAAAAAATTAAAGATGTAAAACATTCTCTAAATGTTAAACAAACCTTTTAGCTGGTACATTGAATAATTTAAACTGGCAGTTTTTTGGTATATTAGCGTTATATTTGATAAAAGTATAAAAAAGAGAAGTAATGTCAGTTAGCATCTGAAACGACGGGTGGTATGACATATATTCTAGGTAACCTCAACCAATTTTTGTAAAAATACGCTTCATTGCTTCAGAAAATCCAAAATTGATTGCATATTTTCAGTTTTCAATATAAAAATATAGGCAACACATGAAACAGTGGTGTGTTCCTTTTTTATCCATAATGAATGTTTTATACCTTTTTCAGTATGCAACACAAAATACAAAATAATGAGGTCCTTAAGATTTTCTCTTTAGTTAACTGAAAGTTTTTGTAAGGAAACATAGATGTCGTGATGAACGTTAAGTGAGGCAATTTGAATGTTTAAAAGGCTAATTTTTGTTTTGTTATTAAACGAAATTTATTTTTCAATAAAATAAACATCCTTTGAGGCTTTTTTTATTTTTCTAAGGTGATTTATATTTTTTGTTATTGACCCTAATTTTTCAGAAAACCCGACACATCTAAAATACCAAATTTCATAACTACAGTGATTCATTTTAACATTTGAAATCAAAATGTATAAGGTAAAGTCTGATTTTTTTAAAAATGTGTGTGACTTCGGCATAATTTCCCAGTTTTCTTCTTGTTGCGATGGGAAAAAAAAGCGTAGATTAGGTATATCCAACAACTCTTGTTAAATAGAATAGGATACACATCATCAATGCGTTTTCCCATGCCATAACAAGAAGAAAACTAAGAAATCGTGCCAAGGTCACACACATTTTTAAAAAAATCACACTTTATGTAATTTGTTCTTGAGGGATTACCATTTTAAAACTGAATATAAACGAATTGAGCTTTGAATGAGTCGGTCTATTTTAAATTTAAATACAATAAGTCTTGATGTCGCACCCCATTTGTATGCATAGCAGACAAACAGTGAGATATAATGGCTAGAAACATACATAGAAATACATAGGTACATTCTTCCAGATAAGAACAACCATAATGTGAAATTGTCATGGAATACAAAGTGTTTTAAACTATTATTATTTACATAATAAACTTGTCATACAATAGACTCAAAAGTAAAGAGAAGATATCATTGTAGGCTAGAGACAAAACTAGTCAGTTTTAAAAGTGTACTAGACAAAACATGTAAAAAAAAAAATATGCTCAGGCCAAGATAGATAATTTTTTACCTTGCAAAAAATACATAACGACAGTCAGATTTTTTATGTGTTAGAACATCTATTTAAGAAGCTAAATCCACACAAATAAGAGTTTAGGGTTGGCGTGTTAGCCCCCCAAGCAGCCCCCTTTAATTTGCAACATTAGATAACGATGGATCCGCACTAAATTTTAAAATTAAGTGCTAAAATTTTAAGAACATTTTTGGAAAAATTATTCCTTAGATAGGGTCTACATTGGGCAAAATAAATGTAATTTTAATGCTAGTTTCACAAATAACTATCCATAACGTAATAATTAGGACATTACCGCTAAAACATCCGGACAATTTAAGTTGCAATTAAATTTTCCAATTTTGCAATGTTCTGGGTTTAACCATATTTTAAAATGAACTTGATCTAAATTAATTTTAATGAGCCACACGATTTTATTAAAATTGTGTCGCTTTGCGTTTAAAGCCTTCGAAAAAACCTGAAATTGCGATCAAAAATTAATTATTTTAAAAAATAACCCACACCTGACAAATTTTGTCGTATGAAAAAAAAACAAAAATTTAAAAATTGTCTTGATCTTGTAAAAAGTTTTTAGTTTAAGGTATTTGAAGGCAAATTAAAGTTATTTTTGTGTAAATCACTTCCTAGTTTTTAACTTTTCCCACGAAGAGTATAAAATAACTAAGACCTGACACCAGCTGATGTTAAGACCTTTTTTTAACTTAAATGCTTATAAATAGTTCCCTACAAAAATATTCCTGGAAATGTATTAGTTTCTGTCGCTGATTTCGACATACAGGGTGTTACCAAATAAGTAGGAAAAAATTCAGGGGGTAATTCCTGAACCAATTTTAAGAAAAAAAGTTCCTATAAACATATGCCCGATTTTGACTTTTTTTTTTTCTTACAGCCCCCTAAGGGCTCCCACCATTAACCCGTTTTTTTAAATTTTACAAAGGGGAAAATATTCCTAGTAATTAGATAAATCAAATAGGTCCTATAAAATTTTTTGAAAAAATTATTCTTTTCGAAATTATAGCGAAAAAACTGATTTTTTAGGGGTTTTTGGGGGAGCTGTATCTCAAAAACGAAGGATTTTCGGACACATGTTCATATGAACTTTTTTTCTTAAAATGAGTTCAGGAAGTACCCCCTGAATTTTTTCCTACTTATTTGGTAACACCCTGTATTTCGAAGATGCACCTGGATGCCATCTTCAGAGAGAGGTCTTCTCCCGGATACAGATCCGCGCATTACCTGGTTCCGCGCGATGACGTCACAGCTCTCACCAAAGAGCAGCATGCCATAGAAATGTTATGAAAGTCGGTCAGTATGCTTTAGATATTCCACAAGCATTAACCGAAGCGATATTTCTTGTAAGTTGTAAAAGTTAATCTTCTTGAGTTACGAACCGCGCGGCGCGAACTATACAAGTTTTAAATTGTGCTTTTTTGAATTTTTGTGTGCGTCAATTTTGGATTATTTGCTGGTTTAAGTGGGCTTATTCATGAATTAAACAGGTGCGTTTTCTATGACTGAAGTGTGGCAAAAAAAATTTAAATTTGAATTTCTTAAAAAAATCAAAAACACAAATACAGGGTGTTATTTTGTAGACTTTACTAGCGTTTTTTTCAGTTATGTGCAATTTAATTTTCATGAAAATTTCTAGAGTGACCATTTAAGAATTGTGCTTGCGACTGGTAAATACAAAATTTTAATTGGTTTATTACTTTTGCAGAAAAGGACAGTTATTACCTTTTTCTTTCATTTTTCTGATAATATTTATTTTTTTTCGAAAAATTATTTTACATTTAACTCAGTTTTTACATATTAATTAAGAATCTCCGTTGTTTTAGAATAAATTCATAAAGTTTCTTAAAATACCTGGCTAAAATGGTCCTTTTTTTATTTTTGTTTTGTTTTGCCCTTATGACAATCATTTTCTTGACGTTATTAACAATAAATCACGATTGTCATAATTTGTCAACACAATAAGAACACAGAAAAATTTTAAATCTGTAGCCCACTTACCTAAAATAATTAATAAAAAAAAGACTAAATCAGCCGACTATGCTAGAAAAACTTATTAAATTAATTAAATCGATTATAAAGCAATGGTAAGGTTTTTAAAAAATGTAAAAAATGATTTGTACGTAAAATAATCCAGATTTTCCGAAAAAAAATAATTATTAACTTAAAAATCAATGAGTATGATAGTTACTGTCATTTTCTGCAAAACCAATAGAGCAATTAAAATGTTGTATTTACCAGTTGCAAGCACAGTTCTTAAATGGCCACTCCAGAAATTTTCATGGTAATTGAATTGCACATAGCTGAGCAAAACGCTAGTAAAATCTACAAAATAACACCTTGTATTTTGTGAGCAAAATATTCTTGCGCTTTTATGAATTTTTAAATGACTTTTAAGAAGTGTTTTTCATGGCACTGCTTTCCTATTTTTCTTAAGAAAGTAGTTTTTTAGTTAATATTGCAGTAATGTAATGAATCTTATAATTAATACGTGTAAAAATTTCATTTTAACGAACAATTACTGCTTGGTCAAATCGTACACCAATGTCATTTTCTTAAACATTAGAAATCGTATGTACTTACATAGATTTCAAACTTATGCATAAAAAAATTAAATTTAATAAGATATAAGTAACTTACCAGTACAGTAAACCACAATAATGTAAGACCAAAATGCATTTTTTGTTTGTTTTTATTCACCATTTAATGGTTTAACTTTAAAATTTTAAAAGATAAAAATATTTAAATAAATTGGTTTAATTTGCAATGATTGTCACACCTATTGCCTATCGTCTACCAAAATTGGGTTTTTTACATTTTAATTGTTTTTTTTTTTCAATCAGGACATGCACAAATATAATTTGGCATAATTTGTATTCTTATTACAAAGTAAATGTAGGCAAAAATTAAGTAATTAAAAAAAAAATAAACATTTACCTTGATAAATTAGATAAGTCCATTATAAATTGAGTACTTTAAGAGACTTGTAATTTTGAGTGACATCTACTGATAAAAATCTTAAAATGACTGTTTTAAGGGATTTTCGACAGAGGGCAGCACTTTTTTATATCTTGCAAATTTCCCCAATTAAAAAATGTATATTTTACTCAAAGCAAATGTTTTTAAATATTAAAAAACATTGCAAAAAATGTAAAACGTAGCCAGCGCAGCGTTAATAATTTAAAAAGGATATATCAAGGATGTATAAATATTTCAAAATCCTTAAAGTGCAAGAATGTTTAAAACATGTTTCGCTTTGTTGCAAAACAAGATTTATGATTCCAAATCAATTATTTTTTTTATTTAATTTAGTTTTTAAAAAACTTATTTTTTTTAATTTGTACAAAGTCTAATTCTTTTTTGCAAATGGTTCTACTAATATATTTATTCTTTTTGCGCCAATTTTAAGCCTAGTTGGCTTTTTATTGCCTCTACTGTACAAAAAACTGTATTTGCTGTTAATAAAATTTTTTTTTTTGTTCCAGAGTAAAATGATAAATTGCTGGAATCTAATGATTTGGATATTTCTCTTAATTTCATTTATTGCGGTTTTCGGTAAGTTAAATAATGTAATTTACTTTTTATTATTGTGTATCTGGCGGCACAATTTACAGTAAAAGCATTCATTGGAGCGATACTTTTGTGAGATAATAGATATTTTTATACAGAGTGTTTTTAAAACTCGTTAAAAATAGTACATTATTAACCAAGGTAGAGAGGAGGGTCATTATTGACCTAGCGCAAAGCGTTTGTGTCCCGAGCCGCGCAGCGGCAAGGGACACAATTGCGCGTAGTCAATAATGACCTTCTCTACTGTGGTTTATATACTATTTTTTTCACTACTAGCATTTTCTTGAAAAATGTTAATTTAAAAATTATGTTTAATTTTTATCAAAACCCTGTATATGATTTTTACAAAAAATTAATCGAAGTTTCCATGGAAATGACAATGACGTTACATCAATCAAAACAATAAACAGTTCTTCAAATGGGTGTTTTTTTCCAAAATAACTCATAATTTGCACGTAAATGGCATAAATGATTTAAATAATATGATGGTCACTGATAAGGAATTTGTAAAAATAATGATAATGATAGAACACTGACACAGCTACAGAAAAAAGTGCGACATGTTTACAACTGTACAATTTTTTTTTTTCGTAAAAATATTTGTGCAAAAAAATGTTTTTAAGTATTTTAAAGTAGTTATGTTTTTAAAATAAAAAAATCTTCGTAAAAAACTCACAAAAACTGCTGTTAGTACCGTTCTGTTTTTGATAAAAGCTTGACATATGTTTTGACATTTCATTATTGTACAGTGTACATAGACATGGAAATTATTATTGACCAAGGTAGAGAAATGATTTCTCTGGTATAAAATCGGTCAAAAATTGCCTCTTCTATAGGTAGTAGTGAAAAAAATGATTTCTTGACCAATTTAAAGCGGTTTAAAATTTCTAAAATTACAAAATTTAAAACTAAAAAAAGTTATTGACATATTGCAAGATGTAATTTTGTCTGCGAGCAGTAAAATTTGTAAAAGCATTTCACAGCATTGCAAAAGTGCATACACATATTAGAATATTTAAAAATGATACTTATAATACCATTTAAAAAGCAAAGGAAAAGGAATAAAATATTCTAAATTTTACGCTTTCTAATCCAATATATTTGATGATGTCATTTTCTGCATAATAAATTGCTTTAAAGATACACGATAAAGTACTTTGATAATAAAACTTTTTGTTCTTTGTTAAACAAATTTTTTGGCGACACATTTCGAAAAATATAATTTTTTATCCTGTCATTTTTTTAAGGTGTTTTAGCTTAAAATCTAATTCTTTTTTTAAGACTGATGTGTTTAAAATATTGCACATCGAACAAATGCTACAAATAGAGCAAATACAAAAGTTAGTAATTTCAAATATTTTGTAATATGTATTTATAATAATCGGCAATTAATCATACTTTTTCTTTTAATGTTATATTGTGCGTGTCCAGGTTATCTACAAAGTTACTTTTCTTTTTAATATCATTTCCCTATAAAATATCTATCTATTGGTAAAGCTAGTTATAGTTTGGCAAACTTCGAAGTTAATAATTTCATTAATTACATATTTTATAACTCAATGAAATATTGATCAAAGTTATGGTCATCTAAAATTACTACCTAATAAAATTGGACCCATAAAATGCATAAACATGAAATAAGTATTAATAAGGATTTAAATCATTGACCCAGAAAGACAGAAACACAATTTAGCAAACGGACCTCTGCAGCACGGACAATATTTAATTTAAAATTAGCCTCGTTATTATACTCTTCGCAAAAGAGTATACTGCGATTACTCGGACCTTCTCTAAAATCGTTAATATTAATCCTAGAGCAAAAATTTGCAGATTCGTTCGTTTCATGACTTTTTAAGACTTTTATTTTTTGTCCGTGTGTCTGTCTGTAACGAAATTTGTGACCACCATAACTCAAGAACGGTTTATCGGATCGACTTGAGATTTAACACAAAAATCAATCCCATTTAGAGGAAGAGCCCTATTGTTTTTGGAAAAAAATCAAGTAATAAATAAAGGGTTAAAAACACCCCCAAAGTAGGAAAAAATTCATATTTTCGTTAATATCAACTTTACGAAAAAAAATATTCTTAATAAAATTAAATATTTTATTTTTGCCTATAAAAAAGCATTTGGTAATTTTTTTGTATCCCCACCCGTTTACAAAAAAAATAAGTTTTACGTTGTTTTCAATAAAATAAATAATGCACCTTTTTAATCATCTACTGCGAAGAGTATCATATAGAATGTGTAACAATTATATAAAAATAAAAAAAATAGTCATAAAAAATGAGCTATCTGCGAAGTTTAACTTTTAAATGATCTATCCCACTCACTGATCTAACCCGCTCTTGTTTAATAATAATGCAAAAGGAGTAATGAAATGCGAATTATTAGGACTTAAATACAGATTCATTTTAGCCAATTTCTTCTCGATACGTTGGGAACTAACATCACAAAACCGTTAGTTGGGTTTAGTATGTCATACAGACGGAAGCAGACTTAAGACCATCATCAGACTCTTTGTTTCTTTAAAGATTAACGGAAACATTGAAATAATGCTACATTATTAATCTTAAATTCTGCAATTTGAGGTTACGCCAAATTAATTAGAGATATTTGCTAAAAAAGAAACCGTAAAATGTTGTGCTAAAAGAAATATACCATATAGTCCGAGAAAATCTTACATTAGGTCAAGAAATTTTCCGGGCAGCACAATTTTTATGGGAAATTGTAGTATTTGATATTTAGAAACATAATTACCATGTGCGCACTCATGCGCATATTAGCATTTTGTGCTAGAGCCCCCCAAAGAGCCCCCTTTAATTGGTAATACTAGATCATGGAGGATTTAGACAAAATTTTTAAAATAGGCACAAACAAGGTTCTAAAATGATTTTTGTAAACAATTTTTTCGCAAAAAAATTTCTTCACCCCCCAAATGGCCCCAAAATGAGTAATATTTATCACGTTGGATTTACACCAAATTTTGAAAATAGGTTCATAATAAGGTTCTAAAGAACATTCTAAAAAAAAAAATTCTGTAAAAAATTTTCTTCACCCCCCATGAGAAATAGCCTGTTTATATCTGTTTGTAAAATTTGGTGTAAATTGAACGTGGTAAATATTACTCATTTTGGGGCCATTTAGAGGGTGAAGGAATTTTTTGGAATAATTTTTTTTATGAATATCTTTTTAGAACCTTATTTTGTGTCTATTTGCAAAATTTGGTGCAGATCCACCATGATGTAGTATTACGAATTAAAGGGGGCTCTTTGGGGGGGCTCTAGCACCAAATGCTAATATGTGCAATGTGCATGTGTGCGCACATGGTAATTATGATTCTAGTATCAAATACTACACTTTTTCACAAAAATTGTGCTGCCCGAAAAATTTCTGAAAAATAAGGATTTTTTGTAAGATTTTCTCGGAGTAATAGGTAAAAGAAATGCTTAAATTCTGGTACAAAAAGGAGAAGAGTGGTGTTTGGAGACAATTTGGGCCAATTTCAAAATGCCCAAAATTGTATCATGTCCAAATATGCCCATTCTCCCCTACAAATGCCTCTGTTGACATATTCTTTCCAATGATACCATAAACAATAATTAAACTCAAGAATGCGATTTATATTCTTGATTACAATATGCTAAAATAATTATCTTTATACAGGGTGTCCAAAACATGGCGAATAAACGTGATAATACGCTCTTGGGGCATTCTTAGGAATTTCTTGAAAATTGTAAAAAAAAATCCATCTATTAAACTCATCGAGAAAAATGCAAACAAAGTTGCATAAGTTTGGCAACACAGTTCGTAAAATACATCTTAAAAACTTATCTATAGATTCTTGAGCATACATTTTTGCATTAGATCATATTGACATTGTTGTCAGCTTCATTTCATTTTTGTTAAATTAAATTGATTATAAATATGTAATTTGGCCATTTTAGTTGTAAAGAAATTGTGAAATAATTTTAGATAGATTGTGGCTTTGTATTTAGCCATTTCTTTCGTTAATATGTTTTTTTCAAGACATAAGCGTTTAAAATTTTGCACTTTGGAGCCTTATATCTCCAAGAGTATTTAAGATAGATTTTTTTTAACAATTTTCTGGGGCTCCCTAGACAAGCCCTAAAAACGTACCATAGCGTTTATGTTCCATTTGTTGGACACCCTGTAGTGCTTTTATTTCCTGACATGTTTGCATTTGTTAAAAGCATTAACATTTTTGTAATAAAATCAATTCCAAGTAGGTACAAAATCTTTTATGCTATAACAATAAAAAACATAATCATGACAGAAACATAAAAAATGAGATAATTATTTTAAACAGAGCAATGTTAATTTTAGCACTTTGCAAAAATGTTGTCAAACAAGTTGATTTAGCGAAAATTATTTCTTAATTCTGATTTGTTGTTGCCCTTGTCAGGACAATCAGAATTGGCGTGAAATTCATGTTTTTATTATTTTCAGAGGTGAATGCTTCTCCATCTAGTTGTCCAATCTTAACTGAATGTCCGTATCACCCAGAAAAATGTTCGGAAGATTTAGATTGTACACCGGATAGTGTTTGTTGCAAGAGCCCTTGTGGACATGTCTGCACTAAGCAACTTTTTACAGGTAAGGATATTTCAAAAATAAAAAAATTTAACATTTCAAAAAAAAAACAGTAATAGTATAAGGCATATTCATTGGTCAGTCTGTGTATTGTAGAAAGTGAAAGCTTTGTTTATTGTTTTTTGTACATAATAAATTAGTTAAAGAAAATAAAAATAAAAAGATAATTATTGTCAATTACAGCACCTCTGGTAATATCGCAAAAAAAGCAAAACAAATTTATTTAATTTAGATAATTTTGCTGAACAATTAAGTACCTTTTTTTTGTGATAAAATTTAATTTGTGTTTCTAATTAACCATGTTTTTGACACACAAAATTAATTGTCCTAAAATCTACAAGGCTTAAATCATAGACCAAATCATACACAGACTTCCAACTTTTTAACAAAAAAAATGATACATTTTATTTTGATGAAATTAAACTAAAAATCTAAAAGATTTTTGTATTTCTGGTTTTTGTTCTCAGGATGTCAAACTCTTCGCATGGCAGCCTCACGAAGAGCAAAATCTCTCGGTCAAAAATCAGTTCGTATGCCTAGATGTAATAAATCAGGTGGTTTCGAACCCATACAATGTGATAACGAAATCGTAAGTTCCTGCTGGTGTGTCGACGATACTGGGTTTGAATTAGCAGGAACGAGAGCTCCTGCTGCTGCCTTAGTTAATTGCACAGGTAAAAAAAATACATTCATATTTTTCCAGATAAAAAAAAAAAATATAAGTTGCATTTAAGAGGTGGTAGCATTAAAACTAAAAGCGCTGTAAATGTTTAAGTGCCAGATTCGGATTCAGCAGCTCATTTTACATAAGCTTGTACATTTTCATTGATAACAAAAATTATTTATGGATGTGGCATTAAAAAAACTGAAAATATGTAGGTAAAAAAGTAAGACAAATTTTTAAAAGTTTTAAAAAATTTAAAGGAATAAAATTTTGCGTCCGATTTCAATAAAATTTATCTTCTAGACTATTTTTATGCCGTGGGCAACAAATCTGCATTTAGATTTTTCCCAAACAGATATTATTTTTGCCAATAAAAGCACAAGCAATAAAAAAATACATTTCACCTGCATTAAAAACATAAAAGTTTTTGCAATAAAACATGAAATGTTCTTGAAAACAATGGAACTCATATTGGCATTGTTATACTCTTCGCAGACAAAGCCGAAGAGTAAGTAAATTGCGATTGGTCGGACCTTCTCTAAAATCGTTAATATTCATCCTAGGGCAAACATTTTTGCAGATTCGTTCGTTTCATGATTTTTTAAGACTTTTATTTTTTGTCCGTCTGTCTGTAACGAAATTTGTGACCACCATAACTCAAGAACGGTTTATCGGATCGACTTGAGATTTAACACAAAAATCAATCCCATTTAAAGGAAGAACCCTATTGTTTTTGGAAAAAATCAAGTAATAAATACAGGGTTAAAAACACCCAAGTAGAAAAAAATTCATATTTTCGTTAATATCAACTTGACGAAAAAAAATACTCTTAATAAAATTAAAGATTGTATTTTTCCCTACAAAAAAGCATCTGGTAATTTTTTTGTATCCCAACCCGTTTACAAAAAAAATAAGTTTTACGTTTTTTTCAATAAAATAAAAAATGCATCTTTTTAATCATCCACTGCGAAGAGTATCATATAGAATGTGTAACAATTATATAAAAATAAAAAAATAGTCATAAAAAATGAGCTATCTGCGAAGTTTAACTTTTTAAGTGATCTATCCCACTCACTGATCTAACCCGCTCTTGTTTATAGCTCCAAAAGCTTGTGCAGACCACACATGTCGAATGTTTTGTCCCCATGGTTTCGCCTTGGACCGTGATGGGTGTCCTTTATGCAGATGTCGGGATCCTTGCGATGAAATAAGATGCCCTAATGCTTTAGAATGCCATTTGGAAGAGTTAGCTTGTGCTGACCCACCGTGTCCCCCTATTCCAACATGTAAGTTTTTTCAGGATCTTAAGACGGGCGTTTCAAATTCATAGATGATGTTCTGTGCACTCAAAAGTTCGTAAAAAGTCATCTTCCTAAATGTCAGTTATTTTCGAAGTTACAACAAAATATGTAAAAATACGGAGTAATACATCAATAACTATATGATTAAAAATATATAGGATAATGTTTGTGATATATAGGAATGGTACTGAGTGCAAGAAATAATAAAAATATGGTAAAATTGGTGTTTTTCATTGTACATTTAAATCTTTGAATGAGCACATCTATATTAGGGAAAAACGTAAGATGCAATTTTAATCATTTACAAGCTTAAAAAAACCATGGTAAATAAACGTATTATACTTTGGCATAGACCACGTAATGCATATAAACCAAAAAATGTGTCCGTAGTCGAAAAAAAAATCAAAAATAGTATAATGATTTTTGAAGTCAGATTTTCGATACAAAGAAATAACCGATTTAAATGAAACCATAATACGTTTGTTGCCCCATTTTTGTAGTTTTCAAAACTACGCTTAGTTTTAACATACGATGGGGCCCTCATGTAGATGTTCTATACTTAGTAGAATTGGCGGGAGCTCAAAGGAGATGCCTTATACGAGCTTCTAGGAGCACAGATTCGAAGATTTGTGAATTTGAAACGCCCGTCTTAAATAAATAAACTTTTATAAGTTTCTAAAAAAGGACTTTAACTAGCAGTTAAATATTAAACAAACAAAAAAACATGCAACTGTAATTTAATTGTTTTCTAATATTCTAAGTGGGTTAATAACAAATTGTGTTTTTCTAATATAGTCATGTTTTTAAAATTACATTGCCCCATTGGTATTTAGCATTAGCAAAAAGTCGTGACAGTGGCATCTTCGCAAATTATATAGACCTTTCGAAAAGTCTAACGTGATTACCATTTTATTTGCACATTTGTTAAGTACTGTGAGAAATTTCAATTATTAGACTATTCGCTAAAACGTAATGTTTTTATCTTTAAAAGGGAATGTCGCGAAGCATATAAACTGTGGTAATGTAATGTTGATTGCCTAAATCAACAAAAAAACACCACTTTCTGGTCATTGCTCAGTGGGTTTATAAAAGTTAATTTTAATTAAAAATTGTGCTTACCAGCAACATAAATAAACGAAGCACAAGTTGACATATTCTAAAGGACCAGCTTTTAAATACAGAATTTTGGCAATTTAGAAGCACCTTTTTTGCATTTTAAATTGCCAAAATTTTGTATATTTAAAAGCTTATTAATGGACCTTTAGAATATCTCAACTTGTGCTTTGTTTATTTATGTTGCTGGTAAGCACAATTTTAAATCAAAATTAACTCTTATAAACCCACTGAGTAATGACCAGAAAGTGGCGAAAGTGCTGTTTTTTGTTGATTTTAGGCAACTAAAATTACATAACCACAGTTTCTATGCTTTGCGACATTCCCAGTCTCGAAATTTGTGCAGTTGTAAAGAGTACTACTACTAAACAATATTTTTTGAATTCATTTTTAATGCAAATTTATAAGAAAGGTGCGAGCACTCATAAATAAAGAAGATGAGATCATAATATCACCTTAGTCACTTAATAAAACGGCAATTTTTGCCATTGTCTACATTACAATAAATTAACAATAAAGATTAAATGTCGAAGAATATTAAAATGATGTAATGATCCTCTTTATTTTGCATCTTTTAAAATGCACTTGTTGTTAAAATGCGTCCATGAACTTTTGAGAGAGAGGCAACTGAACTTAAAATAAAGCACTTGTACCAATACAAATAAGACACGAAATTTGTTAAAGGTTTTATTTTAAATGTAGGATTCTCTTGCTCTTAGCGTGAGTTTCATCATTTTAAGGAATTTCTAAGAAGGTAGAGTGACATTTTCGTTTATGGAATGCCAAAAACAAATTTACTTAGTGAGGCTGACGAACATAAACATTAAAGAAAGGACTTTTATAAAACCCAAAATTATACTTAAAAACATTCTTTCCTCCCATTTAAAAAGGGGGGCCTTAAAGGGGGTAAAGACATAAAAAAAAGTATGGGTTTTTTGAGAACCTTATTTTGCATCTACAGGGTGTCCCATTGATATAGTACACTGAATTAACCACATATTCCTTGGACCAAAATTAAAAAACTGACTATGAACATATGTCCGATATTGATTTTTTTTTAACTTACAGCCCCCAAAAATCCCCACTATAAACACTTTTTTCAAAATTTTACAAGTGAGAAAATATTTCTAGTAATTAGATAAATTAAAAAGGTCCTATAAAATTTTTTGAAAAAATTATTCGTTTCGGAAATATTTCAAAAAAACTGATTTTTTAGGGTTTTTTAGAGGGCTAAAACTCACTAACGGATCAAAATCGTACACATGTTTATATGAACTTTTTTTCTTATTTTTGTCCAAGAAATACGTGGTTAAATCACTGTACTATATCATTGGGACACCCTGTATTTGTAAAGTTTGGTGTAAATTTTACAAGATTGAATATTACTCTTCGGCGGGCATTTAGGGAAAGAATAAATTATTTTAAAGAAATAAATTTTTCAATCTTTTTAAAATCTTGTTTTTGTAAAATTTGGTGCAGATCCATCGTGATTTAATGTTGCAAATTAAAGGAGGCTTTTTGGGGGGCTACCTCTCCAACCCTAAACTCTTATTTGTGTGCATTTTGTAGATTTAGCTTTCTGAATAAGTGTTCTAACACACAAAAAATATGGCTGTTATAATATATTTTTTGCGAGGTGAAAAAATTTTCTTGCACAAAATGGTATTTTATTTGTATTTTTTTAATGTACTTATTTCAGGTAAAAAAGGACGAAGTTTGGACAATATTTGTCCTGTGGGAGACCCATTAAGGATTAGCGATACAGTTCGTCCATTTTTGTGTGGGACGGACCCAGGAAAACCAAACTGCCCACCAATGTACCAGTGCTTAGTCCAAAAAGGTATTTTTTTACTTAAATAAATTTTAAAGGCACAAAAAAATCTTTTCTAAGAAAGCAGGAATTTTTTGCTGTTTTTTTTTAAAGGTCCTGCAAGGATTTTTATTTAGCTAATCTACCTTTAAGGCCGATTTATAGAACGTTACTTTCACCTTACTTCCGCTTTACTTCGGCGTAACTTTACAGAAAATAAAATAAAATACATGGGAATGTATTAGCAAATTTATACTTCACTTTAGCGCTACTTTGCTGATTCATTTAGCTGTAAGTAGTACTGTCAAAAGCCGAGCTTGGCCGATCATGCGCAAAAATTGCAAAAATGAGATATTCACCCTTATTGTCAAGGGTGGTGATTACGGAATATCGCTTCGTACGAAACCTGTTGGTTTTCTTATGTAGGTTTCGTACGAAGCGATATTCCGTAATTACCGCCCAGGTGTAAATAGTCAGAAGTCGCGAGTTCAGACACATGCGCATAACTGTTCCCAATTTCACGTAAGTTTACAATCTATAAATTAAGCAAATTTGTTAAGTTACACGGAAGTGAAGTTACGCCGAAGTAAAGTGAAAGTAACGTTCTATAAATCGCTCTTTAAATTATTTTTTTTCTCAAGGGAACGATTACGGAGTTTGCTGTCCAGCCTCGCTACAAATTCAAAAATCTGGATCATGTCCTGCCGACAATAAAAACTTAAACATTGAATGTGGAATAATGTGTAATCATGATTTAGAATGTCCTTCCGTTCAGAAATGTTGCGTGACCGAACAGTGCGGCTCATCATGCTCTTTACCTAATAATGTTACAGGTATTTATAATAATTTAATCATAAGTTAATTATTAATTTAATAAAGGACATGACATTTCACGTTAGCACTGAAATTAGATACGCTTTTGGAAATTTGCAATTACTGGCGTATTTCCAATTTAGTTCACAGCCAATTACACTGAAAGAAATAAATTCTACCCCAGTTAAAAGTATATAAAATTAATTTTTTGCATTTTAACATTGTAAAAAAAAATGTAACGATTTTTTTCTTTTCAGAATGCATTCACCAAAGGGCGCTTTCGGAAGTTCTAGCCGTAAGTGAGCGCGCTGGTCGGGGATACGTCCCCCAGTGCTCCCCAGAAGGGGAATTCACCCCTAAACAATGCAGCAGGAATAATCTAGTTTGTTGGTGCGTCGACAGAAAGGGCCGCAAAGTTAGGGGCTCAATGGGGCCCTCTGACAACGTTGATTGTTCAGTTATTGAAAGTAAGTGTTGTTTTTAAGCATGATTTAGAGATGAATTAGCGTAACTTCACTTATAATTAACGTATCGCGACTGAAATAAATTATACGAAAGATGAAATCGCATTTACACATCCAATTAACTTAAATTGACGTTTACTTAAGGTTCTATTTCTTAATTTTGGTTAATTTCAGCTAATTCAATGTAAAGTAAGCCTCTTCACTAGAGCCATCTATCGGCTACTAGACCAAATTTTTAAAATTACACAAAGAATCGAAGAATTTCAGATGAATTTCTGTAAATAACACGATTCTAACATTTACCGATAGATGGCGTTTACTAAATTAGCGTGTTGTAAATTAACGTGTAAATTTATACTATAAATGCCTAAATTTAGTCGCGTAAAGTTAAGTGGAGTAAAGTAGCTTTGAGTGGCGTTGAGTTAATTTAATTTAACTATAAATCACACTTTACTGCCGAGACCATAATAAGCTTAAAACAGGTGTCTAGTCTTTAGTTTGTGCACTTAAAAAGAACAAATGTTTAAAGGGAAATGTCGCGAAGCATTGAAATTGTGATTATGTAATGTCAGTTGCCTAAACTCAACAAAAAACACCACTTTCTGGTCATTGCTCAGTGGGTTTATAAGAGTTAATTTTAATTAAAAATTGTGCTTACCAGCAACATAAATAAACAAAGCACAAGTTGATATTCTAAAAGGTTCATTAATAAGCGTTTAAATACAGAATTTCGGCAATTAAGAAGCACCTTTTTTGCATTTTAAATTGATAAAATTCTGTATTTAAACGCTTATTGGTGGATCTTTAGAATGTGTCGAGTTGTGCTTTGTTTATTTATGTTGCTGGTAAGCACAATTTTTAATTAAAATTAATTCTTATAAACCCACTGAACAATGACCAGAAAATGCTGTTTTTTGTTGAATTTAAGCAACCAACATTGCATAACTACAGTTTCAATGCTTTTCGACGTTCCCCTTTAATTTTGTTATTTTTAGCGCGTCCAGAATCGAGTGCAAGAAGTCTAGGTAAAGATGGGCAACAATGCGAGCACTTAGAATGTGCCGCTATTTGCGAATATGGTTTTAAACTAGATGAAAACGGTTGTCACACTTGTAAATGTGATGATCCTTGTGACGGTTACATGTGTCCCGAAGACGAGGAATGTGTCAACGTTCGAGAATCTGAATGCACTGACTTTTTATGCCCCACATTACCCATTTGTGAGTTTTTTTCAAATTTGTGAATTTTACCAATTTTTGCCATTTTTTTTTTTTATTTTAAGTTTTTATTTTTTTTACGTTATTTCATGCTTAAATTTTGCAGGTCGTCCAAAAGCAGTGTACGCCAACCCATGCGAAAATGGAACACCCTTAACTGATGATTTAAGTGGGGCCCCTGTAGCATGTGCTTTACGTTTAGAAGATGGGGCACTTTGCCCCCCAAAATATGATTGCACAGCTGTTGCCGGCTCTACGCAAGCTGTATGTTGCCCCAAAAATGAAGAAATTGAAAGTAAGATACATTTATTATTTAAAAAAAAAATAATGAAGGAATAATTTAAATTGGAAGTGTTTTTAATAAGGTTTTTTTTAGCTGCTGCCACTGAAGATGTTTCTGAAAAAAGGCCACAAACGAGTAAGTAAATATTTTGAGAAAATTTTTAATATTATACAAGGTGTTTTCTCATGTCGTAGAAAAAAAGCAAAAGGTAATTCCTGGACACATTTTAAGTAAAAAAGTTCATGTAAACATGTGTCCGAAAATCCTTCTTTTCTGAGATACAGGGTGCCAAAGTTTCTAAAAAAAAACTTTTTTTTTAAGATTACCAAGAAACTAAACCAGATATTTATTTAAAACTTAGCACGGGTAATTTTCTTACCATGCATTAGGCATAAAGTGCGGTAGAAAAAAAATAAAAATTATAATTGGAAGGGGCACATTTGGGGGTACCATGGGGGTTGTTCAACCCCAACTTTTTTGTGTGTTACTTTTTTGGTATCTTCATAAAATAATTAGAAGCCCTAGAATATTATCTTTAAAATTAATGTCTTGTTCTTTTTTCATAAAACTAACCGTTTTCGAGAAAAAAATTCATTGTCCAAAGGCAACAAAATTTCTTTTTTAAGTTTGGCTTTTTTATGTTAATGAAAATAAAACGTAGTTAACAATGAAGGGTTAATTAATTTCTTTTTTTTATTATTATCTCAAATAAATATCTAGTTTCGCTTTTTAGTAACCTTAAGATTAAAATTTTTTTTGAGAAACATTGACACCCTGTATCTCAGAAACGAAGAATTTTTGGACACATGTTTATATGAACTTTTTTTCTTAAAATGGGTTCAGGAATTACCCCCTGATTTTTTCCTAGTTATTTGGTAACACCCTGTATAAACACTTTTTTCAATATTTTACAAATGAAGAAATATTTCTAGTATTTAGATGCATCAAAAAGGTCCCATAACATTTTTTGAAAAAATTATTCGTTCTGGAAATAGAGCGAAAAAAATAATTTCTTGGGATTTTTTTTAGAGGGCTGTAATTAACTAAGGGGGCAAAATCGGACACAAGTCCAAGTTTTCTTAAAATGAGTTCGCAAATCATTCCTTAATTTTTTTACGACGTTAGGACACATTCTGTATAAAAAAACAAAAATAATGAAGTTTAGTATTGCAGTTAGTTTTAATTTCACAACAATTCTAAGAAAGCATTGTTTTGTAAATTAAACACATAATTTGGATGTACATTTTATTAAAATTAAAACACTTGACCTTCATAAAACTTTGTAATTATACACATTTGGTTTAGTATAACTTTCTTTTTGTTTATAAAAATTGGGTCATATAAAATATTCTTGGCAAAAGAAACGATAGAAAATTAACTTGACGAAATAAAAAAAAAATTAGCAAAAAAGTCATCAAAATTTAAAAGAAAAAAAATCAAAAACTTGGTAAAAATATTGTTGTTGTAATTCAAGACATTTTTTTGTTTAGTGTGCGAATATTTACAATCCTTTAGTGAAAACATGGAAGGAACACGTGAAGGAATGAATCTCGCCCTGCCCAGCCCTGACTGTGACCTTGAGGGCAATTTCAAGGCCAAACAATGCTCCCAAAGTCACTGCTGGTGCGCCGATAATTTTGGTACCGAAATACCCCATTCAAAAACCACAAAAGACAACTTCACGACTGATTGTGACCTTTTAAAAACGACTATGGATTGTCTCGACTTAACTTGTCGCATGGGATGTGAATATGGCTTCGTCCTGTCGCAGGATAACGGCTGTCCTTTGTGTCAATGTAGAGATCCTTGTCATAATGTTACGTGTGGGAATAATGAGCAATGTCAGTTGGTCGAGGTTAGCTGTAAGGATCATTATTGTCCTCCGGTTCCTGCCTGTAAGTTTTATTTAAGAGCCCTATATCCCACCTTCTCTTATGCAAATTTGTGTACAACTTAGACCGCAGTTTTTAGAGTTATTATTAACGCAATGATTTTGAAATTTTGACAGCATTACCTTAACTTCTTTTAAAACTTCTTTTAAAATACTTATTGTTTGGCACATTTTGATTTGGGTCCCTAGTTTAGCAAAAAAAAACAGTTTAAAGGTGGGTAAACCATGCCAAAAACAACAACTATTTTTTTTAAGAAATTCAGCGCTCAAAAACAAATTTTAAAAAACAATAAGTATTACAAATTTAATAAGCTTTCCAATGACACCAAGTTTTTAAAAATCCGATAAGAATTAGCAAAGATATTTGAAGTCTAAATTACAAGAATATTTACATAGGAAAGGGTTCCCCCTCCGCCAGCCTCTATCGTATAATGGAAAAAGGATGTATCTGATTTTAACATGTTTACTGATTTATTCGTTTTTTGGACCATGCGAAAACGATAATCATATTTTATACATTATTTTATTGATAAATATTTAGATATTAATACGTCTGAAGGTGTACCAGCAGTTCAATGTGAAGCATATTGAATAAAACCTTATTATTTCAAAATCCGATTTTTGCACATACACTCTTTTTCCATTCGACGGTAGGCCCTCTCATGCTAGCGTTCCCCGCACCGATTCGCGTCTCACCATGGTAGTCGGAGGAGATATGAGACTCTTAAGAGAATACACAGGATTTGTTAAAATTCCAAACATGTATGGTACGCTGTTGGGACATGCCTAGGGATTCTTGGAAAATCGAAATTTTTTTTTTTTCTTTGAGGAAAACACGAATATGATTAAATTATGGCAAAATTAAGGTCATCTTAAGCTAAAGAAATTTGACAGTGTCCCAGTGTCTTGTGAAAGCAAGTGTACATTTACAGAATTTTTTTCCATAATGTACAATTTTTCTTGGTTATACAAAATGTCCCAAAATTGGAGCGCCACTTGTAAAGTAAGTTTTTGGGGCATGCAAAGAAATGAAATCCTTGAAAAATTGTTTAAAAATAACGTTTTTCTCTTTTCTCTAAGCAAAATACGGTTAAAAGTTTGATAAAATATGGCAACTCTGTTAAGGAAAGTGCATTTAAAAACCCATATATGACTTTTGGTCTTTTTTACATTAAATTTTATTATTCAGCATCATTTCATACAAATTTTGTAAAATTAAATTGATTATAAAAATGATATTTGTCCATTTAAAAGATACACAAATGGTTAAATAGTTTTAAATAGACTGTGCCTTTGTATTCGGCCATTTTTTTCGTTATATGTGCTGTTGTTTTCAAGGTATACGCGTTTAAAGTTTCACACTTTAAGGCCTCATATCTCCAAGGGTATATGAGATTTTTTTAACAATTTTCTGGAGATCCCTAGGCATGCCCCAATAACGTACCATACACCAAATTTAGGACACCTTTTATGCATACCAATTTGTAAAAAAAATCATTGTAACTACAATGTCAATTAAACATGCAAAGAAGTACCAATGGAAAAAAATCTAAAGTGGATAAAAAAAAAACTTGAAATTCAAAAATTGGTGGTAAAGGATAATTTTTGTTGTTTTAGGTTTACCAAAAAAAGTAGGACAGTGCCCATACTTAGTACCAACTACCTCAATTTCATGCGAATTCGAATGTAATTCTGATTTAACATGCAATGGTACTGAAAGATGTTGTTCTAATGGTTGTGGTACTCAATGTTTAGAACCACTTTTACATACAGGTAAACAAATAAAAACAATTTTAAAATCTTTATTTTGGAGCCTTATTCTCACTTCCCAGTTGAAAATAGAGCCCTTTTTGTTGCATCAAATTAAATTTAATTTTTTCGTCCTTGAAAGGTCCTTAAAAACACATTTTTTAGCATGCCAACACAAACAAACTTTAAGCGAATACCGAGCCCACGAAACGGGAACCCCAGTTGGAAAAACATACATCCCGCAATGCGATAAAAACGGTTCATATTCCCCAAAGCAATGCGACCCATTTAGAGGCGAATGCTGGTGCGTAGACGAGCAAGGATTCGAATTATCGCAAACAAGGACATCAGGACAGGACCTTATTTGCTCAACCCAACTTAAATCAAACCCCCAAACCTCCTGCCCGCTTTTAAAGTGCAAAAAACCATGCCAACACGGCTACAAACTGGACAAGGACTTATGCAGGACTTGTGAATGTGTTGATCCTTGCAAGGATGTGAAATGCAGGGAAGACGGGGAGACTTGTAGACTTGTTAATGTTGAGTGTGTTTCTGAGATTTGTCCACCGGTTCCAATGTGTTTGCCAAAGAAAGAGAACCCGTGTCAAAGTGGTGAGCCTTTGAAATTTGGTAGTAGTGACGAAATTGTGTCCTGCGGTCCTGATTTTGAGAGTTGTCCTTCGTCGCATAAGTGTCAGTTGAGTCCTGTTGGAGAGTATGCTGTTTGCTGTCCGAAACCACGTAAGTTTGTAATTTTTTTGAATTTTTAGTTTGGCAAAAAAAATTTTGTGAAAAGGACCTTTTTTTTGAGGTTTTGCATTTTTAAAATATTTTTTTGAAAAGTTTCAATTTTTTGCAAATAGAAATTCCAAAGAAAATTTTACTGCCAAAAACCTTACCCACCTTAAAATGTTTTTATTAGATTTATGAAAGAATTATTTTTTGCACTCCTTTACTTAAAAAAATCGCTATTCTAATTTTGCAGAAACTTCTAACTTTAGGCATAGAGGAATTCTTTCAAACTTTTACTAAAAATACCTAATAATGTGCATAATAGATTGGTAGAAAAATTATTTCTTTCAAATTATTTTTTCTTAAATTAGAATTTTTTTAACTTTACCAAAAAGCAACCTGCTTAAAAATACGAATTCACACTTTCCAAAAACAGCGGTGCTTTCAAAATTATCCTAAAAATACTTTATAATGTGCAATATTAAATAAAATAATTTCTTGCAAATCATTATTTCCCAAAATATGTTATTTTCTCGATTTTTTTAACTTTTCCCAAATAACCGTTTTAGCCTAAAAAAGATTAGAAATTTACTTAATTTCCGAAAATAGCAATGCTTTTAAACTTTTAATAGACTAACAGAAATAGATATTTTTTTGCACTCTCTTTTCGATATATTCGAATTTCTTTATCAAAATTTTTTGTAACAGGGGATGTTTGCTTTGAACCCTTGGACAAAGGCGAATGTGAAGACGAATACTTAACCCGAAACCTAACCAGATATTTCTTCAACTCGAGAACAAACAAATGTGAAACCTTTTCATTTTCTGGATGCCAGGGAAATCATAATAATTTCTATACTGAAGACTTATGCAACACAGTTTGCCCTGGTAATTTATCTTCACCTAAACTCCTTTGCATACATTTAAACTATTGTCTTTTTACAGTTTTAAGCCAATGCGAACGCTTACGCGAAAAAAACCAACGCGCGTCCGAAAAATACAAAAAACCAACATTCGCTCCTAGATGCGAACCTTCAACCGGCAAATGGCAACCAATCCAATGTCTTGAACACGTTGGCGTTTGCTGGTGCGTAACCCCACAAGGCGAACCCTTAAAAGGAACCTTAACCCGAGGTGCTGAACCAGAATGCAACTTTAGGCAAGCTAGAAATCGCGCCCAAAACCGCATTGACGTCGCGCCTTCTGAAGCTGACCTAGTTCTCGAGGAACTTATGATGCAATTAGGATCTTTTGAAGACGCTGAGGAGCCCCAGGAGTTCAAAAAAGAGGACAAGTTGCAAGAAATCGAAGAGACAAAATGGGAAAATTTCATGACAACTAGGTGTAAAGCCTTAGGCGGTCGGTGCGACGAAAATGGAAAATTCTTACCAACCCAATGTGAGGACAATGTTTGCTGGTGTGTTGACGAAGCTGGAAACCAAATTACGCACACGAACACCTTCCTCAAAGGCGAAAGAACTTGCAGTAAGTTAAAGAAAACATTTTTTTTGTTCGCAATTTTTATGTTTCTTCTAATTTTTTTATAGTGACCGCACCTGTTGAAAAAGTGGAGCTCACTCTTGGTTTCCGTGGAGAGTATGATCAAATAAATTCAATTCCAGTAGCAAATCAAATAACACGAATTGTAAAAGACCTGAAAGGAGTTTTTAGTGAAGATGGAATTAGTACAGAATTTGGACCAGGAGCTCTTTATGTCAAATTTTTCCTAATTGGGTCTAATAAAGTTGATGTCGCTTATACCTTGGAGCAAATTGTAAGTATTTCTTGCAAAAAAACCCAAAAGTCTTTAAAAAAAACTCAAAAATCTCCCAAAAAACCCCAAAAACTTCTAAAAAAACCCAAAACCTCCCAAAAAAAGCACTAAAAGCCTCCCAAAAAAAGCACTAAAAGCCTCCCAAAGTGCCCACAAGTCTTGATGCAATTTTTTTTTGCAATGTGTCGAAAAGAAATTAAAATAGAAAGGTTCTTTTGAAAATATTATTTAAATATCTTTTTCCGTTTTCAAGATAGGTCAAAAAAGGTGTTTTTTAAGGGGCTTTTTATGGGGCTGTAACTCAGCAACGGGGCAAAAACAAACTTCATTTATTTGAACTTATATTCTTTATTTGAACTCTTTCAAAAAGTTAGGACATCATTTTTGCAAAAAACGCAAATTAATGTTTATGTAGGGGTACCCCAAGGTACTATTCTTGTCCCCAAACAAGAAAAAATTGTAAGTATTTCTTGAAAAAATCTTAAAACCTTCAAAAAAAACCTAAAAATCTCCCAAAAAACCCAAAATTTTCCTAAAAAAACCCTAAAAGCCCCCCAAAAAAGGACCCACAGGTCTTAACGCAATTTTTTTTTGCAATGTGTCGAAAAGAAATTAAAAAAGGAAGGTTCTTTTGAAAATATCATTTAAATATCTTTTTCCGTTTTCAAGATAGGTCAAAAAATGTGTTTTAAAGGGGGCTTTTTATGGGGCTGTAACTCAGCAACGGTCAAAAAACGAGCTTTGTTTATTTGAACTTTTATTTTTATTTTGACCTTTAGCATAAAGTTATGACATCATTTTTGCAAAATACAACAATTATAATTTATTTAGGGGTGCCCCAAGGAACCATTCTAGTCCCTTTTTAATTTGTTTCTACTAAAATTTGCCAAATTCGCCAAAAACTTGCAAAATCGTTCTATAACCATAAAATATGTTTTCCATTGACCAAATTTTGTATTTTTCTTCATAGATGATGCACCAGCGCTTACCAGGACTTTTGGCCGACATAACAAAATCCAGAGTGACCCATCACCTCCTAATGCAAGATCCAGAACTCCAGGATCATATTAAAGCAATGGAGCACAGAGAAATCGTATCACAATCACCTGTTTCTTTGATAACACCGTATCACACAGCCTTAATTGTAATCGCTGCAGCATCCGCGTTTGTCATTTGTATTTTGACACTTTTGGTTATTTTGTATAAGAGAAAAGCACATTCAATGTCCCCAAATAAAATACCTGAAGATGGTGTTTTCTTGTCGAATAACAGGCCTATTTACATTGAGCTGCCGAATGAGAAGTATAGCTCTTTAGAGGCGAAGGCTTAATGTGTTTAATTGTATTTTTCTTTGTAAATATTGTAGTTTTAAGGTTATTTTAAGGTCATTTAACATTGCCATTTCACTGTTTAAAAATCGGCATTACTAGTTTTTTTTGTAATTTATTTGGATTTAAAGCAATAATAAATTATTACCTGTAATACTTAAAGATGTTTTTTTTATTTTGTCATCAGCAATATTTTGTCGAGTACATTACTTGGTAAACAATGTACTATTAAGTGCAAATTTATTACTTGTGCAAACAAAAAGCTTTCAAACCTTTTTACGACTATGATGATGTTTTGTACTTAAATTAAAATATTTACGTTCAGTTATTTCTTAACAATTTTATGCTTCACAATTTTGAAGTAACTGCATCTTATTTGAGCGTTAAATCCAGCACATATTGTGTCTAATTCATTTTACTGTGAACACCAAACGTAAAATGTTATACTTTTACAACATTTGCGATTTTTTTATGTTAATTTTATCTATGTCAAATTTTATAGTAAATTCGGAATGGGTAGAAATATCTCAAAGTGCGAAACAAGTTCTTAAATCTTGGTCCACATCAACGGGTAAGTCATAGCTCATTATTTTATAAGCCTAAAAAATAAAAAAACAAAAAAAATGCAAAGAAAATGCAACAAAGAAATTATTTAATTTTTTTTTAATGTAAAAATCTCTATTAGCACCGACAACTTTGGTTTACGAAAACATAATGCGTCCCCCTATTCAGCAAACGACAACTACATCAAGTATGGCAGAAAAACGACTTTTTGTCATTGAGAACAATACCAAAATACCAGATTTTGTCGAAGATGAAAAAATGAATCCAAAAGAGGAACCCGAAAATGAAAAAATACAGTTTTTACCATTTTTGGAGTCGGTGCAACAGAATTTAATTAATGGAAGTAAACTGTCGCTAAATGGCAAAATTAATTTGCTTGCTAATTTGAGAGACCATCTTTTGTGTAACATTGGTAAGTAAGGCTTATTTACAACAAAAAACAGTAAGATGATTCTTCTTTAAAAATAAAAATAGTTTTTCTTTCTTAAAAAAATATATAAAAGTAAATTTTTGTTTAATTTGTTTCTGTTTAAAGTGTTAAGTAACTTTATGTTAAACAAGAGCGGGTTAGATCAATGAGAGGGATAGATCATTTAAAAAGTTAAACTTCACAGATAGCTAATTTTTTATGACTATTTTTATATAATTGTTACACATTTGATATGATACTCTTCGCAGTAGATTATTAAAAAGGTGCATTTTTTATTTTATTGAAAACAACGTAAAACTTATTTTTTTTTGTAAACGGGTGGGAACACAAAAAAATTACCATTTTTTATAGGGAAAAATTCGATCTTTAATTTTATTAAGAATATTTTTTTTCGTAAAGTTGATATTAAAATATGAATTTTTTTCTACTATGGGGGTGTTTTTAACCCTCTATTTATTATTTGATTTTTTTCCAAAAACAATAGGGCTCTTCCTCTAAATGGGATTGATTTTTGTGTTAAATCTCAAGTCGATCCGATAAACCGTTCTTGAGTTATGGTGGTCACAAATTTCGTTACAGACAGACGGACAAAAAATTAAAGTCTTAAAAAGTCATGAAACGAACGAATTTTTGCTCTAGGATAAATATTAACGATTTTAGAGAAGGTCCGAGTAATCGCAATATACTCTTTTGCGAAGAGTATAATAAGCACCTTGTAAACGAGCTTTTTTAACTTAAAACCCAACATCTGCCACCAAATGTCGTTTTTACTAATTTTTGTTTTTTTTTTGCAGACGACAAAATTAAAAACTTATGGGTACCTCAAAAATCATCCCGTCAAGCCCGAGGGTACGATGACCATGATATGGGGTTCCCATCAAACGAAGGAGCCCTAATGACGATTGGATTTTTAACATTCGCAGTATTTTTGATAAAACTAGTACTGGTACTTATGATGTTTTTATTAAACGTATTTCGGGAATTTTCAGAATATCTTTTCAGAAATTAATTCACGCTTTGAAACACAAGAAACATCATAACGGAAGTGTAATGGTGGTTACTACTTATAATGGACGGAAAAAACGAGATATTACGAATGATTACAAGATTTTGCAGATGATTGAGGAATTTAAGAATTAAATTTTTATAAGGTAAAATACCCAAATCTAAAAAAGGGTAATTGAAAAGTTGTGTAAGCACGATTTGTTGCAAATTGCTTTGGTAGAAATAAAAAAGACAAGATGTAATGTAATTTGCATTTATTTATAAAATTTTAAAGATATTACAAATGCACAATGAAATTTAAAATTAAACATTAAAAAAAATAGACTTGTTTTAATAAAATCTTGATTTTTTAAAAGTAGTTTTATTTAAAAATATAAATTGTCTGTATTTTGCAAAATAAAAAATGTTTTAGTTAAAATCTTCTTTCTTCGATAGTCTTAGGTAGAATCCAATTGATTTTTCGTTTCTTCAATATTGCAGTTTTTAATCGTTGAATTTTGATCCAGTTTGAAATTTCTGAAATAAAATAAAGATTTTAGATAATTTAATAATTCCAAAACCGAAACAAGAAATAAATTACGTTTTCCTAAAGAAGAGAAAACTCACCTTATATTTTTGTAGAATCCTTCTTTTTAATACAAATATCTTTTTTCCGGTATGTCCAAATAAAGTCCAAATGAAGATTCCTATTTTTGGCGTATTTTTGATGTTCTGTAAATTTTGCATTGCATCATCTTTCTTTAGTTTTCTTCTTTAAGATTAATGCTCATCGATCTTCTTTATCTACTGTTTTTTCGAGGCTTCCAAGTTTAAGTGAAGATTTCTATTTTTGGTGTGATTTTGATGTTGTGTAAATTTTGCATTGTATCTTATTTCTCCAGTTGTCTTCTTGAAGATTCATGTTCATCTAATTTCTTCATCTACAGCTTCTGCGAGACTTCCATCCATTTTGATTCTTCATCCAAACTTTTAACACTTCTGTTAGGCGTTTTTTCTTTATTTCTTTAAAAATGATGCAGTAATCTTCTTTTTTCACTTCACTGTCCTCTACGATGTCCTGTCCATTTATCTTCTTTTCTTTTCTTCTGCATAGATTGATTTTTGTTGATTGTTATTCATCTGTAAATATAAATTACAATTTAAACATAGAATCAACGAGAAGAAAAATATTGTAATTCTTTTTTTGAAAAGGAGGTTAACTCACCTTTTATTTTGTGATAATGTTTCATAATCCAAACATCCATTTCGATTGATTTTTCTCCATCCAAGACTTCTTCATTCTTCGTCCAAGTCTTCCACTGTCCTCCATGGCGATTGGCCGTCTTCTTTTTTTCAATAATGGTCCATCCATCTTCTTTCTTCATCAAGGTCTTCAAAAATCCTCTGCAGCAGTCGTCCGTCTTCATTTCTTCATCTTAAGCTTCAATATAGTCCTTAGTAATGTTCTTTAATGTTCTTTTTTTAATCTGGTGATCCAATGGTCCTTTGCGGCGCTTTTCAATTTTCATTTCTTCATCTGAGGTCTTCCTTCGAGTTCTGCGTAGTGTCCATCCGTCTTCGTTTCTTCATCTTTGGTTTTGATAATTCCTTGTGATGTACTTTTGTGTTTTGACATTGCTTTGCGCCGTAAATAGAGTTCCTTTCTGCATTTTAGGTTTCAGTAGTTCTTTGTGATGTCCTGTTGTGTTTGTTTCTTCATCTAGGGTTCCAATGGTTCTATACGATGCTGATCCATCTTCTTTCTTCATCCAAATTCCAATGTTGTTCCGTGATGTCCATCCACCTTCTTTCTTCATTCAAGTCTTCAACGGTGCTTAACGTCGTTCATCCCTCTTCTTTTCTTGATCTTAGATTTCAATAGCCCGTCGTTTTGTTCATTTACGTTAATTTTCTTCATCTAGAGTTTTAATGGTTCTTTACGGCACTTGTCCGTTTTCTTTCCATGATCTGAAGTCCTCGTCGGTGTCCATCCATCTTCTTTCTTCACCTAAGGTCCGCTGCGGTGTCCATCCATCTTCATCTAAGGTCTTCGTCGGTGTCCATCCATCTTCTTTCTTCATCCAAGTGCGGTGGCCATCCATCTTCATCTGAGGTCCTTGTCGGTGTCCATCCATCTTCTTTTTGCATTTAAGGTTGGCTTTTTCATCCATCCATCTTCTTTTTTCATTCAAGAACGGTGTCCATTCAACCATCTTCTTCTGAGGTCCTTGTGGGTGTCCATCCATCTTCTTTCTTCATTCAGGCTTCTTTGCGGTGTCCATCCATCTTCTTTCTTCATTCAGGCTCCTCTGCGGTGTCCATCCATCTTCTTTCTTCATCTAAGGTCCCCTTCGGTGTCCGTCCATCCATCCATCTTCTTTCTTCATCATAGGCTTCACGGGTCCTTCTGAGAATCCTTCGTGATGTATTTTTATGTCCGTTTCTCCGTCTTGGGTTGCCATGGTCTGATCATTTGCGGCGATGATACATTTCGTTTTCTTCATCTGTCTTCAGTCCAAGGTTCTTCGATGTCCATGATCCTTTCTTGAAGTTGTTTTTGAGTTGTACATTTAATGCTGTCGTATTTGGTGCCCATTCTTCATTTTTATCCAACGCTTGATTAATCCAAGAGGTCCATCCATCTTCTATTCTTCATCTAAGGCTTCAAGAGTGGATTCGGCGGTTCATTTTTTATCCAGGGCTTCATTAGTCGTTTAAAATGTGCATTCTTTGTTGAAGGCATAAAGGTCGAAAGTTGTCATCATTCTTGTTTCCAACATTAGTTTGCGTTGTTCGTTTGTCTTCTTTTCTTCATCCACTTCATTTCTTCATCAAGGGCTTCACAGGTCCATCCATCTTCTTTGTTGATCGAGGTCTTTTTTGTCCTTTCTGGTGTGTGATTGTCTTCATCTCTTTATGGTCCATTCCTCTTCTTTTTTGATCCAAGACATCGTAGGAAGTAGTTCATCATATTTTTTATCGAGGTTGTTAGTTCTTTGTGATGTGGGGTTGTCTTCATATTTTCATCTAGGGCTTCATAGGTCCATCCATCTTCATTTTTGATCCAAGGCTTCATAGGGAGTATTCCAACCATGATCGAGGTTTTCGTCACACTTTTGGGGTCCGGTGGTCTTCATTTTTTCATCTAGGGCTTCATAGGTCCATCCATCTTCTTGTTTGATCCAAGGCTTCATCAGTCCTTTGTGGTGTCCAGTTGTCTTCATATGTCTTCATCTAGAGCTTCACAGGAAATGGTCCAACCATCTTCTTTCTTGATTCTTCTTTTTTGATCCAGGCTTTCTCAGTCCTTTGTGGTATGGGGTTGCAAGGTAAATGGTCCATCCATCTTCTTTTCTTCATCTAGGGCTTGATAGGAAGTAGTCCAACCATCATCTTTTTTGATCACCGTTGTCAGTCCTTTGTGGTGTAGTGGAGTTGTCTTCAGTTCTTCATCTAGGGCTTCAAAGAAGATGGTCCATCCATCTAGTCCTTTGCGGTATCTGATGTCTTCGTTTCGTCATCAAGGGCAATTCTACGACGTCCATCCGCTTTGTTTCTTCATTAAGGGCTTGAATAGGCAGAGCATCCATCTTGAAATCTTGATCTGAAGCGGAACCTGGTCCATACATTTTCTTTTTTCGTCTTAGGCTTCTTGTTGTTCATTGGGCTGACTTCCATCCATTATCATTTTTTCATCTAAGGCTCTCGGCGTTGTCCATCCATCTTTGAATGGTCCATCCTCTGCTAGAAAGTCTACCGACGTTGTGTCATGGCCTGGTAAAGTCAAAAAACCAACAACATTGGACCAAGTGATGTCTTGGAATGGTAGAATCAGCTTAAGGAAGAATCCTCTTGGTCATCTTAGAAATCAACAGCATTTTGGACTTGGCAAATTGGGAGGAACCAACATACGAAAGAAATCCTAAAAAAAAGTTAGTTTCGACGCCCCTTTTGGCCGTTTTAGGCTTTTTGCTTATGGTTCCATTATATTATTGCTTTTTTCACAAGTCTTTAATTTTAATATCTCGACCGGGAAAGCTAAAAATGATTTTGGTGGTTTTTTTATATAATGAATCAGTTACCTTTGAAAATTGAGAAGTTTCACTTTTAGTTTTTGGATATTATGAAAAAAATTGTCCTTTCCTAAATTGTTTGCAGTAAGAAGCCTAAAAAGTATGGTATTGTCGAGAAAATAATTCATTTCTTTACCAATTTTTATATGCTGTCTTCCGAAGAACCTTATTTTCGATGGTTCTTTATTTTTGTAGCTAAGTAGATATTGTTAAACAAAATTATGATTTTTAAAAAAGTGTTGTCCCAAATAGTCGAGATGGAACTTTCAGCGTCCTAAAAAGTATTTGCGTTGTCGAGAAAAATAATTCATTTTGTTACCAAGTTTCTTTTGTGGTTTTTCATCATCAAAAAGATTTTTTTTAATCTGTTTTTTAGTTAATATTTCTACCAAATAGGACGTTCACTGTGCACCGAAGCAAGGAAGATTTTTTTATTGTGTCCTTATTCCTGAAAATCATGTTTATTCCGAAAAATATACAAAAGCTACCTTGTATGTTTGGTGGGTTGATTTCTCTTTTAGAAATGGTTTTACGGCTTTTGGATGGTTCTTTATAGCAGCCTGAAAATGAGTTTTATTCCAAAAAAAATTGAAAATCTACCTTGTCTCCTAAACAGGATTGGATTTATTTAATGTGCACTTTGAAAAATAGCTTGAAGACGTTCGGATGGTAGAAACTTGTGGAGTATATCCTGAAAATCAGTTTTATTCCCAAAAATAGTGTAAAGCTACCTTGTTTTGCGAATTGGTATTTTTTCTAATTTTTGCCAGCATTGTTCAAAATGGTTTGGCGTTCATTTTCATTATGTAGATCTTGTAGGACCTCTTGTGGAAATTGTGTCTATTTTTGCCTGAAAATCATTTTTATTCCGAAAGATATTTAAAATCTACCTTGTCCCTTAAACTGGATTGGTCTAATTAAATTTGCACTTTAGAAAATGACTTGAAGACGTTCGAATTGTAGAAACTTTGTCGATTGTCGCCTGAAAATCAGTTTTATTCCAAAAAGAAAAGCTACCTTATTTTGTGAATGGGTGTTTTCTGTTTAAATTTTTGTCTGCATTTTTTTAAAAATGGCGTTCATTTTGTAGATTTGGTAGAACCTCTTGTAGAAATGTTGTCTGAAAATCAACTTTATTTCGAAAAAATATTCAACTGCTACCTTTTTTTTATGTGGAAATGTTTTTGCATTTTATTAATAACTTTGGCATTTGCTGTAAATCTGGCGGTTTTAATAAGTCCTGAAAATAACTTTTAGTCCAAAAAAAATATTGAAGAACTACCTTGGTCTCGAGCTAGTTTATAAATTTTTGTGTTTGATGATAGATTTAGAAATGTGAATTTCTTTAAACAGGTTTAAGGTGATTTTTTTGTAGATCAATCGTTATCTGAAAATCAGTTTTACTCCACAATAATATTTGTAATCTACCTTTTTTTTAGTGATTTTTATCAGAACAGAATTCCTAAAAATTGGTCCCACATTTTCGCGATGTCTAATGTGACCTGAAAATTAGTCTTATTCCAAAAAATATTTAAAATCTACCTTGTAAGATATTTTTTCATGCATGATCTGTATCAGAATTCCTGGAAAATGGCTTCAGATTTTTCGAGATGTCTAATGTGATCTGAAAATCAGTTTTATTCCAAAAAAATATTTGAAAGACTACCTTGCGATTTGGTTTTAAATGTTTGATATTAGCATTTTGTCACCGTTGGAAACCGAATAGAAGTTTTGTTTTACCTGAAAATCAGTTTTATCCACACAAAAAAAATTAAAACGGTACCTGGGCCTTGATTGGAAATGTTTTCGTATATTCTCTTGAGGAAGTTTTCGAAAAGGACCTTCCGGGAAAGTTTCTATAAAATATTTTGGTTTGGCACAAAAATTTAATTTACTTGCGTTTTTCGATTTCCTTTAGTGTAGTTTTTAAAAAGTTTTATAGATGTGCAGATTTATTTCAACATGCATTACGAGCAGTTTTTTAACCTTTTGCGTGCAAGTTTGATATTTTCATTTAGAAGAAAGCAGTCTTAAGTGATGCGTCTGTAAAATTAGATTATTTCCAAAAAAGTACAAAAATCTACCTGGTACTCTTGGATGATTGTATTTTCGCCAAAAATAATCATTTTTCTTAGAGCTGCTTAAGGGGAGGCTTCCTATAAAATATAAGGGCGGATTTGCACAAAATATTACAAATACTTGCGTTTCATTATCATAAAAAAGGATTCTCGTATTTTTCAGTTTTTAAGTATTCCCTTTGGGGAAATGGAGCGCCAAAAATGATTCAAACCTAATCATTTTAGATAAGTTTCTAGCGATTTTTGAGTTTTCTTATTTGTAAGGGGAGAGCGAACGACCACCAAAGTTGACCAAAGAGCAGCATCTTCCAGACAGACCAAAACGACCAATGATGATTTTCCCAAGTTGCGAACTTTTGCTGTAAAACATGTTATCGTCCCACAAAGTAAAGAAAAATCTACCTTTTGTTTTAAGTAACTGTGTTTGCCACGTGTTTTTGCATATGCCCGACCTTGACATTTAATTTTGGCCACCTTAATAAGAGTTTATGTCCTTGATTGTACTTTTAACCGTTAATTATTGCCAGCTTCTCTGTAAATCAGAATTATACACCAAAAATGTCCGTAAACTTGTTGCGCAAACGCAATAGACATGCGCACTGGCGTTTTTTCTATTTCATAACTTTTCTAAACACCATAACTAAAAGAAACACTTGATCTGCCTTTTTCATTTGCCAAAAATGTTGGGATTGTTGGATTTTATTGAATTTGGTGTATTTTATGGAGATAAAAGTCCTATTGATTTAAAATGGATTGACCTGGAAATAAACGACTTCGATAATACAAAAAACAGACATTTTATCGTTTAATCTTTGTTTTTAGCAAAACCTTGTCCTTACCTGACTAACAAATGGTGTTTTTCCTTGCTCGCAAAGAGCTACCAAAGAAAAAAAAACGTCTTAGTGATGTGGGATGAATGATTTTGCTCTGAATAGTGCCATTTGGAATTAAGCAGCTACCAAAACATTTTAAATGGTTTCCTAAGATTCTGTACATTAAGAAGGGTTGAAAAAAGGTTTAGCGCCCGCAATATTGAACATAGAAGCCCATTTTTGACTTTTAGAGACCTTAGAATGCTGAAAGTATAACATAAAACTTATAGACTAAATTCTACTTTTAAACGTTTAAATAAAAAGTACCTTTCAAGAGACCAGCTGACACCTCGTTGTTTTGTAACGTTTCGGACGTTGGAAAGCATCTCCAGCGCATTTTCAAGTCAGCAAGGTCTGCCAACCTGTAGGAAAATTCATTTCCCATAGAAAACATTTAATTCTAACGTAATAATACTTGAAAATAAGACATGTTACTACGAATTGCCTGAAAAGATTAACACACTCGAGATTTGGCTAATTTTTAAGATAATTAGTAATAACAATGCAACAAAATCAAATATTATTAAAGATCCAACAGCTCTAATGTTGCAATGACCTTTAAGTCGCACCAGTATAGCACGAGTTAAGGTCATTACAAAATTAGTGCGGTTTTCAAGTTTCTAGTTTAAGATAACGTTACCAACTCGTTTTGGCCTTACTAAGACATCTCCGGTGACACTTTTATTTCACCTGGAGCAGACAAACTTCACCTCGGTCGTGACAAACATTCGGTGCGCCAAACACGTGTGCAAACAAACCCTGTTGTGCCGCCATGGTGCAAACACCTTTATAGCCTCCATTTCGTACATGTAAATTCAAAATAATTAGTAAAAAGGAACATAGGTGTAAATAAGGTACTGAAGATCAAAAATATTATTCAAGTCTTTTTATTACTGAATGTATCACTGTACAAAAAACCTATATTATTACTATTAAAAAAATTGTTTTACTTAAGATTAAGATACTTTACAAACCAAAAGGAGTCCTCCAGGCTACCTCCAGACCCCAGTTAGGTTGCCTCAGGTACTGTAATAAAAAAAATTACATAGTATCGCATATCACAGGCAGAATCTCACTAATTGTCCATTTTTAAAACATAAGTTAATTATCTAATTAAAGGAGATCTAACAGATTTTAATTGAGACATAAAACTATCTATGCTGTTCGTTAGGTCCTCGCAGGTCCGTGTGTCCCAAACAATTTGAGTGTTATTATTTGGATGCGTCATCGTTGATTTTATCTCCAGCCATTTCGACCTTCGTTCTTGTTGTTTTTGACGCAATTCTAGCTCGGCTCGAGAAAGGGCGTTGGCTAGCACGGCTTGAATGAAGAGATTTTTGCGTTTTTGACGCTTACAATGCGATTTCTTGCATCTTACTTTGCTGATCCACTCAGTAAGCTCAGAGGTTTTAATTGGGGACTGTTTATTATGTAATAGTACTCCCATTTGAGTGTAAAAAATTTAAAATCTCTCCAAGTAAGCGTAAATTAGTGAATTGTACACACCTGAGTAATTATACAACGTGTTTTGGTAGTTTTGGAGCCTTCAAATGATGTTTTCTTTGGAGATGCGTCAGGAACAGGCACAGCACATTCTATAGCACGATGATTCAGTCACAATGGCGAATTTTCGACCTGCGACGCTTTTATACCCAGGTCACCCGAGGACGATGTAATGCTACGCGCAGAACGAAAACTAGTTCCACTAAAAATATTCCGTATTTTAGTAATTTCCGATGTTTTTTCAAAATTTTAGGGATATTTCGACTCACTTTCGAAAGAGCAACACTTTTGGTTGAAAAAATTCAAGTTTTTGATTTGTTTAAAGGGAAAAAGTTGAAATTTGTTTGGGTTTCCATGGCGGAGTAGTTGTTTGGGGTCGTGACGTAGCGTGACGTAAAATCAATGGTACCTGCGATCCTTTTAAAATGTTTATTCGAGAAAGTTCATATTTTTAATCTTCTTTAATATTTCTCGTTAAAAATATTGCAAATTTGATTGTGGGAGTTGTAAACAATGCTAAATATTACGAAATACATTTATTTTTAATTCCTAGTTGGTTTTATTTACATTTTTACCTAAATTAATCTTACTTAGAGCTTTTTTGTAATGATTTAAACCCGTTTTTCATGTTTTTAAGTTTATTGGAGGGTTTTTCTGGAAAATCCTCTTGTTCTTAAGATGACGCATGAGATATTATAGCTTTCTGGAAAAATACAAATTGTTTAGACATTAAAATACAATTATTTGACAACGAAAATTGCTATTTAAACAAGTTTCTAATTCTTTTGTATTTGAGTACCAAACAAAATTTATTTACCTTGAAGGGGTTTAAAGCATGGGTAGCTTGCAACCCTAAGCTTCTCAGAAGGACAAGGGGAGCAAAATCTGTATTATACAACCTGTGTAGACCATCTACAGCGAACATTGTTGGTACGTTATGCAGCTGCCGTTCTCTTTCATATGATTTTAGATAATTTAAATCATCTAAGAAGAAAAAAAAGTGCGAGTTAGATCACTGAATGGATTGGATCAGTGAGTGGGATAGATCATTTAAAAAGTTACACTTCGCAGATAGCTCTTTTTAATGACTATTTTTTTATTGTTATATAATTGTTACACATTCTATATTGTCTTTAAATCCATTTAATAAGCTCGGAAACGAAGTTTGGTGTAAGTGACGCGAGTTCTACTTTTTTGAACTTTTTCCATTTTTGTCCAAGGACAAAAATCGATATAATTTCAAAGGGGATCTCATGACTTATTTTGCAAAAATTAAACTAAAGCCCTTATACCAAAACTGATTGCGGATTTGTTTTTAACCCTATTTAATAAGACAAGAAACAAATTTTGGTATAAATGTGGCAACTTTGAATTTTTTGATTTTTTTCCATACCTACCCCTTAGAAAAATGGCCAAAAACACCGATTTTTGGGAAAATTATTTTTTAAGCGGATTTTATGTGGAACTACCCCAATCGAATTGTATTAGCGTTATTTTGTAGGAATGTTAAAATATTTGCACATTATTGAATCAGCAAATTTGGAAAACGCAAAAACAGGAGAAATTTTCCAAAATTTTTCATGTAGGTATCACACAAAATTTAACATATTTTAAAAACGCTCTTATGATAAAACTAAATGTAGATTTGTCTTTAAATCCATTTAATAAGCTCGGAAACGAAGTTTGGTATAAATGTGGCAACTTTGAATTTTTTGATTTTTTTCCATACCTACCCCTTAGAAAAATTGCCAAAAACACCGATTTTTAGGAAAATTATTTTTTAAACTTATTTTATGTGGAACTACTCCAATCAAATTGTATTAACGTTAGTTTGAAGAAATTAACCAATATTTGTACGTTATCGCATCTGCAAATGTGGAAAACGCAAAAATAGGTGAAATATTCCAAAATTTGTCTTGTAGGTATCACCCAAAATTTATCATTATTTAAAAAAGGCTCTTATGATAAAACTTAATGTGGAGACTATATGATACTCTTCGCAGTAGATGATTAAAAAGGTGCATTTTCAATTTTATTTAAAAAAACGTAAAACTTATTTTTTTTTTGTAAACGGGTGTGGATACAAAAAAAATACCAAATGCTTTTTTATAGTGAAAAATACAATCTTTAATTTTATTATAAATATTTTTTTTTGTAAAATTGATATTAACCGAAATATGAATTTTTTTCACTTCACTTTGGGGGTGGTTTCTACCCTCTATTTATTATTTGATTTTTTTCAAAAACAATAGTTTTCTTCCTCTAAACGAGATTGATTTTTGCACCAAATCTCAAGTCAATTAAATAAACCGTTTTTCAGTTATCGTGATAACAAATTTCGTTACAAACAGACGGACAAAAAATAAGTCTTAAAAAGACATGAAACGAACGAATCTGCAAAAACTTTTGCTCTAGGATGAATATTTACGATTTAAGAGAAGGTACTATATACCAAATGCAATATACTCTTTGACTTTGTTTGCGAAGAGTATAATAAACAAGGTTTCATTGCGAGATTTTTAGTTTTTTCTTACCTATGCTACTTCCGGAATAAATAGCCTCCCCTAGACATTTTGTCAAGGACGTTACGTCCCCAAAACCCAAATTAACCCCTTGTCCAGCTAAGGGATGGACACGATGTGCAGAATCACTGCAAAAAATAAAATTATAATAGTTACTTGTGTTCCTAGGACTTAAAGTATATTTTTTGCACTAAGAAATAAAATAAATGTTATTTTTTTTTAATTAATTTTTTTTTCAGCAAATTGACGTGTTTTAATAACCTACCCCACTAAAGCAACCCCCTTGGAGACATAATTCGTGGAAAGGCCAAAACCCAGCGGAAAAGCTGCTCTTGAATTTTCTTGGACATGTAAAATATTTGGGGGTAGTTGTTTATCTTTTGACGAAGGGCAGTTTATTGAGTTTAGTAAAAGATCGACGAATTTTGTTGTTTCTGTCACTATTGAGTTGGGGTTATGGATTTTCCACTAAAATAGTAAATTTTTTAATTTTTTTTTAATTTAAAAAATTGTCATAAAATAAAAAAAAATACATACCAAAGCATCGTTAACCGAGTCGACAAATTGATCTTCTGGCAATTTAAGAAGAATCCTTGCTTGCGAAGGGGTAGTTGACCAAACTAGCGAACTTAAATTATCATTAAGCTAAAAAAAATTTTTTTTAAAATTTAGAAGAAATAATTTTTTTTTTTATTTAAGGGCATAAAAATGTAACTTACTGGTAGAATTGCGATAGGTCCAGTCGGTAAAAAACGCTGCCAGGCTACCACATTTTTTGTGGGCTACAATAAAAAAAAATAGAAATTTAAAAAATTCCAAAAAAATCAAAATTTACCTCTGACAGTTTAAGGGTAGCAACTACCCCCATTTGCTCATAATTCCATGATAAATAATGCACCCCCATGGCTTTTCGGACTTGGGAATTAGCTCCATCGCACCCCAGCTAAAAAATACGTTTTTAAGTTTAAAAAAAACTCAAGTTAAAAAAAAACAATTTAGGATATTTTAAAAATACTGACACCACCAGATGTTTGCATTCATTTTTATAAATAAAAATACGTTGGGAAATAAGATGAATTTATATCTGCACAAAATTAAAGTACAAATAAAACATGCAATATTATTATTAGGGATCAATCCCAATTTGTAACAAGAGCGGGTTAGATCAGTGAGTGGGATAGATCATTTAAAAACTTAAACTTCGCAGATAGCTCATTTTTTATGACTATTTTTTTTTTTATATATAATTGTTACACATTCTATATGATAATCTTCGCAGTAGATAATTAAAAAGGTGCATTATTTATTTTATTAAAAACAACGTAAAACTTATTTTTTTTGTAAACGGGTGGGGGTACCAAACAAGTTTCCAAATGCTTTTTTATAGGGAAAAATACAATCTTTAATTTTATTAAGAATATTTTTTTTCGTAAAGTTGATATTAATGAAAATATGAATTTTTTTAACCCTGTATTTATTACTTGATTTTTTCCAAAAACAATAGGGTTCTTCCTTTAAATGGGATTGATTTTTGTGTTAAATCTCAAGTCGATTCGATAAACCGTTCTTGAGTTATGGTGGTCACAAATTTCGTTACAGACAGACAGACGGACAAAAAATAAAAGTCTTAAAAAGTCATGAAACGAACGAATCTGCAAAAAAAAATTTTGCTCTAGGATGAATATTAACGATTTTAGAGAAGGTCCGAGTAATCGCAATATACTCTTTTGCGAAGAGTATAATTGTAATACCCAAGTATTTCAGTTTGTTTTAATTTTGTGAAATTAAACTTAAAAATAGATCGAAGATGACTGCGCTTCTTAAAATTTAACACTTCCAGTGCTAAGTGGGCTGTTAAATTAGATCATTATCCAGTTTTTATGCCGGTCATAAAATGCGTTTCGATTTTGTAAACTATTCGCAGACACCTTAAAAAATCCAAAAAATGTTTTTTTACACAACGCAGGAAAATTCCAAATTCTTGTAAAATCCTTATTTTTACCCTAGTGCGGACAATATTTTCGTTTTAAATTTTATGTTTACGTAAATAAAATTTCACCAAAGGTACAAATTTTTAAAATTACAAAAAAAAAAATTAATGCAATAAGAAAAAACATAATATTTTGAGCATTTTAAAAGAAGTAAAGTAGTGCTGCCATCTTGTGCAATTTTCTTGGACAATATTGATTTTATTGGGCACTGGTAGATGTCGCTTCGCCTTAAAATACCCTTAACATTTCGTAACAATTTTCATAAATTCAAAAGAAATTTTAAAAGATAGGGTACTTTTTCAACAAACGATAAAAATAACAATTTTATTAGTTTTCCTATAAAAATATTTAAAGTTTTTACAAGAAACTACAGTTTATTTTAATGCCAAAACCCAATAAACATTAGTAATATAAACCAAATTTCGAAGTGAATTTAAACAAACTAAAAATACATCTTAACCTTTGAGTAGAAATTTAATTTAAAGTGAAACATACATTATATAAAAAATCGAGCAAAAATTTAAAATGCCTCTAACACCAAAAGGTGCATTTGTAAGCATCGATTACGATGAAACTAATTTAAATTTTTCGGACGAAACTGGCATTGAGTTAGCCTCTAGTGAAAGTGTTTCTTCGATTTCAAGTGCTGAGGAATCCGAAACTATTTTTGATGGCATTGAACATACTGAGTAAGTAAAAAAAAAATTAAAATTGTTTAAAAACAAGAGCGGGTTAGATCAGTGAGTGCGATAGATCATTTAAAAAGTTAAACTTCGCAGATAGCACATTTTTTATGACTATTTTTTTTATTTTTATATAATTGTTACACATTCTATATGATACTCTTCGCAGTAGATGATTAAAAAGGTGCATTTTTTATTTTATTGAAAACAACGTAAAACTTACTTTTTTTTGTAAACGGGTGGGGATACAAAAAAATTACCAAATGCTTTTTTATAGGGAAAAATATAGTCTTTAATTTTATTAAGAATATTTTTTTTCGTAAAGTTGGTATTAACGAAAATATGAATTTTTTTCTACTTTGGGGTTGTTTTTAACCCTCTATCTATTACTTGATTTTTTTCAAAACCAATAGGGCTCTTCCTCTAAATGGGATTGATTTTTGTGTTAAATCTCAAGTCGATCCGATAAACCGTTCTTGAGTTATGGTGGTCACAAATTTCGTTACAGACCGACAGACGGACAAAAAATAAAAGTCTTAAAAAGTCATGAAACGAACGAATCTGCAAAAATTTTTGCTGGGCTGAATATTAACGATTTTAGAGAAGGTCCGAGTAATCGCAATATACTCTTTTGCGAAAAGTATAATAACTTGTTTTTTTTAGGGAGACCAAAGCATCTCAAGAAATCTGGAGTGACACCGAAATCTGGACTGAGTTACAGGTAAATCAACATAAAAAAATATTCTTCCACAAAAATATTTTTTTTGCAGAATCTACCATTTTTTGACGAAACTCTGGAACTTTTAAACAACGAGCAAATCCAGAACATTTTAAACAAACCTAAAATACATCGAACAGCTCTTCTTTTAAGTGTATGGCTTAGCAAAAACACAATTCTCAAATCATTAATTAGTTTTGGAGCCGATATTTCAATTTCAGACTCCCAAGGAAGGTAAAAATGACTGCTAAAAGATTTAAAAACAAAAAAATAGTATATTAAAACATAGTTTTATAAGGAACGTTTTATAGCACGCGTCCAGGTTTGGAAAACAAGCTTTCCAATGGACAAGTGCTAAAAGACGCCTTATAAAACGAGTTTTTTGTGCTATTTTTTATATTTGCATCATTTAATTTATTAAAAAGCATTTTTCATTTGAATTAAAAACTAAACTTAAAATTTTATTTTCATTGGATTGGCAACATTTTGAAGTAAAATGCAAATTTAGGTCAGACATATTGAAATGACATTTGTAAACTCACTTAATACTAAATGAATAGGCGTTTTTGAGAAAATGTAACCGTTGATATCGTTTCTCCAATTCTTCTAGTTATTCTTTTTAGTCTCTACAAAAAACTATGTCCCTTGATAGTTTATAATAGTAAAATTTGTAAATAAAAAGTACCTTGCAAGGGAATTCATCTTTTTGCATGTGGAAAACCAACCAAATAAAATAAAATTTTGGGTTTAATAATGAATTCAGTAACCTTAAAAAACCAAATTTTGAGTTTCAAAAGAACGCAAATTAAAAAATAACTTTTTTCTAACCTAGGTCTCTTCTGCACTTGGCAGCGTGTATTGGAAACTTAGAAGCTCTCCAACTTTTGGCTATAACAGGTCTGGACTTGAACATTTACGACCAAAGTCAGAAAATAACACCTCTACACTGCGCGGCTTCAAAAAGCCACTTTAAGTGTCTTAAGTTCCTTATAAGCGCAGGCGCAGACGTTAACGCATCTCTATCATACAAATCCCCTCTTCACTACGCGGTACAAAGCAGCTCAGTAGAGTGCGTTCGATTATTACTCGAAAACCAAGCGATTCCTAGCACAACCCAAGTCTTTGCCGAAACCCCTTTACATGTAGCTGCCGGATTAGGCTCAAGCGAAATCGTAAAACTACTATTAACTCACGGGGCTGCAGTTAATATTCAGTGTGGCGACAGTAAGCTAACGCCACTCCATCTAGCGGCTGAGGACGGCGACGCGGAGTGCGTTCGATTGCTCCTTGACGCAGGCGCAGACGTTGGGGCTAAAAATCATAAACGCCAGACGCCTGCGCATATCGCAGCGTTCTCGCAATGCAGTGAAACTCTTGAGCTTTTGCTACAAAGAGGTGGAGCTTACAGGGTGCGTTTATCTTTAATATCTTGCGTATAGACAAATATGGGGCTGCGCCACCAACGTCACCACAAGTACCAAACAAAACCTTTAAGTTTATAAGGACTATACCGAAAGTTTTGTTAAGATACGACAAGTGGTTTCGCTACAGTACATTTTTTCCTCGCGAGCTGCAAGGAAACGCGGTATACCTCTTTTTGGCTTATTCTTTACATAAAACCCCCTTGAAGCTTATTTCCGAATTTTTTTATGTACATTTATGATTGGTCGCGGTTTTAAATGCGATTTACAAAATTCCACTACCGAACAGACCCAAAATTCTGGGTCATTAAGTCTACTTTTGTGCCTTCCGCAAAAATTGGGTTGTCCAACACAAAATAATTTATTTCACATTTAACTGTTTATGTAAGATTCTTTAAATTGGAGTCATTTAATTGCATTAGAATGTTTTAATCTTGCGGTGTGTCACTTGTGCATTTTCCGCGGGTTTTAACTGACGCAAAGCATCCATGTATTTCCAGGACACTCCGCCTGTTTTTGATAGACCTGTCTTAGGATGGGCGCTAAGACTGATGGGCGGTCCATGTTTGAATTTCAAGAAACAGCAGGAAATAGTCTGATGTGGTGCATCGTCGCCAAGAGTAAAAATCAACTCGGCAAGACATTGTTGCTGAGATAATTTTCTTTGCTCGAGTACATTTTTTTGAAAACTCTCCAACTTAAAAAAATTACTGTGGCTTAAATACTTGTCGTATCGTAACAAAACTTTCGGTATAGTCATAATAAACTTGAAACTTTTGTTTGGCGCAGTGGTGCCGTTGGTGGCGCCCCCTATTTGTCTATATGCAGAACATAAAGACAACCCTTATTATTTTTTTGCAGAACTTGGCCAACGAAGTAGATGTTGATGGACGTACTCCATTACACAGTTCCATAGTAAAAATATCGGCTACTTTTGAGTGCGTCAAGATTCTAGTTAAACACGGGGCAAACGTAAATAAACCCGACGCTTTTGGATATACCCCTCTTCACTTAGCTGCTCTAAACGAATTTTCGCAATGCGTCTTGTTTTTGTTGACAAACGGAGGCGACGTTAACGCCCGGACAAAAGGCGGGGTCTCCGTACTGTCGTTCATAACCCGGAAAACTCCGGACGTAATCCCAAAGTACATTGCGCAGTTCGACGCGTCGATTAAGCTAAACGATCATGAAATCGGCGATGTTGACTGTGAAATTAAGTTGGATTTTCGGGTTTTGGTTCCTACGATGTTTAACAAAGAAACTGAACTACTTTTGAACTTTATAGACGTTGGACATAGAGACATTTTAAAACATCCTTTATGTGAAACCTTTTTGTTTTTGAAATGGAGACGCATTAGGAAGTTTTTCTTGTTTAGTTTGTTTTATCATTTGCTTTTTGTTGTTGTTTATACTTTATATGCTAGAGAAGTGTATTCTAGAGACTGTCCCTACGAAAATGGGTTAAATTCGACGCTTAATAATAACACTGTAAGTATTTTTAGATATGAGAAAAATTACCCTTTTTCGAAGCTGCGAATTATTATACTTTTTGCAAACAAATGTCTGTTTGTTCGGAACTTTTCTAAAATCGTTAATATTCACCCCAGAGCAGAAATCTTAGCAGTTTCGTTCGCTTCATGCTTTTTAAAACTTTTCTTTCCGTCTGTCTGAAACGAAATTTGTTACCACAATAACTCAAGAACGGTTTATTGGATCGACTTGAAATTTCATACAAAAATCAACTTCATTTAGGGGATAAGGCCTATTGTTTTTTGAATAAATTTGAACAATAAATAGGGGGCAAAAAGAACTCTCAAAGTTGAAAAAAAAATTCATATTTTGGCTAATATTAAAGATGTGCCAGTGGTATTTGACCAAGATTTTGACTAGGTATTTTTACCGTCATTTGATCACCCAAATTTGAAAAAATTGGTCAAATTCTCGGTTAAATTCTAAATATTTTTTTAATCTGCCACATTTTGCTAAATTTTTAATATTGTTGTCTTAATTTTGCTATTTCATTTTACACAAAATTGGCTTAGTGGGATTTATGCGTAAAAACATAGTATTTAGATGAACATAATTTAATTTTTCATATGACATCACCAAGGGTTCTCTTCATAAGTTTTTAAGAATTTGACCAAATTTGACCAGAGATTTTGACCATACCAAAATGATTTGGTCATAAGCAAATCTCTAGCTAATTTTAATTTTATAAAAAAGTATTCTGCATGGAATTAAAAAATGTACTTTTATCTATCAAAATGGATTTTACAATTTTTTGTACCCCAACACGTTTAAAAAAAATCAAATTTTAACCATTTTTAATTAAATAAATATAAATGCGCATCTTTCTTGCGAATAATAATGCATTGGATTACTGCAAAGAGTATCTTATGAAATTTTACTTTACTAAAAAAAATCAACCTTTGCAAAAAGTATCTTTTACTGATCTAGCCTATATTTTTTGTGCTTTATTAATTTTCTTGTAGACTAAAAAAGAACATAAATGCGACACTGGAACTACCGTTTTTATAACAAGCGGGTTTTTATTCATGTTAAACATCATGCTTTTAACGAAAGAATTATTCCAAATCGCACATGCTAGTATGTACTCGTTCAAATCATATTACAGGTAAACATTTTCCTATAATTTAACTTAAAACAATTTCAATTTCAAATTAAACCTTTTTAGAGAGTGGGAAAATTGGTTGCAGTGGTTAATAATCATAAGTGCTTTTTGCTGCATTAAACTAAACCCAAAAATGGATATCCGCGAAGAGGTGTTACCTTGGGAGCACCACATTGCAGCAATTGGGATATTCTTCGCATGGCTTGAAATGATGGTCATTGTTGGACGTTTCCCGATTTTTGGACTCTACATTCAAATGTTTACTACAGTTTCTGTTAATTTCGTAAAATTTATGGCAGCGTACACGTGTCTACTCTTCGCATTTGCCTTGAGCTTTGGAGTCATTTTTGCAAATTACCAGTCTTTTAAAGAACTAAAATGGAGCCTACTCAAAGTAATTATAATGATGTCTGGTGAATTAGAGTACGAGGATATCTTTTTTGACGAAGAGCAACCGATCACTGTAAGTTTATTAGATCTACGAGGGTTGTCTTTTATATCTTGCATATAAGACAAATAGGGGGCGCCACCAACGGCACAACAAGTGCCAAACAAACCCTTTAAGTTTATTACGACTATACCAAAAGTTTTGTTAGGATACGACAAGTATTTTAGCCACAATAATTTTTTTAAGTTGTGTCGACAAAATTTTTAAGCAACAATTTTTGACTACTTTCAAAGTAAATTATCTCAACAACAATGTCTTGCAGAGTTGATTTTTACTTTTAGCGACGAAGCACCACAACAGACTATTTTCTGCTGATTCTTAAAATTTAAACATGGACCGCCCATCAGTCTTAGCGCCCATCCTAAGACAGCTCTACCAAAAACAGGCGGAGTGTCCCGGAAATACATGGATGCTTTGCGCCCGTTAAAACCCGCGGAAAAGTCACAAGTGACACACCGCAAGATTAAGACATTCTAAGGTATTAAATGACTCCAATTTAAAAAATCTTACTTAAACGGTTGAATGTGAAAAAAATTATTTTCTGTTGGACAGGCCAATTTTTAGAGAGGCACAAAAGTAGACTAGTGACGCAGAATTTTGAGTCTGTTCGGCAGTGGAATTTAATAAATCGCATACAAAACTGCGAATGACCAATCATGAATTTACATTAAAAAAAGCGAAAATAACCGAAAAAGCTTCAAGGGGGTTTCATGTAAAAAAATAAAGCCAAAAAGAGGTATACCGCGTTTCCTTGCAGCTCGCGAGGTTTAAAAAAAATTAACTGTGACGAAACCACTTGTCGTATCTTAACAAAACTTTCGGTATAGTCTTAATAAACTTTAAGGTTTTGTTTGGCACTTGTGGTGCCGTTGGAGGCTCCCCCTATTTGTCCATATGCAAGATATAAAAGACAAAATATTTAAAAATGATTCTATGTTTCTTCTAGTACAAGTACACTGCCCAAATAATGTTTTTGGGCTTCGTGGTTTTGGTAACCATTATTTTAACAAACCTTATGGTCGGTTTAGCAGTTTCCGACATTCAAGGACTTCAACAAAGCGCAGGATTAGACAGATTGGTGCGACAAGTCGAACTAGTGGCACATTTGGAAAGCATGCTTTTTTCAAAGCTCTTGTATTTTTTACCACACAAATTGACTCAGTTTTTTCACACACAGTCATTATTATTAAATTCGCAGTACCATTGGGCGCTTTACATTAAACCAAACGACCCAAGAGAGGACAGAGTACCCAAGGAATTGATCGAGAGTATTTACAAATTGGTTTTAAATCGGAAAGAAAAAGCTAGAGCTAAAAAGTACCGAAATAGCCAGTACAGAAATAGTTCTCTTGCCCTATCACGACTAAATTCAAAAAACAGTGCAGTTACCAATAAGACAAAAACTCAAATTGATGAAATCTACCGCGATTTTAAAGACTTTACCCGCACCCTTAAGCATCGAATCGACAATATTTGTACCCATGAATAGTATTATTAAGTTTTAAAACCGCTTTTTCAATAAAGAAAACCATATTTAGTTAAATAAAATCCTATTTAGTTCCTTTTACCTACGATTTAGTTAAGAAAAATTTTATTTAGTTAAAAAAATCCAATTTAGTAAAAAAGAAAATCTTACCCACCAACAAATCGCACGTATATTTCGTCCCATTCTCCAGCTCAACTTCCGTAACGTCCTTGACATGATTCGCCAGCTTATACTCCTTAACTTTTGCCTCAAATACAGTTTCAACATTTTCAATTTTTTTACTCTCGGTCAAAACTGCGTTTAGAAGTACATCGTTTTCCACTATAAAAGCTACGTTTTCGTTGTTATTTTCTTGGTTGAATGTTATTACAGCTTCTGACAAAGCGTCCCACACCTTAAAACCATTTTTTTATAAGAAAAAAGCCCCCAAAAATTTAAAAAGTTGGACGTACTTGCATTTTTTTCACGTTTGCGTATCGCGCTTTTTCTATATGTTCCCAAGCGTTTATGTTTTTGAGCAAATTTATCGTTCCAGGGTTTAGGGATGAAACCCTGTTGCTATACGCTTCGGGTAGTTTCCAATTTTTAGCCCCCATTCCCTCCAAAAGTAATATTTTTTGATTTTTAAGTCGCTGCTCCTTGCCTTAAACAAAAAGGCAAATAGTACAAATTTAGCTTTAAAAGGGGCGAAAAAACTTACCTAAACTACATGCTAGGGTAGTTCCAACCATTCCACCTCCTGTTATAATAATATTGTAATGATTGTTTGTCGCCAAAGTTTTAGTAGTTGAAAATTGGCGTTTAGCATTTTGAATGGCGCCAAAAACGTTAGTTAACGGTTTCGGCACCTTTAGAATAATGACTGTCTTGTACATTATGTCTTAAAACATTAAATTAGTGCCTTTAATTGTATATTGCAATAAAAAAACGCAAGTTTTTAGAAAAAATTCATAAGTTCAATAACATAACCTAGAAATTTGGCTATGTTTTTTGACAGGTAGAAATAGGAAACTGTAAAGTTGGTAAAAGCTTGTATGGCCTACCGCTAGATGTCTAAAGTTTGAAAATTGTTTTGTTTGCGCGGGAGATTTGAATTTTGTAAACTATTCTTGTTTACTAAAACATGCTTTTAAGCCGTAAATTAAAAAAATAACAACTTTTTTAAATGTGGTTTGTTTAAGGCTATAAAACAGGCAATAAAAATGCTATAAAACTTTATTGATTTGTTAGTTTTATCCATGGAAACTATTTCGAAGTTTTTATAAACACACGTACAGGTATTTATTTAATCAATAATTTAAATGTTTTCTTGGATTATAGCAAAATGTTTGCACATAATCCAGTATAATGCAATGTCAGCACATAGCAACTCGGTGTATAACAATTTGTGTGTACGAACCCCCAAAAATCCTAGAAATGCCCACCCTTTTCCTGTTTACGAGCAAAAATATCTAAATCAGCTTGAAAATGAATCGCGACGCAAACAAAACTTGATAGAACAGTTAAAAATCACAGGTAATGAGGACAACAAAATGGAAAAAAATGATGTTAAGTCATTTATAGAGTTCTACGATAGTATTCCCGACTATAATGACTTAAACCATTTGAGCAACAGGGATTTTTACAAAAAACTGGAAAACCTCAAGGAAAAACAACAAAAATATCATGAGTTAATGCGTAAGGACACTCCTTGTGAGGAAAAAAACACGTCCTGGATAGATGACTACAAGAAACTTAACATTTCGGACAAAAAACCGAAGAATAGGGCCCCAAGAAAACCAAATTTAAAACCTTTTTGTAGTACTCCACTAAAATCAGCTTTGCACGACCGAAAACTGGATGAGGACGTTGAATACATCTCAATTTCGGAAAAAGAGGCCACCTTAAAGCCCCCTTCACGAAGATCAGTCAGAATCGAGACCCCTTCAAGCGATAAATACAGTTTTTTGAACGAGACACCCGAACCAATCAGGTAGGTACCCAAAATCTGGAAAACGCTCCTTTTGCCTTTCTAAAAACGTATTTAAAACTTATTATACTCTTCACAGACAAAGTCGATTAGTCGGACCTTCTCTAAAATCGTTAATATTCATCCTAGAGCAAACATTTTTGCAGATTCGTTCGTTTCATTACTTTTTAAGACTTTTATTTTTTGTCCGTCGTCTGTCTGTAACGAAATTTGTAACCACCATAACTCAAGAACGGTTTATCGGATCGACTTGAGATTTAACACAAAAATCAATCCCATTTAGAGGAAGAGCCATATTGTTTTTGGAAAAAATCAAGTAATAAACTGAGGGTTAAAAACCCCCCCAAAGTAGAAAAAAAATCATATTTTCGTTAATATCAACTTTAAGAAAAAAAATATTCTTAATAAAATTAAAGATTTTATTTTTCCCTATAAAAAAGCATCCGGTAATTTTTTTGTATCCTCACGCGTTTACAAATAAAAAAGGTTTTACGTTTTTTTCAATAAAATAAAAAAATGCACCTTTTTAATCATCTACTGCAAAGAGTATCATATAGAATGTGTAACAATGATATAAAATTAAAAAAATAGTCATAAAAAATGAGTCATCTGCGAAGTTGAACTTTTTAAATGATCTATCCCACTCACTGATCTAACCCGCTCTTGTTTTAGTAGACCAAAATCCAGAATACAATCCTCAATGAGCTCCACAAAAGACGCACAATCAGAATGGGAAAACTTCAGCGCCGATGAATTTGACGAATTAACTCAAGAAGCAAGGGAAACCAAAAGCGCCCCAAATAGCCCTTCTAGGAACATAGGCTGGAAAGAAAACGGCATAACCATACCAAAACCCTTCCAAATGACTGTTCGTGACGAGGAGAATAAAATAATAGACGAAGTCCTTATTCCACAAGCCCCAAAAGAGGACGAAGACAAATTCGAAATGTTCAGAGCCAATCCTATACCAATAGAGTCGCAAATACCTCTGTTCGACAAAATAATGGCAGACCAAGAATACAAGTAAGTATTCTGGACACTTCAAGAAGCCCAAGTAGTACTGCCTTAAATAATGAGGGTACATCGACAAAATTCCTGGTAGGGCCGCCTTTTTTATATGATGTAACTGGATGTCCAAAGAGTAAAACCCCAAATTGGCGTATATCTACCTATTACAGAAACGGAGTTATGCCCCTCCAAAGGGCCCCCTTTAATTAATCACGGTGGAACTGCACCAAATTTTGCAAATAGATGTCAAATAAGGTTTTAAAATGATTTTTATAAAATAAAAAATCTCTAAAAAAATTCCTTCACTCCCTAACAAGCCCCCAAAGAGTAATAACCAGTCACGTTGGATTTACACCAGATTTTGGAGATAGCGCATAATAATTAAGATGCTTAAAAATATTTCCTTATAACTTTTTTTCAAAAAATAATTCCTTTGCCCCATAAACGAAGGGAGCTTTTAAGGGAGGCATTAAATTTTTTTTTTTTTTAAAAGTTATTAATAAATATTTTTCAGGATCTCGTTTTACATCTATCTGCAAAATTTGGTGTCAATCCAACGTGATTGGATATTACTCTTTGGGTGCTATTTTGGGGGTAAAGGAATTTTATTAGAGATTTATTTTTATAAACATCTTTTTAAAACCTTATTTGACATCTATTTGCAAAATTTGGTGCAGTTTCACCGTGGTGAATTAAAGAGGGCTTTTTGGGGGGGCCATAACTCCGTTTCTGCAATAGGTAGATATACGCCAATTTGGAGTTTTACTCTATGGACATCCAGTTACATCATATTAAAAAGGCGGCCCTACCAGGAATTTTGTTGATGTCCACATACGGATTCACTAATTTTTGCCTTACAGAAACCATGTAGTACGCGAACGTAGCAAGGCGCAACTCCAAGCGCAAATGCGACCATTCTCCTTTACAAAAAGAGATGAAGAAATTCAAGAAATAACCAAACGCTTATCCAATCTTTCCAAATCATCCCCTAGTCTTTTTCTAGACGCAGAAAAACCACGAAAGAAAAAGTTCAAAGCAAAACCAATCCCAAAAAACCTCTTCAGTAACTACATCTACCAAAAGATGTACGAAGACGAGTTCTACAGAGCCTTACAAAAGAAAATCCGCGCTGAAGAAATGCTGCGAGCGGCATCACTACCGCCATCTATGGCCAAACGCGAGCGAACCAAACCGAAGTACGACGTATGCCCCAGGTCGTACAAAAACCTATACTTGGACAGTGATGACCATCTTAAATCCAAAAAGATTCCTAACTACAAAAAGATGCACGAACAGTTCGAGAAAGACTTAGAGGAACTAAAGAACGAGTTTATTACAACAAGTCCACGTCCCTTTAAGTTCAAGACATCAAGACGAAGCGAGAAAAAGTCCAAAAAATGTAGAGAATGTTCGGCGAGTAGTAAAACCTCCAGTAATCCATCGTCAGCCGAATTGCGAGCAGTCAGTCGTTCAAACTTGGCAGCTCTTTTGCGTGTACAATCCGCTAGGTAAGAAATGTTTCAAAAGTGTTCGGCCTAAACATTTTTTGTTAATAGGAAACGCCAAGAAGAGGACATGTACCAAAAACTGGAAGAAGCAAAACTAAAAGAAGAAAGCCGTTGGCGCGAAAAAGTAATGCGCAAAAAACCTGTCTGGCAAGCTTTGGCATATTCCCATGAAGATGATTTAGCAATGAGGCTTCAGCTTCGTAGAGACGAAGAACGCTTACGCCATGAAGAACACAGATCAGTCAAAATCCTTGTTTAATTCATTTAGGGTATGGTCCGTAAGCCATTTTGGTAAACCAAGGTGACAGAAAACGACTTGTTACACAATGCGTTGTCATAGAAAATGATTGTTAAAACTGTCATTTTGATTTACCAAAATGACTTACGGACTATACCCTTATAGAGTATGTCACGAAGCATAGAAACTGTGGTTATGAAATGTTGCTTGCCCAAAATCAACAAAAAACACTTTCTGGTCATTGCTCAGTGGGTTTATAAGAGTTAATTTTGGTTAAAAATTGTGCTTTCCAGCAACATAAATAAACAAGGCACAAGTTGAGATATTCTAAAGGTCCATCAATAAGCGTTTAAATACAGAATCTTGGCAATTCAAAATGCAAAAAAGGTGCTTCTACATTGCCAAAATTCTGTATTTAAACGCTTATTGATGAACCTTTAGATATCTCAACTTGTGCTTTGTTTATTCATGTTGCTGGTAAGCACAACTTTAAATTAATATTAACTCTTATAAACCCACTGAGCAATGACCAGAAAGTACTGTTTTTTGTTGATTTTAATCAACCAACATTACATAACCACAGTTTTTATGCTTCACAACATTCCCCTTTAAATGTTAACCCAAATTTTGTGCGCCCATGACTTAAAATCATTGCCGAATTTTCTTCTTTTTTGAACAGAATGCGAATGGAGCTCATGCTCGGTCGTGTAAACCAACAACCAACATTATTCGAACGCCAATCACAGACAAAATTCCCAAAAACTCGCGCCGAACTTATAGAAACTTTGTACGATGAATATGCCGCTGAAAAGCACCACGAAAAAATGAATAAAAGATGCCGTAGCAGTTTAAAACAAGGACGAATCGTAGAAATGAAGGACGAAGAAATTCAAGCCAGTGTCGAAGACGAATCCATGGATTCGTCAAATAAGGACGAAGCTTCTGACGCTACATATTGTTGCGAATAAAAGAATGTTTTTATTGTTAAAAAATGCAGCGAAAAAGTAGCTTTTTTTGAATCATTTCCTGCAGAGAATAAGCGACTAAAAAGTACCAAAATAAAAAAAATAATTATCATTTTAAACAGAATGTTTTATTTAAAATACTTACAATTATAATATAAATAAATATTTACATACTTAGCACCTATATGTTTTGAATATAAAAATATTTACTACCATGTTATTTACAAAAAAGGTACGGATAGCAGCTTAAAATTATTCAACAAAAAACCATTAATAATAACTTTATTTTACGAGGAAAAAAAATCCCAGGAAGCGTCACTTTAAAAACCAAATTATGAATTACCAGAAAATGTTGTACCTTCAGCAATGTCTAACATTTTTCAGGTACTACTTATGGTTTTAAATTGTCCAGTATCCACTTTAAATAACTCTTAACATTCGTATATATCCCTGGCTGTCCATCTGTACCGCAAATCTTAGGTCCATACGACACAATTCCGTACTGAAAGTACCTTGGAGTTTTCGAGGGGCCTACCGGTACTATGTATTTAAGAGGCCCCCCACTGTCCCCATCACACGAATCCCTCCCCAAATAGGACCCTGCACAAAGCTGATTTTCGGTTATGGGTAATTGTTGCTCATACGTTTTTTGGCAGTCCTTAAGTGGTACTATAGGAATCGAGATCTTTTGCATGGTTTTGCTACGAAATCCGGTTTCGGTAACCCCCCAACCGGTTACTGTAGTGAATTTCTTGTCCAGGTTCAGAGTAGTTGCCTCGCCGTAAGGCAAACAAATGGGTTGTACGTTTTCTGAAAACAGAAAAAGGAAAATCAGTACCAAAAAGGGTCGATATTAAAGCAAGTGTTGGTAGAAACAAATGAGGTCAAGAATAGGCCCTTGTGGTGCTTCAAAATTTACAAAATCAAGAGTTAAAATAAGAATAACTTAAAAATGCTTACCGTATGTAAAATTCGCAGGACTAGCGAGTCTAATCAAAGCAATATCGTTTTGGTACGTTTTCTTATTGTACTCAGGATGTATAACATAGCTTTCGTAGTAAAAATCTTGAACAGGGGGCTCACAATACGAATTATCGGCGTTACAATCGTCCGGGGTGTCGATATTGAATTCTCCAAGTCGTACTCCCACCCTAAAAGACAAACATAAACATATTTTATAAGGCAGTACTGTATCGCAAGCGAAGGAAGTCTTAAAGGGTCATTATTGAATCTATAAGCAGTCAAAAATGAGGTTATAAAAAAGCAGTACTTACATTGATGAGTCCAGAATACAATGCGCAGCCGTTAGGACATATTTCTCATTTATAACAGTACCAGCACATCTAAAATCCAAGCTTTCCCCAGCTGAAAAAAATCAAGTTTAGCAAGTCGTCCAAAAAGTGCAAAAAAATCATATTTTTCAAAGAGTCTTTTTAGCAGTACCAACCTGTGTTATAGACAATAAGCGCCATCCACGGAAACTCATTAAAGTTCGCCTGGTCACCTGAAGTTATCCGAAAGTCGTACTGTATATTTCCGCAATGTTCATGAGGCAGCAAGTGAAAATTTTGGTGCCCCGAAATTTCGTAAATATTAACATTTTGGTTAATAACCACAACATTTGCTGCAGGTGCTGGTGGTACCCCTCGTACTGGAGGAGGTGGGGCTGGGAAAGGTTTGGGGGCCACTGTAGAAGGGGGTAGAGGAGGTGGGGTTATTTTGCAGCACACTTTGGGGGTTTTTCCCTCAAAACCGCAGGTGGATGCGCGCATAAGTCGTACTACTTGAGGAGATCTCGGGGTAACGGTACTTCGTAGCAGTTCTGCGAAAGAGGGGCACTTCCAGATGTTTATGCATTCGCCTCCTCGTGGGGGGTCGCAGGAATCTAAAAAAAAACAGTTACTCAATATTTATCAAGTTTAAATTCCAAAAAAGCATCTTGAAAGGAAGTTTTGGTACTTAAAAAGCTTTGTATTCTAAAGCAAAGTTCTCGCCAGGTTCAAATCCTTTTATTAAAAAGTAAATTTGGTATGAATAGTTTAAGTTAAATTATGTTTAAAGTGGTACTTACACTGAATAAAATGTCGATGTCCATTTGCAAAATTAACGCACACTAAAAAAACCCAAACTAAAAATATTTGTACACTGCATTTTAAAGTACACATTTTCACAAATAAAATTTAAACAACCTATTTGTTTAACAGCCACAGACTAAGTGGTTTGCAAAATGTTAATTTTATAAGGGTAGTTACTTGTACCTGTTCGGGGGTAAACCCAAAATAATTAAGGGGATTAAAACTGACAATGTAACTAACCAGAAAAATAGATGCTACAGTTAGGTATAAAATTATGTATAGTTTGATAGCGTCAATAACAATTATTGGGTATAAAAACTAGTCGTACTTTAGAAAACCAATTAAATATTTTTATAATTTGTTGTAAAGTTTATATAAAACATCTAATTTACAGAAAGTGGGCTGTAAAATAGTTCAGAAGCAAAAAACTTGGGAAATCCAAATCATAATATTTGAATGAGAAATACCTGTAATCTTTTAATCCCTTAGGCATTAGTTTTTCCTTAGAAAAACCCCTAATGCCATTCTGGGAAAACCTAAATGCAGGGCAATAAATTTGTACTAAATGTTTGTTAAAGAATTTCATGAAAACAAAAATGGTTTAAAAAAATTAAATGTCATATTTATTAGTACAATTAGTTTATCTTATTTCAATATCTAAGTCAGTAAAATCTCGTTTTCGTCTGAAAAAATCGAACGCATCAACTTGTTCGAACATATCCAAAAAATACGAATTCATCATTTCCTCATTGATTTTTCTTGGGCTTTTTGTCGGTTTTCTTGTAGTACTACTAGACATTTTATTCAAGGAATCAATTTTTGTATTTTCTCCAATAGCACTCAAATGGTTTCCAGAATTTTTTTCTCTTTTCTTTACACTGTTGGGCAATTCTTTAAGAGCATTGTCAGGTATTTCAGAACAGCAAACTTTTGGAATATCGTTCTCAAAACCACATTGCTGGTCTCTTAAAAATTGTACCACCTTAATTTCTAATGGTTTTTTTGAGTGGTTAAGAAAGTTCATATAATTTTGGCACAGCATTATTTGTACGCAGTTTGATCTGTTTTTGCACTGACGTATTATCGAACCATCTAAAATTAAATTAAATGATTTAAAAAAATTAATTTTTTCGAATAAAAAAATTTATTTTGCAAAAGATGAAAAAAAAATATTGCAAAATAAGTACATACCTGAAGAATTAAATCCAAACAAAACAAAAGAAAAGCACACTAGTAGAACAAACATTTTTATAACTTATTCGAAAAAATAGTACTATAAAATCACAAATATTTGACCAAAGGTACAAATTATATTAAGCATAGAATAATGAACTAAAAGTAAATATACTTTAAGGGTACTAAATAAAAACTGAAAGGAAGGGGAAATTGGCAAACTTACCTCTACTTATACCTTCAATTAAGGGATTATTAGGCAATTATCACGTACCTCTGTATTAATTATTAAACAATAAACTTTTAAAGGCCACTTTAAATGCATTTATTTTAAAATGTCCCATTTTTCAGAATTATATTCTAAAACAAATGTAAAGAACGATTTGTATTCTACAGCCACAAATGGTCTACAAAATAAGTTATTGAAAAAAAAAATATTTTTGTTGGGCATTTTTGAAAATTTTCCTGCAAATTTGGTCAAGTTTGAGGCGCCCTAGAAAATAAACGAAAGCCCTTGGAAAAAATCGGTTTGCAGATTTGTATTCTATGCCTTTTAAATAGTATAAAAACACACTTTCAGGTCAATCAATTTTCAATTTTTTTTACATTTTTACCCCTTGGTAAATATGTAAAAAATGGCCAATTTCAAATATTTTCAGTTTTTTTATTGTCACGACCACAAATAATTTTTGCTAATAATGAAAACTCGCATGCTTATGTAAAACGAGCTGCTGAATCCGAATCTGATATTTAAACATTTACAGCGCTTTTAGTTTTAATGCTATGAGCTTTCAAAGACAATTTTAAACGCGAAATTCGATTTTTTTTAAAAGTACACTATAATTTGCAAAACACATTTTAAAGAAAATTTAAATGCAGATTGGTAAATTTCAGTATAATAATAGTCTACAAAATAAGTTTCTTCAAAATACAAGAATATTTTTTTTTCAAAATTTGGCCAGCTTTGATAAGCTCTAGCAAAAAAACGAAAGCACTTGGAAAAAATCGGTTTGCAGATTTGTTTTCTATGCCTTTTAATTAGTATGAAAACAAACTTTTAGGCTGATCAATTTTTTGAAATTTTTCTTATTTTTATCAAGGGTACCCCTTGGTAACTATGTAAAAAATGGCCAATTTTAAATATTTTCAGTTTTTTTATTGTCACGACCACAAATAATTTTTACTAATAATGAAAACTCGCATGCTTATGTAAAACGAGCTGCTGAATCCGAATCTGATATTTAAACATTTACAGCGCTTTTAGTTTTAAGGTTATGAGCTTTTAAAGACAACTTAAACGCGACATCCAATTTTTTTAAAAGTACACTAATTTGTTGAACAATTTTTTAAAGAACATTTAAATGCAGATTGGGTAAATTATAGCATAAAAGAAGTCAATAAAATAAGTTTCTTTAAAATACAACAATAATATTTTTCTAAAGAAATTTTCAAAATTTGGCTAGCTTTGATAAGCTCTAGTAAAAAAACGAAAGCACTTGGAAAAAATAGGTTTGCAGATTTGTTTTCTATGCCTTTAAATTAGTATGAAAACAAACTTTTAGGCTGATCAATTTTTTGAAATTTTTCTTATTTTTATTAAGGGTAAATATGTAAAAAATGGCCAATTTCAAATATTTTCAGTTTTTTTACTGTCACGACCACAAATAATTTTTGCTAATAATGAAAACTCGCATGCTTATGTAAAACGAGCTGCTGAATCCGAATCTGATATTTAAACATTTACAGCGCTTTTAATTTTAATGCTATGCGCTTTTAAAGACAACTTTAAACACGATTTCCAATTTTTTTAAAAGTACACTAATTTGTTGAACAATTTTTTAAAGAACAGTTAAATGCAGATTGGGTAAATTACAGCATAAAAGAAGTCTATAAAATAAGTTTCTTTAAAATACAACACCAAGAAAATTTTCAAAATTTGACCAGCTTTGATAAGCTCTAGCAAAAAAACGAAAGCACTTGGAAAAAATTTGGTTGCAGATTTGTTTTCTACGCCTTTTAATTGGAAGAAAAACGTTTAGTTTTAAACAAATCGATATTTTTTAAATTTGCATTATTTTTTCGTAAGGGTGCTATTTTTTTCATTAACAATCATCATTTTTTTGGTCTAATTTAATTGGTCAAATGACCGACATCTAGCCGCGGTCTAGTTCTTTGTATTTCCCATCTATCGGCGATGATTTAATCAAAGTAGCCTCGAGCGAACCAACTTTATAAAGTTGATCCAAGCAAGCGTGTGACGTCGGAATTCCCTGATAAATAATACAAAGATTTAACACATTTATACGAAACATAATCTAGACACAAGCCAGTGACCACGACGACTGTTGTTTACGTTTATAAATTTTGAACATTTCGGAATAAATGGCGACTAAGTGGACTTTTGTCATTATTACGCTTTGGTTATTTGTGAATTGCTCGTCACGTAAGTACATCATAAGTAGGTACTGCACAATTTTGGAAATTCTTCAAGCATAGGCTTTCCTTTGCAGAAGATTGGGCGGTAGAAGATGACGGCTGTCGTACCCCTGACAGAGGTGTCGGAAAATGTATTTTAATAAAGGAATGCGCGCCTCTAGCCACTACGTTTTCATCCTCAAAACCCCTGACGCAAGAACAAAAAAACCAACTCAAGGAGTTCTTCTGTGGCTTCGCTGGAAGAAACGTTAAGGTCTGCTGCCCCTCAAGTGTTAATCTTCTGCTCCCTGTTGTACAGCCTAACCCCTTGTCAAATTTAGGGGGCGGCGACGGACCTCCTGACGTGAGCCAGCATAGAAACCTGGGTCTTTTACCCTCTAGAACGTGTGGATTGACTTCGACAATTTATAGGATCATAAACGGGGAAAAGACTGGTATTTTTGAGTTCCCGTGGATGGCGCTAATTTCGTACAGGACAGGTATGTACTAAGTAAAGGCCGATTTATAGAACGTAACTTTCACTTTACTTCCGCTTTACTTCGGCGTAACTTAACCGAAAATTAAATAAAATACATGGGAATGTATTGGTAAATTTATACTTCACTTTAGCGCTACTTTGCTGATTCATTTAGCTGTAAGTAGTACTGTCAAAAGCCGAGCTTGGCCGATCATGCGCAAAATATGCAAAAATGAGATATTCACCCTTATTGTCAAGGGTAGTGATTACTGAATATCGCTTCGTACGCTACCTGTTCTCTATGTAGATTTTGTACGAAGCGATATTCCGTAATTACGGCCAAGGTGTAAATTGTCAGAAGTCGCGAGTTCAGACACATGCGCTTAACTGATCCCAATTTCACGTAACTTTGCAATCTGTAAGTTAGGCAAATTTGTAAAGTTATGTGGAAGTGAAGTTACGCCGAAGTAAAGTAAAAGTTACGTTGTATAAATCGGCCTTTTTAAGATATGGCCTTGAAATTATATTTTCTGAGGTAGATAATTTTAGGTCGTTAATAATTGTCAGCAATTATGGTCAAAATTATGCAAGAATGTGTGTTTTTTTTTTTCCTGGATTTGTAACCTTTCGCTTTTTTGTTACTGAGTGCGCAAGCACTTTGACGTTCGTAGACATAGCCGAAAGGCTAAATCTTAAATAGGGCAGAAGCAAAAATTATTTCATTTTTTTTTGCGCAAAAATTGCAAAATAAAACCCTTAATAACTTAATATTTTTTTAATGAACATAACTTGGGTTTTTTTAATTAAAAAATTAATAAACTAAACCAATACCTCAGTCTGAAATAAAGTATTTTACGGTGTATAATTTTCTCATGACGCAAAATGGAAAAAGATACCTGAACCTGAAAAAAATTCCCAGCAATTAAACATTATGCAAACTTTCAAATTTTTAAATTCCCGCGCGCCAAAAATAATTCTTATCTGCCTGAATTCAACACAATTTTTCTTAATTTCAGCACGAGGAGCTGAATTTCGTTGTGGTGGATCCATAATTAACAGCAGATACATTTTAACAGCAGCACATTGCATTAAAAATGTTAAAAACCCCATGTAAGTTACCTCTAACAAAAAAAAATCCTTGAAATCATTTTTTAAGCCAAAGGGTACGCAGCAAAATCTTGCCTGCCAATTTTTTGTAGCAAAACATGTACCCTATTACTAATTTTTTTTTAAAATGTTGCAAAAAATACTTTAATAATTTTTTTAGTATAGGGGTCCGCGTAGGTGAGCATGACATTTCAAAATCTCAGGATTGTGAGCAGCTTGACAAGACGCGTAGGATTTGCGCACCACCTGTACAGGATATAGCCATAGAAAGCATAATCCCGCATCCTTCGTATAATCCTAATGGTTTTAAAAGCGACATTGGTCTCATAAGACTGGCCAGGAATATTAATTTAACTGTTGGTAAGTTATCAAAAAAATTAATTACCTCCCATATTTTAGGACAAAAAAGGTCCTTAAAAAATGACCGCTCATATAAGACTTAGATCCTATAAAGCAAGAATTTTATTGAAACATTTTTTTAGATAACGCAGCGCCGATTTGCCTTCCTTTAGACGATCAAAGAAATGCTAACTTGGATAACAAAAAGCTAACCGTAACTGGATGGGGGGTGACCGAAACCGGTACGTCCCTAAAAACATACAGGGTGTTACCAAATAACTAGGAAAAAATTCAGGGGGTAATTCCTAAATCCATTTTAAGAAAAACAGTTCATATAAACATGTGTCCGAAAATTCTTCGTTTCTGTGATACAGCGTGTCAAAGTTTCTCAAAAAAATTTTTAATCTTATGATTACTAAAAAGCTAAACCAGATATTTATTTGAAATAATAATAAAAAAGAGAAATTAATTAACCCCTCATTATTAACTATGTTTTATTTTCATTAACATAAAAATGCCAAACTTAAAAAAAAAATTGTTGCCTTTGGGCAATGAATTTTTTTCTCGAAAACGGTTATAGTTTTATGAAAAAAGAACAAGACATTAATTTTAAAGATCATATTCTAGGGCTTCTAATTATTTTATGAAAATACCAAAAAAGTAACAAAAAAGTTGGGGGTGAACAACCCCCATAGTACCCCCAAATGTGCCCCTTCCAATTATAATTTTTATTTTTTTTCTACCGCATTTTATGCCTAATGGTAAGAAAATTACCCGTGCTAAGTTTTAAATAAATATCTGGTTTAGTTTCTTGGTAATCTTAAAACAAAAAGTTTTTTTTAGAAACTTTGGCATCCTGTATCTCAGAAAAGAAGGATTTTCGGACACATGTTTATATGAACTTTTTTACTTAAAATGTGTCCAGGAATTACCCCCCGAATTTTTTTCTAGTTATTTGATAACACCCTGTATTTTGTGCACCGTAAAACTGCAAAATTCGTCAAAAACCCAATTTTTTTATGCTCTTTTTTGCAGGATACTCCAGTAATACCCTTCTAAAAGTAAACATCCCCGTAATGTCTTACGAAAATTGCCGAAAAACATACGAAACCGTTTCAAAAATCGACACCAAGCAAATCTGCGCTGGGGGCAGGGATCAAAAGGATTCGTGCGGAGGAGACAGCGGAGGTCCTTTGCAAACTTCAAGCGCGCTTTTTGGCGAGCCTAGGTACATACAACATGGCATAGTATCCTTTGGGCCGAAGAAATGTGGTTACGAAGGACTACCTGGAGTGTATACCAAAATATCGTACTATATGGATTGGATTTTAGACAATTTGAAACCTTAGTTTTATTGGATGTGTTTATAGCCCAATCATTCTATTTAAAATTTGTAGGTTCCTTAGAAAAAAAATCCCAACCAAGATCTGCTTATGCAGGATTGTAGGCACTATCCCGAGGAATATAAAAGTGAAAAATTCCCACAAAATTTCCGTGACGTTTAGCCCCCATCTTGCATAGAAGTGAGGAGTTAGTTTTTTGTTAATACCTAAACTATTCGGCACTTTTAAAAAAAGTTTTAAAAATTTTTAGGAACATTATTTTAATAAGAATACAATCATTTTTAAAAAAATAATAAATCACCAATGTGAACCATTTTATAGCACTTTGAAAATGTGCTAATTTGGTCCTACAGAGAACGCTGCAATCTATGCTTCAGGACTCTATGACTAAGGTAGACGATTATGATGAAATAAGGTGATTTTCAAGGAGCTATAGAATCGTTAATATTGGTAATTTATTATTTTTTTTAAAATGATTGTATTCTTATTAAAATAATGTTCCTAAAAATTTCCAAAATTTTTTTCAAAAGTGCCGAATAGTTTAGGAATTAACAAAAAACTAACTCCTCACTTCTATGCAAGATGGGGGCTAAACGTCACGGAAATTTTGTGGGAATTTTTCACTTTTATATTCCTGGGGGTAGTGCCTACAATCCTGCTTAAGCAGATCTTGGTTTGGATTTTTTTCTAAGGAACCTACAAGTTTTAATTAGAATAATTGGGCTATTAGAGGGAGATATGTATTTTGAAGACTGGTTCTTTTTTTGAAAGTTTGGACATTGTTTTTAAAATAATAAAAAAAAACATAAGAAATAGGACATATGCGCGAGTTTTCTTGCGCTTTAGTGATAAATAACTAAGAGTTATTGTAAAGCAACAATAAAAATTTAAATTTATGAAAATGAATAAAATATTTAAGCATTATTTATTTTGTTTGTGAAAGGTCAAAAATCATGACCCTGACTTCACATAATCTAGTAGGTTTGTGTGGCATCAAATAATAACAATTTCTCGGATTTTTATTGCTATTTTGACGAGTAAATGTATGAATTTTTGCATTTAAATTACATGCAAATATTTTTGCCCTTAGGCGTACAATTTTGTACGCATGCGACAAAATAAATTCTTGTTATTTCTCAGAAGTCAATGTCAAAAGACTAAGTGAACTTTAAATGGCTTTTGTTTTCATTTTATTGTTTGTCGTCAAAGTATGCTTGATTTGTAAGTATTAAAAAATAAATTTAGGTCCTTAATAATTAATATTTTGTTTTAGCACCAATTTTTGCTCGTCAAACTGCAGCATGTTTAAACAACACTCAATGTATTCCAATTTCTGATTGTTATCTCAAAAACTCAAATGAATTTATTTATCCTTGCGACAATGCTGATAAGGTATGTTGTCCTGTCAGGACGAGCCAGCAGGATTCACAGAACATTGAGTCTAAAAATCCTGGCCCAATACAAAACTTAAATGCCGAAAACGATATGGAAATGCGGGCAAAATTATTTTCTAAAACTTGTGGTTTCGCTAGCAGTACAGATAAAATTATTTCTGGAAAAAAGGCTGCTCTAGGCCAGTTTCCTTGGATGGCTTTACTAGGATTTAAATACCGAGGTATATAAAAAAATTGCAGGATTTTTTTTTGCTTAATATTGTTTATTTTTTAGGAGAAAATGTGCCCATCCAATTTAACTGTGGAGGCTCAATAATTTCAGAATATTTCGTCCTTTCAGCGGCGCATTGTATGGTCCGTAATAGCCCAAGCGAATTGTAGGTAAAGCCCTTTAAAATTAGTTTTGGAACTTTTTTAAATTTTTATTTTAACAGGGTAGTGGTTCGGCTTGGCGAATTTAACTTAACATCTGATATTGATTGTGAAAAAATCGAACTTAATAAGGATTATTGTGCTGATAAGCCTGTAGAAATTGGAGTATCACGTGTTTTCCTGCATAAACAATATGATGACAAAATTTTGAAGAATGATATTGCATTAGTGAAGTTGCGGTCAAAAATTACAGAAACTAGTAAGTTTGTAAAAAAATAAAAAAAAGCAATTTTTAGATAAACTATTATGAATGGATAATAATTTTGTTTTTAGCATTTATACGACCTATTTGTTTACCGTTCCATATTCAAAAACTTAAAACACACAGTGCACTGGAAAATAAAAAATATTTAGTCAGTGGATGGGGCAAAACTAGTACAGGTACGTAAAAAAATAAGAAAAAATAAATTCACAAATTAAAGAAGAATGTCGCGAAGCATAGAAACTGTGGTCATGTAATGTTGCTTGCCTAAAATCAACAAAAAACAGCACTTTCTGGTCATTGCTCAGTGGGTTCATAAGAGTTAATTTTAATTAAAAATTGTGCTTACCAGCAACATAAATAAACAAAGCACAAGTTGATATTCTAAAGGTCCATCAAAAAGCGTTTAAATACCGAATTTTGAAAATTTAGAAGCATTATTTTTTGCATTTTAAATTGCCAAAATTTTGTACTTAAACGCTTATTAATGGACCTTTAGAATATGTCAACTTGTGCTTTGTTTATTTATGCTGCAGGTAAGCGCAATTTTTAATTAAAATTAAGTCTTATAAACCCACTGAGCAATGACCAGAAATGCTGATTTTTGTTATTTTAGACAACTAACATAACATAAGCACAGTTTCTATGCTTCGCGACATTCCCCTTTTAGAAAAAGAACAGTTAAGGCAAAATAATTCTGCGCAGCCTTCTCAAGCATGCGCAGTCTAATATAGAGCCTTCTTGCCAAACTTCTACAATATTCCTTCAAAAAAAGAGTTCTGAACCTAAGAAATTTTAAAAATAAACGCTGTAACCTTCTTTTTTAGATAACTTAGGGGGCTCAAACGTACTTCAATTTACAACGGTAACTACATGGAAATACGCAACTTGTAATCAATCTCTTTTGTCTTCGGCCAAACCCCCAATCGAATTTACGCAAATTTGTGCAAATGGGGCTCAAGACGAAGACGCCTGTAAAGGGGACAGTGGGGGGCCACTTTTTAACGTCACGAACGATAAAAATGGCGAAGCAAGATATTTCCAAATAGGAATTGTTTCTTATAAATCTTCACAATCTTGTGGGGACCCTAATGTACCCACGGTTTACACTAGAGTTGACAGATATCTTAACTGGATTGTACAAAATATGCTTTAAATAAAATGTGCTTTAATTATGAAAAAAAAAACATTTAATTTAACAAAAATACAGGATGTTACCAAATAACTAGGAAAAAATTCAGGGGGTAATTCCTGGACACATTTTAAGTAAAAAAGTTCATATAAACATGTGTCCGAAAATCCTTCTTTTCTGAGATACAGGGTGCCAAAGTTTCTAAAAAAAAACTTTTTTTTTAAGATTACCAAGAAACTAAACCAGATATTTATTTCAAACTTAGCACGGGTAATTTTCTTACCATTAGGCATAAAGTGCGGTAGAAAAAAATAAAAATTATAATTGGAAGGGGCACATTTAGGGGTACCATGGGGGTTGTTCACCCCCAACTTTTTTGTGTGTTACTTTTTTGGTATTTTCATAAAATAATTAGAAGCCCTAGAATATGATATTTAAAATTAATGTCCTGTTTTTTTTTTTCATAAAACTAACCGTTTTCGAGAAAAAAATTCATTGCCCAAAGGCAACAGAATTTCTTTTTTAAGTTTGGCTTTTTTATGTTAATAAAAATAAAACATAGTTAACAATGAAGGGGTCATTAATTTCTTTTTTTTATTATTATGTCAAATAAATGTCTGGTTTAGCTTTTTTGTAATCTTAAGATTAAAATTTTTTTTGAGAAACTTCGACACCCTATATTTCAGAAACGAAGGATTTTCGGACACATGTTTATATGAACTTTTTTTCTTAAAATGGGTTCAGGAATTACCCCCTGAATTTTTTCATAGTTATTTAGTAACAACCTGTATAATAATAGATTACAGAGACCTATACATCGTTGGGTTAAGACCTGTGACGTCAGGTAGATGTCGCCACGAAAACTGATGATAGATCATAGCTTAACAGAAATCCCGCTAGATGTCACCAGTTACCAAAACTTTTTAACTTTTCGTTTTGAAACGATTTTAATCTAAACAACTGCTCGCAAAGGCGCTCGGTAATCTTATCCAAACAAAATATAAGAGCTATTTATTGAACAGATAAAATGAAAGATGTTCCCAAAGGCGCCTTGTGCAGCACGTAAACACTTATGTTTTATGTTTGGTAGACAAATAAAGCATCTTTAAGTCGCAAACAATCAATCGAAGATCAAAAGCACCGTCAATGGTAAACCGGCTTAAAATAAAATAGTTTTCATTTTTCAACCTTTTGACGGGTTTAAATTTTTAGAAGATCACACTTTAGGGTTATGTATCTAAAGATAGGTAAGAAGGTAAACAAATATTTCCTAGAAATGCATTTTGAAATGATGTTTATGCAGATTGAAGTCATATGCTTTTGGAATTCCATATTTTACTAAGCTATTTAACAATAATTGATGAAAAAAAAACATTGATGAAAAAATTAAGTGGTTGAATTTTTGCACCTGTAGCAGAAATAGCTATTTTTTAACCCTATTTGGTCAAAAAAATATATTTTATATTTTTAATTTATAAATAAGTACCCCTAGTTATTTGCAATTTTGTCCTTTATAAAATGGCGAAAGCGCAAAATAACTTTTCTTTGCAGAAAACAACAAAATACAGGATATTTGCAAAAATGTAAATTTTTTTAAAAGAAAATTTTCTGAGATCAAAATAATTTTTTTTTTTATTGTATAAGCCATTTTAAAAAAAGGTGATTTTACAGGGTGTCCAGAAAATGGTGCATAAACGAAATGGTACGTTGTTGGGGCATGTCTAGGTACAGAAAATTGTTAAAAAAAATCTCATATACCCTTAAAGATATGAGGCCCCAAAGTGCGAAACTTTAAACGCTTATACAGGGTGTCCAAAAAATGGCGCATAATTGCGATGCTACGCTCTTGAGACATTCTCAGGGATCCCTAGAAAATTGTCAAAAAAAATCCATCTGTTATATTCATCGAGAAAAATGCGAACAAAGTTGCATAAATTCGGCAATACAGTCTAGGAAAATACATCTAAAAATCCCATCTATAAGTCTAAAAATCCCATTTATGAGTCTTGATCATACACTTTTGCACTAGATTTTATTGACGTTGTTGTCAGCTTCATTTCATGAAAATTTCTGTAAAATTAAATTGATTATAATAATGTAATTCGACCATTTAATAAAGAAAAAAATGGTTAAATGGTTTAAGATATACTGCAGCTTTGTATTAAACCATTTGTTTCGTTAATATGTGCTGTTTAATTCAAGATATAAGCATTTAAAGTTTTGCACTTTGGGGCAACATATCTCCGAGCGTATATGAGATGAGCGTATATGAGATTTTTTTTAACAATTTTCTGGGGTTCCTTAGACATGCCCCAACAACGTACCATCAAGTTTATGCGCCATTTTTTGGACACCCTGTATCTTGAAGATAACAGCAAATATTAACGAAAAAAATTACTAAATACAAAGGCACAACCTATCTAAAATTATTTTACCATTTGTTTATCTTTTAAATGCTCAAATTACGTTTTCATAATCAATTTAATTTTACAGAAATTTTATGAAATGAAGCTGACAACAATGTCATTATGATCTAAATGCAAAAATGTATGCTCAAGAATCTAGATGAATTTTGAAGATGTATTTTACAAACTGTGTTGCCGAACTTATGTAAATTTGTTCGCATTTTTCTCAATGAATATAGCAGATGGATTTTTTATGGCAATTTTCTAGGGATCCCTGAGGATGCCCAAAGAGCGTAACATGGCGGTTATGCGCCATTTTTTGGACAACCTGTATAAAAATTGTGGTGGATGCGCTTAAGAAAATTCTTTGCAATTTTCTAAACAAAAATACTCACAGATACATCATCTTAAATGATTGCCAATAATCATGGTAAAAAAAATATCCAAAATTGAACAAAAAATTATTAAAAAAACTGTACTTAAAAAAAGGACAAAAAAAAAACGATTTTTTTTTGCGGTTCTTTTAAGGGGCTATTTGTGCATTTTTTTAAACATTTGTAGCTAAGAAATAACCCTTTTCATTTTTTGACAGTTTTCAAGACATTCTAAAAAACAACCCCCTCAAAAATTGCCATTTTTATTTGGTCTTATTGACGTCTTCAATATTTAACTGTAATCTAAACTAACAAGGATTCCAAGAGACATCTACCCCTACCCCGAAGCCCTCTTATTTGGGTACATCCAATATGCGTACATTCCAAAATATTCTCCAATTCGCGTACATAGTCATTAAGTAAGAGTTAATCCGTTTACCTGCAGTAAGAAAAGGATTATCTTTTAATTTGAGATGTTTATGTGCAGAAGTCAGTAATAATACAGGGTGTTACCAAATAAGTAGGAAAAAATTCAGGGGGTAATTCCTGAACCCATTTTAAGAAAAAAAGTTCCTATAAACATATGCCCGATTTTGACTTTTTTTTTTTCTTACACCCCTTTAAGGGCCCCCCACTATTAACACGTTTTTTTAAATTTTACAAAGAGGAAAATATTTCTAGTGATTAGATAAATCAAATAGGTCCTATAAAATTTTTTGAAAAAATTATTCTTTTCGAAATTATAGCGAAAAAACTGATTTTTTAGGGGTTTTTGGGGGAGCTGTATCTCAGAAAAGAAGGATTTTCGGACACATGTTTATATGAACTTTTTTTCTTAAAATGGGTTCAGGAATTACCCCCTGAATTTTTTCCTACTTATTTGGTAACACCCTGTATTTTATGCTTTTATTTAGTATAAAGATCAAATACAACTACTTTCTGATAATGTGTTGATACATTTTTTACATAACAACACCGAGAACAACACCTAGTAACTAATATGTCCTTCAGTGTAATGCACACAATTTTGGACGCACTGCTAGGCACCGACTTAGCTAGAGTTTATATTACCATTTTAGCAGCAAAACTTAACCTAACCTACCTAACCTAATGTCCCCCAGTGGAAAAATGTCCCCCAGTGCTTTCATAAAAGTCAGTCTAAAACCCTGAAATTCAAAAAAAAAATATGCATATTGGACTTTACCCAGGTAAAAAAACTCACTACCTCTAACCTTTCCGTTTTTGACCATTTAGGTACGCAAATTGGGTATGTCCGCAAATTGGGTGTACGCAAATAAGCGGACACGATCTACCCCTCGTCCTTAATCAAACAACAATAGTTAAGGGTTTAATTGTTTAATATTAATTATCAGAGATAATGAGGGTAATTCAGAGGCGTGGTCGGAGGCAAGTTGGTCCAATGAATGAAGCGCTGTGATGATCCCAAGTCCGCCCACAGAATTCTCAGGTTTCAGTGTTCAGTTCGACAGTGACAAAGGCTGAGTGTAGAGCAAGTGCGTCCTTGAAAACCGCGGCGGAATGAAGCGGTGGTGCCGGACCGATCGCGGGAGTGCAGTGCCCTATTCTTCTGTGATCGCGTTTTTTATCTGGTGGACGATTCTTCTCTCCCTAACACTGCAAGTGCATGCTGAATGGTGGTAAGTCACAAAAAGTAGATTTAGGAATTTTACTCTATTGTGAATGGGGTTTTTTATGTCAGTTTTCGAATGTTATTTTGACAACAAATGCTTCAAATGTATTTTATTAAAATAAATTATGTAAAATGTGCTACCGGTGAGAAAAATAGTAAGAAGATATTTCCTTTTTTCAATAATTTTGTTTAAGGATAACAATAAGGCTCTAATCTTTGTAAAACATCAGATAAATATTTCTTGTTCATGTCCACTTCGCATAAAACTTGAAATGTGTAAGGCACTATTTTGACCATATTTACAATGCAAAAATTGATCGTTTTAAATTCCATGTCCACGATAGTACATTCATTTTTGTACCATTTTTGCCCTTTCAAAGTTTTCTTTTTTTCACATTTTGGTTGCAACCAAAATAAACAATATTGCTATATGATAACAAATCTCAAGTTTATGATAAGCCCAATTTTTATTAATGTTTTCTAAATAGTGATTTCTGATTGAATAAAAAACAATGCGTAATATTTGAGAACAGTAAAAGTGACTTAAGTAGTTTTTTATATTTGCGTTCTAAAATATGCACATTATGAAACCCGAAATTTGGTTTTTTAAGACGGCTGAATTGCTTCATTCTTAAACCCAAAATTTTATTTTATAAGGTTGGTTATCCAGATGCAAAAAGATGAATTCTTCCTTTGCAAGGTACTTTTTATTTACAAATTTTACTATTATAAACTATCAGAGGACATAGTTTTTTTGTAGAGACTAAAGAGAATAACTAGAAGAATTGGAGAAACGATATCAACCGCGGTTACATTTTCTCAAAAACGCCTATTCATTCAGTATTAAGTGAGTAAATTTTACAAATGTCATTATCAACATGTCTGACTTAAATTTATTTTTTACTTTAAAATGCATGCAGATGCACCAACATTAAAATTTTGTTAGTACCATTTTTTACTGTCAAAACTTTTTTTCTCACATTTTTGTTGCAATCAAAATAAACAATAATTTGCTCCAAAAATATTGCTATATGATAACGAATCTCAAGTTTATGATAAGCCCAATTTTTTTTATTAATGTTTTAATAGTGACTTCTGATTGAATAAAAAACAATGCGTAATAGAACTAGCACATTTTTATAAATTAGGTAGATTCTATGCAATTCTAATTTACCTTTTTCTATTTGAATGAAAATGACCCTAAAGGTCATCTTAAAAATTCGTTTTTTTGAATTAGAAACAAGAATCATATCCAAATAGAAATTTTAGGATCTGTTTTTGCCACATTGTACTTTAGTTTTTTTTAAAGAGCTCTAAAATGGGGTAAAATTATTTTTTTATGTCTTTTTTTAATCTGAAAAATCTTATTTTTTCTTAACGAAATTTTTAAAAGCTATTTTTAGCAGTTTTTTTTTATAGACCTGCCCTTTTTTTTTCAAGGGTCAGATATTTTTTTATTTTTACAAAAACAACAATGTTTCTAATACATTCACATTTAAAAAAAAACAGAGGCGAGCCATAGGGTGACAGATTTTATCCTGTATATTGTCAATAATGTCACTTGTGTTTGCTGGTTATGTAAAAAAAGTCAAAAAAATTAAAAAATGCATTTAAAAACATGTTCAGGGCATTTGAATCAAAAACAATAATCTCAACATATACAGAAGTATTAATCTTTTTATTAAATTACTTTATAAAGCACTAATCATCAAACTATTAAAAAGTTTACACAAAATAGGAATTATTTATGTGAGTACTCACTGTTAAGAAGCCCTTTTAGGTATCATAGGATAAATTAGCACTTTTACAAAAATGTCTACAATTTTCTCTATAAATTCTCACATCTCAAGCAAAAATTGCTTCGTTTTTCCAATTTTTACGCCTGTTTTATGTAACTGTCATATTATTTTTGGCATTTTTCAATTTTTAGTGACAGTAAATTTGAAATGTAATGCCAACTTTGTGGATAATTCAACTTTCCAAAGAAAAAGGTTCTAGTTTTCATGGGTGAGTCTGGTTTTTTTAAAATGTGAATGGATAGTACTCACAATGTAAGGGGTTATTGACAGCAATTTCCCAGCCACCCAGAATAAATTTAAATAAAACCAATTATAATTATTACACACCCCCTAATAAAATATGAACAGTCGGCAAAAATAAATTTTATTGCTGTATTCCGCTTCTCTATTTACAACATAATAAGGTAGCTCTTAAAGGCCGATTTATAGAACGTTACTTTCACTTTACTTCGGCGTAACTTCACTTCCGCGTAACTTAACAAATTTGCTTAATTTATAGGTTGTAAAGTTACGTGAAATTGGGAACAGTTATGCGCATGTGTCTGAACTCGCGACTTCTGACTATTTACACCTGGGCGGTAATTACAGAATATCGCTTCGTACGAAACCTACATAAGAAGACCAGCAGGTTTCGTACGAAGCGATATTCCGGAATCACTACCCTTGACAATAAGGGTGAATATCTCATTTTTGCAAATTTTGCGCATGATCGGCCAAGCTCGGCTTTTGACAGGACTACTTACAGCTAAATGAATAAGCAAAGTAGCGCTAAAGTGAAGTATAAATTTGCTAATACATTCTCATGTATTTTATTTAATTTTCTGTAAAGTTACGCCGAAGTAAAGCGGAAGTAAAGTGAAAGTAACGGTCTATAAATCGGCCTTTAAGCTATATTGGCAAATAATGCTAATGGGATAAAAGCTAATTGCATCTTGTTCAATATCTTGTACAGGTACAGAGGTAAATACATATTCTAGAAAACATATTTTTTTACTTCTTGATGGCCTTTTATGCTTCTAGCTAATTGAAGAAAATTATCACTTTTAAAAACTGAAGAATTAAATCGGCATAAAAAGTTGTTTGTGTTTATGTTTGTTGTAAACAAATGGTGTTAAAAACTTGTATTTACGTTTTACATTCTGGTTTCTAAATGCATCAAGAGTTTAGTAACAGTTTTGACAAATTGCATAAAATTCATTTACACAAGTTTTTTAAAATTATTTTAGGGTTTACCATTAACTGAAACAGGGAAACACAAGAATAACCAGTCAAACTGTTTTTTTCTTAAGTTAAACAAATGACAAACATGAAAAACCACTTAAAAGGCCTACTTCAACATCATTTTTTTAATTATAAAAATTATTCTTGTGATTAAAATTTGATTATAGACACTTAAATTTATACTGCACTGCATTAAAGGAATAAAATCCTGCTTAAGGTGTAAATAAGTTAACAATAAAGGTTTTTAATTAGCATAAGATGGCTAATAGGTTTGGTCTTACTTTAAAAACTAGTCCACAGAGCAGAGAGAAATATTTCGTAGTATCAAGAACATTTTGGTCAAAAAAAAATGTCACTCTAAGAAAAAATAATACTTTTTTAAGGATTTTGAATTTTATTGTCCTTCTGCTCCTTAAAAAAAGGATAAAGCACTTCACCTACTAACTTGTCTCACTAAAGTTCAAAACAATAAATTTCTTTCGCATTGCATATAAATATCGGATTACAGATACATAAATGCATTTATCTTTTATTTATTATTCCTAAATTGCTTTGTAATTGCAGTAATATTGCAGTGATTTGTGCTTAATTGATTTGGTTCTCTCTTCACATACAATCTCGAAAACAAAATATTTAGTTGTTAAAAAAATATACTTATTATTAACGCAGAATGTCGCGAAGCATAGAAACTGTGGTTATGTAACGTTGGTCGCCTAAAATCAACAAAAAACAGCACTTTCTGGTCTTTGCTCAGTGGGTTTATAAGAGTTAATTTTAATTAAAATTTGTGCTTACCAGCAACATAAAAAAACAAAGCAGAAGTTGACATATTCTAAAGATCCACCAACAAGCGTTTAGATACAGAATTTTGGCAATTTAGAAGTACTATTTTTTTGCATTTTGAATCGTCAAAATTTTTTATTTAAACGCTTATTGGTGGATCTTTAGAATATGTCAACGTGTGCTTTGTTTATTTATGTTGCTGGTAAGCACAATTTTTAATTAAAATTAACTCTTATAAACCCACTGAGCAATGACCAGAAAGTGCTGTTTTTAGTTGATTTTAGACAACCAACATTACATAACTGCAGTTTCTATGATTCGCGACATTCCACATTAAATTGTTTATGAAATAATAATCCTTGAAATGTAATCTGGAGAAATTTAATTTAATTATGAAACTGTTTTTAATTTCCAAAAAAAAAAGCTCACATATTTAGTTAAAGTTTTTAAAATCCCTGACACCAAGTTTATGATTATTTTATTTTCATAGACATTAAGTTTTAAACAAACAAAAATACGAAGTTTAAATTCCACTGTATTTCCAATATCTGGCTATAAAAACCACTAAAACGCGAAGCCTGTGAAAACAATAATAATAAAAGTCAATTAAAACTTTATTTAATACCTATAACTGCACCGAGAATGTGTCCCAAAATAACGACTCAATAAAAATACTAGGGGAGAGGAGGCACGTTTGGCCATTTTCCAAAATTTGGTACAAATGTGTCCCACTCTCCCCTACTGTTTCTAAAATGCGTTTTAATCTTTGGGTGTTCTGTACATCAACATGATGAACAGATAATTGGGCTACAAAACGAGGCTTCTAAAATTACGAAGCAAACTCTTAATGCATGACTTAATTACACATGTCGATTATCATGCTTGTCAATTCGAATTATGTTGCACCTTAGGCTTCAAACAAAAGCTGAAACCAGTACAGAATGTGCATCATAAATACAGAAACAAATGTCTTTTAACATTATTTCCAAAAGAAATACTAAAACTACTTTGTGTGTGCGTAACAATTCTTTAACAACCTGTATACGCAGTTAAAAATTAATATTCGTGCCTATGAATAATTTCATTGTTAAAAGGAAGTCATAGCTCAAATATCTTTGGTTTATTATCAATTAGTTTTGGTTGGAAAGAATTTAACAATAAAAAATTGGAAGTTAACAATTTGACAGGTATCAGCTGACCCAGAGCGGCCATATTGGAAACAAAAACTCATTCCAAGGCCATTTAGATTGGACGTTAAAAATTTAATTTCACGACGCTTAAACAACACTTTATGATAAGAAGTACCGTTTTTAAGTGCTTCTTAATTATACTCAAGAAATAAAATAATTTAATAGTAATTGTGTCGAATAAAACAGTGTTTGAAATTGTGCACTTTAACAGTTTTTTCAAACGTACACGTAGGTTATAAAATAAAAAAAAACCTAATTATCATACTTTTTATTTTAATGACCCAAGTACAACTTTTGGTGTGATGACGAGTACCTTAAAGGCATGGTGTAAATTTCCCATAAATACTGTCGGCAGATATTTAAGAATCCATTAAAACCCCTACAAACTAATAACATGGTTGAGAATAACAGAGCTTTACAAGATGTTAAAAACCGTGTCTATTTTTAACGAGGTTTATGTTTCCTAAAATGAGCCGTATTAGAAATAACCCAGCAAAAAAAATGAAACCCGAGAAACATAACTATAAGTTTTACGGAATAAAGGATGGTTTTGTAGATGAAATAAGCTTCATTTACAACTTCCAAAAATTTTAAAACAATGTAAAAGGAATGGGGTTTTAAAGACGTATCTGAGAGCATATACGAGGTGGCCGCGCTATAAAATTTAATGAGGGGTGATTTGGTGGAGATGGCCGCATTTTACTGCATGGGTCATGGTGGAGCTGGCCGCGGTACCTTTTCTACCTGCTTCAATGTTTAGCAGGTAGAAAAGGAGCTGTCTCAGAAGTTTTGTGGAAGAATGAGTATAAACACCAAACGAATTTTATTTTTATAAAATAACACGCGATAACTATCAATATTTTATTGAAAAAATGGTTTACATTGCAGTTTGCGGTGACATAAGCACATTTGTTTAAATATTTTTTTCAGCAGAAAAACTTACCCTAACCTACCTAACCTAGTGTCCCCCAGTGGATGTGTCCACCAGTGCTTTTAAATAAGTCTGTCGGTAACAATAAAACTTAAAAACACATGCATTGAGTACTTTCAACGTTGCTGGCTTGTTTTAATGATAATAAAAGTCTGTATATTATCCAAAGGATTCTCTGTTTTATAATTTTCTAATATCATAACTCAATAAAACATCGGATACAGAAAAATAAATCTTGGTAAAAGGAAGTTAATTAGTCGCGACCAGTACGACCAAACCAGAAATATCGAGCGGCCACTTCGACCATGCACCCTGCAATTAGGCGCGGCCAGCTAGTAGTCTTTTCAGGTAGATACGGCCAGTTGGTATTCTCCCGTATCTGATACACCGTTGTAAATGAGTCTTAAGCCTCAAGGTGCACAGATTTAACAAAAGAAGCCGCTTGTTGTAGAAACAGTTTCGGGCATAACTAAATAATGGTGAGGTTGTTTATAAAATGCCGCATTTTACAGGTAGAACTTTACATCAATGTGGAAGCATTGACGACCGCCTTACCATTGAGAACTACAGATTATCCAAGATGTTCAAGTATTAGTAATGCTTCAGAACAATGCCAAATAAATATTTCTTCCCTCAAAGCACATTTCTGATTCAGCTACGAGAATTCTTTGTTTTGCCCTCCTTATCTTGACCGTGTAGGATCTTTAACTATGTATACCCTGTATAGTGTCATAACATTGTCAAATGTTGCACAAAACTGCACTTCCAATAACAATTTTATACGTTTTATTAAACCATTTAAAATGCAACACCATTCTGAGACTGCAATACGAAAATATGACACAATTTTACTTAACCGAGGGCAACATTACATTTTCCTTCGAAGTACCCAATAAAATTTTACTGCAAATGTTGAACAATACAAAAGCAAAGTATGATAACCCAGCTTTGAATTTCAAAGTTATCTATTTCAATAACCAGCCAAATGTGGACGAAAACTGGATGTACACCGCTGTAAATTCCAGCCACTTTGTTAAGCCAATGGTAGGTCGAAAGCTGCTCGCGTTAAACGGTCTAAACCCTGATGAAACACACTTTTTAAAACTGCGAAACATCGACGATTTAAAGCACATCTTTGAGCGCAACGTTAGGCGCAAGCGTCGCGCGCACCTCAAAACTAAACCACGAAAAACAAGCTCTTACGTCATACCAGAAAAGAAGCGCTACAAAGCATACGATGGCACTTTAACATGGAACAGCTACCAAAAACGAGACACGAACGAAAGCGAACCCTTAGTCCAACACGAATCCGAACCTGCGACAAAGGAAGACACCCCAAAATCCAAACCCCAAGGTAACATAAACGAAGACGCGATGAACGGAAAGTTCGCAAACAAAGTAATAGAAGAAGTACTTGAAAAGGTCGAGGATTCAAACAACTTACGCTTCAAAATCGGTAACGGTTTAAACCGTAAACACATTCTCGATAATCGTCGTTTATGCCTCCACAATCACAAGATAAACGACTCAAACTTTCATGACGAAGAAGGCAAAGTCATCAGCTATATAACAGCAATGGTAAATAAAATAGTACGCAACCAAATCGACAACACGCTTTGTGAACATCTACCACCAAAGATGAAGGAATTCCTCGTCAAAATAACAAGCGTCCAAGCGCACACGGTCACGAAAAAGGAAACCGACGATACCAAATACCACCAAGACACTTTCCTCTACAAGTTAGACGTCCCAGTCGGAAAAGAAGAGGCTAAACTACATGAAAAACGAAGCGCACCTGAAATTACAAAACCAAACGAGAAATCAAGCATTAACACCTATGACAACTCAGTTCTCCAAATGTACAACTCCAAAAACAAATTCAAACGTGATCTGTCTTCAATAACGTCAATGATTAAAAGTGCACAAAAGGATATATTAAAGAAACGAAGCGCTAAAGTTTCAGACAAGTATAACAAATTACTTAAAGCTGTAAACAGAGAAATGGGGCGTAAAAAAGCCAAAGAAAATATGGTGAAGCTCTTAGGACAGTGGTACAAGGACAACCACGTCAAGAAGAAGAAAACTAGACGCTTCGAAGTGCCCCTAGTCTTTAACTCGTGATTTTTTTATATTTCCTTGTATACTTTTTTTACTTATTTTGGCAAGTGGGATTTACATGACTCCCTTTTGGGCTGTTCATGGCTCCCTTTTGAAGCCGTTCTTTTAATAAAATCTCATATGACTGACGTAGCTATTTGTGAAGAGGGCTATAAATTTATATGATTACTTATTGAATAAGTCTGCTATTTATAAACACAATTCCTGAATGAGTTATGCCCAACAATAAAACAAATCTGATTTATTCCTGCCACTACACGATCCGCAATAAGTTTAACATTTACTCAAGATTACGTTTCTTGGAATTTTTTATTGCTGATGGGAGCACATCCTGTCTAGGCAGGATTCCTGCTAGATTTTTTCTAATTTATTTAATGATATGTTTCGTAACATAGCATCGATATTCGTGTTGTACGTTCATTGTACAAGTTTTTATGCTTTTTGGAATTAGCATACAATAATAATTTTTTTCTAGAACGAGAAAAGGCATCAGTGTCTTAATTTAAAATTGTTTTATGGTTATTGCAAGGAGTGTCGATTGTTGTTATTCCTTAATTGATAAAGATGGTATGGTACTCCTTTCATTACAAGAATGCCGTTTTATTTTTATTTATTTTCGGGAGAATACCAACTGGCCGCATCTACCTGAAAAGACTACTAGCTGGCCGCGCCTACTTGCAGGGTGCTTGGTCGAAGTGGCCGCGCGATTTTTCTGGTTTGGTCGTACTGGCCGCGACTAATTAACTTCCTTTTATCTAGATTTATTTTTCTTTATCCGATGTTTTATTGAGTTATGATATTAGAAAATTATAAAAAAGATAATCCTTTGGATAATATACAGACTTTTATTATCATTAAAACAAGCCAGCAACGTTGAAAGTACTCAATGCATGTGTTTTTAAGTTTTATTGTTACCGATAGACTTTTTTAAAAGCACTGGAGGACACATCCACTGGGGGACACTAGGTTAGGTGGGTTAGGGTAAGTTTTGCTGCTAAAAAGAATATTTAAACAAATGTGCTTATGTCACCAAACTGCAATGTAAATAATTTTTTCAATAAAATGTTGATAGTTATCGTTGTTATTTTATAAAAATAAAATTCGTTTGGTGTTTATCCACAAAACTTCGGAGACAGCTCCTTTTCTACCTGCTAAACATAGAAGCAGGTAGAAAAGGTACCGCGGCCAGCTCCACCATGACCCATGCAGTAAAATGCGGCCACCTCCACCAAATCACCCCTCATTAAATTTTATAGCGCGGCCACCTCGTATATGCCCCGTAGAAATTTCTACATAACTAAAGATTGTTAATATTTGGCGAATGCGCTGTTTGCCTAAAGCAACATTAAAAATGTATGTTTCTTTTCTTCAGGGGCCAGTAAACTAAATTACATTTTGTCTTGGCACCCTCTTTATAATTAACAGCTAGGAAATGTCTAGCAGACCATCGTAGGGCGTAAGACATGTATAATACAATACCTCATCTCATTAACCTTACCCCTCTAGTTGTTAATCTTTATACCTTTTCATTTTATGGGGACTGCCATCACTACATAGAGAAGCAATAAACTACTGCAGGTTTTGGTTTATTATTCTAGTCCTCTAATAGACCTATAAAATTTATTTTTGTAGAGACAGGTCTACCAATGTACCTACAATTAGGTGGAAATGTAATTACAATTTGTGTGGTAAAATTTATTACTGTATCCGTAAGGAATTACTCAATGAAAAACTTCTCATCAGCTAAGGCATTTTTTTTAGGCTTTGTCTCAAACACACACGGTCAACTCCTACGTCACAGATCCACATTAAGAAACTGTTTGTGAAGTGGAATTTTAATTCTGTCAGATTTAGCCACTTATTTAGAACAATATTTTTTGAAAATAAAAGCCTTTCTTAGGGAACCCTTGGTATAAAAATGTGCTATAATGTCTTAAATCCGATATTTGAAGTTTGGTTCATTGTAAAACTCTATAATATACAGTTTATGTGTTAATGTTGTGCACCCTCCAAAATGTGAATTTTAAACGCAAATTGTTTGAGAAAGCAACCATATCAAGAGGTCTCGTAAGTACCATTGTAAAATTAACATTTTTTCTATTACCCAGAACAAACCATACGCCTTGATATGATCGCGTTCTCAAGCAATTCGCGTTTAAAGCTGTCATATTGATTGGTGATCATCATCAACAAATTAATAAGAGATTTTTTAATTCTTGCGGTAGAGTCTCAGGTAATTTTAAATTAAAATATCGTAAATCAGATATAAAGGAACATTTTTACATCAATGGGACCTAAAAAACTCTCTTATTTTTCTTTAAATAATGTTTTAAAAAGACCAATGTTGCAGACACAGAATAAGAAAAAAATGACCATTTTCTTTGGCCGGTAATGTTGGTTGCCTAAAAAAATTTCACAGATAGTATTTAAATGCACTTCTGTGATCTGTGACGTAGGGCTTGACCGTGTCTATTCTTTACAAAAATAAAACCGTCCACAGATGTTTAGGAAATTTGTAAATTTAATGCAGAAGTTCGCTAGAAATAATTGGTTTTAAATTTTCCGACACAAATTACGTCTTTGAACACATGTTTCATTAATAATTAGTGTCATAATTTAGAATATATTTGCAGCTATTTCCCATGTAATAATTCCGCGATTAATTCTTTAAATAACATAAAAGCAAGCGTATGTTAATGAGTGTACTTATTTTTTAGTACCGGGAAAGAAATTATACATTTCTCTGGTTCAATCATAATTATTTTCTTAATAAATAGCAAAAACACACGCACTGCTAGTAAAGTAACAAAAAAATGATTTTGCTTAAAAAAAGGATGATTTTTTTAACCGTTTCAAATATTTATTACCTACAGGGTGTTACCAAATAACTAGGAAAAAATTCAGGGGTTAATTTCTGAACCCATTTTAAGAAAATCCGAAAATCCTTCGTTTCTGAGATACATGGTGTCAAAGTTTCTCAAAAAAAATGTTAATCATAAGAAAGAAATTTTGTCGCCTTTGGGCAAAGAATTTTTTTGTCGAAAACGGTTAGTTTTATGAAAAAAGTCAAACTTAAAAAAGAAATTTTGTTGCCTTATTTGGGCAATGAATTTTTTTCTCGAAAATGGTTAGTTTTATGAAAAAAAACAAGACATTAATTTTAAAGATCATATTCTAGGGCTTCTAATTATTTTATGAAAACACCAAAAAAGTAACACACAAAAAAGTTGGGGGGGGAACAACCCCCATGGTACCCCCAAATGTGCCCCTTCCAATTATAATTTATATTTTTTTTCTACCGCACTTTATGCCTAAAGACAAGAAAATTACCTGTGCTAAGGTTCAAATAAATATCTGGTTTAGTTTCTTGGTAATCTTAAAAAAAAAGTTTTTTTTAGAAACTTTGGCACCCTGCTGTATCTCAGAAACGAAGGATTTTCGGACACATGTTTATAAGAACTATTTGGTAACACCCTGTATATTAAATTTTGTAAAGGATTAAAACTTTCTTAGAAATGTTTTAAGTTTTGAAGGCTTTCGTTCTTGACTTGCGAAAAGTATAATAAGTGGGGGTAATGAACTTAATAAAATTACTTATCACGAAGATTTTGTACTAAGTATTTAATAACTGGTTTTGCACTTGTAATAAATTAGTACGCTTCTTGGGTACGCTGATTTTTAATAATTACAAAGAAACATATCCTTTTTGATTAGTAGGCTTGTTTAAGTTCATTTCTTAAGACTCCGCTAAGCGCAGTTACTAAAAACGCTTTAAGATAAAAATGAACTAAAATTATGGCAGGCAAGAAGAATTTTAATATTTTGGAAAGAAATATCGTGCTGGTTTTTAAGTAAACCGAATAATTAGGCAGATGCCACAACGTATTTAATGCTTGATAAAGTAATTAAGTTCAGAAATTATGAATTTAGAAAATTTTAATTATATATTTCTTAAGAATTTTGTGTTATAAATAAGTAAAGAAATTTTAATTATTAAATAATTACATGTTTCAACGAGTTCACGTAGAGTTTAAAAATTAACCGCTGATGCTTAAGAATTTTTTTAATTGATCTTTAGATTTACATTTTTAAAACTCTCCATAACTGAAAAACAAAACCTAAAAGGTAAAATTAAAAGAGGCTTTAATGATAACTTAAAATCTGTATGTATGGGATAAAATAATCAATAAACTAATTAAGTCTAAAATGAAATCCATGTTGATGCAGGTTTTTGTTATTCAGTGAAACAAAAGAATTTAATCAGCTCTTTAAAAGGAGACTTGATGAACCACAATTAAGAAAGTGTATCTCAAGGGAGGCCTTTATTTTATACGAGCTTAAACACCAAAGTTAATATTTATTTTGAAAGACAATTTTTCGTGAAATAAAACCTAAAATAAACTGTCGTAAACTACGAATATAATTGGACGCGTCTCCTAAACGTTATTTAGAAATATAATGTGCTTTATTTTTAACAAATCTCGAAGGTCAGATTTGTGCACTTTTTTTGACCATCCTGTACAAATGCATAATGCAAAATTTTATTATTATGAAGTCATTCGTAAATTAGTGCCGCTATAGTTTGCATATTCTTGCCATAATTCATATTTATGATTTTGTAAAAATCAACATGTTTTTATCATAAACCTATTGGAAAATAATTAAAATATAAAGATTCTTTTACAGTAAAAAAAATAGGAAAAATATTACTTTAATTAACTCCAGTTCAGGAATTTTAATTAAAAGTGCTTTAACAAGTGCAACTAAAAGGTGGACGCATAATTAAATTAATTAATAAAAATAAGTTAAAATGAAAAAAGCAATGTGCAAAATTTTTTTTTTACAAAAAAACGTTTTTACAATTGCGTTTTATAATAATTAGCAAATTATGAAACCCTTATTTGGTTTTTAAAGCTTGCTGAGTTGCTTCATTATAAAACACAAAATTTTATTCTATTAGGTTGGTTTTCCAGTTGCAAAAAAATGAATTCTTCCCTTGAAAGGTACTTTTTATTTACAAATTTTACTATTATAAAGTATCAGGTGACATAGTTTTTTTGTAGAGACTAAAGAGAATAACTAGAAGAATTGGAGAAACGATATCAACAGTTACATTTTCTCAAAAACGCCCATTCATTCAGTATTAAGTAAGTAAAGTTTACAAATGTCATTATTCAATATGTCTGACCTAAATTTACTGTTTACTTCAAAATATCAATGTTGCCAATCCAATAAAAATAAAATTTTAAGTTAATTTTTAAATTCAAATTAAAAATGCTTTTTCATAAATCAAATGAAGCAAATTTAAAAAATAGTATAGAAAATTCATTTTATAAGGCATTTTTTAGCACCTGGACGCGTTCTAAAAACGTCCCTTATGAAACTCTATGTTTTAATATACTATTTTGCTACTTTTTTATATTATTTTGAAACTAATCCGGTTTTGCTGAATTTGTTTGTATATTGATTCGTGAGTCATGCAGAAAAAAATAGGTAATTCCAGTAAATCACGAATTTTATACACCTCTATATTTTTTACACCCACATTTACTTTTAAATCATATTTATTTTGTTTTTGTAGGTTCTATTTACATGATTAGGGTATATAATCTGTTTTATTATTAGCATTGATGATGTAAGTAGAAAAGCACCCCTTATATGTATATTACACACCCCTTAGTAAATAGTAAGTTTTGTGAAAGCGTGTCTCCCTAACCAAATCGGTTTAATAAAACCACTAAGTTTGGTGTAGCCACTGCCAATTAAATTATTAACGGTTGACGGTGCCGTAATCCATATTCATAATGCGTAATGTAAATATTAGGATTAAGGATTTTTAAGACTTAGAAACTGAGCGAAAAAATATCCTTGTTTGGAAATATTTTTTTCTTAAAAAGCATATATTTATATTGTACTTAAAAGTGATGGTAGATTATTTTTTAGGCTCCATAAAAGTAAATGGTAATAGACCAAATTCTAATGGAGAAACATTAAAAAATACTACGTTTTTATGTTTTTTTCACCTATTAAACGGTAATAAAAACTACCATACATTTCAAAAATACCCTTCGCAACTTCTGCTTTTCATAGCTTAAATCAAATTTTTCGGGCTTTGTTTTCGTGAAGAGAATAAAAAGCTTTAACGAAATTTTATTAGACATTAAGTTTATTACGATCACCGTCGATTTTATATCGCTATGCGTAGCCTATGATTACGTTTCTAAGTGCATACTAAAATTTATGGCGTTTTTTAAACAAACATACGGTGTGGTAATAAAAAAAATTTTTTTAACGTTGAGAATTTTGTGAAAAACTAACACAATGGTATACATGGTAAAAAAAAAGTAATTATTGCTATGATATTTGACTGTTTTTTGCGAAGAGGAAAGGACACATTTTTGTCCAAAAAAAAGAGTACAAATCCAAAAATCGGACACCTGTTTATACGAACTTTTTTTTCTTATTCTGGTCCCAAGAAATGTGGTTAACTCAGTGTCCTATATCAATGAGACATCCTGTAGGTAATAGCCTCATTTTTAAGGCTATAAATCCGAAGCCTTATAGAGGTTTTAATGTGGCATAAAGTGTACTATTAATTTTATTGCCTAGCTTTCTCTAAATATTGCAATAAAAGCGTTTATTGACGCTGATGCTTGCTGTTTTATCTTTTTAATCAAAGTTGCTTTTACGTCAATATTTTAGAGGCAACATTGAACTCAAGTTTATTAGCTATTCCAGAATTCTACGCATTTTTGAAGAATACTTAATTTTGCCATTATATATATATTCGTATGATTCTTCTTAAAGTTACAAGAAAATTACAATACGTTGTTCGGTATTGGTGGCGGCAACTTTTGCAAGCCCGGGAGAGTCCTAGGGACATGGTCCGGGCATCTAAGTGACGACTATTTGGACTGCAATATATTCCATTCCAGTCCATGATGAGCCAAACGTTGGCTGTCGTCTTCCATCAATTAATAATAATAAAACATCGTAAAATTTATAAAAATATTGTAAAAGAAAGTAAAAAAAACTTGACATTAAAATCGCAGGATTGATTTAAAAAACTAACCAAATTATGAAACAACATATTTGTGACAAAACATGTTTATAAGGTGTGGGCTATATTTTTAAAAAAGCCAAACTTAATTAGTGACCACGTAATGGCATCTTCACACGCAAGTCTGGTGCTTTTGTTTTGACTGGGCTAGACCTAAAAAACTAATTAAACTGTTTTTTACAAGGGGACCACCTTTATAGACCATATTCTATAAAATTTATTTCCACAGCTGCACTAACTTTCCAACTGTTCTTGCCGACACATCAGAAGGAAAAGAATATCTACTTCTTGTTTTTAATTGGAGATTAGCCAGAAGCAACCCGACAAAATATTATATCCTCCTCTAATTATAAATATGAATTTTAATATAATAAAAAGGTATTGTTCGTACAAGCTTTGTGTAATTCAATTTTAAAGGTCCTGTCAATCAACATTTTTATTATTGGATTATTCAAGCGTAACCATAATAGGTAGCATATACATTTTTCTTTCTATTAATTCAAAGATTAATTCTTTTATATCAGATATCAAGTATTATTTAATAAACATGTGATTTAAACTGATTTCAATTACGATAAGATGTTATAACATTTAAAAACTGACACGGTTTTAAAGCGACATATTTTGGACATGAAATCATCTAAACAAGAATGAATCTTTCATTTAGGCCTCATTAATTTACTTAAAAGGGGTTGAGCAGTTTTAGAGACCGTGAAATTTATTTTTAAACTTCAACTGGAATATGCATAATTTATTTATTGCAAGACAAAGATTAAAAATGACTTCCTTCTTACATAACTACGCCGTTAAAGTTTTTCTTGTATATTTGAAAAATACTAAAAGGTGCAAAACATTTTGGTGTCCAAAAATTGGCTCATAAACGCTATGATACGTTCTTGGGGCATTCTCAAGGTTTCCTAGAAAATTGTCTAAAAAATCCATCTGTTGTATTCATCAAGAAAAATGCGAACAAAGTTGCATAAGTTCGGCAACACAGTTTGTAAAACACATCTTTAAAACTTATCTAGATTCTTGAGCATACATTTTGGCATTGATCATATTGACATTGTTATCAGCTTCATTTTATAAAATTTATCTAAAATTTAATTGATTAATTTGACCATTTAAAAGATAAACAAATGGTAAAATAATTTAAGATAGATTGTGCCTTTGTATTTAGCCATTTCTTTCGTTAATATGTGCTGTTATCTTCAAGCTATAAGCGTTTAAAGTTTCACACTTTGGGGCCTATATCTTCGAGGGTATATAAGACTTTTTCAATTTTCTGGAGCTTCCTAGACATGCCCCAACAACGTACCATCGCGTTTATGCGCCAATTTTTGGACACCTTCTATTGCCTGTATATAATTTTGGAACAGTCTGTATAAGAGACCACCTGGAAGTTATCTGAAACACTTTTTATTTATTTCTTACTGACAACTTGGTATTTAGTCTTCTGGGGTAGAAAATTAAAAAAAGGGTGGCCTGTAGCACTAAATGTTAATCTTATCTTGATCTTAGTTTATAGGTTTGTATATAAATTTATCGCGCGTGGAAATCTGTTATTAAAATCTAATCAAACTGTCACATCTAATCAAAGGGTGTCCGCACTTGTGAGCTTTTAAAAACTTGGTCAAAAGATTTTGAATCAAACAAATTTTGGTTGCTAATATCTTGCAAATCTCTTACGTCAACCTGTGTATTTACATAAATACAGTGGTCGACATATTTGGCTATTTTGTTTACCTTAACATCGCAGGAAGCTAATCCTTATACAAGGACAAAATCCTGCTGCTCGTAAGTCAGCAGACAAAATTTTAATTGCGCCTTCGCCAACTTTTTATTTCCTGACATATTTCTCAGAAAATAACGTTCTGTAACTTATACATGCAGAAGCATTAGTGTATTCGAAAACTCTTGTTGTTAATTTATGGAAAACATGTTTGTTCATTTAATTTTAATATGCTATGAAAACTGAAAATAAGTTCTTAAGTACTACTCTTTTGTTTTACATGTATTAACACTAGTTATTATTTACTTAAGCATAACTTTTTTTAATAATTTACAATCGACAGTCATAAAATCTGGTAGTTGTACAGTGGAACTAATTACTGCAATACTTAAGAGCATTAGAACGGGTTTAATATTTTGTCCCGCAGAAATATCTCTTCGCAAATGGCTTGTGATTAAATGCGTTATCGTTATCCTTAAACTAAATACGCGGTGTCCAAAAATTTGCGCATAAACGCCTGTAAGGATCTTAAGACACTGGTAGTCTTGTTTTTATAGAGAGTTTAATAAGATAGCAAAGTCTATAAGTCTGGAGGAATATTGGCTGGTCAGCAATTTTCAAAGGCAAATGTTTGTCTCAGGTGGGCGATATCGCTAAAGTTGTCCCCAGAGGATAAGCCTCATCTGTTGGCTAACAAGCTAGACCCCTTGTTTTCCTTCTTTCTATACTTTGCCTTGTTTGCATGGTCGCAAACATATTACATGCGATTACCCCGTATTTAGATTATTTGTATTTGGTTATTAAAAAAAGTATAAGAACATCTCATCTCATTCTTGTTTGCAATGGCTCTAGGCAGATGCATTTCCTCTTGAGTAACTCTTAAAACATAGGGGTTAATTATGAAAAAAAAATCCGCCATACTTCGGTTTGTTGAGAGCACATACTACGTTGTGAAAAAAAATTAGGTCCCTACGTAGTCGAATGATTAGTTGTTGAATGCAATTAACATGAATTCAAACAGGCATAATGGGCCTTTTGAAAGTAAACAATGCGGTAACAATGGCCGTGCTTGTTTCAAGCCAATGGGGTTTGCATAAACCCTTGAATAATTCTCTGCTATTGGATGCTTCAGGCCAACCCTAGTGGATTAATTAGCCATGTTCCTGTGCTACTTCAATACTGCTTGTTTTTGCAGAGTAATCTGATACTCTCTACAGTTCTTGTTTTGTATTTTGTTCGTCATTTTAGCCTGAACTAAATACTCACTAAGTAGGAATTCATTTTCATGTATCCTGCTAAAACTTTTAAGCCGTTCCAAAGAAAAGTGTCCTGGTGTAAGTGCAGGGTATTTCTAGATTCGATTACTGGGCATAAATCGGTAAATACATATAAAAGGTCCAAGCAGAGGGATATGACCACGTGCTGCTGCAATTTCCTCGCACTGCAGGATAAAATCATAATCCCCGACACTTTATTACATTAAATTTCAATAGTAAAGTATGATTTGTTTGAGGGCCATTGTCCGGCCGGCGGATATATCCGAATTATGTAGCGCGCATTTTATAGCTATCGTAAAAAGTAACGACCTTCTGGAATCTGGATGCATTCCCTTCTTTTTTGTCCACTCGACACAATATAATCAATAGTTTTGCAGGAAAACTCAAAAATAACAATTACTTTAACTGCACTCATAAATTAAGTAAAAGCTAAGTTCAAATTCCCCATTAAATGGCAATGGTATTTGCAAAACAAAATATAGCGTGTCTAAAAATGGCCCATAAACGCAATTGTTAGGGCATGTCTAGGAACCCCCTGACAACGTACCATTGCGTTTATGCGACAATTTTTGGACATTCCTATAATTATTTTTTTTTTTTGAACGTGACTTATTGGCAGAAAATTATGTTGCATTCTCACGAGCGCATTCTTATACGTTTTGTAAACCTTTCAAAATTGTTGTTTTAATAAAGACGTTTACTGTTGATAAAAAAGCTCAGAGTAAATATAATTAACAATGTGTGATGCAAATTAAACAAGCAACGTTGCTTTTTTAACCTTTTATAATAACTTTCACTTACGCTTCATACATTACAATGATAAATTTATTCACATTGATAAAATAAAAGATAATTAATTTAATACAGGGCTTATTAAATTATCTTAGTAATAAATTTCAATAAATCTGAACTGTAATCAGTTTAGAGGTAGTGCATTAAGGCCGATTTATACAACGTAACTTTTACTTTACTTCGGCGTAACTTCACTTCCACTTAACTTTACAAATTTGCCTAATTTACAGATTGCAAAGTTACGTGAAATTGGGATCAGTTAAGCGCATGTGTCTGAACTCGCGACTTCTGACAATTTACACCTGGGCGGTAGTTACGGAATAGCGCTTCCTACGAAACCTTTACATAAGAAGACCAGCAGGTTTCGTACGAAGCGATATTCCGTAATCACCACCCTTGACAATAAGGGTGAATCTCATTTTTGCAAATTTTGCGCATGATCGGCCAAGCTCGGCTTTTGACAGTACTACTTACAGCTAAATGAATCAGCAAAGTAGCGCTAAAGTGAAGTATAAATTTGCTAATACATTTCCATGTATTTTATTTAATTTTCTGTAAAGTTACGCCGAAGTAAAGCGGAAGTAAAGTGAAAGTAACGTTCTATAAATCGGCCTTTAATTATTTATGATTTTGTTTCAGGCAATTGGCAACTGGCTTGCCAACTACGATAACTAATTCCGTTGAATCGACGCCGGGCGCCTTTAAAGAAAGATGCTCAAAATTGGGATTTTTGGTCGATCGCCAAAAACAATTATGTGCCATAAATGACAAAATTTTACCTGTAAGTACGAAAACTTGTAATATTGTAAACACTAAATTATTTAAAAACAAGTCCATACAATTTTTGTCATTTCGTTTTTTTGTTAGAGCTTTTCAAAAGCGGTAAAGTTTTTAAAAAAGTCTCTTTTGTCTTGGATTTAAATAAAACCTTTTTTGTGGACTACTTTTTGGCTGTGGAATACCTTTCTGCATTTGGATTTTTTTCTAAAAAAATTATTCTGTAAATTAGAGCACTTTGAAAAAAATTAGGTGTCGCTTTTGAAGTCGCCCTTAAAAGCTCATAGCAAAAAAACTAAAAGCGTTGAAATTATTTAAGTGCCAGATTCGGATTTAGCAGCTCGTTTTGCATAAGCATTATTGGCACTTGTCGGTGGCAAAAATTATTTGGAACCGTGACATTAAAAAAACTGAGAATATTTGGACCCTTACCCCTTAGTTCAAAATGAGGTTTATTTTGAAAAAATAGATTTGGCTAAAACTGTGTTTTTTGCTTATTAGAAGTCGTGCAAAATAAATCTGCAATCGGTTTTTTTCCAAGTGTTTTCGTTCTTTTGCTAGAGCTTTTCAAAAATGGTAAAATTTTAAAAAATTTGAAAAAAGCTCAACGAAATTTTTTTTTGTCTCCGATTTAAATAAGACTTATTTTGTAGACTACTTTTTGGCATTAGAATACAAAACCGCATTTGGATTTTTTCTAAAAAATTTTTTTTCCAAATTAGTGAAAAACATTAAGTTGAGCGATTTTTTGCTAGAGCTCTTCAAAAGTCACAAAATTTTAAAAAAGCTCAGCAAAAAAAATTTGTTTTCGATTTAAATAAAACTAATTTTGTAGACTACTTTTTGGCATTAAAAAACAAATCTGCATTTGGATCTTTTCTAAACACAAAATTCTGCAAATTAAAGAATTTTGAAAAAATTGGGTAGCGCGTTTAGAGTTGCCTTCAACTAACAAGTTGAATGAAAACATTGACAACTGATATTTTTAAGGTTTTAGGAAATGGAGCAAAAATGGCAATGGAAGAATGTCAGTACCAATTTAGAAATAGCAGATGGAACTGTACAACTTTTCCAGAAACGAATAATACGTTTGGAAATCTTGCCACAATACGTAAGTACCCAACCTAAAATAGGGCGAAAAAAATTGTAAAATTCAGTAGACACTGTCAAGTCCACACAGAAATGCATTAAAATACTATCGGTGAAATTTTTTTAGGCTACCAACATTACGGACCAAAGAAAATGGTCATTTTTTTCTTATTCTGTGTTTCCAACATTGGTCTTTTTAAAACATTATTTAAGGAAAAATAAGATAGTTTTTTAGGTCCCATTGGTGTAAAAATGTTTCTTAATATCTTATTTACGATATTTTAATTTAAAATAACCCGAAAGTCTACCTCAAGAATTAAAAAATCTCTTATTAATCTGATGATAATGATCACCCACCTGTCACCTGTCAGCTTTAAACGCGAATTGCTTGAGAAAACAACCATATCAAGGGGTATGGTTTGTTCTAGGTAATAGAAAAAAATGTTAATTTTCCAATGGTACTTACCAGACGTCTTGATAAGGTTGTTTTCTCAAGCAATTTGCGTTTAAAATTTAAATCTTGCAGGGTGCACAACATTAACATATAAACTTATAATATAGAGTATTACAATGAACTAAACTTGAAATATCGAATTTAAGACATTATAGCACATTTTTATACCAAGGGTTTCCTAAGAAAGCCTTTTATTTTCACAAAATATTGTTCTAAAAAAGTGGCTTAATCTTACAGAATCAAAATTCTACTTCACAGACAGTTTTATAATGTGGATCTGTGACGTAGGAGTTGACCGTGTGTATGACCGAAAAATGTTAAAAAAGCATCTTGCTTTCGAGTCTATCTTAAAGAAATTCTGTTGCAAAGTGTGATTCTAACTTAATTTTTTTATTGTAGGAAGTCGAGAATCCGCATATTTGTCAGCCATTTCAGCGGCAAGTTTATCATACACGATAACTCGTTCTTGTTCAAAAGGGGAGCTACCCCAATGCTCCTGTGATAACAAAATTCGACAAAAGAAAACCCAAAAATGGAAATGGGGAGGTTGCTCCGAAGATATCCGGTATGGAGACAAATTTAGCCGAGATTTCCTAGACGCTAGCGAAGATCTCGATAATGCTAATGGATTGATGAATCTTCACAATAACGAAGCAGGTCGACGAGTAAGCATTTTTCCAAGATAATTTTTTACCTTGCAAAAAATATGCAACAGCCAGATTTTATATGTGCGGTTAGAGCATCTATTCAAGAAGCTAAATCCACAAAATGCACACAAATAAGAGATAAGGGTTGACGTGGTAGCCCCCCAAAAAGCCACCTTTTATTTGCAACATTAGATCACGATGGATCTGCACCAAATTTTACAAATAGGTGCTTAATAAGATTTTGAAACATTTTTAGAAAAATTATTTTTCTAAAAAAAAAAAATCTCGTCCTTAATGGCCCCAAATAATATTTTAATCATGTTGGATATACACCAAACTGTGTAAACAGATGCTAAATAAGGTTCTTAACAACTTGGTTTTTTTCTGAAAAAATTCCTTCATCTCATTTAAAAGGAAACATTTAAAAGGGTATAGGCAATTTTTTTTCTTAAAAAATATTTAGTATAAGTTTTCTAGAACCTTATTTTGCATTTATTTGCAAAGCCTATTAAATGCAAGATGATTAAATATTACTCTTCAGGAGGCATTTAGGGGGACAAAGAATTTTTTAAGGGAAATTATTTTAAAAAATATTTATACAATCTTATTTAGCCTATTTGTAAAATTTGGTGCAGATCCATCGTGATCTAATGTTGCAAATTAAAGGGGACTTTTTGGGGGCTACCACGCCAACCCTAAACTCTAATTTGTGTGAATTTTGTGGACTAAGCTTCCTGAATAGATGTTCTAACACACATAAAAAATCTGGCTGTTGTATATTTTTTGCAAGCTAAAAATCTGCTTATCTATATACCCTGTTAAGGGCGATTTATAGAACGTTACTTTCACTTTACTTCGGCGTAACTTCACTTCCGCGTAACTTAACAAATTTGCTTAATTTATAGATTGTAAAGTTACGTGAACTTGGGAACAGGTATGCGCATGTGCTGAACTCGCGACTTCTGACTATTTACACCTGGGCAGTAATTACGGAATATCGCTTCGTACGAAACCTACATAAGAAGACCAGCAGGTTTCGTACGAAGCGATATTCCGTAATCACCACCCTTGACAATAAGGGTGAATATCTCATTTTTGCAAATTTTGCGCATGATCGGCCAAGCTCGGCTTTTGACAGTACTACTTACAGCTAAATGAATCAGCAAAGTAGCGCTAAAGTGAAGTATAAATTTGCTAATACATTCCCATGTATTTTATTTAATTTTCTGTAAAGTTACGCCGAAGTAAAGCGGAAGAAAAGTGAAAGTAACGTTCTATAAATCGGCCTTTAGTTGAAACTTGTAAATAACTTCAAAGTGTTATTTTTTTTATTTTTCTTAGGCGGTAAGATCACGAATGCACCGCACCTGCAAGTGCCACGGAGTCTCCGGTTCATGCAGCATGCAGATATGTTGGAGACGTCTACCCTCATTCAGAGAAGTGGCTGAAGGCCTCTTTCAAAGATACGAAGGCGCTTCCCTTGTCAAACTAGTGGAACGTCGAAGAAAAAAACTAAGACCTATAAGCCCCGAGATTAAAAAACCCATTAGAACTGATCTCGTGTACTTGGAGGACTCTCCGGATTATTGCGAAGAAAACAGAACGTGAGTACCACTCATTTAACATTGGTACAACTTTATTTGTCAAGTTTCAAACATAAGATATTGTGGAAGGTTAGGCCAATTATTCTAATTAAAATTTGTAGGTTCTTTAGAAAAAAATCCCAACCAAGATCTGCTTATGCAGGATTGTAGGCACTACTCCCAGGAATATAAAAGTGAAAAATTCCCACAAAATTTCCGTGACGTTTAGCCCCCATCTTGCATAGAAGTGAGGAGTTAGTTTTTTGTTAATACCTAAACTATTCCGCACTTTTGAAAAAAGTTTTAAAAATTTTTAGGAACATTATTTTAATAAGAATACAATCATTTTTAAAAAAATAATAAATCACCAATATTAACGATTCTATAGCTCTTTGAAAATCACCTTATTTCATCATAATCGTCTATCTTAGTCATAGAGTCCTGAAGCATAGATTGCAGCGTTCTCTGTAGGACCAAATTAGCACATTTTCAAAGTGCTATAAAATCGTTAATATTGGTGATTTATTATTTTTTTAAAAATGATTGTATTCTTATTAAAATAATGTTTCTAAAAATGTTTAAAACTTTTTTTAAAAGTGCCAAATAGTTGAGGTATTAACAAAAAACTAACTCCTCACTTCTATGCAAGAGGGGGGCTAAACGTCACGGAAATTTTGTGGGAATTTTTCACTTTTATGTTCCTGGGGGTAGTGCCTACAATCCTGCATAAGCAGATCTTGGTTGGGATTTTTTTCTAAGGAACCTACAAATTTTTAATAGAATGATTGGGCTAGTGTTTTTAAACTGAATCATTTATATTTTTTAGGTTAAATGTTCTGGGGACACGTGGTAGACTTTGCAACCGGACTAGTCCGGGTTTGGACGGATGTCGACTTCTTTGCTGTGGGAGAGGATACCAAACAAAAGTTCGAGACGTTGAAGAAAAATGTAAATGCAATTTTGTTTGGTGTTGTAACGTAGTTTGTGAAATTTGCCGATATCGAAAAGAGGAACACGTTTGTAACTAAAGGTGTTTCACACGTTTTTTTGTAGAGATGAGCCATTTTCAAAAGCTTTTTTTTTTGGAAAAGATTTAACAATAGGTTCTCAGAAATTTTTCAGACTTACTTGCAGCATATTTTTTCACTTAGAAATAATTCCAAACTGAGTAAAAATACTTCTGCTTATCTCTATTTTTGACTGATTTTAATACCTTTTTTACCATTAAACGATGTTGATTTTGAAGTCTAAAATGAACACATTGCAAAAATCAAACTAAAGGAATATTTTACCCTAACATTAAATATATTAAAACAGCTATAGTTTTTCGCTTATCTTACAAAATCGACACACAAAAATGTCTTACACTAAGACATACATTTTTGTATATTATTTCTCGTACTATTTTTTTTAACTTGCTTTGACATGAACTTCTCTAGACTGATAAAATTTGCCATTTTACAATCAAACAAAGCAATTTCTATAAGTATTAACTTTCTAATACCCTTTCTAACCTACTAAAATATTTATGATAACGAATGTATATTCTTTAGTTATACCTTTTTTTTAGCAACAAAAGAAAAAATTTCAAACTGCGGCTTTTTTAAGACGTTTTGAAAATTTTCTTCTGTTGCCAGAAAAAGGTTATAGTAGTATTTATATTGTTGTATCTATTTAGTATAAGTATTTATAAATGTTTGCACACATACAGGTTTTAACAAAAAAAAGCACTTTTTTATTCAATGGAAATATTTCAGTAAATAGTATATTAAAACATAGAGTTTTATAAGGAACGTTTTTTAGCACGCGTCCAGGTTTGGAAAAAGAGCCGCGCAGCGTCGAGTTTTCCAATGGACAAGTGATAAAAAACGCCTTATAAAACGAGTTTTTTATACTATTTTTTATATTTGCTTTATTTAACTCATAAAAAAGCATTTTTAATTTGAATTAAAAACTTAAGATGAAATTTTGTTTTTTATGACCAACCTTAAAGCATAACATTGACATTTTGAAGTAAAAAATAAATTAAAGTTAGACATATTGAATAATGACATTTGTAAACTTTACTCATTAAATACTGAATGCATAGGCGTTTTTGAGAAAATGTAACCATTGATATCGTTTCTCCAATTCTTCTAGTTATTCCCGCTACAAAAAAATATTGTCCTATGATTGATTTTAATAGTAAATTTGTAAATAAAAAGTACCTTGCAAAAAAAGAATTTAACTTTTTGCATCAGGAAAACCAACCAATAAAATAAAATTTTGGGTTTAATAATGAAGCAATTCAGAAACTTTAAAAAACCAAATTTCGGGTTTCATAATGCGCATATTATAGAACGCAAATATAAAAAATGGTTTTTTTCGTGGAAAAGAAGTGTTTTTTTTTGTGGACAACCTGTACTGTATCTTTTTCACATTTTTCAGACATGGTCTGAAATTATTTATACAAAACTGTAAATATTTCTTTACGTAAATATAGTAGTTTTAAGATCCAACAAATTTTGTCGTGTTGAAACTTTTTTTATTTTTTTTTTTGTAATAATTAAGTTGTAAATATTTTTTGTTTTGATTTAAAAATCACTTTTCTTTAAAGTATTTCGCCATTTCTTATTAGAGCTCTTAAAAGTGGTTATTTAATTATTTTTTTAAATCACTTTTTAATTTTGGATTTAAAAAAAAACTTCCAAGATTGCTTTTTACAAAAAAATAATTAAAAATCTGCTAAAAAGGCGCTAAAAATAGTTGTTAATAGTTTTTACTGTAAACATTAGATTCTAGTCGAGTTTTCAAAAAAAAAACTTATACAGAGTATGCTCAAAAACTTCTGACTCGAAAATTGAGAAAAAAAAAAGATTTCTTTAAATAGCTGTTTTAAAACTGCGTTTAAAAACACTGAATAATTTTGAGACCACCCTGTATGCAAGTTTTAAAAGATCATAAAAATAATTTAAGCCCATATTGTAGTCCATAAATATTGCTGTTAGATATCAGTGACTTAAAATGTATTATAGTACTTATTTATTTGTTTATATTGAATACCAGTATTAAGATTCTTTGTGTATATAAATTCGCAGCTTTATTTCATACCTTTCTTATAACCACTTCATCCTTTCTTATTAAAAATATAGTTTAAAAATACGAAAAAAAAAAACTACCAAAAAAATACAAAAACTTATTAAAGAACTAAAAAAGCATTTTAATTAAAATTTAAAATTAATACTTTTTTTAGATAAGTAAAGTTTGTGTATTTTTTTTAACTACAAAAAATTTAAATAGACTTACATAAAACATAAAAAAAACGGCTACATATCGATTCTTCGGTTAATATCCTGCATTTTTGAGATTTGGGACAAATAATTGCTGATCTGGGCTGTATTTGTGTCGATCCATTGTAAAGAATTCATGTGCGCGTTTAAAATTCTGCTTATTTGGTTTACCTAAAAAATTTAACCATGAGAAATGACGTCACAAATAAATTTTTTTTTTTTTTAATTTTATAAATATTTTTTAAATGGGGCTTTCATTTTTTTATAGCTTGCTCTTAAGCCTAAAAAATAGTAATTTCCATTTTAGTCATTTTAGGTCTTAAACTGTTTTTAATAATTTTTTTTTTTTTTATTTTTTAATATTTTTTTCAGAAAATACTTACAGGATCGTTAGCATCTTCTTCTTTATTTGTCTCATTTAAATGTTCAATAATCCCTTTAAGATCCTCTGTCATTTGCTTTAATTGTGAATCCATACTTTCTGCTAATTGATAACTAAAAAAATTAAAACATAAAAATAAGTAGTTTAAAAAAATCGACAAGTCACAACAAAACATAAAAATAATGGCTGCTTTTTAGCAGAAATTGGGGTTAAAAACCCCCTTAAAGTGTTCATCCAAATAACTAAAAACAAAAGGGGGCTAAAACAGGAAAATTCTCCAAATATTAAAAAAAAGCCACAATTCTACAAAAAGCAATTTTTTTTTTAAATTACCTTACGAAATGTTACCAAATACAGGGTGTTACCAAATAACTAGGAAGGGGGTAATTCCTGGACACACTTTAAGTAAAAAAGTTCATATAAACATGTGTCCGAAAATCCTTCTTTTCTGAGATACAGAGTGCCAAAGTTTCTAAAAAAAAACTTTTTTTAATATTACCAAGAAACTAAACCAGATATTTATTTAAAACTTAGCACGGGTAATTTTCTTACCATTTGGCATAAAGTGCGGTAGAAAAAAAATAAAAATTATAATTAGAAGGGGCACATTTGGGGGTACCATGGGGGTTGTTCACCCCCAACTTTTTTGTGTGTTACTTTTTTGGTATTTTCATAAAATAATTAGAAGCCCTAGAATATGATCTTTAAAATTAATGTCTTGTTCTTTTTTCATAAAACTAACCGTTTTTGAGAAAAAAATTCATTGCCCAAAAGCAACAAAATTTCTTTTTTAATTTTGGCTTTTTTATTTTAATGAAAATAAAACATAGTTAACAATGAAGGGTTAATTAATTTCTTTCTTTTATTATTATTTTAAATAAATATCTGGTTTAGCTTTTTAGTAATCTTAAGATTAAAATTTTTTTTGAAAAACTTTCGACACCCTGTATCTCAGAAACGAAGGATTTTCCGACACATGTTTATATAAACTTTTTTTTTAAAAATGGGTTTTGGTCGAATAACCCCCTTTTTTCCTAGTTATTTGGTAACACTCTGTATAGTTTAAAAAAAACAAGAAACAATAAAACATAAAAATAATGGCTGCTTTTGTGGCAAAAATTGGGGTCAAACACTTCTTAAAAGTGCTCATTTAAATAATAAAAAAAGGGGGGGCTAAAAGAAAAAACCTATTCAACTATTAAAAAAATAAATTATGTAAAAATTTCTTTTTTTGCAAAATTGCTTTACAAGATATTACAAAATTAAATTAAAAATTTTAAAGGACATTTTTATACACAAAAATAAACATTTAAAACTTACGTTCTATTTCTCTCATGATCAGACGAAGGGGGCAACTGCCCCAACTCCTTTTCCAAAGGCGAAATTAATTCTTCCAATTCCTTTTGCTGCGCCAACACAAAATCTAATTCCTGATCCAACTGACTTTGCTGTCCCTTCACCTTCTCAATACTAGAATTCAAATTTAAAATCTTGTCCCCATTTTGAATCAGTAATGTGTCCCATGCATTTAACTGTTTAGCCTGATTAATAAAATGCTTCCCTTGTTCCTCAAGGTCGATAGTCCATTTATTAATCGCGTCCTCGATTTGGTTGTATGTTAAACTACCTGTGGTGGCCAGAGGGGCTGCTGTGGGGGCCCCCAAGGTACTATTTTAGGCCCCAGATAAAAAAAATTAAAACTTTACAAAAAAATAGGTTTTATTACAAAACTTACGTAGTACTTGTTGAAACTGACGGGGCTACGGTTGTAGAGGGCAGGGAAAACGATAATTTAGGGGCGGTAGACGTGGAAGTGCCCAAAGAAGCCGCTAAACACAAAAAAAACCCAAATTACCCCAAAAATTAACCTAAAAACCATTTTTTGTTACCTAAAGTGGTTTTAATACCAGTAGACGCTGCAGGAGCCCCAAACAAAGGCGGGGCTGCACTAGTACCCCCTGTAGACAACCCTGTACTTGCAATTGGCGTAAAAGAAGCCGCAGTACTGGCTGTGCCCCCAAAAGAAAACTGTGGCGGTGCGCTACTTGCTGGCGCTGCTAAAATCGCCAAAAACCCAAATTAAACAACTTTCCTATGAAAATTAGCTTTATTTAACATACCTGGTGCTCCTAGGCCCCCTAAACTGGGCGTACTAGCAGTCGACAAGCCAAAATTAAGCATAGGGGCCGGCGCGCTTGCTGCAGTCCCACCTAGCGAAAAACCTGTAGTTCCCAAACCTGACGCTGGTGCTGCGGGTTTTGTCGACAAGTTTAAGGTTTTATCACCCCCTGCACCAACTGTGCCGAAGGAAAAACCACCAGGAGCCGGCGCTGGAAGGGCTAAAAATTAATTTTGTTAAAACCACTTTTTTATGGTAATTTAAGTGACTTACAACTAGCTGCAGTGGTTGTAGCTAAAGTAAACGTTGATGCTGGCTTGGAACCACCGAAATTCAACATAATTACAGACGATTAATCACTTTTGGTAACGAAAACAACAAAAATTGCGCTTTTTTAAACATATAACCTCAAAGTTTGACGTTTAAGTGACGCATGACGCTTGGGTAGGGAATTTGGTGAATTTGTGTTGGCAGCTTTTGCGTTACGTAAGTCACTAGATCCTCTATTCTTTTCTTGCTTACGTCATTTGTATAGCGCTGTCTCTTTTTAGGTTAATTTTGCTTGAACGCCACTGGGCTAGTTAAAAAAAATCACCTTTGCGAACTTTTGAAGAGGCCTAGGCCGGATATTTTTGCCCAGATTCAAGTAAAAACCTTAAAAAACATCAAAATGTTGTCCAGGGCAGCTTTATTATCAGGTAATACTTCTTTTGGTGCTTTTAAAATGTGTTTTTTAGGTTAAATAAATGGGCTACAAAAAGTGTACTTCTAACCTTACGTTTATGTAATCATTTTTCGTGTTTTTTGATGTGGTTTTTTCTGTTTTAGCCCAATCAAAGGCCGTAGTCGCGATGGGGGCTAAAGCCTTGACTACCACCTCTGCCAAATTGTGTAACAGCCCCTCCGAAGGTAATCGCCCCGTGAGACAGGAACCTGGAAAAGTTCGCATGGGATTTATTCCTGAGGAATGGTTTACCTTCTTTTATAACAAAACTGGTGTTACTGGACCTTATACTCTTGCTTTTACACTGTCTACGTATTTGCTGAGTAAGGAAATCTACGTTTTGGAACACGAGTTTTATTCGGGGCTTTCTCTGATTGTTATGTGGACTGTTGGAGTTAAGAAATTGGGGCCTGGTCTGGCTAAATACTTGGACAAACAAGTTGATGTAAGTTTTGTAACACTGCAGAAAATTGGGGTAAAATTGCAGCTTTTTAAAAGTTATCCAAATTTTCAAAAAAAAAATTTTGTCTCTAATTTTATTAAAACTAGTTTTGCAGGTTGATTTTTGTTGTAGAAAACTTATCTGCATTTAAATTGTTTGTAAAAAAATATTTTGATTAATAAGATCAATTTAAAAAAAAATCGGGTATTGCGTTTAAAATTGCGCTTAAAAGCGTATAGCACTAAAACTAAAAGCGATGTAAATATTTAAGTGCCAGATTCGGATTCAGCAGCTCGTTTTACATAAGCATTGATGGCACTTATTGGTGGCAAAAATTATTTGTGGCCATGCCATGTAAAAAACTGCAAAAATTTGGACCACCCTTACCCCTAAAATGAGATTATTGAAAAAATAGATCTGCCTGGAAATGTGTTTTTATACTTAAAAGCTGTAGAAAACAAATCTGCAATGCGATTTTTTCCAAGTGCTTTAATTTTTTTGGTAGAGTTTTTTAAAGCTGGTCAAATTTTAAAAAAGCTCTGCAAAAAAAATTGTCTCTGATTTTAATAAAATAAACTTTGTATACTACTTTTTGGCTATAGAATACAAATGTGCATTTAGATTTTTTTCTAAAAAATATTTCCCTAAATTAGAACACTTTAAAAAAATCGGATGTCGCATTCAAAGTTTCTCTTAAAAGCTCATAACAAAAAAACTGAAAACGTTAGAAATGTTTAGGTGTCAGATTTGGATTCAGCAGCTCTTTTTACATAAGCAAAAATAGCATTTATTGTTTGGAAAAATTAATTGTGACCATGACAAAAAAAAACTCAGAATTTTTGGACTCTTACCTACCTAAATTAAGAGAATTTCTAAAAAAATAATTTGCTTGAAAATATGTTTGAGAGTTAATTAAAATCCATACAAAACAAATTAGGAATCAGTTTTTTTCCAAGTGCTTTCGTTTTTTTGCTAAAGCACATTAAAGTTATACAATGCCAAAAAAATGGCGCATAAACGCGATGGCAAGCTCTTGGGGCATTCTCAGGAATCCCTAGAAAATTGTCAAAAAAAATCCATTTGTTATATTCATTGAGAAAAATGCGAACAAAGTTGCATAAGTTTGACAACACAGTTTGTAAAATACATCTTAAAAACTCAACTAAATTCTTGAGCATACATTTTTGCATTGGATCATGTTGACATTGTTGTCAGCTTCATTTCATAAAGTTTTTATAAAATTAAATTGATAAAAAAAATGTAATTTGACCATTTAAAATATAAACAAATGGTAAAATAATTTTAGATAGATTGTGCCTTTGTATTTAGACATTTTTTTCGTTAATATGTGCTGTTATCTTCAAGATATAAGCGTTTAAAGTTTCGCACTTTGGGGCCTCATATCTTCGAGGGTATTTGAGATAGATTTTCTTTGACAATTTTCTGCGGCTCCGTAGACATGCCCCAACAACGTACCATCGCAATTATGCGCCATTTTTGGGATGATTTCAATTTTTTTATTTTATTTCTCAGGATTACGAAACAGCATGGAACGAAGGCCGTGTCGCCCAAAAAAAGGGTCTTGCCGATTCGATTTCCAACGAAGAAAAAAACCAATGGTCTGCTGAAGGTCAACAAATGCTCGTAGCTGCAAAACGCGAAAATGTAGCTCTACAACTTGAGGCCGATTACCGCAAACGTATTGGACGAGTTTTCTCTGAAGTGAAAAACCGTCTCGATTACCAAGTCGAAAAAGAAAACGTTGAACGAAGAATGGCCCAGAAAAATTTGGTTGATTACGTTGTACGAAAAGTTACCACTTCATTTACTGCTGAACAAGATAAACAGAATATTGAGAAATGTATTGGCGACTTGTCAGCTTTGGCAAAAAGTGCTGGACAGGAACGTGCTTATGCTTAAAATTTGAAAAAATAATTAAGCAAGTAATTTTGTTGTACAGACCTTTAAAAGTTAGAAAAAAATAATGAAAAAACTAATTGTTATACTCCTTCGTGTTTTTTTTTATGCAGTGCAAGTAATTCTTTAAGATCGATTAAATAATAAATTATTATTGCCCCCTTACTTGTTTTTTTTTCCTATTAATTTACCTTTTTTTAAACCCCAGTGCAACATTTTTAATTTTTTACCTGGGAGAATGTCGCGAAGCATAGTCATGTTGGTTGCTCAAAATCCATAAAAAATAGCTCTTTCTGGTCATTGCTCAGTGCGTTTATAAAAGTTAATTTTATTCAAAAATTATGCTTACCAGCAACATAATTAGACAAAGCACAAGTTAACATACTCTAAAGGTCCATCAATAAGCGTTTAAATACAGGCAATTTAAAATGCAAAAAATAGTACTTCTAAATTGCCAAAATTCTGTATTTAAACGCTTATTGATGGACCTTTAGAATATGTCAACTTGTGCTCTGTTTATTTATGTTGCTGGTAAGCACAATTTTAAATTAAAATTAACTCTTATAAACCCACTGAGCAATGACCAGAAAGTGCTGTTTTTTGTTGATTTTAGGCAACTAACATTACATAACCACAGTTTCTATGTTTCGCTACATTCCTCGTTGATTTATTTTATTTTAATTATTTCCTATTTATAAAATACTTAGCCTTTTTGTTGGTGAGAAAGTTTTTCTGTTTTTTAAAAACATATTGCAATTAGTGTAATAAGTAAAACATTTTTTGTCTTGGTTTTTATAAGAAAAAAATTATTAATTACAAAAAAATGCATCCGGTTTATTTTAAGATTCCACATTTTGGTAAACAAGTTTTTTTTTTAATTTAAGTATAAAAAAGATCAAAATATTAAACTTAAACACCTACAGAAAAAAAACAAGTTTTTTTTGCTATTTTTTATGCTTTAAATAATTTAAAAAATTCCCAGAGTTACTTTAAAATTATTTAGTCATATTCTAATTTTTTAAAAGAACCATCGACTCCAAAAATTTCCGAGGCACTTTTGGGTTTTCCTGGCCGTTTTGATTCGTCAACTAATTGTTTGTCTTGCCGAAGAAAAAACTCATTATTTTCCAACATATTTTGGACTTGTTGCTCTACAATAAAAAATTTAAAAAAATAATTAAAAAGAGGTATATCTTGCTCAATTTTGTGAAAAAATATTACCGTGTAGTTTTTTTAAACTGGGGGCATTTCCTTGGAAATCAGATGGTAAACATTTTCGTGGGAAGAATTCAAAAAGGCCGTCTGTTTTTTCATGCAAATAAAGCTACAAAAAATATATTGAAATTCATTGTAAGAAGACATTTTATTCTTACCATATCCATGAGATCCTTTTTCATGAAGGGCCTCATAAGTGCCAAAATTTTATCCATAAATGGAACGATGTTAAAAAAGTGTAGCCCTTTAAGTCTTATCGGCATTGCATCCTTAAAAAAAATATTTTTACTCAAAAAAAATTATACACAATTTTTAAATTTTTGTCAAACACATTTTTAAATTTTTTTAGCCACATTTTTGTTGTTTCTCACTCACCTGTAAATAAAAAAGAAACTTTTTAATCGGAATTATGCCAAGTTTAGTAAAATGGGCAAAGACCACATCTTGCAGATCCAGACAAATTAAGAGTCCTTCCATTGGGCCATTTTGTTTTAAATGTAACAACGTTGCCATATCGAACACCTTTAACTGTTGGGCAAGGTTAAAATGATCTGGATTCGTATCGAAAAATTTAACCAAACATATTGTATAGTTTTCTGGAGTTTTTTCCTCAAGAAAAGAAAAATTACTAAAAAAAAATCGCAATGAAATTAGACTAAAAAATAATAGACGTCTTAAAAAATTATTTTAACGTTTTTTTGCCTTTTATAGACGTCTGTTTTTTTAGTCCTTGTATTTTATACCAAAAAAAATATATTTACCACAATTTAAGGTGCATTTGGAAATTAGAATCAAAAGTGTTGCGTCCCAAAAATAATTCAGGAGATAAGGTTTTCATGGTAAAATACGTATCAATGGTATTTTTTGTAACTTCAGAACTGTAGTAGCAACTTTGGAAAAACCATGAGGCCTCAGTAGCTAAAATAATAGACTATAAACAAGAGCGGGTTAGATCAGTGAGAGGGATAGATAATTTAAAAAGTTAAACTTCGCAGATAGCTCATTTCTTATGACTATTTTTTTATTTTTATATAATTGTTACACATTCTATATGATACTCTTCGCAGTAGATGATTAAAAAGGTGCATTTTTTATTTTATTAAAAAAAACGTAAAACTTATTTTTTTTGTAAATGGGTGGGGATACAAAAAAATTACCGGATGCTTTTTTATAGGGAAAAATACAGTCTTTAATTTTATTAGGAAAATTTTTTTTCGTAAAGTTGATATTAACGAAAATATGAATTTTTTTCTACTTTTAGGGTGTTTTTAGCCCTCTATTTATTACTTGATTTTTTCCAAAAACAATAGCGCTCTTCCTCTAAATGGGATTGATTTTTGTGTTAAATCTCAAGTCGATCCGATAAACCGTTCTTGAGTTATGGTGGTCACAAATTTCGTTACAGACAGACGGACAAAAAATAAAAGTCTTAAAAAGTTATGAAACAAACGAATATGTAAAAATTTTTGCTCTAGGATGAATATTAACGATTTTAGAGAAGGTCCGAGTAATCGCAATATACTCTTTTGCGAAGAGTATAATAATAGACTATAAATAAAAGACGTGCTAACAAAATTTATAATTTTTTTTAACGCCTAATTTTGAGTGAATTTTTTTTTGTTTTCTAGAAAAATTAATATAAAAAAACCTACTTACCTGTTATTTTAGGTAAATGCGGTTGACTCTCAAGCCATTGTAATATTTTTAAAACGTCTTCACTCTCTATTTTGGGATCAAGAATCATTTTTGGCATGTTAACGTAAATGCAGGTTTTCTACAGACTGCTGATTTTTACTAGAAACATTGGACTTCAAGATTGTGCATTAGATAGGTACTTATCTACGCATTTAAGAAAAAATAATTTAATTGCACTTTATTAATTATTGTAGTATATTTCTACCTTGACGTTTTGTGAGTCCATATGTTTAGAACTTGCGTAACAAAATTTTAATTGTTAGTTCCCGACATGAGTCTTATTTTAAATTATACCTAATTACGGAAAAAATTGCTAACATTTTTACAGGAAACTAGCTTTTTTTTTTGAAAAATGTTTTTTTTTGATTACCTATAACTGTTCATTGCAAAAAGCAATCATAACTGTGCCCCTTTGATTTGAAATAAAATATTAACAGCATTTTTTTTAATTTAATTTATTAGTCTAGATCTAATTTTTTAAATGTTCCATCAACGCCAAAAATTTCAGATGCACTTTTTGGTTTTCCAGGCCGTTTCGTTTCATTTACCAATTGTTTTTCCTGTTCCTTGTAAAAGTCCTTGTTGGCAAATATCTCCTTTTTGTAATTTTCTAAAAAAAAAAAATATTTAAAATAGAAAAATTAATTAACGAGAAATGTCGCAAAGCATAGAAACTGCGGTTTTGTAATGTTGGTTGCCTAAAATCAACAAAAAACAGCACTTTCTGTTCATTGCTCAGTGGGTTTATAAGAGTTCATTTTATTTAAAAATTGTGCTTACCAGCAACATAAATAAACAAAGCACAAGTTGACATATTCTAAAGGTCCATCAATAAGCGTCTACATACAGAATTTTGGCAATTTAAAATGCAAAAAAAGGTGCTTTTAAATTGCCAAAATTCTGTATTTAAACGCTTATTGATGGACCTTTAGAATATGTCAACTTGTGCTTTGTTTATTTATGTTGCTGGTAAGCACAATTTTTAATTAAAATTAACTCTTATTGACCCACTGAGCAATGATCAGAAAGTGCTGTTTTTAGTTGATTTTAGGCAACCAACATTACATAACCACAGTTTCTATGCTTCGTGTCATTCCCCTTTAAAAATCCCCAATTTTTTCGAGATATTTATCTGCATTATTACTTACCGTGTAAAACAGTAATACTGTCAGCTGATCCTCCAAAATCCATTGGCAAACAGTCCTTAGGGAAAAATTTGGTTAATCCATCCACTTTTTCATGCATAAAGACCTGGAATATAAAATATTATCAATTATTCCCGCATAATAATTAAGCGAGGCGACAATTAAATTTGCACTTGGCTGACTTCCAGTAAAAGATTTCTTTCAAAAAATGATGGATTTAAGACTTTAAATTAGGAGCAACTTCTACAGGCCTTAATTGAGTCCTAGATTTAGAAAGGTAGAAAAACTATTCTAGTAAAAATATTGTCCTTGTTTTTTTAATTTTTTTATACCAGTGTTTAAAAAATAAGTCATAAAATTAAAAGATATCTAGCCTTCTAATTTTCTTGTTCTTAAAACAAATTCTTGAGCAAATCTATCACCATACAGAGTGTCCAAAAAATGGCACATAAACGCGATGGTACGCTCTTGGGGCATTCTCAAGGATCCCTAGAAAATTGTAAAAAAAATCCATCTGTTATTCATCGAGAAAATTGCGAACAAAGTTGCATAAGTTCGGCAACACAGTTTGTAAAATACATCTTAAAAACTCATCTAAATTCTTGAGCAAACATTTTTGCATTAGATCATAATGACATTGTGGTCAGCTTCACATCATAAATTATTGTAAAATTAAATTGATTATAAAAATGTAATTTGACCATTTAAAAGATAAACAAATGGTAAAATAATTTTAGATAGATTGTGCCTTTGTATTTAGATTTCTTTGGTTAATATGTGCTGTTATCTTCAAGATATAAGTGTCAAAGTTTCGCACTTTGGGGCCTCATTTCTCCAAGGGTATTTGAGATAGATTTTTTAACAATTTTCTGGGGCTCCCTAGACATGCCCCAACAACGTACCATCGCGTTTATGCGCCATTTTTTGGACACCCTATATTCAGGCTGGATACAAGTGATCCTAAGAACTTACCATATCCATTTATTCTTTCTTCATAAAAGGCTTCATTAGCGTCATTAATTTATCGACAATGGGGCTTATGTTAAAATAATGTATTCCTTTAAGACGTACTGGTAAACCATCCTAAAAAGCAGATTATTAAAAAAAAAAAAATTAATCTAAAAAATTTCATTCTACAAACCTGCAAATAATACAAAAATTTCTTCATAGCAACCAAACTTATTTTGGTAAGGTGCCCAAAAGCGATATGTTCCATGTTCATAACAATTCGTAAACCTTCCATTGTTCCACTATTTTTAAGCGTACTGTGAACTAACATGTCAAATAATTTTATTTGGTCCAAAAAAACAAAGGCGTCTGGATTTGGGATTATAAAATCTGTGAAAAGGATAGAGTATCCTTCTGGTGTTTTCTTTGGCAGAAAACACAACAATCTGCAAAAATAAGGACAATATTAATAGGTAGACAAATAGTTTTAATTAGGAGATATTTTTTAAATGACTTTTTTTTATCATAATACAGGGTGTTACCAAATAACTAGAAAAAAATTCAGGCGGTAATTCCTGGACACATTTTAAGTAAAAAAGTTCATATAAACATGTGTCCGGAAATCCTTCTTTTCTGAGATACAGGATGCCAAAGTTTCTAAAAAAAAACTTTTTTTTTAAGATTACCAAGAAACTAAATCAGATATTTATTTAACTTAGCACGGGTAATTTTCTTACCATTAGGCATAAAGGGCGGTAGAAAGAAAATAAAAATTATAATTGGAAGGGGCACATTTGGGGGTACCATGGGGGTTGTTCACCCCCAACTTTTTTGTGTGTTACTTTTTTGGTATTTTCATAAAATAATAAGAAGCCCTAGAATATGATCTTTAAAATTGTCTTGTTCTTTTTTCATAAAACTAACCGTTTTCGAGATAAAAATTCATTGCCCAAAGGCAACAAAATTTCTTTTTTAAGTTTGGCTTTTTTATGTTAATGAAAATAAAACATAGTTAACAATGAAGGCTTAATTAATTTCTTTTCTTTATTATTATTTTAAATAAATATCTGGTTTAGCTTTTTAGTAATCTTAAGATTAAAATTTTTTTGAGAAACTTTGACACTCTGTATCTCAGAAACGAAGGATTTTCGGACAGATGTTTATATAAACTTTTTTTCTTAAAATGGGTTCAGAAATTACCCCCTGAATTTTTTCCTAGTTATTTGGTAACACCCTGTATATAGTGGGGTTTTTTTTAAGCAAGAAAACTTACACTGCATCCATCGAGGATTTAAGTTTTTCTGGACTTCTTTCAGTGGATATTTCAGGCCATAAAGTTCGCATTGTAAAATAAGTATCGATAACAGTTTTTGCTGTTTCGTTACTGTAAAAGCAACTTTGTAAAAACCATATAACTTCATGTTCTAAAAAAAAATTAAAAACCTTTTATTTTCTGCAAAAATTATTTTAGGGGGCTCGAGTGGCTTACCTGTCATTTCTGGCAAATGGGCTTGAGTCTTAAGCCATTCCAACAATTTTTTAATATCCTCAGGTTTAATTTTTGAGTCTTTTTGATATTCACATAAAACTTGTTTAGACGACATGTTCTAAAAGTTAACAAAGAACTAACATAAGCAAAGGCACTGTAACATTTATAATTATAATTTTCAATTATGCAAGTAAATAAGAAATTCTGATAAACATGTTTAAGATTTTTTCACTCCAATTAAGGGGCAACAAGTTTGTTTTTGAGTTGAAATAAAAGTATGTTTTTAAAATTTTTTGTAAATTACGTTTTTAAGCATGTTCTGAACTGGTACTTTTTTGGTTAAAAGTGAAATCTTGAACAAAATAAATATCTAAAGGTTAGTTTCAAGGTTTAACATTTTAAATTATGTAGAAAACATACCGGTCTAGAATTTTAAACATGCAGTTTAGCAACAACTGCTAATCAACGTTTTATTGCATATAAATAAATGTATTTTTGATTTGTATAACTTTTTATAATTTTGGTTTTAATGGGGAAAAGTCGAGATAAAACTTTGAATTTAAAAAAATAGAAATTACTGTAATTCAAACATTATTATTATAGGAATGAAAGAGCATGACAAAAATTCCTAATGGTAAGATTCACTTCCTGTCAAATTAGGAATAATTATTTTTTTTAACACACACACAAACGAATATATAAAAAAATTGCTACCAGTTAAGCAATGACTTTGTCTATCTAAATTTGTAACCACTATTTCAAGCATTAATTGTTTACGTATTGCTTTAATTGTTGAATCATTTTAACAATTAGACATGCCAAACATAATGTGATTAAATGTTAAATTATAGGCAAATAAACATTTTACTAACATGCAAGGAAATATTTTATAAACACTCCAGTTTTTAAATTATAACAACTCTATTTTTTTGTAATTTGAGACACTCTGTATTTTTACCTAACTACCTAAATAGCTGTCTCTATATCATACTAAAAGGTCTGTTACATTTTCCCTTTGATGACTTTTATCCACCATAAAAACAAAGCCATTAGAACAGACCTATAGACTATAGTGTCCAAACAATTTCACTAAAAGAATGAACTGGACCCATTGTAGTAAAGAACGTCATAAAGCCTTTTTTGTGTTAGAAACCACCCTTCTTATATGCGTAGTCCTTACATCCCTTTAAGGCACTAAGGGTAACTTTATAAGAGTATGGTTTCAAGAATACTTTATTCGCCAGATGCTATGCCTGCGTGGAATTAATTAAAAAACTAAAACACAATACGTTTCCTTTGGGTGAGTGAACTACTTTTTGTCATCTAGATAGAATTTCATGCCTACTTTGGATGTAGTATTGTTAATTTATCTTGACATATGCAAGAAATATGTAGCAAAAGAGTCTAGTAAAATTTAAATATTTAATACAAAAAAGATTAATTGAAGGTGTAAAACAAAAGTCGCATCTTATAAAAATCCTTTGGGTAGATACTAGAGTCTTAAATACTCAGCGCCATCTGTTCGCAAACGTAAACACTAGCTTAGTGCACACAACATTCAAAAGATGGCAGCACAGCTTTAAATCTCGCAAATTACTCAAACTAAAAGTAGCTAAGGCAAATCCTTTTTAACTTCAAAAGTACTGACTTGGTATAAGCTGTCTAACAATTCTTTTTTAGCATTGGTAAAAGAAAGGAATCCGAATTTAATCACTGGAAAGTAATTATCTACCAGTCCAGATTAAAAATTGCAGGAATTAAAAGTTAAAACAAAAAAAAAACGACGTTAGATTTCAGAGCACTGAAATTGTAAAAAGCAGATGTAAAATGATAGATAACTTAAGTCACTTTTCCTTTTTCCAGTTCCAAGGCAATAGTCGTCTTTTTATTACTCTTTTAAGCGTTATTGAAAGACGGATCTTTTATATAAAATTTAATTCAGCAGTCGATTTTTTTCCAGGTCACTACACTTTACAAGAAGTCTAAATAAAATGGCAATGGTATCTTTATACTTCATAGAGACGCACAAATTTTTAGAATATTTTAAGTATTGTTAAAAAAACATTTTGAAAATTAGGTTGGTATAATACTAAGCCTTAGAAAAACCTGTTTTTTACCTACTAAAACCAAGTAATGTTTCTTGCGATACCTAGCCCAAAGTTTTGTAAATGTCACCTTTAATTCATAATTTTACTACCTTTAGCTTTCGCAAGCAAAAGCAAATTAAACTAAAGCCCTAGTTAGAACATTATTAAATTTTCTTTTCCCCATTTCCAGAACTAATTAAAAAACCTATTTATACTATTTAGGAGCCAAATAAAAAATACAAGGCATACCGGTAATGCGTTTTATGTTTTTGTGTTTATTAGTTTATCTTGCTTAAAACTAAGCTACTTAAAACTGGAAAAATTATTTCCATTAGCCGGGATTTTTCCGGATGGAGCTAAGCAGTAATTAAAGAGGGTTCGTATGAAAACCTTTTGTTTTATCATAAAGGGAGATTTCTTTTAGCTTTTATAGGTTCTAGTTTAAAAGCTATGCATTCTATCAAAATTTTGCGCTGCACGAATTGAATTTTAAAAAAGTTTTTTAAACGCGTAGTCTATTAAGTCTACTTTACAACTAGGACAGTTTTTAAACTGCAGAAAATTACTATTTCGTACACAACTTTGTTAATTTGTTTCAGCTAGTGTTTTCGTAAGGAAATAAACAATTCTGCATAAAGTATCTCCTCAAAATTACGGTCGAAATGGATGTTCTTTATAATTTATTCAAGGAAGAGAAGAGGTGAGTAAAGCTGGCAAGAAACTAGGTCAAATACATTAGTCAGAAATTGATTTTAGAATAGATTATGTCACGTTCATGTTTAATTTGAAATATTCAACGTGAAAATTGGGCGCGCAGAGTTGGCACAAATTGGGAAAGTTCATTTTCATTAGTGGTGATATAAAAATAAAACAAAACACTCCAAGATTTTAGATTAAGGCTAGAAATTTTACAGACCTTCGAGATCTGTGCTCCTAGAAGCTCGTATAAGTCATGAGCTCCCGTCAATACTACTAAATAGCACATCTACATGAGGGCCCCATCGTATATTAAAACTAAATGTAGTTTTAAAAACTACATAAAGAGGACTACAAACGTATTATGGTTTCATTTAAATCGGTTATTTCTTTGTGTCGAAATTCTGACAAAAAACAAAAATATTATAATTTTTGGAGTCAGATTTTCGACACAAAGAAATAACCTATTTAAATGAAACCATAATACGTGTGAGGCATATTTTTCTAGTTTTCAAAACTGCATTTAGTTTTATATACGATGTGGCCCTCATGTAGATGTGCTATTTACTAGAATGGACAAAAGCTCATGACTTATACAAGCTTCTAGGAGCACAGATCTTCAAAACTGTAAATTTGAATCTCTAGCGCTTATTTTTTATGATTTGGTTCATTTAAAATGACATAAAAGTGCTCCTAAATGGTAAAGGCAAATAAAGCTAATTCTAACGAATCAATATGGAACGATTTTCTCGTTTCTTTAGAGAATATGAGTGAATGAGTCCCATTTTGAATAGAGCTTTGAATTACATGCGATTTTCCAGCTAATGCATTCCGCTCGTTTTACATAACACCTAACATGAAGTGGCTTTTATATAAAGCGTTTGTAACGTAAGATAACTTATGCTATCCCGGCGCCTTCGCCATATTCTCATTTCTTTAATTTTCGATACGAATTTGTTCTACGATGATTATTGCCAAGTTTAAGATTACAATATACTCTTTAGCTTCGCGAATAAACCTAAAATTAACAATGGTTAGTTCAATGACCATTAAACAAAAAACAAGACAATGTTTTCTTGTGTTTAAAACCAAAAAAGAAAGGCTTTTATCTTTTATATCTCGAAATGATTGTACATAAAAGAACAGATACAACAGCACATGATTAAAATTGTTTTCCCGCTATATGAATATTCAACAAACCTTTGGGCTATTGGTCTGTCTATAGTGTCTGGTTTCTAAATAAGACCACTTTCAATTTACCCTTAACGTAAACAATTTTACTTGAGGTATATAGTGTGTCCAAAAAATGGCGCATAAACGCGATGGTACGCTCTTGGGGCATTCCTAGGAATCCCTAAAAATTGTTAAAAAAATCCATCTGTAATACTCATTGAGAAAAATGCGAACAAAGTTGCATAAGTTCGGCAACACAGTGTGTAAAATACATCTTAAAAACTCATCTAAATTCTTGGGCATACATTTTTGCATTAGATCATATTGACATTGTTGTAAGCTTTATTTCATAAAATTTTTGTTATATTAAATTGATTATAAAATGTAATTTGACCATTTAAAAGATAAACAAATGGTAAAATAATTTTAGATAGATTGTGCCTTTGTATTTAGCCATTTCTTTCGTTATTATGTGCTGTTATCTTCAAGATATAAGCGTTTAAGGTTTGTCACTTTGGCGCCTCATATCTTCGAGGATATATGAGATAGATTTTTTTTAATAATTTTCTGGGGCTCCCTAGACATGCCCCAACAACGTACGCATTTATGCGCCATTTTTTGGACACACTGTAGTGGCAAAATAGTTGTATCTTATTTCGCGTCGTATGTAAATCCAACTGTCGAAGGAATTTAAGTGATTTGTAAACATTGGTGTTAGATTTCGTCAATAGTTACAACTTCCTTAAAATTTTTTTAGTAAAAAGCAGTTAAATTGAAGTTTTTTAAAAATTTTGCTGTCCTATACAATTAGTGTCAGGTGTGGGGTAACAACAATTTTCATGAGATAAGAAAATTTTTATAAAACATGCAATATATATATATATATTTGTATGATATTATAAATACATGTCAAAAATAAGTACAAATGAACATTATAAAATGGAAGATGGTTAAATTCCAAAAGGTTTAAGTGATTTTCATTTTTTCACGTCCATGGCCGATTTTTATTCTTCTGGTAAAGCATGTACTTCGCGGCCGAGGAAAACCATGGAAAGAACTCAGGCATACCAGTGTTGTCAAAATTGTGTTGGTACAATAAATCACAGCGAAAAAGCTGTTTCAGGGTTGACATTCAATTCAAAATTTCTGGAGTTAGTTGGTGTATTTCTTGAAAACCACCCTTAAATTTAGTGTTTGGACATTCTTCTACAATATGGTTAATCGTTTCTGGCAATGCACCACATTCACAAAGCGGGCTTGGTAATGCATTCCATTTATAAAGCATATCATTACAACGTCCGTGACACGTTCTAAGGCGATTAACCATACTCCAAACTTTTCTGGGCAATAAAAAACGTATAATGGTTTACTGTTTATCTCATCGATAAACAAAGAAAAAAACAATTACGTCTGGGTAAACAAATTGACATTTAAAACACAAAGGCCGTTGGACTTTCTCATGAAACTAAAGCTTTGAAAGCTACAACCCTTAGCTGTAAGGGATGCATAGTGGTGTCTACCTACCCTTCCTGCCTGTGGTGTAATCGATGCAAAAGAGTCCTTTTTCCAACGCTTGCTTCTCTGAAAATTGTGCTGCGCATTACTCAATGGGAAGTGAGGTGGCTGTGTGAAAATTTGGACGAATGTAAACTACCCCTTTTGGTAAATGAGAATGTTGCGAAACATAGAAACTGTGTAGCCCAATCATTCTAATAATGCCCCCAGAAAAAAATCCCAACCAAGATCTGCTTATGCAGGATTGTAGTCACTATCCCCAGGAACATAAAAGTGAAAAATTCCCACAAAATTTCCGTGACGTTCAGCCCCCATCTTGCATAAAAGGGAGGAGTTAGTTTTTTGTTAACACCTAAACTATTCGGCACTTTTAAAAAAGTTTTAAAAATTTTTAGGAACATTATTTTAATAAGAATACAATCATTTTTAAAAAAATAATAAATCACCAATATGAACGATTTTATAGCCCTTTGAAAATGTGCTAATTTGGTCCTACAGAGAACGCTGCAATCTATCCTTCAGGACTCTATGACTAAGATAGACGATTATGATGAAATGAGGTGATTTTCAAAGAGCTATTGAATCGTTAATATTAGTGACTTATTATTTTTTAAAAAATGATTGTATTCTTATTAAAATGTTCCTAAAAATTTTTAAAACTTTTTTCAAAAGTGCTAAATAGTTTAGGTATTAACAAAAAACTAACTCCTCACTTCTATGCAAGATGGGGGCTAAACGTCACGGAAATCTTGTGGGAATTTTTCACTTTTATATTCCTGGGAGTAGTGACTACAAACCTGCATAAGCAGATCTTGGTTGGGATTTTTTTCTGGGGGCATTATTAGAATGATTGGGCTATAAGAGGAATTTACACAGCTCCTTTAGACATGAGTACTATACAAATGCCATAGTAACCAATCGTAGGAGCTTACGTCATTACGACCTATTGTAACATATTTGGGCTATAATAAATTCATAACCCATTAGCAAAATCCGATTTGAACGCAAAGGTGTCCAAATCGTTAATTAGGTTAATTTGAAACTAAACCCAGTTACCTAGAGTTTCACTAAACCGTATTCGTATGCTTTATTGAACATTAGTTGCTTTAGAATAGTTATTTCTGTTATAAATCATTGCAAAAAACACGTTAAAACATAATTTAATCATTAAAAATTATGTTTTTGTTATTTTTGGCAAAGGCGCCGGATTTTAAGTTTTCCTAGTACCTAAATCGCTTAGCATTAAAAATAGCCTCTAAACTAAATCTGGATCATGCAAAATTGCCTTGTGTACTTAAACCTAATTAAGTGTAAAGCAAATTCAGCTTTCTTTAGAGACCTAGTAGAAAATTAGTCTGTACTTTATGTGTCGTAAGTTCTCAGGACACAATTCAACATAAATGTTCCCGACGTTATATAAAAAGCAATTGTTATCGCCAGAAAAGCTCTACTTTTCTACTTCTTACAAGAGAACAATTTAAAATTTTAACAATTTAAACTTACAGCGAATTGAAAAGAATTGAAAGCGCCGCATTTTATAACTTTAAGAACGACAAGCAGAATTTTAAGTATGTGACTTTTATTTTGTACATGACTAGTAATTTTTCTCGTTATTTTTAATACCAGTTTTTTTAATATTATTACAATGTTTTTTTTTCCTTTTTCCGAAAAATAAACCAAACATATTTGAGAGCTACACGATGCTCAATGATACTGTTTATTTTTCTATTTTGTTTGTTAAGACAGATTCCGAAAGAGATTCTCCGTAAACAACATAACTTGCCGAGATTATTTCCCATTTCATAAAAACGCAACGTCATTTTTTGATTCCAAATCGATAAAAAAATATTAAGAAAATGAAAGACCCCTGGTAATCCTAAAAATGATTTATTATTTCTTGGTTAAATGAACAATGACTAGCATAAGAAAGATATTTCAATATTTTATGAGAGATTGGACTAATTTGAAAATTCTTATCGTGGTAGAACACGCGAATTTTAAGAATAACGGATACTAACTAAACGATATTAAAAAACTATTTCAGCGCGTACTTTGCAGATTAAAAGTAATGGGGTAATCATACAGGTTGTTTCTAAAAAAGTCTTGGCAATACACACGGTCAACTCCTACGTCACAGATTCACATTAAAAAACTGTCTGTGAAGTAGCATTTTGATTCTGTCAGATTTAGCCACTTTTTTAGAACAATATTTTGTGAAAATAAAAGGCTTTCTTAGGAAACCCTTGGTATAAAAATGTGCTATAATGTCTTAAATTTGATAATTCAAGTTTAGTTCATTGTAAAACTTTATAATATATAGTTTATGTGTTAATGTTGTGCACCCTCCAAGATGTGAATTTTAAGCGCAAATTGCTTGAGAAAGCAACCTCACCAAGAGGTCTGGTAAGTACCATTGTAAAATTAAAATGTTCTTCTATTATCTAGAACAAACCATACTCCTTGATATGGTTGCTTTCTCAAGCAATTCGCGTTTAAAACTGACATCCTGGGGGGTGATCATCATCATCAGATTAATAAACGATTTTTTCATTTTTGCGGTAGAATCTCGGGTAATTTTAAATTAAAATAACGTAAATAAGATGTAAAGGAACATTTTTACACCAATGGGACTTAAAAAACTCCCTTCTTTTTCTTTAAATAATGTTTTAAAGAGACCAATGTTGGAAACACGGAATAAGAAAAAAATGACCATTTTTTTTGGCCCGTAATGTTGGTTGCCTAAAAAAAATTCACAGATAGTATTTTAATGCACTATTGTGAACTGTGACGTAGGGCTTGACCGTGTCTATTATTTGCTTATTTTTAACCAATAAATTTAAAAAACAAAACGTCCAACAAAATGCCTTTTTTCCCCATTTCAGTTCTCCGAATTTTTATGATGTTGAACAAAAAATGAAAGAGCATTATTAAGTTACAAAGTCCCTTAAGAAAGAGTTGGTTCCTAAATTATGAGATAAGGCAGGAAAAGTACCATTAATTGATAAAAAATGGACACATAACTTGTTCTAAGTTGCGTAAAAACCTATATTTTAACTTTTTTAATTTTAACGTACTCCTAGCACCTCAATCCACTTAGCATGCCCAAAAAACGCTAAAAAGGTGCATTAATGTATTTTTTTGCATAGTAAAGCCATGTTTGGAAGTTCTATATGCTTGTAGGGTTATTAGCAAAGGAATGATGATCCTATATTTTCACTTGCTTAATTTTAACGTTCTCCTAGCATCTCAATCCACTTAGCATGCCCAAAAAACGCCAAAATGAGTGCATTAAAGTATTTTTTATATTTGCGTTCTATAATATGCACATTATGAAACCCGAAATTTGGTTTTTTAAAGTTTCTGAATTGCTTCATTATTAAACCCAAAATTTTATTTTATTGGTTGGTTTTCCTGATGCAAAAAGATAAATTCTTTTCTTGCAAGGTACTTTTTATTTACAAATTTTATTATTATAATCAATCGGGGGACATATTTTTTTGTAGGGGGAATAACTAGAAGAATTGGAGAAACGATATCATCAATGGTTACATTTTCTCAAAAACGCCTATTCATTCAGTATTAAATGAGTAAAGTTTACAAATGCCATTATTCAATATGTCTAATTTGAATTTATTTTTTACTTCAAAATGTCAATGTTATGCTATAAGGTTGGTCATAAAAACAAAATTTCATCTTAAGTTTTTAATTCAAATTAAAAATGCTTTTTAATGAATTAAATGAAGCAAATATAAAAAATAGTATAAAAAACTCGTTTTATAAGGCGTTTTTTATCACTTGTCCATTGGAAAACTCGCCGCTGCGCGACTCTTTTTCCAAACCTGGACGCGTGCTAAAAAACGTTCCTTATAAAACTCTATGTTTTAATATACTATTTTAGCATAGTAAGGCCATAGTTGTGAGTTCTATGGTTATGTAGGGTTATTAGTAAAGGGATGATGATGGTTGAGTCCCCTTGGGAAGCGCGCGCACATTTCTCCAGCGTGTATGGCAGCAGGAGGCAGGATCAGTCAGTGTCCGGCTGTGTAGAACGTTGCAGGATCGCGGGTTTATCCTGTATGAGTGATGCTTAACTAAGTATGGGGTAGATATGAACTATGACCCTTACGCTGGCGTGGTGCTGGACCACCGTTTTACTTATCCTGCCAACAGGTTTGTTGTAAAAAACGTTATCCTTAAACTAGTTTATAGGTTTGCAGTTTTTTGACTCTAACTGCTCGTTTAAGCGTCCAAGTGATTTATCTTTACGTTTTTATGTAAGGTCCTTTTTTGTTGTAAATAATTAACGCCTTTTTGAATTCATTATTATTATTTAAAAGCTTGTACTTAGATGTACAGGGTGTTTAAAAATTGGCGCATAAACGCTATGGTACGTTGTTGGATCATTCTAAGGGGTCTCTAAAAAAATGTAAAATAGTCCTTCGGTTATATTCATGGAGGAAAATGCGAACAAAGTTGCACAAGTTCGGCAACACTAATTGTAAAAATACATCTTAAAAACTTTTATTTAAAAAAAATGATCTAATACAGGGTGTCCAAAAAATGGAGCATAAACGCGATGGTACGCTCTTGAGGCATACTCAAGAATCCCTAGAAAATTGTAAAAAAAATCCATCTGTTATATTTATCGAAATAAATGCGAACAAAGTTGCCTAAGTTCGGCAAAACTAATTGTGAAAATACATATTAAAAACTCATCTAGATTCTTGTTCATACATTTTTGCATTGGATTTTATTGACATTGTTTTCAGCTTCATTTCATTAAATGTTTGTACAATTAAATTGATTATAAAAATGTTATTTAACCATTTAAAAGATAAGCAAATGGTAAAATAATTTAAGATAGATTGTGCCTTTGTAATTAGCCATATTTCGTTAATATGTGTTGTTATCTTCAAGCTACAAGCGTTTTAAGTTTCGCACTTTGAAGCCTTATATTTCTGAGCATTTATAAGATTTTTTTTGTCAATTTTTGTGGGGTTTATTTAGGCATGCCCAAACAACGTACCATTTCGTTTATGCGCCTATTTTTATATACCCCGTATAATAATTTAAATTAAAAAAAAAATAAGCATTATAAAAAATACAAAAAAATTACAATAATTGCAATTTTCTGAAAAATCAGCACCCCAATTAAAATTTCTACTGCAAAGCAAATTTTTTTTTTGCAAATTCCGCTGCTCATAACTGTCCAGAAAAAAATTCTGTAGGTAGAAATAAACTTTTTTTTTAAATTTAATTGTCATTTAAAAATATGCATAAAAACAATTATAAAAACTCATTTCACAAGTAGAAAAAATATTTATGACATCATGATTAAATTTAAAAGGTGAGAACGATTAAAATTAGCATCTTTTAGCTCGAACTTTTGCTCCAATTTTACAAAGAGAACCGCGCTGCAATATTCGCGCTCTGAGCTCACAACTTAAGATAGTGGTTAGTCAGTTGATTCAAGCAGAAAATTACTAAATTTATGTTTACTAGGAAAGAAAACAATTAAGCTCTAATTTTAATTAACTAGAAAGTGTATGAAATTAAGGTATCATTTTCTTCTAGGCCATTTTGAAGAATATTTGTAAGGAAAGTTATGCTAAAATATGATGTAATAACAAAAGGAAAGGAAGATAATACATACTAGCTTTAACTAAATTGAGAAAATGAAACCTCTGTGCCATCTAGCGGATTTTTTTCATTTCTAATTCGCACAAGTGGCGCTGCCGATATAAGTCTCTGAATTGTCTGCAAGTCTTGGTCCATAAAGCCAATCTATTTTTAAGCAGACTGTATTTAAGGTTCATATCTGTCACCAGATGTTGTATTAGATACCCTAATTATTCTAATTAAAATTTCTAGGTTCCTTAGAAAAAAATCCCAACCAAGATCTGCTTATGCAGGATTGTAGGCACTACCCCCCAGGAATATAAAAGTGAAAAATTCCCACGAAATTTCCGTGACGTTTAGCCCCCATCTTGCTTAGAAGTGAGGGGTTAGTTTTTTGTTAATACCTAAACTATTTGGCATTTTTTAAAAAAGTTTCAAAAATGTTTAGGAACATTATTTTAATAAGAATACAATCATTTTTAAAAAAATAATAAATCACCAATATTAACGAATCTATAGTCTTTTGAAAATCACCTTATTTCATCATAATCGTCTATCTTAATCATAGAGTCCTGAAGCTTAGATTGCAGCGTTCTCTGTAGGACCAAATTAGCACATTTTCAAAGTGCTATAAAATCGTTCATATTGGTACTTTATTATTTTTTTAAAAATGATTGTATTCTTATTAAAATAATGTTCCTAAAAATTTTTAGAACTTTTTTAAAAAGTGCCAAATAGTTTAGGTATTAACAAAAAACTAACTCCTCACTTCTACGCAAGATGGGGGCTAAACGAAACGTAAATTTTGTGGGAATTTTTCACTTTTATGTTTCTGGGGGTAGTGGCTACAAACCTGCATAAACAGATCTTGGTTGGGATTTTTTTCTGGGGGCATTATTAGAATGATTGGGCTATAGAGTGATATTTGTGCTTCACAATAATTTGATTGTATTGTGATCTAGTAGTATGGTGAATAATTAGACGTGTTCGTGCATTATTTAAAGGATCATCAATGCAGTAATAATTGCGCTGCCAGCCACCATTAGGCTTTCGCTAATGAGACTACTATATTCTGGAGCGGTCTTCTACTATTTCTCTTTTTTATCTCTCCTTCTTTGTCTACGAGCTTCATGCTTGTTTATAGAAAGAAGATAATGAGACATAAATTTCAGATGCTTTTTATTTTATTTCGCGCTTCGGTTGCTGTAAAACGACGCCAAAGCCGCCGCCGCGATATTAAAAAATAAATCCTAATTTTGTCTTTTAGATATAAACTGCTTTAATTATTAATCGTGATTTTAACGTCAAGATGGCGTAAAATCGTGGTTGGCTTATTTTTTAACGTCATGGCTTTAGTGAGATATTAAAAAAGGAGGTAGATGGAAAATGCAAAATTTAAAATGTAGCGCGCTCGCAAGCAAGGTACATTTCCCGACAGACCACTTCTGCAAAGTGGTGGACCCACAGCCAGTGTAGAATGAAACGTTGCTGATACTCAAACTTTAAGTGCTTTAGAATATATTACAGTTCATTAACAATATAGCTCGAAGTTTTACATAACCATATTTTACCTTTTAATATTCAAAGGACAACGCCAACTGAGTGAATTCATAGCAGCTTTTATACGAATAATTATTCCATCGATCCTACAAAAACTCAATCATTTATTTGCTTTAAAAAACTTTTTTTTCACTAAAGAACTTAATTTACTACAGTATCTTGTAATACAGAATGTCCAAAAAATGACGCCTAAACGCGATGGTACGCTCTTGGGGCATTCTCAGAGATCCCTATAAAATTGTCACAAAAAAATCATTTGTTATGTTCATGGAGAAAAATTCAAACAAAGTTGCATAAATTCGGCAACACAGTTTGTAAAATACATCCTAAAAACTCATCTAGACTCTTGAGCATACATTTTTGCACTAATTTATATTGACATTGTTGTCAGCTTCATTTCATGAAACTTTTGTTAAATTAAATTAATTATAACTAGTATTAAAAGATCTGTAATTTTTTGTAGCATCTTTTCAACACCCTTAACATTCACGTATCTTGCTTTGTTTAGGCACAGTTGCAAAAAAACATCGATTTTCAGAAATTGCAATTACAATAGTACATTTCCTTTAGAGAAATGAACTAATAATTTGACCATTTAAAAGATATGAAAACAGTAAAATAAATTAAGATAAATTGTGTATTTGTATTTAGCCATTTCTTTTGTTAATATGTGCTGTTATCTTCAAGATAAGCGTTTAAAATTTCGCTCTTTGGAGCCTCATATCTCTGAAGATATATAAGATATTTTTACAATTTTCTGAGGCTACCTGGACATGCCCCAACAACGCGTTAATGCGCCATTTTTTTGGCATTCTGTATATAAATTGTTGTGCGAAATTTTGTCCGAGCCCCTAAAAAGCACTTAGCTAATCGAAATAAGTAATTAATTGCTCTATCAAACATGTAATAATTTAGGAAAGTATGTAGAGTATCATGTAAAATGTTATCCCCAATTATTTACCAAGGTAAGGCGCGCCCTAACAAGTTTCATATTCGGAAGGATAAATAGCAAGGACACTTTGAAATCAACACCAAAATACTCCTGCCTGGCGACAATTGGTATCCGGTGTAAGGATAAAATTAATTATAATAGCCCATTATGTTTTCACTTGCAAGAAGTAAAATTAACAACTTTGTAAGAAAACCTTTTTTTATACAGAATGTCCAAAACAATGACACATAAACGCGATGGTACGTTGTTAGGGCATGTCCAGGGAGCCTCAGAAAATTGTAAAAAGATCTCATATACCCTCAGAAATATGAGGCTTCAAAGTGCGAAACTTTAAACGCTTATATCTTGAAGATAACAGCACATATTAACGAAAGAAATGGCTATATACAAAGACACAATCTATCTAAAATTATTTTACCATTTGTTTATCTTTTAAATGCTCAAACTACATTTTTATAATTCATTTATTTTTGCAAAAATTTCATGAAATGAAGCTGACAACAACGTCAATAAAATCTAATGCACAAGCGTATAATCAAGACTTATAGATGGGATTTTTAGATGTATTTTCCTAGACTGTGTTGCCGAATTTATGCAACTATGTTCGCATTTTTTTCGATGAATATAACACATAGATTTTGACAATTTTCTAAGGATTCTTCAGAATGCCCCAAGAGCGTACCATCGCGTTTATGCGCCAATTTTCGAACATCCTGTATGGAACATTCTATATGAATAATGAAGAAAACACGCTCGTTTGCTAGTACAACAACAGAAATAAATTTCCTAACGTAGAAAGCAACAACTGGGATTTCCGTGTAATAATTTCAAATTACCAACGAAATTACCCTATTTACTTTGGAAAAGATCTTGCGGGAGCGGTATAACGCCCACTAAATTAAACGCAATCGATTTTACTTTCAAAATGCTCTAACTACCATTCCCAAAGCATAGAAAAACTAACTGGAACTTTTCAATTTTCAATTTAAACACACGTTAATTACTTTGGAATTTGGATTGGACTCAACGTAAAAATTATTAACCGTGTTTTACCATCGGCGTTTTACTCATTTAAACGAGAGTTGGAAACTATTTGAAATTTTTAATTAGTCTACAGGGTGTCTTGAAACCTTCAATGCTTAAAAAAAATAGTATATTAAAACATAGAGTTTTACAAGGAACGTTTTTTAGCACGCGTCCAGGTTTGGAAAAAGAGCCGCGCAGCGGCGAGTTTTCCAATGGACAAGTGATAAAAAACGCCTTATAAAACGAGTTTTTTATACTATTTTTTATATTTGCTTCATTTAATTTATTAAAAATCATTTTTAATTTAAATTAAAAACTTAAGATGAAATTTTGTTTTTATGACCAACCCTATAGCATAACATTGACATTTTGAAGTAAAAAATAAATTAAAATTAGACATATTGAATAATGACATTTGTAAACTTTACTCATTTAATACTAAATGAATAGGCGTTTTTGAGAAAATGTAACCGTTGATATCGTTTCTCCAATTCTTCTAGTTATTCCCTCTACAAAGAAACTATGTCCCCCGATTGATTATAATAGTAAAATTTGTAAATAAAAAGTACCTTGCAAGAAAAGAATTCATCTTTTTGCATCAGGAAAACCAACCACTAAAATAAAATTTTGGGTTTAATATTGAAGCAATTCAGAAACTTTAAAAACCCAAATTTTGGGTTTCATAATGTGCATATTATAGAACGCAAATATAAAAATAGTATATTAAAATATAATTTTCTTGATGCTTTATTTTAAATTTTATTTTAAACCGTTCTTATACAATTCAAAACGAGTTTTTAATTTGTTTTGCATTGTAAACATTTTGTAAATATTGCAAAATACATTTTTAGAGTTTCATCGCTCCATTACTTTTGAATACGAAGCCAATTTCCGCCTTCTAGATTGAATAAAAACTTTAGATGCTTGACAATTTACTTTTAAAACTCTATTTACAGTTTGTAAACAAACTCGCTCTACTTTTATACACCTCGTTTTGCAGTGATAACAAAAAATTTAATGTTCTTTTAAATTGAGTTACATGAAACATATTTCAATTTTATTACAATCGCAAAAAAGCTCAAGCTTTCTAAAACTTGCTAAGATAAATAAATTAATTAATAAGGGAACTTTTGCTGAACCATTACCTCAGAAAAAACTAAAATTTAACAAAGTGTTGAATCGTAAAGACTCTGATTATTATTTAAAGCGCAAAGCGGAACAAAATGATTTTAAATTGCTTTACGACAACGTTTTATTTTCCTTAGCTTTCCTATTAATAAAAGGTCATAAGGTTTAAGTAGTGCTACAATGAGAAACGGGATTTCTAAGCAGTTTATGCCATGTTTTGTATTTTAATCTTGTTATTAGTGGTGGCAACACGCCAGAAAGATTTGAACTTTGCTTTTTAAAAGTGCATTTTATTGAACCTATCTTATTTAACAATAACTTTAAAGTTAGCTAAATTGTAAAAGGGGTGCTTTTTGACTAAGTTTACTTTGAAGCATTTTGAATAACAAAAGAAAGTTAACAATGGGCTGACTTCATTTTAAGTTAATGTTCGAGTAGCATTTACAACATAAGTTGACCTTACGTAAAAACAAAATCTGTCAAACTCAAAATGTTGCTCACGTTTTTTTTGGTAATATTCTTGTATTCTACAGGTGTCCAAAAAATAGCGCATAAACGCAATTGGGGCATGTCTAGGGAGCCCCAGAAAGTTGTTAAAAAAAATCTTATATACCCTCGAAGATATAAGGCCCCAAAGTGCAAAACATTAAACGCTTATATTTTGAAGATAACAGCACATATTAACGTAAGAAATGGCAAAATACAAAGGCACAATCTATCTTAAATTATTTTATCATTTGTTTATCTTTTAAATGGTCAAATTACATTTTTATAATCAGTTTAATTTTACAAAAATTTTATAAAATGGAGCTAACAACAATGTTAATGATCTAATGCAAAAATGTATGCTCAAGAATCTAAATGAGTTTTTAAGATGTGTTTTACAAACTGTGTTGCAGAACTTATGCAACTTTGTTCGCATTATTCTCGATGAATATAACAGATAGATTTCTTTTGACAATTTTCTAGGGGTCTCTGAGAATGCCCCAAAAGCATACAATCGCGTTTATGCGCCATTTTTTGGACACATGTATTTAGTCTAATTTATTTCCTCCTTACTTTAGTATCTAGGGTACCCATAAACCACACCTATTTATTGCATCACGTTTTTTGGGAATAAATATTTATGTTCCTAAAAACTAAACTTTATCTTTTTAGTACGAGTATCGACCCCTAAAATAATAACGCGTGGCATAATTTAAACCATTAGGTTAATAAAACATGACTGTAATTTATGGTTATTTTAAATTAGAATTAATGTATGAGATGCTTTTATTGCCCTGAAATAAAGGCAAGGTGTGGTGCTAATTTCAAAACAAATTACATTAACTATACTGTTTTTTTAGGAGTAACATTACGAGCTATTTTAAGCACAAAATGAATGTTTTTTTTTATTTGTCAATTAGAAAAATAAGACAAATATTAGGCCTTTGAGTTATTTCGGTAGATGCTATACAGGGTGTCCCAGAATTGGCGCACCACCTGTATGGTACGTTGTTGGGGCATGCCCAGGGATCCCCAGAAAATTGTCAAAAAAAATCCATCTCATACACCCTCGAAGATATGAGGCCCCAAAGTGCAAAACTTTAAACGCATATACCTTAAAAACAACAGCACGTATTAACGAAAAATATGGTTTAATACAAAGCTGCAGTCTATCTTAAACCATTTCACCAATTTTTCTTCTTTTAAATGGTCACATAACATTTTTATAATCAATTTAATTTTACAAAATTTTCTTGAAATAAGCTGACAACAATGTCAATAAAAATCTAGTGCAAAAGTGTATGATCAAGACTGGATGGGATTTTTAGATTTATTTTCCTAGACTATGTAGTATTATCCTAGACTGTGTTGCCGAATTTAAGCAACTTTGTTCGCATTTTCCTCAATGAATATAACAGATGGATTTTTTTTAACAATTTTCCTGAAATCCCCTGGCATGCCCTAACAGCGTACCATACAGGTGGTGCGCCAATTCTGGGACACCCTGTATTTACAAACGTAAATGATCATGTATTCCAAACATCAAAACGCAAAAGATCCTATTAAAAAGATTGACAATTTATCAGTGAGTAGGTGCAGCTTCACAAAGTCATCCTTATTCAAAACGTAAAGCATACATAATGGCCTGGAAGTCTGGTTTACATGACGTTTCTGAAGCCAAATGATGCGTATGATAAAATAGATAAGACCTTCGGTAAATCTACGTCCGCATTTTTATTGCTACGGGTTAGATTTGTAGAACGATACCGCAAATTGAATAAATTTTACATGGCCTTAGAGGATGGTGAAGGCGCCGGGCGAGCACGCTATGTTAGCGCATCCGCCATTTTACAATAATGCATTAAATACTCCCAAGAGAGCAATTCAAACTTTTGTTAATGGGGAACATGAATGATTTTTTTTTATTTTTGTATATCGATTCTCCATGAAAAATGTTTGTGTTTAAATATGATCCCAGGAATTAATATTTGGGCAGAAAAAAAATATTTAAAATCGTTTAAAATTGGTAGTTCAAAAACACTTCGTACGTGATGACGTCAGCTCGTACCCTTCAGAGAAAAACATTTGTTGGTAACGTTTGTAGTTGTCATTTGTGACTTAAATTTAAAAAATAATAAAAAAGACCAATTTATTTGCAAGTTTTGTCCAAAATGTGCTTACTCCAAAAAGAATTGCAAAAAGTTTATTTTGCCTCCTCAAAAATAAATTTAAATTGATGCGTCAAGCTGCTTACAATTATTTGTAGCATTATTGCAATAATAAACGTCAGAAAGTAATGTGCCGAAGTGGTGAAGAATTCAAATTATATTTTTCCAAAACTCATCAATGATGAAAATAAGGTACTAAATAACATAAACAGATTACAATTATCCTTCTGCATGGGTTCAACTAGTCGTCATAATTTTTGATTTTGTTTTTAAGTGCAAAAAAACGCCAAGTAAAAATTCACACAATAAATCACACCGCTACTACTCGCGATTGGTAAACACTGCACTTGTCCAACTGGGCAATTTTATCACATGCCTTAAAAACGTAACAAGAAATAAAAATATTAAAAAATGCAAAATTAAAACTAACTTTTTTTACAACGTCAAATTATGTTTGACACCAGATTTCAAAACAACGAAAGTGCCAACATAATCAAGTTTGTGACGTCAGCTCGTACCCTAAAAAGTAGTGGGGGGTGTTTTTATGTACCCCAAAGTTTAGAAATTAATTTAAAAATAGTGGCTGGCTTAAATAAATTAAAATATGCAATGCAAACGTATTCCAACCATGTACCTCTTTAGCTAAAATGCAATATTTGGCCAAAATCTTTTACGTTCATGTTCCCTATACTGTAGTTTCGATATTAATCTATAGATTTACCGCGCGCTTACTTTATGTAAATGGGGGTTCAGTGTAAAAGAGCTGTTAAACATGCATAATCTGCCGGAGTTATAAGGGAGTTTAAAGATGTGCAAAGTTAGCAATTTGGATATTCATTAGGCAACCGGGAACGAGTCTTTACTTTAGATAGGTAACTCTAATAAAGCTTGATCTAGATAAAAGATTCATTCTTACACCGCATCCTAAATTAGAAAGCTGGATTAAGGCTTATTTACATTCAGCTAACGTTTTTAAACAATAAGAGCCCGACACTCAGTCCTTATACCATGTAGAGGGGCTACCGCGGGCTGCGGTGGCCAGAATAGACTAAAGACTAGTTGAACAGATATATTCTTAACATGAATATGTGTCTAGAGTAGCCACCTACCACCAGTACAACTAGAGAGAGGCTTGACCTTGCTCTAATTCTGGAGCTTGCAGCACGTTTTTATGCAAATATTCACAAAACTTAGACCCCAAATATCTTAGTTAATTCTTATCCGATTTTGAAAAACTTGGTGTCATTAGAAAGATAATTATTTTTTTAATCATTATTGTTTTTTAAAAATCGTTTTTGGGGCTCAATTTAAGAATGAAAAACAGTTGTTGTTTTTAGTATAGTTTCCCCTTCTTTAAACTGTTATTTTTGCTAAACTAGGGCTACTAAACAAAATGTGCTAAACAATAGGTATTTTAAAAAGTTTTAAAATAATTGTTCTAATAATAACGCTAAAAACTGCGGTCTAAGTTGTACACAGTGGGTAGTCGGGCTCTTAAATAAATTGAAATTTAATATGAGCTATAAGTTTTTAAAGGCGACCTCAAATAAAAAAAATCAAAATCAAAGATTTGTATTTTATAACCAAAAAGCAATCCTGCACAAAATAAGTTTTTGTTTTACTAAAATAAGAGACACTTTTTTTTTGAACCCCTGGTACCTGTTTTTTGCATGTAGCTTAACCATTCTGGTATAATAATTTATAGTTGACCAAAACCGCACTTTTCCTGTCACCTACAAAAACAAGTTTAAAACAAACTTGTGCACCTGATACCGTACCAGTTTGCAAACTTGTAAAGAGCGATTTATAGAACGTTACTTTCACTTTACTTTGGCGTATCTTTACTTTCGAGTAACTTAACAAATTTGCTTAATTTATAAATTGTAAAGTTACGTGAAATTGGGAACATGTATGCGCATGTGTCTGAACTCGCGACTTCTGACTATTTACACCTGGGCGGTAATTACGGAATATCGCTTCGTACGAAACCTACTTAAGAAGACCAGCAGGTTTCGTACGAAGCGATATTCCGTAATCACTACCCTTAACAATAAGGGTGAATATCTCATTTTTGCAAATTTTGCGCATGATCGGCCAAGCTCGGCTTTTGACAGTACTACTTACAGCTAAATGAATCAGCAAAGTAGCGCTAAGGTGAAGTATAAATTTGCTAATACATTCCCATGTATTTTATTTAATTTTCTGTAAAGTTACGCTGAAGTAAAGCGGAAGTAAAGTGAAAGTAACGTTCTATAAATCGCCCTTAAATGTGAACACAGAATGATGTACAAACTGCAATAGAATTATACTTTATCTCACGTTTTTAGTATCGAATTTAGTATTTAATTTGCCTGAAATTTGATGTATGTAACACGTAAATGAATACCAAACTAGGTCATGCAAAAAATGCGCATGTATCAGAGCTACTCTTTCAAAATAAAAGCGTCAAACTATTCCGGCAAAGTTTTTTTGTACCATATTTTACACCACACTGACGTATATTTTATTTTTTTATCCCTTTTGCCTTTGATGGAAATATATCGCGTTATAAATGTGGAAAACTGGTTTATTTTGTGGAATAAATGGAAAGGCAAAAAATTAGTTTTTATTAATTTATTACTTTTAGTAAAATGTTTAGTCAATGGAAAGCAAAAAGTTGTAAAAAAATCAGACTGTTCAAACAAAAAAAGTCTGCTCTAGCTTTTTAATTTTAAAATATTAATTTACATTTTACAAGTTCTCTACATAGTTCGCGCTTCTATATTAAATATTAAATTCATACTTTTATTATTATAATTTTTAATATAGAAGCTAAAAGCTTTTGAATTTTTGAATTGAGTCTAGAAACAGGTGTCTTGTCTTTTAGCAATGAATTATAGGTATTATGGAATACCTACCCTATTTTAATATTAAATCCGCAAGAACAAAAAGCGGGTCTGAAACCAAAGAAAAGGTTTTTAAGCTCCGTCACGTTAGTTTTAGTTTTTAAGACTTGCGTTTTAAATTCATAAATGATGTTCTGTGCACTCAATAGTTCGTAAAAAGAAATCATCACCCTGAAGGTCAGTTATTTTCGAAATTTCAACAAAATATGTAAAAATACGGAGTAATACATCAATAACTATGATTAAAAATATGTAGGATAATGTTTGTAATACATAGAAGTGGTACTGAGTGCAAGAAATAATAAAAATATGGTAAAATAGTTCTTTTGGTGTTTTTCTTTGTACATTTAAATCTTTGAACGAGCACATCTATATTAGGGAAAAACGTAAGTTGCAATTTTAATCATTTACAAGCTTAAAAAAACCATAGTAAATAAACGTATTATGGTTTGGCATAGACCACGTAATGTTTATAAACTAAAAAATGTATCCGTAGTCGAAAAAAAACAAACAAAAATAGTATAATGATTTTTGAAGTCAAATTTTCGACGCAAAGAAATAACCCTTTTAAATAACACTATAATACGTTTGTTGCCCTATTTTTGTAGTTTTCAAAACTACATTTAGTTTTAATATACATAGGATAGGGCCCTCATGTAGATGTGCTATTTAGTAGAATTTGCGGGAGCTCAACGGAGATGACTTATATGAGCTTCTAGGAGCACAGATTCGAAGATCTGTGAATTTGAAATCCTAGTCTTAAGTAGATATAAGAAAATGGCGAATGCGCCGGGTCAGCACTGTGTGTTGGCGCATTCACCATTTTTACTCCTTTTTAAATTCTGGTGTGTACAGCGGCTAGAAATGACTGAAATTTATACAGGCTATTATTCATTTAAAAAGCTAGACGACTGTCATTTTTTATAAAAAAAAATGTCGTTCTAGACCCCTTTTTGTCCAAATTAATCTTTAAAGTACATTGTGAAAATGGCGAAAGAGCCGGGTGAGCAATGCATGTTAGCGCATCCGCCATAAATTTAATTTTACGTTAACTTTACAAACTCAGCGGTTAAAAAGTCTATTACAGCAGCAAAATGAAAGTAACAAGCAAGCATCAAGGCAGGCAGGATGAGAAGCATGACCTATGCCAGGGGAGGCTGGCACGAGATGCCAGAATAGCGCCATGCCTCGTTACGAACATCGATTTCTTTAAAAATGCACCTCTAATTACTACAAAAGGGTGTGCATTTGCGCAAAAGCTATTTGCCTGTTTAGCACCATAAATATTATACAATTTGCATCCTATAACAAGAGCGGGTTAGATCAATGAGTGGGATAAATCATTTAAAAAGTAAAACTTCGTAGATAGCTCATTTTTTTGACTATTTTTTTATTTTTATATAATTGTTACACATTCTATATGATACTGTTTGCAGTAGATGATTAAAAAGGTGCATTTTTTATTTTATTAAAAAAAATTTTTTTGTAAAGGGGTGGGGATAAAAAAAAAATACCACATGCTGTTTTATAGGGAAAAATACAATCTTTAATTTTATTAAGAATATTTTTTTTGTAGTTGATATCAACGAAACTATAATTTTTTTTCTACTTTGGGGGTGTTTTTAACCCTCTATTTATTACTTGATGTCGTACTCTAAATTAAACAAAAAAGAGCTACTTAATTAGACTTCTTTGTAGTTATGCTTAATTGTAAATATTTGTGTCAAAAAGACTCATTCGCTTTGAAAACACCTGTACAAACTAATTTATTCTTCGGATGACGTATATAAAGTTAAAAACATACAGGGTGCATAAACGCGATAGTACGCTTTTGGGACATTCTCCGGGATTCATAGAAAATTGTCAAAAACAATCCATATGTTATATTCATCAAGAAAGATGCGAACAAAGTTGCATAAGTTCGGCAACACAGTTTGTTAAATACATCTTAAAAGCTCATCTAGATTCTTGAGCATACATTTTTGCATTTAGATCATAATGACATTGTTGTCAGCTTCATTTCATAGAATTTTTGTAAAGTTATAAAAATGTAATTCGACCATTTAAAAGATAAACAAATGGTAAAATAATTTAAGATAGATTGTGCCTTTGTATTTAGCCATTTCTTATGTTAATATGTGCTGTTATTTTCAAGATATCAGCGTTTAAAGTTTCGCACTTTGGGGCCTCATATCTCCAAGGGTATATGAGATAGTTTTTTTTAACAATTTTCTGAGAGTCTCTAGACATGCGCCAACAACATACCATCGCGTTTATGCGCCATTTTTTGGACACTCTGTATATATGAAGCTGCAAAGGACAAAGCGTTATATGATTTCATATTTTATATTATAGCAAAAGTAATAAACTTGTACCGGTAATAACTGTGTTAAATTCATATGCACGCCGGCTTTCTGTCCTCTTACAAGCATGAACAACTTCATTAAAGACTGCTTTGAAGTCGTCTTCAATTTGCATGCCTTGAATGTAAAACAGGCGATTACTAACTTTGAAAAAGTCCGACGGACGCTCTAATACCAAAGGGGTACATTTTTGATTACTACTTCATAACATAAGCTGTTTTTGTATGCATTTTTAAAGCATAAACTAAACAAATGTTTTTTACTGTGCTGGGTTAGATTTTAACAAAAAAACAGACTTATTTTATGCAGAATACAAAAGAAATTTTACTTTGCAATGCAAAGTGGTCTTGCAATCCGTGTATACCACAAAGATTTCTGTTTCCCAAGTCTTTCTAAAAGAAGACATACTAAAAGTTGTCTGTAACATATTTGTCTTTTACCAATTTTAAAGTTAACCAACTGCTTTGGAAATCGATTCCAATTGCACGTTAATAATTGTATTTTAGTATTGATTCGTATTTTGTATAAAGCAACAAAATGATCTAATATACAAGGTGTCCAAAAAATGGCGCATAAACGCGATGGTACGCTCTTGGGGCATTCTCAGGGGTCCCTGTAAAAGAAATCTGTTATATTCTTCGAGGAAAATGCGAACAAAGTTGCAACACAGTTTAAAAATAGTATATTAAAACATAGAGTTTTATAAGGAACGTTTTTTAGCACGCGTCCAGGTTTGGAAAAAGAGCCGCGCAGCGGCGAGTTTTCCAATGGACAATTGGTAAAAAACGCCTTATAAAACGAGTTTTTTATACTATTTTTTATATTTGCATCATTTAATTCATTAAAAAGCATTTTTAATTTGAATTAAAAACTTAAGATGAAATTTTGTTTTTATGACCAACCTTATAGCATAACATTGACATTTTGAAGTAAAAAATAAATTAAAGTTAGACATAATGAATAATGACATTTGTAAACTTTTATTTATTTAATACTGAATGAATAGGCGTTTTTGAGAAAATGTAACCATTGATATCGTTTCTCCAATTCTTCTAGTTATTCCCTCTACAAAAAAACTATGTCCCCCGATTGATAATAATAGTAAAATTTGTAAATAAAAAGTACCTTGCAAGAAAAGAATTCATCTTTTTGCATCAGGAAAACCAACCAATAAAATAAAATTTTGGGTTTAATAATGAAGCAATTCAGAAACTTTAAAAAACCAAATTTTGGGTTTCATAATGTGCATATTATAGAACGCAAATATAAAAATACATATTAAAAGCTCATCTAGATTCTTGAGCATACATTTTTGCATTTAGATCATATTGACATATTTCATAAAAATTTTGTAAAATTAAATTGGTTTTAAAAATGTAATTTGACCATTTAAAGGTTACACAAATGGTAAAATAATTTTAGATAGATTGTGCCTTTGTATTTAGCCATTTCTTTTGTTAATATAAGCTGTTATTTTCAAGACATAAGCATTTAAAGTTTCACACTTTGGGGCCTTATATGTATGTATTTTTTTAATATTATTTCTGCGGCAAAAAGGAAAAAGGACATTTGTGAAATGTCCTAGCAAACTTAAATTCACCCTTAACCGTAATTTCCCAACACAAATTTCTGTAGGGTAGGGTAGATAATTTAAATTTAGTGGGTAGAATCCAACACCTATGAATGCTGTCCTATAAATTTGTACACAAACAGTTTCACGTAATCACAAATTTGGAGATACCTCAAAACACAACATATACAGGGTGTTACCAAATAACTAGGAAAAAATTCAGGGGGTAATTTCTGGACACATTTTAAGTAAAAAAGTTGATATAAACATGTGTCCGAAAATCCTTCTTTTCTGAGATACAGGGTGCCAAAGTTTCTAAAAAAAAAAACTTTTTTTTTAAGATTACCAAGAAACTAAACTAGATATTTATTTAAAACTTAGCACGGGTAATTTTCTTACAATTAGGCATAAAGTAGAAAAAAAATAAAAATTATAATTGGAAGAGGCACATTTGGGGGTACCATGGGGGTTGTTCACTCCCAACTTTTTTGTGTGTTACTTTTTTGGTATTTTCATAAATTAATTAGAAGCCCTAGAATATGATCTTTATAATTAATGTCCTGTTCTTTTTTCATAAAACTAACCGTTTTCGAGAAAAAAATTCATTGCCCAAAGGCAACAAAATTTCTCTTTTAAGTTTGGCTTTTTTATGATAATGAAAATAAAACATAGTTAACAATGAATGGTTAATTAATTTCTTTTTTTTTTTATTATTATTTCAAATAAATATCTGGTTTAGCTTTTTAGTAATCTTAAGATTAAATTTTTTTTTGAGAAACTTTGACACCCTGTATCTCTGAAACGAAGGATTTTCGGACACATGTTTATATGAACTTTTTTACTTAAAATGTGTTTTTTCCTAGTTATTTGGTAACACCCTGTATAGTGGTGGTAGTGTTGCAGGAATAATTCCACTAGAACGAGCACGATATTGGTATCCCTAGGGGACATAAAATACTTTCAGTGCATTCCTCGTAAAATTTTAATATTAAAAATGTCCTGGAGAGCACATCGTGTTGTTATAAGCATACAAAAATCAATTATTAATAAAAATAGTGTCTGATTTTAATTTCTTGTCATATCTTAAAGGAAATAAGAGCGGGTTAGATCAGTGAGTGGGATAGATCATTTAAAAAGGAAGACTTCGCAGATAGCTCATTTTTTATGACTATTTTTTTTATAATTGTTACACATTCTATATGATACTCTTCGCAGTAGATGATTAAAAAGGTGCATTTTTTATTTTATTGAAAACAACGTAAAACTTATTTTTTTTGTAAACCGGTGGGGATACAAAAAAATTACCACATGCTTTTTTATAGGGAAAAATACAATCTTTAATTTTATTAGGAATATTTTTTTTCGTAGTTGATATTAACGAAAATATGAATTTTTGTCCACTTTGGGGGTGTTTTTAACCCTCTATTTATTACTTGATTTTTTCCAAAAACAATAGGGCTCTTTCTCTAAATAGGATTGATTTTTGTGTTAAATCTTAAGTCGATCCGATAAACCGTTCTTGAGTTATGGTGGTCACAAATTTCGTTACAGACAGACAGACGGACAGAAAATAAAAGTCTTAAAAAGTCATGAAACGAACGAATATGTAAATTATTGCTCTAGGATGAATATTAACGATTTTAGAGAAGGTCCGAGTAATCGCAATATACTCTTTTGCGAAGAGTATAACAACGCAACGTCTGATTAAATAAAACCCATCAAGACGCGTTAAAAAAATATCATTTTCGTCCTTCCGAGGATTCTTTATTAGTAAGAAGGAGTTTCGGATAACCACCTCATGAAATGTTGGTAGAAAATGAAAATATCAAATTGCAATCTGGAAGCTCCCTCTCCTATTCGATTTAATATCAAAGGATCCATTGTGTATTCTCAAGGGAAGATAAATCCATTTCATATTTTAAATAAAATCTCCTCTTGCACAAAAATTTTATTAAAGAAAATCGTTTTGCCGTTATTTTATTGGAGCTATATAAATACCATACATGGTTCGCCAATGTAAAATTCTATAGATTAGTCCTTAATTAACAAAATTGTTAAATTTACAAAAAAATTATTTTCTCTTTTTTTTGGACGAAAAGTGCAAAGCTTTGACGTCGCTTGAAGGGCGATTTATAGAACGTTACTTTCACTTTACTTCGGCGTTACTTTACTTCCGCGTAACTTAACAAATTTGCTTAATTTATAGATTGTAAAGTTACGTGAAATTGGGAACAGGTATGCGCATGTGTCTGAACTCGCGACTTCTGACTATTTACACCTGGGCGGTAATTACGGAATATCGCTTCGTACGAAACCTACATAAGAAGACCAGCAGGTTTCGTATGAAGCGATATTCCGTAATCACCACCCTTGACAATAAGGGTGAATATCTCATTTTTGCAAATTTTGCGCATGATCGGCCAAGCTCGGCTTTTGACAGTACTACTTACAGCTAAATGAATCAGCAAAGTAGCGCTAAAGTGAAGTATAAATTTGCTAATACATTCCCATGTACTTTATTTAATTTTCTGTAAAGTTACGCCGAATTAAAGCGGAAGTAAAGTGAAAGTAACGTTCTATAAATCGGCCTTAAAGCAAAACACAAATTTGCGTTACATCTTGTCGCCGACTTCAGTCAAGTTTTCAATCTTTATAAAATGATTACGCGCCATATTAATACGCCATTTGCCTTTCGCTCAAAGCAAAATAAATAAATTCCATCCCATCAGGCTATATATTTCAAATAAAATTATACACAAGACTCATAAATCTATCGTAAAACTGTATTGCCTTAATAAAAATAAATACAGCTAGAGAGCTTTATTGTGAACGATTCTTTTCTTACTGAATAAAAATACACCAACATACAAAGCATCTTTCCTGATAGATTTACCAAAACAAAATCTTAAATTTAGTAAAGTTTTCTCGATCCTGCCGCATGGATAAAGGGATATAAATCGGCGCCGAATATTTCATTTCCCTGTCAAATGATAACATTTTACGCCCTAGAGAACTTTAACACGACTATACCTCAAGAGCTTTCTATTAGCGTTTATTCGGCGGGTAGAGCTGTGATAATTTGACTGGGAAAAATATGACTTCCTAAAAATAATTGTACACACAAAATTTACTACATTATACATTTCTAAGCAAAGGGCCATTGCCCCTTCAACATCTAATAAAAGCAACATCTTTTCTTATAGACATTCTTGTGTAATGTCACCCTATAAAAAAAATAATAAAACGACATCCATTTTACAAAGACCGAGTGTAGTTTATGTTTCAATGAGTATTGTAATAAACATTTAACAGCTTTTATATTAATGTTTTAAGCCTTAATGTTTTTAAGACTTAGCGTTCTTAAGATTGAATGTCTTAAAATTTGGGTTTCCTAGAAGCTTGTATAAGTCATCTCCGTTGAGCTCCCGCCAATTCTACTAAGTAGCACATCTACATGAGGACCCCATTGTATATTAAACTATAAATGTAGTTTTGAAAACTACAAAAATAGGGCTACAAACGTATTATAATTTTATTTAAATCGGTTATTTTTTTGTGTCGCAAATCTGGCTTCAAAAATCATTATAGTATTTTTGTTTTTTCGACTATGGATACATTTTTTGGTTTATATACATTACGTGGTCTATGCCAAACCATAATACGTTAATTAACCATAGTTTTTTAAGTTTGTAAATGATTAAAAGTGCAACTTACCTTTTTCCCTAATATAGATGTGCTCGTTCAAAGATTTTAATGTAGAAAGAAAAACACCAAAAGTACTATTTTATCATATTTTTATTATTTCTTGCACGCAGTACCACATCTATGTATCACAAACATTATTCTAAATATTTTTAATCATAGTTATTGATGTATTACTCCTTGCACATTTTGCTGAAATTTCGAAAATAACTGACATTTAGGGAGATGACTTTTACGAACTTGTGAGTGCACAGAACATTCCATTTATGAATTTGAACCCAAGTCTTAAAGATTTAATGTTTTAAGGCAATGCTTGTAGATATAGCATCTTAGCATCAGATTTAAAAATCGCGCAAATAAAGATTGCTGCCAGAAAGGAAATTCGTCTTGAGAAACTTCTTGATGGAAATGAATGTGCGGGAACGGTGCTTGCATTAGTATAAGTGGCATATTGAATTACTCAATATTTAGAGGCATTTCACATCGCTAAAACGCGGTAGATAGCGTCTGCAAAAATACGTTTAAAAGACGTTTAATGTAAAATCTTCCTGGCGTTTTACACATCATCGAATTTAACAAAGTTACCAGACTTTAAAATGGCTGTTTAATCCACAAATACAAAAATCTCCAGCTTAGCCCAATCATTCTATTTAAAATTTGTAGGTTCCTTAGAAAAAAATCCCAACCAAGATCTGCTTATGCAGGATTGTAGGCACTACCCCCAGGAATATAAAAGTGAAAAATTCCCACAAAATTTCCGTGACGTTTAGCCCCCATCTTGCATAGAAGTAAGGAGTTAGTTTTTTGTTAATACCTAAACCATTCGGCACTTTTAAAAAAAGTTTTAAAATTTTTTAGGAACATTATTTTAATAAGAATACAATCATTCTTAAAAAAATAATGTATTATTTTTTATTAACGATTCTATAGCTCTTTGAAAATCACCTTATTTCATCACAATCGTCTATCTGAGTCCTGAAGCATAGATTGCAGCGTTCTCTGAAGGACCAAATTAGCACATTTTCAAAGTGCTATAAAATCGTTCACATTGGTGATTTATTATTTTTTTTAAATAATTGTATTCTTATTGAAATAATATTCCTAAAAATTTTTAAAACTTTTTTCAAAAGTGCCGAATAGTTTAGGTAGTAACAAAAAACTAACTCCTCACTTCTATGCAAGATGGGGGCTAAACGTCACGGAAATTTTGTGGGAATTTTTCACTTTTATGTTCCTGGGGGTAATGCCTACAAACCTGCATAAGCAGATCTTGGTTGGAATTTTTTTTTTGGGGCATTATTAGAATGATTGGGCTAGCTCCCAGTTAAACAATATCAAACATGGAGGCTCCAAAGTGGACTAAAATTTGTCACAAACTTCACAATGACAAATTTCAAACAAGCCAAGCTTAAATTGCAGCGCAATCAGGTTGAATTTCAGATTAATTATCTATATTATAATCAGAGATCCTTAAGCTCAAGGATAATAATACACAACATCTGTTCAGCTGTCTGGTGCCTTTGTTATAAATCATATTAAGGGGTAAATAGCACCATACCATACATATTATACTACAAGACAGACTCTAATCTCGTATTCAATAGCTAATTACCTAGATGTCGCTTTTAATGTTGGAGATATTTCACTGGTTTTAGCTCCTAGAAACCACTAACAAATAACTTGCATGGATAAAGAAGTTTGAACAGGAAGATCGTTAATTTAAAATCAGGAAAATGCTTTAGAAAACAAATTAATATTTAACACGTATGGTAACCCGGCGCTTCCACCATTTTATTGTCTATGTAGGTAAGCACACGTACATAGACAATAAAATGGTGGAGGCGCCAGGATACTTTTAAGAAAAATGTTTTTTTAACAATCTAAAAGCCAGTTGTACAGAATGTCTAAAAAATGACACATAAACGCGATGGTACGTTGTTAGGACATGCCCTATAATTAAAAAAAAATACTATCTCATATACCTTCAGAGATATGACGCCCCAAAGTGCGAAACTTTAAACGCTTATATCTTGAAAACTAGAATGGGTAAAAGTTACTCTTCGCAGATGAGTAGCTTGAGTAGAATTCGAAATCGGTAGAAATATAATTTTATATTTTTTAAGTCAAAGCTAAATCAATATTTTATATAATTGCTACACATTCTACAGGGTGTCCTAAAAATGGCGCATAATCGCGATGGTACGTTGTTGGGGCATGTCTTGGGAGCTCCAGAAAATTGTTAAAAAAAATCTATCTCATATACCCTCGGAGATATGTTGCCCCAAAGTGCGAAACTTTAAATGCTTATATCTTGAATATAACAGCACATATTAACGAAACAAATGGTTTAATACAAAGCTTTAGTCTATCTTAAACCATTCCACCATTTGTTTATTTTTAAAATGGTCGAATTACATGTTTTATAATCAATTTAATTTTACAAAAATTTTATGAATTGAAGCTGGCAACAATGTCAATCTAATGCAATAATGTATGCTCAAGAATCTAGATGAGTTTTTAAGATGCATTTTACAAACTGTGTTGCCGAACTTATGCAACTTTGTTCGCTTTTTTTCGATGAATATAACAGATGGATTTTTTTTACAATTTTCTAAGGGTCCCTGAGAATGCCCCAAGGGCGTACCATTGCGTTTATATGCCATTTTTGGACACTCTGTATAACATATCCCATTAAGTGTGAAAATAATTAAAAAAACAAAAACAGACAATTTGTACAATATGCGTAATATTTTAACGAATCTGTTTTCCATTTTCGTTGTTAATTGCAATTGCGTGTTTCAAACACTAATTTTGAGGCATTTTAAAATTGTTTTTGCAATGACTTTTTGCAATATAAACAAAAGTTTTTAAAGTTTTTTACAATAAAACAAAACATAGCTGTATTAAAAGCCCTAAAAAGTTTTTTAAAAGTTTTATTAACAAGTTTTAAAATGCTTATAAATAAAAACCCGTGGACTTAAAAAACAAACAAATAAGATTTCTACAACATAAATAAATATTACCAAAAAAAGTTACGTAAAAAAACAGCAATATATTTCTTTTATCTTAAAAAAAATCTAAATTATTAAGATGTAGCTTTTGTATTTGAATAATTCGTAAAGAAAGCAATGCTTCCCTTAAGCAAAACAATACAGGATTACAAAAAAACCCACAAGGGAAAATTCAAAGCTACTAAAGAAACAACCAAAGACATAAGAAATATGGATTAGCAAACTACCCTACTGTCAAAAAAAAATTCTGGACAAGACAATTTCTTACAGTTTTTATTAAAAACAAAATAATGTTTTATGATTTTGGATTAGTTAATAGCCCAATCATTCTGATAATGCCCCCAGAAAAAAATCCCAGCCAAGATCTGCTTATGCAGGTTTGTAACCACTACCCCCAGGAACATAAAAGTGAAAAATTCCCACAAAATTTCCGTGACGTTTAGCCCCCATCTTGCATAGAAGTGAGGAGTTAGTTTTTTGTTAGTACCTAAACTATTTGGCACTTTTAAAAAAAGTTTTAAAAATTTTTAGGAACATTATTTTATTAAGAATGGAATCATTTTTAAAAAAATAATAAATCACCAATATGAACGATTTTATAGCACTTTGAAAATGTACTAATTTGGTCCATAGACTAAATACATTCAATGTTTGGTCCTACAGAGAACGCTGCAATCTATGCTTCATGACTCTATGACTAAGATAGACGGTTATGATGAAATAAGGTGATTTTCAAAGAGCTATAGAATCGTTAATACTGGTGATTTATTATTTTTTTAAAAATGATTGTATTCTTATTAAAATAATGTTCCTAAAAATTTTTAAAACTTTTTTTAAAAGTGCCGAATAGTTTAACTATCAACAAAAAACTAACTCCTCAATTCTATGCAAGATGGGGGTTAAACGTCACGGAAATTTTGTGGGAATTTTTCACTTTTATATTCCTGGGGGTAGTGCCTACAATCCTGCATAAGCAGATCTTGGTTGGGATTTTTTTCTAAGGAATCTACAAATTTTAATTAGAATATGAAACGACCACGTGCTTTTTTGATATGTCTATGGTGAAATCCATATCACTTCTTCTGTTGACAAAAGCGAAAAGAGTTCATCGTTCTTTCCATTTTAGAATTTCAGATAGATAAACATGTTCTCTGGTTTGAATTTGGCATTTCTCCATTCAAGTTTGCCAAACAAACTTACTGTTAAATTTTCTACTATACAACGTCTGCATCGATTTTGATTTTAATTCTTGTTGTTTACGGATATCCTTAATGTTTCTCGTAGACTTTTAAATAAACAGAATAATGTTTGAAGTAGGATTTATGCTTTAATTAAATTTATACTCTTGGAAATCATGGGTTTTCGACAAGACAGTGTGATCACTGATTTTCATAACTTATAAAGACTAAATTATCAATCTTTAAGGCCGATTTATAGAACGTTACTTTCACTTTACTTCCGCTTTACTTCGGCGTAACTTTACAGAAAATTAAATAAAATACATGGGAATGTATTAGCAAATTTATACTTCACTTTAGCCCTACTTTGCTGATTCATTTAGCTGTAAGTAGTACTGTCAAAAGCCGAGCTTGGCCGATCATGCGCAAAATTTGCAAAAATGAGATATTTACCCTTATTGTCAAGGGTGGTGATTACGGAATATGGCTTCGTACGAAACCTGCTGGTCTTCTTATGTAGGTTTCATACAAAGCGATATTCCGTAATTATCGCCCAGGTGTAAATAGTCAGCAGTCGAGAGTTCAGATACATGCGCATAACTGTTCCCAATTTCACGTAACTTTACAATCTATAAATTAAGCAAATTTGTTAAGTTACGCGGAAGTGAAGTTACGCCGAAGTAAAGTGAAAGTAACGTTCTATAAATTGCCCTTTAAGGCCATTATGAACCTTCTTTCTGTAGCTGAATAAGTGCAGTTATTCAGATTTTATTGAATTGTTTGTTAATAAAGATGATTTTTTTTCAGTTCGGCCGCTTGGTTTAGATTTACAAGGGCCGTTATTTTTACACGAACCACCTCACCATGTAGAGTTTAGTAATAGCTCAGGAGGAAAAATTGTCTGTTCTGCACATGGAAGCCCCCCTCCAGAAGTGGAATGGGTTCAAGCCGACGGTCTTCCAATTACGCAGGTAAAAAAAAAAATTCTTACATCGTTTATTAAAGACATTCATTATCGAACTCCAAAATGTTGATTAATGACCCCTATTAATGCATGGATACAAGCCCATAGTAATGCTCTTCTATGTTAAAAATTACTATCTATGTTTCTACATTACAAATGTTAAAGTAGCTTTAATTACGATTCAAGCAACAAAAACCAAAAGAAATTAAATATTTACCGTTGGAAAGAATGAGAAGCAGATTTTTTTACCACATTTTAAGGAAATAACATTTATTTTCTATTCACTATTAATAAAAGTTCGGTGACAGATATTCTTCTTTTTCAACTTTAATAATTTTGAATGGCCGACGCATTGTTTCTGTTAGTTGGTCAAATAACTGTTTTATTTTATAATTTATTTAATAATGATGTACGATGTGCGAAATAGCATTGTAACCAGTTGGTATGTTAAATGGCGATTAATAAACTTACTTATTTACAAGCTCGCTGATCGCTCGCTTGTTAAAACCGCTCGTTTTTAATCGCCTTTATTAACACACTTACTGGTTAAATAACTATTTCAGATGATGCGGTTTTTTTAATGAATTTAATAACATCCTGTATAGGGCTAGAAACTATTGTGCATTTTATCAAAGGCCATGCGAAAATAATTAGTAGTTATTCCAACCAATGGAAAATTAGAATTTGTCATCAAGTCATATAAATTACGTTTTTAGAGCAAACAAATAAAATTTAACCAGTAGCTGCAACGGGAATTTTATAGAAATAGAAAAGCTTCCCCTTTGAAAAGTGGGCATTGTTACATTCATTTTCTATGTGGAATAAAAAGAAAATATTAATTAAAAGCGAAAGAACTGCAGTTTTAGCTTTCATGTTTGTTAAAGTGACTTCAAAGCTTAGCAAAATTTATCCAGCTTTTTGCCATTAAATTACATAATATAATATGGATTTCTGCAAAAACTGTGACATTTTTTTAGTATAACACCCTGTACAGGGTGCGCATAAACGCAATGGTGCGTTGTTGGAGCATTCCTAGAGATCCCTAGAAAAATTTAAAAAAAAATCATTGGTTATATTCATGGAGGAAAATGCGAACAAAGTTGCATATGTTTGGCAACACAATTTCAAAAATACATCTTAAAAACTCATCTAGATTCTTGATCCCACATTTTTGCATTAGATTGTATTGACATTGTTGTCAGCTTAATTTTATAAAATTAAATTGATTATAAAAACGTTATTTGACCATTTAGAAGATAAACAAATGGTTAAATAACTTAAGATAGATTGTGCCTTTGTATTAAGCCATTTTTTCGTTAATATGTGCTGTTATCTTTAAGCTTTAAGTGTGATTTAGAGTTAAATTAAATTAACTTAACGCCACTCAAAGCAACTTTACTCCTCTTAACTTGACGCGACTAAATTAAGGCATTTATAGTATAAATTTACAAGTTAGTTTACAACAAGCTCATTTAGTAAACGCCATCTATCGGTGAATGTTAGAATCGTCTTATTTACAGAAATTCATCTGAAATTCTTCGATTATCTTTGTAATTTTAAAAATTTGGTCTAGTAGCCGATAGATGGCTCTAGTGAAGAGGCTTAGTTTACATTGAATTAGCTGAAATTAACCAAAATTAAGAAATAGAACCTTAAGTAAACGTCAAGTTAAGTTAATTGGATGTGTAAATGCGATTTCATCTTTCGTATAATTTATTTCAGTCGCGATACATTAATTATAAGCGAAGTTACGCTAATTCATCTCTAAATCATGCTATAAGCGTTCAAAGTTTTGCACTTTAGGGCCTCATATCTCGCAGGGTACATGATTTTTGGGAATCCCTAGACAACGACTATTGCGTCAATTTTGTGACACCCTGTATATTGTAGGTTTAGAGCGCATTAGTGAAGTCTTTGTTCGTGCATTTTCAGGTACCGGAGCTGAGACTTGTATTCCCCAATGGCACTTTGATATTTCCTCCGTTCACTAACGACAGATACAGACACGACGTGCACGCTGCTCTCTATCGATGTCGTCTGAAGAGCGACATAGGAATTGTTGTCAGCAGAGATATTCACGTTAAAGCAGGTAAAGGTTCATTCCCTTTTATACCTTACTATAACCTTTCCATAAACTCTAAATGACTTTAAAGTCTCTAAATACATTTAATCATTCAAATACCGCTAGAAACCGTATCTCTGTACATATGTATATTGGGCGGACCGAATACTGAACGCACCTTGTTCTGTATGCGGTCCACTTCAAATTATACAACTCCATAAAAAATGTGTTTAGTAAATTTTAGCACTTTGGCACAAATTTTCGACGTTCAAACTATTTTCCGGCTGCATCAAAAACCCCAGGAAATAAACTCTAAATGACTCTAAAGTCTAATATAAAATCAGACACATTTAGGGCCGATTGTACAAACCAAGTTTAAACTTCGGTTTAGCTAAACTGACTTATAACCATAGAATGAACAATTTTAGACACTATCCATGTTGTAGTTGACAAAGTCTGTTTGTGATAAATTGTCAGTTTAGCTAAACCAAAGTTTAAACTTGGTTTGTACAACCGGCCCTTAATCTTAATCATTTAATTTTAAAATACGTCAGAAGAAAGCGTATCTCTATACATAAATTGGGCGGACCGAATACTGAACGAACTTTGTTCACTATTCGGTCCGCTTTAAATTATACAAGTCCAGAAAAATGTGTTCAGTAAATTTTATAATTTATCACAACAAATTTTCGACGTTGAAACTGCACTGCAGCATAATTTCTTTCCTACCTGTATATTTACCTCAAAAAATTGCAACTAAGCGATATTTCCCGCATCATAAACCCCAGGAAATAAATTCTAAAGACTAATCTAAACACTTTTAATCATTTAAAGTTTAAATGCACAATGCATGCACTAGAAACCGTATCTCTGTACATAAATTGGGTGGACCGAATACTGAACGCACCTTGTTCAGTATTCGGTCCGCTTTAAATTATACAACTCCAGAAAAATGTGTTTACTGTTTAGTTTTAGTATAGTATACAGGGTGTTACCAAATAAGTAGGAAAAAATTCAGGGGGTAATTCCTGAACCCATTTTAAGAAAAAAAGTTCCTATAAACATATGCCCGATTTTGACTTTTTTTTTCTTACAGCACCCTAAGGGCCCCCACCATTAACCCGTTTTTTTAAATCTTACAAAGGGGAAAATATTCCTAGTAATTAGATTAATTAAATAGGTCCTATAGAATTTTTTGAAAAAATTATTCTTTTCGAAATTATAGCGAAAAAACTGATTTTTTAGGGGTTTTTGGGGGAGCTGTATCTCAAAAACGAAGGATTTTCGGACACATGTTCATATGAACTTTTTATCTTAAAATGAGTTCAGGAAGTACCCCCTGAATTATTTCCTACTTATTTGGTAACACCCTGTATTTTATCACAACAAATTTTTGTCGTTGCACTGCAGCATAATTTCTTTCCTACAGGCTACCTGTATATTTACCTCAAAAAATGCAACTAAGCGATATTTCCCGGCTGCATCATAAACCCTACAAAATAAATTACATTTTGGCCTCTCACACCGTGCCACAATGAAATTCCTGAACAACAAAAGCAACAAAAAATAGCGCAAGACAGGGTGAAATTTCCACATTAGAAAAATGTCATCCAAATAAATTGGAGCCATTTATTCTATCTCTCATTCTTTTTGCTGACGAAATGTTTCACCATATTTTATCAGGGAATGTCATAAACAATCATTTGCTTTGAAAATTTATCCGTTTCCGCACTGGACTACTTATTTGATCACGACTCGGCTGGATACTATCAAGAAAGAGGGTTAATATATAAAACTAGGGTAAATTGGTTTCTGGAAAGGTTTTTGGTATCCCTCATTAGGTTTTGCTTGACTCAGGGAGTTACGGGAAAGTTCTTATTTGATTTTAAAAATAAATTAGGCCATCAGGTACAAAAAAACTCGATCTCGAAAGATTTAAAATAAACTCTACTAGCCCAATCATTCTAAAAATACCCCCAGAAAAAAATCCCAACCAAGATCTGCTTATGCAGGATTGTAGGCACTATCCCCAGAACAATAAAAGTGAAAAATTCCCACAAAATTTCCGTGACGTTTAGCCCCCATCTTGCTTAGAAGTGAGGAGTTAGTTTTTTGTTAATACCTAAACTATTCGGCACTTTTGAAAAAAGTTTTAGACATTTTTAGGAACTTTATTTTAATAAGAATACAATAATTTAAAAAAAAATAATAAATCACCAATGTGAACGATTTTATATCACTTTGAAAATGTGCTAATTTGGTCCTACAGAGAACGCTGCAATCTATGCTTCAGGACTCCATGACTAAGATAAACGATTTTGATGAAATAAGGTGATTTTCAAAGAGCTATAGAATCGTTAATATTAGTGATACATTATTTTTTTAAAAATGATTGTTTTCTTATTAAAATAATGTTTCTAAAAATTTTTTAAACTTTTTTTAAAAGTGCCAAATAGTTTAGGTATTAACAAAAAACTAACTCCCCACTTCTATGCAAGATGGGGGCTAAACGTCACGGAAATTTTGTGGGAATTTTTCACTTTTATATTCCTGGGGATAGTGCCTACAATCCTGCATAAGCAGATCTTGGTTCGGATTTTTTTCAAAGAAACCTACAAATTTTAAATAGAATGATTGGGCTATACTAACTTCTTGTTTTAGTGTAAATGAATCAGTCCAAAACTGTTATTCGTGCATTTTTGCAAAGGGTAAACGAGCTTTGGCAAAAAACCCTGTATTCCATAATTTAATTTTCCGCAAAAAAGGCCGTCCGCCGTGTCGCTTTACTTGTTTATTTTATCCACAGCTTTTCCAGTATGAAAACTAGAGCAAAACGAATGAAACGTTTACTAAATGCGAATTCAATTTCCTAAAAGCTTCTTGAATCAAAAGAAATGCAAAGGCTGTATGAACGGAATAACAATTCACACTAACGTTGGTCACATAATAATGCCTAGCAAAAATCCAATTTATGGTATTGCAGACACTGCATAAAATATTTCAGAAATACAAAAAATGTTTTGCAACAGGTGCTATACAGAGTTTCCGCGATCAATGTGCTTTTTTTTTAATGGGAGATAGCTGGGAAAAATCCAAGACATTTGGTAAAAACAGTTTTTTGAAAAAGTGCCCCCCTTCGGAAATAACGGCCTTTAAACATCTAGACTAAAAACCCTTAATCGTAAATATTTACCAAACGATTTCATCAACCATCATGAAAGTTGTACTATCTATAAATGTAATAAAAAGGGTCATTTTAAACCAATTTTTAAATTTGGGGCCTCCTTTAAAATGGGTTAAACACTAGTAGTGTTGATAAAAACTGTATGTAATTTCTTTACCTTTGAGAATTTTGTAATTTTATGTATTTTTTTAAATACCCCAATTCAAGTAACAACTTTTTTACCACTTGAAATTTCTGAGAAAGTGTACCTTTTACGAATAAACTACCAAAAACACCTTTGATGTACCCCATATTTTTGCATAAGACTAGACTTTCTTTTGAAATTTGTATGTCACTTACCACTGTCACTACATTGAAGTAAGTTTTTTGTCAAATCAACGCAAAATATGGGGTACATCAAAGGTGTTTTTGGTAGTTTATTCATAAACGGTACAGTTTCTCAGAAATTTCAAGTGGAAAAAATGTTTTTACTTAAATTGGGGTATTTAAAAAAACACATAAAATTACAAAATTCTTAAAGGTAAAGAAATTACATGCAGTTTTTACCAACACTACTAGTGTTGGTGTTGGTTAACCTAACCCATTTTAAAGGGGGCCCCAAATTTCAAAATGGGTTTAAAATGACCCTTTTTATTACCTTTATTGATAGTACAAATTTCATGATGGTTGGTGAAGTTGTTTGGTAAATATTAACGATTAAGGGTTTTTAGTCTACATTTTTGAAGGCCGTTATTTCCGAAGGGGGGCAGTTTTTCAAAAAACTGTTTTTACCAAATGTCTTGGATTTTTCCCAGCTATCTCGCATTAAAAAAAAACACATTGATCGCGGACACCCTGTATATTTATAAAATAATAAATAACTCCGTATAGAGGCGCTAATGCGTTTTAGTCGTAAATTCTCGTCCCCTTTGTAGTTCTTTAATTTGTTAGGTGGGTACTAAAAAAAACGTGAAATTTTAACTCGTCACTCAATGAAGCGCCTGTATTTGAATGTAAAGTGATAATCAATATTTCGTTATCTACGTTGCCCTTGCTAAACCCGACCTTGAACGTTAAAATTTAAATTAACCCAACTCAAAATATTGACCTACTATACAAGTATGAATATTTAACTTCCTCTAAAAGCTAAAACGGAGCACATACGCTCGACTAATGAAAATTTAACACCACATCGGTAAAAGCAGGTTTTCTTAACATCTAAGGTTCTCTACTATACGTTAAATGAGGTGTAATTTGTAGTAAATTATCACAAGGCAAGTTCAAAGCCTAGCGCGGTATCTGACCAGAAACTAGAAAGGTATACCTTTTATGCGGTTTGTAAGTTCAGTTAATTTGGGCTAACTTTACGAGCACTGAACAGCAACCTTTCAAAATGAAAGACTAAAGGTTGGTAGAGGTCAATTGGTGGCAGATGTTGGCTTAGAGGTATTTCAGGAACGAAGTATACAAGGCGCTACAGAAAAATAAATAAAAAACACATTATCGTTTATCTCTGCCATCTAATGTGCTTTGAAAACAAGTGTTTTTACGCAAAAACAAAACCTTATAAATTCTGCATTAAGGCAAATTTTGTTGCGTCTTAAATACGAAATTGAAAGCAACGTGATTTATTGTTGTTTTTGTTTCCAAAAGAACGACGCTTTCCTACTTAAATTTGAACTTTTTTAGTTCACTGAAGTTACTTAATGCCTTAATAAATATCATTTGAACTTAGGAAACTTGCTAAGACAGCTAAATAGGACTTGTAATTTTAACGCCATCTACCGAGCTTTTCACCAACTTCATACGAAATTCCAATAGATGGCGCTTTAGTTTAAAATCTTACTACTCCTTCCAAGTAGAATTCTATAAATAAAATTAATAAAAACAGCCAAATTTAATTCGGTTCTTGGATTTGTCACTAGATGGTATTATTTTTACGCCTCTTAAAGTAAGAACCAAGTAAGATTCTAAATAATCCCTGTGGTGAATAGTAGAGGCAGAGTAACTTTGTTAATAAACACAAATGACTTAAAGTTTGATAAAATGACTTTTGGAAGTGAATCCTGTGAGACTAAAATGCTGAATATGTAGAAGCTTCCACACGAAATTTAACTTTCTGGTTTAGCCAAAATGGAGCGTATTGGTACAAAAATTGGTTGGGGTTACCTAGAAGATCTGTCATACCACCCGTCGTTCCAGATGCTAACTGACATTACTTCTGAATTTTATATTTTTATCAAATGTAACGCTAATATACCAAAAAACAACAAACTGCCGGTTTAAAACATTCTACGTAGCAGCTAAAAGGTTTGTATAACATTTACGAGTGTTTTAACTTCAATTCTTCAAAATTAGGTAAAAAAGGGCATAATGACTCATTAACAAAGGTACTTTTAGAGAAAAATCCGTGCATCCAAAAAAATGCGGATTAATTTAAACATTCACGGAAATATTTTTGTAAATGAATCATAATTTGCTTTAATTTAACCTAATTATAAAGAATTAAAGATGTAAACACTGTCTAAATGTTATAAAAACATTTTAGATGGTACATTGAATGTTTTAAAGCGGCAGTTTGTTGTCTTTTGGTATATTAGCGTTATATTTGATAAAAGCATAAAAAAGAGAAGTAATGTCAGTAAGCATCTGGAACGACGAGTTTTATGTCATATATCCTAGGTAACCCCAACCAATTTTTGTACGAATACCCTCCATTTAACTTTCTGTTTTGGTCAAAATTGGTTTTTGCAAAATTAAATCTTAAAAGGGTCCTGTTTCTTTCATTTTAAAGTCAAAAATACCCCAAGGACGAAATAATGTTTTTTTGTAAAACGTAATTTAACTTTTCAGTGGTGAAACAAAAATACGATGTCCAAGTACACGACGAGTACGTCATATCTGGCAACACCGCTGTCCTAAAATGCAAAATCCCGAATTACATCTCTGAATATGTGATGGTGACGTCATGGATGCAGGACGATTCAGTCAATATTTATCCTGGGACAGACATGGGAGGCAAATACATCGTCCTTAGCACTGGTGACCTATATGTCATTAGTGCAGGACCTGCGGATGGCTACAAGAACTATGCTTGCAGAACTGTTCATAAACTTACAGGTAACAGAAATTATTTGAAAGCAAAAGGCCGATTTATAGAACGTTACTTTTACTTTACTTCCGCTTTACTTCGGCGTAACTTTACAGAAAATTAAATAAAATACATGGGAATGTATTAGCAAATTTATACTTCACTTTAGCGCTACTTTGCTGATTCATTTAGCTGTAAGCAGTCATGTCAAAAGCCGAGCTTGGCCGATCATGCGCAAAATTTGCAAAAATGAGATATTCACCCTTATTGTCAAGGGTGGTGATTACGGAATATCGCTTCGTACGAAACCTGTTAGGTCTTCTTATGTAGGTTTCGTACGAAGCGATACTCCGTAATTACCGCTCAGGTGTAAATAGTCAGAAGTCGCGAGTTCAGACACATGCGCATACCTGTTCCCAATTTCACGTAACTTTACAATCTATAAATTAAGCAAATTTGTTAAGTTACGCGGAAGTGAAGTAACGCCGAAGTAAAGTGAAAGTAACGTTCTATAAATCACCCTTTGCATTAAAAATAAATTTGAAAAAATAGATTTGCCTGAAACTGTGTTTTTATTGTTATAAAAAGCCGAACAAAACCAATCTGCAATCGGTATTTTTACTAATGCTTTGGTTTTTTTGCTAAAGCTTTTTAAAATTGGTAAAATTTTAAAAAAGTTTAAAAATGCTCTAAAAATTTTTTTTGTCTCCGATTTGTATGAAATTTATTTTGTATACTACTTTTTGGTAGTAGAATACAAATCTGCATTTTGATTTTTCTTAAAAGCATGTTTCTGCAAATTGGAGCACTTTGAAAAAAAATCGGGTGTCGCGTTTGAAAGCTCATAGCAAATAACTAAAAGCGTTGGAACTATTTAAGTGCCAGATTCGGATTCAGCAGCTCGTTTTGCATTGATGGTCCTAGTTGGTGACAAAAATTATTTGGGAACATGACCTTAAAAAAACTGAGAATATTTGGACCTTTACCCCTTACTTCAAAATGGGGAAAATTTTGAAAAAATAGATTTGCCTGAAACTTTGTTGTTATGCTTATTAGAAGTCGTACAAAATTCAGCAATCGGTATTTTTCCAAGAGCTTTCGTTCTTTTGCTAGAGCTTTTCAAAAGTGATAAAACTTTCAAAGTTTTCAAAAAAGCTCGGCATTTTTTTTTAAATGTTTCTGCAAATTAGAGCACTTGGAAAAAAATCGGTTGTCACGTTTGAAGTGGCTCTTAAAAGCTTATAGAGTTATAGGACTATTTAAGTGCCATATGAGGGATATTTAAAAAATGTGATAATAGATCCTGTTCTTAAAGAATTAAGAGCGCTTTTTTAAACTGTTTAAAAAAAAAAGAAAACAGTTTCTGGCAACATCCCTAGACAATTGTCTAATGTTTTTTATTTTGTAATGTTGGGACGTAGCTTATAAAAGCGAAATAAACTTTATTTAACTTAAACTTCCGCTTTTTAAGCTTGAATTTTTTACAGTTTCCTTTCCCAACTTCGAGTTTCAACAAAATCATTTCCTTATTCATTTCAAGGCACAAACTTTGCCAATTCAATTTAGGTACATTTTCTTATGAATATTTTGATGTAGTAAAAGTGTTTTAAACTTTGTTGTATCTGTTTTCAAACTTATTTAACCGGGGGACATTGTTGTAAACTTTGTCAACTATTACGTGCTTAAAGTTCAACGCAATTTAATGAAACAGGTATTTCAAATAAAAAGTTAATTACAGAAAAATAACGAAGCATACAGGGTGTTACCAAATAACTAGCAAAAATTTCAAGGGGTAATTCCTGAACCCATTTTAAGAAAAAAAGTTCATATAAACATGTGTCCGAAATTCCTTCGTTTCTGAGATACAGGGTGTCAAAGTTTCGCAAAAAAAAATTTAGTCTTAAGATTACTAAAAAACTATACCAGATATTTATTTGAAATAATAATACAAAAAAGAAATAAATTAACCCTTGATTGTTAACTAAGTTTTATTTTCATTAAAATAAAAAAGCCAAACTTAAAAAAGAAATTTTGTTGCCTTTGGGCAATGAATTTTTTTCTCGAAAACGATTAGTTTTATGAAATAAGAACAGGATATTAATTTTAAAGATCATATTCTAGGGCTTCTAATTATTTTATGAAAATACCAAAAATGTAACACACAAAAAAGTTGGGGGTGAACAACCCCCATGGTACCCCCAAATGTGCCCCTTCCAATTATAATTTTTTTTTTTTTTCCACCGCACTTTATGCCTAAAGGCAAGAAAATTACCCGTGCTAAGTTTCAAATAAATATCTGGTTTAGTTTCCTGGTAATCTTAAAAAAGAAGTTTTTTTTTAGAAACTTTGGCACCCTGTATCTCAGAAAAGAAAGATTTTCGGACACATGTTTATATGAACTTTTTTACTTAAAATGTGTCCAGAAATTACCCCCTGAATTTTTTCCTAGTTATTTGGTAACACCCTGTATAATAGCCTAAAAAAATAACTTGTCTGCCCAGGGCATTTTGTCTATTTCCGGTCACTAAACACAAGGTCCTTATTCGTAGAGCGTTTCATTAACTACAAAAAACATTATCCTTAGGTGAAATTCAGTCGAGCACATATCCAGGGCGCATCATCGTGACGGAGCCTAAGGGAGAAGTCCAACCCCGCATATCTATAGATAAATATCACGCAAGAAAAGCCATGGTAGGGGAGGATGTTGTCCTTCCTTGTGTTGCCCAAGGACATCCTCTTCCTGGATACGTATGGAAGAGGGAACTACAAGGACAACCAGTGCCTGTTGCTCTAGGAGAAAGAGCTAACATTTTGGCTGCTGGGCTTCTTAGCATCGCTAAGGTAACACCATTTTTATAAATGTTTTTAATTTTATCCTGTACAAGGGTTGTCTTTTGTATTTTGCATATAGGCAAATAGGGGGCGGCGCCACCAACGTCACCACAAGTGCCAAACAAACCCTTCAAGTTCATTACGACTATACCGAAAGTTTCGTTAGGATACGACAAGTATTTTAGCCACAATAATTTTTTTAAATTGGAGATATTTCGAAAAAATTAAGATCTTTTTATGTTACTCTCAATAACAATGTCTTGCCGAGTTAATTTTTACTTTTGGCGACGATGCACCACATCACCACTATTTCCTGTCAATTCTTAAAATTCAAACATGGACCGCCCATCAGTCTTAGCGCTCATCCTAAGACAGCTCTACCAAAAACAGGCGGAGTGTCCCGGTAATACATGGATGCTTTGCGCCAGTTAAAATCCGCGGAAAATGCACAAGTGACACACCGCAAGATTAAGACATTCTAATGCAATTAAATGACTCCAATTTAAAGAATCTTACATAAACATTGAATGGGAAATAATTATTTTCTGTATGGACAGTTCAATTTTTTAGGAGGCACAAAAGTGACCCAGAATTTTGCGTCTGTTTGGAAGTGGAATTTCATAAATCGCATACAAAACCGCGAATGATGACCAATCATTAATTTACATAAACAAATTAAAAATACCGACAGTAAGCTTCTAGGGGGTTTCATGTAAAGAAGCCAAAAAGAGGTATACCGCGTTTCCTTGCAGCTCGCGAGTTAACAAAGAACTTTACTGTGGCAAAGCCACTTGTCGTATCTTAACAAAACTTTTGGTATAGTCCTAATAAACTTAAGACATTTGCTTGACACTTGTGGTGCCTTTGGTGGCGCATCTTATTTGTTTAAATTCAAAATATAAAACCCCCTTATTAAATGTCCACAAGGTGTTCTTCTAAATGCAAATTTGCGCGGTTGTAAATGTAATCGTTTTGGCAAGTCATATTTCACGTAAAAATGTGAACAAACATAAGGTCGACACTCGATTATCGGTGGTTACAGTTATTTATGAGTTCAACTCCTTTCAGGAGTTTCAGTTCGCCTTAAAGTTTACCCTGAACAGACGCCGACGACAGTGAAAGCAACAGGTATCCTACATAATATAGAAAACGGAAAGCTTTTTAGTGTAAGTCGCTATTGTCAATTCCCATTTGAATTACTTACTCAATGGGACTTGTTTCAAGATATATTGCTCCCGAAAAGACGTTTTTTGTTTATATATCAGTCTGTTGACTGTGCCGATCAGTTTTACTTGTATTTATTCCAAAATTAAATAGCCCAATCATTCTAATAATGCCCCCAGAAAAAAATCCCAACCAAGATCTGCTTATGCAGGTTTGTAGCCACTACCCCTAGGAATATAAAGGTGAAAAATTCCCACAAAATTTCCGTGACGTTTAGCCCCCATCTTGCATAGAAGTGAGGAGTTAGTTTTTTGTTAATACCTAAACTATTCGGCACTTTTGAAAAAAGTTTTAAAAATTTTTCAGGAACATTATTTTAATAAGAATACAATCATTTTTAAAAAAATATGAAATCACCAATATTAATGATTATATCTATAGCTTTTTGAAAATCACCTTATTTCATCATAATCGTCTATCTTAGTCATAGAGTCCTGAAGCATAGATTGCAGCGTTCTCTCTAGGACCGAATTAGCACATTTTCGAAGTGCTATAAAATCGTTCATATTGGTGATTTATTATTTTTTTTTAAATGATTGTATTCTTATTAAAATAATGTTCCTGAAAATTTTTTAAAACTTTTTTTAAAAGTGCTAAATAGTTTAGGTATTAACAAAAAACTTACTCCTCACTTCTATGCAAGATGGGGGCTAAACGTCACTAAAATTTTGTGGGAATTTTTCACTTTTATGTTCCTGGGGGTAGTGGCTACAAACCTGCATAAGCAGACCTTGGTTGGGATTTTTTTCTGGGGGCATTATTAGAATGATTGGGCTATGACTAAATAAGTCGTAAGGAATTTTATGTGCTTTTAGAAGAAACAGATGTTATTGGGTTTTATTTTAGTTTTCTCCGATGCAGCATTTGACTTAATTTAACTTGACTGTAGCAGTCTGTTTTTGTTAGTGTAGAATATACGGAAGCACTTAGAAAAAGCTTCCATTCTTATTAATCACTATTTGGGCGTTCTGGAAGCGAACGAAATTAAGATCATTTATCGTTGATGTTTCTTTGCTGTAGCATCTGCTTTCTTTATTTAATCCTTTAGTCTTTTCAGGTGCTTTTAATTAAGTTAGATTGTTCTTCCTTGCTGTTTACCCAAAAACTTTATCAATTTATAACAAACAAGCAACTAGGTACGCTTTGTTCAGATCATTATTTTTTCGTCCGTCGCTGCCCAAACTAAAAATGCTTTAGCATTTTGTGTAAATTGTTAACTCATAGGCCGATTTATAGAACGTTACTTTCACTTTACTTCCGCTTTACTTCGGCGTAACTTTACAGAAAATTAAATAAAATACATGGGAATGTATTAGCAAATTTACTTCACTTTAGCGCTACTTTGCTGATTCATTTAGCTGTAATAAGTACTGTCAAAAGCCGAGCTTGGCCGATCATGAGCAAAATTTGCAAAAATGAGATATTTACCCTTATTGTCAAGGGTGGTGATTACGGAATATCGCTTCGTACGAAACCTGCCGGTCTTCTTATGTAGGTTTCGTACGAAGCGATATTCCGTAATTACGGCCCAGGTGTAAATAGTCAGAAGTCGCGAGTTCAGACACATGCGCATACCTGTTCCCAATTTCACGTAACTTTACAATCTATAAATTAAGCAAATTTGTTAAGTTACGCGTAAGTGAAGTTACGCCGAAGTAAAGTGAAAGTAACGTTCTATAAATCGCCCTCTGATGAAGAAAATTAAATTTTGAGCCGCTTCTCACATTGAGTGACATGCATAAATTCAAAATCCCAACCCATACACCAAAAGTGCAAAACAACTATTCCAGAATAGCGTATTATTTCACAAAAAAAACGTAATTGAATTTAGTGGTTTCGGAGGAAGTAAAACTTAGTTACAAACCAACAAACCGCTCTGCATATTGTAATTATTCCATAAATAATGCAATTAAGCTAAGTGATTATGCACCCAACTAAATTATAATTATTTCCTAATCAAACTTTGAGTGGGTAAAGTTTGTTGAAATGGAATCTGAATCAATCGAATGCAGATGAATATTGTTCATTGACGCGCTATTACCTATTCTACATTCATCGACCAACTTAAGAGCCCGACACTCAGTCCTTATACCATGTAGAGGGGCTACCGCGGGCTGCGTTGGCCAGAATAGACTAAAGACTAGTTGAACAGATATATTTTCATCATGAATATGTGTCTAGAGTAGCCACCTACCACCAGTTCAACTAGAGAGAGGCATGACCTTGGTTTAATTCTGGGGCACGTTTTTATGCAAATATTCACAAAACTTAGTCCCCAAATATCTTAGTTAATTCGTATCCAATTTTGAAAAACTTGGTGTCATTAGAAAGATAATTAATTTTGTAATACTTATTGTTTTTTAAAAATCGTTCTTGGGGCTCAATTTAAGAAAGAAAAACATTTGTTAGTATAGTTTTCCCTTCTTTAAAACTGTTATTTTTGCTAAACTAGGGCTACTAAACAAAATGTGCCAAACAATAAGTATTTTAAAGGGAACTAACATTATATTGTCAAAATTTTAAAACAATTGCTCTAATAATAACGTTAAAAACTGCGGTCTAAGTTGTACACAAGTTTGCATAAGAGAAAATTGGTAGATGGGCACTTAAAAACTGAATTTTTGTTCAGGTTCGACTGGAAGACAGAGGAGTCTACGTTTGCTACGCAAATAATTCGGCAGGAGAGGAAAGCGTACGAGTTACTTTGGAAGTTATTGCAACTTTATCAGCTCATATTCAACCTCAAATTCAGGTCGTAGACGTTGGAAAAGAAGCTACGTTTCACTGCATCATAAATGGTTTTCCTGTCGCTCAAGTCACTTGGTACCACAATGGTAAGAAAACCATCTTTTTTTTACAAAAGGAAATGTCTAATAGGGAGAATACTAACTGACCACATCTACCTGAAAAGACTACTAGCTGGCCGCGCCTAATTGCAGGGTGCTTGTTCGAACTGGCCGCGCGATTTTTCTGGTTTGGTCGTACTGGCCGCGACTCATTAACTTCCTTTTACCACAATTTATTTTTATGTATTCGATGTTTTATTGAGTGATATTAGAAAATTATAAAATAGAGAATCCTTTGAATAATTACATTACTTTAAACAAGCTAGCAACGTTGGAAGTACTCAATGCATGTGTTTTTATGTTTTATCGTTACTGAAAAACTTTTTTAAAAACACTGGAGGACATTTTTCCACTGGGGGATACTAGGTTAGGGTAAGTTTTGCTGCTAAAAAGAAAATTTAAACAAATGTATTTATGTCACCAAACTGCAATGTAAATCATTTTCCGAATAAAATATTGATAGTTATCGTTGTTATTTTATAAAAGTAAAATTCGTTTGGTGTTTCTACTCATCCTTCGACAAAACTTCCGCCACAGAACCTTTTCTACCTGCTAAACATGGCAGCAGGTAGAGAAAGTGCCGCGGCCACCTCCACCATGACCTATGCAGGAAAATGCGGCCAGCTCGACCTAAGTACCCGTCATTAAATTTTATGACGAGGCCAGCTCGTATATGCCCGTCTAGTAGTAGAAAATGTAAAACTTGTGCATGCTCTTTTCTGCGACATAAGATGTTCTTTACAAATCATGAAACACGCCAACAAAGTTGGTAAGTTAATTCAAAATCTTGTGCGCCAAATGTTCATAGTTATGTAAATCGAATAAAACTTTGCTACAACGCCGACAGTTTAACGTCTTACCTAATAAGCCGTCGTCGCCTTTCTTGTATGTTATATTTAGAACCATTTTAGGCAAACCAATTGGACCAGACGGACGAGTCGAAGTCATGGTCGAACCACCACGCTTAACAATCCGCCAAATAACCAAAGATGACAAAGGCATGTTCCAATGCATGGCCACCAACAACTGGGACCAAGCACAAGCTTCTGCCGAACTCGACTTAGGAGACGCTGGACCTGAGCTCATTTACTGGTTCTCTGAACAGACTTTACAACCTGGCCCGACGGTATCCCTTAAGTGTGTCGCGTCTGGAAACCCTCCTCCTCAATTCATATGGACTCTAGACGGTTTTCCGTTACCTGACCACCCAAGGTTCCTAGTCGGGCAGTACGTTACAATGCAAGACGACGTGATCAGCCACGTCAACATCTCAAACATACGAGCTGAGGACGGTGGCGAGTACATCTGTACGGCCAAAAACAGCGTAGGTAGAGTGTCGCACAGCGCGCGGGTTAACGTGTACGGTTTACCGTACATAAGAGAAATGCGGCGCGTAACTGCGATTGCAGGGAACACTTTAGTGATTAAGTGTCCTGTTGCTGGGTTCCCGATCGAGAGCATTGCTTGGGAACGACACGGGCAGCAGCTGCCTATTAATAGGAGGCAGAGGGTTTACTCGAACGGTACGATGGTCATTGAGCAAACGCAGAGAAACGAGGATGCAGGTCTTTATACCTGTCAAGCGCAAAACAGACAACGAAATTCTGCTAGGAGAGATGTTGAAATTCAAGTTATTGGTAAGTCACGGAGTACCTCAGGGAACATTCTTGGGCTGCACTGTTATTGCTTAAAGTTTTAAAAACTCTTCGCTTAAGGATCTAACTTTATTGTTGCACCTTTTCTTAATCAACTTTAATTAAGATTAGCTCAACACGATTACGCTCCTATTGTTAAACGTCCAACCCTATTAAACTCTTATCGCTAGATTAGATCAATAGTTCTTTGTGAAACGCTACGACGATTAATGATTTAAAACAACAAAGACTCAAACTTTTTCAATTAATTACAACAAAAGCTTATCTTTTTTACAGTGGCCCCTAAAATAATGCCAATAAACCCCATGACGGATCTGCTCCGTGAAGGTATGAGAGCTGCTATAACCTGTCAAATCATGGAAGGTGATCTTCCGATTACTTTTACATGGGAGAGGAACGGTAGAACGTTAGGTAACAGTGTGACTCATGGAACTGTAATAAGACGGATCGATGAGTTCTCGTCGTCTTTCATAATTGATCAAGTTACATCCGCTCATACCGGAAATTACACTTGTATTGCTAGCAACATGGCTGGACATGAAAAGTATGTTGTTCCTTTGACTGTTAACGGTAAGTTGATTACGATTACCATTGGATTTGTTCTATGAAGGTTGTTTTTTTGTTTAGTCCCGCCGAGGTGGACGGTAGAGCCAAGCGATACCAATGTTGCGGCTGCTCATGGAGCTATTTTACACTGCCAAGCTGAGGGGTATCCGAAACCAACTATTACGTGGAAGCGAGCTATTGGTAAATCCAGATTTTGCCTATTTTGTGCGTATATAAAAGCATTTTTTTGCAGGTCAACAACCTGGAGAATACAAGGACTTCCTTTTTGAAACCAATGTGCAACAATACCCAAACGGCTCACTCTACTTTCAACACATATCAAAAGAAAACGAAGGTCAATACTTGTGCGAAGCCAAGAACAACATAGGAACAGGCGTTAGCAAGGTCATTTTTTTCAAGGTCAACGGTAAGATCCCACAAAACAGTCTCCATGATTTTATGTTTTAAAACTTCTAGCCCCAGCGCACTTCCCGCAAAAATCGCGCCAAATCCAAGTAGTAAAAGGCGAACAAGCGAATCTGCCTTGCGCAGCAGTGGGCGACCTTCCCATGGAAATGATGTGGAAAATGCAAGGACTCCACATCGAAAACGATATCAATCAACGCTTCACCATTCGCGAGCAAACACGCTCAGAAGGAATGATTTCAGAACTCGGGATTGAACGAACCATACGTCAGGACACAGGGACTTTTACATGCGCGGCGCGTAACGCATTTGGCGGCGACGAAATGAGTATACACTTAGTCGTACAGGAAATTCCAGAACCACCACGGGATACTCGAATAGTCGAACCGCAAGCACGGTCGATCACGATTTCTTGGACGCAACCATATTCTGGTAACAGCCCTATTACGAACTATATCGTGCAGTACAAAGAAGCTGCAGGTAAGATTCCTTAAAGTCTTTTAACCCTACAGAACATGAGGTACCGTTACAGATATTTGGACGAACCAACCAGCCAAAATGGTAATCCCAGGAGCCCAAACTACGATCACTATTGTAAATTTGAAACCAGCACAAACATATCATGTCCGTATCTTAGCTGAGAACAGACTTGGGCTGAGCGACCCTAGCCAAATTATCCAGATTAACACTCTTGAAGAAAGTAAGTACTACGTACTACCAATTCAAATTAATAATTTATTTGTCCAGTTCCTAGCGGCGCGCCAGTTAACATCCGCGCCGAACCAAAAAGCTCAACCGAACTCATCGTAACTTGGATCCCACCTCCGGAAGAAACATGGAACGGCGTCCTCCTAGGCTACCGCGTAGGATTTCAACAAATATCCCCTACCGACAGTACCAAAGTGGCGAAAGACAAGTTCGACTTCAAGACAGCAGAAGTACGCGAGAACTTCGGAGGCGAAACCATCATCCAAAGTCTTGCCAAGTTTACCACTTACAGCGTTATAGTTCAAGCGTATAATAGCAAAGGTTCTGGACCACCAAGTGAAGCTGTCACGGCGAGAACCATGGAGGATTCACCTTCGTCGCCTCCTAGTAATGTACAATGCTCAATCTTAAGTGCTCAAAGTTTACACATATCATGGGAACCCCCTCCGAGTAAAGGTCAAAACGGGATTATACAAGGGTATAAGGTGACGTACCATTCCGTTGGCGAATGGTTTGGTAAGTTTCTACAAGCTAAAAGTCTCACCATTTGAAAATAATATGATTTTAGACAACGATGACCAACAAACAAAGATCATAAACCAACTACGTACTACCGTATCTGGCTTAAGAAAGTTCACGAACTATAGCATGACGGTTTTGGCGTACACTTCAAGAGGAGACGGCGTCAGATCAGCGCCAGTTTTCTGCCAGACGGAAGAAGACAGTAAGTACTTCCTCTGACCAACAACTCTAATAATCAACCTCCTTATTCTAACAGTACCGTCAGCACCAGCCGATATCAAAGCAATTAACACTGGCTCAAACAAAGTGTTAGTCTCCTGGTTACCACCAAAATTCAGCAATGGTCCTTTAGTAGGCTACACCTTCTACATGGGTACTGTTGAAGGCGGACGTGAAGGTGGTTCTCATAAAAGGGTCCTAAGCCCAAGTACTGAAATGCATGAGATAACCAAAGCCCAAGAGAGCGCCACTTTGCAGTTTTGGGTCACGGCAAGCACACGGGTAAGTTTCACGATTTAGCAGTACCTCGGTAATCAACCAAACGTTGCAGATCGGCGAAGGTGAGAGTACGCGAGTGGTTACAGTATCACCGTCCAAAAACGTCCCCGCTAAAATAGCTTCCTTCGGTCGAGAGTTAATGGTGGCATGGAAACAAACGGTGTACATGCACTGTAAACGAGTAGGGGTACCGCTACCTCCAGCAAACTGGAACATAGGTGAACTGTCCTTGGAAGTAGGTGGTCGGAGAAGCATTCTACCAAACGCAACTCTCGTCATTAAGGACATTCAAAGCGTAGACCAAGGAAACTATTCCTGCAACGTCGAGAACACACACGGAAAAGACGAAATAACATACAGTTTGAAGGTCATAGTACCACCAGACGCGCCAGTTTTAAGCGTGGTCGAATCCTATACCGATTCTTTGTTAATGCAGTGGGTTGACCAAGGAAATGGAGGCTCACCCATCTTAGGGTACGTTATTAACTACAAAAGAGACCATGGCGACTGGGAGGAACTACAGATTCCATCGCGAACAGACGAGCACATGCTTAGAAGTCTTTTTTGTGGTACCAAGTACTTGTTGTACATCACAGCGTTTAATAGGATTGGAACTGGGTTGCCTTGCGACATTGTCAAGGCGCACACCAAGGGATCAGGTACTGCTTTAAGTCTGCGCAAATAAAGTTCTAATAAGTGTGTTTTTTAGAACCAGTGAAGCCAAAACCATCGCAAATGCTAACGATGAACGCCACAACTGTAACGATTTGGTTGGACTCATGGGGCGACGGTGGTTGCGGCATACATAACTTCGTAGTTGAGTACCGGACAGTGCACCATTCGGCGTGGTTCATGGCTTCAAGTCATGTCAATCCGAACGAAAGGATTTATAGTATTCCGGATCTTGATCCTTCGACGGATTATTTAATAAAGATTACGGCGAAGAATAACGCTGGGGAGACAGAAGCGGTTTATAATTTCACGACGCTGACACTGCAAGGAGGTGAGTTTTTTTTGCAAGTTCTGTGGGCCCAAGAGGCTACCATGTGGTACCCCGCATGAAATTTAAGTTCTCTTATGTTTAACAGATGTTCCTGAATTATCCCCGCCTGTTTCGCACTCAGGAGACCATCCATTTTACGCCAACATAAAAGTTTTGATTCCAATAGTTTTGTCTCTTATTATCATTGCTATTTTGAGTGGTGCTGTCTTTTGGAAGAAACGTAAGTACCTCTTAGAACCCATTGTACAAATGTTTATAATTCTCTGCTTTAAGGACTGTCAGTATCGGCGTCGCAAAACCATCCACTTGGAGACTCACCCTCAATGGCAAATCTCCAGAATAAACAAAACCGTGACCAGCAGTACCTAGCAGTACGACTAGGTCGTCCGCCAATTCCAATAGCAGTGGATACCGACACGTATAAGTCTGATTCAGCGGATTATATCGAGGATATTTGCCCGTACGCTACGTTCCAGCTTACGAAACCGACGTACAGTGAAAGTTCTTTTAGCGGGAATGTTTATAGTGGGCCGTACCATTCGGTACGCGGTTCTTTTGTTTATCATGATGATAAGTTTAAGTTAGGACATGTAAGTTTTGTTTTTTGTTTGGTTGCGTTCATTAGAGTTTTTGTTTAAGGAGCGCAGACGTTCGCTTGCCAAAAAAGCGGGCACTTAAAAGCTGTCAGTACCACTACGGTACTGCTAAGATTCATTTTCTTGATGCTTTGTTTTCTTTCCTGTTTTTTTTTATGTCATTCCTGAATCCAGTTTAAATTTTTCATTCCTATTGTAATTTTTTTGGTTTTTTTCAATTTATCTAAAAATTTTTTTTGTTTAGAATAAAGAACACGAGTACATGAAGGTACGACGAAAAGGAGGCCGTCTTCGTGACCCGCACTCAGAAAGTCAAGGTAAGTACGTTTACGTTTAAGAACACACTTTTAGTCCCATAAAATCCTACAAGTAGTCAAGAAATTTTTCGGGCAGCACAATTTTTGTGGGAAAATGTAATATTTGATACCTAGAAACATAATTATCATGCTCGTACTCATGCGCATATTGGCATTTTGTGCTAGAGCCCCCCAAAGAGCCCCCTTTCATTCGTAATACTAGATAATGGTGGATCTAGACCAAATTTTGAAAATAGACACCAAATAAGATTCTAAAATGGTGTTTGTAAAAATTTTGTCTCCCTAAAAAAATTCTTATTTGGTGTCTATTTTCAAAATTTGGTCTAGATCCACCATTATCTAGTATTACGAATTAAAGGGGGCTCTTTGGGGGACTCTAGCACAAAATGCTAATATGCGCATGAGTCCGCACATGGTAATTATGTTTCTAGATATCAAATACTACATTTTCCCACAAAAATTGTGCTGCCTGAAAAATTTCTGAAAAACAAGGATTTTTTGCAAGATTTTATCGGACTACTTGTTTCTTAGCGCGAGCCAATGCTGCTCATTTTGCAACCAAATTAACACCACGCACCTATCGCCGCCAATTTGACATAATTTATTTCAGAATCAGATAACCTGGGCAGCACTGACTCAGAAGTTAAGAAGATTCTAACTCTTCACATGCCTATTTCAGAATACGACACTCTCGGATCAGATTCTGAGGCGGACGCCGCCGTTAGAGCAAACAGCCAAGAAATTATATCATTTGGACATCGAATGAGAGGTACGTGACGTTAAAGGGCGATTTATAGAACGTTACTTTCACTTTACTTCCGCATAACTTCACTTCCGCGTAACTAAACAAATTTGCTTAATTTATAGATTGTAAAGTTACGTGAAATTGGGAACAGGTATGCGCATGTGTCTGAACTCGCGACTCCTGACTATTTACACCTGGGCCGTAATTACGGAATATCGCTTCGTACGAAACCTACATAAGAAGACCAGCAGGTTTCGTACGAAGCGATATTCCGTAATCACCACCCTTGACATTAAGGGTGAATATCTCATTTTTGCAAATTTTACGCATGATCGGCCAAGCTCGGCTTTTGACAGTACTACTTACAGCTAAATGAATCAGCAAAGTAGCGCTAAAGTGAGCTATAAATTGGCTAATACATTCCTATGTATTTTATTTAATTTTCTGTAAAGTTACGCCGAAGTAAAGCGGAAGTAAAGTGAAAGTAACGTTCTATAAAGCGGCCTTAACACAACATAAAAAAAAACAATTTTCTAATTTTTTTGTGTTTAGGGGGCACAGAGAGGTCATCCTCATCTTCAGAGACCTCTCCTCCTTCAGGAAGTATGGGGCGTAAACCCTACGTCTCCCGTAAGGGCAAATCCAAGGCCATCCCCATGGGCAAACGCCACGTAAGAAGCTCAAGCGGATACTCAAGTCATAACGAAGAAACTACCTTTAGTATATCGCATGCTCCCTCGTTCAACGAAAGAATTCACCCCCCAACTCGATTTTCAGACATGGGGCACAGTAGAGAAATGACTGAATCTGACTTTGACAGCAAGGGGCATAAATCGCGGGCAGGCATGTCAAAATTAGGGCGAGAGGCGTTTCAGATTAATGTTTAATTTTTTGGCTAGGAAAAATATTTTTTTTGGGGTCTTAGCAAAATAAAAAATACACGTTTTCAACCTAAAAATGGTAAGTTCAAGTTTAATCTGCTGCCGTTTGGTCTGACCCTAAAAAATAATTACTATTTTGGACATGTTTCAGCTAGAAACACAAAATTTAGATGCCTTAACTTTATAAAAAATAAATATGGGGATGTATTATACTTGTCAATTCTTATTGTTTATAAAAATATCTTCCGAAACTCTCTTTTGTAAAAAATTCTTTAACAGTGCGTTTGAATGTAAAAGTTTAAATCGCATTCTTAAACCATTTCACTACCAATATAAATGTTTAATGATATAAAAATAATCTACCTAAATGTTAGGCTAGGACGGAACTTAAGAGTTCTAGAACTGATTTTTGTTTATCTCACATGCATTAAAATATTTTGTAATTTTAAGTATAGGTCGCTAATTCTGGGTTACTTATTGCAAAATTTTGATTTTGCGGTAACTGTACGCTCTATAGCATATTTGTAAACTTATTTGGAAGGAATGAGATGGCCGGTGCCTTTGCAGCATTTAAAAAACTCCCACATAAAAAATAAGGTACAGGGTGTCCAAAAAAAATTTGTTTTTTGACTGTCTTTGATATTTTGCAAAATCATGCATATTTACCCCAAATTTAAATTTTATTATTTTGTTTTTTAGGTTAGTTTAATGGGGCACTCTGTACTTTTTATTTCCACAAAAAAGGTGTGCCAAAACGAAGATAATAATCTGATTAAAGCAAAAGTGTTAGAGTTTTTATAGATTGTTATATAAAATGTAATGTTATAATTATAAATACGTGATACCCCACAATTTAGCCTAAATGTAACTCGAAATGTAAAAATTAATCCTTACCCCACTAAATTTCGACAACAACACATTTTTGGATAACCTTTTTAACGTAAAAAATGTCAGATATGTAAGAAAATAACAAATAAAATGTTGTGTTAAAAAATACCTCTTTAATTATTTTGCAAAATTTTTGCTATAAAACAAAAAATCAAGCAATAACGTCAAAAGGCTCAAAATCATTTCTCAGACGTTGTATAAGCGATTCTTCATCATTTTTCGACAAAATACAATCTTTCCACTCGATTCTATCTTTAAGATTTAAAATAGGACCAGTTGCCAAAACTTCTCGCCCAAAATTAAGCGGAAAATTCGAATTTCCTTGAATTTTGGTATAAAGGCTACAACTTGGCAACTCCGCAGTAAAATACGGGACCCCTTTTTGCACTAATTGGTCTAGTCGGCTGTGAGATTCGATCTCATCTAGGTGGAAACCATAACCTTCTGCTTCTTCCTTTTAAAATTAAAAAAAAATAAAAAATGTCACAAAAATGTTTAAGATGATTTTAAACAAAAAAAAAAATTGAATTTACTTACGATAAATATTTCTTTTAGCTCTTTATCAGCCCCTTTTGGAATAGGGACAACTTGCAATTGCATATGCGATGTTTTATAATTCCTCTCAAAAAAAATTGGTATCTCATTTTTTCTAGCGTAAAATTTGCACAAAGCATCCTTAAAAAGGTTAATTTCTTCCAAAACTTCAGCTGGTAGTTCTAATGTACTTTGGTAATGCTCAATTGGACAAATTAAAAAATGTTCCTCGACCATCCCCCCTAGAAAAAAACCAATTTTTGACTTTATTTGCAAGGGATTAAAATTTACGAAAGTACCTTTGGCCAAAGCTAAATAAACAGTGTTACCAACTGAAATAATTAAATGTTTTTCAACAGATGGGCTCGCGAGACAAAACCAACATTTAGTTTGGTCAAAAACGGGTCGCTCTTTGCGCTGTTTCTTCTTTTTTGGCCCATCTTCAGGAGCGTTTGTATCGTAAAAGTATTGCTTCGCACTCCCAGGTTTACTTTTATTAAAAACTACAACAAAAACATAAAAAAAACTAAGCAAAAGTGTTTTTTTAAATATGCTTTTTTTTCATTTTTAGGGTATTTTTTTCTGGTGCTTTTGTCTTTTGCTAGAGCTTTTAAAAGTTGGTCTAATTTAAAAAATATCTAAAAATGTCAAGTAAAAAATTTTTATGGCCGATCAAAATAAAACTTATTTTGTAGACTACTTTTTGGCTATAGAATACGAATCTGCATTTAGACTTTTTCTAAAAAAAATGTATCTGCAAATTAGAACACTTTAAAAAAAATCCAGTGTCGCGTTTGAACTTGCACTTAAAAGCACATAGCAAAAAAACTAAAAGCGTTGGAACTATTTAAGTGCCAGATTCGGATTCAGCAGCTCGTTATGCATAAGCATTGATAGCATTTGTTGATGACAAAAATTATTTAAGACCGTGACGTTAAAAAAACTGAGAATATTTGGACCCTTACCCCTTAGTTAAAAATGCGGTAAATTTTGAAAAAATTGATTTGCCTGAAACTGTGTTTTTATGCTTTACAAGACAAATCTGCAATCGGTATTTTTCCAAGTGCTTTTGTATTTTTTGTTAGTGCTTTTCAAAAGTGGTAAAATTTTATAAAATTTTAAAAAAGCTCTACAAAAAATTTTTTTGTCTTCGATTTAAACAAAACTTATTTTGTAGACTACTTTTTAGCTGTAGAATACGAATCTGCATTTGGATTTAATTCAAAAAAATGTTTTTGCAAATAAGAGCATGTTAAAAAAAATTAGGTGTCGCGTTTGAAGTTGCCTTTAAAGGTAAAGCATTATTTTTAAAACTTACTTTTATGTTCAAGCTCCTCAAAATTAAACGGACACTCCGTTTCGTCTATAGTTTTCTGCATAAGTTCACTAACTTTCATTTTATCCAAAGGAGTAACACTTAACGCATAAATCCATTTAGATTTTTCAGCATTGTCTACTCTGGCCAATCCAATAAAACGGGTCACTGTTTCAAAAGTAGCGTCAAGATCGCCTAAATTATTACATCTAAACGGGGGGCGTTCATAATACAACCCTTCTAACCCGCTAAAAACGTATCGTGGTTTTGTTTTCATTATTAACCAAGACAGTAAGTTGCTGGAAGAGTTTATTTTAGCAGCAGAAGGCTCATGGATTATTTCTGTCGGCCATTCGGATGTTAGTAAAATGTCAACGCCTCTAAAAGCTGGGTTGCTTCGCACCGACATGGAATAAACGTCTTTAACGTCTTCTTGGTTGAAGTTAAACGGTTGTTTTGACGATGAATCAACACCACTAACATAGGCTATTTTGACGCCTTTACTTGTGGTGAAAATACCTCTTTTTCCTGTGTAAACAACGCAATTAAAGCTAAATTATTGTAAAATTAGGTACTTACCCAAGTATGAGACGTTTTCGCACAACTCCGAATCATCCTCAGGGTACAAACTCAAATGTTCTTCTTTGTTAGGGCCCAAAACATAAGTCGGAATTGGCACCTTTTTATCGCCCAACTTGTACGGTGTAAACTGCGTGTTGTTAATTCCAAAGAAATTTCCAACGCACAGGAGCATATCAAAAGGTCCAGATTTTTGGTTTATTTTCTGTACTCGTGAAAATAACGAGTTAAACTTCCCTTCAACATCACCGCAACATAAGCTATAAAGTTAAGAAAAAACATCAAAGAAGGCTATTAGCATCATACGGCAAACAATTGATAATCAGCGCTCCTGTCGAAATTTTGACAGATGTCTTCAAAATTTGATAAGACTTGTAAAACGTGATTGATGCTCTTCGAAAAACTGATAAGAAAAGCGTATTTGCGGAAGATAGTTAAATATCGTGCTATTCTAAAACACTTCCAAAGGATAACGTTTCAAAACACCGGCATTTTTTAAGGTAAGCTTTAAATTTTTGGACATACTTACATTTTTTGCTTTTCCGACATTATCTGTTTTGTTCAAAATTAATGCAAAAGCTCAGTTTTTCGTGTTTTTCTATGGCATTCATTCAGTTTTCGTGAAAAATCGTCATAAGTTTGGTTAATTTAGAGGTTATGTTGGTTTGTAAATAAAAGCGGATGTGGCTAGAGAAACGCCATGTTGTTCAAGTTGTTAAAATTCCAGTGGCGTATCCATTTTTTTTAGGTAAAATAAAAGAATTTGTTTCTGGCATGGTATTTTATTTAAAATAAAAATTATTTACATATTAGTCTTAAATATTGTATTTTTAGGATAATGGTGCTGTTTTAAATTAAATATTATTAAGAAAGTGCAAGATAGTGAACTTCTTAAAATTATTTAAAATATGACTAAAAATTATTTCTCAATTAAATTCTGATTTATTTAAAACATTGCCATTGCATCAAATAACGCCATTATTAATCAAAAATCACATAAATCTTTGAAATGAGCGCTTAAAATGAGGGATTTAAAGGCAGTGGAGGAAAAAAATATTGCATTGTTACAAAACCTATTTCTACTACTTAACAGGCAGATTTTCTTAGCTTTTTTGCATAATATTATAAAAAAATTAGGAAGCAATCTAATGAAAGTAAAATTATACCTAAAACTAAATTTTATAAATTACAAATAAAAGCTTAATGCTTGGAGTTAGAAACCCTTCTCTTGGAGGAAACTGCGATACTCCGTAAACTCCGTGGTTGCTCAAAAAGCGACGGGTCAATATAAATTGGTTCGCTTGGGTCCTCAAACGGCCCTCCAAGTACAGGCGCGTCCAAATCATCCTTAGGCAACGAGGGGAAATTCCTCGCACGACCAAAACCACCAAACTGCTTCTGAAGCCCTGTTCCGAACATAGAAACACCGCTCGAAAGACCACTGGAGTTCGTAGGATAAGACAAGTTGGACGATCGGTCCGCGAGCAAGTTTTTGCGCACCACTAACCAATAGCGACGATATGCCAAACCAGCGATAAGAGAAATGGTCAAAAGAATGGCTATTAGGACGAAAACTGCGGACACTAGTCCGTGGTACTCGCTATTGGTCAGGCAAACGGTTTCTGGGAGTTTGTCAGCTCGCTGGGCTTCTTGTTGGAGCTCCTCGCGGGAGTCGAACACCTAGAACATATATTTTGCACGCCTCGAACAGATTTGGAGCTCAAGTACTTACCTCAATCATTTCTCGAACAAACTCGGGCGATTCCTCTTCTTTAGCTACTTCGGTTTTGGTCGGGAACGACACAATGGTTTCCGTGATGTTCTCGTTTGGGTCTGCGACCACTAAAGTGCTGTTCGCTTGCTCCAACTGCAGCGTATCGTTCACCTCGCGTTTTCTTCGGCCAAAACTAGGTTCCGAGCGTCCAGAACCGCTCTGGCAGTACGCAGGTTGACATCCTTCTCTGCAAGTACGAACAGTCGCTTCGAACACCAAGAAGTTCGACTCTGGGATCTTGAACGCGTTGAATCTGGCTTCTAGACTGTCGCCGCTGCGTCCTCTGTCCAGTTCTGGGAACACGTAGCTATCGACTGGGCACCTAGAACACATCAGTTTGGTTTTTAGAATGGGTTGGTCTAGATTGAGGTAGAACGTACCCGAATCTATCAATCAGCTGTACCGAACGTCCTGAGTAAGGATCTCTCGCCACAACGTTCGTAGCGAAAATGTCAGTAACGTAGTTGTAGCCGTCTTGCGATTCCAGTCTAAAGGTCAGCGGATCGCCAACTGCAATAGTGGTAGTGGGTCGTCCTTGGTACAGAATCATAAGCCGTACTTTTGAGCTTAAAGTGTTTTCGGCAGGTAGGTACTCGATTGGAATTGGGCTGCCAGACCTGTGCGCCAAATGTCATTACTAACATAGCCTATTTTCTAATGCCACAACTTACCCAGCGCCGATGAATCCAGAGGAAACCACTGCCTCACCAGGTCCTCTGAACAAGCACGTCAAGTTGAAGCGTTTGTCCTTTCCTGTTTGTACATAGTCGCTGAACTGGACCACAACGATATTGGTCATAGTGTCGCCGTATCGCTGAGTGCCGCATTCTGGGTACCCTTGTCCACCGCTTATGCGTAGAACGTTAGCAGTACCGCCGTTACCTCTAAAGAAACATCTGTCGTAGTACCCGTAGGTGTAGATACGTCCGTAGAAAGGCTCAGGTGTTCGCAGCGTGAATTCCATTCCTTCTTCGTTGCACACTTGGCTTACTACAGGAAGATTTGGAAATAAGGCTTGTTGGAAGTAAAGGGGGGACAACTTACCGTCCAAACAGTCGCCGTCAACACCTTGTCGGCTTAGGGAGCGTTCGTAGTAGTCGTAGTTGCCAGTTTTCTCAAAGTACTGCGGATTGTTAACCTCTAAGTCGCGTGAGTCACGATCGCTGAGCTCGCAATTCTCACCACCACCAACTCTGTTGTCTCTTTCACTTTCGTAACCAGGACTGTCCCTTAAAACATACATTAAATACCGTATACTCAGCAGGACATAGTGTGGTACTTACCGGTAGTTGAACGACCTACAAATGAAGTCCTTCATATCATTGCACTCTCGCTCGCACATCGTCATTGTAGGCGCATACATCTGCTTCCGTATAAACTCCTTACGCATCCGTTGTCTCGACCCAACTTGCTTGAAATTATTCCCCTCGTCGCATCTAGTACTGAACGGGCGATTAGGACCTACGCCCCCGAAACTGTCGTAAATAGGTCCGTCAGGTCCAGGTGAAAAAGGTCGCCTGTTACCGTAGGGAGGTCCCTCAATGGGTCGTATTCCGCCTCCGTCCAACGGCCGTGGTGGTCCATCTGGTCGTACGGGCCCGTCCACTGGTCGTCCTGGACGTTGCCCGCTGTTCGGCCGAAAAAACCACCTGTTACCACCGTTTCTGTCGTCGCCATAGTAGTCGTACTTGTACGGGTTGTATTTGTCACGCATTCCGCCGCTGCCAGCGTAGCGGTCATCGTCGATTCCAGCGCCGCCGTAGCGTGAGCCGTATCTGAAGTCGTTGTCGCCGTAACGGTCTCCGTAGCGATCACCGTATCTGCTTCCGCCGCCGTTGTACACCCCTCCACTTGTTGAGGGTGGGTAGTACGGGATACGATCTTTGGTACGATCAGGGTATTTGTCGTAACCGCTTCCAGATGATGACGGAGGGTAGTACTTATCCTTAGAGGGGTAACGAGATGGGTAACGTCCTCCTCCGCTCATTGGTGGTGGGTAGCGATCTATCGCTGGTCCAAGCGGGTAGCGATCATCTGGTCGCGCTGGATATCTGTCATCTGGTCGTACCGCAGGGTATCTGTCGTCAGGTCGGTACCGATCATCTACCGGTGGCGGTGGACGCATTGGCCGATCGTACGGACGCATAGGGTAGCGATCATCAGGACGATACCTGTCGTCTGGTCTACTTGGGTAGCGATCATCGATAGGTCTGTCGTAGGGGTCGTAAGGACGAGCAGGGTAACGGTCACTCCCACCGCTGCTTGGTGGGTACCGTCCCCCGATTCCGTTACCGCTTGGAGGGTACCTTGGAGGTGGGTACCGGCTGCCACCTCCACTAGGAGGAGGGTAGTGTGCCCCACCTGGGCGGTAACGGTCATCACCTGGGCGATAACGATCCTCTCCCGGACGATAGGAACCGCCGTTTTCACCTGGGCGTCCTGTGGTACTGTCTGCGTCGCCTCCAACTGCAAAATAAACCTCTGTATTGTCATGAAAAATGTTTTGGACTTGGCTTACGCATCAGGTTCTCGTAGTAATCGTAATCAGCATCGTATATAATTCGCATGCCGTCCTTTTGGTTGTAACGCGTGAGCCGACACGTTCGGTACCGCTCGCTGTATTCGGCTGAGCGGCATTGGAAACTTGGCTGACGTAAGCATTCATCCAGGCACTCACTAAGCGACCTCCCTGAGATCTCTGAATGGTGTTCACCTCCTAATCTGCTATTCCTATACCTTTGAAAAGCAGTATCGGGCTTTTTGCCCGTGAACAAATGCGACGTTACGGAATTATCTGGATACTCCGAGCCTCGAGCTGAAAGCACAGGTTTACCTACATCCCACAAGTTAAAAAAGCTCACCATAAGAATACTTACGGCTATCCAGACAAGCAAAGTCGTAAAAGTGATGCGTCGGACTCGAAGCAACACCTATGTCGTCCTTTTGGGATACCGAGTCTTCTTCGGATATGGTACATTGCTTGGTCATTTCATCGTACTCTATAGAGCGGCAGAAGTACTTTTCCGCGCGAACGCACATCGCTTGACAGTCCTCTAAAGTCATGTTTGTGAAGTGGTCGACTTCGAACGGTCCGCCTAAGCGTTTGTTTTCTTCTTTGATGAAAACTGCGAGCCCGTCGCACCTTCGTTCAGCTACAAAACATAAATTAGTGTTCCTAGGTGCCATAACCTAATGTCTTACCGTTTAAGCAGGTGTTCTCCAAATAATCCGACGTAGGGTCATCTTCTAAGAGTTCTGGATGCGTACGCCGCGTAAATCTGCTCAAAGTGCACATGCCCATCGCGGAATTAAACGTAGCCGAACGACAAACGAAACTAAACTCGTTAAGGCACTTGTCCTCGCACTCGCTGCGATTCGACGCCTGCATTTCGCGTATATCAGGCGCTGGGAGCTTAAGCCTTTTCCTAGGATGCCTCTCGAAGATGTACTTCCGATTCGGACACTCTCTATCTGGTCTATTGGACGTGAGACAAACCTCGGTGAAGTGGATGCTGTTCGGCATTAACATCAAGGTACCGATTCCTTCAGGTTGCGCTTGTTCGGCGGTTAAATAGCAGGTGGACTCTTCGTACTCTGGGCCGCCGTTAAAGGACGAGATGCGACTTCCTGGTTGGAAGTCGAACGAAGTGCACGTACGAACGATGTTGTTTGACGAGCGGTCGCGTAGGCATAAGTCTTGGCATTTTTCTAGTACCATAAATGGAGGTCCACTGTCACGAACAATGTCGTCGTCGAAACCTTGCAGTTGTATGTTCGGCAAGCGTTCGTACATAACCTTGCCGTTCATTGAACCCGAGCCACAAGATGATTGCGCTAAAAAATGTTTTGTTAGATTCGGTTGGGGTTTTTTTTGGGGTAGTACCTTTTGTCATCATTTTCAGAACCGTTAAAACTGTAATAGCTTGCACCATGCTGGGAATGTAAGGATAACTTTTCATTTTGTTCTATTTTAATGTGTAGAGCGCTCCAACCATTATCTAAACATAATTTGATGCTAAAACAGATTAGATTAGGGTCAATGGAATTGACAAAATGTGTAGACACAATACCGCGTAATTGTTAATTGATTAGTTCTTCCGGTTCCCATGTGAAATTTTTACCTAAATTGATTTGGGAACGTAATTAATTACTTGTGTTAATAAGAGGTGTCCAAAAAATGCAAATTTATCGGTACAGCACCTGCACTTAAAACAATAAAAGGGAACGGATGAGCCTAAATAAGCATGAGTAGATATGTTAATGGAGGGCATAAACCGTGACTCCCAATGACACATTCCAAACGAATTAGATACACGTTAATAATCTAGGTGTATGACATGCAAAATTATATGAAGGTTCCCCCTTTTAGACCAGAACAAGCCAGATAATTATCAGATCATTAGCATAACAGAAGGTTTAATTTTAGGCATGTCTCTACTGAGAAAAATAAGCGCTCCGTTGTTGAAGAAGGTAGTCAGTACCGTAAGACAGTACCCAAGATTCATTTGCCACCATTCAGCCGAACGTGAAACACCCGAAGAATACATTTGCAAGTAGGGACATTTAGAAAACTCGTCGCCATTCCAATAATACCTCTGTTTTAGATACGTCTGTTATTTCAACCGTCCAGAGATAGACGGATGGGACATACGCCAAGGCATGAATGATCTAGTAGCCTACGACGCGGTACCAGATCCCAAGATTATCATAGCCGCCTTAATCGCCTGTCGACGTGTTAACGATTACGCTCTAACTGTACGTTTTTTGGAAAGCGTAAAAGACAAATGCGGCGGACACGTTAAGGAGTTTTGGCCGTATATTGTCCGAGAGGTTAAACCAGTTGCGTTAGAGTTAGGGATTGATTTCCCGGAGGATTTGGGATATGACAAACCTGAGCTTTATTTGACTCCAGTTTGGGAGATGTGTGCTGATGACTTAAAAAAGGAAGAAAAATGTTGAGATTTGTGGAATTGTTCTTATTTTTGGCTGTAGTGGCGTTAGTTTTTGGGAAATTTGACGATTTTGGAGTTTGGTGCTTTTTCTTTGTTAGTTCTGTTCTACTTTTGTTGTAACTTGTTGCCAAATATATTTTTTAACACTAAAATCTGCGTTTAATTCGTTTTTAAGCGCAAAAATCTACAAAATTGAGGTATTTTTTACAACTAGGATTATGATATCCCAAAAATATCAGTTGGGCTCAATAGTACTGTTAATTATTAATTATTATCAGCAAAAAAAATTAACATTTAGCTTGTGATGGCCTAGATAAATGCAGATTAATTTTTTTTAGCGCGCAATTCACAAAAAAAAACCTTCCCTATTAAAAAGAAGCTATTTCTTACGGCACTAATGATTTAAATAACTAAAGAACTCTTATTATTTAAAAAAAAGTGGTACTAACCATCAGTGGTTCATCCGTGTTCGATGTTCTTTTTTTTTACACACGCACTCTCACCGAAGTACAAATTGTCACTGATAATGGTATGTAAAAAACGCGAGGGCAAACTAGAGTTGCTATGAATCTGCATGGCCTTCATTATTACCTCGCGCTACATCCGGATGCTCTTTTGTCCAGCTTCCGGGAAAATGCCCGGGTCACTGGATGGTCATTGCTCATCTAGGTACCATAACAAATGATACTCGCGGCGCGTGCAATTTTTTACATTGCCTACTTGGTATTTTATTCTGTCACTTTGTTTTAAAATTATAAAATGCTTTTCTTAGAAGTTTAACTAGCTAATGATTGGGTTCTTTTGTTAATTAATTAAGCTAATTGTTTTTTTGGTAATTATATGTTTTAGAAAAAGGTTATACAGTCTGTTGCACCTACGAGGTTGCGTATTTTTCAAAAAAGAAAATGCAGCAGACTATTAAAAATATGTCATGCATTGTTTAAATATTGTGGCTGTAATTAATTTAAAATTAGCTTAATTAATTATTAAACCCTAATTACATTTGTCAAGGTCCTTTTTAGAGCGCAATAAATAAAAAAATTAAAAGACGCTGCACGCCACTGTGCTTTCTAAGATTTTATACCTAAAAGCTTTCTTCTGGTTTTTTGTTTAGATTTATGCTATAAATAGTATCAAAATAGCATATTTTTGACTCCAAGCGATTAACATAACAAACAAACATCCTATTTTTCCACTTTAAGGACTTTTATCAAATTTCTCCTACTTTTCTTTTTAAAATCTTCGCTACGCCTGAGCGGCGTCACGTAAGCCACATCCACAACGCGTCTCCATCAAAAATCCAAACAGAAATCAGCTGTACTTTCGTGAATGTGGTCGTATACAAGTTTCCTAAAGATATAAGATGTTTTCATCAATTAAGCAGTGTGTTAATCGTTCCTCAAGGGAACTAATTAAGGACCTAAACAGGCATATTAGCAAGACATCAACGACGCCAAACAGTGACGCTATTTCACGCAAGGAGAAGCCGAATCTAACACAGGAGAACAATGCCCCTAATAAATGGATACGGTTAAATAATCATGCTAATAATAGGTAAGTTTTGTCTGTTTACTAAAGGAGTATATTTAGGAGGTGAGACAGATCGAAAATGTAGCTAAAATCACCAAATAATCGGCGATTAATGAACGATTTTTGGGGTCATTGGACTGTACGCCAGATCTTGCTTAAGAAATGCGTACGTGACCAAATGCACGAATGCATTGCTATCTCTTGCGAGCACCTGCATCCAAGAAAGATGCATTTTAAAACAGGTCTTATTTTGCAATTTTATGCCAGGATAAATCCCAAGGCGACTTCAAACAAAACATTTAAAAAAGTTAGATTATACAATTTTGCTAACTATTTTAATGCAGTCAAATTCCAGGTTATAATCGGTGTGGTATCGCCTACATTTTTAATTAAATTCGTATTTAAATTTGAGATAAAGTCAAACAGCGGGGGTCAAATATCGTATGTTTTATTTAAAACAAATAACTCTAAACAGTACCTAAAAATACTTAATTTTTAATTGCCTATGTTAAAAACTAGTTGCCCAATTTAAACAAATCGTTTACAAAGTTTTGTTGGGCTTCTATTTTAAAGAAAACTAATTTTTCCGTTGTTAAAAAATGCGAAATGTTTGTTTAAACTTTTTTTCCTTAACAATATTTCAATTTAATAAACAATAGGTTCTAGTTATGGTAGTGTAATTTCTAACACGTAACATTTTGTATTTGCGGAAGTGCAAAGCATTATAAAAATTAGATTTCACTAATTATTTTTGTACCCAATTTTTATACAAAAGACTTGTACCACAAATTTTGCAACTTTTTAAAGAATTCTTTTATTCTAAAAAGCAAATATTTTTGCAATATTTTACCTGTCTTAAGACGTAATTTTATGTAACAATAAGTTCAAGGTAATTTTATACCTACGACGAATATTATTGTAAAAATATTTTGTTAAATAAACTCTTTATGTTTGATTCGCACCTAAAAAATAAAATATGTAAAAGACAGCGGTCACGAATGAGAAATTTAATTCATAAAATATTTGCATAAATTATTGAAAAGTACTAAACGCTTGTACACACCATAATAAAAAGTAGACCACTGGAACTTTAAAGATATCCAAAAGTCCCACATTTAAATCAAAATTAAATCTACCTAAATAATGCATTAACATTTTTTAAAAGATAAACATTATTATTTTAGGTTTTATGTAATTATTCAATTTTATCACTTTATGAAAGCGTGTTAAACAAAATTATTAGTAATAATTGTAGATAACAAAACATGTTTAAAAAGCATAAAGAAATTTACTACATTTAATTTATTGGAAATTAATTTTTCTTTAAATTTTGAAAAAAACACTTTTTTCTGTCGCCTTAAATTGGAAAAAGCGACCCCTAAATATCCCCCTTTCTAGGGAGATCCATTTTTGCAAAAATACAACTTTTTAGTGTTATATTTTTTACAATTTTTGACTTGTTCATAAAATCATTAAGATTTTCTAAAGAACTAATAAACTATTTATTTATTTATTTATTTATTTTACATTATTATACTCTTCGCAGACAAAGTCGAAAAGTATATTGCGATTGGTCGGACCTTCTATAAAATCGTCAATATTCATCCTAGAGCAAAATTTTTGCAGATTCGTTTGTTTCATGACTTTTTAAGACTTTTATTTTTTGTCCGTCTGTCTGTAACGAAATTTGTGACCACCATAACTCAAGAACGGTTTATCGGATCGACTTGAGATTTAACACAAAAATCAATCCAATTTAGAGGAAGAGTCCTATTGTTTTTGAAAAAAATCAAGTAATAAATAAAGGGTTGAAAACACCCCAAAGTAGAAAAAAATTCATATTTTCGTTAATATCAACTTTACGAAAAAAAAAATTCTTAACTAAATTAAAGATTGTATTTTTTCCTATAAAAAAGCATTTTGTAATTTTTTTTGTATCCCCACCCGTTTACAAAAAAAAAAAGTTTTACGTTGTTTTCAATAAAAATAAAAAAAGGCACCTTTTTAATCATCTACTGCGAAGAGTATCATATAGAATGTGTAACAAATGTATAAAAATTAAAAAATAGTCATAAAAAATGAGCTATCTGCGAAGTTTAACTTTTTAAATGATCTATCCCACTCATTGATCTAATCAGCTCTTGTTTTTTATTTAAGTCTTGAGGAAAATACTTTTTCCTGTCTGCATAAAATTGGAAAATCGTCCCTTAAATGCCCCTCTTTCTGGGGAGACCTATTTTTTCAAATATTCCATACTTTTTAGTTTTATATATTTTTTTTAACTTATTTTGACAAACTTTTTTAGGGCACTCTCAACCATCCAAACAAAATCAAAGCCAGTCCCCTCAAATCTAACAATGGTAACCAAAGATGAAAGTAGAGAATTCATGGCTATTTTTCCGGATCTAGTTAGAGATCTTACTGATGCTGGTCGTCATACCGATATTCCAGAAGTTACCAAAAGATACACAAAGGTTTTACAATACAACGTACCCAACGGAAAGAAAAATAGAGGTTTGGCGGTCGTCGCAGCTTACAAAATGTTGGAAAAACCTGAAAATCTGACTCCTGATAATGTTAAATTGGCTAATATTTTGGGATGGTGCGTCGAAATGGTGAGTAAATATTTTTTTTTAATAGGAGTGCAAAAAAGAATTTGATTTTTTGATACGTATGTCCAAAAAATGGCGCATAAACGCGATGGCACGCTCTTGGGACATTCTCAGGGATCCCTAGAAAATGGTCAAAAAAAATCCATCTGTTATATTCATCGAGAAAAATGCGAACAAAGTTACATAAATTCGGCAACACAGTTTGTAAAATACAGCTCATCTAGATTCTTGAGCATACATTTTTGCATTAGATCATATTGACATTGTTGTTAGCTTCATTTCATAAAATTTTTATAAAATTAAATTGGTAATAAAAATGTAACTTGACCATTTAAAAGATAAACAAATGGTTAAATAATTTTAGATTGATTGTGACTTTGTATTTAGCCATTTCTTTCATTAATATGTGTTGTTATCTTTAAAATATAAGCGTTTAAAGTTTCGCACTTTGGGGTCTCATATCTCCAAGGTTATATGATATTTTTTTAACAATTTTCTGGGGGTCCCTAGACATGCCCCAACAACGTACCATCGCGTTTATTTGTCATTTTTTGGACACTCTGTATAAATAATTATAAAATAAATAGCAACAATAAAATTTCAATTGCAATGATCTATATTTTTGCCCTGGATATTTCCTTTACAGAAAATGTTGTTATTACTAGAAATATATCGTTATTACAGTTATTTTGAGTAATATTTATATTTTAATGTTTTTAAATTGCAAAATAGTAGTGTACACATATTTTTTTTCAAAAATGGAAAACTTAATATTGTTTTAATTATGAAATATCACGTGATATTTATCTTTACTGTTATTTATTTAATTTGTTGCTTGTTATTAACATTGTTTTTTAAGTACTTAACGTTAATGCAAAAATTTAAACTAGTAGTTAAATTATTTTTATCAGGTTTTTAAAAAAACACAAACCATAATAGTATTTGTTTATTTGGAAGTTTTTCGAATAATATAATAAATAATCTGGGCAATAATACATTCTAAATTAAACTATTTAAATAATATAGATAAAATACGCAATAAATAAATATTTTGATATAGATATCGACATAGTTACATTATTTATTATTTAATAGCAAATAAACGAAAATAGCTACAAAATTAAATATTTTTAAATCGACAAAATTACAGCTTTATGTAATATCTTGTTTACAATTTTTATTAAGCTAAGTAATATGTTTTTTAAACCTTTTTTAATAACAATTCTCTCCAAATCACAATATTTTTAAGTACCTGTTTTTATACGTATAAATCTTTCACCTTAACTTAAGACTACGAAATTTTGCATACAGCTTACCATGTTTAAAAAATAACGAACTTAGAAAAAATGTGAGGTTTCAAAAACTTTAAATTTAAAGAGGAATGTCGCGAAGCATATATACTGTGGTTATGTAATGTTGGTTGCCTTAAATCAACAAAAAACAGCACGCTCTGGTCATTGCTCAGTGGGTTTATAAAAATTAATTTTAATTAAATTGTGCTTACCAGCAACATAAATAAACAGCACAAGTTGACATATTTAAAGGGCAATCAATAAAGCGCGGTTTAAATACAGAATTTTGACAATTTAGAAGCACTATTTTTTTTGCATATTAAGTTGCCAAAATTCGGTATTTAGACGCTTATTGAGGGACCTTTAGAAGTCAACTTGTGCTTTGTTTATTTATGTTGCTGGTAAGCACAATTTTTAATTAAAATTAAGTCTTATAAACCCATTGAGCAATGATCAGAAAATGGTGTTTTTTGTTGATTTTAGGCAAACGACATTACATAACCACAGTTTCTATGCTTCATGATATTCCCCGTTAAGCGAACAGAAAATTTCAAAAAACTTTAGAGTTTTTTGAGCCTCATATTTAAAAAACTAGCAGGCTAATTTCAAGTCAGAAAAATATCGAAGCAGTGCAAAGTTGCGACCCGGTTGCAGCACTATTTTGTTTAAAAGTAAAGGTTTTTTGGCATAGAATTGTAATTTACGCATTAATAAATACAATTGACTAATCAAAACAGATTTTTTTTACGAAAACTATCATTTTTAGACTAAAATATGTCGTTTGCGACGTCGCAAATTTGCACTGCTTTGAAATTTATTGACTTGAAATTAGCCTGTAGGACAGCTAGTTCCATACATTTGCTCTTAAGTTATCGTAAACGACTTATACAAAATAAAGACCGATGTAAACGTACAATTACCAAAGTGATTTGGAGTAAGCATCACTTTTTACTCAGCTTCCTCGCGGCTCATTCTAAAGCGCGCAAAATCCTCAAAAATAATATTATCCTCGTCGTCATGAGTGAAACTTCTTTCGTATCTACCCTTTTCCAATTTCTTTTTAGCTTGCATTTTCTCATTATCTTGACTACCAGGCGCTGGGTGTAAAAGTTTAAACGGTACATCAGTAACCAACTCACCCCCAAGTGTACCACAATTCAATTTAACCCTCATTGAATACGAAATAACGATACCAATAGCTTCAACGTGACATTTTCCTTCAGGAACCAAAGTTGAGCTGGCCAAATTGACGTCGTCGTCTTTTAATCGGCCGTCGAGGGCCACTCCACGACGGTCTTTGTTGCTCGAAGCTAAGGGGACGAGGTATACCACTTTGGTGAAACTTGCCCCCGGGGTAATAGGGCACCCTTCACGTGTTTCGATAGATGCGACGTATTTAGAAAATTGCGAGTTGACCATTGTTACCTCGCAATGTTGGACTACAAAGACTTTTATGTTGCGGACCTAGTTTAACCAAAAAAAATGATGCGATAAATATTTTTTACGAAGTCTTTTATATTTTGTATATAGACAAATAGGGCGCTAACAAGTGTTAAACAAACCCTTCAAGTTTATTACGACTATACTAAAAGTTTTGTTAGGATACGACAAGTATTTTAGCCGCAATAATTTTTTTAAGTTGTGTCGAGAAAATTTTTAGGCAACTATTTTTAATGGAAATTATCTCAACAACAATGTCTTGCCGAGTTGATTTTTACTTTTACATCACTAGACTATTTTCTGCTGATTTTTTAAATTCAAACATGGACCGCCCATCAGTCTTAGCGCCCATCCTAAGACAGCTCTACCAAAAACAGGCGGAGTGTCCCGGAAATACATGGATGCATTGCGCCAGTTAAAACCCGCGGAAAATGCACAAGTGACACACCGCAAGATTAACACATTCTAAGACAATTAAATGACTTCAATTCAAAGAATCTTACATAAACAGTTGAATGTGAAAAAAATTATTTTGTGTTAGATAGCCTAATTTTTTAGAGAGGCACAAAAGTAGACTAGTGACCCAGTATTTTAAGTCTGTTCTGCAGTGGAATTATATAAATCGCATACAAAACCGCGACCAATCATGAATTAACATAAAAAAATTAAAATAACAGACAATAAGCTTCAAGGGGGTTTCATGTAAAGAATAAGCCAAAAAGAGGTATACCGCGTTTCCTTGCAGCTCACGTTAACTAAAAAATGTACTGTGACGAAACCACTTGTCGTATCTTAACAAAACTTTCAGTATAGTCCTAATAAACTTGAAGGTTTTGTTTGGCACTTGTGGTGCCGTTGGTGGCGCCGCCCCCTATTTGTCTGAATGCAAGATATAAAAGACAACCCTCGTTTTACTAACCTGTTTACGTGAGTTGTTAGATATCATGATGTTGGCACCGATTTTCTCGCCATGGTAGTAGATTTCCTTATCCAAGGTCACTTCAAGGTTAATTTTACCGCTTGAGAAGGTAAAACCTTTGGAAACGAGTGAACTTGGGAGACGGTTACCCCCACGAAGTTGAGGGGCGTATTGGAGTTTCTTAATGGCTAGAGTCACCGTACTGCGTTTGTGAGTCTTATCTTCTTCGTTAGACCCGACGAAAAGCTGAAAAAAATAGTTTCGGTTAGAAAAAAATTATGTTGGATTTTTTGCTACTAGCCCAATTATTCTAATTAAAATTTGTAGGTTCCTTAGAAAAAAATTCCAACCAAGATCTGTTTATGCAGGATTGTAGACACTACCCCCAGGAATATAAAAGTGAAAAATTCCCACAAAATTTCCGTAACGTTTAGCCCTCATCTTGCATAGAAGTGAGGAGTTAGTTTTTTGTTAATACCTAAACTATTCGGCACTTTAAAAAAAAAGTTTTAAAAATTTTTAGGAACATTATTTTAATAATACAATCATTTTTAAAAAAATAATAAATCACCAATATTAACCAATCTATAGCTCTTTGAAAATCACCTTATTTTATCATAATCGTCTATCTTAGTCATAGAGTCCTGAAGCATAGATTGCAGCGTTCTCTGTAGGACCAAATTAGCACATTTTCAAAGTGCTATAAAATCGGTCATATTGGTGATTTATTATTTTTTTTAAAATTATTGTATTCTTATTAAAATAATGTTCCTAAAAATGTTTAAAACTTTTTTCAAAAGTGCCAAATAGTTTAGGTATTAACAAAAAACTAACTCCTCACTTCTATGCAAGATGGGGGCTAAACGTCACGGAAATGTTGTGGGAATTTTTCATTTTTATGTTCCTGGGGGTAGTGCCTACAATCCTGCATAAGCAGATCTTGGTTGGGATTTTTTTCTGGGGGCATTATTAGAATGATTGGGCTATACATTTTTTCTTTTTTAATTTTCTTGTGGAGCAAATTTTCGTTAAAAAAATCTTACCCTGACGAAATATTCCACTCCGAGGGCTTTACCAGTGTCGTCCTCACCAGGTTGCAAGGTCACGGAGCAAGGGGACATGTCCGAGAAGTGAAATGTAAAGGGGAACGCATTGGCTCCCATTTTTTTTATTAATTTTTCTTGAACGGATGTTAGTTTTAAAGGTTCTTCGGATTTTTTTGAAGGCACCACTTGTTCAGAGACCATAACCATTTCTTTACTAAATTTGAGGCCCATGACCTCATCCTCTTCTCGACCATATCTGTATGAGGTGATGACTTGCCCATAGACCTTTTAAAAACATAGATTAATGAAAAAAAAAGAACATTATAAATAGAAACGGTCAAGCCCTACGTCACAGTTCACAGAAGTGCATTAAAATATTATCTGTGAAATTTTGTTAGGCAACCAACATTACGGACCACAGAAAATGGTCATTTTTTTCTTATTCTGTGTTTCCAACATTGGTCTTTTTAAAACATTATTTAAATAAAAATAAGAGAGTTTTTTAGGTCCCATTGGTGTAAAAATGTTCCTTTATATCTTATTTACGATATTTTAGTTTAAAATTACCCGAGAATCTACCGTTAGAATTAAAAAATTCCTTATTAATGTGATGATGATGATCACCCACCAAGATGTCAGCTTTAAACGCGAATTGCTTGAGAAAGAAACCATATCAAGGGGTATGGTTTGTTCTAGGCAATAGAAAAAAATGTTAATTTTACAATGGTACTTACCAGACCTCTTGATATGGTTGCTTTCTCTAGCAATTTGCGTTTTAAATTCACATCTTGGAGGGTGCACAACATTAACACATAAACTGTATATTATAGAGTTTTACAATGAACTAAACTTGAAATATCGAAGTTAAGACATTATAGCACATTTTTATACAAAGAGTTCCCTAAGTAAGCCTTTTATTTTCGCAAAATATTGTTCTAAAAAAGTGGATAAATCTGACAGAATCAAAATTCTACTGCACAGACAGTTTTTTAATGTGGATCTGTGATCTGTGACGTAGGAGTTGACTGTGTCTATTGGGATAACTCAAGAACGGTTTATTGGATTGGCTTGAAATTTGAACAAAAACTAAGGGAAAGACTTTGTTGCTTCAGGGTAAAACAAAATAATAACAAAAGCACTCCAATAGTCCGAGAAAACCTTACATTTGGTCAAGAAATTTTCCGGGCAACACAATTTTTATGGGAAATTGGAGTATTTGATATCTAGAAACATAATTACCATGTGCGCACTCATGCGCATATTAGCATTTTGTGCTAGAGCCCCCCAAAGAGCCCCCTTTAATTGGTAATACTAGATCATGGAGGATTTACACCAAATTTTGGAAAAAGACACTTAACAAAATTCTAAAATGATTTTTGTAAAAAAAAATTTCGCAAAAAAATTTCTTCCCCCCCAAATGGCCCCAAAATGATTAATATTTATCACGTTGGAATTAATATTTATCACGTTGGATTCACACCAAATTTTGAAAATAGGTTCATAATAAGGTTCTAAAAAACATTTAAAAAAAATAAAAACTGTAAAAAAATTTCTTCACCCCCCCATGAAAAATAGCCCCCAGAAGGGGCAACAATTTTTTTTTCAAAAATATTTTTTAAAAATTGTTTTTAGGATCTAATTTTGCATCTGTTTGTAAAATTTGGTGTAAATTGAACGTGGTAAATATTACTCATTTTGGGGCCATTTAGGGGGCAAAGGAATTTTTTTTAAAAAATTTTTTTATAAATATCATTTTAGAACCTTATTTGATGTCTATTTGCAAAATTTGGTGCAGATCCACCATGATGTAGTATTACGAATTAAAGGGGGCTCTTTGGGGGGCTCTAGCACAAAATGCTAATATGCGCATGAATGCGCACATGGTAATTATGCTTCTAGATATAAAATACTACACTTTTCCACAAAAATTGTGCTGCCCGAAAAATTTCTGAAAAATAAGGATTTTTTGTAAGATTTTCTCGGACTACAAGAATAAAAAAACATTACAAATTTTTTTTTATGAGAAATTATAAAAACAATTTTTTTACCTTTCTTCCTTGTAAATAATTATCTTCAACGACAACGACTCCATCAATAGGATCACTATGATCTATATGATCAATAAAATCCCTTTTTCCCAGATAAACCGTGATTTTTCCATTAGGGGTAGTTTTTTTGAAAACTTTGACTGCAACTACCATTTGGTACAAATTTAGGTATAACAACTAAAATTTTAGAATTAGTTCTTATGAATCTAAAAGAACTGAAAAATGCTCTAGTTGAAGCGTATTTAAATAGGGTGATAAGGATTCCTTTAATTTAATTATAAAAGGTAATTTAGCAAAATAGGATTATTTTTACGTAAATAGTAAGTGGTTGTTTTTAAATGTCGGGTAATAATTAAATTTAAACTAAAGCGTAGCATGATTTTTAAATAAAGGGCGCAAAAAAGTTCTCTTATTTCAACGCATTTTTTAAATTGTTTCATTTTTTTTGTTTGTCGTTTTTTTAGGTCCGTTTTCTTTTTAATTTTTGTATTACTGCTACAAGTTAATGCGCATATTTTTTTTAAATTAAACGCCATACTAAAGTTATAAACAAATTAAACATTTAGATTTTCCTTTTTGTTAAAAAATAAGCATAAAAGAAGATTTAAAAATAATTTCAAGGTGCGCTAATGTTCTTAAAGAAAACCAAAGAAATGCTATTTTAGGAAAAATTCTTGTCACGTGTAAAGTACGTGTAATCTTAACATAAAATCCTTGACATTCAAACTTACCTATTTGCAAAACAAATTTTTTTAGTCTAAAAATATGTAGTAAAAATTATACAAAAAAAAAATAATTTAATTTTACTTGCGAAGAGGCTATAGTACTGACACTTTTTTTGCGAATGATTTAAAAATTTAGACAGTAATGTTAATGCTTTAAATTCTACTGCCAAACAGACTTAAAATTCTGGGTCACTAGTCTACTTTTGTGCCTCCCTAAAAAATTAGACTGATCAACAGAAAATAATTTTTTTCACATTCAACAGTTTATGTAAAATTCTTTAAATTGGAGTCATTTAATTGCCTAAGAATGTACTAATCTTGCGGTGTGCCACTTGTGCATTTTCCGCGGGTTTTAACTGGCGCAAAGCATTATGTATTTCCGGGACACTCCGCCTGTTTTTGGTAGACCTGTCTTAGGATGGGCGCTAAGACTGATGGGCGGTCCATGTTTGAATTTTTAAAATTGGCAGAAAATAGTTTATGTCGTCAAGAGTAAAAACAACTCGGCAAGACATTGTTGTTGAGATAATTTTCCTTGAAAGTAGGCATACAAATTTTCTTTTTTAAAAATCCCATAACTTAAAAAAATTATTTGTGGTGCCGTTGGTGGCGCTACCCCCTATTTGTCTATATACAAAATATAAAAAACAACCCTGGTACGGACAATTTTTTAAAGAAATTAATTTTGTTACAGCTCCAGGCGTTCTTCTTAGTCAACGATGATGTAATGGACTCGTCCGAAACACGCCGTGGTTACCCATGCTGGTACCGAAAAGATGGGGTAGGTCTTTCCGCTATCAACGATGCTATAATGTTAGAATCGTCTTTATACTCAATTTTGCGGAAATATTTCTCGCATCTACCATCGTACGTACCAACATTGGAACTATTCCATGACGTTACTTTAAAAACGGCAATGGGACAAAGTCTGGACACCATGTCCATCACTGACGGAAAGCCGAATTTGGATTTATTCACGATGAATAGATACAACTCAATTGTGAAATATAAGACAGCGTATTACACGTTTCAGTTACCGGTCGCTTTAGCTATGTTTTTAGCGAATCACTACGATCCAGAAATGCACCGACAAGCCAAGACAATTCTCTTGGAAATGGGGCATTTCTTCCAAGTCCAAGACGACTTCTTGGATTTCTACGGAAACCCTGAAACCACAGGTAAAATGGGGACTGACATTCGCGAAGGGAAATGTACTTGGTTAGCTGTTGTGGCTCTTCAAAGAGCTACACCAGTCCAAAGGAAAATAATGGAGGAGTGTTATGGAAAATCAGATTCTAACTCAATTGAGGCTATTAAAACCTTGTATCATGAGTTGGGCCTTCCTAATACTTACGCTATTTATGAGGAAGAAAGTTATAATTTGATCAGAACTCACATACAGCAAATTTCTAAAGGTTTGCCCCATGGACTTTTTTTCAAAATCATGGAAAAGATTTATAGGCGTGAGTCCTAAAAAGCAGTATTATTTGGTTAATTTGAGTTAAAAAAAAATTATTTACCTGAGGGCCCAACAGATAAATTTATTACTGTTTTTGTGCATTAAATTTTCGTCTAAATTTTGGTACAATTAATACTGGATTCATGAACTTTATTTAACAATTAAATTAAGAATTAATTTAAGAAATACGGCTGCTCATTGGTTTAATATTTGACATTGACAAACGATAAACTTCAATTTCAAAAAATGGACCAATGAGCAGCCGTATTTCTTAATTTAATTGTTAAATAAAGTTCATGAATTCGCTTTAATTTTTGCATTTTATTTAATTTAATTTTTTTAATGGAATTAATTTAAGGGATTGCTCATTTTTTTTGTTAAGGCTAGATTTAAATTGACAGTTTCAAAGATATGTGCCCCTAGAAGCTCGTATAAGTCATGAGCTCCCGTTAATTTTACCAAATAGCACATCTACATGAGGGCCCCATCCTATTAAAACTAAATGTAGTTTTGAAACTAGAAAAATAGAGCTGCAAACGTATTATGGTTTCATTTAAATCGGTTATTCCGTTGTGTCAAAAATCTGACTTCCAAAAATTATAATATTTTCGTTTTTTGAAGCCAGATTTTTGACACAATAAAATAACCGATTTAAATAAAACCATAATACGTTTGTAGCCCCATTTTTCTAGTTTTTAAAACTACATTTTGTTTTAATATGCGATGGGGCCCTCATGTGGATGTGCTATTTAGTAGAATTGACGGGAGCTCATGACTTATACCGCGAGCTTCTAGGAGCACAGATCTTCGAATCTGTGAATTTAAATGTAGCCTTAAAAGCACAAATTTTCTAATAAATTTATCTTTTGGGCTTTGAATTATATTGTCGTTTAAGACAGTACAAGTAAATGTTAGATTTTATATCGTTTTTAATTTAATATTTTATAGCAATAAGATAGCTTTATTTTGATTTTGATTATTTTAGAGTTCGTTTTTAGTTTTTTAGCATGTAAGTTTCACTTTTTGTGATATTTAAAATAAAGAAATTTGGTTTGAAACAGTTTTTTTATGTCCCCAACTAAAAAAATTTCCTTTTTTTATTTTGGCTTAAAAAAAATAGCTAAAAAAAAATAAATAAAACCAAAACATACATACTCAACATTTATTTTGATATTTATTATACAAAGATAATGTAATTTCTCAAACATTAATAAAAAATATTGCTAATATCCAATATATTTAAATTTACAAAAAATAGTTACCTAATTATTGAGCATACAAATATTCAAAAATCACATTTTGTTCAATTCTAAAATAAAAATAGGCTGTATAAATTAAATTCGATGTGGTAAAAAGTAATTGTTCAATCATAATCAGTCAAAATAACATTCCAAATTTTGTTCTGCATATTTTGATACATAAAAGATAAAAAAATAGCTACCTTAGCAAACATTTATAAGTATTAAGATAGTTAAAAAAATAAAAATGGCACAATTCACAGCTGCTAAAAGTAAGGCACTAAAAACACAGGTATATCCGCCCGCCATTTTGTGTCCTACTCCAAAATCACTAAAGGAAGACAAACCTAAAATCTAGCTGCAATTCAACGAGACACAAAATAATGGAGACATATAAAAATGTTTTTAGTGCTCTGTTAAAAGTTAACATTTATAATATTGTCTTTGATTTTAAATCAATGTTGATTTACAAATCTTCCAAAGGAAGGGGTGGTGTCTCGTCAGCATTGTGTTGAAGTAACCCAGCTTTTTCTTCGCGGCCTCCTGAGCTACCATTGTACACGGATTCATACACCGGATTGGCAAAATTGCCGGACTGAAAAATAAAAAACACGAATTAAAAAAAAATTTCTTTCCACTAGCTTTTTGAAGTAACATTTCTTAACAGAGTTGCCAAATTTATTAAAGTTAAACCGTAATTTTCTAAAAGATAAGAAATTGTATTTTGTACTCGAACAAAATAGAAAGTGTCTTTTTCGCACTTGTTAGAAAAAATACTATTTTCGCTTTATTTCCGAAATAAATAATATTTTCAAAAAATGTAATAGGACCTTTTGGATGCATCAATATATTAGAAATTTTTTAGAAAAGTCAGTTTTAATACCATGTAGAGAGGCTGCGGTGGCCACAATAGACGAAAGACGGGCTATTTTGCGTAGAACGCGCAGCCTACCATAGTTAAACAAACATATTTTCATCATGAATATGTGTCTAGAGTAGCCACCTACCACCAGTACAACTAGAGAGAGGCTTGACCTTGGTCTAATTCGGAAGCTTGCAGCACGTTTTTATGCAAATATTTACAAAACTTAAACCACAAATATCTTAGTTAATTCTTATCCGATTTTGAAAAACTTGGTGTCATTAGAAAGATAATTAATTTTTTAATACTTTTAAAATAGATTTTGAGGCTTAATTTAAGAAAGAAAAACAGTTGTTTTTAGTATAGTTTCCCTTCTTTAACCTGTTATTTTTTGCTAAACTAGGGGTAGAAAACAAAATGTGCTAAACAATAAGTATTTTAAAAGGAGCTAACATTATATGGTCAAAATTTTAAAACAATTGCTTTAATAATAAAGCTAAAAACTGCGGTCTAAGTTGTACACAAGTTTGCATAACAGAAAGTGGAGTCTTAAAATGGAATCACACTCAACATTTTTTCAACGACATTAGAAAAAAGTAGAGATGTGCCAGTGGTATTTGACCAAGATTTTGACTAGGTATTTTTACCGTCATTTGATCACCCAAATTTGGGGAAATTGGTCATATTCTCGGTCAAATTCTAAATATTTTTTTAATCTGCCACTTTATGCTAAATTGTTAATGTGGTTGTCTTAATTTTGCAATTTCCTTTTACATAAAATTGGCTTAGTGGGATTTATGCGTAAAAATATAGTATTTAGATGACCATAATTTAATTTTTCATATGACATCAACAAGGGTTCTCTTCAAAAGTTTTTAAGAATTTGACCATATTTGACCAGAGATTATGACCATACCAAAATGATTTGGTCATAAGCACATCTCTAGAAAAAGGAAGGTATAAAATCTGTGTTGGGGAGGCAGAACGGGATAAGTATATTTGACATTTAAAAAAATGTGTTTTTCGGACACCGAATTTTAATAGAAACATTTAGATATTTACAAATTGGATCAGCCATATACGTACTGTGGAATCAATTTTTTTATGTAGCTTCTTATTACTGCATTAATATTATTATACTCTTCGCAAGACTAGGTCCGAAGAGTATATTGCAATCGATACGAAAATCCTAAAATCGTCAATTTTCATCGTAGAGCAAAAATTCTTGCAGATTCGTGCGTTTCATGACTTTTTAAGATTTTCATTTTTTGTCCGTCCGTCGGTCGGTCGGTCGGTCGGTCGGTCGGTCGGTCGGTCGGTGTGTATGTATGTCACGTTTCTTGTAAACACGCTATCTTAAGAACCAAAATTCCAATCCAATTCAAATTTTAAGGAAAAATCGATCCCTATAAAACGAAGATCCCTATTGTTTTTGATAAGAATCCGAATACTACAAAGCCCCCTTTTCAGCCCCCCAAATGAAAAAAAAATCGTAGCTCGACTATTATTAAATTTACAAAAAAATTAATTTGACATAAAATATAGACAATTTAATTCTTCATCAAAAAGTATCCTTTAGTTTTTTTGTCCGACCCCCCAATTACCCCCCTGCACCAAAAAACCTCCTATCTCCGTTATTATTCAATCTACAAAAAAAAATATTTTTTACAAAATTAATAAAAATTTAATTTTCTATTAAAAATGATGGTTCATTTTTTGTAAAGTTAGCCAGTAAGGTTAAAAAAACAAAAACTAAAAGATTTCAGTAGCAAAAAACTTCTAAGTCCAAAACGCGTCACGCGTCGGTCAAGGAGGCCATGCCAAAAATATTTCAAACAAAGAAACAAAGCCAGCTGTCAGAACAAATAACCTCAAATATCTTAAACGTCAGAACTGACGTTTATCCTCTTCGTTAACTAAATTCTTCGTGTTTTCTGTTAATAGTTTGCACTCTTCGCAGATTTTATTTACATAATTTTTTTTATTTATAAGAAACTATTAAATATCCTGTAATAATTTTCTCGCGAAGAGTATCCCATAGAATGTGTAGCAATTATATAAAAAATTGATTTAGCTTTGATTTACAAAAATATTAAAACTACACTTCTACCGATTCCGAATTCTACTCGAGCTACTTATTTGCGAAGAGTAACTTCTACGCGTTTCGGCTTCTACCCATTCTAGTTTAATATTTGTGAGAAAACCATTTTTAGAGTGACATGCACAAATGACATTTCTATACTTATCCCCTTTTGCCTCCCTACCACAGAAGTATCTTACCTTATCAGCATCCAATGTGAAAGGCTCAGTATCCCTTTCTTGATACATCGGATTATTAAAATCATTCTCTTGTAGTCGCTCATGCGTAAAAGACTGCCGCTTTTTAATAAAATACTCAAACGCTACAAAACCTCCGATTAAAATCACAAGAATAACGAACACTGCACTTAAAATAGGAACTAAAACACTTCTACTGGAACTCGTGTCACTTGAAGAATTCGCGGAATTATTAACTACAATGTTACACTTCGTACCCATAAAACCGTCTTTACACAAACAATAAGGTTTCCCGTCTTTGGTCGAACACGAAGCGTTGTTGTGGCAATAAAAAGCACAAGCAGAAGGTTCGGTGCAATTATTCCCAGTCCAGCCTTTAAGACAAACACAGTAAGGTTGTGAGTTGCCCTCGGGAACGATGCAAACGCCGCCGTTCTTGCATAAACCGTTGCATGGGTTGTCAATTCCCATGTAGATTTCGCAGTGGGGGCCGCCCCACTTGGGGTCGCAGCGGCATAAGTCGTGATTGCGTCCGATGCATGTGCCGTTGTTTTTGCAGTTACAAGGGGATGCGCAGTTTGCTGGGGGTGGTTTTTTGGTAGCGCATATGTCTATTTCACAACGCTTTCCTAAAAATCGTAAAAAAAATATTGTAGGCCTTGATTTAACCTTTAAAGGGCAATTTATAGAACGTTACTTTCACTTTACTTCGACGTTACTTCACTTCCGCGTAACTTAACAAATTTGCTTAATTTATAGATTGTAAAGTTACGTGAAATTGGGAACAGGTATGCGCATGTGTCTGAACTCGCGACTTCTGACTATTTACACCTGGGCGGTAATTGCGGAATATCGCTTCGTACGAAACCTACATAAGAAAACCAGCAGGTTTCGTACGAAGCGATATTCCGTAATCACCACCCTTGACAATAAGGGTGAATATCTCATTTTTGCAAATTTTGCGCATGATCGGCCAAGCTCGGCTTTTGACAGTACTACTTACAGCTAAATGAATCAGCAAAGTAGCGCTAAAGTGAAATATAAATTTGCATATACATTTCCATGTATTTTATTTAATTTTCTGTAAAGTTACGCCGAAGTAAAGCGGAAGTATAGTGAAAGTAACGTTCTATAAATTGGCCTTAAAAGTTACACGATAATTGGAAGGTAATAGAGATTTAAATTTTTAAAAACCTATTCTTTTTATATTTGCGTTCTATAATCAGCAAAAAAATCTTACGAAAAATCCGAGGGGCAATGCAATGAAAGAATTAGTGTAAATTTTTTTAAGAATTTGTAGAAATTGTTAAGAATTTGTAAAATTTGTTAAGAACTTTTTAAGATATGTTAACAAATTCTAGAATTTGTGAATTAATCTATACAATTTGCCCATCCGATTTGTCCCTCGAAAAAATCCTTGCTTTTCAGAAATTTTTCGGACAGCACAATTTTTGTAGAAAAATGTAGTATTTGATACCTAGAAACATAATTACAATGTGCGCACTCATGCGCATATAACCTTTTTGTGCCAGAGCCCCCCAAAGAGCCCCCTTTCATTCGTAATACTAGATCATGGTAGATCTGGACCAAATTTTGCAAATAGACACCAAACAAGGTTCTAAAAAGATTTTCGTAAACAAATATCTCCTAAAAAAATTTCTTCACCCCCTAAATGGCCCCAAAAAGAGAAATATTTATTTGTATCATGTTGGATTTACACCAAATTTTGTAAAATAGATTCATATAAAATAATGTTTTAAATGACATTAAAAAAAATCTTTAAAAATTTATCACACTTTCCATGAAAAACGAGGTTTTTTTTAGGAAAAATACTAGAAAATGGTTTTTTAAAATCTAATTTTGCATCTGCAAAATTTGGTGTAAATCAGACGTGATAAATATTTCTCATTTTAGGGCTATTTAGGGGGTGAAGAATATTCTTAGAGCAATTTTTACGAAAATTTTTTTAGAATCTTGTTTAGTGTCAATTTGCAAAATTTGGTCTATTTTTACCATTATCTAGTATTACGAATAAAAGGGGGCTCTTTAAAGGGTTTTAGCACAAAATGCTAATATGCGCATGAGTGCGCACATGCTAATTATGTTTCTAGATATCAAATACTACATTTTTCGACAAAAATTGTGCTGCCCAAAAATGTCTTGGTCAAATGTAAGATTTTATCGGACTGAAAATGCGCTATAACTTTTATATTAATTTTTTTTTATTTAAAAAGTACACAAAACTGCTCTATAGCGCTTGTCCACTGGAAAATTCGTAGCATAAAAATTGTCTAAAATTTTACCTTGGAATAATTCCGAACATACACATTCCATATTATCATTGGAATCCTTAAGACAAGTTCCTCCATTTTCACAAAATCCTGGGCAGAAAGACATTTTCTTTTGGCAATTATTTCCAAAATAACCAGGATGACAATTACAACGAAAACCATCTTGAGTAGACATCGCAGTTCCGAATTTTCCACAAACAGGTGTCTCGCAATTCTGACCCGTAAATCCACTTGTACATCTAGAAGAGAAGATTTAATTTAAAAAAACGTTTTGATATTTGCGTTCTATAATAAGCACATTATGAAACCCGAAATTTGGTATTTTAAGGTTGCTGAATTGCTTCATTATTAGACCCAAAATTTAATTTTATTAGGTTGGTTTTCCAGATGCAAAAAGATGAATTCTTTCCTTGCAAGGTACTTTTTATTTACAAACTTAACTATTATAAACTATCGGGGGACATAGTTTTTTTGTAGAGACTAAAGAGAATAACTAGAAGAATTGGAGAAACGATATCAACGGTTACATTTTCTCAAAAACGCATATTCATTCAGTATTAAGTGAGTAAAGATTACAAATGTCATTATTCAATATGGCTGACTTAAATTTACTTTTTGCTTCAAAATGTCAATGTTGCCAATCCAATAAAAATAAAATTTGAAGTTAAGTTTTTAATTCAAATTAAAAATGCTTTTTTATAAATTAAATGAAGCAATTATAAAAAATAGTATAAAAAAATTGTTTTATAAGGCGTTTTTTAGCGCTTGTCGCGTGCTAAAAACAATTCCTTATAAAACTCTTTGTATTAATTAACTTTTTAAAAAAAATGTGAAACTAATTTTTTTTGTAAACGGGTGGGGATACAAAAAAATTACTAGTTGCTTTTTTATAGGGAAAAATACAATTTTTAGTTTTATTTTTATTTATGAATATTTTTTTTTCGTAGAATTGATATTAACCGAAATATTAATTTTTTTCAATTTTGGGGGTGGTTTTTACCCTTTATTTATTATTTAATTTCTTTCAAAAACAATAGGGATCTTCCCCCAAACGAGATTGATTTTTGCACCAAATCTCAAGTCAATTGAATAAACCGTTCTTCAGTTATCGTGATTACAAGTTTTGTTACAGACAGACAGACGGACAAAAAATAAAAGTCTTAAAAAGTCATGAGACGAACGAATCTGCAAAAATGTTTGCTCTAGGATAAATATTAACGATTTTAGAGAAGGTTCGACCAAATACAATATACTCTTCGACTTTGTCTGCAAAGAGTATAATAAGACGAAAGAGATTATACATTTACAATAGAGATGGTATAAAAATTCATTGTTTGAGGCCAAGATCTTTTTGTTTACCCAATGTTAGTTATATGGACTAATGAGTAAGTGGACGTAAATAAACAAACGTTTTCAATGGAACCAAACTATGTTAGCCTTTTAGATCTTGGACCCACACACTGGTAATGTTATGATTATAAGCAATTCATTTCTAGTCATTCTATTTCTATGTATATACTCTTCAACTTTGTCTGCAAAGAGTATAACAAAAGTCATGAAACGAACGAATCTGCAAAAAATGTTTGCTCTAGAATAAATATTAAAGATTTTAGAGAAGGTCCGACCAAATGCAATATACTCTTCGGCTTCTGTAAATAGTATAAGAAGACCAAAGAGATTATATATTTACAATAGAGGTGGTATAAAAATTCATTGTTTGGGGCCAAGATCTTTTTATTTACCCAATGAAAGTTATAAGGACTAATGAGTCAGTGGAGGTAAATAAACAAACGTTTTCAATGGAACCGAACTATGCTAGCCTTTTAGATCTTGGACCCACACACTGGTAATGTTATGATTATAAGCAATTCATTTCCAGTCATTCTATTTCTATGAATATACTCTGACTTTGTCTGCAAAGAGTATAATAAGACAGATAAATACCTGCACGTTTCTTTTTCATCATTCCTTTGACAAACCCCGCCATTATAACACTGCAAAGCGGCACAATTTTGACACCTAGTCCCACTGTAACCAGCCTTACAACTACACTGCGCAAGTCCGGCTTTCGGTGAATAACAAGCCCCTCCATTATAGCACCGCCCCTCACACAAATTAACAGGTGTTTCACATGTATCCCCTGCCCATTGCGCAGGACACAAACATGCCAAGGGGGCTAGATCGTCAGTAGTAGCAGCTGACAGTAGAACATGACATATTCCTTTGTTTTTGCAGTACTGGGAGCATCTGTAGATCTCGCAACGTTTGCCTGTGTATTGAGGGTCGCAAACGCATTTCATATGACCGTCGGGTCCAAAAACACATTTGCCTGTGTTGCAGTTAAAAGTGCATGGTTGGATTTTAATTGGTGCTGGTTTACATGTCTGAAATAAGGGTTTTTTTGTTTTGGAAAAGTAGTATGGGAAAAGAGCTTCATTTCAGACACAAAAGAAAAAGGCTGAGGGTTAAAAATCTGTCTGGAGCTAAAATGAAGCGTCTTTTCTAGGTTTATATACCATTTTATATAGAGGGTGTCCGCGTTTAGTTTGTTTGTCAGACAGCAGGGAAAAATCTAAGACATTCGGTAAAAACAGATTTTGGAAAAAGTGCCCCCTTCGGAAATAATGGCCTTTAAGCAGGTAGACTAAAAACACGTAATCGTAAATATTTACCAAATGTCCAACCATCATGAAATTTGTACAATCAATAAAGGTAATAAAAACGGTCATTTGAAACCCCTTTACGAAATTTGGAGCACTTTTTAAAATGGGTAGTGTTCATAAAAACTGCATGTGAATTCTTTACCTTTAATAATTTTGTATTTTTGTTTATTTGTTTAAATACTCCAATTAGTTAAATCTTTTTTTATACTTAAAATTTCTGAGAAACTGTACCGTTTTTTAATAAACTTCCCAAAACTCTTTTAATGTACCTCATATTTTGGTTTGACTCAACACAATTTAATTTAGTGACAGTGGTCAGTGATAAGAAACTTCAAAGAAAGTCTAGTTTTATGCAAAAATATGGGTACATCTAGAATGTTTTTGGAAGTTTATTCAAAAACGGTACACTGTCTCAGAAATTTTAAGTGGTAAAAAATGTTTTAACTTGAATTGCGGTATTCAAAAAAATAAACAAAATTACAAAAATCTTAACGGTAAAGAAATTACATGAAATTTTTATCAACACTACCAGTGTTTAACTCGTTTTAAAAGGGGCCCCAAATTTCAAAATGGGTTTCAAATTACCCCTTTTATTACCTTTATTGATTGTACAAATTTTATGATGGTTGGACAAATCATTTGGCAAATGTTTACAATTACGTATATTAAGTCCACCTGCTTAAAGGTCATTATTTCCGAAGAGGAGCACATTTTCAAAAAACTGCTTTTACCGAATGTCTAGGATATTTCCCAGCTATTTGATTACATCAAAAAAAAATACCTCACCGAATTTCCTATTATCTGATTGCATCAAAGTAAATAATTTTTTTCCAGTTAAAATTGACCCTAATAAAAAAATATTCACTTACATAATTAGCTTTAACAAAATTATCAGGGCAAATACACGACGCGCTTCTCGGGCTCAACAAACAAAATTCAGTAGGATGGCAATAATCCAAACAAGAATTATTCAAAGTCATATCTTGTTTATTTTCCTGGATAATTATAATATCGGCTATACGTGTTAGGCCTTGTCCTAAATGTGTAATGTTTCCTCTTCCAAATTTATCCAGTTTGAGCAAATCTTGTTTCCGGTAGGTGCTTACAAATAGATTGCTTTCGAAAATATCAATTTTGTATGGCTTCTTGTCTAGAATAACAAAAAAACTTTGTTTAGGGCACAAAAATTAAAGTTTTTTGTTGCTAAAGAGTGTTTTTTCTAGTAAAAACAGGGTATTTGATAAAAAACGTTGTAGTGCCATCTAGTGGTAAAATATTTAAAAACCAGCTCTTAATCTAACAAAAAAAATAAAAAAACTCACCTTCACTAAATGTTTTAATAACTTTACGATTACTACCGTCAAACCAAACACTCTCAATCTTTCTAGTTTTAGGATCAGCCCAATATAACCTTTCAGCAGCATAATCAATGGCCAAACTCGTCGGCCAAACAATTTCCGTGTTTACTAACACCTAAAATATTAATTAAGACCGTTAATTACAAAAAAATCGCATTATTTAACACAACAAGACCAAAGGGCGATTTATAGAACGTTACTTTCACTTTACTTCGGCGTAACTTCACTTCCGCGTAACTTAACAAATTTGCTTAATTTATAGATTGTAAAGTTACGTGAAATTGGGAACAGGTATGCGCATGTGTCTTAACTCGCGACTTCTGACTATTTACACCTGGGCGGTAATTACGGAATATCGCTTCGTATGAAACCTACATAAGAAGACCAGCAAGTTTCGTACGAAGCGATATTCCGCAATCACCACCCTTGACAATAAGGGTGAATATCTCATTTTTGCAAATTTTGCGCATGATCGGCCAAGCTCGGCTTTTGATAGTACTACTTACAGCTAAATAAATCAGCAAAGTAGCGCTAAAGTGAAGTATAAATTGGCTAATACATTCCCATGTATTTTATTTAATTTTCTGTGAAGTTACGCCGAAGTTAAGCGGAAGTAAAGTGAAAGTAACGTTCTATAAATCGGTCTTTAGAATGCTTTTATAACGTTTAACGTCATATGACAGTTACATAACCTAAAAATCCGGGTCGTAGGACCACTTTTTAGGTTATAACCTGTTTTGAGTGCAAAAAATACCTTTCTTTTATTCCCGTCCATGTGCGCAGTCTCAATTCGTGGAATATTACCCCAATCCGCCCAAAACAACAATCCTTGCGCTGGGGCGACTACAATATCACGTGGTTGCTGCATATTGCCTTGGATTAGCGTGTATTTAGTGGCGCCATCTAGTGGCATTACTAGAATACGCGTTAAGTCGGTAATGTAGAGACGCTGTCCTACCCAATCCACGCAAAGGCCTCCTGGATCTTGTAGATTGGATATTATGACTTTAGGGGGGTTATTTAGGGGAGTAGTGTCACGTTTTGTTTTGTTTTTAGGGTTGAATGTTTCTAAAACCATGCTTTGTACCCTGAAAGCGATCAAAAATGTGAATAAATTAATAGACGCGGCCAAGCCCTACGTCACAGTTCACAGAAGTGCATTAAAATACTATCTGTGGAATTTTATTAGACAATCAACATTACGGACCAAAGAAAATGATCATTTTTTTCTTATTCTGTGTTTCCAACATTGGTCTTTTTAAAACATTATTAAATAAGAGACTTTTTTAAGTCCCATTGGTGTAAAAATGTTCTTTTATATCTTATTTACGATAATTTAATTTAAAATAACTCGAGAATCTACCGCAAGAATTAAAAAATCTGATGATGATGATAACCCACCAAGATGTCAGCATTAAACGCGCGGAATTGCTTGAGAAAGCAACCATATCAAAAGGTATGGTTTGTTCAAGGTAATAAAAAAAAATTTAATTTTACAATGGTGCTTACCAGACCTCTTGATATGGTTGCTTTCTTAAGCAATTTGCGTTTAAAATTCACATCTTGGAGGGTGCACAACATTAACTGTATATTATAGAGTTTTACAATGAACTAAACTTGAAATATTAAATTTAAGACATTATAGCACATTTTTATACTAAGGGTTTTCTAACAAAGCCTTTTATTTTCACAAAATATTGTTCTAAAAAAGTGGCTCAATCTGACACAATCAAAATTGTACTTCACAGACAGTTTTTTAATTTGGATCTGTGATCTGTGACATAGAAATTGACCGTCTTTATTAAATCTGTGTTGGGGAGGCAAAAGGGGATAAGTATAGAAATGTCATTTGTGCATGTCATTCTAAAAATGGTTTTCTCACAAATATTAAACAATATTAATGCAGTAATGAGAAGCTACATTAAAAAATAGATTCCACAGTACGTATATGGCTGATCCAATTTGTAAATATCTAAATGTTTCTATTAAAATTCGGTGTCCGAAAAACACATTTTTTTAAATGTCAAATATACTTATCCCCTTCTGCCTCCCCAACACAGAATTTAAAGGAAGTTATTATTATTATTATTATTATTATTATTATTATTATCCGGGCCGAAGGACCAGTATTATAAACGTAAGACGTAAAAGCTTACCGTTTTAACTTGCGGTCAGTCCAAAACGCTACAACTTGTTTCTTTTTGTACAAAATGTCAATAGCGTCGATTTTGTGCCCAATTGAAAGTGCTTTTGACTTTATTTTAATGTTGCTAGGTGCTCCTAACCTATACGGCGAGATAAATCTTAATTGTGCCTCGGTAGCCAATACCAAATCGGCTAAGTCTCCTTTGGCTCGGCAGTTATCGCCGTTCCATGAGCTCACGTAGCCTGTCGCGCATTTGCAAACGTGTTTATGTTCGATGCAGATTTGGGAACACATGTCATTTTGACAGGTTGTGTTTGCGCATTTTGCTTCATCTGTGTTGTCACCGCAATCGTTTTCCTTGTCGCAAACCAGGCGTCTATCGATGCATTGGCCGTTATCGCATTTGAATTCGTGTTCGGGGCAAATGTTGTACAACTGAAATGAGAAAATTAAATTGTAGGGTTTTTTTTAACAAAATGATGATAAATATTAAAAAACAAGAGCGGGTTAGATCAATGAATGGATTAGATTACTATTAGCAAGCGACATATTGTTGAACTCCTAATGACATCTAGATTCATAAAAAAAATAAAAAAGAGAATGTTCCATTTAAAATAAGAAAATTGTCTAGTCTCCAAAAAAAGGGGAACATCCTGTATAGTTGAGTGTATGCTCTTTAGATGCGTATTAAAAAAATAGAAATGGACCTAGAAAAAATTAAGCTTCTACGAAAAGTATTTACGATTTTACAGGCGATATTCCAAACTTATTAACACAGAAACAAATTTTGTTAAAAGGGGTAACATTTAGTAACTTAAGGGTAGCAAGCGACATATCGTTGAACTGCTAATGACATCTAGATTCATAAAAAAAATAAAAAATAGGGTATTCCATTTAAAATAAGAAAGTTCTCTAGTCTTCTGAGAAACTGGGACACCCTGTATATTTGAATATAGGTTGAAAAGATGCGCATTGAAAAAATAGAAATCAACCTCGAAAAGATCAACCTTCTAGGAAAAGTATTTACGAAATTAGGAGCGATATTCCGAACTTTTTGCACACGCTGTATAGGGTTTCCTTATGTCGTAGAAAAAACTCTGGGGGTCATTCCATTTTAAGAAAAAAAGTTTATATAAATAAGTGTCCGATTTTGCTTCCCTTTGTTAGTTACAACCCTCTTAAAAAACCCTACAAAATTTATTTTTTCGCTTTATTTCCGAAACGAATATTTTTTTTTTAAATGTTATGGGACATTTTTAATGCGTCCAAGTACTGGAAATATATCTTTGTTTGTAATTTTGGAAAAAATGTTAGTGGTGATCCTTGGGGGGCTGTAAGTTAAATAAAAGTCAAAATTGAACACAAGTTTATATTAATTGATGTTCTTCAAATGATTCCAGGAATTACTCCTTAATTTTTTTTACGACCTTAGAAAACACCCTGTATATCAAAAAAAATATCTGAAAATAATGGTAAATATCAAAAGTATCTAGAAAAGGGCTATTATTGTTTGCAAGAAAGATGCGCATTTTTTATTTTATTAATCAAAAAATGAAATCAACGCTCCATTTAAAACTAAACAAAAATTAAAACTCACCTTGCAAGTGTCTTTTTCTTCATCACTCCCATCTCCACAATCTGAGTCTCCATTACACAAAGCAAACATAGGGATACACTTGTCGTTTTTGCACCGGAAACGACCCGGAGGACAAGCCATCGAATCACAATGTGTCTCGTCTGAGTTATCACCACAATCGTTCTGTGCATCGCATCTCCATTCTCGGTTAATACATAAACCATTCTGGCATTTGAATTGGTTGTCAGGACATGTGTTTGTGCAATTAGCTTCGTCTGATGCGTCTGCGCAGTCGGATTCTCCGTCACAATGCCATTCACTGAGAAAAAGGTTTTTTTACTACTACAATTTTTGCCATATTATATAAAAATTTGGATGCTTATGTAAACCGAGTAAATCCGGCGATTAAATATTTACAGCGCTTTTAGATTGAGTGTTATGTACTTTTAAAGGCAATTCAAAACGCGCAACCTGTTTTTTTTTTAACAATAATTAAAAAAAAATATTCTCAAGAAAAATCAAAATGCAAATTTTTATTCCACGCCATAAAAGCAATCAACAGACTAAGTTTTATTGCTATGAACTTTAAAGGCAACCCCAAACGCGTAACCTATTTATTTTTTAATAGTATAAATAACAAAAAAAATTTCTTAGGAAAAATTAAAATGCAAATTTATATTCTATGGCAAAAAACAATCAACAAAATAAGTTTTATTTATCAGAGGCAACAATTTTTTTTGCTGAGTTTTTTAAAATTTGGGCAATTTTGAAAAGCTCTAGCAAAAAAATGAAAGCTCTTCGAAAAAAACTGATTGCAGATTTGTTTTATACGATTTTTTATTGCCCTAAAAACACAGTTTCAGGCAAATCTATTTTTTCAAAATTTACCCCATTTTGTTGTAAGGGGTAAGAGTCTAAATAATTTTACTTTTTTAATTGGCATGGTCACAAATAATTTTTGCCACCATTAAGTGCCATCAATGCTTATGTAAAACGAGCTGCTAAATCCGAATCTGACATTTAAATAGTTCTAACGCTTTTAGTTTTAATGCTATGAGCTTCTAAAGACAACTTCAAACGCACAACCCATTTTTGTTTTTAAGGTGCTCTAATTTCCAAAATATTTTGTTTTAGAAAAAATTTAAATGCAAATTCGTATTCTACAACACAAAAATGGACCTACAAAATAGATTTTATTAAAATCAGAGACAAACAAATTTTTTGTTAAAAATTTTTAAAATTTGGGCAACTTTCAAAAGCTCTAACAAAAAAACAAAAGCACTTGGAAAAAATCAAATTGCAGATTTGTTTTCTACGGCTTCTAATTAGTCTAAAAACGCAGTTTCAGGCAAATCCATTTTTTTTTAATTTACCTTATTTTAACTAAGGGGTAAGGGTCCAAATATTTTCAGTTTTTTCATTGTCACGACCACAAATAATTTTTGCCACAAATAAAAACTGGCATACTTATGTAAAACGAGCTGCTGAATCCGAATCTAATACTTAAAAATTTCCATGAAATTTTGTTTTAGTGCTATGAGCTTTTAAGTGCGACTACAAACACGACATTTTTTTTTTAATGTGTTTTAGCGTTAAAAAAAAATCTAACAAAAAAGTTGAAATAAAAATTTGTACTTTACTGCATAAAAATAATGTACAAAATGTGTTTTTATTAAAGTTGGAGACAAAAATAATTTTTTGGTAAGAATCTACAGTTAAAATTGTTAAAATCTGGTACTTAAGAATTAGAGCAACCTTTAAAGGCAACTCTAAACGCGACATTTGTTTTTTTTTAAATGTTTTAAAAGTTACAAAAAATGACAACACAAATTTATGTTTTAAACCATAAAATCAATCTGATAAATACGTTTTTTTAAAGTCGAAAATTGAAATAATTTTTTTTCTAACCTAAAAATACTTACTTTGATATGCAAGTTTGTGGGTAGACACATTGAAATTCATCCTTTTTACAATTGACCGGGCATTGATGCTCATCACTTTGGTCATCACAATGGAAATCGCCATCACATTTAAAGTTACCCGGGATACATTTTCCATCGCCACATCTAAATTCGGATTCAGAACATTCTCTCGGTGTGCAGTTTTCTTCATCTGAGTTATCACCACAATCGTTCGTATAATCGCAGCGCCATCTACCGGGAATACACTTGTTGTTCTTGCATTTAAAGTACGTGGGTTCACATGTATGGAATTCTGAGTTGCTACAGGTTTTGGGTTCGTCTTCGTGATTGGTGCAATCTGGATCGCCGTCGCATCGCCATGCCATTGGAATGCAACGTCCCGATGTACATCTATTTGGAAAATATGTTTGGTCTATTTTTTGGGCAAAAATATTCCGTAAAATGCGCACGAGCTCATAACTTTCTACGAATACTTTCTACAGAACTGAAATTTTAGCAGTTATCTAAAAAGACTTTTATCCTTCTTTTACATAAATTTACAAAAATGTATGACTTCCTGTTTAAGCGGAAATGACATTGATTTTGTATTTTTAAATGAAACACCCTACATATTTTGACATTTTTAGGAACATTTTTTTAATAAGAATGCAATCGTTCCTAAGATAATGTATCACCAATATTAACGATTTTATAGCACTTTGAAAATGAGCTAATTTGGTCCTACAGAGAACGCTGCAATCTATGCTTCAGGACTCTATGACTAAGATAGACGATTATGATGAAATTATGTAGTTTCATAGAGTTATACAATCGTTAATATTAATGATTTATTATTTCTTTAAAAACGATTGTATTCTTATTAAAAGACTGTTCCTAAAAATGTCAAAATGTCAAATTTAAAAATTCAAAATTAATATCATTTCCGCTTAAACCGGAAATCATACATTTTTGTAAATTCATGTAAACGAAGGCTAAAAGTCTCTTTAGACAACTCCCGAAATTTCAAATCTGCATAAACTATACGTTGAACGTTATGAGCTCATGCGCTTTTTGCGGAACACACGGTATAATAAGCACATTATGAAACCCGAAATTTGGTTTTTTAAGGTTGCTGAATTGCTTCATTATTAAACCCAAAACTTTATTTTATTAGGTTGATTTTCCAGATGCAAAAAGATGAATTCTGTCCTTGCAAGGTACTTTTTATTTACAAATTTTACTTCTATAAACTATCAGGGGACATAGTTTTTTTGTAGAGACTAAACAGAATAACTAGAAGAATTGGAGAAACGATATTAACCGCGGTTACATTTTCTTAAAAACGCCAATTCATTCAGTATTAAGTGAGTCAAGTTTACAAATGTCATTATTCAATATGTCTGACCTAAATTTGATTTTTACTTCTAAATGTTAATGTTACCAATCCAATAAAAATAAAATTTTAAGTTATGTATTTAATTCAAATTAAAAATGCTTTTTGGTAAATTAAATGAAACAAATATAAAAAATAGTACAAAAAACTCGTTTTATAAGGCGTTTTTTAGCCGCTTTTTCATATTCTATACGCTCATTTTTACTTAAATAGGGCTCTATTTTTGCTCAAACAGGGCACATTTTTTTTCTGTAAACTTACCTAAATTGTTTAGAACTGCAAGTTCTCGAAGAACAATTCTGTTCCTCATCTGAATTATCACCACAATCGTTATCACCGTCGCAAATCCAAACGCTAGGAATGCACTTATCATTCGCACATTTGAATTGATTTGAAGGGCACGCAATTGCGGGGCAATCCGCTTCGTCTTCTCCAAATGGACAATCTTTTTTCTTTAAAATTATTAAAAAAAAAACAGTATTAATTTAATAAGTTATGACAATAACCCTAAAAAAAGTTAAGTTTCTTTTTTAATTTCTAGTCCAAAAAAATTGCTTTGTTTTTTTACATCTCAGAAATAATGCGTATAAAGTTTTGGATAGACATAGAATTTGTTAAGACATTCTCAAAAATCCTTAGAAAAATGTAAAAAAAAAACCATCTGTTATGTTCATGGAGGAAAATGCAAACTAATTGTGAAAACACATCTCAAAAACTTATCTAGCTTATTGAACATACATTTTTGCATTAAAATTTATTAACATTGTTCTAAGCTTTATTTCATAAAATTTGTGCAAAATTAAATTGATTTTAAAAATGTAATTGATCCATTTAAAAGATAAACAAATGGTATAATAGCGGAATGTCGCGAAGCATAGAAACTGTGGTTATGTAATGATGATTGCCTAAAATCAACAAAAAACAGCACTTTCTGGTCATTGCTCAGTGAGTTTATAAGAGTTAATTTTAATTAAAAATTGAGCTTAACAGCAACATAAATAAACAAAACACAAGTTGGAATATTCTAACGGTCCATCAATAAGCGTTTAAATACATAATTTTGGCAATTTAAAATGCAAAAAAATGGTGCTTTTAAATTGTTAAAATTCTGTATTTAAACGCTTATTGGTGGAGATTTAGAATATGTCAACTTGTGCTTTGTTTATTTATGTTGCTGGTAAGCACAATTTTTAATTAAAATTAACTCTAATAAACCCACTGAGCACTGACCAGAAAGTGCTGTTTTTTATTGATTTTAAGCAACCAATATTACATAACCACAGTTTCTATGCTTCGCGACATTCCCAGTTAAGTAATAGTACGAGAGCTGGCAACCAAAAACACACATCATCGAACGTTAACGTTGTCATGATTTTTTGTGCATTGCATTATTTTTAATATTTCTTAATTTTTGTCCAATACACTTTCAGCTCTAACAGGTTTTTTTTGTACATCATAAGTAGGATTTTTTTTTGAAGAAATAAAATAATATGTGCAAATATGAGCCTTAACACTGCCAGACTATGAAGTGAAAATTTTTAATTTTATGTAATCTGTAGACTTTTATGCGTAAAATAAGAAATGTTTATTACAGGGTTTTTTGTCCTTGGAAAGCACATTTGAAAAGTAATTAACCCATCAAAAAGGGTTGGCAGGGTTATAGCTCGAAGGTGCAAAAATCAATTTTGTTGTACGAAGAAAACGATCCCACTTATGATGTATTTACCTTTTTTAAAAAACGCTTCCTGTTTGGCCTGCCAGTTTGTTGGATTAAGAAAAGTAATATTAAATATTATGTTATATCAAAAAATCATGACATCGTTAATGATGTGGATTTTCATGTTGATAGCTCCTATACTACAGGGTGTTATTCTGTAGACTTTACTAGAGTTTTGCTCAGCTATGTGCAATTCGATTTCCATGAAAATTTCTGGAGTGACCATTTAAGAACTGTGCTTGCGACTGGTAAATACAATATTTTAATTGCTCTAATGGTTTTGCAGAAAATGACAGTAACTGTCGTACTTATCGATTTTTAGGTTAATAATTATTTTTTTTCGAAAAATCTGCATTATTTTACGTAACAATATTTTTTTACATTTTTAATAAACCTTACCATTGCTTTATAATCGATTTAATTAATTTAATAAGTTTTCCCAACATAGTCGGCTGATTTAGTCTTTGTTTAATTATTTTCTTAGGTAAGTGCTACAGATTTAAAAATATTCTGTGTTCTTATTGTGTTGACAAATTATGACAATCCTGATTTATTGTTAATAACGTCAAAAAAATGAGTGTCATAAGAGCCAAACAAATTCAACGCCTGCCTAAATAAACAAAAGAATCATTTCAGCCAGGTATTTTAAGAAACTTTATAAATTTATTCATGGCAAAGAACACTGGTATGCTCGAGGCTTGAATAAAATTCGTTCATTTCTGCGCATGACGTCATGTGGTATGAAACCAAAGCAAGAATCTAGTCACCTAGTTATTATTTTGATGTTCAAACATAAAAAATATGAAGCGTCTTAAATCTAGTCACCTAGTTCAAACTTGTTATTCATCTGACGTTTATATGTCAAGCAGTTTTAAATACATTTCAGCAAATTTTTTGGTGTTTTAAATTATTCAAAAGGTTTTTATTATTGTTATTGTTTATTGTTGTATAAACTGTTATTTTTAAACAAGTTTTTGAGTAAAGTAATTTGTGATTTTTTATAAACTACTTTACGATGATTTATTGTGCGGTAGCGAGTTTCAAAAGTGGAAACCATTTGGTTCTTACAAAAGGCAGCGACATTAATACTAATTATTACTAAAGTTTTCAAAAGGATGTGGACATGGCTAAAATATGGGTTATATAATGCTTGTGGAGAAAGAAAAAACGAAATTAACTTGCAAAAATGGTTTGTTATATTTGAATTCGTAAACCAGCTTTTCTGTTCAGTATTCACACAACAATACATTTTAATAATTGTAGAATAAAATTTTGTTTAAATAAATAGTAGCAGACCTTTCTATAACTGGACACTAAGGGTTCGCACATCTTTAAATAACAATAAAATAAAAGTAAAATCTGACATGTATTGGAAGACGTTTGTTTTGTGTATTTTGACGTTTCTACTGACGGACAAAGTGGATGTGACAGCAACCCTTAGAAATATAATTTCTGTGCATCAACCACACGACGTCACAAATGCTTGGTCAAGTAGGCCAAAAATGCGCGAGAACATACCGGATACTTTGCCATGAATTTATTCTAAAACAACGGAGATTCTTAATTAATATGTAAAAACTGATTTAAATGTAAAATAATAGATTTTTTGAAAAAAAATAAATATTACATGAAAAATGTAAAAAAATGCTAATGACTGTCGTTTTCTGCAATACTAATAAACCAATTGAAATTTTGTAGTTACGCACAGTTCTTAAATATTACTCCAGAAATTTTCATGGAAATCGAATTGCACACAGCTGAGCAAAACGCTAGTAAAGTCTACAAAATAACACCCTGTATAAAGTAAGACATGAAATTTTACCTTGTTGCATCTGAAATGGGGCTGCATACACCTTGGGGCCCATGTGGCATTCCCAGCACATCTAAACTGCGTACTAAGACAAGTATAATGTGAACAATCTTGCTCATCACTGTTATCCCAACAATCGTTCTTTCCATTACACAAATCAGATGGATGTACGCAGTTCTTATTGGCGCACTGGAATTGGCCCGGGTGGCATTCAAACTTAGGGCAATGCGCCGGTTCGTCAGAGCCGTCACCACAATCGTCTTGAGTGTCACATTTCCACCAGAAAGGAATGCATTTATAGGTTGATTTGCATTCGAAGTGACCGCTACTGCAGTTGGCTTTGCAGGACTTACCGTCTGTGTCTAAGGACGAAAATAGTTATTTTTCGCACATCGTTTATTAAAGACATTCATTAACGCACTCCAAATCGTTGATTAATAACCCCTATTAATGCATGGATATGAGCCCATAGTAACGCTCTTCTATGTTTAAAATTACTGTCTATGTTTCTACATTACAAATGTTAAAGTAGCTTTAATTACGGTTCAAGCAACAAAAACCAAAAGATATTAAATATTTACCGTTGGAAAGAATGAGAAGCAGATCCTTTTACCACATTTTAAGAAAATAACATTATTTTTATATTCACAATTAATAAAAGTTCGGTGACAGCTCGACTTCTTCTTCTTCAACTTTAATAAATTTGAATGGCCGAACTATTAACCAGTAAGTGTGTTAATAAGAGCGATTAATAAACGAGCGGTTTTACCAAGCGAGCGATCAGCGAGCTTGTTAATAAGTGAGATTATTAATCGCTATTTAACATACGAACTGGTTACAATGCTTTTTCGCACATCGTACATCATTATTAAATAAATTATAAAATAAAACAGTTATTTCACCAACCAACAGAAACAATGCGTCGGTCATTCAAATTTAATAAAGTTGAAAAAAAAAAGAAGAGCTATCACCCGACTTTTATTAATTGTGAATAGAAAATGAATGTTATTTTCTTAAAATGTGGTAAAAGAATCTGTTTATCATTCTTTCCAACGGTAAATATTTAATTTCTTTTGGTTTTTGTTGCTTGAACCGTAATTAAAGCTACTTTAACATTTGTAATGTAGAAACATAGATAGTAATTTTAAACATAGAAGAACGTTACTATGGGATCGTATCCATACATTAATAGGGGTCATTAATCAACGATTTGGAGTGCGTTAATGAATGTCTTTAATTAACGATGTGCACAAAATAGTTGTTAACGAGATGGGCTAGATCAGTGAATGGGTTAAAAGATACTTTTTGCAAACGTTGATTTTTTTTTATAAAAGTATACATTTTATAAGATACTTTTTGCAGTGATAATCCAATGCATTATTATTTGCAAGAAAGATGCCTATGTTTTATTTTATTAAAAATAGTTAAAATATAATTTTTTTTTAAATACGTGGGGGTATAAAAAATTGAAAAATGCATTTTGATACATAAAAATATAGTCTTTAATTCCATCAAGAATAGTTTTTTTCATAAAATCAATATTAGCCGAAATATAATTTTTTCTCAATTTTGGGGGTGCTTTTTACCCCCTTTTTATTGTACGATTTATTCTAAAAACAATAGGACTTGTCCCCTAAATAAGATTGATTTTTGTATGAAATTTCAAGTCGATCCGATAAACCGTTCTTGAGTTATTGTGGTAACAAATTTTGTTACAGACAGACGGACAAAATAAGTCTTAAAAAGTCATGAAACGAACGAATCTGCTAAGCTATTTGCTTTGGGAGGAATATTAACGATTAGAAAAGGTCCAACCCAACATAATATACTATTTGACACTTATTAAGCATAAAATTCAAGTTTTATAAAAAACTTCTTTTACTGTCCTAGTTTAAAAAAAATTAAAGCGCGCTCTAAGAAAACTCAAAAGTTCAGTGCTAAAATAACATGTTAACAACCCTTTATTACGAAAATTAACAGGCTAAATGTGCAAATATTCAGATCCAAATCTACCCCTATGTAAAATCCTGTAAAACACTTACCCAAAATGAAATTCTCAGGACAAGCACAAGTGTAAAAAGGCGCTTCATGCTTCAACAAACACAATGCTGAACAATTCGCTTTCTCACACGGATTTTCCACCTTAGGCTGTTTGTAAGGGTGCACTACCCTTACGTCCATTGGCCGATGCACTGTCGACAATAAGGAAACGCACTGGTCGTCCCCTCGGTATTTATGACACCTCTCAACGTTTTTAGTCTCCCAATCTGTCCAGTAAATGAAGTCCTCCCAAATATCTATTGCGAAAACGTGGTGAAGGCGAATAGAGGGTGTTTTGGTACGCGAGGCCACGTATTGAATGTTTTTACCATCGTAGTCCGAAACCGCGATGTAATCTTCGCGTGCGTCTGCCCAGAAAAGCTCGTTTGTTTCGTAAGATAAAGTTAAAGCGTTAGGCCCTAAAAAAATGAAAAGTCAATCTGTCCTAAATAAAAAAGGGACATCGACAAAACTCCGTATAAGGCCGCCATAGCCCAATTATTCTAATTAAAATTTGTAGGTTCCTTAGAAAAAAATCCCAACCAAGATCTGCTTATGTAGGATTGTAGGCACTACCTCCAGAAATATAAAAGAGAAAAATTCCCACAAAATTTCCGTGACGTTTAGCCGCCATCTTGCATAGAAGTGAGGAGTTAGTTTTTTGTTAATACCTAAACTATTCGGCACTTTTGAAAAAAGTTTTATAAAATTTTAGGAACATTATTTTAATAAGAATACAATCATTTTTAAAAAAATAATAAATCACCAATATTAACGATTCTATAGCTATAGAAAATCACCTTATTTTATCATAATCGTCTATCTTAGTCATAAAGTCCTGAAGCATAGATAGCAGCGTTCTCTGTAGGACCAAATTAGCACATTTTCAAAGTGCTATAGAATCGTTAATATTGGTGATTTATTTTTTTTTTAAATGATTGTATTCTTATTAAAATAATGTTCCTAAAAATTTATAAAACTTTTTTCAAAAGTGCCGAATAGTTTAGGTATTAACAAAAAACCAACTCCTCACTTCTTTGCAAGATGGGGACTAAACGTCACGGAAATTTTGTGGGAATTTTTCACTTTTATATTCCTGGGGGTAGTGCCTACAATCCTGCATAAGCAGATCTTGGTTGGGATTTTTTTCTAAGGAACCTACAAATTTTAATTAGAATAATTGGGCTAAAAATTAAACACTTAGTTAAAATTTCTTGGCCAATTTAAATGAGGTAAAATTTCAGCTAAATCAACAAAAAATAAATACTTACACCCCAGGCTATTATTAACGATAACGACAGCATTTGAGCCATCCATAGAGGCCCGTCCAATGTGAACCTTAGTTCCCCAATCAGACCAAAAGAATATGCGATGTGTCGGGTCCAAAGCTATCGCACGTGGCTCTTCTAATCCTTTAGAAATAAGGACTTTTCGAAATTTACCGTCGAGTGTTGATACTTCCAAAGTGTCCAATCCCTGTGGAAAATAGAGGGGAAAGTTGGAAAATTGTTGTTGCAATAATTAGTCAGAAGCATAAGTAAACATTTGAAACATAAATTAGTTTAAAATAGTTTCTGGTTTTTGCAAAAAAAAGCTTAAAAGAAGCAAGTTTTTGGGAGCAAAAATTGCAACTTTTTTAGTGCTTTTTCTAAGACAATTTATGCAAAAAATAGCAGGAAAAATTAAAAAATTGTTGATTCAATTTTAAGTCAGAAGATATGGGCAACATTTAAAAGAAAAATTATCTCAAAATCGCTTTTAGTTTCTGCAATGAAAAGTTCGAAAGATATCATATTTTTAGAAGCAAAAATTGCAACTTTTTTAATATTTTTTCTAAGGCAATATATGCGAAAAATAGCCGGTAAAAATTGAAATATTGTTGCTAAAATCTTTAGTCAGACGCTTTAATAATCATTTAAAGAAAATGTTACCTTAAAATTGCTTTTTTAAGAGTAAAAATTGCAACTTTTTTAGTATTTTTTTTTAAGGCGAAAAATAGCGTTAATATTGGAAGATTGTTTGCAATAATTACTCAGAAGCTTAAGTAAACATTTGGATTATAAATTATCTTAAAATCGCTTTTAGGTTGTACAAAAAAAAAATTCAAAAAGAAGCAATTTTTAAGGAACAAAAATTGCAACTTTTTTAGTGCTTTTTCTAAGGCAATTATTGCAAAAAATAGCAGGGAAAATTGAAAGATTGTTGTTGCAATAATTAGTCAGAAGCTTAAGTGAACATTTGGATTATAAATTATCTTTAAATCTCTTTTAAGTTTTGCAAAAAAAAGCTCGAAAAGAAGCGATTTTTTAGGAGCAAAAATTAAAACTTTTTTAGTGCTTTTTCTAAGGCAATTAATGCGAAAAATAGCGGAAAAACTGCAAGATTGTTGCTGCAATCTTCAGTCAGAAGCTTTAGTAATCATTTGAAAGAAAAGTTACCTTAAAATTGCTTTTAGTTTTTGCTAAAAAAAATCGAAAAGAAGCTTTTTAAGAGCAAAAATTGCAATTTTTTTAATATTTTTTTCTAAGGCAATTAATTTAAAAAAAATATATTTTACATATGCAAAACATGTATAATGCCATTGTTTATTTAAACTTACCTTATCGCACCAGTATAAATTCTTAGCAACCCAATCAACAGCCAATCCATCTGGATTTTGCAAAGTTGGCGAATGCAAAACTTCAACAGCACTTTGATTTTTCTTATAATCACACATCCGTTTTATAGAACTCCCCAAATTGGTAACATCCGACCAATAAATACACTGCGTAGCCCAATCATAATCAAGCGCAACGGCATTAGTCAAATTATGCGCTATCAAATTCGACGTCCCAATTAAATCAATCTCGCGAATGTAATATCTATTCGCCAACAATAAAGTGGCTTTAATACTTGAATTGGCTTCGCAGGATTGTGTAAGAGGGCTTTGAATGTAACCGTGTGCGCATGTGCATCGGTAAGAGCCTCGGGTGTTATGGCAAAGTTGGCTACAAGGGTGTGAGAGACACTCGTTTATGTCATCACAAAAATGGGGATCTTTTTTGCTCTTTTCGAAACCTGGGTTACATGAGCAGTTATAACCAATCGGAAGGTCAGTGCAAATGTGTGCACAAGGTGACGGTGTTGCTGAACATTCATTTATTCCTGAAATAAATGCACTTTTAAGGGCGATTTATAGAACGTTACGTTCACTTTACTTCGGCGTAACTTCACTTACGCGTAACTTAACAAATGCTTAATTTATAAATTGTAAAGTTACGTGAAATTGGAAACAGGTATGCGCATGTGTCTGAACTCGCGACTTCTGACTATTTACACCTGGGCGGTAGTTACGGAATATCGCTTCGTACGAAACCTACATAAGAAGACCTGCAGGTTTCGTACGAAGCGATATATTGTTAAACAATTCTTTAATAATTTAATAAAGACGATTATTTATATTCCGTAATCACCACCCTTGACAATAAGGGTGAATATCTGATTTTTGCGAATTTTGCGCATGATCGGCCAAGCTCGGCTTTTGACAGTACTACTTACAGCTAAATGAATCAGCAAAGTAGCGCTAAAGTGAAGTATAAATTTGCTAATACATTCCCATGTATTTTATTTAATTTTCTGTAAAGTTACGCCGAAGTAAAGCGGAAGTAAAGTAAAAGTAACGTTCTATAAATTGGCCTTTAAGCCTCACAATTTAAGTAACTTTAATAAGAAGAAACCATTTTTCCCCAATTTTTTTTAATAAACCTTTTGTACGAGGGTTGTCTTTTATAATTTGCATACAGACAAATACCAAGTGCCAAACAAACCCTTTAAGTTTATTAGGACTATACCAAAAGTTTTGTCAGAATACGACAAGTATTTTAGCCACAATAATTTTTTTAAGTTGTGTCGAGAAATTTTCTAGGCACAATTTTTGACTTTCAAAGAAAATTATTTTAACAACAATGTCTTGCCCAGTTGTTTTTACTTTTAGCAACGATGCACCACATCAGACTATTTCCTATTTCTTGAAATTCAAACATGGACCGCCCATCAGTCTTAGCGCCCATCCTAAGACAGCTCTACCAAAAACAGGCGTAGTGTCCCGGAAATACATGGATGCTTTACGCCATTTAAAACCCGTGGAAAATGCACAAGTGACACACCGCAAGATTAAGACATTCTAAGGCAATTAAATGACTCCAATTTACAGAATTTTACATAAACACTTGAATGTGAAAAAAAATTCTGTTGGACAGCCTAATTTTTTAGAGGCACAAAAGTAGACTTAGTGACCCAGAATTTTGAGTCTGTTCAGCAGTGGAATTTTATAAATCGCATACAATACCGCGACCAATCATGAATTTACATACAAAAATTAAAATAATGGACAATAAGCTTTTAGGCAGTTTTATGTAAAGAATACGCCAAAGAGAGGTTTCCTTGCAGCTCGCGAGGTTAACTAAAAAATGTACTGTGGCGAAACCACTTGTCGTATCTTAACAAAACTTTCGGTATAGTCCCAATAAACTTGAAGGGTTTGTTTGGCACTTGTGGTGCCGTTGGTGGCGCCGCCCCCTATTTGTCTGAATGCTAAATATAAAAGACAACCCTCGTAGCAAATAAATACTTACTACACTTATTCTCGTCGCTAAAGTCGCCACAATTATTATCTCCGTTACATAACAAAGTAGCATTGATACATACACCGTTATCGCAATGGAACCACCCTTCTTTTTGACAATATTCGACTTCAGCTTTGCGACATTGTTCCCCTTCGTCAGAGTTATCTCCGCAATGGTCTACACCATCACATTTATAAATATCCAGAATACATTTCTCATTTAGGCATTGAAATTCACCAGGAGAACATGAAGCGTGACAGTCTGATGGCTCGTCACTTCCGTCATTGCAGTCTTTGTCCCCATCGCAGAAATACACCTTTTGGAGAAGAAATATTGGTATTTTTTAAACATGATTTTGCCTTTCTAGATGTTGCTTAACGTTTTGTGAAAGTTTGGCGTAAAAATATTTAAAAACGGCCAAGTTATAGGGCGTTAAACTTTGAGAATGTCGAAGGTCACTTCAAGGTTAAGCAAAAACATGTAATAACTTCGCCATTTTTATGCATAACTAAACCAAATTTAATATTTCGTTTTTTTGGAAATTTCTTAAGGTGGTGTTAAAATTTGGCGTGAAAATAATCAAAAATGGCTGATTTATTACGTGTCAAGCAAAAGATGTCATAACGACGCCATTTTGAATCAAAATTAAACCAAATTTGGTATTCTGCCTTCTTAAACATTGTTTTGAATGTTTCTAAAATATGACTCAAAAATATTTAAAAATGGCTGAATTATAGCGCGTTAAACTTTGACAGCAGTCTAAGGTCACTCCAAGGTTATTCAAAAACACGTAATAGCGTCGCCATTTTTAATCACAATTGGACCAAATTTGGTATTTGGCGTTTTTAAACAACGCCCAATATGGTGAAGAAGTTTGATTTAAAAGTATTTAAAAATGATAGTAGGAGAGCGTGTCAAAAGTTGGGTTATTTTGCGCCATGTCTAAAAGTGCAAGATTTTGCTAAAATTTGAATTTTGGCGCCATTTTTGGGGGTAATTAAACCAAATTTGGTATTAAGCATATTTAAATATTGCCCAAGATTGTGTAGAAGTTTGATTTAAAAATATTTTAAAATGTCCGTAGGAGAGCGTGTCAAAAGTTGGGTTATGTTGCGCCGTGTTTAAAATTGCAAGGTTTTGCTAAAATTCGAATTTTGGGGCCATTTCTGGGGGTAATTAAACCAAATTTGGTATTAAGCATATTTAAATATTGCCCAAGATTGTGTAGAAGTTTAATTTAAAAATATTTCAAAATGACCGCAGAAAAGTGTGTCAAAAGTTGGATTATTTTGCGCCATGTCTAAAATTGCAAGGTTGTGCTAAAATTTGAATTTTGGCGCCATTTTTGGGAATAATTAAACCAAATTTGGTACATTGCCTCTTGAGACATTGCTTTAAGTGACCCTAAAGTTTGGATCAAAAATGTTAGTAAATGACAAAGTTACAACACTTCAAACTTTTTTTTTCTCCTGTAAAACTTACCTTACTAATGCAGTTGCCATCAGCGCACTGAAATTCATCAACACTGCAAGGATTGGGGCCACATCCACGGTCCTTATGCTCGTCTTCATGGTCACTACAATCACCTTCTCCGTCACATAACCACTCAACTGGGATACACTTCCCAGTCCCGTTGCATCTAAACTCGTTGTCAAGGCACGGCCTGGTTTGACAATGTTCTGTCTCATCAGTATGGTCCATGCAATCAGGATGTCCGTCGCATTGCCATGCGCGCGGGATACACTCCCCGTTGGCGCATTTGACTTGGTTAGGACGGCATGTTTGTTTGCAGTCCTTCTCGTCGCTGTGATCTGCGCAGTCTGGGACACTGTTGCATTTTAAGGCGGAGGGTATACATGTGGCATCGTCGCACATGAATTGATCTGTGCTGCAGTGCCCTCTGCAAAAAAATTGACAATTTTTATCAAATAGAAGGAGAGAAAAGCTTATACAAGGCTCCCGTACAATCCAAAAACCTAGTAACTCGAGTTAGTTAGTTTGTGTTTAAACAAAGATTGTGCCAAAACTGAAGGTCCAAGGTTAATACCAAAGCCATTTTTGGAAAGCTACATGTTTAAACTTTATAAAAATGGCTTTGGTTCTAACCCTAGACCCCTAGTTTTGGCACAATCTTCGTTTAAACACGAACTGTCAAAATAGACTTACTAGGTTTTTGAATTGTACGGAAGAAGGGTTGTTTTTTATATTGTGCATACAGACAAATACGGGGCGCCACCAACGTCACTACAAGTGCCAAACAATCCCTTTAAGTTTATTATAACCATACCGAAAGTTTTGTTAAAATACCACAAATACTTTAGCAGCAATAACTTTTTTAAGTTGTGACAAGAAAATTTTAAGGTCACAATTTTTGACTACTTTCAAAGAAAATTATCTCAACAACAATGTCTCGCCGAGTTGATTTTACTTTTAGCAACAATGCACCACATCAAGATCTTTTCCTGCTGCTTCTTAAAATTCAAACATGGACCGCCCATCAGTCTTAGTGCCCATCCTAAGACAGCTCTACCAAAAACAGGCGGAGTGTCCCGGAAATACATGGATGCTTTAGGCCAGTTAAAACCCGTGGAAAATGGACAAGTAACACACCGCAAGATTAAGACATTCTAAGGCAAATAATGACTCCAATTTAAAGGATCTTACATTACAGTTGAATGTGAAAAAAAAATTCTGTTGGGCAGCACAATTCTTTAAGGAGGCACAAAAGTGACCCAGAATTTTGCGTCTATTCGGCAGTAAAATTTCATAAATTGCATACAAAACCGAGAATGATGACCAATCATGAATTTACATTAAAAAAAAAGTAAATAAAAGCTTCTAGGGGGTGTCATGTACAGAATAAGCCAAAAAGAGGTATATGTTTCCTTGCAGTTCGCGTTAACTAAAAAATTTACTGTGGCGAAACCACTTGTCGCATCTTAACAAAACTTTCAGTATAGTTTTAATAAACTTGAAGGTTTTGTTTGGTACTTGTGGTGCCGTTGGTGGCGCCCCCTATTTGTCTATATGCTTAATATGAAAAACAACTCTCATAGTAATGTTAAAATATTTTCTTGGACCATATTTTTTAGCATTTACCTGCAATTTGCTTCATCAGAACTGATTCCAAAAGGACCATCGTCATTACAATCATTATGGCCATCGCATCTTGCTTCCATACTTATGCACTCCCCGCTTGAACACCTAAACTGTCGTATATCGCAGGATTTTTTAGTATCGGAAGTATCAGTGCAATTTGTCTCGTCTGAATTATCCCAACAGTCATTTTCTCCGTCACAAAACCAATCTTTATGTATACATGCAGTTGTGTTTGCGCATTTTACAACATTAGTGTCTGTAGTGTCAGGATAGCAAGTGTTGTTTGGACAGTTTAACTCATCAGTATGGTCGGTGCAATCAGGGTCTTTATCGCATACAAAACTCTGAAAATAATGCTTTTAATGTAGGCCAAAATTGGTAATTTTGTACCTTGTTAAAAAAAATATAACAGCCAGTTATTTATGTGCGGTTAGAACATTTATTTAGGAAGCTAAATGCACACAAATAAGAGTTTAGGGTTGTCGTGGTAGCCCCCCAAAAAGCTCCCTTTAATTTGTAACATTAAATGTCAAAGGTTTTTTTAATCCGTAAATAAATATATTTTTTTTTATTTTATTTATTGCATTAAATTTAACAAATTGGTACAAAATAGGATTTCAAAAAACATTGTGAAAAAATTATTCCTCTAAAAAAATTCCTTTGCCCCCTAAATAGCCCCCGAAGAGTAATATTCAATTATGTTGGATTTACACCAAACTTTGCAAACAGATGCAAAATAAAGTTCTATACTTCTACTAATTTTCATTTTTAAATTTCCTTTAAACGAAATAAAGAAATTTATTTAGAAAAAAAAAATTGAGTTTAAGTTTTAAATTGTTTTGTATAAATGTAAACGAAAATATTTTTTAAATGTGACGTTATATTATAATGTTAATTATGATATTAATAAATACTTTAAACTTTGAGTATTTCTTTGGGGTCATAGGGAGAAAAGAAATTTTTTTGCAGGAACAATTTTTGCAGAAATCTTTTAAAATCTTATTTAGCACCTATTTGTAAAATTTGGTGCAGATCCATCGTGATCAAGGGGCAATTCAATGAAAGAATGTAAATTTTTTTAAGAATTTGTTTACAATTTGTGAAGAATTAGTTAAAAATTGGCACAACTTCTTAAGAATTTGTAGAATTTGTTAAGAATTTGTTGAGAATTTTTAGAATTTGTGAATTAGTGTACACAATTTGCCCATCCGATTTGCCCCTCGATCGTGATCTAATGTTGCAAATTAAAGGGGCTTTTTGGGGGGCTACCACGTCAACCCTAAACTCTTATTAGTGTGCATTTTGTAGATTAAGCTTCCTGAATAGATGTTCTAACCGCACATATAAAAAATCTGGTTATTATACATTTTTAGCAAGGTAAAAAAAAATTATCAGTCTTGGCCTAATGTATTTTTGCCTTTTTTTAGTTTAAAAATTTAAATTAACTATGTCAGAAATCGAACTGTATTTTGTTATTCTTCTGTATTAAATTTCTGAATTTGGCTTCCTGAATAGATGTTCTAACACATTTAAAAATCTGGAAGTTATATACAGGGTGTCCCAGAATTGGCGCACCACCTGTATGGTACGCTGTTAAGGCATGCCTAGGGATTCCAGGAAAATTGTTAAAAAAAATCCATCTGTTATATTCATTGAGGAAAATGCGAACAAAGTTGCTTAAATTCGGCAACACAGTCTAGGATAATACTACATAGTCTAGGAAAATAAATCTAAAAATCCCATCCATGAGTCTTGATTATACACTTTTGTACTAAATTTTTATTGACATTGTTGCCAGCTTATTTCAAGAAAATTTTGTAAAATTAAATTGATTATAAAAATGTTATTTGACCATTTTAAAGAAGAAAAATTGGTGAAATGGTTTAAGATAGACTGCAGCTTTGTATTAAACCATATTTTTCGTTAATACGTGCTGTTGTTTTTAAGGTATATGCGTTTAAAGTTTTGCACTTTGGGGCCTCATATCTTCGAGGGTGTATGAGATGGATTTTTTTTGACATTTTTCTGGGGATCCCTGGGCATGCCCTAACAGCGTACCATACAGGTGGTGCGCCAATTCTGGGACACATTTCTTGCAAGTTAAAAAAATATCAATTTAGAGCTAATGTATTTTTGCCTTTTTTTTTTAGTTTAAAAATTTAAATTACCTATTTCAGAAATCAAACTGTTTTTTATTGTTCTTGGCTTCTAAATTTCTGCTATAATAAATACACTTCTAAAAACAATATTTTAAAGTTAAAAAATTAAACAAATGTACAAACCCTGCTAAAAACCTAAACTTTCTCAAAAACTACCCTTACCTTAAAAATGCACTCTCCATTACCACATCTAAAATGCGTAACATTATTACAAGAACAATTTATCTCATCGCTAGCATCTCCACAATCATCTACCCCATTACAAGTACTATTTCCGGTAATGCACCTCTTATTCTTGCACTGGAACCACCCTACAGGGCACACCCTTTCCTGACAATATGCTGGGTCTTCATCAGATCGATCAGTGCAATGTGATATGCCATCGCAAGTCAGTTTTATAGGAATGCAAAGTAGACCGTTAGAACAACAGAACTGATTAGGGGTTGCTGTAAGGGTGGTTTTATTTAAGGGTGTGTCGTAGCATCGGATACCATCTTCAGCGAGAGTGTGACCGTCGTGGCATGCACATTGGACTTTACCTATTAAGGGAGGAAAATAAGTTATAAAAGTTTCAGTATAATCAAAATCGGGAATAGTTTTTTTTCTTTTCTTTTGAATATTTTTAAAAACTTTAATGAGTTCTAGCAAAACAACCAAAAGCAAAAAATCTGATTACAGTTTTGTTTTTTACGCCCTTTAATAAGTTTACAAACATAGTTTAAGGTACAATTTATTTTTTTGCCTTATTTCTATCCAAGGGGTAAGGGTGCAAATATTTTTAGTTTTTTTATTGCCACGGCCACAAATATTTTTTGCCACCAATGAAAACTCGCACGTTTGTGTAAAACAAGCTGCTGAATCCGAATCTGGCACTTAAATATTTGTAACGCGTTTAGTTTTATTGCTACGAGCTTTTTAAAGCAGCCTTTTATAGATTTTCTAAAATTTAGAGAATTTTAAAAAGTTCTAGAAAAAAAATTAAAAGACTTGAAAAAAATTGGATAACAGTTTTGTTTTATACGACTTTTAATTAGTTTAAAAATATTGTTTAAAAAAAATTATTTTTTCTAAAGTTTTCCTCATTTTTTAGCAAGGGGTAAGTTCCAAATATTGTCAGCTTCTTAAGGCAACCTTAAACGCAACACCCTTTTTTTTGTATGCTAATTGGCGACAAATTTGTTTAGGAAAAAAACTTAATGCAGATTTGAAATCCAATGCATAGTTTACAGAATAAGTTTCATTAAAATCGGAGAAAAAAATATTTCTATAGGAATTTTTAAAAAATTTCTAAAATTTAGAAAATTTTAATAAGCTTTAGAAAAAAAATTAGACAACTCAGAAAAAAATCGATTACAGTTTTGTTTTATGCGCCCTATAATGAGTTTAATAATATAGTTCAAGAGATACAATTTTTTTTTTAATTTTTCACCAAGGGATAAGGGTCCAAATATTCTAAGTTATTTTATTGCCACGACCACAAATATTTTCTTCCACCAATAAAAACTTGCATGCTTATGTAAAACAAGCTGCTAAATTTGAATCTGACAATTAAATATTTGTAACGTTTTTAGTTTTATTGCTACGAGCTTACAAAGGCAACTTCAAACGCGACACTTGTCTTTAAAGTGCTCTAACTTTCAAATAAAATTTTTTAGTAAAAAAACCAAATGCAGTTTTGCAATAAGTGCATAAAAGTAGTCTACAGAAGTTTTACTAAAATCAAAAGCAAAAATATTTTTTTTAAATCAAAATTTTCCAAAATTTAGGTAATTTTGATGAGAGAAAAAATTAGGCGACTCAGAAAAAATTCGATTGCAGTTTTGTTTTATGCGCCCTATAATGAGTTTAAAAACACAGTTTAAAAGATACTATTTTTTTTTTCATTTTTTACCAAGGCGTAAGGGTCCAAATATTTTCAGTTTTCTTATTGCCACGGCCACAAATATTTTTTGCCATTTATGAAAACTGGCATGCTTATGTAAAACGAGCTGCTGAATCCGAATCTGGCACTTAAATATTTGTAACGCTTTTAGTTTTATTGCTACGAGCCTCCAAAGGCAACTTTAAACGCGACACTCGATTTTCTTGTGGTCTAACTTGTAAAACAATTTTTTAGGGAAAAAACTAAATGCAGATTTGTAATCTGCTGCATAAAATAAGTCTACAAATAAAAATAGGTTTTACTAAAATCGAATGGAAAAATATTTTTTTTTTAATTTTCGAGATTTTTCAAAATTTAGACAATTTTGATGAGCTCTAGAAAAAAAATTAGACGACTCAGAAAAAAATCAATTACAGTTTTGTTTTATACGCAATATAATGAGTTTAAAAACATAGTTTAAGGAATAGTATTTTTTTTTTAAATTTTGTTCATTTTTTACCAAGAGGTAAGGGTCCAAATATTTCCAGTTTTTTTATTGCCACGGTCACAAATATTTTTTGACATGAATAAAAACTGGCATGCTTATGTTAATAGAGCTGCTAAATCCGAATCTGGCACCTAAATATTTGTAACGCTTTTAGTTTTATTGCTACGAGCTTCGAATGGCGACTTCAAACGCGATACTTGTCTTTAAAGTGCTCTAACTTTCAAAAGAAATTTTAAGGAAAAAAACTAAACGCAGATTTGCAATCTACTGCATAAAAATGGTCTACAGAATAAGTCAGAAACAATTTTTTTTTCATTAGAAATTTTTAAATGTTAAAAAAATTATATTCAACTTACCAGTAGCAGTAAGGGTGCACAATTCATCGCAATTTCCATTATTTCTCAAACAAGGGTTTCCAAAACAATAATCAGTATCATTAGCGACAGTTACAATACCCATTGGTCGTGCTACATCTCTTCTTAACCAAACAACGTTTTGCCCCGTTAGTTTGTCAGCTTGCAAAACTGCGTGTAACATCCAATCAGTCCAATAAACATAATCACCGTAAACGGCCAAAGCAAAAGGGTGTTGTGGGGTTATTTTGGCTAAAATAACTCGCCCTGTTCCGTCGTATTCACAACGTTCGATTTTATCTAAACGGGCGTCGCCCCAATATAGTTTTTGAGCTTTGTGATCCAATGTTAAAGCGTTTGGCATTCGGATATCTGTTGTTATTATTGCCTTTTGGTCAAAACCTGTTAAGAAAAGAGTTATTTTTACTGTTTAGCATTTTAATAGGCTACAAAATAAAATTTATAAAAATGTTTTTTTCGTACGAGTTTTTTAAATTTTGATAACTTTGATGTGCTCTAGGAAAAAAACCAAACGATGTGGCAAAAATCCAATTATATTTTTGTATTTTACGTCTTTTAATTAGTCTAAAAACATTGCATAAGCCAAATTAGTTTTATAGACATTTTTCTAATTTTTCTCAGAAATTTTCCCCATCTTTTACCAAGGGGAAAGTGCTTTAACTCGCAAAACAATTTTTTTTAGAAAGAAACTAAATGCAGTTTTGCAATCTACTGCATAAAATATAGTCTACAAAATAGGTTGTATTAAAATCTGAAAGAAAAATAATTTCTTTTAAATTTTTTTAAAATTCTAAAATTTAGACAATTTTGATGAGCCCTAGAAAATTTACAGACTTAGAAAAAATTAAATAGCAGTTTTGTTTCAAACGACTTCCGTTTAGTATAAAAGTATAGTATAAGGCAAATTAAATTTTTTTAAATTTTTTGTAAAGGGTAAGGGTCCAAATATTCTCAGTTTTTTTATTGCCACGACCACAAATAATTTTTCCTATCAATGAAAAATGGCAAGCTTATGTAAAACAAGCTGCTAAATCCAAGTCTGGTACTTAAACATTTGTAGCGCTTCTAGTTTTATTGCTACGAGCTTTTGAATACAACTTCAAACGCGACACTTGATTTTCTTTAAAATGCTCTAATTAAGTATTTAATTTTTTTAAGAACAATCCAAATGCCGATTTGTAATCTACATTTTAAAGGTAGCCTACAAAATATGTTTTATTTAAATTGGAAACAGTTTTTTTTACACAATAAAATTAAAATTTCTTTAAATTTTATTTTGATGAGCTCTAAAAAAAACCAAAAAAATGGGAAAACTCAGATTACAGTTTTCGCTTGTACTCACTTTTTAAGTCTAGAAACATACAGGGTGTCAAACATAAACGCGATGGTACGTTGTTGGGGCATGTCTAGGAACCCCCAGAAAATTAAAAAAAAATCTATCTCATATAACCTTGGAGATATGAGGCCTCAAAGTACTAATTTTTAACCGCTTATATCTTGAAGATAAAAGCACATATTAACGAAAGAAATGGCTAAATACAAAGGCACAATCTAAATTAATTCACCATTCGTTTATCTTTTAAATGATCAAATTGCATTTTTATAACCAATTTAATTTTACAAAAATTTCATGAAATGAAGACAACAATGTCAATGTGATCTAAACGCAAAAATGTATGGTCAAGAATCTAGAGCATTTAAGATGTGTTTTACAAACTGTGTTGCCGAACTTATGCAACTTGCAACTCGATGAATATAATAGATGGATTTATTTTGACAATTTTCTAGGGATCCGTGAGAATGCCCCAAGAGCGTACCATTGAGTTTATGCGCTATTTTTTGAACACTCTAGACACAATATTTTCCTAATTTTTTCACAAGCTTAAAAAGTTCTTAAAAATCGACTTACCAGTTAGATAAGCCCGTTCAACAGCAGGTTTATGGGAATTCCAATTAGTCCAGTACATTCGTTGTCCACAACTGTCAATTGCGATACCTCGTGGCTTATCCTGATTTCTTAACTTGACCACGGTTTTTACGGCAGAAGAATTGGTCATATTATTGTTTAATAAAACCTTATTTATTGTGGCGTCGTTGTTACAAGTCCAGTACAAAGCTTGACTTAAAGAATCGTACGCTAGTCCTTCTACTGAGCCTTGACGTTCGACGATTATGTTATGGTCGGAACCGTTGAAGAAAACTGAATTGATCGAACCGCGCTGAATGTCCGAATAAAATAAACGTTGGTGTTTAAAACTGAACGCTAAACCTATGGCATTTCTTAACAAAGTAGAGTTTTTAATGCTAGGATGCGGCGCATTGTGAATATTCTGATCAGTCGGTAACTTAATCGAGTCAATCGAAACAACTTTAGAGAACATGACAAAAGTTTCGTATGGCTCGCAACTTTTCCCGTCTTTTTTTAACCTTCCGTGAGAGCACACGCATACAGGGTGGGTACCGTTAAAAAGGCAAAGTTGCTCGCAATCTCCGTTGTTAAGAGCGCATGCGTTTGTGCCCTTTTGTTTGCGTTTGGAGAAGATTTGTATGTCTTTTAATGAGTCGCTTATGTCGTTTAAGAGGACGGTGTAGTTTGATAAGTCTGAGGTTGGTGCTACTTTTATGCTACCTCGTATGTGAGTGCTGTAAAAGAAAATTATATTTTGGATTTTTTGGACAACAGTTTGTTAGATTATTGTTGTGAGATTAAATTTATTTTTGCGATTTTTTAAGACAATAGGTTTACACTGAAAGAATAACAAAAAACGTATTTTTAAACTTGATTAAAGGAAAAAATTAAACAGTTAGGTTAAATAATTCAAAAATATACTTTAGGCAGACCTTTTATCAAGGGGCTAACCGGTGGTCAAAATCTGTACACCAATTTTCACAAAAATAAAGTAAAATATTCCTTAAATTCCCTCAAATTTCTTAAAATTACTCCAAATTTCTTTAAATTTTCTTAAATTTCTTTTAATAGCGTCATTCTTTTTAAATTCCCTTAAATGTTTTTAAATACCGTTAAATTTCTTCAAATTTCTCCAAATTGCTTAAAATTCCCCTTAAATTTCTTTAAATTTCCTCATATTTTTTCAAATTACTCTAAATTCTCTCAAATTTCCCAAAATTCTATAAATTCCCTCCTTAAATTTTTCCAAATTGCTGTAATTTTTCCTAAAACTTATTTAAATTGCTCCAAATTCCTTTAAATTTCCTTTAATTTATTTATATTGCCTCAAATTTCTTTAAATTTCCTCCAAATTTCCTAAAATTTTCAAAATTCCTTTATATTTCCTAAATTTCTCCCAAATATTTCCAAATTTCTATATGTTGCCTGAAATTTCTTTAAAATTTGCGAAATTTTTCTTTATATCACTACAATTTTTTAAAATTCTGCTTAAATTTCTCCAAATTGTTTTATATTTTCACAAATTTCTCCAAATAGCATTAAATTCCCCTTAAATTTCTTGAAATTTTCTCATATTTGTCCAAATTGCTAAAAATTCCCTCAAATTTATTTAAATTCCCTCAAATTTTCCAAAATTCTATAAATTCCCTCCTTAATTTTTTCCAAATTGCTGTAAATTTCCTAAAAAATTTTTAAATTGTTCCAAATTCCTTTAAATTTCCCTTAATTTATTTATGTTGCCTCAAATATCTTCAAATTTTCAAAATTCCTTTATACACCCTAAATTTTCCTCAAATATTTCCAAATTTCTTTAAATTCCCTCAAAAGTCTTTTAATTTACCAAAATTCTTTAAAATTTTCTTTTTATTGCTACATTTTTTAAATTCCCTCCTTAAATTTCTCCAAATTGCTATATAGTTCCTCAAATTTCTCCAAATTCTATAAAATTCTATCTAATTTCTATATATTGTCTCAAATTTCTTTAAATTCCCTCAAATTTCTCAAAGTTTCACCAAAATTTCCTTAAATTTCTCTAAATTGTTTTAAATTTCCTCAAATATTTCCAAATTCCTTTAAAGTTTCTTAAATTGTTATATATTGCCTCAAATATCTTTAAATTTCCTCAAATTCCCTCAAAATTCCACCAAATTCTTTTAAATTCTCTGATTTTATACACAATTCCTCCACCGGATTTCCCTCGCTTAATATAAAAAAAGGGCCATATTTAATTCAGATTTACTTACGAATCAATCCAGTACAACTTATCCTCCAATAAACTCAACGCTGAAGGATGTTCAAGCGTCTGATTGAAAAGCACAACATGGCCACTTCCGTTGTACCCAATCCGTTCAATAGTATTCGAATACCCGTTACCATTGACACAGAAATATATAACTTGGTTCACAGAGTCTAAAGCTACGTCTACGATACCAACAGAGTTGGTGACTAGTAGTTTTCTGTTTTGGCCATCTAAAGTGGCAAGTTCCATCCTAGGTCCACCGGCCCAGACTAAAAAGCCACGTTCTGGGTCAACAGCGATTGCTGACGGTTTACCTACTTCTTGGGAGAGAAGGACGTGTTGTTTGGACCCGTCTAAACGCGATACCTAAACAAGAAATGGGTTAGATCTTTGAGTGGGTTAGAAGTTACTCTTTGCAGATTTATTGGATACTCTTCGCAGTAATAAAATTTAAAAAAAAATAGTTTTATAGCAAAAAAAAAAATTAAAAAAAGTTTTGCCGCTCTTGGGACTCGAACCCGAGCAGTCCGGCTGAGAGGCAAAAATCTAACCACTAGCTACCGACGCTATGTAATTAAGATCGATTATACGCGACAAAAACTTAGCTTTGTATTGTTTCATTTGTTTTATATTTTTTAAAGGACTACTACGTTTTTCTTTTGTTTTCATTCTAAACGACGCATAAAGTCCCATTCTAAGTACATTTTCAACTTTTATTAATTGCTTTTTCTCATTAACGCGTAGAGTTATAAAAAAAATTTTGATGAATTTTGATAGGTTTTACCAATATTTAATTTAGTTTGAAATATTTTTTAAATTAATTTTATAATAACTTCGTTATAATTTTTTTTAACTTTGAAAATTGATTTTAACAGTTTTATGATTACCCGATTTTTTTCAAAAACAATAGGGCTCTTCCTTTTGTGAAAAATAATTTTTCCAGAAAATTTGAACATGATTGGAGCATGCGTTCTTGAGATATCGTGCGCCCAAGAAAGTGTGACATACAGACGGACGGATTTTTTGAAAGTTGTTCAAAATTTGATGAAACGCACGAATCTTCAAAAATTTTTGCTCTACGACGAAAATTGACGATTTTAGGATTTTCGGATCGAATTTATAACACTCTTCGACTTTGTCTGCGAAGAGTATAATAAGGAAATGCTTACAAAAAAAATATTTTTGAAAATAATGATTTGCAACATAGTTTTTGTGATAAATTTATAATGCACATTATTAAGTATTTTTAGTAAACGTTTAAATACATGGGCGCCCCCAAGATTTGATTTTTTAATACCGAAAAGTTTGTTAGGATACGACAAGTATTTTAGCCACAATATTTTTTTTAAAGTAGGGTTTTCAAAAAAATTTGTATGCTACGTTCTAAGATAATTATCTGTCTTGTCGAGTTGATTTTTGCTTTTAGCGACGATGCACCACATTACCACCATTTCCTGCTAATTCCTAAAATTCAAACATGGACCGCCCACCAGTCTTAGCGCCCATCCTAAGACAGCTCTACCAAAAACAGGCGGAGTGTCCCGGAAATACATGGATGCTTTGCGCTGTTAAAACCCGCGGAAAATGCACAAGTGACACACCGCATATTAAGACATTGTAAGGCAATTAAATGTCTCAAATTCAAAGAATATTACATAAACTGTTAATTTTGAGAAAAATTATTTTCTGGTGCACAGGCTAATTTTTTAGAGAGGCACGAAAGTAGAACCAGAATTTTGAGTCTGTTCGCCAGTGGAATTTCATAAATCGCATACAAAACCGAATGACCAATCATGAATTTACATAAAAAAACGAAAATAACCGAGAATAAGCTTGTAGGGGGTTTCATGTAAAGAATAAGCCAAAAGGAGGTATACCGCGTTTCCTAGCAGCTAACGAGGTTAACTAAAAAATGTACTGTGGCGAAACCACTTGTCGTATCTTAACAAAACTTTCGGTATAGTTGTAATAAACTTGAAGGTTTTGTTTGGCACTTGTGGTGCCGTTGGTGGCGCCCCCTATTTGTCTATATGCAAAATATAGAAGACAACCCTTGTATTATGCACATTATAAAGAATTTTTTTAAAAGTTTAAAAGCATTGCTATTTTTGGAATATTTGAATTAAAAAAAAGGGCTTTTTGGTGACACTTAAAAAAAATATTTTTGAAAATAATTTGACTTGCAAGAAACAATTTCTTCATAAAGCAATTTTACACATAATAATTAAAAATTTAAAAGAATTGTTACTTTCGAAAAGTGGTAAATTCAAACTGCTTAAAAAAGGGCTTTTTATATTTGCGTTCTATAATATGCATATTATGAAACCCGAAATTTGGTTTTTCAAAGTTTCTGAATTGCTTCATTATTAAATCCAAAATTGTATTTTATTGGTTGGTTTTCCTGATGCAAAAAGATGAATTCTTTTCTTGCAAGGTACTTTTTATTTACAAATTTTACTATTAAAATCAATCGGGGGACGTAGTTTTTTTGTAGAGGGAATAACTAGAAGAATTGAAGAAACGATATCAATGGTTACATTTTCTCAAAAACGCCTATTCATTTAGTATTAAATGAGTAAAGTTTACAAATGTCATTATTCAATATGTCTAACTTATTTTTTACTTCAAAATGTCAATGTTATGCTATAAGGTTGGTCATAAAAACAAAATTTCATCTTAAGTTTTTAATTCAAATTAAAAATGCTTTTTAATGAAGCAAATATAAAAAATAGTATAAAAAACTCGTTTTATAAGGCGTTTTTTATCACTTGTCCATTGGAAAACTCGCCGCTACGCGGCTCTTTTTCCGAACCTGGACGCGTGCTAAAAAACGTTCCTTATAAAACTCTATGTTTTAATATACTATTTTGGTGAATTAAGTCAAAATCTTACCTCAATAACGCTACGCTTCCAATCACCCCAATACATATTCCCAGCGATCCAATCAACCGCCAATCCAGTTATCCAATCATCGGTACTAGTTTCCATCATTTCACTCTGCTCGATTAAATATTCCCTCATCGTTCCATCTCTCTTTATTTTCGTCACAGAACCATGATCACTATCAATCCAGAATATGGCATCATGTGAAGCCATAAAATCTATGGCAGTTGCCATGGAGACACGGGAAATAGGACCCAAAACCTGAGTGACGTTACTGCCATCTAGGGGGATCCCGCGTATTTCCCAGTTTATGGAATAAAAGAGGAATTCTGAAACTCCGACGCATTTTGATGGGTTAGATGGGTCAATTGTGTAGCCTGTCGCGCATTTACAAGCGTAAGTTTGGGGGCCATTTGGGAGGCAGAGGTGGGCGCAGCCCCCTTTGTTTTTACCGCATGGATGACTTCCTTAAATGACAAAATATGAAAAATATCAGTGGGGCAGTTTGGCCTTTTTAGAACAAAAATACTAGAGCATGGTAAAGAGAAAATATGTATGTAAAAAAGAAAAATAAAAGCGTGAAAATATACTGTTGTCTTTGATAAAAAAATGTTGAGAATATTTGAACCCTTACCCCTTAGTTCAAAAAGGGGTAAATTTTGAAAAAAATAGATTTGCCTAAAACTATGTTTTTATGCTTATATCAAGTCGTACAAGACAAATCTGCAATCGGTATTTTTCCAAGTGCTTTCGTTTTTTTGCTAGTGCTTTTCAAAAGTATCCAAATTTTAAAATTTTTAAAAAAGCTCTGCAAACTAAAATTTTTGGATTTAACAAAAATGTTGTCTCCGATTTGAATAAAACTTATTTTGTAAACTCCTTTTTGGCTATAGAATACAAATTTGCATTCGTTTCTTTGCTAGAACTTTTTAAATGTAGTAAAATTTCATAAATTTTCTTGTAAATTTTCAAAAACCCACTGCAAAAAAAAATTGTCTTCGAATTAAGTGAAACTTATTTTATAGACTACTTTTTGGCTGCAGAATACAAATCTGCTCTTGGTTTTTTTTAACGTTTTTGCAAATTAGAGCACTTTGAAAAAAAAATGATGTCGCATTTGGAGTTGCCCTTAAAAGCTCATAGCAAAAAAACTAAAAGCGTTGGAGCTATTTAAGTGCCAGATTCAGATTCAGCACCTCGTTTTGCATAAGCATTGATAGCACTTGTTTGTGACAAAAATTATTTGGGACCGTGACATTAAAAAAACTGAGAATATTTGGACCCTTACCCCTTAGTTTAAAATGGGGTAAATTTTGATAAAAATAGATTTGTCTGAAACTGTGTTTTTATGCTTATTGCAAGTCGTACAAGACAAATCTGCAATCTGTATTTTTTCAAGTGCTTTCGTTTTTTTGATAGAGCTTTTTAAAAGTAGACAAATTTAAAAAAAATTCCAAAAAAGCTCTACCAAAAATATTTTTGTCTTCGATTTAAATAAAACTTATTTTGTAAACTACTTTTTGGCTATAGAATACGAATCTGCATTTAGATTTTTTTTAAAAAAATGTTTCTGCAAATTAGAGGTGGACAAAAATTGGGTGTCGCGTTTGAAGTTGTCTTTAAAAGCTCATAACAAAAAATACGTGACATAAAAAAAAATCCTTTACCCCTTTATTTAAATTTTGCTTGACAGTAAATGTAATTTAATTTCTAAAAACAGTTTTAAGAGAGCTTTCTCTCATCAGTAAGGCAAATTGTGTTTCTTACCTAAAAATACAAATTAACACAAAAATCTTACCTTTTTGTAGTTCAGGATCATAGATTCTCAACGAAAGAACTCCAGACGTCCCGTTTCTTAAAACAACGTCATCTTCACCCGATGTTTTGTTAACTTTATGAATGCTTTGTTCGTCATCGTCAGCATAATAAACAAAACCATCATAAACAGTGGCTACAGACACTGATATTTGGTGCGATATGTTTAATTTTTGTACGTCCCCACCGGTAAAAGAACAGTAATAGATTTCATATCCATCTACCCAATAAAGGCGATTAGATTCGTTGTCGATAGATAGACTTTTAGCATTTGCGTCTGTACGAATATTTATTATTTTGTGATCTGTACCGTCCATTGCTGAGGTCTCGATTTTATGCGATTTACTGTCGGTTGAAATCCAGTATAAACGACCTAAGAAATAGGAAAATTTGATTTATTTGCTTCAAGAAATTAATATAATTTTTAGATGAGTTTTTAAAAACCAAAGATTTTATTACATTTATATGTACAGAATTAGGAAATGCAAATTTCGGGATCGGGATTCAATCCCGGGATTGATTTTTTGAATCCCGGGACTGAATCCCGATCCCAAAAAATAATTTTTACTCTTATTTTAGAGAATAAACATCAATTAAAATGGTATGAAAAGCTAATAAATCAAATATTAAGTGTCGAAAGCACTCTAGCAAAAAAATACATGACAAATAAATAAAAATAATTAAATTTTAAATTCATCCTACAATTTAAAAAAATTAAAAGCTCCGTTTATTGTTAGATTTTTTAGTCAAAAGGAAAAAAAAGTCACTGAATACTGTTTTCTGCATTGTAATGTTTTTTTCAAAAATGTAAAATTAATTTAAAGAAAAAATATTTTTTCGGGATTGTTTCGGGACTGAAAATCAAGTCAATCCCAGGATTTTGGGGGGATGTTGCGAAGCATAGAAACGAAAAGTGGTTATGTACTGTTGGTTTCCTAAAATCAACAAAAAACACCACTTTCTGGTCATTGCTCAGTGGGTTTATAAGAGTTAATTTTAATTAAAAATTGTGCTTAGCAGCAACAAAAATAAACAAAGCACAAGTTGACATTCTAAAGGTCCATTAATAAGCGTTTAAATACAGTTTTGGCAATTTAAAATGCAAAAAATAGTGCTTGTTAATTGCAAAAATTGTGTATTTAAACGCTTATTGGTGGATCTTTAGAATATGTCAACTTGTGCTTTGTTTATTTATGTTGCTGATAAGCACAATTTTTAATTAAAATTAACTATTATAAACCCACTGAGCAATGACCAGAAAGTGCTGTTTTTTGTTGATTTTAGACAATTAGCATTACATAACCACAATTGCTATGCTTCGCGACATTTCCCATTAAGGTTGTTCAAAATTCGATGAAAAACACGAATCTGCAAGAAGTTTTGCTCTACGATGAAAATTGACGATTTTAGGATTTTCTGATCAAGTGCAATATACTCTTCGGACCTAGTCTTGCGAAGAGTATAATAATTATTCTACATTTTGGTTTGTAGAATTAATCGTTAAACGTATTACGATTTATGCCTTTGTACAATGTTTACATGAAAGCTAAGAATAAATTCCTCTTGGATGATAGCTTTATTTGTATTAAAATTATATCATTCACTTTTAATTACATAAAACCTATTTTTTTTTTTGACATATTTTAACTATGAATCGAAGCGCATTCTTAAACTAGAGCGGGTTAGGTGAGTGGATAGGTTAGATTAGTGAGCCTGTTAGAGTTTTTTTTATAAAATGCCGACATTTAATAGGATACTCCTCGCAGTAGGTAATCAGAGAATAATAAAATTATAAAAAAACAATAATTTTTTAATATTATCAAAAAAACTCTGCGAAGAGGTTAAACTATTAACTCTTCTATAGAAAAAACATTTATTTGCGAAAAGCATAAATAGGTATCAATTCTGACAATGGCGTTTAGGATTTACTTTGGCTTTGGAAGGATGATTTTGTTTCAATTTTTTTTGCAAAGCCACCTTGACCGAACCTAGACTTAAGTGACTTAGAGCTTTTTAATCACCAAAAACCTTTATTTTGACCTTTTTTGTCTTAAAAACTTCACAAAAAAAAAACAAAAAATATTTTTTAATACAAAATTTAATTTCCTTTCATTTTTATGACCTAAGTTTTTTTTGTAAATTGAAAAATAACGAAGATACGGCTTTTTTTTAAATTGGGGGGCTTATGTGGGGCCGGACAAAAAAAACTTAAATATACTTTTAGTAGAGAATTAAGAGGGCTTTAAAGTTACCAGAAAAAAAATTCTGTAATTTTTATGATAACTGAAATATGAATTTTTTCTCACTTGGGGGGTGCCGCAGCCCCCCTTATTATTTTCCGATTTCTTTCAAAAACAATAGGGATCTAGATTTTAATGAGAACGATTTTTCCTGAAAATTTTAACTTGATGAGATCTTTGGTACTCAAGTTAGAGTGTCTACAAAAAACGTGACAGACGGACAGACGGACAGACGGACGGACGGACGGACAGACGGACGGACGGACGGACGGATTTTTTGAAAGTTGTTCAAAATTCGATGAAACGCACGAATCTGCAAGAATTTTTGCTCTACGACGATTTTTGACGATTTTAGAATTTTCAAAACAATCACAATATACTCCTCGTTTTTGACTTTGTCTGCGAGGAGTATAAAAATGCACTCGTTTTGGGGACTGCAAGCAAATTTTAGGAAGAAAAAAAACGAAAGCTTACCTGAATGAGGATTAGCGACAACACTCAAAACATTAACATCCTGAATAAGTGAGGTTGAATACTCCCCATCTAAGTTACAAACAATAATCCCACTAATACTCGACACAAATAACACTTTGCTTAACCAATCAACGGCCAACCCTGTCGGATTTTGCAACCCCGTATCAATCAAAATAACAGACGGGCCAGAAGTTAACCCCGATCTTCTTATTTCGCTAACTTGTGCATCTGCCCAATAGAGGGTGTTATTGTAAGCTATGTACTCTAGTTGTATCGGGTGATGCACTTGTGGGGAGGAAATCGTAGGGATGGTGTGGTAGTAGGGTTGTAAAATGTCGACACCGCGGATTTCTGAAGAACGGCCTATTAATAGGACCTTTTCGTTGATGATGCAAGTTTTGTTGTCTTTTGTTAAACGCATTACGTGTGGACAGTCGCATCTAAAATTAAAATTTTAAGTATTAGGGGTAGTTTTTGTGTTCCGAAAATTTAAGGGGAGGTTTTTTAAAATTTTGCTAACTTTGAAAGGCTCTAACAAAAAAACGAATGCACTTGGAAACGATCTGATTGTTGATTTGTTTTCTATGTCTTTTAATTAGTAAAAAAGCAAAGTTTAAGGGCAATCTATTTTTTTTTAATTTGCTTATTTTGTAGCAAGGGGTAGGGGTTCAAATTTTCTTGATTTTTTTGGCCAACTTTGAAAAAATCTAACAAAAAAACGAAAGCACTTGGAAAAAATCTGATTGCTGATTTGTTTTCTACGGCTTTTAATTAGCATTAAAACACAGTTTAAGGCAAATTTATGTTTTCAAAATTTATTTCATTTTGTAGCAAAGGGTAAGGGTCTAAATTTTCTTGATTTTTTAGCCAAATTTGAAAAAAATCTAACAAAAAAACCAAAGAACTAGGAAAAAATCTGATTGCAGATTTGTTTTCTACTGCTTTTAATTAGCCCAAAAACACAGTATAAAGCAAATATTTTTTTTTTCAAAATTTACCCCATTTCGTAGCAAGGGCTAAATTTTCTTGATTTTTTGGTCAACTTTGAAAAACTCTAACAAAAAAACGAAAGCACTTGGAAAAAATCTGATTGCTGATTTGTTTTCTACGGATTTTAATTAGCATAAAAACACAGTTTAATTCAAATCTATTTTTTTTTTTAAATTTACCTCATTTTGTAGTAAGGGGTAAGGGTCTAAATTTTCTTGATTTTTTGGCCAACTTTGAAAAGTTCTAACAAAAAACGAAAGCACTTGGATAAAATCTAATTGCTGAATTGTTTTCTACTTTCTTTTATTTATAAAAAAACATAGTTTAAGGCAAATCTATTTTTTTTTAAATTTTCCTCATTTTGTAGCAAGGGGTAAGGGTCTAAATTGTCTTGATTTTTTGGCCAACTTTAAAAAACTCTAACAAAAAAACGAAAGCACTTGAAAAAAATCTGATTGCTGATTTGTTTTCTACGGCTTTTAATTAACATAAAAACACAGTTTAAGCCAAATCTATTTTTTTTAATTTACCTTATTTTGTACTTGTAGCAAGGGGTCTAAAGGGTCTAAAATTTCTTGAATTTTTGACCAACTTTGAAAAATTCTAACAAAAAAACCAAAGCACTTGGAAAAAATCTGATTGCTGATTTGTTTTCTACGGCTTTTAATTAACATAAAAACACAGTTTAAGCCAAATCTATTTTTTTTAATTTACCTTATTTTGTAGCAGGGTCTAAATTTTCTTGTTTTTTTGACAAATTTTGAAAACCTCTTACAAAAAAACGAAAGCACTAGGAAAAAATCTGATTGCTGAATTGTTTTCTACGGTTTCTAATTATCATAAAAACACAGTTAAAGACAAATCTTTTTTTTTCAAAATTTACCTCATTTTGTAGCAAATTAAATTAAATTTTCTTGATTTTTTGGCCAACTTTGAAAAACTCTAACAAAAAAACCAAAGCACTTGGACAAAATCTGATTGCTGATTTGTTTTCTATGGCTTTTAATTAGCATAAAATTACAGTTTAGTGCGAATTTATTTTTTCAAAATTTTGTCATTTTTTGCAAGGGGTAAGGGTCTAAATTTTCTTGATTTTTTGGCCAACTTTAAAAAACTCTAACAAAAAAGCGAAAGCACTAGGAAAAAATCTGATTGCTGATTTGTTTTCTACGGCTTTTAATTAACATAAAATCACAGTTTAAGGCAAATCTATTTTTTTTTAATTTAGCTTATTTTGTATCAAGGGGTAAGGGTCTAAATTTTCTTGATTTTTTGGCCAACTTTGAAAAGCTCTAACAAAAAAAAGAAAGCACTTACAAAAATTCTGATTGCTGATTTGTTTTCTACGGCTTTTAATTAGCATAAAAACACAGTTTAAACCAAATCAATTTTTTGAAAATTTATCTTATTTTGTAGCAAGGGGTAAGGGTCTAAATTTTCTTGATTTTTTGGCCAACTTTGAAAAACTCTAACAAAAAATCGAAAGCACTTGGAAAAAATCTGATTGCTGATTTGTTTTCTACGGCTTTTAATTAACATAAAAACACAGTTTAAGGCAAATCTATTTTTTCAAAATTTACTTTATTTTGTAGCAAAGGGTAAGGGTCCAAATTTTTGCATTTTTTTTTATTTTTTACGGCCACAAGTAATTTTTTTCAGCAATAAGTGCCATTAATGTAAAACGAGCTGTTAGTTCCGAATCCGACATTTAAAAAGTTCCAACGCTTTTGGTTTAACTGCTATGAGCTTTTGAAGGCAGATTCTAACGCGATGCCTAATTTTTTTTGAAAATGGTATAATTTGCAAAAAATATTTCTTTTACAAAAAATCTAAATGCAGATTCATTTGCTACAACAAAAAAGCAATCCACAAAATAAGTTTTATAAAGTTCAGAGATAAAAAAAATGTTGGTAAGTTTTTTTAAAATTTGGCCAACTTTGGAAAGCTCTAACAAAAAAACGAAAGCACTTGGACAAAATCTGATTGCTGATTTGTTTTCTACGGCTTTTAATTAGCCTAAAAACAGTTTAAAAAAAATGAATCTTATTTAAATTTGCTTTATTTTGTAGCAAGAAGTAAGGGTCCTAATTTTCCTATAATAAATAATTCAAAATAAAGCCTAAAACTAAAATAAAATATTGTTTTTTGCTTCCCCTTTTAAAAATATCCTTATTAGCCTAAAAATGGTTTAAGAAAAATCCATTTTTTTTTTAAATTTTTTCCATTTTGTAGTTAGTAAGGGTCCTAATTTTTTCATAATAAATAATTCAAAATAAAGCTTAAAAGTAAAAATTACCCCTTAAACTAAAAAAAAAATATTTTTTTTTGCTACCCCTATTTAAAACACCCTTATTATACATTCTGCAACTAAAAGCTCCCCAAAAAATACCAAAACTTACCTGTAAGTATGATTCGTATGCAACAAACACAAATGCGAGCAGCCCCCATTATTACCACCACAAGGATTAACCCCATCTCTTGGCTGTCGACTAGGGTGCATTATCTGAATGTCAAAGGGTTGCGTTAAGGTTCTCTGTATAACCGACACATCGCCCCCTGTCCATTTATTAGCTCTAACTACGCTATTTGTCCGCCAATCTGTCCAGTACATGTAATTCTCAAATAAAGCTATTGCAAAGGGGTGAGAAAGCATTTCGTGGTTTTTCATTACTTGATGGTAGTCTGTACCATCGTATGTGGTAGTGTGGATTGAATCAGAGCGTGCATCAATCCAGTAGATACGACGAAGGTCATAGTCCAAGGTCAAACCGTTGGGCCAGCCCCCGTCGCTAATTTGATCGACGCGGATTACGATTTTGCGGTCCAACCCTTTAAAAATGTTATAAAATTCAGCGTTTTTGTTAATGTCGTGAAAAAAATTCAGGGGGTGATTCCTGGTTTTATTTTAAGAAAAAACGTTTATATAAACATGTGTCCGATTTTGCCCCCTTAGTTAGTTACAGCCCTCTGACAAACTTGTAAAAAAAATATTTATTTCCAAAAGGAATATTTGTCTAAAAATGTTATAGGACCTTTTTGATGCATCTAAATACTAGAAATATTTCTTCATTTGTAAAGTTTTAGAAAAAGTGTTTATAGTGGTGATTTTTGGGGGGCTGTAAGTAATAAAAGTCAAAATTGAACACAAGTTTATATGAACTTTTCATAAAATGGGTTTTATGACATTAGGTTACAGCTGCATTTTGAAAAATATAGTGTTACTTTCGGAAAGTTAAAATTCCAAATTCTTTAAAAATGGCTTTTTGGTGAAAGTTAAAAAAAATATATTTTGGGAAATAATGTTTTGGAAGGAATTTTTGTAGAGATCATTATAACGTATTTTTGGTAAAAGTTTAAAAGCATTTCTGTCATCGGAAAGTGAAAATTTAATTTTTTTTAATAAAAGGCTTTTTTTACTGAAACATAAAAAAAATATATTTTGGGAAAATAACGATTTGCAAGAAATAATTTTTCTACAAATCTATTGTGAACATTTTAGGCCATTATGTAAAGGTTTTAAATCATTCGAAAACTGGAAATATAAAATTTTTTGAAAAAGGGTTTTTTTTGGTAAAATGTAAAATTAAAAAAGAATTATTTGGAAAATAATGACTTGCAAGAAATATTTTTTCTACAAATCTATTATGCACTTATTAAAGTATTTTTAGTAAAAGTTTAAAAGCATTGCTATTTTCGGAAAGTAAAATTTTTGAATATTTTAAAAAAGGCTTTTTTTGTGAAAGTTAAAAAAACATATTTTGAGAAATAATAATTTGCAAGAAATAATTTTTCTACAAATCTATTACTGACCTATTGAAGTATTTTTAGTCATAGTTTGGAAGCATTGCAATTTTCGGAAAATGGAAATATTTATCTTTTTTAAAAAGCTATTTTGGTGAAATTAAAAAAAATATTATTTTGGGAAATAATGATTTGCAAGGAATAATTCTTTATAATGCACATTCTAAGGTATTTTTGGTAAAAGTTTAAAAGCATTTTCAGACAAATTTTTAAAAAAGGGCTTTTTGGTAAAAATAAAAAAAAACATTTTAGGAAATAATAATTTGCAAAAAATATTTTTTTAACAAATCCAATACCTAAGCACAATATAAAGTATTTTTGGTAAAAGTTTAAATAAGAAAGCATTTTTACTTTCTACAAGTGGACATTTTAAATATAAAAAAAAGGGCTTTTTTGTAAAAATTAATTTTTTTTTAAACGGTCATTTTTAATGGAATTAAATATTTACCTGCAAGCGAACACCTCTCAATTCTAGGCGCACTATTATCCCAATCAGTCCAGAACAAATAAGCATCCCGAGGATCGACAGCGACAGCCCTAGGGCTCGACATTTCCCCCGCTACCAAAGTCCTCCTGTAACTTCCATTCAATCTAGCCACTTCTATTTGGTCTAAATTACTTTCAACCCAGTATAAGTTCTGTCCAATCCAATCGACAGCTAGTCCCTCTGCATTAGAAAGGCCTGTTTGTACGACAACTTCAATGTTACTTAGGGAACCTCCTATTACTGTGCCACGGTAGATTTTGTCATCTATTACGTCAGTCCAGAAAACCATATCTAAATCTGTGCCATCGGTCTGGAATAATGTTTAAATTTTAGGGATATGAGCTTTTAAAGGCAACCTCAAACGTGCAACTTATTTTTTTTTAATGGTCTGATTGTTAAAAGAATTTTTTAGCGAAAAATCTTAGTGCAGATTCGAATTTTCTAGCATAAAAGTAGTCTACAATTATAAGTCTTATTAAATTCGAAGACAAACATTATTTTTTCTAAACTGAGATATGAGCTTTCAAAGGCAACTTCATTCACGCAACTTAATTTTTTTTTGAAATACTCTAATTTTTAAAAGAATTTGTTAGAAAAAAATCTAACTGGAGATTTGAATTCTATAGCATTAAAGTATTTTACAAAATATGTTTTATTAAATTCTAAGACAAACATTTTTTTTCTGAAAATTTGGTCAACTTTAAAAAGCTCTAGAAAAAGAACGAAAGCACTTGGACAAAATCCGATTACTAATTTGTTTTTAATGCCTTTTAATAAACCCAAAAGCACAGCATAAAGTAAATCGATTTTTTTTTAATTTGTCTTATTTTTGACCAAGGGGTAAGGGTCTAAATTTTCTCAGTTTTTTTGGCCGACTTTGAAAAACTCTAACAAAAAAACGAAAGCACTTGGAAAAAATCTGATTGCTGATTTGTTTTCGGCGGCTTTTAATTAACATAAAAACACAGTTTAAGGCAAATTTATTTTTTTCAAAATTTACCCCATTTTGAAGCAAGGAGTAAGGGTTAAAATTTTCTCAGTTTTTTATTTTTCACGGACATAAGTAATTTTTCCAAGCAATAAGTGTCATTAATGCTTATGTAAAACGAGCTGTTAAATTCAAATCTGGCACCTTAAAAGTTTTAACACTTTTGGTTTAATTGCTATGAGCTTTCAAAGGCAACTTCTAACAAGACATGATTTTTTCCAAAATGCTCTTATTCTTAAAATATTGTTTTTAGAAAAAAATTAAATGCAGATTCTTATTGTACAACAAAAAAGAAATTTACAAAATAAGTTTCATTAAAATCAAAGGCAAAAAAAATTTCTAAACTTTTCTAAGATTTTTAATTTTGGGCAACTTTGAAGAGCTGTAGCAAAAAAACAAAACGACTTGGAAAAAATCCAATAACAGTTTTGTTCCATACACTTTTTAATTAGTCTAATAACATAGTTTAAAGCAAATTAATTTTTCAGAAATTTTCCTAATTTTTTTTACTAAGGGGTAGGGTCCAAATATTTGCACTTTTTTTATTGCCACGGACACAAATATTTTATTTTTTCAAAAAATATAAAATAACAAATAAAAACTGGCATGCTTATGTAAAACGAGCTGCTGAATATGAATCTGGTATTTAAATATTTACAGCGCTTTTAGTTTTAATGCTATGAGCTTTAAAAGGCAACTTCAAACACGACACTCTTTTTGGAAATGTTCTAATAGCAAAAAAAAATCTTAGGAAAAAATCTAAATGCAGATGTGTAATCTACAGCATAAAAGAAGTCTACAAAATAAGTTTTATTAAAATCAGAAACAATTTTTTTTTCTCAACTATTTTAATTTTTGAAAATTAAGGGTAACTTTAATAAGCTTTAAAATTTCACCTAATGTCCAGAATTTAAAGGTTTTAAAAATGAATTTTAACTGTACTTACCGTGTGATAAAAATCAAGTGCAATAGTATTTTTCAAACTCGATATAAAAGACTTCAAGTTAAAACTTTGCAGATCAACCCCTCTTAACTCATGTCGATTACTAAAAATGACATAAGCCGTTGCATTGTTGTCACTTTTACAAGTGAAAGCATCCCCTTTCAAGAAATAACCGTCAAAACACCCGCATTTGTATGTATTCCCCTTAGGGATGCATTTTTGGGAGCAAACACCCCATGCCTCACAGGGGTGAGTTGACAGACATTTTGTTTTATCAGCTTGAAGATGCAAATTTGGCGGGCATGCGCAGATTAGGCCCTCGGGTGCGTTGTGGCAAATATGGGAACATTCTGAGGAGTGAGAACAGAGCTTTTCGTTGCAACGTTGACCTTGAAAAAAATGTCAAGGTTAAATTAACATTCATTGCAAAAAGATTGTTTTTTTTTGTGTTTTTTTATTGTAGTTAATTTTAAATGGGATTTTTTTGCCCAATGCATTATTATTCACAAATAAGGGCTGCATTTTTTTGCAATAAAAAGTCTAAATTTGATTTATTTTAACGGGTACCTCAGGCTAAAGAAATGATTTTTTATACAGGAAAATACAACTTTCTTTTTTAAAATAAAAATTAGCAGAAATTTGATTTTTTTTTACTTTGGGGGTGCTTTGTACCCCCTACTCTGCCTTAGGATAAATATTAATATTTACGAAAAGTTGCGGCCTAAATTGAATAAAAATCCTGAAAAAATACCCTACAGAAATTAATAAAAAATCACAATCAAAGTGGTTACTTAACGCAGAATGTCGCGAAGCATAAAAACTGTGGTTATGTAATGTTGGTTGCCCAAAACCAACAAAAAAACAGCACTTTCTGGTCATTACTCAGTGGGTTTATAAGAGTCAATTTTAATTAAAAATTGTGCTTACCAGCAACATAAATAAACAAAGCACAAGTTGACATATTCTAAAGGTCCATCAATAAGCGTTTAAATACAGAATTTTGGCAATTTAGAAGCCCTATTTTTTGCATTTTAAATTGCCATAATTCTGAATTTAAACGCTTATTAATGGACCTTTGGAATATGTCAACTTGTGCTTTGTTTATTTATGTTGCTGGTAAGCACAAGTTTTAAATAAAATTAACTCTTATAAACCCCTGAGCAATGACCAGAAAATGGTGTTTTGTTGATTTAAGGCAACCAATATTACATAATTACTGTTTCTATGCTTCGCGACATTCCCCTTTACAGAAAAATCTTACCTTCATCGGATGCGTCTTGACAGTCCAAAAAATCATCACAAAGTTGCTCTGGAGTTATGCAAACAGTTCCATTATCACATAATCTAGAAGGGTGTTCACATTTCACTCCCGAGTGAACATTTTCATTATTTTTTGACGCGTTATGAATTTTCGCCATGGAACAATTTTTTTCGTCTGATCCATCGAGGCAATCAATATCAGCATCACATCTAAACATCTTTGGGATACATTCCTCAGTAGCGCATTGGAATTTCTTTTTATCGCATGGTTTAGGATCACAGTCTTTTTCATCTGACCCGTCTGGACAATCAGTTATTTTGTCACAACGTCTACTTAGTGCGATACAAGTTTTTAAAGGGTCACAATATGTTTCGTTTAAGTTACAAACGGTGCAGTTTATTTCATCTGAACTGTCTTTGCAGTCGTCATTTCCGTCGCAGTATAAGTCTTTGTCTATACATCTAAAAACCAAAAGGTTTACCTTGCAAAAATATACAACAGCCAGATTTTTGATATGTGCGATTAGAACATCTATTCAGAAAGCTTAATCCACAAAATGCACACAAATAAGAGTTTAGAGTTGGCGTGGTAGCCTCCAAAAGCCCTTTTTAATTTGCAACATTAGATCACGATGGATCTGCACCAAATTTACTATATTATATAATATATTCGTATGATATTATTAATGCATGTCAAAAATAGGTACAAATGAACAATATAAAATGGAAGATGGTTAAATTCCAAGCGGTTTAAGTGATGTTCATTTTTTCACGTCCATGGCCGATTTTTATTCTTCTGGTAAAGCATTTACTTCGCGGCCGAGGAAAACCATGTAAAGAACTCAGGCATACCAGTGTTGTTAAAATTGTGGTGGTACAATAAATCACAGCGAAAAAGTTACAGCTGTTTTAGGGTTGATATCCAATTCAAAGTTTCTGGAGTTAATTGGTGTATTTCTTGAAAACCACCCTCAAATTTAGTGTTTGGACATTTTTCTACAATATGTTTAATCGTTTCTGGCAATGCATCACATTCACAAAATTTACTAATGGTGCTAAATAAGATTTAAAAACATTTCTGCAAAAATTATTCCACTAAAAAAATTTCTTCTCCCCCTAAATAGCCCCCGAAGAGTAATATTTGATCATGTTGGATTTACACCAAACTTTACGAATAGCATTATTCTTAATAATCTTAATACTCTTTTTGGAAAAATTTTTTTTGGAAAGTATAAGTTTTTTAGAACATTATTTTGCATCAATTTGCAAAGTCTGGATAAATATTACTTTTCGGGGGGCATTTAAGGGGACACGTAATTTTTTTAAAGGAATAATTCTTCCAAAAGTGTGTTTCAAATCTTATTTAGCCTATTTGTAAAATTTGGTGCAGATCCATCGTGATTTAATTTTGCAAATTAAAGGGGGCTTTTGGGGGGCTACTACGTCAACCCTTAACTCTTATTTGGGAGCATTCAGCTTCCTGAATATATGTTCCAACATATAAAAAATCTGTCTGCTACATTTTTTGTAAAAATTGCTGTTTTTTTAACAAATATCTTGGCGTGTCTAAAATTACAAAACAATAAAAAAATATACCTCTTATTTTTGCAGGTAAATTCTTCAACAGCACAAACATGTGTCCCACACACAGCTGGATCTTCATCGCTAGTGTCTCCGTCTCGACAATCTGGCGAAGAATCACATTTCCAAGCTAAAGGGATACAATGGTTGGACAAAGCGCATCGAAATTGAGTAGGAGAACATGTTTTAGCAGCGCACACAATTTTATCTTCATCACTACCATCAAGACAGTCCTTTTCCCCGTCGCACATCCACTCCTAGACGAAAAACAAGGTTTTTAGCCGAAAAACGTGCTGATGATGATTAAAATTGGCGAAACGTCGAAAAATCGAGTTTGGGCTCAAATTAACCGTAATTTCGCAAGTATTAACAATATCACAAGCATTTATCGCGCAAAACATTTTTAAGCTACTTTTTTGGGTATTTTGTACCTACCTTAGTAATACACATCGTTCTGTCGCATTTATGTTGATCAGGGCCACAAGTAATTAAACACGCAGCATTAAGTTCGTCAGAAGCATCAGTGCAATCGTTTTTACCATCGCAAACCATTGAAGATGGAATACATTTTGTGGAATTCGCACATTTGAAATTATCGGGTGGGCAATGGAATTGCTTTTTTGGTTTTAGAACACATGTATTGTTCGTAAACGTAAAACCGTCTCTGCAAGCGCAGATTCCTTGAGTTGGTGTCAAAAGACAGAGCTCTGGACAGTTTTTTGATGTGCAAAAGTTTGGACCTTTAAAAAAAATGAAAAATCAACAAAAATTACAAAAATGTTTAGCAAAAAATTTGTTTGTCGCTGATTTAGTTTAAACGTATTTTGCAGATTGCTGTTTAAATATGTGTTTTAATTTTCTGAAGATTATTTTTGTAATAAATTAGAGCACTAAAAAAAACGATTGCGCGTTTTAGGTTACCCTTAAAAGTTCACAGCCATAAAACCAACAAAATTCTCTGATTTTAATTAAAATTACTTTGTATGTATAATACTAATTTAATTTGCATTAAGATTTATAAAATATAATTTTTAAAAATTAGAGCACTCAAAAAAAAAAGATTTCGCGTTTTAGGTTGCCTTTAAAGGCTCACAGCCATAAAACCAACAAAATTCTCTTATTTTAATTCAAATTCTTTTATAGACAACTTTTTAGCTGTAATACTAATTTGCGTTTAGATTTTTATGAAAATAAAATTTCTAAAAACTAGAGCACTCTAAAAAAATCAAGCGTCGCGTTTGAAGTTGCCCTTGAAAGCTTCTACCACTAAAAATAAAAGAGCTGTAAATGTTTAAGTGCCAGATTCGAATTAAGTAGCTCGTTTTACATAAATATTGATGGCACTTATTGGTGGAAAAAATTATTTGTAGCCGTTCCAAATAGAAAACTGAGAAAATTTATACTCTTGAAGAAAATTTCGAAAAAATAGATTTGTATAAAATTATTATTTTATGCAAATTAATAGGCGTAGAAAATAAATCGGTAATGCTATTTTTTTCAAGTGCTTTTTTTTGCTAGAGCTTTTTAAAGTTAGCTTAATTTTAAAGGTGTCGTGTCACTTGCGCCCAGTGGCACTTGCGCTGCGGATTAAAATAGTAGCACTTGCGAGTTTTTAAAATTCAGGTATAAAAACAAAATATCAGAAAGTGGCATTTGCGCTGCTGCATAAAATAAAAGTAATTAAATAGAGGATTATAATGTTCAAGTCATTAAGTGGGTTAGATAATTCAAGTTTGGTATAATATTGGTTAAAATTTTTGATTCATATTTTGGTCGTACTGGCCGCGGTTTCATTAACTTCCTTTTGCCTAGATTTATTTTTATGTATCCGATGTATTATTGAGATATAATATTAGAAAATTATAAAACAGAGGATAATATACACACTTTCATTATTGTTAAAACAAGCCAGCAACGTATGGAAGTACTCAATGCATGTGTTTTTGAGTTTTATCGTTTCAGACAGACTGTTTTAATAGTACTGGATGACATTTTTCCACTGGGGGACACTAGGTTAGGTAGGTTAGGGTAAGTTTTGCTGCTAAAAAGAAAATTTAAACATATGTGCTCATGTCACAAACTGCAATGAAAAATGTATACCTACATTAATGAGTTTGAATTTTGAACGGAGCGCAAATGCCACTTTTTAATCCGTAATTTTCATACCTGCTTAATCCTGTACCTTTTTGAGACGCAAGTGCTACTTTTTTAATCCGCAGCGCAAATGCCACTGGGCGCAACTGCCACCTATTCATTTTAAAAATATAACAATACATTTTTGGACGGCAAAATTTTGTAAAATGCTGTAAAATATAAATCTTTAACAACTTACCTTCATTTTTCTGTAATTCCCCGTCGAATATCTTCAAATCTAACACCGCAACATTTCCTTTATCAACTTCAATAAGGGCCGGCGCACTTCCATTTTTAAGCATTATTCTTCCATTAGCGTCGGTAAAGTAGAGCGCATTATTTTGTCCAAGAGCTAAGCCATACGGTACGACCTGTGGGCTTACACTTCGACCAAGGAACTCAACTTTACGTGTTGCACCTTTTAAATCAACCGAATTTATTGTATTAGTGTGACGGTCACACCAAAAAAGCCGATTTGCGTTGAGATCTAAAGTTAATCCACTAGGCCAATGAGTATTGTCAGACACGAAAACCTATGATAAAACAATAGTAGATTTTAGTACTAAGAGTTGAAGTGATGCTTTGTGTGACGAAGCAGAAAGATTGTCTGGTGAACGAGCGAGACAGACAATTCTGCCGAAGCACACAAAGCCACTTTAACCTTCTGTAGTAAACGATACTTTTTCTTAAAACTTCTAAACACAATGGTTTTATAATAAATTTAATTTACTTATTTTAGTTGACTTTTATTTATTTTAAAATAAACGTCATTAAAGTGATGTTTATTTGACGTTTTAAGAGAAAAAAAATTGATAGCATCAGTAAAAGTTACTTTTATTGTCACCGGCAGTAAAAATAAAAACTCTATGATACAGTTTTGAAAAGTGCTACTTTATGTTCGCCATATTTGTCACTAAAGTGATGTTTTTGACGTTTTAAGAAAAATGTATTTTTTACTTTAAAGATAAGGTGTCCGAAAATTGGCACATAAACGCAATGGTACGTTGTTGGGGCATTCTTAGGGACCTCTAGAAAAATGTAAAAAAACCATCTGTTATATTCATGGAGGAAAATGCGAACAAAGTTGCATAAGTTCGGCAACACTGATTGTGAAAATACTCTTAAAAACTCATCTAGATTCTTGATCATACATTATTGCATTAGATTTTATTAACATTGTTGTCAGCTCCATTTTATAAAATTTTTGCAAAATTAAATTAATTATAACAATGTAATTCGACCATTTAAAATATAAACAAATGGTAAAATAATTTTAGATAGATTGTGTCTTTGTATTTAGCCATTTCTTTCGTTAACATGTGCTGTTATCTTCAAGATATAAGCGTTTAAAGTTTCGCACTTTGGGGCCTCATATCACCAAGGACATGAGAGATTTTTTATTATAATTTTCTAAGGGTCTCTTTTTTTTTAATTTTTCTAGAGGTCTCTAAGAATGTCCCAACAACGTACCATCGCGTTTATGCGTTAATTTGTAAACACACTGTAGATAAATCAGTAAATTTACGCACAAAATGATTAAAATTAAAAAAACTCTAATCTAATCCAAAAAATTGGCGTTTAATTTGAAAATTCTTATCAGGTACAGTTTCGAAACGAGTTGTTTTCTTTCTCAGCCCTAAATAATGTACAAAAAAAAACAATATACATTTAAAAAATAATTATTTTGGCCTAAAGAAGAAAATATTTTTTTTCGAAACTGTACCGTAAATAAAATGATCATTTTTTTAAACAATAAATGTTTTTACCTTATTATTCGTTCCATCCATAAAAGAAGAATAAATTCTCCCTCCAGTAGGGGACGTATTGGACCAATGCGACCAAAAAAGCACCCCTTTTAAAGGGTGGACTACTATCGAAATAGGATCGTAGGTTTTATTTGATATTAAAGTTCTAAAAATTGAAGTATTCCCCAAACTAATAACTCCAATGGTTCCCAGTTCTTGGTCCGTGAAATACAAATTTCTGCCCAACCAATCCACTGCTAGACCGTTACATCTTTTGACCGAGTGTTTAATTTCACTCTTATTTGCTGTGTTACTTAATAGAACTGATTGTAAACTCATAGATTGTGTATCTGAGTAGTAAATAGTCTTAGTTTTGAAGTCATAATCGATTGCTGAAGGTTGTCCAATGTTCGAAACTGGTATAAAGGTTTCATTTGCTCCGTTAAGTGTCAAGCCTTTAATTGATGAAGGTTTGCTTTTTGCTATTAATAAAAACGTTGATGGCGTTTTAACGATGCATTTGTTTTGTTCGTTTAGAATAAATCCAGAAGCGCAAATGCATTTTTTTACAGCAATGTCCTTGTTCCAAAGTGGCACGCACAATTGGTCACAATTGTTGGCTGACTTGCATGGATGCGCCACTGAAGATTTAAAAAATGTTATGGTCAAAATAATGTAAAGAAAAATTGTGGTTTTTACAAAATAATAGGGCTTTTAAAATGGCTACACTTTTTTATGTTTACTTTTAAAAGATGCGCAATTATAACCATTAAGATCTTGCTTATCTTAAGTGATGCAAGATCAGTTAATGGGAACAAAGTTGCCTATTTCAATGCCAATTAATCTTCTTCAAGCAAAACTTGATTACCTCTAACCGTATTTCTGTTAACTTTAAAAAAACTAAAAAAGTTCATTTCGGTTATTTGGTTGTAACGTTTTTGTTTTTTAGTTGAGTTTTTTAAGAGCCCGACACTCAGTCCTTATACCATGTAGAGGGGCTACCGCGGGCTGCGGTGGCCAGAATAGACTAAAGACTAGTTAAACAAATATATTTTCATCATGAATATGTGTCTAGAGTAGCCACCTACCACCAGTACAACTAGAGAGAGGCTTGACCTTGGTCTAATTCTGAAGCTTACAGCACGTTGTTATGCAAATATTCACAAAACTTAGAACCCGAATATCTTAGTTAATTCTTATCCGATTTTGAAAAACTTGGTGTCATTAGAAAGATAATTAACTTTGTAATACTTATTGTTTTTTAAAAATCGGTTTTGGGGCTCAGTTTAGGAAAGAAAAACAGTTGTTGTTTTTAGTATAGTTTCCCCTTCTTTAAACTGTTATTTTTGCTTAACTAGGGATATAAAACAAAATGTGCCAAACAATAAGTATTTTAAAAGGAGCTAACATTATATTGTCCAAATTTTAAAACAATTGCTCTAATAATAAAGCTAAAAACTAGGGTGTAAGTTGTACACAAGTTTGCATAAGAGAAAGTGGGTAGTCGGGCTCTTAAAGTTAACAGAAATACGGTTACGGGCGATTTATAGAATGTAACTTCACTTCCGCGTAACTTAATAAATTTGATTAATTTATAGATTGTAAAGTTACGTAAAATTGGGAACAGTTAAGCGCATGTGTCTAAACTCGCGACTTCTGACTATTTACACCTGGGTCGTAATTACGGAATATCGCTTCGTACGAAACCTACATAAGAAGACCAGCAGGTTTTGTACGAAGCGATATTCCGTAATCACCACCCTTGACAATAAGGGTGAATATCTCATTTTTGCAAATTTTGCGCATGATCGGTCAAGCTCGGCTTTTGACAGTACTACTTACAGCTAAATGAATCAGCAAAGTAGCGCTAAAGTGAAGTATAAATTGGCTAATACATTCCCATGTATTTTATTTAATTTTCTGTAAAGTTACGCCGAAGTAAAGCGGAAGTAAAGTGAAAGCAACATTCTATAAATCGGCCTTTAAGATAAACGAGATTCAAATGGTGACACTTGAATTCGCGGGAAATAAAATTTCAGACAATGTTCGTAAAAACACTGTTTTAAATTTAAGAACAATTTTCTATGTTTTTTAGCTTTAAAGCAATGTTTTTTGGATAGAAAAACTTACCGTCTGGTTGTCGTTGTCTATGAAAAACCATAACATTATACGGTCGACTGGTATTCGCCACTACAGTTTTTTCGACCTTCAAAAACTGATGTAACTCCAAGATACTGTTGTTATACCACGAGGACGCGAATAACTTATTCTCAAAAACGCTTATTCCGAACAAATTCTGCACGAACCCACCGCGCATAATGGTTTTTCTTGATTTTCCATTATAATCAACACGTTCGACATAATCTAGATAAGTGTCCACCCAGTATACTCTTTGGTTTGGGTAGTCAACAGTCACTCCGTAAGGGTAAACTATTTTGTAGTCAACTATTGATTTGCAGTCAGATCCGTCTAGTTTGCACCGGACTAATCCGGGAGGGGAATGCCCCCATTTTGTTAGAAATAAGAATCCGGTTGTTGGGTCTAGAGCTAGAGCTCTTGGTTTGCTTAAGTCGCTTTCTATTAGGATTTTACACCATTCAAGTTTACTGAAATTAATTATGCAAAATTAGCAATGCCTTTTCAAAAAAATTATTAATTTAAAAATCTTGTTAGGAAATAATTTTTTCGCTTTTGATTTTGATTAACTGTTGTAGATTTTTTTATGATACTGCATACTACATTTAGTTTTTCCTTAACAATTTTTTTAACGCTAAGACCGTTTTAAAAAAATCCAAATGCTTTCATTTTTTGCTAAGCTTTTCTAAAATATTTAACAAACAAATTTTTTGTCTTTGATTTTAATGAAACTTGTTTTGTAGATTGCTTTTTTGTTCTATAAACCAAAACTGCATTTTAATTTTAGTAAAAAAAATTATTTTGCTAATAAGAGCATTTAAAAAATTGGGTAGCACGTTTGAAGTTGCTTTTGAAAGCTCATAGCAACAAAACTAAAAGCGCTATAAATGTTTAAGTGCCAGATTCGGATTAAGCAGCTCGTTTTACATAAGCATTAATGGCATTTTTTTGTGGTAAAAATTATTTGTGGCCATGCCAATTCAAAAACTAAGAATATTTGGACTCTTACCCCTTAGTTCAAAATGAGGTAAATTTTGAAAAAAATTGATTAGGCTGCAACTGTGTTTTTATGCTTATTAAAAGTCGTACAAAACAAATCAGCAATCGTTTTTTTGCCAAGTGCTTTTATTTTTTTTTTCTAAAGCTTTTCAAAGTCGGCCAAATTTAGAAAATTTTCAAAAAGCAAAAGTAAAATTTTTTTTGTCTCTGATTTAAAAGAAACTTAGATATTTTGTAAACAATTTTTTAGCTGTAGAATACAAATCTGCATTTCGATTTTTCTTAAAAAAATGTTCCTGCAAATTAGGGCTTTTTGAAAAAAATAAGATGTCGCGTTTGGAGTTGCGTTTAAAAGCTCATAGCAATAAAACTAAAAGCGTTGGAACTATTTAATTGCCAGATTCGGATTTAGCAGCTCGTTTTACATAAGCATTGATGGCATTTACTGGTGACAAAAATTATTTGTGGCTGTGATAATAAAAAAACTGAGAATATTTGGACTCTTACCCCTTAGTTAAAAATGGGGTAAATTTTGAAAAAATAGATTTGCCTGAAACTGTGTTTTGATGCTTATTAGAAGTTGTACAAAACAAATCTGCAATCCGTTTTTTTTCAAGTGCTTTTGTTTTTTTTTCTAAAGCTTTTCAAAGTTATAAAAAATTTCAAAATAGCTCTGCAATAGCAAAATTTTTTTTGTCTCCGATTTAAATGAAACTTATTTTGTAAACAACTTTTTAGCTGTAGAATACGAATCTGCAATTACATTTTTCTTAAAAAAATGTTTCTGCAAATTAGGGCTTTTTGAAAAAAATAAGGTGTCGCGTTTGGAGTTGCGTTTGAAAGCTCATAGCAATAAAACTAAAAGCGCTGGACCTGTTTAAGTGCCAGATTCGGATTAAGCAGCTCGTTCTACATAAGCATTGATGGCATTTACTGGTGACAAAAATTATTTGTGGCTGTGACAAATAAAAAACTGGAAATATTTGGACCTTTACCCCTTGGTTCAAAATGAGGTAAATAAAAAAAAACAGATTTGCCTGAAAGTGTGTTTTTATACTTATTATAAACCGTAGAAAACAAATTAGTAATTGAATTTTTTCCAAGTGCTTTCGTTTTTTTGCAAGAGCTTTCAGTAAATTTTTGAAAATTTTCAAGAATTTTTAAAAGTTGCAAATTTTAATAAATTTTAAAAACGTCTAGAAAGGAAAATGTTTGTCTTAGATTTTAAGGAAATGTATTTTCTTTTGATTGCCACAATAATATAAAATACGAATCTAAACTAATTTTTTTTGCAGTTATAAAAGAAAAAAATGAAAAAAAAAATCTTACCTGTCACACATTAACAAAATCTCTTGCTGATCGTCCAAAAAATACCAATTACCAGAGACCCAATCAACAGCAATTTGTTGTACAGATTCATGTTGCAAAAGTGGACTTATCGTTGGTACAATCCATCGCTCACTTAGATTATTAATATTCGCACAAACTAAATTTGCTTTGGTGACATTATGATGGATATAGCAAATTGTATGGTTCCTGTGAATAAATTCTAAAGAATTGGTGTTCAGAATTGATAACGAAGAAGTCCCAGGCCAGGATTTGCCATCTAAAGTTACTCTACGGATCTCGTTTTGCGTGGAAAAAATTAATGATGCAGGTTCCGATTTTGGTACTGAAAAAAAACAAAAAAAAATAGTAGATTTTAGTACGAGTTAAAGTGATGCTTTGTGTGACGAGGCAGAAAGATTGTCTGGTGAGCGAAACGAGACTGACAATTCTGCGGAGGCACACAAAGCCACTTTAACTCTGTGTAGTAAACGATACTTTTTCTTAAAACTTCTACATACAATGGTTTTATAATAAATTTAATTTGCTTAATTTAGTGGACTTTTATTTATTTTAAAATAAACGGCATTAAAGTAATGTTTATTTGATGTTTTAAGAAAAAAAAATTTGGTAGCGTCAGTAAAAGTCACTTTTACTGTCGCCAGCAGTAAAAATGAAAACTCTATGATACAGTTCAGAAAAGTGCTGCTTTATGTTTGCCATAATACGTCACTAAAGTGATGTTTTTTTGACGTTTTAAGAAAAAATTAATTTTCTTTATTTCAAGTTATAAGAAAATACAATGCAGATTTGTGTTTTCTGGCATAAAAGCAAAGAAAATGAACTTAAAATAAAAGCTTGTACAACATATTTTTAAAATAAAACAAAACAAATATTGTTTGATGTGCTCTAGCAAAAAAACGAAAGCACTTGGGAAAATTTGGACTGCAGATTTGTTTTCTACGCCTATTAATTACCATAAAAACAGTTCTAGGCAAATTAATTTTTTTTGGAAATTTGTCGCATTTTTAACAAGAGGTAAAGGGTAAATATTTTCAGTTTTTTAATTGCCACGACCACAAATATTTTTTTCCATAAGTAAAAATTTGTATGCTTATGTAAAACGAGCTGCTGAATTTTTCCAAAAAGCTCTAATTTAGAGAAACATTTTTTGTAGATAAAGCAAAATGCAGATTCGTATTCTATAGCTAAAAGTTTGTCTACAAAATAAGTATTATTTAAATCGGAGATAAAAAAAAATTTGAAGAGCTTGTTTGAAAGTTTTTAAAATTTGGCCAAATTTGTAATGTCCCAGAAAAAAAACAAAAGCACTTGTTAAAATATCCGATTGCAGATTTGGTTTGTAAGGCTTCTAATTAACCTAAAAACACAATTTCAGGAAAATTAATTTTTTACCAAATTTTCCTCATTTTGACTAAGGGGTAAAGGTCCAAATATAGCCAGTTTTTTAATTGTCACGGCCACAAATAATTTTTGCCATAAATAATAACCGACATGCTTATGTAAAACGAGCTGCTGAATCAGAATCTGACACTTAAACATTTGTAGCGCTTTTAGTTTTATTGCTATGAGCTTTCAAAGTCAACTTCAAATGCGACAATTTTCTTCAAAGTTTTCTAACTTGAAATACAAATTTTTAGGAAGAAAAACAAATATAGATTTGTAATCTTTAGCATAAAAGTCGACAACAAATGAGTTTTATAAACAAAAAAATATTTTTTAAAAGGCTAAATTTAATGTGCTCACTAATTTAACACTTACCATTAATAGCAAGGCAATTACTGCCTTTTTGTATATATCCAGATTTACAGTCACATTTAAACGAACTATTCGTGTTTATACATATTTGTGAACATGTTTCGTCCAATAAGCACTCATCAGCGTCCACACATTTAGTTCCTTCGGGCCTTTTTCCATCAGGACAATAACAAACTGGCCCTAAAGGAGTAGGCTTACACCCATAAGTGCAATGTAAACGTTCACAAGATAGAGTTTTATTTCTGCAAAAGTCCCATTCATCGCTATTTCCCTCGCAATCCCCTTTGCCTGAAAAATATTAATTTTAAGATAGACAATAGTTTTTGACCTTACAAAAAATCGAGAAGCAATTCAATGAAAGAATTAGTGTACGTTTTTTTAAGAATATGATGAGAATTTGTTCAGAATTTGTTAAGAATTTGAAGAATTTGTAGAATTTGTTTAGAATTTGTAGAATTTGTTGAGAATTTCTTTAGAATTTGTTAAGAATTTTCTGAAATTTTGCTGAGATTTGTTAAGAATTTGTTAATAAATTCTAGAATTTTTGAATTAGTGTACATAATTTGCCCATCTGATTTGCCCCTCGCAAAAAATATACAACAGCCAGATTTTGTATATGTACGGTAAGAACATCTATTCAGGAAGTTAAATTCACAAAATGCACACTAATAAGAGTTTAGGGTTGGCGTAAAAGCCCCCAAAAAGCTTTCTTTAATTTGCAACATTAGATCACGATGGATCTGCACCAAATTTTACAAATAGGTGCTAAATAAGATTTTAAAAACAGTTTTGGAAAAATTGTTTTTCTAAAAAAAATCCTTTTTCTCCCAAATGGCCCCCAAGAGCAATAATTATGTTGGATTTATACCAAAATCTGCAAATAGATGCAAAATAAGGTTCTAAAAAGCGTATACCTAATTTTTTTTTCCTTAAAATTCTTTAATCTCATTTGGGAAAGCCGGACATAGAATTTTTTTCGAAAAATTTTATTTTTCATTTATTATACACGGTGTTACCAAATAACTAGAAAAAAAATTTAGAGGGCACTTTCTGAACTCATTTTAAGAAAAAAAGTTTATATAAATATGTGTCCAAAAATCGTTCATTTCTGAGATACAGATACCCCCATGTTACCCCAAAATGTGCCCCTTCCCATTATAATTTTTAAGTTTTTTTAGCGCACTTTATGCCTTAAGGCAAGGAAATTACCAGTGCTAAGTTTTAAATAAATACCTGGTTTAGTTTCTTAATAATCTTAAAAAAAAGAAATTTCGACACCCTGTATCTCAGAAACGAAAGATTTTCGGACACATTATTATATGAACCTTTTCGCAGTTATTTGGTAACACTCTGTATTTGCAAAGTTTAATGTAATTAAATATTACATTTGGGGGCTATTTAGGGGGGAAGAAATTTTGTTAGAGGAGTAATTTTGCAGAAATGTTTTTAAACCTTATTTAGCACCTATTTGTAAAATTAGGTGCAGATCCATCGTGATCTAATATTGCAAACTAAAGGGGGCTTTTTGGGGGGCTACCACGCCAACCCTAAACTCTTATTAGTGTGCATTTAGCTTCCTGAAAAGATGTTCTAACCGCACATATAAAAAATCTGGCAGTTGTATATTTTTTGTTTCAGTTTTTTTAAAAATTATCTTGACCAATTTTTTGTCTAATTTCTTACCATCGCAAAATTTTTTAAGGGGCACACATTGCGTCCCATCAGGACACATAGCTTCATTATACCAGCATTTAGTGCTTTTATGGCAAATGCTAGGGTCTTCGTCAGAGTTATCAGGGCCGTATTCAGAGGACACCCCGCAATCTGCCTCCCCGTCACATTTCCAACCTTTGGGGAGGCATGTCTTGGTCAATCGACATTGAAATTGTTCTGGTTTACATTTTTCTTGATGACAATCTGGGGGCTCGTCGCTCCCGTCGTCGCAATCTCTATGGGAGTCGCAGTGCCAGTGCAAAGGAATGCATTTTCCGTTGTTGCATTTAAATTTGTTAATGCATTCATCTATAAAAAAAAAGGGGTAGAAATTTTTTTTGTGGCCCTTTTAAAAATGGGTTAAAAAAAATGTGGAAAGGCAAAAAAAACTCTTTTTGTTGTGTGCTAATCATTTATTTCTTCCCAATTTAAAACACTCTTTTTACTAGCAATTTAAAACTACAATTAACAAGCTTTTTAATCTAAATAATGAAGCTTATTAGGTACATACAGCGTGTCCAAAAAATGGTGCATAAACGCAATGCTACGTTGTTGGTGCATGTCTAGGAACCCCCAGAAAATTGTTAAAGAAAATCTCATATACCTTTGGAGATATGAGGCCCCAAAGTGCGAAATTTTAAACACTTATATCTTGAAGATAACAGCACATATTAACAAACGAAATGGCTAAATACAAAGGCACAATCTATCTAAAATTAATGTACCATTTGTTTATCTTTTAAATGATCAAATTACATTTTTATAACCAATTTAATTTTACAAAATGAAGCTTACAACAATGTCAATATGATCCAATGCAAAAATGTATGCTCAAGAATCTAGATAAGCTTTTAAGATGTATTTTACAAATTGTGTTGCCGAACTTATGCAACTTGGTTCGCATTTTCTCGATGAATATAACAGATGGATTTTTTTTACAATTTTTCAGGGTTACCTAAGAATGTCCCAAGAGCGTACCATTTCGTTAATGCGCCATTTTTTTGACACTCTATATACAGGGTGCATAAACGCGATGGTACGCTCTCAGGGCATTCTCAGCGATCCCTAGAAAATAATTTTATGTGGTTTTAGAAGTTTTTTTTTTCAAAAATTAAATTAGGGACCTTTTAACAAAACTACTTGTGGATTTGTTCTAAGCACTATTTTTTAAGCTTACAAACAAATTTTGGTACACATGGTGTAACTTTGAATTTTTCGATATTTTTCCATACCTACCCCTTACAAAATCTGTCAAAAAGGACGATTTTCAGGAAAAATATTTTTAATGCTAATTTAACGTGGCAAGATCTAATTGAATAACATTAATATATTTTGTAGATATTGGAAAATATTTGCACGCTATTTCATCGCAAAATCAAAAAAAGTAAAAATAGGCGAATTATTTCAAAATTTTTCTCATGATTTTTCCTCAGAATTTAAACATTTTTTAAATAGCAAATTTTTGATAAAACTAAATGGCATTATGTTCTTAGGTCCATTTAATAAATGTATAAACAAAATATAGTGTAAATGGGGCAAGTTTTGCTTTTTTCATACACACATCAAAACAATCTAAGGGACAACATCTTTTTCTTAAATTTTTGGTTGGTGATTTGAAGTTTAGTTGTTTTTACCATTGCAGCACTTTCTTGCAATGCCTCTGAATAATTACCAACCATTTTTAGCGAAAAAATGATATTAATAGAGAAAAAAGAAACAGGGAGAACATCGCTTTAAATTTAGCTAATTTTTAAAAAATTTTAAACAACAGTTGTAAACAAGCAAAAAAGTAATGCGTTATTTCAGTAGTTAGTATGGCACCTTGTGATGGTAATAACTGCTTAACATCTTCTTCACATGCTTCTAATACGGTTGTCAATCATTTCTTGGTTTAATTTGCTCCACTGCTCTAAAACGTACTAAGAAAGCTGCTCTCTTTCCCCAAATGGTTTAATTTGTTAAGTAAGCCTTCCTTTGAGCATGCTCTATCGGATTTAAATCTGGAGACTGAGCTGACCAATTCATAACTGCAATATTCTCTTAAACTCGATAATCGCGAACTGGCATGGCGGGATTGGGACAGGCGTTATCATGTGTTGGAATAAAATCTTGCCCAATATTATGTGTATTTGGAACAACGACATGGTCTTAAATGTTGTTAATGAATCCGTTCGCATTAGGAAAGCCGTCCACCAAATCGCGCTCAGTTCTTCCGCCGAAATTTTTTTTACCCAAAACCATGATTGTGCCATCGGTAACTATGGACTTCCTGTGCGGTTTAAAAACGACCTTTACTTCCATACAGTCTTCAAACACAAGTTTGTCTTGAATTTGATTGTAAACCAAACCCTGATTCGTCTGTGAATGATACAACACAATTATGGTTTTAGGTGAAATTTCTCTTGGCGGAACAACTGAGCGCGTTTTGTTGGTTAGCTTTCCTAATGCAAACGGATGCATTAACAACATTTTAGACCCTGTCCTTGTTCCATATATCCATAACATTGGACATGATTTTATTCAAACACATGATAACGACCGTCCCAATCTTGCCATGCCGGTTCGCGATTATCAAGCTAAAGAGAATATTGCAGTTATGAATTGGCCAGCTCAGTCACCAGATTTAAATCCGATAGAGCATGCTCAAAGGAAGGCTTACTTAACAAATTAAGTCATTTGGGGAAAGAGAGCAGCTTTCTTAGTACGTTTTAGAGCAGTGGAGCAAATTGGACCAAGAAATGGTTGACAAACGTATTCAAAGCATGCGAAGAAGATGCAAAGCCGTTATTACTAGCAAAAGGTGCCATACTAACTACTGAAATATCACATTACTTTTTTTCTTGTTCACAACTGTTGTTTATTTTTTTTTAAAAATTAGCTAAATTTTAAGCGATGTTATCCCTGTTTATTTTTTCTCTATTGATTTAATTTTTTCGCTGAAAATTGTTGGTAATTATTCAGAGGCATTGCAAGAAAATGCTGCAATGGTAAAAACAACTAAACTTCAAATCATCAACTAAAAATTTAAGAAAAAGATGTTGTCCCTTAGATTGTTTTGATGTGTGTATTTTGAAAAAAATTCAAATCAAAAAAATTGTGAAAAATCTCATAAAATATTTTTTAGAAAATAAATTAAAGCTTGTACAACAAAACTAATTGTGGATTTGATTAAAGCACTATTTTATAAGTTTAAAAACAAATTTTGGTATACATGGTGTAACTTTAAATTTTTTGAATTTTTTCCATACTTACCCCTTACAAAAATTGTCAAAAAAAATCCATCTGTTATATTCATCGAGAAAAATGCGAACAAAGTTGCATAAATTCGACAACACAGTCTAGGAAAATACATCTAAAAATCCCATCTATAAGTCTAAAAATCCCATTAATGAGTCTTGATCATACACTTTTGCACTAGATTTTATTGACGTTGTTGTCAGCTTCATTTTATGAAAATTTTGTAAAATTAAATTAATTATAAAAATGTAATTGGACCATTTAAAAAATAAACAAATGGTGGAATGGTTTAAGATGGACTAAAGCTTTGTATTAAACCATTTGTTTCGTTTATATGTGCTGTTATATTCAAGATATAAGCATTTAAAGTTTCGCACTTTGGGGCAACATATCTCCGAGTGTATATGAGATAGATTTTTTTTAACAATTTTCTGGGGCTCTCTAGACATGCCCCAACAACGTACCATCGCGTTTATGCGCCATTTTTTGGACACTCTGTATCTAATATAACTAATTAATTTTTTGCATTAGCTGTTTTTTTATTTTGCACATATATAATTGATAAAATATGATACATTATACTTTAATGGTATAATTAAACAGCATAAGCATGTCTAAAATTATAATTCACAATTTATTTTATCTCTTAAATTTACATTTAAAAATCATTATAGAATCATTAATAATTTTTCTAAGAATTGACGAACTTTAGGTACCTGCTCCTAATAGGGTAGGACTTTTAGCAGCCCATTAAGCTGTCTTTAGCATAGACCAAAAATAATAGAGAAATGAAAAACATATCATTTTTCGTAATTTTAAATTATTGTTAAGGAAAATACAAAAAGTGTCCTAAGGTCGTTCAGGGGGTGGTTCCTGGACACATTTTAAGAAAAAAAGTTCGTATAAACATGTGTTCGATTTTGCCCCCTTAGTTAATTACAGCCCTCTAAAAAACCCCTACAAAATATTTTTTTTTTGCGTTATTTCTGAAACGAGTAATTATTTTAAAACATGTTATAGGACCTTTTTGATACATCTAAATACTAGAAATATTTCTTCATTTGTTAAATTTTGGAAAAAGTGTTTTTAGCGATGATTCTTGGGGGCTGTAAGTTAAAAAAAAGTCAAAATTGAACACATGTTTATATGAACTTTTTTTCTTAAAACTGGTCTCTGAATTTTATTAATTAGAAAACACCCCGTATAGTACAACATATTACTAGCTATAACAGTCTGTTATCTGTTATCTATGTGTTAGTTAACCTCAGTCTAAAATTTTTAGTCTATTCCTGTTTTTTCCCGACCTATGTTACTCAGTAAGTTACTGCCTATATTTAAACTTAAATTTACTATCGTTTATATAAATCTGGCCGCTAAAAAGGAAATGCTTCATAAATAAACTTAAAACAATTTACTTTTAAGTACTTCTTCTGTCTCATAAAAGCTTGTTAAAAACTTAACAAGCAGTTATTAAAAGTTGCAAACAAAGTATTCATTTACAAGCAATTCGCTTAGCAAATAAATTACTATACGACAAATGATTATCTTTAAGTTAATATTAGCACAAATTAAATATTTAAATTGTACCCACATTATTTTTAAGACAGTTTTTTCTTAAATATGCATTGTTTTACAAAAGTGTTACTATCGCTCCAAAAGGTTAATGCATGACCTCTGATAATATTTTTAATAAGCGCGCATGAATAATATTGGCCCGCACATTTGTAAAAAAAAATCAAAAATAATTTTATTGGGGGTGCGTTTTACTCATGTGGTTTTTTATAAGGTTTGCAAAAAATTGTTTACAATGTGTAAATAGTCCGTCAATAAGAAAAAGGGGCTTTTTATTCAAGTTTAATAATTTACCTTGGTCGGCGCCTGGGGCATTAGCGTGCACACAAAGAATAACAGCAAATCCCAAGCACGCTTGCAAAATCACCAAACGCTTCATTTTGCCGGATTCTCCATTAATCCATTATAACACTGAGAATAAACCACCAAAGAAAAACCACTCATATCACACAAGGTGCATCATTTAACAACTGTATCACCAAGTTATTAGTTTCTTCTATTTTAAAAATAGCCAAAAAAAGTGTAGCTTGCCTTCGGATATAATTTAATCCAAACAAAAATAACAATAATCAAAACCAGTTCTTCCAGTTCAACCACACTAGCGTAAACAATTGGCAGAATGCTCGGTTTACAAGCTTTTAGCCATTTGCATATCATTTGAACTACTAGGCACACGCGAGGGTGGTAGTTCATTTGCTCTGTGCAGGGTTGGGACGCATTCATCGATTATACGTAAAGGTGAGTTCACTAAAAAGAGTAAAGTACGCAAACATGCATATTTAACATACTTAGAATTAAGAAATAGTCTTGTTTGCCTTTCTTAGAGATTGTGTGTAACTTATTGTGTTGATTTTGTTTATTTCAATCGAAAAAAAACTTTTTTAGACAGGCTGGAATCGATTCTGTTTGTGCCCAACCCTGAATAAAAAAATTAGCGATCTTTGATCTTTTTGCACGTTAAGCACGCCAGTTTCATTTTTGTTGTTAAATGTTAATTAATCTATGCTGTTTTGTAAGTTTTGCTCCAATTTAAGTAAAATCTAGGTTTGATATTACTGGAGTTGCATCTATATCGCTTTATTACAATATTATGAGCGGGTAAGTTAAGATTTTTGTATCCTAATATTTTACATGACGCTTAAGATATGGCCGATTTTTTTTCGGCTTCTAAAAGCTCACTTCTTAGGACAAGACAGCGTAAACAATTAATCAGAGATTTGTTGGGATTCATTTCAGTTGTATTAATGCTGTTAACTTTTACAGAAAGGTGTTCCTTTACGTGAGTGGAACAGAGGAATATGATCGTGTAAGCATTTCTCTGTCTGTTACTGTTGGACACGATAGATTAGGCGTTATCACTTGCTTTTTATCTTAAAACTTAGAACATAAAACCCTTCTTAGTTCAAAGGTGTGGTACACATTGTAAATAATGTAAAAATGCTTATTTTTTTCTTCCACTGCATGTGGTTTTTTAAGTAAAAGCCTTAAGGTTCGGGAATGTGTGTAAATAGCTTGGATTTTTTGTTTCTTAGTGTATTTTAATCAATTTTTACTTGTAGAACGCTTTAAAATCTCAGTTTGGACAGTACGGAAGCATTAAAAAGATTTTTATACCCAAGGAAGACGCGCAATACGCTAAAATTTATTACGATTCAGCTCAGTAAGTAAAATTATTTTGGCTTTTAATGGTACAAAAATTAACATTGTAAACTTTTGCAGGGTAACAGAAGAAGCTTTTAAATTATCAGTGGCAAATCCGAAAATTCAATATAACGTCGAGTTACGCCTTGACGATTATAAACAAAAAAACGAAAGGTATGTGATTTTTTTTAATGTCGTAGACATTAGAAAACACCCTGTATATGTGTGCTTATTTTGCAATGGAACGTATTCGTACAAAAATTGGTTGGGGTTACCTAGGAGATCTGTCATATCACCCGTCGTTCCAGATGCTAACTGACATTACTTCTGAATTTTATAATTTTATCAAATATAACGCTAATATACCAAAAAACAACAATTTGCCGGTTTAAAACATTCTACGTACCAGCTAAAAGGTTTGTATAATATTTACGGACTGTTTTACAACTTCAATTCTTCATAATTAGGTAAAAAAGGGCATAATGACTCATTTACAAAGGTACTTTTAATGCAAACTCCGTGCATCCAAAAAAATGCGGATTATTTTAAACATTCACGGAAATCCTTTTGTAAATGAGTCATAATTTTCTTTTTTACCTAATTATGAAGAATTAAAACACTCTAAATGTTATACAAACCTTTTGCTGGTACGTAGAATGTTTTAATCCGGCAGTTTGTTGCTTTTTGGTATATTAGCGTTATATTTGATAAAAGTATAAAATTCAGAGTAATGTCAGTTAGCATCTGGAACGACGGGTGGTATGACATATATCCTAAGTAACCCCAATTAATTTTTGTACGAATACGCTCCATTCAGCAATTTTTTGTGTTTTTGTAGAGACAGTGCAAATAATTCCATAACAAATTCAGTAGCTGGTTTTTGTAATTTTGACGACTCAGACATAATGGACGGCCAAACATTAGGTGGTTTTGTTGATATCCACGGAAGAGATATTGACGCCTTAGTTAATGATGAAAATAACCAGATTTACATTTCTTTTTCCGATATTCGCAAAACTGGTTTTAGAATTTTTAACAAGGAAAATTTTAGCCCGGCCATGGTCTCCAAAAAGTAAGTTGTTTTACATCATTAGACACCTTGCAAAATAATATATTAAAACATAGAGTTTTATAAGGAACGTTTTCCAATGGACAAGTGCTAAAAAACGCCTCATAAAACGATTTTTTTTTTTTTATACTATTTCCCATATTTGCTTCATTTAATTTATTAAAAAGCATTTTTAATTTGAATTAAAAACTTAACTTTTAAAATTTTATTTTTATTGGATTGGCAACATTGACATTTTGGACTAAAATAGTATTTTAAAACATAGAGTTTTATAAGGAACGTTTTTTAGCACGCGTCCAGGTTTGGAAAAAGAGCCGCGCAGCGGCGAGTTTTCCAATGGACAAGTGATAAAAAACGCCTTATAAAACGAGTTTTTTATACTATTTTTTATATTTGCATCATTTAATTCATTAAAAAGCATTTTCAATTTGAATTAAAAACTTAAGATGAAATTTTGTTTTTATGACCAACCTTATAGCATAACATTGACATTTTGAAGTAAAAAATAGATTAAAGTTAGACATATTGAATAATGACATTTGTAAACTTTACTCATTTAATACTGAATGAATAGGCGTTTTTGGGAAAATGTAACCATTGATAACGTTTCTCCAATTCTTCTAGTTATTCCCTCTACAAAAAAACTATGTCCCCCGATTGATTATAATAGCAAAATTTATAAATAAAAAGTACCTTGCAAGAAAAGAATTCATCTTTTTGCATCAGGAAAACCAACCAATAAAATAAAATTTTGGGTTTAATAATGAAGCAATTCAGAAACTTTAAAAAACCAAATTTTGGGTTTCATAATATGCATATTATAGAACGCAAATATAAAAAGTAAATTTAGGTCTGACATATTCAATAATGACATTTGTAAACTTGACTCACTTAATACTGAATAAATAGGCGCTTTCGAGAAAATGTAACCTTCGATATCGTTTCTCCAATTCTTCTAGTTATTCTGATTAGACTCTACAAAAAAACTATGTCCCCTGATAGTTAATAATAGTATAATTTGTAAATAAAAAGTACTTTGCAAGGAAAGAATTTATCTTTTTGCATCTGCAAAACCAACCTAATGAAATAAAACGTTGCCTTTAATAATGAAGCAATTCAGCACCCTTAAAAAACCAAATTTCGCATTTTATAATGTGCTTATTATACAACGCAAATATAAAAATGGTTTTTTTTTCCTATAGTGACATTTTAAACGAATTCAAACTTTACATGCTCTCTTGTGCAAAGGAATTCCTCATAACAAACAGTATAAAAAATACAAATACGCACGACATTACCAAAACAATTGAGGAATGCGAGCGTCAAATGTTTGGGGGCGCCGAAGCCCCAAAAAATAATTCCCCCGCACGAAAAGTATCCGTTGAGTCTATTCCCTTACAAAAAAACGGTTTTTCCAAAAACTACCCTGAAAATAAGGAAAACCAAAATGGCAAATCTAAAACAAACGGTTCTTCTACTGGGGGGCTTAGAATGCCCCACAATGGGGCCCAAAATCACAATAATAGGGGGCGCAATGATAACGGAAGTGATAACGAAAAAAGACGAAATAGGAACGGAAATGGGAACAGACATAACGGGCCCAGGGATTATTTTGGGAGAGATACTACCAATGATGACAAATCTATTGAAAAAATGAAATTAAGTACCGGTATTCAAAAGGTAAGTGCTTTTTAAAATGGTTTAACGCAATAACATACTTTATAAGCGGGATAATCTGCAAGGTGTCCAAAAAATGGACGCATAAACGCGATGGTACGTTGTTGAGGCATGTCTAGGAACCCCCAAAAAATTATTTAAAAAAATCTCATATTCCCTTGGAGATATGAGGCCCCAAAGTGCAAAACTTTAAACGCTTATATCTTAAAGATAACAGCACATATTAACGAAACAAATGGCTAAATACAAAGGCACAATCTATCCTAAATTATTTTACCATTTGTTTATCTTTTAAATGCTTAAATTACATTTTTATAACCAATTTATTTCACAAAAATTTCATGAAATGAAGCTGACAACAATGTCAATATGATCTAAATGCAAAAATGTATGCTCAAGAATCTAGATGAGCTTTTAAGATATATTTTACAAACTGTGTTGCCAAACTTATGCAACTTTGTTCGCATGTTTATCGATGAATATAACAGATGGATTTTTTTCACAATTTTCTAGGAATCCCTGAGAATGCCCCAAGAGCGTACCATCGCGTTTATGTGCCATTTTTTGGACCTTCTGTATGTTAATTTTTATGTTTTTATGCAATTTCGTAAGTGTATGTACGCATCTTTTATTTTTGCATGATTTTGGCCTGGAATGCTTTTAGATTTTCTAATTTGTGAATTATGTTTTAAACTTTTAAAAAGTTCATTTTTTAAATTTAAAAAGTGGGTGTAAAAAAAAAGTACTAAAAAAAATTACTCACTTTTACTGGGCTATTTGGGTAATTTTTTCAAGATTGAAGGTTTTTTTTCTGAGATTCTGTGCACTATTTTTAACCAGTGGTTTTGGTAGATTTTTTTTTTAGATTACATTCAGAATGTATCATTTTAACTTCAGAAAGCATTACTTGTATTTCAAAAACCATTAATTGAATTTTAGAAATTAATTGTACTGTACCGTAATTTGTAAATTTTTATAAGAAATCTGAATTAAATTTGGTTTTTCTAAAATTAAATTGACGGTTTATAAATAACAATTAATTTTTCTGAAATTAAATAATTTTTTCTTAAGGCTAGAGATTCAAATTCTACAATTTCTAGTTTTAAAAACTTTAAAAATATGACTACAAACGTATTATGATTTCATTTAAATCAGTTATTTCTTTGTGTCGAAAATCTGACTTCAAAAAACAAAAATAGTATAATGATTTTTGTCAGCTTTTCGACACAAAGAAATAACCGATTTAAATAAAACCCTAATACGTTTATAGCCCCATTTTTCTAGTTTTTAAAACTACATTTAGTTTTAATATACGATGGGGCCCTCATGTAGATGTGCTATTTAGTAGAATTGACGGGAGCTCAACGAGAGCTTCTAGGAGCACAGAACTTCGAAACTGTAAATTTGAATTTCAAGCCTTAATTTAAAATGATATATTCAGAATTAAATCTAGAAAAATGTAATTGGTTTTGGCATTTTTAATTGGTTATGGTACCTTTTATTAATTTTGACTCTTTTGGTGTTGGCAATTTTTAATAGTGGTGTGATTTGTTTTTTATTTAATAACTTAAATAAAACCATTTGTTTTTTATTGGTGTTGCTCTAAAAATGTACATATTTAGTTGCTTTTTATTCCTTTTAGTTTTGCCTTAGTTAGAGCTTTTTTTAGTTAAACTCTTGTAGAAGTTAAATATTCTTCTGTAAATTTTGATTAGCATTTTTAATTTTTATTAAAGTATAAAGCTATTTAGGTTAAAGCAACGTTCATAGAAAAAGAGAACGTTTTTTGGGGACAACTCGTCGAAAATGAGGAGACACTCTTAGATATTTTGGCATTGTCTCAAGACTTATCTTCTGAATGTAAAAATGTTTTAAACCCAAAACCAGGCATGTTTTATTTGATCCAGTCACCTAGTGATCAATTATGGTAAGAATTATAGTCTGGATACATTAAATTAAAAAAAGAATCTGCAAAAAAAAATTTTTACTTTTTCATGTATCTCAATTTAAAAAAAACATTACAATATGTAGAGTGAGTTAAATATTTTGTAGGTATCGAGTAAAATTAATAAAAGAGCAAATACCAAACATTTACCAAGTCCATTACATTGATTTTGGTAATTTAGATTCTATTGAAACACCATTAAAAGTTATGCCAGAATCTCTTAAAAAATACCCCGAACAATCTTGTCGAATCGTATTTAGAACTGAGGATTATGGTACCGCTATTGTATTAAACAAAACTTATGAACTTAGAGAAATTAAATGCGTAAGTAAAAAAAAAAGCATTTAAAAAATTGTGCCCATGTAGATTTGCGGTAAAAATTGCTTTTTTACCGCTTTTTAAATGTGATTAAGAGCCCGACTACCCACTTTCTCTTATGCAAACTTGTGTACTTGTGCAGTTTTTAGCGTTATTATTAGAGCAATTGTTTTAAAATTATGACAATATAATGTTAGCTCCTTTTAAAATACTTATTGTTTGGCACATTTTGTTTTGTAGCCCTAGTTTAGCAAAAATAACAGTTTAAAGAAGGGGCAACTATACTAAAAACAACACTGTTTTTCTTTCTTAAATTAAGCCCCAAAACAAATTTTTAAAAAACAATAAGTACTACAAAATAATTATCTTTCTAATGACACCAAGTTTTTCAAAATCGGATAAGAATTAACTAAGATATTTGGAGTCTAAGATTTGTGAATATTTGCATACAAACGTGCTGCAAGCTTCAGAATTAGACCAAGGACAAGCCTCTCTCTAGTTGTACTGGTGGTAGGTGGCTACTCTAGACACATATTTATGATGAAAATATATCTGTTTAACTAGTCTTTAGTCTATTCTGGCCACCGCAGCCCGCGGTAGCCCCTCTATACATGGTATAAGGACTGAGTGTCGGGCTCTTAAGTTTTTCCAAATATGTTATTAAAAAAAATTACAATTGAAACCCATTATTCTTTTAGTTCGAGGACGAAACTCATGTAGTAGCTGCGTCCACCTCTGAAATGGGGGCTTTAAACAAAGAATCTCCAAAAAAGCAGTCAGTCAAAGCAGAGGAAGTTCCAAAACAGGTTCTTAGGCCAAAATCTCCCATAGTAGAAATATTTACTAAAGTTCCTGAAATATTATCCGACCTACCAAATGGTGACAAAGTCATGATTATTTCAAATGATGATACAAAGTTTTATGTTCGAAACAAAGCTCTTTATAGCAGATTCGTTGAATTGGGAAAATTGATTAGTGACTTTACAGGTAAGGCAAAAAAAAAATAGCGTCGCCCAAAATTTAAGTTTTTAAAAGCATAAAAAACAAACAATGGAGCGTATTCGTACAAAAATTGGTTAGGGTAACTTAGGATATATGTCATACCACCCGTCGTTCCAGATGCTAACTGACATTACTTCTAAATTTTATATTTTTATCAAATATAAAGCTAATATACCAAAAAACAACAAACTGCCGGTTTAAAACATTCTACGTACCAGCTAAAAGGTTTGTATATCATTTACGGAGTGATTTACAACTTCAATTCTTCATAATTAGGTAAAAAAGGGCACTCATTTACAAATGTACTTTTAATGCAAAGTCCGTGCATCCAAAAAATGCGGATTATTTTAAACATTCACTGAAATCCTTTTGTAAATGAGTCATAATTTCCTTTTTTACATAATTATAAAGAATTTAAGATGTAAAGCACTCTCTAAATGTTGTACAAACCTTTTAGATGGCACGTAGAATGTTTTAAACCGACAGTTTGTTGTTTTTTGGTATATTAGCGTTATATTTGATAATGTCAGTCAGTAATGTCAGTTAGCATCTGGAACGACGGGTGGTACGATAGATCTCCTAGGTTACCCCAACCAATTTTTGTACGAATACGCTCCATTCCTTTTTGTACCAAATTAAACTGTGCTTACAAAATATTTTTTTGCAGCAAGACCCTTAGAAAAGTACCAAATAGGTCAAATAATTTTGATAAGCAAAGAAGGCGAACTTCAGTTGCATAGAGCAAAAATCCAAGAACTAGATGACAGTTTAGTTAATGTTAAATACATTGACTTTAACACAGCTGATATTTTATCAACACATGCAATAAAATCGATTAATGAAGAAATAGCAACTTTCCCAAGTACATTGGCAGAACTTTCAAATGTTGAATTTGATTTTTCTAAACTTGGGGAAAATGAATTTGAACAACTCGAAAAGTTTATTAAGAACAAGATTAAATTTGACTTGGTAAGTACTTATTTAAAATGAAGCATTTTTTTTTAGGTGTGTATACTATTTTTACAAATAACTTGTTTTAAAACAAACTTTTTGCTTTTTTTAGGTAAAAAAGAATGATGGTTACAATTTACTCCTAGATAACAAATCGCTTTCAAGTTTAATTTTTCCTGCCAGAGAGCAAAAATATTGTAAATTGGTGCCAACTGAATCCACAGAAGTAAAAAGTTGTATTAAAGAGACCAAAATTGATAGCCCTAAAAATGTACAAAAAACGGTCAGAATTGAAGAACCTGAAAAAGTGGAACCCCAAAAGGCAGCAGTGCAAATTGTTGAAGACCCTAAAATGGTTGTAAAAGTGGTTTCAGGTAAATTTTTTTTTCTATCAAATTTGATGTTTTAAATGCTTTTTTTTCTCTTATTTACAGAACCCACTGAAAAACGCCTTTTGTATGATTCAATGAAATTCTTCGAAGTTGAAAAAGGGACTCAAAAATTCATGGTAACTTGTTATAATTCTCTAGATGACATAACATTGGCTTGCATGGATAGTGACGAATATATGGACTTGTTGGCACAAGTTTCGGATGTGGAATTAACTGATAATACGCCCTATGAACCGGTTTTAATGGAAATGTGTTTCGGTTTATATGAAGGTAAATAGTATACTTACCTCGATATTTTTTCTTCTTTTTTTTTTGTAATCTGGTATAAACAGAGGTTTTACACGCAGTTTTTCTAAGAAAATAACGTAATTTTTGTTTTTACCGATGTTTATATACTATTTTTTAAAAAGTTTTTTTTTTCTTGGTTTTTTTATTTTCTAAATTTGTCTGTTTTTTAGATGGGTGGTACAGATGCGCTATTGTCGATTCAGACGTTGAAAGTGGGACATTCGAGTGTCTTTTTGTTGAATTTGGCAACACTGTAACACTTAAAACGAAGGATTTGCGAAAACTTTCAGGAATTTCTACGGAAATTCCTGTTTTAGGACTAAGCTGCAAGTACAATTCAAGTAAGTCTCATTTATATGATTTTTTTATTTAACTCTTATTGAGACATTTTTTAAATCAAAATTTGTGTTTTTTTTTAGAAGTTTCTCGTAAAAAGGCCTCTTGCGACAAAATAAGAAAACATCTTTTGCCAAATCGTGACTACGACATCGAAATACTATCTTCGGAAAAACAAGATGTCGGCATTGAATACGTCATTGATTTTCCTCCGGCAACGGCGACTATTTAAATTTAAAATATTTTTTAGCTCGTTTTTTTTATCTAAAAAATTTGTTTTATTTTTATATTTTTTTGATACGTTTTACTATGGTTTACTGTTTTAAAAACATGCAAATAAAACCTGTGATTAATGGATCTTTAAACTGTGCGCTGTTGCCATTTTTGCAGAAAAATATATTTTGTTAAAAAATCTCAATAATATTTTTAAGGCTGCTTTATATCTTAAGGTTACGTTTTATTTTAGTATTTTGACACATGCGACTTTTTGTTGTATATTTAACCTAATTTTTTACTTAATGCTCAATATATAGTGTATCTTGTGTTCTAACTCATATTTTTAATAGAATGTTTTTTAAATACAAAAATCTATCTAGAATAAGAAATAAACTTTGTTAATTTCAATAAACGTTTCGAAAAAATCCAGTTTTTTATTGGGCTCTTTGTTTTAAGTACGGTCCTGCGCTTTTTAACACCAAGACATGTGCTGCCACCTATCTGCGCAGCGTTGCACTTGAACCTTACAGAAAACTGTAATGCTTATGAGGTTTAGTTCACGGTCTCTAGATGGCAGCACAGTCGTTCGAAGAAGCTGGCCCGACTAGTGACAAAATGGCAATGGAATGTTGTGTGAACTCTAGTTTTGTGATGTGTTTTTATAATAATTCTTAATGAAATTGTTGTTAAATCGTAACTAATATGCGGTGGTTTGATAATTTGTTGCAAAGTGCGTCAAGAAATGGCCGCAATGACCCCTGAAACGCGTTTATTGGAGTGAATCTTTTTGTAATTATGAGCCATATATTTTAACAATAGGTAAGCCATGTCTTATCAATCACCTTTGTATATTTAATGTTTATTTAGGCTCTTTAATTATCGAAAACGAGTGCATTGTGTGTATTAGTGTAATTGATTGCCGGTGTGTTTTTGTTAGATTGTTAGGAAATGGTAGTTTTGTGAGAATATCGCTTTTTGTTAGAGGTAAATTGTTCCTCCTGCAATTATTACACATTCCTAACTTTAAATGAAGACATACCTACCTTACCTGGGCACTGATTTCATCTTACCGTTTCGATTTTTTAAGTTTTAAATCGATTTTTGTTGCTGTTTTTATATCATTGGGGTCGTGTTCCATTTAAGTGATTCATTATTTGTGTTATAAACAATTAAAAATAGTTATCAAAAGCTCTATTGTTTATTTTGTTAAAAAGTATTTCAAGTTCAGTTTTTGTTGGATAAAATGAACTGTAAAACGCAAAATGATAAAGTTTATAAAAAACTTATCTTTAGTGCATACTTAAGTCGGTTTTTGTTGCAAAAAGACCATTAAAATTCGTAATGAAACTATGCATTTAATAATCTTAAAATTTATATTTATGACTTACAGTAAAATTAAGGTATAATTGTTAATTTCCACCTTTTTGGTGCTTCAGGGCGCTAAATTAACACATCTAAAATGCGACATTACAAAATGTTATTAGTTATTACCATTTTTAGACAAATTAATTTCTTTGAATTTTAGAACCTCCGTTATCATGAGCAAAGGATTTTTTTATTTAAATATTTACCGACAAGTTTATTTGCAGTTTTTCATTTATAAAACCAGAGGGAAATTTGTCAGAATTTCAAATTCATCTCACGAAAATTACTGGAATTTTTTAAAAGTAGTACCTTATTGAGATTAAAACAAATTAAAAAAAAAATTTGCTTCACAATCTTTTACAATCAATTCAATTTACATTTAAAAAAAAAATCACAATAGTGAATTATGATAAAATTTCCTATAAAAGGGGTTATTAGTTAATTTATATTTTTAAAGTAATAAAAGTGTCTATTTGTTTCTGTGCATAACAAAGTACCAAAATTATCTTTTTGACCCTTAGAGGGTTGTACATTCTCGGACCAAAAAGTGACACTTTACGGTCTTGGTACATAAATATCTATATAATTTAATTTTAAATTAATAATTTTATGATAATAATCAAGCTATTTTAGGAAAAGTGTTATAACATTTGTTTTATTATTTCTTGCTTGTTAAAATAACAAAAATAGTTCTCATAGAAAGGACGATAACGGAGCGTATTCGTACAAAAATTGGTTGGGGTAACCTAGGAGATTTGTCATACCACCCGTCGTTTCAGATGCTAACTGACATTATTTCTGAATTTTATATTTTTATCAAATATAACGCTAATATACCAAAAAACAATAAACTGCCGGATTAAAACATTCTACGTACCAGCTAAAAGGTTTGTAGAACATTAACGGAGTGTTATACAATCAATTCTTCATAATTAGGTAAAATAGGGCATAATGTCTCATTTACAAAGGTACTTTTAATGCAAAATCCGTGCATCCAAAAAAATCCGTATTATATGCAACATTCACGGAAATCCTTTTGTAAATGAGTCATAATGTTCTTTTTTACCTAATTATAAAGAATTAAAGATGTAAAGCACTCTCTAAATATTATACAAACCTTTTAGATGGTGCATAGAATGTTTTATACCGGCAGTTTGTTGTTTTTTGGTATATAAGCTTTATATTTGATAAAAATATAAAATTCGGAAGTAATGTCAGTTAGGATCTGAAACGACGGGTGGTATGACAGATCTCCTAGGTTATCCCATCCAATTTTTGTACGAATACGCTCCATTATTATTACCGCGTTTTGGAGTTACAGCCCCCTATTGAGCCCCCAAAATAATCTGTTTTTTTTTTATAATTTCATAAACAACAGATATTTAAACAAAATTTTTATCCATCTTAGTAGGTATAACAGATGGATTTTTTTAAAATAATTTTTCAAGAATCCCTAGGCATGCCCCAACAACGTACCATCGTGGGCATGGAATTTAAAACGATTTATCATCAGCCACCTTTGATTTTTTGGATTTTACTCTATTGTGAATGGGGTTTTTTATGTCAGTTTTCGAATGTTATTTTGACAAAAAATGCGTCAAATGTATTTTATTAAAATAAATTTTGTAAAAGTGCTGCCGGCGAGAAAAATAGTAGGAAGATATTTCCTTTTTTAAATAATTTTGTTTTAGAATAACAATAAGGCTCTAATCTTCGTAAAACATCAGAGAAATGTTTCTTGTTAATGTCCACTTCGCATAAAACTTGAGATGTTTAGGCCACTATTTTGACCATATTTACAATGCAAAAATTGATCGTTTTAAATTTCATGTCCACGATAGTACCATCGCGTTTATGCGCCAATGAACCACCAATTTTGAACACCCTGTAAACTAGTAAATCTTAAAACGCCCCTTTTCGAAAAAACAATTATTAAACACATCAACAAAAGTTCTTATATGCAAATTAATCGTCTTAATAAAACATTTTTTTCTGTTTAATTTGCAGGATACTATGCGAAAAAGGCACTAAAAAAACCATAAACACGATGGCTAGTGGGCAAGCGGGCAGCATAATGCAATATGGCCTAGTCTTAATCCTTGTGTGCCTCCAAAGCTTAATAACAGAAGCGACAGCCCCCAGCAGTGCCCGCTTTTACACAATTCACTGGAACTCATCGAACCCCATATTCAGAATCGATAACACGGATAACGTTATCGATGTTAATCGTAATAATCTCAAATTTGAGTACGATCAAGTGAATCTGATATGCCCCGTGTATACCCCAGGGGCCCGCGACGAGGACACAGAGAAATATATCATTTATAACGTGTCTAAAGATGAATATGAGACTTGTAGGATCACGAATCCTAATCCTAAGATTATAGCTGTGTGCGATAAGCCTTTTAAGCTTATGTATTTTACGATAACGTTCCGCCCGTTTACCCCCCAGCCAGGGGGGCTGGAATTCCTTCCAGGTGAGTTTTTGCACTTAAAACTTAAAAAAACTTACAAAAAAAAACTTTTAAAAATAAATAGTTAATACTTTAAAGAATAAAGCAAAAAATAGGTCAAATGTGTACGTTTTTGTATAAAAATGCTTATAAAGTGACCCCTCAATTGGCCCCCCCAGTTGGGGTAACTTCTCATAATTTATTCCGTAAAGTTTACAAATTTTTTTAAATTTTTGATTATGCTTCAACATTTTGTTTTTGTATTTTTATACTCTCTGCAGACCTGCAGTTTAGTCGGACCTTCTCTAATCGCCAATATTTATCCTAGAGCAAACATTATTGCAGATTCGTTCGTTTCATGACTTTTTAAGACTTATTTTTGTCCGTTTGTCTATAACGAAATTTGTTATCACAATAACTCAAGAACGGTTTATGATCGACTTGAAATTTTATACAAAAATTAATCTCATTTAGGGGATCTGACCTATTGTTTTTGGAACAAATTAAACAATAAATAGGGGGTAAAAAGCACCCGTAAAGTTGAAATAAATTCATATTTTGACTAATATTAATTTTTTTGAAAAGTATTCTTAGTAAAATTAAAGACTCTGCATTTATTTATCAAAATGCATTTTAAAATTTTTTATACTCCCATCCGTTTAGAAAAAAATCGAATTTGAACTTTTTTTTAAATTAGATTTGGCATTTTTGATAAAATAAAAAATGCACATCCATCTTGTAAATAATGATGCATTGGATTATAACTGCAAAGAATATTTTATAAAATGTTTACTTTAAAAAATATTAATTTTTGCAAAAATTATCTTCTAACCCATTCACTGATCTAGCCCATTTTTTGTTAATTTCTAGGGGGCGATAGTAACCCCTCACAACATTTTAAAATAAAATAGGAGGTCGAGTAACAGCTCAATAAAAAGCACTTCTAATTTCCTAGGCCTATATGATTTTTTAAATTTTTTAATACATGTCTGCAGAAGAGTGGCCCCCCTTTTAAAATTAATAAATGTCCTAGGTGTGTCGAGTGACCCCTCATTTTACAGGCCCTTTTATTTTCTATACAAATATGATTTTTTTAAATTTTTTGATACATCTACAAAAGAGTGGCCCCCCTTTTTAAATTCATAAATGTCCTAGGGTGGTCAAGTGACCCCTCATTTTGCAGGCCCTTATATTTTCTATGCAAATATGATTTTTTTAATTTTTTTTTAACCTCTTTGACAATTCTTTTTAAATTGCTTTTTTTTGACACACATTTTTGAAACAGGTCATGACTACTACTTCATTTCAACGTCCACCAGTGACGACCTTCATCGACGCATAGGGGGGCGCTGCACCACCCACAACATGAAGATAGTCTTCAAGGTGTGGGGCCCCACTCCTACTGCCGCAGCCCCCCCTGCCATTTACAACCCCCCTCGCCCCTCGTCTTCATGGCGGCCTGTGACATCACCACGTACCCTGCCCCCTACGAGCACGAGCACAAGAGCCCCCTCTACGTCTAAGAAATCTAAGACGTACTCTAAACACCCTAACGAGGTGGTTAAAAGTGAGGAACTTACCTTAGGGGGCGCCTCGGGGGCCCCAAAATGGGGCCCCTTGGGAGCTTTCAGTTTGTTTGTTGTTATAATCGGGGGCTTTGTAGTCTTACGATGAGATGGATTCCTATTGTTTTGGTAATAATTATTGTGTTCCTTTGGACTTGGGGTACTTTAGAGTACCTAACCTAAAAATACTTAACCTAAAAAAAAGTGACGACCTAAATATGAACTGATACAGTTTTAATTTTATATTGCGTACTTTGTAAGCCTAAATTATTATCTAATTCTTGTAAATGTACATTTTTTAAAAAAGTTGTCGCACTATTTTGGTAAAGAAACGTTAAAATTAAATTTTGTTTTTTTTAGAAATGTAGCCCCAAATATAAATTGTTTATTATGTTTTGCTGGTATTTTTTTATGTATTAGCAATAAAAAATTGGTTGTTTAGCCTATTTTTTTGAAGGCATGCTTCATGACAAGCTCTTCAAAAAGATTTTTTTTTGGTTCGGCAATTTTTTGCAAAATTTGCCATTTCTAATAATTTTTGCCGCTTTTTTTAAAATCGAAGCTAATCCACTTAAAGAGTGCTTAAAAAGTAACTTTTAAATGTATTTTCCCTGTAATATAACGATAAATAAACAAAATTAAATTGCCTAAAAAAAATTTGCAGTCATTTTCATATCGCCTTTGTATCTAGTAAATTTAAATAGATAATCTGCAATTTTATTATGTATTTATTTATGTATAAGCTTAGCAGCAAATCTTAGTGCAATAATTCCAACAAAACTTGACTTTTTAATTTGGATATCTAATCGAGCAAAAAAATTGCCTTAAATTTTATTTGCGTCTTTTTAAGTTTAAAATGTAAAGAGATGCAAAAAATTAAGGCTAGAGATTCAAATTAACAAATCTTCTAATCTGCGCTCCTAGAAGCTGTATAAGTCATCTCCGTTGAGCTCCAGCCAATTCTACTAAGTAGCACATCTACATGAGGGCCCCATCGTACATTAAAACTAAATGTAGTTTTGAAAACTGGAAAAATAGGACTACAAATGTAATATGGTTTTATTTAAATCGGTTATTTCTTAGTGTCGAGAATCTAACCACAAAAATATTGTAATGATTTTTAAAGTTAGATTTTCGACACAAAGAAATATGCGATTTAAATGAAACCATAATACGTTTGTAGCCCTACTAAGTGTAGTATATTAAAACTACACTTAGTTTTAATATACTATGGGGTCCTCATGTAGATGTGCTATTTAGTAGAATTGACGGGAGCTCAACGGAGATGACTTATACGAGCTTCTAGGAGCACAAATCTGTGAATTTAAATCTCTGGCCTTAATTGCTTTATTTTATTTGCTTCTTATCCCATAAGGCACTTATTTAGTGTAATTTTAACGTTTCTTTGACTTAGATAAAAAGCTGTAGACAATATATTAGTTTTTATCACGTTTTTTTAAATAATGCATTGGTGGTGTACAGTTTTTATATGTTCGTGTATCGATAATAAATAATAACCCAAACAAAAAAGCGCAACCCTGCGTAGTGACCAATACCTAAAAACTAAAAGAAATTGTGTAAATGTTATATTTTTGGTCAGTTGATTATTTCGTAGAATCTAAACAGTGTTGAACATTTAAAGAAACAACGTATTTGTATAATTGTCAAGACTGAACATAGTTTTTATTGTGTTTATATATAAAGTATTATCGCAACTTAGTGATTCTGGCGTTCTTGGATTTGAGTTTTTTTGGTTCTTTTTGAAAAAGACAAAATTTTTGTCTTACGACCGAGATCTGTTATATTTTGTCTATGGCTGTAGCAAAAAACAGCCAAATTTGTACTTATTTCAAAGAGTATTAATTGCTGATTTTAATTAATAAAAAATATTTCTTTTCTGAGAACAAAATAAACTTTAATAATTTTTAATCAGTAATTTTGCTTTTTGATAAATATTTTTAGTGGTTGTGACCTCTACAAGTTTTGATTCTAACCCGCTCTTGACATTTGCTAACCCGTTCTAATTTATACTTAAGGCTAGAGATTCAAATTCACAATTTCGTTGTTCTGTGCTCCTAGAAGCTCGTATAAGTCATGAGCACCCGTCAATTCTACTAAATGGCACATCTACATGAGGGCCCCATCGTATATTAAAATAAAACTAAATGTAACTTTGGAAACTACAAAAATAGAGCTAAAAACGTATTATAGTTTCATATAAATAGCATATTTCTTTGTATCGAAAATTTGGCTTCAAAAATCATTATAATATTTTGGTGTTTTGAAGACAGATTTTGACACAAAGAAATAACCGATTTATATGAAACCATAATACGATTGTATCTTTATTTTTGTAGTTTTTAAAACTACATTTAGTTTTAATATACGATGGGGTCCTCATGTAGATGTGCTTTTTAGTAGAATTGACGGGAGCTCAACGGAGATGACTTATACGAGCTTCTAGGAGCACAGATCTCACAGATCTATGAATTTAAATCTCTTGCCTTAATTGTAGCATTTTCATTATTATTCTTGCCTATTTTAATTTATTTATTAATTAATAATTATTATTGTAGTTCTGGATTTTGATTATCATTTTTTAACAATTTTTGCTTTTTTTATTTATTATAGCCAATTTATTGCCAATTTTCTGTATATATTAATTCCTGTAGACTGATTTTAACTTGCCTATTTTTACAATACAGGGTGTATAAAAAAAATGCTCTCTTAAAGCCTAAAATAATAAAAAAAAATATTTTAGACTCTTAATAGGAAAACGCGCTTTTTTAAACATTTATATGATTTTTCTGCTAGACGCCCTGTAGAATAATACTCATTTTTATTTAAAAAGTTGCAGCAGACTCCTATTTGTTAAGTTTCCCTAAAAATGTGATTTAAATGATTTTTTTTTGGCTTAGTGAATTTTTTTTTATTTATTTAAGTCAAACTAAGAACGCCAGCAATTTGTGTCTAGACAAGTAGTTTATTGTAATCTCAGATGTATTTTTAATTATTGCAAGCCATAGTGATAAAAAAATATTAACTAATGACAAATTTTCACAATCCCCTTAATATTATTTAAGTGTATTTAAGAATTTATTTATTATTTATACATAAAAGTATGTATGAGTCCGTGATTTTTATAATATTCCGCGTATTTTAATAACATTGTTCACATTTATGCGCTAGTGTAGCATTTTTCATTAAAATTATTATATTTTCATTTTGTAAAAAAACCTTCACAAAATTATTTGTTATTTTTTTTCTAGGTAAAACACACATTGTATATGTATTACCATTGTAAAATGCACCCTATGATAATATACATAATTATAAATATACATAATTGCCATTTTAATATGTTTTTATTTCTTATTCCTATCTCAGAAGTTTAAAACTTTTAAAAATCATTTTAAAACTATTCGTGTCACATCGAGTAGGCTCGTTTGGCGGTTTTGAAGCGCGCATGCGTCAAAAACACAGCAACGTTGCCAAACCACTAAATTAAAAAATTTGCGACTTCATAATTTTCATACTTATGCTAGTTTATCGATATTTTTGCACTTATTAAAGACAAAATAATTGTTTTTAAAGCTCTTGTGCTATTAAAACCGCAAGAAAAACCTCAAAAAGGACGCAAAAAACTAGTAATTTACTTTATTTTCAAGAAATTCTCTAAATTTGGCAACCATGTTGACATTTTCGCCATTTTGGACGCTTCCAGCGCCACCTAATCTCGTTCCTATCTTTGTGCCGTTGGCGATTCTCCGAATACCGCATTCATTTCTGTTGTCCTCTGTCTACCGGCTAAAAGTGTCTGTCTTTAATCAAACTATTTATATCTAGTCAAATAATCTAGTAAAAACTAATTTAAAAAATGTCTGCTAAAGTTGATTCCACTAACAACGCTGTAAATTTGGAAAATGTATCGGTGGTTTTGCTTGATGTTGCCGGTACAGTCTCCGGTATCAACTTTATTAAGGTGAGATAAATTAGTTTTTTTACTGTTTTTTCCTAGTTAGCATGACCCAAAATGTTCCCTTTTTAATTACGGGTGTATTAAACACAAGAAAAATGCATGTTTTTCAGTAAAAGTCGTTAAATTAGCGTTAAAAACCGGCGTTTATTTGGTGAGAAAAAAAAAATGGTTGGCCGTGCGCTTAAAATCGCGTTAAAATAAAACACGAAATACGGTTTATTTCATGCAAATCATGGTTTAATTCGTGGAAATCTTAAAAGACACATGTGTTTATCGTTTAAAAATAGCTCGTCGTCCTTGAATCAGGTAAAATCAGCCCTCAGTAGAGGCCATTCACATTGGATAGTACACTCTGCTAAAATACGTTAGTGCAAGTTGCAATTTTGCTGCCTTAGAACTTTAGATACCTCTTCGGATGAATAAGTTGCCGCTTTACCTGAAGAATAAAAGAAAAAACCTTTTCTTATATTCTCAAAGAATTACATTTGCCTAAAATTGATTTGTCAAACCATTTCTTTGTACTCGTAAACTGGTTTAAAGTTAAGGTTTTTTAAACAGGACACCCTTTTCGCTTATGTGATCAAAAACGCCGAGGCTTTTCTTAAGGAAAATTGGGAAAAGGAAAATGTCGTTGCTGCTGTTAAGAAATTAGACGAAAAAGAAATTGGAGATTCTGCTAAAGCTTTTGAAATTGTTAAAACTTTAACTGAGGCTAACAGTTCTAATGAAGGGCTGAAGGTCATTCAAGGACTTATTGCTGAAAAGGGGTACTCTGATGGGGAACTCAAAGCACAGTAAGTTTAAAAAATAGGGCTTGTTTAAAAAAATAGGGCTTGTTTTAAAAAAATAGAGTTTATTTAGAAAAATGGGTGTAGTTTTTGAAAATGGCACACCCTATACATTTTAGCACTTTTTTTCAAAGCAATGTAGCGTATTCGTACAAAAATTGGTTAGGGTTACATAGGATATATGTCATACCACCCGTCGTTCCAAATGCAAACTGACATTACTTCTCTCTTTTATACTTTAATCAAATATAACGCTAATATACCAAAAAACAACAAACTGCCACTTTAAAACATTCTACGTACCAGCAAAAAGGTTTGTATAACATTTAGAGATCTTTATTTCTTTATAATTAGGAAAAATAGAAAATTGCGACTTATTTACAAAAGGATTTCAGTGAATGTTTAAAATAATCCGCATTTTTTTGGATGCACGAATTTTGCATTAAAGTACCTTTGTAAATGAGCCATTATACTCTTTTTTACCTAATTATGAAGAATTGAAGTTGTAAAACACTTCGTAAATGTTATACAAATCATTTAGCTGGTACGTTGAATGTTTTAAACCGGCAGTTTGTTGTTTTTTGGTACATTAGCGTTATATTTGATACAAATATAAAATTCAGATGTAATGTCAGTTAGCATCTGGAACGACGACATATATTCTAGGTAATCCCAATCATTTTTAGTACGAATACGCTTCATTTAGTACTGTTTTTTTGTAGTGTTTTCGATGATGTGCCTAAAGCTCTCGAATCGTGGTCCAAAACAAAAAAGATCGCAATTTACTCTACCGGCTCTATTGACTCACAAAAACTTTTCTTTAAACATACTTTAAGTGGCGATTTGTCTTCTCATGTGGCGCATTATTTTGACCAAACGGTAGGCGCTAAAACTGAGGCTGCCAGCTACAAAAAAATCGCTGAAGAACTGGCAGTTAAACCTGAAGAAGTGATCTTCTTTACTGATAATGTTGCTGAAGCAAAAGCAGCTAAAGAAGCGGCCATTGTTGTTACTTTGGTGGAACGTGAAGGAAACGAAAAAATATCAGAAGAAGATGTTAAAACTTTCGATGTCGTGAAATCATTTGCTGAAATTGCCGAAGTTGCAGTTAAAAGAAAAAATGAAGAAAATGAAAACAATGAGGTGCGTTTTAAAAAGACCGTAAAGAAAGTCTAAAAAACTGTTTTTTTAGTTGTAAATACTTGTAAAATAAACAGATATTACTTGAAATTGTGTTATTTTAAATAAATAAATTATTTCCCAGGAGCCACCAGCAAAAATCGCAAAAAAAGAAGAAGAAGAAGTTAAGGAAAAGGTAGAACCGGAAATGAAAGAGGCCGAAAAAGTTGAAACAACAACCGAGGCAATGGAAGTTGACTCCAAAACTGCCCCAATTGAAGGTAATTTTAATTTTTTCCTTGCGACATCAAAAATTCACTTTTTTAAAATTTTTGGTTCTAATTAATTTACTAAATTTTTTACAAGTGCTAAAAAACGCCTTATAAAACGAGTTATTCATACTATTTTTTATATTCCCTTCATTTAATTTACTAAAAAGCATTTTTAGTTTAAATTAAAAACTTAACTTAAAGTTTTATTTTTATTGGATTGGCATCTTTGACATTTTGAAGTAAAAAACAAATTTAGGTTAGACATATCGAATAATGACATTTGTAAACTTTACTCACTTAATACTGAATGAAGGCGTTTTTGAGAAAATGTAACCGCGGTTGATATCGTTTCTCCAATTCTTCTAGTTATTCTCTTTAGTCTCTACAAAAAAACTATGTCCCCTGATAGTTTATAATAGCAAAATTTGTAAATAAAAAGTACCTTGCAAGGGATGAATACATCTTTTTGCATCTGGAAAACCAACTTAATAAAATAAAATTTTGGGTTTAATAATGAAGCAATTCAAAAACTTTAAAAAAACAAATTTCGGGTTTTATAATGTGCTTATTATACAGGGTGTCCAAAAAATGGCTCTTGGGGCATTCTTGGGGATCCCTAGAAAATTGTCAAACAAAATCCATCTGTTATATTTATCGAGAAAAATGCAAACAAAGTTGCATAAATTTGGCAACACAGTCTAGGAAAATACATCTGAAAATCTCATCTATACGTCTAAAAATCCCATTTATGCGTCTTGATCATACACTTTTGCACTAAATTTTATTGACGTTGTTGTCAGCTTCATTTTATGAAAATTTTGTAAAATTAAATCGATTATAAAAATGTAATTCGATCATTTAATAAATAAACAAATGGTTGAATGGTTAAAGATATACTGTAGCTTTGTATAAAACCATTTGCTTCGTTAATATAAATATGTGATGTTATATTCAAGATATAAGCATTTAAAATTTCGCACTTTGAGGCAACATATCTAGGAGAGTATATGAGATAGATTTTTTTGAACAATTTTCTGGGGTTCCCTAGTCATGCCCCTACAACGTACCATCGCGTTTATGCGCCATTTTTTGGACTCCCTGTGGAACGAAAATATTAGAAAATGTTTTAGTTACAGAAAAACCATCAGAAAAAACCGAAACAGCAGCAGTAGAAACAACCAAAATGGAAGAAGTAACAAGCACTGAAGAAACAAAAATCGTCGAAGAAACAAAAACAGAAACTGATAACGCAAAAACAGCAACAGAAACAGCCGAAGCAGAAACGACTAAAGTAGAAAAAACCGAAGACAAAAAAGAAGCAACAAAGGTAGAAGAAAACAAGGTGGAAGTAGACAGCACTAATAGTGAAGAAAAAACTAACGGAAAAGTTGAAACCACCGAAGAAAAAATTACAGACAAAAAAGACGATAAAAAAGAAGCGGAAAAATCTACAGATAACAATGAAGTTGAAAAGACAACAGAAAAAGAAGTGAAAGCAGATGAAGAAAAACCAACAGAAAACGGAAAATCCGAAAAAGAAAACTCAAGTGAAGCAGCTAACGGATTAGTCGAAAAGGAAAACGAAGAAAAAAAAGTTGAATTATCAGAAGAAGAAATTAAATCCAAGAAATTAGAAGAAGTAAAAAAAGTCGAAGCTGCCGATTCTGCCGCGGCACCGGTAAGCGCTGTTGCCTAATTTATTCCATCACCCATAGCTTTAGTTTTTTATTTATTTTTCTCGTATTTAAGATTCCTTTTTTTTCGGGACCATTTTCTCTACGTATTATATTTTTAGCTATTTTACTCTATTGTGATTTGAAATTGTTTTCGTTTTGTTAAGTGCCAAATTGTTTGTTTTTTGAGACTGTATTTGATACAAGACTGTTTTTTTAACTTTTGATACTAACATTTACCCTCTTTGATACTCGTTTTATTTATTAGATCAGTATTAATCTGACTTTAGTTTTAGTAATTAATAATTACATTCCTAAATACTCTTAAAAGGTTTTTTTCTAAATGTGATTATATTCGTCAATAGAAGTAGTTAAATTAAGGATGTATCTAATTATTTAGGAGGATATATCATGATTGGTGCATTTTGACACTGTATACGTTACTTAGCACTTAATAAATTTTGTAGTAACCTGTATTTTGTCTTTATTATTATACTCCTCGCAGACAAAGTCGAAAACGAGGAGTATATTGTGATTGTTTTGAAAATTCTAAAATCGTCAAAAATCATCCTAGAGCAAAAATTCTTGCAGATTCGTGCGTTTCATCGAATTTTGAACAACTCTCAAAAAATCCGTCTGTCTGTCTGTCTGTCCGTCTGAACTCTGTCACGTTTTTTGTAAACACTCTAACTTGAGAACGAAGACCCCAATCATGTTCAAATTTTCAGGAAAAATCGTTCCTAGTAAAATCTTGGTTGGGATTGTTTTTGAAAAAAATCAGATAATGACAAAAGGGGCTCCAGAGCCCCCCAACTGGAAAAAAATTCATATTTCGGTTATTATAAAATGTACAATTTTTTTTTTGTAATTTTAAAGCCCTTCCAATTCTTTACAAAAAGTAATTAAAAGTTTTTTTTGTCCGACCCCACATAAGCCCCCCAATTAAAAAAAAAACCATATCTTCGTTATTTCTCAATCTACAAAAAATAATGAAGTTATAAAAATGAAAGAAAATTAAATTTTGTAAAAATTTTGTTAAAAAGTATTTTTTGTTTTTTTTTTGTCAAGTTTTTAAGACAAAAAAGGCCAAATGAAAGATTTTTAGTGATATAAAAGTTCTAAGTCACGTAAGTTTGGGCTCGGTCAAGGTGGCTTTGCAAAAAAAATCAAAACAAGTGCATCTTTCTAAAGCCAAATTAAATCCTAAACGTCAGTGTCAGAATTGATACCTATTTATGCTTTTCTCAAATAAATATTTTTTTCTATAGAAGAGTTAATAGTTTAACCTCTTCGCAGATTTTTTTTTGATAATATTAAAAAATTATTATTTTTTTTTTTTAATTTTATTATTCTTTGGTTACCTTCTGCGAGGAGTATCCTATTAAATGTCGGCATTTTATAAAAAAAAACAGGCTCACTGATCTAACATATCCACTGACCTAACCCGCTAACTAGTTATTATCTCGAATTATTCAAGAAACAATTTCGTAAAAATTATGGCAATGCAAATTTCTAATGTTTTGCCGAATTTGGAGTTACCTAGGATATGTGTCATACCACCCGTCGTTCCAAAATATAACTGACATTACTTCTGAATTTTATATTTTTATCAAATATAACGCTAATATTCTAAAAAACAACAAACTGCCGGTTTAACACATTCTACGTACCATCTAAAAGGTTTGAATAACATTTAAAGAGTGTTTTACAACTTCAATTCTTCATAATTAGGTAAAAAAGGACATAATGACTAATTTACAAAGGTACTTTTAATGCAAAATTCGTGCATCCAAAAAAATGCGGATTATTTTAAACATTCACGGAAATCTTTTTGTAAATGAGTCATAATTTCTTTTTTTACCTAATTATAAAGAATTTAAGATGTAAAACACTCTCTAAATGTTATACAAACCTTTTAGCTGGTACATTGAATGTTTTAAAGCGACGGCAGTTTGTTGTTTTTTGTTATATTAGCGTTATATTTTATATGCTCCATTCTAATTAAAAAAAAATCCCGAATTGATTGGAATTTTTGGGTAGGGTTTAAAAGAAACAATTTTTAATTGTCTTGTCTTTTATTTCAAGTAATTATTAAGCACATTTCTAATAAAATATCTAGTTGCTTAATTCCTAATATACAAACATTTCGCTAGTAATTTACAAAAATATCACTGTTTATTATTTCCAAAATCATTTCCTAACTCATTTTCATTAACTAAAGTAGTGGTAAACCTTGCATTTTTAACAATTACAGATTCGGGAAGTGAACTCTTCCTTTCTAAAGACTTTTTTTTCAAAGTTACGACACTTCCAGATGGTTGAGACTTCTGCGTAATAAACTTAGGTCTCGTTTTTTTTATTTTTTGTTCGCAAATCTCTTGACTTGATGTTGCTTGTGGAATTCCTTCGCTAGCCCGCCGATTAGTCCCCAAAACGCTTAAACTGTCACTTGATCTTCCATGGTAACTTTTGGAAATTTTGGCCATTTTTGGGACGTCAATTTTCAGAGAAAGGGGTTTATTTTTTGACGTGGTAGCGTCGTAAGTGGCTCGTTGTACATTTTTGTCTAGGTCTAAAGTAGAAGGTTTGTTTATTTGGTAGTAGTCGGTCCAAAAAACCTCGTCTATATCCTCAGTGACAGTTATGTCATAATCAGCTGTAGAGCCAGCTGTTGCGTCGTTTGTGTTGAAATCTGCTTCTGACGTTGATACAGGCGTTACGTCACCACTTCCCCCTGAAAAATTAATTCTTCAATACTCTTTACACAAAGAATTTGCAACAAAAAAATTTTTTTTTGAGTTTTTCTTATGCAGTGTGTTACCAAATAACTAGGAAAAGGGGGTAATTCCTGGACACATTTTAAGTAAAAAAGTTCATATAAACATGTGTCCGAAAATCCTTCCTTTCTGAGATACAGGGTGCCAAAGTTTCTAAAAAAAAACTTTTTTTTTTAATTACCAAGAAACTAAACCAGATATTTATTTGAAACTTAGCACGGGTAATTTTCTTGCCTTTAGGCAAGTGCGGTAGAAAAAAAATAAAAATTATAATTGGAAGGGGCACATTTGGGGGTACCATGGGGGTTATTCACAACCAACTTTTTTGTGTGTTACTTTTTTGATATTTTCATAAAATAATTAAAAGCCCTAGAATATGATCTTTAAAATTATGTCCGGTTCTTTTTTCATAAAACCGTTTTCGGGAAAAAAATTCATTGCCCAAAGGCAACAAAATTTCTTTTTTAAATTTGGCTTTTTTATTTTAATGAAAATAAAAAATAGTTAACAATGAAGGGTTAATTTATTTCTTTTTTTTTATTATTATTTTAAATAAATATCTGGATTAGTTTTTCAGTAATCTTAAGATTAAATAAAAATTTTTTGAGAAACTTTGACAGCCTGTATCTCAGAAACGAAGGATTTTCGGACACATGTTTATATAAACTTTTTTTTTTTAAATGGGTTCAGGAATTACCCCCTTTCTAGTTATTTGGTAACACCCTGTAGTTAACCAGTAAGTGTTAATGGAGGCGATTAATAAACGAGCGGTTGTAACAAGCGAGCGATCAGCGAGCTTGTTAATAAGTGAGTTTATTAATCGCCATTTAACATACAAACTGGTTACAATGCTTTTTCGCACATCGTAGATCATTATTAAATAAATTATAAAATACAACAGTTATTTCACCAACTAACTGAAACAATGCGTTGGCCATTCAAATTTATTAAAGTTGAAGAAGAAGAAGAGCTGTCACCGCACTTTTATTAATTGTAAATACAAAATAAATGTTAATTCCTTAAAATGTGGTAAAAGGATCTGCTTTTCATTCTTTCCAACGGTAAATATTTAATTTCTTTTGGTTTTTGTTGCTTGAACCGTAATTAAAGCTAGTTTAACATTTATATGTAGAAACATAGATAGTAATTTTAAACATAGAAGAGTGTTACTAGGGGCTCGTATCCACGCATTAATAGGGGTCATTAATCAACGATTTGGAGTGCGTTAATGAATGTCTTTAATAAACGATGTGCGAAAAAACCTGTTTTTTTTTGCATTTTTAAAAATTACCTTCAGGAAGTGAATAATGCTCAGTTTTTGATGTTATTTTATCCGTTAGTAAATTATCCAAATCAAGATCCAGCGTTGAGACATTTGAAAGCATTCTTGAGATACTCGCAAGCCTAACAAAAATCAACATCAAAATGCTCGGACATCATTTTATTAGGAATGATTTTGATTTATGAAAAACATACAATGTTTACCTTTTTTTTTAAATATTAGAGAGCCATGAGATGAGCCTGTTTTTACAATGGTATATGAGTGCTTTTTAAATGAAAAGCAATAAGGAAACAAATAAACATAACAACGAACTAGTCTATTGAAAAAATGGGGCTATAATTTAATTTTTGGAATACCCATCAGCACTAAGAATGCTAGATGACATTTCACTTCCGCTTTTGTTTGAATTTGTTTCCGACAACCCTGGTGATGACTGTCCACTTGATAAGAAACTGGGAGGCCCGCTCCATACCAAACCTAAAAATTAAAAACCCCCCAAAATTAATACACACGGTCAACTCCTACGTCACAGATCCACATTAAAAAACTGTCTGTGAAGTAGAATTTTGATTCTGTCAGATTTAGCCCCTTTTTTAGAACAATATTTTGTGAAAATAAAAGGCTTCTTAGGGAACCCTTGTTATAAATATGTGCTATAATGTCTTAAATTCGATATTTCAAGTTTAGTTCATTGTAAAACTCTATAATATACAGTTTATGTGTTAATGTTGTGCACTCTCCAAGATGTGAATTTTAAACGCAAATTGTTTGAGAAAGCAACCATACCAAGAGGCCTGTGAGTACCATTGTAAAATTAACATTTTTTTCTATTACCTAGAACAAACCATACCCCTTGATATGATTGCTTTCTCAAGCAATTCGAGTTTAAAGCTGAAATCTTGGTGGGTCAACATGATCATCAGATTAATAAGGGATTTTTTAATTCTTACGGTAGATTCTCGGGTAAGTTTAAACAAAAATATCGTAAATAAGATATAAAGGAGCATTTTTACACCAATGGGACCTAAGAAGCTCTTTTATTTTTTTTTAAATAATGTTTTAAGAAGACCAATGTTGCAAACACAGAATAAGAAAAAAGTAATCATTTTCTTTGGTCCGTAATGTTGGTTGCCTAAAAAAATTTTCACAGATAGTGTTTTAATGCACTTTTGTAAACTGTGACGTAGGGCTTGACCGTGTTTTTTTATTTGGGAAATTTTCTTACTATTGCTTGGCGACTGCAGTTTTAATGGGTGCCCCGAAAGGGCAGTGTAAAAAGCAAGTGTCCCTCCAGAAGGGGTCGGTACAGGGGTCGATGGAAATTTGGGGGGCGTAGAAGATGGCGTCTTAAATAAAGGGGCTGCCGTCATTTGGTCGAGGAAAGTGTCAATTTGCTTTAGCGATAAAGCATTATGTAATGTTTCCAATGGTCTTATTGGGGGGACACCTCCGAAACCCTCTAGTTCGCTGCAAAAATAACAAAAAGACAACCGCGGATTTTGGCACTAAACATTATTTTACATAAGGAGAGTTGTTTTACATAAAAAAAACTACATTAACTAGATTGATTGATCATTTTTTACCTTGGCAAAAAATACACAATAGCCAGATTTTGTATATGTGTTAGAACATCTATTCAGGAAGCTAAATTCACAAATAAGAGTTAAGGGTTGGCATGGTAGCCCCCCAAAAAGCCTCCTTTAATTTGCAACATTAGATCACGATGTATCTGCACCAAATTTTACAAATAGGTGCTAAACAAGATTTTAAAATGATTTCTGGAAAAGTGATTCCTTTAAAAAGAATCATTTTCCCCCTAAATAGCCCCCGAAGAGTAATATGCAAACATGTTGGCTTTCAAAACTTTGTAAACAGATGCAAAATAAGGTTCTAAAAAACTTATAATTAAAACAGACTTCTTCCCAAATAAGATGACTTTTTTTTTTTAGAAAAGTATTGAGTAAGTTTTTTAGAACATTATTTTGCATCTATTTGCAAGATTGGTGTAAATCCAACCTGATTAAATATTACACTTCGGAGACCATTTAGGGGAAGAAGGAATTTTTTTATTGGAATAAATTATCCATATTTTAAAAATGTTATTTAACACCCATTTGTTAAATTTGGTGCAGATCCATTGTAAACTTATGTTGTAAATTAAAGAGGGCTTTTTGGGGGCTACCACGCCAACCCTTAACTCTTATTTGTGTGCATTTTGTGGATTTATTTTCCTGAATAGATGTTCTAACATCTGGGCTGGTAAAAACATAATTTTAATTGGTTTATTAGTTTTGCGAAAACGACACTCACTAGCATTTTTTTAAATTTTTCATTTAATTATTGTAATAAGTTTTTTAAACGATCACTCCAGAAATTTTTATGGAAATCGAATTGCTCATAGCTGAACAAAACGCTAGTTAAGTTTACAAAAATACACCCTGTATTCTTTGTAAATAGCCCAATTATTCTAATTAAAATTTAAAGATTCCTAAGAAAAAAAAAACAACCAAGATCTGCTTACGCAGGATTGTAGCCACTACCCCCAGGAATATAAAAGTGAAAAATTCCCACAAAATTTCCGTGACGTTTAACCCCCATCTTGCATATAAGTGAGGAGTTAGTTTTTTGTTAATACCTAAACTATTCGGCACTTTTGAAATAAGTTTTAAAAATTTTTAGGAACAATATTTTAATAAGAATAAAATCATTTTTAATTTTACCAATATTAACGATTCTATAGCTCATTGAAAATCACCTTATTTCATCATAATCGTCTATCTTAGTCATAGAGTCCTGAAGCATAGATTGCAGCGTTCTCTGTAGGACCAAATTAGCATATTTTCAAAGTGCTATAGAATCGTTCATATTGGTGATTTATTATTTTTTTAAAAATGATTGTATTCTTAGTAAAATAATGTTCCTAAAAATTTTTAAAACTTTTCTCAAAAGTGCTAAATAGTTTAGGTATTAACAAAAAACTAACTCCTAACTTCTATGCAAGATGGGGACTAAACGTCACAAAAATTTTGTGGAAAATTTTTCACTTTTATGTTCCTGGGGGTAATGGCTACAATCCTGCATAAGCAGATCTTGGTTGGGATTTTTTTCTGGGGGCATTATTAGAATGATTGGGCTATATATTTTATTTCTAAAAAATGCGTTCTTAACTTACCAGAAACGCTAGTAGCACTAGGAATCATATCTCTCAAATTCGGTGCGCTAGAACTCCCAGAAATAACCGCCGTAGAAAACAAACTATTCGTCCCACCTAACTTCTTAAAGGGAATAGGCCCACCCCAACCAAAACCTAGCATCTTGAAATAGCTCATCTGTCCTGCGATACTATGACGATGGCGTCCAGCACCCCCTCGAGGGGCCGCAGTACCAGACTCTGTATAGGGCATGCCAGGTTGTGACAAGGAACGTGTGTTTTTGGGAGAAGGAGGGTTAGAAGAGAAGAACGATAGAATAGTGGATGGAGCGCGAATAGAATATAGGGAGCAGTGGGAGTCGTAAGGGGGGTAGAAGCTAAATGGGCAGCAAGGGGCTTCAGCCGGAAACAACGTGTTAGGGGAGTGTTTTGATGTGCTTTCGTCGTACTGTACAAAATTGTTTAATTACAAGGGTTGTCTTTTACTTTCCATTCACATTTAAAAAAAAAACAGAGTAGGCGAGCCTTAGGGTGATAGATTTTTTCCTGTATATTGTCATTAATGTCATTGGCTGAAGGACCTCGGTCAATGGCCTTTTGAGTTTAACTCAATAAAGATATTTTTTATTTATTTATTTTTTGTCATTTGTGTTTGCTGGTTATGTAAGAAAAGTCAAAAAAAAAATTAAAAAATGCATTTAAACATGTTTAGGGCATCTGAATCAAAAACAATGGTTTCAAAATATACAGAAGTATTTTTTTTTTTATTAAATTACTTTATAATGCACTAATGATTTAACCATTTAAAAGCTTACACAAAACAGGAATTATTTATGTACTCACTGTTAAAAAGCTCTTTTAGGTATCATTAAAGACGCTAGAAAAATCACAATACTTACGCTTTAAAATATGTTTGCCAGTAAAATTATATTTTTAATTTTTTTGACAAATTCATTGACAAATTCAAAAACTTATGTCATTATAATGTGAAAGTATCTAGCCGCCTCAGGAATGGGCGACCAATCAAAAGCGGTAGCGTATTGTCCAGTCTTTTATTCTAGTGTCTTTAGGTATCATAGGATAAATTAGCACTTTTACAAAAATGTCTACAATTTTCTTTAAATTCTCACATCTCAAGCGTAGATTGTTTCTTTTTTTTAATGTCTACGCCTGTTTTATGTAACTGTCATATTATTTTTGGCATTTTTCAATTTTCAATGACAGTATATTTAAAATGTAATGCCAACTTTGAGGGAAATTCAACTTTTTAAAGAAAAAGATTCTAATTTTCATAGGTGACTCTGGTTTATTTAAACTGTGAATGGATAGTATATGCATTTAGACAAATAGGAAGCGCCACCAACATCACCACAAGTGACCAAACAAACCCTTCAAGTTTATTAGTACTATACCGAATGTTTTGTTAAAATACGACAAGTGGTTTCGCCACAGTAAATGTTTTAGTTAACCTCGCGAGCTGCATGGAAACGTATTATACCTCTTTTTGGCTTAATCTTTACATGAAACCCTCTAGAAGCTTATGTTAGTTATTTTCATTTCTTTTATGTAAATTTATGATTGGTCACCATTCACGGTTTTGTATGCGATTTATGAAATTCCACTGCTGAACAGACTCAAAATTCTGGGTCACTAATTAAAGCCAGTCTACTTTTGTGCCTCTCTTAAAAATTGGGCTGTCCAACAGAAATAAATTTTTTTAACATTCAACTGTCTATGTAGAATTCTTTGAATTAAGGTCATTTAATTGCCTAACAATGTCTTAATCTTGCGGTGTGTCACTTGTGCATTTTCCGCGGGTTTTAACTGGCGCAAAGCATCCATGTATTTCCGGGACACTCCGCCTGTTTTTGGTAGAGCTGTCTTAGGATGGGCGCTAAGACTGATGGGTCCATGTTTGAATTTCAAGAATCAGCAGGAAATAACCTATTGATGTGGTGCACTGTCGTTAAAAGTAAAAATCAGCTCGGCAAAACATTGTTGTTGGGAAAATTTTAGTAGTCAAAAATGTTCTCGGCACAGTTCCATTTTTTCAAAAACTCTTCAACTTAAAAAAATTATTGTGGCCAAAATACTTGTCGTATCCTAACAAAACTTTCGGTATAGTCCTAATAAACTTAAAGGGTTTGTTTGGCACTTGTGGTGCCGTTGGAGACGCCCCCTATTTGTCTATATGCAAATATAAAAGACAACCCTTGTATGACCGTTTTAGATGCTTCTTATCAATGCTTACAGAATCTTGCCGGACAAATGTCTTAACGGCTTTTCTCTCCAAGATATTAGGATCAGAAAAAGATCTTTGTCGCCTTTCAAGGATATCAGTATCTGTTATTTGGAGAACTATCTTAGCACCGCTTTTTCTGACCCTACTTTCAGGTGGAAGAACATTTAAATTTGTAGTAGCGTCTTTAAAATGTTGCAAATTTAGTTCACTTAGTGGCAATTCGTTTGTGGCACTAGAAGGTCGCGATTTTAATTCTTCTTCAATTATGGTATTATTATCAGATTCGACGTCAAAAGAACCACTTATAGGACTTAGTAAAGGTTTGTGTAACAATTTAGAAACGATTGGTTGAAAAAAATACTTCGCGTCTCTCAAAAACAAATCGTTGTTCCCGGTTGAGTTTTCTACTACAGGTGCTTTTATTTTAAAGTGTCATACATGTTAAGCAAAAGTTAATTGGAAGGGAAAAAAAGTGGAAGAAAAAATAAATAGATAAGTACCATAACCGACTACTAAAGATATGGGTAAAAATATTGCATATAAAAACAAAGAATTTTTTTTTTATTTTTAGAAACATGCATTAACGAAGAATGTCGCAAGGCATTGAAACTGTGGTTATGTAATGTTGGTTGCTAAAATCAACAAAAAAAACACAATTTTCTGGTCATTGCTCAGTGGGTTTAAGAGTTATTTTAATTTTAAAATTGTGCTTACCAGCAACATAAATAAACAGCACAAGTTGACATATTCTAAAGGCCATCAATAAGCGTTTAAATACAGAATTTTAGCAATTTAAAACGCAAAAAACTGCTCTCTAAATAGCCAAAATTCTGTATTTATACGCTTATTAATGGACCTTTAGAATATCAACTTGTGCTTTGTTTATTTATGTTGCTGGTAAGCACAATTTTTAATTAAAATAAACTCTTATAAACCCACTGAGCAATGACTAGAAAGTGGTGTTTTTTGTTGATTTTAGGCAATCAACGTTACATAACCATAGTGTCAATGCTTCGCGACATTCCCCTTTAATTTTGCGATAGTTTTACCCCTTCTTTTAAATAATTTTGTTGCCTCTACAAAATGTTCTAATTTCTTAAAATGTTCACTACTTGTGCATTCAAAATTTAAACAAAAAATAACTTATGGTTTAAAAAAAACACCATTTAATTATTAAATCAAACTAAAAATGATTCTCATGCTCCCAAAAACACAAAAGCTTTACATGCATAGGTTTTTAAAGGTTAGGAAATTCGGAAAAAGAGGGTACAGGTACCAGAAATAATTTGCAGCCTTAAGCATTGGGTTAAACAATGCAAACGAGTGCAAATTACTTCCGTTTTAAAAATAAAACACCATTCGCTTGGTGTCACCGGACAGATGAGTTTTTTGCGATTAAAACACTTAAATTTGTCACTAATTAGCCTTTTTTAAAGTAATTTCTGAGAAAAAGAGCGCAAAACGCAACTTTTTTGAACTTTTCTAAGATTAAAAAAGTGCCATTTGCACCCGCTTTTGGGACTAAAATATGTCCAAAAGAGAATACTCTTTTCTGATATTTAAAAGACAGTTATTAAGCTATTTAGGACAAAATCAAGTAAAATAAAACCTGAAAATTGTTGTACAAAACATAAAACATTGATTACTACATGTCCATAATTTTGTCCATAAAAAATGTTCATACCTTCGCTGTTAACAGCGTCCAGACTTTGGCTTTGAACTTTTTCAGCTAATAAAGGTACAGAAAGTTTGCATTAAAAACATGCAAGTTAAAAAAAGAAAAAAAAAACAACAAAAAATCAAATTTTGGAGAAATGTGGACATTTTTGTACATTACCTTTTTCTTTTTGAGGTGATTTGTGGTCGTAACTTCTTGCACGAGGTTCAGCCTCTGGACTAACAGCTCTGTTAACCCCGAAACTACGGCTGTTTTGTTCTTTTTGATTGGCTAATTCTTCAGTGAGACGTTTTGCCAATTTTGTAGCTTCGTTTCCGCAAACCGTATGTGCGTTTCTATAAGTAAAATCAACATTGGTTCTAAAAAAGCTGACATTAGTAGTTGTACCTAAGGGTAAACTGGGTAAAAACAAAAAAATCACAATAAAAATTAAAAAAAATTCGGAGTGTTTTATAATGTTGTAAAAAAAATTCAAGAGGTGATTTCTGAGACCATTTTAAGAGCCCGACTGCCCACTTTCTCTTATGCAAACTTGTGTACAACTTAGACCGCAGTTTTTAACATTATTATTAGAGCAATTGTTTTAAAACATTGACAATATAATGTTAGCTCCTTTTAAAATACTTATTGTTCGGCACATTTTGTTTTGTAGCCCTAGTTTAGCAAAAATAATAGTTTTAAAAAGGGGAAACTATACTAAAAACAACAACAACATTCTTAAATTGAGCCCCAAAAACAATTTAATAAGTGTTACAAAATTAATTATCTTTCTAATGACACCAAGTTTTTCAAAATCGGATAAGAATTAACTAAGATATTTGGGGTCTAAGTTTTGTGAATATTTGCATAAAAACGTGCTGCCAACTTCAGAATTAGACCAAGGTCAAGCCTCTCTCTAGTTGTACTGGTGGAAGGTGGCTACTCTAGACACATATTCATGATGAAAATATATCTGTTTAACTAGTATTTAGTCTATTCTGGCCACCGCAGCCCGCGGTAGCCCCTCTACATGGTATAACGACTGAGTGTCGGGCTCTCAAGAAAAAAAGTTTATATAAACATGTGTTTGATTTTGGCCCCTTAGTTAGTTACAGCCCTCTGAAAAAAACCTTTAAAATTAAAAACCTTTTTGATGCATCTAAATACCAGAAATATTTCTTAATTTGTAAAATTTTGGAAAAGTGTCCAAGTGGTGATTTTTGGGGGCTGTAAGTTAAAAAAAAAGCCAAAATTGGACGCAAGTTTATAGTTTTTTTTCTTAAAATAGGTCCAGGAATTTTTTCTACGACATTAGTAAACACTTGTACTAATATAAAACAAAGATTCTCTCCAAACCACACTTTATTTAGAAAAATCTGAATACGTATTTCGACAGCTAAGCTGTCATCTTCAGCAGAAGATAGAATGATTACAATAACACCTAAATTACCTTATATACTAAAAATAGTTCCACTTGACTAGATACAAAAAGTTATGCTTGACTACCTACGGTTTAACAATCTAAATAAGGGGCTGTTGGGATTAGGTCCCATGTCATGATTTACAATATTATTTCTATGTTTTAAAATTTCCAAACCTTGGTTTGGAGAGAATCTTTGTTTTATATTAAACATTCGCCACAGAAATCATCAAATATCCAAACACTTGTACATAAAAGAAGACAAAATAAAATCAATAAATTAAAAGGGCTTAATTTGCAAAAGAATACTTTCAATTATTGGGGTTTTTAACGTATTTTTTTAAGCTTTTAGGGAGAGATTTATTTTTAAGGGTACTTTGAAACATTACCTGATAAAATTTTGTCAAAAATAAACTTACCCAATGGGTATGGGGTCACTAGTTTTCTTTTTTTGCGGATCATGATTTAAAGTATCTTTAGGCAAATCTGCAATTTCCGCAGATGCTTTTCGGCTATTATTACCCCGAGAATTACTCTCGGTTTCACTTTCTTCGTCTATCCTTAAAGAATTTTGACTATTAACATCTTCAGGGGTAGTTTCCGAACTCTACAAAAAAAAACAATATAATTTTTTTTTAACGTCCTCAAAAATTATTTTTTTTCTTTACTGAATTTTTGTTAAGGCCAGCCGACGATTCGTTTCTAGAATGGGGTCTAAACCCTGGTCCAGGGGGTAGGTTTTTTTGAACGCAACAATTAACCCCTGGACTAAAATGTAGCTCAACGTGGAATCGCTCTTCGCTACAAGGGTCTTTTGTAGGATCTTCATACAACATTACGACTACTTGAGACATGTAATTTAGTTCTGAAACCATGGATATATATTCCATGGCACGACGCCATTGTTCGTCTTTAGTAATCTGCAAGAAAAACGCTCTGTATGATGTAAGTATGATAAGCTTTTAAAGACAACTTCAAACGCACAACTAAATTTTCTTTAAATGGATTAAAAAAAAATTTGAGCTAAAAATCTAACTGCAGATTTGTAATCTACGACATAAAATAGCTTACGAAATAAGTTTTATTACAATCGTAAGAAAAAATATGTTTTTCTAAGAATTTTCAAAATTTGAGCAACTTTTATAAGCTCTATCCATTCACTGTTTAAAATAACCAGAGTCACCTATGAAAACTACAACTGTTTTCTTTGAAAAGTTGAATTTTCCACAAAGTTGGCATTACATTTCAAATTTACTGTCATTAAAAATTAAAAAATACCAAAAATAATATGACCGTTACACAAAACAGGCGTAAAAATTGGAAAAACGAAGCAATTTTTGCTTTAGATGTGAGAATTTATAAAGAAAATTGTAGACATTTTTGTAAAAGTGCTAATCTATCGTATGATACCTAAAAGGGCTTCTTAACAGTGAGTACTTACATAAGTAATTACTATTTTGTGTAAACTTTTAAATAGTTTAATGATTAGTGCATTATAAAGTAATAAAATAAAAAGATAAATACTTCTGTATATGTTGAGACCATTATTATACTCTTCACAAGAGTATATTGCAATCGATCAGAAAATCCTAAAATCGTCAATTTTCGTCGTAGAGCAAAAATTTTTGCAGATTCGTGCGTTTCATGACTTTTTAAGATTTTCATTTTTTGTCCGTCCGTCGGTCGGTCGGTCGGTCGGTCGGTCTGTGGGATGTCACGTTTCTTGTAAACACGCTATCTTAAGAACCAAACTTCCAATCCTATTCAAATTTTAAGAAAAAATCGATCCCTATAAGAGGAAGAACCCTATTGTTTTTGACAAAAATCTGAGTACTATAAAGCCCCCTTTTTGGCCCCCCAAGTGAAAAAAAAATCGTAACTCAATTATTATTAAATTTACAAAAAAAATTATTTGACATAAAACATAGGAAATTTAATTCTCTATAAAAAAGTATTCGTTGGTTTTTTTGTCAGACCCCCCCGTTACCCCCCACCACAAAAAAACTTCCTATCTCCGTTATTATTCAATTAACAAAAAAAATATTTTTTACAAAATTAATGAAAATTTAATTTTCTATTAAAAATGTTGGTTCATTCTTTGTAAAGTTAGCCAGTAAGTTTAAAAAAACAAAAAAACAATTTTTTCAAGAGCAAAAAAACTTCTAAGTCCAAATCACGTTACGTGTCGGTCAAGAAGGCCATGCCAAAAATATTTTAAACAAAGAAACAAAACCACTTGTCAGAACAAATAACCTCAAATATTTTAAATGTCAGAATTGACGTTTATCCTCTTCGTTAACTAAATTCTTCGTGTTTTCTGTTAATAGTTTGCACTCTTCGCAAATTTTCTTAACATAATTTTTTTTTATATTAGACTATTAATTATCCTATAATAGTTTTCTTGCGAAGAGTATACCATAGAATGTGTAGCAATTATATAAAAAATAGACTAAGCTTTGATTTACAAAATTACACTTCTACCGATTACGAATTCTACCCGAGCTACTTATCTGTGAAGAGTAATTTCTACGCGTTTCGACTTCTACGCGTTTCGACTTCTACCCATTTCTAGTTTTTAAGTCAGATGCCTAGAACATGTTTTTGAATGCATTTTTTTATTTTTTTGACTTTTCTTACATAACCAGCAAACACAAGTGACATTAATGACAATCTGTCACCCTAAGGCTTACCTACTCTAGTCTTTTTTAAAAGCTGAATGGATAGTAGAGAAAAGACCAAATAATTTCGAAAAAATCCAATTGCAGATTTGTTTTAAGTAGTCTAAAAATATAGTTAAAAAAGAATTATGTTTCTCAATATTTTCCTCATTTTATTATAAGGGGTAAGAGTAACAAATATTTTTAGATTTTATTGCCACGCCCACAAATAATTTTTGCCTTCTTCAAAACTGGCATGCTTATGTAAAACGAGGTGCTGAATCCGAATCTGGCACTTAAATATATACAGCGCTTTTAGTTTTAATGTTATGAGCTTTTAAAGCCAACTATAAAAGCGCGACATGATTTTTAAAAAAGCTCTTTTATTTTCGAAATAAAAAGTAAGAAAAAGATCTAAATACATATTTGTTTTTTACAGCATAAAAGAAGATTCATTAAAATAAAATACGATTTTTTTTTACAAGCTTTTTTAACTTACGTCAAGGAGTCCTCCATGTCTTAAGATAGTGGTCAAAGAGTGGACATGGCTTTCGCTAGTGAAATATAAACGGGTTCTGACATGTCGACCTGGACTTGAGACACCATGCGAATATCGCGGGTTAAGGCGATTAACATTTTCTTCGGCCTCTTCTATATTTCTCTGAAGATCTGCTTTTATTTTTTTAAGTAAAGGGGTGCAAATTCCTTGACCTATTGTTAGTTTTTCTTGGGCTGTTAGGCCATATTCCTAAATGAGAAATAATAAAAAAAATGGTAGCCTTACTTTGGCAAAAAATAAACAACTTTTTAGGCCGATTTATAAAACGTTACTTTCACTTTACTTCGGCGTAACTTTACAGAAAATTAAATAAAATACATGGGAATGTATTAGCAATTTATACTTCACTTTAGCGCTACTTTGTTGATTCATTTAGCTATAAGTAGTACTGTCAAAAGCCGAGCTTGGCCGATCATGCGCAAAATTTGCAAAAATAAGATATTCACCCTTATTGTCAAAGGTGATTACGGAATATCGCTTCGTACGAACCCTGCTGGTCTTCTTATGTAGGTTTCGTACGAAGCGATATTCCGTAATTACCGCCCAGGTGTAAATAGTCAGAAGTCGCGAGTTCAGACACATGCGCTTAACTGATCCCAATTTCACGTAACTTTACAATCTATAAATTAAGCAAATTTGTTAAGTTACGCGGAAGTGAAGTTACGCAGAAGTAAAGTGAAAGTAACGTTCTATAAGTCGCCCTTTAAGCTAACATTTATTTTTTTTTACAGAAATTACCTGAGGTATAACAATATCAGCTAAATATTTAGCATAAATATACAATTCTTCAGCCTGTTCAAATTGAATAGTATGTTGATTGTGTTGCAAATCATACTTTATACAATCGTAAATATCTGGAATTTTGCTAATATCAAAAGTTTTATTTTTAGTAAAGAAATCTTTCTCGATTTTGCCCCAACGTCGCCCCATAAGCTCCCATGTTTCCCCATGATACAAGACCGTATCTAAAATAAAAATTAATCTTAAATTTTGTACAAAAAAAAAGCAGAGACACAATAATATTTTAGAAATTTAAGCAATCTAAGTGAGGCGCATTTTTTTAAAAAGACAATTATTGGAGCGTATTCGTACAGATTTGGTTGGTTACCTAGGAATATATCCTGGGAAATCTGTCATACCACCCGTCGTTCCAGCTAACTGACATTACTTCTGAATTTTATATTTTTATCAAACATAACGCTAATATACCAAAAAACAGCAAACTGCCGATTTAAAACATTTTACGTACCAGCTAAAAGGTTTGTGTAACATTTACGTAGTGTTTTACAACTTTAATTCTTTATAATTAGGTAAAAAAGTACATAATGACTCATTAACAAAGGTACTTTAAATGCAAAATCCGTGCATCCAAAAAAATGCGGATTATTTTAAACATTCACGGAAATTCTTTTCTAAATGAGTCATAATTTTCTTTTTTTACCTAATTATAAAGTATTAAAGATGTGAAACACTCTCTAAATGTTATACAAACCTTTTAGCAAGTTCTTAGAATGTTTTAAACCGGCAGTTTGTAGTTTTTTGGTATATTAGCGTTATATTTGATCAAAGTATAAAATTCAGAAGTAATGTCAGTTAGCATCTGGAACGATGGGTGGTATGACATATCCTAGGTAACCCTAACTAATTTTTGTACGAATACGCTCCATTAAGACTATTTTTTGCGCCCAAGGATTCAAATATTAAAATACTCTAAAAGTAAAAATGACATTGAACTGACCTTTAGTTTTAGAATCGTCTTTTTTCAATTGCACGATTTCCATTAATGATTTTATTAAACCATGTACATGTTGGCAACATTTTACAGGGTTTTTAACAAATTCTAAAGCATCCCTTATACTCGAGGAATTACAGGGGTTAATTTTATAACTGTCTTCCTTTGTAAAATCCCTGTCAACTTGCAAAAACTCATGCAATCGCGACTTGCACCTGAAAAATCCAAATTTAATCCCAAAAACATTTTGTTATAGCCCAATTATTCTAATTAAAATTTGTAGGTTTCTTAGAAAAAAATCTGAACCAAGATCTACTTATGTAGGTTTGTAGCCACTACCCCCAGGAACATAAAAGTGAAAAATTCCCACAAAATTTCCGTGATGTTTAGCCCCCATCTTGCATAGAAGTGAGGAGTTAGTTTTTTTGTTAATACCTAAACTATTTAGCACTTTTGAAAAAATTTTTAATAATTTTTAGGAACATTATTTTAATAAGAATACAATCATTTTTAAAAAATTAATAAATCACCAATTTGAAAGATTTTATAGCACTTTGAAAATGTACTAATTTGGTCCTACAGAGAACGCTGCAATCTATGCTTCAGGACGCTATGACTAAGATAGACGATTATGATGAAATAAGGTGATTTTCAAAGAGCTATAGAATCGTTAATATTGGTGATTTATTATTTTTTTTAAAAATGATTGTATTCTTATTAAAATAATGTTCCTAAAAATTTTTAAAACTTTTTTTAAAAGTGCCGA